>CM064326.1:67831859-70331859 GCA_032595735.1 Pelochelys cantorii | reverse complement strand
GTTTCCAGCTTTTATTGGCTTGAATTTGGATTTTTGCAACATTTATGATGGCAAATGTGATGCATATCACTACCACTAAATCCTTTATGCCACTCTCATATATTTTGTTCATGCTGTGTATTTGACAGAATTTTTTTTAGAAATATTGTAGAACATTTTATATTTTTACTATTTTTTATTTCCCTTTACTATGAGTCCAGCATTACAGGATTCAGAGGGAGAGAAATGTAATAGCTAATACATTTTAGAAACCTTTAAAAATTACCTTTTGCAAAATAGCTTTTCCATACATAATAATGCCATGGTTTTATGGGCTGATGTCTCCTGACCCTCCATTATTACAAGCTGATCCCCTTCCCAATGGTATAGAGCTCCCATTTGTAGCCTGGATTGGTCACAAGATATGCCTGTCACTGATGCAGGACTAAACATTAGCTATGCTGGACTCTGTGTTCATGTTATTGGTGGCAATGGTGGGAAGCAAAGGAAACATAATTTCTATATTATGCATGTGAAAATGTATATTAGGAGGCTACTTAAAAATTGTTTAAAATCAGGCATCAGAATTGCACTAGAAAAACCCAGGCATATAACTGAATACTCAATTCTATTCCCCCATGTTGATTCTTAACTTTGTCTCTGAGGGGAAGTAGATAGAACTAGGCAAAGGTAGAAGCAACTTGTGAGACAGAACTAGAGGGTCAACACCCATGGAAGCCAATGAAAGATTTCATTGGTTCCAGTAGGACTGGGGTGGCCAACCTGAGCCTGAAAGAGAGCCAGAATTTACCAATATACATTGACAAAGACCCACAGTAATATGTAATTACTGTCTCTCTGTCTCTGTCTCTGTCTCTGTCTCTGTCTCTCTCTCTCTCTGTATATGCACACACATAACCATTATGTATCACGATAATGTATGTTTTATACAGGTTTCATCAGTGACTAAAGGGGACTTCAGACAATTGTCTTCAGCACTTAAAGGATGAATAAAAAATCTGTTTTGAGGTCTCTTCTTATTCAAATCTTGGAATCTTTCCTCAAAACTGTCCTTCAGATCTTCAGTCATGCTCACATATCTAATTGTACTCCATTTTACAGGTTCTGTTGAATCTTCTTTTGATCTGGCTTGATGTTGTGACCTTGAGGGAAAATGTGTGTCAGCTCTCCCTCAAGCATTTATCTTGAGGGAGACAAACTGCAGTTTTTTGAATGCAAATCTGATTTGCATTCGATGAGAAAGCAACTGGAATTTTCCTTATAAGTCCACATTTAGTTTTTCCAAATGCACCAGAATATTGGCAAGATATACCAAATCTAGGAATCTTCCCTTTCACAATCGGTAAGCTTGGGTGTATTCTGTACTTCTCCCATGGTTACTGGTTCTAGGAGGTCAAAAACAGAAAATAACATTACCTCTCAAGAGCCATCGAACTGCTCAATAAAATAGCAAATTGGCAGATTTGTCTATGTTTGAGAATTTCATTTGCTCAAATGCACTCAGTGTGCAAGACAGGTTTCATGACATGATGAAATTTGAGATTTTTTTAAGATATCAGTTCCTCATCAGACTTATAAAGCCCTGCTACTCCATTTGCAGATCCCTACATGGATGAAGCCCTATCTGTTGCTAGCAACCACCACCATCAGTGCCTCTTTTAGATCATGTTCACAAGCTCTGACCTTTAGTGACATGATAGAAGGAGTTCTTCACTTATAACACAGTACAGACAAATATTGATAACTGAGGTTTATCCTGTCCATCACACAAATCATCCATGGCACTGCTCAAATACTTATACTGTTGAAGTTGCAAGTGCAGTTGTGATTTGTTGTCACTCTTCAGGTAGGAGATTCTGTGTTCCATTGTGTGGCATGAAAGTTGCAGTCCTGAAATTTTCTCCTGTAGAGTCTCATTCTCTGGTGAAAGGAGTGAAATCACTTCAGCGATTTTATAAACTTGCTTTCAGAGTAGGGGTTTTTCACACAGACTATGTGCCAGACCACATAAAAGGAGGCTAATTTTACAGTCTGTAGTTGGTTGGCAAGTCTGGTGAAGAAAGAACTGGGCTTCTACATCCATTTTTTTTTTTAAAGTATTCAGTTTTAAAATGCGGAGTTCAGAACCTTTTGGGGATCTTGATCCATATGTGCATGACTCAAAGCAAAATAATGCTTCAAGGTTAAAGATTTGAACTGAGAGATACATATCTGGCAAAGAAAATACCGTGGCCTTTCCCTTATATTCAACAAAAAGTATTTATTCTCCCACTCCTGTTGGAAGCCTCAGTTCTCATTTGTGTATTTTCTTTTCCATATGCCCTTGCCTTCCATTGTTAGACAGGGTAAGAAAAATGTTGATAAAAACTTAAAACAGCAACAAAAACACTGTTTATGCTCTCATTTCTGAATCCAAACTGATTAATGTGCTTGCTGTGGGCAGTTGTTTAATGTCTCAGGTGTGGTATACCATAATGGCTATGGAAACTAGTCACTGTGGGTATGTCTAGACTGCATGCCTCTGGTGACAGCGGCATGTAAATTAGACATACCGACATAGTCAATGAAGTGGGGATTTAAATATCCCCCGCTTCATTAGAATAAAAATGGCCGCTGCGTTGTGCCAGCTCAGCTGTTTGTCGGCACGAACCAGCAGTCAAGATGGGGATCGGTCAGCAAGGAAAGCCTTTGCTGACCGATCCTTTATGCCTTGTGCAACGAGGTTTACAGGACCGGTTGGAAAAGGCTTTCCTTGCCGACCGATCCCCGTCGTGACTGCTGGTTTGTGCCGACAAACAGGTGAGCCAGCACAAACCCCTGCTTCATTGACTATGTCGGTATGTCTAATTTACATGCCTCTGGTGACAGAGGCATGTAGTCTAGACATACCCTGTCTGCTTGTGCAAAGATTAAAGGAGACTCAGATTAAATTCTGAAGAGACTCCTGGAGCTCTGGAGCAACCAGCTGGCTACCCCTGCGATAGGAGCTGGAATGGGTCTTAAATTCCCAAACCTGTGAATGCTTATGTGCATTTACATGTGTACCGTTGCTTTCATGTGTAAGCATTTGGAAGACTGGTGCTTAGATGAGTATCTACTGCTCCTAAAATAATCCTCTCTTTTTATTTATAGAATCTAATACATGAATTTCTTAAATTTCATCACCATTTAGAAGAAGACTATTCAGGGGTTTGACTCAGAGCACTATAGGCAGCATTTTTAAATATCTGACTT
This sequence comes from Pelochelys cantorii, assembly GCA_032595735.1. Lineage (NCBI taxonomy): Eukaryota > Metazoa > Chordata > Testudines > Trionychidae > Pelochelys > Pelochelys cantorii. Next base: position 70,328,625 of record CM064326.1, on the reverse strand, counting down.
CTGAAGGAAGCATTTCTGCATAATCTTTCACTGTTTGGAAATATTGCAAAACAAGTAGAAATGTTCAGTTTTCTATTGCTGCTTGTTTGTTACTTTTGTAAGTATTTACCACCTGTACTTATTAACCCTCAACAGGCGGAATTCAGGATCTCAAACATCTGCTGCTGCTAGTTTAGTCTCTTGCCAGATTTAAACTTTATGTTGTTGGAAAGAGAATTTCATTTCCCACTGCAGAAATTATGCACATATTTTTCTGGTCAAAAATATGGGAGTCCCATATTATTGGAATTCTGCTTGCAGTTTGTTGACAATATGGAGCAGAAGATGAATAACGACAAAGTGGGAAGGATTGGAAAGATAGCCAGAGAGAAATGGGTTCAGTAATTTTTTATTGAGTACCTTATTTGCAACCATAACATTTGTATTGTGGCCTTGAACCATATTAAGATGCAGAAAGTTCAAACTTACCATATCTGTGTCAGGAAGAGCTGATATTATATTTAAGCACTGTGTGCATTTTAGATTTTTAAAACACAGGTCCCCAAACTCAGTGACATTAGATTGAATCTTTTCATATAGTTACTTTAGCTTGAAAATCTTTGTGCTACTTAATAAAATCCTATGTATTAAAGAGCTACTGGAGCTGCACATCACTTTTATCTACAGTAAATCATCATGAAAGATCACAATATTAGGTCTCAGAGGTTTTCAATATATTAACATTCTAGTAAGATGCTAAAGATCCTTTTTTTTTTTTTTTTTTACTGGAAAGACCTTGATGTAACTTGACCTTATAATATGAAAATAGGATTTTTCTATTCAGTATTTCAAAATGCAGTATAAAGAGGGGAGAAAAGGGAAGGCGGTAGGAAGTATAATGCATGAAAAACCATTTATTGTAAGTATATTTGTACTGTTGCTAAAGAATACATTTTTCATTTTTTTTACTGAAAGAAAAATTAAATGTTTCTGTCATTTCTTTGCATCCCTTCCATGTTTATCTTTTGTAGTCTGTTTTCTAGAAAATACAGTATTGGAAGTTCTATATTTATGCAATTTTATAACTCATCACAGAAAACCAGAAGTCTTAGTTCATTTAATTTAGGGAAAAGGATTAATGGCAATTCTAGCTGCACACAATATTTGTCTAGAAAACGCTGAAATATCTTCTATAAAGTAACCCTTCTTAGGGTCGCTGCAGCTTGAATTGCCTTTTTGGTTGCTTATAAGGTGCACTTTGCTGGTTTGGCATAAAATATTCAGATCAACATTTTGATATATGTAGAAAAAGGAATTATAATAACTACATAAGAAAAGGATGGGGAGGATGCAAACAGGAGGCAGGAAAACAGCTAACTGCATAGGTAGTAATCTGAGTACCATTATCTATCTGAAGCACAATCATTATGCAAGAGAGAAGTGACAGATATACCAGAAGGCTAAACTTAAAGGCAGCCACTAAAAAATGTTGGAAGAATATATTGATAACGATTCAAAAGCTTGCTTTAAATGCTCTCCTTGCTCAAAAGCACTCTAAAGATGTTGGAAAGCAAAAAGACTTTTATGTACTACTTTAATTCGTTTCTCTCCCTTTTTTCTTCTGCTGTCACAGGGGCAAGAATGGCTGACTCTCAGGGTCATTGCAAATTGATTTTGTGTTGTACACTTAGAAGAACTAAGGTTGATTTTTCAGAGTTTTGCTTCAGTATTACTTGCTCTTAAAGATTTCCATTTTTATTATTGATTTTAATGGTTTTTTTCTTTGCTGTGAGAGGCTTAAAAAACAAATGATACCATTTCTGTAGGCCAAAATATAATCTTGCATGTAATTCCCCAGTGCCATTTTGGGATTTTACATCTAACTATAGTGAACTGCCATAACCTGCCCAGAAAGACAACACACAATGGATAGCATGATGTTTTTGTTAACCATAATGGGTTTGTTTTAAAGGGCAAAACACACAGGAAAGAGGGTAGGGAGCTAAGTATGTGATTAATGTAGATTTTATTTTATAATCCCTCCTGTGTTTATACTCTTTTAACAACTATTAATTTGAAAACAGATCAAATCCTTTTAAAAACTCTGATTGTCAATGGAATTTCTGCCTGGAGGCTTTATTGAATCTTCTGATGCAGCCCTGCACTGGAGAAAGTGCATTGCGGTACCATTCCAGTGGAAGGATTAAAGAGACATTGTTCCTCAGAGACTTGCAGTTCCCTCTGGAGTTCCAAGGTATGAAGGGAGCGGATCCACACCTACACCTGTTCACAGTGTGCATTGTATCCCTTTTGTGACTGACAGTTCTGCTAGCTGTTGAAGGAGAAAGCAACCTATCTCTTTCTTACTCCTTTCTCTCTCCCCGTCACCACCTTTGGGTTGCTAGAAATGGCAGGCTCTGAATTTAGGAGATTGAAGATGTGAATGGCTCTAACTCACATTAGTTACATGGGAGAGGAGGTACCATGCACTATAATCAGGCTAAAGTTAAGAAGTGCACTTTTGGGGACCCTAGTTGGTTACTGAGAGGTTGACTGCAAGATTGTTTATTTGAACCTCCTATCTCTTTTTGATGAGCTCTAACCAATGCTTCCAGAAGGATAATGCTTTTAAAAACAACTGTTTTATTATCTTTGTTTCTTATACTGTTCTATCACATAGTATTCAGTTGGGAGCTTGTGTCTGACCAATGTGCAACACCATAATAAATGGACTCTATGCCCTTGGCTGTGATTTGAGTCAGTATTAAGGAGAGTAAAGCTACAAGAGAGAAACAGAGGATAAACAAACAAAACATTCGCAAGATTATAAAGAGAGTGACTCAAATTATGAGGGAGACACATTTATAAATGTTTTGTTGATGGAATGACTTTTCTCACTTCTTGAGAGTTAAAGAATCCCTGGACCCAAACCCTTTTTAATACCCCAAACAAGGCTTCTACCGCTGCAGGAAGTCAATTATCTCTATGGCAACCAAAACAAACAGTGAATATTGCCTTCGCATCCACAAAGAATAAAAGATGCATCAAAAATTAATTTATGTCTCAGGATCAGACACTTGAGATAAAAAAAATAACTGGTCATGAAGTACCCAGAAGGAGCTATTAAGAGGGAAACAAAATAAATCCCTAGCTGAGCACTTGAGGGAGCATATAATTGTGTTGTGTTTCTATCTTTAAGGGAAATTTTTTTGAATATTTCCCCATTTTCATACATACTTTCATAATGTTCCCCATATAACTGAAGTTTGCCAAAGAAGTTTGCCAAAGAAAGTAAAAAGGGTGAAGAAGAGTGATCTCTTAATCTGTCCCATTGTACAAAAGGGACCATTCTTTATTGTATTAATTAATTTAGATGGAAGAATTTCTCCTTTTCATGCTGCTCCTTCTCCCTCCAAAAAGGTTACTATTCTGTGAACATCCTAGCAGAATTACAATATAAAAACCAAACCTGAATGCAGGAAGTGGAGATGTATACATTTTTCATTAATATATGCTGATGAGAATGTTGTTTGTAAAATAAATCAAAACAAGAGAAAATGTCTCGCAAAAATGGCTATGTGGCCTCCTTGCATAACTATGCAACTCACCCTGGTTTATGTAGATTGGCAGTCAGTAGTGATACCATATTCCTCTTCAGATGTTCTTTTGCTGGACAGCTCCCTGCTGATGCTGATTTTTGTTTTGTACACTAAAAGAACTAATGGATATTTTTACAGCTTTGCTTCAGAAAGATTTCCATTTTTATTATTGATTTTACTGCCTTTCCTTTGCTGTGAGAGTCTTGAAGAATAAATGACATCACTTCTAAAGGGAAAAGTATAATCTCACATGCAACTCTCTAGCACCATGTTGGGATTATACATATAAGTAAGTAAAAACACCAGAATCTAAATTAAGAGACAGCACTTGATGGGTATCATGAAGTTTCTGTTAATTATAATGGGGGTAATACTTGGAATAAAGAGTGGAGGCTGGAGAGCCAATTATGTGATTAATGTATATGTAGTAGTTGCAGCAGCAACAAGCCTTTGACCATTTAACTGACCCTTAGTTAACAGAATCATAGACTCTCAAGGACCGTAAGGGACACCAAGACATCATCTAGTTCATTATCCCATTCTGAGGCAGGATTAAGTAAATCTAGACCATCTCTGACAGGTGTTTGTTTAACCCGTTCTTTAAAACCTCCAATGACAGGGATTCCTCAACCTCCATAGGTAGCCTTTGTATGGCCAGCTTAGCTAACATGTATTACATACTAGCTCTGATCTATTGGGGAACCAGGGCATAGTATCCAGCCGGTCTGACTCATGAAAGACCTCCCTTCCCCACCAGCATCTGTCTGAACTGAAGCAGATAAGAAGAAAGACTTACAAAAAGCAATGAAAAGGCAGCAGAAGATGCATCTAAACCCCTCTGGAAAGTCCCCTAGCCTCATTTACATCAAAGATGGGACAGAAAGACATCTCCATTAGCATACAGAATGGAGAACAGCATTTCTAAGGGAAGAACTGCACTGAACTGTGAGACACAGAAAGAAGGAAAGCATTGCCTGATGGGAAATCTCTGCTCAAGATGCTAATGAACCCACATCTGCACACACCCCGATTAGTAATTATCAGACCAATTTTAGAAATAAACGCTCGATTAGTATAAAAAATACAGAAACTGTCAAATTGCATTAAGAGCTCCCTCAAAGGAATAACATTCATAGCCAGGAATGATCAGTTCCCATTGTCTAGTTTAAACAGAACAACTTTTGTATACTCTCTTGAACCATCCATTTCCCCATAAACAAATCTATTGTCCCCCTTGAACCATTATTATTTCCCTACACTCAAGTAAAGTGTTCTGATTCCTGGATCTAAATTTTGCATCAGTTCCATTGGGACTTCATTTTCTACTAACTGGTCATGCTGAAGGCTGTGCTCTGCCTATCTCCAATAAGCTGCCCCCCCTCCCTCACATCTACCATCACCACTTGGGGACCCCAATTGATGCAAACTTCATGGAGCGGTGAGCTCTTTCTCTCTCGATATAGCCTCCTGACCCTGCCTTATGTGATCAATTATGGTTTGCTAGCCCTAACTTTTGTAATCAGATTTAAGTTAGATTTAATATCTCACCTGTTTTGTTTGGTTATTCAGAGAAGACTGATCTCTCACATGGCAACCTGGAGGAAGGAGCAGGGAGGAGAAACTGTTAGCACTGTTACTGGGAAGCCACATGTGCTGGACACACATCCCTCCCTCCCCCCCCCCGCATTTCCCCTGCATGCTGGAAAAGAAGAAGTGTCCTCGGGAAGCCACATTTGCTGGACCCAGGGTGTGCTGGACACAGTGGGAAACCACTGTGTCCCATTCCCCCTTTTTACCTGCAGGCTTCTGCTCTGGCAGGAAAAGTAGCACTGTCCCAGGAAGCAGCATGTGCCAGATTTGGCATGTGCTGGACACAGAGGGAAACCCCTCTCCTGTTCCTCTTCTCCCACCTGCAGACTCGTGCCCTGACTGGCTCCTTACCATGCCTGCCTGCCTCTAAACTGCATGTGTTCTTATGCTCCCCTGAGATGTTTGGGTGCCTGCTGAAAAGTGCCCACTTTAAAGCAAAATTTGGCCTTGCACGGAACACACCTCCTTTGTCTTTACAGAGACCTTTAGTGTAGGCTAACAGATTAGGGTTGGGCTTAATGCAATGTATCTCCTGAAATGTCTGCCTTTGTAACTTTTCATTGCAGCTGGAACAGCAGCCAGCCTAAGTGTACTACCTCTCTTACAGCATCTGCCCTCCTGGCTAAGATCCGCAGGTGAAAATGGACAAAGGAGGACATGCCCATATGCTCCCTGAACTGCATGAACTCCTTCATGCTGGAGATGTGGACAGAGTGCCTGGACCACATAGCTGAATTCCAGAAGAGAAGAGCTGCCAGGGAGCAGCAGGCAAGACAGCAGAAAACCATGCTTTCCTCCCTAACTGCTATGATGGAGTGCCTGGCTTCATGTTTGGAGATGGCCTCCTCCCAGAATCCCGTCTGTCCTGATGTCAACCCAAGTCCCTTCTCCCCAGTCCCTCCTCCCCCATTGCTTCCACTCCCAGGGTCACTAGGGGAAGCTGGGGCCCCAGGACACGAACTCAAGAGCAGTTGTACCCTCCAAGACCTCAGGAGGCAAAAGGCAGTCCTACGGACATTACTGAGCCCCCTCCCTCCTTCGTGTTTTCACTTTATTCATTTCCCTGCTGTTTTCCCCTAATAAAAACTCACGTTCTTTGAACAGTGGTCTCTCTATTGCTTGAAATGCTGGGGTGAAGTGAGGGATTAAAGGCAAACTCAGTAAATGCAGTGGCAACTTGTTGAGAGCAACGTGGAAGAGTCTCAAAACTGGCCATGCATAAAACTGTCCTTCAAGGCCTCTCTGATTTAAACTGCCTCTTGATATGTTTTCCCTATGGTGCTGGTGTCTGTCTGCTCAAACTTTCTGGCTAAGCACTCTACCTCAGCACCCCACCCTGCCAGATAAGTTTTCCCCTTACTCTCTCACAGATTATGGCGCACACAACAGCCTGCCACCACAAAGGGAATGTGGTGTGCACTGAGGTCCAGCTGATTCAGGAGACTCCGAAGCCTACCCTTTAAATGCCCAAAAGCACATTCAACCACCATTCTGCATTTGCTCAGCTTATTGTTGAACTCCTTCTTGCTGGGGTCCAGGCTGCCCATGTATGGCTTCATGAGCCATGGGAGCATGGGGTAAGCTTGGTCGCCAATGATCACAATAGGCATTTCCACCTCTCTGATTCTGATTTTTCTCTCTGGGGAAAAAAAGTGCCACTCTGTGTCTTTTGTAAGAGGCAGGAGTTCCTAAAGATGCGTGCATTAAGCACCTTTTCTGACCACTCCAGGTTGATGTTGGTGATCCACCAGTGCCTGCAGCACCATGGAGAAGTACCTCTTGTGATTGTGTACTATACTCCATGGCAAGGTGGCCGGGGGCCAAGATAGGGATGTGTGTTCCATCTATGCCTCCACTGCAGTTAGGGAACTCCATTGTGGCAAAGCCATCCACTATGATATCCATGTTTCCCAGAGTCACAGCCCTCCGTAGCAGACTGTTATTGATCGCCTTGGCTACTTGTATGACAACAGTTCTCACTGTAGATTTCCCCACTCCCAAATGATTCACCAAAGAATGGTAGCTTTCTGGCATTGCAAGCTTCAGGAGGGCTATTTCCCATGTGCTTCTCCATAGCTGGTCTCATTTAGTTATTCTGGTACCTTAGTGCAGGGGCAAGCCTTCTGCAAGTTCCAAGAATGTGTCCTTGCACATTTGGAAATTTTATAGCCACTGCTGATGCATGTCTGCATCACAGTGCAGTCCCACCAGCTTGAGCTTGTCTCATGACACCAAAACAGACATTGCACTGTATCCACAGGATTGACTGGTGGCTGTGCTAGCATCAGTGCCAGGGCTTGTATGAGCAGTGACTCCATGAAATTCATCCTCATCCTTTTCCTGGAGGAGTGACATGCGTGCACTCTTCAAGTACTGCACCATCAGTATCACAGAGGTTTGCTGCAAACTGGCTCCATGCTTGCAATACTATGGTATCTGTGTGGGCAACCAGGACCCAAAAAGGCATGAGCACACTGCTTCCCATTGATCTCACCCAAAGGGGAGGAAGTAGATGAGTGCATTATGGGGCACTGATGACATGAGTGCACAACCACGCACTGTAGAGCTTTGGGCATAATGACCATTGGGAGTATAGCCTAGAATACAAAGCTACCCATGGTGCACTGCTCTCTGAGTCAATGGTAGGCTCTCCAATGAGGACACGCTACTTTGGACTATGTTCAGTTCTTCCCTGCAGTGATGACATGGACCTTTGACTCTGCAAAATCAGGTTGTAAGAAATTGACCATATTATATTTGACCTCATCTCATTGTGTAGACGTGCCCTAAGTGAGTGAATTTTCCAAACAGTGTTATTCTCAGTCAGTCCTGGTGGGTATTGAATACCTTGAAAATCTAGCCCATTGCCTTTATTTTCATTTATTTGTGTGTATGTGTGTGAATTGCAAAATTTGCTTTTTAAAATTAAGCATGAGAGCTTTTTCTAGAACCGTAGCTAATACCATAGGGATAGGGAAACATGACATTTGTACATTTAGTGAGACTTAGCTAAAATCAGATAAAATGTATAGGGTAGAGTGGATATTGGTGAGATCATGTAAATAAAGTAACTCTTCCTATGTATTTCAGCTCTTGCTATGCCCCACTGCATTTCTATTGCTTATTGAATCCTAAAGTGACAGTGAATTGGAAAAGCCCAATAACACATTTTTCAGAGTTGTCAACTTTTCTCTGAATTACAGCCATCGCATTTTTACTGAACTTCTTTAGTGTAATGTCACATCCATGGTGATTATGTGCATATTTGTTTTGAATTTCTACTGCAATTTATGTACAACTGTTAATACATAAACTGCTAAAAAATTTTGGCCTTGCTATACCCCGCAACTTACATTTTCAGTTTTGGCTATTTTGCTGTGCTCCCATCCCTGTGTGTCCTAGGATTTGGATTTCAAAATATGGTCACCTTATTACCCTTTAATTTATGGATATTAACTTTACACCTTTAATTAATTTGTCTTCACTTTCCTGGCTGTCCCCATGGAGACATGTTCTTAGCAAAACAGAGGGAAAAATCATAATAAAAGCATATCATACTCTCTTAAGACTCTGATATTCAGGTAAGTACAGGTATATGTGTAGCAGGACAGTATACCCTCTGTCACCCTTTTAGGGGGTGCAACATACTGAGCCCCTTCAGGCCTGGCAAGCTATGCTGCCTAATGCCTGGGCTATGAAACCATGACATTGCCCCCTTCCTCCCCTTTTCTGGATATCTTGTATCTTTATCCATTTTTATGTACCTGCAAAGCAACAGGGCAAAATCTGACGCTTGATGTGTCAGGACAAGGTGTTGCCTTATTCACACTCATTAACAAGTGAAAACAAAGCGTCTATGATGTGATTAGTCCATAAAGGAACAAAAAGAATAGCTATCAGCTAAAGAAGGTTCCTTCATTTTCACCTTTGATCGGAATAATTAGCTGCTGCTGGCATTTGTGAATCCAGTCCAGACCAGAGTGCAGGGAACTGTTTGTCCTTTCTCCTGTAGGAGAAGCAGAAGCAGGTAGGAAGTATTTCAGAGCTGTCACAAGCTGTAGTGCTAGTATTCAAAACCTACATTATTTTAATTCTCCTCTTTTGAGCTAGAGCTTTCACAGGAAAGTCTGTGAACAGTAGTACCATGCTGAACATCAGAGAAAACATATTTGGTCTAGAGATGTTAAATTTAGATTAATTGGCTAATTGAATAGTCAATGCAATTTGCATTGACTGTTCGATTAGTCGATAAGGGCGCCTCAACCTTTGAAGTGTAGCAACAGCCCCTGGGCAGTTGCTTGTACACATCAAAGGTGAAAGCACTTTGGGGAGCACAAGGCCAGCAAGGGCTCAAGCAGTCCCCTGCTGGTCCTGTGCTCCCTGCGGTGTTTCAAAGCGGCAGCGCTGCATGGAGCCCGGGGCCAGCTGGGGACTCTGAGTCCTCGGATGACCCCGGGCTCCATACAGTGCTGCCATTTTGAAATGCCACAAGGAGCCCAGCATTGGGCTTCCTACAGCATTTCAAAATGGCAGCACTATGTGGCACCCAGGATCAGTGGAGGAGTCCCCAGCTGACCCCGGGCTCCACGCGATGCTGCTGCTTTGAAATGCCATGTGCAGCCTGGGGCCAGCTGGGGACTCAGCTGGCCCTGGGCTGCACGCAGCGTTCAAAGCAGCAGATGCTGGGATCCATGTGTCGCTGCTGCTTTGAAACACTGCGTGCAGTCTGGCCCCTGGCTGCATGAGATGTTTCAAAGCAGCAGCGCTGCGTGGAACCCAGGATCCGGTCCTGGGCTTCACGTGGCACTGCTGTTTTGAAGTACCCTCTCCTCTTCCCCCATGTCCCCTTGCTGCCTCTTTCTGATAGAGGCAGCAAAGGGTAGGGGAAGTGACTAGTTGATTACTCATTCACATCCCTAATTTGGTCACACATATATGTGCCCGTTGAAGGCTGTAGATCTCTAATAATTTATTGTATAATGTAATGAACAAATAATGAAATATTATTGCAAGGGAAAACTTACTGATAGAAATGAAGCCAAATCTTCTGTTTCCTAGGTTAATGCTATGTCTTGGGGCTATAAGATCAGCTCTACGATCTGAGGCCAGCAGAAAAATCTATCAGTCATAATCAGCCACTCTTAGCACAGACAGGACCTTAGCAAAATGTCTATAGATATTTATTCTGTCTAAAATGGGTTATTCAAATCTTATAAGCTGGGAGGTTCCACAAATGAAAAGAAAGGGAAACAAGAATCTCAAAGATGAACTGATGGGAAAGCTTTTCCCCCCATGAATTTTGCGCTTGATCAGCTGTCGAATTAAAGGGTGTCTAAAAGAACATCCAATAAGATGGAGCAAATGAAGTTAAAATCTTAGATAACTTTGTTTTTTCATTGTATAAGAAAGATATTACCTCCACCTGGCATGTTATGCCACATGTTAGTTCCTGTACTACAGGCGAGATTTCATTGCCTTGAAAAGGATGCATTCATTGGTGAGCAACGAGATCTGAAGAATGTTTCTTTTGGACCAGAACCATTGAAAACAGTGGTAAGAAGCCCACTGACTTCAATGGGCTTTGAAACAACCTAGTAGATTAAGGGAACTAAGTTTTTTCACAGTGGAAAAGGAGAGACTTTGGAGTGATCTTATCGGGTTCTTTTTTAATTATGAGAAGGAAATGCAAAGTTGTGAGTGAGAGATTCACAATACAGAGAAACCTTTTTTATACTAATAAGTGGTTAAAAATTAGGGGCCATGACAACAACAACCAAACAGTGAATGGGGAACTGAGACAGAATTACTACTACGTCATAGAACGTACTTCCATAGACATGGAAATACTTAGTAGGTATTGAATAAATGAACAGGAAAGACAACTGAAACAAAGATTATAAAATATGAAGTATAAATGAGTTCAGAAGACTTATAATTTCTGGAGAAAGAGGGAAGTGAGGGAGTATTATGAAAAGTGGAAGGATGGGATATTAAGATATTAAAAAGAGGTTATAATTATACAGTAAATATTTTTCATACCACAATAGAATAATTATTAAGAATAATTATTAAATATAATTTACAATATATAATTAATAAATAATAGTAAAAGGGAAAGGCCTTTACTTTTTAATTGTGGGAGGAGACAACACCTTGAAAAAGGTGAGAAGATGGGCAAAGAATGCCACCTGCACAAATAGTGCATGAATAATACACCTGAATATGGACCCATGAAAGTCACAGTGTAAATATTTCACTGTGTAAATATTTAAAGTGAAACAGATGAATGTGGAGAGTTTCTCAACATAAAATAATAAATACTGTGCAAGTCTGAAAGGTCAAAGTGTATCAGATACAGATTAAATTTCCATTGTGTTTCCTCTATAAATGTGACTATGCCCTCTTACTAGAAACATGTTCTCAATTAACTTGTGTTCACAATGTAGGGAAAGCAATACAGAAAAGGTTTATATTGTTTTAAATTAAAAAGTATTTTGCTAACCAATTAAATTCAATTAGGTTAGCTCAATAAATAGTAGATTTTTCCTCCATCCTGATAACCAATTTGATGATGACATCTTAAAAGGTCAAAAGACTCCATTCAAATATACTACAAGTGTTGCCCACTAGAAAACAAGGGTCAGTTGAGTTTTGTTCTATTTTTGCATCTTAAATTTATATGTATACCTGTATATATATTTATATATATACCTGTATCATTTCAGAAATAATAAATATCTGATTCTGAAAAAAAACATGACCTCAGTAGAACCACTCATTCATAAAGCTATGCCTGTGCTAAGTCTTTATATCAATGGATAATACATTTGAGAGAACAAGGTATTTCATAGCTGTAGTAAGTGCCAAATGCTTAGATCTTAAGAGCAGTCAAAGGAAAAAGGAATACATCTATAGGAAGAAGACACTGAAATCACTAGTCTTGCTGTAGCATATCTCCATCACTCACCACAATGCCTGCTAAGGCTTTATGAGGCAGGGGAAAAAATCTATTTTTAAGATAAAAGGCTTGGTTATCTAGTTTAGATTTCATTTACCTTATTTGTGAAGTTGAATTTTCTACTGCACAAAAGTGTTCCTCATTCCACTGAGGCCTTGAAAATAATTTCAAAATTGAAACACTTGAAATACCTGACAAAAAGTGTTTTCAGGCCAGATGTTTCGTCAGTTCCAAATAAAAATAAACAGAATACATTTGCATGTGGGAGTTGTGGAATGAACAGTACAAGAAAGAAGTATATAAAAGAATGTACAACCATTACATTGGGTATTGTAGTCCCTCTGCAGAGCACATAGTAAGCATATTTTAGTTGAATATCACATTTGTAAATTGCCATAGAGTAAAGGGACATAGTAAAAGTACCTAATAATAAATTAGTTAAAGAAGGAAGAGACAGTACAGAATCAGAGATTACAAGACATGAATTTTAAAATTGGGGACTCATGGAAAAATACTGTATTTATAATACTGTAATTTCCATGTATAGAATCATACATTTTAAATGAAAAAGCATCAAAACTGACGTCCAGCCATAGATTTCACCCAGAGATTCTTGCAAATAGCCGAAAAGTTTGTCGTAGAGCTCAACAATTTTAAAGAAATATAGTTGGTGCCTTTCATCTAAGGACTTCAATGCCCTTTAAAAACATTAATGAAGCCTACATACACCCTGATGAAGTTAGTCAATATTATTACAGGTTGAACCTCCCTGGTCCAGCATCCTCAGGACCTGAGCAGTCCCAATTCAGAGTTGGCTGGACCAGGGGACATCAGCCCTCTCAGTCATCAGCCTTGCTCCAAGGCACCAGCTCCAGCCACTGGGATCTGCTCCCGGCTCTGGCTGGGGCTATGCTATCTGCTGCATTAGCCCCACTGCCACCAGTCCCAGCCAGGGCCATGCCCCCCACCATGCGGCCCAGGCTGTGCTCCTCACGGCTGGATCTGATGCTGCCAGCCAGGACTTCAATCCTGACCCTAACTAGCCTCTGCTCCGAGTCGAGCTTTCTGGTCCAGCAATATCTGGCCCAGAGGGTGCTGGATTTCAGAGGTTCAACCTGTATATTTGTTTTCATATGGAACAGAGAGGTTACATGATATTCCTAATGTCATCACACAGTGAGTGATAGAGCTGGGGCTAGAGCCAGGGAGATCTGACTGTTAATTCCTTTCTCTAACTACAACACCTAAATAATGTCTATTAGCCCACCCCTTGTTTACGTCCTTAGAGAGTCATACTGTCTTCTGGTTCTTAAGTTGAAGTCTTTCTGCTCAGTCCCTTGTGAGTCTGGGAAACCCATCAAGACCAATGTATTCATGACTGATGAATATATTTAAAGTGTTTGAAAGGGTGGGCTACAGGAGGCTCTGCATTCTCTATGCTAATAGTACTCTTGTCATGCTCACTAATCCTTTGTTTTGGTGCCCCAGCAGTCTCTTCTATGCAAATTACTCCACTGGGGCACTTTAACATGTAAATCATATAATCTGCCTCACATTTGATGGATTTTAAATTCTTTGTCTGTTGGGAGGTAATGAATAGTACTTATTTAACATATATTATTGCACTGGGCACATCTCCTGTGCTTGAAGTTACCCAATAGTGGTGCTGTGCCGAATCTAAGGAAGCATTTGACTAGCTATATTACAATACATATGAACCAAAAACTTGATTTTGTTTGTCTCATTTGTGTATAAAATGTAGACAGGTGAAACATCCTGGGGCCTAGGATCTCTGCTGAGGATATGCCATTGTTCTTTGATTACCAACCGAATGCTATTTCCAATTGGAAAAGGTTACAGAATACAATATTTTCAAATAGATCCAAAACATTTCACATTTAAGAAAAAAAAAAGCCAAGTAAGAAAAGAACTATTTAGCCAAGTGAAAGTATGATGTCTACTAAAAGAGCCATTTAAACAGAGTTGGACAAGTTAAACAAAAGAAAAATAGCCAAATAAATACTTATGAAATTTGATCATACCAATTCCAAATAACACACACCTCTGAGAATATTTAATGAATCAGCTAGCTTAAATGATGGGTAAATATTTTTGAAAATTCAAGGCGATCTGAGGAAATACAAAAGGTCTGAAACAAAGCAAATGTTGTACTGATTTTCAAAAAATAATAAAGTCCCAGAGGTCATTATTGTCAGAAAAATGTCCCAGATACCTAATCAAGTGTGGGTTCTAGATAGATTCATTCAGACAGAAAGTGCAATGATTTTGGGGAGGATGTGCTGAACTCTTTATACATAAAAGAGAATCAGTACTTGCTTTAAATGGAAAACTTAACTCACCGTAACTATGGAGCTGCAACCTGGAGTCACAACCTATCCTCCATGGTAAGAAGAATGGAAATTTTCTAACTTGGCTTAGCCACTAATCACATGGCCTTTCATTTCCTGGTTATTGGCTCAGCTGCGGACCCTTGTTTATATCGGAGGTCACTCACTCATATTAATAGTTTGATGTTATACTCAAATCAATGGCCACCATTGTGATTAAGGTTTGCATACGTGCTCTTTAACAAGTAAGGCTTGTACATGTATTTTCCCTCTGCTTTAATTATTGTACCTATGTACAGAATCTATTTATGCTATAGAAAAAAGTAGACTTATTGGTATGTGAAAAATAATACCAGATAGATTTAAAACATTTAAAAAATCTGCTCACTTTTTGTCGGCTTTAAGGAATAGGGTATGTAAGCATATCACAACAATGGTAACCATTACAGCGATATAGGTACTTAGGTGTGTTTTGCAGCATAAGGTCAAAGGATAAGTGCCTTCAGCACTCAGACAAGTTGGGAGATTTCCCATTAAAAATGTGCCTGTCAAGGCCTATCAGATGCCCTTTCTAAAGTCTCCCTTTTCTCAGACAAAATGCGATGCAATGCTATTATAGAAGATCAGAAAACAATTTGGGAGCTAAAAAGAATCTGACCTGACATGCTTGGCAGGCCAGAAAAATGAAAAATATATACCAATTTCTGACAATCTCAGTGTCCTGTCTAGTACATTTGACTTAGAAGGAGAGCAAGAACAGGTAAAGCTAAGTCCAAATCAGCCTTAGTAATATATATTAAAAAATAGGAATTTCCTCTTATGTGCTGAAAAATATCATGAAAAATGTATACGAAAACTACAGTAAACTTTCAGGTCTCTTCTAATTCTCTGGGGAATAAAATGAGGCCAAGCGATTTTGCAGAAAAGTCACAAAGTGACTCATAGTGAAATCCTTCTTTTGAGCAGCCGTTTTATAAAGCCCCAGTTAAAATGGTCAGATCATGTCTTTCACTCACCCTAATGACCTTTCATTAAACATGAAAATCAAACAACTCTAAAACATATTTTAAAACAGCTATGCAATAACACAATTTTGTCTGATCATAACATCTTTCATCCAAGAATCTCAAAGCACTATACAAAACTTGGGGAAAATATTATCATTGCCATTTTACTGATGGCAACATTGAAGTATAGGAAGGCTAGGTGAATTGCTACAAGGCACTAAAGCAGGGTTTAGAATAAAGGACTCCTGATTTCCATTAATTTCAAGACTAAAGGCCAAATGCTGTCCTTAGTAGCTCCTCCTGAAGTGAATTGGACTTGCACAACACTTGACAAGAGGACTTAATCTGTTCAAATTGAAAAGAAACATTTATTTTGATGTTTTCTTTCACAATACCCCTATTTATTACGGTGAAACTTGCAGTTATGACCAGTAGATGAGGTCTAACTGGAGAGAATATATTCATTAAGGGGCAGATCTTTTTTCTCATAGCATGACTATCTTCAGGAGGTGGAAGAAAAAGTGGAGAAGGCTCAGAAACTTCCATAATAGCAAATGTGCCAAAGTGAAGCAGAGTGGTTGGTATCCAGGCAAGATCCGTAGTGAGGAAATAAGGCTGATGCTACCAGATTTTGTGCTGCTTCACTTGTGATATTTTAGGCAAAGTAGTTAATAAGTTTAGAACTAAATATAAGGTAACTTAGGCCCATGGTCAGCATGCTCTGCCTTGAGAAGTGAAGGAGTAGGACATGAAACTGCATAAAAACTTGGCAGCTGTTTGCTCAAGGCTATCTGGGGTTGTAGCTGTGAGGGAGAGTCTGAGTGGGAAGTGGGGGAAGGCAGCTAAGTAACTGCTGCTGTGGCTGAGGAACAGCTGAATATTAAGGCTTCCTGGTGGGTAAATGATGCTGGGAAACAGGGGACTCCAGAAGCTAGGAGGTGTTGGGTGGCAGAGGACTTATGTGGTGCTTTGTCTCCCAGAGAGTGCGGTAGGTGTTGTTGGGGAGAGAGGTTGCTAAGTATCCTGGGGAGGTTAGAGCTCTTCTGGGATCTAGGAGGCTAGTGGGGTGCAGTTCTGGGGAGACTGTAGCTGTTGGGGAGACAGACAGCTCTTCCAAAACTGGGATTGGGGGTGCTTCCTGATGCAGCTGACCAAGGCTATGTCTAGACTACGGAGTTTTTCCAGAATAACGGAAATACTCTGCCACGTCCAGGGAACATGTCTGCTCTTCTGACATTTTTTGCGGAAGAGCAGACATGCTCTTTTGGAAGTCCTGTCTTCCTTGTGCCATGAGGAAGAAGGGCTCTTCTGAAAGAGGAGGTTTTTTTGAAATTTGGCCCCATGTACTATTGGAAAAAGGTATGCAAATTGTGCAGTGTAATTTGCGTACCTTTTGCTGAAAAAATCAGCATTCTAGACATAGCCTGAGATGAAGTATCTGGCCCCTGACCTGTGCTGCTTTCACCACCTCCAACCTGTCTCTCCTGGCAGGAGGTGATTAATGAGACAGCACCTGGCTGATTGCTGAGAAAAGGCCACAGTGGGCTCTAGAGGCCATAACATGCAAACACAGGCAAAAGCTTGTTGCTTTCCTGCAGGTCAGAATGAGATTCCAGCTGAGATGTGAGAATGTCTGACAGGATTGCCAAATGCATGAGTGTTACCCAAGAGGCATGACAGTTGGCAACCCATGTGATATAGAAACACAGAGAAGATGGAGCTGTCTGAAAAATGAGATAGAGGAGTTTTGCCAATGATCCTATGTCCACTGAAGTTCCAGGAGAAGGAAGAAGATTTGGGGGACTCTTATAAAGATAATTTGAAGCAAAGGCGGTAGAAATACGTACATACAGAAAAGCCGGACCTGGTTGTGGGACTAGGAGGAGCCTGCAGATGGGAGGAAAGGGAGAACCAACAGACAAAAGCAGTTTATCTTGCTCTGGAAACTTCTCAGAAGCATGTCAAAGAACCTCCCTTATCATTATCCCTTCTCTTGCCTTTCTTTTTAAATCCTTTCTCCAGGACAGCAGGGAGGGATGGTGATAGGTCTGCTGTTGTTACATGCACAGAGTGTGCCATGTTTGTCTTCCTCCCGGAAGAAAGAACGGATTTCATCTGCACGAGGTGCAAGCCGGTCGCCATTTTGGAAGAAAAAATTAGAGGACTGGAGGCCCAAGTGTCAACCCTACGCTACATCAGAGAGGATGAAGACTTCCTCGATAGAAGGCAGCATTTAATCCTACAAGCACGGCAGGCGGAAGAGCCAGAGAGGGCAGTACGGGACCAGAAAGAGAACTGGCAGCATGTAACTTCTCGAAGGGGAAAAAGGCCAGCACAGGAATCCCCCAATGCTATAGAGGTAAGGAATCGCTTTCAGGCTCTCTCCACAGGCTCTGCGGTGGTGAATGGTTTGGAAGGGACCTCACAAGGAAGAAACTGCAAGGGTACACCATCTACTGGAAGGCATGGGATGCGTAGTCCTAGGGATGGGGGTTCCAGGACCACCACCCCCAAAAGAAGACAACTGGTGATGGTGGTCGGGGACTCCCTCCTAAGAGCCATCCATCTGCCGTCCGGACCTGGAATCTCGAGAGGTGTGCTGCTTACTGGGAGCTCGAATTCAGGATGTGACTGAGAGGCTTACCAAGCTGATCAAACCTTCAGATCGCTACCCCTTCCTGCTTCTCCACGTGGGAACTAACGATATGGCCAAGAATGACCTTGAGCAGGTTACTGCGGATTATGAAGCGCTGGGAAGAAGGACCTAAGAATTCGGAGTGCAAGTGGTGTTCTCGTCCATCCTCCCTGTTGAAGGGAAAGGACTGAGCAGGGATCGTCGAATTGAGGAAGTAAATGCGTGGTTGCGTAGGTGGTGTCGCAGAGAGGGCTTTGGTTTCTTTGACCATGGGACTCTGTTCCAGGCACAAGGATTGTTAGGAAGAGATGGGATCCACCTAACGAAGAGAGGAAGGAGTATCTTCGCAGGCAGGCTTGCAAACCTAGTGAGGAGGGCTTTAAACTAGGTTCTTTGGGGGACGGTGACCAACACTCTGAGGGGAATGGGAAAGTCAGATACTGGGAAGGAATGCAAAGAGGAACGAGCAAGAAAGGAGGACCCCTGATTCGAATGGAGAAGATGGGGCGATCAACTGGTTAGCTGAGGTGTTTGCACACTAATGCGAGAAGCCTGGGCAACACACAGGAAGAACTGGAGGCCCTGGTCCAGTCCAAGAAATATGATTTAATTGGGATAACAGAGACTTGGTGGGATGACTCGCATGACTGGAGTGCTGTCATGGAAGGGTATAGACTGTTCAGGAAGAACAGGCAGGGGAGAAAAGGAGGAGGAGTTGCACTATACGTAAGAGAGCACTATGATTGCTCAGAAGTCCAGTATATAGAGGGAGAAAAACCTGCTGAGTCTATGGGTTAAGGTTAGAGGTGCAAACAACAGCAGTGATGTTGTGGTTGGTGTCTACTATAGGCCACCGAATCAGGTGGATGAGGTAGATGAGGCTTTCTTTGGACAACTGAGAAAAGCTTCCAGATCGCAGGCCCTGGTTCTCGTAGGGGACTTTAATCACCCTGACATCTGTTGGGAAACCAATACGGCAGTACACAGGCAATCCAGGAAGTTTTTGGAGAATGTTGGGGATAACTTCTTGGTACAAGTGCTGAAGGATCTGACCAGGGGCCGTGCGCAGCTTGACCTTCTGCTCACAAACAGGGAGGAACTAATAGGGGAAGTAGAGGTGGGTGACAACCTGGGAAGCAGCGATCATAAGATGGTAGATTTCAGGATCCTGACCAAAGGAAGAAAAGAGAGTAGTAAAATACACACCTTGGACTTCAGAAAAGCAGATTTTGACTCCCTCAGAGACCTGATGGGCAGAATCCCCTGGGATGCTAACATGAAGGGGAAAGGAGTCCAGGACAGCTGGCAGTATTTTAAAGAAGCCTTATTGAAGGCACAGAAAGAAACCATCCCGATGCGTAGCAATAGAGGCAAACATGGTAGGAGACCGGATTGGCTAACAGGGGAAATCCTTGGTGAACTTAAGCACAAAAAGGAAGCTTACAAAAAGTGGAAACTTGTACAAATGACCAGGGAGGGGTTTAAATGTATAGCTCGAGAATGCCGGGGGGTTATCAGGAAGGCGAAAGTGCAAATGGAATTGCGACTGACTAAGAATGTGAAGGATAACAAGAAAGCTTTCTATAGGCATGTTAAAAGAAGGTGGTGATCAGAGAGGGTGTGGGGCCCCTACTGGATGAAGGAGGTAACCTAGTGACAGATGATGTGGGGAAAGCTGAAGTACTCAATGCTTTCTTTGCCTCTGTATTCATGGAGAAGGTGCGCTCATGGACTAATGCACTAAGTGACGCAAGATGGGATGAAGATCGACAGCCCGTAGTGGGTAAAGAACAGGTTAGGAACTATTTAGAAAAGCTAAACGTACACAAATCCATGGGTCCGGACTTAATGCATCCGAGGGTGCTGAGGGAGTTGGCAAATGTCATTGAGGAGCCTTTGGCCATTATCTTTGAAAAGTCGTGGAGATCGGGAGAGATCCCAGATGATTGGAAAAAGGCAAATGTAGTGCCCATCTTCAAAAAAGTCAAGAAGAACGATCCAGGGAACTATAGGCTAGTCAGTCTTACCTCGGTTCCTGGTAAAATCATGGAAGGGATCCTTAAGGAATCCATTTTGAGGCACTTGGAAGAGAGGAAAGTGATTAGGAATAGTCAGCATGGATTCACAAAGGACAAATCGTGCCTGACCAATTTGATTAGCTTCTATGATGAGGTAACTGGCTCTGTGGACATGGGAAAGTCAGTGGATATGATATACCTTGACATTAGCAAGGCTTTTGATATGGTCTCCCACAATATTCTTGCCAGGAAGTTAAGGGAATGTGGATTGGATAAATGGATGGTAAGATGGATAGAAAGCTGGCTAGAAGGCCGGGCCCAGCGGGTAGTGATCAACGGCTGGATGTCAGGATGGTGGTCGGTTTCTAGCGGAGTGCCCCAAGGTTCGGTTCTAGGACCAGTTTTGTTCAATATCTTTATTAATCACCTGGATGAGGGGATGGATTGCACCCTCAGCAAGTTTGCAGATGACACTAAGCTAGGGGGAGAGGTAGATACACTGGAGGGCAGGGATAGAGTCCAGAGTGACTTAGACAAATTGGAGGATTGGGCCACAAGAAATATGATGAAGTTCAACAGGGACAAGTGCAGAGTCCTGCACTTGGGACGGAAGAATCCCAAGCATTGTTACAGGCTGGGGACCAACCAGCTAAGTAGTAGTTCTGCAGAAAAGGACCTGGGGGTTACAGTGGATGAGAAGCTGGATATGAGTCAACAGTGTGCCCTTGTAGCCAAGAAGGCTAATGGCATATTAGGTTGCATTAAGGGGAACATTGCCAGTAGATCCAGAGATGTCACTATTCCCCTTTATTCGGCTCTGGTGAGGCCACATCTGGAGTATTGTGTCCAGTTCTGGGCCCCCCACTACAAAAAGGATGTGGACACATTGGAGAGGGTCCAGCGGAGGGCAACCAAAATGATTAGGGGGCTGGAGCATATGACCTATGAGGAGAGGCTGAGGGAGTTGGGTCTGTTTAGTCTGCAGAATCGAAGAGTGAGGGGGGATTTGATAGCAGCCTTCAACTTCCTGAAGGGAGGTTCCAAAGAGGATGGAGAGAGGCTGTTCTCAGTAGTGACGGATGGCAGAACAAGGAGCAATGGTTTTAAGTTGTGGTGGGAGAGGTCCAGGTTGGATATTAGGAAAAACTATTTCACTAGGAGAGTGGTGAAACACTGGAATGCATTACCTCGGGAAGTAGTGGAGTCTCTATCCCTAGAAGTGTTTAAGTCTCGGCTTGACAAAGCCCTGACTGGGTTGATTTAGTTGGGATTGGTTCTGCCTAGAGCAGGGGGCTGGACTTGATGACCTCCTGAGGTCTCTTTCAGCTCTATGGTTCTATGATTCTATGATGAATCAAAAAAAAAAAAAAAAAAGACCAAAGCTCCAGAGCTCCTCAGTCTGACCTAAAGTATCTGTAGGAAAGTGAAGGGAAATTGTGTAGGTGAAGTTAGTAGGAGTTCGAGGCAGAGGGCCTGATTCTCCTGTCCATTACACCTGATATCCTGCATAGACTAACTCTGTTGAAGTCACTAGAGTTACACCAGTATAAAAATGAAGGAGAATGAGGCCCAGATATAGGGCACTGGAACAGGGGGTCTATGGTCCTCCCACTTTTTGCCAGTGGATGGGCCTGACCACTTTTTGCCATGGGTCCCACAGCCACCTTTCCTGTCTCCTGTGAGGCCCTGGTCCCCAGCCAGGCTGGCAGATGAAGCCTTGTCAGGGGACCCAAGCAGCTATAGGTTACTGTGCCATGGATCCTCCCTCTGCTTGGGGGCAGGGGGAGTTGAAGGCATTTCCCGGCCTCTGTTCCCATCCCACAGGCCCCGTATGGCTCCCTGCAGCATCCTGCATAACTAATATAGGTGGACTGCAGCACCCCCAGCCCGAGCTGGGTCACAGTAAAAGCTGCATGTGGAGAGCCACAGCCATGTAGACCCTCTCACCCTGAGCAGGAGGCCCTTGGGGGTCACATGCTGGAGCCTGCAGGTGGAGGATTCACAGTTCCCAGACTGCTCTGGTTTCCAACTTGGCCAGGGGAAGAGCTTCAGGTGAAAGGGCTAGGGCAGGGATAGGGCCATCAATGGGGTAGAGTCTTGTCCCCTCACTTTTTAGAAAGCTCCATCATCTCTGCCTGGAAAGATTCAAGATGGGGTGCTGTTAAATCAGTTCTGTGATCAAGTGGTAAAGACATAGTACAGCTGAGTCCTAATCGTACTGATAGAGTGAAGGCAGCTAATTGTTCTTAGAGGACTTCTTTTGCTCTTAGTACTTAAAATGCAAAGGCACAATAGTTTTGTCATATTTTATGTCCCATTGTACATGATGAAATTGTAATTCCCGAATGTGTGATATATCCATGCTATCTGCATCTGTGGATGTGAATGCAGATATCCTCAGCTAATTTTTGTGGATATGGATGTGCATACGGATATTAATTAGAAAAGTTAGACATCTTCAAGTCACCAGGGCCTGATGAAATGCATCCTAGAATACTCAAGCGGGTAGAGGAGGTATCTGAGCCTTTAGCTATCACCTTTGAAAAGTCATGGAAGTAGGGAGAGATTCCAGAAGACTGGAAAAGGGCAAATACAGTGCCCATCTATAAAAAGGGAAGTAAGAACAACCCAGGAAACTACAGACCAGTAAGTTTAACTTTTGTGCCAGGGAAGATAATGGAGCAAGTAATTAAGGAATTCATCTGCAAACAACTGGAAGATAATAAGGTGATAGGTGACAGACGGAATGGATTTGTAAAGAACAAATCATGTCAAACCAATCTACTGATAGCCCTTCTAATCAATAAACTAGGGAAATACAACCCGGATGGGGCTACAATGACTTGGGTGCATAACTGTCTGGATAACCATTCTCAGAGAGTAGTTATTAACAGTTCATAATCATGCTGGAATGGCATAACAAGTGGGGTTTAGCAGGGGTCTGTTTTGGGACCAGTTCTGTTCAATATCTTCATTAATGATTTAGATGATGGCATAGAGAGTACACTTATTAGCTGTGTCTAGACTGGCCAGTTTTTCCGCAAAAGTGGCCACTTTTGCGCAAAAACTTGCCAGCTGTCTACACTGGCCGCTTGAATTTGCTCAAGAGCACTGACGTTCTAATGTAAGATATCAGTGCTTCTTGCGCAAATACTTTGATGCTCCCGTTCGGGCAAAAGTCCTTTTGTGCAAAACCTTTTGCGCAAAAGGGCCAGTGTAGACAGCTCAGTTTTGTTTTGCGCAAAAAAGCCCCAATGGCTAAAATGGCCATCGGGGCTTTCTTGCGCAAAAGCGCGTCTAGATTGGCCACGGATGCTTTTGCGCAAAAGCGTCCGTGCCAATCTAGACGCTCTCTTGCGCAAATACTTTTAATGGAAAGCTTTTCCGTTAAAAGCATTTGCGCAAATTCATGCCAGTCTAGATGCAGCCATTAAGTTTGCAGATGATAACAAGCTGCGAGGGTTTGCAAGTGCTTTGGAGGATAGGGTCATAATTCTAAATGATCTGGACAAACTAGAGAAATGGTTTGAAGTAAATAGGATGAAGTGTAATAAGGGCAAATGCAAAGTACTCCGCTTAGGTAGGAACTATCAGTTTCACACATACAAAATAGGAAGTGATTGTCTAGGAAGGAGTACTGCAGAAAGGTATCTAGGGGTCATAGTTTACAACAAGCTAAATATAAATCAGCAATGTGACACTGTTGCAAAAAAAAGCAAACATGGATTAACTGGAGTGTTGTGAGCAAGACATGAGAAGTCATTCTTTTGCTCTACTCTGGACTGATTAGGCCTCAGTTCAGTTCAAGAAAGGTGTCCAGTTCTGGGCCCCACATTTCAAGAAAGGTGTGGAAAAATTGGAGAAGGTCCAGAGAAGAGCAACAAAAATGATTAAAGGGCTAGAAAACATGAGCTATGAGGGAAGACTGAAAGAACTGGGCTTGTTTAGTTTGGAAAGGAGAAAACTGAGAGGGGGCATGATAGCAGTTTTCAGGTATCTAAAAGGGTGTCACAAGGAGGAGGGAGGAAAAATTGTTCTCCTTGGCCTCTGAGGATAGGACAAGAAGCAATGGGCTTAAACTGCAGCAAGAAAGGTTTAGATTGGACATTAGGAAAACCTTCCTAATAGTCAGGGTGGTTAAACACTGAAATAACCGAGGGAGGTTGTGGAATCTCCATCTCTGGAGATATTTAAGAGCAGATTGGATAGACATCTGTCTGGGATGGTCTAGATGATGCTTGGTCCTGCCATGAGCGCAGGGGACTGGACTTGATCTCTCGAGGTCTCTTCCAGTTCTAGTATTCTATGATTCTATAAGTATCAAGAACCCTGTAGATATCTGATAATGTCCATGGGTATCCACATCTGCAGGTGTGGTTTATTTTTGTTGCTACAGATGTGGATGTGGATACAAATTTCTGTCTATTTTAGGGTTTTGAAGTGGTGTCTATCTCTGAAATATTAGTGCAGCTCTTGAGTATGACTAGCAAGTTGTGATCCCTAATGAATTTATGAGAGGAATTTGACTATTACCCTTCACTTGGTTACGGGAGCCTGTCTTTGGAGAAAGTTAGCTTTTTTTTTTAATGGTTATGATAGTTGATGTAAGTGTCATTCTGGTTACGGGGAGAGGTGTAATATACCAAATTAAACCTTCATTTCTCCACAAGTTTACTGGGTCTCCTGCCAAACTGCAGAGTACCTTGGAAGTGATTGGAAGTGAAGAATTCTAGGTTAACTGGGTAGCTTTCTTTAAAGAAGTCCTGTCACTGGGTGGTCACCTAAGGGGACAATATAGCTGTTGCTCAGAAAAGGGAAGATAGCTAGTTTGCTTCCTTCTTTCTTTTCCCAACAATACAGCAGGGCAGGTCTATGGAGGAGAGAAGACTGGAATGCCCTGGCAAAAGAATTTCCAGTGTTTTTGAAGTTCAGAGATGACTAAAAATTAGAAAATTATTTAGAAATATACTCTTATTATTATACTAGCTTTATTCAAGGTACCATGTTAAAATACAAACAATGAGAGGACCAAAAAAAAAAAAACGTTGCCATAGCTAGACAACAGAATAAAAGAGGTGGTTATAGACAAAAAGACACCCTTTAAAAATTGGAAGTCGAATCCTAATGACAAAAATAGAAAGGAACATAAACTCTGGCAAGTGTAGTGCAAAGGTATAATTACACAGGCCAAAAAGAATTTGAAGAGCAATTTACAAAAGGCACAAAAAAATCCAGCATTTTTTAAAAAAAGAACACCAAAAGCAGGAATCCTGCCTAACTATCAGTAAGGCCACTGGATAACTGGGGTGCTAAAGAAGCACTCAAGCAAAACTAGGCTTTTGTGGAATAGTGAAATGAATTCTTTGCATTAGTCTTCACCGCAGAGCATATGAGGGAGATTCTTCGCAATTGTGCCATTTTTTTTAGCTGACAAAACTAAGGAAATGGCCTGGATTGAAGTGTCAATAGAAGCGGTTTTAGAAAAAATTGATAAATTAAACAGTAATAAGTCACCAGGACCAGATAGTATTCACCCAAGAGTTCTGAAGGGACTCAGATATGAAGTTGCAGAACTACTAATAGTGGTATGTAACCTATCACTCAAATCAGTCTTAGTAATAAATGAATGATGGACAGCTAATGAAACCCTGATATTGAAAAAAGTCTCCAGCAACTCTTCTGGTAATTATAAATCATTAAACTTATCTGAAGTACCAGGAAATTTGGTAAACCATACTAAAGGACAGAATTTTCATATATAAATAAACACAGTGTGTTGGGAAAGAACAAATAGAACATTTGTAAAGAGACACCAGGCCTCACTAAATCTATTAGAATTGTTTGATAATATCAGAAGAAGTGGGTCTGCCCCACGAAAGCTCATCACCTAATAAATTATCTCGTTAGTTTTTAAAGTGCTACATGACTGCTTTTTTTTGTTTTACCAAGATCAGACTAACATGGCTACCTCTCTGTTACGAGTCAACAAATGTGTTCAAGGGTGCTTCAATGGATATAATTTAGTTGGAGTTTCAGAAAGTCTTTGACAAAGGCTCTCAGGCAAAGTGTACAGTAAGAGGAAAAGTTCTCTCATGTATCTATAACTGGTTAAAAGATAGGAAACAAATGGTTGGAATACATGGTCAGTTTTCATAGTAGAGAGAGGTAAACTGTGCAGTCCCCCAGGGATCTGTATTAGCACTGGGGATGTTCAAAATATTAATAAATGAGCTGGAAAAAAGGATGAACAGTGAGGTAACAAAGTTTGCTGACAATACAGAATTACTTACAATAGTTAAGTCAAAGCTGACTGTGAAGAGTTTAGGAAAGGATCTCAGAAAACTGGGTTATTCAGAAACAAAATGGCAGATGAAATTCAATGTTGAGGAATGCAAAATAATACACACAATACCAATTATACATACAAAATGACAGGGTCTAAATAAGCTGTTACTATTAAAAAAAGAGATCTTGGAATCATTTTGGAAAGTTCTCTGTAAACTTAGTGGCATTTGCAAAAAATGCTAACTATGTTAGGAACCATTAGGAAAGGGTTAGAGAATGAGGCAGAAAATATCATAAAGCCAGAATGCAGCTCCATTGTGTACCCCGCCTTGAATACTGCAATACAATTCTGGTCACCCCATCTAAAAAAGAAATATTAGAATTGGCAACAATGCAGAGAAGGGCTACAAAAATTATCAGGAGTATGGAACAGTTTCCACATGAGGAGAGATTAAAAAAACTGGGACTCATCATCTTAGAAAAGAGCCATCCAGGGCATTGTGATAGAAGTCTATAAAATCATGACTGGTGTGGAGATAGTGAATATGTAAATGTTGTGATCTACAGTAGACTTCCAATAATCCGGCACCTTTGGGACCTAGGTGGTGCCAGATTATCGGCTATGCTGGAGTATCAGGAGGTACTGCATACTCCCAACCCAATCCCCTTTCCCCCTCAACCTTATGCTCAGGTCCTGGAGCTGCTGCTGCAGATGCGTGTCTCCCTCCAGGCACTGGGGCACGTGCGCTGAGCAGCCGGCTTTTCAATGAGCTGGCTGGGATGCCGTGCGTAACCCAATCCCCCTCCCCTTCCCCTTCCCCGGAGCAAAACACTTTTCCTCCCTGCTGTAACCCGATCCCACGCCCCCCCAACCTTATGCTGTGGTCCCGGTACAGCCACACGTCTCCCTCCAGGTGCTGGGGCACGTGCACTGAGCGGCCGGCTTTTCAATGAGCTGGTTAGGACGCCATGTGTAACCCAATCCCGCTCCCCTCCCTGCTGTAACCCATGTGAGAGTGGCTGACGTGAGTAGTTCCGGGTTCTGTCCCGGTTCCGTCAGAAGCGCTTGCCATCTTGATGCCGGACTATCGGGGGTGCCGGACTATTGGAGTTTTACTGTATTTGATATAATATAGGAACTGGTGGTCACCCAATGAAATTAATAGGCATCACATTTAAAATAAACATAAGGCAGTATTTCTTCTGATAATATGCAATATACCTGTGGAACTTGTTACTAGGGGATGTTGTGAAGGCCATAAATATAATTGTGTTGAAAAAATAATTAAATAAGTTCACGGACCATCAATGGCTATTAGTCAAGATAGTCAGGGACACAACTCCGTGCTCTGGATGTCTAAATGTCTAACTGCTGGAAACTGTGATTGAATGATGGGTATGGATCACTTGCATAGTTCTGTTCATCCCCTCTGAAGCATCTGGCATTGGAATGACAAGATACTGACCTAGGTGGACCATTGTTTTGAGTCAGTATGTCCATTCTTATGCTCTAATTGGTAATGTGATTCATTAATTTAATTATTGTTTACAGTTTGTATTGTGGTACCTAGGGTTGCCAATTTGGGATCAGGGTACTATTGTGCTAGGCATTATTCAAACACTTAATATAAAGATGGTCCAAAGAACTTGCAAGCTAAGTAGTAATTCAAAGTTTAATAATCATATGTTTTTCTTCAATTGCTTAAGGATTCCATTGTTTGGTAATAGGAAAGACCCCTATTTCCCTTCTCACTTATTAGCATATTTAATAATGAAATTTCAGCTTTTCTTTAAATTCCTGAGAACATTATTGTCCTGCTTTGTTAGATTGGATGCAAAGACCTATTTTAGATAAAGCCATCATATATATGGCTTTAAACCAGTCTGCAAAAGCATCTATGCACAAGTTAATTCTTCTTGCAGAAGTACTAGTGCACCTAGGTCTCAAAAAGAAGAGTGGGAGATAGAAGAGCATGTTATCATTTCATCAATTTATAGGGCAAACTCCATGAGTCTGGAATGAAAACAGAAAAAGTGTTATGGCTTTTCAAGCTGTTTAAAGGATCTTTTGTAGGTCAATTGTGGTGTATGAAAGGGGTGGTTACAGTACAAAGGAGAGACCTTTATTCAATATCTTTAAATGTGCTTGATATATTTTAAAATAAATCCCATGCCATGATCGGAGTCTGGTGGGATTTTTTTTTCTTTTCTTTTTCAGTATTTGAAGTCTTAAACAATATAAGGTCATTCAACCTAAGGGTCTCTTTCTTAGCTTCTGTCCCTTCATTTCAGCCGAAACTGGCTGGGTTGGGTCTGCTGCCCTTTCCAATAACACATGATCACGTTTTCAAAAGCACTGTATTACGTTCACCCATTGGGTGCATGAATCTCTTAGTTTTATACCAGAAATCTGACATATAATCTGCAAACGATGGGGGACAGGTCAAGGACTGAGAGCTGTACAATGTTGTCCATTTGACAAAGTGTATCTTGCAGCATCTTTCCACTTAACATTATTTTTATTTCTTCTTTAGTTTCTTGCTGTTTACATTTATTTATGATTGGAGGTGGGATGTGGGTGAGCTGGTGTGTGAGGAAGGGAGTTTGTTGTTTCTGTCACAGCTTTGGTGCTTATTAATTTCCCGACCATATTGCTTTGTCTGGCTTCATTTGTATTTTGTTAGGTACAAAGAAACCTTTGCACACTTCCCATATTATAGACCTAAAAATGTATTTTGGTAAGCAGATTATTTTCTTCAGGCAGGCTGAAGGATACCTGTTTGCCAACATAAAAATGGCCCTGAACATATTTGGCTATCAGCAGGGATAACTGTGCATTTCTATGGAAATGAGCTCCTTACTATTTATATTTGCCAGCCCTCAAATGATTGATTAATACTACCACCTTATGTAGCTAGACACAACTAAAATCTCATGTATGAGCAAAAGTGCCTAGTGCATCAATACACACAGCAAAATGCTATTTATTGCACTTTAAGAAATGAAGAATTTAAATTCATCAGATCATCGTGTGTGAGAGAATGTGTTTTACATATTAAAATGCCCCGTGGGTGGATTAACATAGAAAAGGCCATTCTAGAAGAGCTGGGGGGTTTTTCCTCATCAAAATCTTTTTCATGTCTCTTAGAGAAACAAAGAATGAGAAAATTTGTCTTGATTATGTATTTCATTTCCTATTCAGTATTTCTCTTAAGTCTCCAAAAATCAGAAAAAGTTTGAAGACCTCTGTAATAAACTAGCCTAAGAATAGGAGAGAGAGCTCCTTGACAAATGGATAGACACACTGTTAGAGAGAGAGATGGGGCAGAGAGAAAGAGAAAATTTCTGAATTTTGCAATAGCTTAGGTAAGACAGCAAAAACAGAATATGACTTGAGAGATTTATTTCAGAAACAGGAACTGGGATCCTGTAAATATGTTCTGAGATGAGCCATTATGACAAACATAGCAAACAAAAACCAATTTGATGTCAGTTCATTTTGTAAGGATATTTTTCACTTTAGAGATATATTTAAAAACACAATGATGCCATGGTTACCTGGTTGAATAAAAAATGAATTCAGCAGTTACCTATTAAAGGCATAGTTTAGAGCAGTGTCGCAGCCTAGTACAAACTTGTGTGCACACAACTTTGCATTAAACTAAGTTCGCTCTATGCGGCTGGGAGCAGGGGTGGCCCGTGACTATAGGCCGACTTGGCCTTTGCCTAGGGCGCCGCCTTCAATGGGGCGCCCGGGGCACCCGATGATGACATCACTCCATTGATGGCCATACAGGCGGGGGTGCTGATTGAGCGTTCCGCCTGGGGCGCCAGCTGCCACAGCCTGCCTCAGGCTGCCCCTGGCTGGGAGAGATGCCTTTCCTTCAGCCCTGGACCTGCTGTGCTAGGGAGAGGCAGCCCTTCCTTGGTCCAGACCTGCCAACCCAGCCCTGGCTCAGACCTTCCATGACCAAGGGAGAAGTGCCTCTCCATCCCTGTATCCCCAGTCCAGGTACTGCTGCAGGGAGAGAGAGCTAGAGGGAGTTCTAGCTCTCTGCCATTCCCCACAGTGCAGCCTGCACCCCATACTACTCATTCCTGACCCCTTCCCAGAACCCATACTTCTAGCCAGAGCTCTCACTTCACCCTAGCACCATTACACTCTGATCCAGCCCTGAGCCCCCTCCCAAACTCCAAATCTCTCAGGCCCGTGCCTGCCACATGACTTTTGTTATGTGCACCATTATGTCATCTCCATATTGGCTCACATGATAAAATTAATTCCACCCATGTGTAGGAGAAATCAGAGTGAACACTGCTTTTGCACCCTCACATTCCTCCAACACCATTTGTTCATGCACCTTATAAATTCTAACATCAGCAGTTTCAGAACTAGCCCATGCAAAACCTGTTTAGACAAATGGGGTTTGCACATACAACTTCTGTCAATTCCCCGTAGAAGAGTTGAGGCTGTAAAAATTCACATGCGGGTAGGTATCTGTGCATATAAGGGTGCATACACAAGAGGGGACTAAGGGCTGAAAAATGAAGTCCTAAAAAATCTCAATATGCTCCATACTCATTTAGTAGTTTAGGATAAGAATACATTTTCTCTAAATTGAACTAGAGATTTCTTATTTGCAGCCTGAATCACAATTACATACCCTTCTTTAGAGAACACAGAATAGACAATGTATTACTTGGTGGATTTTTTTCTCATTGTTTGGGTTGCTTCTTGGGACAGATTGGAATATTAGGATTTTGTGTGTGCTGAATTAGAGCCTCACAGAAGTGTAGAGTGGGCCACCAGATTGTTTGTTTACACATAGCACATCTCCCCTAGTAGGACCCCAATCACAGATCTGCAATCTGGGCTTTGA
Organism: Pelochelys cantorii; assembly: GCA_032595735.1. Classification (NCBI taxonomy): domain Eukaryota; kingdom Metazoa; phylum Chordata; order Testudines; family Trionychidae; genus Pelochelys; species Pelochelys cantorii. Next base: position 70,297,326 of record CM064326.1, on the reverse strand, counting down.
AGATCATTTGGCTAGATTGTTCTGATGTTCTTCTTGACAATATGGGGTAGGCAAAGCTTTCATTGTAGATTAAGCTGTTCACTATTGCTTAGAAAACCATCCCATCCATACGATGATTTGGGGTGGCCGCCTTGTACTCCATGCTTTTGGGGGCCTCATGGTGGCTGCCTCAAGTGTCTTAGGGATGTGAGGGACCCAGGGAATTATGGGGGGGGGGCCTGGTGCAGGGCTGCATCAGGGGATGCCCTCCACCACTCATGGCAGCAGTGGGATCCTAAGTGACAGGCAGCCTGCTCTGCTCTTCCTTGCTGCCCCTTCCTAGCCAGTTGCATTCTGCTTCACTGTAGAAACAAGAAGTAGAGCACCCTGGCTCCAGGGTGCTTGGCTTCTTGCCACCACGGAGAGGTACGGCACAGAAGGCTGGGAGAGAGGCCCAGTGGGTCTCCCAGCTGCCACAGGGAGCATGGGTAAGGGGGTTACTTCTGCTGCCACCCCACACTACACCCCATAATCCCCTGGGCTGCACTACTTGGGGGAGGGGGCAAGAGGGCTGAGCAGGGGCGGGGTTTGGGGGAGCAGAGGCAGGGCAGGAGTGGGGCCCGCGGCAGGGGGGTTGCCTAAGCTGACTTTTATTATTAGAAGGCAAAAAGATAGCAAAAAGATACAGAAATAAGTTGACGGATGTAACTGGCACATAAGAGAGGAGGTAATAGAAGGAAGTTTAGGCTCACTTCACAGCTCAGAGTGCAGACTGAGAGAAAGTCATGTTATCAATAGATCATGCAAAGAGGTGACCTCTTCCAGGGTCAGGAAAAAGAAGACTCAGGGGTCTGATGGTAAAACCCTGGTTACCAGCTTATGGTGATTATAGTAATCACATGTAAGCAAACTGCCAACTGTTTCTTGGAAAAGCAATGTCCAAAAGGGGCATCAACTTTGTCCCATCAGAACTAACCAATCAAATCAAGGATCAAATAGTGTGTACAGACACATTTTTTTCATCTTAGCAACATTTTGATCTGTTGCTTGAGCAATCCCATGACCTTACCAGGAAACATGTTTTCATATAATCAACAGTTCATTTAGTGTAGACAGGCTTTGTTCATGTCATTCTTTGGATACTATGCCTTCTTTCAACAACAGTTTAACATATTAGGAGAGTATTTACTGTAGAGTACTGTACCTCAGAGTAGCATCGGTAACCCCCATAGTCATCATTTGTATATGGTTTTGATGTTTCCTACAAAGCATGCCATATAAAATACCATATGAAAGGTTACTGTGATATGTAGCAACTCATTGTTCTGTCAAAATATGTATATTCTTTGTATGTAGTTTTAAGATTTTGCTATGTGATCATTATTGAAATATGTTGTGAGTTTGGGAGATTCCTGCTACTAATTTCCAGTGACAAAAAAATGTGGTTGACCCACATCCAAATGAGCAGTATGTGACCATCATGAGCTATTTGACCAGCAGGAGAATTATAAACAAGAGATTTACAATTCTGTGAGAGACATGCACAAGCACCACACAATGGGATTGATTATTCAACTCTCTGAGGGTATGTCTACACTACAGCACTAATTCGAACTAACTTAGTTCGAATTAGTTAATTCGAACTAAGCTAATTCAAATTAGTGCATCTAGACCTAAAAACTAGTTCGAATTAGCGTTTTGCTAATTCGAACTAGCATGTCCACATTGAGTGGACCCTGAACCGAAGTTAAGGCTGGCTGGAACCAGTGCCGGCAGGGCATCAGCTTAGGACTTAGAGCGTGGAGCTGCTGCCTCAGGCTAGCCGAGGGCTGTGCTTAAAGGGACCCGACCCTCACCCTGGACAGACAGTTCTCAGGGTTCCCCGCTTGCTTGTCTACCTCGATGAGGGACAGCAAAGCAGTCCTGTCTTGGAGTGCCCTGAGTGCCCACACTCGGTACATCACAGCACTCGGCCATCAGCCCGGCTGCACTTGCCGCAGGCTGCCATCCGGGGGGGTCATTCGGGGGGCTGTCAGGATCCAGGAGGCCCTGCAGGAGAGCCTCCACCCCGAGGAGCCCACAGAGCCACCCCAGTCCTCCCCATTGGGGGCTCGTGCCCCATTCCTCCCTCACCTCCTTCCACTTACCCTTTCCTAGCCCCCCTTCCTGATGTAAAAAATAAAGGACACGTGTGTTCAAAAATAGAAACTCTCTTTATTTAACAAAACTGAGGGTGGGGGGGGATTAACCTCTGGGGAGACTGGGAAAAGGAGGTGGGAGAGGGGAAGAGAGAGGGTGGGAGAGGGGAGGTGGAAACCTGGGAGGAGGGAGCTGGAAGGGGGAAGCCAGGGGAAGAAGGAGGAGGGGAAGTCTAAAACTATGGTACGCCATATCTTCAGTATTGTGTAGAGATGGGGTCTTCTCACCTCAAAAAAGATATTTTGGCCTTTGAAAGGGTTCAGAAAAGGGCAACTAAAATGATTAGGGGTTTGGAACTGGTCCCATATGAAGAGAGGCTAAAGAGACTGGGACTTTTCAGCTTAGAAAAAAGGAGACTGAGGGGGGATATGATAGAGGTCTATAAAATCATGAGTGGTATGGAGAGGGTGCATAAAGAAAAGTTCTTCATTAGTTCCCATAATAGAAGGACTAGAGTACACCAAATGAAATGAATGGGTAGCAGGCTTCAAACTAATAAAAGAAAGTTCTTCTTCACAAAGCAAATAGTCAACCTGTGGAACTCCTTGCCACAGGAGGCTGTGAAGGTGAGAACTAGAACAGAGTTTAAAGAGAAGTTAGATAAAGTCATGGAGGTTGGGTCCATGGAGTGCTATTAACCAGGGGGTAGGAACGGTGTCCCTGGCCTCTGTTTGTGGAAGGCTGGAGATGGATGGCACGAGACAAATGGCTTGGCCATTGTCTTTGGTCCATCCCCTCCGGGGTACCTGGTGTTGGCCGTTGTTGGCAGACAGGCTACTGGGCGAGATGGACCTTTGGTCTGACCCAGTATGGCCGTTCTTATGTTCTTATGTTCTAAGCTCAGGGCTCAGGGTTGGGGGTCTCACTGGACCAACTTGATTTTCATGCAACCCTGCTCCTGGGTTCGCATGTGGCCTTTGGTGGCCAGGCTGGCAGCTATCCTGCCCTAGACGGCCACTTTCCTGTGCCTAGTGCGGAGATTGTGGACGTTGGAGGCCTCCCCCCAAACCTGGATGAGGTCCACGATCTCCACACTAGACCAGGCGGGCGTCCGCCTCTTGCGGCCCCGGGCAGGCTCCTGGGAGCCGCCAGCCTGGTCCTGGGAAGAGGGGGAGGGCTGGGTGCCAGCGGGTGGCTGGCTCGTGCTGTGCCAGGTGCAGGGTCTGCTGGCTGGGTGCTGGCAGGCTTGCACCTGGCACGGGCACCGTAGCCAGACCGTGGCCCTTTAAGGGCTCTGGGGCCGGGAGGGGGGCAGACGAGTTTCCCTGGCTTGGCCCAGAGTGGCCACCAGGGCAACCTGGGAAGGGCTAGCCTCCCACTAGTTCGAATTAAGTGGCTACACAGTCCTTAATTCGAACTACTTAATTCTAACTCGGCGTTAGTCCTCGTAGAATGAGGTTTACCTTGTTCTAATTAAGCGCTCCGCTAGTTCGAATTAAGTTCGAACTAGCGGTTTGCGTGTGTAGCGCCTATGAAAGTTAATTCGAACTAACAGCTGTTAGTTCGAATTAACTTTGTAGTGTAGACATACCCTCACACAGCAGGACTCATTTGGTCATGCCTGGACCAGACCCTTTCCTGGTGCATGAACTGAGAGTATAAAATAAGTGACAGTGGCATTATGAGATGACCTTACTCCTCTCCCCCACTATTGTGAAGGCAACAAGAATGCTGAAAAGATGAAGATTTTGAACTGAGGAGATTGGTCCCAGGCTGAGAAGAAAATTCAGCCTGTGTATTAAGAACTTCAATCTGCCTCCAATGCTTAGAGGGGTGAGAAAAACTGTTTGATCCAAACTTGTTTAGGCTGAAAATTTAGGATTTAATGTGTGTGGTTTAATATTTTTTATTTTCTTAGGTAACCATCTCTGACCTATATACCTACCATTTATAATCACTTAGGGTGTGTCTAGACTACATGGCTCCGTCGACGGAGCCATGTAGATGAGTTTACTAGACATAGCAAAATGAAGCAGCGATTTAAATAATCATGCTTCATTTACATCAAAATGGCCACCGCGCCGTGCCGATAATAAGCTGATCCGGCACAGTGGGGCAGTCTAGATGCGCCATGGTCAACAAGGGAAGCCTTTTTCAACTGCTCCAGTAAACCTCGTTTCCTTGCTCAAGATAGTTAAGACCAAAGCAGACGGTGAAGAGCTTCAAAAAGATCTCACCAAACTAAGTGATTGGCCAACAAAATGGCAAATAAAATTTAATGTTGATAAATGTAAAGTAAAGCACATTGGAAAATATAATCCCAACTATACATACAATATGATGGGGACTAATTTAGCTACAACTACTCAAGAGAGAGATCTTGGAGTCATTGTAGATAGTTCTCTGAAAACATCCACTCAGTGTACAGCGGCAGTCAAAAAAGCAAACAGAATGTTAGGAATCATTAAAAAAGGGATAGAGAATAAGACAGAGAATATCTTACTGCCTCTATATAAAACCATGGTATGCCCACATCTTGAATACTGAGTACAGATGTGGTCACCTCTTCTCAAAAAAGATATATTTGCATTGGAAAAGGTTCAAAAAAGGGCAACAAAAATGATGAGGGGCTTGGAACAGGTCCCAGATGAAGAGAGATTAAAAAGACTTGGACTTTTCAACTTAGGGTATGTCTACAGTTGCACCCTCTTTTGAGAGAGGGATACAAATGAAGACATTCGAAATTGCAAATGAAGCCAGGATTTAAATATCCGTGCTTCATTTGCACATTCACGTTATGGCGCTATTTCAAAATAGCGCTATTTTGAAATAACGGACGCTGTTAAGACGTGGTTATTTCAGGAGAAAACTCTTCTTTCGAAATAACTGGTAAACCTCATTGTATGAGGAATACCAGTTATTTCGAGAGAAGGGTTTTCTCTCAAAATAACCGCGTCTTAACAGCATCTGTTATTTCGAAATAGCGCTATTTTGAAATAGCTCCATAATGTGAATATGCAATTTCAAGTGTATTCATTTGCATCCCTCTCTCGAAAGAGGGTGCAAGTGTAGATATAGAGAAGAGGAGACTAAGGGTGGATATGATAGAGGTGTATAAAATCATGACTTATGTGCAGAAAGTGAATAAGGAAAACTTATTTACTTATTCCCACAATATAAGAACTAGGGCTCACCAAATGAAATTAATAGACTGCAGGTTTAAAACAAACAAAAGGAAGCTTTTTCACTTAGCACACAGTTAACCTGTGGAATTCCTTGCCAGACGATGTTGTGAAGACTAGGACTTTAACAGGATTCAAAAATGAGCTAGATAGATTCATGGAGGTTTGGTCCATAAATGGCTATTAGCCAGGATGGGTAGGAATGGTGTTCCTAGCTTCTGCTTGTCTGGAAATGAATGACACGAGAGGGATCATGTGATGATTACTTGTTGTATTTCCTTCCTCTGGGGCATCTGGTATTGGCCACTGTTGACAGACAGGATACTGAGCTAGAGGGACCTTTGGTATGACCTGGTATGTCCATTCTTACATTCTTATGTTAACTTGCATTGTTCAAGAGCATTGTTCTTGTATAGTTCAAAACAGTATATTTCTGGGGTACAAGGTTGTGGGGTGGAGGAATTTGCTGATATTTTCTTCTGCATGGTTCATGAGTGACTTGGAGAATATTCATGCAATTTATCAGCATGGTTGTTGACTGAGTGATTACACCACTTGGAGGGAAATGCTGCTTGTCACAAGCAAAGCATTGTGAGAGACCACCCAGGCTGGAGAGATTAGGGAGCAAAGCCATCCCCTGCTTCCAGATTATGCCCCCGGGATCCCATCACAGAGGGATTTTCAAAAGCATTGGCCTCATTCCACTCCCATTGAAATCAATAGCAGTTCCAGCTACTTTAGTGGGAAAATAGTAGGCTAAAACTGAGTGCTTTAAAAAAATCCCATCCACCATATTTTTGATTTAATCGAACTGTTTGCCTACTTTGGTCTTGAAGTCTTATGTTGTACAGAGATCCCCAGATTATCATATCTCATTCAATTGAATGGGTGTAATGGATGGCACAGTTTAATGCCTTGTGATTACTCGTCATCTTCTGTTTGTTTGCTCTTATTTTTTGGCATATTGAAATTGTGTGCTTCCATCAGCAGCCCAGTTACTCACTCCTTCAGTTAGAAGAAGGAGGACTGTGAAGAATCAGGGTCCCTCTGTTTCATCTGCCTATTACCAGATAACATTCAAATGTGCCAAAACTTTAAAATGTGAGTTGAGCCATTTTTTTACAATGTAGTAAATTAGAGCTAATTATCATGCAATGCCAAAGGCATTACACTTCAGACACGTGATAAAAACTTGTTTGCTTGTTTTATGGCATCAGTGAATTAGATTATATTCTTCTTCCCATTTCCCCATTAATTTATTCTGACTTCTCTTTTGTTTCAGTTTGGTGCTCCCCTAACTTACTTTCAGCTATACTGCACCATTTAGTGTCTGTCTAGTGCCCACGCTACCCCTGGGAGAATCCTACGAGGTACTCAGCCAAATGCCTCATTGAGCTCTCTGAGCATGTACATTGTGTGCGCATATTTTCCACTCCTGCAGATTGGGTTTGCTCTGATAACCAGTGCAAGAGGGTTCAGATCCATTGCCCCAGCTTCTTCCTCCTTTTGGGATTCTTTTGTTCCCAGAGGAGGAGGAAGGGAACAGACTATGCAATCATCCAAGCACAGGGATTACCATTCTACCCAGCATTCATCCAGATGGTGCAAAGTAGGTTGCAGGTTATTTATGTCCTTCCCCTACTTCTGCAGCCTCACACAAGGGCCTCATAGAATCTGACTCCATGTAAGCAATTATCATGTGCAGAAAAGGCACTGCTGTCAGTTTTCACACTCAAAAACCAGAGAAGCATATTTACCTGAAAACTCCTCCCCTGAGTTCATATATATTTTTAAACGCCACAGTAATAAAACAAGGATTTTCATTTCACTTGTCTCCTAATCAGCACTAAGAAGCAACTCCCAAAAGTCTGTGTGTTGACATTCGAAGGCTTCTTAGGCTTCTAGTGTGCCAAGTTCTTTGTTGGAAAGCAAGAAATATGCACTAAGAGGCCAAGGTTTTTCTGGAGCTGACAGGGCTGGCTGTAGAATAGAGGTGTGAGGTATATTTAAAAATATCTTACTCACCTAAAGGGACAGTTGACCCACAGGTTTCCATCTTTCCACTGTTCCTGGTGCCCTGACCATTTTTCTCTATCACAGCATTTTTCTGTTGAAGTGAATGGGGCTTTCCAAAAAAACGTAGCATCTTCAAGTATTTTAGAGCAAATAGGTAGCAGCTTCCTTCTTGCCTTTAAAAGTGAATTGTAGTATTTGCGTTTGACAGCAAAAGATATTGAAGTCTTTTATTTATCCACAGACCACAGATTCAGGACAAATATAAGGAGTAGCTTCCTACTGAAATAAAATTGCTCTAGCACCAGTGAAGAGCTTTATAAAAGATTGGGGATGGGAAAGAGGAAGGGCAGGTGCTGAGCTTATGTTTTTACTGCACTGTTAATCTAGAGTAACTTTACTGAAGCTAATAGAATTAGTAGAGATCAGGATCCAGTAGAGGAGGCCCAGCCTTAGGGCAAGGTGAGCAAGGTGGTTGCATTGGGCCCCACGCTAACCAGTGCCCACCTGCCTGGTTGCTTGCTCATTGCCCTGGTTGGGTCCCACTATCAGTATGCCACCTTGGGCCCCCACAAACTCTTTGACCGGGCTTGTAGTAGAGAATTAGGGATCACAATCTTGACTGAGTTTGACAGATTGTATCATTTACTTTTACACTGGTGGAATCCAACAGCAACTTATAAAAACAGCTAAGGTATTGTGGACAATGGTGGGATGAAATGTAGGATTCAGATTCTCACTGTGAGTGATACGTATTTAATATTTTCCAATGTACTCAACTTTAAAAAAATCTTTAGCAAAAACATATTGCAAATATATTTTTTATTTTCATGTATCCTAAAGACAGGTTGAAAGGTGATGATTTTCATTTACAGAAACATGTACCATCCAGAAATATCCAAAGCCACTCAACAGTATGTACGTATAAAATCACACCTATGTGACAGTTATTGCAACACCACGCATTATTTTAGGGATCATTGTATTAAATGTATTAAAGATATATGCATGATGGTCTTCTACTCAATGGGGGACAGTTACCTCAGCTCCTTCAGGAACTGAGAGTACGAGGTGATTACTCCAGGTTTGTAAAGAACTCCAGAAAAGCTCCATCATATATATAGTAGCCCAATGTCTGAGAATCTGTAACGCTATAGCGTTACAGACTCGCCTCTGGGGGGCACTCTTGCCTCCCGCCGTGGCGCTCGGCTGAGTTCTGCGCGGAGGTGCTGCATGGGGACCGCGGACCCCAAACGGCCGCTTGCTGCTGCTTGTTCCCCCGCCACGGCCCAGCTGAGCAGTGCAGAACTCAGCCGAGCGCCATGGCGGGAGGGGAAGGGGGGCGGGGCAGTGACGTACACGGCCAGGGCTCCCCCGCGGCAGCCTGGCTGAGCGCGCAGCACGCAGCCAAGTGCCATGGCAGGAGGGGAAGGGGGCGGGGTGGTGACGTACACGGCCCTGCCCCCTGGCCATGTACATCATCACCCTGCCCCCCTCCCCTACGGTGGCCTGGCTGAGTGGTGCAGCACTCAGCCGAGTGCCATGGTGGGAGGGGAAGGGGGGCGGGGAGAGATGGAGCGGAGAGAGAGGCAGGAGGAGGAGAGGAAGAGAAAGGGAGAGTGAGAGGCAGGAGGGGGAGAAGAGAAAGAAAGAGATGGAGAGAGAGGCAGAAGGCGGAGGAGAGCTGAGAGAGAGAGGGGGAGGCAGTAGGAGGAGGAGGAGAGAGAGAGAGAGATGGAGTGAGAGACCGGAGGCTCAGGAGAGAAGACCAACGTGGAGGAGAGACCTGAAAATCCCGTCTTATGATGGGCTAATTGGCTAGTTTGCACATATTGGTTCAGTTGGGGTTTTTCAAAGACTAGGAGACAAAGAAAAGGTTTGGGTATAAAAGGAAAAGCTTGAACTGATGGAGGGCTTCTTTCTCATCCACCAAACACAGGACCTTCTGTCCTGGTAACATTCTCTGAAATGCTTCCAGAGGAGCTAGCGAACAGGAGCAGTTAATGGGAGTTTTTCCAGTAAGTTTTCCAGGTGAAGGGGGAGTGATTATGTGGCCCATAGGAGAAGTGGTTGTGTGCTTGTGTGTGCAAGAAGCTCCAAGCCTTCAGAGACTACATATGGGCTCTGGAGACCAGGATGGCTGAACTGGAGGAGCTAAGGGAGGCAGAAAGGTACATAGACTTCCTGGGATACAGTAGAACAGTGTGACCAACAGTCAGCCAGCCAGCCTCTGGGAGGGTGAAAGCCTCAGGGAAAGAGAACATGCAACTGGAGCAGAGGGCAATTGTCCCATAGTTGTGGCCCTCCTTCCAGAGGATTCTGTGATATCCTCTCACACTGAGGAGTCCTCTTTAGGGGTGGGAACACAAGTTATTAGGAAGAGACAGTTGTTAGTAATGGGACATTCGATCATTAGAAACATAGACAGTTGCATATGTGATGACTAGGAGAACCACATGGTGATTTGTCTGCCTGGTGCAAAGGTTGCAGCTCTCTTGAGGCATCTAGGTAGACCTATGTGTAGTGCTGGTGGTCGTAGTACATGTAGGTACCAGTGACACAGGGAAGGATAGGAGAGAGGTCCAGGTGGCCAAATTCAGGCTTTTAGGCAAGAGACAGAAATCCAGGACCTCAATGGTAGAGTTCTCTGAAGTGCTTCCAGTTCCATGCACAGGGCCAGATAGACAAGCAGAACAGCAGGGTCTCAATGTGATCGTGTAGGAAAGAGGGGGTTCAGTTTATTAGGAACTGGGAAAACTTTGGGAAAGGAGGAGCTTACACAGGAAGGATGGGCTCCACCCAAACCAAAAGGGAGCCAGATTGCTGGCACTTAAAATTAAAAAGGTCGTAGAGCAGTTTTTAAACGAAGGACTGGGGGAAAGCCAACAGGTGCAGAGGAGCACTTGGATTGGACAGAGACATCTCTTAGGGGAAGGTCTATAAATAGGAATTATCTATGTCCTAGTGAAGAGGATGGAAGATGATAAAATAAGGGTAAGATTTGATGTGTCAAATGACAAAGAGTCCCATTCAATCATACCATGTGTTGGCAGGCAGCTAAATAGTGATAAGTTTTAAAGTGCTTATATGCAAACACTAGCAGTCTAAATAATAAAATGGGTGAACTAGAGTGCTGTGTATTAAATGAGAATATTGATATAATAGACATCATAGAAACTTGGTGGAATAAGGAAAATCAATGTGACACAGTAATACCAGGGTACAAAATATATCGGAAGGATGGAATAGGTTGTGCTGGTGGGGGCATGGCATTATGTGTGTGAAAGGAAGCATAGAATTAAATGAAGAAAAAATCTTAAATGAACTGAAATGAACTGAATCTCTATGGATAGTAAGTCCATGCTCTAATAACCTCTGTTAGGCTTACTGTCTTGCTGGAGATATCCCTGTGAGGCAGGGAAATGAGAACTTAAAACTCCCTGGTCAGAAAGAGAGTTGGATAAAAAAGTTCCTGTCCAGAGAGAAGGTGGCTGAGAGATGACTGGATGCTCCTAGACTGGAAACAGAAGGGGCAGCACAGTTGTCTTGAAATGGGTACTACAAACACTGTAATTACTTAATAATGCCAGAATTATCTGATGGGAAGTGGAGAAGAATATCATAACTAACTTAAATGCTGTGGCAGGGAATTTGGGTAGAATTTAATTACCCGTCCTGGAATTCTTTATTTTCTTCTTTTCAGGTTCCTGGACTGTCCTTTTTGGACAGTGGTATTAGCCTGCATCACAGAAGTGCATTTAATGATGTTACTACTGTTTATCATATATTATTCTATTGGATTTTAAAAATTAAACATACATAGCCCAGCAAACATGAAATTAATGCATTTTGCACTTAAAAGGAAGCTAGTGAGGTCTATTAGATCCTGAGAGAGTTTGTTCCACAGCTTTGGACTAGTCTCCCAGAAAGCTCTCTCTCCTGAACAGATGTTCTACCTCCTGCAGAAATTAACTTTCTTGGGGGCAGTACAACATGTTTAAGACCCCTTCTTTTGCCAAAAGTGCCACTGGATCATTATTGTACACAAATGGTGATCATCTCTATTTTATGCCTAATCATCAATGATTGTTCATTTATTCAGATCCATTCATTTGGGATGGCATCAGAACAGAAATATCCATCACTTTAAAACATTATTTTTTAAAAAATATGAAAATATTACAGAGTGGATTTTTCCATATGCAATTTACTACTGAGGAATATTTCAACTAAATGGATATGGCAGTATCCCAAAATAAGAAGCATTCAAAGGGTTTTTTTTCTTGAAATTGTAAATATAACAGTTGCTTGGGAAGTGTCTGTGCTTTCTTTGCTTTCTTATACTGTAGTGCATGCACACGTCAGCCTCTTCCTACTCACACAGCATAAACCTCTTCAGTGTAGAGATGAATTGCTAATACAATGCCATATTTTCACGAGTAACTAACAAGCTGAGTTCATAGTAAGAAGTAGTCAATTGTAAGATTTCCCTTTGTGAAAATGAGTGGTAAATTTTTTTTTCTCTTTCTTCATTTCCCTGTGCACAGTTAGAAAGGTAATTCTAGAACCTACTGCGAAATATGAAGTTAATAATTACTTTTTCACCCATAATGTAGTAATTTTGAGAAGCTCCTGAGAGAGTATTGAAAAAGAAAACGAGAAATTTTAGTGGTGTGATGGAGAAAACAAAGAGCTATAATGCACGTCTAGGAAGAAAAGCACAAGAAATAGAACATGTAAGATAAATTGAGCAACATAGAAGGAGAGATCTCATTAATCTCACATGTATTTCTCTCTTTGGTGATTGAGCACTAAAATAGAAATAACACAGCTGGTTTGAGATCAACACTTTTGTTATGAATAGAACAATGTGACAACAGATCAGTGAACACCGGAGTCTGATAGAAGAAAGGATGTGGATTCTCCCTATGCTCAGTCTTTCCAACAATTTCAGCCTCATGTGATTGTTCTTGTAAGGAGCAGAAAAAACAGAATTTCCACCACCATAAATCATTTAGGAAAGCCACCTATATATTCAATTTAAGGGGAACAAAAAATTTCAACCTTACCCCTTTTGGTAATTCTAGTCCATCATTGATTTATTTTGCTTTGTCTATAGGAAGCCAGCTTTGGCTATCTTGGATGTGACAACTTGATTGAAGATACTGTAGTAAGGGGACTACCTTTTTTCATAAAATGATTGGAAAAATTCAGATCCATGCTTGGGTGGAAACTAACAATTTATATTAAAAAAATCAATAATTTCTGTTAGGGTTACACTTTAAAAATCCCTGACATACTAATTTAAAGTGAGTTAATATGGATGAATTTAAAGTATATGACTCTGATTTCAGTGAATTGATCACAGAGCTTAAACATGAGAGTAAACATTCTGGTAATATTGGACTCCATGAGAAACCAGACCCTTTTCATGGAGTTTCCTTTATGTTGTTCCTTTTAGATAGACATTGTCCTATTCTCCTGCACGGGCAGTAGTTTGGCCTTCCTAAAACCTTCAGATACTTCAAGATCCACACAAACTGTAGGGCTCTTTTGGTGGTCAGGGCCATCCACACAGATATCCTGTGTCTCTCTGTTGTTTCATGGATTCTGCTACTGCCTTGGCTCCAGGGCAGTAGAATATCTGTGAAGCAGGACATCCCAATCACTGCTACACCTTGCACTCAGTATCTTCACCCAAAGCTCAGATACTATGATGATGCTGAACTTAATAAGCTATCTACTTGGAAAAGTACTAGCATACCTGGAAAAGGCCGGTACCATTTATTTCCCTTCTGGAGCATGGGGGAAAGAAAGACAGAATTAAGACTGAGAGAATGTTAGATTTTTGTGTGTCTCCTTACTTAATGCCAATTACAAAGTGCAATTCCAGCCTCAAGAACAGAGGCGAAAGTGATTACAGAAAATGCAGAGCAATGCTTTTTTTTAAGTCCTTAAGAATGTAAGCAAATCAAGATACTTTTATGTGAGCAAAGAAACCAATACATGTAAGAAGAGGGAAGTGAATGCAGGTATGTAAAGAAATATGACCAAAACTAGCTATTTCTAAGCAAAGTACAGATCTTCAGAACTGCAGCAGGATCTATTATTTCCTCACTAATAGATGTATCTTTTTAAAAAAAACTTTAAAATTAATTAGAGCACTAAAAAGTGCCTCAGGTCAGTACTTCTTGAAGAAGAAAATCTCCCCAATGAAGGCTTGATTCAGTGCCCTGAGAAGTCAACTGAAAGAATCAAACCCTAAAACTGGGAATTCCGTTCTATGTATTTAACTCAAAGAATATAACATGTTTTCTTTTTTGGCTGGGAGTTCATGTTTCTTCTTTTTAGACATTTGGAAGTATATTAAAAAGTCATTCATTTGATTTTGAGATGGACAACAGGTCTGTCAGAGCTTCACCTAAATAGTATGTCAAATAGAATAACTGTTTGGCATGGGGTCTCACCTGCCACAGATAATATCATTCTTAAGTGAATATGTCGTTTCCCCCTTGGTATTGATCTTTATAGTAGACATAAAGTATTAACCCGTTGGATTTAACCAGTAGATTTATAACTGCTTTCCTTGTCTTATCAATTCTAATAGGTTGAGCTCACCTTCTCTGCATTTAGATCTTTCCTGTCTTCTTATTTTTCTCACATTCAAGCAATCTGTCTACATGCAAAACTCTTGTTAGAAGAGTGTAGTGAGGCAAAATGGCCTCCCTTGGAACCTGACAGAGGGGGATCATTACAATCTACCTGGAGGGTGGAATCAAGCTGGCCCCACCCCTGCACCAGAAGCAGAGGAAAGTATAAGAGATGGGCCTTGAGCTCAGTTGTGTTTCAGCCAGTAAAGGCACCACTTGCCTGCTGCAGGACTCTGGACAAGACTACAACTGATGTAATACACGGCCCCAGGAGGAGACCAAGAGTGGGGAAGAGTTGCAGGACTAACCAGAGAGGAGATTGAGTACCCACAGACTATGGAGAGGCACCCATGGAATGTAGTTGAAAATACACTGGGGCAGGCCCACTGACAGCAATTCCGGGCCTTAAGGCAGAAGAGTCAGTAGGCCTCCATGCATGCATAAGCTGCAACCATGCAGATGTGGTCCACCTGACATTTGGGAGGTGCTTTGCCTGTGCTGGTTGGCACCCAACGAGCTGCCAGCTCTACTGCTGGGCATGTTCTTTGGGCATGGCCAGAGCTTGAACGTGCCCACCCTGTAGGGTTGCCAACTATCTAATTGTGTAAACCCAAAGACCCTTCCCTATTTGCTGCCCGACCTCTTCTCTGAGGCTTAGTTCCCACTCTCTCCACCCCCCCTTCCCACTGGGGGTAGGGTGGCAAGACTTCTCACTCTCTAACACCCTCACTCACTTTTACCAGTTTGGGGCATGGGGTTGAGTTGCAGGAGAGGGTGCAGAGTGCAGGCTCAGAGGGAGTTAGGGTGTAAGAGGGTACATGAGGTGCAGGCACAGGAAGGGAGCTGGGTATTGGAGGGAGTGCCTAGTGTGGGCTCTGGGAGGGAGTTTCGGTGCAGGAGGGGGTGAGGAGTCAGGCTCTGCAACACAGTTTGGATGCATCTACACTGCACCTGTAGGTTGAAATAAGATACATAATTTGAACTATGAAAATTGCTTATCTTATCTGGATCTAATTCTGAAATAGCTTATTTCAAAATTTGGCACTGTCTACACTGCCAAATTTTGAAATAAAGCACTATTCCAAAGTGTTCCTTAACCCTCGTGGAACGAGGGTTTCAGGGACACTGGAATAGAGCACCCATTATTTTGAAATCTATTTTGAAATAATGGGCCCGTTTAAAGATGTGGAGTAGCTATTTCGGGATACTTCTGGTATCCTGAAATAGTGCCACAGTCTAGAAATAGACTTTGGGTGCAGGGTGCATACTCTAGACTGGGCCAGGGGACTGGGGTAAGGGAGGGAACCAGGGGGTCAGTATGTACCTCAAACAGCCCCCGAAAATGATTGGCACACCCTTCTAGCAGCAGCTCCTGGAGGGTCAAGGTGTCTCCACACACCACTGCCTATGGGCTCTGCCCTCCTCCCCAGCTCCCATTGGCCACAATTCCCAGCCAATGGGACTGAGAGCTGCAGAGTTGGTGCTTCTGGGAGTGGTACAGAGCAAAGGTGGGCTGGAAGATTGCCTTAGCCCCACTGCACTGCCAGTAGCGGCTGTGTGCCCTGAGCCCTATTAAATGGCCCAGGCCCTTAAGCAATTGCCCCTGTCAGCAGTCCTGAGACAGGAACCTGGCACTAGTCGGCATGTTTCAGGATGCTCCCCACTAACCCAGTAGTGGAACCCCTCCCCCCACACTTCTCATCTCATGGAGATGGCTTACTACTCGCCGTAGGCCTGAAGGCTTGTGCTTTGTGTGCTTGCTGCTTGCCTTAGCAAGGATGCTGGGCTAAAGACTGCTCCTTGCTCTGTCCTATCCCAAGGGCCAGAACTATAGAGGGTAGGTCACTGTCTGGCTCAGTCAGGAGACTGCACAATAGACTTTGCCCTGACCAGAGCACCAGAGACCGAGCCTGCTAATTTACTGCTTAATGTGATGTAGTGAGGCAGGCTCTCTCTGAGCCTGACAGCTAGGAATGACCACAGAACCACAACATTGAGATTATATGATTGTTTTCAGGTTTTATAACCTTTTTGAAGAAGTGGCTACATACTTGAGGAATTAAAATGATACTGCATAGGAAACAGCTTCTCTGAAGAAAACCTCATGTCTGAAGGAGATAATTACCCTGCTCCTCTGCCCATTTGCTGCTTTTTTCATTTTTTATTTTTCCCTTCAAGTGTTCAGATTTGATCACATCACTGCCAGGACATTTCATTTTATTTAAATGTAACAATACAAACATTACTAATCTAGTTTCCCTACATTCATTTGCACACTCCCTGTCAACAATAGTTTATCAGCCATCAAAATGTAATTGAAATGGCAATGCAGCATGCAGTCATCCAATAATTATAAAATAAACAGACTGAAAATTCAGATGCATTTGAACAAAAGCCATTACGGTAACATGAACAGAAAAAAGTAATTAGAGTTTCTTTCTTTCTTTCTTTCTTTCTTTCTTTCTTTCCTAGTAAAAGACCAGAGTATGTTTTCAGTATTTCTATATTATAGAAAGAAGGCTGGCTGCTGCAGTTAGTAATAACATTTGTTTAGTAAATATTAAGTTAAAAAAAGGCACTTCATCACTGCACTTCCAAGACACGCTGCACTTTCTCTTCAGAGAACTCCTGCAGTAGTACACACACATAACAATTAATAATAGATTATAAAAAGTACTGCCCTTTATCATCTAAACACCAAATCTTTAGAGGCTTGCAAACAGAACAGTCTGTTTGGTGATTGTAGAAATGTGACGTCAAAAGACTAGTCTGCTTCTTGTTTGAAATCTCACAGTGTGTCATTTCATATGCATCTACCCACCCACCCCAAAAGAAATAAATATGTAGGTCTGCAAAACTCTCCACAGGCTATCTGGTTTTGCATTAATGCAAGTGGTATTGCAATAAGATATTTAAACTTTTGAAAAAGAGGTAACAAAGCCCTGAAAAGACGCCTGTATATATAGTCCTGTGGCAGGTTGGCATAGCAACTATTTCTTAGAACTCTGTTGCTGCTTAAGTAAACAGCCAAAGCACAGAGCATGCCTCATCTAAGCTGAGTCCATCTGGCAAACGTTTGTATATAAGAACTGGGATGTTTTCTTCAGCACATGAGGATATTTTGATGGTTCTCACTAACACTAGTATTGTTGTAAATGTTTTAATGATAACATTGATTTTCCCTCTGATTTGATGATGTAATTAACTGAAGATTCTAATGTAACAATATTTTATTCATTCAGGAATGAAACTAGTCTCATTCTAGACAATTTTTTCATTGATTTATATGCTATTTTAATGGAATATTTTCCACAGATCTAACAAAAGCTAAATGTGAATACAAATTAGCCATAACAATCACTTAAATGAGGTTTGTAGCATACTAAATTGTGTATAACATAAAAGGCCACAAACATTTAGTCTCAGTGAATGGGAGTATTTGAGACTACAGCCTCTCCCCGAGTTACGAATGAGTTACGGACCAAACACTTGGCTGTAACTCGATCTGCTCGTAACTCGGACCCCATTGAGTTACATAGCGACCGTGCTGTTCGTAAGCATGGGTTGCATTCGTAACTCGGGGACCACCTTTACGACCGCTCCATAGAAGCTTTGGTCGTAAATGCAAACGGTCGTAACTCGACCGTTTGCAACTCAGGGACCGGATGTATTTTTGTTTGGGGAAAGGGATCCCAGTAGCGGCCCGAGGCTGGCTGCAGCAGCTGGCGCACCAGGCAGAATGCACGATCAGCACCCCCGCCTGCACGGCCATCAATGGCGTGACATCATTATCGGGCGCCCTGGGCACCCCGTGACGTCATCATCGGGCGCCCCGGGCGCCCCATTGAAGGCGGCGCCCTAGGTGATCGCCGAGTCTGCCTACGCCGAGTCTGCCTATCCCCTGAGGGATCCCATTACAAATATATCACTGGAATGTCCTGGCTATAGTTTAAACGGGCTAATGTAATGTTGCTGTAATGGAAAATATATTTAAGTGTGTACAGATTGGACCTCCGGAATCTGGCACCCTTGTGACCTGAGCTGTCCTGAACCAGGGAGTTTGCCAGACTAGGGGAGGTCAGTGCTTCCCACCTGGCTGCATCACTCCTGGGCTTCAGCATGGGCTCTCCACCTTGTTGCCCCAGGGTCTCTCAGGGTTCCCAGTGGGACCCTTGGATGCTGCCAGACCCTCTGACACAGAGTGTTCCCCAGGTTCCCAGCTTGGGCCACCTGGCTGTTGCTGGCCCTGCTGCACTGGGATTTCCCAGCTGGGGCTGCCTGGCTACCCTGCCCCACTGCCACTGGGGATTCCAGCCACCCACCTTTGCCAGACCCACTTCAGCCGGGGGGTTACCCAGCAGAGGCTGCCTGGTCACTCCAGCTCCGCTGCTACTGGGAGGTTCCTGGCCAGGGCTGCCCGGCCACTAACAGCCCTGCTGCAACTGGGGATTTCCCGGCTGGGGCCAAGACTCCCTGGTCAGCTGGCCTAGCTAATGCTGAGGGTTCCTTGGCTGGGGCAAGAGCTCTGAGCCACTGCCTGCCCCACAAATGCCAGGGGTTCTCCAGCTGGGGATGGGGCTCCCCAGCCGCCTTGATCCACTTATGCTGGGGGTTCCCCAGCCAGGGCAGGGAGGGCTCCCCAGATGCCACCTCAACCAACTAGGGCTCCCAGCCCCTGTATTGCTCCTGCCTCTGGGGCTCTTTAGTCCAGCAATATCCATGGTTCGTACTGCCAGTGTCATACTGTCAGTGTTAAGTGTCGTTTGGTCAGGGTTCTCGGGGTTGTTCTGGTGCGCTCCTGACAGGACCTCTACTCCATTGGTGATGATAAACTTTTGACTGTGTGCGTCAATATCAGTACTCCCTTTATCTAGAGTGTTAGACCCCGTGCACTTGGGTCAACACAGGAGATCTCTGAGAGCCCCCAGAAACGACAGATTCAGGCAAGGTTTGAAATCAGTCGAGCAGGTTTATTGTCAAATGCGATGCTCTAACAGTTGGTAGCAGAAATTTTCAATGCTACACCACGGTGCATTTGGCCTGTGTTCACAATGTACCAACACATAGCAGGCCTATTATCAAATAACAGATATTAACAGCCATTGCGGAGAAACTAAATGATTTCTTTGCTTCAGTCTTCACGGCTGAGGACGTTGGGGAGATTCCCAAATCTGCACCGTCCTTTGTGGGTGATGAATCTGAGGAACTGTCCTGGATTGAAGTGTCATTAGAGGAGGGTTTGGAACAAATAGAAAAACTTAATGTTAACAAATCTCCGGGACCGGATGGCATTCATCCAAGGGTTCTAAAAGAACTCAAATGGGAAATTGCTGAACTATTATCTGTGGTTTGTAACCTATCCCTTAAATCGGCTTCCGTACCTAATGACTGGAAGGTAGCCAACGTGACACCAATATTTAAAAAGGGCTCTAGAGGCGATCCGGGCAATTACAGACCGGTAAGTCTAACTTCAGTACCGGGCAAACTAGTCGAAACAATAGTAAAGAATAAAATTGTGAAGCATGCAGAAGAACATAATTTGTTGGACAAAAGTCAACATGGTTTCTGTAAAGGGAAATCCTGTCTTACTAATCTATTAGAGTTCTTTGAAGGGGTTAACAAACATGCGGACAAGGGGGATCCAGTAGATATAGTATACTTAGATTTTCAGAAAGCCTTTGACAAGGTCCCTCACTAAAGGCTCTTGTGTAAATTACATGGTCATGGGATAAGAGGGAAGGTCCTTTCTTGGATTGAGAACTGGTTAAAAGACAGGAAACAAAGGGTAGGAATAAATGGTAAATTTTCAGAATGGAGAGGGGTAACTAGTGGTGTCCCCCAAGGGTCGGTCCTAGGACCAATCCTGTTCAACTTATTCATAAATGATCTGGAGAAAGGGGTAAGCAGTGAGGTGGTAAAGTTTGCAGATGATACCAAACTGTTTAGGATAGTCAAGACGGAAGCAGACTGTGAGGGACTCCAAGAAGATCTCACCAAACTGAGTGATTGGGCAACAAAATGGCAAATGAAAATTAATGTGGATAAGTGTAAAGTAATGCACATCGGGAAAAATAACCCCAACTATACGTACAGTATGATGGGGGCTAATTTGGCTACGACAAATCAGGAAAGAGATCTTGGAGTTATCGTGGACAGTTCTCTGAAAACTTCCACACAGTGTGCAGAAGCAGTCAAAAAGGCAAATAGGATGCTCGGAATTATTAAGAAAGGGATAGAAAATAAGACCCAGAATATCTTACTGCCCCTGTATAAAACTATGGTACGCCCACATCTTGAATACTGTGTACAGATGTGGTCTCCTCACCTCAAAAAAGATATTTTGGCCTTGGAAAGGGTTCAGAAAAGGGCAACTAAAATGATTAGGGATTTGGAACGGGTCCCATATGAGGAGAGGTTAAAGCGACTGGGACTTTTCAGTTTAGAAAAGAGGAGACTGAGGGGGGATATGGTAGAGGTATATAAAATCATGAGTGGTGTGGAGAGGGCCGATAAAGAGAAGTTATTTATTAGTTCCCTAAATAGAAGAACTACAGGACACCAAATGAAATTAATGGGTAGCAGGTTTAAAACTAATAAAAGAAAGTTCTTCTTCACACAGCATGTAGTCAGCCTGAGGAACTCCTTGCCAGAGGAGGCTGTGAAGGCTAGGACTATAATAGAGTTTAAAGAGAAGCTAGATAATTTCATGGAGGTTAAGTCCATAAAAGGCTATTAGCCAGGGGATAAAATGGTGTCCTTGGCCTCTGTTTGTCAGAGGCTGGAGAGGGGTGGCAGGAGACAAATCGCTTGATCATTGTCTTTGGTCCACCCTCTCTGGGGCACCTGGTGCTGGCCACTGTCGGCAGACAGGATACTGGGCTAGATGGACCTTTGGTCTGACCCAGTACGGCCATTCTTATGTTCTTATTAACAGCGGTTAGCCAGAGTTAAGCCACTGTGCATTGTGTAAGTCTGGGCAATAACACCTGCCATTTAAGGCACCTAGCGCACCCTCCTCCTAAGGTCAGTCAGAGAGTAGTACCCTTTGTGGTGTCCTTTTATAGACATGTACAAACAACTTACACATCACTTCTTACATACCAAGGTGCCACCCTTAAATGTATTAGGTTGACACCTCCTGACATACCTAGATACATCCCATTACCTTGTTTATGGTGGTTCGATCAAAACATCACTATCCATCATGCTGTCATCCCAACTCTGTACTGAACCTAGGTCTGTATGTTCCTGTTATCAATGGGGAGCGTACTGGTACCAAGCTGTTTCTGCAGCGAGATGTTCTGTTACCATCCTCCTGGAATGTTTATGTGCATGGCCTGTGCCTAGTACCTCCTAGGTATGTGTGTTTCTATAATATCAGCAGCCCTGTCCTTGCCAAGTTTCTGTGAGCAGGAACTGCCTTTTGCTCACAGCTTAGCTTTGCTTTATGTTAGCAAAGCATTGACTTAGGCCTCACACCAAGCCTCCATTGTCAGGCCCTCTTATTTCCTGGCTCTGCCAGACCATGGATGTTGCCGGACCAGAGAGTCTCAGATTTGGGAGGTTCAACCTGTACTTACTAACACTTCAGAAATTCTTGTCACCCTTTATATTAAGGGTTTATAAAACATTAATAAATGAAACTATTAGGCTAATAGGTTGACTATAATATTCTATAACATCTTCTGACATGCTTATAACTTTCTATAATACATGCTATTTATGTCTTAGAAAGAGTTAATAAATGCTCAATACATGATTATAATTTTCAGCATATCAATAGGAGATGTTGCAGATAGTTATAAGCAACTTATTCACTAATCTAATAAATGATTGACCATTTAAAAGCATCTATTAATCATTTATTAGCCCTTTATTATTAATAGATGGAACCTTACTTGTAAGAGTAACCCACCAAAACCTATACCCTACCCTTGCCTTCCACACACACATGCAGTCTTTCCTCTTTGTGGGGATGGTACTCACTATATTTAACTCTAGATAGTATTCAGATACTACAACAAGGATGGTGGTATATTTAACTAACTAGAATAGAATACGTGTGTGCATGCAGTATAGTTCTCAATCTTTTCTAGTCCATGTATCCGTATTTCAGCACTGTGCTTCCCCAAACAGCTTTGTTTGGCTCTACTCCTGTACTGCCTCAAGGCTCCCTCCTGCTTGCAGCTAGTTGCTCCAGCCCAGAGGGGCCTAATTTTAAATTGGCTCAGGGCTTTTGTTCTGATCCAGCAAAGAGCCCTGGTCCACCCAGAGCCCCAATGCATAGTGAAGGGTGGGAGAAGGCTCCATAGGGTTGGACACATGTGTTGTGCTGAAGCTGTGATAAACTTAATAGCTACAAGGAATCCCTCTGGGTAAGGTTTTGAAGGACTGCTCCTGCCAGATTCCATGTTAGGGTTGGGATGCTAAGCCTTATCAGCATGTGTGTAGGTAAGTCTAATGTTTTAATATGTTTTAATATGCAGTAGAGTCCGGATTATCCGACGTTTGGTAATCCGACATTCCACTTTATCCGACCCTGCAGCTCCCGGGGACAAAGAGGCACTGGCAGGAGCGACATCAGTGGCTCCAGGGCACGGGCCGGGAGAATGGCCCCACTTGCTGCCCCGTCGCTCTCCTGGAGCCGCTGATGTCTGTAGCTCCCGGGGATGAAGCGGCGCCGGCAGGAGCAGCATCAGCGGCTCCAGGAGAGTGACGGGGCAGCGAGTGGGGCCATTATCCTGGCCCGCGCCCTGGAGCCACTGAATCCTCTCCTGCTGGTGCCGCTTCATCCCTGGGAGCTGTAGGCATCAGCGGCTCCAGGAGAGCGACAGGGCAGTGACCGGGGATGTTCTCCTGGCCCGTGCCCTGGAGCCGCTGATGCCTGCAGCTCCCGGGGACGAAGTGGTGCCGGCAGGAGTGGCATCAGTGGCTCCAGGAGAGCGATGGGGCAGCGAGCGGGGCCGTTCTCCTGGCCCGCGCCCAGGAGCTGCAGGGAGGGAAGGGGCCAGGGCCAGGCAGGGATGGGGACCAAGCGCCCCGGCTACAGTAGAGTCCCTATTATCCGACATTTTCGGTAATCTGACCACCTGTCGGTCCCATTTAGATCGGATAATCGGGACTCTACTGTGTTTTTTTCAGTAATGCTTTTTATCTTAAGAATAAAATGGATTTCATCGAAAGAACTCTGTTCTTATACTGTTGACAATAACTCTGTTATCAGTCTCTGAAGAGAAAGCAAGTAGTTGTGCCTGGGAAGCCTGTCTGTGCTGGGAATAACACAGTTAAGGCAAAAGCTTCAGCGGGGTAGCTGATTTAGTCTGTAACAGGAAAAACTTAAAAAACAACAAATAGTCTAGTAGAACCTTAAAGACTAACAAAACATGCAGATGGTATCATGAGCTTTCATGGGCAAAACCCACTTCTTCAGATAACCCAAGTCCAGATCCAAGAATAAATAAGGGAAGGTGTGTGTGTGTGGGGGGGGGGGTGGGAGGAAACGATAAAAGGGAGGGGAGGAAGAAAAAGAGAGACAGTGAGTAGATAGTTCAAATAGTTACAAGAGGCTGTTAAGAACCATTAGCACCTCCATTGTTTGTTTGTTTGGTTAAGTCATTAAAAGGTGGAAGATAGTGTGCGAGCCATCCTATATCCCGGTTCAGACTATTTGCATAAGAATTAAACATGTGAATTAAGTTAAGTTCCAATCCTTCTCTGTGTATTTGGCTTGTGGAATTGGGCTGAAACAAAACGGTGACTTGGAGATCCATTAATGAGTGTCCAGGAAAATTAAAGTGTTCTCCAACAGGTTTTTGTGTATTGCCTTTTTGGATATTTGATTTGTGTCCATTAATTCTTTCCCGTAGAGATTGTCCAGTTTGGCCAATATACATTGCAGTGGGGCATTGCTGGCATTTGATGGTACAGATCACATTAGTGGATGTGCAGTTAGATGAGCCTTTGATTTGGTGGCTGATGTCATTGGGCCAATGATGAAATAGATGGAATGGATGTGTGGGCAGAGTTGGCACCGGGGCTGATTGCAGGGGTGGGTTCCTGGATGATTATGATCGAGGTGTGTTGCATGGTTACTGGAAAGAATTTGTTTGAGGCTAGGGGGTAGTCTGTAAGTAAGAATTGGCCTTTCCCCCAAGGCCTATGAGAGTGAGGGGTCATTTTCCAGGAAAGGTTGTAGATTGTTGCTAATGTGTTGGAGGGATTTAAGTTTGGACTGTAGGTAATAACAAGTGGAATTCTGTGGTTTTCTCTTCTGGGCCTGTCTTGAAGTAGTTCATGTCTGGATACTTTTTTGGCTCTGTTAATCTGTTTTTTTTCACTTCTCCAGGTGGGTATTTCAGTGTTAAGAATGCTCTATATAGATCCTGTAGGGGGTTGTCTCTGTCTGTGGGATTGGAGCAATACGGTTGTATCTTAGGGCTTGGCTGTAGACAATAGATTGAGAAATGTGTCTGGGGTGGAAGCTAGAGGCATGAAGGTAAGTGTAGTGGTCGGTAGGTTTCCGGTAAAGGGTGGTGGAAATGTGTCCATCATTTAATAGTACTGTAGTGTCAAGGAAGTGGATTTCTCATGTGGACTGATGCAGACTGAGGTTGATGGTGGGGTGGAAGTTGTTGAAATCCCTGTGAAATTCTTCAAGGGTTTCTTTCCCGTGGGTCCATATAATGAAGATGGCATTGATGTAGCATACGTAGAGTAAGGGTCTTGGCGGGCGAGAGCTGAGGAAGCGTTGTTCAAGGTCAGCCATAAATATGTTGACATATTGTGGTGCCATGAGGGTGCCCATGGCTGTGCTGCTGACTTGAAGATACAAATTGTCTCTGAATTGGAAGTAGTTGTGGGTGAGGACAAAGTCACAGAGCTCTGTAATCAGGTGTGCAGTACTGCTGTCATTGGGGATGGTGTTCCTGATAGCCTTCATGTAGAACATTGGTGTAAATTGTACAGCCTGGAAATACCTCAGTCAGAAGGTAGGCTTCCACTCAAAAAGGAAACAGCTGGGGAGCTGGAAGCCTGACAGCAGGTGCCCTTAGTGGATCACATAGACTGTTGCCCTGAAAAAAAAAAAAACAGTTTCAATCTCACCACCCCCACATGTAACCCTAAATAAGGGAGGGTGGCTTGCAAAGCCTGACACCACCCCATAGCGTCTTTTGGTGAAACCTTCCTCCATGTCTCCCTGCCTTGCTCTCATGGTTTAGCACAGAGTTCAGCATTCCATTGGGAAAAGATGAAAGCTGAGACAATGCAATAATCAGACTTTATTCCTTCCTCCACATATGGTATTCTCTTTCACTGAGCATTTTCTGAAAGGAGGGTTATCTAAGTTCCTATATATCATCATATTATAGTTCCCTCTCATCACTGCATTCCTATTTATCACATCACTTTAATCAGATTTATTTGAGAAAGCAAAATTAAATATGAATATTATGTACAGATGAACATGTAACATTCTGTTATGTCCTCATAAAGGGTATGTACTCATATAGATATAGAACCTGACACCAAGTTTTTTTTTTTACACAACTTTTCACATGCTTGCCAATGAACGTATTTTCTTTTGGGTTTGGGATGGATATTCTTCATGACTTGGTATTTTACAAAATCTTGTGTATACATTGCAGGAAGTTTAATGCTGGAGTGAACAGGAGTCTGTAATAACTGGACACCGTCTTGCAGTTGGTTCTTCTAATGGTGTGTTGTTTTAAGAATCTTTTCTGATATCCATTGGTAACTTGTCAGACTGAATGCCTTCCATGTCCTACTAATCAAATCTCAGTGGAGTGTGTATTTTCACTCTTCTCATCTGAGATTTTGTCTTATGTTTGTAGTGGGCACATGTATTTGTGCCCATCCATACTATGTTATCTGATCAAGGGTTTATCTGCTCAGTACACGTGGCTTGCTTCCAAGTGCATAGTTTGTTCCGAGGAAAGAGTTTATCTTGACAGCATCTTCTAGTTGTAGTTCTGGAAGATCTTTAACTGTGGATCATAGCAGACTGTGGCCTTCACATGTTTCTCTTTTCTTTTTGTTTGCTATTCCTTCCACTATTGCTGGTTAAAGTAATACAGAGGCTGTAGGCACAATGGTACATATGTGTCACAGTTTCAGGGTAACCACACTCATATTCCCCCTCTATGTTCCTTGATAGTATCCAATTAAATATTTCCAGTTAAAATTCTTTTTTGGCCTATCATATTATAATTATGCCAGAGTGTGAGTACCTTCCTATTATCCTCACTAGAATTTGTCTTATAAATTGTAAGGATTTGTTTTGTTTCTAACTGCCTGCATTACTGAAGCCACATCTATACTTACCATGCCAAAGAGCGATCTTCTGATGTTCAGTTTAGTGGGTCTAGTAAGGACCTGCTAAATTGAATGGTGAGGGTGCCCCCAGTCAGCGCCGGCACTCCTCGATTCGTGAGGAGTAAGGAAGTTGATGGGAGCATTTGCTTCCATCTGCCTCCCTCTGTGGAGACAGCGCCAAGCTTGGCTTAAGGTACATCAACTCCAGCTACATTATGCAGCTGGAGTTGCGTACCTTAAGCTGACCTTCCAGGTCTAGTATAGACATGGCCTCAGCTGTTTAAGCAAGGTGGCATTCTTTTGGTATTCTTATTGTCTTTTCAGATTTGGGGTTTATGTTTAGTCTGAACTTCTACTCTAGTGTTTTCAAGTAATCTTCAAGCAGCTTGCAAATATTGAATCTTTGTGATGGCTCCTTTTAATTAACCGTCTAACAACTGTTCTAATTTTTGTGTAGCTTACCCCTTTTAATATTAGATGTTACTGTGGTGCTTTTTGGAAATTATCCCCTCTACTAGGATATTACATTTAATTACATTTTTGTCATTTCTACTCAGAGGTTAATCTATAGTTACCTCTTGGACTGGATCCTGTGCTCCACTAAGGACTAAATCAAGAGTTATTCTCTCCTTCTGGATTCCAGGACTACCTTGTCCAAGGAGCAGTCATTTACAGTGTCTAGAAATTTTTCTCTGTGTCACTCCCTGAGATGTCATTCACCCTATGTTTACACTGCAGAATTTTTCTGGAAAAACAGCCTTTTTTCCAGAAAAACTACACTTACGTCCACACTGCAATTGTGTTTTTTTTTACAGAAAGTTGAAAGAACGTAGGGGTTTTTCTGACAGTGGTAAACCTCTTTCTACGAGGAAGAAGCTTTTTTCCAAAAGAGCTCTTTCAGAAAAAGGCACGTGTGGATGGGGAAGAGGGTATTTTTTTTTTTTTAAGAAGAGACCTCCAGGAAAAAGCACAGGTGCCCTGGTGACCACTCCATCAATAGTAATCACAACTTAAATGCGAGATAGCGCCCATTGAGTGTGGACGCTATCTTTCAAAAAAGCAGATCACTTTTTTGATGCACTTTTGCGGTGTGGACGCTCTCTTTCGAAAGAAGCTTTTCTGGAAGATCTCTTCTGGAAAAGCTTCTTCCGAAAGAAGCCTGCAGTCTAGATGTAATCACACTGGTAAAAGCTATTAGCTGTCCTCCTTGAAAAAATGGTCCCCAAGTTCTGTCCCCTGATATCACACTGTATGGTTGTCTCTTCAATCAGATGGTAGTATTTTAGACATGGATTCTTCCTGTATTGCTTTTGTCTTTGCAGAGTCATGTTGTGCTTTGGAGCTCAGCTAGCGTCTCATATATAATACTACATTCAAACTAAGTCAATCTTCTTTAATTTATTTTCAGATTTACTTCCATGGCTCTTTCTAGCAGACAAAAGAAGTTGTAGTTGTGGTCCACTAAAGCTTCCATCATGCTGTCTCTGTATCCAGACACCAGAATGTCATCAGTGGCAGTGCAGATCTTTGTGATTCCTGTTAGTACAGCATGTTGGCAACATTTATATTCTTCTGCTGCAGGTTTGATACCAAACAGCATTTTCAAACACCTGTATTTACCTGCCCCTGTCCAGTATGCATTGGGGTGACTTATTTCATTACCCAACAGCCTTTGCTAATATTTATCGTTGGTATCAAATAGTTATTATTTCTTCCTTGCGTAATTTAGTACCTAGGAGCCCTGGTTGTGGACCAGGACACCATTGTGTTCTGTGTTGTACAAACAAAGAACAAAAAGACAATCCTGCCCATCTAAGCACTTAGTAAATTTTTGCTTTTGCCAAATCAGGTAATATTTCTTCAGTTGCAAGCGTGTGGCAGTGAGTTTGTTTTTGTGCTTTGTTTCTATTGACCAGGTCTAGGCAAATGCACAGTTTGCTTGGCTTCTCAATGACCATCATGTTGCTCATCCAGCTTATGCTCTCTTTTTAATTTAGCACTAGTAAAACTTTTCTTCATTTGCATTAGTGCTCTTATTTTTTTATCTTAATGCAATGGGCATCCTGCAATGCAGGTGCCATTTTGGTTGAATTATTTTATCTGTTTTCAAGTGTAACATACCTGGAAGACATCATGATAATATTTTAGCAGCTTTTGTGCAGGGATGCTACAGTGTATTGTCACTCTAGATATGTTTATTTCATGTGTCTACAATTTATCCCAAGTTTAGTGTAGCTTGGTCTGTGAATTCTCTTGTTTTGGCACAAAGCAATGGTTCTGTTTTGTTGTTGTTGTTGTTGTTGTTCTACCTGATATTTCAGCCTCATTACTATTCAGCCTTATTCTGCTTTTAATTTACTTTGTCCTGATAGTATTAAGGGTTGTGCCATCATATAATTTTTATTTGGTTTTGCTTGGTTGCAATTTTACTTTCTTCTACCAAATACTACTAAAGCAATCTTTGTAATTTAGCACATTCACTGATGCCCAAATATGTATTTGGCATGCAGTTTGTTTGTCTGCTGCTGCCTTGTCTTTGCATCTGGTGCTAGCCTGAACTTTACAAACCATTTATTTTTGCAATGTTGCACTGCATTAATGACATATAGGTGTAAAATCTCATTCTCTAATGGTGTGTGTACACTGCACCCTTACATTGAAATAAGTTATGCAATTTGCGCTACGCAGCGCCAAATTTAGAAATAAAGCACTATTCTGAAACATCCCTTAACCCTCATGGAATAAGGGTTACAGGGATGCTGGAACAGAATGCCCATTATTTTGAAATCTATTTTCAAAATGCGGAATAGCTATTTCGGGATACTTCTGGTATCCTGAAATAGCTCCACAGTGTAGACGTAGCCTAAGTCACTGCTTGCCTCTTGCATATTTTTTCTTTGCTTTTATTATCTGCAAGCTTTGGAATAATGACTCTTCCTGACACTATTACTGAATATTACCCCATATATGCCACGCATTTTCCCCTAACATGTTTTTCTTCTCAGTAGTCACGTGTCTTCCTTTGCACCTTGTTCATCCACTCTGCTTTGAATTTGCATTTGCACAAACTTTGGTGCCTTTTTTTTTGCATTTTGTAACCTTCTCTATGCTACTGGGTGAATTGAAATATCTCTGTATCTCATCCACTTCAGCTTGTATTTGCATATGAGCTTGTTCACTAGCTTTGTTCATGTGTATAGCTATTGGCAGAGTCACTGTGGACTCTGAGCATTCTGATTCAGCTCCTAAATCTTTTGTCCCTATAATAAATGTATCATTAATTAGTTAATCTTTTAAGATTTGATAATCAGTTGAGCCAGCAATTTTGTGCAGTTTGGCAATATAGTGATCTGTTGGTTCTCCAGATTCATTTTTGATTACACTTACTGAAAAGACACCTTTCATAGCTGACATTTTTTGTGAGCTGAAAATGGTGTTATCATTTTAAATGGATCCTCCTGCACTGCTACTGACATATCATGATGCTGTGGCAGCCTTTACTCATTTCCATTAATAGTGAGACTGCTCTTCTTTTGTTTTCCTTTTTACCCGGAACTATTTCAGTTTTCTAGTTTTCCCATTGTGCTCTAAAGATTATCCTGTAGCTAAGCGCACCTGTTTTGTATTTATCTGTTCAGGAATCTGGTATGCTGCCATGAATATTCTTTTCTTTTTGGGGTTTTGGTTTTTATTTTGTTTTTAGTTTTTGCTTTTTTTTGTGTGCAATGTTCTTAGTCTTGACTTTACCTACTTGCAGAAGCCAACTCACTGCTGACACCATGTTCAGTATTCAGGGATGAAAAGAGAGACTGGTAAGACAGTGCAACATTCACGCTTTATTACTTCCTGCACGTATGCTGTTCTCTCTTGTCAAAAGCACTTCCTGAAAGTAGAGTTCTCAAAGTTCTTATTCCTACTCATAGCATAGCATCTCCTATTTATCATAGCACACAGGAATAGGAATCCAGAGATCTGGATTCTATATCTAGCTCTGCTGCTGGCTTGATGATCTTGGGCAAGCCACTTTTAACCTCTCTATAATTCAGCGTCCCTATCTATAAATTAAGAGTAGAAATAATTCCCTGTCTTGGTAAGGAGTTATGAGATTTAATTAAAGTTTGTAAATAGCTTTGATATCCTGAGATGGAAGATGCTATAGAAGCTTAGCATTTAATTATGGGTTTTTATAACTCAGAAATGTTTTGTATTTTAATTTGAAATATTTCATCTGTCAGACAATATGATGGAAATCTGTGCATTCTTATTTAATAGGGTAAACGGGCTGGATACAGCCTGTGAATGATGTAGGATATTGATTGTAGATTAATTTGAGATGACGGACTGTAACTGCTCTGAAGGAGCTGGCTTGATATAGAGTATTGATATACCACAGATTACAGTTTCCCTAGTTTTCTTTTTAATAGTACTACACAAAAATAGTCATCCTCTGCTATTATCAACAATCTGAGGATTTTGGGATTTTTTTAAATGACACAGGTAGAAACTACAGACAAAAATAAAATTAGAAGTCTGGGAAAATTGATGAACTAAGAAATTCACAATTAAAGCTTTACCCTTCTTTGATCTAGTATTGCTGCACTCGATGCCTATCATTATGCATTGATTACATACTTCTAGGATACAATGATGGGGAAGATTCTTGGAAATGTTACATAACTGTGACTCCAAGAGTATGTCTACCACTGCAGCTAAGACCTAGTTATGACTCAGATTTGAGCTCAATCCCCACTTCAAATCCACAAACAAATCAATCTGACTTAGATCAGCAAACACTCAGGACCGGGTTTCTTAAAACCTTACTAGGGAGTGAGTCAGAGCTTGAGTGCTCCAAGGGCTGTCATTTTGCAATATGGATGTCATTCAAGCTATAGCTCTGAGTCAGAAGGTCTGTGCAGTGCACTGTGGACATATAAGCATGGCTGTAAGACCTGGGTATGACAACTGTAAGCCCAGGTTTACCATGCAATATAGACATACCCCAAGAGACATTCAAGCAAGGGCTTGGAATTACACAGTCCACAAGCCTGGGTCTCACAGGCACAGATTTACCATGTATACACTGGCACTGAGGCTGATAGATGTGAGAGGCAGATCTGTTAAAAAGTCTCTGGGTAAGGATTAAAAGGGGTTAAAATAAGTGATACAATGTTAGATGTATTCTGCAGACCATCTAACCAGGAAGAAGAGGTGGAGGAAGCTTTTTTTAAAATAACAATATCATCTGAAACACAGGACTTGATAGTGCTAGGAGGTCTTCAACTACCTATGCAACAGCTGAAAAAAGCAAATGTTTACATGACATGGAGCAGTGTCAAGAGTAGAGAGTAGCATAGTGATTATTCATGCACCAGTCCTGGAGGTACTGCAATACCAGGTCGATGCATATGGGTGGATGAATCCAGCCCCTTATTTAAAAAATATTGCAGTCAATGCACAGCAAGGTCGGGGTTCCAAAAGGACAGGTTTGACTGAGAAGCACATTACTATACTTGATCTTCGCCAAAAGATCAAGTACAGATTATTCAACAAGTTCTTGGGGTGCACTAGAGGAAACATTTTTATTACAGAAAGAATGAGAAAGTGACTAAGCAGAAGGCTATTCTAGATTTGATTCTGACTAACATGAGGGAACTGGCTGAAAATTAGAAAGTGAAAGGCAGTCTGGGTGGAAATGATCATGAAATGATGTTGTTTGTGATTCTAAAGCTATGACTTCCCTTGCACTTGCTCAACAAAGCTTTTGTCATTCACGGGTGCTTAAACATCCCTCCTTGCAGTGGACAGCAAGGTTTTGCCATGGCAAGTGCACACGTGAATTCTGATTTGTTTGAATCCCGCTGACAAAGCAAAATCCGTTTGCTGGGAGTAAAAATATTTTGTCACAAAAGTGCTGACAAAACATATTCACACATGCTGACTTTTAGCAACAGGGATGCATCGACACAGCCCTGTCAGTAAAATCTGCATAGTGTAGACATACCCTGAGGAATTATAGGAGGGAAAATAAAAATAATGAACTTCAGGAAGACAGACTTTAGCAAACTCAGAGAATTATTAGCTAGGATCCTGTGGGAAGAAGTTCCAGGGGAAAACTGAGTTCAGGAGAGTTGGGAATTTTTTAAAGAGAGTGAAAGGGTGAACTTGGTGTATAAGAAAGGTAGGAAATATGCTAAGAGACCGTGCTGGCTTAACCAGGAGACCTTCAACAACCTGAAACTCAAAAAATAGTACAGAAAAAAGTGGAAACTAGGTCAAATTACAAAGGATAAATATAAAAAAGCCCAGTAGACATGTAGGGACAAAATTAGAAAGGGCAATGCACAAAACAATTACATAAGCTAGGGACATAAAGGGTAACAAGAAAAAAAATGTTTGAAATACATTAGAAGCAAAAGAAAGAGGACAAGGTTGACCCATTATTCTTTGGGGAGGGAAAGGAAATGCCTGAAAAGTAACATGCTTTTGTTATTTCAGTTTTCACCAAAAACGTTAGCAGTGACTGGATGACTAACATAGTGAGCATCAATGTTAATGGGGTAGGATCTCAGCTTCCATTAGGAAAAGAAAAATTTAAGGCTATGTCAACTCTGAGCATCTTAAAAACCACTGCAAAGTGCACAGGGTAACTACTCTTTGTAGCCAGGAGAGAGAGCTCCTTTTGAAAAAATAAAACCATCTCCAGTGAGGGATGGGAGCTTTATTGCCAGTAGTGCATCTCCCACTGGCAAATCACTGTGCACATGGATGGTTTTTGTGGCTGAAACTTTTATCATTCAGGAGGTATTTTTTTCCCACATCCCTGAGTGACAAACATTTTAACCACAAAACTGAAGTGTAGATAGAGACGTAGACAAGTTAGATGTCTTCACGTCATCAGGACCTGATGAAATACATGCTAAAATATTTTAGGAACTGGCTGAAGAGATCTCTGAGCCATTAATGATTATTTTTGAGAATTTGTGGAGAACGGGAGAGATACCAGAATAGCACAACTGGTTAGAAAAGTGTACCAAAAGAAAAGTTATCAGAGGCTCACAATTGAGCTGGAAGGGCATATCAAGCAGGGAATTGATCTAACCTGGGTTCAGTTCTTCTCAGTATTTTCATTAATGATTTGGATAATGGCATTAAAAATACACTTATAAAGTTCATGGATGATGCCAGGTGAGAGGTGTTGCAAGCTTTTTGGAGGACAGAATTAGAATTCAAAATGTTTTTGACAAACTGAAGAAATGGTCTGAAATATATAGGATGAACTTCAATAAGAACAAATATAAAGGAAGGAATAATAAACTTAGGAAAGAACAATCAATTGCACAAATACAAGATGGAAAATGGCTGTCTGGAAATGAGTACTGTAGTAAAGGATCTGGTAATAATAGTGGATCACAAATGAAATAAGAGTCAAATAATGTAATACTGTTGCAAAAAAGCAAACATTCTGGGATATATTATCAAGATTGTTGTAAGCAAGGCACAGAAATAATTCTTCCACTCTGATTAGGACTGATTAGGCCTAAGCTGTAGTGTAATGTCCTGTTTTGGCCACCATGTTTTGGGGAAAATATATGATTTTGTCCAGTCTAACAGGTGGGACAAATTGGAGAAAGTTCAAAGGGGAGCAACACAAATAATGGAAGGTATAGAAAACATGACCTACAAGGAAAGATTGGAAAAAATGTGGTTTGTTGAGGCTAGAAAAGAGAAGGTGGAGAGTGGAAATGATAACAGTCTTCAAGTACATAAAAGGTAATTAATTATAAAGCTGAGGGTGA
Organism: Pelochelys cantorii; assembly: GCA_032595735.1. Lineage (NCBI taxonomy): Eukaryota > Metazoa > Chordata > Testudines > Trionychidae > Pelochelys > Pelochelys cantorii. Next base: position 70,263,234 of record CM064326.1, on the reverse strand, counting down.
TAAATTGTTTTTCTTTACTGCTGAGGCCAGGACGACAAGTAATGGGGTTAAATTGCAATAATGGAGATTGAGGTTACACATTACAAAAAACTTTCTAACTGTAATGGTAAGAAAGCAATAGAACAAATTACTTAGAGAGGTTGTGGAATCTCCATTATTGGAGCTTTTTACAAAGGCATCAGACAAACACCTGTTAGGAATGGTCTAGATCAGCAGTCCCCAAACTTTTTTGCTAGAATATTCTTCTTTTAATTAATTATTTATTCCCAGGATCCCAGATGGCATGGATGATGCTATTTTGTATAGCAAACTAGCATCCTCTACAACAGTGTTTCTTAAACTTTTTAAGACTGAGGAACACCAAACAATATTTTTTTTAATGAGGAACACCAAAGATTTTTTTAGGGGGTGGGGAAAAGTTATTGACCAAAAAAAAAAAAAAAAAAAAGGAGGTCAGGGGGAAAGTTATTAGGAAAAAAAAAAAAAGAAGGTTGCCTGCCCCTTTAAGGGTGACCATTTTGAACTCTATTGTTCTCTGTGGCACACATCCGACTGCCTCGCGGCACACCGGTGTACCACGGAACACAGTTTAAGAAACACTGCTCTACAAAGAGTCATCTAATACATTTACCAAGCATGCCATTCTGTAGAGCAAAATGGTTCCCTCATGCATAGTGATCTTGCATATGCACCACATATGTGAGGTCATCCTGTGAGGGGCAAAATAGTATCCTCTACACACTAGGAATCACAGCAACCCATCTCTCATTGTTGGGACCTATTGGTCTAGGTAATACTTAGCCCTGCCTCAAGGCAGAAGACTGGACTACATGACATTTTGAGGTCCCTTCCACTCCTAAATTCTATGATTCTAAATAAGAATTTCAGGCTTCCATTTTTAGTATTTGGGACATACAAATATATGGTAACTTTCTCTGTCTTTCTCACACATATAATCAGGCCTGCTGATGGGGAGGGAGGGCAAGGGGAAGGGAATAACTGCTTTGGGGCCTGACCATTGAAAAGGGCCCATAGCTCCCAGCTGCTTCCTCTGCTATTGCAGCAGTGGCCAGAGTCCTGGGCCCCTTTGAACTGGTACAGGAACGCCAGAGCACTTCTTTGAGATCTGAGGGACACCCAAGGTATTGGTCTAGGCAGCACTAAGGGCTGACAGCCCTCATCACCACCTCTTCCTCCCTCAGCCCTGCCCCTTTCTGCAGTTTGGAGCTGCCCCCCTCCACACCTTGCTCTGGGGCCTGTGGTGGCTGTAAAAACATGTGTGCCTCTATTATATATACATACCTATATAGATATATGCACATTTCCCAGTCTTAAACATATACTGAGAGGTTTGCACATTACAACAAAGTATTATATGTGTTAAAACTCACATAAATGATTACATAAATGAAAGAAGGTATTCATTAAAGCTTTGGCTGTATGCATTGACTGCTGATAAACTAAATTAATTTTGCCTGTATTAACCATTTGGAATCCATCACCAAAGCACAACCCAGGTATTCTGAAGCAATCTTCCTAAGCTCCTGTGATAATGAATATTTTTGTCAGAACTTTGGAAGCTGCTGATTTTGGTGTTATTGACCCTTTTTATTCAGAATCTGATGGAGCCTTGGGGAGAGGTGTCTGTAGCACTGATGGAGAACTGGTAAATACAGCTTCTGTGCACTGAGACCCGTGGATTCCTGATATTTTTGAAAGATAGGCTCTTGATGAGACTAGAAGGGGTCTAGTGATTTATACCTTTATGCCAAACTCCAGATAAAGTCAGGTTGCATTCTATCAGCTGCATTGAAAAAAGCTATTACTTTCCCATTTGGTGATAAATTCTAGGAAGAGGGATACATGTTATTAAAGGACCTATATATGATATTGCTTCTGCAATTCAACACCTAAGAATAAATATTAGGATAGGAACATGTATTGAATGCAAATGGCCCAGCTACTGTCCCCATTTTCACCACTCACTCATTCACTTAATTGTGTAAACATCACAATTGACACACATAAACAATATTAAATTAATGCAAAGGTTGTGTTCTAAACATCCATAAACCAGAAAATTTTGAATTAAAACACTGAAGAAAAATGGCCTATATATCTAAAATACAGCAAAATACACTCTCTGGACTTCAGAAGAGCAGACTTTGACTCCTTCAGAGAACTGATGGGCAGGATCCCCTGGGATGCTAGCATGAAGGGGAAAGGAATCCAGGAAAGCTGGCAGTATTTTAAAGAAGTCTTATTGAAGGCACAGGAACAAACCATCCCAATGTTCAGTAAGAAAAGCAAATATAATAGGTGACCAGGTTGGCTTAGCAGTGAAATCCTTGGCAAATTTAAACACAAAAAGGAAGCTTACAAGGAGTGGAAACTTGGACAGATGACTAGGGAGGAGAATAAATATATTGCTCAAGCAGGCAGGAAGGCGAAAGCTCAATTCGAATTGCAGCTAGCAAGAGATGTGAAGGGTAACAAGAAAGGTTTCTACAGTCATATTAGCAATAAGATGGCACTCAAGGAAAGTGTGGGACCTTTATTGGATGAGGGAGGTAACCTAGTGACCGATAATGTGGGAAAAGCTGAAGAACTCAATTTTTTTTGCCTCTGTCTTCACAGATAAGGTCAGCTCCCAGACTACTGCACTAAGCAACACAGTGTGGGAAAGTGGTGGGCAGCCCTCAGTGGAGAAAGAAGAGGTTAAGAACTATTTAGGAAAATTAGACATACACAATTAGACATACCCAAATTAGACATACACAAATCCATGGGTCTAGATTTAATGCATCTGAGGGTACTGAGGGAGTTGGCAGATGTCATTGCAGATCCATTGGTCATTATCTTTGAAAACTTGTAGAAATTGGGGGAAGTTCCAGACAATTGGAAAAAGGCAAATGTAGTGCCCATCTTAAAAAAGAGAAGAAGGACAATCCATGAAACTACAGATCAGTCAGTCTCACTTCATTACCCAGAAAAATCATGGAGGGGATCCTCAAGGAATCCATTTTGAAGCACTTGGAAGAGAGGAAAGTGATCAGGAATAGTCAACATGGATTCACCAAAGGCAAGTCATGCCTGGCCAACCTGATTGCCTTCTATGATGAGGTAACTGGCTCTGTGGACATAGGGAAGTTGGTGGATGTGATATACCTTGACTTTAGCAAAGCTTTTGATATGCACATAATTCTTGCAAACAAGTTAAGGAAGTATGGATTGGATAAATGGACTGTAAGGTAGATTGAAAGCTGCTAGATTGTTGGGCTCAGTGGGTAGTGATCAATGGCTCGATGTCTGGTTGGAAGTCGGTTTCAAGTGGTTCTAGTGCTGGCTTTGCTCAACATCTTTATTAATGACCTGGATGGGGGGATGGATTGCACCCTCAGAAAGTTTGCGCATGACATTAAGCTAGGGGGAGATTGGAGGGGAGGGATAGGATCCTGAGTGACCAAGACCAATTGGAGGATTGGGCCAAAAGAAATCTGATGAGGTTCAACAAGGACAAGTGCAGAGTCCTGCACATGGGATGGAAGAATCCCAAGCACTGTTAGAGGCTGGGGACTGACTGGCTAAACAGCAGTTCAGCAGAAAAAGACCTGGGGATTACAATGGATGAGAAGTTGGATATGAGTCTACAGTGTGTCCTTGTTGCCAAGAAGGTTAATGGCATATTAGGGTGCATTAGAAGGATCATTTCCAGCAGATCTAGAGAAGTGATTATTCCCCTTTATTCAGCACTGGTGAGGCCACATCTGGAGTATCATGTCCAATTCTGGGCCCCCCACTACAGAAAGGATATGGATGCATTGGAGAGGGTCCAGAAGACAGCAACAAAAATGATTAGGGGGCTCGAGCACATGACCTACGAGGACAGGCTGAGAGATTTGGGCTTGTTTAGTCTGCAGAAGAGAAGAGTGAGGGGGGATTTGACAGCAGTCTTTAACTACCTGAAGGGAGGTTCCAAAGAGGATGGAGAGAGGCTGTTCTCAGTAGTGACAAATGGCAAAATGAGGAGCAATTATCTGAAATTGTAGTGGGAGAGGTCTAGATTGGATATTAGGAAAAACTATTTCACTAGAAGGGCGGTGCAATACTGGAATGGGATACCTAGAGAGGTGGTAGAATCTCCATCCCTCGAAGGTTTAAAGTCCCGGCTTGACAAAGCCCTGGCTGGGATGATTTAGTTAGGGCTGTTTCTGCTTTGGGCGGGGGGCTGGACTCAATGACCTCCTGAGGTCTCTTCGAACTAGGGTGGTAGTGTAGACATACCCTCAATGTTTACTGTCTTGCCAGGTTGCTGTTATTATTATGAGGAGAAATTGATTATATGAATCAGGTATTACTTTGATGAACTTGGTTTGTTTACATAGAATGTACAAAGTAGGAAGGAACAACAGCAGGGAGTTTTCTTGCTCACAGTTTCCAAGTCTGATTTTCCAGTCAGTCCTATGTCCCAGGGAGCTTTGTCTCTGCTTCCTGTTATGTCCATGCTCATGACTAGTTTTCTTTTGTCTCCTAGCTTTTCTTTGTTTTCTGGTTGCTTTCTTTTCTGACACCTACACAGACACACACAGAAGCAACTTATCAATGCCCCATCCCCTGCATTTGCAATCAGTACACAGGGAAAGTCCTCTTATTCTCCCTGAGTTAGTTCTTGCTCATGACTTTCTGTGCGGTGACTTCTATTTCAACTACCTTACTTCATAGCTGTTTCCATTCTTAAGCTGGAATGAATGGTGGCTAGGATGCCCATCAACTTTAATGAGGTCTGCAATTGCCTGTAGATCAAAGACATGCTTGCTGGCAGTCATTAGAACCTACCAGTGTAACATTCCACTTCCTCTTTCACAAAGGTCAACAGAGACTGAGTCTTTGGTGCCAGTGTTTTCTCTCTCTCTCCCTGGCTCCCTGCAGCAAATCCACCTGAGCCAGACTTGTGCAGAAGGCTTGTACTGTAGTCCCTAAAGGCCGAATGCTCTCTGTGAGAATTTAAAGTGAGATAGGCAGCCTTAAAAAAAAATCCCTTTTTTAGTCACCCCCTGCCCCAAACTGAAAGCCCTAAGGTTAGCATAGAATAGAGGTCTCAGATCTATGGCCTAGCCAGAGCAGTTGCACAAACTGGCCTGGGAGTTCCAATGTGCTAGTGGTGGGGGCTCTCCATTCCTGTCTCCAAAACCCTACCCCTTCCCGCTATGGTCCCACACTCTCCCCCACATGGTATCCCATTTCCCAAGGGATGTGGCCTCAAGAATTACTGAGAGGGGATGCCTGGCGCAGTATGGAAACAGTGGTTCGGCCTCCCCCCTTGCTTCCCATGGTGATGGAAGCCATAAGGATGTGGAGCACACTGGGCAGGGGCACTCGCTCTGTTGTATTCCACTTCCCCTCTCTGGCTGGGGATGGCCCAGAGACTGTGAGTTTGAGATCCCTGGCATAGAGAAATGAAAGACACAGCATAGACCATTCTGGTTAGCCCAGAGCCCCAGCTGTAGTGACCCACCCACATCTCTCTTTCTCTGTTTGACATCCTTAGTCAGTCCCTAGATAAGACATCTGAGATTCCTTCCAGTAGCCAACCCTTTATGCCCCATCTCACACCATCTAGTTCTTTCTGCTTGAGCAGGGGTTTTTGCTCAACTTCCCTGGTGAGATTGAAGAAATCCATCTTCCTCTGGGTTGTGAGTTGCGAGGAGCCAAATGTCCTGATGATTAGGTTTTCCATTAGCTTCTCAGCTTTTCCACTTATATGGGATCAGCAGCCTGAGCCAATCCTTTTTAATGACCTATTCAGGCTCGGACAATGAGGTGACAACACCTGGTCTGAGGGCAAACTAAGTCCTTTTTCCTCCAACTGGGTTGCCATGCAAAATATAGGGGAAACTGTGGCACACAGAATTAATAAACAATATTATAAACATCTCCATTTTGCCACAGTACATTTGTTCTTTGTTCGTTTTTTTTTTAAATTTAAAATAAAAGTAATAGTTTCATAGATTACAAGGTTAGAAGGGTCAAAGGTAGTCAACTCATCTGATCTCTATAACACAGTCACAGAGCTTCCCTGAATTAATTTATGTTTGAAGTAGAGCATATCTTTTAGAAAAACATCCAATCTTGATTTAAAAATTGCCAATGATGGAGAATTAGCTACAACCTCTGGTTATTTGTTCCAGTGGTTAACAATCCTCAGTGTTTTTTTTAGAAATGTCCCTTATATCCAGTCTGAATGAGTCTAGCTTTAACTTTCATCCATTCAATCTTTCTATACTTTTGGCTACTAAATTGAAGAGCCTTGTATTATGAAATTTGTGTTCTGCATACAGGTACGTATAAAGTGTGATTGAGGCACTCTTGAACCTTCTCTTGGTTGATCAAAACAGACTAAACTCTTTGAGCCTGTCATGATAAGGAATGTTTTCCAACCTTTTAATCATTCTTGTGGCTCTTCCCTGAACCCTTTCCAATTTGTCAACATTCTTCTTGATTTATGGACACCAGAACTGGAGGTGGCAGTTACACCAGTGACAACTGCAGAAATAAAATAACCATCCCATCTGAGTTCTCTGTTTATACATCCATGCAGATAGGGACAGATTTTCAGATGCTGTAAATCAGTCTGATGCTGCTGATTAAGTTGGAACGATGCCAGTTTAGACCAGCTGAGGATCCAGCCCTGTGGCAGTCTGTGTTTTGTTGGTTGTGTCTATGTAAATAGAACAGTCTACTTTTGAGATGACACTTTTGCCCATTTTTATACCCACTTGTAGCCAAGATAGTGGGTCTCTTGCTGAGGTATTGTATAAACTGATAATAATTATCAAGCTCTGGACTGTGTCTTTAAGGCACGGCCCTGTGGTAGGAGCATAGGGGGAGGACCACATGGATGCCAAAACGTTAGGTGAATTCTGGCTACACCTACTCTGCCAATCTTTGACTGTGCTCCCCTTGCACCTCATAGCTTGCTTCTAAAACTTCCCCTGTTTACTTGGTAAGGCTGGTGCTGCCAGGTTAACCTTGCACAGTTCCTGCATGTTGTGTGTATGAAAGCTTTTAATTTCCATTTTCTGCCCCCATGAGTTTCCCTGCTGGGCAAACTGTGATCTGGCCCAATGTTTATAAAAGGAACATCATACTGGTGGAAAGTTATATCAGTCTTTGTGTACAAAGCAATATTTTCAATGAGGAATGGGTGCATTACTTTATTAAGCACATTTGTAGGAGTCAGATAGTAATAGATGGTGATATATTATTACTGACTTACTAAGATGTGGTGTTGATTGCCTGAAGTTGGAAAGAGGATAACATTTCTCATAGCATTAGAGTTTCTTTTTTTGACTGAGAGATTTCTCAAAATACAATGATTTTTATACCAAGAACAGGTCTTTGACTTATTAGGAATAGGGATGCAGAATCATGCTCTTGATGGCCCTTTGTTTTTTTAACATCAAAAGAACCTAAGCTAGCATGAAACACCAAATAGCACTGGTCATGGCTGGAATAACACTGCCTCTGATGGTAGTGCTTGATAGATGGATGCATTAGAATTGATTAGCAGTAACACTGATGACATTAGTAAGAGAAATTTCTTTTTCCTTCCAAAATTTATTAGTGAATTTCCTGCTTGTTAAAATGAAGGACTCTTCATTAAACTGGTTTGTGACAGGATGGAATAGGCAGTTGCTATGTAGACTCTCCCACTTGTCTGCACTAGTGCACCCCAATCCTGATTAACAAAACTCCTCCAATATTCCATTCCTGAATCTCTCTTGAGCCCAGGTTTCCAACTGTGCAGAACTGTGCCATATTTGGTGGTTTAGTGATCTGTGACAATTAATTTGAGACTTAAACCAATATTTGAATTCAGGTTTCCAGAGGTAAAAGGCTAGTTCACTCATAGTCTGCACTATCTAGCTCATCCAAGACAGAGATTTTCTGTGCCAGAAATACCTTGACAGGTGTTGCACAAGGCACCATAGTTACAATTAACAAAGAAGCTTTTTTAGAATTGACATTGACACATGCATTAATAATTCTTGGACTGGTATAAGAAAGTCACTGAGCTATACTTTAAAGATTTAATTACATATGTGCATATTTGTGTATGGTATCTCTCACACCCACAGTCAATTTTTCTTGCCTTCTGTCACATTGGTATTATGATTTAATATAAGCATCTTCTTTATATTTAAGTAAAGTTACAAAGTGAATTTATGACTTTTTAGAGATTGTACCAAACAAATTAAAACAACACACTAATATCAACACTACAAGTTCTGTTTACAAAAATAAGATCACCTGGGGTGCAGTATTTTATGACTGAACACTAAAGAACAGAGAGAAAGACTCTAGAAGCAATTGAAATATTGAAATGAAACAAATCTAAAATAAACAAGAAACCCCCTCTGAAAAGTCTTATCACATTCATTTTCTCCCTTCATTAATACTCTTAATATGAAGCTTTTCTTTTGTTACACAGCTAGGAATTTTGAATCCTATACAAAACACTCCATACTTTTGTTTTCATTTGTAAAATGAAAAGAAAGTACAACACAAATTGTCCTAAGAATGACTATTCTTTGTCTTTCTCCTATAAATACAAAAATATGGTCTCCGACGGAGTCAGTGTAGATTTTCTGTTTCATTCCTTCTTGTATGCCTCTGTCTCAACCCTTCTCCTAGTACATGATATTGTCTTAATGCAACTTCACTCTGAAAAAAGAAAAGGTTCCAAATAGTTAAAATTCTATGACACAGTAATTTAAAAATTTTAAAATCCTCTGCAGTAACTGTAATTTGATGTCATGAGATGGGTTCATCTGTAAAGTACAGTTTGACCTTAAGAAGAGTTGACAGCTTTGATTTAATCTAAAACTCTACTATAATATAGGCGTCTAACCTTTCTTCTGCATGTAACTTCCCATAAATAGCTTAAACATGTAACAAGGGAAGCTATCTAGTGGGTACAAGAGAAAATGGGAATAAATAAAGAAAAATAAAACATCTCTCTCTTTATTTCTCTCTCTTTCTATATTTTAGAATGTGTCTGTCTGTGAATCTGTTTGTTCAAGAATTTCTCTTAAATGGTAAGACTTAGGACTACCAAATTTATTATGCAGCATACTCTTAACCTAACTTAAGGCAAGGTCAAAGGCAGAATTTTGGGGGGGGGGGCAGCAACCATGTGCTCCAGGACGCGGCTTGCTTTTCATCCCGGTCCTCTGAATGCTAAGGTGGGAGAGGTGTACACAGAATGCAAATACTTTCTTCTCACTCCCCTCTGAAAGTCCACCTTTGAGCAAGGTCAGGGTTTGGTCGTGCCAGGAAAATGAGAAGCCCCTGGAACGAGACTGTTTTCCACAACATGGAAAGGGAGGGGGCAGAGAGGAGGGATGTGATACTCACAGTGGCCACTAGGGGCAGTGAGTGCAGCATGACCAGTAGGGGCAGCCACGCCACCAAGAGAGTGGCCAGCTGGGCCTGGGGCTCACCATCTTGCTTGCCACCAAACCGGGTAAGCAGCCCCCCTGCACCAATCCCTTCCCCCAACACCAGCCCTTGACTGCAGCACCAGACGGGGTGGGTGCGAGAAAGCCCTGTCGGGTGGGGGGAAGATTCCTGCTGGCCAGGAGGGCTGGAGAGGGACAAAAGGCCCTGATGTCCAGGGAGCTGGGGGGAGAGAAAATGGCCCTACCAGCTGCGAGGGCTGGAGAGAGAGAAAAGGCCTTTGCCAACTGGGAGGGCTGGTGGGAGAGAGAAGGCCTCACTGGCTGTGTGGGGGAGGAGAGAAAGCCCTGCCTGTTTGGACCCCACTTCCTGAGTCTCTCTACCCTGACTCCTGGACACCCCAATTCCCCCAGTCTCCTGCCCTTCCCCCCAAAGCCCTGCCCTGATTTCTGCACCCTCCACACCACCAGCTCCCTGCCCTGAATGACATGGGCAGTGGTTATTTTGAAATCTGTACTCCTGCTTTCCTTAGGGAATAATGCTTATTTTGAAATAGTTATTTCAAAAGAGCATTAGTATGGACGCTTCACTGCTGCTATTTTGAAATAACTACTCCCCAGTGTAATTAGAAATAATTACTCTACAGTGTTTCCTGGGGTTCTAAGTCGAGGTAGTGCATCCACATTAATGGAGCCTGCCTCGGACTAATTTTGAGGCTTCCCTGTAGTATTATTTCGATTTTGTTATTTCAGGGGTCATGATTTCAAATGTAGTTATTTTGAAATAATTTCCTAGTGTAGACATGCCCTAAGTAAAAAGTCCTAGCAAACTGGTCTTTTGTCAATCAAATAAGGATGAATAGGGACAGCTAAGTGTCTTAGGAAAAGCAAGGGCAAATATTACTTTTTTTTCCTTTTTGCATTTGAATGTTGTGATTCATTGCATACTGAGGTGATTGGTGAGATGTCTGCACTTTAAATCATACTTTCTTCTCACCTTGAGGGTACCACCTACTTTTTCTCGCCTTGCTGTCTGAGGGGGTATAACTGCTGCATAGACTTATTGCTGTCAACTCAATCTCTGCCATGTGGGTGGCTGGTTCTGCTGCTGCTAACAGCCATTCTTCTCTCCAGCAGCCTGATGCCTTGAAAGGAGGCTGCTGAACCTACTTGTTTTGGGAGGTGATGTTGTCTTGTGATTAAAACAGGGATCAGTTAACATTTTCCCATGCAAATGTATGGAAAATACCTTTTCTGACCACCACAACCTTTTGGGGTGGAATTTTTCATTTTGGTTGAAATTTTAATTTTGTTTCAATGGGGAAAATAACTTTTTATTATTTTCTTGCATTTGTCCACCAAAAAAGGGGGAAGGGAAGTGTGAGAATGTAGAAGAAGGCATATTTTACCTTTGTACTGCTACCATCGCTCCCATTCCTTTTCCACGGGAAAGGTTTAAAAGTGAGAGGATACCCTATTTTGAGCAGTTCTAGAACTGGGAGTCTGATGGCCTGGGTTTTGTTCCTGACTCTACCCGTACTTCCCCTTTATAGCCTTAAACAAGTCACTTCACTCCTGGGTGCCTTACTTTCTCCATGTGTAAAATGGGTATAATAGTATTTTCCCTCTTTTGTAAAGAGCTTTGAGGTCCTTTTATAAAAGGACCTATATAAGTCCAAAGTATGATAATTATTATTTCTTATAGTGTATATCCATGGAAACATGTTTCTGCAGGTAACTTTAAAAAAATACATTATCATTTTTTGTTAAAAAAAATCATGGGATTCCAGTGCCAGTATTCCAAGAGATTATTAATGGCTGATTTTTATAAAATTGGTGAAGTATGAACTTCCATAGGAGACTGCATGAATATTTTTATCTGACCTATATCCTCTGCAGCTTTTTTTGTATCTTCCAAACTACATAGGCCAGTCCATCTGTTTGACTGTTTGTGTTCTGATGCAGTGTCCATCACTTTGGAACTCAAGTGCCTAGTTAATACTTGATAAAAGACCATCATGGAAAACTTGATGCTGCAGCTCATGTTGGTCATTCAGGAGACAGCATTCTTGCCTCTGAATCATAAGTGATGGAAAGCCCCAGTACAGAGGCACTGTGGTTTTTGAGATGTCTTATTTGATCTGAGACATAATATCAAGGTCCTGTCCATCTATGTTCATTTGTGTCATTAAAGATCTTATGACACTATTATGAGTTAAAATGTTTTTATTTCCCATGTCAAAACTGACTTTCCCAATGACACACAGGAAGTTAAAACTTTGTAAAATACTTTGCAATGAAAGGTGCTAATTAGAGGTAAGAAATTAATTATTTTTAGAAACCAAGAATTGCAGGGCCTAATACTTACAGAAATCTTCAAATGTGTCTTCAGTTTTCGTAAGTTAGCTCTTATATAGTGCCTTTCATCAGAGAATGTCAAACTGCTTTATAAAACATAAATCGATCATGGCATTATGCTGCTTTGTAGTACTTGCGGAATGTACAATTGTTCCATTTTATATGCGGGAAAACTTAAGGCTCAGAGGGATTATATAACTTTCTCAAAGTCATTCAGCAGGTCAGGGTCAGAAACAGAGCCAAGGTCTCTTGACTTCCACTCTTGTATTCTAACCACAAAACCACATTGCCTTTTACTTACACATTATCTAGTTGCACAAGCTAGGAATAGAAAATCAAGAGTGAGCCAAGAGTATCACTAAAGTAACAGATTTCTATATTAGTATTTTCAGGAATAGTGTCATTTACGGAAACAAGGGCAAGAGATGGGTTACTGGCTTTTTAAAAAATTGTTGAGAATTACTTTTATCATTAGCTTCCCATCTCAGTTTTCTTTCACAATTCAAGTACTAAATGTCATTTGGAATTTTCCTTGAGTTTTGGTATATATATATTTTTTACACATGCTTGTTTCTTATTCTTGATTTGGCTCTTGGCTCTGTATATTTCTATTATTAAACATCAATGATTCATAACACATAGGAATTATTCATAAAATGGTATATTATAAAGTGATAACGTACTTCTGAATATACATTCTTTAACAATACCTGGCTGATTAAGTTTGTTCACATTTTATGGCTAGCTATTGTCCTCTTTACCATACCAAATTTTGTATTTCCTTCTGTTTAGAAAACCCTGCTGAGGGAAAAGCCTCATTACCAAGAAACAAAACAGAAACACCCACATCCAGTTTGCTTATCTGTCATCAATGACAGATAGGAAAGTCAAACGTGCTTCCCTTCCATTACTGCCATCTTTCAAAGCTTCAGTAAAGCTCAAAGGAAAGAAAATGCAAATAAATACATGAACTTATTGAAATATTTATCTGTGGTTCTGGACAAATGTAAACTGTACAATGAGTCAGTCCTAAATAATTTCAGGAAATACTTTGCAGTGTCCTATTTCCATGTCATTTCATGACTTTTGAAGACTAAAATAGCCACTCCATGTTATTTCAGTAGAAGCTGGAGTAATATCCTTCTTAGTAATTTGAAGGAGAAAAGGGAGGGAATCTACATTTTTTAACTGAAATCTAAAAATAATTGGGTTAAAATGGTCATTGCCGGTGAGCATATGTGTATCTCTCCTGATTTGAACTATGTGAGAACTGTCCTGTACTGGTTTGCTCAATATTCTACAAATTCTCTTGATGATTTGTGTCACACGTGAATGGCAATTTGTTGCCTATGATTCATTGCCTGTGAATTCCCATAAGCTAAGAAATTCCCACTTTTGTTAATGTGTATCCAGTGTATTACTGAATCTGACTAGCACATTCCAGAAGACTGAAAATGAGCAAATCAAAATTTTATAAACTGGCAAAATTGCTATTGTAACAGCTCAAAGTAATGTGGCCTTTTTGTAGAAGTGGTTTTCATAGAGAAAAAAGGACGTTTCATTGGAAGACAAAGTAGATGTAAAATGGGGCCTCTTGAATTCCTGTGTTGCTCATCAGTATGAAAACTGAAAGCAGGGTGCATCCAAGTGTGTGTGTGTGTATGTGTGTGTGCGTGAAAGAGAGAGCAGCTTTGTTGTTATGGTAGCTACTGAAATCGTCCTCTTTCCCCTACCTTTTCTTTCTTGCCATTGATGCTTCCCAGAAATAATAACTCAGAGGTCCTGCACTCCCCTTTGCATGCTGTCCAAGCCAGTGAAAAACACCCAAAGAGACTACAGTAGACAAAAAGGGCTGAAACCCTTGCCCTCTCAACATGTATTCTCAGAGGCAGATGTTGCTGTATTCCTCCAAGGTGGCATGAAGGTTGAAAGGCATGTGTGCTGTAATGTCAGTATACCAAAGAAAATATCTCTGTGCCACATTCCTTTTCTCCCATCCATCTATCAAAAGCATGTGCTACCCAGGCTTCAAAAGCAGGCAGAGGCAGCTCTAACTCACGGTCAGCTTACAACAGGCCTATTATGCATAGATGACAAACGCAAAAGAAATATGCATACCAACCTTATGCACATCAGCATTCTATAATCTCCAGAAGGGCCCTTCTGAATGTCTCCTATATGCTATTATTTTTTAAAGGTGATATATTCCCCTTGCTTGTCACATTGTTTTTCATTATATAACTTTGCTGACATATGATCTTATAGGGCACTGTTTTTTACCCTGCATGCTCATTAGCTACTGTGAGACCTTGTGTAAATACACATGGGTAATTCTGTACTACAAATATTGATTTGACTTTCAATATGAAATTTGTACAATATTTAGGCTTATTGATGTTAGCTGTACGTGTCTTGTGAGTTGGCCATGTCTTCTGAGATCTTACATGATGCTTTCCGTATGGGTCACCTGCGTTCATGATGTTCATTCCAAATATCTTTTCTTCTCTGCCCCATCACTTTTCTCTGAATAACTGACAGTAAAACCACTTGTGCACATCTTTTGCATGGAGTGTATTCCATTTTATGCTCCAGCACTCGAAATCTCAGATTACTTTAGTTTATTGTTTACTTTAAACTTTTAAAGTTCTAATTGTTTGTTATTGATTTTTTTGCTTTTTTGATTATGAAATTGATAGCAAATTAATTTCTTCTGTTAACTTACTTCATTTCCCTTTTAAGATTCTCAGTGACTCCTATCCTAGTTAAAAGGATTTGAAAAGTCATAATGTAAATACAAAGGTTTTCATGAATTCTTGTTTTTAGAGGAATATTTGTATAGATATATTTTCAATGTAGCAATTGCTCTACAGTATTATGACATAAAACCTGGGACAGGTATATTTAATCTGTAAGGAAAAGTAACTAACTAGATAAAATGAAAATGTATGAGAACTCAGAAGAAAAATTAATAAAAATGAAAGTGATCAATCTCTTCTCAAAGCTGAGTGAATACATAATATAAACAGTGTAGATTTTCCTAATATTTTGATTTTCACACTCTCAGGTAACTTTAGTATCACAAATAGCCACTTTAAAAAAGCATCTAGATCCTTTAATTCAGAGCCTTTAATATTCTAAACATTAATACAGTAAAAACCCTTTTATCTGGCATGCTATGGGAACAGGGGGGTGCCAGTAAATTGAAAATGCTGGTTAACTAAGAGGGAGGAGTTTGGAGTATGTGTGTGTTGGGGGGAGAGAATGCAAGGTAGGGATGTGGGAGGGCCTGTGGGGCACAGGCTGTGGGAGGGAACTTGTGTCTTGGAAGATGCTGGGGCTTGGGAGGGGCTCAGAGAGATGGATGGGGAGGCATTCACCTCTGGTGGCCCCTGCAAGCAGCTCCTGCCCCTGTTGCACCTGGCAGAGGTGTGGCCAGGTGGCTCTACTGCAATCAGGCACGCTGCCTCCATCAGCAGGTGCCATCTCCTGTAGCTCTCATTGGAAGGGGGTATGAAGACATCATTTCTGCAGACCTACCTGGCTATGCCTACACGAGCAGCAGTAGGGACAGGGAGCTACTTTTGGGAGTGACTGGAGGTGAGTGCCTCCCCAAGCCTTCTCAGAGCCAAACTCCCTTCCAGAGTGCACCCTGTCCTCCCAGGCCCCAACCTCCTGCCGCCTCCTCATCTATTGTGCTATAAACCAGACTTTCTGTGCAGATCAGAAATGCTGATTTATTGAGTTTGTTGGTTGGTGAAGTGCTGGCTAAAAAGGTTTTTACTGTAATAGCTTTTAGGAAAGTACAAAAGTCACCCTTTGTAAGAATCCAGTCAAAAGTAACCATATAAAATGTAGCATCTAATAAGGGAGTTACATTCCCATTTTAAAAATAAGAAAGAAACATAAGGAATATAATTTTCTGTGGACCTCTCTTGCCAGCTAATTACGTGTAATGTTTTCTGACTATGCCACTAGATTTTAATCTCCTTTTCAGGTTCGTCTCAAGAATGTCAGTGGTTGATCATTTTTAGACAGCTTGGACTGGATTCTGCCCATCCCCTTTTCGTATTCAATAACTAGTACCATGGTCTGATCAAACATCTATTAAAGTCAATAGACTCTTTCCATTGACTTAATTGGGTGGTTGAGTTAGGCCCCTGGGGTGCTTTGTATCAGGACAGAGCTACTGAATTATTGTTACTTTTTACTTTCCTTTCTTGGGTGTAGTGGCTCCAGACTGGAGGTCTTATCAAAGCACATTTCATAGAAATTGTTCAGATTGGACTGAGCCTCTGAAAGGTTAGGTGGTCAGTGACCTTGTATTGTGGCAAGATTGAATACATAATTCAACCATCCTTATATATCTAGTGTAGATATTTATATGGTGCTCATTACTGTAGAATTTGAGTGCTCGCAGTACATTTGTGAGTTAGAATATTGCTATTATCCCTGTTCTACAGTTATGGAACAAAGGCACAGAAAGACTAACTGACTTGCCTAGAATAGGGAACTGAACCTATGTGTCTGAAGTTAGCACTCTCCGCCCTGGGCCATACTTCTGTTAGCTCTCCTCTAGAAGTCTAGCCTAGCCTTAAATATTTCTGATGATAGTGCTTCTGCAGCTGCCTTTGACAGCAAGTTTCACTACCTTATACTTTGAAGTTTTTCTTTACATTTAACCTAAATCATCTCTGCTTCAGTCTAAGATCATTGATTCTTGTTCTGTCCTCATTGACTCATAGGAATAATGTCTCCCATTGTGACCTGGACAGCACCCCAAAGTCAGCTGGGGTGCTGTTAGGATATTTATCCAAAAAATGGCATGCAATATATCACTGGAAAATTAATAACTTACTGATCATAAATGTTTTTGTATGATGTATGTACTGTTAATCCACAATGAAATTTATACATGTGCTGGAAAATATGTTACTAAAATGTGTTTAAACCAGGCATTTCAGGAGTAGTTGATAAACAGGTTTTCTCTAGAAAAGGGAAAGAGATCAACACCTCAAACCAGGTCTAACCAAATTCAATGGGGAGGGCCCTACAATTCACAGCCATGAAAGACATGTCATGGACAGTGAAATCTGGTCTCCTCCTGTGAAATCTGGTCTTCTGTGTGGTTTTATCTTATACTATACAGATTTCACAGGGACACCAGAGTTTTCCAAAATGGGGGGTTCTGACCTAAAAGACAGTTTCAGAGGGGATCACAAGATTATTTCAGAAGCAATCACAGTATTGCTACTCTCACTTCTGTGCTGTCTTCAGAGCTGGGTGGCCACAGAGCCACAGCTGTTGGTTAGGCACCCAGCTCTGAAGGCAGCCTCTCACGGGTGGCAGCACAGAAGTAAAGGTGGCAGTACCAAAGCCATTCTTATTTCTGTGCTGCTGCTAGTGGTGGCACTGCTTTCAGAGCTGGGATTCCAGGCAGCAGCTGTTACTCTCTAGCAACAGAGCAGAAGTAAGGGTAGCAGTACTGCAATCCCTTCCACAATAACTTTGCAACTTTTTTTTTGGGAGGGAGAGTGGGGGGAGAACCGGGCGTAAAACTAGTTGTAAAATCTGCAAGGCCTTCCAGCTACGCACCAAATGGGAAAGGGAGTCCCGTCTGAAGACTATCTTTATGGAGCTGGCCACCGGCAACCCAGTGCGGAAGGCACTCAGCTACTCGCATGCCTCTCCAATGCCGCATAAGTCTCAGCAATGGTTGCAGTCCCCGGTGCCCCAGAAGAAGAGGAGACCTAGCAGGGGCAGGTCTATCCTTCATGTAAGGCAGCGGTTCTCAAACTTTTTGGGCTCCGTAGCCCTTTACATGAGTAAAAATTTATGCAGAGCCTCAGCGGTCCACTGATTGTATGTGTTGTACTTATGCAGAGCCCCAGTGGTCCACTGATTCTATGTGTTGTACCTATCGATGTTTCAGCTTCGCGGAGCCCTTGGAGATGTCTTGCGGAGCACAGTTTGAGAAACACTGATGTAAGGAGTCAAAGAAACCAAGCGCTTTGTGGTCATTGTGTTGGTTCTGGCTAAAAGTCTACCTGGTCATGCTGAAAGAAAGATTATGGTGAGAAAAACTTCTTTGGACAAAAGATTCTGGCTTTTTGAGGTTTAAACTTAGATGAACATTTTTACTTTTGTTTGTTTATAACCACTTTTATCCTTATCCCTTTTACTTAGTATTACTAAATTGGGGTCCTTTTGTTAATAAACTTGTTTTACTTTTACCATAACCAGCTCAGTGCTATTATTGAAGTAGAGAGTTTGTCAAAGCCCCGTCAAGTTAATATATTGCAGTGTACTGCCTCTTTAAAGGAGCAGAAAACTTGATTAGATTTGGTGGGTACTGTGGAAAGAGGGGTTGGGCACTGCAAAAAAAGATGTCTCAGGGCCCTGGTCTACATTAGGACTTGGTCTGAAATAACCCTCTGAAGTGGTGCATCCATACTACCATGTCCGTTATTTTGAAATAACAGGCCATGGAATTAGAACGCCGTACTCCTGCTTTTCATGAGGAGCAACTCTAATTCTGAAATAGATTTATTGGAGCATAAGCTTTCGTGGGCATGACCCACTTCGTCAGATGCATGCATCTGACGAAGTGGGTCTTTGCCCATGAAAGCTTATGCTCCAATAAATCTGTTAGTCTACAAGGTGCCACAGGACTCCTCGTCGGTTTTGCAGATTCAGACTAACATGGCTACCCCTCTGATACTTGAATTCCGAAATAGTAATTTTGAAATCACCTTACTGTGGATGATCTGGTGCCACTTATTCAAACTTACTGGCCTCCAGTGGTCTCCTGCAGCTCTCCAATGTGCTTCCTGGGACTCTAGGTCCAAGGGAGTGCATCCACATTAATGGAGCCTTCCTCGGACTAATTTCAATGCTTCCCCGTAGTGATAACATGCTAGTTTGAATTTATTAAATTGGGAGTTCTGAAGTCAAATTTTGTAATTTCAAAATAGTTTCCTAGGGTAGAAATGGCCTGAGGAATTCAGGAATTGGGATTCACTGATTTTGATATCCTAGACAGGGTTGGAGAGGCAGAGTCCTGAAAAGTTTGCTGGAAAGGCAGAGAGGCTTGTGTGCCAGAGACCCAGCACAAAGCTTAGCTGCAGCAAAGCTATCATGTTGTAAGACTGAGAAGCATAACAGTGGCTCCCAATTCTGGAAGTCATACCTATTTTTTAATAGCAACCTTTTATATGTTTGTAGACAGATTGTGTCTCCATATTTGTTGTCTTTTCTCTGGACTGAACATGTCCAGTTCATTTAAGTTTTCCTCATAGATTTTATTTTCCATACCTTTTATCCTCTATGTTGCTTTCCACTGAGCTTTCTCCAATTTGTTGTCCTTTTAAATATGTCATGCCCAAAATTGAATGAAGTAATACAACTGAGGCCTAATCAGTGTTAGGAAAAACAAAATAATTACCTTGTTTGTTTTATATATAATACTCCTGTTTATACCATTCAGTATAATGTTTGCCCTTTTCTTTTCTTTTCTTTTCTTTTCTTTTCTTTTCTTTTCTTTTCTTTTCTTTTCTTTTCTGGCAGTATAGCACAGTAGAATTGTATTTAATTTTTCATTCACTACAACCCTTCATCTTCTACTGTTTTTACTTTAGCTATTATGCTGCCATATTCTGGACTCTGTGAACCTCTCTATAGCTTAGTGCCTGCTATGTTCCTCTTTCTCAGAAGTACTACTTCCTTAGTATCTATGCCGTTATGGCCTCCTGGGATTTTGAGGGTCTGTCAGGATGGTCAGGAAAGGGCTAAGGGAAGCCAGCCTATATGGTAGGGTCATTTGGGCGGATTTTCCCTTGCTACTTAAAGCTGCTCAATGTGTCATGTTGTTGTGATCTGTGATTTTAGCTCCCTGCCTTTCCTTTTTCTCCAATCCCTCTTTCCATTAGAATCTATGCTTTCTCTGATTTCCCTGTGACTCCGAGTAACTTTAAAAGATGTACCCCTGGACCAATCTGTGTGGCCAGATCTCTTTCCCTATCAAAGGAAGAATAGCTTATGATAACAGCAGCTTTAAATCACATATATTTTAACTTAGTTTTCCCATCTTATGGATTTTTCTGTGGGAGGGTAGCATGAGGCCCTACATTAGTACAGTTGAATGTTTTTATGATTCATCAAGATCATATTTCATTTTAGTTCTAGCCTTCAAAATTCACTTAATACTCAAAAGTCACTCTTCCTGTGTTTTTCATTTTTGTTGTGTTAATTATGCCTAGCTGTGTTTCACCATGTTTTATGTCAGTGAGGGTATGTCTACACTAGCCCCCTAGTTCGAACTAGGGTGGTTAATGTAGGCATTCGAAGTTGCAAATGAAGCCCAGGATTTAAATATCCCGGGCTTCATTTGCATCTTGCTGGGTGGGCGCCATTTTTAAATCCCCTTAGGTCGAACTCGGTGCCCGCGGCTACACGTGGCACGGAGTAGGTAGTTCGAATTAGGATCTCTAATTCGAACTACTGGTACACCTTGTTCCACTAGAAAGTTTTGTATGACTGAATAGTTCCCTCTGCTGACAGTTGGTATAGAAATTTTTTTAGACAAATTTTTGGCATTTAAGTTTGTTGAGCTTAAATTAAGCTTACACAATAATTCAGCATGTTGATTTTAATCTAAGTACCAAAGGGTTGTTTGTCCACTGAAAAATATAAAGAACTTGACTTCTATTTCAAAAAAAATCATATTGGGTTATATAAAGTTAAGCTCTAGAATGATTATTGAGCAGATCCAAACCAAACATTCTTGACTGGGCACATTTGCTTCCATTGTTCATGAAAGAACACAGTAGCGGGCAGCTTCTAACACATTGCACTTCAACATGATACACTTCGACATGATGCAATATCAAGCAATAAATTAAGTTTTGTAAAACTAAATAACCATTCTCACACATTATTCAGATAGGGTTCTTTTGTCTCAGGTTCCTCCCTGTTATGTGTCTAGTCAGATGTTTATTAGAAGAGGGTTTGTTACTTTGTTAACATGCCTAAGGGTAATTAACTACTTACATGCAATTTCTGGAAAGGCAAAAAAGAAATGTAGAAGGAAGATATTTGTTTTTTCCTATGTCCACTTTTGATGGCCATCATCTTACTCTGTCTATAGCTCTTGCTCCTAGAAAACCCGAGTGTGAGTCCTATAGGCTTTTTTTATGTAATCTCCATTTGCACAAACTCTGCAGACTCGATGGTCTAGTGGTCAAGACTTAAACTCTAACTTGTTCATTTATATGTCTATAAGGGTATGTCTACACTAGCCCCCTAGTTCGAACTAGGGAGGCTAATGTAGGCATTCGAAGTTGCAAATGAAGCCCGGGATTTAAATATCCCGGGCTTCATTTGCATCTTCCCGGGCGCCACCATTTTTAAATGTCCCCTAGTCCGAACTCCATGCCCGCGGCTACACGCGTCACCCAGTAGGTAGTTCGAATTAGGTTCTCTAATTCAAACTACTGTTACTCCTCATGGAACGAGGTGTACTGGTAGTTCGAATTAGAGATCCTAATTTGAACTACCTACTCCGTGCCGTGTGTAGCCGCGGGCACGGAGTTCGGACTAGGGGACATTTAAAAATGGCGGCACCCGGGAAGATGCAAATGAAGCCCGGGATATTTAAATCCTGGGCTTCATTTGCAACTTTGAATGCCTACATTAGCCTCCCTAGTTCGAACTAGGGGGCTAGTGTAGACATACCCTAAGTGACTATTACCCAAGGTGATCAGGAATGTAACCCAATGCTCTGGGTGTCTCTAAGCTTCTGATTGCCTAATGCTGGGAGTGGATGACAGGGGATGGGTGACTTGCTGATTGCCTGATGTTTTTTCCCTTTGTGATGAAGTGGGGGATTTGTGGTGGTTTCAGAGTTTGAATGTAGGGGGATGGCATTCAGTGCCCCTAGGTGTTACTAGTTTAACAAGGTGAGGAGAGAGGAATTTGTTGTTGCAGAGATCAACATGAAATTTGGAACCTTGGCCATTGACCTGGAGAATGGTGACCCCAGAGTCTGGTGACTTGGTGACTGGGAGGCCCAGTTCAGATGGCACAGCCAATTCTGGCCAGTGGAAGGACAATGGACTGTGGAGAGAGGACCCCGGTGACCTGACCAGTGAGTTCCAGCAAGGGTGGAGACAAAGGATGGAGGAAAGGCGAGGCAGAGAAGAAAGGGATCCAGGTGACCCTGTTTACCTGGCTAGAAGACAACAGATAGGGGAGGAGCTGCTGGAGGGGGTTAGTGGAGACTCAGCTGGAAGGAGGAGGGAATTGCTGGACTGGGCAAAGAAAGATCAGGCAGAACCCACCTGGATGTAAGGGAGCCTCAGTCATGTTGTGCTGAGGTAGGCCAAACCTATAGGGCTGAGAGTTCTTATGGTGTGTACATATGCTCAATGAACCCTCCTGTTTTATGCTGGCTGAGAGTCTAGAGAACAGGGTTGCATTAGTCCTTCTGGGAGTGGAGGCTCTGGGGCTCAGCGGGACTGGACTCCCTGAGGGGGCCCACGGGGAGAGACGTGCGTTCTGATGGCTCAGAGAGGTGTGATCCCAGGAGGTGGAAGGGCTTAACTCCTGAGAGTGGACCCTCTCCCGAGAGGGGCTGTTGCACTAGAGTGGACCTCCTGAGAAGGGGCTGTCTCACTGAAGGCAGTTCCCCCCAGGGACCATATGGGCCAAGTGTGGGCATGACCTGAGAGTCTGGGACACCCTTTGAAGCATTTAATATTTGTCAATATCAAAAGACAGGACGCCAGGCTAGATGGACCATTGGTTTCACCCAGAATGTTTGTTCTTATTCAGTCAAGAACTCAGTAACCTTCCCTTGCTAAAAGTGATCAGGATATAGGAACTTCATTTTAAAATATAAGGAATGGCAACAAAAGCTTGCTGTCAGTTCATCTTTCTGGATGCTGCAGTGCAGCCACTTTATGGTTTAAAGACAGGAAACATGAGGCAAAATTCTGTTTCTGCTATGTACGATTTACAGGGGAACTTAAAACTTGGGACCCATTTAATGGTCTTAATAGCAGAATTTCTAGGCCAAGAGCTAAATCAGCTGTAGTGCTCTGCATTTGCATACAAGCCTTATGATTTACAAAATTTAATAAGGTGGCCCCTTATGACTGTTTTCAAAGATACTGCCTTTATAATAGTTGCCAAAAAAGGTTGTCAGAAGCACATATATCCACTGGTATAATGAAAACTTCACTTTTTTGTGAAAAAGCATATAAATACTCTCCAATGCTTGCTAATTCATGAACAATGATTAAATTCTAGAAAGGTGTGCTGGTTGGATATGGTAATACATTAGTGCCTTTTTTTAGCCTCATTATATAGTAGTGATATTTCCTGGGTAACAGTGCAGTGAGCTGCAGACAAAGACCAGAGGATTTACAGTATCTTGTCTGTATTGTACTTCATTTAAACCAAGGTGGCAAGAAGTTTAAGTTCCCATCTCAACCAGAAGTTACCTTTCTGTATTTAGTGCTCCCTTGCATTAGTTGAGCTGAAAAGCTGTAGCCACTATAATACTTTCTGCTTACTATCCCTTTAAAAATAATACTGTAATAAAAAGATAAATACACATCAAACACATTTTGCTATGTTTAGATGTACCTGTGGGTGTACATGTATAATATCAGAGTTGGTTGGAAAAAGGAAAAAAAAATTGCAGTGTTTTGGGGATTTTTGTGGCATTTCATTTCTGTTTCTCATTGAAATGTCATCAACTCTACTAATGGCAATTTCAAGATAATCACATGGCATCTTTAAGGAAGCACATGAGTTTCTCGCCCAAGCCTGCAAATACTTAAAACAGTGAGAAAATGTAATTGTAAAAATACTCCTTTTGACTTTAGAAGGTCATACAGCAACACACACACACAAGTACAGAATCAAGGCTTATATTTGCAGCCTTTGTCCTTCCTTTCTCCACCAAGGTTTTCCCTTTCAGTTGTCTTGCCAAATATTTAGTGCCAGATCTCCAAACACTTGCTATTGGGTGTGGTATTTACTGCCTTGAGTAGTCCCTTTATCAACCAGAGGCCTTTTAATTATAATAACTTCTACACCCAGGATCAAGTGTTTGAAACACCAGGCCTATATGATAGAAACAGGGAGAGGGAATGGGAAAGTGGGGCAATCCCCATAGGTGCTAGCTTTCAGGAGGTGCTGTACCATGGTGACACTGAATTTTCCTTTCTTTTTAGCTCTCTGGTTGCTGCTGCAGGAGTCCAAGGGAAGGAAAGAAAGGAGAAGTGGGCGGTGTTGAAATGCTTTTTTCCTCTGCCTGGCAAAACAGCTAGGGCTACTTCTGAATGAGTTTCTTCAACAAACTCACCTTGTCCACTTCATTTATTTGTGAAGGAGCTACCATATTTTGGGGGGATTTCATACTTATATAAATATAATAGTTTCTGGCTAGATTACAAACTGGAAAATATTATGAAAAAGGAATTCTTTTTAAATGAAAAATATTTCTCAAGCAATATAATGAAGATGTTTATTTTCTGATTTTTATTGACCCTTTATGATCAAATTTGCTTCTTTTTGCTAATAATACTTGGGATGATTTTACTTTTTCATGTGTGCATTGCTCTCTTATTTGTATGTTTATATTCATCTATATAACTATTACACTAGCCTGTATTTTCTGGGTTTGCCAGTATATCAAGTGTTCTGGAGAAATGTGAATAAAATCACATCCTTCTGATCTCCTTTTAATATGTGGAAGGATCTGATAGTCCCTTTGGGATTGACAAAATACAGCAACATAGCACTTGCTATTAAATAAGACTTGTTTCTTCAACCATTCTGAGATTTGAAACTGCTCATGGAGGTAACCCAGAGGCACTGTCTTCCTTTGTAGGATGCTGTTCCTGTTTAGACTGCTTTTTTTTTGGTAGCTGTCATTGTTGCTGGTTTAATCACTCTTCCTCTTTAAGATAGATTTCCTTGTATAAAAATAGCCAGTCGTTCAAAATCTTTAAATTTTGTTTGTCTTCTGTGTCCTGTTTCCTGTCTTCCATTGTTCTTGTCCCTTCTTTTTGCCACACCCACTGCCTTCAGCTTTCTTGATTACATGATTCACATTCATGTAAATTATTTCTATCAATTTCCTCTAAACTTAGCCCTGTAGGGATATGATCCCTATTACAAATGTTTTACAGAGCTGCTTGGGAAGGTTGGCTTAAATATAATGATAAATATGAGAAAAATAGATATGTTTTGTTATCATAACCTTTCTGCTATATTTTCTTTCCACTACAAGGAGTTTCAGGGATATATGCCAAAACAAACTGCAATCACCTGGGTGGTTTTCACTCTAGCTCTTTCATTCTAAATGATAAGTGTGATTTTTTCCCTAGAAAATCTTTGTGTGTGTGTGTGTGTGTGTAGTTAGGTCAACACCCCATAAATATTTAGGAATTCTTATTTTTCACTTTTCATCATTGTAATATTGTGCATGGGACAGCTTTTAAGGTCAAGCAGAAAGGAAGATCTTCTCTCACAAACATCTGTCAACAACCACATGGAAGAGCAGACAGTACTAGCATAATTTAATGTGCTTCCACTGGCTGAAAAATTCTTTTTTTGACACTATGTCATGACTTGTACTTTAAGTGAAGCCTTTTTATGTGGTATTTCTTAGACTGCATTGCTTTTCTTTCTTAGACTAATAATTTCCAGTCTTCTTTTTATTGGTTGATGCTACAAACATATCAAAAAGGGCTCATGAACATTATTTATTCTTTCAGCATTTGCTATCCACCATGGTGATAAGAATGAACAGTTGCCACTCTGCAGATGGTAGGAAAACCAGTTTCAGGTTTCTGTGAACCTACAGGTCACTCATGGCTATGCTGGAACACAACTAGCTGGTGATTAAGCAGAAGGTTTGACAGGCATAATTGTGAAGAGAGCTGTAGGTCTGACAGCTGTCCTTTACCAGCAGGGGCTGCTGCAGAGTAATAATAATCACAGATCCATCCTAGGTACTTTCAAAATGTGTGGGTTTTTTTAAATTAACTATATATAATGGTTTTTACATTCTACAATGCTGTTAGTTCTGTTGGGGGCAAGAACTAGTGAGAAACATAAAAGTCACTGAAGAATATAAAAGCTGGACAGGGCAAGACTAAATGTTCTTGAAACTTGGTATAAAATACAGAATATTCATATTCTGTATTGAAGTAACTTCGTTAGATGAGAAAGTTATGCTAATGTGAGTTATATAATAGTCTGAAATCCTATTCACTACAAAACAAAATCTTTGAAAAGAAAGAAAAGGAAAAAAAAAGATGGATTATAAGTGAAATTAAAACTTAATAGAAAACACCCCTTACTAATACACTGCAGTAACCTCTGTCTTTTCAGCGTTCATTATCTTAAACACATCACTGAGAATGAGCAACTACAAGCACAGGGCTCAGGCTGGGAAAATTGATATTATTCTAAAGATGGAAAAGAAAGCATAATGTTGTCAGTATCTTGTTGCATAACTACTTTTTTGCTGAAGGGATTTGTTGGTAAATAGCTGAATTAGCCATGCATCCCTTTGTTTATACTGCAGGACATCCACAGGCCAGAATGGCTGTCCTGGCTGTGCTCTATTTATTGAAAAGACTATCTCACTAGATTGCTTCCTTTTGCCAGGCCCCTTTTAGCAGAAGAATATCAGTGTCACTGTCAAAGGAATAGATCTACTGGTTCAAATCATGATATGGTACCATTTGCTTGTGGTCCTAGTTCCTGTGAACAAAAAATTCTTCCCCCACCCAACTCCTCTGGAGAACCACGCAGCAGCGGTCGCATGGCAGGTGGTTGCTCCAGTGGACAGGGTCTGCTGAGAGGACATGGTGAGGGAGCCACTGGTGTGGGGGGCTGGGACCTGCTTCAGCCGCATGCTGGGGAGGGCCTGCTCTGGTTGCGGGAGCTGCCACATGGTAGGGCAGGCAAGGGCCTGTTCTGGCATCTGGGGCTGGGAACGAGACCTGCCACATGGCTTGGGGGTGGGGGGACAGAGTCTGCTCCAGCATCTGGGAACGAGACATGCTTCCTGGGGGGAGGCATGGGGGTTTCTTCTCCAGAGGCTGAGAATGTGTTTGTGTTAATAAATTGGGTGCCACACATCCAAACCAGCACACATGACCTCAATACTGGTGCACAAGCCAAAACTCACTCCGCGCACAATAAATATTGGAAAATTGGTTGGAAAATCTTAGACGGAACACTGCTTGTGGTATGATAAGTGCAAAGGTGAAATCATAATATATAATCCAGGACTGGAGTATAGAACCTTTAGATTTCGTAGGAGAATTTGCAGGTAAATCCGACCTACTCAGTGAATAGAACTTTTCTTGCATTGGTTCCCTAATCGTCCTTCTCTCTTTTTTGATGGCTCCTGAATTGACTGAGGAGGCAAATAAAGTGGCCCACTCTAATGTGGTAGAATAAGTTGCCTACATATCAGCCAGCAGTAACATCACCTGTACTAAGAAGGTGAAAGAGTGCTCTTTGGATTCTGAAAGTACTCCACCTCTTGTATATATCTGACTTCTGCTGTCTTGGTGATTGAAAACTTTAACCTGTTCCCAAACACTGGGGACTGAGGTTGTTTTTTTGGGTTGTGTAACACTATTAACTTACTGCCTACTTCTACCTGATTTTTAAAAAGGGAAGGAAAGAAACCAACATTTTTGATGTTTTTTTTCTTTTGGCATATGAGGATGTGGGGTGAGATTCAAAGAGCTCAACTTCCACTCAAGCACCAAAATAATTAGCTATGTTTTCAAAAAAGTCTGCGCTTATAGACAATGGGTGCTGCTTATTTCTGAACTCTTGAAAATATGTTCCTCAGTTTTTTTGAAAATCTGGACTCTGGAGTTTTGCATCCATACCCTGGAGTGTCATATAATATTTATTTAAAAGCCTTGAGTGACATCCTGGTCCCACTGACGTTGATGGGAGATTTGCAGTTGATTTCAATGTGTCCATGATGTCATCCATACTCTTTTGTTTTGACTAATATAGGAGTCAAGGGCATTTCCTTTGAAAGCTTGGTGACTTAAAACTTAAGGAAGTTAGGTCTGGGTATCCTGATTCTAGCACTGTGATTGTAGGTCCTGAATTAAAGTATTTTAATGGCTTTCTTGACTCTCCTGTTACAATAGACACATTTACACTGAACTTATTTAGACATTATCTTCTTCTTCAGAGGGGATTCCTGAAAAAAAATGGATGCAAAAGTTGTATTAAAAAGATCAATGACAAAATGTTACTGACAATCGAACTTGTGTAAAGACCCTTAGAGTGTTAGAATATAAAGTGAAAGCAATGCAGTCACATTGCTTTTATCTTTTTGATCCCATGTTCAAGTCTAGCATAGGCCTGCAGCAGTGCTTAAACTCTAACACGGTTACAAGAGCAGCTATTGACTTTGGCATTATTGAGAGCCTAATACCAGTTCTTGAAGTCAGGTTTTACTGATTTTTTAACACTGACAAAATTTCTGTAAGGGCAGATGTGGTAATGATTTCTTTTATATTTCTTAAAAAATCCTGACCGTCAAAACTACTATATAGACAGTGTATACAGTAGTATGCGCCATAATTTATAGGATACATAACCAAGGACAGAGTGATAGTAGACATATTTTCACACATTTCAAATAACTTTTTATGATTTGAGTGGCAGAGAAAAGCCAAGCCATTAATGGGTTACTATAGGTCATCCTTAATGAGTGGGACTCTTACTAATGTTACACTGTCATGTATTTGCTTTATAAAACATATTTATTTTTTCCAATATGAATTTTACTTTGACAAAGTTTTATTTGGTTCTTAAGTTGTGTGCATTGATTGCTTGGAAGAGCTATTACCGTGTTATTTTTATTGGTAAAAGTTTGGCCTGGGTTATATGAATACAAAGTTACACCTATAGATTGACGTCTAGCACAGTGGGGCTTGGCGGAAGTGGAGATAGACCAACTAGCCTGTACTCAAAGCCAGTGCATTACAGGGAGGTGCATACAACACTAGACAGGTGGAAGATGGCTGGGATGTGGATTTGGTTTTATTTGTTGATTAGTGGATGAGCTTAGTGTTCTAAATAACAGTGTTGTGCTCTAATGTATAAGAGAACTCATTTTTTAAGATTTGGGATTTGCCCATGCTTAGAACTCTCAGAGGGATAGCCGTGTTAGTCTGTAACTTTAAAAACAACTAATAGTCCTGTAGCACCTTAGGCCATTTTTCCTAAGATTGAAGTAGCCACGGTTGATCTTCCGGGATACAAATTAGCGGGTCTAGTGAAGACACACTGATTTGAACTGAAAGGCCACCCCTGTCAATGATGGTAGTTCTGCTTCTACAAGGAGAAAGGGACATCAAAGGGAGAATGTGCTCCATTCAGCTTCCTACAGTGCGGACGACTCCAAAATATGAGTTAAGCTACTTTGACTTAAGCTACGTAATTAATGTAGCTGAAGTTGGATAATTTAATTTGAACTTATCCCCTAAAGTAGACCATTGGGTTTTGCCCACAAAAGGTCATGATACTATATATATATTTGTTAGGGTACATCTACACAGCAGTGTTATTTCCGAATAATGGACGTTATTCTGAAATAACATTGTCCACATTGAGCTGGACTTCTTACTCCAACTCCTGTAACTATCAAGGAGTACAAGGAATAAGGGAAGTTGGAGGAAGAGTGCTCTTCCTTGGAATTCCTGCTGTGAAGACAGCACCAAAAGCCAAAATAAGCTATTTTGACTTAAGTTATGCAGTTGAAGTAGATCAGGTTTCATAGCTTATTTTGGCTTTAGCCCTGCTGTGTAGATGTGCCCTTAGCATCTAAAGTGCTAGAGGACTACACATTATGCTTAGAACTGATGGTTGACTTTTCTGCATATTTCTTATGGTTGTGTGTGGTGTGTGTTGGGGATAGTGTTGTTTTGTTTCAGTTTAAAGGCCAGTAACTGAGAAAGTTTGATTACATCGAAAGACAATTTTTTATGAGAATACTTACATTGGATTGCTTTGGAGTATGTTGGTTGGAGGATGAGACTATGTAGTATCACTTGTAGTGTCGGTTGTAAGGAACACAAAAATGATCCTTTATGTCAAACTATCTAAGGGCATGTCTACACTTATGAGAAGATCAATGCTCTAGAGGTTGATCTTCTAGCATTTGATTTAGCAGGTCTAGTATAGACCCCTAACTCAAACGCTGAGGGCAGCCTCTGCTAGTGTCTGGTATTCCTCCTTCTGTGAGGATTAAGGAAAGTTATGGGAGCATTTGTTCCCTTCGGCCTCCCACTGGGTGGATGTCGTCAACGCTTGGTTTAAAGTAAGCCGACTCTAGCAACACATTTTTGCATAGTTAGAGTTGCATACCCTAAGCCAACCTCCCTGGGTCTTAGCTCCTACTTTGAGGAATACAGCCTGTGCAGCAGAGTTGGCTTAGCTTACATACTCATAATATGAATTTCTGAGCAGACTAACCTTAACAGGTAATTGTGGTTTGTGTTGTGTTCATTTGCTAACTACGCTTATAGTTTAGAAAGTTTTTCTTAATATCTAACATTTCATTTCTCTGGCTACAGATTAAACTGATTACTTCTGATTACTCTATTTTTAGTAGACATGGTGAACAATAGTTTACCATCCTTTATGTAACCAACTTTTACATATTTGTAGACTGTTATCAGTTTCACCAGTTTCTCAAGACTAAACCTGCCCAGTTATTTAATGTTGCCTCAAATCAGATTTTCTAATATTTTTCTAACCCTTTACTTTGCTCTCCTGTCTACTATCTCAAATTTGTCCACATTTTTCTTAATGTTTGTTGCTCATGGTATGATTGGAATCTGATGGTGGTTGAGAGAGAGGGAAGTGAAGAGAACAAAGAGGAAAGCACAACGGGCTTCAGGTGCTATGTAAAGTGTTCCACCCTTCGGGCGCGCCCCCCTTGGTGGCTGAGGGGAGTCTTATAGTCTCTACTTCTCTGTCTGTGGGTGAGGCAGCATCCAACAAGTGGCCGGAGATCAGGCCTCTTCTTTTATCCCCCCCCCCCCAGGCGTGGTTTGCAGGAGGGTTGGGTGGGACCCAGGCCCACGCACTCCTCTGGATCCCAGCCCAGGGACCCTATAAGTAGCAGTTACCTGCTGAGTTTCAAAGTAGTTAGTTACTGTCACGTCCCTGGGCCACTTCCCTGGGATGCTGTCCCATCCAGCCCTTTCTCTAGGGCCTTGTGGTTGAGTTCCCCTTGTCTGGGGTTCTGCAGGGTTGTCTTTGGCTTCTTGGCTAGCCTTCAGCTGCAGGACCTGGCTCCGACCATGTTCGATGCCCCAGCTACCACTCAGAGCTGTCAAGAGTGCTGGTGTTCCCCAGTCAGCCCTGAGGTCTTCCTGGGTTGAGCTCCAGGAAGGAACTGACAGACCCTAGCCTAGCAGCTCCTTTTATATCTGCCTGCTGCCCCCTGATTGGCTGCCACTCTGTTCTACTCAGAGGGCCTCTCTACTGCTCCTGTTGCTGGTCAGGGTGCTGAAAGGCCTCCTGCAGGGATGTTGGGTTTTGTCCACCCCATCACACTCCTCCCCCCATGGAGAAGTTCGGTTGGGGTGTGTCCCCAAAATTAGTCTCTGCAGCTGCCCTGAAGAAGAAATCTGCATTCCTATGTTGGGACCCTGGACGGTGCCCCACTGTGAAGACATACGGCTGCAGTGCCAAATACCACTGTGTAATCCAAGGATTTGTATCCTTCATGTCTTGTAGCCATTTTAAAGGTGCCTGGTCTGTGATGAGTTGGAACGGGGCTCCCAACAGGTAGTAGAGTAAGGCTACCACTGCCCATCAAATAGTTAGACACTCTTGCTCTATGGTAGAGTACCTGGTTTACCGTGGGTGTAGCTTCTTGCTTAAATACAGGATGCGGTATTCTACTCCCTGGAAATTCTGAGACAACACAGCCCCAAATCTACAGTAGAAGCATTCAGATGTAAGATGAATTGTTGGGAAAAATCAGGGAGTCGAAGCACTGGTTGCTGTCCGAAAATCTTTTATACTTCGCAATGTGTTTTGTTATTCTGGTGTCCAATTTACAGTATTTGGTGCTGAAGCTTTGGTTAGGTCTGACAATGGAGCTGCCAGAGTTGCAAAGTGTGGAATAAACCGACGGTAATAACTGGCCAACCCCAAGAAGGCCCATACCTGCTTTTTTGTTGTACAAACTGGGGTTTTGTCTAGAGCTTCACTTTTGTCTTGAAGGAGTTGTATCTTCCTATTCCTGACCAGATACCCCAAATACTTGGTGTGCTACATGCCAAATTTGAATTTCTTGGGGTTTGCCAGGAGCCCAGCTTCTCTCAGTGCCTGCAGAATGGTTGCTAGATGAGTCAAGTATGACCTCCAGTCTTCACTAAAAATGACCACGTCATCTAAATAGGCTGCTGAGAATTGTCCACAATGTCGCAGCACCTGGTCCATTAGGCGCTGGAAAGTGGCTGGTGCCCCATGGACTCCGAAGGTCATAGTTATGAACTGAAAGAGTCCTAGTGGGATGGCAAAGGCCATCTTCTCTCGCAAGTCCTCTGTAAATGGTATTTGCCAATAGCCTTTAGTTAAGTGCAAAGTGATATATCGTGCTTTTCCAAGCCAGTCCAAGAGTTTGTCCATGCATGGCATGGGATATGCATCAAACAATGAGACTGCATTCACCGCTCTGAAGTTGACACAGAAACGGATGGTGCCATCAGGTTTCAGTACAAGGACCACTGGGCTGCACCAAGGGCTTTGGGATTCTTCAATAACCCCCAAGTCTAACATGGCCTGGACCTCCTGTTCTAGGGCCCCCAGAGCTTTTCCGGAACTTGATAGATCCTGTGTTGGGGTTTAGCTGCTTGAATTGTCCATATCTGATGTGTCACCAGATGAGTTTGCCCCGGTAGTGAGGAAAAGAGATCTCTGAAATGTTCCAGTAGGTTCCTGGCCTGCCATTGCAACTGTGGCGGTAGGCAGTCTACGATGGGTACATCAGCAGGGCCTGCTGGGTGTTGCACTTCTGGGCCTAAATTCTCTGGTACTTCTTAGGACATAATTTCTTCCTTGTTTGGGTCCCTGGGGCACCGGCTGGGCCTTCACAACCCTGGGTGGGCTAGCTGTCAGGATGAGGCCAGGTAGGTTTGTTAGACCCAGTTGCAAGGAGAAAATCCTTGGTGTTCTGGACCATGGCAGCAAGCGAGTCCAGGTTGTGTCGCCGTATCCAGGTTTGAATTGATGTCGGCAAAATCTCCAAATATTGCTCCAAAACTATGGAGTCTATGATCTCAGAGGCTGTGCAGGCCTCGGGACATAGCCAACAGGTGGCCCAGTCCTTGAGGAGTTGGGCCACCACTCGGGGCTAAGCTCCAGCTGGAAAAGGTTCTTTACAGAACCGCTGTCAATACATCTCAGGGCATACTCCAAGGTGATCTAGGATGGCAGGTTTCACTGTCCCGTAGTCGGCTGCAGCCCCCTCGTCCAGGGCTCGGTAAGCTGTCTGGGCCTCCCCAGAGAGGAATGGTGCCAACCGGGCACCCCAAGTAGTTCTTTCCCAGCTGGCGGTTGTGGCTACATGCTCAAAGGTGACCAAGTAAGCCTCTGGGTCATCGTGTGGCCCAAGCTTGGCCTTCGGTATCCCAAGTCCTGAACTTACTAGATTAGCGGGGACTGGGCCCGACAATTGCTGGAGCACTGCCTCCTGAAACTGGTGTTCCTGCTGTTGCCTCTGCTGCTGGAGCTGAAGTACCTCCAGGAGTACTCTCTGCTATTGCAGGGCCGCTTCCTGTGCCTCTTGCTATGCTTCTAGCAGGGCCTTCTGTGTCTCTGCAGCACTACGCTGCTGCTGGGCCAGCAGTTTCACCAACTCCTTCATTACCCCTTGTATGCAAGGATGGCTCATAGAGACCTCTTCCTGCTACCAATATAAAGGGTTCCACCTTAGTGCGTGCCCCTTAGTGGCTGAGGGGAGTCTTATAGTCTCTACTCTGTCTGTGGGCGAGGCAGAGTCCAACAAGTAGCCAGAGATCAGGCCTCTTCTTTTAACCCCTCCACCCTGGGTGTGGTTTGCAGGGGGGAAAAGCACAGGTGCCCTGGTGGCCATTCTATCTATAGCAATCACTGCTTACATGTGAGATGGCTTCCAGGCAGTCTGGATGCTCTCTTTTGAAAAAGCGCATCGCTTTTTCATTGCACTTTTGCAGTGTGGATGCTCTCTTTCACAAGATCTCTTCTGAAAAAAGCTTCTTGTGCAAGAAGCCTGTAGTCTAGATGTAGCCCCAGTTGAGGCCTCATGAGTGTCAAGTAGTGCAGGACAACTATTTCCTGTATCTTACGTACAATGGTCTTGTTAATACACTCAGGAGTGATATTAGCCTTCTTCACATAATTGGTTAATGTTCAATGTGTGATCCACTATTACTCCAAGATCCTTTTTCTGCATGACTTTGGCTTAGCCAATTATTCACCATTTTGTATGAGTACATTTTTTTAAATTCCTAAGTGTAGTACTTTGCACTTGTCTTTGTGGAATTTCAGCTTGTTGATTTCAAACCACCTCTCCAATGTATTAACATCATTTTGAATTATAGTCCTGTCCTCCAAAAGTTCTATCAATCCCTGCTAGTTTGGCATCATCTGTGAATTTTATAAGCATACTTTTCACACTCCTTCTCCCTAACAGCTTTTTGTCTATTTATATACCTGGATTCATTGCTTTGCAGGGGAAAATCAATAACTTGCTTTTATCTGTAAGAAATGCCACACATGGAACTGCTTAAAACATGGCAGCTAAGCCAGCTCCTGTGATAAATGATTCTTTCAAAAATGTCTATTTCAGACATTTCATGCTCAAAACTGATAATTACCATTACTACTTGTTTCTTATAGCTCATTTTTAAGAGCATTATAACATATAGTAAGAGGGAAATGGGAGATGAGAACTCTGACTGAAAGAGTTAAAAACTTCTGACAGGCCAGGGAATATTTCAGGCATCTCTTTTTGAATAAATCTAGCACAGTAATATGCATTCTGTATTTCAAGAACACACTATATATTTTAATAGCTCGCAATGGTTCAAATTCTGAATATAACAGCAAAAGTAAAAGCATCAGGTTTTGTGTACATATGTATCTATTATATTCTGTAGTTAGTGTATTGTATACTGTAGAAGCTACCTTGGAAAATCACAAGTCACTTAAAATGTCACAGACTGGAGTATGTCTGAATTTTCTGTCAGTGTGGAGAATGAATTCAAATAATAAGTGCCATTACTGTAGCATGAAACTATTAGTTAAAGTTCACAGTGCTTGGCTCGATCATTTAGACCTTTATTAGGAAAAAAAATTAAATTTGAAATGTTTGAATGTTCTTCTATTCTTCCTTAATTTGAGCAAAGGCTTGAGGTTTAACCAAAAGTATTTGTAAATAAGTTCCACCGTTGTACTCATAGTCCAAACTCCACTGAACTGAGAGCACAGCTGCTCGTGCAAGGTGCTCACGAGTAGTATGAGAACACTAAGCTTGACTCAAGGTGACTGACAAGTTGTTCTTCTTACTCTTACTTCTTTTTAATGATCTGCACCTGAACTCCACTGTGTTGTGTGATACTTATTAGCAATCTACTGGTCTGAGACAACTGTTGTTTATCCATAACTCAGCTGTGATAACATTAACAGGAGATGATATGCAGCAGCATCCTGTGCCAGTTGAAGGTCAGGGGGAGAGCAAAGGAAGTATCAGGCATTTGTCTGTCACGGCGGGCACTGCAGACTCGGTTTCACTGGGAGCGACAGGCTGAATGATCTCACACCATTAATATCAATGGAACCTAAGTGCAAGCTACCTGCATTAGTTCCTTGGTTCCGGGAGTGGAAACATGGAGCTATTAGCACATCTCATTCACATCCTAGATAAGAATGTTGAAATAGTTCCACATGGCAGATGAACAAAAAAAAAGTCATTAGGCTTATGCTTGTCCACATGCACTCAGCTGGCTGACAGAAAGTGCTCCTGCTATTTTAAATCAAGACTGAGAGACTCAAGGCTACTGTTTTACTAAATTTCACTCAACTCTGAAATATTTTTTTTATTTTTCTCACGAGGAGCTGCTTCAAAGCAGCTAAGTCTCATTGAGTAAAACAGTTACTTTCGTTTTCAGCCATGCACAGTCTAATAATAATATTGTGTGGAAGAGAATGATCATATTCTTTTTAATTAGAAATTCTCTGGGAGCCTATGATAGAATATGAGCTTTCAGATACAGTGTGATTTAAAAAAGCATCTGTCTCTTTTTCTCTCTCTGTGTTTTATATACATACAGATACATACACTTGGATATTTGTCTGCATATTATAGATAGATGGATATGTCTGTGTGTGTATTAAAGAAAGGGAATAGTTTTTCTGACTCCTTATTGAAATTCACAGAGTGCTGTTCTGCAGGCATTGTGTGCTTGCATAAGTGATAACTGACTTCTCCCTTTTGTTTCCTTTCTTTCCTGTGTATTATGCCTTGTTTTTTTCTAGTAACATTTTTTCCTTTTGCAAATCAGGCAGACACTTGGGCCCCTGCTGGGCTGGTGCAGCCAACAGCAACTTCACAGCAAAACCCTTCCAATCCCTGGTAAAGTGCATACAATGATGCCGTTGTGCAGACAGGAAGAAACTTGAAAGGGCTGAGCCCCTTCAGCTCCTTTAGACACCATGGGGGAGTTGTGAGGATCAGGAGGGCAAATCTGACTAAATTTTCTCTGAGGGTATGTCTAGACGACATTGTTTTTTCGAAAAAACTGCCCTTTTTCCAAAATCTTCACCTGCATCCATGCTGCAATCGCGTTCTTTCAAAATTAAATTGAAAGAACGCAGGGGTTTTTTCGACATTGGTAAACCTTAAATTACGAGGAAAAAGGCATTTTTCAAAAGAGCTCTTTCGAAAAAAGGCATGTGTGGATGCAGAACAGGGACATTTTTTGAAAGAAGAGGCAATAGAATAAAGCACAGGTTGCCCCGGTGGCCATTCTGTGAATAGCAATCAGGGTTTTCTTTTGAGAACACATCTATGCAGTCTGGACATTCTCTTTCAAAAAAGCAGATTGCTTTTTCGATCCACTTTTGAGGTGTGGATGCTCTCTTTCGAAAGAAGCTTGTGGTCTAGATGTACCCTGAATGACAAACTGTCTTCATCCAAAGTGAAAACAGATCACTAGATGTCCCTGCTTCAATCTCATTTAAACAGCCATTAAAGAGTGCTTGTATAACTCTCTTCTGCATCTAGCTGGTGTAGGGACCTGATCCATACTCCAACGCAGTCAGCAGAAAGACACCTAGGATGTGTCTAGACTACAGGGATTTTTCGAAAAAGTGGCCTTTTTTCGAAAAGTCTTTACCTGCATCTAGACTGCCACCATGTTCGGTCGACAGTAAATTGAAAGAATGCGGCAGTTTTGTCGATGGCGGTAAACTTCGTTTTATGAGGAACAACGCTATTTTCGACAGAGATCTGTCAAAAAAGGTATGTGTGGATGCGGGGAAGGTTTTTTTTTCAAAAATAAAGGCCTCCTGGAAGAAGCCCTGGTGGACACTCCTTGCCAGACCTTTCACATCTATTGTTCCTGCCTGTAGCCATCTTTTAAAGGCACAGGCACCCAGGAGAAGCATTGTGGCAGCAAGCCAGCTCCAAGTAGGACTCTGACTGCTTGGTTCTTCCTGATAGTCCCATTACAGCCATGTTCCAGGCACAACCCCTCCGAGACCCCCCTGGCCCTTCCAGGGACACATCCCCGCACCAAGCCAGGGGCACCAAATGTCAGGCACCATCATGGTCTGGCCCCAAGATCAAAACCCTCTTGGACCTCTGGTCTGAGGAGGAGTCTCTGCAGGCCCTGCAGTCCAGGAGGAGAAATGTCGACATTTATGCCCGAATGGCTGATGGCCTTGCTAAGAAAGGCCACCAGCCCCTCACACTAGACCGAGTGAGAGCAAAGGTCAAGGAGCTGTGGCAAGGGTATGTTGGGGCCCGTGAGTTCAGCTCCCACTCTGGGGAAGCAGCACACTACTGTGCATATGATGAGGACCTGGATTGAATCCTGGGGTCGGGGAACCCCTGTCTCCAGAGAAGGTAGTGGAGTCTGGGATGGAGACACCTGTGCAGCAGCGGCTGCAGCTCCAGGATGACATCCCTGAAGACCAGCAGCTCCAAGACGAGGAGAAGGAGGACACCAGCAGCATGGTGACCTTCACCCAGAAGCCGGACGCCCAGATGCAGGAAGCCTCCCAGACAACTTCAGACACCAGGGAGAGAACATCAGGTGAGTGCTGTGATGGTCCAACACACCCAGGGCAGAGGAGGTGGGAGCAAAGTGGATGGTGTGGGTACTGTGACGTGTCATGCTGATCACAGCCTGGGGGGGCCCCACACATGGCTGACTGCAGGGAGGGCCATCCTACCCCTGCACCCGCATGGGTGCGAGGCACCACCTGCTCCTGCAGACAGTGATGCCAGATGCAGGCTTGGGCTGGGGACCCTGGGATTGCCATGCAGCTTCAGGCCTCTCAGCAACCTGTGGGAACCCCAACTGTGACCTGACACTTGTCTGTGCTGCTTGGCCTTGGGGGGTGTGTGGGGCCGGGGCAGGATGGTGGCCTGCACACCTTCTGGGCTCCAGTGAGGCCGTGGCTGCTGGCCAGGACACACCATGCCTTGCTGAGACCACATGAGCATCCCCTGTCACTAGGACAGGCACTGATTGCAGAGAAGGAGGGCATGCCCTCTCAGGGAAAGTGTGAGCATGCATGACTGAAGACTTTTCTCTCTTGTCCTCCACAGCTGGACCAGCTGTCCAGGAGGGGTGTGCCACACCTGTCCCACCACCCAGACGGCTGCAGGGACCCACTGGCACTGGCGCACATACCTGGGCCTGACGCGACAGCACATCTCAGTCCTGCAACGGATGCAGGACACATTTATGCAGAGGATGCAGGCAGAGGCAGAGTGGTGCAGTCGCTTGCTGGATGAGTTCGTCCAGCATCGCACTGCAATTTGCGCTGCTATCTGAGAGGCAATGGCCTTCCCCGGTCCTGTGCCTGTTCCTCCTTCTCCTGCTCAGTCTGCCCCACCCTCACTCCCTGCCCCCTGCCTCACCCCTGCCATCCCAGACCCTGGTGCAGCCCCACCTCCTGCCCAGCCCCCTATTGTCCCAGGCCGCATACATGGCTGGGGTGGCCCATGACTATAGGCCGACTCGGCCGTTGCCTAGGGCACCGCCTTCAACGGGGCGCCTGATGATGATGTCACTCCATTGATGCTGGTGGGGGTGCGGATCACGCGTTCCGCCTGGGGCACCAGCTGCCGCAGCCCGCCTCGGGCCGCTCCTGTACATGGCCGTCTCCAAGCAGGCCCCCGTATCCGAGGTGGCAGGACCTATTCATCCAGGTGGCACCCTCAGCCCTGAGCCTCCCTCCCCCCTTCCAGGTTTACATCCCCCTTCCCACCATGAGAGTGAGTGAGGGAAGCACTTTAATTTGTTAAAGAAAAGTTTATTTTTCATTACAAAAGAGTTATACTGTTTGTTACATACAACTGTGCAATAAACTGAAAGCATTTTGTAAACCACATCTCTCTCTCTTCTCTGTGTATGTGTACAAAGTGGGGCAGGGATGGGTTTGGGGGGGAAGGCACTGGGGACATAGAGCAAACCCACATTTGGAAGGCCCTGGGGAAAGTCATCAGGCTCCTTGGGAGAATATCTTCCTCAGGGCCTCCCAAATTCGCAATCCCGACTGGTGGCTTGGTGGATGGCAGCTGTCCTGGGCTGCTCAAACAGCCTCCCCTCCACATCAGCCCATGTCCCCCACCCTGGGAGGAAGGCCTCCCCTTTCCTCTCCACCAGGTTGTGCAGCACACAACAGGAAGCAGCCACCTCAGGGATGTTGCTTTCCCCCATGTCCAGGCGAGTGAGCAGGCATCTAAACCTGCCCTTCAGACACCTGAAGGCGCATTCTACCTGCAGGCAAGCCTGATTCAGGTGGGAGTTAAACAGTTCCCTGCTCGCATCCAGGTGTCCAGTGAACGGCTTCATGAGCCAGGGCATAAAGGGGTTACGCCGTGTCAGCCACGATGCACATAGGCATCTGCACATCCCCGACTGCAAAGTTGCGCTCCAGAAAGAATGTCCCAGCCTGCGGTACAGGTACAAGTTCTGGAAGATGCGGGCATTATGTGTCCGGCCCGACCACCTGACACAAATGTCAGTGAACTGTCCCCGGTGGTTGACCAGGGCCTGCAGCACCATGGAAAAATAGCCCTTTCTGTTAATGTAGTGGGCTGCTCAATGGGGCGGTGCGCGGATCGGGATGTGAGTCCCATCGAGTGCTCCACCGCAGTTCGGAATTCCTAGCCCCGCAAATCCAGCCATGATGGTATCCAGGTCTCTGAGGCGGACAGTCCTGTGAAGTAGCTCCGAATTGATGGCCGTCACCACCTGCAGAAAGGGACAAATAGAAACATACCTGAGTTGCCTGAGCTGATGAGAGGTGCTCTACCACCCCTCCCCTCCCAGACCCCAAAAGCCCCTCTTCAGACAACCCCCGCTCCCGCACCATGGCAGGGTGAGGCCAGGAGGGCTTCTACCACTCCCACCCCATCCCCCATTCCCTCTGCCTGGTCCTGACCATCCCCCTTGTCCGCCCCCCCCACCCATGGACTGTCCCCAGAGAGTGACTTACCTCCATCAAGATGGCCCCAACAATAAACCTCCCCACACCAAACTGGTGTCCCACCAAGCGGTAGCTGTAGGGGTGGCCAGCTTCCAGAGGGCAATAGCGACCAGCTTCTTCAGGGGGATGGTGGGCCGCAAGTGGGTGTCCTGGTGTTGTAGGGCAGGGGCAAGTCAGGCACACAGCTCCTGGAACGTGGACTTCCACATACGGAAGTTTCGGAGCCAAGCCTCATCATCCCACTGCTCTCTAACAAGATGGTCCCACCAGTCTGAACTGGTGTCCAGCCTCCAAACTCGCCTCTCCAGGAATAAGTTCAGTGGCAAGGGCAGTGGGGCTGCAGCCCAAGCGAGGGGCTCAAAGCTGGGTTCTGAATCCAGATCTGGCATGAACATCATGATGGTCTCATGAAGATGCAGCAGAACTTCAAGCATCACAGTGTGGGGCCATCACCTGCCCATGGGCAGCTCCGGCTCCATGGCAAAAAAACCCAATTAAAAGCACAAAAACCAATCAGGAAAGTAACTGCTGTGGTGTCCCAGAAAGCAGGGAGCTCAAAGCAAGCACTGCAGAAGCTTTGCTGTCCCTCTAGGAGGTAGGCAAGCCAGCTGCAGGAGCAGAGCAATGGCTGCTTAGGGGGGGTCCCTTTAAGCACGCGTCTTTGCAAAGTGAATGCAGCAGCACCAGGAAGAAAATGATGCCCCCATACTCTGGCAGAAGCAGTTCTGGGTGCCTTTTTTTTTTCGAAAGAGCATCCAGCAGTCTGGATGCTCTTTTTCAAAAAAGCGGATTGCTTTTTCGACCCATGTAATGCAATCTAGATGCTCTTTTTCAAAAGATTTTTTTGAAAGATACTTTTGAAAAAGCCTCTTTAGAAAAAGGCGTGTAGTCTAGACGTACTCCTAGTGACTTCAGTGAGTTTTGGTTCTGGCCCTACTTTTTGGTTATTTCCTGCTTTTATAAACAATACAGATGAAGCATAATTTTAAGCAGTTCCATCTTAAAAAATACTACTTGTTTCTGTAACTTTCTCTGAGCTGCTCTCATTGACGTAGAATATGCTGGTTTTGTAGAGTATGACATTATTTTTGGGGAGGCTTGTTCTTCTTAAACAAAACATAAAATCATCATTTTGTTTTGGGAACTCATTGGTATTTAAAACCAACTCCTAACATCTCACAAGGTGCAGTTGTACTCATAAGTATAGTAATGGGCAATAAATAAGAAAGATTAAGAACACTATAGCCAGGTTGTAGTTGTGAAACAACAAAAAGGCTGCTACATTATTTCTAAACAAACAAAAAAGCATAATTGGAAAAATCATTTTTATGTTCTCTTCCATTAGATAGGACCACTGAGTGAAACATTCACTGATGAATTACTCCTCTAATCTGCGGAGGAAAAACAGCTACTGGCAAATTAAAGAGACTTGGAACAGAGCCATGAGAACTAAATGGCTAAAAATGAAAACAGGCAAACATTTGAAGAGTATTCTACAGAACACAGATCTTTCAACACCTCCCCCTTTTCCATGGTTAATTCATTGTCATGGAAACTGAATTTATCAAAATGTTCTCCTTCACTCCTAGTGACCCAGTGAGTCGACTTACAGAGCTGGTGAAAGGTAATTCAGGCTGAAGCAATTTTTACAAATGATACGTAGCAGTTCATAAATTGGTGAATTTTGAATGGTGCCATTGTGCCTCCCTAACAGTTTTCCACAGTCTCAAAAGACTCTTTTAATCTGCAAACCAGAGGGGTCTGAAACCCCTCACTAACAAGTTAGCAAGAAAGCGTGTATAGATTTAGCACCCCTTTTCTCCCCCTTAATTGGTGTTTCTTCTCACTCTGTTAGAATTTATATTTAAAATCCAGTTATTTGTGTTTTTATTTACTTCATGTATTCTCCACAGCATTTTCTTTTGCTGATCTCTAGCCCAAGGATACAAAAATCCTTCAGCTCTTCATCACAATCATCTCTCCTTATCTCTTGTTAAAGGTAGGTGTTGACTATCATGTGTGACGCACAATGACTACTTTATGCAGCCACCTTTGCCAGATTTGAATTAACCATGGAAGTCTGGGTGCCTTCATCCAGAAGGTGGGTTTGGGTGTGGCTTTTTATTATACAGAAATAATGCTATATTATTATTATTATTATTATTACTATTATACTTTTATTTTATTTTATTTTATTTTATTGATTCTAAACCTTCCATGTAACTGCCAAATTCAGTCAAGGTTGATTTTTACTTTATTTTATGTTAGCAATTAGTGACTTGTTGTCATGGAAACCACACTTCACACAATTCTGGAACTTAAACAGCTGAATGTGATCATGCAACAGCCTTCCTTCTTTTAGCCTCAGTAGTTAGTCTTTCTTTGTGTCATCTTGATTACAGATTCACATAAAATATCTATAAACATGCAAAATAATAGCAGAGGGCTACATCAATTAAAATTGAGTATTCAATAATTTATTCTTTAATTAAAGCTCTTTCCTTTTCCTATTCCTGTGACCTTTCAAGTGTTAAAGCAGACATAAGAGCTAATCATTTGGTAAGAAGTATCTCTTCTAATTAAGAGTTTTCAAGACAATAAGGAAGAAAAATAAAAACTAGGATTTCAAATTCTTCTTTGGCTTTTTCGTGTTTAATATAAAGGAGGAAAATGGGATTTCACTGATAAATCTTTTCTAGATTAAATATCTGCAGTGAAGGTTATAATCTTTGTGTGTGTGTGTGTGTGTTTCTCTGTGTATGTGCAGGGAAGAGTGAGAATGCTACTACTAATCCTTGCTTGCTGTCAGATGAGATGAATCAGGATGCAAAAGTCAAAGGAGGTGACACAGTGTGTGAGGATTGTGTGCATGTTTGCATATGTGGCACCCTGTAAATACATTGGGAATCAAATTTCACCTTAATTTCACTATAGATTCTGCATTTAAGAAAAGTAAATACATGGAAGGAGTGGTGGATTGTGTTTGTTGACTTGTGAATGATCCCAGAACCCATTAAAAATATCACAGTATAAAATATACTCTAACAGCTTGTCTATATGGGAAACTTTTTCAACTGTACCTATTTAATGATATGGGTATAGTTAGTCTGTTATAATTATAAATTATAATTATAAATACCCCATTTGGACACTTTTGTATTAGAATAAGAGTGTCCAGATAAGGAGTTATACTGTTATAACTATGTCTGTTTAAATTCACACCATTATGCTATTACAACTTTGGGACAAACTGCTTATATCCACATTGAGAGAAACAGTGAGTGAATGAGAGCTTTCATTTTTCTTCAGACATGCTTCAATCCAGTTTCAAGTTACCGATATATATATG
The DNA here is from genome assembly GCA_032595735.1 of Pelochelys cantorii. NCBI lineage: Eukaryota > Metazoa > Chordata > Testudines > Trionychidae > Pelochelys > Pelochelys cantorii. The sequence goes on along the minus strand of CM064326.1, from coordinate 70,219,287 downwards.
TTTTTTGTACCTATGGGTCTAATCCTAAATGTCTAGGCCAATCCTGCATAGTGCTCAGAGCCTCCTGGAAGCTGTATGTTCCCTGAACTCCCAACTGTCAGAGGTTATTCAGCATTTTTCAGGATTATGGCTATAGAAAACAGCCCCCATGTGAACAAGTAAATTATATTTGGGGTGTGTCTTGTACCCTCACTGTAAAACTGATGTACTAGAAATTAACATAATTACCAAACATGACATACCTGTTAGAGTTTTTTGTTAATATTGGTAAATCCTAATACAGTATGCCAATTTTTCCCTTCTCTATGCTTTCATGCTAACTCAACTCCTCTGAAATCAATGCAGTCACATTGACGTCAACCCATTTAAAATCAATGTGATTGCATTACTCTTACAAAGTTGAAGCTGTAATTGAGATCAGAATTTGGCCCACTGTGCTACATAGGGATACACTTAGTTTTGTTGTCTCAGACATATGTAAGATATGATGCTTCATAGTAATGCCTCTGTGATATTGATTTTTTAAAATCTCTTTTCCAACTATCACACTTCTATCATTTTAGGTAACTGTTCTTGATTCCAGTTTCTTTGAAATAATTTTCAGAACAACATGTCCATGTGGCAGTATTTCCTCATGACCTTTTGGAACACTAGGTTCTGCAAGGGTGGCATGTAAATAAAGCCTTTACATTTGCAAATATATTATCAATCATAATACTAGCTACATTGTGCTCACAATTCAGTAGAATCTTCCTTGCATCTTCCAGTGTAATATATGTATTTTAGAGGTTGAAATATATTAACACCTCTTAATGTGCTGTTCTAATTTAATTGTTTTAGTGAACTTATCAAATTTTATCTTTGAGTTCATTAAAAACATGCTGGGTGAAGAAGATCAATTTACTAATTTAAGTTTATAAAGGAACAAAGCATTTGCCCTTGAATTTATATCATGGTTATTGTGCAGTGGCTTGGAGCAAAATACAGCAGAGTGCTATTTTTCAATATACAAAATTCAGAAAACAAAAGTCGTTTGAAAATCAGATGGAAATGAAATTCGAAATAAAAGAGGCTATTAAACCTAGTGATTTTCTTCTAAGTGCGTGGGTTTTTTTAATTTAACTCTTGTAATGTGTTTAACATTTTTGTACTAGGAAAGACAATAGGATATGACAGGTTCTTTGACAGTTTGCTAACATAAATTAACCTCATTTATGGTTAGCGTGGCTGTGTGTGAACATCTACTTTTGGTGTGCTTTGTAAAATATCTCTGAATTGTTGTCGGTACTGGAAGGTTTGCTTCTTAAAGCTTAGATGTTGAATAGTGTCACTTATGCTATGCTGTATTGAATGATTCACTTACATGAATGATCAGTAATTATGACAATGGGGAAAAATAAGAAAGAAAGAATACACCTTTTTCCAGGTCAAAGTCTTAATTTTCCACTGTTACTCTTTTACAATCCCATTGATTTCTGTAGGACTTCACTAGTGTAACCAGAGAGAAACATTTGGCCCTCGATCAATGTTTAATTCATAAAGAAACCATTTATTCCAACTTCAGTAGGAAAAATTTGGCAAAGCAAATTATTCCTTAACAGATTGGTGTTAATCAGGATAACCATGAGAAACTTTTTTTGTCTACGTCTAAAGGTGATTATTGTTCTGAATTCAGTTTTTTTAAGAGGTGTGGTACATGGCAGAAAGAATTGGATGAAGATGTTGAAAAATGTGTCAAATAAAATAAACAAATGCCAGTGAACTTTCTGGGTTGGATATTTACAAATGGAAGAATCTTGACAAACTCTCTTTTTTTTCACATCTGAGGCTACATCTAGACTGCATGCCTTTTTCGACAGAGGCTTTGTCAACAGATACTGTCGACAAAGCCTCTGTCAAAAACGAGCATCTAGACTACAATCGGTATTGTCGAAAAAGCAAGCTGCTTTTTCGAAAGAGAGTCTAGACGCTCTCTTTCAAAAAAGCACAGTTTCCATGCAACAGTGCCTTTTTTCGAAAGAGTACTCTAAGGCGTTATTCCTTGTAAAATGAGGTTTACCGCTGTCGACAAAACTGCCGCGTTCTGTCGACCTACTGTCAACAGAATGCAGTGGTAGTGTAGACGCAGGTATAGTTTTGGTGACGAAAGCCAACTTTTGTCGAAAAACCCTGTAGTCTAGACACATCCTGAGAGAATAAGTTACATTTTCCTTCTCGTGTTAAGGGACACTACTGAATATTGATCAAATGTTGGTGTATTAAGATGAGGTCTTGAAACATGTATCATGTATCTGTTATAAGGACTAAGGCCTTGGCTAACAATGGTCAAGACTTTGCTAATATAAAGCAAAGTGAAGCTGGGAGCAAGAGCCAGGCTCTGCTAACAGAATCTGGCATGAACAGGGTTAATGGTATAACACACTAAATGGTGTTAAGCACAGGTTGGAAGTACATTCTAGAGGGGTCATAACAGAACACCTTGTAAAAAAAAACTTGGTACCACACTCCCCATAAGTAACAGACATACCAACCTATCTTCAGGACAGGGTCTAAACTGACAGCATGATAGACAGTGATTGAACCCCCTTGTAAAAGGTAATGAGTGGTATCTAGGTAACATCAGAGGGTGATAACCTGATACATCATGAGTGTAACTTGTTTGTACCGATGTGTAAAAATGTTCCCCAATGGAGTTGTTTTTTCTGGGGGGCAATGAAGGATTCTGTAGTTAACTGAGCTGGTCTATTGTTAGGGGGTACATATGCGTAGTGGTTCAGTAGAGTCTACTGACAACTATTACTGTATTTCATCTGACAATAAACTTGGGTTGGGTCCTTCGATCTTATCTGATTTTGTGGTCTTTGGGGCTCTTTTGGAGTCTACTGTATCAGCCATCTGTGCAGAGCTAATACATTATATAGAGGGGGCACACACACAGCCAAATGTACATCATCATCATACAGAGCAAGATACCTATCAGGAATTGTCACTACACCTGTGAATTCTGACAAGGCTAGGATGCTGTGAAGGCCAAGACTAGAGCAGGATTCAAAAGAGAATGGATGGAGGATAGGTCCCTCAATGACTATTAGCCAAGATGCGTAGGGATGATGTCTTTAGCATCTGTATGGGTAGGGATCAATCACCTGGTGATTATCTCTTCTGTTCATTCCCTGTGGGGCACCTGACATTGGCCATTGTCAGAAGAGAAGATACTGGGCTACATGGACCTTTCGTCTGACTCAGTTTAGCTGTTATTATATTCATATGTTACTGAGCTAAGCAGCATCTGAAAGATCAAAAGGTCAGTGGCTAACCCTGATGAACTGCATGTGGCTGGCAAATCGGAGGTTCTCCACTTCTGGTCTAAAAGGAATTAACTTAAAAAAGTTACAATGGCATGCAGCTGTGGTCAAGACATCTCAAAACAGATATTGGAAAAAGTTCAGAAAAGGGCAACAAAAATTATTAGGGATTTAGAACGGCTTCCATATGAGGAGAGATTAATAAAACTGCAACTTTTCATCTTAGAAAAAGGACACGAAGGGGCTATATGATAGAGGACTATAAAATCGTGAGGGGTGTGAAAAAAGTAGATAAGGAAAAATTATTTACTTGCTCCCATAACACAAGGACTAGGGGCACCAAGTAAAATTAATAGGTAATTTAAAACAAACAAACAGAAGCATTGCTTTACACCAGTGGTTCCCAAACTTTTCAGCATCATGCCCCCTTTTTGATTTTTGAGAAACCCTCACGTGCCCCCCCCATAGGGCCAAAAAACAAAATAGCAGCTTAGGGGGCGATTAACGGGGGGTAGGCAGGAGCTGGGTCGCCTTGCGCCCCCCTTAGAATTTCTTCACGCCCCCCAGTTTGGGAACCCATGCTTTACACAATGCACTTCTTGCTAGAGGATGTTGTGAAGACCAACTTTAACAAGGTTCAAAAAAGAACTAGAGAAATTCAGGGAGGTTAGGTCTATCAATGGCTATTAACCTGGATGCGTAGGAATGGTGCCCATAGCCTCTGAAAATGGTGCCCTTTTCAGAACCTGGGTGACAGGGTAGGGAACACTTGATGATTACCTGTTCTATTCATTCCCTCTGGGACATCTAGCATTGGCCACTGTCAGAGGACAGGATACTGGACTAGCTGGACCTTTGGTCTGACCAGTATGGCTGTTCTTATGACATTTTCATATTTAGAAAAGTTGTCCTGAGTATTACCCAACCTGCACTTCAGGTGATGTAATTTTGGGAAGAATTTCCATATTTGGAGGGAGAAGGAAGAACCTTTTTTTCTAAATGGGTTAATTTTTAAAAAGTGTACATTTTTGTGACTGCTCAAGAATTTTAAGTAGTTCAGGAAGAGATGGAGTCGACAGAGGTCAGGTGACATGGTTAAATGTCTATAGTAAATTACTTTATCCCAGGGCTCTGCAATTTATCTCGTAGATATCTCCACACATGTGGAACATGTCTATACTATGTAGCTCTATCTGCAAGTAGAGTTTGAACACTCAGTTTTGTACAAATTGTGTATGAGCAGAGAAGGGCAATTTTAATCGCTGCCTATTAAATAAGCAGTTCAATTAGGGGGAAAATATAGATGTAGATTGTGCTGAGTTCTTTTTTGACCTGGTGTTCATCAGTGGTGATTGTCTGATCTTGGCTTTTTTGATGGTGAGACAGAAATTGTAATTAATTGTAGGTTTGGGAATGAATAAAAATTCACTAGCTCAGTTCTCTGCGGTACAGCAGTTAGTGAGTTGAATGATGGGTCACAATCACACTCCTTTATTTTTAGGCCTTTCTGTGGAGTGGCCAAATAATGGCAGAGCGTTTCCATTTGCTGGATAACCATGGAGCAAAAGGAGGAAAAAATCTGTTATATCGAAGGGTACGATACGGAGGAAGATTGAAGCTGCCACTGTCAATCTTCCAGGATTCAAATTAGTGGTCTAGTTAAGATAGCTAATTTAAAGTGAGAGGAGCACTCTGGTTGATCCCTGTAACCCAACTTTCATGAGTAGTAAGGGAATTTGAAGGAAGAGTGTTCTCCCTTCGACTCTCTGCAGTATAAACAGCACCAAAACCAGAGTTAAGCTACTTTGACTTCAGCTATGCAATTAACGTAGCTGAAGTTGCGTATCTTAATTCGACTTTCCCCTGTAGTGTAGACATATCTTATGAATGCAACAGGATTCATGACAAGCAAGAAGGACATTCTTCTAACTTGCATTACCTTGTGTTAAGCCCAATTTGGAATAGTGAGGTATGTGTGTGGGAGACATCTCTTTGGAGCAACATTTCATAATCAACAATCCTATCATATATCATTCAGTTATTTGTTTATTTGTACTGAAAACTGCTTACACATTTTGACCTGATTTAGAAGAAGAATATTATTTGGTACTGTGTATGTCATAAAGTAGTAGATTTGCGATAGTAGATTTGTTATTTTAGTTTAAAATAAAATATTTTCAAATGTTACACATGAATGAACACTTTATTGTGTGAACCCCCTAACTGGAACACCTTAATAGGGCCTGAATTTCAGAAAAGTTGTGCTCAGAGAACTCTGAAAATAGGCCCATTAAAGTGTCTCAGGTTGGGCACCCATCATTTGAGATAATCAGAATTGTTAGTGTGTTTGAAAATCCAGGGCAAAAATATGAAGACTTTTACTGATCAGACTGCATTATGTTTGAAATCACCTTAAGTCAACTATGCTGCATGCTCAGTTTTATCAGTGAAAAGTGAAAAAACTGATATATAGACTTCTCAGGTTAATTTTTTTCTCATTTCTTTCCAGGTCATGCAGTGATCCTGATATATTGTTAGTCATTATATATATTCAACATAGGCTTTTTTTCACCTTGAAAGCAGAAAGCCATTAAAATAGGTCTCTTTTATACTGAATTGATTTTTATATAAAATAAATTGTTAATTATTTTTTGACATTTTGGAAATTTTGTCTTTTTTAAATTTAAAACTAGGAAAATTTGGAGGGAGGGGTATGTCTACATTGGAGGTAGAACTATGCTTTCCAGCCTGGGTAGTCTGACATGTTATTTCTGCTCAAGTGCCAAAAATAGCAGCATAGTTAAGGATAGCCCAGGTCTCTTGGAAACATACTTGGGTGGCTAGCCTGAGCCACTCCTTGTGCTACCTTCAAGTACGCAACTCTTTTTAGTGTTCTAGCTTGAGCAGAACTAGGATGTCTTGTCGACCCTCTCCCGTAAACAACGAGAAGTCCTGTGGAACCTTATAGACTAACAGATGCCACAGGACTTCTCATTGTTTATGCAGATTCAGATTAATACGGCTACCCCTCTGATACTTGACCCTCTCCCAGAAGCCCAGCCCCAGCTGCAGTGTTGATGAGCCCTTTGAGAGGAAAATGCAAAGTTTATGTTTTGTGTGTAAAATCTAAATGCTGTTGAAAAATTGAAAAGAGGCACAAAGCTCTTGATTTCTGGGATTGTGGAAGTTTGGTTTACATATTGTGTGCAGGTCTCTCACTTTCTGACAGGTACAGTGTGATGGAACGATAGATAATAATGTTGGAGTTTTTATCCGTCTACGGATTGTTTATTAGCTTATTTTAAAAGGTTACAAAATGTTTCAAATACGTGCCATAGTTTGACGACACTAGACATGCTGTCACAAGTAGCCAGAGACTTGATAAGGCCTCTTGGCAACTCAGGCAGTCTTATGTAAGGATATGTCTACACGACAGAGTTTTCTGACAAAACCTGCGTTATGTCTATACTGTAATCGCGTTCTTCCAAAAGAAAATCGAAAGAACAGTGGGGTTTTTTCTGACAGTGGTACTACTCTTTTTATGAGAAATAACACCTTTTCTGAAAGAGCTCTTTCAGAAAAAGGCATGTGTGGACGGGGAGGAGGGTGTTTTTTTGAAAGAAGAGGCCTCCAGGAAATAACACAGGTGTCCTGGTGGACACGCTGTCCAAACTAATCAGGACTCTGTAGTTCCTAATCTGCTGGCCCCTCTTAAAGCTGCAGGCACCTTAGACAAGCCTTGTGGCAGGAAACTGACTTGAGAGCAGCACCTCACTGGGCGGCTCTCCCTGCCACAGGCCTTGCTGCTCATGGCCCAGTCTAAAGTCCCCCACTACTCTCCTGACCCTTGCAGGGAGCAGCCCCAGGGGTCCCAGAACCCATCCAGGGGGACCAAGAGACAGTCACCCTCTTGGTCTGGAGCAGAGACCCTGTTCCTCCTGGAGCTGTGGGGCGAGGAGGACACCTTGCAGGATCTCTACTCGAAGAGGTGCAATGCTGACATCTATGAGTGCATGTCCGAGTCCTTGGCAGAGCGCAGTCACCCACCCTGGACCTTGGAACAGGTCCAGAGTAAGGTCAAGGAGCTTTGCCAGGGATATGTCCGAGCCAGAGAGCGCAGCTCGCGCTTAGGGGCAGGACCCCACACCTGTCCACTATTACCAGGAGCTCCACCAGATCCTGGGGGGTGGGAAAAAATTTTCCCCACCCATCATGGTGGACTCCAGCCTCCAGACCCGTTGTCACCCAGCTGGAGGTCACAGTTGATGAGGAGCAGAAGGATCAGAGTCAGCTGGAGGAGGAGGAGACGGAGACCATGACCCTGTTCCTGGAGCCAGTGCCTGTGAGCCAGGACATCTCCCAGGCCTCATCGGCCACTGGGGAAGGATCTTCAGGTGAGTGGTCTTAGTTTGTCACGCACACAGGGCAGGGGAGGCTGGTGCACAGCAGGTGGGGGATGAGTGTCACTCAGGCTGCTTGGGCTGGACATCGTACTGTGGTCCACAGTTTTAGTGTGTGGCATGCAGATGCAGCAAGCAGTCCCTGAGCAAGGGAGGGATCCAGATGCCAGGCTGAGGGGACGCCACACATGTCCTGCCACGGGGAGGAGGGGCACCTGCCACAGCTGGAAGCAGGCTAGCCACAAGGGCACAGGCATGACCCCCAGACACACCGAGGAGTGCCACACACAGCACATAGGCATGCCTGCATGTGCAAGGCACCATCGCTCCTGCAAGCAGCACTGCCAGGTGCAGGTGTGCGTGCGGATACCAGGGAGGGCCAGGATGCTCCTGGTTCCTCTGATGCCCATGAGGGATACCCATGACACTTCTCTTGTCTGCTTGTCCATGGGCCGGGGGTGTGGGGCAGTTGGAAAGCAGGCAGCACAGGGGGCCTCTATGAGGCATGGCCCGCTGTGTAAGCCACATATGGCCTTGCTCCCAGGACATCCCCCTCCTCTACCCCAAGGACTGTTGGTCGCTGCTCACAGAGGAGGGCACAGCCTCAGGGACAGTGTCTGCAGGGATGACTAACCATCTCTCCCTCTTTGTGTTCTCCACAGCTGGACCAGCTGAGACTGAGGGGTGAGCCACACTACCAGAGCCAGCCGCCAGAGCCCAGGGGACCCTAAGCCACGCCAGGGTCCAGGAAGACCTGCAGCAGATCCTGGTGCAGAAGGTCCGCAAGGACTCCGAATTGTGGAACCATGCTTGGGACCAGCGCATGCAGTGGTGTGATAACATGTGTGCTGTCATGTCACACTCCTGGCCCCCACTCTCCTGGCCCCCCTACTATGCCCATTCCCCCTCCGCCTGCCACCCATGAGATGCCCATTACCCCTTCCCTCTCCCCCTCCTGCCATCCCTGACCCCATCCCAAACCCTCCTCCTGCCCACCATCCTGTGGTCCCCAGACTCACCCGACCCCAACTCCAACGAGGTCCCCGCACCCGACATGACACATCTGGCTGCCCCCCTACACTTCCAGGTTATGAGGCCCCTCCCCCTGCCCATCTTTTTTGATTTTAAGATAAATACAGACTTTGTCTTGTTCACAACCAAACAGGTGTCTTTATTCTGAGGTCAGGGAAGGGGTGAATGGAGGGCTTGTGGTGGGGAAGGGATAGGGCTGCAAGCCAGAGGTCTCTAGTGGGAGGCCCTGGGGAGAGTTACTGAGGTGCTTGAGAGAACTTCTCCCTCAGTGCCTCCTGGATGTGCACCCTGGCCTGATCGGCCTGTTGGATGGCAGTTGTCCTTGGCCACTGAAAGGCTTGCTTTCCCCTTCCTTTCCACAAAGTTGTGGAGGACACAACATGCCGCGACCACCTTGGGGATGGTGTGCTTTTCCACGTCCAGGCAAGTCACGAGGCACTGAACTGCACCTTGAGGCAGCCGAAGGCACACTCCACCTGGATCCAGGCCCAGTTCAGGCGGGCATTAAATTGGTCCTTGCTGGGGTCCAGGTGTCTGGTATATGGCTTCATTAGCCACTGCATGAGGGGGGTAGGCTTCCCCCACAATGCACAGTGGCATTTGCATGTCCCGAACTGCAAAGTCATGGTGGGGGAAGAATGTGCCCACCTCCAGCTTCCCGTAGAAGCTGGAGTTTCTGAAGATGTGGACATCATGTGCCCTGCTTGACCACCCGACAAAAATGTCTGTGAACTGCTCACGATGATCAACTGGGGCCTGCAGCACCATAGAAAAATAGCCCTTCCTATTAATATACTGGGCTGCTCAATGTTCTGGTGCTTGGATCAGTATGTGGGTCCCATCAATGGCTCCAGAGCAGTTCGGGAACCCCAGGGCAGCAAATCCGGCCACGACTGGGTCCAGGTCTCCCAAGTGGATGACCCTCCACAGCAGGGTCGAGTTGATGGCCCTCAGCACCTGCAGAAGGAGACAAACACAAAAAATAGAGAATGAGAGAGGGAGTGCCTGAGCCCTTGGGAGGTGGCTGCCCCCCTCTCCTCCCTTCCCTCCCCTCAAACACCCCAGGAGCCACCCCCTATGAGGCCGCCCCGCCATGAGGCCGCTCCTCCAAGGCAGGAAGGCACAACCCTCCAGGGATGGGCTTTCCCCCACCCACTCCATCCCCAACTGCTCCCAACCCCCCTTTCCCAAGGGTCCCCCTTTTTGAGGATTCCCCCCCATTGCAGGGACTGCAGCCCCAAGAGTGCCTTACCTCTGTGAGGAGGGCCCCGATGGTGCACTTTCCCACACCAAACTGGTTGCCCACCGACTGGTAGTTTTTGGGGATGGTGAGCTTCCAGAGGGTGATTGTGACCCGCTTCTCCAGGGGGATGGTGGGCCACAGGTAGGTGTTGTATCTCTGGAGGGCAGGGACGAGCCAGGTACATAGCTCCAAAAAGGTGGCCTTCCGCATGTGGAAATTTTGGAGCCACTGCTGGTCATTACACTGCTCCATGACCAGCCAGTCCCATCAGTCCGAACTGGTGTCCAGCCTCCAGAAATGCCTCTCTGCAGTGGGTTGTGATTACCAGAGTGTAGCTCTTGCACCCACGGAGAAGGTCCCCAGAATGAGCTCGGGATTGAGCTCAGTCAGGACTGGGAAGGCAGCTGGCACAAAGTGCTACAAAAAGTGCAGCATGGCCTTGTGGGGCCATTGCATGCTCAGGGGCAGCTCCAGCTCCATGGCACCAAGAGAAAAGCTGTGGTGTCCAAAAAAGCTGGGTAACCAGAGTAGGCACTGTGAGAGCTTTGCTGTCCTTTGAAGAGATAGGCAAGCACTTAGCAGAAGCAGAGAAATGGCTGTCCAGGGGGGTCCCTTTAAGCACATGTCTCTGCAAGACTCTGGCACCAGTACTAGGAAACAACTGGTGACCTAAAGCCCTGCCTCGAGTGGTTCCAGGTGGCCTTTTATGCGAGAAAAAGTTGAATTGCTTTTTCAATGAGCTTTTGTGTGTGGACACTCTTTTTCGGAAGAAGTTTTTTTCAGAAGATTTCTTCCGATAAAAGCTTCTTCCGAAAGAAGCCTGCAGTCTAGACATAGCCTAACTGTGCATCATGAGTGAGAAGATGATTGCAACACCTCAGTAATTGATTGGGGAGCTTGCAATTAGGAGTGGAGTAAGAAGGATTTCAGAGTGTGTAGAAGGGTTGGATAGGGTACCAATCCCTGTGAAAGCACTAAGGATTGGTTCATCTCAAGTTATTGAGGCACAATGGAGAAGTCACCCAAATGGTTCTATTTCTCTTTTGTACTTGTTTTCCTTTACTTTGTGTTCACTGTTTTCCCATTTGCTTCTTCCTAATTGTGGTCCCAAGAGGGTCTCTCTCTGGATATTATCAGCTTCCCCTCCATCTTCCCCACCTGCGATGCACTCAGTTTCTTGGAAGCAGACCCTGATACTCATTCCTGAATGAGCACAGCTAAACTCTCCTAAAGAAAGGGCTGTATGCAGTGATCCTGAGATAATGATAAATCTTACATTTCTAATATATAGCTCTATTCATGAAGAATCCTCATTGTTCTTTTTCTAAAGATCTCAACAGCCCACACAGATTTGCAGCAGTACTGAGGTGTGCATGTATATAACTGGGGCATGGCAGCGCCTTACTGATATTTCCTGTCCCTAGAAGATATAGTGTGTGTAGGATTGATTAAATGGTTTCTTGGAAGGGTGCAGCTGCTGCAGGCTGGTTGTTTAGCGTGGCCTGCAACACAAAATAAAGGCAAATAAAATAAAACAGAGCACTTGATAGAGAAGGCAAAAAAACCCGACCCCAAAACAAAGAAACAAAAACCAACCCCCCAAACCCAAAAACCTGTTGGGTTCAGTTTTTTGTCATAGCTGGGCTTGAAGCAACAGTGCATATAAGAAGCTCTGAGTGGGTCCTAGGATGAAATGGTGCAATTTGGGGCGTACAAAGCACTGTTCTGGCTTTCATTACATATCTGCAGGACCTAGCAGTCCCAACAGCCACCAGGCGAGTAGGAAGTTTGGACCCTCCTGAAATAAGTTTAATTTTTTTAATTGTCCTTCAGACCTAGCTGCCTAATAGGGCTTTGTGTTGTACACATATGGCAGAGTCAGGCTCACTGCAGTGCACGAGCAGCTCTGCACACATGTGCCATATGTAAATAATCATCTAGTCACGTAAACACAAATACTAAATGATAGCTATAAATGAATTACTACGCAGAAGAGGGATATAGCTAACAGTAACTGTGTAGGCATATGTCCTTTCAGTAATATTTTAATTATAGGAATTCTTGGCATTGGTAATGGGAAAAAACTTTTGGCTGTATGCTCAGGCCCTCTGGGTCTTGCAATCTCTGCTGTAGAGGAATGTTTGGGCTGTGGTTGTGACAGCCAGCACAAGCCACTCCTATCTCCACCTTGTGAGAGCTATTATCAGTTGAATGAATTGAAAGCATCCCTGCTGACTGTTCTACAGGCCATCAAGGCTACTGCTCTATTCTTTAGAAACCAAGCAGAGGAGAGCAGATTCACTTAACACTAACAGGGCTAGTCTCTTTTTCCCTCCCACAGACTGTTTGGCTATTTTTTGTTTAAGTTGCTAAGATGTAACTTGCTGATATTTACTGTTTTAAATAGGTACAAAAATGAACACAAAAGGCTACAAAAATGAACACATTTACTGTTTTAAATAGGTACAAAAATGAACACAAAATCAGTGGATGTGGTCCTCTCCTATCACAAGATTTTCATCAGTAAAACTCCAACTTCCAGTGAGTGACTGCTGATTTATACTTGTGTAAGTGAAAAGTCAGTCCTGTCTAAAGGACCTGACTTACAGACAAATGCAAAGGATTTCAAAGATGCTATCCTCCATTCCCCCTGCTGTGGCTAGGTACTATACTTAAAACAGAACAGCATGGGATAGAATGTTAGATTGTTTGGCTACTACTGTAATACAGGATCAGCTAAGGATAACATCTAAGTAACTTTGAATTTTCATGCTTTCATTGGTTTGTAAGTCTCTAGGGGTATGTCTACACTACAAAGTTAATTCGAACTAACAGCCGTTAGTTCAAATTAACTTTCATAGCGTCTATACATACAAACTGCAAGTTCGAACTTAATTTGAACTAGCGGAGCCTTAACTCGAACTAGGTAAACCTCATTCTACGAGGACTAATGCCTAGTTCGAATTAAGTCATTCAAATTAAGGGCTGTGTAGCCACTTAATTCAAACTAGCTGGGGGCTAGTCCTTCCCAGGTTCCCCCTGGTGGCCACTCTGGGCCAAACCAGGAAAACTCCTCTTCCCCAACCCCGGGGCCCTTAAAGGAGTAGACTCTGGCCAGACGGCACTTGCCACAGCCAGCCCTGCCAGCAGTCTCTGCCCCGACCCAGTAGCCGCAGGATGAGCCAGGCAGCCAGCGACAGCCAGCCATCCCCCACCCAGTCTCCCAGCACCCAGGGGCCAACCAGGGGCCGTAGATGGCGCGCGCCCTCCTGGTCTAGTGCGGAGGTCATGGACCTCACTGAGGTTTTGGGGCAGGCCCCCAACCTCCATGATCTCCGCACTAGGAGGAGGAACGCGGCCGTCTACGGCCGCATAGCAGCCGTCATGGCCCAGAAGGGACACAGGCGCACGCAAGAGCAGGTGCGCCTGAAAATTAAACAGCTGCAGCAGGCGTACACCAGGGCCACCAGGGGTGGTGCCGCAGCAGGGGCTGCCACCTGTCCCTACTTCCCCGCCCTCGACAAACTCTTGGGGGGCGGGGCGGGGCGGTCCGCGCCAGCCCAGGAGGCAGCGAGCCAGGACCAGAGGGCCCTGACCTGGGCACACCGAAGGGGCCTCCGCCAGCTGTTCCGGCACTGGATTTCGCAGGGTCGTCCGGGGACGCCATACCGGGTAAGTGTCATCACTGTCCCCTGCCTGGGAGGGAGGCGGGGGGGGGGGGGAGACCAGGGACCGCGCACGTGGGCCATGCCTCCCACGGATCATGCAGCCACCTGTGCACGTACGAGCATGTGCTATGCCACCCTTGGGCAGGTGGCTCCAGCTGTGTGACACCAAGGGCCGTGGTCCAATAGGCACATGCGTGTGTGAAGAGACCTGACATGCTCCCGACCCCGGGGCGGGACCCAGCAGGATGCTCTCCCTTCACACACCCCCTCTACACAGAGGCAGGGAACATCTCCCCCCCGCCCCGGCCACATTATACACGGCACAGGGACATGGGTGCGGTCTTGGGGCAGCTCCCAGTCCCAGGGAGAGCCAGACATCCTGGCCATGGCCTCTGTACAAACACAACGGCTCTGACGGTGCAGGGCACGGTCACCCTCACGTCGCTGGGGGGAGGAGCTGGGCATCATCCACTGTGTCCCCAGGGAGAACTGATCACTTCTCTTCTTTCTCTACAGCTGTACCAGCTGCTCGTGCAGGGCACACAACCCCACCCGGGACATGCTCCCGCACCCGTGGCCTGCTCTGGACCACCACCACGGAGCAGGATTACTGGGACCAGCACCTGGGGTCCCTGCGAGCCCTGAACTGCACCATGGAGGCCTGGATGCGGGCAGACCTGCAGCTCTGCCAGGAGCAGTTGGCTGAGGAGCGAGCCAGAAACGCTACCCTGCAGGCCCTGCTGCAGAGCATGGTGCCCCGTGCCCATCCTGTGCCTGCTGCCCCCCCAACAACTGTCCTTCCTTCCACTCCTGCCCCCCCTCCCACCTCTTTCTCCTCAACCCCCACGCCCTCCTCCTCAATGTCCACATCCCCCCACCTCAACCTTCGCGCCCCCCCACCCCATCCCCCCGGGGACGCCGAGGCCCCCTCCCTCGCCGTGCTGGGAGGCGGTTGGCCCGGTGAGACCCTCACCCCTGATCCCTGAGTTTCCCCTCCCCCTCCTTCCCCTTGCTTCCCCCTTCCAGCTCCCTCCTCCCAGGTTTCCCCCTCCCCTCTCCCACCCTCTCTCTTGCCCTCTCCCGCCTCCTTTCCCCCATCTCCCCACAGTTTCATTCCCCCTCTCCAGTTGTGTTGAATAAAGAGACTTGTTATTTTTGAAAATACGTGTCTTTTATTTGACTTCAGGAAGGGGGGCCTAGGGAAGTGGAAGGAGGAGAGGGAGGAATGGGGCACAAGCCCCTGGTGGGGCAGACTGGGGAGACTGTTAGCGCTCCTCAGGGTGGAAGCTCTCCCGCAGGGCCCCCTAGATCCTGACATCCCCTCGATGGTCCTCCCAGATGGCAGCCTGCAGAGAGTTCAGTCAGGCTGCCGGCAACGTGTCCACGAGACGCAGCAGAGTCCCTGGGGGCAGGTCTGGTTCCATGTTGCAGAGTGCCGTGGTGCCCCGAGTGAGGGCAAGCAGAGCACTCCGAGACACAAATGCTTTGCTGTCCCTCATCGAGGTAGACCAGCAAGCGGGGAACCCTGAGAACTGTCTGTCCGGGGTGGGAGGTCGGGTCCCTTTAAGCACAACCCTCGGCTAGCCTGAGGCAGCAGCTCCACACTCTAAGTCCTGGTTCCGGCCAGCCTTAAGTTCAGTTCAGGGTCCACTCAATGTGGACGTGCTAGTTCGAATTAGCAAAACGCTAATTCGAATTAGTTTTTAGGTCTAGATGCACTAATTCGAATTAGCTTAGTTCGAATTAACTAATTCAAACTAGATTAGTTCGAATTAGTGCCGTAGTGTAGACATACCCTATGTGAGATTTAAACAAACTCTGTATCTGCTAGTAAATAATGAAATCAGTAGATTACAGTGACAGTTCTTTTACATCCACTTTGTACTGCACTGTTACTATCAGCCCAATCTTTATAGAACAATAAATGATAGGTTAGCCTGGAATAGCTGCAACAAATTTTATTTTATTTTATTAGTAATATAATAATTTTATTTCCCAATGCAGTATGTTTCTCACACATTTTATATTCTGTGCTTTGTGCCATTTCCCCTTCCTAATTAAAGCTCCATTAATTCACTTCACTACAGCAATAATCAATGGCCAGGGAGGAGGATGGAAGGAGAGAGAGAGAGCTGTTGAAGTAAATGAAGCATTACCCATACTGCTGTACACACCAGCGTCTGTTCTTGTGCTAGCATCGTATGCCTGCTTCTGAGCATTACAAAGATAACTCATTTCCTGGTGCTTTCCAAGCTCAAGGGCAACAGTTACCTTCTCACCACAAAGAGAATAAGTACTGGCTGGTGTAATTTTGGAAATATGTAGCAATTATTTGCTGCAGAAACTCAGATCCCAGCTCTCCTTAATGAAGAATGACAAAGACCCGGGTTCAGAGAAGGTGGCCCAGAGCTGCGAAGAGTCACTATTCTGTGCCATTAGTTTGCAGAGCCTCCACATGGATTAACTATCCTTTTCTTTTTCATCCCTTTTTTTCTAACTTGTTTTCATGATCTGATCAGCTCCAGTGTCTCATCTGTTCCTCTCATCTTTTCCTTTGCATGGTGTGATTACCAATGATCAAATTAGGCTCATTTGATTATTCCCTCTTATATATTACTTTCATTTTTGACTTATTATATTTTAAAATATAAGAATATTTATTTTTTCTTGACATGACATCCTCTCTTACTCTATTTAAATGAATAGGATCATACTGTTTCCTTATTTTCCTACTTTGATTAACTATGCAGTCTTTGTAGCTTTCCATCCTCAGGTAATAGCTCTTTGGTTTTTCTCGCTCTCTCTGTATATATATAAATATATATATATATATCTCCCTACAGAAATATGATTTTTAAAGCTAATTTCATTTTGATGTCCCAAAGACTACATCATAGCTATATGTACCTATACCCTGCTGTCGGAAACAATATGTGTTTGATTCCTCCATGTGTGCAATAATTAGTCTCTCTTCTCTGGTCATATTTCACATGATCATATCATCTGCAATGGAAACAATCATGTAAAGCTAGAACACATTGCTTAACGCTTTAATTTCCTGATTTTTTTTCAGTTTAAAACCGACTTTTGGCAATTTTTAAAAAGGGGGTGAAGGGTTGGCTTGTTTGTTTATTTATTGGTTTTGGTTCATTTTTACAATTACTTTGTGAAGATAATTTTGGATGAAAATAAGCAAATAATGTCTCAAGAACAACCTAAGTGATACCTGAAGAGCTGACCTCCCTGCTGTGAATTAGAAATTGTTTGGAGTAATAGTTGTCTTTCATAATTTTTCCTGCTCAGTGTTGGTTTTGGATCAATAGTAATTATGGATGAGATTTTTCCAGAGCACCTAAGGGTATGTCTAGACTACACGGCTCCGTCGACAGAGCCATGTAGATTAGGTTTCTAGACGTAGGGAAATGAAGCGATGATTTAAATTATCGCTGCTTCATTTACATCAGAATGGCTGCCGCGCTGTGCCGATCAGCTGTTTGGCGGCACAACGCGGTAGTCTAGACGCTCCGCGTTCGACAAGGGAAGCACTTGTCAACTGTCCCGTTATGCCTCGTGGAATGAGGTTTACTGGGGTGGTCGACAAGGGCTTCCCTTGTCGACCACGGAGCGTCCAGACTACCGTGCTGTGCCACCAAACAGCTGATCGGCACAGCGTGGCAGCCATTTTGAAGTAAATGAAGTGGCGATTATTTAAATCGCGCTTCATTTCCCTTTTTCGAGTACACTAATCTACATGGCTCCGTCGATGGAGCCATGTAGTTTAGACCTACCTTAAGTGACTTTGGAGCACAAGGCACATAAATTTACATGACATGTAAGCACTTAAATCCCTTTGTGACTCTAGTGCTAAGTTATTTTGGAGCACACCTGCTTCAGCACCCAAGTCCAACATTTAGATTCTCAGATCCTCTCAGTTGCCACCCAACTTTGTAGGTGCCTAAAGTCCCCACGCATCTATGTCTCTGTCAACAAAGTCTGGTAACTGACTACAAATCTGCTAGTGAAGAAGACAATTGATGCCTAGATCTCCACCAATCTCATTTATAAGACTCGGAGGGTCCCTCAAACTAATCTTTCCCCTGTACAGTCTGGTGAGCATTTTCAGAGATTAACTGATCAGTCCCCACACAAGATACACCTGCTGAAAGAATTGATAGTGGTGCCTCCCCTCATAGTCTTTAGTTCGGAGCCTTCACCCTGAATATGGGAGAGTTTGGGTTCAACCCCCTACCTGTCCTAATATAGAGCAGAGATTTGGACCTCTCTGGACTACCTTTTTGGTTAGTGCTGCAACTTGGAGGAATAGTTGTCTTTCTGAGGCTACGTCTACATTGCAGGCTTTTGCTGGCAGAGAATATGCTAATGAAGTGCTCATTAGCATTTGTCGTGCTGTCATTTGCATATTCTCTGCTGATGCTTTTTGCACAAGAGGTTTTTGCGCAAAAACAAGCAGTGTAGACGGGTCCATTTTGCACAAAAAACCTCTTTTGCGCAAGATCTGTATACCTCCTTTTTTGAGGCATAAGGGATCTTGTGCAAAAGGGGTTTTTTTGGTGCAAAACGGACTTGTCTACACTGTGCTGGACCCTCAGGCAGAGAATATGCAAATGACAGTGTGACAAATGCTAATGAGCGTTAACATACTCTCTGTCAGCAAAAGCCTGCAGTGTAGATGTATCCTGAATGCAACCTACTATGAGATATCCTTCCCCATGAAGTGCTTCTATTGGAACTGTTGAACTCAATAAATAATCATTGGAGCAAGGACTTGAATTTGGGTTCCTGATGCTCTAACGACTTGGCAATAGAATCATTCTCACTCTTTCCCAAAGACTATTTAATTACTTAAACAAAGTAGAATAACTCTAAAAGGAGAGCCATATATCCTAGGGTAACCTGTAGACCACTGGGTCAAGTGCTGTTCAAGTTTTAAGATAGAGTGGAGTAAATCTGGTGAATTCCCTATAACATGTATAGTTGAACATTATTGCTCCACATAATTGTCTGTCACCACGTTACTTCACTGGGCTTTGAAGGAGTTCAGCACCTTGCAGGAGTTGGCACCTTCCAGAATTGGGCCCTAAATCAATACAACTGAGTAGACTAACCAAAAAATCTTCTACTCCGATTGCTTGGCCAAAGTTGATTGTAAACAACAACAATAACATAAAGAAAATATATAATGTTGGAGTGGCAAGGAGTCCTGTGGCACCTTATAGACTAACTGAAGTGTTGGAGCATAAGCTCTGCCCACATATATACACCAGCAACACCATCACAGGACCTAACCACATCAGCCACACCGTCACTGGTTCATTCTCCTGCACATGTACTAACGTAATATATGCCATCGTGTGCCAACAATGCCCCTCTGCTATATACATCGGCCAAACTGGACAGTCCTTACGTAAAAGAATAAATGGACACAAATCAGATATTAGGAATGGCAATATACAAAAACCTGTAGGGGAACACTTCAATCTCCCTGGACACACAATTGCAGATCTAAAGGTAGCCATACTGCAGCAAAAAAACTTCAGGACCAGACTTCAAAGAGAAACTGCTCAGCTACAGTTCATCTTCAAGTTTGACACAATCAGCTCAGGATTAAACAAAGACTGTGAATGGCTAGCTAACTACAAAAGCAGCTTCTCCTGTCTTGGTATTCACACCTCCAGATCAGCTACTAGAAGTGGGCCTCATTCTCCCTGATTGGATCCACCTCATCATCTCTAGCCTGATTCTGGCTTGCATATTTATACCTGCCTCTGGAAATTTCCACTACATGCATCTGACGAAGTGGGTCTTTGCCCACGAAAGCTTATGCTCAAACACTTCGGTTAGTCTATAAGGTGCCACAGGACTCCTCACCACTTTTGCAGATTCAGACTAACACGGCTACCCCTCTGATATATAATGTTAGGAAACTGCTGATGTCCACAAGAGATAGGGGAAAAAAGTGAAGAGAGAGAAAACAAGGTTGATCACTGACAAATCCTGTTCATGTGGCTCTTGTTAGCACTAAGCTAGTTGCTTTTGCAAAGCCAGTCAAAGGACATTAAACCCTGGGGTAATACACTAATATTGTCACTGGTGGTAGCTTTGCTTTAACTTTGAGCACTTCATATCTCTTTATTCTCTATCCATAATTGTGTTAGATTATAATAAGCTTCCAAAAACAATTTATAAAAATTGGGCTGATTTTGAATGCTGTTAAATAATACTAATTTGTTGCTCTCTCTTACACTCATGCTCTACCAGCATTTTAATGTTTGGAGAGCAAATAAGGAATTTCTAAACAGTCCCAGAGGGACATTGTGCTAATTCTTTGTGTGAGAAAAACCTTATAATTTGAGCATGCCTTAAGCACCACTAGTTTATGATAAGGTCTTTGTAAAAGTGCAATGGATCTTTAACTGATGGCTCAGTTAAAATGTTATGAATATAATTGGCTAGAAAAGGAAAATTCTATTCTCCCATGGATTATATATAAGTGAATGATTCTTCCTAGTGTCCCCACAAATGCATTTCAAAGGATAAGATCTAACAAAGATCTTATTGTTTGGGGTCACTATCTTTGAAGGTGTGAATACTGTTGGCATTAAGAGCTTTCCCTCTCTAAAAGAGTCCTCTCCTGAGAGTATGTATTACTTTAGAGAGAGAGAGAGAGAAATTCTATTGGATGAACAAATCTCATCTTGGCATGCCTATTGCAAATCTTTAAAAATGCATGGAGTGGGTGTTACTAATACAAAAAGGATATTTTAGTAAATAACTCTTTCTATGCTGCTAAAGGTCAGCAATATGAAGAAAAGTGGCATCATTTCCACTTAACTAATAACTAACCATACAATCAAGATAAGAGTGATTTATGATCCACTTGTGCAGTGACAAGGCACACAAGTGCACTGCTTTTATAATTCAGTGAAAGGCAGGGGCATTATCAGCTATTGGTATTATTAACAGGTGACATTAAACTATCACTGCATGGGAATGTACGTAGTTTAATATTCAATGGAGTGCTCTAATTGCGGTTGACTGTTTGGAACATGCACATCCATTATTCACAGATGCAAGATGTGGAATTGTATTGATTTCTTTTAACTATGCATAGAAGAGCAGTTAAAGCATCTTATTGTTGATCTCTTTATATACATGTGTGAAGTAAACTGTTCAAAGGTGCAGCAACCACACAGAGACAGTGACAGGTGATGTGGATACAGCAGTCTGTTGAACTGTATAATTTCAGTTTTCCCTTCACTGAAAGTCTAATGAAACCGCTCTATGTTGTATTCCTCTGAATAAGGACCTGAACACATTCGGCATGATAATGTGCACTTTGGGCTAAAATATTTTTTCCCCGCAGGCAGGCATAGCTAAAGTTTCAATGAGCACTGGTTTTAAAAGCTTCTCTTATGATAACATTTCTTCAAGAATCAAGGTACATACATGTAGAAAGACACTAAATATAATAGTGCATTTTGCTTTCACCACCAATTACCTCTGGGTAGTAAATTTCAGCTTTGTTGGCTCATCTAGACTGCGCTAAAGTGTCAAAAGGGGACATGCAAATTCCGCGGGAATTTGCATATCTTCTTCCGATCTCACTTTAGAAAGTGGAGCTTTTGAAAGTGAAAGTAATCAAGACGTAGTTTTTTTGGCAATCCACCCTTTTTCAAAAAGCCACGTAAACCTCATTTTTTGAGGAAAAGTGGCTTTTCGAAAAAGGGGGAGGGGTTGCCAAAAAACCCGTGTCTTAATTACTTTCACTTTCTAAGCTCCACTTTTGAAAGTGAGATCAGAAGAAGATACTCAAATTCCCGTGGAATTTGCATATCCCCTTCTGACACTTTGCATAGTCTAGATGAGCCCTCAGTGGCAAGTCTGTTAGATGTTTTAAAATGTCACCCTGAATATAGTTTAAACATTGTTGCAGACTGCTATCTTTTCTTTTATATTTCCATCATCGTATTTGTTAGTTACTTAACTAATCACATAGTTTGAATTGTCTACATATGACGCTGTTTTCCTCAGATGATGTTGACTAACATTGCTATAGAAGAATGGTTATTTTGAATCTTAGTAAGGTTTAGGATTAGAAGTTGCGTTTGTAACAATTCCATTGGCTCCTATAAATGTAAGTTGTCAGTATTCCCTGACTTTTCTGGGATTGTACCTTTGATTTTCAGTTTGTATAGTGTGTGGTAGCTGTCCTATATGGTGAAGTACACTTACAGTTGTCCTCCTGCTATTTTAAAGTACAACTATCAATCTGGACAATACTTTTCTTTGTCATAATAATAGTTTTATTTCTTCTGTTCAAGTTTTTTTTGTAAGTATAGGTTACAAAGCTAAGTTCTCAGTTGTTGGGCTTGTATTTGACTAATGTCCCTTTAGTACTTGTGGTAGAAATACTACGTCTCTTATTAACAAATTCCCAAGATTCAGTTAGATTAAGCAGAGTTCTTTATTATAATATTAACAATAATACTTAACTTTTAAATAGTGCCTTTCATCTCTAGATGTAAAAGTGCTTTACAAGGGAAGACTATTCCCATTTTACAGCTAGAGAAACTGAGGCACAGAAAAGTAATGTGACTTGCTGAAGGTCACATGGCCAGCTGGTAACACAGCAAGTCCAGCACACGCTGCATTTTAGCAGATTGTATGATGGTCACCAAAATTTAAGCAACCTTATCATTCCGGGAAGCTGAAGTGATTTTTCTCAAGCTCTGCTGTGTCTTAGCAAATATTTGAAATCTTGCCCTAAGTACTGCAGTCCACTGTCCATATTTTATGTCAGCCATCATATTGTAGATTGATATAGCTAATCTCGCCACTACTGCTCCTCTTGGTCATTCTGGAAATCTCAATGAATGCAGAATAGTAATCAATTAAAAGTAAATAGGTTTCTCTGACAGTTTGAAAGGGTCTCTATGAAGGTAACAGAAATGGAACAAGGTAATAAATAATTTATAGCTGGAGAAAATTAATCAAGAACCCCCAATTCCCACTGTCTCCACACACAGGTGCTCAATTACGCTACTTCTTAGAAAGGCGAGAGACCAATAACCAAGTCTCTGTGACATAAATGCATTTTATTATTAGGGAAGAAAGTATTCAAACATATAAATGCACTGAAGTAACCAATTCAAATTACAATGATACGTTTATTTGGTGGAGCACTTCTTATTCAGCTATATCCCCAAAATCTTTACAAATTTAAATATACATAAGTATATAGACTAAATGACAGGTAGCAGCGATAGCGTAGGACTTTTTATGGTGAATGGATGAGATCATAAACCAATTCACAGGAGGGAAAGAGGAAGGAATTAGGAAGCCTAAATGGGGGAGAAAAGATTATATTTCAAGTAAAGTGTAAAGAAAGATGGAAAGTTGATGAGTTTAATTGCACATCATTAAAACTGATGGAAGTTATCTATTGCTTTCAGTGGGAAGAGATCAAGAACTAAGAGAGTAACAAGGAGGTACAGGGAATGATGGAGGAGATGGCATTTGTGAACAGAGGGAAAACTGTGTTAATAGATAGGAAAGTGCAAAGTTGGATGAAAGGAAAGATGTATATGAGATCCCTAGGGATATTTAAAAAACATGGCATGATCCACCACACTTCATTCCATTTTGATACAAGCCTAACTCCACTGAAGCTGGTTAACTGAAATCAGTGGAACTACATGATATTAAAAATAGAGGAGTGTTGCTTTGGTGAATTAAGACCAAAGAACAACATTTTGAAATGTCTTCTGACACCAATGCAGAGCCAGTGGAGTTGGAGAAGGGAGAATATGTTGTTGTATTTCTGGGAGAGGGATGGGGGGGGAAGGGGTGACAGGAAGCAGAGGTGAACAAATGCTGGTTTCTCAAAGTCTAGGATTGCAATAGGTTAATTGTAATACTTCAGGTGAGAGGAGATTAAGGCATGGATTTAAATTATGCACATTAATGAGACCAAACTTCTATTCCGAAGCTGACTTTTCCATCTTCTATGTATAGTTGTGATGAGTTTACTGAGCACTTTAGTTGTAGCACTTGACAAGAATGGTGTTAAAACTGTTTGTGCTAATTCAGTGAGATGGTCACACAGCTCCTCCAGTGTAGGAACAAAGGGTGGCTGCTGTCATAATTTTATTGAGCCATCCATTTGGGTGATTCATGTTTGGATTTTTTAAAATTATCTGAGGTACCAGGGTACCTTGGCAGTAGCACCCTAGTATAAACAACAAAATGAATAGCCTTGCATTCAAAAATCCTTTCCTAGCTTTCTTATGGTCACCTATGGGGTATTTCATGACCGTTCTTGAGCTCTGTTATGTGGGGGACTCTTCTGAGTCCACACATGATCCAGTGAGCTATCACAGCTGCTATCTTTCCACTTATTGCAATGCAGAACATATATTTTCTACTCTTTTCTTATATTGTTCAGGACCTAGATAGTGGCTGGCAGCTTATTAGTGAAGGATCCTATATCTTAACCTTGGGAAACTGTTACCCACTTAATACCTTCATTTCGTCTTCAACTGACCAGGATGATCTCAGGTCAAGGGATGCAACTTTGTCCTCTCTTTCTCTCTCTCTCTCTTTGCCATCTTATTAAGCTATCATTTATTCAAAATACTGTGTCTTTTTTACTTTTTCTTATCAAAACCCCACTAGTATGGATCAACATATTCTGTGTTGTATAAATGTCCAATTTAATTCAGGAATCTCACCCGTGGATTTTGTGGAGCTGTTTATAACCCTGATGATGAGTCTCATGGTCCTTAGTTGATTGTGAAGATAAAGGGTCTAATTCTTCATTGCCTTGCATCATGCATAGTCATTTACGTTGATGAAAAATGGGTGCACATTGCTACTACCAATCATGCCATTCTGATTGGGTAGCATTTTACAGCCATTTTGCACTCTGTTTGCATAGGAGTAAATGATTGCACAAAGTGCAAGTCAGTAAAAAATCACTCCAGCTTTCACTGGCTTTGTAATCAATAATGGCCCAGTGCTTAGGGTACTAAAAACAGACATTACAGACCGAGATTCAAGTTCTTACTCCACTACAAAAGTTTCTATGTAACCTTGGGCAAGCGTCTCTGTGCCTCACAT
The DNA here is from genome assembly GCA_032595735.1 of Pelochelys cantorii. Classification (NCBI taxonomy): domain Eukaryota; kingdom Metazoa; phylum Chordata; order Testudines; family Trionychidae; genus Pelochelys; species Pelochelys cantorii. The sequence continues at coordinate 70,194,500 of CM064326.1, read as the reverse complement.
CCACATTTGTTAAGTGACAGTACTAATGCTCCATTCTCACATTAGAGATGGTGAAGTATTTTGGGATCTAAAAATATAAAAGCCAGGTATTATTTGAACAGGCTTTCTGTTTCTTTCATTTATAGATAACGTTGGGTCTTAACCAATCATTTTCCCCAGAACATCCTTTTCTTTCTCAGTGTGTGTGTGTGTGTGTGTGTGTGTGTGTGTGTGTGTGTGTGTGTACACTACATCTATGAAATCACATGTGGTGGCTCTTTCTGCCTAAGTTATATCTCAAATCCTTCAGAAGATTCATTTACTTATATTGCATCAAGTCCAATTAATTCATATTTTTAAACATTAGGTTTATGGTACGTTCAGCTTTTCAGAGAAAAGAAATATGAAATGAGGAAATAATTTTGCTCATACCATTAAGTTTCCATATATTGGTTTTGCATTGGAGACTAGGTTATTTAACAATTAGTCTGAATTACGCAATTGAGCAATTAAACATTTTTGCTCCTTTCATTATATGACTAATATAAAAAAGCTTCTTTTAATTTTACCTTTTTAGGATTAAATGTTTAGTGCCCAATTGCATGTGCAATTTTCAGTCTATATTTGCACAGATAACAACATATGTTTTCCTGTGCAATTCCTATGACTACACATACAAACAGGTTTTGGATGTCAGTTGTGCAGATTGTTGCAAATTGGTTTGTGATGGTTTCTAAGGGGTTAATAGAGCCCTATGGAGGCTGAACAGGAGGCAGCCAATTAGATTGGGGCTAAGAGGAACAGCTAATCAGAGCCTGTCAGTTTCATATGAGAGCTGCAGGGCAGATTAGGGTCAGTTATTCTATGGCAGTGGTCTCCAACCTTTTTAACCACAAGATTACTTTTTCAATTTAAGTGCAATGTAAGATCTACCTCAAACCCAAATGCCCTTGCCCCACTTCCTTCCTGCCCCTTCTTTGAGGCCCTGTCCCTCCTCCACCCCTTCTCTGAGGCCTCATCCTGCTCACTCCATCCCCCTTCCTCCCCCATCCTCACTCACTTGCACCAGGCTGGGGGAGGGGGTTGGGATGCAGGCTCTGGTCTTGGGTCAAGGGGTTTGGAGTGTGGGAGGGGCTCTGGGCTTAATCCAGGGTGGGGGATTGGGGACTAGTAGGGGTTTCAGGGTGCAAGCTTTGGGAAGGAGTTTAGGTGCAGGAGGATTCACGTCTGGGGAAGGAGGTTGGGTGTAGGAGGAGATTCAGGGCTGGGACAAGGGTTCAGGAAACAGGCTCTGGCTGGGCACCATTTAACTGAGACAGCTTCCAGCATGGTGGAGCAATGGGGTTAAGGCAGGCTTACTCCTGCCCGGGCCCTGCACCACTCCTGAAAGCAGCTGGCATGTATAGCAATGACTCCATGGCACCATGTGCTGCCCCTCACAGGCACTGAGCCCACAGCTTCTATTGGCCACAGTTCCCCACTACTGATCACTGGAAGCTGCAGGAGTGGTGTCTGCAGGCAAGGACAGCATGTGGAGACCCCCAGCTCTGCCTTTCTCAGGGGCTGCAGGGACATGCCAGCCACTTCCAGGAGCAGCAGTTACCATAGGGATAAGTGCTCCAGCCCCGACAGGTTAGGCATTTAGAACTCACTACTCAAAGAATTACATTTAAGCATAAGAGAGAAATGAAAATGATGAAATGCACAGACCAGTCAAAAACAAAAAACAACACAATCTGCAAGCAGTAAAAGGAGTAACAACAACCCCCCACATACGTGTTGCATCAGGAGATAAGCATGAAGGACAGTGTGTGTTTGTGAGAATGACAGAGACACGCACTGTGTGTGAGTGACAGAGATTTGCTTTTCCAAGCTCCCTCCATCCCCTCCTCTCTGTGTGGAGATAAGATACAGGAGTGGGGGGAGGAGGGACACCCTGAAACCAGCCCCCCCCCTTCTCCCTCCCAAACCCTGCACGGCAAGCAGAAGGCTCCCAGGAGGGCAGCTCCAAGGCAGAGAGCAGGAGCAGCAGGACAGTGGATGGAGGGGCAACTGAAGTGCCAGTGCTTGATAGCTTCCAGGCCAAACCAGTCAGGATCACCTGTCAGGGGCTCCAAGATCTACCAGTAGTTCCCAATCTACTGGTTGGTGACCACTGCTCTATGGAGTTTAAAGAAGGATCACTATGGCTGTGTCTAGACTACACCTCTCTGTCGACAGAGAGTTGTAGATTAGGCACGTCAAAATTGCTAATGAAGCAAGATTTAAATATCCCACACTTCTTTAGCATAAACATGGCCACCGCTTTTTTTCGAAATGGAGCTTTTTTGAAAAAAACCTGGCAGTCTAGATGTGGATCTGTTGAAAATAAACCCTTTTTCGACAGATCCTGTAAACCTCATTTTTTGAGGAATACAGGATCTGTCAAAAAAGGGTTTATTTTCAACGGATCCGCGTCTAGACTGCCGTTTTTTTCAAAAAAGCTCCATTTAGAAAAAAAGCGGTGGCCATGTTTATGCTAATGAAGCGTGGGATATTTAAATCCCTGCTTCATTAGCAATTTCGACATGCTTGATTTGCATCCCTCTGTCTACAGAGGGATGCAGTCTAGACGTAGCTTAGGTGCCTGTCAGGTAGAAGGAAGTGCTGCTAGTAGGGAGAATGGAGGTAGAGAGAGCTCCCTGCTGTCTGCTAGGATATGTGGGGGAGGCCCTGAGGCAGGAATGTAGAGGATGCTGGGGCCACGGGGAAGTGGTTGGACAACTGGCAGCAGCATTTGGATAGTTAGACTGCAGCGCTCACCCCTAAAGGGGGAAGCACAGATCATGCCATGGCTGAAGGGCCATATCATAAAGAGGACGCAGTGGTCCTTGGAGCAGAAGTGACAGTGGGCACCATGGGGAGAGTGTGTGCTGACCCGTTGAGCTAATCCTCAAGATGGCCAGCAGGCAGAGCTAGCATAATGGGTGGAGCCCCATTACAAGCCCTTTTCAAAACTCATCCTCAATTTTATGTTTTAATTGGCTTTTTCTCACTGATGACACGGTCCAGGCAGTAGAGAGGAACCTATCTCTGCCAATGATATGGAAATCCCTTTCCTGCAGTCAGATGACTTAGGCATCTAAGCTGTTTCTTGCAAGAACAACTTGAGTGTCTGCCTACTCCACAGACATTGGGTATGTGGGAAGGCAAAGGTGCTGGCAGCAGACTTCCTAATAACTTTTAGCTCAGTGGTTAGGGCACTCACACAGAGAAACCTCTGTTCAATTCCTTCCCGCTCCCTGATGAGGAGAAGGGATTTGAACAGGAGTTTCCAACCTCTCAGAGGAAAACTTCCATGGAATATTCTCATATGGGTCTCTTTCAGTCTCGGCCATCAAATCTATTCCACTTTAATTACATATTAATTGGGACAGAGCCAGAGTGAGAATGACTCTGTTGCCCAGTGGTTAGGATACTCCCTGTTCCCATTCCAAACCCTTCTTTTCAGGTTGTGGGGGGAATAAAATGGGCCTCCCATTTCCTGGGAGAGTGTTCTAACCAGTGGGATCCTGATGCTGTCCCTACCTCTTCCTCCTTTTTTTGCCGATCGGGAGTGAAGGTAAATCTGCTCGAAGCATGCCTGCTGGTTTTGGTTTATGGGCAAGTTAGGTGGGCAATACTTTCCTTCAGCTGATTTGAAGATTGCTCTGGAAACTATTTGGATACCTAGAACGAGGCATAGTGTGCAATGACCAGAAAAATAGGTGCCTAGGGAACTTTTACAGAAAAAATGCAAGCACAGCATCAAGTCAGGTTTGAATTGGTGCATCTGGTCAGGGATTTTGTGGATCACAGGGGTGCCTAAATTTGTCACAGGCCTCTAAATCTGGATTTTAGACATCGAAATCCCTTTGTGGATCTGTCCATAACCCTCAGATTTTAAAGCTATTTAGATATTGCTCTACCCTACATCACAATGCCAAATACATTTAGGATAATAAATCTTATTTTCAAAGGGGGTATAGTCACGTGGGAGTCTAAATCTCATTGACAATTTGTGAAATTTAGGCTCCTAAGGGTTTAAGTCCTTTTTTAGAATGAGAGTTAGTCTTTTAACTCAATTAGGCATTGCAATGATAATTCAGCAATGCCTAAATATGTTTAAAATCTGGGCCTTATTAAACATAGACTGTCTGTGCCAAGATCAGGAGTAGACTGAGGTCTTCTAATTCTTACCCAGTTACACTAATCCATTCAATCATGATGCCACATCCATTAATAAAGTGCTATTCATTATAACTTCAGGACCTTGTGAATTTTGTGAAACCTTCAGTTTTGTGAAATGACTGAACAAAACGCTTTCAAAGCAGACTTAATGTCACATTAGACACTAGATTAAAATCAAAATATTTGCAAAGTGCAAATTCCTGTGTTTGCAGGCTGAATCAGGTAATAACCAATGTGACTTGGTCTTGAAGTTGGTTTCACTGTCATCTGTGAATGTAAAACTATGTTTTTGTGCACATAACTGCCAGTGTTTGCTGGCCTGTAGTGTACATATGGATTTTCTGTGCATATACACATTATGCCTTGCTTTGATGATTTGGTTCACAACGTCCAGTTTGTGTAATAGGAGTTATTAAATTAGAGATTGACTCATCTAATTTTATTTGCTGGAATACATGTCTTTGATCTGATTAAGAGAACAGTTTTGATTCTGAGATCTTTTCTGCTGCCTCTTCAACACTTTTAATCAGCTAATATATTTAATTGCATGATTTAAATGACATGAACCAACAATATATATCCATATTTATGATTTTACAATCACCAATCTAGAATTAATCGAATCCATAGATTGTCCCTTTCTGTTAATACATTCTAGATTACCCATATTATCAAGGGTTTTTTTTGGAGGGGGGGCATCTTTTTAGAGGAATAAGGATTTGTTGCTTTGAGTAGGTAATTTCTGTATTCATTTTGTTGTATTCATCTAGATATCCTAATTTCTACCAACAAGTCCTCCGCTTGCTGTAGAAAATTCTATAGCATTATCAAGTAGAGCTGGGTAAAAGTTTGGGGAAAAACTGCCTACAAATATCTAAAAATTAGAGACTGAATTTTAATTTGCTATGTTAGCATTGCTTTTGTAATTGCATCTTATGAAAGTTTGTGGAAAACAGATCGCAGACCCATAGCCATAATCTGTTTTATGACAACTCAGACTTGTTTTGTGAGGAAGTAGCAAGGTGGCCATATATTTTAATTTGTGAAGGAGCATGGTATGTAGCATTACACAGAAGGGGAGGAAGGAAGAACAAACAGGGAGATATGGAGGAGAAAGGGCTCAGTGGAGGTCCCATTCATCACCTATGAGCCCACGTCACAGAAGTTCAGGCAACAAGACCCTTGCAATCTCTGGGAAAAGTGAATGAGTGAAAGTGCTTAGGCAAAAGTATGGGGTGGGACTGGCTGTTTGTTCTCCTAGGGCATGTCTACACTGCAGCGTTATTAGATGCACTGTGAGCATCTACACAGCAAGCCTGTTATTTTGAAATAATTCCAAAATAACAAGCTTCTTATTCCACAGTTGGGGAATCCCATGGAGGCAAAGCCAGTGATGATGTGGTCCACGTTGCCTAGGATGATGACGATGCTGTGCAGCAGGATGGTGTTGATGGTCCTCACCACCTGTGAGAGGATACAAACAGAATCACTGGGTTGTCAGAGCCCTTGAGAGTGCCGAGTCCAATCCCATTCCACAGCAGGAGCAACTCCAACTAACCGCATCCTCTGGCAGAGCTTTGTAAAGGCGGGACTGCAAAACTTCTAGGGTAAGAGAGTCTACCCCACCCTTCCATAGGGAACTGCATTCCATTAGTTCACCACTCTCCTAGGACAAAAGCATGAGAACGTCAAACATGCATGAGCACAGCCCCAACAGTCAATCTCCCCATGCCAAACTGGTTCCCAACAGAGCGGTAGCTGTCCAGCAGGTCGAGCTTCCAAAGTGCAATGGCGACAGGCTTCTGAAGGGAGATAACGGATTGCATGTGGGTGTCACATTGGCTGAGGACAGGAGTGAGCCACTCTCAGAACACCAGGAAGGTGTCCTTCTGCATGTGAAAGTTCTGGAGTCACTGCTGGTCATCCCACCGCTCCATGATAATCTGGTCCCATCAGTCAGTACTGGTGTTCTGTTGCCAGAAGCGGTGGTGCACAGTGTCCATAGGAGGGTGAGGGGGGCTGTTCTGCATGAGGTACAGCAGGAGGCCTAAGAAATGGCAAGTGCTTTGCAGCAGGTCTGCCACCATGGCCGAAGTGCTGTGGTGTCTGCAAGGGCAACTGGAGCAGGCAGTGAGATGAGTTTGCTGTCCCTCGAGGAGGTAGGCAAAGGTGAAGAGCCTGAGACACTGTTGTAGAGGGTAGCCCCTTTAAGCACGAGCCTCAGATAGCTTCAGGCAGCAGCTACAGGAAGTGAGTGCAGTCTTCATGCCCTGCCCAAAATACTTCCGGGGGGCTTTAAATGCGATTCAGCCTCCAATCAGTGTGGATGTGCTATTTTGATATAGATCTGTGCTACTGCAATGGGGATTTGTGGTATGGAGGTGCTAGTTCCAAATAGTTATTTTGGAAGTTTTTATTCCGAAACAGCTTATTTCAAAATAAGTGCATAGTGTAGACATATCCCTAAAGGCCTCCAGAATGACTCCTCTGCCTGGAGATTCTGGCTGTAGATGAAAAGAGGGTCCCTAGATGAAGAAAAAGGCATCTGAAGGAGACACTACTGGGGAAAGACAAGTCTATTTTAATTTGGTAAAGGTTATTCTCCCTCACACTGCTACTTGAGCCTCAGGAACCTCTCTTTTTAGCTGGTGGACCCCATCTCCTTCTGTCTGATAGCTCTACCACCGTAAGCATGAATCTGATCTTTATCAAATGTATTTTCTGGACATAAGTTGTTTGAGTGATTGAAAGTGAGGCCTAATCCTGAATACTTTCAGGAGTTGTCAAAATAATTCATAGCCATAGTAACTGAAGTTATTAAAGCTCCTATTCCATCAGCAGGATCTGATCCAGTGATAATTCTGATATGTAATGTTGGGTGTAGAAAGTTCAACTTCACAGGGAATGCCAGTTTGGTAATAGGTCATGTATTCTCTTTTCTGTCCGGGTGCTGGAAAAGAGGAATTTCTGAAAAGATGAGTGGGAAGAATTTCCATTCCTCAAAATATTTGCTTATGTTAGCTACCATTCTGCTGCAAGGTTCCTTCTCCAATCATCTACAATTGTATGCATTCACACTGTACTCATAAAAGCATCATAGGCTGATAGCTATGTTTTGCAGGAAGACAGTGACAGAGGGCAAAAATTCTCAAAAGTACCTTGTGAGTGTGGTAACTCAGTTTTTGGTTGCTCAACACCCAAAAGAGCCCTGATTTTCCAAGGATGGGTGCAATTGGTTATACGGTTCTTTGTCCCCAGAGACAACCAGCATGTGATGCAGTATGGAGCATAATAAATGTAGGAATTTCCTGCTCAGGCAGTTCTCTGATTACTACATAAAGCATGGCTCGTTGTCCTTACACTATAACAGGTGCTCAACAAATCAGGCTACTTTAAGGTGTCTCAATTTGGGCATCCAAAGGCAAGCTGCATCACTAGTCTAAACCATGATGATCAAGATATTATACGCACACTAGGGGCATGTCTAGACAGCAGAGCTATAAATAGCTACCCCACGTCTTTTAAAAGTGCCTGTTATTTCAAAATAATGGGCGCACTATTTTGGCATACCTGTAACCCTTGTTCTGTGAGGGTTAAGGGATGTATTGAAATAGCACATGATTTCAAAATTTGGCACTCTGTATATGCGGCAAATTTTGAAATAAGCTATTTCAAAATACAATTGAAATAAGATATGCAATTTACATAGCACAAATTGCATATCTTACTTCAAGTTTAGGGTGTGTGTAGTTGCACCCTAAGGCTATAGTTTGGTCTGAACTATACCAAACTTCCAAAAGAGGATATGCAAATTCCACGGGAATTTGCATATCTTCTTCTGATCTCACTTTTGAAAGCTCTGCTTTTGAAAGTGAAAGTAGTCGGGACACGTTTTTTTCAGCAACCCCCACCCTTTTCAAAAAGCCACGTAAACCTCATTTTTTGAGGAAGAGCGGCTTTTTGGAAAAGGGGGGGTTGCCGAAAAAAAATGCGTCCCGACTACTTTCACTTTCGAAAGCTCCGCTTTCAAAAGTGAGATTGGAAGAAGATATGCAAATTCCTGCGGAATTTGCATATCCTCTTTCAGAACTTCAGCGTAGTCTAGACGAGCCCTAAGTGTGCATCTACACTGCAGGGCTTAACTCGAAATAAATTACACAAAATGAGCTACGCAACTTGCGTAGCTTATTTTGAAATTGAAATTGGGAGCATCTACACAGCATTATTTCAAAATAGAGCACTTTTTCACTGACTTCCCTTACTCCTCATACAATGAGGGTTGCAGGACTTGGAGTAAGAAGTCCTCCAGCTTGACAGTAGCTGGACACTTATTTCAAAATAACTGCCTGAGTTAGTTCAAAATAACACTAGTTATTTTGAAATAATGTTGCTGTGTAGATGTACCCTAAGGGATATACATTGCAGTACTTTCTGTCTGCACCTTCCTCCTTCTCTTCACTTGTACAAGTTGTTTGCCACACAAACAGCATTGTACAGAAGTGCTGATGCTGCTCTTATTTTTGATAAGTGTTATATCAGATGAGACGTACAAGTTACACGGTTCTCTAGCAGCTGTAACTGCAGCAGTGGGATGATATTGTGAGTTTTCTCAGCTCCTCTTTCCCCCAGATCTTGCTCTCTTCAGTGCAAACATAAATGTGGCCTGGACTACTCATAATGTACACAAATGTGCTACCCTTCTCACAGATTTCAGACATTCAAGGGAATACATTTCTTATTCAAACCATCACACGCAGCACACACACATTCATCTTGCAATGAAAAAAAAAGACAATACAATAATCTTATTGAAATTGTGGAGCTGAATTAATCTTTCCTTCCTTGAAATCAGATATACTTCTCTGGGGAACTCATTATTTTTCAAGAGTCCCGCCCTGAAAAGTAGCATTACAGTGGATCTCATCTTTTTTCTCTATTCTACCTCACCGTCATCAGAGTGCAGTTTTGTCCCCCAAAGATATGATCAAAATTTTTGTAATGTTTGTTTTGAAAGAATAAAAGCCAACTCTTGAAGAAAGAACTGAGGATCTCAAGATAGCTTTTGTGTCTTGGAAAATGTTAGATACTGAAATGCTAGGAAGTGGAATTTTAAAGGTTGTTTTTTTTAATCAAGTAGAGCTGGGCAAAAAGCAAAATCTTAGACCTGAACTTCCCAAATCTGTGTATGAGTGAGGGGTAGATTGCCTCACAATATGCATACTAAACTAAGGGGTTCATAATCTGAGATCCAACTTTTGCAGGTGGCCATTAAACTATAATGGGACTGAAACAACTCCTAGATTGTAACTTGTTTAAATGTGGGGGATATCAAAATCAAGATGTGAATTTTTGCAGCTGGAGCCCATCTGTAGTTTGAAATTGCATTTATTAAAGGAATGTTTAGGTGCGGGTAGTAAAATGCTTGACAAATGTCACATGCACCCTGAAAGCAAATGCATTTCAAAATCCTTTGTGTTTGGGTAAAAATGTAACAGGTGGCACTCTAATGGGAGTTTGAACCTGCACAAATTTGCCACCTCTAACTTTCCCCCTGGTTTGCAAAAACAAACTGACAGATTTGGCTGGCTTTTCTTGACACAGTTTTAAAGCTGCACAATGTTTCAAAGCCCATTAGTGCACACAGGCAATGGCAAGATTCATTTGGTTTTGAGATTTTTTTTCTTCTTCTTGTCACTGATGGTGCAGAACCTGCTCCTGTTCATCATTCCTTTTTAATCTGGCCCAGTGATGAAACAGACTACTGGGGCAAGCTTGGCAGTTGAAGGATCCAGATGCTAAACTCCAGGATTAATTTCTCGAGCAGTGTCACTTGGGATTCAGTTTCTTTTTCCTGGCTTTCCTAGTAGGCTGCATTAACCCCAGCAATCCAAAAGGATCATTTTGTGTGTGTCGCATGGGGAGTTCAACTACTCTTTCAGGTAGGAACTGCCAGATTGGCATCCTCAAAATGAAAGAATTTGTATTTAAGCACCCTTGTCTTGATTTTTCCCAGACTTGAGAGCTTAGTCATTGAAGACTTTTGTACTGGAGAATGACATTTTCCTTTGGCATCCAGAGCAGGATGCAACAAAAGGAGGAAGTTAACTGTACAAGTGAGAACAGGCAAGGCAACAAGAGAAAAGAAATGGGCCAGTGATGCTGTCTCAAAACAGGATACATAGGACCTAATTCTGATCCTGAAGCTGTATAAATCATGAGTAACTTCACTAAAGTAGAGAGAGCTGTAAAATCAGTGCAGTTCAGATCATTGTTAGGTTTAGATTATCTGTATATTTGGTACTTGTGTACATTTGACCTCTTCCGAATGACATTTTTTTAAAGAAACATCTATCTTTTGTTCTCATTTTTTGAGGAGTTGTTACAGATCAGCTATAGTAGTATGAAAGCTTGCATTCTTCAAATAATCCCCCCCCTCCCCTAACCCTAAAACAGTGTAAATGGAATATAGATACCCAGTGATATGGAAATAACAGATATTTATTTTTATTTGTATTGAGCAATAGAGACACAAGGCATACTATGCAATGGTAGAGAGACATGACATATCGTAGCAATAAAGGTTTACATAGGTTTAAGGTAACACAGATTATTGTATCCAAGAGTTATATGAGCAACATAGTCTATATCTAACAACTATATGTAGTGTGATGAACATTCACAGTTTTAAGTTTGAAACCAGTTAACTTTATAATAGCTTAAGTAAACTGATCATGATGACCCATGTAATATCTCATTAACTATTGGTTAAAACAAGGGAGAAAAAATAAATGGAAATAATACAATAAATCTTGTGTACATCCAGCATAGAGGGGAATTGCTTGCAAGTCTTTTTTAGCATCTTGGGCAATCTTCTAACGGGTCATTCAGGCCCACTGCACAATTACTATTTAAAAACACCAGGTATTATAAAATTGTTCAGTAGGCTTTATGAAAGGTGGGTAAGATGAGGGTTAAAGATAGACTTTTAAACTCCAAAATTCACATTCCCACTATAGAGACAGTAGGAGTCCATAAAATGTTCTATTTGTTTGAAAGATTCTACTGGTTCTAACATAAGTTTCCACTGAAAAGGTAGGGAATACCTCTGAAATAGAAGAATCTTTCAAACCAATATATAGTTTTTGTGATGCTGACAGACCTGCTCAGGCCAGAGCCATAGGCCAATTTACTTTTGTTTGAATATCAAAGAAGTTAAATGTGTTAGTATGTGTTCAGGACAATTTACTTGTATGTTAATAGAGATCAGAAGAAGTTAATTGTATTATTTTTGTCTATTTGTAGCCTGTTTACTATTACATTGCACTCACATTATGCATGACTGGTGCATGCATAATGCAGTAACCCTAAAGCAAGGTGTATGTTAATGTAGGAATGTCAGAAATTCATGAAAACTAATGAAATGCTACTTGTATTATTTTCACTTATCAATTCCTATTATGAAATAATGGCACAAATTTGCATTGTGTATATCCCTGTGACTAAATAACTCATTGAATTCAAATGAAGAAAAGTGCTAAATTTAAAGCAATTGGCCATTGTAAGGGTATAGCCCCTTGCCAGATAGTCACTGAAAAGCTATAACTACTGTTCAGACTAACTGAACAAGAGGATGGAGATCCCCAGAGTTATTCTGGGTAGCCCTGAAAAGACTTTTGGGAAACTGACGGATTATTATATTGCTATTGTTTTGGACATACAAACGTTGACTCATTTGTTAATGTATTTTATTAGCTCTCATTTCCTTTTCTTAGTTAATCATCTTAATGTTAGTTTAGTATAGAATTGGCTACTAGTGTCATAAATAGTATAAGATCTAGAGTGCCAACTGATGGGGAGTAAATGACTGGTCTCTTGGCATTGGGAAAAACCTGATATAGGTTTTTATTCCTGATATAGGATTTTAGGTTGCAGTAACATTTATCACAAAGTCCAGTTTGTCTGCATGCCAAGATAGACTGGATGTGTAAGGGGACTGTCTATGACACCATAGTGAAACAGATATGGTGATCCAGGAACTCCTATTTGTTTCTGCTTTGATGTAAGCCAATGATAGAATATACCATTAGTTTGTGTGTCTGCCATTGCTTTCTGACAGTCTGCCCTGAGACAGGCAATCACAGTTGTGAGCCGCTCTAGACAGTGTGACAGTTCTAAGTGCATTGCTGTATTGTAGAAGTAATGTGTAGGTTCAAATCTGGTTCTCATTGAGCAGGGAAATTGTATTCTTCACAAAATAATATTTTGTGGGAAAGTTCACACTGAGAATCTACCCCTAATTGGTACAGAAGTTGAGAGAGGCTGGTATTTAAGAACACTTTGGTGCTTACAAAACAATGTTCATACATCCAGAATCTAAAAATGCCTCTGTGATTCACAGGGTGAATCTGTTCCATTCGTACTTCAGAAAGCAAGTACTCAAAGTTGATCAGGTTTTATATTATATAATATAAAACCTGATCAACTTTGAGTACATGCTTAAAGTACATGCATATCTGTATGCGTGTGTGTGTGTATGGAGTAATATAGTCCATGTATAGTTCTGTATACATTTATGTCTTACACTCCTATTCCAAAAAGTGGCATCTGAGTGCCACTTGGCAGCAGTCAGGGTCACATGTGATGCCAACATCCTGAGCCTGTAGTTTACTGCTGGCAGCTCAGATCTGAAAGCTTTTGGAGTGAAAAATAATATATGCTCTGATCACCTTTGCAGATCCATGCTTAAGGTTGTAACTAGGGGCATGCATTTAAAGTGAACAGCTTGAATTCCAGAGGTAATTATGTCTGTTGAGGTCCATAGAAGAGAACATGAATGCTGATAGACACAGATTTGAAAACCAGAAATTGAGGAATGTTCTTCAGTCTTGTCAGTAAGTCATCTCAGCTCATTGTTTAATTTAAAGTTAGAGAGAATCTCTATGAATGTCTATAAACAATCTGATGTTATGGTTTTTATTCATTTACATGGATACCAGTGATAGCCCTGGCTTGGCACATTGCTACTGCAAGAGGCTCTGTTCATCAATTTAATTTTTATAAAATTGTTCTATTAAAAAAACAGAACTTGATTGATTAATCCATGGAAGCCTGTAAAAGCCATGGCAGCCTTCTTGAGATTACTACTTCCTCCTAACTAGTTAAATTACTACTTCCTCCTAACTAGTTAAATTGTTTTGAACTATAGAAAATAAATATTTTGCTGACAAATTGTGAACTTTTTTGATAAATGAACTGATGTTTATATTGTCATATCTGTGCCCATTCTTAAAATATCCGAATCTTAAAATGCTGTTGAATTACTTGGCTGGAGGAGTTTGAAACACAGTTGGAAAATAATGGCTCATTCAACAAATAAAGTGAATGAAACGAATAAAGTGGGCCAAATTGAGGCTATGTCCAGACTACGGAGTTTTTCAGGAAGAGGTATCCCCTGAAAAACTCCACCACATCCAGGGAATGTGTCTGCTCTTCCGACATTTTTTTGCGGAAGAGCAGACGTGCTCTTTCGGAAGTCCTGTCTTCCTCATTTCTCAAGGAAAAAGGGCTCTTCTGAAAGAGGAGGTTTTTCCAAAATTTGGCCCGGCGTAGATGGGCCAAATTTCAGAAAAGCCTCTTCCAACAAAACTATGGGAAAAAAATACGCAAATTGCGGAGCACACTTTGTGTACCTTTTTCCGATAAAAAGCAGCAGACTAGACATAGCTTGAGAGATGAAGTGTAAAATACACTGCCTTGCACACCAGTAGACTGGGAGTAAGTAGGGCTGAATTAGTAGAATGGATCAAAATTACAATACCGTACAAAATACCTCTGAATTTGTGCCTTTACGTCTTTTTGAGATTTGTTTCCTTTTTTTTCTTTATTTAATTTTTTGTGCTTCCCTTTTCAAATTTTTACCACACGTTTTTGTTGTTTTAGGCTATAAAAGCAAACATGCTTCCCATATATTTTTGGGTATATGTATAGTCCAGACATTGACAGCAACTGCCTAAGAAAGGAAGCACAGGTAGAATTGATTTTTTAAATTTATTTCTTCCTAGAATCCAGACATTGAAAAAGATAGGCTGGAGTGTACACAGGGTGGGGTGAAAAGAATCAGAAAGTTTCTCTATAGTTTTTACTTGGAAGGATTGCCAGAGAAGAAGTTAATTATGAATTATTCCAAGAAAATGATTAAGCCTTTTGGCAGTCCCTTCATTTCCTGACTCTTATTCTAACTCTGTTAGATAATGTTTTTCACTTGGTGAGTTAACTGATATTAATTCCCAGTTGGATTTTTTTCTCTGTAGAAATAGTTTTAAAGTGGTCCTAGAAGTGAATCAGACATAACATTTAAAAATGTAGGCACATGGATTTGACCCAGGACCTCCTTAATGCCAACTGGTACAGAGCACAGGGTGTGCATAGGATTTTACAGGCAGCCTCTGGGTCAGATATATGCATACTAGTTCACTGAAAGATAGCATGTGGGATTTTGTCTGAGAGGCAGTAGTTAATTCATTGTCCTAAACATTGCAAGCACAGATCATATGTAAGGATTTATGTATCTATACTAAAAATTATGTTTTTAAGGTCTTGGAGTTAAGGCAGGTTGCCAGTAGGTGACATAGAAATATTCCTTTCAAGCAGGAGATAACAGGTATCATTCCATATGTCTGACCTTGTTTATATTGTGCATTGTGTGCCCCACAATGCATTCCTATTTGCATATATAGCCTCAGATAACATGAGAGATTCTAAAATCTGCAAGATGAAACTAAAAGACTTTAGACAAAGGTTGAGACCAGTATGTCTTAGGTGGCAAAGAAACACACTGGTGCTGTGTCTAGACTACAAAGAAATGTCGGAAAAAGATACACAATTTTTTTCCACTTTTCTTTCGAAAGAGGCTTTTCTGACATTTGGCCCGTCAGGCTTTTCTGACACGGGGCCAAATGTCAGAAAAAAAGCCTTTTTCAGAACATCCCTTTTTCCTCATAGAATGAGGTTTACAGTGATGCCAAAAAACCACATCTGCTTTTCTGAAATGTTTTTTGGAAAAGCAGACACGTTCCTTGGATGTGGCAGAACTAAACTCCTTCCAATCTGCATTTGCCACGCAATGTTGTAGAGAACAGGGAACAAATCAGACAGATCTGAATTGTATTTAGCAATTGTCTGGGAATGGGGAACTTTAGCTATTTGGGGGCTGCAGGGCTCCGTGCCTGTGGATGCTCAGGTAAACAATCTTATGGCCCACCAGTGGCTTACCCTGATGAACCATGGTCCAGAGGTTCCCCACCTCTACCAAAAAGAAAGGAAATCTTTTAGAAACCCTAAATTTTTATATGCATGCACATAGAGATTGCACCATAAAGGAATTTGTAACAGAAATTAAGTTGCCAGGCTCAGGTAAAATAGAAATAGAATCATTTGTTGTATTAAAGACAATGTGTTAAGATAGAGACTGTTTGGCAGAGGAGATTTAACTTTAGAAAAATCTCTCCAAATATGTAGGGCAACAGAAAGCATAAGCCAAAGAGTTGAATTAATCAGAAACATTATCTATGTAATAAGTATTAAAGAATAGAGCCAGAATAGATCTAATCAGAAAGTGGAACCACTCACTATGAAAACCATTGCTAGGGGACGGACTGGGTATGAATGGTTATGTGGAAGGTGTGGAACACTGCATTGGCCCAAACAATGTGTTAGCATTGGGAAACTCTGTCATAAATGTGGAAAAAATAATCATTTTTCAAAATGCTGCAGATCCCAAATGCAGAAAAGTCAAGTGCTTCCAGTTAAAGACAATCTGAATGAGCAATTTTTCATACACATACTGATCAGAGGTATTGAATATTGCCGATGGCGGTGAATGGAACAATTATTCCACTGAAAGTGAGCACAAGCGCTCAGGTTAATATTCTGTCTGAACAAGATTATGAGAGACTGAAAATAATATCAAAACTGGGACCAACAAAAATAAAAGTAACTGGTTATTCTGGAACACTTATTCCACTGAAAGGAAGGTGCATTGCTAGCCTGAACCATAAAAACACAACATACAGGCTTCTGTTCATTGTAGTGCCAAAAGAGGTGAAACCAGCTGTAGGCATGTCTGCATATAACTTATATGTTTGGTAAATTCATCTTCACTGCAGATGCACTTTCCATAGTCCCATGAAACCAGACAAGAGTTTAGAGACAGAGATGCAAGCTTATATAGTTATGTAGTTATGATTATAATGTCAATTCCCATTGCTAACAGGAAGCTGCTAACAACAAATGAAGAGAGAAAATGAAGAAAGATGAATCACTGGGATTCCTTAAAGAAGTGATCATTAAAGGGTGGCCTGAAGAAATAAGCAGTTGTTATTCAAGTATAAGAGACTATTGGGATTTCAGACATGAACTTGTGGGCAGTAAGGTAATTGCAATGAGCCTCCAAAAAGGGATGCTACATAATATCCATGAGTGTCATTTAGGAATTGAGAGGTACAAACAATGAGCATGAGAGATGCTATATTGGCTATGGATTAATCACAATTTCACTAATGTGGTAGGAAACTGCTTTTCATGCTTGAAATACAAACCATGCCAACAAATACAGCAATTGAGACCTCAACCAGTTCCACAAAGGCTTGATGAGAAGGTAGTCATTGACTTAATTACCTGGCAATCAAAAGATTATTTAATAGTCACAAATTGTTATTCGCTGTATCCAGAAATGTTCACACTGCATAGTACTAATAGTGAGTCAGAGTCAGTAGTGATAGATGGCATGAAAAGGGAAACTTTTTCCACACATGGAATTCTAGATGAAGTCATTAGTGATAATGTGCCACAGTTTTCCAGTGCAGATTTTTGACAATTTGCCACAGATTGAAATTTTCATCACAAAACTTCAAGTCCAAATTACTCCCAATCAAAGGACATGTAGAAAGGACACCGTGAAGAACTATGAAGATCAATGAAGAAGACTTTTGACAGTGGGGGGTGATCTGAATAAAGCATTACTGTTTTTCCAAATTACATCTCTGGAAAATGGCTTTTCTCCAGCTCAGCTGTTAATGGAAGGAAGGGTCAGATCTTAATTTACCAATTACTGATAACATGTTGAAATCTCATAACAATGAAACCTGAGAAATCACACTACTTATACTTGGGAACAAAGGGTACCATTAAAGAATAACTACATCCAAAGGCTTATGTAGTGTGGACAGACCAGAGGGACACATTTCAATGTAGTCAAAGAGATCTATGAGTAGTCCCAGAAAGTTCCAACATGTTGACAGTTGATCTGAACTCTAGTATTTCCCATATGACTGATCCTTTATCATCAATGCACAAAGAAGAAACTGTCAAAGAATGAGAGAATAACTCAGGCTCTAATGAAAGGCTGATACTAAAAAGATCAGAGAAGGAGATTAAACATCCTGAAAGACTCATAGAGACTCCTTAACCTGCCTGAAGAAGCTATTTGCAGAAACTGAGTGATAAAAACACATTCCTGAGTGATATGCTGGTAACTTCTCCTGTCTAGGTAGTTGACACATTGGGTTTATGAAAAATGTATTTGCTGGATTGAGCATATATTCTTACTATATATTTTAGAAATGTTCATCTGTCTGTTCATCTATTTCTGTGTCTGTTTGTTCAAGAACTGCTCCTAAATGGCAAGAGCTAGGACCACCAGCTTATTCCTATAATAACTTAAAGCCATGTTAGGGTTTGGTTGTGCTAGGACAATGGGATGTGTGTGGAATGCAATTGTTTTGCATCAAACGGAAAGGGAGGGGTGTCATAGCAGGGACAGTTATACTCAAGAATGACCACAGGGGGCAGCCATCTGAGCCTTTGCACCACTCCACTGCTATTGGGCTGGTCCCAGGAAGAAGCCAGTGGACAGCCTATACATCCGTATATAACCCATTAATAACTATCTAGTAACAAATATATTAAATTTATATGAGTTAATATGTTTTTCTTTCAGAGAGAAGAATTATAGATATATTTATGAAAGCTTTTAATCTGGAGATTATCCCTCATCAGGGACTGTGTTGTGAGAGTGGGAATTTGGAGATGTGCCCTTCAGGTACGTGGGGGGTGGGAGTGGGAGTGGAAACACCACCTGCAAGTATGCATCAGGTCACTAGTTTGTTTTACTAAACGTTTATCTTTTCTTTTTTAATTTCTTGTTATTTTGATCTTAATGAAAATCAAGATCGTTACATATCTAGGCAAATCTATTTATCAAGGATATTTCTATGACTTCCATCACCAGAGGGCTTGAACTCCCTTTAATCATTTAATCACGGAGGATAGGGTTAAACAACATCCATGAGAAATAAACATTGTCACATCACAAGGCCTGGATAATTTGTATCCAAGAATCCTAGAAGACTTGACTGAGGTGGTATCTATCCCACTGATATTAATTTTTAATATGGAATACTGGGGAAATTCCAGCACATGGGAACAGTGCTAATGTTGTTCCAGTATTCAAAAAGGTTAAGTATATAACCTGGATAACCATAGGTTAGTTAATTTGATATAAATACTGGCCAAAATAATGGATAAATTGATAAAGATCAAAATGATAGGAATATAATTAATGCCAGTCAACGTGTTATGGAAAATAGATCTTGTCAAACAAACCTCATCCTTGAGATTACAGGTTTGATTGATAAAGGTAACAGCATAAGTGTAGCAGGCTTTTGTAAGGCAATTGACTTAGTACTACACAACATTCTGATTTAAAAAAAAAAAGCACTTTACAATATCAATAGAGAACACATTAAATGGATTAAGAACAGGCTCCGTGGCAGATCTCCAAAAACACCCGTTTGAAAATATTATTAGGGTATCTACATTCACTGATGTAACTTGAGCGATAGTTGATTGTAAACACCTTTCTTACTTTGACCCTTTGTCCCTTGTTTGGCTGTGATTAGAAAGGATCCTACCACAGGGCATATCTGTATCTCTTTTAGGGCCATTTACCAGAAAGGCTGTAAATAATTCAGCACTCCAAGTACCCAGGCTCAGTCAGTATTTGGGAGATGGCATAGCAAGGTGGCCATTTTCCTGTAAAAGAGGGGCTGGAGAGGAAGTAGAAAATACTCTAGAGTTGTTGTTCAAGAAGGATAATATTCAAATACAAAACTCTGAGTATGGTCGTATCTAGGGATGTAAAAGGATAACCAATTACTCAATAGCATTGGTCTAATTGGCATGCTTACCAGGCAACTGGTTAACTGGAGGGCCAGGCCCATCCAGAGCAGCCCACCAAGCCCACAAACCCCAGCCCCCCCGTCCACGGTCCATAGAATCATAAGCTTGGAAGAGACCTCAGGAGGTCATCAAGTCCAACCCCCTGCTAAAAGCAGGACCAATCCCAACTAAATCATCCCAGCCAGGGCTTTGTCAAACTGGGACCTAAAAACACCTAGGGATGGAGATTCCACCAACTCCCTAGGTAAACCATTCCAGTGCTTACCTACCCTCCTAGTGAAATAATTTTTCCTAATATCCAACCTAGACGTCTCCCACTGCAACTTGAGACCATTGTTCCTCATTCTGTCATCTGTCGCTATTGAGAACAGCTTTGCCCCATTCTCTTTGGAACCCCTCTTCAAGCAGTTGAAGGTTGTTATCACTCTTTTCTTCTGTAGACAAAATAAGCTCAAATCCCTCAGCCTCTCCTCAGAAGTCGTGTGCTCTAGCCCCTAATAATATTTGTTGACCTCTGCTGTACTCTCTCCAATGCATCTACATCCTTTCTGCAAAGGGAGCTCCAGAATTGGACACAATACTCCAGATATGGCCTCAGCAGTGCTGAATAAAGGGGATTAATCACTTCCCTAGATCTGTAGGCAATGCTCCTATTAATGCGCCCCAATATGCTGTTAGCCTTCTTGGCTACAAGGGCACACTCTTGACTCATATCCAGCTTCTCATCCACTATAATCCTCAGGCAGGGGAATGGCCAGGTGATATAAGCCCTAGGTTGAGCAGTCCTGTCTAGCAGTTAGAGTATAACTCTGTGTCAGAAGTCCATTCCTTGATGCTACTAATAACTTACTACACTTCCTTTATGAATGCTCTAGGAGACAGTAGAGGAAACCTGCCTGCCTATAGACCCCTGGAATTGACATGGCTACCCTGTGTCAGGAATGCCTATAAATATGCTTAGGAAGCACCTCTCCCTCTAAGTGCAAGCTGTAACCTGATAAATGATGACACAATTGATTTGTCATGCTTATAATGTTTATTTTGAATAATCAATCACAGGTTCTTTCCCAAAATAGGCAACACAGAATTCCTCTTTCTGAGACTGATGTGACTGGCTATAGAAAAATATGAATTCAATTATAATCATACAAAGAAACCAAGTAATTGCACTAAGTATAATTATTAAACAGTATGAACCTCTCCAAATAAGCAGCCCATGCACCTAATATGGCCGGGTTAATAAATGCACTTCATACTTACGTTCTAAAAGAGAAGATGAATACAGGGATGAAGAATCATTTAATGGAGCACTTCAGAAGGCCACACATGCAGTTAACACCAATTCCAGAGTACAAGAGAACTCAAAGGGAATTGGTAGCAATGTCTTATATCCCATGCATGTTATGTAGATGCCAGGGATGTATATTTTTATTTGCTCTGGTATCCCAGTTGCCATAAGATCAATTCCTGCCTCCATCTCATCTATGGCATTTTGCATAACTATAATCATTAATATTAATACTTGGCACAAATTAATTCATTAACATTCCTATGTGTCAATATAGTTTAACTACCTAGATATTGCCTAGCAACCCATTTGCAAAAATCCCCTCCTGCCCAAACTCCCACCTGGCAGCATTTTGTGATGTACCATAACCTTTCTGGTCACTTGTTTACCTCCTCAGAATGACTGTTCAGAAGGATGGCCTCAGGCCTACACTATCTTAGCTTAAATTCCAGCTTTTAGCACAACTACTCCCACAAGGCCTTACACTAATATATCAGGCAGTGTCTCTTAGCAAGTTTAATAATCACAATTACTCATGTTTGTTTATGTTCATCTGCATGCCCCCAGGCATGCTGAAAACTAAGCCAATCATAGCTGTCAATCAGATACTCCCGTGACATTGTTAAACTTA
Source organism: Pelochelys cantorii (assembly GCA_032595735.1). Taxonomy (NCBI): domain Eukaryota; kingdom Metazoa; phylum Chordata; order Testudines; family Trionychidae; genus Pelochelys; species Pelochelys cantorii. The sequence goes on along the minus strand of CM064326.1, from coordinate 70,173,156 downwards.
TAGCACCAACAAACACTGGGAGAGCAGGGGAATACAGGTCAACTGAGCAAAGGGGACAAGATTTAGCTCTCAACTTCTCTGTTTTTCAGGTTCCTGTCTGTAAAAGGGAGATAATATTTCACTTTGGTGTGGTCAGGCTTAGTTCCTTAATGCTTGTAAAGTGCTTTGAGATCATCTGATGTACAGATCACTGTACATTTACACATAATTATTATTATAAGTACTTTGATTTCAAAATCAATTTTCCAAAACTAGTGGGTGCTTCTCATTGCTAATTAGACATCTACCAACATGTGAGAACATTCCCCCTTTAAAATGCTTACACTTGTTGACTCCCTCAAACAGGGACATGATGAAGCTGGAATGCCCTAACTTACTATACATCCTGAAAATGTGCACATCTCTCTGTCCTTCCACCTGTGAGTCTGGTTGTTCAAGAACTCCTCCTACATGATAATACCTAGGACTGCCAACTTTGGAATGCAGCTTCTTCTTATCGTAACTTAAAGGAAGGATAGGGTTTGGTTATGCCAGGATAATGGGATGTGCTTGGAAAGTGATTGTTATACTCATGCCTGACCACAGGGAGCAGCAAGCACAGGGGACAGGTATACTCACTAATACAGTGTTTCTTAAACTTTTTAAGACTGAGGAAATCAAACAATCAAACAATATTTATTTTTTATGAGGAACACCAAGGATTTTTTGTTGAGCAAAAAAATGGTCTGGGGGAAAAAGGGTCGGGGGAAAGGGGAAAGTTACTGAGGGGAAAAAAGGGTCAGGAGAAAGTTATTCGTAAAAAAAAAAAAAGAAAAAAGGTTGCCTGCCCCTTTAAGGGGGGCCATTTTGAATTCTGTTGTTCTCCGCGGCACACCTCCGACTGCCTCGCAGCACATCAGTGTGCCATGGAACACAGTTTAAGAAACACTGCACTGATAACTGATAACGGTGCAGCAGCAGCTAGACAGCAGCATGACTCCCACCACCCCAGCCTGTCCAGGGCAGCAGCTGCCTGCTGCCACACAGCCCCTGCCACCTTGGGCCAGCTCTGGGAAGTGCCAGAGCATGGCCTGCACACCCCCTACCCCGGGCTGTGGGCAAAGCCAGCAGGCATGCTGCATTACCTCCCCTACTGTGGGCGAAGCTGGCGTGTGGAGTGTGAGGTCCTCCTCCTCCCGGGGAGAGGCTGGCAGGTGGCGATCCCCCACCACTACCACAGGGGAAGCCAGTAGGCAGGCCCTGGGCATGGTGTATGGGGCCTTGGGTTGAAGCCTGGGGGTGGGGTGCAAGGTCCTCCTGCCTCAGGCTGGCTCTGGGCTAAAGCTGGTGGGCAGTGCCCTAGACCGGCCCCAGGGAGAAGCCAAAGGGAGGAGTATTGACCCCTCCCACCATGGGGAAAAGCTGGCACGAGAGATGCTTGGCCTCTGCTGGTCCCGAGGGAAGAAACTGTTGGCCATTCCCTCCTCCTCCCCTTCCTCACAACCCTCTGCCCTGACTCCTGCTCCCTTACCCTCTGCCCAGAGCCCCTCCTCAACCCCCAATGTTGACTCTTTTACTCCAGACCCAGCCTCCTGCTCTGAGCCCCCACATCCCCAACTCTGATTTCTGCACCCCCCGCCCCGCACCAGCCTCCTGCCCCAAAAGACCCAAGAAATGCAAGGTAAATCTTCTAGTGCGGTATATTTGAATTTTAAGGACTATCACTGTCAGATTTTCTGGGCTGTGGTGATCTTCTGCACATGCACACAATAGACTTCTTCGTTCTTATACAGATATGTACATAACAAGTCAAGCAAAAGATCCTTTGTCAGGCTCCTGTTATTTGATACCAGGTGCATCGAAACTCTTGTCCCCATCTGCCTGTTTCATCTTAGATATGAAAACATATTAACTGCGACAATCATATTAATTACACCTGATTGTTTAGGACATGAGTTACTGAATGTATCTCGCAGTGCAGGTGACATGGTTTCCAATGCAATGAACTGTAATAATCATGGCAAAAAAGACAATTTATTTATAATTTACTCTGAAAGAGCGAAATTTGTTTCTTAGAGAAAAGAGATATGTCTTTCAATCATTAAAGAAATTATAGTCACTTTTGTTGTAGTAATTTTTCTGTTATAATTTTGCTTAAGGAAGAAAAATGACTTGGTTGTAATTGGTTTCTTACTGTGTTTTATTCTTTTATGTGTACACCTGTCATATCATCTGCTTGTCTCTCAGATTTAAGTTTTCAGCACTGGCTGTACCTCAGAGTGGTATTTGTGACACACTATGGATTGTACTGAAAACTTTTGGAGCTCATTTAGACTATGGCATTTTATGAAAGAATAATGAAAATAATTTGTAGTTCCTTCAGCTGGGGAAGAAGGGGGGAGCAAATTTTAGATGAGAAGTGCACTCCTGCACCCCACTCATTGCCTGGTTACTTTTGCAGCTATCACATTTGCTTTGCAGTTAGTTAATGCTAATATTTTGGTTGTCAAAAACCTGGCAAATGAAAGTGTTTGTGGAAAGAAGGGAAATTCCATTGCCATTGCAACACAAATACACTTGAAATATATGCCTATGACCTACTGAGTAGAACTGAACAATGAAAAATACTTCCCTATTTCAAACACTATATCAAAAGCTCTGTGTGATTCACCTCTGTGACCTGCTTGAGCTACACTCACCAGGGAAGTAGGAAACTTGAGGTTGACTCACTCCACCACACTATGTCTTTCACACTGCAATGCTGCTGCCCAGAAACAAAGCTGGTCATAAACTGCTAGAAATGATGACAATCATTTGTTATTCCGGACACGCAAAATTCACAACAAGCGACATATAATTGTTTAACTATTTTATCTTAGATAGCGGTTTCTTCGATAAAATATCAGAATTGGAGAATGACTATTGGCTGTCTCCCTATCATCAAGCATCATTGTGGCTTAATCTGTTTTGGGGGAATTTTGTCTGTTGTGGGCAACACGGAATTCAGAACTTATCTGATAAAACTATCCCATGTGTCTCAATTTCAAAAATAAAAGGTTTTCTGCACACTTCAAATTAAGTCATATAACTCAGCAGGGACTTCACATTTTCCTCAATTGATCTTTATTCTACTTCTCTCATTTTTCAGTTGAAATTCAGTTAGAACTGGGACATGTCGTCACTGTGTTTACAGTCACACTATTTTCTGCTGTTCTTCCAGAGATGTCTGATGACACATCTTCATCCTTTCATTTCTGGCTTACTTTGTCACATTATCAAAATTAGAATGTGTTTGTATGCCTTTCAGACCTGGAATGTGACAATGACCTTAAGGTCTATGAAGGGTAACAAGATGTCAGAAACAGGACTCGCTATTCTACTTTCAGTCTTTGATTTATAGGTACGACTGTGAGAGTTTGGGACACAAACGACCTCACTTTTAAAATCCAAATATGTTCGCTGAGTCATCCTCGGCTCATAAGCTCAGCAACAATGTTTGTTTTAAATCATGGGAGAAAGGCAATGTAACTACAGGACCTGAACTACACCTTGTGCAGCTTCATAGCAGCAATGGGTGTAAGTCACAGCAGAAATTGACCCTGAACTTATATCCAGTCTCTTCTCTGTTTATTTTTAACTCTTTATTTTTCCTTTAAGTTACTACAGGTAAATTTGGTTCCCTTCATGACTGATTTACACAAATACATAGCACTGCACATCACTATAGAGTACTACAGATATGAATTAATCCAAATGAATCTTTGTGAATCAGGCAGGCAAGCGTTTGACAGAGGAAACTGATTAAACGTGAATTTTCCCCTTTTCGGGGGAGTACCTTTGCCATTGGGCTGTAGAATCATTCTCACTTGTTCTTAAGCCCAATGCTTCTCCTGATGCTTCTTTCTCCTGTATACCATTTCTCTGGTGAAGGTTGCGGTGGCAGCATGGATAGTAGGGAGCACCAGACCTCCTTTTTCTCTGCAGAAGGTTCCAGCTTCTCCGGGGGGATTCCCCAGTGTTCTCTGGCCAGCTGGGATATATAATCCCTCCAGCATACCTTTGATTGGCATTGGGGCCTCTACCCAGTGGGGCATCCCTGATATAGTTACAACAGAAGTCTCCCAGGGGACATTCTTATCAGCTGCCCAAACTACCTCAACTGGCTCCTCTTGATCCAGAGAAATAGTGGCTCTATTCTGAGGTCTTCCTGTTTAGCTGAGCTCCTCACACTATCTCAGAGAGTAAGAACACCACTCAGTGGAGAAACCGCTTGTATCAGTGATCTTGTCTGGGTGAATCTTACCAAAAGTTAATGACCATAGGAAAGGATGAGGATGTAGAGTGACCTGTAGACAGAGAACTTTGTCTGAGAACTCAGCTCGCACTTCACCATCACAGATTGGTACAGTACCCATATCACTGCCACCACCGCACCAATCTACCATTTGATCTCATGCTCCCATTTGCCATCACTTTTGAACAAGACCCCTAGAAAATTGAACTCATCCACTAAAGGCAGCTTCTGCCCACTACCTGGAGGCAGCAGTCCGCTTTCTTCCAGGAGAGGACCATGACCTCTGATTTGGAAGTGCTGATTCTCATTCCAGATGCTTCAAGAAGTGAAACGTCTGAATGTGCATTGGAGATAACAGTCTGAAGAAGCAAGAAGGACAACATCTGCAAACAGCAGAAATGCCACCTCCAAGTCCCTCATAACAGATGCACTCCATAGCTTGGTTGTTCTGTGATATCCTGTCCATGAAAATCATGAACAGGTGTGGAGACAAGAGACACCTTTGGTGGAGTCCAATACCCACCTTGAACAAACTTGACAATGCCAAGAATACAAATACAACTCTCAATTCAACAATAGACAGATTGGATAGCACTGAAAAGTGGCACTGGTATCTCATACTCCCAAAGAACTTCCCATAAGATTTCTCAGTGAACATGTCATATGACGTCTCCATATCCACAAAAATAAGATAGCCTGCATTAGCCAGCTCCCATGACCTCTTGAGTATCTGTGAGAGAGCAAAAAGCTGGTCCATTGTTTCTTGGCTACGATGGAATCTGCATTGTTCCTCCTGAATCCAATGTTCAGCTAACAAGCATATCCTACTCTCCAACGCCCTGGCATAGGCTTTGCTGTGGAGGTGAGGTGTGTGATCTTCCTGCAGTTGGAACACACTTTCTGGTCTACTTTCTTAAACTTGGGACCACCGCCTCCAGTTTGCCAGTCCAGAAGTGCTGCACCTGCTTTCAACACAACATTGAAGAGGCATGTTAACCACAACATCCTAGCATTGCCCAACATTGCTTTCAACATCTCTGGGTGAATCTCATCCACCCATGCTCCCTTACCACTATGAAGGCACTTTATTTCCATATCAACCTCAGTTTCAGAAATATATCTGATCTCATGAGAGGTTTCCGATGTTACCTCCTGAAGAGGGAGGATGTGCTTATCATCAGGTTAAGGAGTTCCTTAAAGTTATCCTTCCATCTCTCAATAAACTCCTCAGTTGAGGTCGGAGTTTCACCACCCTTGCTGAGTACAGCCTGTGTAATGTCCCACTTACCCCTCCTAAGGTGATACGTAGTTTTCCAGAATACCTTTGAGGCCATCTGGTAGTCATTCTCTACGGTCTCTCCAAACTCCTCCAAGCCTGAGCTTTCTTTTCAGTGACCACTACAGTTGCAGTACTCTTAGCCAGCCAGTACATCTCAGGATTTTGGATCATAAATATTGCTTAGAAGACCTCCTTCTTTGACTTGATCATTTCCTTCAACCCTGGAGTCCACTGACCGGTTCCAGAGTTGCCACCATGACAGACATCAACTGCTTTCAGTGCTCAGCTTCTCATGGTTACCTTTATGACTGAGGCCCTGTACATGGTTCACTCAGAATACTGAATTAGTTACACAGAGTTGAATAGCTTTAAGAGGAGAGTCCCACGCTAGAGTGTGCCATAGCCCAGTGGCTAGGATTTTCAGTAAGGATTTGAACAGGGGTCTTCTATCATTTTTTTTCTCAGCGAATCGGAGATTTAGACAGTGGTTTCTCACATTTCAGGTGAGTTTCCTAATCAGAGGGCAAATGGTTGTGACTCAGCTGTTTTGCGTAAAGGTAGGCATGTGTGGCTGCCATTTCTCACAAGAAAAGGTTGAGGTGCCTAAGTTCAGGAGAAGGTTTCCAGATGAGGATCCTAAGTGGAGACAGCCAAGTCATCACTTAGATGTTTAACTCTGAGAGGTGCAGGGTTTAGCATGGATCCCTCTTCTTGTCATCTCCCATTGGCTAACTTCAGAGGTTCCTCACATAGGCTGTGTCTAAACTACATCCCTTTTCTTGAAAAAAGGATGTAAATTAGACACTTCAAAATTGCAAATGAAGCCGGGATTTAAATTTCCCGCGCTTCATTTTCATAATGGCAACCGTGGTTTTATTTCAAAAAAAGGCTTTTCGAAAAAAAAAAAAAAAACGGCTGTTTAGATGGGGATCAATTGAAAATAAAACCCTTTTTCAAATGATCCTGTACTCCTCATTTTTTCAGGAGTGCAGGATCTTTCGAAAAAGGGTTTTATTTTCAATCGATCCCCGTCTAAACAGCCAGTTTTCTTTCGAAAAGCCCCCTTTAGAAAAAAAAATCGTGGCCACCATTATGCAAATGAAGCATGGGAAATTTAAATCCCAGCTTCATTTGCAATTTTGAAATGTCTAATTTACATCCCTTTTTCAAGAAAAGGGGTGTAATCTAGACGTACCCTTAGCATGCTGGTTTTTGTGAATCCCATTCTTAGGAGCCTCTACAATGTGTAAGGAGCATAGGTGCCTAACTCAGAATTTGTAGATTCAGCTGGGTCCTGAGGTGCAACATTGACTTTTATAATACTTAAGTCCTTTTATGGATGTTGGCCTTAGACATAATGAGATTGCCTACAATGCCATGTAGCTAACTTGAAATTGCTAGAAGCAAATATCTCCAATGGCAGATGATAGGACACTGGACAGGTAGGGTATGACACTCAACACCCATGTAGGCCTATGTTCATTATTTGTATATGATTGTGATATTGCATATAACATATGCCATGTAAAGTATCACGGGAAAGAGTATGACCTGCTAATACCCTCTGTTCCATATAAACATGTATAGCATTAATGCATATGAAGTTATGAGACTATGTTGTGTGGTTGTCACTAATGTCTGCTGTGAGTTGAGGAATCACCTAGATATTAGATCCTCAGAGACAAGGACAAGGGAGTTAACCAATAGCTGGGTGGATGTCGAACAACCATCAGCAGCCATTGTCCTACAAGGAAGCCACAGTGCAATGATTCACTTGCACAAGGGGATCACCAGGGGAATTGCTCAGCCTTGCATGGTGACTCAGCAATGCCCACCAGACATGCCTGGACTTATGTTTTCCAAGCACATGGAGTATGGTTATAAAAGAGAATACGCGGACCCCCATACTTGGCCTTTCTTCCTCCCTTGCCTATGCTGCAAGCAACAAGGACACGTAGAAGACTCTAACAGAAGATACTGGCCCAGGTTTCAAGGATGAAACGTGTACTATGAACTGCAATATTCAGTGGAGGTAAGATAAACTGTTTAATCTAGTTGTTACTCAGTCTCAGAGTTGAGAGTTTAGACAGCATGCTTATATTTTATTTCGTTTGGTAATGAACTCTGCTTTTTTACCAATCACTTATAGTCTTTTAAAATCTATTTTTGCAGTCAATAAACTTTTTTTAGTGTTTCTCTTTACCAGTGAATTTGCCTGAAGTGTCCAGTAAATCTGCTCAGGTTTATCTAGTTAAGACACGCTAAATCAAATTCAGAGGGTGCCCCCACTGGTGTCTGGTACTCCTGTTTTGCGAGGGGTAAAGGAAGCTGATGGGAGTGTTTGCTCACATTGACTTCCCACTGTGGGGTACTGACAAGTTCGGCTTAAGGTAAATTGTGTACCTTACGCTGAGTGGCCAGGTCTAGTGTAGACCTGGACTAACTTTCACTGGGTACTGATTTAGGCCTCTGGCAGTTCGAGGCTAGGAGAAGTGTGTTGCCTTCCCTGAGTCCTCCATGATACAGGAACACAGCTAGATATAGCAGGCCTGATTCCAATCTCACTAGCATGGTGTATCTCTGTTGACTTCTAGTTTGCATTCGATTGATGTAAGGAGACCAAAATCAGTCTTTATGATTTTAATGAATAAATGTATAAAGAAATGCAAACCTTTTATTTATCCTGGCTTCATATCCACTTGGCAGAAAAAACAAAGTGAATAGCCCTGCTCCTTCTCAAGAAAAACAAATCACTGCCACTGTCCTTTCCCTTGCAAAACCACAAATGAAAGAGAGAGATGAGAAAAACTGTTCACAAAGCACATTAAATCAGCTAAGAATATATTGTTACGGAAAATGACATTCTTCTTCCAAACATCCATTAGTTTCTGATAATCAGGAATTCTCGGATGCTTGAACATTCCATTAGTAAAATGCAGTGAGTTAATTGTAATAATTATCAACAGGTTTAATTGCTTTGTTTTAACATATTTTGCTGTTTGACAGTGTGAAATCAATATGCACCTCTAGGAAATGTCCTTAGTACGATTAAAAATAGGCTCCCCTATGCTCTCTCCTAACCTTAGACTGGGGCTTAGATTTATTTTTCTCCATTTTTGTGCTTGGAAGGATTAAACTGAGTGGCTGTTGTCCAACTTGGACCTTGTTGTTAAAGAGGAAGTGGAGTCTTCCCTTAAAATTCAATTCAATCATGCCAGATTTAACTTTTGGATGGAGATAGAAAAGAGCATCTGGTCAGTTTTTTTTATAACTTGTTTGCTTCAACTTCTATTCAGAACTTACTCCTTTGTTTTCCTATAATGCTTTAAGCTTTCAAAGGGTGCATCTGTACAGAACCCAAAAATCGAAATAAGATACGCAATTTGCACTATGCAAATTTCATACCTTATTTCAAATCTATTTTGAAATTTGGCATATCTACACAGCACCAATTTTCAAAATAATGTGCTATTTCGAGACATCTCTGAACCCTTGTGGAACAAAGCATAATGGGATGCCGAAATAGCGCATCTGTTACTTTGAAAAATATTTCAAAATAACAGGTGACTTGTGCAGACACAGGGTAGCTATTCTGGGAGGTATCCCGAAATAGCCATGCAGTGTAGACATACCCAAAGAAATATTTTTCTTGCAATTGTGCATTCTATAGAGTGTTCATAGATGTCATATTAACAAAAAATAGGATGAGATATACTACAATGTGTAAATCCTGATAATTATTTCCATCTTGGATTATCAAAACACTTACAACTATAAATAATTTCAGCCTCACAGCTTCTCAGTGAAGTAAATAAGTGCTAACAATATTCTTGCAGAGATGAGGTAATCAAGGCAGAGAGGAGTGGAAATAAATTACTCTCACTGACTTGCTGTGTAACTTTGGTATACGTGGATTTAATCCAAGAGTTCTGAGTCTTATTCCTTGCTCCAACTGCAAAGCCATATTACCTCTCTTCAGTTAGACAGTGTAATAATATTGGTGGAGGTTCAATAGATTTGATTATCTTCCTTGTTTGCGATGATTTATCTACAAAAAAATTATAAACATAGTCTCTGTTCAGCCTCCACCTTAGATTCCTTCTTCAAGGGGAGTAAATCCAAGCAGCTGCCTCATGAGCTTTAAAAGCTTTGCTATTTTTTTCCTGTGAAAAATCTTTATTATGTGCAGACAATGCTTAAAGAGGCTTTGCCAAACACAAGCTTTTAAAGCAGCTATGTGGGATTCCTTTTTCAGAGAAAGGAGTCATTGTGGCAAGTCCCATAAGATACTGTAGACTCCAGAAGTTTGCCCCACGATTCTGGCGCACTTGGCAGCTGATAATGTGCTATATTTCGGGTCCTGTCTTACATGCAGAATGTTAGTTGTGCCAAACTGAGAGGTAATTTTGTTTTATAGGTCAATAGGAGTCTTTCAAAGGGGGTCTTTCAGTTGGGTCAGGACCTAGCTGAATATCTACTAGGGAGTAGATGATGCTTCCAAACTAATTTCCTGCTATGTAGCCTTATGTCAGACTGGAACTGAGGTGAAAGGCCAATGCCCTTAACACATTGTACCAACGAGCTATGTGAAAGTACCCACTGCTAATGTAACTCTAGTCCTAGCTCTTGTTAAAAATATCACCTTCACCTTCACCTTTTATTTTATTCAGAATAAAAACCTCTTCAATTTTGCCTGCTCTAGTGAATGCTGCTAAATTTTACATCTTTGACAAGTATCTAGTCTGAGATATTAGGGCCAGATCCTCAGTTGGTAAAAAAGGGGGGAACAGTCTTTAACTTCAAAGATTTTTCAGTGCATTTTATTATGATTAATATGAATGGACATGTTTTCTTTCCCATCTGCATGAAAGTGGGCACTACCTCAAAACCTTTCTCAACTAATACACCAGAGCAACCCCTTCTACTAGATGTTGACTTGAATGGAGCTGCAATAATTTATACCAGCTGAAGATTGGATGCTTAATGTTACTTTTCAGGTCCACCATAATGCATGAGTCCTACCAGGTTCCAGGGTTAAAAGCCCAGTAGCTTTTGAGGGCTATGGTTCCAAAAGACTCATTGGTGGGTCATAGGGTTTCATGTTGCTACTTTCCTCTTGTGACCTGTAAATAAACAGAATTTTAACCTTTTGTACATTCAGTGATATGTTATTTATTGGAGCAGCTGATGTGTCAGACCCTAGGTGATTCACAAATGACATCTCTGGAGCTAGCAGACTGTGATTCATGTAAAATCCAATTGTAGCACTGTCATAAAAGTGGTTGGAGTTCTGTGTTCTCTTTTCAATAGCTGTCATTCCCTCTGTCAGGGACTTCAAGCATATTCAGAACCTATTCCTTTATTTCCTTATAATGACTAATGATGATTCACAATCTTCCTTTCTCATTCCTTAGTTCCAATAGCACATGTTTTTATCCCTGCTGTCTTAAATCTTCTCCTAGCTGACTCTGGCCTCATGAGTCTTTCAGAGTGTCCTCAATAGTTACATTTTTTAATACTACCCCTTGCTACTTCATCTATTCCACTGTTTTCAGGATTGCAATTATTGTTGTCGTTCTAGCTAGATATCTACTTGAAGGCTGTTGGGCAGTGTTCCAGAGAGACACAAGATGCACCCTACCTTCCTCCAAGCCCAAAAGGTCAGTAATACTTCCAGTCCATGCTGGACCTAAAGGCAACAGACTTGTGGCTATTCTTTAACCCTGACCTCTTGCACAGCAGTAGGTAAAACTGATGCCAAGTTACTGAGTTGACGGAATATATATAAACTCTTGGTTTCTAATACTCAGAAATGTTCAATACCTTAGAGCAACTTTTTGATTTTTAACAATATTGTTATTTTTTTTAAGCTTGTGACCTTTTTTTTTGAAACTGCAGCTCGCAGTGTTGGTTATTATAAGTTACTTAACATATTTCTTTGCACAAAGACAACTGATTTCTCTGTGTATCTCTTTCAGGGACTGGAGTTGGTGAATTCCATTGGCTTTTGTTGCAGTTAATTAAGAGCCTTTTTATTATATTGGGAGGAGCCTTTCAATTTCCTTAATTTCTATTTCAGCAGTTGGCTTCTTTTATTCTGTGTTTCTGATGTTGATAGTTTGATATTATTTCTGGATGTCTTTGACTTTCCTTTGATGAAGAATGTCTATGCCAAGATGTCACAGGCTGGAGAAATAGGCAAAAATGCCCATGGAAGGCTCTTCAGAGGGACAAAAGCTATTTCAATGATTTATCAATGGTTGTGTTCAGAGGCTGGTTAGTGCACATGTGCTCCAGCTGCTAATCAATAGCTATGAAGGAAACCAAAGGAAGGATTTGGGGGAGGTAAAGGTTTTTCATTGAACTGATTTTTGCTCAGTTTATTTGTAGAACACTGATTACAGATCTATATCTTTTTCAGTTTCTAGGTCTTAGCAACAGTATATCCTGGCACCATGCTAGGTCAGAGCTGCTGCAGACTTGAAAGGCTTTTCAATGCATTTTATTATGCGTTTAACATGAACAGACATGTTTCCTCTCCCGTCTGCAAGTAAGAGGCTGCTGCTTCAAAACCTTTCTCGGCTAATACACCCGAGCAGTCCCTTGGACTAGATGTTCTGAACTAGTGTAACTCACTGAGGAGCAAGAATCATCACCACAGGGGTATAACAGTCTCACCAGGTGGCAGTATCTCCATTTATTTTTAGACTTCTGCACCACAGCTGGAGCTGACTACTCCAGGAATAGTAGCTCTGCCTATGGAAAGCAGAGAGCCATGTTCACAATTTATTCTCAGAAAGGTATTAATAATGAAAAATAGGTCAATGTATAAAATACATTATTTAAGGGTAGTTTTGAAGCTGACCTGTGTAGCGGTCTTCAGCATTCAGTGGAGCAAAAACTTTGACAAATTCCACTAATAAGATGTTAGATATGTAGGATGTCACACAGACCATCTCTGTAGATCTGTGAACACATATCGCAAGGAACACCCTCCAGGATTTTCTATACAAAAAGAAAATATAAAACACTTAATATATTCCCAAATGTGCACAAATCTAGTTAAAGATGAGTAATCAATTTATTTGCTTAAAAAAAACCCCCTTCAGCCACTGATAATTTGAAAAGGAAGATTGCTTGAGTGGAAGGGAGGAGGGCTGTCAGTGAAGCAAATGCAAATGTCTGTTAAAGCAAGTGCACCTATTTATCTCTAGAGAAATATACATATAATATATAAAACATGTTTAAAAGTGGGAAAATATTTATTCTTTTCATATATTTGGAATAATCAGAGTCCATAGCTGACTTTGACTTTTACTCTGTACTGAGCCAAAATCATGATAAAAGGTATTTCTCTTTTCAGAATGGTGTATTCTTGCTCTGATCAAAAATATTTCCAGGTCTGGTCGATTTAGATACTTGTACCATGCCCATCACCATGGTGTCTAATTATCTTTCAGAGTTAAAAATCATACAAGGTGACTTACCATCAGTAAAGTTTCTTCTTTAAACTCCCCTCCTTCCCCCTGGGGTGAATAAGTTATGTTAGATTTTTTGTGAGTGTCCCAGAAATGTTAATAGATTCTGAGTTTCTGTGTGGGAAGGCAAGGTCAAAGGCAGTGGGATTTGCATTTGGACCTGAAGGTTGTGAGATTTGTGATTATTTTTAGTTGCTACAGGACTGAATTCCAAAACCTCTGTCTGCTTCACACAGGAGCTGTACCCTTGAGGGTAGATGGAATTTGTATGTGCACAAAAGGCAAATGAAAAAAATATTTATTCACAATACAGAGATATCTAAAAAAATAAAGCATGTTAAAAGAGCAAGCTACTGAGATGCTCAAGCTAAACAAGACGCAATGGATCAAATATCAGCCCTAGTGATGACAATTTGACATAGTCGATGGCTAACTTGTCCCACTTCTAGTGTTCACGATCTTACAACTATTTGGGATATGGTAGAAAATATGGTTATCCTGCATTCTTCCTAACAATAGGCATTGGAAATAAAATAAATAAGGGGGATGCTACAGCATCCCTGGCTCCCAGCCTAGTGCCTAAGGTCCTAGCTGCCATTCCCACACACCAGGTTTGTAGGCTTTCTCCAGGCTTCAGATGGGAGTGGGAATGGAAAGGAGAAGGGGGGGGGGCTGTATTTCAGCTCCCCACTTTTTAAAATATTCCTGTGCCACTGCTCCTAACACAGAATGCAAGAGGAATAGTGTGGAGAACGTATTGAGTAAAGCCTTTAGTATAGATGATTGAGTTTTGAAATATATTCATTTCTTAGAATCTAGGAAAATCGTGAATGTTGCTTGTGTGAGGAACCTCTGCCAGTTACACGACTATGGATCAAAGACTTGCTGTTCAATGCAGGGAAATGTTTTTGTGTATTCTTTATAATGTGTCCTGTCTGTAACCCTGCATCTCTTCTCCTGCAGTTCTTGCTGTTTTATCCTTTTTCATTATCCATGGTTTTTGGGTTGACAAAGCACGTATTTCACTCGAGTATGTGCACCTATACTGTTGACATAGCACTATATAACTACTGTAGAGTTGGTGGTTGACTATATTACTGAAGTGGAAGGTGGGAAGAGGGAATTCAGAATTTTAATAGAAGAAGCAAGGCTCTACTGAACATTTAATTTATGGTCTGGATTTTCTCCTGCTTAGCTATGACAATTTGTTTTTATTCTCATGGCATACTGACTTATCTCAATAGGCAGAGTTTGAATTGTTATAAAAAGGGATAGGCACATACTCTCTGGGATTACTGAATAAAAGAAACAAAGGAATATTACAGTTTTGTAAAATCTGTCTTAGAACACCTCTCCTCCTCCTCTCTCACTTATCATTCCAGATGTTTGCTAACAAAGGATTACTCTGAGTTCAATTATTTGCGAGATACAAGCCTAAGTGTTAACATTCTGCAATGGATGACTCATGTAAAATTATCTCACTAGACATAAGGGTATGAACATCCCTGTAAAATGAAAGAGTTCTTATCTGCAAAGAACCTAAAGGCTGATTTTTTCCCTCCTTCAAGAATCTCCTTTCATCAAACACTGAGCATGAAAATTTGAAGTGTGGAAGGGTGTTTCTACTCTTCGTAGTATGATAAGAGCCAGGGTGGTGAGAAGATTTTTTGTGTGTATAAATATTTCCCATTCATCTTAATGCAACAATACTATGAGAGGAGGGTAGGATTGCACTTGTTGTTGGAGGAAACTGAGAATAAAATTTATATGCTGATTCTAGTCCTATTATTTTGAATTATATATTAAATATTTGCAGACGCATAGAACATTGGTAATAGGCAGTAATAGGATTCACTGTCACTACTAGAGTTATAGAGTTTAAGGTCAGAAAGGTCCATCAGATCATCTAATCTGAACTTTTATATGTCACAGACTGCTAAACATCCCTCAGCCAGCTCTACACCAAAATGGAACAACCATTAGCAGCCCCCAGGAGATTAATCTCTTCTATGATAGGCAGAGAACAAGAGGGATTGAGGCAACCAATGCCAAAGGCTATGCAGACACAGGGACTTGATTACATGAGCTATACATAGATTAACCTAGCTAGTGGTCTATGCCCCATGTCACAAACACAATCTGCCCTCGGGGAAAAAATCCCATCCTCATCGTACTGATTAGTGACTATCTGAGGGTCTGAGTAAGACATCAGAGTCCACTGTAGAATGCACTGCTCTGTAACTCAGCAGATCATAGAATCAGAACTGGAAGGAACCTTAAGATCATCAAGTCCAATCCCTTGCACTCATGGCAGGACCAAGCATTATCTAGATCATCCCTAACAGGTGTTTGTCTGAGCTGCTCTTAAATATCTCCAATGATGGAGATTCCATAGCCTCTCTAGGCAGTTTATTCCAGTGCTTAACGACCCTGAGAATTAGGATGTTTTTTCTAATGTCTAACATAAACCTACCTTGCTGCAATTTAAGCCCATTGATTCTTGTTCTATCATCAGAGTTTAAGGAGAATCATTTTTTCCCTTCTCTTTGTAACAATCTTTTAGTTACATAGACGCTGTTATCATGTCCCCTCTCAGTCTTCTCTTTTCCAGATGAAACAAACCCAATTCTTTCAATCTTCTCTCAGAGGTCATGTTTTCTAGACCTTTAATCATTTTTGTTCTTCTCTGGACTTTCCTTGCACCTTTGCCCCATGCCATTCTCTCGCCCACCTTACCTTGCTGCTTCATCCTCCTGTCTCTGCCACCCCTTAGTCCACTGCACTAGAGCCATGAGGTGGGGCTTGGCTGGTAATGTTAATAGTTAAGGAACCTAGAGAGTAGATAGCGCTGGTCAATGGGTAAACTTGTAATGATGCCACAGATAACTATCTAGCTAACTGTCATACCCTTGAGATTTCTGGTGGGGATCAGCAAGTAAGAAGGGGTTAGGCTATCTCAACACTGTCAGGAAGGAAGAAGTTTCAGGAGTTGCACTTCAAAAGTCTCTTCCAGTTTTAGGGTGGTTGCTGGTGATACTTATATTCCCCATTTTAAATACACGGAATCTTCCTCAAAAGTGTTAGAATCATGCAAACTTGGAGAAACTTTTGAAGTGTGACTGCTTTAGTACAGTGGTGCTCAATCTTTATTAATTCGTGACCCCCAGAGCCGGGAAAATTTTGGTTGAGCAAAAAAAAAAAAGGTGCCTGGAACAAAATGGCGTCTGGCCCTGCGCTGCGATCCCCCCCCCCCCCAGGAAGACAGCCTCAAGGGGGTCACAACTCACAGGTTGCCCATTGCTGCTTTAGTAAACCAACCAACTGCTTCTGGCTCTTTAGTATTAGTTAAGCCCAGCTGGAAAACAATTACAGAATAATGGTTTAGTAGCACTTTACATAAATGATCAAGACTATTGGAGAAGTAAATGTAATTGATATGATCAGAATGGTGTATGCAATTAGAGTGCCTTAAAGATTTTGTTATGAGGGAGCCAACAAATTTAACAAACCTCTTCCTTGGCTTTTTCAAGGAATTACTTTAAATTTATCCTGGAAATCTTACCTGGCTGTGAAATTCATTCTTTAACATTTTTCCCTCAATTTCAGCGCTTTGCCAATTGATTGAGTGATATTCAGAATGTCAAATGAAATGGAACACAGAGTCCTTGGTTCTGGCCACAGACAGAAATCTGGACTAACTAGATTATTGGTCTCATCTACTCTGGTGACTCCTGTGTTCCTGTGTTCCCTGTGTGTAAGGTGGATGTAGCAGGAGTATATTCTATCCCCACATACTGTTTTAATATCAAGGCCTTGTCTACAGTGGCAACAGCCGTTACATGCTGCAGTGAAGAGTAGGGTGAATCCACACTGTGATGTGTAGCTCCTTGTGGTAATGAAAGGCTTTGACACAGAGGAGGCTGGAGAAAAGGCTCTGGGAGCTGGGAGCTGTCAGAGCCTTTTCCTACTGTCTCCCTTTTCCAGACTTTTTCCTTCTGCGACAGCCTCTCCTTATGATAGGGAAAGGAGAGGCAGCAGGATACTACACTGCTAAACACAGCAGTGTGGACATGGGAACTAATGCTTTCATGTGTAGAGAGCCATATAGTGTACATACCCTAAGGTTCTGCCTGGTGTGTCTATGCACCTGAGCAGTGCCTCACTATCTACACTGCTAGTTATAGTTCTCTTACCCCGGCATGCAGTTTATGTACTCTACACGCTGTCCTCAGTGTAGGCATAGCCTAAGTTAAACTCTATTTAAATATGAGAAGCAGACACGAGGAGGCAGTTTATCTAGACAGGCAAATAAATCATCTGGACTGTTGGCATAAGTGTGTTGTATCCCAATCAAATAGAATCAGAATAGTAACTGGAATGTATTTAACCTCTTCCAGGTTAAATGTAATACATTACTGTTATTCTTCTGAGTGGCAGGAGAGCTGTGATTTACTGGTGGCTGTGCCCTCAAATCATTTCTCTTTGTGAAGTGTGTGTGTGTGTGTGTGTGTGTGTGTGTGTGCACGCATATGTATGTGTGTTAGAGAGAGGGAGAGAAATTAACAGATTTTTAAAATAAGAAAGGTTGACTTTCCTTTAAAACCTGCCACTTACTTCCAGAGTTTATTGCCAAGTGCACCAGGGTAAGGGCTGCCTGGAAAGAATAACTCAATTTCACAAAAACATGTTGTATGGGAGAGATCGTTGGGATAGCCAGATGGCCAGGCTACGCCTCTGGGATGTGGGAGACCCAGGCTCACATCAGTAGTTGAATCTAACAGACAGAACACTGGGTCTCCCGCATGAGTCCCCCAACTGCTTGGCTATTCTGGGGTCTCTCGCTCTCTCATGGGAAATTTCCTCCTGGACTTGAAAAACAATCCTGTCAAAAATTTATTAATAACCAGTATGTTTCCATGAAAAGTTCTGGTTAAAACAAATTAAAAAGTGTTTAGTTGAAAAATTCCTGAGTGAATTACATAGAAAATTCTACTTCCAACTTCAGACTATGGCCCCAATCTCCTTATTCCTAATGTTTCTGAATGGTCTAATGATTAGGTCTAGTGCTATTGTAAATACACCCATTATTCTGAAGATAACATAATAAGCAGAGAATGTATTTGGCAACTCAGTTCTCTTGTTCTCTGAGGAGGGTAGTGAAACACTCACAGGGACAACCAACTCAAAGAACCTCAGTTACTGCATTACATTTGAGACATTAATAACTGAAAGGAAGTTATTATGTATTAGGATTTTGAATTGTGGGCATGGGACAATTTAGACAGGGTCCCTCACCAAAGGCTCTTGTGTAAATTACATGGCCATGGGATAAGAGGGAAGGTCCTTTCTTGGATTGAGAACTGGTTAAAAGACAGGAAACAAAGGGTAGGAATAAATGGTAAATTTTCAGAATGGAGAGGGGTAACTAGCGGTGTCCCCCAAGGGTCAGTCCTAGGACCAATCCTGTTCAACTTATTCATAAATGATCTGGAGAAAGGGGTAAGCAGTGAGGTGGTAAAGTTTGCAGATGATACCAAACTGTTTAGGATAGTCAAGACGGAAGCAGACTGTGAGGGACTCCAAGAAGATCTCACCAAACTGAGTGATTG
Organism: Pelochelys cantorii; assembly: GCA_032595735.1. NCBI lineage: Eukaryota > Metazoa > Chordata > Testudines > Trionychidae > Pelochelys > Pelochelys cantorii. The sequence continues at coordinate 70,154,517 of CM064326.1, read as the reverse complement.
GGCAACAAAATGGCAAATGAAATTTCATGTGGATAAGTGTAAAGTAATGCACATCGGGAAAAATAACCCCAACTATACGTACAGTATGATGGGGGCTAATTTGGCTCCGACAAATCAGGAAAGAGATCTTGGAGTTATCGTGGACAGTTCTCTGAAAACTTCCACACAGTGTGCAGCGGCGGTCAAAAAGGCAAATAGGATGCTAGGAATTATTAAGAAAGGGATAGAAAATAAGACCCAGAATATCTTACTGCCCCTGTATAAAACTATGATACGCCCACATCTTGAATACTGTGTACAGATGTGGTCTCCTCACCTCAAAAAAGATATTTTGGCCTTGGAAAGGGTTCAGAAAAGGGCAACTAAAATGATAAGGGTCCCATATGAGGAGAGGCTAAAGAGACTGGGACTTTTCAGCTTAGAAAAGAGGAGACTGAGGGGGGGATATGATAGAGGCATATAAAATCATGAGTGGTGTGGAGAGGGCCGATAAAGAGAAGTTATTTATTAGTTCCCTAAATAGAAGAACTAGAGGACACCAAATGAAATTAATGGGTAGCAGGTTTAAAACTAATAAAAGAAAGTTCTTCTTCACACAGCGTGTAGTCAGCCTGTGGAACTCCTTGCCAGAGGAGGCTGTGAAGGCTAGGACTATAATAGAGTTTAAAGAGAAGTTAGATAATTTCATGGAGGTTAGGTCCATAAAAGGCTATTAGCCAGGGGATAAAATGGTGTCCTTGGCCTCTGTTTGTCAGAGGCTGGAGAGGGATGGCAGGAGACAAATCGCTTGATCATTGTCTTCGCTCCACCCTCTCTGGAGCACCTGGTGCTGGCCACTGTCGGCAGACAGGATACTGGGCTAGATGGACCTTTGGTCTGACCCAGTACGGCCATTCTTATGTTCTTATGTTCTAGTATTAGCTTTGTCACAGTGCAGATTTTCAAAAGCCCAAATGGCAATCTCAATTAAAAGACAATAGAATTAGATGCAGCAGCTGCCTTTTGTGCCTTTGAAAATCTCACCCCAAATTTGTGAGTAGGATCACAATAGTCCCATCTGGGTTTATAATTTATGAATCTGAAACCTTCCCACCATGGGAGTTAAACTCATCTTAGGCTCATACATTGGTTATGCTGAGATCCACTTCATTTACTTACTGATGGGATTTATTCTCCTTTTTTTTTATGCTGAAGGAAATGCTAAAGCACACAGTGCTAGTCCATGGGTAGCTGTTGTTGGTTTGACTTGTTTCATTTTGGGGGTTTGCTTTTTGTGTATATTAATTATGAGAAGTCACATACTTTGAGAAGTCGAATTGTTGTATTATTATATTAAAAGCAAAGAGAGCTTCTAGCAATCAAAAGACAGGTATCCTGAAGGACTTTGAAGAGAAAACTGTTAGACTTTTGCCTGTAGGCTACATCTACACTGCAGGCTTCTTGTGCAAGAACTGTTTTGCACAAGAGTTCTTGCACAAAAGGTCTTGCACAAGAGCATGTCCACACTGCCATGTGCTTTTGTGCAAGAGATGTGCTTTTGCGCAAGAGCATCCATGGCTGTGTGGACACTCTCTTGCGCAAGAAAGCTCTGATGGCCTTGGATTTTAGCCATGGGGGTTTCTTGTGCTAGAAACCCCTGTTCCCGTCCACACTGCCTTCTTGTGCAAGAGCTCTTGTGCAAGAGGGCTTATTCCTCGTGGGGAGAGGAATAACTCTTGTGCAAGAAGCCCTCTCTTCTGATGCTTTACTATATTTACTTGCACAAGAACATGTGTGCAGTGTAGACGCTCCGCAAGTTTTTGCGCAAGAACAATTGTTCTTGCGCAAAATGCCTGCAGTGTAGCCGTAGCCGTAGAGTGTCACATCCATGGAGAACACTATAAGAGATCATTAGGGACCTGCATGCAATCTGTGAATCCCAGAAGGACTGCAGAATGACTATTTTCTATACTGTTCAATATCCTCATGAAATAACAAGGAGAGACAATGAAAGGAGAGTTTAATTTTCTCAATTTATTTTTGTTTTATGTACCTTAGGTGTGTCTCAAAAAATTTGCAAGATGCAGTCTTGTGAAATTCTGGTAATCTTTTTGTATACTCTGTATCAGGATATGCCCAATATAATGCAGAAAGACTGACTTCTTTGCAATAATAGTACTCATTTTAAAACACTTTTATTTTCTTAAGGAGTAGAAGTTTACAAATATGGGATTATTTAGTGAACCACACTAAAATGGCTATTGCTGTTGTTGGAGAAAGATGAAACATTCTTAAATGTGGAAATTCTGCTTCTGAATGGATGTGGTGTTCACTAGATGCATAAGCATAGGTGCTGATTTTGTCTTTGCTGAAAGGTCTTTAGAAAATGTGTGTTTGTATTGGGGAGAGAAACTCTGCTAGATTTGATGACAAGGCCATTTTCATTATATTTATACATTTCTTTCATAGAATCACAGGATCCTAGAACTGGAAGGGACCTCGAGAGGTCATCAAGTCCAGTCCTCTGCCCGCACACTAAACACTGTCTAGATCATCCCTGACAGATGTCTATCTAACCTGCTCTTAAATATCTCCAGTGATGGAGATTCCACAACCTCCCTAGGCATATTCTAGTTATTGAATATGTATCACTGGTATCTTTACTAATTTAATAGTGATAAGATTGTTATGAAGTGCATAAAATACAATAGCTTCAGAGGGGTAGCCAAGTTAGTCTGTAACAGGAAAAATATAAAAAACAACAAATAGTCTACTAGCACTTTAAAGACTAACAAAACATGTGGATGGTATCATGAGCTTCTTCAGATGACCGGAGTATAATGAGTCCAGATCCAAGGATAAATAAGGGAAGGGGTGTGGGGGTGGGGATGGGGATGGGGTGGGGAGGTAGAAAAAGAGAGAGAGTGAGTAGATAAAACTTAAAAAACAACAATTAGTCTAGTAGCACTATAAAGACTAACAAAACATGTTGATGGTGAGTAGATAGTTTGAGTAGTTACAGGAGTCTGTTAAGAACCATTAGCACCTCCATTGTTTCTTTGGTTGGTTAAGTTATTAAAAGGTGGAAGATAGTTATGAGCCATTCAGTATCCCTGTTTAGACCATTAGCATAAGAATTAAACTTGTGAATGAAGTTAAGTTCCAATCCTTCTCTGTGTATTTGGCTTGTGGAATTGGTCGGAAACAAAAGGCAACTTGAAGATCCATTAATGAGTGTCCAGGAAGATTAAAGTATTCTCCAACAGGTTTTTGTGTGTTGCCTTTTCGGATATCTGCTTTGTGTCCATTAATTCTTTCCCATAGAGACTGTCCAGTTTGGCCAATATACTTTGCAGTGGGGCATTGCTGGCATTTGATGGCATAGTTCACATTAGTTGATGTGCAGTTAAATGAGCCTTTGATTTGGTGGCTGATGATGCAAAAGGGTCCTGAGCTCCTGGCCACTGTCACCGCTACTGGCCCTTTAAATCACTGCTGGAATGCCACACCAAGTGCCCCAGGCACCACTGAGGGTTGCCTGGGAGACGTGAGGCTCTCTCTGGGTGGCATTTTCCACCTTTCCTCCGAAGGTCCCTACCCTTCCAGAGGCAGGGAGCATGGCCCTCCCACCTTGTCCAAGGCTCAGCAAGGCTGTTGGCCCCGCTGATAAACAAACTTCCTGCCCTGGGGCAGAAGCTGTTAACAGCACAGAACTTGTCACATTCCACACTCAAGCTTCTGTCTAGGGCTATGGCATATTCAGGGTATGTCTACACAGCAAAGATATTTCGAAATAACAGCCCTTATTTCAAAATAACTTTCCTAGTGTCTACACAGCCAAATTGCTATTTCAAAATTAATTCAAAATAGCAGAGGGCTTATTTCGAATTTGGTAAACCTCATTCTATGAGGAATAATGCCAAATTTAAAATAGACACTTATTTTGAAATAGGGGGCCTCCAGCCTTCCCTGGTGGCCACTCCAGCCTCAACAAAGAACACTCCACTCCCTACCTTGCTCCCCAGAGCCCTTAAAGGGGTTGACTCTGGCCACAGTGCCTGTGCCAGCTCCAATCCTGCCAGCCCAGAGCCAGCAGTCACTGCCCCTGACCCAGTGGCCCCAAAACATGAGCCAGCAAGCCACTGGCAGCCAGACCTCCACCGCTCCCCAGGAGCAGTCTGCCAGCTCCCAGGAGCCTGCCAGGGCCTGGTCCAGGGTGGAGATCATGGACCAGGGTGGAGATCATGGACCTTATTCAGGTTTGGGGGGATGCCCCCAACGTCCATGATCTCCGCACTAATAGGAGGAATGTGGCCGTCTATGGCAGGATTGCTGCCAGCCTGGCCACCAAAGGCCACATGCAAACCCAGGAGCAGGTTTGCATGACAATCAAGTTGGTCCGGCAAGACCCCCACCATGAGCCCTAAGCTTCCCCTCCCCCTTCTTCCCCTTGCTTCCCCCTTCCAGCTCCCTCCTCCCAGGTTTCCCCCTCCTCTCTCCTACCCTCTCTTCTCCCCTCTCCTGCCTCCTTTCCCCAGTCTCACAAGAGTTTCATCCCCCCCCCCAGTTTTGTTAAATAAAGAAAGTTTGTGTTCATGAAAATACGTGTATTTTATTTGACACCAGGAAGGGGGGTTAGGGAGGGGTAAGTGGAAGGACGTGAGGGAGGAATGAGGCACAAGCCCCCAGTGGGGCAGACCAGGGAGGCTCTTAGTACTCCTCAGGGAGGAAGCTCTCTTGCAGGGCCTCCTGGATCCTGACAGCCCCCCGATGGACCTCCCAGATGGCAGCCTGCAGAAAGTGCAGCCAGGCTTACAGCAACGTGTCCAAGAGAAGCACCAGAGTGCCCAGGGGTGGCTCTGGCTCCATGTTGCAGAGTTCTGTGGTGTCCCAAGTGAGGGCAATCAGAGCACGCAGAGGCAAAATGCTTTGCTGTCCCTCATGCTGTCCAGGGGGGTCCCTTTAAGCACAGACCTCAGATAGCCTCAGGCAGCAGCCCCACACGGGAAGTCCTGACCTGGTGCCCTGCCGGAACTGGTTCCGGCCAGCCTTAAATGCGATTCAGAGTCCATTCAGTGTGAACGTGCTATTTCGAAATAGCCAAATGCTATTTCGAAATGCATTTTGTGTGTAGACGCGTTATTTCTAAATAAGTGATTTTGAAATAACTATTTCGAAATAAGCTATTTCAAAATAACATTGTAGTGTAGACATATCCTCAGTGAGTAGACCACAGTTACAAAACTGTAGGGAAGGAACCATTATGGCTCATGCGTGCTGAGAACACCCTATTTTTTTTCTGTGGGTGCTTGAGTCCCAGAGAACCCATGGAGTTGGTGCCATTGTGCATAAGTGACCTATTTATTTCTAGTGCATTTTGATTATAAACACCTTAGGACAGAAATTGTCTTTTTGTTACCTGTTTGTATGGTCTCTATCATAACAGGGCCCTAGACTAGGACTGGGGTTTCCAAACACTTCTGTGATACAAATGTCTCTGTCAAAGCTCAGTCCTCCCAAAGATATAAATATGGCCAGAATTAAAATTTAGAAATTTTCTGAAATATTTCCAGCCTAGGCCTTTCAGGAAAGAATTCTTTACAGTAAGGAAAGGAAAAGTAAACTCTGGAGGGTGGCACGTGATAACCCAGGAAAGTTCTGGACCTTCTCCAAAAATAAGAGACAGAAGAAAGAAGGATCAGAGAGGCAAAGTATAATACCGCTGTCTGTCTTGTGGAAAGTTGCTTGTAACCATTCTGTAAAAAGTTGAATCCTACCTATAGAAGTCAATAGAAGGGATACAATTCTCCAGTAAAAGTCTTCTAGAGTACAAAATTCCATGGTAAGATTATAACTTTCTATTCAATTATGGTTTTAGAATATTTTCATCCCTGTTGAAATTGATAGGGATATTCCATAAAATCCCTACAACTTTCTGAAAAAGGAAGGGGAAAATAATCTTGATTAGTCAAGCAAATTGTAACCTGCAATGCCAAATGGAAAGTTTCTAGAAAATAAATAGCTAGAGGGAAAGGTGATTTTTGATGTTACATGAGTGCATGTGTAGTCAAAAAATATTTTTAAGTTTGTTTGGAAAAACTGAACTCTAACAAAAATCACAGAGAAATCAAGAAGTAAGACCACAATGACTTCATCATGGTGGACTAAATGGGGAAAGATGGTTGCAATATTAGAAGTAACTGTAAAGGACTAATCTCAGTTCATTCTGTATAGACATTTTATAACAGTTGACTCTGCATTTCTTGCTGAAGGCATTTGTACATGTGATAGACTGACTGTTTTATCGAAATCAGCTGTGTTGTCTTATGATATAAAACAAAAGACTGGAGTGTTCTTAGTGTTTTATACTATTGGAAAGTTTATATTGGAAAGTAAAGTTTCAGGTCAGTTCTAGAAGGACGTAGATGAAGCAGCATTTAGGACAACATAGTAAGATAAAATCCGTGAGCTCCAAGCCAGGTAAATATAATTTAAAAGCATGTAGTTGCTATCCCAGAGTCAAAGAAGGTGGGTAGGTAAGCCCAGGCAAGTTGCAAGTAGATCGATCAGATACATTCCTATAGTTAGAGGGGAAAAAAATCCATCTGAAACCAAAACTGAGTGAAGCTGCACTCTGTTCTTTCATAAACTGCCTGAAGACCTGCCTTTGCCAGTCTTGCTGGGCTAATTAAGAAAAACTAGGCTGAGGGACAGGCAGGATACTAATAACTTAATATTTACTTATTACAAAGTGCACTGTCCAATTGACAGATGTAGGTCTTTGTCTGGGCAGCAGGAAAAAAGGACTATAGACCCCATAAGGGTCCCTGCTTCCTTCAGTTACAATGAAAAGTTAAAAGAGGTGAGTAGCGTAATAGGAAGCCAGAAGCCCAGGTCAGATGTGGGCACTGATGTGCCAGGCATGTGATAGGGCAGGATATTTGTACTCTCCAGATGTAACTCTCTTTGATCATATGGGTGAAGTCAATAGCAACTTCCATTAAATTTATGGGGACATGGTTTCACACCATATCTTTATTTATAATTATACAGCACTGAAAGATTTACCCAGCATTGCTTGGGTCCTTAACTCAATTAATTTTTTTTTTTTGAAAATAAAATGAAAATATACATGTTTCATTTAAATCATTGCTTTGGGGTGGGGCTGGGAATGGGGGTTCACTATAAAGTCTACCCCATGAAAGAGGACAACCCCAGCCCTCTCTCACCACATCAGTTTAGGGCCAGTGGAGAAGCACCTCTCCATGGCTGCTGCAGCTCCATCAGGCATTGCCAGGGGAAGGGTTCATGTCCCACAGCTGGGGGAGGTCCAGGTTTGTCTGCTCTTTGTGCTCACCAGCCAGAGAGAGAGGAATGCAGCAAACTGTGCACTTTCCCCTCACTCCCTGATAAAGGGAACAGCAAGCAATGTGTCTGTACAAATTGGGGGGAGGGAGCTTCAGCCCCCTCTGCCCTCCCTAAAGGGCACTTGAGGGGGTGAGGTGGAAGGCTCGGAGCTGGGGCATTCCTGGAGGAGAGATGCCACCAGTCAGCCTGTAGAAGGGGTCACTGAAAAAGGGGTCACCAACACCGAGCCCGTTCTCCAGAATGTGGCTTTATTGTCATTCCCCTGTTCCCCCCCCTTTCTGAGTTACATAGATCCGCACGTCTATCGAGCCCCCGAGAGGCTTTGGTCCTGTTTACATCCACAAATCGTGCCAGAGGCGCCAAGAGGGCAGAGTAGGGGGACTTGGGCCCACCCTCACTCCTGAGTCCCGACCCAGGGCCCTAAGATGGGGAGAGTGCTCCCCATCGAGCGGGTGGGGTAGTTACCCCTAAACTCACCCGCTCTCAGGTTACATGGCCTCGCCCTGGGTCGCTTCCTACTCCACCAGTTCCATATCCTGAGTTACCTCACTCGGCGTTGGCCTTCTTGCCTCAGGTTTGTGTCCATTCCAGAGCACGGTCCTCCTTGCCTTGCTCCCCCCGCCCCCCGCTTTCTGCCCCTTCCTGGGACCTACCCTTTTTAAAGCCCTGGGTTGGTCGGCGCGGGACGTCATCCCTCCGGCATCCTCCTCCGTCGCGTCTGCCCTGGCATCATCACCCGGTGCTGCTGGGGCACGGCGCGCAGCCGTGAAGTCACTGCCCTGCACCGGCTGGGTGATGCAGCCGGAATCCTCTGTGCCCGGGCCCGGCTGCTCGCGGGTGTTTTCCACCCTCGGTCCCTGAGTGGCAGCTCTGGCTGCTTCCCCATGGGTTCCCTTACCTGCGGATCCCTCTCCCCCGGTCTCTCCCATCGTCTTCTGTGTGCGGGGTTGCTACACACCTCCCCCCTCAAATCCCCCCTTTCACTTGCGTGCTTGATCTCACAGTCCTGGCTCGGCATATGCAATAGGCAGTCTGCATTCAGGTGCTCAGCTCCTGCCCGGTGTACCACCCCGAAGTGATATGGCTGGAGGCTCAGGTACCACCTCATGATCCTGTTGTTGGTGTCCTTCATCGTGTTGAGCCATTTCAGGGGAGCATGGTTGGTCACCAGTGTGAATGGGTTCCCTAGAAGGAAATAACGGAGGGCATCGATAGCCCACTTAATGGCTAACGCTTCCTTTTCAATTGTGGCATAGTTTCTCTCTCGCGGGAACAATTTCCAACTTAGATACACTGTCGGGTGTTCTTCCCCGTCTTTCTCTTGAGTCAACACTGCCCCCGGGTCGACATCCAACGTGTCAGTCTGTAGTATAAAGGGGAGCATAAAATTGGATTGGTGCAATACTGGGGCCCTCACTAAGCACTCTTTCAGGGTGTTAAATGCCGGAGTGCCCATCTCCATCCATCTTACCCACCGGGGTTTTCCATTTTTCATCAGGTCTGTTAGGGGGGCCACCACCGTTGCAAAATTAGCTATGAATCGGTAGTAATACCCCACTAACCCCAGGAACTGGCTTACCTGTTTCTTTGTCCGAGGGAGGGGGTATTCTCGAACTGCTTGTACTTTATCCACGAGGGCTGTGTCTAGACTGGTGTGATCTTGCGCCAGAGCTATGGAAATGAGGCTCAGCGTGGAATATTGCCAAGCCTCATTTGCATAACTAATGAGCCACCATTTTTACAGAAGAGGCTCTTGCGCAAGATGGAGCCGTCTACACTGCCCCGTCTTGTGCAAGAAAAACCCTCTTGTGCAAAGCCGTTATGCCTGAAAATAATCAGCATAACGGCTTTGCGCAAGAGGGTTTTTCTTGCGCAAGACAGAGCAGTGTAGACAGCTCCGTCTTGCGCAAGAGCCTCTTCCGCAAAAATGGCGGCTCATTAGTTATGCAAATGAGGCTCAGCGATATTCCACGCTGAGCCTCATTTGCATAGCTCTGGCGCAAGATCGCGCCAGTCTAGACACAGCCTCGGGGTTTTACTCTGCCTCGCCCCACCGTATATCCCAGATACGATACCTTGTGCTGCCCAAAGCAACATTTCTTGGAGTTGGTGGTTAGTCCGGCCCGTATTAGGCTCTGCAGTATTGTGGCCACATGCTGGAGATGTAGTTCCCAAGACGCACTGAAGATGACAATGTCGTCTATATAGGTGGCTGCGTACTCCCGGTGGTCCCTCAGGATCCAATCCATGAGTCTCTGGAACGTGGCCGTGGCTCCATGTAGTCCGAAGGGCATCTTTCAGAAGTGGTACAGGCCGAAGGGGGTTGAGAAGGCCATTTTCTCTCTGACTGCCGGGGCCAGCAGTATCTGCCAGTATCCCTTTGTTAAATCGATGGTCGATAGGTACCGGGCCTGCCCCAACCGTTCTAGCAGCTCATCTACTTGTGGCATTGGATAGGCGTCGAAACGCGAGATGGCATTAACTTTCCGAAAGTCGATGCAGAAGCGGGTGGAGCCATCGGCCTTTGGTACCAGCACGATGGGGCTCCTCCATTTGCTATGGGACTCCTCCACCACGCCTCACTCTAACATGGATTGCAACTCTTTCTGTACCGTTTCCCACAGTTTGCAGGGTAGGGGGCGGAGAGCTTCCCATACCTTCTGGCCTGGTTCCATGATTATTTTGTGTTGTATTAGGTCCGTCTGTCCGGGTCGGTTGGTTAGCCCCTGCTGATACCCGGCGAGGAGGTTCCATAGCTCGCGCTGCTGCTCCAGGTCCAAATCTTCCCCCATCCGCACTTCGTCACTCTTAGCCTCCTCCTCACCCCACGGGCCAAACTCCACATCAGTAGGCTGGGTGTCAATGAGGAGCGCTTCCCTAGGCACCCACCTTTTTAATAGATTTATATAGTAGACCTGGGTGGCCTTTCTTTTCCCCTCCGTTCGGACCTCATAGTCCACCTCTCCTACCCTCTTTACCACCTCGTAGGTGCCCTGCCATCTAGCCAGCAATTTTGACTCTTCTGTGGGGAGCAATACTAGGATTTGTTCACCTGGTTCAAACTCCCTCATCTTCGCCTTTCTGTTATACTGCTGGGCCTGGGTCTCCTGGGCTTTTTGCAAATTTTCCCTGGCCCATCCCCTAGGGCCCACAGCCTCTGTCTTAGTTTGATTACATATTGTACCGAGCCCCGGCCTCGGGAGTCCTGCCCTTCCCACTCTTCCCGTACTAGGTCTAGCAGACCGAAGGGTCGTTGGCCGTACAACATCTCGAAGGGGAAATACCTGATGGATGCTGGGGGCACCTCACGGACTGCAAACATAAGAGCGGGCAATAATTTGTCCCAGTTGTGGGATTGTCCCAGACAAACTTACATAACATGTTCTTCAGGGTCCGGTTAAAACTCTCAACCAATCCATCGGACTGGGGTTGGTACACCAATGTCCGGATCTTTTTGACTCGGAGCCACTTACACAATTTGGTTATAACTTGCGAGGTCAAGTTTGGGCCTTGGTCCGTCAATAGTTCCTTGGGTAGGCCCACCCTCGCAAATATCTTCATCAACTCCTCGGCTATCACGGGTGCTGTAGTTGTCCATAATGGTATAGCCTCAGGGTATTGGGTCGCATAGTCCAGGACTACCAATATGTGCTGAGGCCCGCATTGCAACAGCTCTATGGGGCCGACCAAGTTCAACGCAATACGTTCAAATGGTACCCCCATGATCGGAAGTGGCACCAGCGGGGCCTCCGGGGTTTCTCCTGTGAGGTATATTGGCACTCTGGACAAGATGTGCAAAAATCTTTGACCTCCTGGTACACCCCAGGCCAAAAGAACCGCTGCAACACCCGCTGCTGTGTTTTCTCTGGCCCTAGGTGTCCAGCCCATGGGTTATCGTGCGCCAGCTCCATGACTCGCCATTGGTAGGGTCTGGGAACCAGCAACTGTACCTGTTCTTCCTGGCTTCCTCTGCCGGGGACCACTCGGTACAGGCGATCCCCTCGGACCTCGAAGTGGGGGCCTTGGTATTGGGCCACCTGATTGTCCATTGCTCGGGTCCTCCTCGGCTCCTCGGGCCTGTTTCCATGCATTTCGCAGAGTCGAATCACTCCCCTGCTGAGTCAGGAAATCCCCTTTGTCCACCTCCATGGCGATGGGGGGTGTCCTTCCCTCTGGCTCGTCCGTGGGGCCAGGAGTCCGGCTGGAGGACGCTTCTCCTTGGGCCACACCCACAACCTCGACACTGGACCGTTGCGCCCCAACCCCGGGGCCCTTGCTCCAGGGTCATGCTAAACGTCTGAAGCCTGGCCAGTCCCTGCCTAACTGGACCACATGGGTCAGTCGAGGTGATACTGCCACTTCACAGACTAATTCTTCCCACCCATCGTTGAGCCTAACCCTAGTTGTGGGGTACGTATGCACATCCCTGTGCACACAATGTACCCCTAGTTGCCGCCCCCGGGGCGGAACTACTCCGGCTATGTCAGCCCGGATTATTGTCTGTCTGCACCCTGAGTCCACTATGGTTTCTACCCATTTCCCGTTTACCTTTACCCTCTGAATTACCTGCTGCCGGCTTAGCCCCCTCCCTGGGGTACCCACCTGGGTCGGCAGTCCGTACGTACAGTCCATGAGAGGGCAGTCTCTTCGAAAATGTCCTTCCTTCCCACACTGGTAACATGCTCCTCTCTGGGCTTGGGGTGCTTTCGCTTGCATCCCTCGTTCCTCCTGTCCAGGGGGCAATCCCCCATCCATGGGTCCTGGGGTCTGCCACACCGGGGCCAGCCTTCTTTCGTTACTTGTTCTGAGTCCCACCTTTGGCAGATCGTGGGCTGGGGGATGGCTGTCCGTCCCGCATGCTTGTGGACCCTTTGGCCCTTGCGTATAAAGGGATGCTTCCCCTTACTCTTACCTTCTGCAGAGTTGAAGCATTCCATAAGGGAAACGGCCTCTTCCAAGGTATCGGGGAGGTGGTGCCGGACCCACTGCTGTCCCTCAGGTGGTAAGATTTGGACATATTGCTTCAATATCACCTTGTCGGCTATCTGTGTGGCAGAGCTGTTCTCAGGCTCCAGCCATCTCCTACCAGCCTCCTTCACCCATTGCACGACTGCCTTGGGTGTTTCGCCCAGCCTGTATCTTGCGTCTTGGAAGTGTCGCCGGTATGTCTTGGGAGTCACGCCCAGCTGGTCCAGGATCACTTCTTTTACTTTAAAGTAGCACAACGCCTCCTTCGTCGACATTCCTTGGTACGCCAGCTGAGTGGGCCCCGATAGGTATGGGGCTAGCAGGGTGGCCCAGTGTTCTTGGGGCCATCTTGCCGCCGTGGCCACCCTTTCAAATGTCACTAGGAACACTTCTGGATCGTCTGTGGGCCCATCTTGGACAATCTTATCAGCAGCTGGGTGCCTACGTTTATTCCTTCCTCGCCGCTTATCACGCCATTGCGCCAGCCCTGCCGTCCTTTGATCCCTTCTGATGACTCTTGCAGCTCGCAGACCAACTGCCGCTGTTGTTCTTGGAACTGCAAGGCCATCTGCTGCAGCAGCTGGGTCTGCTGTTGTTGCTGTTGCCTCTGGCTATTGACTAGCCACTCAAAGAGCTTGCTCACCTCCATCTTTAGGCCTCCCTCTACAACAAACTTACTAATAAATTATAGGTTCTTGTTGCCGTCTCCTAGCCCTCCCACGGGGTGGGGTCGACTCTACCCACATTCTCCACCACGTGTAGAAGGGGTCACTGAAAAAGGGGTCACCAAGGCCGAGCCCATTCTCCAGAATGTGGCTTTATTGTGATTCCCCTGTCCCCCCCCCCTTTTTGAGTTACATAGATCCATACGTCTATCGAGCCCCCGAGAGGCTTTGGTCCTGTTTACATCCGTAAATCGTGCCAGAGGCACCAAGAGGGTGGAGTGGGGGACTCAAGCCCACCCTCACTCCTGAGTCCCGACCCAGGGCCCTAAGACAGGGAGAGTGCTCCCCGTCTAGCGGGTGGGGTAGTTACCCCTAAACTCACCTGCTCTCGGGTTACACGGCCCCACCCTGGGCTGCTTCTGACTCCACCAGTCCCATATCCCGAGTTACCTCACTTGGCATTGGCCTTCCCGCCTCAGGTTCGTGTCCGTTCCGGAGCACGGTCCTCCTTGCCTCGCTCCCCCCCCTTTCTGCTCCTTCCTGGGACCTACCCTTTTTAAAGCCCTGGGTTGGTCGGCGCGGGACGTCATCCCCCTGGCATCCCCCTCCGTCACGTCCGCCCTGGCATCATCACCCGGCACCGCCAGGGCACAGTGCGCGGCCATGACGTCACTGCCCTGCGCCAGCTGGGTGATGCAGCCGGCGTCCTCTGTGCCCGGTCCCAGCTGCTTGTGGGTGTTTTCCACCTGCGGTCCCTGAGCAGTGACTCCGGCTGCCTCCCTGGGGGTTCCCTTACACGTGGCTCCCTCTTCCCCAGTCTCTCCCGCCGTCTTCTGTGTGTGGGGTTGCGCCACCCCGCTATGTGGCCCCTTTCACCTGCCTGGTGATTCTGTCTCTTTTCTGTATGGTTTTCTGAAAAGCAATCCCATTCCAGGCACATCCCATTTTCCTGCCACAACAAACCCCTATCTTGCTTTAAATTATGATAAGGTATATCAAATTTGGTGGTCCTAGCTCTTACCGTTTCAGAGGTGTTCTTAACAGACAGACAGTCAGACAAGCAAACTCTCTCAAATACATAGTAGATTTAACGCAACATTTTAACTGGGGACTTTGAATGCTTCAGCAATTTGGGCCTCATCCAAATGCCAAGGAAGTCATTAGAAGTCATTTCATTGAATTTAATGGGAGCCAGATTACCTATACATATTTCATAAGATGAAAATAACCTTATTATTATAAATAGCCTAACCTTGTGATAATATAGAAAAACATGTTTTCTGGGGTTTATGTAAACTCTTTCATACTCCCCCAAAGAATGTTTGGTAAACACAATTAGCTTGATTTTTTTTAAAATAAACCGAGACAAATGCTAAAGTAAACTATGTGTATAGGCCAGAGGCTGCCTGGATCACTCAGATGTTTTCTACTTTTGTGGTTTTTAGGGATGTTGTGACAACTGCAGTGTTCTGTTTTTTTTTTGTTTTGTTTTATTTTTAAATCTTGACATGATTTAAACAGGCATGTCCTTTTGATCATATAAAAACAAATCCTTGTCACAGCTTGAATTATTTATAAAATCTTCTTAATCAGAGGTACTATGAAGAATGATTGTCAATGAATTTACTGTCTGTCTGAACTGGACACGTTTTGTACCTTAACAGTTCATGGTAAAAGAAAATGACACTAGTATGTCACAATTAATTTGTCTGCAGTGTAGCAGCAACTTCAAAATGGTCATCATTAGTACAAAATGACATCTGTTAAAATCTGCACTACCGCGCTTTAACAGTGTTCTAACCTTAAGGGTAACTTCTGTTGTCATTTCTGATGGAATTAATGATTCCCAGTTACTAGACCTGGTATACTAATGTGAATTCCGATACTCTGGAAGTATACTCTGGTATACTAATGTAAATTCCAATACTCTAAAAGGAAAGGTGGCACCAATCTATACATGGCTGGTTTGCTGCACAGTCTGACAGACCTGCAAGTAGCTGTTTTGTTACAAACCAGCTCTACAAGCTAAATACACAGAGAAGCCCTGGAATCCCAGTTCATCCACAAATTTAATTCACGTGCTAATGGACTCAATTTTGATATGGGCTGGTGGGGACTCTACCTACTTGATAACCACTGAAGATGCTAACAGCTCCCTGAGTGGTATCCTTTCCGTTTTAGGAATCTATCTATTGTCTTTGATACTTAATGATGCTCTGTCTCCCACCTCCCCCTTCCTTTTTCTTTCTCTCCCCCCTCCCCTTCCCCTCTTCTATTTATTTCGAGTTTTCATATCCCCAACTCATAACTCCGGTCATCTGAAGAAGTGGGCTGTGCCCACGAAAGCTCATGATACCACCTACATGTTTCGTTAGTCTATAAAGTGCTACCAGACCATTTGTTGTTTTTTTCTGTAACAGACTAACTCGGCTACCCCCTGAAGCTGTCAAAGGAAAGTCAGACAAGTGTCAGAGTGCCACATCACTAAATTTCTATTAAAAATGCATGTACTATGAAATAATAAAAATACCATGCTGATTTGGGAACTATTTTTGGCATAAAATTCTATAATTTTCAGCAAAGAATATAAAAAGGGTAACATAGGAAATAATCTGCCAACTTCCTTCTCAGAAAAGCCTATGCATTGCGGTAGGTGTTTCAGGAAAATAACGGTGGATGAAGCTTGAAAATGTTGATCCAGATTTCATTATCATGAATAGAAGTTGGCTGGAGGGAAAAATTCTAAGAAATATTGTTTCCAAAGTACATCAATATCTTATTATTAATCATGTTAGTCTGTAATTTTTTTAAATAAGGAAATTAAATGTTGGCAGTATTATTAGTATTTTTCCCATCTAGGGTGTGAACAAAAATACTAACATGTTAAGCAACACTTTAACGTTCTTCAATGATCACTTTATTCATTTTCCTTGTTTCAAACCCATATTTAACTGTGAAATTAACTTTTTTCAAAATTTAAAGAACGTTAATATAGGCATTTGAAAAAATATATTACATATGCCCTATATTTACAGATGAAAAATACCTCTTAGATTCCTGAATTTATCCTTCTGATTGCAGAATACATTCCTTTATGTAGCAATCCCACAAAAAATGATCATATATTACATTTATATTACTCTGGCTAGTAGCATTAGAGGCAGTACATATAATGCATTCTTAAATAGTGATGGAATAACTACAGAAAATGATGTAAATGTGAGCAACCATTAGAAATTATTTTGGAGTCAACTACTGTAATCAGTTGAGTTTCATTGGTAGTAGAAACAACTTGTTAATAGGGTATGTGCCTTTCAGATTTTCTTGACGTCATTATGTCCTATCTGAAAAAAGCTCAATACCTGACATAAATTGAAAGCTTTTCATTTAAACCTCCCCAATTTGCTTGCCCGTTATTTAGTCTGACACCTTTTCCCTACTTCTTCACTCTGACACACCATGGTATTAGTTGTATCCTTATGTGCTTGCAGTTGGCCTCATATTTGCTCCTTGAGCTTCCAGGCAGAATGAAATGTTTCATAATTAATGTGAGATACTTCATTCATTCAGCTGAAGCAATATGTAAACATTTAACAGCATTTGCTATGATGTGTGGGTGTGACAGGGATCAAAGGTTGGGGGCCATTGAAGAAAAGAGTGGGATGGAAGGAAAGAATTGGAATGGAAAGAAACCTTTTATAATATTTTTGTATAATATGAACTGTTATGGTCTCTAGCTGCAGTACATTGACTCTTTAGCTTCAGCAGCTCATATTTGCTGCTCCTTAACACTACCAGTTCAATCTCCAGTTGTCAAGAGAACCACTAACATGGTAGCACTTGGAAGTATATAAATACATGCCTCGCTTGTGAGGACCATATGATTTGGCTCTTCCTGTTTCCTATTTGGTTATTGCTCGAAGAGACCATGAAGTGGATTGGCAAACTACAGTTTATTTGGGTGTGGTTTGAGGGAGGTTTGGGAATCAGGAGTTACAATCCTGACATCCAGCTTGTCACTTCGAGCAAGTCTCTCTTAGGTCAGTATCCTAATCTGTTAAATGGAGCTAATTATATTTTCCCACCTTTGTGTAGCGTTTTGAGGTCCTTGAAGCAATATATGCAATGAAAGTGCAAATATTAAATATTTATGCAATCTATTTTAGCATTGTTAAAGCCTGATAAAATATTAGGTAACACGTTCACACCAGATAACAATATTATTCATTACTCTCTTTTCCTGAACACATTTTTTTTGTCTGTCAGAAGCATTTTTTTCTAGTGCAGTGGGCAGGTCACTCCAAATGCTGTTGTACATGGTGAGTTTAATGAGTGATATCCCTTTTTAGTTAGAAACATGGTACAAAGGCAGTTGCCATGTGCAGATGTTGTCATTTGTGTGAGGAACACAGAAGATGCCATATCTTCCTGCTTTAGTTTAGGTTCATTGTAGCACTTTATCCAGACAGAGTTATGCATGCTGTATAGATTTCATACTTCCAGTGTATTAGACAACTTACTTGTCAACTGTAGTAAGTTTCATGGTGATGGAAGAGTAACAAGACAAAATGCCAAACAATATGAAAATCAAATTGTCATACCTTGGACAGGGGGTCTGTAAGCCACAAGTGTTCAAGGTCCTTTCATGAACTTAATCCAGCTGTCCTTAAACTGGAATTTAAACGCCAGAGGCTCTATTCAGGGTGAGTGAACATGTTGGAGATTTATTTCCATTAACACACAGACCGCTTTTTAAGTAACTGTAAGGTTGTGACAAATGCTTCCACACTCCTTTCTTGAAAAGACTACTGTCAAGGTATTTCTCATGATTCTTAAAACAGTTTTTTTCATTTCTTCATTGCTAGTAAAAACCTCTGGGGTATTTGAAACTCATTCCTTGGAAAAGAAAACTGCAGTGTGATAAGAGTGATTCTAACGTTTGCATATTTTTTAAAATCTCTTAAATGTAATAAAGAATAATTACCCACCTAACATGAAGATGCTGTCTGAATAATCTAATGATCTAGTTTTAGACACTGTTAATGAAATTCAGCATTTAAATACAAGTGAAAAGCAGAAACTTTCTAAAGTATTGCAAGGTGAAGTCTGTTATCTTTGTCCACTTGAAGTATTATGTAATGTTTTAATAAATCTGTGGTGACATGATGTGCTATTTTTGTCAGTATGCTGGTACTATGGTTGCTCAGATCTTCACATTGACAGGGACTCTACATTCCTAGGATCCTTGTGATTTTGGATCTATCCCTGAGATATGAGTGGTTTAAGCATGTGGTATTATGGCAACCATCTTGTCCTAGGCAAACATTAGCTATAATTAATGGTCTGGTAGCACTTTACAGATGAACAAAAGATGTAGATGGTATCATGAGTTTTGTTAGTCTATAAAGTGCTACCAGACTATTTGTTGGTTTTTAAGTTTATCCCATACAGACTAACTCGGCTACCTCCTGAAGCTTATTAGCTACAATATTATCTTACTAGAAGACTTACCTGGCATTACCTGGGTCCTTCAGAGCAGGGAGCTGGCAATGGGGTAGGGTGCAGGAGTCAGGACAAGGCCTTGGGTATCTAAGGGGGGTAGTATAGGAGGCTGGTGGTAGGGGGATGTAAAAGTGAGGGTTGGGGGGTGAATCATAGAATCAGGGTTGGAAGAGATCTCAGGAGGTCATCGAGTCCAACCCCCTGCCCAAAGCAGGATCATCCCAGCTAGGGCTTTGTCAAGCCAGGAGTTAAAAACCTCTAGGGATAGAGATTCTTCCACCTCCCTAGGTAACCCATTCCAGTGCTTCACCACCCACCAAGTGAAATAGTTTTTCCTAATATCCAACCTAGATCTCCCACACTGTAACTTGAGACCACTGCTCCTTGTTCTGCCATCTGTCACTACTGTGAACAGTGTCCCTCCATCCTCTTTGGAACCTTCCTTCAGGTAGTTAAAGGCTGTTATCAAATCCCCCCTCACTCTTCTCTTTTGTGTACTAAACAACCCAAATCCCTCAGCCTCTTCTCGTAAGTCATGTGCTCCAGCACTCTAATCATTTCTGTCACCCTCCGCTAGACTTTCTTCAATGCATCCACATCCTTTTTGTAATGGGGGGCCTTTCTGTAATTGGACACAATACTCCAGATATGGCCTCACCAGTACAGAATAAAGAGGAATAATCACTTCTTTAGCTCTGCTGGCAATGCTCCTCCTAATGCACCCTAATATGCCATTAGCCTTCTTGGCTAACAAGGGCACACTTTTGATCATATCCAGCTTCTCATCCAGTGTAATCCCCAGGCCCTTTTCTGCTGAACTGCTACAGTTAGCCTGCAGCTTGTAGCAGTGCTTCAGATTTTTCCATTCCAAGTGCAGAACTCTGCACTTGTCCTTGTTGAACCTCATCAGTTTTCTTTTGACCCAATCCTCCAATTAGTCTAGCTCAGTCTGGACCCTATCTCTACCCTCCCGTGTATCTACCTCTCCCCCTAGCTTAGTTTCATCTGCAAACTTGCTGAGGGTGCAATCCATCCCCTCATCTCATCATTAATCATAGAATCATAGAATCCTAGGGCTGGAAGAGACCTGAGGAGGTCATCGAATCCAACCCCCTGCCCAAAGATGCTGAACAAAGAAAACTGGCCCTAAAACAGACCTTTGGGGCACTCTGCTTGATACCAGCTGCCAACCAGACATTGAGCTGTTGATCACTACCCACTGAGCCTGACAATCTAGCCAGCTTTCTATCCATCTTATAGTCCATTTTCCCAATTCATACTTCCTTAACTTGCTGGCAATAACACAGTGGGAGACTATATCAAAAGCTTTGCTATAGTCAAGGTAAATCATGTCCACTGCCTTCCACATATCCACTGAGCCAGTTATCTTGTTATAGAAGGCAATCAGGTTGGTCAGGCATGACTTGCCCTTGGTGAATCCATGTTGACTATACCTGATCATTTTCCTCTCTTCCAAGTGCTTCAAAGTGGATTCCCTGAGAATCCCCTCCATGATTTTTCCAGAGACTGAGGTGAGACTGACCCATCTGTGGTTTCCTGGATTGTCCTGCTTCCCTTTTTTAAAAGATGGGCACTACATTTGCCTTTTTCCAGTCATCCAGGACCTTTCCTGATTGCCACAAGTTTTCAACAATAATGGCCAATGACTCTGCAAGCACAGAAGGGGCTCAGTGTTGGGGTCCCATCTGGCATGGGCCTTTTCTTTCCCCCGGCTGTCCAGCTGCCAGGGGACTTTTCTCTACCTGCAGCTCTTTCTTGGCTGCCAGGGGTCTTTTTTCTTCTCCTAACCTCCCCACCCTGGCCACTAGGGACCTTTCCCCCACTCTCTCTTCCAGGGCTGTGGCCTAAGGCAGTAAGGGGGAAAAGAGTTTGGGGCAGAGGGGCTACTTATCCAGCATGCTGGCAGACAAGATGGTGGATCCCCAGTCTTGCTAGCCACTGCCTTGGTGGTACGACTACCCCCCAGTACATACTCTGCAGGATAGCTCTCTGTCCCCAGTGGCCACTCTCAATATTGTGTCCCTCTGAACAGCCCCTCCCTTTCCATGTTATCTCTTTCCCTGTGCTTCCAATTGTCCTGTTACAACCAAACCCTGACCTTCCTTTAAGTGAGGAGAAGAAGAAGCTGCATAACAAATTTGGTGGTTCTAGCTCTTACCTTTTAGGAGGAGTTCTTGAACAAATGGATTCTTAGACAGATACACAGACACACATAAACCTCTAAGATAGATAGCTAGATACCCTTTGGGATATAAAATAGTGGGATTTTTTTTCAAAATCATGTGCACAGTAAAAAACCTGCATTTACTTAACTTCCCTCATTATAGTCTCGTTGGATTCCTTGGTAACTATCTTGTAAGAATATGATAGGGGTCAGTATATGATCATACCATAATAGAGACTGCCTGGTCATATAGAGTGAAGACAGACAGTGGATTTCAAGGGACTTGTGTTGAATACAAGCAAGATAAGTTAAATAATTTTTGTACAGACTGTTCCCATTACCCTTGCTCTTTGGGACATTCAGTACATAAAAACTACATTTAGTTATTTAAAAATAAAGTGGAGGTCACCTTTGTTTCGCTTGTAAGAAATGAAATTATTTTTCTCATTTTAACATGGCTAGTATTAAGAAACAAAGACAGATATCTATGTGGGTTTACTCATACCTCCTAGAACAGATAGAATAATAATACAACATATGTCATGTAAAATGAATGTGGGGCTTCTAATTGCTGCTCTATATCAAAAGTACAAAAATATGATGACTTGTTCTCCTTGGAATTGTATGTCTGAGTACTTGTTGTGCTCTCTGCATCTGTTACATGACAGGTTGTTAACGATGTGTATGTTCATTAGAGGTAAAGTGCCTCCTGTGTGTGATACTTCTTAAATCTACCTTCTGAAATCCCTACTGATGTATTAGTAGTTTATTTTTCCAGAATGGGTCCACTTCAAAGTCCAAATACTGATTAGTTGCTCTGTTTCTCTGGATCAGCTTTCTGACATTGGAGATCATTATCCATTTTTTCCGGGAGTCATGTAAGAATGTTCCTTCCACCATTTCGTCCCTAGTGTTAAATAAGGTAGTCAGTCCAAGTCAGTCCTGATATAGGTTATTAAATGTTGCCAAATATCACTTTTCCTAGTCATAGATTTCAATCTACTAGAGTTGCTCTACCAAAATGGTCCTTCTGCATCTGAAATATTTCATTGTTCTTTTGTATTTATAGCTCAGCTCAGACTCTGTCCATTTATATCGAATTCTGATTCAACTTCAAGCGGGATGAACTTGGATCTTTAAAAATTAATTGTATGTAAAATCGTAGCATGCTATCTACACTTGTGCTTCAACTCTGTCATCATTTACAATGTAGCTTCTGCCCTTTCTATGTCATTGAAATAAACCCCCTCCAAAGCCATGGGGTTGGATTCAATGACATCCTGAGGGCTCTTCCAACCCCATGATTCTATGATTCTGAGAATCAAGGGAGCACTTGAATTATTTACTTCTTCTTGATTTGCCTACTCACTTTGGCCATGATGATCATGATTAGTTCTTCCTTGTGCCTAGAATCTAGAAGTTCTCTTCATGACTTGCTGGCCACTTCTTCAAAGTCTGCTGTAGCAGTTCCTCACTACTTCCTCTGCAATTGTGCTGAAACAACCCAGTAATCTGCAGTTATTGTCTCTTAAATTTAACTTCTGTCCCTAGTAAGACAGTGGAACAAATATTGAAAGGAAAAAAAAAAGGAGGTAAATATCTCTAGGATAGAATGGGTTTGCAAAGAATGTGTTTTGCTAGTAAATGAACGATTTTGACAGAATTACAAAATTAATGGAGAAATATAGATGTAATATAATTGAATTTTAATAAAACATTGAACAAAAGGTATGAAATCATACCTGAAACATTAATTCAGATTAATAGCAATACTCGGCTATTGGCTGAAAACTGGCTGAAGGATTATAAAAAATAGTAATAATGATAAACAGCAGTGTATCAAAGTGTTGGGAAGGTATGTAGGGCTCTATGTTGCTTTAGTCATAGTTAAATGACACAAACAGTGAGTGTGTTGTAGGGACTGATTTTTATGATGCAGGAGCAAGATAATTTGTTTGACTAAGCAACAAAAAAAAGTGTTGGAGGGTTGATGAGGGGCATACAATAACTGTAACCGTCTCCTGCTTCTAAAGACCCAGGATGAAATCCTGGAAAGCTCTGTCATTGACTTCATTTGGGCAGAATTTCACCTCAAAGAGAAATAAGAGATTTCTGTGGTAATACAAGGGGTATAATTAAGATTAATCAAAGAGAAAGTGCAGGCTAACTATTAAGGAAAGTTCAAGTTGGGTTATGATGGAATAATCTCCAAGGAAAACAGTCATACCCTGTCACCAAAGACATTACAATGTATTCTGGGCAGAACACTAGAAAATGTATGTATTGAGATGATTCTGCACTGGGAGATCAGGAGGCTTATTAAATATCCAATAGGTCTGGTCCAGGGGTGAGAAACCTTTTCTGAATTGGGGGCCACTGACCCAAATTAAAAATCAGTTGGGGGCCACACACAAGTGAAAAGCAAAAATCTCACAACCCTCACTGACTTGGCCCACAAGTGAGAAGGAGGGAAAAAATCCTCATGGCCCCCAACTGAGAAGCAGGAAAAAAAGACACTCTCCTCATTCCCCTCAAGCTTCAGCCCCCTGTGGGGGGTGGGGGTGGGAAGAAGGCAGCAAGACTCAGGGTTTATTCCCAGGGCCGGATTAACTTTTCTGGGGGTCTGGGGCTAGTAGATTTTGTGGAGCCACTTTAGGGTCTGGAATGGGGCCAAAATGTACAGGAAGGGACTGTTGGGAAGCAGGCTGGTGGTAGTGCCCCCAACTGATCTGGGTGGAAAGGAGGTTGCAGAAGCAGGCTGGGGGTGAGGGAGGGTGTGTAGTCTGGGTAGGAAGAAGGGCACAGGAGCGAGCTGGGGGTGTTAGTGCAGGGTCTTTGTGAGAGGTAGGGTGCAGGAGTAGGCTGGGGGTGAGGTTGTAGTTCTGGGCTGGAGGGGAGTGCAGACACAGACTGGAAATGGAGGTGGAAGGTTTGAGCAGGATGGAGCATGCAAGAGTGGGATAAGGGTATGGGTGCAAGGTCTGGGTTAGAGGCAGGGTGCAGGAGCAGGCTGTGAGGGAGGGTGAAGGATCTGGGCAGGCGGGAGGTTGCAGAAACCTTAATTGCTCCACTGCTCAGGCACTGCCCCTCTCTGCCAGCTACTATGCTGGCTGCTTGTTGGCTGCTCCTGCTGGCCACATGCTCTCCACTTCCGTCAGCCACTCCTGCCAGCCGTCTGCTAACCAATCTCATACTGCCTGTCCACCAGTCAATCTGCTGGCCACTTACTGTGCCACTCCACCTCACCAGTCATTCATTCACCAGCAGAAAAGGTTAAACCAGTCTAGGGAGGATCCTTGAGAGTCACAGGACTCTGGGACTCAAGCCCCTGGCTTAACAAGGTCCTTTCCACTGAGTGTTACCCCCTCATTTGAGGCAGCTTCAGCTACAATAATTCCAACATTGGTAACAGTATTTCACTACTCCTGTGATCAGTGCTAAAGTGATTTGTGACCCAACACTAGCCAACGTTTATTACTTTAAGCAGAAAACTACCTGCTGGATATTTAACCAGAGCAGGAGCAAGCTATATTTACATAAACACACCCCAACTCTCGTCCTTCCAGATAGCTGTCAAAGAAGAATTCATTCTGACCCTGCTTACACTTGCTTGAGGGGAAAAATGACTTTTTCTCTCTCTCCAAATAAATTGTTAACATCCAGAGGCTCTTTGGAGTTACTTAAAGCTGTAACCCAAGTATTATAGCTAATTAATTTTTATTAGAGAGAGCAATACTGAATCAGAGTTAGTTGCTCTCTTGATTCAATCCTGTACAAAATATAACATAAGAAGCTGTGCATGTATCCAGTTAAATAGATGTATAACATATACAAGTGTCAAATTTAAGATAAGTCCTTCACCACTGAAGTCAATGGGAGTATTGCATGATTGGACCCCATACTTTCAGAGATCTTTTTTGGGAAGAAAAATATATTTTAAATTAATCCAATGGACTGTCCCATAGCTAAGAAAAGAGCTGAAAAGGGTTTGTATATAAAAATCAAATACCTCTTTAAAAAGAGTAGTAAGAAAATAAAAGTTAAAGTGAAACAAAGCAAAATTTCCCTTTTCTTGTCTTTGCTGAAGCCAATAATACCAGCTTGTGAATAACTATTATTCCATGCAAATTTTTGTCAGAATTTTTAAAAAGGAAAGTGGTATCATTATAGGCAAAACCTGTAATAAATAATTTAATCTTCCTAGAACATTCATTTCAATAACATTTGTTCTGTCTGCCCAAGAAAGGCATAATGATTTCCAATGAGCTATGTCTTCTGAAACTTTTTTCAGAGGTGGACTATAATTCAAAGAGAGCAAGTCTGCATGGTTCTTTGATATTTTAACCCCCTATATAACCAACTGTACTAGAAGTTTGCTTGAAATCAAAGCTAGCTCCAAGAGAACTCCAGGGAGAGCATAGGAATCAGTGCTTCTGTTTTTGTCAAACTTGATTTTGAACACAGATATTTCTTACACATTTTGAAAATATTATTGGATTAGAAACAGCTAATACATATTGCCATCAAATTGTACAATCATATGGATAGAACAGCCAATTCTTAAATTTATGACAGCCTTACTCTCTCTACTAAAATGTATTAAAGGTTTCATTCATATAGTATATTAGTCAGTGCTAAAGAGTAACTCATCAACTTAAAAATAATATTCCAGGATTTTAAACTAAAGATGGCTTTGGCACAAGCATTCTTGGTTTCAGTATACTTCACTTATGGCAAAAGGCCATTTTTAAAGCATGGACAAACAAAAAATAACCACTCCACTCCTTCAGATGCTTTTTCTTAATCAAGCAACCAAACAACTGAGTATGACCTGTTTAACCCAGCAGGATGGATAATATTAATATACTTAAGTAAATTATCAGAAAAGGGGGTGAGGCCCTGCCAGGGTGTGTGTATGATAGTCTGTTAGGAGAATTTGAGGATTGTCATTGGCACTAAGGTAAATTGAGTTTGGGACCCCCGGTTTAGAAGATTTGGTTAGACATGCCTGCCATGGAGGTCTAGATATTCTTGGTCCTGCCTCAACATGGGAAAATAGTCTAGATTACCCCTAGATGTCCCTTTCCAGCCCTACATTTCTATGGTTCTATGAAAATTGATTCTACTGTTCTATTGACTTTATTCTCTTGAACTCCTACATTCCAACAAACAAGGGTCTTGTCAATCTTTTTTTCTCTTTACATA
This sequence comes from Pelochelys cantorii, assembly GCA_032595735.1. Taxonomy (NCBI): domain Eukaryota; kingdom Metazoa; phylum Chordata; order Testudines; family Trionychidae; genus Pelochelys; species Pelochelys cantorii. Next base: position 70,128,645 of record CM064326.1, on the reverse strand, counting down.
ACATCTCTCTTTAATCCAGTTTAACTTCTCCCTGCAACCCCTGCCTACTTTGATCACCACAGGAAGAACCTTGCATTTTCTTCTGGCTTTTGCAAATTTTCTGAATAAGCAGTTATCTGCAGTCATTCTTGCAAATATTTTTTTCCAATTTATTTGTTTAAATATAAGGTTTTGTTCTTTGCAATTCACATCATAGATTTCTAGTACATCATCTCATGCCAAGTAGTATTCAAATTCTTTTGTAATACTGTCTGATAATAGGTTTGTTTTACTACATTTAGTGTTATATTTTTATCTTGTTTGCTGAAACAAGCCAGAAAAAGATCATTACAGTATTAGATTGTATAACATTAGTTGGGAGAGATTTTTATCTAAGCAAAAGATATTTTTGGAGGGACTACATATTGAGAGATATATTACCAAACACTTCTCTTGATATATGCACTAAAACAAGATCTCCCATTACTTCGTTTATGTTAAAGTCATTAATTAAATTTAATTGCAGATACTGAAATTATGTATACTTCATCTTTTTACAAAACAGCAGATCCAGGAGCATGTCCACCATTTTACCAGCCAAAAGAATCAATTTAACAAATAAATAATTGACCATCTCAACAATATCTTATCCATCTCCTTCCTGGGCTGATTTGGGGAATCTCTCAATGTAGTTTAGGAAATTTGTTTCATGGGGGCTCTATGTGGGGCTTGTTTTCTTCCCTGTTGTTCCCCTTACTTCCATGCTGCTCTGTAATTCCAAGAGGTAGTGGCATAGGATTAACAACAGTGAGTGATTAAATCTGGATGGTCCTATATTGAAAAAGAAATTCCTCTAGACAAACGGCATGCTTTTCCCGAGAAAAAATGGATTTATCATGGAAGAGATTGGCTGCCATTTAAGTCACATGGGTCTGCATTCATCCTTTTGAAGGAGGTCTTGTGACAGGAGACTGGAAGGTTATAATTCAAGGGCAGGAGCTGATCTCCTCAGCTGCTTTGGCTATTTTCATTAGTTCAAGCCAATGGAAGCTGCTGCAGGATTCTGAAGCAGGAGCTTGATATTGAGGGAACCCTGCATGCCTGAACACAGACAAACCTTAAGAACTCCCAAGAAAAAGATCAGCTGTGTTCTGGATTCTTTGTTTTCTCAATGATCTGTGCTTGTCAGTGCCTCATCTCCTATGTACAGAGTAATAGTGTTAGAAACCTTTGCTAAATCTGTGTGCTACCACATGTATCTGAAGAGGGAAAATGTAAGCTAAAGGCTCACCCCTTCAGTGGGACACTGGGGAGTGTGTAACAGCTGATGGAATGTTTGCACTAACTTCTGGACCTAGACAATTGGGTTCTGTTGTCCGTAATTCCAAAAGGGGCATGAGACACAGTGTCTGCATCTGGAGTGCATTCCTAGAGACCCAAAGCCAATGAAGTGTCTAAAATCTGCCCAGCCCCCATAAGTGAAGGATATATGGGATTCCATTATTTGGATCCCCTCACAGCAGTCTGGCAAGTGTCCAGCATAGGGAGCTTGGCTTCCCCAAATTCTGAGCAAAGAGAGCATTATCAGTACCATTTGAATTTCAGCAAATTAAGGTTATTTAGGATCAAGTTTGAGAATGATTTCCAAAGCTTAGGGGAATCTCATAGAAAACGTTCTGTCAGTAGTGCCCTTTCTTTTGCACCAAAGAAGTGACTGCACAAGCTCCTTTTTTAAATTTCATCTGTGGCAGAATCATGCAGGGAGAAAGGTGCAATTCAAGTAGGCCAGATCAGCTATTTTTAAAAATACCTACATGACATCGGAGCCCAAGTTCCATAGACTTTCTATGCTTCTAAGTCACTTGGGCACTTCTGAAAATCCCACCTGGTCAAAGTCTGCACATTAAACTCGATTCAGAATCAAAACATAACCCATGTAGCTCATGAAGTGCAGGTGTGATGTGCTACCTGAGCTAGAATAAGTAATCTATGATGTGCTATTATCATTTGGTTTTAATAAAAATATTTTAAAAATAAAATCACAACATAACAAGTGGGCTGCTTCATGAGAATTCGTTTCTTAATGGATTTAAATTATCACTCCATGTAAATTCCACTGCCATCATCTAATGTAGAGATGGCAAAAGGATAGAGCATGGTAGTTGATTGAATCTGTTTCATTAATATTTATGGACAGAGTATGGGTTTAATTTTCCACTACCTTGCACCTTGTGTTGTCTTTCACACTTGTGCAAAGTGAGTGAAAAATGGGAGTTAGCCATTGCCAAATTGGAATGGTAACATTTTTCACACACATGGAACTCAATTTGGAGAGGTGTGAATTACTACAAAAAACAAAAAAACAAACAAAACACAAACAAACAAAACCAAAGCAGTGGAGACTTAGGGCCTGTGTCCTTAAACCAAAATCTGCCTCAGAGGAAGTGAGGAGAGTCTGGCTGCAAGAGGATTTTAGTGGGACTACTGTGGAGACAGATTCTGTTACAGAAGCCTTGCCCAATAAAACCAGTACAAAAGTATGGTGAGTCTGATGTTAGTGGTGAGGGTATAGGCAGAAGTGAAGGCAGAATTTGACCTATAATGAATAATCTTGTTCATTCGGTTATAAATGTTCATTTCTTCTAAATAAAATGTTTACAGCAATGCTATTTCCACTTCAGACTGGAAGAGGAAAATTCTTATCTCAAGATTCTTTTTTATTCACCCACTTAGCCCATTATTGCAAACTCCCATTCAGAGCATCTTTTTTCTTTATTCAAAAAATTCTTACTTGAAGATTCCACTTTTCAGATAATTTCTTCTGCAAGATGGCTCAGTCATTTTTTCTCCTCGATCTGGGACATTTTAACTCTCCTTTTATATGTTTGCACAATTCATACAGAAATTGATCAGCTAACAAAATCACTATCAATGATTTTTAGAAGATCTTATTTCTTGTGGTTTGAAAAATAATCTCTGCTATAACGGCGATGCTGAGCTAACATGCTGGGACTTACATCTGTGCATGTCAATTGATTTCAGTGGAATTACACCAAGAATGATTTAGAGTTATTGTGTTCAATATTGCCAAGGCTACTTTGGTGTAAACTGTAGATGAGTGAACGGTTTCACATTAAAAAGCTTTTTTTAAATGAAACTTTTATTCAATCTGCAACCAGGATTTACACACCCAATGATACCCTATATTCATTTTTTAAGTGCATTTTAGATGCATTTTGGATACTATAAAAGCATTCTCTGATATGCTTCTAGTTGTTTGCATAGGGCCAGAAAGATGGGCAGAATTGTAGGGTCTGAATGCATGGATTAGAAGATGGTGGAGGGAGCAAGGGGTTAGGTTTATTAGGAACTGGGGAACCTTCTGGGATAGGAGGAGGCTACAGAAAGGATAGGCTCCACCTAAACTAAAATGGAACCAGACTGCTGGCATGTGAAATTGGGAGGGTAGAATATATTTTTAAAAAAGGGTTGGGGGAGCACACGGTTCAGGAGGAGACATCAATTTACTAAAGGAGGAACTCTGTATACTAGTAAAGAAGATAGCAAATGAGTTGGGAAAGTAAAGGTAGAAGATAGTAAGGAACAATCAAACACAAAAGCTCCATTTTAAATATAATATACTATAAAAGACTTACCGAGCATTGCTTGGAACTTTCAGGGCAGGGGGCTGGTGGTGTGGGGGGTGCAGGAGCCAGGGCAGGGGTTGGGGGGGCTCAGGGGAGGTAGCAGGAGGTTCAGGAATCAGGGCAGGTAGTTGGATATGTGGCAGGGCTCAGAGCAGGAGGTAAGGGTGTAAGAGTCAGGACAGGGAGCTGGGAGGTGTGGGGGAGCTCAAGGCCAAGGATGGGAGTACAGGAGTCAGGGCAGGGAGTGGAGGGCTCAGGGAAGGGGGGACAGGAGGTTTGGGGCTCAGGGTAGTAGTGGTGCAGGATTCAGGACAGGAGATGGAGGGCTTAGAGCAGGGGGCTTGGTGGTCTGAGGGGGAATCACCAGGGCTGCCCGCAATGGCAAGGATAATGGTGCAGCTGCCAGCCTCATCCTGACTCCTCCTGGGAGGAGGGGCAGCTGGTGCTGCATGGTATGGCCTGGCCCTGGCATGCCCTCAGGGAGCAGTTCTGAGGGGCTGGTCAGCTCCAGTGTTGCTGCCAGGATTGGGGGGAGCTGTGGAAGCAGGGCAGCCCGGGGGTGGGAGGGAGTTGGGAATAGGGGGGCCACTTATACATGGCCAGTGGCCATCAATATGAGGAGTTCTGGCCCCAGCTGGCCACTCTTCCTGTTGCAGCTGCCCCATTTTGGTCATTCTGCAGTATAACTTTTCCCAGCATTCATTGCTCCCAGTGGTCATTGTGGAGCATAACTGTCCTTGCTCTCAGACTCCTCCCCTTCTGTGTTATGGAAAACAAATCTGATTCCAGGCACATCCCATTTTCCTGGCACAACCATTCCCTGACCTTGATCTAAGTTATGATAAAAGATAGCTGCATACAGAATTTGACAGTTCTCCCTCTTACTATTTAGGAGGAGTTGTGGAACAAATAGACTCGAGGACTGATGGATGGATGGATTCATGGACAATGGGCAGGCAAAACGGGCAATTACCCTGTGGAGACCTCACAGACAGACACATGCACAAACTCTCAAATATATATATAGGAAGATTAGCAACTGAATATTGACAGAGTGTACAAATGATAGAATTCATAACACTAAGGTGAGTGAATTACATTGCCTAGAGGATACTAATATATATTGCAGAAACTTGGTGGAATGAAGTTAATCAATGGAACACAGTAAAATCAGGATACAAAATATATAGGAATGACAGAATGCGTTGTGCTGGTGGGAGAGTGGCGCTATGTGTAAAAGAAAAGATGAAGTCAAATTAAAATCTGAAATGAATCAAACTGTGCCATGAAACCTGTATGGATAGAAATTCCTTGCTTTAACAATAAGAGTATAGCAGTTGGAATACACCACCGACCACTGGACCTGGATGATGATAATGACTGTGAAATGCCTGGAGAGATTACAGAGGCAACAAATGCAATAATGGGAGGTCCAACTATCCTTACATTGACTGGATGAAAGGAATGACCTCACAAAGGAATGCAAAGATGACATTTCTAAACATCATAAATGACTGCTTCTTATGTCAGCTAAACCAGGACAGGGTGACAAAAGCACTACCTGGAATGTAGCCCCTACTGCCCCACTGCAGCCTTCAGAGCCACCCAGAGTGCACGGTGCTCTGTCAGTGATTTAAAGGGCCAAGGGCTCCAGCTGCTCTTGCTGCTGCAGTGGTAGCTGTAGCAGCTGGGAGCACTGGGCCCTTATGAATTATTTCTCCACAGGGCACTTGCACCTTTTACTCCCATTGGAAAGAAGCAGTTCTTGATTTAGACTACGTGAAACAGAGGATCTGGCCCAGGAGGTGAATATAGCTGAACTGCTCAGTAATAGTGCCCACAGTATAATTATATGTAACATCCTTGATAGGAAAAAATGCTAAAGAAAGCAACCACGGTAGCATTTCATGTAAAAATGAGGAATACTGAAAAATAAGAAAGCTAGTTAAATGGAAATTAAAAAGAACAATCACAATGGTCAAATGCCTACAAAATGGAGTCTATTTGAAAACATCACATGTGTACCCCAAATTAAAAAAATAGAGCACCAAAAAATGTCACCATGTGAAATGGGAAAATTGAGATTTCGAGGAACAGCTTTTCAAGAAACAGTCATTTATAGAAATACGCCCAGTCAGTATGAGGAAAGTTGAAATCCCCCATTATTATTGTATTTTTTGCTGTTGTAGCCTCTCTAATTTCCTTGAACATTTCACAATCAGAATAACCATCTTGGTCAAATGATTCATAGTATATTCCTACTGCTGTACTCTTATTGTTCATGTATGGAAATTTCACTCATCGAGATTCTGCGGTACAGTTTGAGTCTGTGACCCGAGGACGGGGAGAGTGATATGCTGAAATTAACCAGGGCAAATTTCAAAGAATGTAACAGACAGTCCCCCAAACCGGTGGTTATTCTAATACAGGGGTGGGCAAGAGAGCCTCTGCGGGCCAGATCCAGCCCGCCAAGTCATGGCCACCCTGTCACTCCCCGTGCCCTGGGGATGGGGGACACACAAAGTCTCCTCCTGCCCTGCAAGGGGCACATGGTGCCTAGAGTGAACCAACAGGGCTGTGTCTATACTGGCGCGATCATACGCAAAAGCGGCCGCTCTTGCGCAAAAACTTGCTGCCTGTCTACACTGTCCGCGTGTTCTTGCGCAAGTAAACTGACATTCTAATGTATGAAATCAGGGCTTCTTGTGCCAGAACTCTGACGCTCCCACTCAGGAATAAGCCCTTTTGCGCAACTGTTCTTGCACAAGAGGCCAGTGTAGACAGACAACATGAATTTCTTGCGCAAGAAAGCCCAATGATTAAAATGGCCATCAGAGCTTTCTTGTGCAAGAAAGCATCTACACTGGCATGGATGCTCTTGCGCAAAAGCACATCTCTTGCACAAAAGCACATGCCAGTGTAGACGCTCTCTTCTGGAAGAGTTTTTGCAGAAGAACTCTTCCGCAAAAGAGTTTTTGCGCAAGATTATGCCAGTGTAGACACAGCCTAGCTGTTCAGAACATAGGAGCACAGGAGGTTCAGAACAGCTGGCAGCTGACTCTAGGTGCCGTGCTCCCCTTGCAGGGCGGGGACAGGGGGCAAGAGACTTTGTGTGCTCCCACATCCCCAGGCCCTGACTGGCATGGAGATGGTGGGTGCACTCAAAGTCTCCCTCTGCCCTTTCAGGGGTGCGCAGTGCTTAGAGTGAACTGTCAGCTGTTCAGATCAGCTGCTGGTTCATTCTAGGTGCCATGTGCCCCTTGCAGGGTGTGGGCAAGGGGGCAAAGACTTCATACGCTTCCCCACTTCCAGACCCTGATTGACGTGGGGGGTAGGGGGAGTGCGTGAAGTCTCCTCCTGCTGCCAGGGGTGCACAGCACCTAGAGAGAGCCTCCAGCTGTTTACAACAGCAGGCAGTTTTGTTTAGGTGCTGGAGGGTGAGGGGCAAAGACTTCACATGCTCCCACACCCCCAGGCCAATCAGGGTCTATGGGTGGGGGAGCACGGGAAGTGTTCTGGCCCCACCCCTTCTGCCTGAGGCCCTGCTCCTTCTGGGGCAGCCAGGGGCCACTTCAAAAATTTGTGAAGTGGCCCCCTTTTAAAATTATTGCCCACCCCTGTTCTAATATATAGAGTGACCAAGTCAGCAACAAAACAGATTGTATAAAACCTTACTGGTTTGCCAGAAGGCAGAAGTACAGTTCCCTTAAAGCAATCCACTACTGAGCTCCCACCCAAATAGTCAAGTCACCTATGATGAGGATTACTTAAAAATCTTGTTCATCATACAAAAAGTTCTACCAATCCCAAAGAATTGGACACATTACCCACCAGTTTACTGAATATTTCTGATCTTGCCCAAATGCATACTTATAGCCAGTTCTGATTAACTAAACTGAAATGTATATAAAAAGGGAGAAAGAGAGTATTGTGTTTAAAAGATCATTATACATACTGATACATGAAATTCTTAAGTCAGTTTCATAGTAGAAATGGTGAGCTGCTGAGTAGCAGAGAGACCTTTCCAGAATCAGTTCACTGGGTTATCCAATGTCCAATATCAGGGTGATCCGGAATGGAACTGGAGACCTTAGTCTGCAACTCAAACTACCCATTCTGGTAATAAAGGATCAGGGCTCTGGAGTTCTATTATAGTTGTTTACTAGCTTCTTGATAGGGTGTAGTTCTAGGGTGAACAATAGACAATTATTGTAGCTTTGAAGTATTTCCTAAGCACCTAAATTAATTAGCTACATGAGACAACTGCCCACCTTCAGCTATTTAGGGGAAGTTTACTGCAGACTTCAAAGAGAAATAATAACGATGATATTACTACAGTCACAGTTCATCTAACAGTTAATATCTTCTTTTGATCTCTGAATTAACCGAATACAGCAATAGACAGAAACCATTTGGCTGCATTGTCAACCTCCAATAATATATATCTAAACACACAAAGCCCCACAATCATTATCTACTAATATGTCTGTAAAGGTTGAATCTGGGTCAATTAGTCTGCTAGTTCTGTAACTCTTCCTGGCCCTGTGTCACGAAGTTATTTAAGATATGTACTTTATTTGAATCTATTAGGATGATAACTCTCTTTCCATTCAACTACTATTTCTGGAGGATGTTAAACAGAAGCTATTATAGTTTGACATTCGCAACTTAGAATATCCAGATAATCTTCATCCATGAGTTTTAAAAGAAGTGTCTGAGGAACTCAAAGGACCATTAATGTTGATTTGCAATAATATTTGGAGCTCGAGGGAAGTTCCAGAGAATTGGATGACAGGTATTGTTTTCATGATTTTCATAAAGGCTAAACAGGTCGATCTATATAAGGGTATGTCTAAACTACAGAGTTTTGTTGGAAAAATGGCCATTTTTCTGACAAAACTGAGTTACGTCCACACTGCAATTGTGTTATTTCAAAAGTAAATAGAAAGAACAGAGGGGTTTTTCTGGCATTGGTAATCCTCTTCCTCTGAGGAAGAAGCCTTTTTCTGAAAGAGTTCTTTTGGAAAAAGGCATGTGTGGACAGGGAAGAAGGAGTTCTTTTGAAAGAAGAAGAAAGAGGAAAAAAGCACAGGTGTCCTGGTGGCCACTCCATCCATAGTAATCACAGCTTAAATGCGAGATAGCAACCACACTGAATGGACGCTATCTTTCAAAAAAGCAGATCACTTTTTCGATGCACTTTTGTGTGTGGACGCTCTCTTTTGGAAGAAGTTTTTTCTGAAGATCTCTTCCAAAAAAAGTTTCTTCTGAAAGACGCCTGCAGTCTAGACATAGCCTAAGTATCTACATAAGGAACAAATATTTAATGATGTATTTTTCAAATCAGAAGAGAAATATGATCCAGTGGCTGAAGCTAGATAAATTCAGACTAGAAATAATGGAGTAATTTTTTAACAGTGAGAGTAATTAACCATTGGAACAGTTTAGCAAAGGTAGGAGTGGATTCTCTATCGCTGAGAATTTTAAAATCAAGATTGGATGTTTTTCTAAAAGATGTGTTCTAGGAACCATTTTGGGGAAGTTCTATGACATGTGGTACACAAGAGCTCAGACAAATGATCCCAATGTTCCCTTCTCCCTAAGTGATTTAGGAGTACAAGTCCATTCAGTCAGACATGCTCCAAAGTCACTTTGTCACTTTTGAAATGTCCAGCCATTTTAAAAACAGGATATAGATATATTGATTTAGTTGGCTCTTCTCAGGTACTAATGGCCTATTTTTCAGTTTGCTTCTGTCCTAATTGAAATGCAGGTCACTGTGGGCACAGTGGAAAAGAAAACTGTTGCATATTGAGAAAAAGACACACGTACACACACATTGCATGTGCTCGTCTTTTGATCTCTTCCTCAAAATCCTGTTAGACTCATGTGAATGTGTTTATAGCTGAATAGTCCTGAAATGTTATGTTGCTGATGCAGATTGACCTCCATAAACAGCATGTCCTCTATACCAAGATCCATTTTTTCCACTTGTTTACTGCTCCTTTGAGATGAATTTTACTGTAGTTCCCAACTCTGGGGATTTCAGCTGAAAGCCTGTTTGTAGAATGTATATCACATTTTATCTTTCAGGACTTTTCGGTTCTGATTGCCAATATTACTTTTAAAGATGATTTACTGAAAGCTACAGCTGTGCTAGCTGGTTTGAGAAGAAAAGTCCAGGATGCTTGTGAATAGGGGTTACCCATCTGCTGAATTGTGAGTCAGTGCCTCTTTGGTTTAGAATGGTTTAATGTAAAATACATATCAGCTAAAGAGAAATTTTATTTGCTGCAATAAAACAGAAGGAATGCACATTTCCTGACAGAAAACGAATTTGTGAATGACTGTTGTATGTTTTGCTACAAGATGCTCACTTGGATACACCCTAGCTCCACTAGGTCTAGGTAAAAATATAAAATCACCTTTCCTCCCACATTTTAATTTCAGATCTTTCCTATGACGCTCATGACGGCAATCTTCTCCCACAGGAATAACACCCCTTTCAAACACAGAGTGTTATGTGTCAAAGACCTGACCTGAAATATTTGGATGCTTTCAAACTCTTTTATTTGTTTAAAAGAGAAATGAAATTATATAATTTTAAAATGACCATTTAAAAGAAGTGTAAAAAAACCCTATTGTAATGGCATAGGCGTGATTCAGGGCCACTGATTGCACTCTTGTGATGTGGCAAAGTAGCAAAAATAAGGTATTGGTGTTACATCTTTCCTTGGATTGTTCTGTGCCCAAAAGCAGGTCTCTTAACGTTTCCATTACAGACCCCTATTTTTAGAAGTTAATAGCTCAGCTATCACAATTTGCTTCAGGCTGAAGCTGGTATACAAAGTCTCACTTGGGGAGCACATTTAAAGGAATAAAAGATTATCCATTCCAGATCCTTTTTTTGTCATACAGTCTGCAAATATTCTCTGTTTCAAAAATTACATTTGTCACCTGATTAATCTATATAATCTACTCTCTTGTCACTGCACATGTCCAATAAAAATCCCTTTAAAAGAGCAGGAATATTTTTTCTATCATGTAAAATAATTGTGTTTCTGGTCATGAGTGTGCATGTGTATTTCAACAACTATCCATATCTGTATCAGGGTTTATGCCAGATGCTACATAGCAGAGATTCGGAGGAGATCTTAATAGGTCAGAATATACCAGAGTATTGCCAGCCCCCAGTGTTCAAAAATCACAAGTCAGGCTCATCAAAAATAATGAGATTATGTAAAAATAATACATTTAGTTTTGTTTTTCTTTGATTTCTGCTTTTGGAGTCTCTAGAGTATGCTGGGTCACATTTTGAAGCTTTCTCCATGGCCACAAATGCTAGAAATATAATTTTTCTTTAAGAATGAAGGCTGAAATTATCAGATAACCACTGGATGCCAGGAGCTGAGGCTTTAATGAAAACAATAATTATCATAAGACTTGTGATGAAATCACAAGAGTTGGCAACACTGATACCACATCTGCCCACTCTCAGTTCTCGTCCCTTCCTCAAAAGCATCTAGTACCGGATATTGCTGGAGACTGGACTAGAAAGGGTGATGCTTTCTCAAGGTGCCCAAGGCTGTGCATCATCTTACTACCTCTCTGCCTCCAGCAAGAGGAAGACTTTCTTGTGCTTACCTGGGTATCAGTTCCCAGACCTGACCAGAATGTTAGCCACCCAAACAAACTCCCAGGGCTCTGTTAGCTCTTACTTTGGCTTTCTGATTAACAATGGGTGCACTCGACCCCTGCATCCTCTTTGAAGTTTTCCCTGGCAGCGTCCAACCATTAACCACTGAGCATTCATAGACATTCCTAAGTTTGTTATCCAGAAGGGCATAATATTTATCATGGGCAACATGTGGGGGCACAAGGGACCCTGTGCCCCCAAAAAACCATGGGCAGGAGGGGATGGACAGCAGCCAGCAGAGGCACTAGCAGGGCCAGAGGGCTGGTGCCAACAGCAGAGCCCTCCTCCATTCACTGGCAGTGGCAGGGGAAAGCGGAGCAAGGCAACCCAGATAATGTTTTCTTCTCCTGGCCATGTTGCTTGGGGGAGGGGTGGGAGCAGAGTAACATGGCCAGGGGAGCAAAGCAGCTGGGGCCGCCTTGCTCTGTTTCCATATGCCACTGCCAATAAGTGCAGGGGAAGCCCCCTGCTATCGGCACGAGCCCACTATTCCTCCAGGCTACCTTGGTGGAGGGAAGGTGAGGGGAAGAGGTGGAGAAGAGGTGTGGAGAGGCCAGGGAAGCGGCGGGGTGGGGCAGCGCAGAAGTGGGGAGAGGCAGCACCTGAGGCAGAGGAGGTTGTCTCAGCCCTTCCCCAGGAGGGGTGGGGACATGTGGCCAGTGTCCCCCTGCATCCTCTCTCAAGAGTTGTCTCTGGTATAGGACCAGGTTGACTGGTACATCTCAGGGTCAGGACCTTTATCACATGACAGCACTGAAATATAGTGAAACCAATCACATTGATTAAAGATACATATTTAAGAGATTAAGTAAGAAGAATGGAAACAAATGGTTACATATGAATCAAACTGTATAACATGCTCCTTGAACTTTAACAAGCTAAAATCCTCATGTCCAATAGTCTCTCACCTAAATCAATGCCCCACTGTCATCACATTACACGAATGCAAAAAAAGTGCTGTTCTCTTTGTTCCTTCAGTGATGGGTAACAAAATGTCTTTTTGCTTCACCTTAGATGTCCCAAAAGTCAGGATGACCACTTTCCTTGTATGCTCTAGGTTGTCTTCACATAACTCATGTTGATTCTTATACGCAGAACAGGCTTCCACTGTGTTGATATACAGTGTATAATATCCATCTGTGTATAATATACATCTAGGACACAGACCCTAAAATGCATTTCCAGGACATATACACAACTCCTTAAATACCTATGTCTTGCTGGGATTACGATGATTAGTGTAACATAAGCATTTATTAGACACCATTTTTGGATAAATAGTGTGACTATAAATGCCACAGGGGTAGTGAGTTTGTCACACCTGATGAAATTGTTGTTACAGAACGGTAAATCTTTGCGAGTTGGCACAGAGAAGTTCTTAGGGTCACAGAGAGACCACGGGTCTGATCCACTTTGGCAGTTGCTATGTTTGATGGGGCTTACCCTTGCAGTGTTCACTCATGCAATGCCCCGTTAATGGGTGTTTTGAAGAGTCAGGGGTGAAGGATTGCAGCACTGTGGTCCCTGTTATTCTTAGCTAAATCTATTTGGATTTACTGGCATTTTATTAAATGTGCAGGAGTGGAGGGAGGAGGCTGGTGGGTGAGAGAGAAAGCTAGAGGAGGGAGCCGGAGGACAATAGAGCCTTTGAGAGGAGCAGAAGAATGTAACACTAACAGAAAGGGTAAGAAGAAAGGGTGGGATCTTCTAGAGGAAAATGTGAACTTTAACATTTATTAGTTATGGGAGCCAGATAACATTTTTTAAATGACCTAAAGTATTATTAAATCAATAGAAATTCTACATTTGACCAAAAATATTATTTTTTTGAGGAGGTAGGTTAATACTGTACTTTAATGGTGTTGGGGGTTCTGTAAACAGAGAAAGTCCTGACCCATATTGTTGTGGGTGCTGTTTTATGATCCTTAGTGATCACATTTCAAATGTCACTTTTATATTAAGTCTATAGTTAGTTCCTCCTTCACTCATATGATTTCATTTTACCTGGGTGTGTTTAGGAGTTTTACATTTTTCATTAAGATTGACACATAATGCAGCAGTATAATGAAATGTACCCAATTTTAAAACACAGAGAAAAAGGAAAAGAAAACTCTCTATTCATATTCAGGCTTTGTCTTGTTATGGGATCAGCCTTTGCTCCCTGGCATGCTGTTTAGTGGGACTCTGCTCTGACATGATGGGCCATCCCTGAGAATCAGATTGCAGGGCAATGTTCCTGCTGAGTATTGTAAAATAACCCACTTAAAAAAAATTCTATGCAGCAGTTGTTACTGTTAATCAAATAAATTCAACATATTTCTGAAATTATCTTAATACACTTTCCCTTGACATAATGAGCCCTACCGGTGTGATTCTTTCTATCAGTTCATTCAGTTTTGGCAGAGGTTTTATTTCTGCATCTTTTTCTCCCCTCCTGATTGCATATAAGCTATTATAATAACCCAGCACAAGGAACAGAAGTTGTAGGAAGCTAGGTTTCTTTCTCAAGGGATAATGTCTACAAAAAGAGGGTAAAATAATTTTATGTAAGTTAGAAATTAATCAGGTTGTGGTTCAGTCTATTTCTGACAACCCACTCCCCCAGATGTGGAACGTTGACCCGACCCAACTGGATTCTCCTTCCTCTCTCCCAAGGAGCCACTCTTGTGGGGCCTTAGTCAGCAAAGTATGGCAGCAGGCATTGAAGTCCCTTTTCGGTCAAAGGAATTTAAGAATGTGCTTCAGTGTTTTGTTGAATAGGGATTCCAGTTGTTTCCATGAGCAGCCCCACAAGAAAAACTAACGTTAACCTTTGCTCATGATGGCCCAGGAATTGTCCATTTTTTTGGTAACGGTTTTACTTCAAAATGTACAGAACTATCCCTGTAAGAATACTTCCGTACAATAGAAGAGAGTCCACAGTTGTATGTTCCCAGCTACTATATAATCCTAAAACTGATTTTTTTAATGGATGACTATGCAAAGCCAATGGGGGAAAATACTATTTGTGTTGCAAGCAGGTTTTGTGGCTCTCCTCAATGGAGATCCCATGGGAACAATATTGGTCCAACTCATTTTAAAAAATCATTGTATTGCTGCAGCAATAGCTATCGTGTGCTGTGCTAACTAGTTCTTCTGTTGAATGTATCTGGCGTGGCCCAGTGTTTTAATCACATCAGTGCAACAACAATTTAAAACAGGGGTGGGGAACCTCCAGCCCACGGGCTGCATGCAGTTCATTAGGGTTAGCTGCTGGTGGGCTGTCAGATGCTTTGTTCATCTCAGAGTCCATAGGCATGGCCACTTGCAAATCCCATTGACTGCAATTTGCCATTCCGGGCCAATGGGAGCTGTGGGAAGTGGTGGTTCAGCCTGTGCCATTTCCTGCAGTTGCTAATGGCTGAGAATGGTAAACCACAGCCACTTGGAGCTGTGGGGCTCCATGCCTGAAGATGTGTAGGTAAACAAACTCTGGCAGCCCACTAGCAGCTAACCCTGAGGAACCATGTGTGGTGGGTGCACTGAAGATTCCCCATCCCTGATTTAAAATAGTGAGCAAAAGTTAGCAAGGGAAGTTGAAAAGAACAACTTTTAAAAAATCTCTAGGGAAGAGTCACTCGTAATAATATTAAAGATGTGGCTTAACCTGACAGAAATAAGATTTTGAGACAACACTGAGATTCCATTCTTAAGGCATATTGACAACCTGAATGCTTTATATTTGCTTTATGTAGTAGTCATCTGAGGATCTCAAACAGCTGTCCAAATTCTAATTAGTAAGTCAAGACACCTGTGCTATAGCTCATCTATGCAGCTGACAGATGAGTAAGCTCAGGAACCTTAAACATTTGGTGAGTTGCTTAGGATTGTGTGGCATGAGCCAATAATAGAGCCCCAGTTCCTGGTTCTCATGTCCTTGTGGCCATGTTTGCATAGTGCTACAGTTCTATAACAGGCACAGTAAATCATAGCAGAAATCCCTGCAATTTACAGGCAGAAAGAGGCAATTTAAGGAGGAAATTGTGGCTTTTGTGTTACTATTTATTTTTTACACTGTTGTAGGATATAGAAGTGAAAACACAAGCACTGGTGATGGTACAGGATTCCCACAAATTAGTACAATAGTTATTGTTAAAAAAGGAACAGAATTGAAAAAGGGCAGAATTGGATGTGCAACAGAATTTTCAGATAGTTCTGCAGGTATCTGTTTATTCAGTATGGTTAATATCAAAGAGGTGTGGAGGGAACCTCTTTGTCACTCAAGCCCTGTGGTAGGACCTTTTTTGTGCCCCAAGAGGAAAGAACATGGAGGAAGACCCAGACAAAGTGGCAAATCACAAGGTGCAGAGAAGAGAGGGCAACTTCTTTATGCTCAATGAGATTCAGAGACTGGAACCATATTAAGTGTGTTCTGGAACCCTACAAGAGTGCAGAAACCCTGATGCTAGTGCAGCAGCTGTAGTGAAAGCAATCTGCTTCTTATGTGTGGAATAGGTATGGAAGATGTCATTCTCCTAACCCCTACTTAGTCCCCCATATTAAGGCTTCTAACAGGGCTTCATGAGAAGAGATTTTGTTCTATATAAATATGAGATTGACTTATTATACAATAGAATGGGGCCTCATTGAAAGTTTGTTTTATTTTGTTTTGTTTTTAATTTCCTGCACTATTATGAATTATTTATTCAATAGTAATGATGTATTTAGAGGCCCAAATCAAGATCACACAGTACCATTGTGCAGGATACTCTGCAAATGTGTTTCAAAGATCAGTTCTTGCCCTAATGTTCTTATGATCTCATTGGAGACAAGATGCAAGAAATAGATCTGGGATTTTCTCATTTCAGTGGTGCGTCCAAAAGTTAAAAAACAAAACAAAAATATTAGGTTTTGTTTTGAGCATTTTTAAATATGTAAAACTAAAGAAATAAATTAAAGGAAATGTTTAAACTAAAAGTAATTTCAGATAAAAATAAAAATATTGTAATTCTGACATCTACAGTTTTAAAAGTATTGATTTCAGCAGTAGTCAGTCAGTCAGGAAGATTAATATTTGTATGTGCTTTCAGACATTTTGTTTCTATGTTTCAGATGATTTTTGTTCTATTTATTCATTTTTATGGAAACAAATAAGTGAAACTGACATAAATTTAACTGTTTCACTGTTGCTAAATCTGCATTTTTCACCAAAAACAGTGATTAGAAAAATTGTGCCTTGTATTAGCAAGAAGTGGGTGCAAAAAACAGTAGGCAGGAGAAGAAAGGACAGCTAAGGGAATTAAAAGTAAGAATCCATATATATGTAGGCCAACTATATGAATAGACAGATAATTTTAAGTTAGCATTTATGAATATGAAGATGATACAAATAACAAATGAATCAGATGAATGCCAGAAGTCTTGTTCCTCATCACACATAATGTATTTGTGACAGGTTGGACTCACTCAAATGGCACCTGATGTACTGAAGCTATCACTGAGCCTGCCTTTTGTGACATCTTGGATACACTTTAATCCTGTCTTGCTAAGCCAGGCTCTTAAACCTCTTCCACCATAAACACAGGAAGGGCCACACCCAGCGCAGAATAATACAGACATTGAGAACATCTCTGGGAGAGCTTACCTTAAGGGATTTGCCACAGCCTGAGGTATTCACCCCTCTGAGGGTATATCTACACAGCAGGTCTAAAGCTGAAATAAGCTACGCAACTTGAGCTATGTCAATTGTGTAGCTTAAGTCAAAATAGCTTATTTCAGCTTTTGGCATTGTCTACAAAGCAGGAAGTCCGAGAAAGAGCACTCTTCCTCCAACTTCCCTTACTCCTTGTAAAATGAAGGTTACAGGAGTCTGAGTAAAAAGTCCTCCAGCTTGACATTATTTTGACATTATGTTGAAATAACTGCTTGTAGTGTCGACATGGACTGTGTTATTTTTGAATAATGTTAGTTATTCCGAAATAACGCTGCTTTGTAGACATAGCTTTGGAGTACCAACCCATTGCCTCTTCCCTTGATGTGGGAGAAGATATGCACAGCTTCCTCTCCCCCCCCCATGTTACAAACAATGTATCATATCGTCTGTTGTCTGTATAAATGTATCATGTATGCCTTGTAACGTGTAACTATGTATATCCAGCTTGCAAAATGTTGTGATGCGCTATTAATTTAAGTACAATGCCAGAATGCTTATGCTAGCACCTTAGACACAGAGCTGTCAATCATTGAAAGAACCATTACTGTAAGGTGATTTAGCACCTAGGGTTAAACTGACTGTGTAAGTTTGAAAATATATGAATATTCATTAGAGGGACTGTTACTCATGAATATGGAATTTTCGAAATGTGTCATCCAGTCATTTTAAACTTATGTAAATAAGCATTCTTGTCCACCAGTCATTTTAAAGTATAAAGCTTATGAATATGCATAAGCCCAGCCTTATAAGTCCTCGCAACACCAGTTTGGGGTTTGGTTGCGTCGGGGCGTCGGGCTTAGGCATAGATCTAGCTTAGAGAGAGAGAGAGAGAGCGAGAGGTCTAGCGTCTTGTCCCGGGTCGAATGAGTGAGGGTTAAGCATCATCTCAGATTTAAGACAGGCGGAAGGCTTGTTCTTATATTCTGATAATCTTCATTTAGTTTAGGTTTAGTTTAGTTAGTTTAGTTTTTAGGTAGATTAGATTTCGTCTTCGTGTTTGTCCGTCAGGCAGCGTCGGTCTATGCATATCGGCCGTCGTCGTGTCTGTTCGGCGGGCGCGTCGCGAATTAGTTAAGGTATTATTTTAGGATAGATTAAGTTTAGGGTAGAGGTAGAGTCTTAGCATCCATCGCCGTCGAGCTGCTTCCGAAGCGCAGGAAGAGCCGGAAGAGTCGTGACCCGCGGAAGGCGAAGTCGTCGCACTCAACCTCAGCGCTTCGTGGGATCGCCTGGCAGCTCCTCTCCCGCGGCTTTAAATTAGCCAACGGATTGAGGTCGCCAGCTTCGGCGCCGGCAGCCATCGAGGGACTCCTGGCCGTTCCTCCCTGAGGGCTTTCAATTAGCCCAAAGGTTGTAGGTCGCCAGCAACCCATCCATCGCCACTGCGACGTGAGACTCTGGTAGTATAATTGGTTATTTTAAAAGGGGACTTCCCCCTAGTTTGTAAATCCTGAGATTTAGTTCAATATAGTCCTGTGGTTATAAAACTTATCTAAATTGTCAAGTATTTATTTCATGCGCCACTCTTTGGGTAAGGACAGTCTGCAACCGGTGAACAGATACAGCATTCGGGGTCGCACCTGCCTTTGTAAGTTATTAGCATCATAATCAATTAGGCTAATCAGGCATTCTCTATTAGTGTTACCCATGAGGGCGTAACACCCACCTGTTAGAAATTACATAACCTGGGTTATATTATAAACCAGAAATAAGTTTATTAACTAAGAGAAAGATGTATTTTAAGTGGCTATAGAGGTAGCAAACAGAACAAAGCAGATTACTAGGAAAATACTATAAAGCAAGCAAACTAAGCTAGATTCACTAAAGAAACTGGTTCCAAATAATAATTCTCACCCTAGATATTGTTCAGGTAAAGTCCTTCACAGGCCAGCGGTGTCTTTCTAGCCTGGATCCAGCAGCTATTTCCTTCACTTCCATTTTTTCTAGGTATTTTCAAATATTCCCTAGCTGGGGAGATAGAGATGAAGAAAGCATTTCCTGCCCCACCTAATATAGAATTTCCATAAGGCAGCATTCCTTTGTTTGATTGCCCACCCCTCCATGGAAAGCACAGCAGACCAAGGTGGTGGTTAGTAACAGGTGACCAAGTCACCTGATTCTGTGGCATCCCAGTGTCCATGAGTTAGTAGCGGTATGGAGGGCCCACAAGAAAGCCAAGTCTTTTCACAGTCCATTGTCATGGATGATGGGCCATCAGCCCTGTCTAGCAGTGGGTATTTTCAATCTAAAGTAGCATAGAAAACAGATACACAGATTACTATTCATAGCTTCAGGTACAGAAATAATACGGTCACACAAATTGTATAATTACATTGAGTAAATCATAAACTTTCCAATGATATCTTACATGAGCCATCTTTGCATAAAGTATGTATCAGTTATGTCATATTCATATCATAAGCATATTTTCATAAATAATATGCAACATAATGTCTCAGTATTGGCTAAAGTCTATTTCTTTTTTCAAACGAGTCTTGGGATTATCTATTTCAGGATACAATAGCAGACATATTGTGGATATGTTGAAAATATTATTGGGTTTTTCTGTATTTGTACTATTTGTGTTATTCTTTATACTTAGGGAATTTAATATTGTAAATCATTAGTTAGATCAGGACAGGTTTTCAAGTCTTGGTTGAGGTGAGTCGGGTTATTTTTCTCCCATCTAGTATGGTCTCAGGAGAGAAGACAGGGCAAAACCTAGGATGTTGGATGTCAGTAGAACAGAGAAGTTTTGACACCCAGTTCCTTTTTTATGTTTTTCAAATAGATAATATGTTTGACCCACAGCTCAGACTGGCTTAGCATTTTGATTGTTCTGACATCCCCCATATAAAAGGTATTGATTTTAGCAGTGTAGTCTGGAGGGTTGAATTTTTTTAATGTGCATTTAAGAGCTGTATGTGGTATCTGACATCCACTGTCGATTCAAAGAACTGCAGAGCCAGATCCTTGATTTTTTTTTTTTTTGGTTCTCTACCTCTTCTACACTTATCCTTTGACTTTGTGAGTTATTACATATCACACATAGGTTAAAGTAACCTTCACTTTAAATTCCCTGGATTTTGTAGGTTTAAGTCAGCCTTTCAATTGTATTATTACAGAGTTTTCTTTGTGTGAATATTATCAGTCAGATGCTTACCACAGGTTCTAGCACTTACAACAAATTTTGCAATCATTCTTGTGCTAAATGTCACCTATTAGGACTTTGCAAAATCCTCACAACTGATCCGGCAATCCAGTGCTTGGAAAAATTTGCTATTGTCAAGCAGAGCTTTAATTAAAACTATACTTTGTTTTCAATCCAATTTAGGAACAAGTAAAAAAGGGCAAGATGTAAATTTTACAATGCCTGGCAATGTATCCAATTCTGTGCTGAACAAAGAAGCTTATATGCTGAAAATCTTGTAGGAATAAAGCATATAAGATAAATAAAAAAGCTTCCAGTGCTTAATTCCAATCGTCTCCACAACAACTGGAGCTGCTGATAAGACACCTCCTCAGAGTAATGATGCATAATGTGAAGAAGGAGTAACCCAGACTGCATAAGTATGAAGGGATGCCATTCTTTTTTAAGAAAAGTGTGGCAAATGTGAAGCTCTGTTAATGTTCTGAGCCATTTTCAAAGGCATTTTTATGAGCATGGCAAAATGCCAAAGGTTGGTTTTTCCAAACATGATAGGGAGAGCAAGAAATGTAACTATTATAAGGGCATCAAGCATTTGCCCATGTAATATCATGTAAATATTTATGTACTGTCAATTCATTATTAGTGGCGGTTTTAATATGAGTATAAATATTATAAAGTGTGTTTATGACAGATAAATCACAGGGTTGCTAAAGTAATTTGCAACAGTAAAGCTCATTTTGGATAATTACAGAGCCCCAGAAGATTGTGTTTGTGTATTACAAAGAAAGGGGTTGTTAAGAAAAAAAACTGTTTTGGGCTGCTGACACTTTACAGAGACAGAGGCTGATCCTGCTTGGGACCAGCTTAGGAACATGTGTAAACATTAATGAAAGATGCTGTGAATAGAACAGGCAGGAGAAACATTGTGGTTTCACTTGCAGGGCTAACCTTATTCAGTCAGCTTCCATGCAGATGAATTACTGTATCTAGAAAAATAATATAAGAAATGATTAGTTAAGATTATGCTGGCAATAAAGATACTAATAATTTACTACATAGAGTCCTATTTTGCATTTTATGTAGGGGTAAATTAGACCATAGCATTGTTTATTTTTGTTTTATGTAGGCTGTTTTCAGATCCATATTAAAGTTTATTATTGTTTTCCCTCTTCAGTCTCCCTACCCATATTTTATCTGGTCAGATTGGATACTCAGCTCTTCCTGTTTCCTTCAGTCTGTTGAATAACCATTAAATACTGTCGAAAGTTTAAAACACAAAAACAAACAAGGTGCCATGCAGTAGAGTGATAGACTTTGGAAGGTCATAATGAGAATAAAATGTAGTTTTCTTAGCTAACGTTCAGCTGCAAATAATTGTGATCCAATTCTTTTTCATTAATGTTTTACTGATTAGATTAATTTCAAGTGAGACATACATTATTTCTATGACAAGAGAGTCATGTCTGCATAGTGGATGACTATGCAACTAAAATGTAGTGAGAAAAAACAAAAGTATTTTCTGAAATGCAGTAAAATAGTGTAAAATTAGTGAAATCTCTCTCTCTCTCTCTCTTAGTTAAACATTCACAGTGTTTAGCCATTAGACAAAACTAGAATTTTGCTTTTACATGGAATGGGGTGTCAAGTCAGTTGTCACTTTGTAGGGCAAAGCTTACCCAAGAGAACTGGTGTAAGAAATATCATCCCTGTTTCTTTTATTCATGATACATCTTGACATTCAATGGTTGCTTTTCCTTTTTCTTGCTCAATCTCAGCCAAGGTAAATATTAAAGGGGGCAATTAATTTCCTGATGCAGACAATCAGGGTCAGGATTTGCTTGAATGGGAATTTTCTCTCCTTCATCATTTTGACCGTCATTTTCCACAGAAATCACATTCCCATAATGGCATTTGTTTGTCTGAAAAGCTTAGGGTGATTTGAAGCAATGTAAAAGGAAAATCTAGTTTAGACACAAGCCAAGTTGCTCTACTACAAGTCCAGATCTTGGTGGACATACCTTCTCCATAAGGCAGCTCTGCAGACACTCAACCAGACTTCTCCCCATGGTGGATTTTCCCCAACAGGCCTCTAGCTTTCAGACAAATGCCCTGTATTTATGCCTGGCTGGGTGCATTTAAAAGATGAAATTTATGCTCAGCCAGGCAAAACTAAATTTCTGAACAGACTGGGATGCCTAGAGCGTTAATGGCTACCGCAATGATGTCACCCCTGCTCTCTAAAAATCTGATAACATTATCTGCATGCTTTCTGTGTTATCTGTACCCTCAAACCTGGTCTCCCTAATGAATCAAAGATCAAGCAGTGGGATGCACCCAGAGAGACAACTTCAAACAGACAACTTTGAAACAGAAAATAATGCAGTTAAATTGCTAACCTGTTCCAGGAATATTACACATGCTTTCTATTTTCAGTACTATATCTTTATGATGGGTTCAAATTGTTAATGTATACAGCATTTAACCAGATGGAACTTGAAGATGTTTTCAGGAGTATGCTGCTGGCCTTAATTGATTCTTACATTGTTAATAGACATGACACCTTGTTACCACTCACTCTCCCCTGATCTGTCAACTCTCTTTTGGAGTCTGTCTTCATTTTTTCTTTTTCTTTAAACTAGATCACCATCTTCATATCACAATTTACCCCTGTGATCGCTATCCCTTACTGATGTGATGTGTAATGCATTCTCACCTTTGCACTTTGAAATCTTTTATGTACTGAAGTTTTTGTGAGGTCAGCTACAAAATATTTATTAAAATATATTTAAAGAGACGTGATTACCAAAAAGGGTTGCGGCAGTGGGTTGCGGAGTAACAACCTCAAGCTTACACCATTTTCATGGTATTGGTCACTGTTAAATACTTGATCTTGTTACATGGTGGTTTTATGCTTTTAGGATGATTACATTATTAAGAGTTTAATGATTCCTTATACTGTATTTTGCCAATTGGTACAAAGGTTTTGAAAAAAAATTCTTTATAGCAGATGTGTTTTGTGCTGGTATCTTCTGCACTTTCATGATATGATGTTGCAAGAAAACAAGCAAGAGGATGCTGTGCTGAAATGTGAGCATGTAGCAGTAGCAGACAGATCTCCTACCTTTGCAGTGACTCACCCCACTCAGAGGCTAGCACAGTCCTGCTGCACTCCAGAGACTATAGTTTGATTGCTGTCACTACGAGTTAGATCATTAATCATAATTGTGGTAGTGACAGCAAGTTTCTTGACCTCATCATAAAAGGCAAAGAGGTCTTTCCTGAGAGCGATTCATCCTTCAGGCAAGGCAAAGCTATCGGGAGGATTTATTTTTGTTATCTATGGTATTCTCTTTTGTCCCCTCATTTTCCCTACAATGGGCAGAAATGCAAGGGCTTTGGGGCAGCAGGGTCTGGCTTTTCTTTTACTCTTAGTGAGAAACCTTTTGTTTCAGATCACTGAAATACTTGCTCCTGCCCTCAATACACATCGGTTTGGGATTGAATGTCAGAAATGAAGTTTCAAGTATCTGAAATAATGTAAAGACAGCTGCATATTTTCATTTGTGTCGGTTTTTATGCATATTGATTACAGGAAAAATTACTAAACCGTCTTCTTGTGGATGACAGCACAAATTCTGCTCAAATAGTGGTCATTTGTCAGTGGACTCCTGAGAAGAAGCTTGTGATGTTTTTATACCCTGTCACCAACAATGGGCTTCATGTTCAGTAACCTGGAGAAACTTCTTTGAGAATAAAGACTGAAGATGAAAAGGTAGAAAATGCTAAGCAGGAGGTAAAAATATTCGTACAAGTGTATTTTTATTGTGTAGCATGTAGTTTTCTTTCAGATTTCTGTTAATTTTTTTCTGTGGCATATCTAGTTCTCTTTCCTTCACTCTTTCCCACAGATCATGCAATACATTTGCAAGCATATAATATCAGTGCCACTCTGCTCAGAGCATCTGTTCCAGTTAGTTGGTATGCTTTTTCACTTCCTCATTGTCGAACTCCTTCATCTCCCCAAACTCTTTGAATACAGTCAATGTTCATCTTCAAAGAGATGATCTCAGGAAAACCCTCACGATTAAAGCCAATGTAATCTGTCCTTTTCTTTTAAGAGTATTTCCAAAAACTGTTTTCTTGCCAGTGCAAAGTCATAAAAGTGCATTTTCAGGTCTTCCATAGTATAAACAAGATCAGATTGCAAGGAATTTGGGTTTTGAGATTTGGAAAATAATTGGGAATATTTATATCTTTAACAAAATCTTCAAAGAGGCCTGTTATCAAACACAGGCAATGTAGTGCTACAATTTCATATGAAAGACTTCAAAGTACATATGCAAATAAATACTTGAATGACAGGATAATTAACATAGGTGTGCCACAGGCATTCCTTAATATACCTATTCCTTGCTTTATTAATGATTAACCAGGCATACAAAGTAGATGATGCAATATTGTTGGATTACTAAATAGAACCACATCTCTTCAAAGACCACAAAGGACCCTTCATCTGATGGAATGTTTTTTGCAGTTTTGTAATTTATATGCTGCACCAATCAGTTAATCAGCTTTGGTATCAGGTGACTGGAGTCTAGCTAACTTAACACCAAATTTTTAAAAAGTGTCGAGAGGCAATCCTGGTAATTACAGGCTGGTGTGCCTAACTTCAACACCAGACAAATTGGTTGGAACTACAGTAAAGAACATAAAGAACATAATTATCAACCACATAGATAAATAAGATATATTGGGGAAAAGTTGACATGCAAGGGCGCCATTTTAGGAAGTCGGGGCGGGGGGAGGGGTAGCAGCTGTGCATATCAGAATGCAGATTGCTTTTCTTGTTCCCCTGATTATCAGGGAGCAAGAGGAAAGTGCACAGATTGTGTGCATACCTCTCACTCCTGGCTGGTGAAGGGAGGGGGCAGAGGAGTATTCATAAAATCTGTGCACTTTCCTTCACTCCCTGATAGGGCAATGGGAAAAAGAAGTAAGCAGCGTCCCAGTACACACAGTTGCTATCCTCACTGCCCTCCCAAAATGGAATCCTTGTCGACATAGCTTTTATAAAGGGAAATCCTGCCTTAGAATTCTTTGGGTATGTTTATACTGCTGAGTTTTTTCGGTAAAATGGCTGTTTTTCCAAAAAAAAGTCACTTATGTCCACACTGCAATCGCGTTCTTTTGAAAAAAATTTGAAAGAACAGAGGGGTTTTTCTGACACTGGTAAACTTCTTTCTGTGAGGAAAAAGACTTTCCGAAAGAGCTCTTTCAGAAAAAGGCATGTGTGGACAGGGAAGAGCAATTTTTTTTTGAAAGAATAGGCCTCCAAAAAAAAGCACAGGTGCCCTGGTGGCCACTCTGTCCATAGTAATCATAGCTTAAATGCAAGATAGCATCCATTCAGTATGGACACTATCTTTCAGAAAAGCAGATTGCTTTTTCGATGCGCTTTTGCTGTGTAGACACTCTCTTTCAGAAGATGTTTTTTCGGAAGATCTCTTCCGGAAAAGCTTCTTCCGAAAGAAGCCTGCAGTCTAGGCATAGCCTTTGAGAGGATCAGCAAATAGAGGAACAAGGCTTAGCTGTAGATGTAGAGTACTTGGACCATCAGAAAGCCTGTGATGAGATCACTCACCAAAATGCTGTCAAAGTGAGCAGTCATGGCATAAGAACAAAAGTTCTCTCATGGATTAGTAACTGGCTAAGGAAACAAAGGGTAAGAATAAATGGTCATTTTTCAAATGGAGAGAGGTAACTAGTGGTATCCCCCAGGAGTTTATAATAGGACCAGTGCAACTCAACATATTCATAAACGATATGGAACAGGGGGCAAACAGCAAGGTGGCAAAATTTTCAGATTATATAAAGTTACTCAAGATAGTTAAGTCCAAAGCAGACTCTGAAGAGTTACAAAGGAATCTTACTAAACTGGTTGACTGAGAAACAAAATGGTAGATTAAATTCTATGTTGAAACCTTCAAAAGTAATGAACATTAGAAATCATGATCCCACATATATTTACAATATCATGAGATCTAAATTATCTGTTACCACTCAAGAAAGAGATCTGGAGTCACTGTGGATAGTTCTCTGAAAACATCTGCTTTGTGTGCAGCAGCAGTCAGAAAAGATAACACAATGTTAGGAACCATTAAAAGAGGGTTAGATAATAAGACAGTAAATATCACAATGCCAGTATTTATTCAAGGTGCACCTACATCTTGAACACTACATGCAGTTCAGGTCACCCCATTTAAAAAAAGGTATTTTAGAAATGGAAAAGGTACAGGTGAGAGCAACAAAGATGACTAACTTCCATATGAGGAGAGATTAAAAAGACTGGGACATTTCAGTTTGGAAAAGAGATGACTAAGGAGGGATATTGGTAGAAGTCTACAAAATGGTGAATAGTATGGGGAAAATGAATAAGGAAGTGTTATTTATTTTTTCACATAATACAAGATCCAGGTGTCACTCACCCCTGGTCTACACTAGGGGATAAGTTGAAATTAAGATATGCAACTTCATCTATGTTAATTGCGTAGCTTAAGTCGAAGTGTCTTGGTGCCATCCAAACTGTGGGAAGTCAAAGGGAGCACACTCTCCCTCTGACTACCCTTACTCCTCATAGAAGCAGGACTACTGGCTTTGACAGGAGCACCTCTCTCAGTTCGAATTAGCATGTCTTCACTAGACCTTCTAACTTGAACCCCAGAAGATTGACTGTGACTTCTTCAATCTTATCTGTAATGTAGACATGGCTTCAATGAAATTAATATGCAGCAGGTTTAAAACAAACAAAAGAAAGTACTTCTTCACACAATGCACAGTCAACCTGTAGAACTCACTGCCATTGGATGTTGTGAAGGCCAGAACTTTAACTGGATTCAAATAAGAATTATATAAATTCATGGAAGATGTGTCCATCGATGGTTAGTAGGCAAGATAGTCAGAGAGGTGATCCCAATGCTCTGAGTATCTCTAGCTTCTGATTGACAGAAGCTGGGAGTGGACAACAGGATGGATTACTTGATGGTTTCCTGTTCTGTTTATTCCTTCTAAAGCATCCGCTATAGGACTACAGGATATTATGCTAGATGGATCATTGATCTTCCATTGTGGAAGTTCTTGTTGCTTTTAACAAGCACTTATGAAAGCAGAAGTCTGAATGTTATTGGCCTGATACTGTTCTTGAATCAGAGCTTGCTTCCCATTCATAGTATCAGGACTTGTGCATGTTGATTAAAGGGCGCATATGCAGCAATATTGTCCAGCATATTTCACTTAGTAGTTGCATGGTACGTACAAGCTTAGGACATGGTAGTTAATTACAAGGTTTTCTAGTATTCCAAGCAAACGTGTTATAGTAAGATGTCAATAAACATTCCTAAAATTGCCTGAAAAGATTAAGAATAAACAATTATTCATGGCCCAGTCCTGTGAGTGCATGCTCGGCCCCTGTTGACCTGAAAGAGAGCTAAGAGCAATTGTCACTTAGGAGGATCAGACCTACAAATCCTTTTTGGGCACGTGTCCTTTGTGTGTGGATATGAAATGTCCGTCAGCTGCTTGAACGTAGGTGCATATTGGGTACCAGGAATAACATCTCTACAGCTCAAGTTTCTTCTGGTAGGCTGCAGCTTGATCTTTACTTGAGGTACAAATCCTTCCTTTTTAGAAGAGTTGCTTGTTCCTTGGCTCCTTAAATCCTGAGATTATTCACTGGCCACTTCATCAACTTGGGCTTCTATTGGCCCAAGCTGTGAAATTCTAGTGTCTCCCAGTGCTCTGAGGAATTAAAACGTTCTTTCTCTTTGCTTCTCCTCAGTGTTACTGGTCTTGGCATGTATAATTGGAGATTCAGCTTCACTAAGCTAGTCTTTTATTCATCCTTTTCCTTCATCAATTAAGTTTTTTGGTTTGGTTTTAAACAAAATAGTTCACACCATTGTCACATGTTCAGAGTTATTTCTAGCATAATATAAAATTTGGTAAATTTCATTTTTCATGTAAGTTATTAATAATTTATTATTTTAATTAATAAAGTTTTTTGGTTTGGTTTTAAACAAAATAGTTCACACCATTGTCACATGTTCAGAGTTATTTCTAGAATAATATAAAATTTGGTAAATTTCATTTTTCATGTAAGTTATTAATAATTGTCCATTACAGCTATGCTTTAGGCAGTGTTAATTCTTTTCATACAACTTGCTAATGCCCCTCTATCTTAACATGCACCACATCTGCCAACCTGGCATTGGCCCTGGTTGGCCTAGAGATTGCCAGTTGTGCATTTCTGTGTCTGTCTTCCTTTCTGAAATGCACAGCCATGTGCCAAGTATCATTGAATGCATTTCAGTAGTTATTTCAGTGGAATTTCAACCACAGCTAAATGATTTTTTTCTAACAAAAATTCAAACCAGGTAAGTCATACATCTAAAACTAGCACCCTTAAACATAAGGTTCACTTAAATTTATGAACCTTTCAGCCAGTGTGAGCCAAGAGTTGTGTGGACATGGGTAGATTTGTTGTTTCATAGGAAAATCAATTAGTTTGGCAGTGTTGCCAGTTTTGCCCTGAGATTTTGGGTTTGAGCCCCAAATGAATCTTAGGCATGACCCCATCATAGATAGAAACTAAAAAGAAGGATTTATATGAAGGTAAAGATCTGAGATTTACACAAATTTGATTTACTCCTAAGCTATGGAAAAGGCCACTAATGCGTACTGACAAGATCCTGAAACAATAGGTGTGGAAATTTATCTATTTGCTTAGTAATGATGATAGTGAAAAGCGGAAAACACTGCTTTTGAGTGCTAATATGTTTGTTTTTATTTAGTTAAAGTTTGTGCGCAGATGTGTGTAAGTTATTTGGTGGGGAAGGGAGAAGAAAGATGGGTTTTTTGAAGGAGATAAAAGAGAAAGAGGAAGTGAAAAGGAGAATCATAAGTAGAGGAAAAAAACAGGGAAATTGAACTCTGACTTTGAGCAACTAAGTCAGAAATAATATGTTATGCATGCAACATGTTTCTGATTATGCTCTGGATTTCCTGCTACGTGCTCAAGTGGCCAAACAGAAAAAAAGTGTCCCATAAGGTATTACTTTGTTTTCCCTTTGAAAATAATTCTGTTCATTCTGATATCACTTCAAATGTGCCTTTTCAAGCGTGCCTTCTCTCAGATTATGCCCCCCCAAAACAATGTAGTAATAGATAACTAAGCTGACATTTTGTTTAATTATCACCATAAAAAACAAGCTTCTGGTGCATTATTGTAATAAATTTTAGCAGTGAATGAAATAATACACTAGACTTTTGACAAAGAAGAAGCACATTTTTTATGGAAACATATTAGAAACATTAAAAATCCTTTGTCATTTGGGTCTGTAATAAGAGTGGCCATATAAATTATATGATTATCATAACTTTTTGTGGCATAAATGTGCCTAAATCCAATATTTAGGTGTCACTGACATTCTCAAATTTACCATTCAGCTGCCTAATCCGTAGGTATTCAAGTTTCAGGCAGTTAGCATTTGCAAAGCTATTTCAGACCTGATGCTGCTTCACAGCTACCGCCTGCTTGGAGCCCTAGTGCAAGTGAAAGCTCTGGAAATATTTTTAAACTAACTATTTTTCCTATCTCACCATCAAGCCTGATCCGGTGGGCATGCTCAGAGGCTGTATGGTAATTGGGCCTACATGATTGGGTATCGTTCCAAAAGAGGGAGTGAGTCTAATGGCCCGCTGGTTTGGGCCTCACTGGGGATATGAGAAACTCAAGTCTGAATCCCAGCTCCGCCTGATTTGAAGCAGGGACTTTGAATTTGACTGCTCCAAGCTATAGAGTCAATCATGCTCTTTCTCAAGGAGAAATATTTAATGATTTATACAAAGTAGCACAGTTCTAAAGGGACACATTGAAAGGTACCTCCCAGAACAGCCAAAAACTCAGTGATTGTGGTGTGGATGCAGGAGACCTGCCTACAAGCCCCTGATCCACATCAGGCAGAAAAAGCTTGAATCTATTTCCTATATCCTATATCCTAGATGAGTGTCCCAACCTCTGGGATTTGGCTGCTCTGGACTCTCATAGGTGTGTCTACACTGCTATAAAATACCTACATCTGACTGCAGCAGCTGACTTGAGCTCTCAGTTGTAGTGTAGACATTTGGAGCTGTCTACACTGCCCCTTCTTGTGCAAGAAAAACCCTCTTGCTCAATGCTGTTACGCCAGTTATTTTCAGGAATAATGGCATTGCGCAAGAGGGTTTTTGTTGCACAACAAGGGGCAGTGTAGACAGCTCCTTCTGGTGCAAGAGCCTCTTCTGCAAAAATGGTGGTTCATTAGGTATGCAAATGAGGCTCGGCGATATTCCACACTTAGCCTCATTTGCATACTTCTGATACAAGAAGCCGCAAGTATAGACATAGCCTAACTCTCTGATTTTAGGAGAGAAATGGCTGTCCTGCATTGGTGTATAACTCCAGAAGAGTGTTTAGCATTGTGAATCTTAAGCAGAGGGAGATGCCTCCCTCCCGCCTGCCTCCCGCCTGACCCAGCTCAGTGGGAGTGAGGTGCCTAAGTATCTTTGGGCAATGCCACTGGGAGGTGTGATTCCCAGCACTGGTAGACAGACTAACACTACCATGTTAAATATAAGTCTGGATGGAGATTGTGCCATGGCCAGTAGTTCAGGTTAGTCATGTGAACTTAAATCCTTTGAAGAATAGATGGGTGTGGATTTTCTGGCTAGCCTGAGCTGTCTTCCATGCCATAACATTCACACTGCTTTTTTTTTTTTCTAACCACATTAGCTCAAGCCAGGGTAGCATGAATCTGCCTAGCCATGCTGGAAATCACACTTGCCTTTGCTGAGTGTCATATCATTGTAGATGTTGTCCCCACCTTGCCACTCCCAATCTTTCCTTCCCTGCTTTGTTACTCTAGGGGAGATTTTCAAAGGCACAAATGGGAGTTAGGTGCCAATTTGCATTCCCATTTGCACCTTTGTTCTGTGCCAGAGGTCGGCAACCGTTGGCACATGGCCCATCAGGGTTAGCTGCTGGCTGGCCATGAGACATTTTGTTTACATAGACCATCCGCAGGCATGTCCCCCTCTGCTGCACCAAGTGGCTGCAGTTCGCTGTTGTTGGCCAATGGGGCTGCAGGAAGTAGCTGCACAGGGATGTGCTGGCTGATGCTCCCCTCAGCTCCCATTGGCCGGGAATGGTGAACCGCAGCCAGTGGGGCTGTGGGGAGCAGAGTCTGTGGACAATCCACCTCAGCAACCTGTCTTGTGGCCTGCCAGCAGATTACTCTGATGGGTCACATGCTGAAGGTTGACAACCTCTGGTCTATTCTCTTCAGAATAGGACCGCTTTAAAAAAAAATATTTTACTGTGAGCAACGTGACCCATTTTTGGTAGTCATAAAAGAATAAATGATTAATACTAGTATCAGGTTCCAGAACAGGGGTCCAGCATACTGAGGGTGAAGACCATGGTTAACAACTTCATTCCTCTGGCACCATGGGCTGTTGGTGAAACTGCTGCTTGTGAAGGCAAGCTCCCCAGCCTGTGGCTGCTCCCATACTTCACCCTTGTTTTGACCACACCAGGCCTTTTCCCCTCTGCCCCATGTCCTCCCCAGTGTCCCTTTCTCCTCTCTGCTTATCCATTCCAGCCGAAATGTAGCAAATGACATTTGGAAAAAAACACTCTTCTAACATTTATTTCTAAAGAAAATGGAGCATGTTTTCCACTGCATGCCAGATTTTGAAGACTGGACATGCAGAAGGCACCTAATTAAAGCAGTACATTTGAGAATTAAAAATGTCAGTCACAGGGGTTTTTTTTATATACCCTGAAGTTTGTCAGAGATGTATTTGCAAAAACTTTGTAGTAAGGGCAAATCAGCTGTCCTGCTGAATATAGCATTTATGGAATATATGATGCAGCTCTTCTCTTCTTTCGCATATTCTTCATCAGTATTTCTAAGCTAATTTTATGTTTTAAATATACTCTTAAGCCTTCATAAAGTAATCATTCCAGATTGCTACATATTTAAACTCACTGAAACAAAGATATTATGGGTACGTCTACACTTGCTCCCTACTTCGAACTAGGGATGCAAATGTAGCCGACCGAAATTGCTAATGAAGCGGGGATTTAAATATCCCGCTCTTCATTAGCATAATCTCGCCCGTGCGCTATTCCGCTTGCCAGCTGATTCGAACCAGGAAGTGCACTCCGGGAAGCGTTAGTTTGGATCAAACCTCTTGATTCGAACTAACGTTACTCCTCAAAAAATGAGGGGTATCAGCTGGTGAGCGGAATAGCATGCAGGCGAGTTTATGCTAATGAAGCATGGGATATTTAAATCCCCGCTTCATTAGCAATTTTGGTCAGCTACATTTGCATCCCTAGTTCGAAGTAGGAAGCAAGTGTAGATGTACCCTATTTTAAATTAATCAGTCAGAGCAGTTTAGTGTGTTCATAACAAAATTCATTGCTTTTAGAAAAAGGGAACACTAATTTATTCTGTGTGATTTTCATAACAATTTCATGTTTATGAAATGTCATTATATGTTGATGTTAAAATATATTTCCAAAGATTTTAGGCATAGCTAAGGATTTTATATCATAGTGATGTACTGATTTTGATGGAGGGTTCTCTTAAAACTAGCTCATCAAATAATCAGAAGTAAAAGGGAAACTCATTTGTCCAGCTATCTTGAAGAAAAAGAATGTTGTTCCTTTCAGGCTTTCTTCAAGAGGGGGGTGAAAGGAGAGTAGGGATGGAGAGAAATAACTGTAACACTTTGGAAGTAAGCATGGGTGGCTGGTAATGTAGGCAAGGGAAGACATAGCCTTCCTAAAACTGCCTACATGCATGACCACTGAAGGCTAGGGCCACTACTAGGGAGGGCTGGGGCTGTGGTGTTGCAGTCCGGCTTCTCTAGCCACTGGGGAGAGCCGAGTCAGGACTACATCAAGCAGCCCCAGCCCTCCATGTGGCCAGGAAGGCTAGGGATGCGGTGGGCAAGGCTTGGCTCTAGGGGTGGGGCCTCAGGCAGAAGGGACGGGGCAGAGCTGAGGCTTGCCTTCCCCAGCTGGACTTTTACCGGTGGCTCATGGAAGCAAGCTTTCGACTATAGTACTTAAAATTAAAATGTATATTTTAGAGATGGGTGGTCTTTTGAAGAATTTAGTTAAAAAGTTAAAGTATTGAGTTAAAAAACTGAAGTTCAAAGTATTTAAGGCTAAATACTTAGATTGTGCATCTAAATATCTATGCATGTTTTTTTTTGAAAGATGTGATTTTATAATCTTCAGCCACAAACTTCTTTTTAACCTAAGGTCCTGTAACATAGTAATGCACAACTATGTTTGTCAGTCAATAGGGTTGGCACATGCCCATTAAATGGTTTCATTGCCACTTAATGGCTCTTTCACAAGTTCAATGTTATGCTAATAGGTATGGCAAGCTGGAAGGCTTTTCACTTTTAAGGTAACAGATTCATATCAGGGGAAGTGTCACCAGTTTGCAAGCTGCAACAGGTGCTCTGGGAGACTTCAGAATAGGGATCAGAAGAGGGAAGTGTTTGAGCAACTAAAACTCAAGGGAGGCAATGCCTCCCCTTGCTTAGTTATACCAGCTGTGCATGTCTGGTACAATGGAACTTTCTACCATAAGGGTAAAGCTCATCTATGCAGCAGCCAGAGCTTTTACAGCTGCTTTCCAAGACCATGGAATGAACATAACAGTTCCTCTGTAATTGCCTAACTAAGTCTTCAACTTTGCCTTTTCTAATATAAGCACATAGTAGTAGATATTGTGACAAGGGCCCCTCTGACCCAGGCCACCACGTGGGCCAGCCTCTCTCCCAACCCCAGGGGTTGTGGTTTGCAGCAGGTCTCTGTGATAGGGAACCCAGCCTCTTCTTCTGGGACTCACTCACTCTGGGCTGGCTAGCTGTTTTTACTCTAATGCTGGTATGACATGCTCTCTGTCTCTCCTTCACCTCTCCTACCATCCTCTCACTCTGTCCCCAGCTTACAACTGCTGAGGCTTTTAAAGGCCTTCAGCCAGCTAGCAGTGGAGTCAGCTGGCCCCAATCTGCCTGAGCCAGCTCCCCCCCAGCTGCTTCTAATTGTCCTGCAGCCCTCTGCTTCTATTTACAGGTCTTTTGCCCTTTTTGGGCTGCCTTTTCCCCCCTTTGCAGCAGCCCTCTGGCCTGATCCTGCCACAATGGCTACATCTAGACTGGCATGATTTTCCGCAAATGCTTTTAACGGAAAAGTTTTCTGTTAAAAGCATTTGCGGAAAAGAGCGTCTAGATTGGCACGGACGCTTTTCCGCAAAAAGCACTTTTTGCGGAAAAGCGTCCGTGCCAATCTAGACGCACTTTTGCGCAAGAAAGCCCCGATCGCCATTTTAGCCATCGGGGCTTTTTTGCGCAAAACAATTCTGGGTTGTCTACACTGGCCCTCTTGCGCAAAAGCATTTGCGCAAGAGGGCTTTTGCCCGAACAGGAGCAGCATAGTATTTCCACAAGAACACTGACAATCTTACATGAGATCGTCAGTGTTCTTGCGGAAATTCAAGCGGCCAGTGTAGACAGCTGGCCAGTTTTTGCAGAAAAGCGGCTGATTTTCCGGAAAAACTGGCCAGTCTAGACACAGCCACTATGTTTAAAAGAAAAAAAAAAAACCCCAACAACAACAGCTCAAGCTCCCAAACCCTACCAAACAAATCTTGTCACTGCACACACAGTTCTCCCCATGGAGAGAGAATGAGAGAAAGAACAATCCACATGTAACAGATGTTAGTTATGTTGCATTGCTGGAAGGACCTGGAATACGATGATGAGGAAGGCAGTATAAAAACCTGTATGTAATAGAATGCCATCAATGATGTCAGCACAGCTTCATGGACATTGTTTATGTATTATCTTGTGTTCTTAATGATTAAGAAACAAAGGACACCAGAAATCTGTTTTTGTTTTTAATTCCTCCCAGCACAGAATTGATGCCCAAAATATGAAAATATGTTCCCACAGACAACACAAGCTGAAGTTTATATGCACCCAAAAGAAAAATCAGAGGCCTCTGGGTATTTTGGTTGTTTATTTATTGTTTTGGGGTTTATTTTCTTTGTTGTTTAGTTGTTGTTTTGCTTTTAATTTACTTATTTGGAATTTTATTTTAATTTGAGGGAGCAACAAAATTAAAATGTCTTTAAAATAATTAAATCTGCATACCTCTCCTTCTACCATATCTGTTATGTTTAGCTTTTAAAAAGATGCCTCTGGGAGTTGACATTGTCACTATGGAATCTATTTTGCAAAAACTGTATTGTGATACATGACACTTAAGGAAAGTAGACAGCCAAAGACACAGAAAAAGATTGGAAAATTACATTTTATATTTCATTGTGCAATTCAGTGAACACTGGGTTTCTTTTATATCCTGCAGCCATAATCTCATAATACTGTTTTTAAAAAAATCCCTTCTTTTTGTTTGCAGATTCTCTAGGAAGTAGTAGCCTACCTAAGAGAAATAAATGGTAACTCTGAAAGTTTTTTGGTACAGTACAGATACCGATTAATTCTGATGTATTTTTAGTCATGTTTCATTAAATATGTAAAATGATGGGTCACTAATATTGGTGAGAGGGGCAAATGGAACATAATTAATAGATGAAAGAATGCCCCCTTCAAAATGTAGCTGCTATAAGTATACTTGGCTGATCATGAAATTTCTAATTTAGCCTTCATATCTATATTTTAGATTGACTCTGCTTCAGGCGTGAGCTTCATTTACTGAAAAAGTCATGGGAAGTCATGTTTATTGTCTCAGCAGGTAGCTGCACTTTAAGTGTAATGCTGAAAGACATGAGAAAACGGAGGCCAGTTTGTGTTATTAGAAACACACTACAGCTTCCTGACAGATGTGTGCAGCAGAAAAAAATTGCTTCAGATTCTATCAAGCTTTAAATATTTCTGCTTTAAAGATGTCAACTTAAGTTCTTTACTTTCCCCAAATACATGATAATGGTGTAAGCGGTCTCTTCTGTGGAAGAAAATGTGACCAATCTAGCTATATAAGAAACACTGTCTGTAATCCTTTGTGTAGGCTGTGAGTATTTCAGCCTTATCCCTGATTCGCATATCAGCTCTTTTACTGTGCACATGGAAGGATTTGTGTATTAAAAGTGACTACAGTAATGAAATATTTGTTTATTCAATTTCAGAAAGGATACTTATCTCTCTCCGGCTGAAAAGCAAAACATTATGCTAACATATTTCAGATATATAGTCAGCAAGAAGGCGACCCTACACAGTCTTGCTCTCTCTTTGTCACATAATATCCTTAGCTTCTAATAACAGTCTGATAAAGGGACTATGCTGTATCTGTAGCCATGTTTATTGCCATATGGTGGTTTACAAATTACAATGTATTGTGATGAGCTGAGATTGACCAGAGAGGCCTGACTAACTCCCAGCAGATGAGGAGCTGCTGGCAAGGCTAGTGCACGTTAATAGCAGTGTTATCATTTGATAATGAAGCACCATCTATAATATTTTCATTGAGTTAACTTTACTGCTGGTTATTATTTTCTATAGAAAAATGTGGTGTTTACTATTATAACTGTAACTAATTTATCATTATACTGTAGTACCTATACTGTCAGTAGTAATACCTAACACATCTATAGAATTTTACTAACAGTAACATATTAATCCATGGTTTCACATATTGGCAGAAATCTGTCAAGATATCTAAATAACTCATTCATATACCTGTATCTTTTTTTATTATCTGGCAGTAATTGGACTATGAGAGAATATTAGCTTGCTTTCTCACCAATGGAAGGTGGTCCAAAAAAAATGTTACCTCACCCCCCTTGTCTTTATAATATGCTGGGACTGATGCGGCTACAACTATATTGCATACAATAAATGGGGTAATTCATACTACAGGATGAACCTCTCTAGTCTGGTACCCTTGGGACCTGACCTCTGCCAAACCAGAGAATTTGCTGGACCATGGGTTGTCAATTGTCTAGCAGCATTACTAACACTTCCACGGCTTACTGGGCTCTTAGAAGACATTTAGGGCTAAAGTAGAGCTAAATATCAGCACAGAACACTGAATGACAGGGATGGTGGCTGTAAACAAATTTTATGGGAAACTTGGTCACACCCATGATAAGTGGACATCTTGGTAATTAAAATCATGCTGGATCAAGGATACTAGTGAACCAGAGAGTGCCAGACTAGAGAAGTTCAACCTGTACTTTCTGAAACTGACACTCCCCAAGCATGTACTAAGTAGGTCAAAGTGGAGAAATCTGCTAAACTCTGACAGATTTCCTAAATCATTGATATACTTATTGATATGCACAGCATTTGTACCAATTGTGAGAAACTCACTTAAAATGTTTTCCTTACCATTTCATAGAATTATAGAATACTGGAACTGGAAGGGACCTCTAAATGTCATCAAGTCCATTCCCCTGCCCTCATGGCAGGACCAATCTCATAGACACTTCACATCTTTTCTTCTTTTATGGCTTTCCTGTCTACCTATCCTGTCTCTTATTAAACAATCAAGCTGGTCCTCATGTAGTTATGTATTTTTATGTAAACTAATATAACCTATGTGATTTAGTCCATATTATGGCAAATGCATACTCTCATAAAGGCATACATAAGCATGTAACAAGTGCATTTGCATTTTGGAATTATTGCATTATGGATTCAGAACCATAATTACATCTTTTATAATTATATTGCCACCAGTTATCCCACAGTGGATTAGTACTAAGATATTTAGCAAAGTGATTCTAGAAGTGAAACATATTGGAAAATTCACAGGACTTATAACAATTCTCAAATTCACACAGGTAACTGGCATAGTCATCTGCTCTTCACACTCAGGATTTCATACATTTTTGTTTTCTAACCCTAAAACCATGCAAAATTCACCTAGTTTCAGATTACAATGTGGTTAAAGTTTGCAGAATCAGGCTCTTATTTAATAATGTTTATGATGTGATTTTGAGACCTTAATTTGAAAAGTGCTATACTAATGCAAAGTAGTGAACATGCATGGTCAAATATGCACATTTTTGCATGTGCCTGAGGCTTGTGTGCACTATTTGGGCCTGGTGCTAGATACTCTTTTATCTAGCAACAGGTCAGAAATGAAGAAAACCAATAGGAGTGGCAATGCAGACTCCACAACACAGACTCAAACTCCAGAATGGATATTTAATTTTCAGCAGACCATGACTGAACTTACTGGGGAAAGGAGTAGGGACAACACAGCTGCCTCATCAGTGACTAACTCCCATCCAAGGTGTTATACCCATCCATTACTGTTATGTCACATACTCTTTTTGTCCTCCAGTTGCCGGACAGATCCCAAAGCACTATGTACTCTGATGGTTTCTTATGCTGAGTATCAGGCAATGTGCTTCTCTTCCCTTTACACCAGGAATGGGCAACCTAGGCTAGCGAGTGGGCCGCATGAATGACCTTCCTTCATCTCAGTGGGCTGCAAGATTGTTGTAACCAAGATGGTCTCCCAGGATACAGTAGCTTTGCTAATTGCGCTTGTGTACCTACAATTTTCAGCATGTACTGATTGAACTGTAGCAGCACTTTGATTGGATGCAGAATGAGTATACGGCTCTCATAGTCAGTGTTGTGTGCTATCAGCATGCACCGCACTTTATGTGCCCTTGGTTTGTGTGTGTGTCACTTTAGTAATACTGGTAGGAAAAAAACCCCCACACAGACAGAAACCAGTGTAATCTGGCAACTCTGTGCATGGGCAATGTTAAACAAAATGTCTTGCGGGCCACACAGAGAACCCTGATGGGCTGCATGTAGTCCTTAGGATTCAGGTTGCCCACCAGTGTTCCCTGTAAGCTCAGGAGACATTCAAATACTGACTAGCAGATCACCCACAGCTAGATGTTTGTTTTTACTGGTGGTGCACATTTGCACGTTTCTTGGTGCACATAAAAATTTATTCTGCATATGGATGAAAAAACCCTGCACGTATATGGAAATGATTAGAGGTAACATTGATGCCCACCTCTGCCTTATACAGTATATCCTTGATTGGTGAGTCATACTGACTCTATCATTCATTCCCTCTTTCAGGCTGATCTTCTCCTATTGGCCTTTTTTGGGTTCTCTTTTCCACTAACACATCTCCTTACCTAGAATCCTGTGTAACATCTCCTAGGGTTGGTATGTGTGTTTTGGATCTCAGAATGCATCTTTGAAAATATGTTTCTGGTGTTTCTATGAGCATGCATCTTTTATTAACCTATATGAACGAGTGATTTCAGTGAGATGCTGGCACTTAGAAATGCACAGGACTGCATGTCTGGGTCACACACATGTTCTCTGTTGAAAAGGTGGGCAGCAGACATCTTCCACCTTCTGCTAGGGTGAGACTCAAGAGAGAGAAGTTTTGAAAATCCCACAAAAAATGAACAGGGCAAAACTGAGCATATAGTTTCTTCACCTTTGAAAATTCTCCTACAAGGGTTCAATTCAACTCTCAATGAAATCAGTAGAAAGGCTCCCTTTTGAATGTAGTTGCAGCAGTTGGCTCAAACCCTAAATTATTAAAAGAAGAGGTGAAGTGTGTCGTGACTCTTCTTCACTGGGCAACATTCCATTTAACTTGTCTTAGACTTAAAATAAAACCATGCAGTTTAGTGGATCATGCTGTTTTGAAAGTCTGTCCTCACACTAAAGTACATAAGTCTGTCACTAGCAAAGGAACTATGTGGCATAAAGTCTACTGACCTTTGGTTGTTTGCTAAATATAACATTTATATGAGGATGGGGCATGGTGTGGATTTAGGAGATAACTGAAAAGATCTTCCTTAGAATCATAGAATCCTAGGGCTGGAAGAGACCTCAGGAGATCATCAAGTCCAGCCCCCTGCCCAACGCAGGACCAATCCCAACTAAATCAACCCAGCTAGGGCTTTATCAAGCCAAGACTTAAAAACCTCTAGGGATGGAGATTCCACCACCTCCCTAGGTAACCCATTCCAGTACTTCACCACCCTCCTAGTGAAATAGTTTTTTTTTAATATCCAACCTAAACCTCCCCCACTGTAACTTGAGACCATTGCTCCTTATTCTGCCATCTGTCACTACTGAGAACAGCCTCTCTCCATTCTCTTTGGAACCTCCCTTCAGGAAGTTGAAGGCTGCTATCAAATCCCCCCTCACTCTTCTCTTCTGCAGACTAAATAAGCCAACATCCCTCAGCCTCTTCTCATAGGTCATGTGCTCTAGCCCCCTAATCATTTTGGTTGCCCTCCGCTGAACCCTTTCCAATGTGTTACATCACTCTGCATCCTGCAGCCCCTCCCTCTTTCTCCTTCCCTTTCCCTCCTTGGTGCACAGTGGCCAGGGGGAAGAGCATGGGCCCAGAAAGGTCCCTCTCCCCCTGGCAACCAGCGGGAAGAGTGTGGGGCCTGCAAGGCCCCAGACAGGCTCTTCCCCCATGGCTGGGGGGGGGAAGCTGGGTGTGACCTCACTTTAGCCCCCCTCCCTGGCAGCCAGGGGGTGGACAGAGCTTGGGATGGGGGGTGTAACTGGTGGGAGGGCAAAGCCAGGGCAGCCTCAGGGTTGGGGTTGTTTCGGGACCAGGGGCAGGCGGGGAAGAGCCGGGGCCGGGGCAGCCTCGGACCCTCCCTGACAGGGGGGAGAGCCTCAGCCCGGCCCCTCCTGACAACCAGGGAGAGAGCCAGACCAACCATGGCCTCAGCCCAGCTCAACCCTATGGCAGCTGGGGAGAGGGAGAGAGCCGGGCCTAGCATGCTTAGACCCGGCTGGGGGAGTTGGAATGTAAAGAGGGGAGGGGAAGGGAGCGAGAGGAAAGTGATATATCCAATCCTTTGGAATTGGTAGAACTGTGTATGACTGCATTGTTTGATTGGAAGCCTGTGGCTGGATAATTTAAAGGAACTGTGTTGTTTAGACTTCTCATTAACCAATAAGGCAATACAGAAGCTGTTTTGTGCTGGTGTGGTAAATATTACTATTGGAATAACCACCAGCTTTGGGGATTGGCCACCCCATTTCTTGCAGCGTACCCTAAATGTGCTACCTCAGCTGGCTGCCCTGGGACACTTGGTATCAGAACTGTTTTCATTGCTCTGTGCTTTTGTGTAGATGGTTAGGAAAGGTTACAGTGGTGGCATAATAAACGTAGATGTTTGGCTTGGTACCATACAACATTTTCACTGAAAAACTAGAGCAATATAGAATTAACATGGCACACATTAAGTAAATCAAGAGGTTGTTAACTGATGAGTCTCAAAATGTAACTCTAAATGGGGAATCATCATGGAGCAGGCCTGTTTCCAATGGGTTCTCACAAGGTCTGGTTCTTGGCCTTACACTATTTAACATTTTTATCAATGACCTATAAGGAAACAAAATCATCACCGATTCAGTTTGCAGATGGCACAAAAATTGAGGGAATGGTGAATTATGAAGAGGGCAGATTACGGGTTAAATATGATCTAGATTGCTTGGTAACCTGGGAACAAGCAAACAATAGTCTTTTTAATGTGGACAAATGGTAATGTATGTATCTAGGAAAAAGAATGGGGGATTATAAGGAACTGTGTCCTGGGAAGTTGTGACTTGGAAAAAGATTTGGGGAGTTGTGGTGGCTAATCCATGGAATGTGAGCACCCAGTGGGACTTTGGGGCTAAAGAGAGCTAATGTGATCCTGGGATGCAGAAATAGGAGACTCAGAAGTAGGAATAGAAAACTTACTTTTACCTCTATATTTAGCAGAGATGTCACTGCTTCTGGATTACTCTGTGCAGTTCTGAGGCCCACAATTCAAAAAGAATATTGATATATTCAAATAGGTTCAGAGGAGAGCCATGAGAATGATTAAAGGATTAGAAAACATGCTTTATAGTGACAGATTCAAGAAGCTCAATCTATTTATCTTAATAAAGAGAAAGTTTAGGGATGACTTGATCACAGTCTGTAGGTACTTACATGGGGAACAAATATTAAATAATGGGTTCTTCAATCTACCAGAGAAAGACATAGTACAATCCAATGACTGAAGCAGAAACTAGACAAATTCAGTCTGAGAAATAAGACATGTTTTAACAGTGAAAATGATAATCATTGGGTCAGTTTACCAAGGTCTGTGATGGTTTCTCTGTTACTAACATTTTTTAAATAAAGATTAGATTCTTTTCTAAAATGTCTAGTCTGGGCATTATTCTGAGCCAGTTCTCTAGCTGCTATTATAGAGGAGGCACACTATATGATCACAATGGTCCCTTCTGGCCTTCGAAACTATGAATCTATGATTTGTTCTGTGCAACAGACAGCATGGTTGGTTTGCTATTGTATTTTTGCTCTTCTAATAAAAGGCTCCCTTCCCTTGTCGTAATTGTAACAGCAGACATCAAAATGGTGCTTCTCAGCACTAATAGAAATGTGTATGCGTGTGTGTGTGTGTGTACCTGTGCGCGTGCGTGTGCATATGTGTCTGTCTCTATATAGATCTATAAAAAGAAAAAACCCACCTGTCTCGGCATAGAGCAATGAATGCAGTGAAAGATAACAAGATAAGTGCTTTGATATAGTCAAATGACCCTCTCTGACATGCTGATTGAGTCATCCTTTGTAGGAGGAAGCGACAGTTGTGGTAAAGAGCCTAAAGACTGCACACCTCACAGAAATGTATTACTAAGGAGAGTTGAAATACTGGCAGAAAACTGCTCAGCATAATGAAAACATCACTTGATTAGCGTTCATTCAGGAATATTATTTTCATTAAGGAAATGGAGATTTCAAGAGCTTTCATGCCTCAGTCTCTTAGAAAATCTCAGTCAAAGCATGACCCCCCAGCTTGAAAGTCAGTTAATAAAAGCTTTCCAAATTGAAGGTAGGCAGTAGTGCCCAACCAAGGTGATGTTTGTCACTGTTTGAATTGACCTTTCTATGAAGTCTGAAAACCAATTCTGATGTGGCCGTAAAAGCAGCTTTTTGGTAATATCCTATTTTATTGACAAAAGGGGATAGAGTCAACTCATTTTCATAACAACCTGCTTGAAGAAATCCTTAAGGACTCTGTCATTTACATTTGTTTTCCAGTATAGCCTATGAAAATGTTATTGGGCTTAGGGTGGGGATATTTCTTTGTTTTTAAGAATAAAATTATAAATTTAGTAAGCAAGACTGAAGAAACAACAAATATTGATTTTTCTCTGTCCATTAATCTATTCTAGGCTTGAAGGGCTCCTCCTTTTAAAAATAAGTAGCTCTTATTGAGAATATTTTTAATTAAATGCAAACAGACAGAAAAAGAATAAAAATAAAATGTAAAACAAGCAACAAATGAAAAAGTTATATGCACTGTTATGTCAGAAAATATATGGTCCTAGGAGACAGCAAGAATTGTTTGAGAGGGCACGGAGTGGGTATGAAGAGACTTCAGTTCTGTTCCTGCCTCTGCTGCTTATTTTCTGTAGCCATGTTGAATAGTTTATGCAATGAATTAATTCCCTTTTCTGATTGTGAATTATCCTTGTTCAAGAAGAGATTTTCACTGATTAGTTCATTATGCATAATTGTTGGGTGAATGACTTGTACGAACAAATTGTAGCCTATCACTTGTTCATGAACAGTTCAGAGTAAGTATTCATGATCTGTCTCCCCATATCATACAGAAACATTTTTGATCCTTGGATAGATAAACTAAGCTTTCCAAACAGAAATACCTGAAAAAATAACAAGCTTTGATTCTGTTGGGGATTGGATGGAGCGGTAAAAATCCTAATTCTAGGAAGCAACATACAGC
Organism: Pelochelys cantorii; assembly: GCA_032595735.1. Taxonomy (NCBI): domain Eukaryota; kingdom Metazoa; phylum Chordata; order Testudines; family Trionychidae; genus Pelochelys; species Pelochelys cantorii. The sequence continues at coordinate 70,084,586 of CM064326.1, read as the reverse complement.
AAATGATAAGAAGGCAGAAGGAATTATAGGATATTTCTGATGTCTCCTTTTCCACAAAACAGGACATTATTTTTAGCTATATGTATGGACACTTGGTTCGGAAACAATGGGGTTCCTTCTTGACTGATGTAAAATGTAAAGAAGATGTATTGGTTGCCGAGCAAAACTTTCCATTCAATTTTCTCTTCATGACAAGTAATTGTATGGTCCTAATGAAGCCAGATCTTTGCTTTACTCATCTAGTTGTTTCTGTGCTTGGTCTGAAACGGTCTTCAAGGTGGTGCTGTGTAATTTATCCATCCTATAACAATAATACACTTTTAAGTATCTGCCAAGGAAAAGCATGGATTGAATACACTGGTCTCCATTTATGAACATGTATGTGTAAAGTGTTGTTTGACTTGCATTAAGCATATTAATGACAGGTCTCTCAGTTGGGCTTTTTAAGTGTGCTCTCATATTGCTCTATGAAATGTCCCAATTCAAGTTCTTCTGGAGTTGTCTACTCTAGAACTCCATCTTGAATAGTTGGCTTCATTTCAGCTGAATTACTTAGTGTGTCCTGAAGTTCTGCTAAAATGCCTCTGTCACTCATGGCTTTGGCATGCCATGTGCCCATTTCCTCTATACCCTGCTGTAGCTGCTCATTGTTTACTTTGATCTCCTACATTTCCAAAAATCTTTTGTCCTTTCCCTTCTTTCACCTAATATACCAAAGCACAGAAAGTCTGAATGTATATGCCTTGCGAATACTTATTGACGCTAGTCTTCACAACATTTTTGCTTTCTATGAACATTCTTAAACAATCCAGCCCCCCAAAAGTTTCATGTTAAATAATTAGAAAGGGAAAATATAGGAAAACACACAAATGTTAATAAAAGAATGCAGTTTTGCCAGGGGCAAGAGGGAGCAATGTACAGTATAGGGAACAGAACTTTAAATAGAGCTGTCTGCAGAGGCAGACAATGGAATATCCTTGTAAATTGTTTTCAGTAAATCTACCTAATCTATTTATTTATCCACAGATCTTGTGCATTTAGATCAGAGTTTTGCAAGCTGAATTCATAATTCTTATCTGGAAGTAATTATGTTGGTCCATAAGTTTTCATTGCTATGTTGTCCCACATCATATCAAACTGTGTGATGTCTCATCACATTAGCATAAAATGTTTTGTGGCATAGCACAGCATGGTGTGGTGGAAAACCAGCAATGATGCAGCATTCCCAATTCCCAACTGGAGTGAAATAGTAGATGTCAGTGGTATTAGGAATTTGGGAACATCACAGTTCAATTACTTTCTGAAGAATTTGCTTATCTCCCCTTTACATTTAAAACACTTGAATTCGCTGTTACATAGCACTTTTATGACCCAGATCAGGAAAAAAGGAGAAGCACTGTAAGTATCAAAAACAAAAAATCCCATTCAAACCTAATGTATTGACCATCTGTCAGCCTTCAGTCACTACTAGTTAACTGTCATTGTTTGTTATTTGATGCACTTCTATAATGACTCACTGAAGGGAGCTACCGGTATCTCCATCACAATGATTAATGAGGTCACAGTCTATCTGCAAGCATCTCAGCTCATAATTATTTCCAGTCACTATAGCCAGTATGTCAGTTCACCATTAAAGCAATGTGTTGATGCACTGAATTTGTCCATTTCTTTATTGCTAATGTTTCTCTTACTTCCTGATTATTAATATTTGTTTGTATTTATATATAAGGCATCCACTCAACTAACCCCATTCAAAATAATCTTCTCAGGATGTAACAGTAAAGACAACAGTTAAAACAACTGAGCATCAACATTAAAGATGAAGTCCTCTTCTTTTGCATTGTAGACCACTATAGCATTTTCTATAGCATGTTTTGTTACGAGAATTTTCACTGATGTCCATGGGCAGTGTGCAAAAAGGGAGTCTTATTATTAATATTATTTACTATTTTTCTCACTAAGAATTGGAGCTCCATTGTGTAGGTTTTTTTAACAGTATGTAAGAAGATACAGCCTTTATCCTGAGGACTTACAAATTTAAAATGCAAGTCATATTGTACTAAGGATGTGAGAGAAAGAGATGAAACTATATGAGCAAAGGTAGAGAAGAATTGCATTATGGTTAAAGTTCTACTAATGTACTTGGGAGATCTGGCTTTAATTCCTGCCTTTTCTTACAGTTTTCCCTTAGGCTAGTTGCTTATTCTCTCACTGCTTCCGTTCCTCAAATTGCAAAATAGGGTACTTCTCTATCTCTCAAAATCTTTTGGGGATGAATTAATTAATAATTGTAATGTATTCAGATAATATAGTGATGGGGAAGCATGTAAGTGGATAGTCCACAGCAGACCAGATTTTCTACTGCCCTGTACAATGTAAAGTGCAGTCATTGACACTGGTGTGAAGTGGTATAGAACATTGCTAAATCAGAATGACAGAGTTTTGCACCCACTCACTTTACACTGGTGGAACAATGGAGACTCTAACGCAAGAGGATTAAGTTAATGTTGGGTTTGTCTTCTGGGTTTCTTCTTCAAGCAAATAACAAAATGTGTGTTTCTTTTCAGTTTTAATTGTTATCCTTTCCCTGATTTTTATTGTTTTAGCACAATCTGTTGCCACAACTACGACTTGTTTACTCATTAACTTTTTTAAGGGTAAAAATAAAAAATATTTCTCACCAATCAACATGCCTGAAACCTACCCACTTGTTATCAAGATGGCAACTGCTCCTCTTACATTAAAAGCTCTCAGCACATCTTTTTGTCACAAGAAATGAGCTGAAACTTTGGAGTCACAGAAGAAGAGATGCCTAACTGTGAAGTTATATGGTTGGGCTACTTCTGGCCCCTCAGCAAGTTTGGACTCACTTTCCTTCAGCAAGAGGAAGGTTTATCCCCATTCACTGCTACTGTGGATGCAGTAAGCATAGATGCACATGATACCAAACTGCTCAAGATAGTCAAGACCAAAGCAGACTGTGAAGAGCTTCAAAAAGATCTCACCAAACTAAGTGATTGGGCAACAAAATGGCAAATGAAATTTAATGTTGATAAATGTAAAGTAAAGCACATTGGAAAATATAATCCCAACTATACATACAATATGATGGGGACTAATTCGTCTACAACTACTCAAGAGAAAGATCTTGGAGTCATTGTGGATAGTTCTCTGAAAACATCCACTCAGTGTGCAGCGGCAGTCAAAAAAGCAAATAGAATGTTAGGAGTCATTAAAAAAGGGATAGAGAATAAGACAGAAAATATCTTATTGCCTCTATATCAAACCATGGTACACCCACATCTTGAATACTGCATACAGATGTGGTCGCCTCATCTCAAAAAAGATATATTGACATTGGAAAAGTTTCAGAAAAGAGCAACAAAAATGATTAGGGGTTTGGAATGGGTCCCATATGAAGAGAGATTAAAGAGACTTGGACTTTTCAGCTTCGAAAAGAGGAGATTAAGGGGTGATATAATAGAGGTCTTTAAAATCATAACTGGTATGGAAAAAGTGAATAGGGAAAAGTTATTTAATTATTCCTTTTCTATAAGAACTAGGGGTCACTAAATGAAACTAATAGGCAGGAGGTTTAAAACAAACAAAAGGAAGTTTTTCTTCACTTAGTGCACAGTCAACCTGTGGAACTCCTTGTCAGAGGATGCAGTGAAGGCTAGAACTTTAACAAGGTTCAAAAAAGAGCTAGATAGATTCATGGAATTAGGTCCATCAATGGCTATTAGCCAGGATGGGTAGGAACAGTATCCACAGCCTCTGTTTTTCTGGAGGTGGGCGACAGGGGAGGGATCACGTGAGGATTACCTGTTGTGATCCCTCCCTCTGGGACATCTGGTATTGGCCACTGTCAGCAGGCAACATACTAGACTAGATGGACCTTTAGTCTGACCCACTATGGTCGTTCTGATGTTCTTATGTTCTTAGATGTGTACACAGTGCACAGGAGTGAGCCTTCACCTGAAAAAAACAGGCTTTGGCTCGCCAAGCTCACATTAACACTCAAATAGCTTAGGCAGCATCTTCAAAACGCTATCTACACTGGTATTTTTAGAGTGTTAGTGTGAGCCCTCACTCATCTGAGTCTGTTTATCTGAGCTGGAGGTTCGCTTCCACATACTGCATAGATATATATCCAGTGTGTCATTAAGGGAGGCCAGGACTTATTGAATTTCATTCTTGACCATTTGATTCATTGACAGAACTTGACTTTGTCATTTTACATGCATGCTCATGTGAGCGTGCACACGCATGCACACTAATATATCCAGTTTTGGGGAAATTCTGATTTCAAAATTTGTTTTTTATTCTGGATTGGAATGAAAGAAAAGTTCCAACAATTTTCAGTTTAGAAATGCCAAAGTGTTTCATCTCTACGTTTTCACACAAAATGAAATGTGAACATTTCCAACTTGAAAAGTTTCATTGCAGGTCTTTTCAACATCCATCTATGTCCTTTCAGTAATCATCTCAGAGTTGTAATGCAGCTTTCTCATGCCTCAGTTCTCCAACAGATTGGTCTGTATCACCCATTATGCATGCTTGCCATTGGCCCATCTGATACATTCATTGTATGAATAGTCCAGCCAGGGAGTTCAGTCTCAGAAGAAAATTGGGGCATGAGGCACCATAGCCGTTTAAGAAGATACAGATTTATCTTGAAACAACCTGAAATGGAACATTTCAGTTCAGTTTGTCAAATCAAAATATTTCATTCATGTGATCTGATCTGAAGCAAAATATTTAGTTTACATTTTCCCGGGGGGCTTGGGCAGGGGCAGGGAGTTTTGTGACATTAGAAGTAACTAGTGTATAGCTTGAAAAAATGTGACTATTTCTGCATCTGAGCAAGAACAGGAGACATTGTATGTGTCCATTTATCTTATTAAATATCTGACAAGGGAGATGAAGTGTTTGGCTGAAGAAGCAATGTCCCATCAAAAAGTGAGAGAGATTAAAAAATGGATAGTGTCACATTATATTTTGCCAAAAATTTAATTTCCTGGGGACATTTTCAGTTTTGCAGACACAGGATTTTCTGCTGGAAAATGTGCTGGCAAATATCAAAATATCATCATCAGTCACCCAATGTTGGTCCCTGCTAAGACTGGTCAGGCAAAGAAAAGAGACTTTCCAGCCCTCCCATGATTTCCTGTCCTTTCCAGGGCCTTCCCCGCATATTACTGTGGAATCTTAGCTCTCTTTCCCACAGGAGGGAGAGAAGAAGAGACAGCAACTAATACCATTTCCACAGGATGGGGGAGGGATCAGAAAGAGCCCAACAACTCTGGGATGATCTATCCATTGCGCAAAGTGGGTGGGGGAAAGAACCCTCAAAGCTGCAGGAGAGGCTGAGGCATGCTGAGGGGAAAAGGGTAGATGTAGAGCTGGGGTTGTACAATTAATTGCTGAGCTGGGGGGACAGGCAGATCCAGTGTTGGGGGTGGGCATAGAATTAATTAAAATTTGGGGGTTTGTGGAGAACCTGGAAGCACTGCATTATCAAGGATAGCAGTGCTCCAGAACTGAGGAGACCAGCTTTTGAAAATGAATGGGCCTGGCCTGTCCACTTTTTGCTTTGGTGGACCGTGCAGATCCTTGCCCTTTTCTTTTCACCAAGGACCCATCCCATGGCTAGGACAGCAGGGAGCCTGGCCACAGAGCCTGGGCAGTTATGAGAGCTACATGGACCTGCCACATGCTTGCTTGTAGGGAGGGAGTGGGAGGAGGAGGGCTGAGAGGAGTCCCAGGTCTGTGGCCCTGCCCCCTGGGCTCTCTGCCCAGTCTAGGGCAGTTGGAAGTGGATGGTCCATGACACTGCACTAGCTCACCACAGATGGCAACATGGCTCTCCCCAGCTGAGCTCTGGCTGTGGGAGGGGCCTCAGAGCCACAACCCAGCCATGGTAAGAGCCTCATGGGCAGATGTGGGGAGCCCTGGACCCTCCACCTGCCCTGGATGGGGTGTCCGGGAGGCAGGGACATTGGCTGGGGCTGCTCTTGCCTCCCACAGTATGGGCAGGTGAAGATCCGCATGGCTCCCATGTCTGCCCAAGCTCCCCATGTGGCCTCCATGATGCCTGGCTGGGAGGATCTTGGAGGGAAGAGAAGGGGCATGTGCCCCCCACTTTTGGAAAGACTCTGATGCCTTTGCTCAAGCACCGAGTCACAGCTATTGCTATGGGAGCCAAAATTGTCCTACTCCACATATTAGGTAGCATTAGCAATCCTATTAATGTCACACATACTGGGAGTAGACAAGGTAGTTCAAAAATAGAGGAACAGAGGAAAAAATAATATGATCTTAAAAAAGTCATGTTTTGAGGGCCAATCTCAAACTTAAAATATAAAATCTCCAATTAAATAAGTACATTCCAGCCTGAAGAACAACTGTTCTCTTTATTTTACAACCTATTTACTAGTTGAAGGAGTTGACTCATTCTCACAATATTACAAAAATGGCACATTTACTTGTAAAGGATAAAGTAGTTTTCACAATTTCCTTTTGAGCTTTACAGTGAAGATAAGAACTGATGCTTTTCTTGGACTCTCTAAAATGCAATGAAAAAGATATGTATATGTTATTGAAAAAAAATACATCCCTTTCCCTGACATTAGCAATGCTATGATTATTCTTTCAGTTCTGTATTGTTTTCTACTCTGCAGCTTTGTGTTATACAGATTGTCAAATTTGTCAAGATTCCTTGTTCTTTGTTTGAAATTTTTTAGGCAGCAATGTTATTTTTCCACTAGCAGTTCTAAAAATATGTCCCCAAAAGACACTATTTGGTTGATGGCAACCCACATTGCAAAAGGACACACAACTGAATAATAGGGGAAAATAAATCTAACATTTCCTTCATGTGCATAATTCAGATGAGACATTTTTTATATCAACTCTCGAGTTTGAGTGGATATTACGTCTATTGTAAAAGGTAGCAATTAGTCGGCATTCTCATTATACTCACTTAGGAACCATGTACATTTTGGTACGCAGAAAATGTGTGGATAAAAGGAAACCTTAGGACCTTGAACACCAACCAGCCTGCCTTCTTATCTGGAGGATTGCAGCTTTCATAGTGCTGCTTCCAGTGTTAGCATTAGTAATAGCAATGGATTTCAGCCCAAGTATTAATGTAGGATTGCAAGACATGTCCTTGTCCCTCTTGATGCCCACTTTCCCTACTCATTGGTCTGTTTCAACTATGTGTTATATTTTGTCATAAATCTAGACTAAGGTTTTGGGGCAGGAACTGTCTTTTTATGTCATGTTTGTACAGTGTCTAGCAAAATAGAGCCCTGGTCTTTGACCCAAACACTACTGTGATGCAAAACAACAGTATTGTATTTTGTCTCAGAGGCAATAGAGCTACAAATTGTAACCTGTTTATGAGTAGTTAGTGATTTTAGTCTCTTACCCACTGCAGAAATCAATAAAAAGGTAAATTCCTGGTCATTTTCCTTTTGTTCCCTTCCCAAAAATAAATACAACATTATATTAACCCTTCTCCAAGATACGGCTTTGTCTTGTGTGTAATAAGAATACATTTCAGCTTGCATAATCTTGTTTCAAAATCTGGGAATGCATTCCATGAAGCCTTGGAGAGTTCAGTTTGAAGAACTTCTGATTTCTTGGCTGTTTCTATGACACATGGGAAATATGCTATGACACATTAGACATATGTCAGGACATTATGAACTGTTGATATACAAGCACTTATAAAGTTTTCCTTGAAGGAAATTCATGCAGTAATCATATCCAGGCAGTCAGTATGGGGGTTGGACAGGCTAAAGCACTCTCCTTTGTCTTTGCGTTGCAAAGCAATATTGTGATGATGCAATCCTGGTTGAATAGCTTTGGAGTAGCAGTTCACCAGACAAAAAAACGCAGAGGCTTAGACAAGAAAGGTGAACTGAATGCTTAAGCAGGCAGAGTCCAAGGGTATGTCTGCACAGCACCCCCAGAAGAATGTGCGAAGAGACACCAGCCACGGAGAGTAGTTAGCCAAAGTTCCATGAAATATTGAGATGCACTTACTGTAGAAGCCTACATGCACAGGTAAAGGAGAAGTACCTTGCACTATGACATAATTGAAAGTTGAACAATTTTAGCAGTATGTGCAAAAATAAAGGAAGGTCTCAAAGATTCAGGTGGATTTGTATAAGAAGAGGATGACAGATAAGACAACAGTGAGGACATCATGACTCTATTACGCTAGCACCAAGGAACCATACCAACCTCTGTGCATGCAGCACTGTTGATAGGGAAATGCCCTGTGTGATTTCAGTGGGTTAGAGGGTCCTTCTACAACATGATTCTTCAGGGTGAACTGGAATTGCCACATGCACAGAGATTGGCATTGCCCTTTCTTGCTGTCCTAATAATATTGTACACTTTGAGCACAATGCAGCCCATAGGAAAATGTGGCCTCATAGTAGCTCACTGGGAAACTGATGATACTGTTACCCACACACATTTCTCTATCCCTTGCACACTTTATGGACACACACCTTTACCCAGTTCCTAGGGCTCAAGGTGCAACCCTCTCAATTTACACACCTACCTTTACCCAATTCCGAAGGCTCAGGGCGTAACTTCCTGCGAGTTTTGCAGGATCTTTAGCCACTGAAAGAGCCTTACACAGTAATATCCTTATTTCTATTTATTGACAATTCCCAAGCAAGCAGAATACACATGCTAAGCACACAGGTCATACTCACCAATCCTGATACAGGCAGACTTCCCCTGTTGGCCAGGCAAGGTCAGTCTCTCTCTGGATCCTAGCTGCTGCATGTCACGGTCGTGCAGAGGGGTCCTGGCAGCTCTGGTCTTAGGCTGGGTCTTGGAGGTGAGTTTTTCCAGTGTTCCCCCTTCTTCTTGGTGTTCCTTTCTGTTCTTGTTTCCCTTTGGTCTTCTTTCTGCCTTTTGCTTCTTTCCTTCTGCTTCTATTACTTTTTGGACCCCAGTTTATATAATGAAACCTGAGTCCTGCTTAGCTATACCTTAATCAATTATTTTAGTATAATTTTACGAACCAATTATAACAAAATTACCTAACCAATCATACCCCACCACCTTAATTGATTTACACCTAGCAAAATTAATTATACAGCAGACAAAAACAATTACAAAGCAGACAGAGATCACACAGTCAAACGATAGAAAAGTATAATGACAATGATCATAGAATGAGGCTTCTACAACCACAACTATTGATAAGAAGTTTCTTGCCAGACAGAATGGTGTTACTTACGTTTTCTTTACCCATCTTGAGATCTGTTTCTTTATCTGGTGACAGTGGGGGGCTACTAGGAAAGCCTTCTCCCCTTCTTATAGCCTAAATTTTAGTCTAAATTTTAATGCAATTTAGATGGAATGTGAGTATGTGACTAGGCCTTACAGCTAATGGCTGCTGCTCTTCAGTCTGGCTGCAGAGGACGGCTTGGTTCAGGACTACCACAGGCCTTCCAACATGGCTACAGAAAAATCATATTGTTACAATACCACCTGAGGTTTGTTGTGGTGGATGGTAAGCATTTCAGCTCTCTTTTGGGTACTACAACCATATGAGCCATGGATTTAATTAGAATTTTATAGGTGATTGTATAAGAAGCAAAAAGGGGGATTTCCATGGACAATGGAGACAATTTTAAAAGCATATGAAGATTTTGAAAGTGATGGGGGACATGAAGGAAAGCTATGAATGGAAGTAGACACTGCAGTGGAACCTGTGCTTTTACCAGGAAAGAAAATACCAGTGGGTCTGTGTAAAATAGTCTCAAGGACCTAAAAAAATCTGCAGAGCAGGGGTTTCATAGCACCTGTGAAGATCAAGATAGCCAAGTTAAGTAACATGCTAGGGATAGAGAAAATGCCAGGCAAATTATGCATCTGAACCAGATATTGAAAACAAATCACTATCCATTGTCCACAATTGATGATGCATTGACAGAACTTTTTAAAATTGAATCTACACTTTTTATTTATAAATAAATAATGGCTGTGCATACTGATGGGCATAAGCTCAGCTCCACAGACATTCTAGAGAAGTCTCATTCCAGTCCTAGAAGAACCTTTGGAGGTGAAAATAATTGCAAATGATATTCTCTTTGTATGTGAAGGGAGCAGTGATACAGAAGCTAAATGAGATCCTGACAGAAAACTACAAGCTTTTCCATAGTGGTGCAAAACCAAGAACTTAAATCTTAAGCCAGAAAAAATGTGTCTCATATGTTGCATTAAAAGCCTCCGCCTGAGCTTACTTGCAAAGCTACACCAAACTCTAGGGTCTAAGGTTTTAAACTGCAACTCATTGTGATCTTTGTCAAACTCTGTAATCTGTGTAACTCTCAAATTTACTGTAAACTGCAACTTTGTAATCTTTTAACTCTCAGCCACCTTGCTTGTAACTTTCTCTAAACTGCGTTCTCCCTTGAATGAATGGAGAGAGAGTGAGTGTGAGAGTGTGTTTGAAGAAGACTGAGAACAATGGACCACATGTCAATATGTCATCAAAGTCTGGGCATGCTCCCTGCTGGATAAAGGGATGTCTGGGCATGCTCCCTGCTGGATAAGGGGAGTCTGGGCATGCTCTCTGATGACTAGGTGAATGAGTCACAGGAGCCATTCAGACACTATATAAAGAGAAGAAGCACACGTGAGACTCTCTCTTTTTTTCCTTCCCCTGCTCCTGAGAAGCTCCTCTCCAGTGTCTCTCCTCCTGACCAGCTTCCCCAGCCATGATGAGCAGACAGACCCTCCAGGATCCACATGCCTTGGCTCCTTCTGCAACCCATATGTCTGTGTAAGTGTGTGAGTGCCTGAGGGCAGGAATGAATGGGTGTGAATGAGTGGATGAACGGAGGGGTGTGTGCTTGCTTGCTTGTCTGTGTGTGTGTGTATGAGAGAGAGAGTTCTATCTTCTTTAGTTTAAACCTTTAGTGGCTTCTTTCTCATCTTTAGTTTTACCTAGTGGAAATAAAACCATACTAGTGTAACCCTGGGTGGTCTCCAGTGAGAATATTTTTGGGGTAACATCATACAACATGAGGTGTCATACATTGTATATTTGCTTACAGCCGAGGGTCTGAAAGGAGATCTCATTGAGATCAAGACATCAAAGAGACATGCCAGCTCCAGTTGGTATGAAAGAGTTACAAGGATTCATAAGAATGGTACATTTTCTGTCCAAGTTCTACTCATATCTGGTGGTAGAAGCTGCAGGGGTGCTTTCATTTAGTGCACACCATCATTCCCTGTGGAACCATCCTTGCTGCCACTGCTGGCTTTAATGCTTCACTTGCTGAAACCAAACTGCATTCAGTCCCTCTCGTCCTGTCCACCCTGCCCAAGTAAAGTGTCTCTCCCCAACCATGAGAGGGGACACAGACTGCTGGAAGTGTGGTAAAGTCAGGCAGATCCACAAGGAAGAGGCCTGATGCAAGAGCCAGCCCCATAGCAGTTGTGAGGAAGAGCAGTGTTCTCCGCCCAATCGGATTTGATTCCAGTGCCTCTCCATCATGACACAAAGTCAAACCCCCATGCCAACACCACTCATGACAGAGGACTGGTGCGGTCAAACCTGACTGGGCAGTGGGACAACCAGTCTTGCTCTCCCTCCCTAATGCCAATGGTACGTACTGTCATACAACTATGGACACTGCTGAGTAGTGAAGCCCAGATGTCAGCTCATAAGACAAGATGTTGAGTGGGACTGAACAGGTCCCCAACAACAAGTATTTGACACCCTGAAATAAATAATAATGGATACCCAGTCCTGTGGTAGTACCATCCAGGAGACCTACTTACATTCCAGCATGGTGCATCAGAGAAAAGACTAGGTACAACCCTTTTGGAGGAGTAGCCAGTCAGAACCTTGTCAGAGACTGAACAGCTTTGTGCCTTATTTGGAGTGAAGTGACTCCACCAGGACACCTATATAATAGCGTAATCAAATCACAAAGCTCTAGAAACAATCATGGCAAAGTCCCTTCTTAGTGCTTGTCAAGGCTGTTTCCCAGTCTGGCATGATAAATGCTGAAGTGGGGGGCCCGCAAAAGCACCCCAAAACCTGATTTCTCCAGGCTTTGGTACAAAAACTTCCCCCTGAAATCCTAATACCCAGATTTTGGGGAATAAAAACCACTGCCACCTCCCAAGTATTCCAAGAAAACTAGGGGAGAGATCACTTGGGAATTCTCCTCCCTAAAAAAACCCCTCAGGGTACCTCAAGCTCTTTCCCCCAAAGAGCTTGAAAAAGAAAAGAGAAAATACAAACTGCAGTCTGTGGTAGCTGCCCCCTAGTCAGAGATATGCAGATACCCACAGACAGATTTTCCAGGACACAGAAATGAACCAATACCAGGTTAATTAAAAAGAAGAAAACAAACTTTTATTATCAAAACAATACCATAGTTGCCAGCATAATGACTAGATGGAAAAGAGCCACCAATTAATCTAGATACTCAGGGGAATCTCCTGGGCTCAGGACTTAGTTACAAAAGAGAGGAAAAACCCACTTTTAACAGCACAGACATCATTTCCACATTCCCAAACCAGGAAAAAAATAAAGCCTGATGGGTTAACTAACTTTACTCTACTTACATATTGTGAAAAGACTTTTCTTGGAGAGAGAGAAGGCCTCCCATCCCCCTGTTACCTGGAAGAAAACTGCTCTGACTCAGACAAAAGAGGGAAAAGTTAAAAATTCCTTTGTCCCAGTTTGAAACCCCTACCTGCATTACTATTAGCTGACCAGATACCTGGCTAGCTTAACCCCTCAGTCCCCAGGCTGCTGGCCATCCCTCATGGTTATGACAGTGCTTCAAAGAGATTGCAGCACATGTTGATGCACCTCCATGGATACCAAATAAAAAGCAAATATTGTCCAGGATGACTATTCATGTTAGCTGGCAACCTGAGCAGGGCATATATGCCAAGTATCAGTGAGTTGAATGAAGGTGATCAGGTCATTGAATCCATTCTCTTGCTGTACTATCTCTCAGTTTCACCAGCAATGCTATGGAAATCAAAGAGACAATGGAAAAGGACTTCCATGTACAGATAGACAAGACAGCAATACTAGCAGAGAGACCAGAAGACCAAAGCCAAGTACTGGAAGCAGCAGAACCATATTTTCAAATGGAAGATGATCTGAGTGTTCAGGATGGAATTGTACTGAGGGTAGGGAGCTATTGTTTCCATCTCATTTCATAAGGACAACACACAAAAAATACATGCCTCACACCTGGTCCTTGACAGCTGTCTTAGACTCAGAGGTGTGTTTAGTCATCAGGAATGAAGATGTGACAGCACTCCTCAGTAGAAAAAACTTAAAAAACAACTAATAGTCCTGCAGCACCTTAGAGACTAACAAAATATGTAGATGGTATCATGAACTTCAGTAGACACAACCCACTTCTTCAGATGAATGGAGTTTAAGGGGTCCAAGTTCCAAATAAATAGCAGAAAAAGAGAGGGGATGGGGAGGGAAAGGAAAGGGGGGGAGGAAGGAAAAATAATAGTCAATACAAATTTCCATTCTAAATGAAGCTGATAGAGAGGGTTGTAAATACTCTCAAGTATCTGGCATTTGGTCTTTTATGTCATAGGATGTGGAATGTAGTGGGTAATCCAGTTAAGGTCTTTATTTAAACCTCTAGTGTAGATATCAAACTTGCAAATTAAATTAAGCTCTGCAGCTTCCCTTCCAAGCTGGTTTTTTAAATTGGCTGGTAATAACATGGAAACATTGAGATCCATTAATGGGTGCCCGGGCAAGGTAAAATGTTCCCCAGCAGGTTTCTATGAGTTACCTTTTTGAATATCTGATTTGTGTGTGACACATGGCAGTTGTGTGATAACCACTAGGAGAAGGAGACACTTACCACATGAGCTGCTCACCCAACCATAGGAAAAGATTAGAGTAGACTTATTTACCTTGAAGGAAAAGCAGTACTAGAATACAGTGAGCTACAATTTACATTTTGGGGTTGAAGCTCTGGTTGATATGAGAAGTGAATGATTGGCAAACTAAAGGCCTGTTTTGCAAGATATGGCGTACATGCATAACTCCCATTGATTTTAATGCAGAGCTTTCATTATATCTTAGGACAATAGTTGGCTCTGTAGTCCCTCCTGTTCTTGCAGGAGTCACCACTTTAGGGGACAACTATTGCCTTGGATATGGGCAGGACTCCACTGAAGTGATCAGGAACTTCACACATGCAGTCTTAGGGCAGAATTTGGTCTTAAATACTCCATCCACAATGTTCCTTCTTGTGAATATTTTTTCTTGTGTTCATTTGACTCTCTATATCCACATCCTTATTCTCTAGGTGGTCAAAAACAACAACCCCTGGCCATATTCATATTTACCTTGAACACAAGGAGTCCTCTACTGAGGTCATAGTGACTACTTATGTGAATAAGATGAACAGATATGGCCTCATGCCTGCCTCTAAATATCTTCATTTGAGAAGCTCAAGAACTCTCAGACTTTTAGATCACTGATTTCCCAGATGCATGGTCCTTTGCAATCTGAACAAAAAGGAACTGGAAAGGAAGAAAGACGATGTCAACTTAACACAATGCAAGGACAGATAATCAGTCAGCACTCTCAAAATCAGCAGCAGCTGTAGCCCAATTAAACTCAACAGTTCACAGGTGTTCACACAAATGACTTTAACATAAAAGCACACTTCTCTTTAGTGCTCCTTAAAATATTTTAGAGCTCTTTAAATTTTATATACTTTACCAAACTAAACTAGGGGAAAAAGCTACATAATTGGAGATTATTTGAAAATCATTGACTTCAAATTCAACACATTAATTGTTTGTTTGCTTTTGAAACCATGGCGAGCCACACATACTAATGGGGAGATTGAATGATGGCCGCTCATGTAATTTGTTTCTGAATCCCTGGCAAAATGTATGCACAATTAAAATTGATTTGTTCATGGTCTGAAATGCACTGGAAAGGCCCGGAACAGTAGTCCAGCTTGGTTTCAATGGTGTAAAATTATTTCTCAGCAGTATGTGGTGGAATCTGTCATTGTCTTAAAACCTGGACCCTGTGCTATCAGCCAGAAACACTGCACAAGTGTCATTCTTTTTTTTTTTTTTTTTTTTTTTTTTTTTGCAAGCTAGTGCTTGCCTGACTTATGTTTAAGGAGTTTATTGAGGGGAATGGGCTGACTGATAATGCAGAGGTTTTTCATGAGTACCCGTTGTTCTGGTATTAAACATTAGTTCTTTGCCTTCACTTCACAATCAGATGGCTTTCTCCTGCCCAGGTGCTATAACATGGAAGATAGAATTCCATCTGGTTGTCATATTTTCTATTATATTAGGATGTTCTTATACTTGGAACTCAGCTAACACAGATTTTGCTTTACTACAATTTCTAAAATGACTGATGATTTTTACAATAGGCCTTAATAGGTTTCTTGCTTGCATACAGTATTTGCATTCAGGAGGAGATGCACTGACAAGTTCAAAGAATGTGCTGGAAAGTATGCATGACATTGCCAGCATGAACTGCCTTTACAGTGCAAACCTTACATTATCTGACTTTATTTAACTTGCTTTTAATTTTTCTCATGCCCCTTTACAGTCTCCATTTCTTAAGCAAATGAGCTCTGCATAGC
The DNA here is from genome assembly GCA_032595735.1 of Pelochelys cantorii. NCBI lineage: Eukaryota > Metazoa > Chordata > Testudines > Trionychidae > Pelochelys > Pelochelys cantorii. Next base: position 70,068,921 of record CM064326.1, on the reverse strand, counting down.
TTAATTTGCCCAAACCTTTAAGATCAGAGATAGCTTTAGCTTTTGCCTGTATAGATTTGATAGAAAATTATATCTAAGCAACAGGGGCAAACTTTTGCTTTGGTATTTGAAAGCTAGCGCAGGCATAGTATTTGCATAAAAAGTACCAATATCTTACCTTACACATACCTTAGAGCCAACTAACCACACTCAACTAGCCAAATAGCCACATGTGGCTAGTGGCTAGTGTGTTGGACACCACAGCCCTAGAGTGTGTCCTGCTGAGCTTGGCTCGGAGTGAGCAGCCATACTGCAAAGCCGTACCTGAATTAATCAGCACGCACATGTGTGTGTGTGTGTGTGTGTGTGTGTGTGACTAAAACTTTTGGGGACATGTTCCATTCTTTGAGCTGCTGCAGTTAACAGTGCCACTTTATGATTCATTTCCAGCGAACTGAGAAAGAACTTATGTGTCCTGGGTACACGGAAGGAATTGTGGTTAGGCATTGGAGGACTATCAGCACTCAAGATAGTTAGCCTGTGTCCTTTTTGTTAATTAGGGGGTTACCAGTCTGAATGAAAGCAGTATTTGATCTTTGCCCTTATCTCCAACTGTTTCAGCTAGCTTGAGCATCACTAACTTGGGTGAGATGTTTGTGTATGTGGATGGCAGGGGAGTTAAAAGCAACAGCTGGATAAGGGCCCAAGCTAACTTTTCAGTAAGACTGTACCCTTAGATGTTAGAGGCTCCCCTTTTATCTCAGATAATTGCAGATAATGCATACAATCTAAACAATAACATACCACTTAAAGCTGTTATTATAAGATAATAGTGTAATAATGCATTTTACTGGGCTGGCGAGCCATGTTTTCTGCTGTAGTTATGATGACAGTACTATGGCCCTTCATGAGATTTTGCAAAGGTGGTGTAAAATGCTATCCTGTCAGTACAATGGTCAAATTAGATCAAAACAAGAGAGAGAGAGCTCACCAGTTTGGATGGGCATTGTGATGATTGGTTTCATTGTCACATGCAGTTGTGATATTGCATTATTTGTGGGAGTGAGTTGGAGCATGGGGAAAGGAAGAAAGAGAAATTATCTGAAAGGAATTAAGTTTCTTAAGCAAGCCCATGGGTCACAGAAAATTCCTTCTCTTACTTATAGGGAGCAGGGCTGGCTCTCGGATTTTTGCCCCAAGCAAAAAATTTTTTGGCCACCCCCCTGCTTTTTTGTCTGGGGAGGGTCTGCGCACAAATGCAGCTTGCACGGCTTGCTGGGGGTGTGCGTGCAAATGCAGCTTGTGCGGCTTCCTGGAGAGTGGGGCACACGTTTCAGGGGGAGCCCAAACCCCAGGGCATTTTCATCTCCTAGGAGAGTGCCAGGGACTCCCCACGTGAGGACAATGGGAGGGCAGGCTCACCCACAGCAAGCCAGTTAAAGACTTCCAAAGCATGCAGCTGTTCACATCACCTAGTGCTGGAGTCCCAGTCCCGCGCCTCACTCTGAAAAGGGATTTTATTATTAGAAGCCTTATAATCACTCAGACTCCAACCCCAACACATAAGCTGTCCAACTCTTGGTGTCCATGGACAAGAATCAGCCTCACTATACAATGAAACAGTTCAAAGGGATTAAGAGAACTTTTGTTTCAACTCCCCAGCTCAACTGTCCAGAACGAGACACAAGTGACAAGGAGTCCTGTAGCACCTTATAGACTAACAGATGTATTGGAGCATAAGCTTTCGTGGGCAAAGACCCACTTTGTCAGATGCATGTCAGAAGTGGGTCTTTGCCCACGAAAGCTTATGCTCTAATACATCTGTTAGTCTATAAGGTGCTACAGGACTCCTTGTCACTTTTGCAGATCCAGACTAACACGGCTACCCCTCTGATACAGAACAAGATAGGCACCGGACAACAAAACCCCACTAGCCTAGGACGTATTCCACGAGCGCAGTCCTGTGCTTTCTCCTTCAGGGATGGACCAAACAGCCTCTGAAGCAGGGTAGATTGATTTAAATAGCTTTGATTTAAATCTCTAATTTTAATCATGATTTAAACCGGCAAGCAGAAAACCTAGGTTTAAATGAGCAATTAATCATTTAAATTATACTTTTAAAATATTTTCCTAAAGGATGGTTGAGTCTTATTGATTAGCAACCTTTAAAACATGTTGATTTACATCTAAATATAACCTTTATGCCAAATTAGGTGCTTCTATTTACTAACCAGGAAAATATACTCAGTACAGCTACCAACTAAATAAATGCCCAAATAATTGTGTAACTTAGATGTAATCAGATTGTTAATTTTTACATTTTTATTCTATTACAAAATGGTGTGTAATAGGAACACAGGTTTTACCCCATTTATTATTTGCTAAGTGGTGGCTACTTTTTTTAAAACATATGATTTGCATCTACTTCTGTCTGGACGGAAATTCTATTTAAAATAAACAAAACCAGCATTTAATTTTTGTATGAAATAAAACTACCTTAAATGTGAAGGACACATAACAAAAAAGTATCCAAGCACATTTTGCATCTAAAATACATTTATTAAACAAAGGAAATATCCATAGTGAATTTAACAGATCGAATCTAGTCATCATGTTCTTCAAGATGTTAGAACGCTCTCATAACCAGTTTTTTAACTGAGAGAAGAGGAAAACAAGTTTTTCTGCTTCATCAACTCTCAGTTTTGCAACAGTGAATGAACTAATCATTGGATTGAACCAGCTGAATAAACCAAAATGATAAAAACATTCTCTCTTCACCTGCAAAAGAAGCTACTGCTGATGTTAACAGTGGTTCTGGGTACTTACACTAGTGAACTGGTAGAATTTCTTTAAAAGTTGACAGGAGACATGTTCTATTTAATTTTTAAATTTAATTCATAAGTTATTTAAATAGAATATGATAAATTTAGGCCATAACAATTTTTAATTTAATTTTAAAGGTATATTATTTAAAACAAAGCCTATTTAAATGGAATCACAATTCCAATTTTAATAAAATTCTCCTGCCCCAGACAGGAAGGGACCTGGGGACACAGGCACTGGGAACACCAGAGTTATCCTTCTTTAGACAAAGGGAGAGGAAGAATCACCTGGGTCCCAGGCAGGTGTGAGGTTGTCAGGACACAGCACAAGGAGGCTGAGTTCCTGGGCAGGTGTGTGAGTGTGGGGGGGGGGAGGGGTCAGGGCCCAGAGAGTAGGGGGAAGGGGGATTGTTTAGAGAGCCAGACAGGAGATGGGGATCCAGGTGGGAGGCGGGGGTGGGGGAGAAGAGGAGACGGGGTCCCAGCAGGGTTGCAGTGGGCCTGGAGGTGGGGTTGCTGGGCAGAGGCCGAGCCAGGGGAGGTGAAGAGATGGCAGGGGGTAGCGGGGGGGGGGGTTGCAGGACAGTGGGCAGGGGCACACAGTCCGGTGGGGGGACAGCAAGGCAAGGGGGGTTCACAGTCAGGGGAGTTGTGCGGGAGAGAACACAGGGACGGGGGGGTTGGGTTGGGAGAGGGGAAGTTGTGGGGAGGGCACACGGGAAGGAGGGAGTGGCCGGGGGGGCACATAGGTGGGAGGGCGCATTCACGAAGGTGAAGAAGAGGCAGCTGGGCTCAGCCTCACCAGCCGCAGCCGCCCCTCGCCACCCTCCCAGCAGGAGCCGCGCCTCGGGACTGCCCGGGGCCAGGTGCAGGCTCCAAGCAGCTGGGCTCAGGGCGGCGTCCACGGGGCTCCCCGCTCAGGGGATGGGGCCCCACCGCGACTGAGCCCCAGTGCCCACCGCTCCAGTGAGCTGGCTGCCGGGAGCAGCCACCATGGCCACGGCCTGCCCCGCCGGGCTCAGCGTCACCAGCCATGGCCGCCCTGCGCTGGGCCAGATGCCCCGCCCTCCCAGCAACCTGCCCCGCCCTGCCCTCTCCTCCCAGCACTCCAGGGCCAGGATCAGGCTCCGAGCAGCTGGGAGCGGGACTCCTAGCAAGGGGCGGCTCCAGGAGGCTCCCTGCCGCCCTACTCCTCCTGCGGGCCAGAATGCTGCCCCTGGCAATGTGCCGACCCAAGCACCTGCTTGTTTTGTTGGTGCCTAGAGCCGGCCCTGATAGGGAGTCATGAGCCTCTACCGCATGAGCTAAAAGCTAGCTGTCTCTCAGCTAAGACTATAGAGCGGGCTCATTATTTCCTTTATAAGTAATCTCCATGCCACTAGATGGGACAGTACGCCACACTTAGGAGGGGTATGTCTTCACTACGGGACAAGGTCGAATTAAGATACACAACTTCAGCTGTGTTAATTGCATAGCCAAAGTTTAAGTACCTTAACTCAACTTTTGGTGCTATCCACACTGCAGGAAGTCAAAGGGAGAACACTGTCCTTTCGACATCCTTACTCCTCGTGGAAGCAGGATTACCATCATCGACCAGCCTCTTTCAGTTCGAATTAGCTGTCTTAATTAGACTTGCTCATTCAAAACCAGGAAGATCAAAAGTGGCAGCTTCAATCTTCTCTGTAGTATAGACATACCCTAGGTGTGTGGGTTACACTAGCTTGAGTATATGTAGTAGAAGAGCATAGGTAGCCGTGATGGGACGTTGTGGAGTCATGCCAAATACATACCTGCTGGTTTCATGCAGATTTGTATTTGGCATTACTCAGCCATGCCTCTGCTGATGCAACTTAAGAATATGTGTATGTGAGCAGAAGGCTCACATATCTAACTCATATTATAGATGTAATCTATATGGCATCTCCATGGAGGGGCTTTCTCGGGTTCCTGTGCTGGGGATGGCAGAGGTGTGTGACAGAAGGGTTGCCCCCTTCTGGATTTGAGGGTCTTCCTGTCCCATTTTGCATTTATTTGATCCCTTCTGATTTGCATAGGGAAGGAAACACTGAGGCATACATCCTTGCAACAGAAAATGTATAAAATTGCTGCTGCTATTCAGCAGCAATGGTTCAGACCAACACAGTAGAGTGTACAATTGTGTTATTTCAGTGCTTTGTCTAGTGCTGTAGAAAGTTGTATAGTACTTTTGATATAAGGAAACTAAACATACATACATGTAGGTCTTGTTTCCTACATAGTGTGCTTTTAAATTGATAGGTGCCGGCTGGCTGTAGATAGCATTTTGTGTGCTAGCATATATGGAGCATGCTAGAAAGAAGACTTTGCCAATTCATGGAGACTTTACTTTTGTTCTTTTCCTCCTTAATCTAAAATAGTTTATTTAGTTTATGGTCTCTTTTATGCATGGGAAAACAACAGATACAAACCCATGTTTTCTATGCTTTTTATTAGGAAGGATTGTGAATTCTCATTACACCAAGGAGCCTTCAAAAAGTTAAAATGAGACTTTAGTATGATCACAACATGGTGTGTGTTGACAATATTAATTCTGAGTTCTGGGCAGGAGAGAATATAAGAGAAAGAAAAACGGAGAGAAATGGCAAGAATGAGCAAAGGGAGAGCTGAAGTAATCTTCACTTTCGTTCACTAAGAGATTATTTTCTTTTTTCTTATTGCTTCAATATGCCTCAAGAGAAAACTGAGCTGTAACATCTAGAACCAAAGTAAATAGAGCAAAGGGATTGACAAAAATTTGCTGTCTTCCAGCCAATTGGTGTAGTACTGAACATAATGCTTCTTAGTCTCATCCGTTAAGTGTTTGCTGATGAGGTGAGATAAGCAGGTTAGCGTCAGGCATGTGAGGGAGAATCTGGTGAGAATGGAAATCTCACACAGCTTAAAGAGCATCTCTAAGTAAAGTCATGTAAGTGAATTTCTTTCCTGGTTAATGAACTACATTACTCAGTATGTGTTACGGAGAAATTTTACTTTGTGTAGAGAATAGGAACTCCTTGCACAATATGGCATAATATAGATAGGGAAGTGGAGTGGTCTCTCTCCAAGCCAGAGGTTGAGGAGCCCCACCCCCCAGCTGAATGGTCAGAGCCAGACCAAGCTAGTCCTGCCCCCCGAAGTGGATGGGCAGAACAGGAGATAAAAAAGGCAGGGGCCCTGGTTCAGTCGGGACAGCCCAAGGGAATGAGGCAGACATATTCTGCTCTCTGCCACCCACTGAAACTCCTCCTGAGTCAGGTGCCATCCTGGACCTGGAAAGGCCCACAGCCAAGGAGGAGTTGGAACTGTTGGGACTGCCAGTGTCCAAATACCCAAATGAGCCAGAGGATCCAGGACTGCTGGGCCTACCTGGGGCTAAGTACTTGCACGGACCAGAGGAGCCTGACCTGGAGCTCAGGTAGAAAGTAGCCCAGGTGGGTTCAGTTAACCCTTTGGTGGCTAAAAAGAAGGTCAGTGTGTTGTGGGAGGCTCTCATCTGACCAGATGGTGGCACATCCATCCATTGTTAGGATTCTGGGCTGGAATGCAATGTAGCTGGAAGAGCCTGTGTTCCCCTACCACCTGCTACACCAATGCTGGGGTGGCAACTTCCCCACCATAGGTCTTAAGAACACTGCTTGCCAGCACTCCCCTACCTAAGGGTACGTCTACACAGTAAGCCCGTTATTTTGGAACAATTTCAAAATAATGGGCTTCTTACTTTGACTTTCATAAGGAGTAAGGAAAGTCAAACGAAAAGTATTCTTCCTTCGACTTCCTGCTGTATAGACAGCGCTTAAAGCCAAGTTAAGCTACTTATGCAATTAACATAGCTGAAGTTGCACAGCTTAATTCAATTTTTGCCCTGCTGTGCAGACGTACCCTAAAAGACTACACTACATGCTGCTTGCTGGTATTCCCCTGCCTAAGGGACCACACTACAGACTGCTTGCCAGTGCTCCCCTTTCCGAGCACTAGTGCTATAGACTTCTTGTCGGCACTAGTTCCTGCCTAGGAATGTTCTATAGACTCTTTTTGGTGCTCCTTCCTGTTAGAGGGTCAACTTTTCTTTGTCCCAGCCAAGCATTGCACCTCCCCATGCCTAATTTTCTCTTTCCTAGAGAGGTGTGACCCAGGACTAACCCGTAAGGCTATGGCCCAGCCACCTGAGTGGCTCGACAAGCCATCCAACACATTGCAATGTACCAAGATTTTAAGTACATAAGAACATAAGAATGACCGTACTGGGTCAGACCAACAGTCCATCTAGCCCAGTATCCTGTCTGCTGACAGTGGCCAATACCAGATGCCCCAGAGGAAGGGAACACAACAGGTAATCCTCATGTGATCCCTCCCCTGTCACTCATTTCCAGACCGAGGCTAGGGACACCATTCCTACCCATACTGGCTGATAGCCATTGATGGACCTAACCTCCATGAATCTATCTAGCTCTTTTTTGAACCCTGTTAAAATCCTAGCCTTCACTACATCCTCTGGCAAGGAGTTCCACAGGTTGATCATGCGCTGAGTGAAGAAAAACTTCCTTTTGTTTTAAACCTGCTGCCTATTAATTTCATTTGGTGACCCCTAGTTCTTATATTGTGTATAGAAGGGGATCTAGGGGTCATAGTGGACCACAAGCTAAATATGAGTCAACAGTGTGACGCTGCTGCCAAAAAAAGCAAATATGATTCTGCGATGCATTAACAGGAGTGTTGTGAGCAAGGCACAAGAAGTCATTCTTCCACTCTGGTCTGTGCTAATCAGGCCTCAATTGGAGTATTGTGTCCTGTTCTGAGCACCACACTTCAAGAAAGATGTGGAGAAATTGGAGAAGGTCCAAAGAAGAGCAACAAGAATGATTAAAGGTCTAGAGAACATGAGCTATGAAGGAAGACTGAAGAATTGAGCTTGTTTAGTTTGGAAAGGAGAAGACTGAGAGGGGACATGATAGCGGTTTTCAGGTGTCTAAAAGGGTATCACAAAGAGGAGGAAGAAAAATGTTCTCCTTGCCCTCTGAGGATAGGACAAGAAGCAAGGGGCTTAAACTGCAGCAAGGGAGGTTTAGGCTGGACATTAGGAAAAACTTTCTAACTATCATAGTGGTTAAACGCTGGAATAAACTGCCTAGGGAGATTGTGGAATCTCCATCTCTGGAGATATTTAAGAGTAGGTTAGTTAGACATCTATCAGGGATGGTTTAGATGGTACTGGGTCCTGCCGTGAGGGCAGGGAACTGGACTTGATGACCTCTCAAGGTCCCTTCCAGTTCTAGGATTCTATGATTCTATGATATACAATTTTAGACAAAATTGTATTATAGCGTTGTTCATTATTTATATGAAAAGTAGCAATTTCCTCTGGACTAGTGCTTCAAAATATCCATAGAAAAGAAAAGAATCACAAAAGCAATATTAAACATGACCAAATTGAGAGTGTCTACATGACAAATAATGTGGCACTATCCTAATGTTGTTTAAATTTTATTTTCAAGAAAGGAAATTGCAGCAATGACGTGTTAAATTTACAAAGCAGTATGGCACATTTAAACATCATTAGAGGAAATGCCCACTGATTCAAATATCTTAAACTCCATGATTAAAATAAACCCTTTATTCTGGGATTTCCAGAATATTCCAATACGCCCACCTGTTTATTAAGCTGGAGTGAATGATGAATCACTGGATGAAAAGGCATTTTTGTGATTAATAAGAGTCAATCATCCCACTCCCACTACTTAGAAAAGTTTTTAAGTAACACATTTGTGGTTGGTTCCTCTTTATTTTTATCTGATACAAGGGAGCATTAAAAAGTCACCACTGTCCATCAGATACATTTGCATGATATTAGAATTAGCATAGTTTTTCACAGTTCTTTGAAATAAGAATAAACTGCAGTGACTATGTGGGGAGATAATATGTTTGAGTCGATAGAACAATGGACAAGGAAATATGAGTATTATTTCTGCCTCTGACCTACTGTGTGACTTTAAACTAGTTATTTCACCTCTGATTTTCTTTCCCTTCTCAACTTTTGCTGTGTTTATTTAGATTGAAGGCTTTTAGGGGCAGCAGTTGACTTTGACTATGAGTTTTTACAGTGTGTGGTGCAATGACTTTGTGCCTCTAAGCATTAAGGTAACACAAATCATAAATAATTATAATAATATATCTGAAACTCGAGCAATGCATGACTTTCAATGGTGACCTCTGTGCTGATCTAGTTTGCTGGTTTCATTTCCTCTGGCGTTCATGTACGCTATATACTGGTGTGTTTATTTGCATCAATTACTTGTTCTGTGAAATGAATGGGTACAATTTTATTTTAATTGTTTTACAATGTTGTATGTGAGAAAACACATTAGCTAGTGTCATAGGATTGGAAGGGACCTTGAAAGGTCATCACGTCCAGTACTCTGTACTCATGGCAGGACCAAAAACCAACTAGACCAATGTTCCATTTAATTTTTTCCATCCATTTTCAGAAGAAATTTTGTTATGTGCACTGAAGCATTTGCAGATGTGCACCACCAGCAGAAACACATGCTGCCTGCTGTGGGCACTCTGCTAATCAGTTGGACAGTATGTGAATCTATTGATGATGTCCAGCCTAGCATACTGATTACAAGAAACACTGATCTAGAAAACTCTGACACTCTAACAGCTGTTTGTCTAACCTGCCTTTAAAAATCTCCAGTGATGGAGATTTCAAACCTCCCTAACAATTTATTCCAGTGGTTAACCACTCTGACAATTAGGAATCTTTTTCTAATTTCCAACCTAAAGTTCCCTTGCTACAGTTTCAGCCTGGTGCTTCTTGCCCTATCCTGAAAAGTAAAGGAGAATAATTTTTCTCCTCCTTATTGTAATAAACATTTGGATACTTGAAAACTTCTCTTATATCCCCTGCCCCCTCCCCCCCAGTCTTCCCTTTTCTGGACTAAACAAACCCAATTCATTCAGACTGCCCTCACAGGTCATGTTTTGTTGTTCTTTAATCATTTTTGTTGCTCTTCTCTGGACTTTTCCCAATTTGTCCACTTGTTCCAGAAATGTGGCACCCAGAACTGGACACAATCTTCCAACTGAGGCCTAATCAGCATGGAGTATCATTACTTCTTGTGTCTTTCTTATAACACTCTTGCTCATACATCTCAGAGACTATGTCTACACTACAGAGTTTTTCTGGGACACCAGAAGTCTCCCAGAAAAACTCTGCTGAGTCCAGAGAATGCGTTCGCTTTTTCGGATCAGTTTCTGAAAAAGCAGGCATGTTCTTTCAGAAGCCCTGTATTCCTCATTTTATGAGAAATAAGAGCTCTTCTGAAAGAGGAGGTTCTTCCCACATTTGGCCCTGTGTAGATGTGCCAAATGTCAGAAAAGCCTCTTCCAAAAAAAGAATCAGAAAAAGAACTGCAGTGTAGATGTAGCCCCACTGTCACACAGTGGAACAGCCTGTGCAGATCTGGGCCACTATGACCCGCCCCGCCCCGGATCCCTTTCTGCAGTACTTCTTCCCAGGCTGTCATTTCCCATTTTGTGTGTCTTTAACTGATTGTTTCTTCCCAAATAGAGTACTTTGAATTTGTCCTTTTTGAATTTCATCCTATTCGCTTTAGACCATCTCTCCAGTTTCTCCAGATCATTTTGAATTCTAATCCTATCCTCTAAAGCACTTACAACCCCTCCCAGCTTCTTATTTTCTGAAAACATTATAAGTGTATTCTCTACACCATTATCTCAATAATGAATGAAAATATTGAACAGAACTGGGCTTAGAACTGATCCCTGTGGAACCCCACTCATTATGTCCTTCCAGCATGACTATGAACGACTGATAACTACTCTGTGGGACTATCTCAGTGTGATAGCCATATTAGTCTATATCTGCAAAAACAATGAGGAGTCCTGTAGCACCTGACTCCCAGACCACACTAAGGGATAAGTTCGAATTAAGATACACAACTTCAGCTATGTTAATTGAGAAGCTTAAGTCGAAGTATTTTAATTTGAATTTTGGCACCATCCACACAGTGGAAAGTCAAAGGGAGCACACTCTCCCTTTAGCTCCCCTTACTCCTCATAGAAACTACTGGCATCCACAGGAGTACCCTCTCAGATCGAATTAGTGTGTCTTTACTAGACCCACTAATAAAACCCCGGAAGATCAACTGCAGTTGCTTCGATCTTATCTGTAGTGTAGACGTGGGCTTAGAGACTAACTGTACAACCAGAACATGTAGCCACCTTATAGTAGTCACCTTACAGTAGCTTCTTCTAGATTGCATTTCCCTAGTTTGTTAATGAGAAGGTCATGTAAGACTGAATCAATAGCTTTACTAAAGTCTAGATGTATCACATCTTCCCACCTATTTACCAGCCTTGTTACTCTGTCAAAGAAAGCTCTCAGGATGTCTTGACATGGCTTGTTCTTGACAAATTCATGCTGACTATTTATCACCTTCTAGGTATTTGCAAATGGATTTGTTAATTATTTGTTCCATTATTTTTCCTGTTACAGCAATTAAGATAACTGGTCTGTAATTCCTGGGGTTGTCATTATATCCCTTTTTATAGATTGTCACTATATTTGTCCTTTTCCAATTTTCTAGGTTCTCCATCTTCCATGTCTTTTCAAAGATGATAGCTAATGGCTCAGCTATCTCCCCAGTCAGCTCCTTTAGTATTCTAGGATGCATTTTCAGGCCCTGGTGACACGACGACATGTAACTTGTCTTAGTAATTTTTAACTTGCTCCTTCCCTATTTTAGCTTCTGATCCTACCCCATTTTCACTGGCATTCTCTACATTAGGTGTCAAATTATGACCAACTTTAGAAATCATTAAGCATCTTAAAAACAAAGAGATCATTAAGTATCTCTGCCATTTTCACATTTTCTATTATTATTTTCAGGGCCACTGATGGGGGTGGGGGAATGGGCAGCTGCCCCAGACAACCATGATTTAAAAAGGCCAGGGGCTCCCAGCCACTACCACTAGTGCAGCTGTGGTAGTGGCCAGAGTTCTGGGCCCTTTTAAATTGCTGCTGGAACTCCTGACCATCAGTCCTGGCAGTTCAGAAGGGAGGGAGGCTAATCCCCAGCCTGCCCTTTTCACTCAGGGCCCCTTCCCTTCTGACAGGGCCTGAAGCTGACTCCCCACCTTTTCCAGGGGCCTGGCATTTCTGTCCTCAGTCCTGATTATCTTTCCCTCTTCACTGAGTAATGGCCCTCCCCTGCCCTTCGTCTTCCTCTTGCTTCTAGTGTATTTTGATCTGGAGGTTAATTCTGGCAGTTCTCTCCTCTGCTGCATGCTTGGCCCTCTTAATTCAGCAGCTTCTCTCTCCAATTCAGTCCTCCTTTCTTTAGCCTTTTGTTCTCTTTCAGCAGCTTCTCTGTCTGCCTTATCCATTCTCTGTTCAGTTAACAGATGTTACTCTTCAAATTCTTGTTCATATTTAAGTTGCAATTTCTTTAATGGCTCCTGCACTCTCATTTCTTCTTCAGTGTCTTTGGCTACTATCAAAGAACTCGGTTATTTATTAGAAGCTTTCTTTCTAAAGGTGATTCCTTTTTTAGAGCACACATTCTCCAGGGCTTTTTTACTAAGACCCTCATATTGTTGCTGACCCATTGCAGCTGCTCTTTAACCAACCACATTCTCAATCCCAAAATTCAAATTTAGAATAGTGTAGGGTTCTGATCCAAAGCTCTGGTTTTGTGGGTCCAAGCAAGACTACGTCACTGTAATATAACAGGTAGTCTGGGGGCACCGATGAGCGGGTCAAATCAGGGCAAATTGATTAGAGCCAGGGCTACTTACAGCCCAAGACTGGGGTCCTCCTCAATAAGGCACCAAACCAGTCTCAAAGTGCACATCAGCTGCCACTCTGGCCAGCAAGAAGTTACACAAGCAACCCCCTTAGATATTCCAGTGTTATCCGTGTCACAACCAGCACCTCTCCTTACACAGATGAGAGGTTAAAAAAAAATCTCACCAAATCCAAACAGGTTCTACCAATCCCAAAGGATCAGAAAAATTCCCAGGTCAATGTTATACGTTAGATCTTACCCAAAAGAGCACGCTGTGCCAATCCTTTAGAATCTAAAATCTAAAGGTGTATTAATAAAAAGAAAGAAAAAGGTTGAGAGTAGAATTATTAAAGAAAGCATGTTACATACACCAGTCACCAAGTTTTTGAAGCAGGCTCTTAGCAGAGATGGAATAAACTGCTGGCTTCAAAGCCTCTGGAGTACGTCCTACGTTAGGATGGGTCAAGAATCCTTCCGGGCCCTCTGTCCTTAGAAAGGTGATTCTGGAGTAGAGGACAGAGAACTCCCAGGATCCTTTTATAATCTTGCCCATGGGGAGGGAAATCCATTGTACTCCTGAGAGATGGTACCTCCCAAAATGGAGCGGATGACATGATCAATAAAATTGTCCATGTCCTTTTTAGTCAAGGAGCCATGTGTACTCCTAAGGTGTCTACTGGCAACACCTGAGAGTCATTGTCCATGCAGCGTAACCATTCACTGGGCCACCACCCCTCACAATGGGTGACACTTCTTGCTGTGTCCCAGGCCGAAAACATTTAAAATAGAAGTACAAAACCCATATTCATAACTTTACATACAAAAATCATACATGTATATGAGGAGCACAAACAGAATCAGCAGAGCATAAGCTTTTGTTAGACACTTCACCTGGCCTGCTTTGCATAGAATTTCAGTCAAACACTCACCAGTGGGTGCAACAATGAGCTGCATTTTCCTATTAAAATCCAGTAAGGTGACAGCCTCTCACTCCAATGACATATATGTCACATGCTGGAAAATATTATAGTCTCCTTTGCATAATACTGCAGGCATAGCACTCAAATATTTAGTTCTGCTGGACTGTATAATTCAGTGTTTGGAAGCCTTACAATTATCTGATGTTGACATGATTAATATATTTTAACATCAATCATGTAGTTCTAAAATGTGGATCTTCAAACTGCTCCCACCAGTTAGATCCACAGAGTGAATGTCATGTTTGTGAAGGCTCCTAATTTGGCAGAAGTTTAACAGTCATCATACTGAGAAGAAATCTGCTGAAATTTTCAGCTGAAGCACTATTTTGATTAAGTCCCAAGAGTCAAATTCTGTTCTCTAGATATATGGGGTTTGCCTTTAGATTTCTGCGCTTCACAATATAAAGATAATAACTGAATCCTTATAAAGCAGTGTACTTGAGGATAAAAGTTTATAATATCTTGACCATTTACAATAAAAAAAGCACTTAAACTAGTCTTGTAATGTGATTTTTAAGCAATAAGTTTCAACAGTTCTGAAGCCAGTATTTAAAATAACCCCCTGCTTTTTGGGTTTCTGTGTCAATCAGTATAAGTATTCAATAGGTTCTATTTTTATCGAGAGGAACATATTGGATGTTGTCACGTAAATGTAGCAGTTTTAAATTCTAAGAGAAGCAAAATTCTAAGCACATGCAAAGTCAGTAAGGTGTGAATTTTATTGTGGAAATCCCCTTTGCAGTGCATGCTTCTTGATTTAAGACCTGAGGCACTTCAAAATCATTGTGAATTGTAGTCATAATACATCAGCTAAAATCTAGAGGATTAAGGTTTGCTCTCCTTCACCCTATCAAGCTTTGCATGATATGTAATGGGAAACATCTTTTCATTAGCACAGTTGATAAAGTTAAAACTTTTATTGATTAATATTCTCATGCTGAAATCAGGTACTGCTGTGGATTTATGCTATGGATATGTCACGGTGCTTGTAATTTCTTTTGTACTGAAGATCTAGCTGATACAGATTATATTTAATAAGGATAATTGTTGTTGAAGGGTTTGAATGTTTAATATTCCTTAGGTATCTCTACTGGCAAATCTAAAAAATGTGAGAATCTCTGATACTTGACAATGACCTTCAATGATATTATAGGGATTTATGCAAGTCATATTCAGGGAAATGGTGCAGGGAATAGGGTGTTTCATTGTTCTCATGTTGATATAGGATATAAAGATATAGCAGGCAGGAAGTGTTTATTCTGTATAACTCTGCATAGGCCAGGACTTTCTGCCTCCCTATCCATTAGGATCTCTCCACTCTTTTAAAGCTATTATTTTACCCATGTCCAAGTCCATATGCAGACTTAGCACATATCTTGATATAAGTGATAGGTGTCACCATTTAAGAAACCCTTATAAATCCTATAAAACCCGTGTAAAAAACATTGTCATCAGGCACTTTACATATAGGAACTGAAGAACAGATTTGGCCCCTAATTAGGTTTGGACAACTGTGTTGTCTGAAATGTGGTTGCAGGGTTATTGATGTCACTGTTCTGGGTAACGGCACCTATAGCCCTGCTTCCAGGGTTCATTTCAGGAATGCCCAGTCAGCTCTCTGGTGACCAGCAATCATTCGTCTCTGGGTAGGGACTTTTGTCCCACTCACTTCTGACCAAGTATTTTAAGTCTGCACAGCTCCCTGCCTTACACTGTGTTATACCCAGCAATCTGGTGTCCCTAACACCCAGCACGTGTGCATTGATTTCTCTCTTCAAGGGTGCCCAACTGTGCATTGCAAGCAGGTACAAGTTACCACACAGCACTTTCCAAGTAAGTACATTTATTCTTAAGGTAAAATCCTCATAGAGAAAATATAGTAAATTAATAAATAGATTTAAAACACACATTAACCATATATGAGTATCTCATTGGAGTTATGAGACTTGAGTTGGCCAACAACTTTTCAGCCCCCTCCACCCCCGCACCTGACTGAAGGTCCCATCTGCTTGCTGGATCAAAAAAAAAAAAAAAGAAAAAAAAGAAAAAGGCCCTGAGTCAGTTTAAATGCAGCCTTTTCATGCCAAGGAGGCTTTTGTTTGTCTCTGGAAAACCTAGTTCGAAGCATTATATGCAAACCGTTCCAGGGGCTGGTACCTTTGGGGAGGTGTTACAAACTAAGTGATTCACCCTGCACTGTTAATTGGCTCCTGGAGAAGCTGTAAGAATCGTCCACCTTGGAGCTGCATACAATGTTTGGCCACA
This sequence comes from Pelochelys cantorii, assembly GCA_032595735.1. Taxonomy (NCBI): domain Eukaryota; kingdom Metazoa; phylum Chordata; order Testudines; family Trionychidae; genus Pelochelys; species Pelochelys cantorii. The sequence goes on along the minus strand of CM064326.1, from coordinate 70,053,048 downwards.
ATGATACATAAAACACACATTAAGTTAATACAGCGTGGTCCCCCAAGATAGTGTTATACTTGTCAGAATGACAGAGAGGAAAATTTGCCCAAAGGTGTCTCTGAAAAGAAAACCAGGAGCTAAGAGGAAAATCAATACTACCTTACCACAAATGTGTAATTTCAATTTTTTGTTAACAGGAGGTAAATGGACAACCTGACAACATGGTTCTGGTCATATATCCTCGAAGGATAGATCATTGTAGTTAGCGACACAACTCCACTGGAGACCAATTCTGCTGTTTCTACTCCAACAAAATCACTTACAGAGTAGTTCTCCCTGTGTAGAGAACTCTTAGGGGACAGATCCACAGATGGTGCAAATTGTCACAGCTCCATCCATTTCTATGGGGTGATAACAATTTTCATCATCATGCTGGCCTATTAAATTAAGTAGCTAAATCCTGTGAAACTGAGGGCTATTTTTCAAAGCTGCATTGGATTTTTAGAAACTTTTCCTCAAGTCTTGATGGAAAGTCTTTCCAAATCAGCCTTTTGAGAGACATCAGCATGCAGTATTCCCACCCTGTTCATGTTTGCAAATGGAGGAAGAGATCAAAAAGCTCTTCCCCATTTGTGCCTCTCTGTGTATTGTGCCCCTGGAAATGATCACAGTCTTTGTGCTCAGGGATGCATTAAAATTACCGGAGCCTGACCTGTCAGTGAGCATTAGGGTCTTCAGAAAAGGTGGGAAAAAAGACAGCCTTAGACCCTCTACCTTGTTCGTCAGCTGTTAGCAAGATGGCCAGGGGAGGTTATGCTGGGGGCAGGTCTACATTACAGGGCAATATCGAGTTAAGGTGTGCAACTTCAGCTACATGAATACCATAGCTGGAGTCAACGTATCTTAGGTCGAGTTGCCATGGGATCTCCACTTCAGGGGGTCAATGGGAGAAACTCTCCCGTTGACTTCCCTTATGCTTCTTGTTCCAGGGGAATACTGGCATCAGCAAGAAAATGATCAGTGGTCAATTTAGAAGGTCTTCACTAGAACCACTAAATCGAGCCCTGAAAGATTGATCACTACAGCACCAGTCTCCTGGTAAGTGTCGACCTGTCCTAAGGATCCATTCTATTTGCTCCCTCACATGAAAATAAAAGAAAGCAAAACTATATTTGAAAATCTTGTGAATAGATACTCAGCTGGTACAAATCAAACAAGTGCAATTGAAGAGGGAGACTTGAAATCAAAGGAACTGTGCTGATTTATGCCAGCCGAGGTTCTGGCCTTATATCTCTGTGTTACTACCATTCTCCACTGTGGATTTAGTTCATTAATATGGTGTAGCAGGAATAGCGCATCCACAGCAATTCTGAGAGTTAACATTTTGCAGAGGTATATATTCATTAACTTTCAATGTTTGTGCTCACTCCCACCTTGTAGTGTTTTTTATGGTTAGTTGAACTCCCAGGGTATTTTGTTTTATTTGAGAACTTCACATGTATTATAATTTCATAATGGTCACATCCTCCACTAATTGTATCCTTTTTTAAATTCAGATTTGTATTTTTATCTGTGAGCTGGGTAGAGTAAAATATATTAGAAGATTCAGAGGCATGCTACTGTTCTTCCAGGTCTGACTTTTTCTAGTAGGATCTCTTTAATATAGTAGAACCTCAGAGTTATGCACACCTCAGGAATGGAGGTTGTAACTCTGAAATCTTCATAACTCTGAACAAAAAGTTGTGGCTGTTTTTTCAAAAATTTATAACTGAACTTTGACTTAATACAGCTTTGAACCTTTACTGTTCAAAAGAAAATGTTGCTTTCCTGTTGATGTATTTGCTTTTTTTGGAGGGAGGTGCCTCTGCTGCTGGCATATTTCTAGTTCCAAGTGACATGCATGGTTGACTGGTCAATTTTCAATTCTGGTGCTTGTAATTCTGAGGTTCTACTGTATCTAAAAGAGCACAGTCTGTAATAGTGGATCAGAACATTGATCCAGATTTCTGGTCACTTTGGCATTGATTTGACATTTTCCTTGCCCTGCCAGGGAATGTAGGTGTTGTGTTCACTCATCCTTTTTTTTTTTTTTTTTTAAAGATGAATGCGTGAGACAGGCTTTAAAAGCTTTTTAAAGAATAAGGTGATGGAAAGGCATTCTCAAACTGCATCCTTTCCTGCTGTTTTATGGGATATATTGAAGCTGTGCTTTTTGAAGTTCAGCTCATCATTTTTTTCTCCTAGGTAGGGAAAAAAGATAAAATCAAGACAGTAGAGCCAGTGTATTCCAAATTCAGATACCCTATTCCCTGAAACAGTATGACTCATCAAAAACAAGAATTAGCCTGAACTGCAGAGATGAAATCTAACTTAACTCTCAAACATTTCTGGATTGGGGTTTACCAGTTACAATAAAATAGAAGAATTTTTGGTCTATGAACTTAGAAGAGAGAAAAGAGAACAACCTATTGGAACAGAAAATAAATGGAGGTTCTTACCTGATCTAGAGTATCTACAAGGGCATTTGTGCTCCATTTTAATCTTTTATTCTCTTCTAAATTATAGGCCAACAGACAAGAATAAGTCATTTTTCTAACCAAGCTCCCATTGTCATTTTTATCAGTAAAAGAAGGGTCTGGTCTTGAAGGCTATGTCTACACTACACGCTTATTTCAAAATAACAGAGTACACAGCTACAGAGCAAGCCCATTGTTTTGAAACAATTTTGAAATAACGGGCTTCTTACTTTGACTTTTGTAACCCTCATTTCATGAGGAGTAAGGGAAGTCAAAGGAAGAGTGGTTTTCGTTTGCTTCCCTGCTGTGGAGACAGTGCCAAAAGCCTAGTTAAGCTACTTTGACTTCAGCTATGAAATTAATGTAGCTGATGTTGCGTATCTTAATTTGACTTTTGCGCGCAGTGTAGATGTACCCGAAAGAAAGAAAATAATGAGGATATTAGCTATTTGGCAATGGGTTAAAACAAGAATTATGGATGACAAAAATCAGCATGGTAAATGAAGTACAATTGGAATCTGGCAGATAATCTAAAGAGTAAATGTCCATTAAAACATCAGAAGCCTGGAAGCTTGCTGGGTGGACTCAAGAAGACCTCTTCCTTGTTGTAAATTTGGCACACCTTTCTCCAAATGGAGGAAAGAAAAAACACTAGGCAACGTGCTTCTCACTGTATTACCTCTCCTCTAAATGTCACGCTAAGTATATTTTCCTAAAATGATGGCAGGGGATCTTGAACTTCTGTTGCTAAGATTAATTTATTCTGAGCAGGCAAGTTTGGTTTGAAATCACTTCCCTGTAGATAATATTAAATAACTTTTGAGAAATAGAGAGATTATGCTAAGTAATATTACCTTGATCCTGTCACTATCCTTTCCAGGCACTATAAGAAGCTGTTTTTCAGGCAGATGTACTTGTACAATACATAGAATGGGCGATTCATATTACACTGTAATGTCGGATTAATTTTGGCACTTGAATTTAGGCCCTTATTTCCAACTATCCTCTGGTTTGATGTACAAACTAAGGAACATGTGTCAGATCCTTTTCTGTTTTACAGAGATTTTTGACAGGGATGAGCACTAGTCCTCATTATTCTTTTAAGTTGAAGACTCAGTGATAGAGTCTTCTATTCTTCACTAAAAACGATATGTTAATTTTCCCATATATTCAGTCCTGTATTACTTTAGTTTTCTCTTGCTTGAGCCAGTGTTAACATTTGATCACAAATATGATTAGAAAATACCCATCTCTCTTTTGAGACCTTATTCTCATGCTTTTGAGTACTTTAGTTATTCCACTTTAGTCAGAAAAAGCTAAACAGGGACTCTGCATAGGGAAAGTCTTCTTACGTTTACTTTAATTAAGCATGCACATATCATATAGTCATGGTACAGATTTAAGGTAAATTACTGTCATGAAAAATATGACAAACCTCCGCCTCCCAAGATTCATGCAGCAACCCTTGGGAACTCTGGAAGGAGGTTAGTACTAATAGTATCTTCTTTAACTCGATGATTTAAATAGTCTTTCTTGATATGAAGCATGTCTGTTTTTATGCAGTGGACGTCATCACAGAGTGTAATCATCCTGCAGGAAGTGTACTGTCCCAAAGTAAATTTAGCATGTCGTTGTACTAGTGAGGTAGCAGATTTGTGTTAAATTTACTATGGAAAGATCAGTGGTTTAAGCAGGACAGAATAGAAGATGTAGTTCCATCATGTGTGACTGTTATCTTGGGTTGCAGTGTTATATGGTGAGACAAGTGTTGCGTTATAACCTGGTAGTCAGGTGCAACAAAAGACAGAGAATAGGGAGAGGTTAAAAAAAAAAAGTGTGTCCCCAAGCAGGCTTCTAGCCAGCCAAGCTAAAGTGTGTAAAAGCAAATTAAAATGGATTTGAGGAGTAGACTGGGGATTCTTTTTCCCTTGCAAATTTTGATCCTATTTCTAGGAGAGTGGATTTCAAAGTATTTCAAAGATGAGATGTGATACAAAAGCTATGTATTATGTACTAGAAGGGGAGGGAAAGCTGACAGTGTGGATGAGTGGGTGAAGAGAATCAGTTTCACACACTGCCCTGGAGAGGGCAAGCTGATTTTCCTTTTGATGAATGTGGAACTCACAGATGCCATGCCTCTTCAACAGAAGCTGCCTCTGCTCTGCCAAATTAAAGGCAAAGGCTGCCTGCCCCAGGAATATAAACTGTTGTCTGCACTTCAGCTTGTTTTGGTGACTCCTTACCTCACTAGACAAGGTGTGTGTGGGGAGACCCGGGGGGCGGGGAGGGGGACAGGCGAGAGAATGGAATTCTCTTGAGCCAATGAAACAGAAGGTTCTGTTCAGTGTTCTTCTGGTATTACCTTTCTTGCTTCCTCTGCTAACACCTGATATACGGTACATTCACTGGTGAATGATGAAAAGTTTTCAGGGCTGATTGATTTAATTTGAAATCCATCATTAATTATTTTAAAGGAATAAGCTTGCCAGTTCATAAATTCAAGGTATGCTCACTTTCCTGAAACACTTGTTTTGCACTACCGAACCCTATTTCAGTTATTCCTACTATGCTTGTACCAAGTGTCTCAGCCTATTGATAGCATACAATGAATTCACATTTACTCTTTATTGTATTATGAAAAGAAAAGTAATTGTATCCTAGGAGCAGCTAAAGTAGGTGATATTTTTAGAGTCTAAATGTGAATAATGAAGGTTTGAATGACATACTGTTACTGCTTTGGGCTGTCCTGGTTGCAATAATGAACTAGTTTCACCTCACGGTTTATGGTATCATCACACATCTCTTTGTTTGCTGTTCTGCTACTATACATCAGTGGAATATGCCTCTGTACTTTTTTTCCCTGAGTAATTACACAGTGAATGCTGGATAGCATATAATAGCTGCTATCATAATGCCAATACGCTTTTCTGAAGTCTTTTTGTTATCTTGTTATTTGTAGAGAATATAGGCATCCTTACAAAGAAGTAAATCCCTTAAATAATGTTATCCTTTGCTTGCCCAATTATGAAAACAGCGCAAGCATTTAGGAGACACTGGGGGATTATGGATCCATGTACCCTAACTGAGGAATAATCTCCTTGCTCCAGGGACAATGATCCAAAGGGTGTGGAGAAAGAGAAACAAAACCCTAACCTGCTTTGAATTTTCTTTTTCCATTAGCAGTGTGATGCAACAAGAAATATTGAGCCAGACTCAGGGGGATGTAAGTGGCAGCGTAAGGTATATGGATCCATGCAGATTTAAATTCTGCACAGATGATGATGTGTAAGGTGACGCCCTCGGCTTTATCACACACCTTCTGACATGTTTTTGCTGGTAGCCTTGTCTGCTTCCTCAGGTCCTGGTTCTGGACTCCTGTGAAAGCTCTGCATGCAAGCTCTGCAAAACTGGCACTCCTTTTGCCAGAAATCATCCTTGACATAAAGCTGATAAAAGAAGGTGTGGCCTATTGCTTTTCACATTGACTATTCTAGGCTGCACCAACAGCCTGGGAAGGATTCCTTAAAAGGTAAGCAGACATGAGGCACAAAGGAAGGTCCTTTCATATGTCTGTAACTGGTTAAAAGATAGGAAACAAAGGGAAGGAATAAATCAGCTTCACAATGGAGAGAGGAAAATAGCGGGGTCCCCCAAGGATCTGTCCTGTGTTGTTCAACATACTCATATATGATCTGGGAAAAGGAGTGAGCAGTGAGGTGGCAAAATTTGAAGATGATGTAAAATTACTCAAGGTAGTTAAATCCAAAGCTGACTGAGAAGGGCTACACAATAGTCTCATTAAACTGGATGACTAGATAACAAAATGGCGCATGAAAATAAATGTTGATACATGCAAAGTAATGTACATTGGAAAACAAAATCTCAACTGTGGATATAAAATGCTGGGATCCAAATTAGCAGATACCACAAGAGATCTTGGAGTCATTGTCGATAGTTCTCTGAAAACACTTGCTCAAAGTGCAGTGGCAGTCAAATAAAATAACAATGTTAGGGACCAAAGTGATAGATAATAAGACAGAAAATATCATAATACCACTATATACTATATAAATCCATGGTATGCCCATGCCTTGAATACCGTGTGCCGCTCTGATTGTGCTATCTCAAAAAAGACATATTAGATTTGGAAGCGGTTCAGAGAAGGGCAACAAAATGATTGGAGGTTAGGAACAGCTCCAATTCAAGGAGAGGTTAAAAAGACTGACTGTTCAGTTTAGAAAAGAGACAACTAGCGGGGGAATATAATAGAGGAAATCCCAAATGGTGTGGAGAAAGTGAATAGGGAATTATTATTTACCCCTTCACATAACATAGGAGCCAGAGGTCACCAAATCAAATTAATATGCAGCAGGTTTAAAACAAAATGAAGTACTTCTTTGCATAACACATATTCAGAATGTTATAGAACTCATTGCCAAGGGATGTTGTGAAGGCTAAAAGTATAACTGGGCTCAGAAAGATCATATACATGCATAGATGATAGATCCATTGATGACTATTAAAGCTTGAACCTCTCTAGTCTGGCACCCTTGGGACCTGTCTGCTGCCAAACCAGAGAATTTGCTTGACCATGGGATGTCAATATTGTCTAGCAGCAACACTTCTACTGCTTACAGGACTCTTAGAAGACATTTAGGGGTAAATCAGAGCTCAATAACAGCACAGAATGCTAGGAGCCAGGAGTGGTGGCTGTAAACAAACTTTATGGGACCGTGGGAAACTTGGCCACACCCATGAAAAGTGGTCATCCAGCTAACTAAAATCATGCTGGAGCACAGATATTGCTGGATTAGAGTGATGAACTAGAGAGGATTAATCGATACCAAGATGTTCCAGGATGCACCCCAAATTCTGGGTATCCCTAAACCCCTGTCTGCCAGAAACTGGGACAGGACAAGACAGGGTGGCTCACTTGATGATTGTCCTATTCTGTTTGTTCCTTTCTGAACATCTGGCATGGGCCAAATGCTGGAAGACAGGATATTGGACTAGATGAACTATTGATCTATTGCAGTGTGGCCATTCTTGGGATTGAGCTGACTTACTTTAGGGATAACTTTGTAACCCAGTTGGCCCCTGATTTAAGTGCAAAGGTGGAATAAAACACTGGCTCAAACCCTGAGGTGACTTAAGAGGTGGGGGAATTATAAGTGAAGGAATTATACTCCATCTTGTAATTTCTGCCATAATGAAAACCACAGGGATTCTGTCGTGTGTGTGTGTGTGTGTGTGTGTGTGTGTATTCCTGGTAGAAGTACATTAGGTTGCATTTTTTTAACTTGATCGAAAGGTGCTTGCTATCTTAGACCTTCCTGACTTATTGAAACTTTCTCGGTTAAATTCAGTGTCATTAGCTGAGCTGCAAGTTTGTATTTGGCTTTCTGATTTTTGTATTCTTTTCACTAATACCAGAATTTGCTGTACAATAGACAACTTTTCCAGGACACATTCACAAAAAATTCCTGTGGAATAATGAATTATATTGATGACACCTTTTCATTAATAAAAATATTATACTTGAATGTACAGAAGATAGATACACCAATGCATTAGAAACTGATTTTCTCATGTGATGCAGCATAAATCATGTGTTCCTGCTATGCCTAATTATTCTTCTGCACCTCACTGACCTCTGAGGCATTTATGCTTAACCCTGGGGTTCTCCTTGCATCACAGAGGGAGAATTAATCATCCTTCACAAAACGGCAGATCACAGATCTGTCAGACTCTGTTAACAGTGTGTGTATAAATGTAGCTACTGGGAAATGATTCAAGAACAATTTAAAAGGAATTTCATGATGTATTCACACTATCCAATCTGAAACCAGATCAGGCATCTCTGATACCAGATCTGGCATCATGCATAACATAAAAATCTCTCATGTAGCACTCATTTGTGTGACAAGGAGCGTGAGCAATTATCAGTAACACTTTTTGGAATACACCAACCAAATTTGCATTTCTCAGGACAAAAAATGGGCTTTTATAATAATAAAAAGAAAAATGAAATCTTCTCATTGAATGGAAAGCCATAATGAATGTCAGCACATCTCCCAATGGGCACTATTCATGAATGTTGTCAACTTCTATTCAGACAAAATTAAAAAAAAAAAGAAAAGAAAAGAGGAAGAAAGAGAGAAACTCCAGAGAAAGTAACATTAGACATATTCCAGAACATTCCTTGAAAATAAATGTGTGTCTCAAAGAGCTAGGCTCGGATTCTGACCTAAGAACATTAGCCTGGTCTTTCTAATGTGTAATTATAGATGATAAAGTATCCTCTATAAACCAAACCCTAACTGAGTTCATTGTGGATCTCAAATGTGTCATTATATATGTTTAGTGGGTTATAGCATACTGGACAACAGGGGATCACTTGATAACTGCCTTGTCTACTGTCAGAAGACAGGATATTGGTTCTTGGCCTGATGCAATGCACCCATTTGTACATATTTTCAAGCTCTTTTCTGGGCCATACTCCCAGCTGGTACAAGCTTCCATTGAAGAGCCTGGGCTTCTGAGCTTAGATCTTTTTGGATTTTGTCCTTCTCTGCGTCCTTTGCCCTGTCTATCCCTATTTTAACGCATGGCAAATTTAGGAGCGCATAACTTACTCTTGATGAAGTTCTCCCTTATAGTTCCTACATTTAAAAAAAGAATGATATAAATTAACTATTTAGGGATTCCTTGTGTCCACATATCCCAATATTGACTGCAATAGTGAGAACCTTCTTCATGCTTTGTGAGTAGGCAAAGCTCTCTGGTGATCCTGGAAATCCTCTGTACGAAATGTGTGCATGCTTTTGGTGGGACTATTGGTGATGTGTGAATTGTGGGCAGCATCTGTAGGCTGCCGAAGTGCAGACAATTCTGAATTTTTATGTGCCTGACAGACTGAATTCTCAACCTGGGGATAGAAAAAAGATTTTGTGACCACCCATCCTTTTTTATAGCTGCATGTGAGAACAGACCAGGCTTTATTAGAGCGATACTCTGTTAGATTTTTTTTATTACAACATGTGGTCATGGTATGAAAAAGAATCTCTAGAGAGCTTCAGGTTCCCCATGATTGATACATGTAAACTGTACCATACCTCCTCCTGCTGTGATCATATCTTGCCAGCTTAGCTATGTCAGGTCTAGAGTGGCCAGTACCTACATGGAATATCTTTAAAAAGCACATCTAGTGGTAGAAAGTGGAGTTGGTTCAATACCATCATTTTCTCCTTTAAATCAGGGCTGAATCAATATCATACAACATTGTAGACCAACAGAGGGATGGCCAGTTCCTGAGAAGGGAAGGGAGAGTCTGAGCCTAGAGGTTCTAAATATGAACCCCACCTTATACCTCAGAGGGCATATGGGAATGTGCTGGTGGAGGGAATGGAGGTTATTTTCTTCTCATTAGTCAGCTAGGAAGAGTTGAGGGAACCAATAGGCTCTGTCTGCTCACCTCCTCTTAATTGTATGCCTTCCCAGGCATGCAGGAGACATCTTGTTGTAGTGCTGCTGAGAAAGCTGCAGCAATGCCCTGAAAGGGAGATTGCAGGAGGGCTTATGGCTGCAGCTGCTAGGTCAAGTCTGTGCTTCACCATGCCTAGGAGAATCTAAGGTAAAGCAGTAGCAGCAGCAGCAGTGAATAGAGCAGAATCTACTCCTCTGTGAGAGCTAGGGACTGGGCAGCAGCTAGAATAGAAGTTATCTCTGGGGTAAGAGATAGGAGACAGGCTGCAGCAGCTTGAAATGAACCAAGACCCTCTCCAGAATGCACTGGTCAAGTCTCCAGCATAGGAAAAGCAGAGGGATGCAGCAAGCCAAGCCTCCTGAAGGCACTGAGAGTTATGGCAGCTGAGGTGGGCAGTGATTCTTCTTTGGAGCTATGTGGGGTGGATTGTAGGCTTGAGATTCACCCACCAGGATTAGACAGTTTCTCAGCAGCCCTGAGCAATGGAAGGGGGATAGGACCCTCTTCCCCGGGAGTGTAGGATAAGAAGAGTCTACGCTGACCCTACTGTTAGATAACAGGGATGCGTAAAGACTCTAAACCAGCCCACTTTGTCTGTAATTACAGAAGACATCAGATACAAGCTCACTGTCTGGATTCGAAAGTGTGCTAGCTCCAGCAGTCGGCAGCTGGTTACCAGGTGGATTGCAGCACAGTGTCAGGGCTGAGGAAAAGGGGCATGTTTTAGAATCAGCCCATATCTCTTTTGCATTTGTTGATGGGTTGACTACATGCACCCAAATATTCTAGTTACAGCCTAGAGGAGAAAGATCTTGGGGCCTGTTCTGGGGTAAATTTGAGAATTAGGATTCAGAGGGATTTATATGATATTGCCTCAATCTCTAGCAAAGATATAGGCTAAAGTGGCTTGCTCCAAGAGGTAAATGAGGTTTTTGAGTAATGTTGCTCTACGCTGTTGAAAAACTGCAGTCCACCTGGTGATGGGCTGTGGGCTGTGGTGGGCTGAATTTTAATGTGAACAAAACTATTCTTTTTTCCCTGTGTCATAAAGGGGTTATCAAAGGATAACTGATTCCTTAATGTGGTTTGGATACTATCTTGTGCTTCAAAACTTGAACTTTCATTGAAACAAAACAATAAGTAACTCACTAAACCTTATGGTTATAGATTCTATTCTGTACTACTAGGTATGACATCCCCCTGGGCATGAGCTGGACTTTTGAACAGTGATGTGTTGCCTCCTTAATTCTCCAGCCCAGGGCTTGTCTTACACTGCTTTCTAGTGAAAAGCTAACACTCTAGGCTGTGCTCACACAACTATTAGTATGTAAAAGTACTCACAGCAAAGTGATATGAATTCTCCCCAGCCACTCATAAATTGTGTACAGGGTGACATCCACAAATCCCTCAGACCCAAACTGGCACCCCAAACATGTATGTCTACACTCCCTTGATCAGAGTAAGCTCATAAATTGGCTCATCATTTCATCAAATGAAATAATCATGCTATAGTTTTTGTTAACCTGAGTAGTGATTCCCCAATCAAAACCACACTGGCTTAGATAGAAGAATAAAACAAGTTTATTAACTATGGAAAGATAGATTTTAAGTGATTACAAGTGTTTAAGTGTTAAAGTCAGAGTTAGTTACAAAAGAAATAAAATATAGAACTCTAACCTAATTATTAAACTTTATCAAGTTAGGCAGGGCTTGAAGAAAGCAATTTTTTCACCCCACCAGATGCTGCAGACAGTTCACCAGCTGAATCCCCTTACAGTTTGGGACCAGTCCTCTAATTCAAAGTTCTTTCTTTGTTTTCTAAATTATCTTTCTCTGTGAATAGAGGTGGGCAGGGAGAGGTAATCAAAAAGCCATTGTCTCTTATTTTATACCCTTTTCCTCCCCTTGAGGAACACCCCTTCCTCCTAGATATAGATAATGCAGTCTCCTGTGCACTTGAAACAAAAACAGGACTATGTAGCACTTTAAAGACTAACAAGATAGTTTATTAGGTGATGAGCTTTCGTGGGCCAGACCCACTTCCTCAGATCAAATAGTGGAAGAAAATTGGCACAACCATATATACCATGTGCCAATTTTCTTCCACTATTTGATCTGAGGAAGTGGGTTTGGCCCATGAAAGCTCATCACCTAATAAACCATATTGTTAGTCTTTAAAGTGCTACATAGTCCTGTTTTTTGTTTCAGCTACACCATACTAACACGGCTGCATCTCTATCACTATCCTGTGCACTTGTGATTCTCAGGTGAATTGTGAATATCTTGCTTGTTCCTTCTGTGTACATGACATTAGGAATGATATGCAAGGCCTTTGTTTACAGTCCTTTGTTATTTCTGAGGAGCTGTCTACAGTGTTCCCCAGTTTCACAACATGATTTAGTAACAAAGGTATATTGACATTTCATAACTCCATGTACAATGTCGATACACACATTTTAAAAGGACAATAATGATCAGTGGCCCATGACTTTTCAAATGATACCTCAGAAGGAGTACTTTGTAGAAAATATATCATAGCCATATGACAGGCGTGAATATGGGGTTATAGGTTGTTATTTGGGGTGTTCTTATATCATGCTCTTATATCATCACAATAAGTTCTTATATCATGTTCATCCCCATATTATCTGAGAAAAGATAAGCATTAATTAAGTGATAATGTTCTGATGTCTACCTTAGTGCGCAGATAGCCTGAAAGAGCAACTCAGGCATGTGACCAGTGGCATTCATTAAAGTGGGCTGATAATCCAAAATCTCATGATAATTTATGATAAAGTTACTAACTATTGCATTGCTGATCAGTTATTTTATGAAGCTATGTACATTCTACAGCAGGGGTGGGCAAATACCAGATTTGGTCTGCCAGGGTTAGCCCCTGGCGGGCACCCACACCACCGTATTTAACTGCACCTCTGCAGGTACGGGAGATAACAGCTCCTGTTGGCAGTGGATTGCCATTCCCAGCCAATGGGAACTGCAATCATCCATACCTTTGGAGGTGCATGTAAATATAGCAGCAACAGCCCACCAGGGGCTAACTTGGTGATTCGTCACTGTTTTATTGACCACCCCTCTTCTATAATGACTGACACTCCATGCTGGTGTCATTAGAATTTAAAGCTTTTTGTTTGGGTTTGTTTCCACATTGATGTCTGTATATTTGAGTGTTATTTAAGCTATGTTTGTGTGGTAGTGAAGATAAATCTCTGATAAAATTACAATTAAAATGCAAAGCATTTTAATGATTTAATGAGCATGTTAATAATTAAAGCTTTTTGGGTCACGTTACTCCTGACAGTGACTAACAATTCTCCCTGCTGCAGACTACATCTCCTTGCCAGAGGGTAACTAGTTTTGGAATGCTTTTTATACTGCTACATGTTGTCCTTTAGGCTAGATTCCAGGGCTCAGTATTGAGTGAGGAACTAGAAAACTGGATCCACAGGTATCGAAGTAGCATGAACAAATATTGCAAAAGAACATAAGAATGGACATACTGGGAAGACCAAAAGTCCATCTGCCCCAAGGTGCTGTCTTTTGATAAGGGCCCATGCTGGGTGCCCCAAAGGACATGAACATAACAGTTCATCATCAGATGACCCTTTTCCAGTTGCTCATTCCCAGCTTGTAGCAAACAGAAGACAGGGACACCATCCTTACCCATCCTGGCTAACACCCATTGATGGACCTCTGCTCCATGAATTTATCTAGTTATTTTTTGAACTCTGTTGTAGTCTTGGCCTTCATATCATCCTCTAGTAAAGCGTTCCAAAAGTTGACTATGTGATGTGTGAAGAAGTACTTCCTTTTATTTGTTTTAAATCTGCTGCCTATTTATTTCATTTAGTGACCCCTGGTTCTTGTATTATAAGAAGCCACTCCAGACCCCTAATAATTTTTCTGCCCTCAAGATAGCTTTTTCGAGATGAGATGACCACATCTCCATGCCACATTCAAGATATGGAATATAGAGGCAATATGAAAATCTTATTATCTATCTGTTTCATAATGATTTTCAACATTCTGTTTGCTTTTTTGGCTGCTACTGCCCATTAAGTAGCTGTTTCCAGAGAACTATCTACAATGGCTCCCAGATCTCTCTCTTGAGTAGTAACAGCTAATTTAGTCCCCATAGTTTTATAGATATAGTTGGGATTATGTTTTCCAATGTGCATTAGTTCGCATTTATCAACGTTAAATGTCATCACCCATTTTTGAGAGATCCTTATGTAGTTCTTTGTCATCCTCGGTCATCAGTGAAGTAGGGAAAATGGAAAAGGCAACACATAATGGAAACTGATGTACCATGACCATAAATGTCTAATTTTAAAAATGTACCCTGGAATGTGGATTCTTTTGTGCTCCCACATACCATAACTAGTACTGAAAGGCTATTCTCTGCCCTTCTTACCATGGCCTTGCTTACAGCATATAAGCTATATTCTTATTAACCCAATAAGAATAAAAATGGACTGACCATTTCACTGACCAAAAATTCCTTGAAAAAGTCACTGTGTTGTTGGCCGGTGGCACTTTTAAAGAAATTGAGCTGATATTGAAACCAGACCATTTGTTCTGGAGTGAACCACTCTTGTCTAACCACTGTTGTCTTTTATTTTAAAATTCCCCAAACAAGGTGAATAGATGCATCATTTAATCATAGATATCAGAGAGTAGTTATTAACGGTTCACAATCCTGCTGGAAAGGTATAACAGGTGGGGTTCTGCAGGGGTCTGTTTTGGGACTGGTTCTGTTCAATATCTTCATCAACGATTTAGATATTGGCATAGAGAGTACGCTTATTAAGTTTGCAGATGATACCAAGCAGGGAAGGGTTGCAACTGCTTTGGAGGATAGGGTCATAATTCAAAATGATCTGGACAAATTGGAGAAATGGTCTGAGGTAAACAGGAGGAAGTTTAATAAGGACAAATGGAAAGTGCTCCACTTAGGAAGGAACAATCAGTTTCACACATACAAATGGGAAGTGACTGTCTAGGAAGGAGTACAGCAGAAAGGGATCCAGGGGTTATAGTGGACCACAAGCTAAATATGAGTCAACAGTGTGACACTGTTGCAAAAAAAGCAAACATGATTCTAGGATGCATTAAAAGGTGTGTTGTGAGCAAGACACGAGAAATCATTCTTCTGCTCTACTCTGCGCTGATTAGTCTTCAGTTGGAGTATTGTATCCAGTTCTGGGCACCGCATTTCAAGAAAGATGTGGAGAAATTGGAGAAGGTCCAGAGAAGAGCAACAAGAATGATTAAAGGTCTAGAGAACATGACCTATGAAGGAAGACTGAAAGAATTGGGTTTATTTAGTTTGGAAAAGAGAAGACTGAGAGGGGACATGATAGCGGTTTTCAGGTATCTAAAAGAGTGTCACAAGGAGGATGGAGAAAAATTGTTCTCCTTGGCCTCTGAGGATAGGCAAGAAGCAATGGGCTTAAACTGCAGCAAGGGAGGTTTAGGTTGGACATTAGGAAAAAATTCCTAACCGTCAGGGTGGTTAAACATTGGAATAAATTGCTTAGGGAGATTGTGGAATCTCCATCACTGGAGATATTTAAGAGTAGGTTAGATAAATGTCTATCAGGGATGGTCTAGACAGTACTGGGTCCTGCCATGAGGGCAGGGGACTGGACTCGATGACCTCTCGAGGTCCCTTTTAGTCCTAGTAGTCTATGATTCTATGATTCTATGAGATATGCAGGGCTGGAAGGGACCCTGAGTGGTCATATAGTTCAGCCCGCTGCTCTGAAGCTGAGCCAACTAAACCTAGCTCTTCCCTGAGGGTATGTCTACACTACCACCCTAGTTCGAACTAGGTACTCCACGAGGAGTAACGGTAGTTCAAATTAGAGATCCTAATTCGAACTACCTACTCCGTGCTGCATGTAGCCGCGGGCATTTAAAAATGGCGCCCGCCCGGCAAGATGCAAATGAAGCCCGGGATATTTAAATCCCGGGCTTCATTTGCAACTTCGAATGCCTACATTAACCGCCCTAGTTCGAACTAGGGTGGTAGTGTAGACATACCCTGAGATGTATTAGTCAAAGCTATTCTTATAAACCTCTAATGATGGGAATTCTACAACCTCCCTTGGAAATCCATTCCAGAATTTAACAACCTTTATAGTTACAAAGCTTTTCCTAATATGTAACTTAAATCTCCCTTGCTGCAGATTAAGCCCGTTACTTCTTGTCTTGTCTTCAGTAAGTGTGGATAATAATTGATCACAGCTTTTAACATATTTGAAGACTGCTATGAAGTTCCCTCTCAGTATTCGTTTCTCAAGACACAAGTTCAGTTTTTTTAACCTTTCCTCATATGTCAGGTCTTCTAAATCTTTAATCATTTTTGTTGCTCTCCTCTGGATTCTCTCTAAATTATCCACATCTTTCCTATAGCGTGGGGCCCAGATCTGGATACAGTACTCCAGCCGAGGCTTCACCGGTGCCAAATAGAGTGGGACGATTAGCTAATAATGATGTCACTATTTCCTATAACAGTGCACGGGAGATCCTGCCAGTAATATAATATGTACTTTGTTCATTTTCTTGTTGTAAGTGGCAATTGTTTTATGTAAATACATAAACCACATTTTGTTAACTTGACCTGAAATGAAATATACTGTACTCAATCTAAATATTTATATGGTTCCCACCCATAATATCCAAGTGCCTATCAGCTACTTAAACACAATTACAGGAAATGATGCTACATGAGGTCTTGCTTGGAGAGCTCAGCATACACTGTGCTAACGGTAGAATTTGATTCCCTGCGTGTATTTCTGCAGTAGTAAATGGAGCCTCATTTTCATTTACAATCTTTTTTTTTTGTAAAAGTGACTTAAAATGAGAAGGCAAAGTATTGTTAGATTCATTAGTAGACTTACTCCATTTTGAAAAAAACAGAATGAGATAATAAAAGTTGCTGCTGCTTCTGTTGAAAAAGAGAACTTGTTTATAAAGTACCAAGGTGAGTCACAATATGAAATATACTGAGACCAGTCCAAAAGTTCTTACATGTTAGTATGACTGAGCCAATAAGCTTACAGAATTTTAGGCTAATTGCTAATTTATTTTCTAATTCATAGTCTTAAACCATCTTTGTGCAATCCATATCGGGCAAGGTAATTCAATACCATGATCAGCTTCTCCATTACTTCTTTACAGCTTGTTGTTATGCTTAAACAAAGCACATGAGATCTTTTATATGAAAAAAGGCAGTACGCCGCATTTATTGAGAATACAACAGTAGCATGTGCTTTTCAGTCACCCCCCCCCCCACAGTCCCGCCAGTCGATGTTATAGTCATCAGTCCAGAGTCTGAATCAATCTTGTGGCCAGCCCGATCAATCACAGTGGGGGAGCCAGGCTCTGTTGGTCGTGCGATCCAATGCTCCTGGAGTTAGTGGCAAGACGAACCCAAAGTCCCACAGCAAGCACCCTGCTTTTTATAATCCTTTTCTCTGTTGAAGTCTATGGATTTCGCTGTGTCAGTCTGTGTCCAGTGTGTTATCTTGTTGATGTCAATCATTCCCAAAACATCTCCGAGAGGCTCATCCTGTAATCAATTGTCTTTTAGGGGTGCTAGCTTCACTTTAGAGTCGTCATTCTGCCAATCTGCCAATCCTTGACCATGGGTATGCCCTGATGCTGATGAATCTGTCTTCACCCGCATTACCCCTCCTTTCTTGGCCATCTGGCTCTGAGGATGACCATCACACCTTATCTTGATACATACATTACACATCCACACATAAACAATTTTTACAGGGACCTTCAAAGAAAAGCATAAACAACAGTGTTTTATATTGAGCAAAAGCAAAAGACATTATAAATTAAGCCCTAATCAAAACAATTCACATTGAGATTCGAGCCTTCAGCATTCCTCTAATCTTATTAACATAGACACAATACAAGATTCTGTCTCTCACTTACTAGATCTTAAAACAAAGAAATATATATTTAACTAAAGGGCTTAATTGGTAAAATGTTAAATGTGTTGCATTATATTACTACATTAATAAACCTAAAATACAAATATAAAAAGATATAAAAGTCTTACTCCAACATCGTTTCAAGCAAATTGAATTCAGCCACTCACCAGTCTTTTTAAGAAATAAAATTATGATATCTGCTACAGTCCTCTAGGAGCTAGAGAGGAAAGTTGGTGGTACACTTAATATGGTGCATTAGAAGTTCAGGAGACTTGTAATACTACCCTCTGTTACAGATTTCCAGTATGACCTTGGCTAAGTCACTTATAACAAGGGCCCTTCCAATTTCATGATCCATTTTGGTCCATTTCACAGGTCACAGAATTTTAAAAATTGTAAATTTCATTATTTCAGCTTTTCTTTCTTTCTTTCTTTCTTTCTTTCTTTCTTTCTTTCTTTCTTTCTTTCAATAAATCTTCAATGAACAGAGCAGGTTATAAACAAGTGCTTCCTTTTGTTTGTTAACTTGTTACTATTAATTTAATTTGGTGACCCTTAGTTCTTGTATTATGAGAAAAAGTAAATAACTTTTCCTTATCATGACCACAGTCATGATTTTGTAGACCCCTCTCATATCCCCCTTAGCCATCTCTTTTATAAGCTGACAAGTCCCAGTTTTATTAATCTGTCCTCATATGACAGCCTTTCCAAACCCCTAATAATTTTTGTTGCCATTTTCTGAATTTTTTCAATGCCAAAATAGCATTTTTGAAATGAGGTGACCATATCTTCACACAGTATTCAAGATGTGGGTGTAGCATAGGTTTATATAGTGCCAATAAGATATTCTCTGTCTTATTCTCTGTCCCTTTTAAAATTATCCCTAACATTTTCAAATCATGTTAGTAGCTGATCTCTGCTGAAATCTTTTAGCATCTCTACTGAAGCACTTCAGTGAGGTTAATTTAATCCTCCTCAGGCTTCCCTCCAAACCTCATTGCCCATCACCTAGGGTTCCTCCTTGCTTCCCCGATTCCTTTGTAATCAAGGGAACTAGCTATAAGGCCTTCAAGTCTAAGTATCCAATCAGGTTTACTCTATCCCTTACAAGTCCTTCACATAAATGTGTGTATGTACATAGGGGAACTGGCAGCCTGCGTGGACTCTTGGGCAAAGTGTGTGTGTGTGTGTGGGGGGGGAGTTCTGCTCTCCTGGAAAGGGTGGGACCTTAAGCAGAAGGTGCAGTGCCACCCCAAGTGCACCATGCTAGCCCCTAGGCAGTCCTCAGCACTGCCTGGAGAGCACGTCCTGCAAGCCCTTAGTGCTGACCGGAGTGCAGGGTACAGTGCTCTGGCAGCGATTTAAAGGGCCCAGGGCTCTGGTTACTGCCGCTGCCACAGTAGCAATGGCAACGGTCAGGAGCGGTAGGCCCCTTTGATCCAGGTCCTGGGGCAATTGCCACCTTTGCCAACCCTCCTCTCCCCCATCGGCAGGCTTGTATGTACATATATACAATTTTGTGATCCTTTAAAAGTCAACCCTTTTATATTATCTTCGGTAACATAATTAAGACATTTTCGGTTTTCCTGAGACATAGGCTGACTAGGCATGTGGACATTTTTGAATTACTTTCTACTATTTTTTGTCCCCTGAATGAAGTTATTGGTGCACTTTCTGTGATTCTTCAGCTGGAAGTTTTAGTAACCTTGACTGATCACATTTAAAAGGTTTCTTACTGAGTGAGAGTTATAATGAAACTGTTATTTATTTAAGAGCAATGACACATGAAAAGTTATATGACATTACTAGATTCTGTCACATATTAAGAAAGTGATGAGAAATTAGATAGCTCAGGGAGCTGGTAATGGGACACAGAGTCTTTCTGGCAGCATTTTCAAGATCATTCAGCACTGGGCTAATTCTGTTCCCAAAGAAATAAATGCTGAAACTCTCTTTGACTTTTATGGGAGCTGAGTTAGGCCAACACTGAGTGAATACTGTGAAAAACTCACCCTTCATCTCTGGATCCCTGCTGTGAATTTGGATCAGTAACGAATTACTCTAATTACAATCTGATGGCCAATTCCTGCCATGTACTGATGGTCTCAGTTCAGTGTCTACAGACAGGATTACAAATCCATCAACACCATGGCAGTTTTGCTGGTAGTCCACAAACTGAAAGGCCACAGGAAGGCTATGGCAGTAAGGCTAGAAATTGAATAGGCTTGGAGGTCAAATTATCTTTACCCTATCAGATGTCCCTGTAGATGAATGCTGAAATACATAGCTGGGCAGTGTAGGAAATGTTCCTTTGGTGTTGCCCAGGCAGCAATTCTCTATTGGTTATGTACAGAAGTACAGTGTTCACAGCGGTCTATCCAACATTTCTAATAAGAAAAAATAATTTCACAGAAAAGCAATACATGTATTAAAGATCATATTACTACAAATCCTCCCACAAATACAGATCCCTCTTAAATGTTTAATACTACTACTCAATTTTTTTAATTTGAATAATTATTTTAAAATGTAAAATAACTTTTAAAATGTATTTTTCAACAAATTCCTTATGAAAATAGGAACTAATATTCAATATTAAGTAGGCTACCTAGCCCTACATTATACTTTGTGTATAAAATATAAACAGTGGTACAGAATGCGGCAAGTGCCATGATGTTATTGAAAACAGTCTGGTTTTACCCCTAATTATTTCAGTGGTCATGAGTAAAGAGTAAGCATGAAGCAGACACCAGAGTATAGAAAATTATAAACCCCATCTAATATGGGTAAGTAATTAGAAAAATAAATTAAAGAGGAAAAAATTAGAGAAAAGAACCATGCAAATAAGTAAATTATTTCTCCACAAAGATAGCTAGAATCTGAAGTTCAGGAATGATTTCCACATGAAGTCATAGTTCTTTAACTTCTGAGGATACAAAATGGAAGCCTGTTTGCTTATGGCTATGGAAATGATTCCTCTATCTTCTGTAGTCAGGTTGTACTTCTGCAATACCACATTAGGACAAGAAGCAGTGGGCGTAAATTGCAGCACGGGGGGTTTAGGTTGGACATTAGGAAAAACTTCTTAACTATCAGGGTGGTTAAACACTGGAATATATTGCCTATGACGGTTGTGGAATTTCCATCACTGAAGATATTTAAGGGCAGGTTAGACAGACAGGGATGATCTAGACAGTGCTTGTTCCTACCGTGAGGGCAGGGGACTGGACTCGATGACCTCTCTAGGTCCCTTCCAGTTCTAGTGTTCTATGATTCTATGACTGTCTGATTATTACTGGTTCTATCATTTAAAGAGCAGGAGTTCCCAGTGTACAAACCTGGAGTTAGAAACTATTTCTGATTCTGCCAGTGAAGGATATGACAGGACTTAGTGTTGTCCAGAATAAGAAGTATTGGGAGGGGGGTTTATGTTACATTCAAGTGTCAAGACAATTGTTCTAAATCCCAAACAATGTGCCAAATCATAGCATCATCCAAAACACACAACCAACATTTAGCCTCAGGTAAAATACCCAGCTGAGGGGAACCAATATGTCTTTGATTCAGTTTATTACTTTCCACCTCTGAAGTTTCCATTAGTATTTGAAGTAAAAAAAAAAATTGCTTGTATTCTTCAACCTTGTTGGTAGCCTGCTGGTTTTCCATACTCTTCTGTGCTCCCCTGCTTATTGTCTATTCTGCTTCAGCAGTTTTAGCAGATACACGTGGATCAGCAAGTTGGCTGCTTTCTATGGGTTTTGGTTATACTAGGTAGTGTGAGTTCAACAAAAATTTGTTTTTCTGCCGATACTAATGGATTATACTTTCCATATAATACAGTTATGGTGTTAGAAAGTTTCACCTGGAGAATGATAGCAAAAGAACTTCATAGGTTGGCCTTTGACCAACCAATGGATGGACATTCATAGTTAAAGATAAATTCTGAACTCAACAGGGCGACCTGCAGATCATATGAAAGCCGTGCCTCAATGTGATGAGGTAGTGGAGCTTTGATTTTTATCTGTTAGCTCTTGTTCATTTTAGTCAGCAGTGTAATATTCTTGTCAAGCGGTATTTAATTTGAATTTTCCACTTTTAGTTTGAATTCTATTTTACTTGGGAGGAAACCTTGCTGTGCTTGGGACCACACACTATCCCACTACTATCTGGTGTTATATTTCCTTTAGGGTTTTTAAGTTTATAATTTTGTGGAGGTTACCTGCCTCAGATCTAAAAGTACAAGTAGCCTCACACATGCTTCATGCATGGTGGTCAGATTTCTATCCAGCTGCTAGTCTTACATACTACCAAAGAATATTTAAATTAAGGGATTTTATGGTAAAAGAAAGTGTACATATTTTAGGAAGGCTCATAACAACTTCTTAGATTCTCCATTGACCAGTTCTTTTTATATCCAACTGAAATTATCTGCCTCTAGATGAGGGGTTGGGGAACCTCTGGCATGCCAGCTGCATGCAGTTTATCAGGATTAGCTGCTGGCTGGTTGTCAGTTTGTTTATCTGAGAGTCCACAGGCATGGCTGCTCGCGGCTTCCCAATCACTGTGGTTCACCATTCTTGGCCAATGAGAGCTGCAGAAAACAGTGCAGGCCAGGGACATGGGTGGACTGGCCCGACAAGGACGGACTGGCCTGATGGGATACCGGAAATTTCCTGGTGGGCTGTTGTCCTAATGGACCATAATATCCACCGTAAAGCTTTTAATACCATGGTCACCAACCCATCGATAACGATCGACTGTTTGATCATGAGGGCTCAACCAGTCGATCTCGAGGAGTTCGGGGGCCCCCTCTCCTATTTCCCTCCATCTCCAAGAAGCCCCACTACCTACCTCCAGCGACAATGGAGGTAGTGGTGGCTCCTGTGGGGTGGATGGAAGTCCGGCAGCTGTGCCCCACTTCCAGGGGCTCCAGAAGTGCAGTGGCTGCTCCCCTCCCCCAGGTCTGTGGCGTGCCGGGAACTGGCATGGCGTGGTGGTGCAGGGCAGGGGGGAGTCCCGAGACGAGGTGTGCGCAGGGGCTTTCCCTCATCTGCAGGGGGGGAAGGGGGAGTCATCTATGGAGGGGGCGCGTGCTGGGGCTTTCCCTTCTCTGCGGGGGGGAGGAGGGAGTTGTCCCTGAAGGAGGCCTGTGCTAGGGCTTCCCTCCTCTGCGATGGGAGGGGGAGAGGAGAGGAGTCCTGGGAGGAGGCGGGTGCGGGGGACTCCCTGCCCCCACTGGCACCCTGTCCCCTGCCCCCACCCCAGCACCCTGTCCCCTGCTCCCACTGGCACCCTGTCTCCTGCCCCAGCACCCACTAGCACCCTTCCCTAGTACCATGTCCCCTGTTCCCACCAGCACAGTTGGGGCCACATTAGTGAGGTTTAGGGGGTTTTGGGGGGAGGTTTTTTTTGCATCTCACTTGTGTGGCCCCAACTGACTTTTCTGTGAGTCAGTGACCCCTGATTCAAAACAGGTTCCCTGCCCTTCTCATAAATAAAGACAATGCAGAAATGTTTTGTGTCTGACATAGTATTTTATTTAAAAATGAAGCCTGGCCAACAAACCCCCAATTGGGGCCAAGCTCCCATCTGGCTGTAGCATCATAACACTCCTGCACCTGCCCCCAGATCTTAGATCTGAGCCTATCATACACTGGAACCCCCTGCCCTGAGCCCTGACATACTCCAGGAGTTTTTCCAGGATTCCAGAGATATCCCAGAAAACCTCTTCCACGTCCACGGATGCGTTTGTTCTTCCACTTTTTTTAGTGGAAGAGCAAACATGCTCTTTCAGCAAGCCCTGTATTCCTCGTTCCATGAGGAATAAGGGGGCTTCTGAAAGAAGGGGTTTTTCTGACATTTGGTCCCGTCCAGACAGGCCAAATGTTGGAAAAACCTCTTCATACAGAAGAATCGAAAAAAAGTGTATAAGGGCTGGGGATCGCAAGTGATGGAGAGGAGAAGAATAGAGAGGGCGGGGTTTCAAGGAAGGGGTGGGTCTTGGGGGAAGGATTGGGTGGTAGATCTTAGCTTGTTCTGACATTTAAAAAGTGATCTTGGGTGTAAAAATGTTGGCGACCGCTGTTCTAATACCAAAAAATCTATAATACCAAAATTCAAAATGTTTCCAAATAAATCTGAAGCGGCGGAGGCCATGTGTGTATATGTGTGCGGTTGGGCATGGGCTCTGCACTGGCTCAGCCTTGGTTTCTTTGGCGCCAAAGTGAATGATGTCGCATTATGGTTGAAATCAACGGAATGGACGTGCGATGCGCTATGCGCGATGGTGCATGACAGCAATGTGTAGGCCTGCTTTGTGCAACGGTGGAATCGGTGATGGAGTCGCTCAAGTCTTGACCAGCAAGTAGGGAGTACATAGTGGTTGGTTGAGTTCTATTATCATCTGTCATTGTGGGTGTGTGGGTTTCCGTAACTGGCAATAAATAATAGTGCGAATACAGTGTAAACGAATAAAGATAGTGTGTTTGAAAAAGTGAAAAAGTTGGCCGTTCTCAACCCATTTCCCAGGCCTATTTTGACTGCCAGTCCGCCCCCTGTCTTGGACCTGATTGCCAAAGGCTGTCGAGGTGGTAAGAATGCTGTTGGAAGACCCTTTGACTCCTCCAAGAAAGATGCTCTTGGTAGCAGAAGGACAGCAAGCAAGCATAGAGATTGGGACAAAACAGGTTTTAAAAGCCTCCATATATATTAGGGGTTGAATTTCTGTCCTCGTTCCCCACTAATTAATTCTGACTTCATAAAGATCAATGATTCACAAAGGGAAAATGGTACTAAGGTGATTTTTATTAGTCACTTTGCAAATCTGTGAATGGCTTTGCCTGTCAAAGGCTCCCATTGATTCATACTAATAATAATCTACTATGCATTAAGTAGTCCATTTGTATGAGTGGAGGTCATTAAATCTCTCACAAGAACCTAGTGGAAGAAGAATTGGATGAGTTCCATTTGGACATGTTGTCATATCTCAAGTAAGATATTTCAGAGTATTGTTTAAGAAAAATGTTTATGAACCTGGGGGAAGGATAATGTGTATCACTCTCTCTAAACCTGCAAGTCATTTTGTAATACCGTGACTGTAGCCACTTTTCTTTTTTATTCAAAATGTCAGGTCCCTGTCCTCATTCTCCTAATCACCACTGAGATTCTGTGCATTGCCTCATTAGGAATCATAGAAAGTAACTCTTTTGTGTGTATATGTTTGCTTTCTTTAACCTGTAATTAACTTTCTTATTTCTTTTTCCTAATTAATAAATCTTTAGATACTTTGTTACAGGATTGGCTACAGGCATTATCTTTGGTGTGAGATCTAAGATACAAATTGTTCTGGGGTAAAAGACTGATCTCTTGTGACTGGAAGCAACCCGAATATTTTGTAACTTCTTATGGTGCAAGTGACTATATATCATTAAGGATAGTTTGCCTGAATGGCAAGATATATTGTGAGTTGGTTATAGTAGTAACCAGGGTAAGGTGGTTATTATGATGGACCACCCCCTCCATACTTTATGAAATGGACTTATGGACATGAGTTTATGTAACTCAAAGGTGCTTTGAGCAAATTTTTTCATGTAACCTATCGATCTGCATGTCACAATCCGCTGGTTCTGTTAACCTTGCTTCAATGTATGTATCATTTCTGTGTGTAAAATTAGATAAATGGAGTGGGGAATACTTTGTGGGTTTCAAATGTATGAATCAGAGACATGGAGGTGTTACTCTCAACTGTTAAACAATCTCTTTTGTCCTAAAGTCTGAGCAGTGGGTGGTAGGGAGTGGCCTCAATGCCTTAACAAAAAGAATAGGAAAGCAGAGGCCTTGGTCTTTTCGCTGGGCTGCACTGGAAGGAAAGGACCCGAAGACCCCAGGGTGGGGAGACAGCTCTGGTTTGGAGGGGCAGCTGGAAAAGAGGTTTTAGAGTGAGTTTGAGTAAAGTTTGTACTGAGGTTTCAGTGTAGAATTAGCCAAGTGTTTTTGTTTCTTTTGATTTGCAACCCACTTTGCGCTGTTTGTTCTCACTTATTCTCACTTAAATTCTACTGTTTCTACTTAATAAAATCATTTTCATTTTCTATCAAACCCAATGTAAATAATTGTTACGGGGTCAGGGGGGGTGGGGCGGAAGAAAAGGGGCAACCAGTGTGCACATTCTCCCTTTCATTGTTAAAGGTGGCTTACCTAATTCTTTGGGGCCTGATCCCATTTGGGGAATGGTATCCTGGGAAGCTGGGCCCTAAACTACCCTCTCCTTGGCCCTGAAGATGTTCAGTGTCTGTACTGCTTCTCGGTGGGGGCAGGGACCTCAGCTCTGGGCCTTGGCTGAGGGAGACCAGCGGAGCTGGCCCAGCAGGACCGGGCGGTGAGAGCCCCAGAGAGGAGGAAGGCGAGTGGCAGTGGTCGTGTCAGCACCCTGGGAGGCATTCCCAAGGGGTCATCTGTGACCACACCCTGTCACAGTTATAGTGATTCAGGAGTTCACATTTGTTACTAGTTTAGTGAAATCTAATTAGAGTATATACCAGTCTGTTCTGTTTTTGATGGCCTGCCTTAAGGTTGGCACTTATGGTTGTGAGCCGCTCCAGCCAGCAAGTTTTATTTTTTGTTGCAAATTTAATTAGAGAACAGTAACACCTTCCCCATGACCGAAAGCTTCATCCCTAATAATAAAGAGAATTGGTTCATTGTAAAAAAAAAAAAGTGTTTTTTACCTCTAAATCTGCTATATGTGGACATCACAGACACATGAAGTCTACTTCTGGAAACTACTAACATATTCTTACTATGTTCCCATCACACGTCAGAAGGAACTAGATACACAATTGCATTTGCCTTTTGTGTTGTGTCCTTTTTGGCATCCACCACAGAGGACCATCACTAATTACTCCTCTGTTCCCCCTTGCCGGCTTTCAGGAGCTGTCCCCAGGTGTGTGAGCAGCTCAAAAATAGCATGTCTCATTCTGTCACTGCACCCAACCTGCCTCCCCACCATTTCAAGGAGAAAAGGGAAAGGAAATCACTTGAATGTACATTTAGGATACATTTAAAAAACTCCCTAAGAATTTAACTCCCATTTACAGTGTATGAAATACAGGCTCCTAAGTGACTTCAATTTTGGAAATTTTACCCTTAGCAACCGTCACACTGTCCAGAGAGGCTCACAACTAACTATGAGTGCCAGTTTCAGGGCAGACTGTCAGAAAATATGGCGGATACCCTAAATTGCTGGTATACTGTATAATTAGATGTCACCAAGCAAGTAACAAATGTGAACTCTTGGATCACTACATTAGTCTTATCATGGAGTCACAAACAGCCCCTTTGGGTTCTCCATCCACTCTTGTTATCCAGAAAATCATTCTTTGTGATAGTGGGGCCTTACATCATATCACATTACATAAGGTTACTCCTAGGGTCAATCATTTATTCCAGGTAAATGGATACTCTTGATCTCTCACCAAAGGAAACATTGGCAGCCAGTTTCTCTAGTAAATTAACTAAAGGATTATTAGCTAAGAAAAGGAAATAAGAGTTATCGATGGGCTAAAGCAGATAAAATGCATTAACAGGCAAGTCCAAGACTGTAGGTCCAAAATGTTAACATACCTGTTAGATTTCCAAAAGTTCTTAAGGGGTTACCCAGAGTGTGGGGATCTTTGTTCAGGATCAATCCCTGGATCCATTCTTATAGCGCCTTTCTATGGAAGGCAATCTGTCAAGTGTTTTCATTCACAGCATGGGTTCTTCCTTTGTTGATTATAGGCACAGTGTGTGAATTGCCATTGTTGAATGACCCTGCTTTGAAGTTAGCAATCTTTTATATTTCCAATGCTCTAATCTCCAGTGATGGGTAAATGCAATGTAAATGCATTGTGATAGCCAGAAAAAATCCCTCATTAGTTTTCATGAACTTTACATATCCAGTACATTCACATTTTAACACTAATATACACTAATATACACTTTAATCTAGGGTTATCTAATTGCTGAGTATACATAATGGACATAATGGTGTACATAATGTAATGCAATAGTAAATGACAGGTTATAGGTAAATAAAGACAAAACATTAATATTTCTTTGATACCCATGCACAAATGAATTAGTCTGTGGCATTGATTCGAGCTGGCCTGTCAGTGTCACATAATTAATGGCTCCACTCCAATGTTCCAGTCTCCATGGGGTAAGAGTTCCATGATATGCCCATTGGGGATGTGGGGAAGAGGCTGGGCTAGGCAAATGCAGAACTGGACCAGAGGGAGGCAGAACTCAAAGGCTACTGCTGAAATTCAGAGTCTGCTAATTTACTCTGCAAATTGTGCAGCAAATGAGAGGTTAGGTCACTAAATAAATGGTTCAAAAGGTATGTATTACATATTTAAATAAAAAAGTTTCTTAATGCTCCTTCTACAAGAAATTTATTCTCAAAATTGCTTTTCTGTACCTCTCTGTGCCTCTTGCTCTACTCATCTAAAGAAGTGGGTTGTGCCCGCAAAAGCTCATGATACTATATAATTTTTTTGTTAGACTCTTAAGATGCTACAGGACCACTCATTTTTTAAGTGTTTTTTTTAATTACAGACTAACATGATTACCCTTCTGAGACATATAACTTAGAGAAATTCCTATTAGAGGAGATCATCTTTTTCACTCTCCTACCATTGTAGTTAAATCTGGGGAAGAGGCATAGATGATTTTGTAAACAACAGGTTGTTTTGCTAAGACAATGAATGGAATTCCGTTGTACTTGTCTGCAAAAAATTATGATTTTATAACTTTCATCACCCTCATTAGTAACAGGGCCATCAAGAACTTCAGTAGTTAAAGAACCCTCAGTGCACTCCAGGACATTTTGTAAAGGAGCATAAATTAATAATCTATTTAATTGTCAGTTGGTTTCTTCATTTTCTTTATCATCATTTCTGATTACCAAGATATGTGGTCAGTGTTGAAACCTTTCTAATCAGCCTGTTCATAATGTCCAATTCATTTGTGATGCTACAAGTTGGTGTTTATGACAGCATAATCACTTTCATGACAGAAAATTGTAATGTCACAATTTGTGATGACAGCTCTTTTTAAGATTGATTTCTCACATCAGTGCCTAAGAGTGTGCTGAGGCACAATGATATCCCATTTTAATACCCCGTATTAAACATTTAGTACACTAATCAGCATAGAGCAATGTTCACATAAATAAAATTATTAACTTCAATGAATACCCCTTGGTTTTTGTCTTCCACTTGATGAACAGTTTAAAATTGGCTTCCGATTGAGAAAAAAGGGAAGAGGTGTTGAACAGGATTCACATGGCTTATGGTTTTTCCTCTCATTGCAACTTTGCCCCATTCTGTACAATGATAATTTATCCAAAGATTTGACATTTAGGCCTGCCTGTTTTGATAGCCTTATTTCAAATTTGACTTAGTGGTGATGTTACTAGCCAATTCTCCCAAGCTCTCTGAAGTGATAAGACTAATAGGAGAGAATGACAAATGAGAACAGAAGCAAGGAGCTAGCCTAATTATAATTTTTAAAAGAGACTGAGGAAGAAAAGTAGTTCTTTGCCATCAGGGAAGGTAAGAAATATGAACATCTTTGGATCATGCAGCTCAGATGACTTAAAGCAATTCATAACCAACTACATAAATACAATATATTGTCAGCAAACAGAAGTACAGAGTATTGTAACTGAAAACAGGATTGTCAATGTATCATTCGTAGTTTAGTAGGCTTATAAAGTGTATGCATTAAACTAAAATATTCAGAAATATAGATAAAATGGATCTGATGTATGACACTACTGTAAAGTAATCCTGCAGAGAGCTGTTGATCTGTATCTCAGGAAATTTTATTTACTCCCCCTCCTTTTTAAAAAATATATCACTTGGAGTTCAAGTGAATCTTGTCTTACACTCATTTTGTTTTATTTACTTTGAAAGCTCCAACACAGCTGCTCTGAGTATTTCACTATGTTTTCTCTTCATGGAATCACAGGCTTTTCATTGTGCTATCTCTCTTTCCCTTGTGTCTGTATTTTCTGGTAAAGTGTCTTGGTTACTGTATCAACTAAGACCCGGAGTACTATCTTGTATTAATATAGATAGCTCGTAACTATGCCCCTTTGCACTGTGATCCTGATGGAAATCAAAAGCTTGGCTGGATCAATAATTGGATGGGAGTCCTCTGAGGAACATCCAAAAACCATTGACCAAAAGAGTGACTGTACTTCTTCTGAGTTAATACTGGTCAAATCCCTTATCTTAGGAGTAGGGAACATTGTGTTACTAGAGGGATTTCTGATGAGGTGTTGCTTAGATGATATAGTGATGAATGCATGAGAATGTAAGGTAGGCAGATATAAAACCAAAATCCTGAAACCTTACATTCCATAAAGGCCCCATGACACACTTTGCAAGAAAAAGGATATTGACTTTGCCATCTCAGCCAATTTCCATGATCAGAACTAATCCATTATATCCCCTCGGCAGCTACTTGGATCATGTGTACTTCACATCTCATTCAGAAACGATGGTTGTAGTGTTGTTGTACTTGGTTAAACATTTGCGGTGTTTCAGCCCAAAGGTGGCTGCACTTCATTGGTGGATGAAATTATCTCTTTGTGGGTTTGCAAAGTGCGTGGAATAGGAAATAATCAGCCCTGTATCAGTGACATATTTAAAGTCAGATCCCTGAAAAGCAACCAAGGTAGATGGCTTATGTGTTGCATTCAGAAGGAGAGATTCCCAGCACATTTGTCTTGCATACAGTGGAGATTTTAGGCTTTTATGGAATGATTTATACAGTAGTAGATTAAGCTTGGATCTGATCTGGACCATAATAATGGGACAATAGATAGTGATTAGATACCAAGGTATCGGGCACTGCAGAAAAGAAACAATGGTAGGAAGGTAAGATGTCAGCTTCCATTTCCTCTCCTTGTTTCACCTGTATCTATATACCTTCTCTCACTTTCTTTAAAATTCTCTTCCCTGACAATCTTTTATCCAAACATGCTTTGCCCAGTGCCTCTCTTTCCCTTTCAAGTTGTAGTGCTCACAACTCTGTGAAAGTTCAGGTTCTGAACAACTTGGATCATGCTCCTAACACTATGCACAATTACTATCTACGTGTTGCTTCCCGTGTATCCTTCTAAAGCCATATTTTGACACTGTTTCAGGAAGTGTCATTGTGACAGTGCAGAAGGCAAACAGGTGAACCTGCACTCTGATCACTCTGATCACTCATAAGCGCTACCTCCGTGGGTGTTCCAGGGCTGCAGCAACCCTGGAGCACCCACAGGAAAAATTGGTGGATGCTATGCATCCACTGGTAGCCCCCTATCAGCTCCTCCTATCAGCGCCTGCTTACCCCTAATGCTGCTCGCCAGTGGGCCCCATAAATCAGCACTTCCCCCTCTCTCCCTGTGTCTCCTGCCTGCTATGCTCAGCTGTTTTGTGGTATTCTGGGGGCTGGGAGGAGAGGAGTGTGGACATGGCACACACAGGGGAGAGGGCAGAACTATCTGGGAAGAGGTAGGGTGTGGATGAAGTAGTGGTATAGAGAGGCTTTGATGGAAGGAGTGGAATGGGGGGGTAAGGGGTAGATCTGGGAGTGAAACACTCCTCTCACTTTTGAAAAGTGGCACCAGAGAAAGTTGATGAAGCTATTTAGTCTTTGATATTGATTGGTTAAGCCAATTATCCCATCATCCCATGCTGATAAGAAGAGGCAGAGTGGAAGGAGGATGGGGAGGAAGAAAGTGGAAAGAGGAGGTGGAGAAACAGGGCTAACTGAGCCTAGCAACACAAAGATTCAGACTAGGCAGCCCTCTGGTTTCCTTCTGGCCCCGGTGAGAGGGCCAAGAGCTATGACATCACTGTAAATACACAGTAAAGGCACAACAGTATATGAGTCTGTGCAGCTTCTGAGAGTAGAAGACTGGAGAGGTCCACACCCTTGACAGTAATGTAGAGCTTCCAGTAAATATGCACAGTATGACACCTTGGTATAGATGCTAGCATGTTAATGGCTATCAGTGAATGTGACCCATCTCCAGCTCCTTGGTTATGTAATGAAACCATTTCTTTTTTTAATTCCATCCCTTCTATTTATTGCCATTCTAGTCCCCAAATTGCCCTAGTGATCTTCTATACTAATAAACCCCATCTTCATTGCCATAGCATCAATAAGTATTTTATCTTGCTCTTGTCCAGAGTTAAACCGTAAGAAAATGCTTCTGGAAGTGGAAACTGTCACATTACTATTGAATGTCAAACACAGAAACTCAAAGGTTCAAGGTTCCTTACTTCCTCCATTGAGCCTTACGCTTCTAATAAGTTTTGGTTTAGGTGTAGAGATGGAATTAATTATCTGAAAGTTATTGCGCATATGAAATGCTGGGAGTGGCTCTTGCTGGTATTATAATAATGTGAATGGCAGAATTCCACCATTAGGCAACTATTAAGCATGGCCTTGTTGTACATAGATGTGGCATCCATGTATAATTATTTGTCCTGCCAGTCAAAAATCTTGTCAAATATTGATCTGACATCAGATTCATGTATAACAAGATTTTTGATTGACAGCTGAGCAACTGCCCAGAATGAAAACAAACCCCCCACTGATTTTAGAAGCTGAAACTGCCAGCTGGCAAGTTGGCTGTGTGTAGAATTTACCAACGGATGCACTATCTTATAACTTTCATTTTATATTGAAAATCCCCATAATGGGAACATTGCAAAGACTGGATTTAACTTCTGAATAAAATTTTAAAGATAAAAGCTAAAGTAGCTTGTGTTTAAAACATGCTATAGAAAGCTATGTCTGGCAGTTTCAATTTTAGCACAGAGACAAGGGTATCAAACCAGCAGAAAGAACATGGAGAGGCAGAATAGAATTAGGGTGATGTAAAATAGAAAAAATATTTTAAAATACTAGATTTTAGAATCCAAGTGTGATCATAAATAGCAAACATTGTCATGACTTATGAAGTTGGCAGACACTGGACCAGAATAAGCACCTTGTCATTTTTGGTTGCTTTTCTCTTACAATATTTATGCTACTCTGAAGAAGAGCTTTCTGGATTCTAGTGATTAGCAAGAGGAAGCAGAGGGAAGAGCAATGTCAGCCTTTGGAGGGGTCTCTGCAAAGGCGGTTGTGGCAGCCCAGAATAAGAAAGAATAAGCGAGAGTGACGAGATTAGGCATGCATCAGCAAAGCTGCCACAAAACCCAAACCAGTCAAGATGAATATTCAGTAACAGAGAATTACTCATGCAGCATCAGCCATTGAGAGCAACCAAAGCTATGGTTGAAAAATTAGCTGCAGAAATCCCATCCACAACATAGGTATATGTTCACCTTCAAAATACACAGCGGCTACCTATTTGTGCTATCTGTTGTGTTTCCAGGCAACAATGAATAGACACATGAATGGACTCAGGAGACATTCAGTGTTAAGATGTTGCTCAAGGCCTGTTAGTGGTTTGGCAGAGAAAGAGCTAAAGAAAGCAAATCCTCAGATCAGCAAAGCAATGGGAAATGCCTGTTGCACTCCAGTAAATTAGACTAATTGCCATCAGCCCTAAAGGATCTTGCACAATATATAGGCTGGAATCACCAGTAGACTATAGCTGCTTTGTGTTAGATTGGTGACAAGAGCAGTCAGTGAAGGCCTCACCCCCAGCCCCACCTCAAGCCCTGCCCCTTCTTCTGGGGCCCTGCCACCCATGGGAGCCAAGCTGTCTCCCCGCCCCCTCTACCATGGGGGGAGAGGGGCGGGACAGCACCTCACATGTGCCCCACCTCTACCACAGGGAGGGGGTAGGCAGGCACATGCCCCAGTCTCTCCTTCCCTGGAGCATGGGGAGGGCAGAGGGCACGCATCTTCAGCCTCCCTGGCCAGGAGCACAGGGAGAGTGGACATTGGGGGCAGCAACACTCTGCCCCCAGAATGCCTACAGTAGGCTTTCTGGGGGCAGAATGTGGGCAGGGCTAGACTGGTGGTGTGAGAAGGCTGTGCCTTCCCCTGCTTAGCATAGCAGCTGCCCATGACTGGTGACCCAAAGCATCTACTCTTGTGATGTAAAACAACTATTAATCTAGTTTAGCTTGTTGGTTAAGCCAGGTGTCTGGCAACTTTGTGTTTCTAGAGTAACACACTCAGCACCCTGAGCATACCAATAAATCTGGTTCTATAATTTTGAAACACATATAATCATGCAGTTCATTCTGTTTTTAGATTCAGTTTATCCCATACTTCAAAACACTTTAAAAACATTGAGAGAGCCTTAAATACCTCTGTGTGATATTTGACTGATGATGGGTGGTATTTAATATTTTACATTTGGGTGAAGGGTGGCACAGAGAGCTGATGATTAAAAACTGATGCACTCTTGTATATTAAGTTTTGTATAAGCAACTTTACATCTACATTTTTACTTTTGGTTACAGTGATTGCCCTTATAAGTAGCTGCATAGATGCTACAATAATCCACTTTGTGCAATTGCAAATATAGACACACAGAAATGCATGTGCACCTACTACTCTCCTTTCAAATACTACTCCAGGATCGTATCTAAAGGACCTGCCCAATGTCAGTCAGTCAGTCAAGTGCAGATTTGGGAATAGAACAGGAATTCAAAATACTGACTTCTAGTTCTTTGCTTTAATAGCTTGATTTAATGGTGTTCTCTCATGAGAATAATTCATGAGCTGAAATATGAGTTACATTTGCCTTCCATCAACCCCCATACCTAAGGAAAGAGGGAAGGTAGGAAACACTATCTGAGAGTGTGTAGATTTTTGGATTTTGTTTTTTTCAGATCAGCACACTATTTATCCCTAGAACCCTAAAACCTGCAGTGTGGTAGAAACCAGCACTTTCAGCCTGAGCAATAGTATCTATTAAGTGAGGGTTTTGAAATCTCTGCATTTGAAACCACTCTCAAATAAGAGAAGCTGATAAATCTCTCCAGCCTGCATATATGGCTGTGAAAGGCTTATTTTAAAAAAAGAACCCAGTTTTCTATGAGTTGAGGGTGACTTCCACCAAAGTTGCTGCTATTCTAAAGGCTTCAGACTACAGTCAAATATGTCTGAATTGAATAGAGGTTTGGTTCCTAAAAGTTGTAGTTATAGCTAAACAAATTTTAAATAAAAACATGACCTGACATCAACTGTTCAGTTATTGGACATTGAAGGTGGAGGGAGGCGATAAGTAAGTGATGATTTCTGAGGTACTGCAGAACATACAGTTTATCAGAACTGGGGGTGGAGGGATACTCTCCCATCTCCTGGAATAATTTATTAAACTTGATTTATTTCAGGCAGGAGAAAACTTTACCGCACAAACCAAGACAAGTGTTAAGGTACTTTTTTGATACATATGCCTGATCAGATAGGGACAGTACCCGCAATACATTTTGTCTTTGAATTATATGGCTCTACGTATTGGAATATAGACAGATGTATTCCAGGAGTTTCCCTCTGTATGATTGTATTTGGGGTTTCTTTCATTTCTCTGTACTGTGGGATTTTCTCTTTCATTTTTTAGGTTATAACATCTGTCAGTTCTGTTTTATGGGTTTGTTTGTCTACAGAAAATGGGAGAAAGTAACGACTGTGCCAAGAGACCTCTTTTTTGAACCAATATCAATGTATCATTTTATATGATCATGAAGAATAGTCTTTTGTGACTTGCTTCAAATAAAGAGCAAGGGCCCGATTCTGATCTGGCTTACACCATTGCGAATCCAGGGTAGCTGCACAGAATTTCACTAGTGTGAAACAAGAGGTCAGAGAAAGCTTCAAAGCTTTTCAAGGCCATGCAGAGTGTAAAAGAACAAACTCTTCAACTCCAAATATTGTTTTAACAGCCAGTTATTTAAACACAGGTTTTAAATCTCTGTTTCCCCTCAGAATGTTTTAATTGGCTATAAGTGGAATAACACACTCTAGGCCATGCAGCTGTTGTGAGAATACCGAGCTTCTCATGCCTCCCCATGTATCCAAGCTGTGCAGTTATCTCATACCAGCTGTGCACGCCGTCTCATGTTATTAACTTGGGTAGAGAGCCTGGGGAGCTGCTGAGTGGCCTCTACTTCAACAGGATCATTCAGCTGGCTTTGTCAATGCCTTGTGCAGTAAGTGGACACATTCGAAACAAGCCAATGTCTTAGTTGAGAACCTCTTGCAATTCAGTTGTGAAACAGAAAGGCTGGCCATTCTTTTCCCTCTCCTGCTGAAGCTCATGCTGCACTGAGAACTGGTTGGAATAATCAGAGTCGAGTTCAAGGGGAACATCAGCTTTGGCCATATTACTCTTTGCAGGGAGCTTTATTTAAGGGGGAGACTGACCCAGGTGTTAGTCCAGACTCAAGAGGGTCAGTTCCTTACTCCCCTGCAGACTCCTCTATAACATGGCAGCATGGGGTGGAGAGTTATATGGGCCCATGGTGCCTATGCACCAGGAATATTCCTGGCCAGGGCCCAGCTCCAGCAAAATTCAGGGCTGGGTCTCTTCCCCAGCCCTGACTGCTGCATCTACGTGGCCCCTGCCTGCTACCACTGGGCAATTTAAAATGGCCCAGGTGTCCCCACCACCGCTACTGATAGCGCAACGGGGTTAGACTGTGGCTTCCTCTGTGTGGCTGTTGACATATCCTTGTAGCCCTTGTGGGAAAGTGTGTCTCCACATGCTGCCCTTTCCCTGGGATCCCTTGCAGCCAATGGGAGCTGAAGGGGCTGTGCTTTCCTTCAGCATTGTGCAGAGACCCCCGCCCCCACACTCTGGCCTGGGTGTGGCTGCCAGAGGGAGGTGCCAATGTAAGCATCACACCCCTTGCCCACCCCTGCTCTCTCCCTCCCACACCCACTTTTCCCCTGCACCTTTTGCAGCCTCCAAATTCCTTCCCAGAGCCTACACTATTCCCCTATGTCCCAGCCTGAAGCCTGCAGCTAGATTCTGTTCCAGAGCTTACACCAAAGACCTCTGTCCCACACCCACATTCTCTCCCACCTCACCCTCTGCACCCTGCACCCCCTCCTGCACTGCAATCTCCAGGCCTAGCTCAGAGCCTGAAGCACTAAGGGGGGAAAGGAATTCAGGTGGAGGTGGGGTGCAGACTGTGAGTGATCTGGGCACCATGAACATTTCTGCAAACCCGCCACTCATGTGGCATGTCTACACCTCAAGATTGAGTAATATATCCTAGACATACCTGCACTAGGTGTGGTCATACTAAAAGTGTAGGTGTCTTAGGGCCTAGCTGTCCTGATTCTGTATCTCTCGATGATGCTAGGAATGTACTTGGCTCAACTACCCTTTGTAGCTATCTGTATTTTTAGCATGGTAGCTAGATCAGACCTGAAATGGGTACATCTCCTCAGGCTGGAATTTATATCTCTAATCTGAAGCTAGACATACCCCAAGTCTCTCTAGGTCACTTCTCCATCTATGAAATGGGTATAATAACACTTGTCTACTTCCCAAGAGATGTTTTGAGGCTCCACACTTTAGGACTGCAAGGTGCCCAGAACCCATGGTGAGGGAGGTCACTTAAGTGCATAGATAGACAGAAGTGATCAATGTTTAGGATTTGATATTTGATTTGGATGACTTGTCGGACAGTCATGGTTCCCTAATTAACTGACTAAGCCTGTATAAACAGAAGGAGTGTGTGACAAAAACATTGGGGGTGTTAAATCTCCCAATAAGAGCATGGGGAGAACTACTGGCTGATACAGCAGGAAATACACAGCTGTAGAAAATGTTGAAGTTGTTAAAACCTTGTCCTGTGTTTACCTAGGAATACATTATATAATATTTGTACATTGACTCTCGCTTTAAACAGTATCTAGTTCCTTTTATGACTCAGGGAAAGAAAAAGCCATAAGTCAGATTAATGGGCTGTCTAACAGACTTTGCAAACAGTTTTCTGTTGTCATGTTCATGCCAAGTAATTGTTATGGCTATTGCTGTGGCACCATATTTATCTTTGACCTTCCTGTCAGCAGCTCTGTTGCCATGCTCACAGACACCTATATGATCACAGGACCATACACACAACCATATATAGTATGAGACGATGAGATGTTGTTGACTACAGTTGAGGTTGTCTACAAGCACTAAAGTGCCTAGTTTAATAACTAACCACGCTGCTCGCATATTCTCCATGTTGTGGAGATGGAGTATTTTTCAAAGTGCGTAAGGTAACGAACCTTTTTAATGCTCAAGGATTCTCCCCTGTAGCCTGTCTTCCAGTCTGTTGTTGATGCTGAGGGCTCACTTAGTTGTATTAAGATACATAGTTTGAAAATCACTGACTTTCTCCTCTCCTATTCTTTGCTTGCCTATAACATTCTTGCTCCCGAAATAGCCAAGGCCAGGCAAATATGTCTGATATGAAAACATTCCTCCATATGCGAATGCTCTTGTTCTCCTAAATATTTGTGTGAACTAACTTTTTTGGCATGACTGTTCTCAA
The DNA here is from genome assembly GCA_032595735.1 of Pelochelys cantorii. Classification (NCBI taxonomy): domain Eukaryota; kingdom Metazoa; phylum Chordata; order Testudines; family Trionychidae; genus Pelochelys; species Pelochelys cantorii. The sequence goes on along the minus strand of CM064326.1, from coordinate 70,014,590 downwards.
TAAGATTAACTTGAAAGGGCTTATTTAAGCTAGAAGTGAATCCTGGTTTGAATTATGTGAAAATGCTTGGGAATGATTTTTCCCTACTATTTTCTTGTAGCCAGGCCTGCTGATGGACTGGAGCCCTGGGCCCTTTGAATCACCGCTGGAATGCCACACTCCAGTCAGCACTAAGGGCTCTGTGTGTGTGTGTGAGTGTGAGGGGGGGGATTGCTGCAGTCTGGGCAACACTGAGAGCTGACTGTCCCGGGCCATTCCCCTCCGCCCAAGGACCCACTCCCCCACCTTGCCCAGGGGCCCAGCAAGACTGTCGGCTGCCCTGCCTGTAGCTGATTGCGCTCTGTTTGTTATTATTATGGTATTACTGAGTCTTATCCATTAGTTTGTAAAGTGCTTTGAAATATCTTAACCATAAACAAGGGGGTATATGATAGAGGTCTATAAAATCATGAGTGGTGTGGAGAAAGTGAATAAGGAAAAGTTATTTACTTGTTCCCATAATATAAGAACTAGGGGGCACCAAATGAAATTAATGGGAATCAGGTTTAAAACAAATAAAAGGAAGTTCTTCTTCACACAGCTCATAGTCAACTTGTGGAACGCCTTGCCTGAGAAGGTTGTGAAGGCTAGGACTATAACAGGGTTTAAAAGAGAACTAGATAAATTCCTGGAGGTTAAGTCCATTAATGGCTATTAGCTAGGATGGGTAAGGAATGGTGTCCCTAGCCTCTGTTTGTCAGAGGGTGGAGATGGTGGGGAGAGATCGCTTGATCACTACCTGTTCAGGTCACTCCCTCTGGGTCACCTGGCATTGGTCACTGTCAGCAGACAGGATACTGGGCTGGATGGACCTTTGGTCTGACCTAGTATGGCCATTCATATGTTCTTATGTTCTTAACACCATGTAAATTAATTTCTAAACTGTTATGGACATAACTGAATAAATACCCCTGTATTGGAGAAGACATTTTGGGTGTGTCTAGACTACATTGCTCCGTCAATGGAGCCATGTAAACTAGTTTACCCGACATAGTCAATGAAGCTGGGATTTAAATAATCCCCACTTCATTAAAATAAAAATGGCCGCTGTGCTGTGCCGACAATCAGCTGATCCGGCACAGCGTGGCAGTCTAGATGCAGATCGGTTGACAAGGGAAGCCTTTGTTGACCACTCCCTTATGCCTTGTGAAACGAGGTTTACAGGAGCGGTTGACAAAGGCTTCCCTTGTCGACCGATCTGCGTCTAGACTGCCGTGCTGTGCCAGATCAGCTGATTGTTGTCACAGCACGGTGGCCATTTTTATTTTAATGAAGCGGGGATTATTTAAATCCCCGCTTCATTGACTATGTTGGGTAAACTAGTTTACATGGCTCCGTCAACGGAGCCATGTAGTCTAGACACACCCATATTGTGAATCAAAGCCGGGTGCTAGAATTCAATGACTTAGCTCCCATTGACTTTAATAAGGTCAGAATTTCATGCTGTGTGTTTATTGGTTAGGTGTTCCTTCAAATTCAAAGACAAGTTCTTCAGTCCCTACACACACTTAAATACCATTCCGATTATGGGAATTACACTCACATATTAATGGTGAAAAAGCTAGACTCCTTTGGGGATAAATGGCCACAAATATGAGGCTACACCCTGGCTTCCACCAGCCTATTTTCTCCTTGCAAGGTCATGCTGACAGCCATTGCACTCCTGAGTCTCCCTAAACCTGTCCTCCCTGAGTTTTTAAGCAGTAGACACTCAGACTGTTTCTCTGTGGTTCATCACTTCAAAGGCATGAATAAAGAAGAAAATGCTTATATTAAATAGCGCTTAGCATTTGCCTAATCCCTCTCTTATTAAAGTCAATGTTAAAAGAGCATTGCCTTAAGTGGCTACAGTCTGGCTGACATTGAGCGCTTTTGAAAATTCTGCCATCGATGTTTTTTGAATCATACATCATGTAGGGAAATAGCAGAGAAGTGTTTTGAGGTGAATAGGTATTCCACGTACAATTGTGTCTTCTCAAATAATATACCACAGGCAGAATAGGTCAATATAAAATAATATATCAACTCAGAGGTTGCAATTTCTATGTGTGTCCTCTCCCTCACTAGTAGGTTTATATCTGGGTGATATAGTAGAATGGGTTTCCTGCACCTTTGGTTGTCATTCACATGAGAGGAATTGGCTTTCCATTCTGCACTGTTCATTGTAGTGGTGGGCTAGAGTGGAACAGACTTCCATCTGCTAATAGTGAGTTTGCGCGTGAGAGTCAGTGGAATGGATTTCCTTCCCTGCTCTGGTTTGCTTGCATATGGGTAGGATTAGAGATCATCTGTGAGTGAGTGGATCTAAGTTGCTGAGGCACATAGGTAACTTGTAGAATACCAGCATATCTGCGATTAGATTTCTAACTACTTACAGCTTATTGGATTTAGAAAGACAGAGAAAGGAGGGAAAGGTGGCCTTGCTTTATCCATATGGCTACCTCAGATGCTTCGATATATTTGATACAATCATCACTGTGCTGTTCCATATCCAATTATTCTTTACTGTGGAAATATGTACAGCAAGTGGCATTGTCATATAGAAGGCAGAAATGGTGCTAATGGAATCTATTATGGCATTTGGCACAAATGATAATGGTTAAAGAGGTGAAAAATGTCTGCTGCCCAGCTAATGAAAAGCAATTTATGATCAAAATTAAATGTCTTCTCTCCAGTTATACATTCTGTAATGTTCTGGGCACTCACTCTCAGTCTTTAAAACTTTTGTGATCTGGTTTTGAGATATAAAGGTTGCAGACAAGAGTATGCCAATCAAACCCTATAAAATGGAATAATTTTATTTTAATAAAATATCTGCACTATTAAAACTTCAAAATTTTGTGTAACAAGTCTTTTTTTAACTAGTAGAGAGAGGTCAGTAATAGCTAACCCATGGGAAGGGGCTAACTCTACTTCATCTGATTCACTTACTATTTTAGGTTATTTTCATTGGGTATAATAAGGATTTCTATAAACCACTTACTTTCACAAAAAGATGAAATTGTCACCTGGTGAACATGTGGATGTCATGGCAAAAATGGTTATAAATTAGGATTAGAAACATGCAGAAATGAGAGTATCTACTACAGGATGCACCTCTAAAATCCAGGATTCTTTGTTCCGGCAACATCCGTGGTCCAGCATTATCACAGATGTTCCAGTATCAGAGACTCCTGCATGCTGCACTGGGGCTGGGGGTGGGGGCTGGGAATTGGGGCACAGCTCAGCTGGGCTACAAGGGGCAAGCCAGGAATTGGTGTGTGGTTCAGCTGGGCTGAGGGGGGGGAACCAGAAGCCTGGAGGAAGTGGTGGGGGGAGAATGGCAACAGGGGGCCTGAAATGTCCTCTCCTGGTCTGGAAAAATCCCCAATCTGGACCAGTCAGGACCCAGAGTGCCAGACCAGGGAGTTCCAACCTGTATCTACTTAAAATTCACATTATAATTAATGAATAGTCATTTGCCTGTTGAAACCTAACCTAATTACTGATAAAAAATGAGATTTCACTTGAACCCCAAACTTAGTATTCTTAGCTGCTCCTTTGCTCAATACTATGCGAAAATGCAATTAGATAAGAGCACAAAAGGGATGAATTACCAGCAATGTGTCCGTGTATTGCAAAATGTGGGAAAAACTCAATTGTTTTGGTGAGATTCCATTACATTTTTTAACAATCTATTAAAGTAGAGCGCTAGTATGACATTTTTGTCTGTCCTACTATAATTCTGAAGAGTACATCAGTGCTCTATTCTATCCAAATTTGATCAGTAACAACTGTAAGAAAGAGGAAAATAGAAACAGCAACCAGTAGGCACATACTGGGGGGGGGGGGGAGATCCCTCCAAAATGGGCCAAACCTTAATGTTTTAATCAATTTTTGTGCCAGTCCCTACTAAGACAAAATCCCTGAAATCAATGGGAGTTTTAATATGGAATGAGTAGAAACTCTGCAAAGACATCCTAATTTGTTCCCAGCTCATTAGTTATATGATGGCTGAGCCTTCTAGAAAGAGAGAGAAGGTCCCAAGAAGTAAAATGATCTGATGCCAGCAGCTCCCTTTGAGGATACATAATAAATAGAAACTTCATGACAATCTTATATTTCCACATTTTCCAAAGAAGGATTTTACTACCCCCTTTAAATAATTTAAATTTGTTTCTGCATCAGTACAGATTATTTATACTAGACCAAATTCTCTGTAAAAATTGAAAGTGGGTGTGGAGCATGATGATCTCGATCTCTCTCTCTCACATACACACACACTCACACTCTTTATCTTTATGGGCTTGATTAGAAAGAGGATCTTTTTTGATATTTTTCTTCCTGACCTGTTTCTCCTCCTGAGTTCCAGTACCACAAGACTGAGCAATGCCCTACCACACTTTAATAGTAAGAATTAGAGCAGATCCAGAATTGATTAGTTTACACATTGACCAAGTGCCTTCTTACCCTGTTGACAAAGTGAAAGATTCTGGTTTTGGCCCACCTCTACTGGCAAGATTTTGTAATTTCAGAACTTAGTTTCCATGGGTATTCTCCATTTCAAACAATGTAATCCATACGGTCTCTTTACAGGAACAAACGGTGCAAGGAATGCAAGACAGTTGCATTCTTATGAATTTTTATTTCTTAGGCTACGTCTAGACTACAAGCCTCTTTCAAAAGAGAGCATCTAGACTACAAGCAAATTTTTCGAAAAAGCGAACCGATTTTTCGACAGAGAGTCTAGATGCTTTCTTTTGAAAAAGCACAGTTTGCATTCGATAGCGCCTTTTTTCAAATGAGTGCTTTCGAAAAAAGGCGTTATTCCTCATAAAATGAGGTTTACCGTGATCGAAAAAACTGCTGCGTTTTTTCAATTTACTTTCGAAAGATCGCGGCTGCAGTCTAGATGCAGGTGAAGTTTTTTCAAAAAAAGGCTACTTTTTTCCTGTAGTCTAGACATACCCTCAAGTATTTGACTAAATATTCTGTTTTGTTCTGCACTAGATATAAGTGACAAAAACACTTTCCTGGTAACCTGCACTAGAGAGATTTACAATAGTGAAGCTATGACATGACAAATGTTTGACTGGTGTATGTTTGCTGCCTCTGTAGTCCAGAAAAAAAGGGACATAGGAGTGGTTATTCTGGACTGGTTGGGAGGGGCAGGGCTCAGTGCTGCTCACTGCTTCCATTCTTCCCACATACTGCCAATTAAAATGGCAATATTCTGAAAAAGCCTGAGTTGGACTTGACTCCATGTTCCCATACCAAGCCACTGATAGGTCCAACATCCGAGCCTCCTTCAGGCTTGAGGAAAATGCCAGAGTTTCCTCAGCACTCGTCAACCCCTCAGGCACTCGCCTACCACCCCAAGGTGGACCGTGCTTCCTCCTTCTTCCAGGGCATGAACTAACATAGGACCAAACTAAGGGCAGCTTCTTATATGGAGGAGACACCTGGAGGGAAAGGCAAGACAAGAGCTAGGGAAGGGGAGGTGACAAAAACAGTGAGTTTAATGTCTTGCACACATTTACAGATTCACCGAGACACCAACTTAAGAAAATGGACTTTCCTGGGAAATCCCAGACGAGTGACAACCTTAGGCTGGCAGTGCCAACTAACTGCTACCAAAAAGATGCAAGGGGTATGGGATTGACAATAATGTTGTTGAAGCTGGGGGAATTTTCAGTTCCCTTGAGGGGATCTGTGATTGCTGTCTTTCCAGTTCTCCAGATGTTAGGAGGGGGAAGCTACCAAAGATGAAATTTATTGGTCCCCAATAGGCAGGAGCTCAAGTTAAGAGTGCCAGGAGTTTGGATAGGAGGGTAGGGGTGAAGCTTTTAGGCCCATGACAATGGGAGGCACTGGAGAGAGAGGTGGGCCCACTCATCATCATAAACAGGAAACTGCATCCAATAAAGCTGTTGTTTGTCATATCGCTGGTGCTTCATTCACAATAGCAACTGATGGAGAGAATAATAGTGTGAAGGATATATAATCAGAGTTGGTGCCCAGGGTGCTTGAGTGGATGGGCCAAATCTATCATATAGCCCCCATAGATGGATTCCCCCCAGCAAATTCTTGTTCGTCCAGCAGTCTGGTATGGGTATTTTGGAGACCCAGGTGAGTGGGGAGTGTCAGGATAGCATCTTACTTTTTCTCCCTCTGTAACGGGGCTCTGAAGTGGGAAGGAATGCTAATTTTGAAAAAAAGTTTTCAGGTAGCATGAGTTCTGTATCTGAAAAGGCATGTCAAAAATGGGAAAGGTAAATGAATCACTTTACTTGAATCAGTCATTGTTGGCTAAACCTGATATCTATCAGTTGAGAATTTGGGACACTACGGATGATGAGTCATGGTCTCCAGTTGTTAAAGTTAATATTGTAAGAATCATTCATAGTTAGCAACATCTGTAAAGATTATGGATCAAATGCAACTGTAGTGTAAGTGGGCACAGCTTCCATTGCCAATAAGGAAAATAGCAGTTCCTTATTCAAGACTCACTTTGCCCTGTAAGTTACTTTTTCTTTAAAAAATGAATATCTAGGAAATAATAGAAAACGCAGGAGAATTTTCAGAGTACCTTCTGGATTTGAAGGGACTGTTGTACAAAGAACATAAGAATGGCCATACTGGGCTACCAAAAGTCCATCCAGCCAAGTTTTCTGTCTTCCAACAGTGACCGATGCCAGATGCCTCAGAGGAAGCAAACAGAACAGGTAATCACCAAGTGATCTCTCTCCTGTCACCCATTCCCATACTCTGACAAACAGAGGCTAGGACCACCATTCCCACCCATCCTGGCTAACAGCCATTGATGGACCTAACATCCAGGAATTTATCTAATTCTTTCTTGAACCCTGTTAAAGTCCTGGTCTTCATCACATCCTCTGTCAAGGAGTTCCAGAGGTTGACTATGCACTGCATGAAGAAAAACTTCTGCTTATGTTATGGGAACAAGTAAATAACTTTTCCTTATTCACTTTCTCCATCCCTGTCATGATTTTATTAACCTCCATCATATCCCCACTTAGTCTCCTTTTTTCTAAGCTGGCCCATCTCATAAGAACATAAGAACAGCCATACTGGGTCAGACCAAAGGTCCCTCTAGCCCTTCATCCTGTCTTACAACAGTGGTCAATACAGGTGCCTCAGAAAGAGTAGATAATCAAAAAGTGCTTCCTTTCACTTGTTAAACTGTTATTATTAATTTAATTTGTGGAGACCTAGTTCTTGTATTATAGGGAAAAATAAATAACTTTTCCATAATGTACTTTATCTACACCAGACATGATTTTATAGACCTCTATCATATCCCCCTTTAGTCTCCTCTTTTCTAAGGGTGAGTCTGCACTGCACCCATAGCTCGAAATAAGCTACACAATTTGAGCTATTCAAATCACACAGCTTATTTCGAGTCAATTTTGAAATAGCTTATTTCGAAATTTGGTGCTGTCTACACAGCACGTATTTTGAAATAAATCACTATTCTGAAACTTCCCCATCTCCTCATGGAATGAGGTATACAGGGATGTCAGAATAGCAAGCCTGTTATATTTCGAAATAATGGACACACTTCAAAGATGCAGAATATCTATTTCAGATACCTCCGGTACTGAAATAGTGATGCAATGTAGACATAGCCTAAGCTGAAAAGTCCCAGTCTTTTTAATCTCTCTTCATATGGCACCTGTTCCAAACCCCTAATCATTTTTGTTGCCCTTTTTTGAATCTTTTTCAATGCCAAGATACCTTTTTTTGAAATGAGGCGACCAAATCCGTATGCAGTGTTCAAGATGTGGGCATACCATGGATTTATACAGAGACGATAAGATATTCTCTGTCTTATTCTCTATCCCCTTTTTAATGATTCCTAATATTCTGCTTGATTTTTTGATTGCTGCTGCACATTCAGTGGATGTTTTCAGAGAACTATCTACAATGATTCCAAGAATATATGTAACATTCTCTTGGGCAATTTATTGAAAGAGGCTTTTGGCACATGGACATCCTATACAGGGTTTCAACAAAGCTACACTTGACTGATAATTAAAATAGGTGTGAATCAATCTACTTATAGAAGAGAGAGGCCTATCTGATTATGTCTTTTGTATTAACTTCTCAAAGTGATACTGTTCTCTCACCTGGCAAACAAACAAAAAAACCCTAAAAAGGAAGGAAAAGGAAACTGATATTCAAGGCCTAAGAATTTACCTTTTTCCTGATGTAGCAAACACCATCTTAGACTATTAGCTTTATGCACTTAAAGGAGGGATTGATAGGAAAAGGTGTTAAGATTGCTTCTCTTATTAGTCAGCAGAAATTAAGGCTCCCAATGGAAGACAGAAGGTATCTTTTTACTGATTGACAATGCCAAGCAGTTGTTTGATATTCAATTTAGAGCACATAACCTATCAGAAGTGACGGAAGACTCTCTCTCCACAGATTGCCTTACAAACTGAGCTGAATAAATCCCATGAGATATAGCTCCAGAAAATACCGCAGAGGAGAAGAAAGCATACTATGTTTTCATTTCGCCATACTTCATTTTGTCAGAGTTCTTTAGGGTTATTTAAAAAACCCCACAACCCTTCTAACATTATAAGCTATGAAGTAAGATTGAAATTAGCTGGTATAAACTCTTATACTGGTATAATAACCGCCTGGATCAGCCTGCTGTAGAGCCAGCACCTACAGTCTCGCAGGACATGTGCATTTGTGAAAGCTGCACCTATTTTGTTGTATGGGCTCCTTTAGTGCTTGCACAAAACAGTATAATTATTATTGCCAACAATTTCCTTCCTCTCATGAGGTTTAAAATAGTGAAAAGACTATTGCAAATGCGAAGCTTGAAATAAGCTACGCAATTTGGGCTATGCAAATCACGTAGCTTATTTTGAGTCAATTTCGAAAAATATATTAGTATTTTGACTCATTATGGACTGGCAATATACAGTTGTTGTTTTTTGGGTTTTTTTTTTAAAGCTTTAGCTTGTAGGTCTATTTGTACTGTGTAGTGTTTGCTGTGTTGGTGACAGAAGCTAAATGAAGAATTGGAGTCCAGCCCACTAATGACATGAGTGGGCAATATATAAGGGGAGGGGGTTAAAAAAATGAAGGTCATCTTATCTGAAAAGATGTGGCAGAAGTATAAATGGTTTAATGAGTAGGTTAGCGAAGGCCATTAGCAGGTTCCTGTTTACTTTGTCACATGGTACAAAAGCAAAGGAATGTTATGTGAAATCATAATGCCTTAAAGTTTACAATGGACATAAGAAAATATTTTTAAGAAAATAACCGAGGGAATTTACTGCCTTGGGATAGCATTGAAACAAATTGGCAAGGGTCAAATCTGGATTAGATAAATAAGTACAAGAGAAGTCTGCAATTAGACTAACTGTAATGTTATTGAAATGATTAAGATGAGTGTTCCAGGGGAGGGGATGTCTTGATGGTTTCTACAGTACCAAACACATTGTTAGCAATAAACAAAAACCTAATTCTAACCCTAAAAATTACAGCTGTCAGTCCCCATACCTTTGGCCAAAAATATGTGCCTCCTTCAGGGGGTATGGAAGAAATTTTAATTCATGATATACAGAGGCCCTGGCTTAGCAATATACTTATGCACATAACAGCTTTATAATTAGGTACATGCTGAAGCACCCTGCTGAAATAAGGCCATATTGTAGCAGTAGAAAATTGACCAAATATATTATGAATAGAGCTGGTCAGAATTTTTCCATCAGTGATTATTCATAGAAAAAAATGCTTATTCAAATTTAACTTCTACTCAGCTTTAATTTTCAAAAGGTACTAGCAGTCATTATTAACCATTATTAACTATCTAATAATATTAACTGTTTTCTCAATTTGTCTACTTCCCTTTCTCCTTACACACTTTCCCTGACAAGGTGATGAACTAGCTTCATTCTGTTAATATAAGATGCCCAAACTTGCAACTATGCCATCTCAACTTGAAACAGTTCCTTTAATTGTTCCCTCAACTATATTTTCTTCTTTTTATAAAACTCATGTTCTTTATTTCCTCCCTTTTTTGTGTTAGTGACCAGGACATAAGTAGTCTGCCCTAGCGGTCACAGCTGGGGTCTACATATTAGGGATACTAGTCAGAGAGCAGGAGTCAGAAGAATCACTAAAGCCAACTTCTGTAAGCATGAGTCATGCCCGAGTTAGGCCAACACTGAAGACTAGAGATCAGAGGTAGTAACAAGTTCCTACTTTTGCTCATGCAGCTGGTTGTTGATGTGGAATAAAGAGGACAAGGAAAGAATCCAAGCAGATCAGAGTCTCAACACAGGCTAGATCATCCTTTATTTCTTCACTAGCTCCACACTGAACAGGATGCATTCTACTCAGCATCTTTAGGGAGTAACCAGGACTGGGCAGCATTTGAGGAAGCTGGCTCTCTGCCCTTTCTGGAGCTTTTGTCATGTGACTTCTATGAGCGACTGTGATAAGGGTGATAAAAAAATGATGGAAAAGGACCAGGCTGTCCTGCTTCAGATGAGGTAAGGCCCAATCCACTGCTTCTCTGGCTACCAAACTAAACACTAGCCCTAGGTTGGCCTGGTCAATCAGATACGTTTTGAGGGCAGAGAAGAATAAAACAATCATAGAACTGGAAGGAACCTATACAGCTCATCAAGTCCATTGCCTGCACTCATGACAGGATCAGACCATCCCTGACAGGTGTTTGTCTAATCTGCTCTTAAAAATCTTCAATGATGGAGATTTCACAACCTCCTTAGGTAATTTATTCCAGTGCTTAACCATAGTTAGGAAGTTTTTCCTAATGTTCATCCTAAATCTCCATTGCTGCAATTTAAGTCCATTGCTTCTTGTCCTATTCTCAGAATTTAAGAAGAATAATTTTTCACCCTTCTCCTTGTAACAACCTTTTAGGTTCTTCAAAAGCTTCTATCATGTTTCTTCTCAGTCTTCTCATTTCCAGACAAAACAAACCCAATTCTTTCAATCTTCCCTCATGTTCTCTCGATCTTAATTTTTATTGCTCTTTTCAGAACTTTCTACAGTTTGTCCACATTTTTCCTGAAATGTGGTGTCCAGAACGGACGCAATACTCCAGATGAGGCCTAATCAGTGCAGACTAGAGTAGAAGAATGACTTCTTGTTTCAACACTCCTGCTAATACATCTCAGGATGATATTTTTTGCAATAATGTTACACTGTTGACTCATTGTAGTAAGTCAGCGTGGCCTCCTGCTGACCCAGAAAAGGAAATTTCCACAAAAACCCCGTGGTGGGCGGTGCCAGAACCACCCAGCCCTGCCCATAGGAAACAGGAAGTCAGGGCTGGGGATATAAAAAGACATACTCCTAGCTCAGTTGGAGATCCACAGCCGAGCAGAGCAGTGGCTCTTCCCCAGCCCCAGTGGAAGAAGGCCCTGCCCCTCTGCCCTGAGAGGGAGGATTGGGTTGGGCCAGCCGGGCCTCTGCCAGGCCCTGAGAACTGGCCCAGGCTGCCGCTGCCACGGCCACAGCCGTGCCCTGATAGCTGGACAAGGCTGCGGAAGCTGCTGCCCGGGCCACAGATATAGCTGGACCCCAAGGACCCTTGCTAGGCCCAGCCGACCGGGCTGGACCGCCTGGACCCTTACCTGCACAAGACCCCAAGCCTATGGACATGCTACTGGTGCTGCCATCTACAGCCAACCCCGAGGAGTAATATCTGAGCCAGGTAGGCCCCCAGGGGGAACAGGGAAGTGGCCCAGGGACAACTGACCCTGGGGCAGCTGAGGACATGGAGATCAGCTGGGCAGCACGCTGTGGCTCAGAAGCCCAATGAACCAGTGACCTGGATGCCGCTTTATGGCTTGGAGCCCTGCTGATCCAATGGCCGCAGCTCTGCCACTATTAGGGCCCTGGGCTGGGATGCAGTGGAGTAGGGAGGGCCTGAGTCCCCCACTGCCACCCTTTGCCTTGGGTGGCAGGTCCCTCCTATGGGGCAAAACCCCTGTGCATATTGGCTCTCCACCATCAAGGAGACTGGACCCTTGGCCCCACCTGCACATAGGCCGGTGCCTTTAAACCTTGTGGACTATTTACTAGTTTGACAGACTGTTTGCTGCCCTGCCGTGACCCAGGGCCAGGGTGTATAGACTGCCGACCGGCTTATTCTAAACGGTTTGACTGTTTGTTTACTGCCCCGCCCCGAACTAGGGCATGGCCTCTAGACTTCTGCCTGGGTTACCAGAGACTGTTTGATTGTTTGTTTGTTGCCCCGCCCCACCTTTAGAACTGAGATTCGGCCTGCAGCCAGGCCTGGGCCCCAGACTACAGAGGCCCGTAGTGAGTCAGCATGGCCTCCTGCTGACACAAACTACTACACTCATACATAGATTGTGGTCCACTATGATCCCTAGATCCCTTTGTGCAATATTCCTTCCTAGGCAGTCATTTCCCATTTTATATGTGTAAAATGGAGCACTCAAGGATGATACAGTCATTATGGAGAAACTAAATAAATTCTTTGCATTACTTTTCATGGCTGAGGATGTGAGGTGATTCCCAAACCTGAGCCATTCTTTTTAGGTGACAAATCTAAGGAACTGTTGCAGATTGATGTGTCATTAGAGTAGGTTTTGGAACAAATTGATAAACTAAACAGTAAAGCTGCCAGAATCTGATGGCATTCTCCCAAGAATTCTGAAAGAACTCAAATGTGAAATTGCAGAACTAACTATGGTTTAAATCATCTTGTGTACCAAATGACTGGAAGATATCTAATGTGACTTCAATTTTAAAAAGAGCTCTAGAGGTGATCCTGGAAATTACAGGCCAGCAAGTCTAACTTCAGTATCGGGCAAATTGGTTGAAACTATAGTAAATAACAAAATTATCAGACACATGGATGAACATAATTTGTTGGGGAAAAATCAACATTGTTTCTGTAAAGTGAAATCATGCGTCACCAATCCAGTAGCATACTTTAAGGGGGTCAACAAGCATGGAGACAAGGGGGATCTAGTGAATATAATGTACTTAGATTTCCAGAAAGCCTTTGACAAGAACCCTCACCACAGGCTCACAAAGCAAAATAAGCTGTCATGGGATCAGAGAGAAAGTCCTCTCATGGACTGATAGCTGGTTAAAAGATAGGAAACAAACTATAGAAATGAATGGTTAGTTTTCAATTTGGAGAAAGGTAACTAGTGGTTCCCACAGGGGTCTGTTTTGGGGAAAATCCTATTCAATTTATTCAGAAATGATCTGGAGAAAAGAGTAAACAGTAAGGTGGGAAAATTTGCAGATGATACAAAGCTGCTCAGGATAATTAAGTCCAGAGCAGACTGTGAAGCACTTCAAGAGGATCTCACTAAACTAGGTGATTGAGCAACAAAATGGCAGATAAATTTTAATATTGATACATTCAAAGTAATGTATATTGGATTGTAATATATAGTAATCCCAACTGTATATATAAAATAATAGGAAGTACATTAGCTGTTACTACTCAAGAAAGAGACCTTGGGAGTCATTGTGGATAGTTCTCTGAAAATATCCACTCAGTGTGCAGCAGTAGTCAAAAAAGCAAACAGAGTGTTAGGAATCATTAAGAAAGGGAAAGAGAATAAGACAGAGAATATCTTAGGCTATGTCTGCATAGCAGCGTTATTTTGGGATAACTGTCGTCATTCCAAAATAACATAGTCCACGTCTATACTACAAGTAGTTATGTCTACATAATGTCGAAATAATGTCAAGCTGGAGGACTTCTAATTCTGACTCCTGTAACCTTCATTGTATGAGGAGTAAGGGAAGTTGGAGGAAGAGTGCTCTTTCTCAGACTTCCTGCTGTGTAGACAGAGGCAATTTCGACCTAAGCTATGCAATTGACATAGCTGAAGTTGTGTAGTTTATTTCAGCTTTAGTCCTGGGGTATGTCTAGACTACTGGCTTTTGTTGACAGAGGTTTTGTCGACAGATACTGTTGACAAAGCTTCTTTCGACAAAGAACATCTAGAATACAGCCAGTTCTGTTGACAAAGCAAGCTGCTTTGTCGACAGAGAGGCTAGATGCTCTCTTTTGAAAAAGCATAGCATGGATGCAATAGCGCCTTTTGTTGACAGAACTCTGTTGACAAAAGGCGTTATTCCTTGAAGAATGAGGTTTACCACTGTCGACAAAACTGCCACGTTCTGTCAACTTAATGTCAACAGAACTCGGTGGTAGTGTAGACGCAGGTATAGTTTTGTCGACAAAGTCCACTTTTGTTGACAAAACCCTGTAGTTTTGTACACACACTCCTGCTGTGTAGATGTGCCCTTATTGCCTTTGTGTAAGCCCATGATACACTCACATCTTGAATAATTTACAGCTTGGAAAAGAGATGAGTAAGGGGAGATATGATAGAGGTCTATAAAATCATGATTGATGTGGAAAAAGTGAATGAAGAAGAGATATTTTTTTTCTTGTCATAACACAAGAACTAGGAGTCATCAAATGAAATTAATAGGTAGCAGGTTTAAAGCAAACAAAAGGAAGTACTTTTTCACACAGCACATATCCAATCTTTGGAACTCCTCACCAGAGGAAGTTGTGAAGACCAGGTCTTCAACAGGGTCAAAAAAAGAGCTAGATAAACTCATGGAGGTTAGGTCGGTCTATCAATGGTTATTATCCAGGAATGATGCCCTTAGCCTCTATTTGTCAGAAACTGAAATTGGGCAACAGGGGATGGATGGATCACTTGATGATTACTTGTTCTGTTCATTCCCCCTGTGGCACCTGGCATTGACAACTATAGGAAGACTGGATACTGGTGTAGATGGACTTTTGTTCTGATTCAGTATTGGCCGTTCTTATGTTATGTTCTAGTGGTCACAGATGGGTTGGAGTCCATAAGTCCATATGTCAAGAACAGTAGTTCATGAGCAGGAGTTGGAGAAATCACTAGAGCCAGGTTTGGTAAGAAAGAGTTGGGGTCAGTGTAAAGCCAGGATCTGGAGATAGAAGGAGACTAAAATAAGGAGACAATAATCTGGGTCAGCCATCCCAGGCTCTGCAGACTGAGGCTCTAGTCCATGGATCCTTACACTTTGACATTTCTGATATAATTCTACATTTCCTGCATGTAATCCTGTCTTTCTACCAATGTTCACTACAATACCATCACTGAGAACAACTCGTTTGCCAGTGACAACTCTCTGAAATGTGAAACTATTCATCTGCCTCCTTAAAGAGCCTACCTTAAAAATTCTACCACTTAATCCCTCACCTTTATTTTCTCATCAAAGAACTTGAAAAAGGGGCATCTCATCTCTGCAGTCACCAATCAGAGATGCTTCTTTCATTGCTCTCATCTCATTTTTCTCCTCTCCAAAATAGCCAACCAAAATAGCTCTTCTCTCCAATCACTATTTGTGACAATATCTGCACTGATTTCAGTCTGAGTACAGTTCTGTGCAGAAACTTCTTTTCTTCATCTAGTTAACAAGCTCCTTCTTGCCCTTTTCCCTCATCCTCAGCTGTCGTTCATCTTTCAAGTCTGTGGATCTCTCTGTCCTGTCCATAGCTGGATGGACATCTCTGATTCTTTCCTGTCAGAGCTCAGTATTTTCCAGTCAAAATTTGCTTTTTCTTTCCTGGTGCTTTCCTCTTTCTGTTAACACTCTCTCCTCCATTCAGCTCCACAAGGTGAAATTCTTGTCCTTCTCCCATATACCACTATTGCCTGCATTAAAACTTCTAATAACTTACGATGTTAAAAAATTGAGCTAGAAGAACATGATTACTACAGCAAAGTCAAACATTCAGAAGCTAGCAAATGCCAGAATTAAGATGTGGAACCTTAATTTGGCCATTTTTGCATATACAGTATGACACAGTCGTTAATTATAGGATTACATACTATTTTTTCCACATGGCCTCTCCATCATTCATTGCACAGTATAGCTTGTGTTCATTTAGGCTATGTCTACACTATGGAGCTATTTTGGGATACTGGAAGTATCCCGAAATAGCTATTCCACATCTTTAAAGCAACCTGTTATTTCAAAATAGATTTTGAAGTAATGGTATGCTAGTCTGGCATCCCTGTAACCCTCATTTCATGAAGGTTAAGGGTCTTGTCGGAATAGCGCTTTATTTCAAAATTTGGCGCTGTCAAATTTCAAAATTAGCTATTTCAAAATTTCCTCAAAATAAGCTATGCCATTTGCATAGCATAAATTGCGTAGCTAATTTTGAGGTAACGGTTCAGTGTAGACACACCCTTTAATGAGCAGCTTCTCAACATTTTGCTTTATCCTCATTGTTCAGCGTGGGTGCCCCAGACCTCATTTACTGCATACTATAAAAACCTTGTTATGAAGGCAGAATTATTAATTTCCTCAAGGGCTTTTCTCTGGCACTTATCACTACTGTATTGGAATGCTTCACAAACATTATTTGTCTTCACAACATCCCTGTGAAGTGTGGCTTGGTATTATTCCCATTATACAGATGGGGAGCTGAGGCATAGAAAATAAAATCAAGTGTATCCACTAATTTTGTGTGCCCTATTTGAGGTACTTAGGACCTGAATTTTCAAAGTACTTAGCATTATATTGCATTTTATATATTCAGAGCTCCGTTCCTATTAATTTCAGTTGCAGCTATGAGCACTCTATCCTTCTGCAAATCTGACCCCATGGACTCAAGTTGGGTGTCTAGAAGATGAGGAGCACACTGTGAGTGGCCACCTGTGGCAAGGTTGATTTAACCATCACATTGGAACTTTGTGACAGAGGCAGGAATAGACTCCAATTTTTCCAGAGCAATATTCTGAGACCATCTTTTCTCTTCTGGACATCTGCTGCCTTATTCACCACATACCTTCCAGCTTCTTCAACAAATGAGGCAGAAAACAGCTTTCTTTATTACCCTGGCTCATCCTCAGAGAAATTCCATACTGCAGTATGAATTATGCTGGCAGTGCCATCCTTTTGGTTTATGCTACTCTATGCAGAAATGGAAAGGAATGAATGAGGGGCTGCTCCTTGTAGTGGGATCTGCACTCAGGGCTCAAGGGGCTGGAGCTGGCCAAGCAGGCATAGGCACAGGAATTGGGAGATGCTGCAGCATCCCTCCATTTTATGTGGGTTCCCAGCTGCTGCCAGCCCTGTGCTCAAGGTCCTGGCTGCCACCTGGGGCTCCTGGCCCCACATTTTCCCACCTCTCCCCATTTCAGTCTCAATCTCCTTGCTCAACCCATTCCAGGTCCCAAGTCCTATTGGGATACCACCTCCTGGAGATGTGACCCTATTGCTGATCCAAGTGAGGTGGAGCAGATGAGTGGTGACTGGGTGCAGTCAGGGATAGGGTGGGGAAGTTGGAGCTGGCTGTCAGAGCCAGCACTGCCTACATCTTGCTGTCCTATCCTGCAGCGATGGCCCTATGCAGCATGTAGCTGCCTAGGGCACCACTAAATTTGGGGAACCTAGTTCCCCAAATTTACTGGTGCCCTATGTAGCTACATAGTCTATGTAGGCCTAAGGATGGCCCTAGATGCTGGGGTCCTGTGGAAAATATAGTTCCCATCTCTCCCCATCTCAGTCTCAATCTCCTTACTCAACCCATTCCAGCTGTCCCTCTTCATTACCATCTTCTGCTTCTTTCCTCCCTTTCCCCTGGCTCCCATGCCCAGTCAATTCCAGTTTCTTCACCCCACACCTCTAGTCCCAGTATCACCAGACCATTTGAGAGTTGGGAGTAGTCACCGAACACACAGGCTCCTTGCTCTCAGTTCCAGTGCCCAGGACCATTCCACTCCAGAGCATTTGGAAGTAGCCACTAAAAGGAAAGAAGCTTCATGGGGTAGCCAAATTAGTCTGCACAGGTAAACTGAAAAAACAACAAATAGTCTGGTAGCACTTTATAGACGAACAAAACATGTAGATGGTATCATGAGCTTTCATGGGCACAGCCCACTTCTTCAGATGACCTGAGTGTTGGATGTCTAGGACCAAAATAAATAGGGGAGATGGGAGAGGGGTGGAAGAAGGGAAAATTGGGAGGAGGGGGGAACAGGAAAAGGCAGTGGGTAAAAAATATATCAAGGGAAAGCCAAGTCTATAAGCACCTAAAGACTAGATAGTCAAAAGGGGCAGATAAGAACTATTAATTAGCAAACAACAAAGAGTCAGGAAACACTTAAAAGACTGATGAAACATCCATTTGGCTTTGCAGTTTAGTCCTAGGCTGCAGCATGTTTGAGTAAGAGGACTGCTAGACCCTTCCTAAAACTTAGGAGAGGCAATTAGTTGGCTAGTTCCCAATACCAAGAGAAAGGGGCAGTGTGCATGGGAAAACAGGAGCCTGAGACTGATAATTCCCAGGAACAGTGGGAAGAAGCCAATGCTCCAGGTCACCCTGACTGACAGAGTGGGCAGGCTAATGGGGGAATCAGGAAACCAGGGGAGTCTCATTCTCTGTGTGAGCTGGAATTGCCTAGGTCAGACAGAGTGGGGTGAGCCAAGGAGAAAGCAGGAGCTGAGCTGGGCTGGGGGAGCAGAGCTGTGCTAGCCAGAGAGATACAGAGACTCAGCCCAGGGAGCTAGAGGCAGAGCAGCATCTGTGATGAGGCAGAATGGAGCTGGGGCTGGAGCAGTCTGGAGCCAGGTGCAGTGAGCAGCTGTGGAAGAGGTAGGGGGAGCCTGGCCAGAGTGTCCAGCATAAAGAGACACCCCCAGGCAAGGCTTCTTGCAGGCCAGACAGAGAGGGGAGTGCTAATGCTAGGACGAAGGGTGCTGCTGCCTACAGCCTGAAGGCATATGGCCACTGCCAGAGCAAGTGTCTGACCCACAGCATCCCTGCAGCATAGCCAGGACCTGATAAGGAAGCCTGAGATGAGTGAGGAACTGATCCCCTTACATTTCTGAGACTGCTGTTCATGATGTCCCCAGGGGGATATCCTTATGATTTATGGGGCCTTATGCAGTACTATTAAACAGGTGCCCCTGTGCTCAATGGCAGCCCAGAGGGGGGCATGATGGTTTTTAGAGATGTGATTTCATAATTTTCAGCAATACACTAATGAAATATTTTAAAGCAAATTTTAAACTAAGGTCCTGTTGACTAACACAGTACATTCAGAAACTGTCAGTCCTCTATACCTTGGGTTAGCAATTGCCTGCTAAATAGCTTCATTACCACTTGAGTGGCTCTTTCAGTGGTTCAGGGTTCTGATAATAGGTTTGGCAGGCTTTTTTCACTTTTAAGTTAACTAGATCCTCCCCTTAGTAAGCAGAGCCACAGAACAGGGAGAGGATGAGGTGGGTGGGTGGAAAATAAAACCCAGTGGTGCCTGAAATTTTCAGGTGCCCTATGCAGCTGAGTATTATGCTCACGCCACGGCGTGGAGTTACATGTTTCTTTTAACCTCTCCCATGTTTTCCTTCTTCTTTTTTAAATTGATTGCTGTTTAATAAATTATCTGTGTTTTGAACTGCATGTAAGGATCAGTGGATCAGGGAAGTGTCCAGTGCAGAGAGAGGAACCCTGGAGTGAGGACTCCTTAGGCCCTGCTCTAAGTGACCACAACAAGGTTGGGGGTTGAGCCCTACAGGAATCCTGGGGTCAGCTTTGTTAGGATTGCGATGACTTTGCCACACAGGAGAGGGGAAGGGGAGGCCTCGAGGTGAGGAAGGCCTCCCGGTAAAGGAAGTGGGAGGGAGGACTCAGATCCTTTTGCTATCCTGTTTCACCAGGGTAGTGTAGAAAGTAGGAAAGTTCCCCACTTGCTCTATGGGGAAGGTGTGGCCAGAAGTAGGAGCTGTTCAGTTGCTTTGCGGGGATAGTCAGCAGTGGGAACTTTGAGAGGCTTGAACATGCTCCGTGAAGGCAGAATCTTTTGAGATTCTCTGCTAAAACCAAAGACTCTACTGAGCGTGTGCAAACTGTGATGTAGGAAAGGCTCACAACACGATTAAATGTAGAAGGCTTTTCACAGGGGTTGGCAAAAGGTACATCCTTGACATAAAGACCATTGCCCTTTTGCCAAACATCAGGTCCTACACCAAAGCAGGAGGCACTAGATTTGCTCAAAGAAAATGTAACATGGTAAGATAATATATTTTTTGCCTAGCCTCAGCCTCAGAAAGATATAAATAATTTGGATGAAAGTTTCCAAAAAAAGCTCTGGCTGGCAAAAACTCAGTATGTACAATTTTCAGTACAATTAACTATAGTTTGACCAAAACAACTGAAGACGTTCTTATAATGACAAATGTCTGGCAATCTTACTAATAGGCAGGGCTATTAGCTTCAACTATTAAAAAGACACTAAAAGGTTGCAAAGTCAAGTATTGGAAAGTTAGGAAATGTCAAATGTCCACTTGCCCATGCAACTTTCATTATGCCTCCCTGTGTGTCCATCCTATGCACAAAGAAGCTAAATTAAGGCTGTCTGGGCAAGCGTAGTCTAGCATTTTCTAACTTTAAGTATTTAATTAGATTCTTTTAATGAATGTGTGTAATTTTCTCAGGTTTTTTTTAAAGCAAAAAGGCACAAAAGATAATTTTATTTTACAAGTGGAAAAACCTCTCATCCTACATCAGGTTTGAACTCAGAAGCTTCAGCACCAACTTCAACTACTGCAGGAGAAATTACATGAGTTGGTAGCAGAAGGCTGTTAGCCAAGAAAGAGAATGCACCACTATGTATGTGGTTTTTTAGTGGGAAATGAGAAACTTAGCCTGGTTCATCTATTCCTCTCTCTTTCTCCCTGGAGAGTTCAGGGAGTTCCTGCCACTCATGGTGCTCAAAAGGGTAGGGATATTGGGTTGCTGGAGCCATGTGCTAGATCCTGTCTGTGAGGGTGTGCTAGACAACATGTCTCCATCGACGGAGCCATGTAAAGTAGTTTACTCGACATAGTCAATGAAGTGGGGATTTAAATAATCCCCACTTAATTAAAATAAAAATGGCCACCACTCTGTGCCAACAATCAGCTGATCTGGCACAGCGCGGCAGTCTAGACACAGATCAGTCGACAAGGGAAACCTTTGTTGACCGCTCCTGTAAGCCTCG
Source organism: Pelochelys cantorii (assembly GCA_032595735.1). Lineage (NCBI taxonomy): Eukaryota > Metazoa > Chordata > Testudines > Trionychidae > Pelochelys > Pelochelys cantorii. Next base: position 69,993,510 of record CM064326.1, on the reverse strand, counting down.
TGATGGGGGGGCGAGCACTCATTAATTATGCAAATAAGGCTCGGTGATGTTCCACGCTTAGCCTCATTTGCATATTTCTTGCGCAAAATGGGTGCAGTATAGACATAGTTCCAGTATCCCATATTCAGCAGTTGGGGTATGTCTAGACTACATCCCTCTGTCTCCAGAGGGATATAAATTAGACATACCGAAATTGCTAATGAAGCGGGGATTTAAATATCCCACGCTTCATTAGAATAAAAATGGCCACCCCTTTTTGCCGACGTGGCAATTTGCCGGCAAAAAGCGGCAGTCTAGACGGGGATTGGTTGACAAGGAAAGCCTTTTCCGACTGATCCCTTATGCCTCGTGCAACGAGGTTTATAAGATCAGTCGGAAAAGGCTTTCCTTGTTGACTGATCCCCGTCTAGACTACCACTTTTTGCCGGCAAATTGCTGCGTTGGCAAAAAGCGGTGGCCATTTTTATTCTGACGTGTGGGATATTTAAATCCCCGCTTCATTAGCATTTTCAGTATGTCTAATTTATATCCCTTTGGCGACAGAGGGATGTAGTCTAGACATACCCTTGGAGATTTTTTGGTACTGGGAATTAGCTCACATGCAATCATAGGCAGTCCCTCCATAAAGTTATCAAGCCAGGGAGTTTTTGTCCCCGTAGAAGGCCATTCCTCGATGATTAGACAACTTAACCTAATTTTGATCCTAAACTTGTTAATGACCAGTTTATAGCCATTTATTCTTCTGTCCACACTGATGCTTCACGTAAATACCTTCTCTTCTTTCCTTCTGTTTATCCCTCTGATGTATTTATGGAGAGCAATCTTATCTCTCCTTACCTTTCTTTTGTTCAGGCTAAACAAGCCAAGCTCTGAGTTTTTTTCATAAGTTAGGTTTTCCATTCCTTGGATCATACTGGCAACTCTCCTCTGAACTTCGTCCAGTTTGAATTCATCTTTCTTAAACATGAGAGACTAGAACTGCACACAATATTTCATATGAAGTCTCATGATTGTCTTGTATAATGTCGCTACTGAACATACCATGCTTGATGTATCCTAGGACTGTATTAACTTTTTTCATGGTGTCATCATATTGACAACTCTCAGTCATTTTGTGATCAACAAACACACTGAGGTCTTTCTCCTCCTGTATTGCTTCCAAGTGATAGGTCTCCTGCTTAGAACAACACCAACAAAAAATCTTGTTCTTTATTCCCTAGTTGCATGATCCTGCACATTGTGCTGTTAATTTTAATCCCATTTTTATTACTCCAGTTAATTATGTTATCTAGATCTTTTTGTTTAATATTTCGGTTCCCCTCCATATTGACTATATCTCGTGTCTTCTGCAAATTTTATTGTTACACTACCACTGCTTGTGCTGAAGTCAGCAATAAAAATGGTAAATAAGATCGGTCCCAAGACATATCCCTAACGCCCTCCGTTGCTAACCTCCTTCTAGACTGATAGTTCACCTTTCAATATGACCCATTGTAGTTGTCCTTGCAACCAGTTTCTTTTCCGTCTTTCAATTCTCATATTAATCCCCATTTTTTCCAATGTAACTAATAATTTCCCATGTGAAGCTGTATCAAATTCCTTACAAAATCTAGGCATTTTAGATCTATGGCATTTCCTTTGCCTAAAACAATCAGTTACCTTCTCAAAGAAAGAGATCAGATTTGTCCGGCACAATCTACCTTTTGTAAAATCATGTTGTATTTTATCCCAATTACCATTCACCTCTATGTCCTTAACTACTTTCTCTTTCAAAATTTCTTCCAAGACCTTGCATACAATTGAGGTCAAACTAACAGGTTTATAATTTCCTGGATCACTTTTTCCCTCTTTCTTAAAAATAGAAATTATATTAGCAATTCTCCAGTCATAGGGTATGACCCTTGATATAATAGATTCATTAAAAATCCTTGCTATTAGGCTTGCAATTTCATGTGATAGTTCCTTTAATATTCTTAAACGGAGAATACCCCTCCATCTAAAATTTAGTCCCGTTAAGCTGTTTGAGTATGACTTCCATCTTGAATATGATCATTTCTATCCCTATAGCCTCATTACCATTAGTCATCCTTCTACTATCCCAAGCTCTTACTTTGCCTCAGTTTTTAATGAGGCTAATGTAATGATTCGTTTAGGTGTTGGGCCAAGCTGAGATAATTTTTCATCTCCACCCCCATCCTCAGTGCTTAGTGGCCCCACTTGTCTTTCCTTTTTTATTCTTATTTATATGATTATAGAACTGTGGTAGGTAGCCTGCCATCCAGGGGCCACACACAGTTTGTCAAGGTAGGCTGCTGACAGGCTTCCAGACAGGCAGTTTACCTTGCATCTGCAGCTATGGCTACCTGCAACTCCCATAGGCTGCAGTTTTCCATTCCCGGTCAATGGGAGCTGTGGGAAGTGGCACGTGCCACAGGGACCTGCTGGCTGCTGCTTCCTGCAGCTCCCATTGTCTGGGAAGTGGAAACCAAGACCAATGGAAGATGTGGGCATAAGGTAAACAACCTGTCTGGCGGTCTGCCAACAGCCTACCCTGATGAGTCACATGTGGCCTGTGGGCCACAGGTTGTACACCACTACTAGAGAACCTTTTACTTTTGGTTTTAATTCCCTTTGCAAGGTCCAACACTGCTTGGCTTTTGGACTTCTTATTTTATCCTTACCCTTACTAAGCTCCAAGAAGTACCTTTTGTTGCGGATCCATCCAATCATCCATTCCTTGTAGGTGATTAAGAGAGAACAGAAAGACTGTTTGAGATGCTTGCTAATGCAGCTTGGTTTGCCACCATTTGCTAACATTTTTCTCCTTTGCCTGGGATGTAACTTCAGATAGCTTCTGCAACTTTGATTTAATAAAGTAATTTCAAGTTTCCTCCACATTCATTCTTCAGTCCAGTCCATGGCATTAACTAATTTTCTTAATGTTTAAAGTTAGTCCTTTTGAAATCAAGGACTTATGTGGTAGGTCTCTTTTAGTTTATCCTTCCATTTAGTTTAAAGTGAATTAACTCATGGTCAATTGACCCATTATTGTCCTCTACAACCAGTTCTATCATGATGGCTTCAGTACTCAAGAACACAAAATCTAAATTAACATTGCCTCTTGTTGGTTCTGCAACTAGTTGGTGAAGAAATCCACCAGCTAATCACATCCAGGACAATCTGTGCCCTATTATTAATATTATCCTCCAAATTATATCTGGAAAATTAAAGTCTCCCAAAGTCACACAATTCCCAGTAAATTTATTTCACTAAAAACATTAAAGAAATGTTATCCACATCCAAACTGGATCATGTTGTTCTATAACACCCTGCAAGCACTACTACTTTATCTAACATATGCCTAGGTATTAAGGAAAGTCCCATCTAGGAAACCTAAATGCCTCTCACAGGTGTTTCCCATGGTGATTTGAAGATCTTTCTTAATATGGGGGGGGAGGGAACCATAGGATTCTATGTTTATTACAGCCAGATCCTGACCTCCGGTCTTCTGCACTCTGCACAGATCATGAAGGTGGCCTTATTTTCCCTATTCCTGTGGCCACTAAGCTGGTTTCTTATAATGCGGACTAGTTAAAGGCTACTCTATATTAGGCCTGCTGCCCATAATTTCAACACTTGTTCTAGTCAGCAGGAATCATGGCAGTGTCGGGATACTTTTGGCCACACACTCTTTCTCTAAATCAAGCTTCTCCCTGAGCCTGTGGTATCACTTTGTGGGTTGGCTGAAAGAGGAGCTTGGAGCTTTTATAATATTTCAGACAATATAGTTTCACCCTTTAAAAAAATGTAATCAGATATCATTAACATTTTACTTAAAAGCACAGTAAGTATAGAAAATCAAAGTGTGCCTTTGAGACAGTCCGGTACAATCACCTTTGCACAATAGACTTTTCAGGCAACTACAGTAACAATCAAACAGAACTGTGTGCTCATTATTTTAATCCAATTACCTTTCAACATTTGAAGCAATTCCCTTTGTCACTGATTTTCCAGCTTTTAATTTTGTTTTAAATTCAGTAGCAAGACCCTGAGTCTTTTCTTGATCATCGGTGTCTTTAGTTCCAGAATAAGGTTCAACAGAAAGTATAACAAGAGTTTTTGAAAGTTTAACAAAGTATCTAAGGGGATTGGAGGGATAATGGGTTTACTAATGAGATATGGGTTCTACCTCTAGATTGCTGGTATGAATGCAGCCTACATAGGTAAAACTACAATAATTATGTACACAATGGTGACCCTTAAAATACAATGCTGCAAAAATTGATAATCCTGCTGTGACAGTACACCCCAATTTCTTCACTGAAATATTATTGTAATATGGCCGTGGCATTATTATGGTGCATTTTGTATAAGATGGTACATGTAAGTGGAAAAGTTATGATTTGCTGAATGCATGTATCATTTTTGTATCTGAAGTTATACATATTGACTATGGATCTTGTGATGGGGTGGGTATACCCAATAATAACCACAACAGGGTTAAACCCACATTATGGCCAGTGGAAGTCTCATGCCTTAGGCTGGACTGGGCATGCTCCAGATGCTGTAGCAATATAAAGGGAGGAATCTTAGGCCATTCTGTGTTGCATGCCAGATGGGAAAGTTCTGTGCTGGATGCTCCCACTGTAGCAATTGGAGGCCCCAAGTACGATCTTGGACTCCCATTACTGATGGAGCCCTGAGAAGCAACCTGTGGTGCAGAGCCTGGAGACCCTGAAGACTCATGGACTGCCTCACTAGAAACAATGGTAAGATATGACCCAGGATCAGGGAAGGAGAGGTATTTCTCAATCAGTTAATCTCAGTGTATTTCAGTCAAATTCCCTGCTAAGCCAGCGGTGGCACACTCCATCGCTGTTACGGCCTTGGGTTAGGGCCTGGTGAAGTCAGGTGGACCCACGCCCCCCCTACTTGGGCCACCGGTCTGCCCTTGTTGGCAGCCACTTGGGTACTGTCTGCTAGGCCCCCTTGCTCTGTACCAAGGGGCTATTTTATTGATTTTTGCTACCAGGCAATGCTATCTTGCCCCAAGAGGGTGGGCAGTGTACTGATTCTGGCTACTAGGCTGCCTGTACCTCAGGGCCAATCTACTGACTTTGGCTACTAGACCATGTTGCCCTGTATCTCAGGGACTGTATTGACTCTATTGGCAAATTATTGAAACTATAGTTAAAAATGGAATTGTCAGACACATAGATGAACATAATTTGTTGAGGGAAAGTCAACATGGATTCTGTAAAGAGAAATCATGCCTTACTAATCTACTAGACTTTTTTGAGGGGGTCAACAAGCATGTGGACAAGGGGGATCCAGTGGATATAGTGTACATAGATTTCCAGAAAGCCTTTGACAAGGTCCCTGACCAAAGGCTCTTAAGTAAAGTTAGTTGTCATGAGATAAGAGGGAAGGTCCTCTCATGGATTAAAGGACAGGAAACAAAGGGTGGGAATATATGTTAGTTTTCAGATTGGAGAGAGGTAACTAGTGGCGTCCCCCAAGGGTCTGTCCATTCTGGGATTAATCCTATTCAACCTATTTATCAATGATCTGGAGAATGGGGTAAACAGTGAGGTGGCAAAATTTGCAGATGATACTAAACTTCTCAAGATAGTTAAGACCAAAGCAGACTGTGAAGAGCTTCAAAAGGATCTCACAAAACTAGGTGATTGGGCAACAAAATGGCAAATGAATTTTAATGTTGATAAATGCAAAGCAATGCACATTGGAAAAAATAATCCCAACTATACATAAAAAATTTAGTTATAACCACTCAAGAGAGTGATCTTGACATCATTGTGGATAGTTCTCTGCAAACATCCACTCAATGTGCAGCAGCAGTCAAAAAAGCAAATGGAATGTTAGGAATCATTAAAAAGGGGACAGAGAATAAAACAGATAATATCTTATTGCTTCTATATAAATCCATGATACACCCACATCTTGAATACTGTGTACAGATGTGGTTGCCTCATCTGAAAAAAAAGATACCTTGGCATTGAAAAAGGTTCAGAAAAGGGCAACAAAAATTATTAGGGGTTTGGAATGGGTGCTATATGAAGAGAGATTTAAAAAACTGGGACTTTTCAGCTTAGAAAAGAGGAGACGAATGGGGGATATGATAGAGATCTATAAAACCATGATAGCTATGGAGAAACTGAATAAGGAAAAGTTATTTACCTGTTCCCATAAGAACTAGGGGTCACCAAATGAAATTAATAGGTATCAGGTTTAAAACAAACAAAAGGAAGTTTCTCTTCACACAGCGCACAGTCAACCTGTAGAACTCCTTGCCTGAGGATGTTATGAAACCAGGACTTTAACAGGGTTCAAGAAAGAATTAGATAAATTCACGGAGGTTAGGTCTATCAATTCTACTTAGCCAAAATGAGTAGGAATGGTGTCCCTAGTCTCTGACTGTCAGGGGCTGGAAATGGATGACAGGAGAGGGATAACTTGATAATTACTTGTTTCTGTTCATTCCCTCTGAGGGCACCTAGCATTGGCCACTGTCAGAAGACAGAATACTGAGCTAGATGACCATTCTTGTGTTCTCAACTTTGGCTTTTCGGTCACAAAGTCCTGCACCAAAGGCACTATTGACTTGAATTGTTAGGACTTGCTGCCCTAAGCATTAGTGCTATTGTCTTTTTTGGTCCCTTAGACACTGGGGTAGCATGATTGAAGATGGCCAAGTGGACTTAGTGCCAGTTTCCACACACCCACTACCCTATCATTTTGGGAGGGGGGGGGGCATACACCAACGTAAATCTGTATTTCAAATGGGCTTACTCAGAAAAACACTTACAGTCTGCCTTTCAGGTGCAACAATGAAGAAGCCAAACAATGATAATGGTTCAACAAAGATTGAACTGGGGGGAAGTGCTGGACCTAGGCTAAAGTGGTTCCTAGCCTCTGTTTGAAAAGATTCCAAGGTGTAAAGCAAGTGCAGCTTGTACTTTAAGAATCTTCCAGACTGTATTATTAGCCAGGGTGAGAATTTGCTAATTCATGTCCTATCTTTCTAGTACGTAGACTCAGTTTGTGTTGTTGTTTATTTACTTCATAATCTGCTAGGATCTGTTTGCTATTGCTTATAATCCCTTGAAGTCTATCTTTCTGCAATTAATAAACTTTTTATGCTTTAATCTAAAGCGGCATATTTGAAGTGAAATGCTTGGAAATTGTTTCTCAAAGGGAAGAGGCTATTGCATTTCCTCTCCACATTGAGGGAAGGGCGAACTCGAGGACCTTATACTGTACAACTCCCTGTGCACCATAAGATGGAATAATTTTATGTGCCATTGGGAGACTGTGTGTCTTTGGAGCTGGGGGTTATCTGGACTGTGGCCTCTCTATTGTTGGTTCATGCACTGGCTGGCCAGAAATCCCGCATGTATCTGCAGATGGGTGTTTCCCTACCTGTGTGAATGCTGATGGAAGTATAAGACCAGGAGTGGGTCTGCAGTTTGTCACAGCAGCACAGTGAGAGAGGGAACCCAGGTTGGTGAGTCAGAGGGCTCAATGATATCTAAGGTCACTAGTAGAGGTTACCACAATAATAATGTTTGGCACTTACATGACTATCATGGCAATGTTAGGGTCACATACAGAATACCTGTAGCACTACAGTAACAGTAATTTATCTCACAGACTCTAGTGAAATATTTTAATGACTATAATTGTATATCACCTTCCATCCAAGGATCTCAAAAAACTTTACAGAATTAATGAGTTAAGCTTTACAACATCCCTGAGAGATAGGGAAAGTGATTAAATGTTATTAGCTTCTGTCGGCTGTTCATTTATCTTGAGTGAAATGAGTGGTAGTCCTGGCATAGCTACAGGTGGCCATTTAACAAGTACCACAATTGTCACCTTTGTTGTCAATTTCAGACAAGAATTAAATCAGCATTAACATTGAACTACGTACTCTCTTACCTGTATTAATGGTCTCTCCAAATCAGCATTAAGGCACATTTGATGGAACAAAGTGGGGAAACATGCATTGCTTTGTCCCCAGTGCATCTTTTCTGCATATAAATAGAAGTCATCAGTCTGCTCAGCAGATAAACCCACACGTTTAATCGGGAATAATTTAAAAATATGAAATAAAACAGCTACATTTCCAAACATTACAATAACCATTAATCAAATAGAAGATTACATGCAGTATAAACAACAGAGCAGTATTGCATTTACAGTATATGGTAATTGAACTGTGGTCTACACAACAGGAAAATGTGTCATTAATTATAACATGATTAAAAAGTTGTGTAGTGTCAAAAGGCTGATGACATTAGTTTATATCTAAGATTAACACTTTCTATTTTCTAACTGTAGCAATCTATGACAATCTTTTGTTTTAAGTCAGTTCTTCAATAGAACGATTCAGGAACACAGAGTGATCCAGCCTAAAGTTTTCCTATGCACTAGTGAATGAAGAAAAATAGGGTTTGAATGGGACTTACGTGGTACATGACCCTCTGCATCAAGGGAGAAATTCATTTCAAATTCGTCTATCTAGAGATTTACTGCAGAGCAATGAATGATATATCTGGTTTCCACTCCATGCAGCGTTTTGATACAATTCAGCATCAGATGATATAATTCACATAACTTTAATTTCAAATATTCATCATTCACATGCTGTTTATTGCTTAGTTGTTGCTTATTAAATTATGAATTGCTGAAAAGCTAAGTACTCTGTAGCTCAAAAGAGGCTCCTCAGAATGTTGCAGGAAATGTTCATTTCTATTTTTTCATTTTGTATACATTGGTAATGTGGTTTCTTATAATTTTTGTAGACTTTTATTGGTTATTTCTTCTATAGAATAGACAGATCTGCCATGTTTATTGCCAGTTATGATTTGCAGCAATAGGTCTACATTTTGCAACTTGAATTCAGTGAACCAAATCATATCCTGATTGCATCAATTTGAGCCCAAGACTGTTGCTCAGATAATCCAGTGATGAGTGTTATGCAAGAACCTACACAGTATAAAATTTGACCCATTTGTTAAAATTTATATTATTTCCAACAGTACAAACTTTATTTAGTGTGATAGTTTGCACATCGCTCTGGCCAATGTGCATTGGTCCTCCCTGTGATCTTCGTACAGCTCGATTAAATTTCTCTCTCTCTATCTTACTTTACGTTATCTGGTTGTGAAATTCAAACCATGACTAGCGTTCCGTCTGCCTTTTAAAATGGTGTACTCCTAAAAGACCCATTAAATGGTGGAGTGAAATTGATATCATAGGTGGATTCTGGGTAGATTCGCATATGTTTCCAGTTTCCAGTGTGAAAACCTGGAATTTCAAAGTAACTAGTGCTTAGAGGAATGAAAGTCGGAAAAAACCATGATAGTGGCTAAAATGTGTGTATGTTGGCAAACATAGCAGATTTTGTTTTTTGGGGTAAAAATTTCTTTGCTTTCCCAAGGCCAGTGGCTTTGTTGTTGTTGTTGTTTTGTTTTTTGTTACAAACTAAATGGGACAAATATTCATTTTTAAATTTTATTTCATGTAGTTGATTATTAACTGTTTGGTTTTTAATTACTGTCATTTCACATCTCTGAGTTAGCCATAAGCAATTCACTGTGACACATGCTGATTGCTAACTGTAGTGTTCTGCAAACGATTAAACTTCTTGTGATCAGGATTATGCATGCTAGTTAGGATTTAGAAAAACATCCACGGGCTTTGTATACATACTGCTTCAAATATTCATGGAAATATGCAAGCAGACATTCTGTACTTAGTATTATTAAGAGGATTTTCACTATATTGTATGTGGATTTTCGACATTACTTCTCACATAAGACAGAACCATTTTAACCCATTCTACTCAGCTCAATTTCTATCATCAAGTATAGGATGACACTTGCAGTGTCATGTGCATAGTTCAATGGCCCAAATCTGCAACTACTTACATACCGTGCAATTTTACTCAGTAAATAGCCCCATAAAATTACTCACTTATGTGCTTGCAGGATCAGGCTTTCTTTATGAAGGAATCCCATCATACAGTCTAAAATGGGTCTGTTTCAATGGTGAAAACAAATGAACAAACCTGGACTCCTGGACTGTGAATACCAAAGTTTCAAATTTACTCATAAGAAAATGATCAAGAATATGCTGTCTGTCTTATCCATGGCTTATCTTGACAAGGAAGTTAATGAAGATTAAAGTAAAGTGTGAATTTAAATTGTATTAGGAAATCCTGATTAACTCCCTGTGTAGATGCTCTGGTACCAGAAAAAGGGAGTGTTAGTTTGAATTAGCTTTATCCATTTTGAAAGATTATTATATTATTCAAAATAAGGCACTTTTATCCTGGTATAAAAGAATCCACATGGGGAGTTAATCAGGAATAGCTATTCAGGAATAGCACCCCAAGTAGATAAGTCCATTGACTATACTTTTCAAAAGACAAACTAGTAAGAATGTCTTACATATTAACAGTATATATCATCTTTTAAAAAACCACAGACATCTGGAAATTGCCAGTTGCCAATAAGGCATTACCTATGATAAGGGCACAGATAAGGATGTTTTACTATTGAGGGAGTAATTCATGTCTGGAAAAAGAGTGCATAAAATAGAGTGTTGAATGTCTCAAGAAGTGTGCAAGTTAACTTAACAGACTTTTATGGAGAAGAGTGTGAGTCCATAGAAAACCATTTCTCATCATATCCTGGCCTGAGATAGGGAAAGACAATGGGATGTAGAAGGGTTTTGTTGTGTGGTGTTTTTTGGGGGGTGGGGAGGTATAGTTAAACTGAGAATTGGGCACATTTGTAAATGAAGGGGCAGGGGGGGATGGACTGATATACTGCCAATCTGCCACCTGTTTTCACCTTTATCCAGGTTTTTAAAATTAAACATTAGTTGGAAGTTTCTTTTAGGCTAAAAATTATAATCTTTTGAAGTTGTTCATTATTTCTAAAGAAAGTAGAAAAGCAGGGATGTGATAAAACTATGCCAAATGAAAGATAACTCTGCCATGAAGCCTCTAGGGGTTTCATGCCAGTCCCAAGCCTGGCTAAAGGAGGAGGGTTGGTCAGATGAGTGTTGATGCGCTGATTGTAAAACAACAATATGAATGAAATCTGATACCAGTATGACTAACTGATAAAAGATGCAGGCTCGGACGTCACCCAGATAAACAAGGTCTGCGATACGGTGCAGGTGCTAAATGAGGAAGGGAAATGGTATGGACTCATTATGAATATTGATAAAACGAAGACAATGGTATTTGGAGATAAGGAAATAGGAAGGAAGATCAGTGTAGATGGGATCGAACTAGAGAACATAGAGAAGTTCACGTATTTGGGGAGCAACATGATGTATGATCTAGACTGTAAGAAGGAAATAGCTACTAGAATAGCAAAAGCAAGAGCAAGTTTGAAGGCGATGGATAAGATCTGGAAAAGTAAAGCGATTGGCTTAGAAATGAAGCTGAGCGTCTTGAAAACATATGTATTTAGCAGCGTGTTGTACAGATGTGAGATATGGATGATAACAAAGATTGGAAGAGAAGGATATTGGCATTCGAGAGGAGTTGTTGTAAAAAGATCCTGAGAATAGGATGGATGCAGAAGATCACCAATCAGGAATTATATAGGGAGATACAGCCGAAAGAGAACCTACTGCAGAAGGTTATACAATGGAAGTTACAGCTATTTGGGCATATCTGCAGAATGAATGACGAGCAACAAGTTAAGACTCTGGTATTCTGACTAGGAGAGTTAGACCGCACAGAGAATGGGTAGATGATATAGTAGATTGGTGCAGAGCTAGTCTACAGAAACTAAGACACTCTGCACTGTACAGGGAAAGATGGAAGGAAATAGTGAGGGAGGCATCGGACACCAATGGGCGTTGAGCTCATGATGATGATGATGATGAGGAATGCAAAGAGGAACGAGCAAGAAAGGAGGACCCCTGATTCGAATGGAGAAGATGGGGCGATCAACTGGTTATCTGAGGTGTTTGTACATTAATGCGAGAAGCCTGGGCAACAAACAGGAAGAATTGGAGGCCCTGGCCCAGTCCAAGAAATATGATTTAATTGGGATAACAGAGACTTGGTGGGATGACTCGCATGACTGGAGCGCTGTCATGGAAGGGTATAGACTGTTCAGGAAGAACAGGCAGGGGAGAAAAGGAGGAGGAGTTGCACTATACGTAAGAGAGCACTATGATTGCTCAGAACTCCAGTATATAGAGGGAGAAAAACCTGTTGAGAGTCTATGGGTTAAGTTTAGAGGTGCAAACAACAGCAGTGATGTTGTGGTTGGTGTCTACTATAGGCCACCGAATCAGGTGGATGAGGTAGATGAGGCTTTCTTCGGACAACTGAGAGAAGCTTCCAGATCGCAGGCCCTGGTTCTCGTAGGGGACTTTAATCACCCTGACATCTGTTGGGAAACCAATACAGCAGTACACAGGCAATCCAGGAAGTTTTTGGAGAATGTTGGGGATAACTTCTTGGTACAAGTGCTGAAGGATCCGACCAGGGGCCGTGCGCAGCTTGACCTTCTGCTCACAAACAGGGAGGAACGAATAGGGGAAGTAGAGGTGGGTGACAACCTGGGAAGCAGCGATCATGAGATGGTAGATTTCAGGATCCTGACCAAAGGAAGAAAAGAGAGTAGTAAAATACACACCTTGGACTTCAGAAAAGCAGATTTTGACTCCCTCAGAGACCTGATGGGCAGAATCCCCTGGGATGCTAACATGAAGGGGAAAGGAGTCCAGGACAGCTGGCAGTATTTTAAAGAAGCCTTATTGAAGGCACAGAAAGAAACCGTCCTGATGCATAGTAAGAGAGGCAAACATGATAGGAGACCGGATTGGCTTACAGAGGAAATCCTTGGTGAACTTAAGCACAAAAAGGAAGCTTACAAAAAGTGGAAACTTGGACAAAAGACCAGGGAGGGGTTTAAATGTATAACTCGAGAATGCCGGGGGGTTATCAGGAAGGCAAAAGCGCAAATGGAATTGCGACTGGCTAAGGATGTGAAGGATAACAAGAAAGGTTTCTACAGGAATGTTAACAAGAAGAAGGTGATCAGAGAGGGTGTGGGGCCCCGACTGGATGAAGGAGGTAACCTAGTGACAGACGATGTGGGGAAAGCTGAAGTACTCAATGCTTTCTTTGCCTCTGTATTCACGGACAAGGTGGGCTCCCGGACTAATGTGCTAAGTGATGCAAGATGGGATGAAGATCAACAGCCCTTAGTGGGTAAAGAACAGGTTAGGAACTATTTAGAAAAGCTAAATGTACACAAATCCATGGCTCCGGACTTAATGCATCCGAGGGTACTGAGGGAGTTGGCAAATGTCATTGAGGAGCCTTTGGCCATTATCTTTGAAAAGTCGTAGAGATCGGGAGAGATCCCGGATGATTGGAAAAAGGCAAATGTAGTGCCCATCTTCAAAAAAGGCAAGAAGGACGATCCAGGGAACTATAGGCCGGTCAGTCTTACCTCAGTTCCTGGAAAGATCATGGAAGGGATCCTTAAGGAATCCATTTTGAGGCACTTAGAGCAGAGGAAAGTGATTAGGAATAGTCATCAGGGATTCACAAAGGGCAAGTCGTGCCTGACCAATCTGATTAGCTTCTATGATGAGGTAACTGGCTCTATGGATATGGGAAAGTCAATGGATGTGATATACCTTGACTTTAGCAAGGCTTTTGATATGGTCTCCCACAATATTCTTGCCAGCAAGTTAAGGGAATATGGATTGGATAAATGGACGGTAAGATGGATAGAAAGCTGGCTAGAAGACCGGGCCCAGCGGGTAGTGATCAACGGCTCGATGTCAGGATGGCAGTCGGTTTCTAGCGGAGTGCCCCAAGGTTCGGTTCTGGGACCAGTTTTGTTCAATATCTTTATTAATGACCTGGATGAGGGGATGGATTGCACCCTCAGCAAGTTTGCAGATGACACTAAGCTAGAGGGAGAGGTAGATATGCTGGAGGGCAGGGATAGAGTCTAGAATGACTTAGACAAATTGGAGGATTGGGCCACAAGAAATCTGATGAGGTTCAACAAGGACAAGTGCTGCGTCCTGAACTTGGGACGGAAGAATCCCAAGCATTGTTACAGGCTGGGGACCAACCAGCTAAGTAGTAGTTCTACAGAAAAGGACCTGGGGATTACAGTGGATGAGAAGCTGGATATGAGTCAACAGTGTGTCCTTGTAGCCAAGAAGGCTAATGGCATATTAGGTTGCATTAAGAGGAGCATTGCCAGCAGATCCAGAGATGTCATTATTCCCCTTTATTCGGCTCTGGTGAGGCCACATCTGGAGTATTGTGTCCAGTTCTGGGCCTCCCACTACAAAAAGGATGTGGACGCACTGGAGAGGGTCCAGTGGAGGGCAACCAAAATGATTAGGGGGCTGGAGCATACGACCTATGAGGAGAGGCTGAGGGAGTTGGGTCTGTTTAGTCTGCAGAAGTGAAGAGTGAGGGGGGATTTGATAGCAACCTTCAACTTCCTGAAGGGAGGTTCCAAAGAGGATGGAGAAAGGCTGTTCTCAGTCGTGACGGATGGCAGAACAAGGAGCAATGGTCTTAAGTTGTGGTGGGAGAGGTCCAGGTTGGATATTAGGAAAAACTATTTCACTAGGAGAGTGGTGAAACACTGGAATGGGTTACCTAGGGAAGTAGTGGAGTTTCCATCCCTAGAGGTATGTAAGTCTCGGCTTGACAAAGCCCTGACTGGGTTGATCTAATTGGGATTGGTCCTGCCTAGAGCAGGGGGCTGGACTTGATGACCTTCTGAGGTCTCTTTCAGCTCTATGGTTCTATGATTCTATGATGATGATGAAATGAAAGATGAATATATACTTTGAAATTATAGAGCAGAATGCCTCTTTTGCACAGAAAGGTAGTTTTGTTATTGTGTAATATATACACTATGCGTAATATATACACTATGTAAAACAATGTATGTATATTTACCATACATATATAGCAGAAGTATTTTTCTGATGGCTTTCTCTTTACAGTAAAAAAGAATTTGTATCAAGTTAAAGCATGAGTGTTTTTTAAACAGTATTTTCCTCAGTAAACTGTAGTGGAAGCAATAAAGATTTTTAAGTAATTCCTCTTAAATAAACTGGGCACCACAGTGTATAAATAAGCATCGTATGCATTTATGATATTATAAGTATCGTATAAACTGACAGTATGTATACACACACACACACACATATAAATAAAGTCTCAGAGGGGTTGCTGTGTTAGTCTGTAACTTTAAAAATAATGAGCAGTCTTGGGGCACCTTATTGTTAGTCTCTAAGGTGCCACAGGACTGCTCGTTTTATATATATATAGTTAAAACTTGAGTGGCTTATGTTATAAGACTTTAAACTATGTATGTTTTAAACTTTTATTTGAGAACAACTTGTTATTTTGTACAGTTTCAAAAGTTTCAAACTTCGGGCAAAATCTCCCTAAAGGAAAGCCATTTTGTGTCTTTAAAACCTTGCAAGATGTGAGTTTACTTGCATGTCCATTTCATTAGAGGGATGTTTTTTTGTGAATGAGTTTTGCAGCCTACCAAGAGAACTGAATTGTGCTAAATAAAGAAAGAAAAATCTCCTATACTAAAGCATTTTTATGACATGACTTCACTTAATTAAATGAGATTTTGAAACAGTAACTTGAAATAAGCTGTTACAATTTTTGCCACTTATAACTAAGAATTTCCCTACCTGTCTTGGCTAATCATTGTCAAATTATCAAGATTTAACGCAGTCACAGAGTCTCTCACTATGAAAAGCTGTTATCTTACTTTGCTGAAAAGATGTACTGAATTTTTGACAATCTCGCTGTTCATATGTAAACCAAATATACAGAAACCACGGACAATTCCGCTTTCTTTCCTAGACCTTACTTCAGTCACGCAATAGGAGGCCTTAAAAACACTAAGAGATATCTAGCCAGCACCGTAGATACAGGTCCTTATCCATCTAGGTTAGTGTAAGCTAGTTTAGACTCAAAACTCACTAAGGCCAGGTTTGCAATAGGGATAAGTTCGAATTAAGATACGCAATTCCAGCTACATTAATTGCATAGCTGGAGTCAACGTACCCTAATTAGAACTTTGGTGCCATTCCGACATCATGAGGTTGATGAAAGAACAGCTCCCATTGATTTCCCTTACTCTTCATGAGGAGGAGGAGTACTGACATCAATGGAAGCTCCCTCAGCATTCAATTTAGCGGGTCTTTACTAGATCTGCTAAATTGACCATCAAAAGATCAACCTCCAGAGCATTGAGCCATGGTTAAGTGTAGAGGTGGCCTGAGATCAACAGTGCCTCCTTCAGAGAGTGCAATCCACCACTTCTCTAGAGCATGCAGTGATATTACTAGTTCTCAGTAAATCTTATTTGGAGTCAAAGATCACTCTAGCTACTATGCTCTCCCTGATCTCTTCTCCCTGGCACAACTAAGGAGCTGGTCAGCTCCATGCTCCAACAAGTGATATCTGAAAATATCCAGGACCCCTCACAAACAAGTTTCAGATAGCTCTGGTAGTGCTACTGAAAGATCTCCTCAAACCCAGATATAGAGGACAAACATCTATGCTTCTACCACCTCTATCTCTGTTGAAGTCACTAATCATCAAGGAAGGCATTGCTATTTATCATCATCCTTACCTCAGGGCTTTTCAGACACAAGTGAGTCCAAATGAGTGTCCAAGCCAATTTGAATGACATTTGAAAATCAGATTGTATGTCATTGATTGATAGCTTTTTTTGTTCTACTTCTAAAAGTGTATAAAGGACCCTTAAAGCTCTTGGTGAGTGTTCTTTGATGCAGAGTCTTAAAATAAAAATCATACTGTATTGGAATGTAATGATATGTTAAGTCCATCAAAATACAGTGAATATAATGAGGAGTCCTGTGGCACCTTAGAGTATGTCTAGACTGCAAGCTTCTTTCAAAAAAAGCTTTTTTGGAAGATCTCTTCTGAAAAACTTCTTTTGAAAGAGCGCATCCACACTGCAGAAGCTCATCGAAAAGTGATCTGCTTTTTCAAAAGAGAGCATCCGCACTCACTGGACGCTATCTTGCATAAAAGGCCACCTGGAACCACTTCAGCCAGGGCATTAGGTCATCAGTTACTTCCAGGTGCTGTTGCCTAAGGCTGTCTGAGATGCATGCTTAAAGGGACCCCCTGGACAGCTGTTTCTCAGGTTCTGCTGCGGGCTTGCCTACCTCTATGAGGGACAGCAAAGCTTTAGCAGTGAGTACTCTGGTTGCCCAGCTTTGTTGGATTCATTATTTTGTTTTTTGCTATCGAGCCGGAGCTTCACCTGGGCAGGCAATGGCCCCGCACTGTCATGCTGAAGGTTATGCAGCAGTTTCAGAAGACCATATTGACGGTCCTGCCCCAGTTTGACTCTGAGCTGATTTGTGAGTCCCTCTGCCCAGATGCAGGAGCAATGCCCTTGTCCACGCATCCCACAGTTGAGAGACGAATCTGGAGGCTGGACACCAGTTCCGACTGGTGGGACCAGCTGGTGATGGAGCGGTGGGACGACCAGCAGTAGCTCAACAACTTCCACATGTGGAAGGCCACCTTCTTGGAGCTTTGTGATTGGCTCGTCCCTGCCCTCCGGAAATGCGACACCCATCTGTGGTCCTCCATCCCCCCCGGGAGAAGCAGGTCACTATTGCCATGTGGAAGCTCACCATCCCAGACAGCTACCAGTCAGTGGGCCACCAGTTCGGCATTGGGAAGTCCACCATTGGGGTCCTCCTCATGGAGGTAAGGCACTCTCAGGCTGCAGTCCCTACATGGGGGGCGGGGAGTCCTGGTAAAGGGGGACTCTTGGGACAGGCTTGTGGGAGGTAGAGTGGGGATGGGGGGAAGGCACGGGGGGGGGGGTTGTGTCATCCTGCCCTCACACAGCCCTGCTGCTGCGGGGGCGGCCTCATAGGGGGTGGCTCCTGGGGTGTTTGAGGGGGGGAGAAGGGAGACAGGAAGCTCTGAAGGGCTCAGGCTCTCCCTCTCTCATGCTCTGTTTTGTGTACTTCTTTGTTTCCTTCTGCAGGTGGTGAGGGCCATCAACTCCATTCTGCTGCACAGGGTCATCCGCCTGGGAGACCTGGACCCAATTGTGGCTGGATTTGCTGCCCTGGGGTTCCCAAACTGTGTAGGAGCGATTGATGGGACCTGCATTGCGATCCACATACCACATCATTGAGCCACCCAGTACATTAACAGGAAGGGCTATTTCTCCATGGTGCTGCAGGCGCTGGTCGACCATTGTGGACAGTTTCTGGACATTTTTGTTGGATGGTCGTACCTGGCACATGATGCCCACATATTTAGGAACTCTAGCCTCTACCACAAGCTGGAGGCTGTCACATTCTTCCTCCAGCGGGACTTTTATGCAGGGGATGGTCAGATGCCACTGTACATCATCGGGGACGTGGCCTACCTATTCATGCCCTGGCTCATGAAGCCCTACACTGGCCATGTGGACCCCACCAGGGAACAATTCAATGCACACCTCAACTGGGCCTGCATGCAGGTGGAATGCACCTTCAGGCATCACAAAGCCAGGTTCAGTGCCTCCTGACCCGCCTCGACGTGGGGGAGAGCAACATCCCAGAGGTGGTCATGGCATGTTGTGTTCTCCACAACATTGTGGAGAGTAAAGGGAAGGCCTTCCTCTTGGGGAGGGGGGGAAAAAAGTTGGCCGTGAGGGAAGGGCCTTTGAACAGCCGTGGACAGCTGCCATCTACCAGGCCCATCATTTGGGGAGGCCCCAAGGGAGAGTTTCTCTGAAGAACCCCAGTAATTCTCCATAGGGCCTCCCCAATGGGGGCCTGTGCCTTGCCACCCTATACCTTTCCCACCACAACCCCTTCCTGCCCCCTTTCCCGGTACAATCAATAAAAACAACAGTTTTGTGTTGAACAACGAATAGTTTGTATTTTTTTTAACAAAAAGTAACTGGGGCAGAGGGGGGTGAGAACCTGGATGGGGGAGTGAGGAGGGGGGCTGAGAACCTGCATGGGGGAGGGAGGATCAGGGCTGTGAGTGGTGCTTGGTGCGCCTGCAAGTGCCACCTCAGGTCTGGAGATCTTGATGAACTTGGGGCTGGGTGGGGCCTGGAACAACGGGGGGGGGGGGTGGGCAGGAGAAGGGGTTGGAGTGGGTTCAGGTCTGGCAGGGGGGGCAGGAAGAGGGGGCATGGGCATGGCAGGGGGAGTGGGAGTGGGGAGAGCGGGAGTGGGGGAGTTGGAGTGGGAAGGGCTAGAGTGAGCACAGGAGCCGGATGTGCCATCACTTCCTGGATGGTGGCACACATGTTTTTTCCCTGCCGCACGAGCTGGTCCCACATGTGATTGTCCCACTTGGCGTCATCGCAGACCTTTTGGGCCAGGGTTTGCTGCATGTCACACAGGACTGCAGTGTGCTCTCTCATGAGGTCCTCATGGACCGTCCAGCGCTTGTGGCTTCCCCAGGTTCGGGCAGCTGCCTGAGATAGTGTGGATCTCCCCTCAGCGATGGCTGGTCCGGCTGTGGAGGAGAAGAGGGAGAGGCGGTCAGTCATCCATGCAGACATTGTCCCTGAGGCTGTGCCCTCCTCTGTGAGCAGGGAGAAACTGTCCTTGGAGCAGGGGATGGTGATGTCCTGGGAGCAAGGCCATGTGTGGCCTGAACAGCAGGCCCTGCCTCATAGGGGCCCCAAGGTTCCCAGGGGACTATGCTGCCCTCTTCCCCACCCACCCCATGGACAAACAGTCCAGGGAAGTGTCTGGCCACAGTAGGATCCCATGGGTGGGAGAGGGGCCTGGGGTGGCCTGGCCCTCCCTGGGGCCTGCACACACACCTGCACCTGGCAGCGCTGCCTGCGGGAGTGGGTGGTGCCTCGTACGTGCAGGCATGGCCATGTGGTATGTGCGGCACTCCTCGGTCTGTGTGGAGTCATGCGCCCTGGTGCCCAACCTGCTTCTGGCGGTGGCTGGTGGGGGGAGGACGCCTCTCTTAGGGGTCGGACATGTGTGGGGCCTCCCCCCAGCCTGTGAGCAGCACCCTGAGTGTGCTCCAGGGCTGGCTCCTGAGACCATGTAGTGCACACTGCCTCTACACGTGCTTGCACATGCACGGACAGCTGCACGCTGTGCAGGCTGAACATGTAGAGCGACGATCACCCCCATCCTCTCTGGGTATGTCTACACTACAGCACTAATTCGAACTAACTTAATTCAAATTAGTTAATTCGAACTAAACTTATTCGAATTACTGCATCTAGACCTAAAAACTAATTCGAATTAGTGTTTTGCTAATTCGAAATCGCATGTCCACATTGAGTGGACCCTGAACCGAACTTAAGGCTGGCCGGAACCAGGACTTAGAGGGTGGAGCTTCTGCCTCAGGCTAGCCGAGGGCTGTGCTTAAAGGGACCCGACCCCCCACCCCGGACAGACAGTTCCCAGGGTTCTCTGCTTGCTGGTCTACCTCAATGAGGGACAGCAAAGCATTTGTGTCTCGGAGTGTTCTGCTTGCCCTCACTCGGGGCACCACGGCACTCTGCAACATGGAACCAGACCTGCCCCCGGGGACTCTGCTGCGTCTCGTGGACACGTTGCCGGCAGCCTGACTGAACTCTCTGCAGGCTGCCATCTGGGAGGACCATCGAGGGGATGTCAGGATCCAGGGGGCCCTGCGGGAGAGCTTCCACCCTGAGGAGCCCTAACAGTCTCCCCAGTCTGCCCCACCGGGGGCTTGTGCCCCATTCCTCCCTCTCCTCCTTCCACTTCCTTAGCCCCCCCTTCCTGAAGTCAAATAAAAGACACGTATTTTCAAAAATAACAATTCTCTTTATTCAACACAACTGGAGAGGGGGAATGAAACTGTGGGGAGACGGGGGAAAGGAGGCGGAAGAGGGCAGGAGAGAGGGTGGGAGAGGGGAGGGGGAAACCTGGGAGGAGGGAGCTGGAAGCAAGGGGAAGGAGGGGGAAGGGGAAACTCAGGGATCAGGGGTGGGGGGTCTCGCCGGGCCAGCTGCCTCCCAGCACGGCGAGGGAGGGGGCCTCGGCATCCCCGGCGGGATGGGGTGGAGGGTGCGGAGGTTGAGGTGGGGGGTGTGGACATTAAGGAGGAGGGTGTGGAGGTTGAGGAGGAAGAGGTCGGGGGGGGAAGGAGTGGGAGGAGGGACAGTTGTTGGGGGGGCAGCAGGCGCAGGATGGGCACGGGGCACCATGCTCTGCAGCAGGGCCTGCAGGGTAGCATTTCTGGCTCGCTCCTCAGCCAACTGCTCCTGGTGGAGCTGCAGGTCTGCCCACATCCAGGCCTCCACGGTGCGGTGCAGGGCTCGCAGGGACCCCAGATGCTGGTCCCAGTAATCCTGCTCCGTGGTGGTGGTCCAGAGCAGGCCGCGGGTGTGGGAGCATGTCCCGGGCGAGGTGGTGTGCCCTGCACAAGCAGCTGGTGCAGCTGTAGAGAAAGAAGAGAAGTGGTCAGTTCTCCCAGGGGACAGAGTGGATGATGCCCAGCCCCCCGCCCGCCCTCCCCCGCGACGTGAGGGCGACCGTGCCCTGCACTATTAGAGCCGTTGTTTGCACAGAGGCCATGGTCAGGATGTCTGGCTCTCCCCGGGATGGGAGCTGCCCCAAGACCGCACCCATGTCCCTGTGCCGTGTATAGTGTGGCCGGGGCGGGGGGGAGATGTCCCCTGCCTCTGTGTAGAGGGGGCGTGTGAAGGGAGAGCATCCTGCTGGGTCCCGCCCCGGGGTTGGGAGCATGTCAGGTCTCTTCACACACGCATGTGCCTATTGGGCCACGGCCCCTGGGTGTCACGCAGCTGGAGCCACCTGCCCAAGGGTGGCATGGCACGTGTTCGCATGTGCACAGGTGGCCGCGTGATCCATGGGAGGCATGGCCCACGTGCGTAGTCCCTGGTCTCCCTCCCCACCTCCCCCCCAGGCAGGGGACAGTGCTGGCACTTACCTGGTATGGCCTCCCTGAACGACCCTGCTGACTCTGGTGCCGGAACAGCTGGCGGAGGCCCCTCTGGTGTGCCCGGGTCAGGGCCCTCTGGTCCTGGCTCGCTGCCTCCCGGGCTGGCGCGGACCGCCCCGCCCCCCCAAGAGTTGGTCGAGGGCGGGGAAGTAGGGACAAGTGTCCCTGGCGTACACCTGCCGCAGCTGCTTAACTTTCAGGCGCACCTGCTCCTGGGTGCACCTGTGTCCCTTTCGGGCTATGGTGGCCACTATGCAGCCGTAGACGGCTGCGTTCCTCCGCCTAGTGCGGAGATCATGGAGGTTGGGGGCCTGCCCCCAAACCTCAATGAGGTCCATGACCTCCGCACTACTCCAGGAGGGCGCGCACCGTCTACGGCCCCTGGGTGCTGGGGGACTAGGCAGGGGACAGCTGGCTGCCACTGGCTCCCTGGCTTATACTGGGGCCACTGGGTCAGGGGCAGAGACTGCTGGCAGGGCTGTCTCTGGCAAGTGCCGTCTGGCCAGAGTCTACCCCTTTAAGGGCCCCGGGGCTGGGGGAGAGGAGAGTTTTCCTGGTTTGGCCCAGAGTGGCCACCAGGGGGAACCTGGGAAGGGCTAGCCTCCCACTAGTTCAAATTAAGTGGCTACACAGCCCTTAATTTGAACTACTTAATTTGAACTCGGCGTTAGTCCTCGTAGAATGAGATTTACCTAGTTCAAATTAAGCTCTCCGCTAGTTCGAATTAAGTTTGAACTAGCGGTTTGCATGTATAGACGCTATGAAAGTTAATTCGAACTAATGGCTGTTAGTTCGAATTAACTTTATAGTGTAGACATACCCTCTGAGCCCACCTCCCCCATTCTGTGTGTGTGACAAAATGAGAGCACTCGCCTGATGATCCCTCCCCGGTGTCAGATGATGCCTGGCAGATCTAGGGCCTTGGGTACCAGCTCCAGGCTGAGGGTCATGACAGTGCCAGTGTCCTCCTCCTCCTGCAGCTGTTGGATGTTGTCAGCGTCCTCCTCCTCCTCCAGGAGCTCTGGCTGGGCAAGCACTGGTGTATCCATGCCCAAGTCCACCAGTACAGGTGGGGAAAGGACTTCACCACCCCTAGGATCTGGTGCAGCTGTCTGTAATAAGGGCAGGAGTGGGGTCCTGCCTTGGAGTGAGAGCTGCGCTCCCTGGCTTGAACGTACCCTTGGCATATCTCCTTCACCTTACTTGGTCCAAGGTGTGGGGGTGGTGTCCCCTCTGGGCCAGAGCTTCAGCCATGTGCCCATAAATGTCTGCATTATGCCTCAGGGAGAGGAGATCCTGCATAGTTTCCTCCTCCCTCCCCGCCCCTCCCCACCCCCGCAGCTCCAGGAGGGACAGGATCTCTGCCGCAGTCCAGGAAGGTGCCCAATGTTTGGTGCCCGTGGGTGGGTCCTCTGAGCCCTGGTGCTGCTCACTATGTAGGCCAGGGAGGTCTCGGGGGGCTTGTGGCTGTGACATGGCTCAGCAGGCCTGTAGCAGTCAGAGCTGTGCAGTCATGGTGCTGTGGCAAGGCCGGCTTCCTGCCACAAGGCTAGTCCAGGGTGCCTGCAGCTTTAAGATCTGGCAGGAGACAGGCATTATAGAGCTGTGATTAGTTTGGATGGAGTGGCCACCAGGGCTCATGTGCTTTTTCCTGGAAGTCTCTTCTTTTGAAAAAAACTCCCTCTTCCGCATCCACACACGCCTTTTTCCGAAAGAGCTCTTTCGAAAAAGGCGTTCTTCCTCGTAGAATGAGGTTTATCAATGTTGGGAAAAAACCTGCGTTCTTTTGATTTTTCTTTCGAAAGAATGCAATAGCGGTGTGGACGTAAGCGAAGTTTTTTCAGAAAAAAGGCTGTTTTTCTGGAAAAAACCATGGCAGTCTATATATACCCTTATAGACTAAGGGTATGTCTACACTACAGCAGTATTTTGAATTAACTTACTTTGAATTAGTTAATTCAAAATAAACTAATTCGAAATAATGCAGCTATACACAAAAACTAATTTGAAATAGTGTTTTTCTAATTCGAAATAGCGCGTCCACATTGAGTGGACCCTGAATCGAGGGTAAGGCTGGCTGGAACCAGGGCCGACAGGGCATCGGGGTCGGACTTAGTGTGTGGGGCTGCTGCCTCAGGCTATCCAAGGTCTGTGCTTAAAGGGACCCTACCCCCATCCCGGACAGACAGTTTCTCAGGTTTCTCTGCTTGCTGGTCTACCTCTCTGAAGGACAGCAAAGCGTTTGTGTCTCGCAGTGCTCTGCTTGCCCTCATGCGGGACACCATGGCACTCTGCAACATGGAACCAGACTTGCCCCTGGGGACTCTGCTGCATCTCATGGACATGTTGCCAGCAGCCTGGTTGCACTGTCTGCAGGCTGCCATCCGGGAGGACCATCGAGGGGCTGTCAGGATCCAGGGGGCCCTGCGGGAGAGCTTCCATCCTGAGGAGCGCTAACAGTCT
Source organism: Pelochelys cantorii (assembly GCA_032595735.1). Classification (NCBI taxonomy): domain Eukaryota; kingdom Metazoa; phylum Chordata; order Testudines; family Trionychidae; genus Pelochelys; species Pelochelys cantorii. The sequence goes on along the minus strand of CM064326.1, from coordinate 69,969,020 downwards.
CCCCGATCTGCCCCACTGGGGGCTTGTGCCCCATTCATCCCTCTCGTCCTTCCACTTACCCTTCCCTAGCCCCCCCTTCCTGATGTCAAATAAAATGCACTTTTGTCTCAAAAATACAAACTCTGTTTATTTAACAAAACTGCGGGGGATGAAACTCTGGGGAGATTGGGAAGGGTGGTGGGAGAGGGGAGGGGGAAACTTGGACGAGGGAGCTGGAAGGGGGAAGCAAGGGGAAGAAGGGGGAGGGGAAGCTCAGCACTCAGGGGTGGGAGTCTTGCCGGGCCAACTGCCTCCCAGCACTGCTGGGGAGAGGGCCTCAGCATCCCCGGGAGGATGGGGAGGAGGGTGCGGAGGTTGAGGTGGGGGGTGTGGAGATTGAGGAGGAGGGTGTGGAGGTTGAGGAGGAAGAGGTGGGGGGGGGGCAGGAGTGGGAGGAGGAACTGGGGGGTCATCAGGCACGGGACCGGCACAGGGCCTGCAGATGGTGACAGATGGCACGACCCTGGGCAAGCAGCTCCCACCGGAACTCCCATTCTTCCTGCAGCCACTGCTCCATGATCTGGGTCTGGGCTCACAGGGCCTGCAGGTGCTTCTCTCAGTACCCCTGCCACGTGGTGGTGGTCCTGCTGAGGCCACGGGTGCAGGAGCATGTCCCGGGCGGTGTGGTGCACCCTGCACGAGCAGCTGGTGTGGCTGTAGAGAAAGAAGAGAGGTGGTCAGTTCTCCCTAGGGATACAGTGGATGATGCCCAGCCCTCCCGTGAGGTGAGGGCGACCGTGCCCTGCACCGTCAGAGCCGATGTGCTTGCACAGAGGCCATGGTCGGCATGTTCAGCTCTGCCCGGGAGTGGGAGTTACCCCGAGATCGCACCCGTGCCCCTGTGCTGTGTATAGTGTGGCCGGGGCAGGGGGAAGATGTCCCCTGCTCCTGTGTAGAGGGGGCGTGTGAAGGGAGGGAGTCCTGCTGTGTCCCACCCCGAGGTCAGGAGCATGTCAGGTCTCTTCACACACATGTGTGGTGATCGGGGCACGGCCCCTGTGTGGCACGCAGCTGGAGCCACCTGCCCAAGGGTGGCACGGCATGTGCCCGCACGTGCACAGGTGGCTGCATGATCTGTGGGAGGCATGGCCCATGTGCGTGGTCCCTGGTCTCCCTCCCTGCCTCTCCCCCCGCCCGGGTAGGGGACAGTGTTGGCACTTACCTGGTATGGCCTCCCCAGACGACCCTGCCGACTCCGGTGTCAGGACAGCTGGTGGTGGCCCCTCTGCTGCGCCTGGGTCCCAGCTTGCTGCCCCCCAGGCTGGCGCGGACCGCCTCACCCCCCAGGATTCGGTCGAGGGCGGGGAAGTAGAGGCAGGTGGCAGCCTCCGCTGCAGCGCTGCCCCTGGTGGCCCTGGCATACGCTTCCTGAGCTCCTTTATTTTCAGGCGCACCTGCTGCTGGGTGCGCCTTTGTCCCTTGCAGGCCATGGTGGCCGCTATGCGGCCATAGACAGCGGCATTCCTCTGACTGGTGAGGAGATCATGGACTTTGGGGGCCTCCCCCCACACCTCAATGAGGTCCATGATCTCTGCACCAGTCCAGTGCACTGGGCACTGGGGGACTGGGCGGGGGACACTGGACTGGTGCTGGCTGCCCGGCTCATCGTCTGGACACTGGGTGCAGAGCTGTCAGGGCTGGCTGTCTGCATGCAGGCCTCTGGCTCGCATGTGCCCAGTGGCCAGACTCTACCCCTTTAAGGGCCCACGGGCTGGGGGAGAGGAGAGGAGTTTTCCTGGTTTGGCCCAGAGTGGCCACCAGGGCTCCCTGGGAGGGCTGGAGGCCCCCTATTTTGAATTAAGTGTCTACACAGCACTTAATTCGAATTAGCTATTTCGAATTTGGCATTACTCCTCGTAGAATGAGGTTTACCAAATTCGAAATAAGCACTCCGCTATTTCAAATTAAATTTGCATGTTTAGACGCTACTGAAGTTAATTCGAAATAACGGCTGTTATTTCGAATTAACTTTGTAGTGTAGACATACCCTAACAGATTTATTTGGGCATAAGCTTTTGTGGGCAAAAACCCAGTTTGTCAGGGATTTTGCCCATGAAATCTTGTGTCCAAATAAATCTGTCTGTATTTAAGGGTCCACAAGACTCCTCATTGTTTCTGTGGATACAGACTAACATGGCTACCGCTCAGATACAGTGAATATAGTGCACTGCAAAAGCAAAAATATGCCTATGAAAACCTTCAGTGCTAGCTTCCTGGTTACTACTAATAAGCCTCAAACAGCTTTGCCCTCCTATAGGAAGTTTTTTTCTCCCCTCAGCATGCTCTTTTGTAGCAGACCCTTTAAATTTGTCAGAGCCAAGTAGCTGGAGTCCTAAAGCAATCATTTTGCACTTAGCTATTGCTTTTTACATTTTTCTCTCTTCCAGCAGGTAAACCACCTGTTTTCTCTCATAAGTGTTTTTCTCCATCCCCTGTCACCCACTGCCAGCTTCTAGCAAACACTGGTTAGGGACACCATCCCTGTCCATCCAGGCTAATAGCCATTAACAGACTTTTCCTCCAGGAAATTATCTAGTTCTTTTTTTTGGGGGGGAGGGGAGGAGGACTCTCTTGTAGAGTTGACCTTCACAACATCCTCAGAAATAGAGGAATATTCATCTCTCCCCGCCCTGCCCCAGTGGGCCTGTTCAATAATCAGGGTTTAGGCTGAGTATGTGTCAGCAGATTTATTACACCCTTCCTTCCCCTGTGTATTTCCTGCCCTTCTCCCTGTACAGCAACCCTCTCCAGAAGATCCCGTGAGAAGATCCCTAGCTGAGCTGGCTCTACCATAGCTATTTCCCTGCCTGGCCCCTAAGGAGATGCAATGATCTGTAGCAAAATGAACTGGCATATTCCCACATTTTTTATCTGCTAATTTTGTACAGGTTGCACCTCCCAAATCTAGGATGCTCTCATCCAGCAACATGTTACTGGATGAGAGAGCCCTGGGGCAGGAGGGCTAGCAGTTGGGAGCCTGGTGCAACCCTGCCAGTCTACTAGCAGTGGGGCTACAGTATCCTGGGAAGAGAGTGATCGGGGCTGTCTGCCACCTGGCAGCACGGTTGGGACCACAGCAGCTCAGGAGGGGAAGTCTGGCCAGGACGCATCAGCCTGGGAGGTGGCAGGGCCACAGCAGACTAGGTGGTGGCAGTGGTGGCAGAGTGATTGGGGCTGCCTGATGCATGGCATTGGGACCGGGGTTGCGGCCGTGGCAGCCCAGGAGCAGAAGCCGACCGCAGCAGCCTGGCAGAATCAGCACAGCTGGGGCCACATGCCACATAGCAGCGGGGCTGGTGCTGCGGCAGTCTGATCGGGCAACCAATCTTTTGGCAGAGGGACTGGAGCTGCCCGACTGGCAGGCAGCAGAGCTGGGGCTAGGGCTGACCTGCAGACAGCCCAGCCACACTGAAGGAGCCAGCAGTGGAGAGGGGCAGCAGGCTGAGGGACTGGTCTAAGGGGACCTCCCATTGTTCAGCAAATTCCCTCATCCAGGATCATTCAGGTCCCAAGGGTGCTGGACAAGAGAGGTCCAAACTATAATTCTGTTTTAAATAAATCATGTTTTGCCACATTATAAAACTTAATATGCTGAATAATCGTAACTTGGTGGTTCCAAGTTTCTATCTTTTTTACATCCTCAATCAGTTCCTTTCAATGAGTAGTAGATATAGGATATTATGCTTTCTCTTTGGAGTCTGTACTTTTTGGATGATGTAGTTGGCTTCTGCACAATAAAGAACTCTCTTGATGAACGTTTGGTTGTGTTTGTTAATCAACATCTATCTGGAAGTTAAACTTATGCATCAAAATTATATTTGGCAGCCTGAGGGTTTGTCCAGGAATGATTGTGTCAGTTGTCATCCACTTTTGGTAGCAGATACTCACTGTCATTTAAGTGTTTAAGAATTGTTTTCCATGACTTATTTTGAAGATGGACAGTTATTATTAAAGTTTCATTCACTAGATACAGACTCTTGTATAAATAAAGCCCTGGCTAGAATAATTTAGTTGGGGTTGATCCTGCTTCAAGCTGAGGGTTGGACTAAATGACCTCCTGAGATCTCTTCCAACGCTAATTTTCTATGATTCCTAGTAAACACAAGAGATCTTTAAAATAATACTGGCTTTATCCACAAGCAACGCCTAAGACTACAAAAATTAAAACTCTCAGGTATTTTTGAATGATTTATTCTTTCTTTACTTAGCTAGCTATTTGCTGTTCTGGTGTTTTGCATTGTGATGGGGTGGTCACCCCACACTACCTGGATAGGGTTAATGAGGCTCAAAAGGGCCACTTAACCTGTCAGGTAACATCTAAGGGAGAATTATTCATCAAGGCCACACTTTTATAAACAATTCCTAACTAACAATCCAGTTAAAGATATTAAAGTTGCTACAATGACCAAGATTGTAAAACAAGAAATTCTTGTGAATGCTTGAATTCCCCTCCTCCTCCACATTTTTAATATCCTTTAGTGACATCCTGTAGACCTCTAAAATATGAATGTGTTCTTTATGTGGTTATGGCTTAAGATTTGTACTTCTATTTTTTATGCACGAACACTTCTCCATCTTTTATGTAAATACTTGGTTTATCTTATATATTTTTGTGTGTGTTTGTTTTCTACTAAAGATACCAGCTAAGAAAGAAATGTATAGTACAGAGTCATCTGTGGAAATATGTATATGACACCTAACTTTGAAGATTTCCCGATATAATTTATTTAAAAGGCAAGTAGGCACTAGGGAACAAGGTAATGGGTGTGGAAAAGGTTAGCAATCCTTGACTCTGGCTGGAGATTCTCTCATCGGGAGTTCTCCTTCTAACTTTGTTTTACTTCTTCCCTCTCCTGTTGTATTGCTCTTTTTCCCTCACAACTGCTAAGGCATAGATGCAGAGAGGCTTCCAGATCAGAAAAGGAGTGGTGGGCAAATGATCAGAGACAATGTAAAAGAATATGAATACAGTTGGAGGAAGCATTATTTCATAGATCAGGTTTAAAACTAGTTGTGTGTGGCCAGATTAGAAAGGACTTGCAAATAAGAGATTATTGAATTAAAACATATCAGTTTCAAGTAGAGCAGCCAAAGTGAAAACACCATGATAAAGGATCTTTTTATTATCATTCAAAAGAATTGCTTGTGTTACAGTCTTGGTCACTGTGGCAATTTTAAGTATACTTTTGGGGAAATAATTCCTCACTTATGTCTAAGGAGGTTTGAGATTTGGGGGTGTAGGTAGTGGCATTAAATTTAGATCAGAAAAACACTAAGCTAAACCCTTTTTAAATATTATTCACATTCTTAGAATTTAGCTTATTAAAGGAAGACCCACACATTAGGTGTTTTGGGGAATTACGATAGCATGCAAAATTACCAAGGGATTAATGGACTTAATACATAACAGAACACATCACAAAGAACATCAGTCAAAAGAGTGTGATAATATTCCATACAATTGAGAAACAGAGTCACAGACAGGATTATGAAAGGTGTGAGATTTACAGGAAAATACATTCTTTTAATCCAATAAATGGCTCAGAGTTAAAGTGATAATTGAGTGTTGAGGTGAATACAAAGGGCTAGATTCATCCCTTGTGTGACTCCATTGAAGACAGTGGAGTTGCAGTAGGGATGAATTTGGCTCCAAATGTTTTGGAAATGATAAAACATGCTGAAAGAAAGATGTATAGCAAGTGCAATTGCAAAAAACCAATTCACAGAAAAAAAGTCCCTTTTAGTCTACTACTCACTCTTTCACATGCTCCTGCCGTGGTTCTCCTATATTCAAAGTTGGTGGCAAAAAGGTACATCTCATAACTTAAGAAATATAATTTCCTATGCAAGGTCAGAAGAGAATTGTTAAAGCAACATGATAGCTAGCTTTGTAAGTTATATGACTGATAGTAGTTATTTAAATAATTCATAAATAACTCCATTTTCATCATGACTGTTCTATTTATCTGACCACTTTGAAGGTGGATTTTACAAGGCGTGTATTATTTGTTGAGGAACCATAGACTCATAGGCTGCGTCTAGATTGGCATGATTTTCCACAAATGCTTTTAACTGAAAAGTTTTTCCGTTAAAAACATTTGCAGAAAAGAGCGTCTAGATTGGAATGGATGCTTTTGTGCAAAAAGTGCTTTTGAGCAAAAGCATCCGTGCCAATCTAGACGCGGTTTTGCGCAAGAAAGCTCCGGTGGCCATTTTCACCATTGGGGCTTTTTTGCGCAAAACAGTTTTTACCTGTCTACACTGGCCCTCTTGCGCAGAAGTATTTGTGCAAGAGGACTTTTTCCTGAGCGGGAGCGTCAGTGTATTTGCGCAAGAACACTGACAATCATACATTAGATTGTCAGTGTTCTTGCGCAAATTCAAGTGGCCAGTGTAGACAGCTGGCAAGTTTTTGCGCAAAAGCAGCCGTTTTTGCGCAAAATCTTGCCAGTCTAGATGCAGCCATAGACTTTAAGGTCAGAAGGGACCATTATGATCATCTAGTTTGACCCCCTGCACAATGCAGGCCACAGAATCTCACCCACCCACTCCTGGAATAATCTTCTCACCTATATCTCAGATACTGAAGTCCTCAAATGATGGTTTGAAGACCCCAAGATGCAGAGAATCCTCCAGCAAGCACAATAAGCTGTTGTGATAAAATATACAGTTGTGTCCACACCCTGAACACTATTGTAGTAATCTTTGTACAAAGTATGAAGTTAGAAGAGTCCAAGGTGTGGAGGTCTTAACCAAACTGAAGTTAGAAAACAAAGGTGTGTTCTGGTTAGTTTGCTTTTAAGCAGTAAATGGAGTCATCAGACAGGAAGGGAAACAAAGGAAACTCCAAGAGGCGAGGAAAAAGCAGCAGGGAATATTCCCCCCTCCTGCCTGAATTTCAGCTGGAAATATTTCTAAGAGGGGAACTGGTACCCCAAGGCACACCTATTTTTCTGTTTATCATGGCATCTGAAGCAGCAAAAGATGCTTAATTAATAAACTTATTCTCTTGTTTTATCTAATCCACTGCATTTAAATTTAAATTCATTTAAATCTGCAGTTTGAGAAACTCCATTTGGGATGACAAGTTGTGTGCATATTATTTCTATTAAAGAAATAATTGACTTTATATAGTTTGTATTGTCCAGGAGAGGGCTGGGCAGTATGGGAAGTGCCTTTGTGTGGGGGATGTGTTGGGTCGCCCTGCGGTATAACCAAGGCTAGAGTATAGTCCGAGTGAAGTTGCCAGGCTGCAGTTGTACGCAGACATTCAGAGTGAGGCTGGAAGGCTGGAAGGCTGGCTCTGAGAGGCTCTGGCAGAAATTCATTGTCAGGCTCTTGAGGTAACAGGGCAGGAATGACACAGCTGCTCATTAATCTGAATAGAACATAATTTTGGTAACAGAATATAAGAATAAAATTATTTTTAAAATTCAGGGTTATTGATCTAAACTCAGTGTCAATGAGCAGATGCAGACAATATTTTGTCTTGTAGGTAAGGAGGGCATAATGTATCCCCGTGCTGCAGACAAAAGAGATGGTTACTCTATAGATGACATACTGTTAGGCAGATGGATCTAAAATTCTGAAAAACACAGGCCTCTATTACCTGAGCAAAAAGGAGAGCCTTTTAGCTTGTAGAGGCAGTAGGTCAATTATCCTCTCTATGGGTCAGGCAATAGAGGACATTATTCATTCAGTAATACACACACAGCCAATAGATCATGCTGGGTAATCTTCCTTCACTCAGGTTTCCATTGCCTCCACCATGTTTTTAGCGCCTCCCTGAAAATATCACTTGTAAAAGCTGGAAAGACATTGCACCATCAGAAATGCTTGCTTGTTCTCTTTCATTTTAAAAGATAGCACTTCTCAGTGATGGTGCAGCTGGAAAGGCCATCATGATTGTCCATTCTATGATACCTTATTTCTCAGGCAGTCTCACTGACGAGTGGGACTGCCTGTGATTTAAAATGCCTTTACTCTACATGATTAGGATCTTAGGCTGTGCTACTGTGGTGGTTTAGCATACTCATTTTTCTTATGGGGAATCTTCCCCCAGGTGTATACTACAGCTGAATCCCAAAATAAATCCAGCAGAAAAGCAGGGCAATAGCGTTGGAAGAAGTGATGTTTGTGGTGAAATAGTTACAAAATGACAAAGTGCCTGGTCTTGAAAATATTTCATCAGAATTGCTAAAGAGCTGAGGCCCGGCTTTAGTTCATTGTCTTCATAGTATTGCCCTAGCTTGGAAAAGGAGCTGCATCATTTTTCCTTGGTTGGCAGCAGGAGGGAAGAGAGCAAGTGATCAGCTTGATCAGAAAAGGGCAGAGGTTGGTGTTGAAGTCCTTGTGCTTCGGCTTTGTGCTCTCCTCTCCCGATCTGGGGTGCTGAGGTGGGGGTGGGCTCAGGCTTCAGTTATCCCTCCAGCAGTTTTATATAGTAATGTGTGTTCCTAGAAGGGGTTGTGAAAGAATGGTGCGAAAAATCTTGAGAACACCTGAAATAGGACTGAAGCAGCTCTAGTCCCCTAGGGAAAGCATTTCTGATCATGCTAGTGAGCTGACTGAAATATGGTTTCAGTCCAAAAATGAAAGACAACCATAGGGGTTCTTGCACAGGTACAGGATAAATCTGTAATCCATGCTATCTCTGCTCTGCATGGGTTATTATTGAAAAATAACTAAAGCAACAAAAGGAGCATATCCTCCTTATAGACTTCACAGTTGTTTTTTGACTTAGTGCATCAATCAACACGATGGATACTGCTTTATCTGTATAGGGTGCCAGAGGATGTAGTGTGTCTACTGGAGAAACTATACCTCAGTACACTGAGCAGTGTGAGTAGGTAATGATTGTATTACAGATTTTTTTTCAGTAGAATCAGGAGTACCCAAAGGATGCATTCTCTCACTTACATTAGTTGAAGTTCTCTCTGATGACAGATGTTTGAAGCCATAGTAGGAGGTATGAAATTTCAAGATGGAGACCCTATAAAGATCTATCTTTAGAAGATGGTGAGGATGCAGATTATATTATCTTACTTGGAGAGACTAATGACCAACTACAGCTAATGGTAGAAGAGCTGCTGAATCTATGAGACTTCAGGTCAATGGTAATAAAAATAAAGCTATATATGCCTCCCATAGAATGGAAATGAATAAGCAACACTGCTTCATGTAGTTGGTAATGGCACTGAATGTATCATTTCAGCTGCTTGGGTAGTTGTTTGATAGGAGGTTCCATGTCTAAATACAACGTTCATCATATTGGTCTTGCATCAATGGCATTTTAGCATCTTCAGAACCCTCCATTTGGTTGGTGGGTTATCTGTGGTAAGTAAGATATGAGTGGTCCATGTGGCAGCGCTGATGTTATATGGATCAGAAAAATGACCATTAAAAACAACTGAGAAAAGGAAAGAATTAAGGTGTATTCTTAACAACGGTTTGTGTTTAACTTGTCGCAAATGAGGAGCTACTTAGATGATCCTGACAAGTTGCGGTCTCGCACCTGTTGAGAACCAGACAACTGCAATCATGAGGTCATGTAAAATATGCTGAAGGGGGTAAAGGCTAACAGGGCAGAGATCAAAGAATGTAAAGCACTAGGATGACCACAAATAAGATGGAAGATGCAATTTTAATCTTAAATCCTCCCTACTGATGCTTACTGAGGGAAGAAGGCTTGCAAAGGACCATTCAAGAAAGATAGAAGAACATTCTATGCAACACATCAGCTACATCATGATAACATGAATGTGCTACTGCTTATTGTAGCTATTTTGGCATATCTATAGATATCAGGGTGGAATCCTGGTCCTATTGACTCTGTGGAGGACAGATTTCACCCCAGATATTTCAATTTTGCATATGCACAATGTGACTGAAAACTCAACATGTCAATTGATAATTTATCCATCACCCTAAACTTCATTTCTAATGCCATAATTTTTTGTAACCACAAGGGATTGTAAAATGTGGCGGTTGTACGGTAACTCTCACTGCAGAATAAGAAAAGGATTGGGGATAGTGACCTAAGTGTCACGGTATTGTTTTTGTTGCCTGACTTTCTAACTAAAACTTTGTAGCCCTCATTTGTGGTCATAATGTTAAAGACTATTCTCTGGTAAAATTGATAAACCTACGGGGATTTACAGTCATTTTCATGGGTATCTGTCAGGGCTATTCTCCACTCTGGCACTCTGAATGCAGAAGGTGAGGGCCTGCAAAGGATCTTAAATATCTTGCATTTATAGGTTCAGCTTACAAAAAGCAAAAAACAAGCTAACTAACTAACAAAAACAACAACTCCCCAGAGTTCCAGATGCACTGGCTCTGAAAGATAGGCTGCCCCCACCAAATGATTTTAAAGAATCCTGAAAAACCAGGAAGGAACACTTGAATTCCTTCCCCAGGGGTACCCCATGCTCTTCTGCCACAAGAGAGCTTGAAAAAAGAAGCAAAAAACAGAAAACAAACTATATCTCTGATAGCTGACCTCTCAGGCTAGGCAGACACACACAGAGACCCTCCTGTTACCTTCTAGGACACAAGACTCAAATCATCACCTTAAAAACATGATTTTATGAAGAAAACAAAAAGATATACTTGATAAAGCATACTTGATTGCTAGCTGTTACAAAGCAACTAAGAAAGGAACAGATCAAATCACAAAGAACCATAGCTCTTTGGGCTGTAGCTTGAATATGGTGACTGGGGGGAGGGAAGGCACAGATTCACACAGAGAAGTTTAACCAAACAACCGAAACAAAAAAACAACAACCCCTGATTGTGACTAAACACACATTGTCCCTTATTTACTCACAATCCCTTCATGGTTCAGTCCACTTCCATGTCCCAAATTCCTTGGAGGCATGATAGTCCTGCCTGGGTTTAAGTCATTCTCTTTCTCTCAACTCCTGGCTTAAACTTATACACAAAGAGAGCAGGCAAGGTATCTATATACAATTCATATTTCAGCAATGTATCCCATTGATTCTTCTAGCCTCCTGCCAACACCTTTAGCTACCTGAGTTTAACCCTTTAGTCACTGAGTGTTGGCTAGCACTCCTCCTATCCATCACAGTATCTATTTCTTATCTGAATTCTTGTGAATAATCACAAATCATAGAGAACAAAATGTAACACATTCACAATTATTTAGGTGAATCAGTTTCCACTGTTCACCATCTCTACTTTTTCCACGCTTCTCCATTAGTAAGTATATCCATGGTATTACGGGCTTAATGATTGACTTTTAGAGTCTATAAAATGCAAACATTGAAGTGAACTAAAATGTTCTTCTCAATAAAACTGTTTCAGATCATAATGTATTAACAGAATGGATAGACTGACTTAAAATGAATTTTCAAGTAAAAGTAAAAATCCCATTTTGTTTACTTGTTTCAGAATTCTGCGTTGCTGAGAAAATTAACATCACAGTTACCTAAATCACAGTAAAAAGAGACAGTTCTCTGACTAGTATAGATATTTGGGGCATTGAATGTTTCCCTAAAAGAAATGGAGAGCCCTATTATCAGGTTTCAAATTACCTTCAAATTTTATTTATAATTTAAGGCTTTTATGTATACCATTGGTGATATTTACTCTTTTCCTAAACCTAAATTGACCATGTGTATGTTAATATAAATGAAATGGAATGGGGTAAACAGAAGAAAAAAATTTATCACCCTAATTAATGGATAGTCATACTTCTCCAGTTTAGCTCCTTGTGACCACTATTATAATAATTCCTTTTCTGGTAGTGCACTCAATGCAACAGTAAAAACACAAGAGAAAGTATAACCCTGAATTGGTGGCTGTTTTGCCCCTCCACTTCTGAGGGGGCAATGTGAAAATTTAGAGGCACAGAGAGGCTCCTGTGACCACTAGTTTGTTTGTTGTTGCAGAATTTGAATTGTATGGCTACTTACATCACTAATTTTGTGCTCCAAAGGTCAATTTTCTGGCGTTTGATTTAGCGGGTCTGGTAAAGACCTGCTAAATCAAATGTTGAGGGCACCCCTGTTGGTGTTGGTGCTCCTCAATTCATGAGGAGTAAGGAAAGCCAATGGGAGCAAATGCTCCTGTCGACCTCCTGCTGTGAAGACGGTGCCAAGCTTGGCTTAAAGTATGTAGACTCCAGCTTCCAAGTCTAGTATTTTGCCATAGTATAGTATATTGCACATTGCCCCTTCCTTTCTTTGAGAAATAGATTAGTAGGATAGTAGTGGTGATAAATGGCCCCAATCAGTCTCAGAACTCCTTTGTGCTATGTGTTATACAAATTAAAAGGAAGACTCAGCTGCTGCCTTACTCTATGGAATGACCATAAAACAGCTTTATTTCTCCAAGTTAAGAACAGAAGACTGTTCACTTTCTGTGTGTCATCACTGGACAGATTTCAATATAAGAATATTTTACTAGTTTCACAAGTGGTGCAGTCTTCTAGCAGTCTAGTGGCAATCATGCTAAGGGATGATCTTCTGATAGATGCCCTCTTGGCCAATACCAAGGACTGAACCAGGCCTCTACATCTGAAAGCATGTTTATACAGCTTGAGCTTGCTAACAGACTTTCTAGTTTGGAATTTGACAGATTCATCATTTGTGCATCATATTTAGAAGAGAGCATGTGACTCACTGTGAGACATTAATCTGTATGCGCAAGTTCATTAGAATGGCCAGTAGCAGAAGTAGCAATGAGTTTGCTGAAACTTAGTGAAGTAAATGGGATTCTTTTAGTTGACTGGACATTAAATCAGGTCCATTAAAACCTCCCTAGGGAACTTGCATTTTCTTCTTACCTGTGTCAATACAGATTCTTTTAGAGCTTGGTTTGATATTATCTGGCCTACACTTAATAGAGCATGACAGAATTTCTCCACTGAGCCAGGTTATTCACAAAGTAAGTTTTTTCCTCAGAAACAAAGCATTCTTGAGTAGCTCTAAGACATCCATGTTACAATATTGATATTCACATTTATTTTCACTTGCATCTATTCAAATGTGCTTCAGATAACTTCAAGTGAAAATAAATGAGTGTCAATATTTTAGCATGGATGTCTCAGAGCTGTTTTGGATGTGACTAAAAATTTTGATTTCTATGTATCTTGTAAAATGTTATCTAGCTTATTTTTATTTGTAATATCAAACTAGCTGTTGTGTGGGGAGAAAATATCTCAGTCTCCCTAGATCTGATTTCTATGCTCCCACATAGCCCTGCATGGATTAATCATCTTTAAGCCGGCAAGCTAATCGACTCTTAATCACAAATACACCTCTTTCATAGTAGGTGAAATTCAGACAGAAGATGGCAGCTCTTCCTTGCAGACATCTGAGGCTGGGGATTATTTCCAGAAACTCATCAGACTTTCTGGCTGTGTTTCTTGTTTACAAAATGTTGTGTACATTGACATTTAGAAATTCCTGTGTACTTGAAATTAGACTATCATACATCATAAAATAAAAAATTAAAGGCAATTATTTCCCCACCAAATCCCTGGTTGGATCAAAATAGTTATACTAGCTATTGAACTGTATATCTTCAAAAAAATCTGTTAAAAATTACCTTATGGAATTTCTCATTGCCTTGCTAACTGTATTTTAGTAATGATGATGGACTTTTTTGACTTTCTAGCAGCAATCCTGATTGAAATACAATTTAGTCACTTTACCCTTACATTTTTATGTTCTGTAACAAAGTACAGGGTGACCTAATATGCTTTGAAGGTGAACTCTAATATATGGATTAGATTTCTTTAGGGAAATGCTTTCTAAAATCCTGTTTAACAATGTTAAAACATTAAATAACTAACAATCAAGTATTTGAGAAAAATAAGAAAGTGAAAATGACTTTGAAACCAGAAGTACTGCTTGTCGAAGACAGATGAAATCTTTGAAGATAATCTGAAGGAAAATATGATTAACACTGATGAAGTAGAATAGTGCCAAGTATGTGTCATTTCTGAGCCAAATGCATTATATAAGGTGGAAATTGAACTTTCAAGACTCATGTTAACATTTTACTCTTCTGCTTTTTCAAGGCAAGTACTAAGGGAAAAAGTGAAACAGCAAAAACTGCTAAATGATAAGTCTGTCATAAGTTAAATATGGTCATCTGTCAGCACTCAGCTGAAATGACATCATTCTGGTAACGTAATTACTGTGTTGAGTAATGACTCCTATTTCTAAAAGCTGGTACATGTTAAAGAAGTATAACTTTTCACAGGTCAAAAACACTAGCTTACATAGTCTTCATAATATATCCTCTAACTGCCTTTAGTTTGTGGCTTATATTGAGATCTGCATTTAAGTTGATTTGTAGAGATATTTTCTGCATTCACATAATGCAAATCCTTTTCATTATGCCCTGCTAAGGGAAAAAATGTTTCACAATAGAAGTGTCCTTGATCTTACTTCAAAATGATAAATCTGTATTCATTTCATTCTCATTTTATTGCAGAAGTAACACAATTCCATTCAGTCCATCTGGTGTAACCTCTTCACAGACTCTATACAGTGATTTCTTGTTAAAGGGTACTATGCTTTGGGTCTAAACTGCATCATCAAAACGCAACATAAAAAAATAGTCTAGTTATTTTTATTCTTTGGTTGTGAATTCTTCAAGGTAGGGACCATGTCTTCATATGTATTGTCTCAGTATGTAGCACAATGGGGACCCGTGCCAGCTGCAGTTTCTAGGTGCTCATCATCTTATGATTATTTAACCATAGAGCTAATAATATGAACCAGACTCTGCTGTCAGTCACTCTGGTGGAAATTTACATCAAAATAATAAAACAGAATGTGGCTCATATGCTTATAAGATGGGTAATGTAAAGTGTCCAGAAAAGATTTTATCTCAGCTCCTGCAATTGGTGGGGAGGAGTTTTTTCAAGAGCCCAAGCTGAATTAAGAACTGAATTCTCCCTGAGTTTGTGCCTTTGAAAAACTTCCATCTAACTTCATTGGCAAGTGTTGGGTTTTATTAGATGACAAATTATAATTGTCACCACCCACCTAAGCTGCAACTTAAAAATAATTAAGGCATCGATATAATAAGAATGGTACTGTTAATCATGTGCCCATTAATATGTGAATGATAGGATCAATCGTTGGAGAAATCCACATATGAGACATTGAACCTACATGAATTTGATCTCTTAATGGTTTCTTCATGTTTCATTCACACATCTTTCTACAAGGGATGAGCAATGAGGATGATGCAACCTACAAATGTTCTGACATCCAGGGGGGTAGTGGTCAATTGTAGAAGATCTTTGTACGTGTTAGTTTAGGGGTGGTAAGGCCTGCATTCTTTCCCCCCTTTCCCTTTTCCCTATAACTGATGAGCCAGAAGCAAGTCTTTGGGAACATACGCCACTTAAGATAAGCATTGTTGCCAGTATAGCAGGAACAAGTATAACATAAGAGTAAAGGGCAAGAACGCATAAACAATTCTGTTTACCTTAACATACTGATCACGTCAATAGGGCCAAAGAACAAGTAGATCCAGAACAGAACCAGATCGATAACTAACAGCTAAGCTCTACATCAGCATGTAATGAGTAATCCCTGGAAATTTCCAAACTGCCAAACAAGGCAGGAAAACTGTATTTAAGGATGTCTCAGAGCCTAGCAAATTGGACCTCACCGATAGGCTTTGAGTACCGGCGCCTCGGAAGCTGAGACAACCTCCCACTTTGTCCGCAGCCTACCTGGGGTCCCAGGCTTGCAGGAAGGGACATAAGATATGCCGCTTCTTTGTTATGTTGTTCTTCCAGTTATGGGATACAGCTGTTAGCTGTCAGGAAATAAACTACTTGTGTTTGACAGATACCTGTGTGGCGTATTTTGTACCTTGAGAGCCCAGTGTCGGACCTGAGACTTACTCTGGCCGGCTACAATGGGCAAATCTTACAGTACTTGGGCAGGTCCACCCTTACTATGCCCTGGGCACTCCTTTGCATCATGGCTGTGCCACTTTTTTAGGGGCTGTGATAGCATTGCCCCTGCACTGGCTGATGTGTCTCACAGGGGGATCCAGTATGCGGTGTTTTACACAGAAAATTGTACACAGCTTGGCTGGAAGATGATGCTATGAAGATCTGGTTGAAAGGATAGTCAGGCCCAAAATTATTAGGAGTCTTCCACATAAATAGTGGAATAGTTGCCTATGGTACATAATTTCCAAGAACAACTCGTTAGGGCTAAATCCTGATCTTATTGAAATCAATGCCTGCAGAAATTATTTAAAAAATCAATTGGTGTTTTTCCTGAGCAAGGATTGCATCAAGGATACTCATCCAGTTCTTCTGGGATGTTTCTATTGGTGGCTTCAGGAGAATTATCTTCATTTGATCTATTTTAAAGCTGCTGGATGATACTAACTTATTTCTATGTTTGTTCTGGGTGTCTGCTAATGTTGAATGGGTGCTCTTCCAAAATTAAATCTAAAGATTTTTTAAAATGATATATAGTTAGAGAGTTTAAATTTTCACATCTGTTGTGGCCAGGGGATTACATGAACTCACCAGATTGCTCAGGCACTCTGTCGCATGTGTCTTATTTATTTTAGGGTTTTATACTGCCGCCTATTAGAATCAATCGCAATAGAGAAGTCTAATAGTTTTCTTGGAGTATCTGGCTATACTCCTTTATGTTGTCTGAACTTTTCTTAGGTTACAATCGTTTGTGGTGTGGAGTTGGATATGTTCTTGAGAATAAAAGGGGTGCTCCAATTGTGAAGGTAATTTATGGAGAAGGCCTTGCAACATTTTCTAAAGGAGAGGGAGACTTTGGAGTTGCCTGATTTTCTTTGGAAAAATTTGTTCTGTACTCAAATTTGCTCAACAAATAATTCTTTGTCCCCAGTTTTCACATGATTTCTCCTGGGCTTTGAGATATGCATTGTCTCAGAGGAGCAAAGCTATCAGGGATGTTAAAAATTCAATCTGGGGCTTGAAAATTAGGATTAAAACTTGAAATGGCAGTGAAAAATGACTTGGAACCTATGGAGGGACTTGAATACAGGCTTCATGTATTTTGTACAGTCTGAATAATAGAGAAGTCAACCAAATTCTGTACCCACTGGAGCCTGAGTATTGGCTTACAATTCATCCTCATTCATAGCAAAATGTAGAAAGAAAGAACAGATACATATTGTCATAGTTCAGGGTAGCTGAACCTGTATGTCTTATCTGTGATCCAGCAAGGGCATTTATTCCAAGCTCCTCGCTCCTCGGCTATCTCTGTTTTGGACAGAGACGAGCAACTGTATCCTTCATGACTTGGGTCTTTCCATGATGCTCAATTCTCCAGCAAGACAGCTTGCTTTGCCTTTTCCTGAAAGTCTACAACCAACATAACTGCCGAAAGTTAAAAGTTACCATATAGCCCTTGCAAAGCAAGCATATTTATTCTTAAGGTGAAAGTATAACAGACATGATTTATAGTTTTACTAGAGGTCCCAAGGACTCTGGTTAGGATTCAGTCCATCAAACCCCATTAAGGTTTTTTCCTGTAGTTATAAGTTCATAATAGCTGTTAGCTCACAACAAGCTGCCCCATGAATCTGATAGTCATTCCTTTATGTCTTTGATCTTGGGACTATGGGAAAAGGTAAATAGAAAGACAAAGTCTCTGTAATGGGGTGGAGTCACAGAAGACCTCTTGGGGCTCTTTCCCAATGTGCTGATGAAGCCACTATCACTTGCCTTTTTGCTCTCTGGGGCTTCTCTCCACCCTGCTGGGCTAGATAGATCTCCTGGTTTCCCCTAGCCAAGCCACAGAGTTGAGATCTCCAACCCCCCTCTCCTACCTCGAAGAGCAATGCAGACACTGAGCCACTTCGGCTCTGAGGAGAATGCAGTTTCAGGCACAGCATTCAGGAAACCAGCCCCTTAATGGAATCAAATCCTCAAATAAGTCCGTCTTTCACTGTATGAGAGTTTCACATGTTGAAAGCTCATTCAGGTAAGCCCCCTTTAACAATGAAAGGAAGATGCACATGCTGATTGCTCCCCCAGGTAACAATTATCTACACTGGGCTTGATAGTAAATAAAAGCAGTTTAATTAAGTACAAACAGTAGGATTTATGCAGCTCCAAGTGAAAATGGACAGAGCAAAGTAAATTATAAATTTTAAATAAAACACAGAGTTAGTACTAACACCTAAAACTGTTCTTATTGTGGTCAAACCTTCAAGCCAGCCAGGGAAGACCTTTTTCTCCCGGGGGTCTCTGGCTATTCCCTTAGGTGTCTCATGCCAGCCAAAGACAAAGGGACAGATAGCTTCCCATTGTTTTATAGATTCCACTTTGGACAGGAATTTGTTCTCTCTCTCCCCTTCCATGGAAAGTGACCAGACCCTACCAGTCGGGGTAGTCACATGTCTTCCCAAAATTAATCACTGCTTAGACTTAAAGGACAAAGAAGGCTGTTCTCAAATCACTAAGTTGATGACATAGTCATTAAGATGTCTGAGCATTGGAAAAACCCTTAATGGCTTTCATCTGCACATTTAAAACCATAAACTATTCCTAGGGTTGCCAGGTGTCCAGTATTGGCTCGGACAGGCCGTTATTGCGGCCTCTGTCTGGTAAAAAAACCCCAGAAAATACCGGACATGTAACAACTTTGGTCTCTCGGGGTTTTTTTCCTCAACAACTTTGTTCCTTTTTTTTTTTTTGGCTCAACCAAATTTTTTCCTGCCATGTTCGGTTTTTTTTGTGAAAGTATCTGGCAACCCTAACTATTCCATACCCCCTATTTCTAACTTTACATACAAGAATGATACATATAACAAAATAAGATGTACAGATCCAGCAGATTGTGACATTAAAATTGATAAGTTGCATGAGGTATTTTGTCCAAAGCATCTTCAAGTTATGCATATTTATATACATTAGACCATTTTATACAGAACTGGGCGCGGGATCTACCACAGTCACCTTCTCAAGTCATAACTCAAAAGGCAGAGTTCTTGAATAACCAGAGAGTACATCTGTATATACGGCCCCTTACAGGTTTCCTGGGAAATTCACTGTGATGGGGATCTCAGGAGAGCCAGCTGAGATTATTCAGTTAGAGCCAATCTGCAAAGCATGGGGGAGTCATTCACCAAAGCTGGTGTCTATTCCATTATTAAGATATACCAAACCACACAAAACAGCCTCTGTGATGCTGTACTGGTTACCCAGAAGCCAACAAAACAGTTTCAGTTCTCTTAAACTCCTTAAAGTAACTTGGCATTAGACCACAACCCAGACACCCAAGTCAAATGTGATGAGAATCACTAAAGATTTTGTTCATTGCATAAGAAAGTTGCGCTTATCCTAAAGGACTGAACACATCACACCCCCCCGCAGGTTAAGGAATGTTTCATATTTTACCCCAAATATATTCTTATAACTAATTATTATTAATTAAACTAATATTTATTTTAAAAAGAAAAGTGAGTATTGCTTAAAAGTTCAGTATCATAGCATTTGTGAATACAGTTCTGAGATCAGTTTTCATAGTAGAGTAGATGAGATTTGTAGTTGCAAATGATTCTTATAGCATCAGTCCAGAGCTATCAATGTCCACTTTAGGAATGTGTCTAGACTACACCTCTCTGTCGACAGGGAGATGTAGATTAGGCACATCGAAAATGCAGATGAAGCCGGGATTTAAATATCCTGTGCTTCATTTGCATAAACATGGCTGCCACTTTTTTTTGAAACAGGGCTTTTTCGAAAAAAACCAGCAGTCTAGACGTGGATCTTTCGAAAAATAAACCCTTTGTCGAAAGATCCCTTATCCCTCATAAAATGAGGTTTACAGGATCTTTCAACAAAGGGTTTATTTTTCGAAAGATCCATGTCCAGACTGCCTTTTTTTTTTTGAAAAAGCTCTGTTTCAGAAAAAGCGGCAGCCATGTTTATGCAAATGAAGCACGGGATATTTAAATCCCAGCTTCATTTGCATTTTCGATGTGCCTAATCTACAACTCCCTGTCGACAGAGAGGTGTAGTCTAGACACACCCAAGGGGTAGCAGAGTATCCTTAGGATCTCAATCTTGTGATTTGAAGCTTTCCCCATTAAGCATCCAAGCAGATATGAGATAAAAAAGGATCAGATCCAAGATATCTTTATACCCATCCAGGCTTCTCTTGACAACCTGAAGTAATTAAGTGAAAAATAGGCAATCCTGGAGATTTATTTTCCAACATTATTGGCACTTGGCTTCAAGGATTAACATAAGGGAATTGCCCCTTTACTATCATTAACTATCATATAAGCTTCAAAGGAATTCAATACAGTATCATTAGTATATTTACAGTTCATTTGCATGTTAAAATTGCCTTTTGATCTCTGAAATGACAGAATATAACATATACAGGAATCATTTGATTGCATTGTTAGACTTCTAGCAGGATATGTGTAAATTCATAAAACACAAACATTGTCTACAAAATGTCAAAAAGGGCTGAATTTAAGTGGTTTCATGTTACAGAATGCTTAACCTTTTCCAGGCCATGGGCCACACACCCCTAATTTTTTGTGCCATAAGTTGGTACTTTGTATCAAATAGTCCTCTGAAGGTCATAATGCTTCTCAAGGTTTACTCTGGTCACATATCTCCCCTACCATAGAAATTACATACAAATGCACAATAATTGTCAACTTTGCATGGATTATACAGTGGACTCCAAAGCTACTTCAATTTAATCCAGTAGTATCTCCCAAATATATTGTAGGAAAGTCCTGCAATATATTTGGGTGACCTGTCTCACACATCACCAATCTGAAGCTCTGGAGATGTAGTATAGTGCTGTCTAGTCTAGCTATGTAATGTAATCTGATAGTAGCACTTTGGTTATGTGTCAAAGGCTGCACAGAGGCCCGGCAGTATGAACATGGAGATTTTGCCTATGTCTATGAACCCACTGGAGAGAGTACAATGAAGGGCAACAAAAATGATTAAGGAGCTGGAGCACATGACTTATGAGGAGAAGCTGAGGGATTTGAGCTTATTTAGTCGACAGAAGAGAAAAACGAGGGGAGATTTGATAGCAGCCTTCATCTACCCGAAGCAAGGTTCCAAAGAGGATGGACAGAGGCTGGTCTTAGTGGTCACAGATGGAAAAATGAGGAGCAATAGTCTCAAGTTGAAGTGAGGGAGGTCTAGGTTGGATATTAGGAAAAATTATTTCTCTAGGAGGGTGGTGAAGCATTGGAATGGGTTACCTAGGGAGGTGGTAGACAAGGGCACCATTTCAGATTTTGGTGTGTGTGTGTGTGTGTGTGTGTCGGGGGGGGGGAGGTTACCTGCACGCAGTGATGGAGGAGGGAGAAGAGAATGAGAGCATGGGGGGGGGGTGGACTGAAGACAGAGGCTTCAGCAGTGTTACTGAGCATGGTCTGTACAAGCCAAGCACCAAATGGAGAGAGCACGGCAGGGGGGCAGGGGAACCAACCCCATCCGCTCTCTCCCCCCCCCCCCACACACACATTATCTCTATCCATGGGGCTACTAAGGAACTGGAAAACTCTACTTTTTTGGCAGACAACTTAGCAGTTAGCTGACAGGAACACTGTATCTAATTCTTATATAAAAGAAAGAAAATTAAATAAATATTAGACCCACTCAGCCCAACACTAACATATTCTAACATCTTATGGCAAGTCACCTAAGGGACACTGGTTAGTCTTAAAAATGTAACATATATTCTTACTTTGTTACTAATTGTGTGGAGAGAGACAGACCCCGTCAGGTTTCCTGGGCTCTATCTCAGCTCTGGGAGGAGAGTGTGGTCTAGTGGGTTACAGCAGGGGGCAGATACATTTCAGCTCTATATAAGAACTTCAAAATGGCCTTCTAGCCCTGTATCCTGTTTTCCAACAGTGGCCAATGCCAGGCACTTCCGATGCAATCATCATGATATGTCCCCTGTTGCCCGTTCCCAGCTTCTGCCAAGCAGAAGATAGGGACACTGTCCTTGCCCATTCTGGCTAGAAGCCATTGATGGACCTATCCTCCTTGAATTTATTTTGTTCTTCTTAGAATCCTGTTATGGTTTGGGCCTTTCCACCATCTCCTGGGAAATAGTTCCACAAGTTGACTGTTTATCCATGTAACAGTTGACTACAATCTGGTTGATTGTATGAAACTCGAGCACTGGATTTCAGAGTTAGATCTTTGTATCTTTATTAATTAGAATCCTTTTTGGGGGGAGAGGAGATGGTATTTTTAACATCTATCCTTTGTATGGTGCACTTTTTTTCTCCTTCTTAGAAAGTATTAGAACTGTGCTATAGTCTATGGAAATTAGAGCCATTATTTGAGGCAATAATTACTTCTCCCAACTGAGATTACTGAGCTGGACCCTAACAGCTTCTGACAGATCAATCTGATAATGATGGTTTTTGTTTCATTACAATATGAAAGTTGTCTTCTCGCTTTCTTCCTCCTTTACTCAAGTGTCTTAATAAAGCTTCAGGGTCAGGAGCCTTGAAAGTGCTCTGTAATTCTAGTACTTTTTGTTTTGTCATTGTTGTTACCACCCTTTTAATCAACAAGCCTATAATGAGAAAAAATGCAAAAATCTCTCTGTAGAATAATGGATGTCAAACTATAAAGAATTTCAAGATTCAGGATGAAAGTATGCACAGAATTGAAGAACAATCACAAACAATGAAGACTGATATTTACAGGCTTGTGATGCTCATGTTGTTATCAAAATTTGTAGATTATTTTCTTTTGTATTTTAGTTTGTTCATAAAATCCCATTGATATAATAAATTATGTTTTAACATGTATTTAATTAACTTCTCTAAAAAGCTACAAGTCACGTTTTGTTAAAATTTCTTTCATATTCTTAAATGCAATTATCTAAAAATTATCAATCATTTTTATTAGTTAATACTTGAAATCACATGCATATCCAATATAATTATTAACGCCAATCCATTTACTGGTTCATTTAACTCTGGCTATGCACAATTATGTGTGACATTTTAGAAAGAAGCACCATTTTCATAATGATACAATCATTATTTTCTGAAGATCAACAAAAGATTTATTCATTGAATTCTATTGCTTATCTTTCTACTGTCTAACTTATAAGGATAAGAGATGCCAGATGGTAATGAGAAATATGGCTGTGGCAGTCTATATAATTGCCACTCATAAATTGTTTTTCTTTTTGTACTTTCACAATGCTACAAAGGAAGCACAATATAAATCTATCTATGGATAGATAATAAAAAGAACCACTTCTTAGAGGTGACAAAGATGACCTCTTGAAGCCTGGAGCAAATGGGCTATTTGCTCTCCATTTGCTGATTAAGAAACAGCGTTGGTTATTCCTTTTTTAAAAAGTACAGTTTATAGAAATGTTTTTAAGCATTAGTGAGTGCTGTAGTAGAAAAAGAGGGCTGATATTCTAGCCTAGCATCTAGGGAAACTTGGCTTCAGTTCCCTACTCTGCCCCAGTCTTCCTGTGTGAGTTTGAGCAAGTCACTTAGGCTACATCTACACTGCACATTTATTTCAGAATAAGCTATTCTGGAATAGTTATTCTGAAATAGCTTATTTCAAAATAGCACATCTACACTGCAGGGAAGCCCCCAAATTAGTCCGGGGCAGGCTTTCCTAATGTAGACATGCTATCTTGATTTAGAACCCCAGGAGGAATAACTTAGAATGGTCCTGGTGAGGGGTTATTTCAAAATAGCAGAAGTGGAGCGTCTCCACACGCCTTATTTCGAAATAGCTATTTTGGAATAGGAGTTATTCTTCATAGAATGAGGTTTACAGAAGTCAGAATAAGCCATCTGTTATTTTGAAATTATTTCAAAATAACAGAATTGCTATGGAGATCTCCCATATTTATTTCAGAATAACGTTCGTTATTCCAAAATAACTTTGCTGTGTAGACACACCCTTAGAGTTGGATTTTTTTTAAGACATGTAGGTGTCTAAAGATGCAGCTACCTACATCAACTGGAATTTTCAAAAGCCCATAGGAGTTAAACACCTTGATGCTTTTGAAAATACCCATAGGCGCTTTAGTTACATCTTTAGTTGCCTGCCATACTCATACCTGAAGTAGGGATATTAAAGCAGTTAATTGGTTAAACGCTAGCACTTAACTGATTAACCATTTTAACTTAAGGCCTGCTGCCCAGCCCTCTGACTGTCCCCACCATGGCTCTGGGGTCTGCTGCAGCCATAGGATCCTGCCACTTAACCCGCTGGCCCATCCATGGCTGGGGCTACTCAGCACAACTGGCCACTGCAGGAGTTTACTGGTGAGGCCTGGTTAACTGGTAAGCATACAGGTAATCATGAGCTTTACTGGTGACTGTGACAGGGGGTTGCTTACTCTGGCCCTCCGGGACATGACCCCCTTCACCCCAGGTCACGGACGGGGGGCCGTGCCAGCTTGAAGGTGCCAGGCCACACCAGACTTGTGGTGCCTGCACGCTAGCGGCCCCGCAGAGCGGCAGCCTTAGGACCCTGGGTGGGGGGGCTGCACCAGCAGAAGAGCTGCGCCGGACTTGCGGCACCTGCACGCTAGCAGCCCCGCAGAGAGGCGGCCTTAGGACCCTGGGTGGGGGCCGCGCCGGCAGAGGAGGAGCCATGCCAGATTTGTGGTGCCTGCGCGCTAGTGGCCTTGAAAAGCGGCGGCCCTTAGGACCCTGGAGGGAGGTGGGCCGGCGGACGCGGGGCGAGTGACGTGTTCCCGGGTGCCATCTCTGAAGCGGAGTGTTTAAAAGGGAACCAGCCAGCCCAAGGAGCGGGGTGGGATGGTGAGCGCTGGCTGGCATAGTGCCCTGTCCTCTCCCTGGCAGGTTCCTTGGCAAGAAGGGGGATGCTGGAAAACAGAGGGCACCCCGAGTATCCAACCGGAGGCCCCGGGTGACGACAAGTGGCAGCTCTCGGGAGACTGTTACTGGGCTCGGGATGAACTCTAAGCCAGACTAGGTTCAGGGACGTGGGGGAAAAGAGGAAGAAAGGACTGAAAGGCATAACAAGTCCTAGCCCAAACAGAGAGGTGTGGCTCTGTAAGGTGGGCCCATGCTACAGTGACCTTACCATTTAACATCCCTCATCTGAAGAAAAACAGAACTGGCACTTTTTGTTTCTAATTGGGGAAATTAGCTGCCCTATCCCTTTTGAGTGAGAGGTTTTAATTGTTACATCATCAGAGAAATCAGAAGGTATATTGAAAAATCGAGTTTGGGTAGGGATCACTCAAGGCTCACAACCATAGTTTCATCAAGATTGGTACTTTGCAGCTGGTCCATATTTTAGAATTGGACAGACCCAAAAGCCAGATTCAAACAGAGCCAAATGAAGGAAACACCAGCTCTGAACACTGCTGAAACAAATAGTATTCTGGTAATATTTTTCCAGCATGACTGTGAACTCTCTGGGCAAGGTTCCCTGTAAGCTGCAGTTTTCTGAACTTCAGAAGTTCAGAGTTCAGAAATTCAAAGCTCCTGTGCAGGCAGGGGGCTCAGCTGATTGGTGAGGGGAGGGGGGGGAAGGACTGCCACTGAGCAAGCAGCTAAACAGAGCTAGCTGCCTACTTGAACTGAGGAGCTCCCAGAGCCATAAAAAGGGAGATAAGGAGACAATTAGTGGATAGGGAATGAGTCTGTAAGTAGTAATTAATTAGCTGATGTGGAGTCAGAGGGGAGGGGAGTATAGAACATCCCTCTGCAGGAGGAGAGAGAGGCAGGAACTCAGCACTCTCTGGGAAGGGGGAAATAAAGGGCTGACTGCATGGGGTAGGTGGGGGAAAGAGAGGATAAGTGGGTGCTGGCATCTGTGCAGTGAGGTAGAGGCAGGAGGTAGTTTGGGGTGTCTGACTAGCTGCAGTCCTCTCTGTCTGACTGGGTTGAGTGGGGGAGCAGGCTGTAAGGGGAGTGTGTGCAGGGCTGCACTGAGGTGTGGGCCAGCTGGGCAGCTGCCCGGGGCGCCAACCGATGGGGGGCGCCTGATGGCAGCTGTAAGGGGTGCGCAGCGTCCCTTATAGCTGCCATCAGGCGCTGCGTGCCCAGCTCCTGCAGCGCCAGCCCCGCAGCGCCGGCCAGCAGCGCCCTTCTCCCCATGACCGCGGGGCTCTGTACAGTCTGGCGCGCATGCTAGCAGCGCTGGCCGGGCTGGGCCGGGCAGCGCATGTGCCGTGTGCCCCGGGGGTGGGTCCCGGGCTGCGCGCCAGAGGCCATGGCCATGTCGCGCATGCGCCGTGCACCCCGGGGGCGGGCCCACACACCCTGGGGGGGTGGACCCGCACCCCATGGGCAGGCCCACGCATGCGCCGTGTGCCCGGGGGCAGTGCCGCACGCCCGGGCCCGGGGCGCCAAAATGGCTCGGGCCAACCCTGAGTGTGTGTGCCAGGCAGGGGAGGGATCATGTGAGGATTACCTGTTGTGTTCCCTACCTCTGGGGCATCTGGTTTTGGCCACTGTTGGCAGACAGGATACGGGGCTAGATGGACTGTTGGTCTGACCCAGTATGGCTGTTCTTGTGTTCGTATGTTCTTATGACATTTGCATGATTACATTTCAAACAAAGTTTGTATAAGGTGTTAATGGCTTCAGATAAGAAAGAAAAAAATTCTTTTAACAGAATGTTTTTGGAATGTTGCAGATATCTAAAACTCTGAACTTAATGATTTTTTAAAAAATCTGTGTAACTAATTAATACATGTATTGCATTAAGACCAGATCTTTGCTATTTGGTAGAGTTCTGGCTCTTATAAATTAGAAGTAGCAAGCACTAGCTTGAGGTGTTAGAAGGGCTGATACATGTACTTCAAGGGTAGTGTTAATTTTCTTTTTTATTTGATTTCATATGAAATAGCATAAGCATTGCCCTTTGTTAAATATCCTGTGTTTTAATATATTTTCTTCCACACATATAGCCTGCTTAAAATGATACGGTGCACATCCACACACACACTGCCTCAGTATTGGTGGTGCACCTAAGAAATTTCACCCCACACAAAAGAAAATTCAACCCACCCAAGGATAGAAAATGTTAGAGGGAATACTGTCTCTGGGAGCAGTTATCCAATTACTTATTCAAACACCTTATAGTAGCTCCATTTAGGTTGTATTCTTCTAATTTTTTAATGAGAAGGTTATTGAAGACTGAATCAAAAGCCATACTAAAGTCTCTATGTATGACATCTCTTGCTTCCCCACTATCCACAAGTCTTGTTTTCCTGTCAAAAAAAGCTATCAGGATGGTTTGGTATAGTTTGTTCCTTACAAATTCATGCTGACTGTTACTTATCACTTTATTATCTTCTAGATGTTTGCAAAAGGATTCCTTAATTATTTGCCCCATTATCTTTCCTTGTATAGAATTTAAGCTGACTGGTCTGTAATTCCCTGGGAAGTCCTTATTTCCTTTTTTATAAATTGACACTATATATTCCCTTTTTCAGTCTTATGGAATCTCTCCCATATTCCATGACTTTTCAAAGATAATATTTAATAGCTTCAGTACCTCTTCAGTGAGCTCCTTGAACATTCTAGGATGCATTTCATCAAGCCCTGGTGACTTGCAGATATCTAACTTCTCTAAGTAATTTTCAACTTTTTCTTTCCCTGTTTCAGCTTCTGAACCTACACCATTTTCACTAGCATTCAATGTTAAGAATCCCATTGTTAGCAACTTTCTTGGTTAAAATGGAAACAAAGAAGTCATTAAGCACCTCTGCCATTTCCACACTTTGTGTTTATTATTTTACCTCATCACTGAGTAATGGGTCTACCCTGTCCTTGTTCTTCCTCTTGCTTCTAATGTATTTGTAGAATATTTTCTTGTTATCCTTTATGTCCCTTGCTACTTTGTGCTTGTTCTATGTGTTCACCTTTCTAATTTTTAGAAGCCCCCTCCATATTTGTGTTTTGTTTATATTAATCCTTTGTAATTTGAGCTACTTTCCACTTTTTGATTTTCAGATCATTCAAGATCTTTGGTTCAGACAGCGTGGTCTCTTGCCTAAATTGCTATCTTTCCCTTACAGTGGAATAGTCTGCTTTTAAGCCCTTAATAATGTCTCTTTGAAAAACTGCCAACTGTCTTCATTTGTTTTTCCTCTGAGACTTTCTCCCTGAGTTTTCTAAAGTCTTCCTTCTTGAAATCCATTGTCTTTATTTTGCTGTTCTCCCTCCTACCATTCCTTAGAATTATAAACTCTCATTTCATGATCACTTTCACCCAAATTGCCTTCCACTTTCAAATTTTTAAACAGTTCCTCCTGATTTGTCAAAATCACATCTAAAACAGCATACTAGTAGCTTTAGCCATGTTCTGAAATAAAAAGTTGTCTTCAGCATATCCCAAGAACTTGGATAATCTGTGCCCTGCCATGTTATTATCCCAACAGATGTCTGGGTAGTTGAGCCCTTTGCTTCAGATGATTTTTTTTATTATTTAGAAAAAGTCCTTATCCATATCATCTTCTAGGTAGGTGATCTGTAATAGACACCTACCATGACATTATCCTTGTTTTTTACCCCTTTTATCCTTACGCAGAGACTCTCAAAAAGTCTATATCCTATTTCCATCTCAATCTTATTCTCTGTTTGTACATTTTTAATATATAAAGCAACACATTCTCCCTTTTTCCCCACCTGTCCTTCCTGGGCAAACTGTACTCTTCTATACTAATATTCCAGTCATGTGTATTATCCCACCAATTCTCTGTGATGCCAACTATGTCATAGTTGGGTTCAGTCCTACTTATTCCCCATACTTTTTGCATTAGTAATCAGACATTTCAGATATGATTTGATTCCTCCCTCCTCCCCCACTCCCCGGTTTTGACTTGTCTCTCCATTATCCCTGCTATTACAGCCCATGCTCCCATCCAATTTCTGACTCTTCCCCCAGGTCTCTATGTTTTTTATTTATCTTAGGCTTTGGTCAACTGTCCTCTTTGACCTAATTTAGTCAGTCTGTGTCCACATATGCTCTTCCCCTTCCTCAGTAGGTGGACCCCAGCTCAGCTTATTAATCCTTCTTCCTGGCACAGCATCTCATGGTCAAAGAAACTGAAGCCTGCCTGGTGACACTATCTTCACAGGTAAGCATGTAATATACCTCCAGGATGCATCTGTCTCTGCCTGGGCCCCTACCCTTGAACAGAAGGATTGAAGAGAACACCAGCTGTACTCTAAACACCTTCACTCATACTCCCAGAGCCCAGTAGCCACTTCTGTTCTGCTGAGAGTTATACCTTGCAATATCATTAGTGCCCACATGGATAAGTAGCATGGGATATTAGTCAGATGGCCAGATGGTCCTCAACAATCCCTCCATAACATCTTGGATATGGGCCCCCAGCAGGCAGCATACTTTCCAGGCTCCCATACGGAAGAGAGTCTTTAGCCATCAATATCCTATGTTTCCTTCTAGGAGTGATGGCTATAGATTTTTCAGTCTGGAGGTACATGGCTTCTCATAACCTTAGGGGGTGATTTCTCATTTCCAGGGTAGTGTAATGTTTCTTCTTCATCGTGGTGGGTGAAGCACTGCTTGCTGCCAGAAGCAACCTGCTGCCAGTGTCCTCTCTTTAAACAGCCATCTCTTCCTCCACCAGCAGTATGACAGTAGTCTTCTGCAGCTGGATAGTTTCCTCAGTCTTGGCTATCTCCATGTGAATACTCTTGAGGAATTCCTTGTGGGCACAGATGATCCTCAGCCTAGCCTATTCTTCCTTTAGACATTCTACCCAGAGGCACCTTTCACACTGAATACATGTTTGATTCCTAAAGAACAAAGTGGGTGAAGTAATACCATTTATTTGACTTGATATTTTGGGGGACCTGGCTACCATCACAATCATTCAAGACATTAATTTACACAAATCACCATAAAAACTATACAAAATGTTATAGTTACATATGACCTTCACTTTTGGCAGTATCAACAGTTTCAAATAAGGATTCCTCAATTCATGGCTTTTTTGTGAACTTATGAAATATATCAGACTACAGTATTACTAATAATGCAAAGCACTACCTTAATATGAAAAATATATCATACTAGGAAATGTTGTCAATATTACCGATGGTGGCAAGGTAGATCTATTAATGAATCTGCGCACTCATGAAGTTTAAGCGTATCATATCTGGAACACTGGAAATGGGTTTTGCATCCATCTGAATCCAAAATCGAGCAATGGCCAGTTTGTGATTCTTGGTTCTAGAAGCTTATAGGAGGCTCTGCTAATTTACCCTTGCTCTCTTCTCACAGCTCTACTGAATGGGCTTCTTTCCTTCCTCTTCCCATGTCTGTTCATTTTTTTAGGAATAGCCTGATGGGATTCTGGGTGGAGACTGAGTTTGTGGATGGATATTTAAGTTCTAAAATAGTGGTAAATTGGACACGTTCATGATAGTTAGTATTTCTCTTTCTGTGTGTCTTTATATAGGTTGGGTATCTCACTGGGAGTATTCGTCTCAGACAACTCTAGCTGTTACAGCTATAAACCAGCATCTCTTTCTTACACATTTCAGTGTCTGACTTTGTAACAGTGAATAAATCAACAACACCTGTGGCTATCAAGTTTTGGGGAACTGAAATAGCTTCTCTATAGTTTTTAACTGGCATCCTTTCTAACTGCTCTTTCTTTATATCTATTGTACCAGTTTCCCAAGTATATTATGTACCATTATATAAAGTTTAGACCCAATTTGTTTCTTTTAAATTACTATCATATATCATTTTTTGTGACATTCAAAATAAATGTGTACTAAGTTGGGCCATATAATCCATAGGCAACCAAAAACAAAAATTCCTTGGGAGCTCTATTCTGCTTCAGATTTTAACAACATTCTTCAATTCAAAACCAGGGAAGTGTTTTCTTTTTTACTTAAGTAAAACTCTGCAATGTATGGATTATAAGTGGAAGTCAAGGAGCTACGATTCCAAAGTGTCACTACGGAGACTTGAATAGATGACTCCTATTTTGTATTATTAACTGCAGGTACAGTAGTAAATCCTACCTTACCTAAGGGTTGTTAGGATAGCTTTTCTGGGTTATAAATCAGATGCGAATACTTCATGGGAAGAAATGCTCTGTGCGTATAAATATAGCACTGCAGAGTTATTAACAAAATGATTCTCACAACACACTTCTGAGGTAGGTGAATACATCCATCTGACCTCCATTTCAGAGGTAGAAATGGGAAATGACTTGTACACCCACACGCTATGTTAAAGGCAAAGCCAGGGCTATTACTCATGGCCATCTGCCTTCCAAACCTGGATTCATTCCTTCTGACACAGGGGTGATGTGTGGGTAAATTAATATTTAAGCCTAACGGGGGAATCTTCCCATTTCCCTTCTCAAAAGGCCTGTGTCGTTTGTGGACAATTAAGTGATGGTTGTGCCTCACTGTGCTTCTGGGATAGCCATGAAGGACTTGCTTGGGACCAATATGGGGACTCACTCCCTTGTTCTCCAGAAAAGCAGTACTCCAACTCCCCAGTGTGTTTTAACTAATTAAAATAACATGATGAGTGTTTAAATCCAAATTTAGTACTTGTAAAAGATGCCAGATTGGTAGGCCTTCAGATTTGTCTTCTCTGTTTATCTGCAGTATGGCTATGGCCCAGGTGATGGCAGGGCAAGCTTCCCCCACACTGTCTTGCTGATGTGACTCAGTGACATGGAGGAACTATCTCTAGGACAGAGAATAACTCATGGTCTGGCTTTTCTGGTGACATTATCAAAGGTAGTGATCCTTGTGCCCCAGGGACTGGACTGGGAATAGGTGCACTATTCTCTCTATGTATCTTTCAGGCCCCAAACCTGCAGCTTGTATATGGCATACACCCAGAGTTTTATTGACAGTAGTCAGGCCTGGTTTGGGGACAGCTGTGCAACAAATTGCAGGACTGGAGGTTTGCACATACTTTAGAGCAGAAACTGTCTTCATCCTGTGTTCTGTAAGAACACTGAGCACATGTAGATACCTTAAAAATATTATACAGTAAATGCATTTTGGTTACTACTATCCCGAGCAGGGTTTGAACTGCTTGACCTGAAGTTAAATGCTGTGAATCACATTACAAATCTCCTAAAGCCAGCCACTCTTTCATTTTAAGTAAATGTTAACCAAACATCTTAATTAATTTTAACTAAACTGTTGCTGCCTAGCAAAGGCTCCTGACCAGGTTACATTATTACTTAATGAGGAAATTACTCTAAAGCTGTTAACAACTGAAATGAGCTCCCCATGGGAAGAGACATGAAGTCTTTTCTTAAGAAGAGACTGAGCAGCCAGATGGGCACTTTCGAGGCATACACAGCTTCAAGGGGGATGCTTCAAGGGCCTTAGCCTGCCAGCAGCAATGGTGCTTGTTTGCTATGAAAGGATTTTCTGTGTTAGCTTGTTTAAATTTATAATTTGGGACTCATCAAATAGCAGGATAAAGATATGTTAATTGAGGTGAATTGTAATAAACTCTTCAGAGCATATAGACATGAATATTTTATTGAAAAGAAATCAGTGGAAAAAGTCAGAACAAAATAAGATCTGCTAATGCAGCATTTGTTTTTAAAAAAGAATCCCATGCTCCAGGAATAGTTGTTTAGTGTTCAAGATGCATTCTGCATTTGTATTATTCCGTGACTTTGCTGGACACAGTCCAACATATTTTTAAAAATTGCCATTTCTTAAAATTATAAAACAGGATATCCGTGACTAATGAAGACATAAGATTTCCAATCAGAATGCTTAGGGGAGAAGATAACCCTTTCTTAAGAGAATTCTGTTTTAATATTATGCTGTCAGCAGTATGTGAAAATTATCCAACTTTGATACTGCTGTATCAGTCAGAAAAAATTCCATGCCATTTTACAGTCAAGGATTTTAATCTGTTGATACATTAGTTATCAACCCAAGAACATTAACATTTTTATATAAATGGCTCATTTCTGTACTTTTGTACATAACTTAAAACAGAAACTATAAACCTTTTCTGTTTGGCATTCCTAGATTTGTTTGAAAATGTTTTGACAAAAACAAATTAGGGATTGGTTTTGAGACTAACTGTATGACCTTTTTGCCAATCTGGAGAAAGGTAATGAGACATGGCTGGTAAATAAAGGCATAAAGAAAAAAATATTAGCTAATGAGATAAACAGAGATGAGTCCTTTTGTTTGTCAAAAGCTATAGAGAGAAAAAATTCCCAACTATCTTTACTAATTATTTATCTGACTAAATATAAATATCACTGCTAGAATAAGCTCTTAGGTAATAACCAACACAGAACACAACACAGATGGTAAGGAGCAAGGGTCTTCTGTGACTCCCACCTAGGATAAACTGTGCCTCTACAAGAGGAACAAGTGTCAGTTTAGAGGAACATACAGAAATACAAGGCGTCCCTTGTAACATCTAAGCAATTAACCTTTCAGATTAACATCGCAGATTCTACTCTGTGGATTCTTACACTGTGCTCGTCACCATAGTATCTGAATGCTTTCCAGTACTGCATTAAGCTTTGTGACTAACATCTGTCATATGTTTGTGTTTCTCTTTCTTTTCTCAGAGAAAGAATTATATACAGTGGAACACCTTGTTTTGGCGTTCACTCTCTCTCTCACTCACACACACACAACACATGCACATGCATACACTGAGCAGTACATTCATGTAAGAAGGCAAAATCAAAGAAATGCACTTTGGTGCCAAGAGTGGAAGGTGGAGAGGTTGTGATAGATTTTAGGAAAGTTCATTCCATAGTCTTGGACCAGTTCCCAAGAAAGTTCTGTCTCCTCCACATACAAGTTTTACCCTTGTTGTAAAGAGTTCTGCTGTGCCAGAGGAATACATTTATTGATCAGCCATAGGCTATCTCTATACTACAAAGAAAAGTCGGAAAAAGATACGCAAATTGTAAACTGCATTTCTTCCGAAAGAGGCTACATGGGGCCAAATGTCGAAAAATCCCTTTTTAAGAACATCCCTTCTTCCTCATAAAATGAGGTTTACAGGGATGCCGAAAAAACGAGTCTGCTTTTCTGAAAAAATTTTTCCTTCAGTATCCAGAAAAGCTCTGCAGTGGTAGACATGCCGCCCCCCACTGCTGGATTTTGCATTGGTTATACTCTGAATCAGTTCATCATCTGTTGCCCTATATATGACTTCTTCCCAGCCAAAGAACCCCATTTTTTTCAAGCTACATATATTACATTTGGACCCCCCCGTACAGAAGATATTGAAGGTACCTTGTTTCATCATAATTTTGTTCCTAAAAGTTGAAAGGTTCAGGCAGCTGGGCACTAGCTCCTCCTTTCTCTTCTTCTCTAGGATGAAGCACTTTTCAGTGTTGTTCTGTGACAGTGCCATGGAGCCCATTGCCCAAAAGAATCTACTAAAATCCTTGCATCACAAGCTCACAACTGCTGAGTTGATAACTGCTGCGTGGCCATTAGAGGACAGCATATATTTCTACTTTAGGAGTTAATTACACCACTAATAACCAGAACTGGCCAAGCCTTGTTTATGGTTTGCAAGAATTTTTTTGCCTTTGTCCGGTTTGGAACAAAAGATAATTTTACCATAAATGTATCATGACTTGAAGATCCCCTTCCCATCCCTCCAAAAAGTGTCATTTAAAAACACTGAAAGATGGTGTTCCCAAAAAGAGATCTGTAAAATTGACATACTTGATAGTTTTACTTGCTATTCAGCAGACAGTTGCAATGAAACTGACAATAATCTCAATTAAATTCAGCTGCTAACTGTACTCACAACTCCAGCCAGGAGTCCATGGCTTCTGGTGAGGTGCAGGGACTGGCAGCCCAAAGAGCTGTGCCTTCAAATGGGACTCCAGAGGAGCTGTCAGCCCACTTGCTTTCTGATGTTTAAAAAGTTCATTTCACTGATATTCTCGTGAATGTGCAATGAAAAGTGAATATTTTCTTATTGGGGTGAAAATCCCCTGTTGCTGTTGAAATACATTTTTTCTGACTTTTTATACCATCACAATGACTTTATTTTCTTTATTTTTATTTATTCAGATTCATTTAGATCTTACTTCTTCTGACACATTCAATGTGTTATTCTAGGGAATTAGTTTTTCAGGATTGCTCCAGGGAATTCAAGTTTCCAGTCATCTGAGTTAGTTTCAGAATTCCATAGGGATCTATTTGTAATTCCTTTTTTCCTAATCTGTAGTTATATGTTTCTGCAGAGTAATATCATTAGTTGTCATGGCCTGGAGTGTCATATGTGTGCAGATGATACACAGATAGATGTGTTCCAGTCCTTGCAAATCTTGTGAAACCATCCTATGTTTTGCATAATTGCCTGTGTGAAATTCAAGCCTGTATGTCTTCAAAATTTCTTGAATTTAACCGAGATAAACTGAGTTGCTCTTGATTGATTCTTCAATATGGATATCTCAGGTATAATCTGTGCTGGTGTCTGTAAGTGGTAGCTCTCTTTACCTCTTAAACAATGACTATGATCTTGGTGATATTGAGCTTTCTTTAGAAGCCTACATTATATAGCATTAACCATGTAATTGATTAATCTTAGTGCTGCACAAAGAATAAAGCCAAAATGAGACCCATGTTCTTTAGACTTTTTTGGTCCTTCAATACCATGCTTCAAAGTGGCTCATGGATCATATGCATTTCTATGCTATGAAAACTCCAAAATTGCCATTCATTTGTGAGGCTGAACTAAAAAACCCAAATTTGTTTGATTTAGCCTTTTACATATTTATTGTATTTCTTTGTATATTAAATCTGCACAGTGCCTGGAGGTGCTTGCATGAAGAACACTTAATACATGTAAATGAGATTGATTGATAGACTATGTGGAATGTTTGCAAAAGTGCTATATTACACAAAAATGGATAGTTATGAAACCATGGAGATTATGAGTTCTGAATAACTGCATATGAAGTTTAATGGTATCATGGGTTACAAACAACACACAGTAGTTTGCTACAGTGTCTGGTAAGTGTAGTAAAGTAAAGCATCTCATGAAACTGTATGAATTGAAACAAATGTTGAAATAGTCTTCTCTGTGACCAAAGAAAAGTTGCTTAGAAGAGGAAAAATAAGAACTCTTTCACCTCTAAATAAAAAGGCCAGCTTTTCTTTCCAAGATGAATTAACTACAACAGATGTATAACTTTAATGATGCTGAAAAAAGAGAAAATTTAAGCTGCTTTATGACCATCAATAATGAAATTATATTTACAAAAAAAGTCAAAGAATTACTGTAAATGCATAGAAAAATTCAACAAAATCAAGTGTAAGGTGTAGGTTACTTTAATCCATACTGTGGAATGGAAATATGTTTAATTGTGGTTTCCATGCACCATAATGTGTTCATTTATTTTTAATATTTTAAATACAAAAACCAAAATGCAAAAGCATGTTCATTAATACTATATTACAAGTATCACAATGAAGGAATGCAAACATAGATGTGTACTGGTTTTGAGTTAGCTTCTGTTTGCATTCAATTTCAAGAATGGGCAGCAGGCGAATCCCACCTGGACTCACCCCTTCTGCTTTAGATCCTACCACATCCTTTCCCTTCCCCTCACAGCCAGAGGTGTCCCAGCCAGCTGGCTCCAGCTGTCCCAGCTAGCCTGAGGCCCCTCAGCTGCACCACCTGTCCCAAGCTTCAGGCCATCTCCAGCCATCCCTGGCCACCGCCCTGGCCACTTCCTCAAACTCTAGCCTGGAGCTGAGGAGAGGTGGAGGGAGGGTCTTTAGGGAGAAGAGTGGGTGGGGCCATGGCCCAGGTTGGGGAGGCTTAGCATCCTCCCACATTTCATATTTGCTACTCTGCTCTCAGATATGGATACTAGGAAGGACCAGTGCATGGTGACAAGGTCAGTGTGTACCGATATAGTCCGAAAATATTATCTTGCAAAGGCATTTATGAATCAGGCTATACCACAAATATATTGCTGAACCTATGTGACACCACATTTTAATATATTTTTCTCAATGTATTTGCTTATCTAAAGTTATTTTCTCCATCAAAGCTGTGACTGACAGATCTTTTGACCATTCTAGATAGATTAGCAAATGTATTAGATTTCCATTTTCTGAGTATTATATATTTTACTACTAATAGAAATATCAGCACCCATTTCTTAATGTTAGCTGGAAGATTTAATTCATCTATTAATTCCAGAATGTACATCACTGGAGAGTAACAGATCATTGAATTCAGAAGTTGTGGAAGACGTTTTCATTTTTTGCTCCACTATATTTGTAACTTGTAAAAAAATTATATGGGTGAGATTAACTAACAGTTAGCAGCACCTTAGAGCTAAACCTGCTTTATGCAAGCACTTTGGCATCCTGTTAAATCAGTTCTGGGAAAATCAGAGATAATGATCTGGCTACTTTTCTGATATTTTGCCATATGTCTCTTCAATCTTCCTCTGATAATGACATGTGTAATTCAGCTTCCCATTTATCTCTTACCTTGAATATGACAAAGAGTGAAGCCATTTATAGATGTAGCCTGGAAGATGTACTTTATTATCTAACTTTTTAACAGTGGTGTCTTTGGTTTATTTTTGCATGCATTGTCTAGTGCACAGATTCCTAGATTTTAAAGCCAGAAGAACCACTGCCCATCTGCTCTAACCTGTGTAAACATGACATAGGACTTGCCTGAATTAATTGTCATTGTATAAATTAATGTAGTGATCCACATAAGTGAAAATATTGGTTTGAGTAATGAAGGCCCCAAACCTGTGAAGAATTACCCTAGGGTATGTCTACTCTGCACAGTTTTTCCAGAAAAATGGCCATTTTTCTGGAAAAACTACACTTATGTCCACACCGCAATTGCATCCTTTTGACAGAAAGTAAAAAAAAGCAGGGATTTTTCCGACAACGGTAAACCTCTTCCTGCGAGGATGAAACTTTTTTCCAAAAGAGCGCTTTCAGAAAAAGGCGTGTGTGGACGGGGAAGAAGGAGTTCTTTTGAAAGAAGAGGAAAGAGGAAAAAAGCACAGGTGCCCTGGTGGCCACTCCATCCATAGTAATCACAACTTAAATGTGAGACAGTGTCCAATGACTGTGGATGCTATCTTTTGAAAAAGCAGATTGCTTTTTTGATGCGCTTTTGCTGTATGGACGCTCTCTTTCGAAAGACGTTTTTCCAGAAGATCTCTTCCAGAAAAGCTTCTTCCAAAAGAAGCCTGCAGTCTAGATATTGCCCTTATGAATAACTTTCCATACTTTGAGAAGTTCTCTTTGGCCTAATCGAAAGCACACCGAAATCAATAAAAAAAGCTCCCTTTGGTTTTAAATAGGCTCTAGATCACAGTGCAAAAAGCTACACATGTACATAAGTCTTTACAACATTATATATTTTTCTGCCCTCATGGGTTTTTTTGGATTAGACTCTATCTTGAATTTTAACTTTTGATTGTCTCTTAGAGGAATGACTATTGAGAATAGTAAATTGGAATAGGTGAATAGCTTATATTTCTGTAATATAATACTGCTGGCTAAATTAAAGGATGCTGCTGATAACTGTTTAAGAGACAGAAATGTAAGCAATGTACCAAATGGAGTTGCTAAATTTTTTTCTGTATTTTGCCATGATGGTAAGGATTTAATTTTAATGAAGTTAATCCATTTTAACATAGGGTTAAAATGCAAGTTCAAATGCATCAAAGTTCCAGGATCACTTTAATATTTTGTGAGAGAGACATTATTGGCTTTCCTTCCCTGTCAAAATTCAAAGTGGTTTTAGGGGATATGTTTGTGGTAATATGTGTACAACTTACAAATAGCTTTAAAAATGGAATTTGTAATTGTAATCCTCAGTGCTGATTGTATAGCAGAGACTTGACTCCCAGGGAACAGATTACATCTGAGAAGCTATTCCAGAGCAATCAAAGGCCATCAACACTGAGGCTACACAGCACTGTAAACTGGGATCAGACTCAGATTTGAGACCAAATTCTCCTGCCATAAACACACACATATTTCTGATTGGGGCCAGCAAAGAATCAGACCCATGTCTTAGAAACCACTAGAGGTTAGGAATTGTTCTGACTCCCATTGTGACTCTGGTCCAAGCCTTATCAGTTTGCAGTGTGGAAGCAACTCAAACCACATATCTGAGTCAGAAGGACCGTGTAGAGCAGAAAGGATACACTAACATGATTTTTGATACACAAGTCTAGCAGTTATAAACCCAGGTTTATAAAGCAGTGTGGATATTCAAGTGGTGCTTAGACACTCCAAATCCATAGGCCTGGGCCCACAGACCTGTGTTTACAGTGTAGACTTGACTATCACTGTCCTCTGCAGGAATAATGGGTTTCTGACAGAAGTGCCTTTGACTTTGAATGGACTCTGCACAAACCCCGGTATGGAGGGAGGTGGCTGGAAATCTTGTAGTCTAAACAGTCAGGAAGAGCTGGGTTTTCCCTCACCTGATCATAGATGGCCAAAAACTATTTTGAAGAAGAAATGTGTCTAAGGGTATGTCTACACTACAGAGTTTTTTTCAGAAAAACATCAATTTTTAAAAAAAAACTTCACTTACATCCACACTGCAATCGTGTTCTTTTGAAAAAAAAATGGAAGGAACAAAGGGGATTTTCCAATATTGGTAAACCTCTTTCTATGAGGAAGAAGCGTTTTTCCGAAAGAGCTGTTTCAGAAAAAGGCATGTGTGGACGGGGAAGAGGGAGTTCTTTCGAAAGAAGAGG
The DNA here is from genome assembly GCA_032595735.1 of Pelochelys cantorii. Lineage (NCBI taxonomy): Eukaryota > Metazoa > Chordata > Testudines > Trionychidae > Pelochelys > Pelochelys cantorii. Next base: position 69,929,235 of record CM064326.1, on the reverse strand, counting down.
AAAGAGGAAAAAGCACAGGTGCCCTGGTGGCCACTCCATCCATAGAAGGAGATCACTTTTTCTATGTGCTTTTGCTGTGTAGACACTCTCTTTTGGAAGAAGTTTTTTTTAGATCTCTTCCAGAAAAGCTACTTCTGAAAGAAGCCTGCAGTGTAATGTAGCCTAAGCCAAGGTAATCATTTCACTGTCAAAAATGGATGACCTCAGCTGGAGGGAGAGAGAGGAGGCCAGAGGGATTTTATCTCTCCAAGGAAATCTGACCAAACTGGACTCACAGGAGGGCCGAAGACATTAAGAGGGAATTGCATTCAGATGTCTGTTTTCTGGGGGGGCTCTCTTATGCTTTTAAAGAGTAAAGTTTGTGTAAAAAAATTCCTTTGCTATTCCTTTGCTAATCCTGCCTATGTTTCCTTGCTTTAAAAAACAACAATAGAGGTAGCACTCATAGTCCTAGAAGTGCTGAACAAGGGTATCAGGTACTTAGTGTGGTCCTGAGAGAGCAAAAGTAAGGGACAGTGACCAGTCATCACCCAGTCATCACCCAAAACCAGGGGCTCTGAAGTTTGTGGGATTCAATAATTAGTTCCAAACACCACATATTATGTAAGAGAATTTAGCACACAGCTTTATTCCTAGATACACGACCTCTCTGCAGCTAGTATAATTTATAGTCCTTATATATTACCAAAAAAAAAAAAGTATGCCTGGTATTTTACAGGAATAATGAAAGGTCATGGTCTTTGCCCCAGAAGAGTTTACAATTTTGATGTGTAATATTAAGCAGCTTTATGGAGACAGATGTTTGGAAGGCCAAAGGTTATTGGAATAAGAACATGTAGTTACTCTGATGTGGTAATTCTGAATATTACAATGGTGCTATTTCCTTTTTACATATGTGCAGACCTGTCATTGCAACAGGTTTCCACAGACTATGGTTTTCAGACCATCTGATGTGTCCCATCAGTGTATAGGTAAACCTGCTTCTGATAGATATATTCATTTCCCCACCTCCTGAGCTCCACTCACATGGAGCAGTCAGAGCTCTTCCCTACCGTCCCAGGAACCAAAATCTTTGGGGAGTGGTGGAGGGAGCAGGAAATCCAGACACTCAGGGAATTTTGCTTCCTCCTACTCCCTCCACCCCCCAAACTCCTCCAGCTTCTCTCTAATCTTCCCTTTTCTCTTCTCTGAAACTGAAGGGGGAATAAATAGACCTTTTATTTGCAGGTGGAGCAGAGATATGGTAAGGGTGCAAGAGGTAGGGATGGTGGGTGATGTGGGGAGATAAAGGTGAGGGTACAGGATGTTGGATGGTGCACAATTCATGTAGAATTAGGGGCTTGGGAAGATAGTACTATTGAGAGAAAAAAAATTGGTTTGGTTCAGAATGATGCAAAATTGAAATGGATCTGGGTCACATGTTTGATTTAGAAATCTGTGTAATATTCATGAATTTTGAACTGTGCGTGTCAGGCTGCAAATTCTATTTTAAATGTCTTATATACAGGTTTCGCAATAATAAGTTTGCCTTGTAAGTTATTGAAAATGCAAGATCTTTGTATTATTCACATTATTTCATATCTCTTGGCATGATTCACTGCAGGATGTATTAACAAGTTTCTAATGTCAGTACCGGACAAATTAGTTGAAACTATAGTAAAGAATAACATTGTTAGACATGTAGATAAACATAGTTTGTTGAGGGAAGGTCAACATGGTTTCTGTAAAGGGAAATCATGCCTTACTAATTTACTAGATTTCTTTGAGGGGGTCAGCAAACATAAGGACAAGGGGGATCCAGTGGATATTGTGTACTTAGATTTCCAGAAAGCCTTTGACAAGGTCCCTCACCTAAGACTCTTAAATAAAATAAGTTGTCATGGGATGAGAGGGAAGGTCCTTTCATGGATTGGTAACTGGTTAAAAGACAGGAAACAAAGGGTAGGAATAAATGGTAAGTTTTCCGTGTGGAGAAAGGTAACTAGCAGTGTCTCCCAAGGGTCTGTCCTGGAACCAATCTTATTCAATTTATTTATAAATGATCTAGAGAAAGGGGTAAATATTGAGGAGGCAAAATTTGCAGATCATACCAAACTGCTGAAGATAGTTCAGACCAAAGCAGACTGTGAAGAGCTTCAAAAAGATTTCACCAAACTAAGCAATTGGGAAACAAAATGACAAATTAAATTTACTGTTAATAAATGTTAAGTAATGCATGTTGGAAAAAATAATCCCAACTATGCATAAAATATGAATGGGACTAATTTAGCTACAACTACTCAAGAAAGAGATCTTGGGAGTCATAGTTCTCTGAAAACATCCACTCAGTGTGCAGCGGCAGTCAAAAAAGCAAATAGAATGTTAGGAATCATTAAAAAAGGGATCGAGAATAAGACAGAGAATATCTTATTGCCTCTATATAAAACCATGATATGCCCACATCTTGAATACTGTGTATAGATATGGTTGCCTCATTTCAAAAAAAGATATATTGGCATTGGAAAAGATTCAGAAAAGGGCAATAAAAATTATTAGGGCTTTAGAATAGGTCCCATGTGAAGAGAGATTAAAAAGACGTGGACTTTTCAGCTTAGAAAAGAGAAGTCTAAGGGAGGATATGATAGAGATCTATAAAATCATGACAGGTAAGGAGAAAGTGAAGAAGGAAAAGTTATTTACTTATTTCCACAATATAAGAATGTCATGAATAGCAGCTGCTAAAGCGAGTCTGACTTACCTGGTGAGTGAGGAAAGGGTTAACCAACTCTGGAGATACACCTGAGGGAGGGGGCTTCGGGCATTCGGCCAATGAAATGCAGATAGGAATTTCAAACCGAGAGGTTTTTTTCTTTCTCTTCTTTTATTTTTGAGATCAGAGCAGTTTTCCTCAGGTAGCAAGGGAGATGGCTGTCCCAGGAATGGACTCCTTGAAATGTGTAAGTATGGAAAAGTTTAGATAGTCCATCAGATTTTATTGTTTTCCTTGTTTGGGGGGTTTGGAAATCACGTCTGAGCTGGTTAATTATTTTTCTCTTTTGTAACTAAGGATTATAACCCAGGGATTTCCCCTGAGTCTATTTCACTCTATGGCTTTTAACACCCAGTCATTTACTATGCTTACAACAGGAGTCTTGTTTTGATAATAAAAGTGTTTTCCTTTTTGCTCTGAATAACCAGTATTGGTTGATTTTTGTGTCCTTAAACCTGCATGTCTAAGTTACCCGAGAGGAGCAGAGCACCATTGTTTTCTGTGGATTCCCCCTGTTTGTTTTCCCAACTCCAAGTGAAATGGATGTTGGGGTAGGGGGGAAAGCTTTGCCTCAGGAAGGGATTCTCCAGTGATCTCTTTCCTGGAAAAGGGTTTATTATATATATATATATATATATTAACTACACATAGGTGGTGGCAGCGACCCATCACCTTCCTTTTGGGTCTCAGGAAAACTGAGACTGGACAAGCTTGTCTCTGGGAGTAACAGAGACAGGTTCTTATGGAGTTTATTCTGCTAGCTGGCCCTCATATCTACACTTGAAGTGCCAGGTTGGAGAATTGAGCCGTGACAAAGAATTATGGGTCACCAAATGAAATTAATAGGCAGCAGGTTTAACACAAACAAAAGGAAGTTTTTCTTCACTCAGTGCACAGTCAACCTGTGGAACTCCTTGCCGGAGGATGTGGTGAAGTCTAGGATTTTAACAGGGTTCAAAAAAGAGCTAGATAGATTCATGGAGCTTAGGCCCATCAATGGCTATTAGCCAGGATGGGTAGGAATAGTGTCCCTAACCCCTGTTTGTCTGGAAATGGATGACAGGAGAGAGATCACGTGATGATTACCTGTTGTGTTCCCTCACTCTGGGGCATCTGGTATTAGCTACTGTTGGCAGACAGGATACTGAGCTAGATGGACCTTTGCATTGACCCAGTATTGCCATTCTTATGTTCTTAAGTAAAACCTGGGAAATTGCTCAGTTAAGAACCTGTGAGACCTTTGTGAATTGTGTCCAATCCTAGGCACCATACTTTAAGAAAGATGTGGACAAATTGTAGATTCCTCAGAGGAGAGTAACAAAAATGGTAAAATATTTAGAACACCAGCCTATGGGGAAAGTTTAAAAACAGTATGCCCCAGAACGAGTTAAACTATAATCCAGAATCTTCACAGCTTTGGTGTTGAATTCTGAGAGAGGGCGTGTTTAAATACACCCTAAGTGTCTGGCTAGTTTCTAAAATTTAAGATCATAAATAAAAGGGACTCAATTTTCAGAAATGTTAAGCGAACCCCAGTCACACTGAGTACAGGATAGCGATAGGAGCTCCATACTTGCCTATCTACTTTTAAAATATTTGTAAATATAGATTTTTATGTGCCTGACTTTTGACAACCATGTTGGAAAATATTGGTCTATGGTTTTACAGCCTGATTCTTCATTAAAACAGGGCCAGCCCACAACATTTTGGCACCTGAGGCGGGGAGCTCAAATGACGCCCCCCATGCCACCTTTTCTCTTGCCTGCCTGTTATGTCTCTTGTGCCCTCCTTCCTCTAGCACAGCACTCCAGCATCTCTGTGCATCTAGAGCAGAGAGAATACATATGCACCAGCAGCAGACACAATTTTCTACACTCTGGGTCCAAGTGGTGCCCCCCGCCCCCAATCTGGCACCTGATGTGGCTGCCTCAGTTCACCTCATGGTAAGGCCAGCGCTGCATTAAAAGAGTAACAAGAGTAGCAATCTTCAGTTTCAACATTTTTGTCAGAAAAGTGAAAGGGAAGACGTCCCCCAACTTGCTCCCCAATTTCTGTCACTTTCTTCAACCTGGATACTGTGAACAAAAATGGGGAGATTTTTAATGCTCAGCACAGGTTGGTAGAGTTAGCTGAAAACAAAGTATATGAAACTATTGACAAATCGTGTCACTGGATTTGTGAAAAATGGAACATTTGTGGGGTTTGCACCAGTGTTCTTGGCTTTTTCACTATAATAAAAAGCAGCAATTGGACATTTTTGAGTGTTTTCTAGTCTCTTTTGACTTCACAAATCCTCAATTTTGATGTGAAACAACAAGTTATTAGCAAATATGGAATCATGTGTCCTTTTGCGGGACAAATTTGAAAAATATATTTAATATTTATACTGCAGTGAACACTAGACCTCAGTGAGGAGAGGGGTCCACAATACCAATTGGCATTCATTGGAAGATATGGTTGCTGCCCCAAAAAGTGTACAGTCTATATGATTCTCACTGAAACAGTGGGGATTCATGTAGATTTCCTATTGGAAATATTTTCTGAATTGTTCACCAAGTTGTATAAAAAGATAATTTTTTTTCTTATAAAACAATTTGTGAAAAGAAAAATAGTAATTTCACACAACCCTGGTTTGCTTCTTCTTGTTTCCTGTTTTGCTCTGTTTTGCATGGAGAAATCTTATCAGAAATGTCTTATGCTTCTGACCCAGCTCTCTTTGAAAACTGTTTTGTCATCCTTCAACTCCTTAAAGGAAAAGATGAAAGCAAAAATATGGATGTATTTCCAATGAAGATAATGAAAGCTGAAAGGCAAGCGAGGCATTGGAGGAAACAAAGAATCTGGATTCTGATAGGAGCTCAACATAGGTGGAAATGAAAAGTTTGTAATGGGACTTTAACAAAAGGAAATTCTTTCATACACAACAAACAGTGCTGTGAGCACACACTTGAGATTTGGGTGGTAATTTAAGGGGTACATAGAAGGCTTAAATCCAGTAGAAGGAATCATTTCTAAACAGTTAGAGACTTTCTTTGACATAACATTTAGCCCACTGGTGAGAGTTTTAAAAATGCCTCTGATACGCAGATAAATATATAAACTTCACAGTACAGTACTTAAGAGCAGATCAGAACTCAATTGCTTTCCCATCAGTAGTTTAAAGTGATTGCTTTCTTTCTGAAATGTGTGAGGAAAATAATATTTTTCTTAATGAGTTTTTGTGTTTCCATTTATATTTTGTTTTAAGTAGACATTTCTTAATTCTTGAATCTGAACTATCTGACTATCTTGCTTTTTCCAAAAGGATGTGTATTTTGGAAATATGCTATGATTTATTTTACGATTTTGATTACACAAGGATATATATACTTCCTGAAGCTAATTCATGAGTTTCTCAAACTTGATCTGATATACAGTTTAATGGTTTATTCACTGATGAAAGTGTATATGATTCTTTCTGGCTGGAGTGTTATTTCTTATTCCCTTCACTTAATCTTGGATTAGCTATAACTTCTTGAGTTTTAAATGTATATTCTGGAGTAATGACTGACATTCTGGACTGAGCTGATCTAGTCAAATAAAATAAACAATTTTATATACTGGGATAGGTAGCAAAACAGATGAAAGTAGGAAAGATGACTCTAGAATTTATCCATCTGCATAATTGACTTTTTTATTTTAATCTGGCCCAAACCTTTGATGGGTGATCATAATGAATATTAAATACTGGGGCTGAGTCATGAAATCTTTTGAATTTAATAGATTTTTTTACTGCCCATAGTGTAATATAAATTAACAATAATTCAACATCTCTCCCTTTCCTTTATCAAGCTGTGATCTTTATAGATATAGGAAAAATATCTCTGTTGTCTTGGACTCCAAAATGTACGCTGAGCTTGATGAAGGAACATATATTTTATAACCATAGTAACTGCTAGGAACATTTGTAGCATCCGCACTCTGTCATTCTCCAGAAAAGATTGAAAGACATCAGTTACTTTGATTTTTTGTGATAAAGGAAGAGAGGAAAGATCAATCATGGGCATTATTTTACAATGGTTACATATTTGGGAATCACTGAAACAATGAGAGTGACAGACAGTAAACATTATTTAGATTCAACTGTAATATCAGATTGTCCGTGCAGACGCTTTAATGATACCTTATGAAAAATGTGCATATGTACAGTCCTTTTAAATGTTGGGGAGGGATGGTTTTTGTAATTCTAAGTCAGACTGTATCTATTTGCCATAAAACCTAAGACCAAGAGAAGGAAAACTCTCAGTGAGAGATGACTGTGATAGAGTTTCTGCTTAAATTCTTCTGACAGTTAAAACAGTGTTTGCTGAAGAAGCAGTGGGTCATGTGGTATGTCAATGGGTTTAGATAGATTTCAATGGTATTTTAGGATCGCAAACAACAAAATGTACAAACCGGGCCAGTGCTGCTATAATCTAGGCAGCAGTGTGCAGGGTTAGCCACCCTCAAAAGTTCAGAAATCATGATGGGCAGAACACCTCGCCCCAAAATCCATGATAAGGGTTAAAATTTGTGATTTTTTTCTATATCTCAGACTGATTTTCAGTTTGTTTTCTCATATTTGAATACTTGGCAGGCATTATCTCTTTTTGTATGTGAGCACTTCAGGAAACATCCTGAGATGCATGCATGTGCACACCCCAAACCCAAACCACAAGTTGGGGGATTTCTTCCCTTTCCCTTCTGGTTGACAACTTCCTTTCCCAAGCCACTAATCTCACTTCCTGCTCAGTTCCTTGTTCTCTGCACTCCTCTTCCTTCTACTTCTCATGGGCACAGACCCTGTCTTGCCCCAAATCCTGAATACCTTCCTCTGTGCAGCTCCTTTTTCTTTCCTGGATTGGGGCAGCTCTGTACTGTTCATACAAAAGGCCTGGGGAGCTTGTATTCACCTTCATTAAGCATTACGTAACAGAGCAATGAAAGGCTGCTGTAAGCTTTGGCCTGCCACTGTCTTTGCTGACCCCTGTGAAGTCTGAAGTCCTGTCTCTCTCATGGAGGAAAGCTTTATCTCTGCAGCCACACTTGAATCCTCCCATAACAATCCTACCCGCTCCATGCATCCTTCTCTGTAGAAAAAACAACATAGTAACAAAAACCCCAATCTAATCAATGCAGGCATCTCTGTGTTTGTGAAGGCAATAGTTAACATCTGTGGATCAGTGTTGCCAATTCTCACAATTTTATCATAGGTCTTTCTATACTTAGTGCTTTTCTTAAAGTTTAAGCTCTTGGAGTCAAATGATTGATTACTATTTGTTGTTTTTAAAGTTTATTCAGTTATCTCAGAGTATTGACCCTAGGAATATGGTGCCCTCAGTCTGACTTGCCTGTAGAGAGGCAGGGCCAATGTGGTGGCACTCTTGCAGACCTGGGCAGGGGCAGTACTATAGGACAGCCAGGACAGGAGGGCAAACAGGGGCTGGAGGAAGTGTACTGGCAGGAAAAGGAAGAGTAATTGGGCAGGGGTCAATGGAAGAGCAGGGTTTGAAAAACAGTCTAATTTACAACCAGGCTAGTGCCATCATTTCTGGAGACATACATTTAAGCCTACAGTAAAATGCCTAATGCAGAAGGAAGACTGAGATGTGGATGGCTCCCTGCATATATTTCCTTACAGGCAGCCCTTAATAGTGTCTTTAGATTTCCACATTATAGCTAATCTCTGAGCAGCCAGTAAAATGCATTTCAAGGGTCATGACATTTTTCTTCTCCTTTCAGTGCCATTCACTTCCCATATTTTTGCTTTCTCAGTTTATTTTTCCCCACTTGAAGTATGTAGGCTTTACAGTGTAAAGGTCTCTTTCCTATGCAGCTTCTATCTAGATTGAGTTCCATATTTATTATTTTCCTAAAAGACTGTATACAATGTAGAGTTGATCCCCCTTCTTATGACTCATACTACTAAGAATATTTTTAACTTAATGTTATCAAATATATCAAAGATGATATTTTTCGAGGTAATTAAAAAGCGTTATTTAGAAAAAAAGGCAAAAAAGAAAGAGGGAAGAGTTTGAATTTTAAAAATTTGTTCTGTGTACAGTGCCATTTCCTAACCAATTCTTGTTCCCTTTCTTAGACTATACAAATTGGCCTTACTCATAACAATAATCCAGTTGAAGTTAGTGGGCTCATTTCTTCCATGAAATCTGAGTCATCTAAGCATTGGGAGGGGGAACTGTGACTGTGCCTATAAAAGAGGAGAATAAAAGTTAGGGCTAGTAGACTCCAAATCTTAATGAGATAACTAAGAACTCTAGTTGCAAAAGTATCTGAGTGACAAAGAATAACCCATGTAGAAAATGGGAACTCTTTCTAAGGCAAGGAAATTGGTATGCTAAATAACTAGAAAGTGTGTGTACAAAATTATCAAAGAAAGATGTGCAAAGCAAATCCTTAATTGTGGCCATAATGTAACTCCAAATTACTGAGAGTGCTTATTTTCAGAAGAAATAGCTGGAAAGAGCATATTCAATTCAGGATGATTTAGTTGTGCCTTTTCTACGTGGCACACCTTCGCATACTATGTTTGCACAGTCTAGTTATGTATGCTCCCCAAAAACTGCTCAAGCACATTCTAGAGAAAACTGATGGAAAAAAATACAAACCAAGCATTTCCGCCTGATTGTAGCTTCCAAACTCAAAGCCAGAAGACTTGCAAACATCTAATTAAAGTAGAAAACATCTAATAGAAGACTTGCGAACACTTAATACATGAAAGGGAAGGCACAACACCAGAAAACAGGCAAAAGCATTAAGAGCTGTTCACAGTAGATTTCATAAAACTGAAAACAAAACATAATTAGACACATCAGGGAGCCACCCTGCATAAGAGCACACTGTCAGCAGTGACAGTAAAGTCCCTATAAATGGCATGCTCTGTTGGAGCTGAGCTCCACATGAATGAAGAGCAGAACATCTGCCCGCTGGGGTCAGGCATTAGAAAACAATGCACTTGCCATTTTTTAAAAATTCAGTACAATGGCAGAAACAGGTACAATGGAATGATCCTGATGCCATCTGCAGGGCTGTTCTGTTCTATATTGGTTGCTGTATCACCCTCATCACCTCAACTGAGTGCCTTCCAGTAGTACATTAAGCAATGTGACCAACATCTGTCATGTATTAGCTCTTTCCTCACGAAAAGTGTGTGCACGGGGGTGATTTGCTTTGGATTTTTTAAAATAATACATAGACATATGTTGCCATATGCTTATGCTTGAGAAGGCCAGGTCAAGGAAGTGCATTTTAAACTTAGAGTAGAAGGTGGTGAGTTCTGTGCTGGTGCTTTGTTCCTGGAGGAGTTTATTCCCCAGTGTATGGCCAGGCCCCGGGAAAGCTTATCTCCTGTTCCCTCTTTCCCCACCATACTGTTACTTTTGTGACTTTAACTGCTAGAATTTAATTATACCCACATCCTCACCTGAAAACAGAGGTGGCAAGTTTAGCTTTAATATTTCATAGCAGAAAGTTTTATAACCTTTCTTATTAACACAGGAGAGAAACCCTCCATTCTCTGGAAAGTTAAAATAAGCAACAGCAAAGATCCACCACCACCCCAAAAAAAACCCCAAAACAAACAATTTAGTGCATGTACAATTGACAGGCTAGTGTTAATTCTGAAACTCTTATATTTATTGTACTACCTGGAAAGGTTGCCAGAAAGAACCACTGATCTAAAGAAAGAGCACACATATAAGGTGATTTTTACATCACTAGTTGACTATTTACTAGACAAGGACCTGAATTGTACACCCCAAACTTTCAGAAAGTTCAGCCATGAGTCCAGATATTGAGAATCATTTGTCTTTGGTTGCTAAACACAATTCAGACATTCCCTGAGTTATATCTACAGTAAATCCTATTTTATTCTTTTCAGATCTTACGCCACCCTCCATAGCCATAGTACATAAGTGCCTTCCAGGAGCATATTAAGTGATGTGACTAAAGTTTGTCATGTGTGGTTTGTTTTATCTATCAGTATTTCCCTGGGGGAGAGTTGTGTGCAGGGAAATGTTTTTGGGTAGTTTGTTTATAATGCCTATTCTGTGCTAAGCACTTATTGCAGAAAGGTTGAAGAAGTATAACTTACCCCGTGACTAAAAGTTGGTGTAACAGAGTAGCTGTGCATTTTTTAGTTATTTCATAATTGTTCTTATGAATATACAGTTTTCTACATGAAAACCTTGCCAGTTGTATTGCCCAGGCAGTTTTTGAACAGAGAAGTGTATGTGCATGTCCCTGAAAGTATAATATTAGGGTACATCTACACAACAACGTAATTTTGAAATAGCTAGCGTTATTTCAAAATAACTTAGTCCATGTCTACACAACAGAAATAATGTCAACATAATGTCATGCTGGAGGACTTCTTTCTCCAACTGCTGTAACTCTCATTGCATGAGGAGTAAGGGAAGTTGGAAGAAGAGTGATTTATTTCAAAATAAGTGCTGGGTAGATGCTCCCAATTTTGAAATAAGCTATTTCAAAATAAGCTACACAATTGACATAGCTCAATTTGTGTAGCTTATTTTGAGTTAAGCCCTGCTGTGTAGATGCACGCTTAGTGAATAGATAACTGTTTCAATCAAGTCAAATTATGCCTTGAACTAAAATAATTTTCTTGGATTTCATCTTGTAGGGAGTGTTTTTAAAAACTTTTATGCTCAAACATATTAAAAGCTTGTACCTTGGAAAACAGTTCTTCCAGGAATGAGCTAAGGCAATGCCAGAAACTCAGTTTTCATAGTACTGTCAAAGGATTCCCAACCATTCGCAATTTTACAAGCAGAAACTAGCATAAGCATCAAATACGCCTGAACTTCAAGGTGTTTTTAGTATTGCCCTAGCTTTCTGTCTAAGAGTAGCGGAAAATTATACAGAGAAGTAAAACATTTTCTTTCGTACTGCAGATCATTAAGGATCTTCCCATGGAATTTGTTCCCACTGATGGAGGACCTGATATTAAATTGTACTGTGTAGGTGCTGTTGTAAGGTTGGTCTCTCTACTCTGGGCTCACAAGGCTCAGGCAAAGGGGCTGCTCAGTTGTGGTGCAGATGCTCAAACTCTCCAAGGTGAGAGGGTCCCAGAGCTTGGGCTGCAGCCAGAGCTTGAGTGTTTACACAACAATTAAACAGACCCTTAGCCCAAGCTCCATGAACCTGATTCAGCACCCCTAGGCCAGCCATGGGTTTTTCTTTGCAATGTAGACATATCCTCAGGAGATGCCTCATTTATTTGGGAAGGATGCCGGTACAGGCTCCAAATTTGGGGGAAAATATTACATTTTTAAAATTGTAATCTCACAAGTGGTGTCCTGTTATTATAGTAAATGGGTTTCTTCTTCTAAGGAACCAATACAGCAGATTCCTCACACACGAAATCCCACATTAACTTCAAAGATATTCCTTCTGGAGGGCTTGCAGGATCAGACAACAATAAAAAGAATCTATAGGTAAATGTATCTGTCTTAATGCTTACCTGGCCCTCCATCAACGTTTGATATGAGTACCTCATAATGTATTTGTCCTGCCAAAAACCATGTCATGGAAAGTATTATAACCTTTACTTTACAATGGCAAACAGAGGCACTGAGATAGAATTACTTGCTAAAGGTCTCCTTGGAAGTCTGTGCCAGAACAGGGAATTGGTTAGTGAGTGCATTGGTCACCTGACCATGCTTCACCAACAGGATATGGAGAAGTTAAATATTAAACTCCAAACAGTTTGTGAATGCATTAGATATTTATGGTCAGTGTTCCCTGTAAGCCGAGGATCTGGGCAGTCACTCAGAAAGATTCAGGTGCTGCCCAGAGGATTAGCAGAGTGACCACAGCCACCAGCATATGTTTCTACTGGTGATACATATCTGAACATGCCTCATTTTACATAACAAAATGTATTCCACACATGGATAGGGAAAAATATAGAGGCCACATAGCTTACCGTACCAGCAAGTTGTACTAAAATGTTATAGAAGTGTAGGGCTAAAAGGGACCTTAAGAAGTCATTGAGTCAAGCTCCCCTTTTGCTGATGAATGACCGAGTAAACCTATCTCATTCCTGCCTGTTTAACCTGTTTTTCAATTCTGTCATAATCTCCCTTATAAGAATATTCCAGAGCTTATCTATTTTTAAACACCCTACATTACAAAGCTCTGCAAAACCCAACAGGAGTGTTACTATCCATTTCTCATTGCAGAAGTGAACCTGACAATTTTTGGCCTTTTGTGCTGCTCTGCTTTAGATGTGAAATATTTGATATTTTGTCTAAAATTGCCATAGCTAAAAAGCACTTTTCCTGAAAAAAAACAACAACCCTGCAACCTCTCTCTTGGTTAACAGAAAAACAATGTGAGGATCAGGTTTTGTAAACCTCATTTGGCTAGGCCCAAGGAAACTCATGTAATCTGTATACCTATCATAACTGACTTTTCACAATCCTACGTCCATATAAAACTGCTGTGCAAGAGTTCATTCTCACACTTATCATTCACTCACTACATCTCCAAGTTGAGTGTGGGGGTGGGGATGTGATGGAACAGCTGGCTGGTATTAACTAAAGAAGACATCTTTCCTTGTCCCTTCTGAGCAAAAGGAGGGGCTGGTTAATTCTTCATCCTGTAACTCCATGGAACTCTTGGGCTTTCCTCTTTCCCATGGGTTGTGGGACAACTCCCTGGCTTTCTTCTCAAGGTGAGAATTGCTAGAGTCCCTTCTCCCCCACAAGGCTATGGGAAGGGATATAAGCTTCTAGCATAATTCTTCTGGCTCAGCCTCCAGCTTGAAAGGTGTTTTTGATATTCAAATCTTGAGACAGCAAAAACAATACGACCTTGCACCTCTTCTCTACCCACAAAGCACCAATGGTACTAATGCAGTAGGAGCAACAGACCAACAGTAAGGGACTCCAGCTTACAAGTAAGTCTAGGTGCACACTGAAGCCTGGCCTTGTGAAGCTAGGACATCAGAAAACACAAGTCTGAGTACAATTGCCATGTGGAATGTACGTTGAGTGAGGTTCAAAACTACTACTGATATTTCCCTCCTCATCTGTTGTGGTCTGACAGTCCAATGAAAAATCCTATCATTTGTCTCATTCACCTGGGGCACTTGTCAAATATATGGCTAAATATTTGTCATTGCAGATTGGGAAGTGGAAATTCAATTGACATTCCTCTTATCACAATTGCACCTCTAGATGCTGTGTTGTTTGTGATGCTTCTTTGGTGTATTGATGTTAGTGGAAGTTGGGTAGCAGGAGGATTTATCAGTAAACATTGAGGGAATGAACATGTTATTATAAAGGATTTTGTCATAGTAAAGTTGTTTAACGGAGATGGTAACACTTACTTCTTTCCTGGAAATCAATGTGGGGTGATTAAACAGTAGTGTTGGATACAACAATTTTGTATTGCTAGCAACAGAATGTACCGCTATTACACACCCTTGTTGGGACCAGTGACTCATTCTGACTGACTACAGTGTTTTTCGTATGCTTTTATAAATGCCTTTTTTTGATTTAACAGTTGGAAAAAACACGAAATCAATTGCCATGTGCCCTGAAATAAGACACGAACCACCAACAGTACTCTCTAATTGCAGTAAGTTACCAAATATTTAAAATAGCACTTTGCTTTTGAGTCACAGTTGTCTTGCCAACCTGAAGCAAATACTTAGGGAGTCTGTTTCAGTAATGCCAGAGAGTTACTCGGGGTGAGATAAAACAGAAAGAGAGAGAACTAGGTGTCAAATGAACACCAGAGTGTTTTTAATATGCGAGAGTCAATTAACAAAAAAAACAACAATTTGTTATTAATAGTTGACCTTCAACTGCTCTGCAGAAAAAGAGACTGTTTCACATAAAATGACAATGATCTTCATAAGATTATATGTATATTATAGTACAATACAATCCTTATAATTACTATAGCAATTTATATGATGATATATGTTTGCAAACATGTTTTTAGAGTTCAAGTCCAGAAGAGATCATTATTGTCATCTAATCTGACCTGTTTAATAAGCTATAGAACTTCCACAAAATAATTCCTAGAGCAGATCTGTTAGAAGCAACAAACAGTAGTGACTGAAAAATTGTCAGTGATGAAGAATCCCTGGTGGCCCTTGGTAAACTATTCCTTTATTTTCTAATCTTTAGTCATTGTCATGTCTCATCTCTGAACCTACTGGACTTAAGTGGTGGACACCAGAACTGGACACAGTAATTCAGCAGCAGTTATAGCACTGCCAAATTAGAGGTAAAATATCTTTTTCGCTCCAGCTTGAGTTTCCCCTGTTTATGCATCCAAGAATCACCTTAGCTCTTTTGGCCTGTGTCATGCTGGGAGCTCCTGTTTACCTGATTATATTCACTGTAGTCCCCAAATCTTTTTCAGGGTCACTGCTTCCTATGACAGAGTCCACCCATCCTGTAAATCTGGCCTACATTCTTAGTTCTTATTTACAATTAGGCTTATTCAAAAACATGGCATGTATTTGTGCTCAACTTGCCACATGATCTAGATTTCTCTATAGCAGTGACCTGTTCCTTCATTTTGATTTGTTTCCCCAGCTTTTGTGTCATCTGCAAACTTTGTCAGTTTTCTTCCAGGTCATGGATTAAAAAACACTTAAATGGTTTAGCATTATAGGAATATGCTATAGATATTTTTATTATAGGTCACATTGTGTGGTTTGCTTGAGCTATGCAAGGCACAGGACTAGAGAGGGGGAGGCAAAGTGAAGGTTGGTTACATCAGCTTTATGCTGCCTGATCCTGGTACTGTTTGGTAATAGAGCTGTGTAATAATCCATTTTCCTTGCTTTGCTGCTAAGTCCAAAATATGGAAAGAAAATTTCATTTTGGTGAAATTGAAAATCACGTTTTTCCTAATGTTTAAAAGCAAGTTGAAAATCTGTACGTTTTTGAGACAATACAGTTTTGGTTTGAACCCAGAGAATTAATTTAGACTTTCAGGCATTTTATCAAAAGGAAAGGGCTGGGGTCACAAAGTGGCTGGAGGAGACGGTGATGTTGTTTCTATCTACCTCATAAGCTTCTGTCCAGGAGTATGAGAACTCACAACTCACCTAAGGGTATGTCTACACTGCCACCCTAGTTCGAACTAGGGTGGTTAATGTAGGCATTCGAAGTTGCAAATGAAGCCCGGGATTTAAATATCCCGGGCTTCATCTGCATCTTGCCGGGCGGGCGCCATTTTTAAATCCCCTTAGGTCGAACTCCGTGCCCGCGCCTACACGCAGCACGGAGTAGGTAGTTCGAATTAGGATCTCTAATTCGAACTACCGGTACACCTCGTTCCTCGTGCCGCGTGTAGCCGTGGGCACGGAGTTCGACCTAAGGGGATTTAAAAATGGCGCCCGCCCGGCAAGATGCAAATGAAGCCTGGGATATTTAAATCCCGGGCTTCATTTGCAACTTCGAATGCCTACATTAACCACCCTAGTTCAAACTAGGGTGGTAGTGTAGACATACCCTAAGATATGGGCGATCCAGGTTCAGTACCTCCCTCTAACTCGTGTAGAAAATAGATCTGAACTAAAGTCTCCCACAGAAGCTACAGGAAATGTTGGTGATTCTTTCTCAGTGTCTTGTTTTGAAGCTACTCCATTGCTTATAAATAGTTATTGGAGCAGAGACATGAACTTTGGGGTTCCTACATCTTAAGCTAATGTCCTAACTACCAGGCAATAGAGCTAGTCTTATGAGCTTTTCCAAGCCCACTGACTATCCTTGTCAGCCACGGTGGCAATTAATAGTCCATTAATGATTCCATAGACCATGGATGGTCTAATGCAGGGGCTTTCAAACTTTGGGTCAGAGCTTGTAAAGGTAAGCCACTAGCTGGCTGTGAGACACTTTGTTTACCTGAGCATCTGCACTCCCAGCACCCAGTGACTGCAGTACACCGGGCTGAGTAACTGCTTCCCACAGCTCCCATGGGCTGGGAGTGGTGTACTCTGGTTACTGGGGATCTGTGAGTAGCCATGCCAGCAGACACTCAGGTAAACAAAGAGTCTTGTGGCCAGCTAGCTCCTTACTGTTACAAGCCACAATCCATAGTTTGAAACCCCCTGGTCTAATGTGCTCATCTTCAAGATGCGGGTTTCTGTCTAAAAAACAATTATTCCATTGCCACAAGTTGTAAAGTTGACCAAGAGGTGAAAAGTCTCTGCAAATTAATTCTCCAGAGACCTACAAATTGCAATCATTGCTCCATCCTCCCAGATGCACATCAGCCCATATGCTTAAGAAACAATAACATTTCTGCGTGGATGTTAGAAGTGATAGTAGACAGCAAGATAAGATTTTTCAAACAAACCATTTCAGGAAGGGGTCCCTGATATCTGGGTATTTGATAAATATTCAGGTGTTCAGTTCATAGTTTTACCTAGAAGACAGACTGATTATTACAGTCTATTGGCTTATTTCTTGTATGAGTAATGGGGGCAAAGGGGCATCAGCAAATGGTAGGCATAAATAACTCTCCTTATTAGATGGACAAATAAGAAAAAAGAGTGGGGAGTGGATAATTTGTGAATTGTGCAAAACCAAAGCCAGAAGAGGCACAGGTTCATATTTCTTTTTATCTGCACCCCCCCTCCCCCCGCAATTATGCACAGGTTTGTATAAAATGTTCTGCTTTTAAGCACCAGTGCATCTAGACCTGTTTAAAAAACTTCCTGTTACTGTTTTGAAATACTTTCATGTGATGGTTATGAGGCTGCAGTTGCATCCAGTTCTTTAGGTAGAGCATGTGGTTGCTTTTATAGCATGGCTGCCACACTTCCACACCAGAGGGAATTACATTTCAGTGGCAGTGGTTTGATCCCAGTATGGATAATCTATCATTATTAATGTCATTCAATTTTACATCTATACAAATAAAAAGCCTTTAATAAATCTACCCAACCAACATTTTATTATGACATTGCATCAACATCTGGGTTGCCCACAGTCCGTTTCAACTCACCCATTCCCACAAGCTGACGCAGAAAATATACTTTTCTAAAGAACATTTCAGAGTGTTGATGAATAAGTCCATTAGGCAGAAGTAATCACCTTGTTCAGATAATTATAGAAGAGCTTTGCAAAATGTACAAATTTCAGCATGGTATATAATAACAATTATGCAAGAGTAAGAACATAAAATAGCTAATGCACATACCCAGTAGGTAGTTTTCTTACATGACTGTATTGGTTATTTTAAGTTCTTTTTATAGCACTAAATGGGCACAAGCAGCTAAATGTTTGTGAAAATGATCTTGTAGATCCTAATTCAGCAAAGCAGTTTGGTAAGTTTATCCCTATTCAGCGAAGCATTTGTACATGTACTTAAATCCTATTGACTTCCATGGGGTTTAAGTGTAGGCTTAAAGTGAAGCATGCACATAAGTACTTTGTTGCTTAAGGAGATACTGATGAATCAGGGCCCTTAATATTAAAGGCCAAATTCTGCCCAAATTCTGCCCATCTAACCCTATTGAAGCCAATATGGTTACTAAGTTTAGCCTTAAACAGCTGTTCAAGCAAGCAGTTTTCACAAACGCGTGCAAAACTCCCATAAGCAAAGTTATAATTTTTACAGAACTCTGCATCAAAACAAAACACACTACTGTTTAGCTAATCTGGGTCAATTTTGTTAAAACAAAATTGCATGTGTTGCCCATGTGATTTGAAATGGGTGATAAAATGTGGAGCAAATGTTCTAAAATGGAAATGCTGAGAGACCCTTAACTGTAGCTTTATTATGTGATACTTGCCAATAAAAGTTGCAGAATATTAAAGCCTATAAAAATTATGCCCTTGAGGAAGCCAGTACAGTTTCTCTCACATTGGGAACCAACCAAAATGCTGATTTAACAGGGACAACATTGCATTTTCTCATCTAATACTGGTACAGGTTTAAAAAGAAAGTTTCCCATTACACTTGCCTTTTCTGCTATTCTTACCTATTCCTCACTGTAGTGGTACCAAATTGGAAGCAGTGCATTGACAAATACTGCATTTAGAAGGGCTGATTTAACACAGTAGCAGAACAGCAGATTGGTTGTGGCAGTGACAGCAGCACTAAGCGGATTTTAAAGCATTGTAACACTTTCTGAATATTTCTCTTATCTTTCCAATTTTTAATTTACCCACTCATTCATTGCAATCTCTTTCTATTCAGAAGTAACTTCCAGTTGTGGAAACAGAATTAAATAGTACACTGGAGTAGTCCCATCTATACTTATTTTGGCTATTTAATTTTTGGCACATATATGAAAATGACTTTATTCAAACCATTACAATATTCAACTTTTTCCATCCTGAATGGAGTTGGATGGCATGGTATGGTTTGCAGAACATAATTTGTCTTTCTGTCTAGTTTGTCCTTCTAATGAATGCCTATGCCAAACTAGAAGCTGGAAGCTGGAAAGAGGAAAGCTAAGCTGCAGAAAACAACCCAAATTCAATTAGAAATGGTTGAAAACATAGAAATTAGCATTGAACGGAAGAATAAATCCGTTGACAGGCTGAACGCCTGAATGCCAGATGCAAAGTGATGATGTGTGCAGAGGCTGATTTTCCAGAGGAAATACCAGTCAAGATGTTGGAGAAGTAACCAGGATATCTAGTGTGATGGGAGAAGGATGGTTAAATGTACTGAACTGTGCAAGGCCTTGAGGGAGAAGACTGTAGGGGACATCAGAAAATACAATATCAGTTGAATATAGGGGTATGTCTACACTAGCCCCCTAGTTCGAACTAGGGAGGCTAATGTAGGCATTCAAAGTTGCAAATCAAGCCCGGGATTTAAATATCCCACGCTTGATTTGCATCTTCCCAGCCAGTCGCCATTTTTTAAATTTACAAGTCCGGACTAACTGCCCGCGTCTACATGCGGCAGGGACCCGGTAGTTCGAAATAAAGCCCTAGTTCGAACTACCTGTGATTCCTCCTGGAATGAGGTTTAACAGGTAGTTCGAACTAGGGCTTTATTTCAGACTACCGGGTGGGTCCCTGCCGCGTGTAGACGCGGGCAGTTAGTCCGGACTTGTAAATTTAAAAAATGGCAACCAGCCGGGAAGATGCAAATCAAGCGCGGGATATTTAAATCCCGGGCTTGATTTGCAACTTCGAATGCCTACATTAGCCTCCCTAGTTCGAACCAGGGGGCTAATGTAGACATACCCCAGGAGAGTCTGGAGGGAAACAGATGTCACAGTAAGATTAAAAAACAAAGAATCCGAGTGAAGTGGTAACAATAGGTGTCTGGCCCAAGGACAGGATGCCATGCCTTTCAGTCATAGCAGTAACAGGAAATGAACAAGATAAAGAAATCTGCTCATTGAAGAAGTAGACTGGGATGTGCTGAATACAAGAAAAGGTGTGCCAAGGTAAGAAAATATTGTAAATGGCATCATGAAAAGCAATGACTATAGAACTGGCCTAAAGAAGGCCACTTTAGATGCATTCCCAACTGTTTATCATCAGGGTTCTTGTGTAAACAATAATTGCAGAAGACTGTATGAATCATACAACTTACTTATAATATACTTTTTCTTATTTAATGCATTATTTTGTACCATAAGCCCATGGAATAACCTTTTCAATATGCTTAAATGATGGAGAAGTTGACCAACTATACAGTAAACTTTTTCTCAATAAAAAAATCTGAAAGGCTATAAATTGGATTGTTCTATGGTGGAACTCCATCAAATGATTAATGAATTCCTGGTAAAGAGGTATAAAAATAACCTGCAAATGTGAATGGCATTCATTGATTATGAGAGAGATGCTGACCTAGCAGAAAAAAAAATAAAAATGCAGTGCTGAGAATGTTGTGGAAGAAACCCAGGCATAAGAAAGCATTACTTTTATTTTTGAAGAAACATCTGAAGGGCTGGCCTGCGTCTGGCAAAGAAGAAAAGACGACAGAGAGATGAGGTTTTTCCTGCTTTCCCCATCCAACAATCAGTTTGCACACCTGTACAACCTTGGTCCTTATGTTCTTTTGCACAAAGACTGTGAATGTTTTAAATGGATGAGGTAGGATGACTTAAGCTGGGCTGGGAGCATTGTATGGGAAGTGTATATGGCAGTCTTTGGAAGCTTTCGCTGTGATGTGTCTTTCTTCAGTGTTCCTGAAGACATTGTGACTAAGTCAGCTATAATGCATCCAGGATCCGCTGCTTGGTTAGATCATCTCCACTTACACCATAATTGAAGCTCTGGTTGTTAAAGCCAGAATAGAACTTGTCACAGTTTTTAAGGTAACTGCACCCTCTGATTCCTTCATGGCCTTCTTAATGACATCCCTCTTAAGTCTTGAGCCCCTACCTGTGACCTTGCTTGGGGCACAAGGAAATCTGTGATCCACTCTCTCCATGCTGGGCCTCAGGCTGCAGTTCCCTGTGATTATCTCAGCAGATCTGATTTTAGTTCTGCATCTGCAGTCCTGTTCTCTCTTGGGCAATGATAAGGGTTAACCACTGACTTACCAGCCTTCCTAAAGGGCAGTATTACAGAAAAAAACATATCTTTAAACAATAACTAGCTTATACATACACCTAGTTCACTGGATTTCACCCATCTTCCACACGGGGTCTCTGGGAGGGTTCAAAGTGCTTCATGTCCTCCCTAGAACTTATCTATCTTTCACAGAATCATGTCTATTCCTGGACTGAGGGTACATGACCCGCTCCCCAAACCAAGGCAATTATATTATACAATTTGTAGGTCTCTGAAGGCCTCTTGAATCTGTGCAAATCAGTGCATACTATTTTCCCCAAGGAGTGAAGTTTCCACAGATTTGTTATCTCAATTAGGGATTTGGATAAACTCCCTCTCACACCAAGTGATTTCAGTTCCTGCAGGAAACCCTTTAACATCCTATATAGACAGGAATAACAATAATTAACCATCCTATACAGATAAATGTAACATTTATAACAATAATACAGTAGTCTTGGAATATTTCATTATCCATAGTTTCCATCACATCCTCAGTAAAATAGTTTTTGAGTACTCCGTGCTTCTAAAGCATCAAATTAGTAATAGAATTCACAAACTCTGGACTACCCCCACTGTGTTGCAAAAGAAAGGAAACCAACTTTTTGAAGATAGCTAGCTTTTTTTTGCCAAAAATGGACCAAATTCAACTTTGATTTAAGAGAAACAAACCAGTTGTATTTCTATTTCTTACTAGGTGCACAGGCCCACTAAAGTAAGTGGGAGCTGTATTCATTTATTCCATGACTGAATTTGGCCCAGTGTCTTCCAATAGTCAGTCTGAATATTGGAATAGCAATCAAAGACATCTTGGGTTCCAAATATCATTATTTTCCTCATTGACAAAACTCATGATCTCTAAAAAATTATCTAGAAAAGCAGCTCTTTAGGATAGTGACTGCATCTTCCTGTGGATTTGTAAACTACTTAACAAATAGAACTTTGGGACCCTACTGAATTGCCAATGATACATAATAATCAAAGTTGAATGCTAAAACTACCCAGAGGCTCAAAAATCATTTCAATCAGATGGAAGAAAGAAAGATTAGAATAGAAAGGGAGTGCGTTGGAACAAGAATAAAAAATAGTATAATTTAGAAGTTGCAAGTTCAAACTGAACAGAAATAAAAAAGAAGTAGTTCTTCAGTTTGCTTTTCTGGTTCAGAATATTATGAGAGAGAAAACAGTTGAACAATGATTATAGGGAAAAAGGAAGATAAATTGTATTTCTGGACTCCTTGTATCAGTCACGAATTATATCTGATAATGGAGAAAATATTGCTATTGTGTCAATAAATATAACTAAAGTGGAGGTGACTGTGCTACCCAATACTCCTATTTTCATGTTGCTAATGGTTTTCTTAAAAATCATCTTTCAAGCTCATATTCTTCTCATTAGTCCTTCTTTTTTACTTTGTACTGAAGTAGATTTCCATTAGACACAAGAAAAACAAACCACAACCCTAATATAGAAGGCATCAAAGGAAGGAAAATCTGTATGCAAACAGGTACATGTAATTTAATGTGGGAGCAGGTGTATTTGCATTGCTATTATTATTAGTTTAGGTACATTCGGTACCCTGGAGATTGGCAGCATGCTAGAAAAGAAGGGTGGGAATGAGATTTTTTTTCTCAGTCAGGGAGTGTGACTGAAATCCCGAGTGGAATAGCACCTCAACAGTGGCTATTTAGCACCTCCAATTATCAAACCTCAGCCTACTCCCAAGAGGGCAAAATCTGTGATTGCTCCCCACCAGGTTCATTATCATAGTGGCCAGCATGTGCAAAATTTCAGACTCCACAAAGTAGAGTTTATGGTCCTCCATAGCTCAGCTTCAGTGGAATTCATGATGACACATGCACTGCCTCCTTCTGAGTAATAATATAGCTCTTGTTATATTTATAAATACATCTGTACGGTGTGCAAAGATGCACATGCTACATACATGTGATGTTGACAGCATGTGGGGCAGGCACTATATTTTTGTTCTGTGTTTGTACAGTCCCTTGCATAATGGGAACCTGCTGTATGACTATAGCTCCTCAGAGCTATCTCAATACAAGTATTAATAAGAAATTGAAGAGCCATGAAATAAACTATGAATATAATTCAACAACTATTGACTCAACTGCTCTCCATTGAATATTGGCATTGCCAATATTCCAATTCCTTGAATGGCTTCAGAGAGCTTTTATTTTAAAATCCACCAACCGTAACCAATGCTTCTTCCCCCACCATGTGCTGGTGTCATTCTAGGATCAGAGACTTAGACTGCATGCTCTTAGGAGTGAGTGCTTTGTTTCCTTTGTCTTCTGTGAAGTTCCTAGCACAATTTTGGAAGTCATGCAGAAATAAGAAATAACTGTTGATCAGAGGAGACTAGAGGGATCATTTGTGCAGTGGTGGACATTCTGGTGAAGAGACAAACGGAATTATGAAAAGCTTAAATTTCTAACATAAATCTGTTAATTTCTTAATTCAATACAATATTTTTTTCTATTTAACAAGCAAACAAAAAAACCTAGGTTGATTTTAGGCTAGCAGGTTACCAGTCCTAAATCAGATATTGGATCTGCAACAGATTTCTTACCAGCCGTGGGTCACATGTCCTTAATGCTAAGTGAAAGGGAAACCTGTTTCCTCATTCAGTGATTGCTCAGCAGTACTAAACTGCTAGCATTTTTAATTTGATACTTCATATACTCATTAAACTCTGGTATCATATAACAGGTCAGAAACTTTAATTTTTTTCTCAAGAGCAATTTTCTCCTAAAGCCTGAACATTTCATCATTGTACTGTAATTTCCAGAGATACATAGACTTGGTGAAATGAATTACATGGCTTCTGAAAATAGCCATAACCAAACACAAAACTAAAAAAAAATCTAGCATACACACAGTTGTGTGGCTGCAAATCACATAGAAGAAGGAAAATTATGAACAAACACCTTTATAAATAAATAGGCCATTGCAGTCTCTGCAGGAGGAAGGGGGAAAAAAGCTTTTGAAATAACTTTCCTAAATCTTGATTTAGTACAATGCTTATTTTCTCAGGTAGAGAGAAAAAAGCAATCGGATAAGGCAGAGAAAATAATGATCAAACACCTAATATAAGCAAAAGGAACAACTGATACCCATTTTTCCCCCTCAAGTGTATCTTAGAAAGACCTCAGGGCTCATCCCTTTAGTCTTTATTCAATGTGTTTTCTCCTTAGTCTTAAGAGGTGTAGTCTGAGTAAGGATTGTGGGATCAGGCACTCCATGTAGTAAATCATGCAGAATAATAAACAAGGCAGAATAATAAAGGTTTAATATTAATAATTAGAAATAATGTTAAAAATAATCAAACAGAACACTAAGAAACAAGAGGTTGTTATGTAGGACCATTAATACACATCTTGGATGTGTTGTTTGGCATAATGCTAAAAGCCAAGTGCTTTCAGACATCTGAGCCATGTGTTAATGGACCAATTAAATGTAACCTCTTGTGTTTTGTAATGTAGCCATTGCATTTGAAACTTTTTGGACTACAGAAAACCCACACTCCATGATAGATATTTTAGGTACTTAGACATCTCCTTCCCTGATGGGAAGTAGTTCATAGTAGAATTATAGCGGGATTAGCTCCACTGCAGAGGGCATCTCATTGCATGTATATTGTCAAAACTCCACTTTCTCTGCACAAGTGGCATTCTAATGAGTCCCAAGGTGAGAGACCTTGGTGGTCACTCATCCACTAACTTGTGGAATTCACTTGCTTACTGAATAATGAGCAGCTGCTGCTTCTTCCTTGGACACGCTTAGCTACTATGAGGATGGAATAATCTGAGAGAGGTAGATGCTGCCTCATAGCTTGTCCACTCTTAGATTCTTCTGGGAGTGTGTGTTTGTGTAGTATGGAATCGCATAAAAAAGCTGTGAGTCAGCACAGGCTGAAAAGGAGTTTTCTGGCCCCATTTTCCTCATTAGAACTTCAGAGAAGATGAATAAGGAAGAAAGGAGGCATGGAAGTGAAAAAGGAGAGGTGAAAAGATAAATGAAAAGGATATGTAGACCACTGGAAAGAAAAGATAAGAAGCCAAATAGACAATCTTATTCAGCTCTAGGATTTCATGGAGGCAAAGAATGAATCTGATTATACATTGTGTAAAAATGTACATTAAGATAATAATAATACAAGGTCACCACTGTTTGCATGAATCAAGTGACACGCTGCTTCTGGAAATACACATTTATTGCTTGCCTTGCATTCCCAACATGCCCAGCAGCCATGCATCCAGCTCCCAATGGGACAAGAGAAGAATTAGTCAAGGCAAAGCTGCTGTGGGTCTGTCATGAGAGCTGTAGCATGTGGTAGCAGGGAGGTAGGAATATGGTCAATGGGAAAATACAAGAAATCATGCAGGGAAGGGAGGAAATGGGAGAGCTTTGGACAGATTAAGCTAAAACAAGGGTCCTGGGGAGAAATTGACTCTCTCTAGACAACAGAAGGAGAGATTAGCAACTGGGAGGAGTGGTGAAGGCCTACTGAGAGAGTTATTAAGACTAGTAATATTCTGAGTTCCTCAGCACAAGTCAGTGAGTGCTCAAAGTGTTCAAAAGGCTAAAAGAGAGCAGGTCCAGAAAAGAGTATTTTTGTGATGGAAAATATATGTTTAAAAATTAACTTAACCTGGCTTTGATCTAATAGTATATTTGTCAGTGTGGGAATGTTTATGGATATTAGTGATGCAAAATTACTATGCCCCTACAAAGTATCAAACTTTTTCTGGTCTCTAGTCTACATAGACCTATTGTGCATGCATGGCCTAGTACAAGGATTACACAGTGTAGTGTTATTTAAATATGCAAAGTCCCATTGACATAATAGGCAGGAGAGAGTATAGTTTAATGTGTTCATAATCCACATATTAAAGCTCCCTAAGTATGATTTGACATGACAGGCTATAATGCTTCTGAGCTTTAACAATCTATTGTGTCTATGACATACACTCCACAAATTACAGTACAGGAGTGCCTCTTGGAATTTCATTTAAAATCTGCTGGTTTTCTTCCTTTCTTTTTCTACCAAACTACTGGTAGAAATACAGAAAAAATAACGTGCAGAAATTAAATGAAAGTTCAGGTACATTTCTTGCTTTCAACACACAAAGAAGTGCAGTCAGAGTTAATTTGTGGACTGCCTTCACTTCACCCTCCTCTGACTGCAAACTGGAGTAATACAATGTGGCAGCTGTTCCATGTGGGACAGAGAAAGGGGTAACACTCTTGCTTAAACTCTCTCTCTCTCAGCTCTCTATGAGTACATCTACACAGCAGAGCTAAAATTGGAATAAGCTACTCAACTTCAGCTATATCAATTGCATAGCTGTAGTCAAAATAGCTCAGTTCAGCTTCTGGTGCTGTCTACACAGCAAGAAGTCGAAGGGAGATTGCTCTTCCTTCAATTTCCCTTATTCCTCGTGAAATGAGGGTTACCATGAGTCAGAGTAAGAAGTCCTCCAGCTCGCCATTATTTTGAAATAAAGGCTCATAGTGTAGACATACTCGTTATTTTGGAATAACGTTATTCCAAAATAATGCTGCTGGGTAGACATACCCTAAATGCCCTTCTTTACTTGAGTATTTTTAATCTATTTATCCTCACAATCCCTCAGTATAACTATCCCCACTCTTCAGATGGAAATCTGATGCATTGAGAAGCTCATCACAAAATAAGCTACGCAACTTGAGCTACGCAAATTGCTTAAATCGAAATAGCTGATTTCGAATTTGGGCATCTCTACATAGCACTTATTTCAAAATAGAGCACTCTTCCTCTGACTTCCCTTACTGCTCATACAATGAGGTTTACAGAAGTTGGTGTAAGAAGCTGGCTATTTCAAATTTATTTCAAAATAACAGGCTTGTTGTATAGATGTGCAATACTTTATTTTGGAGTAATTGATGTTATTCCGAAATAAAGCTGCTGTGTAGATGTACCCTAAGTGACTTGCCCAAAGTCACATAACAGAGATTCTGGCAAAATGGAGAACTGAACCCTGATTGCCCACATTCTTGGCTAAGTTGCCTGTCCTGTGAGGTCCTGGCTCAACTGTAACATAACCCTTACCATGGCATAATGCGTTCCCTGGATTTCTATTAAACATTCACTTGGTACTGTAGGACTTCTGTTTCCTAAACTGCAGGGGATAGAGTATCCTGGGGTGTGTATTTGCTAATCTTCTCAGGATTATAGACATCTGTATAGCTAATTTAGTAGATCTGTGGACTGGAAACTTTTTTTCCCTTTTGCTCTTGGGCATGATGATGTTGTACTCTCACCTTCTAAGGCCCTACCTTGAGTGGCTTTTGAGAAGGGAGGTGGCAACTTGCATAGGGCAGCCCTCCTATAGATCCTGCAGGGGAGAAGCAACCTAGTGTTTGTGAAGAGCCTTGGCAAAGAGGTATCTGGACCCCCTAATTAGGGTGTGGGTTAACAAGCTAACATACCTGTCCCTGTTAATATTATCATTTCCTGGGGCCTACAGAGAAGATTACTGTGGGGTTGGTGGGAGGAAGGAACCAAGAATTCTAAATGAATGTACATACAAACAAACTGTGCAGGATGTTTCTAGAAGAAAAAAAAATCCTCAGTTATGTTCTGAAATGTTAACTTTTTAACTTCCTTTTTTTCACCTTGGCAAAGAATTTCTGGGTCGGGAGGGGTTTGCAACTTTTAAGACCTCATAAACTTATGAGAACAGAGATGTAGTCAGTCCTGTAGAGGGGCTTTCTATGAAACAAGGAGATAGAATGCTCAGGAGGACATTATTTTAATAAGCTTGAGCATATCATGAATTTGCATCTCAGAGCCCTTCTCTGTTCACACTGTCATCCTATCTCTAGATCAGTCTAATGCTCTTAATTTAACATGCTTCATTTTTTCCATAAAGAATCAGTATGTGCCTAAATGATTAGATCGCCATAAAGAAAAAAAATCCCATTTGTGTTCTTTCTATCCAGGATATCATCTGCAGAAATAGAATAATATTCATTATGCAGCATTCCTTTCTCTGGCCCCAAACGGGTTCCAGAAATAGTAAGTGTTCAAATTGCCAATATTTGTTTGCATTGATTGCCTGTTTGCCTGCTGCTTACCCACAGGGAACTGTCCCAGCCCAATTCAAACCTTTCAGTGACCACTTAGATCAGTCTGTTTTATTCATTGTACTCGTGAACTGTCTTGAGTTTTTTTTTTATGGAAGCTTTTAAACATTTATCTCCCTGTCTGTTTACTGCAATCCAAGCAACATGTTTCCTGAGTCTTGTCTACAGAAAAATGCACACCAGGGACTCTTCCTTTCAACAGCTTCTAATTAGTCTGCTGAGGTTGAGGCCCCAGCAAAGCAATTTTAAGGGTAACTTCCTTGAGCTGGCTCCAGTGCTTCCTCCATAGGAGAGCTCACTGCTTAAGAAGCTTATCAGCTAACTTCCTGCTGCTGAGATACTTGCCAATCAGCTGGTGCTGCTCCTTCAATGTATCAGTAACCTGGACCAGCATTATGGCAATAATAAGGATAAAAAAACCAGACTGACCTTGTACAAAGAAGCATTGTGGTTTGCATGCAAAACACAGCTATGGTTGCAAATGTACAATTCCATTTCTAGGGCAAACCTAGCATGACTGGATATAAATGTGTCTGCTTCTCCCTGAAATGCATGCAAAGCTGGCATTTCTACAGCTTGTCACTTCTGGCTGTATCTTGCTTGCCTTTAAATGTAAAAGGGAGTTGTCAGTGAACAACTTCCTATATTAAGAAGTAAAGTTCTCTCATGTCTTCCCCACCCCAAAAATTATTCGTCAGTCTGATGGCAAATAATTTCATAGAATCATAGAATCACAGGGTTGGAAGAGACCTCAGAAGGCCTTCGAGTCCAGCCCCCTGCCCAAAGCAGGACCATTCCCAAATAAATCAACCCAGCCAGGGCTTTGTCAAGCCGAGACTTCAAAACCTCTAGGGATGGAGATTCAACCACCTCCCTAGGTAACCCATTCCAGTACTTCACCACCCTCCTAGTGAAATAGTTTTTCTTAATATCCAACCTAGACCTGCCCCACTGTAACTTGAGACCATTGCTCCTTATTCTGCCATCCGTCACTACTGTGAACTTCTTTTCTCCATCATCTTTGGAATCTTCCTTCAGAAAGTTGAAGGCTGCTATCAAATCCCCCTTCACTCTTCGCTTCTGCAGACTAAACAAACCCAAATCCCTCAGTCTCTCCTCATAGGTCATGTGCGGCCCTAATCATTTTGATTGCCCTCCGCTGGACCCTCTCCAATGCGTCCACATCCTTTCTATAGTGGGGGGCCTAGAATTGGACACAATACTCCAAATGTGGCCTCACCATTGCTGAATAAAGAGGAATAATTACTTCTCTAGATCTGCTGGCAATGCTCCTCCTAATGTAACCTAATATTCCATTCACCTCTTGGCTACAAGGGCACACTGTTGACTCATAACCAGCTTCTCATCCACTGTAATCCCCAAGTCCTTTTCTGCCAAACTGCTGCTTAGCCATTTGGTCCCCAGCCTGTAACAATGCTTGGGATTCTTCCATCCCAAGTGCAGGACTCTGCACCTGTTCTTGTTGAATCTCATCAGATTTCTTTTAGCCAAATCCTATAATCTGTCCAGGTCACTCTGCACCCTATTCCTGCCCTCCAACGTATCTACCTCTTCCCCTAGCTTAGTGTCATCCACAAACTTGCTGAGGGTGCAATCCATCACCTTATCCAGGACATTAATAAAGATGTTGAACAAAACCGGCCCTAGAACCGAACCTTGGGGCACTTCACTTGAAACCTACCACGAACCTGACATTGAGACATTGATCACTATCCATTGGGCCCAACAATCTAGCCAGCTTTCTATCCACCTTACTGTCCATTTATCCAATCCATTCTTCCGTAACTTGCTGGCAAGAATATTGAGGGAGACCGTATCAAAAGCTTTGCTAAAGTCAAGATATATCACATCCACTGACTTCCCCATGTCGACAGAGCCAGTTACCTGATCATAGAAGCTAATCAGATTGGTCAGGCATGATTTGCCCTTCGTGAATCCATGTTGACTACTCCTGATCACTTTCCCCCCTTCCAAGTGCTTCAAAATGGATTCCTTGAGGATCCCCCCCATTATTTTTCCAGGGACTGAGGTAAGGCTGACTGGTCTGTATTTCCCTGGATTGTCCTTCTTCCCTTTTTAAAAGATTGGCTCTACATTTGCCTTTTTCCAATCATTTGGGATCTCTCCCGATCTCCACGAGTTTTCAAAGATAATGGCCAAAGGCTCTGCAATGACTTTTGCCAACTCCCTCAGTATCTTCGGATGCATTAAATCCGGACTCATGGATAAGTGTATGTCTAGCTTTTTTAAATAGTTCTGAAACTGTTATTTTTCCACTGAGGGCTGCCCACCTCCTTCACATACTGCGCTGCCTAGTGCAGTAGCCTGGGAGCTGACCTTGTCTGTGAAGACAGAGGCAAAGAAAGCATTGAGTACTTCAGATTTTCCCACATCATCTGTCACTAGGTTACCTCCCTCATCCAGTAAGGGCTCCACACCCTCTCTGATCACCCTCTTATTGCTAACATGCCTGTAGAAACCCTTCTTGTTACCCCCACATCCCTTGTTAGTTGCAATTTCAATTGCACTTTCGCCTTCCTGATTACTCCGCTGCATTTTCGAGAAATATATTTATACTTCTCCCTAGTCATCTATCCAAGTTTCCACTTCTTATAAGCTTCCTTTTTGTGTTTAAACTCACCAAAGATTTTCCCAGCAAGCCAATCTGGTTGCCTACCATATTTGCTTTTCTTACTGCGCACCAGGATGGTTTCTTCCTGTGCCTTTAATAAGACTTCTTTAAAATACTGCCAACTCTCCTGGACTCCTTTCCCCTTCATGTTAACATCCCAGGGGATCCTGCTGTTCACTTCTCTGAGGCAGTCAAAGTCTGCTTTTCTGAAGTCCAAAGTGTATATTTTGCTACTTTCCTTTCTTCCTTTGGTCAGGATCCTGAAATCTACCATCTCATGATCACTGCTTCCCAGATTGCCACCCACATCTACTTCCCCTACTGGTTCCATTTCATGGGCATGCTTCTGTTACAGATGATATTGGTTCAGACAGTGCAGCCTGGTTTTATTAGAGTTTAATGTACCACAAATTCTCCCTGTTGTTTTTAATCTCTACACACACATACTGTCACAAAATTGCATCCTGGCAACTCTTACAAAAATTGTCCTTTTGGGGAAATGTCATCCCCAAATTCTTACCCTTATATGAAGGTCCTATTGATATGAATATGGATGAAACCAGTTAGTTTCTCTGGAAAGTACTCTACATATGCACAGCATTTCATATAGAATTATTCCTTTTCTATGGTTTTTCTCTAGTCATGCTATATAACTCTATAAAAGAGAGACATATCCCTGTAAACTCAGCCAGATGATATAAACAATCTAGGGAGGTTATCAGAGAGGTGATAATTCCCTATTTACTTCTATATGACTTTTTTCTATATGGTTCTAACTAGATGAAATCTGTTAAGAAGCATTTAAAATCTTTAGATCCTTACTACTCACTTCAGCCTTGAACACTGGTCCCTTTCTGTCAACAAGATGGCTGCAATTAGGAGGTGGATGATTTCTTTTCTGTCAGATACTGCTGTGATAAGTGCATTATAAAGACCCAGGCAGACAGATAAATAAATAGATTTTACCTCTGACAACGTGTCTCACAATCTGACACACAGGCGAGAGAGTTTTCTCTCATCCCACGTGTAAGGATGTGACACATCTCACTTTTGACCATACTACCTTATGCTCAGTTGGCTGGTTGCCCATTTCTTGAAGCAATTTCACAAGATGTATCTTGGGCTCCATTTGATTCACTCCTCTGAGGTTGATTTTGTCCCTTGATGCCAATGCCTTTAATCTAATTATCTACACACAGACTGCTTGCAGGCAGGATTCTTCTGCAATGTACATTTTGACATGACCCAGGTAGTCATCCTGGCTTGCCAAGACACATGCAGCATTACATGTTTTCGTGTCATCTACAGGTGCTTTTTATGAGGCCTTTCCTTTTCTCCAGTCTCCAGTCATTCCTTGTTGTCAGCTGTCCATGAGT
This sequence comes from Pelochelys cantorii, assembly GCA_032595735.1. NCBI lineage: Eukaryota > Metazoa > Chordata > Testudines > Trionychidae > Pelochelys > Pelochelys cantorii. Next base: position 69,896,750 of record CM064326.1, on the reverse strand, counting down.
AGGTTCATGTTATGCAGGCTCATAGCTGAAAATGGAAGATTGTTTGCTGATGTAATGAAAATAAATTAACTAGAGGCAAGGAAATAGCAACACTCCTGTTTTACAGATGGGGAATTTTGGTTATTTTGGTTATTTAATAGCTTGTTTGCTCGATCTTGTTTGCCCAACGGAGACACCTAGGCTACGTCTAGACTACATCCCTTTTTCGGAAAAGGGATGTAAATTAGACGTATCGCAATTGCTGATGAAGCGGGGATTTAAATCTCCCCCGCTTCATTAGCATAAAAATGGCTGCCGCTTTTTTTCCGCACGGAGCTTTGCCGGAAAAAAGCGCCAGTCTAGACGCTGATCTTGCGGAAAATAAAGCCTTTTCTGAAAGATCCCTTATCCCTTATTTCATAGAGGGGTGCTGAGTACTTGTAGCTGCTGGTGACATCAAGTGGAATTTTGAGTGCTCAGCATCTCTGAAAATTAGACCCGATATATCTGAAAATGAGTACTCAAAACTAGAAGCCACTTTTAAAACTGATGCCCAAATGAGTTGTACAAGAATACAGAGAAGTTTTAGCTGTGTGTCTCAAAATCCCAATACGTGGGCCAGCCCCAGCTAGAGTGATTGTGCAATCCAGCTCAGGACTCCTGGCAGTCTGGGTGGGGGGCCTGTACATTGCTGCCCCCAAATCCCATCCCCTTCCCTCCAACACCCCACATTCTTCCCCTCAGGCACCCCATCGTCTGATCACACAGCTTTGGGGATCATCAGATAAGTGCACACTAGGTGGGCGCACTCGCTCCTCTGCACTCTGTTTTCCCTCTGACTCCTGCTGCCGTGGGGAGTACGGAGTGGGGAGGAGGTGTGTTTGCTGCCATCGTTTAGCTCCAAGCTCCCCAGTGATCCCCAAAGCCTTGTGTTTGGGGGGGATGGGATGCTATGGTGGGAAAGGGCAGGGCAATGATGGGAAGGAGCAGGGCTTGGGAGTGGTAATGGACAGGCCCTCTCAGGCTGGATTGCACAATCACTCCGGCTGGGACTGGTGCACAAGCTGGAAGTTTGAGATTCCCATTTTAGAACATTGTTAAATGTTATTGTTTCAGATGCAGAGATGTGCATGGGAACTACCAGATAACACCTTTATTGTGGAAACATTGAATTTGTATTGATGTACAGGCAATACATCTGAACCCATTACTGTCTTTCATCTATACTCTAAAGAGGCCCAAGAGCTGACATATTTGCTGAGCAGAATCTAAAGAATCCAAGCAGATTGGTAAGAATGTGTGAATTCAGAACACCATGCGTATACTTAACTATGGGCAAACCTGAAGATGTATAGATAACTATTTCAAGCTGTAAGCTGCAGTTTACATGGGCTTGCATAAACCTTTCTGTTCTGGGGACAAAGGAGGAAATCCTATAAGATCAGGCTTTTTCAGAAGATGTAAAATGCAACCAAAGTAGAAGTATCAAGGCAACACAATCTCATGTAGTGTTTTCCTCTTTCTGCTTCCTGTCTCTGGACTGAAACCAGAAACTGCAGATACCCTAAAAGTGTAAAGAAACAAGCAGATGAAAGTTAATCAAATGTGTTTTGCACCTCAAAACAGTTTTGGGCTCAACTTGGGCTAATTCAGGTAGCTTTTTAATTTATCCTAATCAGTTTGCTAGCCTTTGTACATAATACACAGACATAATGGGGAGTATTTTGTATGCTAGAGACAATTTGTGAGCATGTCCAGACTGGAGGCTTTAGCTGCAAAGCATTATAAAGGCCAGTGGTGACACAGTTACTCATTAGTCTGGATTCTACCCTGGTATGTGACAAAATGGGATTCCTAGATGAGGTAAATGTACTCATACTATCTCTCCTTGAGCTAGCATGCTAAAAAGAGCAGAATTACTGCAGTCCCACAGGAAGCAGTGAATAGCAGCATGGACTGGCCATTCTGAATATATGTCCTGGTGAGTTTCTAAAAGGGGCAGCTAGCCCACCCCATCCTTGCATGTGCTACTACGGCTACACTACAGTATTCCAATTCAATGAGAGCATGCAGGAGTATATCTGCTCAAGCTCAAAATCACAGCCCAGTCTGAGTGTAGATATAGCTTAAGCGGGTGTCCATTCTGACTATCCGTGTATTTATGACTAAAGGGATGTGCTAGCTAAAGTAAATCCAATTAATTAAAATCTCCCCCTTGCCCTATTTCAGAAGATATTTCATATTTCTCTGAACCAGTTTGGCTCATTTCTATTGGTAATGAGCCCAGAATATTCTTCTTCCAACTGGTAGCCCTTGTACATCAAACAAAAGTGTTTTGTCCCTATTTAATTCCATTGCTATACTTTAAAAGAGGATTAAAAGGATTTAAACATTCATCTTAATGCTAATATGTTAATGGAATAATATAGAAATACTGATTAGCACTAGTCATGCTGGGTGAGATTTTGTCCTGCTGGAATTGGGTGAAGAGCAGGGATGGAGAATAATTATATGGCATATACAATTGTGAATAAATATGAATTCCCCTTTTTCTGCCTTTCCACGGGTCCCCAACCAAAACACCCCCTCTTGAAAATGAGATGCAGAAAAGGGTCTTTATTGGGTTGCATGTATAATATTCAGAGCTCTGAGAAGTATATCTTTAATGTCCTGTTCACATCAAGAAAAGTACTTTCTTTGATATTGACATTATCAAATACAGTTATTTATTTCATGACATGGAGCATGCTGCCTGGGGGACCATGAATAATTCATTGGCCAAGATTGAAAAGATATTTTTATGACATGGTGCTGTGTTGAGAGGATGAAAATAATGCTCATTCATTAAAGGCTCTGGGAAGTTCTGAACAACGAACAATTAGGTGAATTAGAGCAAGATTGTAACTAGCCCTACGTGGTTGGATAGGGAAGTAAATGGAAATTGGGTCTCCATTTATGCTGCAATGCTGAGATTGCTGCTCTGTACTTAAGAAGGAGAAAGAGCTCCCTGGAGTCACTATGTCTTCTCACCGAGAGCAGATGGGCAGATACTTGGGGAGAACGTTGGCTTCACTCTGTCCATGCAACATAGCTGCCTGCATAGTTAGATGACCCAGCTCAAAGGAAGAAGGAATCTGTATCTGGTAAATGGTTGGCATATGTTAATTGCCCCCCGGGCCAGGAGTTCTAGTGAGGAACAGCAAGAATACTTTTCTCTTGATGGCTTCTAAAGGTGTCATGCCCAGGACAATGTGCAAAGTTACAACTTTGTCCTTTACTGTAAACTACTTTCCTACTTCCTCTACAAATGGCATGCCCATTTGCAACATGGAACTAATAATAATGTATGGGCATGTTTACACGAGGAGACTATTTTGAAATAACTTATTTTGAAATGAAATAACTCCCCAAATAAATATTTTGAAATAAGCTTATTCTCCCAAGAAAACAGGAGATATTATTTCAAAATAACCAGCCCCTTATTTCGAAACAACGGGCTCAGTAGTGTGGAAACTCTGCTTGTTATTTCAAAATAAGGGGAATTATCTTCCCAGTATAGACCAGGGCTAAGGGAACTTACATTAAGTAGGTCTTAAGAAGATATTTCGATTAGACATTTCAGTCACTATACCGTGGTGAAATCTGAGTTCATTTTATATGTTGTCAAACCTCATGGGCTGGAAACATATTAATAGAACTGGAAAAGTCCATAATTCATAAAGTTGCTTTTAAAACCTCACACAACCTGGGTGAGGATCAGTAGGATATGATTTTTGACACTGCAATTCATTTTAGAGAGAACCTTGTCATATCCTGACTTGACAAAGAAGCTCCATGTTGCTTTCACTTTGTAGGTTTGGTATGGTATTTGATGACTCATCACTTAAAACAAGTAAGATTTAACATTACATATGTTTTTGGTTGAGAGTCCACCATGCCAATTGAAAAGTATAGCTTTCCAATCAAACAAATGAAACAATTATTAGATTACTAACTTAATTAAACATATTTATAAACATTTATAATAACCTTGGAGAACACTTCAGAACCATCACCTGGGAACTCTTGATCATAACTAGGAAATCCTGTAAGATATATGGCATGTCTTCTGTAGCTACCAAAGTAGCCCATAATTTGTTATATAAAAGATTGTCTCCTTGATCTATATATCATAATATAGTATTAAAGATAGCAATAGTAAGAATCTTTTTTTCTTCTCTTTAGTGCCAAACAGCTGACAGGTGGTGAGGAAAATTAAGAAGTGGATACATTGATGGAGATGGATGGAGAGAAACAGGACCTAGGTCCTGAAAACAGATCAGCAGGATATATAAAAAGGGAGTCAAGTCCAGACTATATCTACCTAGTCGAGAAAAATCTAACTTTGATTTTTTAGAGATTTTTGGAGCTAATCTGTTCAAATGCAAAATGTATTTGCATACATTCTTAATGATTTTTTATGGGGAAAAAATATCCAGGAAATGTGATATACCTATCTAATGTGCCCTTCATTCCCTGAACTTTTGTCTCTAGCATATGATGTAGAAGAACCTGACAGTGCTGAGTGCCTTGCTGCCATAATTACTGGAAATACTGCTGTCCAAAAATAGTGCTTCTGGGAAAGCTAATAAACTTTGTTGTGCTTATCACTACTGGGAATCCTGTGGTAAGACTGGCATTGGGAATATCTGCTGAACCCCACATGGATTTATATCTTTGCTTCAAAGGTCTTTGCTCTTATAATTTTACCCTCTTTGATCCAAAGTGGAGGTTGCACAGAATGATGATACTTGAATCTCCAGAGGACCGTTTTGTTTGGCTCCAATTATAATTTAACCTTTTTAGATACGTTTTATTAAAACATAAATCTGGTCTTAACAAACCCTAGAGATGTAGTGTGTACAATATATTATTAATTAAGCCAGGAGAAATCTATGGAAAATGTCTACATAATTGGCAAGGACTTCAACCTAAATGTATGCAAAGTTGCCTTCCCTTAATATAAAATCTTATGGAATATTTTAGGATTTCTCTCTGCTCCTCCCTCCTGCCTGCTTTTTGTTATACCAATGGTCAAGACCAATTGGAATATAGAAAATGTATGGAAATTTATGAGCTTTCACTTACTGTAATTGGTGTCATATTTGCAAGGCAAAAATATAAGAATCTTTATGCAGATTTGAATTTAATTTGCAGAGAGAACAGAGGTCGATTTGGTTTCACAAAGTCATGGAAGGTTTTTGAGAGTAATTTATGGTACCTAATTTTTTTCCCATCCTTTATGAAAGTCAGGAGGATTCAAATCCCAGGTTACAGTTTTGACCTAATTCTAGATAAAATAAGAATTTAACATAAAACTCAGATTGAAACAAATGAGAGGTTCAGAAAAATTTGGTTAAGTTTTATTACATGCTTCTACATCATACTGCCTTAATGTCAACCCTTCACAGGATTTTCCATATCCTTAAGAATGCTCCTAAACATAAGGGTGTGAAATCCTGCTCCCACTGAGGTTAATGAGAAAAATCCTCTTCATTGGAGTCAAGATTTCAACCCAGCACTCTAGGAATAGCCCTGGCTGTGTGCAATGTGAGTATCAGAAATACACACAGTGCAACTGTGACACACATTAGGTAAGAGAAAGCATTGAGCTATGACCAGACAGGTCTTAACAGAGGCAGTTTTTGAGTTCTTGAGCCTCACACCAAGATTCACATACATTAGGGATAAAATAATTTTCTGTTTTAAAATACACATTTGATGGCTCTTTTCTTCAATTGTAGAGATAAAAATCAGAGAATAAGGAAACTTGAGGAGTCATCCAAAAGGAAAATCTTAAACTTTTTTTAATTTTTAATTTTCTCGTTTTAATTTCAATTTTCGTTTTCTGGTTTCAGTTTCTAATGCAAACAGTGAAATGTCACAAGATTTGATAAATTGAAAAGGAGTCCTGGATTCCGTTCCTGTCTGCTATCGACTTTCTTTATTAAGATATGAAAATCATTTAACATTTTTGCCTCAGTTTCCCCATTTGTAAAACGGGCATAAAAATGCTTCCCTTCCTCATAGATGTAATGTGAGGGTTAATCAATGTGTATAGACTCCTTCAAGATCCTCAGCTGGAAACCACTGTAGAATTACAAGGTTTTATTATTTCTAAACTGACTGATGCTAGGAAGTACTGGAAATCACACAAGAACACCTGTTCTTGTAAGATTTTCAGAGTGATTTCCTTGGATAAATCTCAGATAAGCATCTGAACGTCTGGATGCTTATCCAGACTGCAAAGAACAACAACAAAAATAGTTTGAGCTGTACTCTTCACCAGCCACCTGAAACTTCTGTGACTTAGCCACAAAGCATCGGAAGCTCAAAACTGATTGCTTGCAAAATGTCAAAGCCCTTTCCCTGCTCCAAGAAGATGTAAGGCTTTATTTCATGAATAAAATGCAGCTTTTCACTACATACAAAATAATGGTAGTCATGATTTACACTTGCCATACATAATGCCCTTGATAAAAAAAAAGTTTGATACCCTGAGATGCAAATACTTTATTTAGGTATCACTATCCTCACAAAAATGCTGCCACCTATAGAATGACATTCAGACACTCACCGACAATAAAGTGTATTAAACTATTTAATGACTGAAATAGTTATTTCAGGTTGAAATGCTAGGGGGAATTTTGGGTAGACAGAATACACTGAGTGTTGTAAACATCCTCTTTCCTTACTTTTTTGTCCCACTTGTTGGGTGTAATTTTTACCGTTGCTCTTGTCAGTAAGCATGTCAATTATTGTCAGTGGTCACGAGTACAAGAAAGGCTTTCACAATTTAGCCCTTTGCTTGTGTTGTCCTGTTCTGTTTTGTTTAATCTAGACTGTAAATATCTCTGGGCAGATGTCTGTCACTTTGTCTCCAAAGATCTGTGTACACTCAAGGCATCGTAACAACAAGAACCATGAGAACAGAGATGGTGGAGCCAAATTTGAGCTTCTGTGAAATGCTGAAAAGATTAGCATTTTTTTAAATAGAAGGCCTCAATGCACTCTACACATCCATTCCCTTACATCATAAGTTGTCTGTTTGCTCCACTGCTTCATCAAACACATTGAGAAGACATGAAAATCCAGAGGAGAGTTTCACTCCTCTGCAGGCTTGCCAGCAACCCATCAGATACGAGTGGTGCAATTTTTTGGCCATCTACCAATTCCCTAATTACTACACGTGCTGAATACTGTGTGGCAACACAGGAATCCAGTCATCCTCCTGGCAAGCTGGACTCGATGATCAACTCTGTCTTTCACCTCACTAGTGGTGTGGCTTCGATAAATCCAGTCTCCAACCTTCTGATCCTGTATGACATTACTTCCTGAGGGTATGTCTACACTGCCACCCTAGTTCGAACTAGGGTGGCTAATGTAGGCATTCGAAGTTGCAAATGAAGCCCGGGATTTAAATATCCCGGGCTTCATTTGCATCTTGCCGGGCGGGCGCCATTTTTATATGCCCTTAGTTCGAACTCCGTGCCCGCGGCTACACGTGGCACAGAGTAGGTAGTTCGAATTAGGATCTCTAATTCAAACTACTGGTACACCTTGTTCCGCTTCATTTGCAACTTCGAATGCTTACATTAGCCACCCTAGTTCGAACTAGGGTGGCAGTGTAGACATACCCTTAGGGTATGTCTACACTAGCTCGTTAGTTCGAGCTAGATAGGCAAATGAGGGCAACCGGAGTTGCAAATGAAGTCCGGGATTTAAATATCCCGGGCTTCATTTGAATGTTCCCGGGTGCCGCCATTTTTAAATCCCCCTTAGTCTGAACTCCGTGCCCGCGGCTATACGCGGCACGGACTAGGTAGTTCGAACTAAAGATCCTAATTTGAACTACCGTTACTCCTCGTGGAATGAGGAGTAGTGGTAGTTCGAATTAGGATCTTTAATTTGAACTACCTAGTCCGTGCCGCGTGTAGCCACGGGCACGGAGTTTGGACTAAGGGGGATTTAAAAATGGCGGCGCCCGGGAAGATGCAAATGAAGCCCGGGATATTTAAATCCCGGACTTCATTTGCAACTCCGGTTGCCCTCATTTGCCTACCTAGCTCGAACTAACAAGCTAGTGTCGACATACCCTTGGTGATTAGGCATGAATGTAGGGCTGCATTGCTGCACACTGTCAAATATAAAGACAGCTTAGCTTACCATTTCATCTGAAAGCGGCATAAAAAATACCAGCTGAAGTCAACACACCCTTTTCTTAAATAGATGAGCATCTCTGGGCATGTCTACACTGAAGAGTTAAGGGGAGTTATTTCGAAATAACAAGGTGAGTGTCCAAACTACCAAGCCTGTTATTTTGAAATAATGGGCTTGTTATTTCAAAATAATAACTTCTGCTTGGGTGCATCTACACAACCGCGTTATTTCGGAATAACGACTGTTATTGGAAAGTAACAATGCGAGGATCTACACAGCAATTCTGTTATTTCGAAATAAGTTCAAAATAACGGATGGCTTATTCCGACTTCTGTAAACCTCATTCTATGAGGAATAATGCCTATTCTGAAATAGCAGTGGATGCTCCACTGCTGATATTTTGAAATAGCTCCTCCCCAGGGCCAAAGTAATTACTCCTCAGTGCCTCCTGGGGCTCTAAATCGAGGTAGTGCAACCACATTAGTGAAGCCTGACTCCGACTAATTTTGAGGCTTCTCTGTAACGTAGATGAGCTATTTCAAAATAATCTATTTTGGGGTATTTCTTCTAGAATAGCTTATTTCAAAATAAGTGTGCAGTGTAGACATAACCCTTGTGAAGAGGAATAAGCTTATTTTGAAATAGGTATTTCAGGAGTTAATATTTTGAAATAAATAACCTGGTAGTGTAGACATCGTCTCAGAGATCTTTCTAAGGAAAAGCAACAATGTGATTGTATTGATGTTGCCTGTCTTGGCAGATGGACAACTCAAATCTCCGAGGGTATGTCTACACTACAGCACTAATTCGAACTAACTTCGAATTAGCGCATCTAGACCTAAAAACTAGTTCGAATTAGTGTTTTGTTAATTCGAACTAGCATGTCCACATTGAGTGGACCCTGAACCAAAGTTAAGGCTGGCCGGAACCAGTGCCGGCAGGGCATCAGCTTAGGACTTAGAGCGTGGAGCTGCTGCCTCAGGCTAGCCGAGGGCTGTGCTTAAAGGGACCCAACCCCCACCCCGGACAGACAGTTCTCAGGGTTCCCTGCTTGCTTGTCTACCTCGATGAGGGACAGCAAAGCAGTCCTGTCTTGGAGTGCCCTGAGTGCCCACACTTGGCACATCAGAGCACTCGGCCATCAGCCCGGCTGCACTTGCCGCAGGCTGCCATCCGGGGGGGTCATTCCGGGGGCTGTCAGGATCCAGGAGGCCCTGCAGGAGAGCTTCCACCCCGAGGAGCCCGCAGAGCACCCCAGTCCTCCCCATCGGGGGCTTGTGCCCCATTCCTCCCTCACCTCCTTCCACTTACCCTTCCCTAGCCCCCCTTCCTGATGTAAAAAATAAAGGACACGTATGTTCAAAAATAGAAACTCTCTTTATTTAACAGAACTGAGGGTGTGTGTGGGGGAATTAACCTCTGGGGAGACTGGGAAAAGGAGGTGGGAGAGGGGAAGAGAGAGGGTGGGAGAGGGGAGGTGGAAACCTGGGAGGAGGGAGCTGGAAGGGGGAAGCCAGGGGAAGAAGGAGGAGGGGAAGTCTAAAACTATGGTACGCCATATCTTCAGTATTGTGTAGAGATGGGGTCTCCTCACCTCAAAAAAGATATTTTGGCCTTGGAAAGGGTTCAGAAAAGGGCAACTAAAATGATTAGGGGTTTGGAACTGGTCCCATATGAAGAGAGCTAAAGAAACTGGGACTTTTCAGCTAGAAAAAAGGAGACTGAGGGGGCGATATGATAGAGGTCTTTAAAATCATGAGTGGTGTGGTGAGGGTGCATAAAGAAAAGTTCTTCATGAGTTCCCATAATAGAAGGACTAGAGGACACCAAATGAAATGAATGGGTAGCAGGCTTCAAACTAATAAAAGAAAGTTCTTCTTCACAAAGCAAATAGTCAACCTGTGGAACTCCTTGCCACAGGAGGCTGTGAAGGTGAGAACTAGGACAGAGTTTAAAGAGAAGTTAGATAAAGTCATGGAGGTTGGGGTCCATGAAGTGCTATTAGCCAGGGGGTAGGAATGGTGTCTCTGGCCTCTGTTTGTGGAAGGCTGGAGATGGATGGCACGAGACAAATCGCTTGGTCATTGTCTTCGGTCCATCTCCTCTGGGGTACCTGGTGTTGGCCGCTGTTGGCAGACAGGCTACTGGGCTAGATGGACCTTTGGTCTGACCCAGTACAGCCATTCTTATGTTCTTATGTTCTAAGCTCAGGGTCGGGGGTCTCACTGGACCAACTTGATTTTCATGCAACCCTGCTCCTGGGTTCGCATGTGGCCTTTGGTGGCCAGGCTGGCAGCTATCCTGCCCTAGATGGCCGCTTTCCTGTGCCTAGTGCGGAGATTGTGGACGTTGGAGGTCTCCTCCCAAACCTCGATGAGGTCCACGATCTCCGCACTAGACCAGGCAGGCGTCCACCTCTTGCGGCCCCAGGCAGGCTCCTGGGAGCCGCCAGCCTGGTCCTGGGAAGAGGGGGAGGGCTGGGTGGCAGCGGGTGGCTGGCTCATGCTCTGCCAGGTGCAGGGTCTGCTGGCTGGGTGCTGGCAAGCTTGCACCTGGCACGGGCACCGTTGCCAGACCATGCCCCTTTAAGGGCAGGGGGGCAGACGAGTTTCCCTGGCTTGGCTCAGAGTGGTTACCAGGGCAACCTGGGAAGGGCTAGCCTCCCACTAGTTCGAATTAAGTGGCTACACAGCCCTTAATTCGAACTACTTAATTCGAACTAGGCGTTAGTCCTTGTAGAATGAGGTTTACCTAGTTCGAATTAAGCACTCCGCTAGTTCGAATTAAGTTCGAACTAGCGGTTTGCGTGTGTAGCGCCTATGAAAGTTAATTCGAACTAACAGCTGTTAGTTCGAATTAACTTTGTAGTGTAGACATACCCCTAGTTTGTCCAGACTAACTCTTGTATGCCCCTCAGATATCATATGAACTGAAAGATCCTTTGTTGTTACAACAAGATATATTATGGTGACAGGTGGTTTAACTCACATGTTTACTCACTTCTTCAGTTCTTTTCTTGTCCATCCTCTGTGGAGCTCAAGAACAAAAACATGTTATTTGGTTATAAACTACCTTCTTTATCATGTTGATGGCGGATGAATGTGCTCGACCTCTCCAGATGCAGCTGCTGTGATACCATGGCAACATACATCACTTACCCAACATATAATTCTTTGTGCCACCCAGAAGCCTAAGTAGTATAATGTCCTGCACAGTCTAACTGAGCCAACATCTGCACTGCTACCGCCCTGTGGAACACTAACAACACTTCACTGCATCTCTTCCTAAGGAGAGCTATCAGTTTGCTGTTGGTGGAATCTATAATACCTTTGTGCGCACTTCTCCTAAAGCTTTACTGTTCATCAGGGGTCACATCCTGAAACCCTTCCAGGGCTATACCTATGCAATGTAGCTACTACCAATCAGCAATAATCAATCAGCAGTTTAGTATCAGAGGGGTAATGTCCTGGCAACTTCACAGACTCAAGAATTCATTTCTGAGTGTGTGCTTTCCCAAGGCTGTGTGTTTGCTGAAGCCAAAAATTTAATCCCAAGAATCTATATCCTATGATTTTCACTTTCTCACATTTTTCTCTAGGATAAAAAATGAAGAGCAGCATGTACTGAACTTGGTTATCTTTGATGTGTCATACTGAAAGTGCACAGAAAGTAGACTTCAAAGTTGCCCTTTCAGGAGACTCTGCCTGTAATACAAAAAATGTGACTAACTTTAGGGAAGTTACCCTAGTAAGGACTTAGATTACCTGTTGTTAGAGGTACTTAGGAAATTTCCTTGGTTTTGATTTCAGAACAGTGTTTCTCATAGCAGTCCATGGACCCACTCTGAAAAAACTGCTACTGGGACACTCTGGTTTGTTTACTTACCGGCTCTGCAACTACAGAGCCTCATGACTCCCGTTGGCTGTGGTTCACCATTTGCAGCCAAGGGGAGCCTTGGATCTTATTGGAGTGCCATCTGTAAAATTGAAATAGAAATACTTTCTTTCCTTTGTAAAACACTTTGAGATATTTGTATGAAAAGTACGTACAAGTTATTATTCATAATTATCACCTGTGAATATGCAGCAATCTTCTATCTGTTTTTTCCAGGAATGGAACAGAATTATAAATGTCACATTACAATTTTTTAGTCAGTCTTAATAAAAGTGCTAAATATGCTGTGTGTGTTTGTGTGTGCACACAACAGATAAATTAGGTTGAACTGTAAATATACATGCACACACTGGAAATATGGTATATATAAACCCCCCAAGTAAAAGTGTTTTATCAATGGATGTCATTTTAGAAGAAATGTCTTCGCCTTTACTGTGTATTCTCCCTGAGGAGAAGTTGAAGGTCAAGTTATTAAAAGAGCTAATAAATTATAATATTTGTGTTAGTTAATTAAACCTGTCATATCAAAAATCCTCTTGTATTCATCTGACACTTTGGGTCTTATCCTTTTCTATCTTCATTTGGGTAACTTGGTGACATTAGTAAAATGGATCTGTAAGTGACAGTTTGAAATTGGTAGGAAAATTAGCATTTACTCAAATTAAAATGGTATTTCTCGTGTTATAGTTCACTTATTCTGCGTAAAGTTAAAGATCAAAATGTACTTCTCTGGTTTGTGGTCTACTTTAGTGCATGTTTGGATCATTTTGTGGTTTTGCTGACAGTTGAATCAAAAAAGGAAGTAAATTTCAGGTAGCTAGAAAGCAATGCTGCCACTCTGTCAGAATGGGTCACAGGTGCCAACAACAGGGAGTAACAGGAATGTGTTCTGCTGCTGCTAGCAATTCTGTATTGTTCACTGTTGAGAACCATTTTCCTCATATCTCAGCTTATGTGAAAGAACAAAGAAAGTGTTTTTCTAGAACAACGGTTCAGAAACCTTTGTGTGCTCTCTTCTTTCTGAACTTTAGGCATGAGCTCTGCCAGCTCACTCTTAGTCTATGTATACACTGATGAGCCTAGCCATGCTTGGGCATGTTCCCCAGACCGTGCTGAATGTCTACTGGTATAGCGCTTTGCATGCACAGACCATTTCCACACTGCCATTGGTATGTGACATGAGCAAGACCATTTTGGGAATGGTATCCTAGAGTTCTGCAGCAGGCTAGGAATCCTTTTGCTCTGTTTTGCTGGTACAGTCCTCCTCCTTCACACATTTGCCAGTGGCAGTTCCTGATGAAGTTGCCCCTCTTTGCTGTTCTCTGCAAAATTAGTGTAACACAGGGATCAGTGGGATGATGTGGTTCTTCTCCTTACTGAGAGATGAATGTTTGTGCAGTGGAGTAAGCAATCAGTGAGATGCTGGATGGAATTAGGTGGAATGTTCTGACACATTTAAGATGGCTTATCTTGATGGTCAATGACCATTCGTTCAGCTCACATTGTACAGATGTGGTGAATGCTGGCATTGCCCCAGTATGCTCTTGGATGGACCATTGCTTCTAGTCCAGGAGAACCAGCACAGGTGTGGTGTTATCCCATCATTCTGGAAATCTGTGATGACCAATAGAGGCTTCAGAACATGTGAATGAGGAAACAAGCATTCATGGAGCTGTGTAAGGAGTTTGAAGCAACTCTCCAACACTAGAACACTTGATGTGGGAAAGTGTCTTCTACACTGTAGACTGAGGTCTCTCAGAAGTCTACACTGTTGCCCTATGAAAGTTGGAAATAACAGACAACTAGACACCTCTTGAAAACTATGTCAAGTTGAGAAAATCCACTGTTGGGGGCATGGCTGTACAGGTTTGCAAGGTAATTAACATTATGATCTCTAGACTGGTGGTTGCCATAAACAAAGTTCTAGAAATAAGAGTTAGATATGAGACAATGGAGTTTCTGAATTATACAGAAGACATCTGATACCCATTTCCCATTACTTCATCTGCCACAGGGGGCAAATATGTGAACCAAAAAATGTTGATATTCACCCATTCTGCAATGCTTAGTGTACCATCGAGGCAGATTCATGAATGCAAACCTGGGAAACATGAAAAGGTCATCAAAGAGTGCTGAGGAGATCAGAACTTTATTTTCCAGAACTGAGGTTCTTTTTGTATGGTGTGTCTCTTCTGTGCCAACTCTTATGTTGGGATATCCTGCATGTCCACTCCTAATTTGGCTTATAAAAACAAAATTCTGATATCAGGGATCCAACCTCTGACATCAGTGACCCTGACAAAAGAAAATAAAATTGAAAACTCAGTAGCTGAAGAATGGATGTGGCTGAAATATCATTAGCCCTGCATAAGACATAAGCACCTGGATGCCCATGTGGCAATTGTCGTTAGTGTAATCATTGCCTGCTGTGCATTCTAACATTTGTGAGGGTATAGGGGCATGCTGCTATCTCAAATGGGCTTAGGACTTGTGTTGTATACAAATTGTACGGGCAGCCAGATCCCACCCATGTGCACAGGGGTGTTGGTTCTCAACAGTGAAGGGAAATCAAGCATGCCCGATGAGCGCACATCTTGGAACAGCAGGGAGACAGAAGATGACACCTGTCCATGCTGAGGGACACTTTCCCATCCTGTACAGATGCTAAAAATGCACATGAGGGGACACTGACACAACATGCATCTGGGTATGTAGCATTGTCAGGATTTTGTTCCTCAGTAGCTGCAGCTCATTAGCTTTTCATTTGTGTGACATTACACACTTGAAGACAATTTTAACAGGATACCTTCACTAGGTTATCATCTTGGCATGGGTTTGGGTGGCAGCTCAGTCACTGTGCTTAGAATTTGTCTTCATTACTTACACTTACATACAAACTTCTGTTACCCAGTGTAATGGGGTGTACCAACCCCACACTGGTGAGGGGGGTGGAGGACAGGCTTACTCGGGGGGAGAAGGCCACTCTCACACAGCCCTGCTGGGCATGCTTGCACTGCAGTCCTAGTTTAAAGCTAGTCAATTGGGGCTGGTCACCGTGTTGCGGGAGGGGGGAGGGAGGAAAGGAGCTCCTGCCCTAACCCAGAAGCACCAGCTGGCAGAGCAGCAGGCTGAGGAGCGGCCTGGGCCAGCAGAAGCCGCAGCCAGCAGGAGCCGTAGCAGCGAGAGCTGCAGCTGGAGTGGCCGCAGCCAGAGGGGCCACAGCCGGAGGAGCAGCCCACTCCTAGAGAGAGCTGCAGCCTGCAAGATCCACAGCCAGCGGAGCCACAGCCAGAGGAGCGGCAGCCTGATGCCAAACCACATACTACACAGCTGGACAGGGGTAGTAAGTAGCCCAAGGGCAGGGGGCCAGAAGGCACCCAGTGAGCTTAGCGAGTTTCAGAGGAATCCCCCACTGAGCTGGTGGTTGGGAATGCACCCACCACCAACAGGACCCCGGGCTGGGGCCTGGTGGAGAGGGTGTGCCCGAGTCCCCCTACCCCCACCCTGTGAACCCCAAGTAGGGGGAGCACGATCTGTTATATGGACTAGGCCACTGGTCCAGACCTTGATTGACTAGGCCACTGAGCTGAACTGATCAGAGGCTGGGGCCAGACAGCAGACTAAGCCGCTGGGGACTACAGGGGAGGGGCCGGTTCATGGGGTGTGACCCCTCAGAAGAGGTACGGGGCAGGACGCCTCGTCACACCCAGGACACTAAATCCTCCTCGATGACCATTTGAATATTTACTTGAAGGTGGGATATATAGCCAAGTGTGGTCAAGTGTGAAGGTGGACCAAGCAGATTTGAACAGCCATTGAACCTGAATACCCAGCTGGTGTTTCCTTTACACCAGAAATTTGCTGAAATATGCTTGCAGGACTGGGAGACAATGTGAGAGGAAATGGAATTTGTTCTCAGCTAGATTGTGGGGTTGGTATGCAAAGGAGATGTGAACCACGAAAACCATTCATCCCCCACATCCCCGGTAACACCAGAAAAACCTGCCTATATGACTGCCTCCCAATGGTAAAACGGACAGGAAAAAATAGGGATAATGTAATTTGATTCCCTGATTCATCATATGAGCACCACACAGCCTTCACTTCTCTACTGCAAAGGACAGACACATAAACTCTCTCTCTCTCTCTGTGTAGGGTGTAGGAGGATGAGCTTCCTCAACCAGTTCTTCCAGGTAGAAGTGAAGAATCATATGTTCCTCCTCTGGGTCTTCTCAGGCATATTCTATGGTTTTTACTGACAATTCAACTTGGTCCCCATCAGCGTCCACTTCAGGCTGTGAAGCCCCTAATAGCATCTGGTGAAGCTCCTCTAGAAGCATCATGTATGACAAGCCCTCCTGATGAGACTGGTCAGATCTTTGGCCTTCCTGTATCAGGAGCTGTTACCTATCCTTGGACTCAGCCAAAGAATAACTCAAACAAAGGGTGAACTCAAGCAGCACTGGAGCTAATTTATTAGTACGGATTCTAAAGGCTACGGCAACACTCACACGCACACATCACATTCATGTGTGCCATTTGCTGGCAGGCTACTGGTGTGGCATAAATTATTTCTGATTTCACAGGCAGCTAGATCTGGCCAGTCATCAGCTTCCCAAAGATCAACTGTGAGACCACCACAATCCCTGAAGTCCCTTTGGATCCATGGGAGGGCTACTTCCTCTGGTTCAATCCCAGGTTTCACATGCTGTTACATCCCTTCCGAGAGGAGATTTTTTTCCTGGCTGCTCGTCAGTTAATTTATATACATTGCAAGGTCCTTGCTTGCCTTAAAAGGTCACAAATATTGAACTGCCTTTTGATTGGGTGTTTCTCATACACACTTCTTCACGCATTCCATAGATTACATACATATTCATAAGCTCACATTAAGCAATATGGTTGCTAGGCAAACGTCTGACCTTATCGGCCTTGACATAAGCAATACAATTTATGTTAGGCTTTTGTTGACATAACAAGAAACCTAACATAAATTGTATCGGTTAACATAACAAAAAGCCTAACATAAATTGTAGCTGAGAGAGCCAGAATCAAGGGAAGGGGGAAGAAAGGGTGTGTGCCCAGCCAGCTAGACTCCACTGGTGGGGGGGGGGGGTTGTGTCCAGCTGGCTACAGGAGCCTCAAGTGCTTTATTCATTGCCAGCATTGGCCCAGAGTCCACTGAATGCTCTCCTACTCCAGCCTCCATGATATTTTGCTGTACTGGTGTTTGTTCCTCCTACTCTGGATGAATTTTGGAGGGTGGTGTACTCTGACTACACATTGATCAGCCCCCGGTGTGGTTGGTGGGCCATGCAGCTGCCCTCAGACAGGGAAGCAGGGACTTTTGTAGATTGTGTAAATGGTTAGGAAGAAAAGGGTTCAGTGCATCTTAGAAAAGTGTGTGAAGGACTATTGAAACTTGAGACTTGATCCACAAGCCATACCCCTGCCCACACTGCAAAGTGGCAGAGATATGGGGCTGACCCAGAGATGAGGCATGTCCTTACCCAAAACCTTCAGGTATGCTAGCTCACTTGTCCTGTACTCACCTTCAGACATGCGCTTCTGAGGTTTAGCTGTGGATAATATGAAGTGTTGGATTTCCCTGGTCTGGCACCTTGGGACTTGACTAGTTTCAAATGACAGAATCTGCTGGACCAGGGGAGGTCCCTTGCCACTGCCTCCCCAGCCTGCTGCTGGCTCCACTTCCATTCTCAACTGGTCACCCTGCCTATGGCCCCAGCCGGACTACCTGTCATTGGCCCTGGCTTGGCAGGCTGCCACGGCCTCAGACCTGGCTTCCCTGCTGGGCTGCCAGTTGCCAGCCCTCCTGCTACCTGACTCCTGGCCACTGGGGCTCTCTGGCCTGGGAACATCCATGGTCTTGCCGGACCATGTATTTTGCTGGACCAGAGAGTCCTGGTTTAGGGAGATGCAACCTGTATTATGACACAAGGATTCTTTCCTATTGATAGTAATGCCACCAGTTAGTTGGCTTATGTGTACTGGATTACTGAAAAGCACTTAGCAATGTGTCTTGTTTTCTGCGTTTGCTTACCTCTATTGTGTCACAGCCGAATGTTCACTTTTATCTTTCAAGCAGAGTGACTTTGATTCTTCTCTCTACTTCAGGTGCCACTGTGGATCAAAGGCTTTTCCCATAAGGCTGCTCATTTGAACTGGCAGAGGGTGACTGACTGACATAAAACTTATTATGCCATGGCATTAGCATATTGTGAAACCTATTGGCTATATATTTTATTTGTTTTTCTTTTTGCTGTTAAAAACAAATTTCATTGTGTCAAACAGTGATTGGAAAGCAGATGCTTTTTCTCTTGTAAATAGAGACTTTCAAATTGATTTGTATATTGGTATAAAACTTTTTTTATAGAAGACAGAGATGCCAGTGTTTCTCACTGTAAGTCATCCTTCCATCTCTTCTTTTTCTTTGTGAGGTGGGCAGTCAATGAGATGACTGAAGACTGTTCTCTCATTATGTTACATCAGTTGGACTTGTCATATTTGTACTTTTGTACTTGAACATATATTTTGTAGTCACTTAAATTTTGGAAAAGGAAGGATGTCAAAGGATGTGAACTCCTCGTAGTAGGTAATACTACAAGATGGGATGAGTGTAGCTGGTGGTAGCACCACTCTACATCTCTATTCTATGTTTTCTCTATGGGGTTGCATGTATTGTATTATCATATTCTGTGTTTTCTCAGCTGGGTATTGTGTGATATTATATATTCCATTTTACAGTTCTGAAGCACCTATTCATCTAAAATCTTAAGGTCCCAAAATATAAATAATTGATCAATCCAAGAAAAGCACTTAAACTATTTGTGTTTATGAGGTCAGTTAGGCATAGAAAACAAAGGCTATCATCCAAGTCCTACTGAAATCAATGGGAGTTTTTCCATTGACCTCAGTGAGCTTTAGATAAGAGTCTAAGGGCACATCTAGACGACATGGCTCCGTCGACGGAGCCATGTAGATTTGTTTACTCGGCAAAGGGAAATGAAGTGGCGATTTAAATAATTGCCGCTTCATTTAAATTAAAATGGCTGCCGCGCTGTGCCGATCAGCTGTTTGTCGGCACAGCGCTGTAGTCTGGATGCTCTGCGGTCGACATCAAAGGCATTTGTCGACCTTCCCGGTAAACCTCATCCCACGAGGCATACCGGGGAGGTCGACAAATGCCTTTGATGTCGATCGCGGAGTGTCCAGACTACAGCGCTGTGCCGACAAACAGCTGATCGGCACAGCGCGGCAACCATTTTAATTTAAATGAAGCGGCGATTATTTAAATCGCCGCTTCATTTCCTTTTGCCTACAACCCTAATCTACATGGCTCCGTCGACGGAGCCATGTAGTCTAGACATGCCCTAAGGGAATACAACATACAATAAAGTATACATTTTAAATAACTAGCAACACACTTCCGCACATGCCATTTTAGAGAACTGTAGGAACTCTGATGGATTTAAGTACATGAGAATTGTTTGCAGTAGAAGATGAAATTCAACTGGGATACGTGTAAATTAATGGACACAGGCAAACATACTGTGAACTTTATATATGTCCTTGGATTCTGAGCTGCAAGATTTCTCCGAGATAAAGACTTAGAGTTTTTTAAAGTGACTAGTGATTTCTAGATATTATTTGGGAGCCCAACTTAAGACATCTTCCACAGGTCGGTGTTTTAAAAAGTGTTGAGCACAGACTTTCTGAAATCAGACCCCTCTAAGGTACATCAAGTTGAGCACCCAAAATCTGAAACATCCAAAATTACTAGTCACTTGTGAAAATTTTGGCTCCTAAAAGGCATTAAGGATATTAAGTAAAGATTTCTGCACAGAGTGCATGGCAGCTATTAAAAGAAGAAGCAAAAATACCCTGGGGCTTTTCAAAAGGGTCAGAAAATAATACAGAAAATATAATAACATTACATCAAACAATGGTAGTTCCTCATCTGGAGTACTGTGTCCAGTCCCAACAATCTCACCTTAAGGAAAATATACTGGTGACTGAAACGATCCAGAGAAGGGCAACAAAGCATGATAGATGCATACTGGGAAGGAAGTCTAATGAGTGACTGTAAAAGCTAAAGAAGAGTTATATAGGACTTGACTGATATATTTTACTGTATGAAGTATATAGTGAACATGGATCATTCCCAGCCTTTCCCCTGCCACAAAGTACAAAAACAAGGCCACCTTTGATGAAATGACAGGATAAGGATACTGAGACACAACAAAAAGGAAAAAAATATTTTTGTAGAATGTGGTTTCCTATCAAATTAACTCCTTCAGGATATCAATATAAAATGATCTCTACTCTTTAAAAGAGGTGACTAATATTCTAAACTTTATTGATATATATAGCTCTGCAAATAAAGATAATGATAAGAGCAATGCTATCCTGTTCTTCAGACTATAAGATGGTATCCTGTGAGAAAAAGGAAAGATTCCCGCCCCCACCCCCCTGAGGTAACAATACTGCATAAGTAAAATGAAGTAATGGCTATTGCTACAAATCAGGGTAGTTGGATCAATGGCACAATTCAGAATGGAAAGTATTGTGCTTCTACAATATATAAGCAATTTTATGCTCAGGTTTTGCATATTCCAACACAATTGATCCCATTTTCTGCCAGTGTGTTTACAAGTATTCACTGGGGGTGCCTCTACACAGCACCCTAAACTTGAAATAAGATCTGCAATTTGCTTTACGCAAATTGTGTATCTTATTTCAAATCTATTTTGAAATTTGAAATTTGGCGCATCTACACAGTGCCAAATTTCAAAATAACGTGCTATTTCAGGCCATCCCTTATCCCTTGTGCAAAGAGGTTTACCGGGATGGCAAAATAGCGTTCCTGTTATTTTGAAAAATATTTTGAAATAATGGGTGGCTTGTGTAGTCATGGGGTAGCTATTTTGGGATACCTGTGGCATCCCAAAATAGCTGTGCAGTGTAGACGGACCCTTAATAATATAAATGAATAATTTTTCAGCGTATGTTGTTCTTGAAATGTTCCCTGTATTTGCTATTTTTGAAGTTATACATGGGTCACCAAATCAGACTGTATAATTTCTGGTTCTTCATTTTTTTAAATCCATTTGGAAAAGAAAGCAGCATTCCCACAAATTGAATGAGAGAGATCCATGGAGATTATGCAGCTGGAACAATAGCCATTCTGGCCACATGCTGGTGAGCCCTGAGCAGCCTTGTTTTTCATTACCTCTTGAATCTCTGGTTGGCCTCCCTTTGTATCTGTGTTTAACAGTATATTGTATATCATTCTGAATACTATCCAGTATGATTAGTTGCTTTGATTTATAGTTAAAGTTTCATCAAAATGCTTGTCTGACACCAATAAGTATTTATCCCACTTTTTGTATTTTTGAACAGAATTTAGTCTGGCTCCTCCAGACACACTTTAATTTTCTGGTTTATCAGATCTATTTGTCACATAGTCCAGAAATGGGTGAAGGGGCAGATCATCAATTCCTATTGTGTACAGGACTGGATAACACTGAAATTGCTTTAAGTTAGAATTCAGCATTTATTGGTGGATAAGAGAGAGATCTATTATGTACAGTGATTTTCAGTCACTGAGTTATAGTTAGAGCATGCAGAAATACTTGCAGGACTACGCTAAGCCTTGGTCTACACTAGGGAGTTATTTCAAAATAACTCCCCTTATTTCAAAATAACAAGTGGCATGTCCACACTACGAAGCCTGGTATTTCCAGATAATGGGCTGGCTATTTCAAAATCTGTACTCCTGCTTTCCTTGAGGAAAAACACTTATTTTGAAATTGTTATGTCAAAATAGTATTAGTGTGGATGCTCTGCTGCTGCTACTTCAAACTAATTGGCCTCTAGAGGCCTGTCACAGCTGCACTTGTGGCCGCTCTGGCCACACCTACCAGCTCCTTCTTGTGAGGAGCTTTTAAAAATACAGGCCACATGGAAAAAGGCTTATGGCATGAGGACAGCCCCTTCCAACACCACAAAAGCACAGGAGCCTTGGCCAGCCCCAGCACTCCCTCTGAGCCCCCATGACTGCCAGTAGTCCCACAGCACCCTCAGCTGCAAGTGGCCAAGAATGCAAGCGAGCACCAGCCTTGACTGGTGCAAAGATCCTGGATTTCATTGAGGTGTGGGGCAAGGAGACCAACCTCCAGGATCTCTGTACCAGAAAGCATAACGCCGATGTCTACGGCCAGATGGCCACCAGCCGGGCCAAGAAGGGAAATATTCGAACCCTACTTGGCCTGGGGGGTCACACAACAGCCTGGGTGCACATGTAACGCCAATCTGAAGTACTCAGCTCCATAATGCTCTTACTCAGGAACCCCTTGGTCTTTCTTACAAGGTTCCTGGAGAGGCCTGCCTTACTTTGGCCTTCATGGTAGGACACCTTCCCACAGCATGTCACCATGAAGGAGGCTGGGGTCATGGAATCACATAGCAGTGCCACACAAGGCACAGGGTCATACCCACCCTCAGGCAGCATCCACTCCTGGTGAAACACAATGATGCAGAGGAGACTGATCCCCTACATGGGAACCTGCTGCGGAAGAAGAGGAAGGAACCCACTAGCACTCTTTCCAGCAAGTAGCCTCTGCCACTTACACACACCTGCCCCAATACCCCCTTCCCCTCCTCCAGTGGGCAGGGATAGAAGTTCTCTCTCTGCAGGATGCCGCTAGTGCTGAACCCTTCATGTATGGGAAAGAAGGAGGCCGAGCTATGCCACCCCACCTCATGCCTGCAGGCTCCTGGCCTGGCCAGCACCTTCTCATGCCCACTTGTCCACAGACCATGGGGGTAATGAAGCTCCCCTGGGATGTCCGTGCCCCTGCAGGAAAGTGCCTGCTGTCAAGGCAACAGATGACCTTGCTCAAAGTACATCGCCATCTTCTGAACCAAGACCTTCGGTGTTGTCTCAGAGATTAGGGCTAGGCTTCATACACGGTGTCTCCTGGGATGATTGCCTATGCAACTTTTCTTCACATCTGCAACAGATGTGAGTGTGGTGCATCCACCACGTCCCATGCCATCCTCCTAGCTCCGCAGAATCTGCCAGAGGAAACACACCTGGGAAGACCTGCTGTGGGAGCAGATGGGCTGCCTCTAGTCCCGTGTCTGCAGACGCAGTGAGGGAGTGCCAGGAGTGGGCTGCTGATCAGGAGGAGTGCTGGGCTGATCAGGAGCAGGGAAAGGCTACCTGGGACCAGCTGGTGAGCCAGTACAGGGCCTCATGTTCCTCTCAGACCTCGGTGATGGAGCGCATGGCCTTGTGCATGGAGCAGGCTACCAGCCACCTCCTCACCCCCACCCCCTGGCTTCCCCTCCAAGCCCCCCCCAGAGGCCCCACTGAGGCCCCCGAACATGGGGCGATGGGACCTCAGGACAGCCAAAGCATACCAAGCTGACCAAGGCAGGTGCCACTCTCAGCCCTATCCCTGAGTCCCTCTCTCCCCCCGCCCCGATTTCAGGTTCTTTCCCCAGTCCCTCCCCTGTTGTATATCGCCCCCAAAACAGTCTTGTTTTTTCAAAAAAAAAAAAAAAGAAAAAAAAAAGAAAAAGAGAGGCTTTTTTATTTGTTCTGCAGGGGGGAGGAAAAGGTGGAAAGGAGGGTAGCGGAAGGGAGGGCTGAAGAAGGAAAGGCACAGAGGGAAAATGCAGTGTCCCCTTGTGGAGAGGCACAGGGGAGAGGCCTTGTCTGAAACTTTCCCTCAAAGCCTCCTGAATGAGCACAACCACTTGATGTGCTCTCCATATGGCACTAATTTCCAGCTGCTCATAAACCCTGGCCAGGTATTCAGCCTCCACCCCCCACCCTGGCAGGAAAGTCTCCCCCTGGCTCTCTCAAAGGTTGTGGAGCACAGAACAGGCCACCACTATGAAGGGGATGTTGTGCTCACTGAGGTCCAGGTGGGTGAGGAGATTCCTGAACCTCCCCTTCAAGAGGCCAAATGCACACTCCACCACCACGTGGCACCTGCTCAGCCTGGCATTGAAGTTCTCCTTTGTGGGGTCCAGGCTTCAAATGTAGGGCTTCATAAGCCAGGGAGCAAGGGGTAGGCTGTGTCACCCATGATTCAGATGGACATGTCCACATCCCCAACCCTGATGGTGCAGTTGGGAATTTTTAGAACAGGCAGGAGTTCCAGAAGATGCTGGCATTGTGTGTCTTCCCCAATCAGCTGATGTTGATATCTGTGAACTGGTCCTTTTGGTCCACCAGGGCCTGCAGCATCCATCAAGAAGTACCTCTTCCTGTTTATATAGTCTAAGGCACAGTAGTCAGGGGCCAGGATGGGGATGTGAGTACCATCTATGCCACCCCCCCTCGCAGTTGGGGAAGCCCATGGTGGCATAGCCATCCAGTATAGTGTCGATGTTGCCCAGAGTAACAACCCTCTGTAGCAAGATGTTGATGCCTTTGGCTACCTGCAGAAACACGACTGTGGATTTCCCCACACTGAACTGGTTCCTGACAGAGCGGTAGCTGTCCAAAGTGGCAAGCTTCCATAGGACAATGGCAATGTGCTTCTACAGGGGTATGGCAGGTTACAGTTGGGTGTCCTGTTGCCTAAGGGCAGGGTAACCATTCGTAGAGCTGCAGGAAGGTGGCCTTCTGCATGTGGAAGTTCTGGAGCCACTGCTGGTTGCCCTGTAGCTGCATGACAAAGCAGTCCCACCAGTCAGAACTGGTCTCCCTCTGCCAGAAGCAGTATTCCATGGTGTCCAGGGGGTTTAGGGGCATTTGCAGCAGCAGGAGTGCCAGGACCAGGGTGAAGGGGTCCTCTGGTTTGGACTGGTCATCTTCCTGCTGGAGCAGCATGCGGGCAGTCTGGACAAACTGTGCCATGAGGCGCAGCATGTGCCCATGAGCCTGGCACTGCATTGCAGCAGCTCCGGCTCCATGATGTCAGTGCTATGGCATCCACAAGGGCAACTAGAGAACACTGCATCCATTCAGTGTCCCACAAGTGGGGAGGCAGTGGAGGAGTGGTGTGTGAGAGGCAATCAAAGAGAAGAGCCCTTGAAAACACGTGTCTCAGCTTGCCTGTCCAAGCAGCCACAGGAAGTGTCTGCCCTCCTGGTGCCCTCCCCGGAGTGCTCTAAGTCTGAGGCAGGTTCCAATCAGTGTGGATGCGCTATTTAGAAATAATTCTGAGCTATTTCGATGCTCCCCTGAGTTATTTCAATTTTACTTATTTTACTTATTTCAAAATTATTTCTTAGCATAGACATGCTCACAGATCTATATAAAACATATGGACTGAAGAATAAACCAACTGTAACCTAATTTCTCTCTCCTTACTTGAAAGCACTGACAGCCAGGAATTATCAAGGTTCCTTTTCTTTCTGTAAGTGCTTTTTTCCCTTCTTTATTTTTGGTTATGGGTTTGAGCTTCTGATCTCTTCAGATATTGGCGGTACCTAGCTACTGAAAGCAGCAGTATCAGGATCTGATGCACATGGTGCAGATAACTGTGTGCAAACTGAGAAATCCTTATGGATTATGTTATTAGTAAACTGCCTTCCAGCAGAGAAAGAGATACAATGAAGTTGGTTCATTTCCATGAAGGTGCCATCCAACTCTTACAATTACAGCCCCAGGGAAGTAGAAACATTTTTTAAATGTAACGCTAAGATGCATTTCCTTTTATTGTAGTTGGACAGTGTTTTATTTTCCCTTCATAACACATGCATGAAATCATTGATTAACAGCAATTACCTAATCAAGTACACTGCATACACTGATGCTTTAGCTATGAATGGCAATATGTTAATAGGAACTATTTTTTATCTGGAGACTATGAGGACATAAACAGTTCATAAATATAATTCAGCTCTACAATATCAGACTGATGCATTTATTGATTTATAAAGCCACACAATTCAGCATTTATTCCCCAGAAATAAACAAGTAGAATTAAAAAAAATAGAATGTATTTTTAAAAATTTTAATTTGATGCACTATGGAGTATTGTCCGGGGCCAGCCCACATAATAAAATTTAGATTGTGGCATGAAGCAACACAGTAAAGAACAGAAAGAGGTGGGGATTCTTCCTGAAATACCCTGATTGCATAAAGGTGAAAGCAATCTGTGAGATCAGGTCAACATATCTCCCGGTCTTGGGCATTATCAGCTGGTGGGGTTGGAGGAGGGAGGTACCTATGTTTTTCCCCCTGTCCTCACTATGTTTCAAGTTATTTGCTCCAATGAAGAGCTGCTTGATAGTAAATCCAGCTCTCCCCTGAGGACGGGAGTGTGAAATTTTGTCTGACCTTATGAAGGTCACATAAGAGAATGCTTCTTCTTACATCCCACTGCATAGCTGCATAATATCCAATAATGATCCAGGTTTGCCCTGAGCTAATTAGAACAAGCAATTAGAGTCTGAGCCTATATCCCTTCTTTCTATTGGAATTTTGTGTCTGCAAAGACCATAAGTATGCTAAAAGCTACTGTTCTCTCCAGTTCAATGGGCCAGCCAACTGCTTCTACTCTTCTGTATTTGTGCATCGCTGTAGATGAGGTGAGGGTGGGGTGGGTAGCTATTCTACAGAACTTTCCAACATGTGAATATGGGAGGTCTCAAGCCATCAGACAAGAAGTAGCAGGTGACATGGGTTAAGAATGTAGACAAATCTGGTAAAGCTCAAGCTGCTGAGACCCAGTGTCTATACAGACAGAACACACAGATTGTTTCAATAGCGCTGTTAATTATCATACCTTAAAGATGTAGCTATAATACTGAACTAGATGGAGCGTACTAGATGGTGCATGTTTTTGAAACACTGGCTCCATATTAGGTTCAGTTTATGTGTGTAGCCATGTGCGTATGGAATGATCCGTACTGCCTTTCATGCAATTGTCATGTGATTCTGGCATGCACATGATCCTCAAATTAGAGCTCTGGTACAGTCACTGAGAATCGGACCTGGAGAAGATGTAACTTTCTCCTTTCAAAACCACAAAAGTTCACTCACAATTTACCCAGCAACTTGAGCCCTAGTATTCATTTTACTATGATGGTGCTCTGAGAATTACTTATTTAATATGTGCTAATATCCCATGGAATCTTCGCAGGAATAACTGACGGGTGTTTCTCCCTTGATACGTACCAATTATATTTAACAACAGCATAAAGAGTTTAGCTTCATATAAGAAAAATTATTATATCAAAATGTTTTGGGAAACACTGACAAAACTATTCTATTCTTTGAGAACAATTCTTTTCCAACTAAGTAATTCTAAAAAATGATGAAAATACAGAACTTACTAAGGGCATGTCTACACTAGCTTGTTAGTTCGAGCTAGGTAGGCAAATGAGGGCAACCGGAGTTGCAAATGAAGCCCTGGATTTAAATATCCCGGGCTTCATTTGCATGTTCCCGGGCGCCGCCATTTTTAAATCCCCCTTAGTCCGAACTAACTGCCCACAGCTAGACGCGGCAGTTAAACGTTAATTCGAGCTAACTCCTTAGTTCGAATTAACTGTTATTCCTCATTCCATTAGTTCTAATTTGAACCCCAGAAGATTGACTACGGCTGCTTCAATCTTATCTGTAGTGTAGACATGGCCTTTCGGACAGAGACTGTGCTTTGTTTTGGATTTACACAGCACCTGGGACAATGGGGTACTGAGCTGTGATTAGCACTCCAAGGTGCCATGGTAAAAATAAATAAATAAATAAATACCTTCATCCTCTTTGAGTCATTGGCATTCATCCCTCATAGGCTTCCATCTTTGACACTTTCCTCAAATTTTCTTTCCAGCCTTTGCTCTCTGCTACCAATTTGGTCCAGGGTCTGACCGATTTTTCAGTGATAAAATTGATGAACTTTCTCTTTGCCTCCTTTTCATTCCCCCAAACTTATTTCTGTCTCCTCCTCCACTATGCTTACCTCTGATTCTATGACCTCCATACTACTGTTTGTCTCTAAATCATCAGATGTCGCCTCTCCATTCTTCTCTCCCCTTGTCACTGATGGACTAGAGATTTTAAGTGGGAATAGGTCTGGCCTTCGTATACCTCATTAACAGCCTGTGATCTTGTGATGGGGTCTGTTAAAGGACAGTTGGAAGCAGCTGGAGAAGAAGGTGCTTGGGAAGGTGAGTATGGAGTGAGAAACTTGACACCATGAAGCTACAGAGGGTAAGAACTCTCCTTGAAGCTGCAGACATGAGAAGTCTATAGGAGAGTTTTGACATTTAAGGGGAACCAAGTAGGTATGAGAGGGGCCTGCTAATAGCTAGGGATTGAGTGGAACTTCGTTCTAAGGGGATTTTGAGTTTTCTTGTTGTTACCCGGAAGGCTGAGGTAAACAATTGCTGTGGGCAATTAATTAAAGCCTAATGTACCTCCCCCACAGAAGCCAGATCCGACCTGGTACCCGTATCTATCACCGGTGAACAGCTAGTCACAAATCAGGTCTGAGACGGAATTTAGGGCCAAACCATATATTTTAAGAAAATTGTGAACACTTATCAATCAACAAGAAAACAGTAAATGTCCCTCCCTAGCCTGGAAGAAAAGGAGATAGGAAAGATCCCGTATACAAAAGGGCTTATACTTAAAACACTGAAGGTGGCAATGGATGCCTGCGACCTTCTACCTCGCAGCTAATTGGAAGCCTTGAGGGAGGACTGCAGGGAGATCCCTTGAGGTCCCGATCAGGTCCGGTTCCTGAGTAAGTCCTTGAAGTCGATCCTCGCCTCTCCACATGGTGGACGTCCTCCAGATTCCTTATCACCAATCCTTCGGTTAGGTGAGGTCCCGTAGGTATAGAAATGATGGTACAGTCCCAGAGTCCAGGATCACCAGTCCCCAAAAATCCTTATAAAAAGGAGACTTCTCTCACCCTCAGGAGGGCGCAACTAGTGCTGGACCTCAGCAGCCTTAGCCAGGCCACGTGTGGATGGCACTCCTCGGGGTTGACAGACGAAGACAAATAACAACACAGCTACAAGCGGCTCGACGAGGACCAATGGATGGGTAGAGGAGAGCCAACCCGAACTATTCTTAGGGGAGGGTTTATAAAGACAGTAAGGCAGGAAACTGGATTAGTGAGTGGGGTGCAACAGAATAGGGTGGTGTGCATAGGGAAAAGGGTGCCGGGTGCATAACTTGGCTGCGCACGCACGGCATTGGTGAGGGGTGCACAGGTTTGGAGCCGTGTGCAGAGGCCAGAGAGTGGAGTGCAAAGCCTTCCTCTGGGGGTTTTGGTGGGAAGAGACACTGCTGAGGTGAAAAGGGATCAGCAGACTCCATTTTGAATTATAAACTCCATTTTTAAAAACACCAGCCTGGGTAACACTGTGAACTTTTGAGCAGGGAGAAGCATGTGTGGAGTTTATTAAGGAGCCTTGAAAGAGGGAAACTGAGGCAGGCTTCCTACAGAGTGACGCCACATTCCAAATGGGTTTTGAGAGGTGGTCTGCCCTCTGATACACACCCTCTTTAATTCTTCTTCTCCTTTATATACAGCAGTTCTCTTTCCTTTGTGATTATCTTTTTCTTTGGCATTCTCTTCTCTCCTCTCCTTTCATTTCTCTACACCACCTTCTCCTGAGATGAAGACTTTGCAACTAGTCTCCTACTTGTCAGAATAGTTTGGGGGAGAAGCAGGCCTGGAGGAGTTTAGACTTTCTGTGGGTGTGCTATGCCCTACTACATGCACACAGGTTCTTTAACCTGTTTATCCTGGCAAGCCAAAGAGTGGATCTGTTTATTCCTTAGGATTTGAGAGAGTGGATGGGCAGCCTGTAAAGTAGCCTGTTCAACATTTTTCAGATGCTTGTCTCTGGCATCATGGTGTCTGATGCGAAATGTTGTGATGCATATTGAGCTCTTGCCTTCCCCTTTGGGCCCTAGGATGGACTAGGTTGTTTCCCATAACTGCTTTTTTAATTTAGAAATGCATTTAAACAATCATTTTTTAGCTGAAACTGTTCATGTTCAATCCACCATGAAGGGAATTATTAAGTCAAACTCTAGTGTACAACACAACTGAATAATAAAATTAATGAACGAGAGGTCCATGAGTGGCTATTAGTCAGGATGGGTAGGAACAGTATCCCTAGCCTCTGTGGGTACGTCTACACAGTGTGGCTATTTTGGGATACTGGCGGTATCCTGAAATAGCTACCCTGTGTCTTAAGAGGTCGCCCATTATTTTGAAATATTTTTCGAAATAACGGGTGCGCTATTTTGGCATCCCTGTAACCCTTGTTCCATGAGGGTCAAGGGATGTCTTGAAATAGTGCATTATTTGGAAATAGAATCGAAATAAGATACACAATTTGCATAGCGCAAATTGTATCTTATTTTGAGTTTAGGGTGCTATGTAGACGCATCCTGTTTGTCAGAGGCTGGGAATGGGCAAAAGGGATGGGATCTCTTGATGATTATCTGTTCTGTTACTTCCCTCTGGAGCACCTGTCATTGGCCACTTTTGGAAGACAGGATACTAGGTTAGATGGACCTTTGGCCTGACCCAGTATGTCTGTTCTTATGAGTGGTATTAGCTAAAGCAATACTATTTAGGTAGAGGGATGAGATAAACTAACAGGTCTCCTTTTTGAATCCAGGAATACTGAGAAAAGGGAACTGGAATGCAAAATTGTAGCACTATGTGTACTTGTTAAATTAATTCAGAGATTTTACACTATGTGCACATTTTAGTGATCTAATACAACGCAGGGTGTAATTATATAATTTGCAAATGAAGCAGCACTGAAAATCCTCCAGAAGTTCATTTAGCTGTTCACAAAACTTACAATATTCTTGCATATTAGTTACACAAGCATTTTAGGTGTAATTAGTGTCATAGAATTTAAAATGTAACCAAACCTAGTAAGACAGCTGTGAAGACAACAGTACACTGCGATCCTGTAAAAATACTAAGAGCTCCCAAACACACAGATCTGGTGTTCTGTAAAGTAACAATGTCAGCAAAATTGTACTTTTCAAGATATTTTCAAAACAGAAACCCCGAAAATATGACTTTTCAATATTAGTTTTTCTAACTAGCTATCACATACATAGTCCTTAGTCCCCTCCTTCTGAGACCGTACAAGTGTATGGTAAATTAGAATTTGGCAACACATAAAAGTGAACTTAGTTCCTTACAAAGAAAACTTAGATCTGTGTTATAGTATCACCAATTATACTGGTGAAGTTACAGATCTGCTGACATTTAAGTTATAAAACACTTGTCTTCATTTGTGAACTAGTTCAGGAAAAGTAACAATATGTCTGTCTAAGATCAAACCCTTATTCACATTTCTAAAGATTGCGATAAATTCCTTGGATCCCTCTTCTAAATTTCCACTCTTAATAGGCCTCCTGATTTTTTAAATATTAATTTTAGGTCCTTCAATGACCTGCCAAACTCATTGGGGCTGAAGCTGTTCCTAAATTTCCCAAGTCCCCTAACTTCCCAGGTTGGTTTGGAAGATGATTGACAATTGTGAAGTACCCCTTCTTGGGAAAGACCCAGAACTTGTGATATGGGAAGACAAAACTTAGCAAAGAAAATACTGGCTATGCTGATTTATAATATTTAGTATGATTCATATTATGAATATTCTATGCCAATCACCACAACATCAAAATCCTTCCTTCTCTTAATAGAATAGTACCAAAGGGGCCATCTGGAAGTGAGGAAGAGGAAGCTGTGAAGCTACAGTTGATTTTTAGGTAGCACTCTAAGCCAAGGAAGGACATAACTGGGGATCTAAACAGCTAGTGATGTTTGTGAAAGTAGACATAAGAGATTGGAGAGAGATACTGAGAGTCAGTGATAGAGAGTTGGGGGTCATAAAGGCAACCCTGGGGCAGGAGAAGGCTGGGAAATTGACATAAAAGAAAGAACAGGTTAGGAAGAAAAAAAAGCATTCCTCAAAAGTTCATATCAATTAGTGCCAACCTTGGAGATGCAGCATACTAATATTCAGGTGCTTAGCAAAGTGAACCCCTTCAGTTGTGGTTTGTTCATCATTAATTTTCACAGATTTATAGTTATGCCATAATCAGGCTGAACATTATCATCATATTTCTCAGCCTAGGAGCAGATGCCTTTGCATCGAAGCATCTCTTTGTAGGGAAAAAAAGTCCTTGTTTTGTTTGCATGAGTTTAATGTGATGCTTAGTATAATTATAGCTCTTTATAGCATTAAAAAAATCTGTTTTGCCCCAGGGCTGTTCTGTGGCATAAGTAAGTAGTATTCTCATTTTACAAATGGGCTAAGAGAATTGGCAAGCCCAAAGAATGAACCGTTCATTGACCAGGATGGGAACTGAGCTCAGGCTTCGCACTGAATGTTTCTGCATCATACCACTTTAAGGTAATTTACTAATGTCACATGTTACTAGTTACTAGCTTCACCAAAGGTGGGGGCAAGAGGGAGTAAAGATGAAAAGAGGAAAGGGTGATTTGCCTTGATGCTACATTTTTTGTTAATGAGCAGTTAGGCCATGCTGATTTGTTTTTGAAAACCCTGTCCTATAAATATAAGTTTCAGCTACATTGTTGGTATTAAACAAATGCTAATTAATAATTAAATAATAATAGATGTTAAATCAAGTGTTTTCTTTTTTGGTGGAAGGGTCAGTTTAATAGAAAACTCATTTGGGCTTTGGCCTCACAAAGTAAATGAAAAGTAATTTTTCTTATTGTCTGAGGCACTGCATAAAGCTGGACATAATATTTATCCTAGCCCTTGGATACCTTCACGGGTAAAAATGGCTTTATTAAAAATATCATGACAATAACACTTAGTAGATGCAGAGTGAAGTACATTTCCACTGTGTTGAATAAATATTACCTAATTAATATCAAGATTAGTCAGTGGAAAAAAGATCTGCAGTTCTGTGAAATGCAATGGGATGATGCAAGAAATCTCGAGGGGTTCAACTATGTATACAGAATAGATGTGCACAGAGAAAGGCATAACGGGCAAGTGAAGGTGTATCAAAGAAGTTTTCTTTTCTTGTTTCCCATGCTAAGCAGCTGGCCATACCACATGGATTTGCTGATTTATAATATTTAGTATGATTCATATTATAAATATCCTATGCACATCACCAGGATCATGCCACAGCTTTATAATAATGTTCTCAAGAAAGAGTCATATGGATTATAATATTATACTGTATTATACAATGCAACATTATGTGATTAGATATGAAATAAAGAAAATGCGGGCTCATGAATGACAGTATATTCAATGGACAGGAACAGAGCCAGAGGAAACAAAATGTGTCAGTGACAAATAAGAGAAATACAGACTCAGGTGGTCCAGGCATTCCTTAGAAATATAATACAATATGAGCAAAGAGAGCCTGCAAAAAAGAGGCTCCAGTTTAGAACAAAAACAATTTCAAGTGCAGAGTCAAAAAACAAATGCTATCCAATGATTAGGAAAACAGACAAGTGGGAATTTTTTTAACCATTCTATAGTATGCTATCCTTCTATGGAATTATATAGAAGTTTCAGAAAGATTAACATTTCCTATTCAATGCTATAATAGGTTTTTAGAATGGTTCTCAGTCGTGCCTAAGAAATTCCCATTGAATTCTTTTGGTTTTATCTCTATTAAGTTCTAAACTATCTTTCTATAATAGTAGATTGTGCTTATTTTATTTATAATATTTAGGCACCAAGAAAGACCACAGACATTTATATTACATTTAACATTTTATTGAACAGTTTACGTAAGTTAATGTCTTTCTCAATGCATTTGTTTGATATACAAATTTGTCTTTCTGGTCTTCTGATAAAATATTAAACCCAATTGCTTTCAAAGACCTATTACTGCAGTATAATAATTGAAGTTGTTTATAAACATTTAGAGTGCCTAAGTGTAACATTATCTTCTATAATGATTTGTTGATTGAACTGGCAGAAGACAATGGATTTTGATTAGTGGTGGTGGCTCATTAATATGTATTGTTCTGTTTCTCAGTTTTGAACTCACTTACACCTTGCTGATTTGGAAGGGTGGGGGAAACTGTTTCTCTGCCATTATTATTGGTTCTGAATGGTTTTACGTAAGAGAAGGTAGTTTTATGTTTTTCCATTGTGTCAAGCCACTACTACCATTGACTAGAAACACAATCTATTCACTCATCTCAAACTCAGCGACAATCACCTTAAATTAACAACTAGTGAGCCACTGAAAGACACCCACCATAGAACATAAAGGTGGAAGAGTCTAGATCTTGGAAGTTAGGAAATGAGGGACAGAACATGGACTAGGTCTATCCTCTGAGCAGAGCTGAGTTAGTATCCAGATACACCCCCTTTCGAGGGTTAGACTTTACTGTTCATTTATAAACAAAAAAGCAACATAAAACTAAGTTGACTCTCTGAGTTTGGTTGCCCTTAGGGCTTTCCTTTCTTACACTTCTAAGAGAATGGGACCATAATTCTCTTTATGGGCTAGTTGGAGTAAATTGGACCCATTCTCCATCATGACTCAGAAGTTCTTATTATGACTCTGAATGCAGGATTTTCGCAGCTGAGCATAGGGTAACTCATCAGAAGAGCATTGCATAGAGCCTGCCACTCTGTTACAGGGGCCTATGTTCCTACATTCTGGAAGCAAGGTAAAAAACAGGGACTAAATTCACCGGTGCATAGAGATATGCTCTACTGAGATATGATACTATTCATAGTAGTCAGTTCTATGCCCAGGAGTGAGCATATTCAGACTCATGCACATCAGTAATAACTTTGATCATGCTGATGAGTATTATAGGCAGGGGGAGGCTGTGCCTCCCCAAAAAGCCTGGTGTGGCTGCCCCCACACTCTACTCCCAGGACACCTCCTGGAGATGGAGATGGCCATTCTACCTCCTGTGAGGACTCAGAGCAGCTGGTGTTGGAGTCATGCTACTCTCTCAGCGCTCAGACCGTGCCACCCAGGGCTGAGTGTGCTGCGGCGGAGTCACCAGGTGCTGGTGCTAGAGGCCATGGCCTGAGCGCTCTGGACTCCTACGGGGGAAGAGGAGGAAGACTGGGAGGAGCTAGCCTCTCCCAACAGTTCAGTCAGCAGCTGCCCATTTTTATTACTTGCCTGGGTTACTGCCAAAGAATAAATTTGGTCCCCATCCTCTCAGACATGGACGCCCCCTTAGCAGTGAGCTAGTGTGATTCCACTGTGCCAGGGGATCAGGGTGTATGTGTGTTGACACATGGCAGTGGGGCAGATACAGGCTGGAGACAAGGATTGCTCTGCTGGTAGGTTACATTTCTTTTCTTCACCCGCCATTTATTTTGACTAACTGGACTGTAAGGTGTTTGAGGCAGGGCTTGTACGTTAAGCGTTTCTGTAGTACCAAGGACAACGGGGCTTTGATCCTGACTGGCTAGGTATATTAGAGCCACTCATCTTTCCCCACTCCTGTGGTCACAGGTGGCAGAGATCACTGTTGCTTTCTATGAAACATGCAAGCCCTGCATTATCACCCCTCCCAGCCCTTTTACTTTTCTTGCCTTACTGTGGGCTCCTGGTGCAATATTGTCAGTTTTGTGGGGCAAGGACTTTCGTTTTTGCTTAAAATGCCTGTCCAGTGCCTGGCATCGTGGCACCATGATTCCCAGTATGTACCAGCTCTAGGGCTTACAACACTGTTTTGTAGCCCACAGAGAGGGTCTGTTGCTGTTCTGCAGCCTTGGGAAGGTTCCTGCTGCAGAGGACCTCAATGCCCAGCCCAGCTACTTGGGTTGGTTCTGGAGAGAGGATTTGCCCTTAAAAACAGCTCTACTGCTTGCCACAGCTGCATTAATTGTCTGAAAATAAAGTCAAACAGCAAAGTTGCAGTGGGCAGTGATAGACTAAGCTGAAGGGCTAGATCTAGAAAGAACACTGTGTAGATTTTCTTCTGTGTTCCACTGTTCATTTCTCTAACTCCACCCGGCAACAAGAGAAAATAAAGTCGGACAACAACATCTGTTACCCCTGCTGCTCTGAATTAAGCTAACTTAGTTTAATCATTTCACAAAACTAAAATCTATTGCTCTACCTCTCCAGGTGTCATCCTGATTTTTAAAGAGTGACACTTTTTGGTTCGGTTTGCTAAATCTTCTCATAAGCTATACAAAATCCTATGAATTATGGTGAGCTCTAGACAAATAACCTTTGAGTTCTCTTATGCCTGAATATAGTACTTGATCTGCTTTAAGTATTTCCACATCTAAAGGAAAAATCATACTTCCACCTTCTTTTTTTACATGTAATGCCTAATGCATAATAATGGCCAATTATATGGAGCAGGTGGGAGACATTTGTTTGAAGATTTTGGTTAAGCAATTGCTTACGGCTTTGGAGGAAGTTATGGGTTTTCATATGGTGGTGGGATGTAAGAGAGAGATTACAAAATGATTTTGATTTTGAAGAGTTGGTTTGTATTCTGTCATTTTTTCAGCCTTAACACCCATATCTGCAAGTTTTGCTGAACTTAAGGGTGATACATATTCCAGTCAAGTTGCACAACAGTAACCTAAAACTTAGTTCCATTGAAAAAAAATGGTAAATGTCTGAATTCATTCTTCCAGAAAGTGAAGTACCAAATTTAACTTTCAAATGAGTACTTAAGAACCTGACCAATAAGAGTAACTAAAATGGTTTATATATTATAGTGATTGGCCTTTATAAACAAACTAGCCAATTAGCCCGTCATAAGACCGGATTTTCAGGTCCCTCCTCCACGTCGGTCTTCTCTCCTGAGCTCTCTCACTCCGTCTCTCTCTCTCCTCCTCCTACTGCCTCCCCTCTCTCTCTCAGCTCTCCTCCGCCTTCTGCCTCTCTCTCCGTCTCTTTCTTTCTCCTGCCTCTCACTCTCCCTTTCTCTTCTCCTCCTCCTCCTGCCTCTCACTCTCTCTCCGCTCTCCTCTGTCTCCGTCAGGGATGCATGAGCAGGGCGGGCAGCACCCTGGGATCTGCACGTGCCCGGGTGAGTCCGGCTCCCCGCCGGCCGATTCCCTCCCCCTGCCCCTCGCCAGCCAGTTCCTCCTCCTGATTTCCCACAGCCAGCCTCGCTGCCCCTGACTCCCAACCCTGACCAGCTTTGCTTCCCACCAGCCGCCCCTCCCCCATTCTCCCCTGGCCAGCTACTGCTGCCTTTGACCCCCCCAACCCCCCAGTTCTGCTTCCCACCCCAGCCAGCCCCACTCCTCTCCCGGCCGGTCCCTCCCCCCTCCTGCCCCCGATCAAGGGTGTCCATTTTTTTTACACCCTACCCCAGTGACGTACATGGCCAGGTGGTGGGGCCATGTATGTCACCGCCCCTCCCTCTTCCCCTCCCGCCATGGCACTCGGCTGAGTGCTGTGCACTCAGCTGGGCCACCGCAAGGGAGCGCAAACGGCCGCTTGTGCTGCTTGCTCCCCCGCGGCGGCCCAGCTGAGCGGTGTAGCACTCAGCCGAGCGCCACGGCGGGAGGCAAGAGCGCCCCCCAGAGGCGAGTCTGTAACACTAGAGCATTACAGACTCACAGACCTTGGGCTACTATATATATGATATGTTAGATAGTCATCTAGAGATATCTATAGAGCTATGGTAAATATGTAAATAAAATTAGCTGGAACTTTAAATATAAATATAATTTTACCTTTCAATTATGCTTTGCAAGTTTAAACATATTTTGAATATATAGATTTTAGCTCTTCAGCTGTATTTTTTTTTCTTTCTCATAATTTATTTGCCAAAAGAACAAAATTTACATCTTCACCTCAGGTTTATAGAACTTTGAATTCTAACAGAATGTTTTGGTAGATTATGAATGTAATATTTACCAAGTTAATGGTTTAAAAACACATCTGTTATAGCTGCCCATTTTCGGTAGATTAACAAACCCAAATTTTTTAAAGAAAACATTCTGTTTCATGTTATATTTATATAGTAACAAAGAGTGTTTTACAGTAAACAACAGTTGTAAGCCTTCTTATGCTGATATATTGACATTGTTTATTACTTTTTTTGAGACGCACATCATTTTATCATTCAAAAAGCTTATTCCTGTCAAAATCCTCCTGCTATCTCTGAATTTTGTGTAGCGATTTTTCTAATAGCTATTTCCAAAGAAGTTTTCACAATAAACATTTCCCAAGTAAACTACTCCACAAAAATTAGAGAGGAAAAAGCTGGGCAATCACTTAGTTAACATGAAAAATCACAACTTAAAAATATTTAAGCAAATCTCAAGTTCTTTATTTTTTTTTAGTAATTAAACCAGTGTTTTAACAAAATAAAACAAAACAGAAGTTTTCTGAACTGCTACCTAAAATAAATTAATGTAACCTCTTTTTCTAGGTTTTTAACTGTACCCACCAACATTATATTTTTTCTGATCACTGGAATAACTTTTTACCAGCACCAATATTACAGCAAATAAAAAGACTACCATAGTATCCAAGTGAAAAGTTGTCAAGCAAGAGTCCACTTCTAAACCCATTGAAGCCAATGGCAAATTTCTCTGTTGACTTCGGTGAGCTCCAGATCAGGCCCAAAATTTGCACCTCTCCCCATCTGATAAATGTAACTTCTAGTGTGTGCGTAATCCAGTTGAAGCCAATAGAATTTCCCCCATGCTCAAATGCTTTGCTGGGTCAGTATCAAATGAGTAGTTTCAGAAAACATGGATGACTTTAGAATTACCACAGATAAATAGAAAATCTATCCAGATCCAATGAGATGTGGCTTTTCCAAGTCAGAAAAATATTATCTGAACAGCAACACATGGACTTGGTATAGAACATTTATTGAACTAAAGTGAAGAAACAGACAAGCAAGTACCTTTTTTTTTCTGGTATGGTCTTTATTTATGCTACAAGCTCAGCTAACAGAAACCAGGCCCACAGACTGTAAGATTCTGGCTATAGGTATCTTGGCATAGATTCATAGAACAACACCACAATTTATAAAGCCTGAGTCTGGCACCTAGACTCCATGAACAATGCATGGGGGAAAAAAAGGGGCTTAAGAATGTGATCCACAAAAGCAAGCATGCTAAGCAGGGAACTGCCTTTACCAAGTAATGAGAGATGCAGATCAGAAGGCTGTAAGCTAAACCCTGCCCCTTTCAGAGAAAGAAGCACTTAAATTCAGTGTGCAAGGTGACAGCTACCTCTGCTAACAATCCATTGCTAGGAACTGATCTGCTGGAGCTGGATCCCTGAGATGCCTAAGTAGTTTCTTGTGAGAATGAGTTAGTGCTTGCATCACTCCTCTGATAATGGCCACCAGAGTAAAACCTATGATCCCCCAGTTTATGCATTGTACTGGGATATCGACAGGCATCCAGAAGCTTAGAGGGAGGCAGCAGTGTGCATGTCTGGAGGCAGAAACTTAAATACATAGAGAAATTTTACAGCCAAAATACAGGTTATGTCTACAATTGATGGGTCCATATTTGCACCACTAATCCAGACCTCAACTGCTTCTCTCCATGGCTATGCTCCTCTTTCTACTTGCACTGACTTGATGATATCTAGCACAAGAATG
This sequence comes from Pelochelys cantorii, assembly GCA_032595735.1. NCBI lineage: Eukaryota > Metazoa > Chordata > Testudines > Trionychidae > Pelochelys > Pelochelys cantorii. The sequence continues at coordinate 69,857,127 of CM064326.1, read as the reverse complement.
TGTATGTGAGCCAGGAAATCCTATCCCTCATTAGTACTATACACATAGGCAGCAAATGAATTTAGGTGCTTACACGGGGGACAGCCAAACAGAAGTTTTGTGGAGTGGAATGACACTGAAATCTGGGGTTTAGATGCCCAAGTATCTCTCTGATTCTAGACTCAGGCCATCTTGTCGAGCATTTGCTATACATCCTAATCCACCATATTAAAAAAAAGACAAATATAGTAATAATGATGAAAAATGTGTCTTAGGTGTGTCTGCACAGCACAGTTATTTTGATGCTATTTCAAAATAACAATGTAAGCATCTACACAGCAATTTCAAAATAATGGATGGCTTATTTCGAAATCTGTAAACCTCATTCCATGAGGAATAACGCTTATTCCGAATACAGCTATTTCCGAGTAGCGGCTCCACTGCTGCTATTTTGAAATAGCTCCTCCCCAGGGCCAAAGTAATTACTCCCCTTTGCCTCCTAGGGCTCTATTTGAGGTAGCACATCCACATTAGGGAAGCTTGCCTTGGACTATTTTGAGGCTTCTCTGCAGTGTAGACATGCTATTTCAAAATACTCTACTTCAGAGTATTTCTTCTGAAATAGCTTATTTTAAAATAAGCATGCTGGGTAGACATAGTTTAGGGCCATGAGTAAACAAGTTCCAGAAGGCAGATATCCACTTTCTGTTTCCTTGTTGGACATTGTATTAAATCCTGAACTGATTTAGACTGTACAGATTTTTTTTCCAGTTGTAAGTTAATGTTCTTCCTCCTCAAACTTATCCGTGCACAAAAGGCCTTTCCATTCACTTCTCTATTTTAAAGACATTTCAAGTGATAAAGGAAAAAATCAGGGGTGTACTCTTAGTTACTAATCTCTTTGACAGGAATTATTGGCTGTTGCCCTGAGGTGTGGGCTTCTAATGCTATCTACTCTACCAATTCTTTTATTCTTAATATGTACTGAACAATTCAAGGAGCCCACATTTCACTATCATTCTCTATATTTTTTTTCATTGGCGTCTGAATTAATGTTTGGAGAATTTTGCAAACTTTTGAGAATGATTAAAAAGGAACCTGATAATACTGCTTAAAGTAAGGTTGCAAAAATTCATCCCAAAATTGATGTACTCATCAAGACAAGTCAAGATATAGTAAGGAATAAAGAACTTTCATTTTACTGTTTTATCTGGCTGATTAACTTGAGCAAAATCTGGTCAATGAAGTGTTAGATTTGTAGGGCATGAAGTGACAATTGCATAACTGACATGCCATTAGCAACTGTGCTGGATTATTTCCCATTGCTTGAACAGGTGTTGGCTGCTATGTAGCTCATCATTGCTTTGGAATGAGTCATTTTGCTTCTCAGTTCTTTTGGCTGGCTGAACCTCTCCATTTGCTGCTCTGTGCACGTAGGTGTAGCGTCGACTTGAGGTCACATGCTTGAAACCACAGGCATCACTAAACAATGAACACTACGGGAGAAAGCTGAGCTCCATTATTGAAAAATTAGCCAATAAGGAATTCCGTAGTGAGAAAAGAGGCACCTTGTTTATCACCTTCTTGCAGGATGTGGATGGCAAGAGTAATATCACCAGTAAACATGTCAAATAGTCAACTACCATTACGTATCTCTGTGCATTGTACTTGCATGATTTTGCAGTTATCCTCATACTTGGTCCATCAAGCAAAGGAGCTGGCAAAGTTTCTTTGTGCTGAATAGGTTTTAATACTTGATAATGCTCATAAGAAGTCCCTGTATTTTTAACACTAAACTGATTCCTTAGCACAAGGCTGCCATTCTGGCTCATTCTAAACATTAGCTATAGTCGTAAGTTTGATTTAAAATCTCGCCATTGGTATTTCTGATATAGTTGCAGATGAATGCAAGGTTAAGAGCCTGCTAGCAATATTCCTTTTATCATGGACTGCAGATAATGTAATTTTAATTAGCAATTGTTTATACAGTGATTTGAACTTGTAATGGAGTAAGTATTACTGTGTTATTTTTATTCAATCAACAAATATTATGCTTAGGCCACACTTTCTAATGAAATTATGTAGATTGAATTATCAATATTTTTTTCTAAAAGTATCTGTTTTTCCTAGAAAATTTAGATTTATTTTTGGAAAACCACACAGAAATCCACTATTTTAGGAAAGATGTTCTATAAGTCATGCACATCCTCAGCCTGAGAGATGAGCTGATCAGATCTCAGAGGAATAAATATAGAGACCAAAAAGATTTGACTAAAGGAGACAATACAAGGCCAGGGAGGTGATCAAGGCTGGGTCTTTTACACCTTGTGGAATTTATGCCCTGGGGTTAGAATTGGTTATGTGATAGAATACACATAGGGTATGTATACACTACAGTGTTATTTTCAAATATCTTATTTCAAAATAGTTAATTTGAAAAAGCTTATTTCAAAATAACGCATCTACACACAAAATGCATTTTGAAATAGCTTTTTGCTATTTCAAAATAGCGCGTCCACACTGAGTGGACACTGAATCGGATTTAAGGCTGGCTGGAACCAAGTCCGGCAGGGCATCAGGTCAGGAGTTACTTTGTGTGGCTGCTGCCTGAGGCTATCTGAGTCCTGTGCTTAAAGGGACCCCCCCGCCCCGGACAGCTGGTTCTCAGGTTTCCCTGCTTGCTTGCCTACCTCGATGAGGGACAGCAAAGCATTTTGTCTCTGCGTGCTCTGGTTGCCCTCACTCGGGACACCACAGCACTCTACAACATGCAGCCAGAGCTTCCCCTGGGCACTCTGGTGCTTCTCTTGGATGTGTTGCTGTGAGCCTGGCTGCACTTTCTGCAGGCTTCCATCTGGGAGGTCCATCAGGGGCTGTCAGTATCCAGGAGGCCCTGCAGGAGAGCTTCCACCCTGAGGAGCACTAAGAGCCTCCTTGGTCTGCCCCAGTGGGGGCTTGTGCCTCATTCCTCCCTCATATCCTTCAACTTACCCTCCTTAAACCCCCTTCCTGATGTAAAATAAAATACACGTATTGTCATGAACACAAACTCTCTTTATTTAACCAAACAGTGGGGAGGAATGGGTGGGGAATGAAACTCTGGTGAGACTGGGGAAAGGAGGTGGAAGAGGGGAAGAGAGAGGGTGGGAGGGGGACGGGGAAACCTGGGAGGAGGGAGCTGGAAGGGGGAAGCAAGGGGAAGAAGGGGGAGGGGAAGCTCAGGGCTCAGGGTTAGGGTTCTCGCCAGACCACCTTGATTTTCATGAGAACCTGCTCCTGGGTTCGCATGTGGCCTTTGGTGGCCAGGCTGGCAGCTATCCTGCCATAGACGGCTGTGTTCCTCCATCTAGTGCAGAGATCATGGACGTTGGGGGAACCCCCCCAAACCTGAATAAGGTCCATGTCTCCACCCTGGACCAGGAAGGCACCCACCTTCTCTGGGCCCTGGCAGGCTCCTAGGGAGCGGTGGAGGGCTGGCTGCCAGTGGCTTTCTGGCTCATGTTTTGGGGCCACTGGGTCAGGGGAAGTGACTGCTGGCTCTGGACTGGCAGGATTGGAGCTGACAAGGCACTGTGGCCAGAGTCTACCCCTTAAAGGGCTCTGGGGAGGGAGGGAGGGAGAGGAGTGTTTTTGGTTGAGGCCAGAGTGGCCACCAGGGCACCCTGGGAATGCTGGAGGCCCCCTATTTTGATATAAGTGTCTACACCGTACTTATTTTGCAATAGCTATTTTGAATTTGGCATTATTCCTCATGGAATGAGGTTTACCAAAATAAGCCCTCCGCTATTCCGATTTAATTTTGAGATAACAGAATGGCTGTGTAGACGCTAGGATAGTTATTTCGAAATAACGACTGTTATTTCGAAATAACTTTGCTGTGTAGACATACCCAAGGGAATAAGGGTATGTCTAGAATACATGCTTCTGCCGACAGAGGCATGTAAACTAGGCTACCCGACATAGTCAAAGAAGCCAAGATTTAAATATCCCCAGATTCATTAAGATAAACATGGCCGCCGCGCTGTGCCGGCTCCGCTGATCATACATTTAGCTAGGGCTCATTTGAGACGAGGTTTACAGGAGCGGTTGACAAAGGCTTCCCTGTCGACCGATCCGCGTCTTGACTCACGCGTTGTGCCGACGATCAGCAGAGCTGGCACAGCGCAGCAGACATGTTTATTTTAATGAAGCTGGGGATATTTAAATCCCGGCTTCTTTGACTATGTCGGGTAGCCTGGTTTACATGCCTCTGTTGGCAGAGGCATGTAGTCTAGACATACCCTAACTGCCCTCCACCTTTCATAACATTAGGTCCATTTAGAAATGTATCCTCTAGAACAGTGAACTGGTACCAGCTCTTGTGCTCTTGTGAATGCAGGGGCTGTGGATGTGGATGAACCTTACACACGTTATATGAGGAAAGAGGGAAGCTGGCTTCTTCCTTTCTTCCCTTTCTGCCACAACAGTTATCTATCTATCTATATATATATATCCTCAAATGAGCCCTAGCTAAATGTACATGATAGGGCGATGTTGATTTGAAAATATAGGGAGCTACAGTTTTAAAATATATGGTGTGTTTAAAAATATTGATTGTAGTTTCAGTATATGTATCAAGTTTTCAAAGAGTGGTCTCCGACCTTGCAGCAAAAAGTTTTTTTCATTCCAGGTTAAGGTTTATTAAAAATTAAGTTCTAGACTATCTATTTCTGTTGTCTCAGGGCAAATGTTGATTTTTTTTTTCAATTTGCTGGTATGTTAAGAATTCATGACAGAGCAGAATTAGTATCAAGACTGAATTTTTGTGCTCTAGACTCTCGGTTTGATAGTATGTTTTCTAATTGCTAATACTTAGTCAGAAATAGAAATGTTTTTCTCTCCCCATAACATGATTTTTTCTAGAACAGAGTATTTTATTATGATCCTCAACTTTCTAAAAAAAATGTGGTTAAGTACAGTAGGAGAAGTAGTGAAGTCCTTCTGCAATGAACCTTTAGTTCAACGGCAGAGCAGTTAGGGGCTTGATTTTAAACTTTCCAGCTTTCAAACCATGTTTAATAATTAAATGCCTGTTTAGTGTACAGTTCATTAAACCTCTAAAAATAAATTATTAGCTTTACTTTTGCCCCAAGTTTCAGAGACCTCTCTTATTTGGACTTCAGAACAACAGTTTTTCAGCAGGGAAATCTCACTTCCAAAGTACTTTCTTTTTGTAAAACTTTCCATTTCAAAATAATTGTTTTGACCTGGAGAGAGATGTAGGTCTTTGAATGTAGAAAGTTTTATAACGAAGGTACCAGAGGGGATTTTGGTACCTTGCATTGACTTTCTGAAATGGATAGTGCTTTATGCTGCAGTTAATGAATCTCACCGCGGAGCACTGGGTGAAATGCTAGAGCGTAAATGAATTGCATGGAGCAAATGTGTTGGTTTCAATCACACTAGGTGAATGAGTTAGAATATTTCCCTTGCTGAAAGGGAAGTAATAACCTCAATTAATGTAAGGGCCATTAGACAGGAACAAGCAGAGGTGCCTAGTAGTTTATATTACAATACTGCACTCTGTAGTTTCATACCTTCTTGCTGAGGGTTTGTTCCATTTCTACAACTCAAAGGGACTGGCTTCTCTTCAGGCAGCCAGTCATTCTTCAGTGAGGAGGAATCCTCGAGTAGCATAACACTAACACAACAAACTGCGTACTATATCTCTCAGCTCCTGTTCTGGTGGGCCCTGAAAGAGTTAATATTGGACTTCTCATTAGTTCTGTCATTTCTATCATTGCTTTAAACTTATTGAAACACAACAGGCCCCTCAGTGTTCCTTGTTCTTGTCTGCGCCAGAACAGCATTTGTCCTCTATCCTGTTATAGGGAACTTGTGGGAGGCCTATCTTGGAGAGGCTGTGTAGCTGGAGCACTGCTGAGTGATAATACTTCCTGGAAGAGCTGTTCCTGCTAGCACAAGGTAGAGAAACTTCAGAGCTCTAGTTGTATTATTTGCAATCACTTTCCACTTACTTAATATGCAATACCCTATAAAAACCTAAAAAGAATATATAATTATATTTTAGGTGCCTGTAGTATTTGACATTTGCCTGAGAATGAATGTCATATTACTCTGTTGCAAAACACAAAAAGTTAGTGGGTTGTATTTAGAAGAACTAAAACGAACCAGGAGACAGAATCAAATTATTATAAAACCACATAAGGTCTTTAATTCTCCATTTACATTCACATTGTATGAGTATCAGGGGCATGGCAGAGAATATAAGAGCATAGCAAGAAAAATGAAAAAGGGAATTTTCTACTGATGTACCTGGGGTCCCAGCAGACACATGAGATTTCGTATATGCTGCTTATAACAGGAGGGCAAACAGCTATTTTCTAAGCTCATTGGGGTAAGGTCCATCTTTTTGTTCTGTGTTTGTACAGCTCCTAGTATAAAGAGAGTTTGATCCATGAGTGAGGCTTCTCTAGGTGCTACCACAATAGAAATACATAATAAGGTGAATTAAGGGGCAGAAGTGGTTACATTGCATGTCCTCAGCTGCATTCTAAGTTGAGGTTATATGAAAACATGAGACTCACCATTGTACCACAATTTAAAGGGAAATTTTACAAATTCCTTTTATTAGGGACTGCAACAGTTTGCCTTCCTCATCAAGACAGATTTCTGTGATGAGATGGGGCAAAGCAGACCCTATGCTGCTTGTGGGGGAAGACCAGTGACTTTTACAGAATCCTAGATTACTAGACTGGAAGGGACCTTGAGATGTCATCAAGACCATTCCCCTGCCCTCACAGCAGGACCAAGCACCTCTAGATCATCACTGATCGATGTTTATCTAACCTACTCTGAAATATCTTCAATGATGCAGATTCCACAACCACTGTAGGTAATTTATTCTAGTGTTTAACCACCATGACTGTGAGGACGTTTTTCCTAATGTCCAGTCTAAACCTGCCTTGCTACAATTTAAGCCCATTGCTTCTTGTCCTATTGTCCTACTTTTTTTTTCTCCCTCCTTCTTGTAACACCCTTTTCGGTATTTGAAAACTGTTATCATGTTCCCTCTCAGTCTTCTGTTTTCCAAACTAAAAAAACCCCCAAAACCAGTCCTTTCAGTCTTTCCTCATAGGTTATGTTTTCTTGTTATACCCTTCCAGCATGACTGTGAACCATTAATACCTACTCTCTGAGAATGGTTATCCAGCCAGTTAAGCACCCACTTTATAGTAGCCCCATCTAGGTTTTATTTCCCTAGTTTATTGATAAGAAGGTCATGTGAGATCATATCAAATGCTTCACTAAAGTCTGGGTATACCACATCTACCCGCTTCCCCCTTAGCACAAGACTTGTTATGCTATCAGAGAAAACTATCAGATTGGTCTGACATGATTTGTTCTTTACAAATCCATTCTGGCTGTTCCCTATCACCTTATTATCTTCTAGAAATTTACAGAAGAATTCCTTAATTATTTGCTCCATTATCTTTCCTGGCACAGAAGTTAAGCTGACTGATCTCTAGTTTTCTTGGTTGTTCTTTATTTCCCTTTTTATAGCTGGACACTATATTTGCCCTTTTCTATATTTCTGGAATCTCTCCTGACTTCCATGATTTTTCAAATATGATAGCTAATGACTCAAACCCCTCTTCTATCAAGTCCTTGAGTATTCTAGAAAGTATCTCTTCAGGATCTGGTGTCTTGAAGATATCAAATTTATCTAAGTAATTTTTAACTTGTTTTTTTCCTAGTTTAACTTCTAAACCTACCCCAGTTTCAACTATAATTCACTATGTTAGGCATTCAGTCACCAAAGTTCCCTCTAAGCTTCACGGTGGCATGGCCCCACAACTGCTTAATGAGCCCCGCCAAAGGGCTCAGGGTTGCCATGCACAAATGTGCATAGCTGGGGGAAGGGCACTTCTCCCTCAGGTACAGCAGCAGCTCCCTGCTGAGGACAGAGCAGCGAGTCTTTCTCAGCTGGTAGGAATGCATCATTAAGTTCATTAAGCAGCTCTGGGTCCGTTCTTCTGCATAGCTTAGAGGGAACCTTGACAGTCACCATAGACATTCTTGATGAAAACTAAAACAAAGAGCTTGTTAAGCACCTCTGCCATTTCCATGTTTTCTGTTATTGCGTTTCCCTCTTCATTCAGCATTGAGCTTATCCTATCCTTAGTCTTCCTCTTGCTTCTAATATATTTGTAGAATGTTTTCTTGTTACCCTTTATGTCTCAAGCTAGACTGAGCTCATTTTGTGCCTTTGCCTTTCTAATTTTGCCCTTACCAACTTGTGTTATTTGTTCATGTTCATCCTTTGTACTTTGACCTAGTTTCTACTTTTTGTATGACTCTTTTTTGATTTTTAGATCATTTAAGGTTTCCTGGTTAAGCCAAGGTCATCTCTTGCCATACTTTCTATCTTTCCTATTTCCTCCTTTCCCTTTGATAAAGATATGAAAGAGGAAGATTGTTGACAGAGGCTTATTGATTCTATGCACAGCTGTGTAGTAGTCTTCACACAGATGCTTTAATAAATTTAGGGCAGTGCGTCCAAATAAAAACTCCCTCTGGCATCAATGAGAGTTTTGCACGGTTAACAGGGGGGCCGACAATCTCCACTGGCCTCTGGGCAAAGTGTGTGTGTGGGGGGGGGGTGCCATGCTCCCAGAAGGGGTGCACTCTTGGGAAGAAGGGATGGGGCAGGGCAGCCAGCCCTCCATGATGACTGGAGTGCGGTGTCTCCCTCAGCCCTCATAGCCATCCAGAGTGCTCAGTATTCCGGCAGCAATTTAAAGAGCCCAGGACTCCATTCGCCGCTGTTGATGTGGTAGCAGCAGCTGGGAGCCCCAGGCTCTTTTGAATCTCTCTGCCCCAGGGCAACTATCCCCTTTGCCACCCACTATTGGCAGGCCTGAGGGACAATAAGAAGAATATATGGGCCTTAAAACAAATGGGGAAAGGAAAGATTTCTTTTCTCCATGCCCAGCTGTAGAGAAAGAAAAAGCATGAATGAAGTAATCTGAGGTCATGAGAGTGACAAGTGAGATAGAAAAAGTTTGTTTCAAGTGGTATTATTTTGGATGCTCAGTTTTTTAGTTTGTGCCTCTAAACACTGCCAGGAGACTGAAGGAAGACCTCCTAGGACATGACTACCTCTTTTAAAAATAATAAACACATTGATTTTTCCCTCTCCATTTTTCTTTGTGTTTTATGCAGCTAATGTGTAGGAATAGAGACGATCCCCCTCAGCGATGTTAATGACACAAAAGGTTCATTATTTATTTTAGTTGTAAGGGTATGAGGTTGTATTTTTGTTATGGTACCTTTTGAATACTTTGGAAGCTTCATGATTTTGTAGCAAGTGCTCTGGGGCTCTGCTTCCCTCTGATGTTCCAGAACCCTCTACCAATGCCAGGTGTTAAGAAATAAATGTGAACAAAGTTTTACAGTTTCCCAGGGGGATGACCTTTTCATTGTTAGTGTTCAAACGCTCTGGTGATGAGCCATAGAAATGCTAATAAATAACTACTGAATTAATTATAACTTCTATGTGAATGGGACTTTTAACATTTTCTTTTACCTGCAAGCACATAACCATAATTTCTCTGGAGATAAACCATAAAAACCTAACACCATAGTTTGGTGTTTGTAAACTTCCCACCTTCTGAAAACTAGAGGATGTAATTTGTGTAAATAGTTCTCAATTGGCCCGTAAAATGTTTTCTTCCTCAATCACTTGGACTCACCAATGCTAGAAGCTATAAATTCTCGGTGTGGACACACAAATAGGGTTTGCACATGAAATTCTCCTTTTTGTACACACAGGTGATGGTTGGAAAAAATCTGCATATATGTGACTGCGTGCACATAGTTCTGCATGTACAAATAGAGGCCCTATTTACAAAGTCTGACCTGGATTGTTAATTTCTGCTCACTACAAAATACAGTCAAATGAAGACTGTGTAACTACCTGAATAAAGCATTGGCTGACATTTATGAAAGTTCTGACATTTTTATATATCAGGAAATGCTTGAAGCTGAGTCATACAATATGGATACTTCTTAACAACGAAGTATTTGGGAGAAATGTCACTTCATCTTATGAAAGGGAAGCTATATAATTAACTCCAGTGTGAAAAATAAGGGCCAGATCTTGGCATAAAGCCAGCATGCACAAAGACAGTGAAACTTAGCCAGATACACTGCTAAATGCATTGAATCATTTTAAAAACTCTGGGGTGGCAGGTTATGGTATCATATGCTGGACCATATGCATACCATGATTTACTACTGTTCTGTCCATTGAGTTACACCAGCAAAAAGTTTGAAGTAATGTGGCGATGAATCAGGCCCAAAGTGCTTAATGGTAATAAAATAGTCACATATTCACTGCAAGTATCATAGTAAACTCTTGGAAGATATTTGGCCAATCTCAGTTTTCTGCTTGTTTGTTTTGTTTTGTGGGTGTGTTTTCACAAAATGCCAGTGCATGCCCCATTTCACTGGTCATGTCTGTCTGCGAATATGCAATGGCTTGTCCCTATCTCCATGCCCACATCCCCGGCACTGGTTCCTGCTTGCTGATATTGCCCACTTATATACCTACTCCTGTCTCATTCACCTTCACAAAGGCAGCACTAACTGAGGGTGGAATTTGGATTGGACTTTATACCTTTATTTCACTGGCACACTGAAATGAGTTTAAACTATGAGAGATGTTTATATAACACAATGCAAAATGCTGATGTGAATTCAGTGAGCAAGATAGTACCAGTGCTACAAATTTATTGTTATATAGTGTGTACATGGCATCGAAAACAAAATGAAAAGAAGCTTGACGTAGCACTTTGCCTTTTTTACTAAAGAAGTGAGTGCAAATGTCTTGGTTAAAGGATGGGGAATAGAAGCTAGGTCATGTGACTATACATGTGTACATATGTATTGTGCCATAACCCCCTCTCCCATTTTCCACATATGAAACCCTGAAGCACCTTCCTGAAAGGCAGTCTAGTGTGTGAAAGCGAGCATGCATCAAGGGTTTGGGTAACATGCCTCCACTGTGACATGCCTTCATACCACTTCTAGAGTGCACTGTGACATGCCTTCATACCACTTCTAGAGTGGGAAAAGGGGACATTCCAAATAATGGCTATTAATAGCTCTCCCAGATCATACTCACAAAGCAATGACTCCAACAATTGCTCCAGGAAAGTCCTAGCACATACCTATGCTACAGTGAGCTGGACCAGCTGCTTCCCAAAGTATAAAACCTGCAATAGGGAGCAATGGGCTCTTAGACAGGAAGAGGCATTCCTGCAAAAGGTGATGCATGTCTGTAAATAAGATACCATTCATGTCACATCTGTATGCGCCTTGTTTTCCAACTATGATCAACATCATTCTTCTCAAAGACTAGGGATGGGGTAGAACACTGGGCCGATTTCTTAAAGTCTGGTACCATGGAAATACAAACAATTTCATCCCTCTGTAACCTTGATTTATGTATTCCCAAAATAATACCTTAAAGTTAAGGTATAGGGAAGCACCAAAGTGAACTCTTTAAGGATTGAGCCTCTGAGATGGTTACATATATTTTAGTGGAGGACTGTGAATAGCATGCTTTAATTATGTCTTCTTTTAAAAGTCTTTAAGTCCAATACTCATTTTAAGTAAGTATTAATGACTTTATTTAAGGAATTAAATACTTTATATAAAATAAGTAATTAAAGCAAACAGGCATTGCAATATATTCATACACTTCCTTTATACTCGCATTCCAAGATGAAATGTTGAATCAAGGCATGATCAGCCCCTGCTCAAGAAGAATGGGTATACAATCCTTTCTCTAATTGTACCTTGATGATGGATGAATGCACTAATTTAAAATTAGTGTGCTATTCTATTTATAATAACACCCCTTACCTAATTGGCATTCAGCCCACCTTTTCATATCTATATTTCTGCTCCCGGGGTTAAGTATTTTCTATTTTCTGTTTGACTAATATTAAAATATTCTTTTAATTAACATTTGCATAAATATCATTTTAGTAACTGTCATTGGATTGGATTTTTCCACGAGACTCACATTTTTTCCTTAAACATTTGTTAAAACCAGAACTTGTTTACATGGCCTTGGGTTATGTCATACTTTGCCTCCGAATTGTCTCACTCCTCTCATATTTTACTAGGCCTTATGACTACTATTAAGCCTAAATTTAGACCCAAAACTATTCTCTACTTACATTTCAGCACATTTCTGTTTACATAAGCAAGCATCATCTCTGTAGGCTATACTTCTCACCACCCAGGCATGAATTTGCTAATGTGTGAAGTGATGTAATCTGTGAGATAACTGTTGCTGTCCAGAGCACCAGAAATGAAAAAATAAAAGACAAATTAACAAAACCATAAAGGTATTTCAGTTAATAATTTAAGTAATAATACAGACTAGGGAAATAAAAGTAAATTAACACTGAAGATATTTGACACTGAGAAGTGCTTTTATGACCCTATCTCGCCCACCAAAGAAACACCACTGGAATTCATGGGAGTAATCATGCATAGGAACTGATAAGTGCTCTGAGCAAAGGAGACAGTAAACATTATGAGGAAAGAATGTATGAAGTCACTCCCAAAACCCTGCAGAATATTTTAAAGTACTTCAACAATGCTTAAGTGCTCTGATGAAGTAATCTGAAACACAACAGTTAACACACACTCAAAGATGCACTTAAAGCGTGTTAAAATTCTCCTTGGCCCAAAACCACAGCCAAAGAGCTGTCCCTAATTGTCTGCTTTGGGTACCTTAACAAATCCAAATCCACTGGGATGACTCATGAGAGAAATATGTGGTAATGCTCTGTTGAGCTTTTCCTTCAAAACCATAGCATCACAATAGTATTATCCCTCAGCTCAGTCCCAAGTCACCTTCTGGTTCTCTGTTCTTTCATGATGTATAAGAACATACTATCATGAATTTCTCTTGCTCACCAGGATCTGTGTGCACATAAATGGAAGCTGACTGCCCATTCAGGCATTGAAAATAGATGTGTCTTGTACCCACTCACTGAGAAAGTGTGTGCCACAACCGTTGGGTATATCACAATATTGGTATCATTGTAAACCTGTATAATCATTGCCATGACACTTGACTTCTCAACCTCGAACTGGTTTGCAGTTGACCAATAGCAATCAGGTGTTGTCAGCTTTCAAAAGGTAGTAGACATATACTTCTGTATGAGTATGAATTTCTAAAAACACACTAGTGGCCTTGCCCGGAGGTATTGGTGCAAGCTGCTTGTACAACTCCATGAATGTGAAGTTCTGCAGCTGGATTTCATCCCAGGGTTCCAAGTCAATTTTTGTGTCTCCAGGACCAAGAGTAGCAGTCCATCCAGGGGCATAAACTGCAATAGTGTCAGAAAATATTACAAGGAAATCAGGGGAAGGAAAAATAAAGGAGCTTCTATCTATAGACTAAAAGTATAGTAGACAAGGTTGTCCTTTGAAAGCCATTTCATTTCCACTCCCCACACTATTTAGAACCTTCTTTCAAACACTGACCTCTAAAAATTTTTCAGTGGAGGTGTGGACCCCTTTGGAAATTTAACCTGTGGTCTACAGACCCCTATCATAAAAGTGTTAGGCTGAATATGGACTGAACTGAATTAAATTAAAAATGTTTCACATGCTCAGCACACCATTTGATGACGCTTGAGAAAGGGTGCTCAACTGTGGGTTTCTAAGTTAGGGTGTGTCTAGAAATGAGGCTTACAGGTCTGATGACAAAGGGATCTGGGGTCGGTTGATCCTTGTCTAGACTACCGCACTGTGCCAACAAACAGCTAATCGGCACAGCGCGGCAGCCATTTTGATGGAAAAGAAGCAGTGATTATTTAAATCGCCGCTTCATTTTCCTTTGCCGAATACACTCATCTACATGGCTCCATCGATGGAGCCATGTAGTCTAGACACACCCTTAATGACAGCATTTCCGGGTTTTGACCTGTAGGTTGGGGTAGTCACATACATTGATCAGAAAAATCGAATGCCTTTTCTGGGGTCTGAAAACTTATCTTCTTAGTCACCTTTGCAGAACCCTTAGACATAGTCTGCAGACCTCACGGTCCATGGCCTACAGGTTGGAAACCATTTCTTTGGAATGTAAAGCTTGCAGAAATTGACTGCATTATTTAATTTAAAATTGTTTCAGTCACATTGAAGAAGAGGATATTATGCCATCAGAAGATGGATACAAAGGCCTGTAGGATAAGGAGAGCTGAGTGTGTTCTGGTTAGTCATTACTCATGCTGATCAACAAACTCACATGTAACTCATGGGGCAGTGTTTTTTTTTCCTTTACCAAATAAGGAGCTAGAAATGCCTGTGCAGCAGCTTTAGATGGTGGTTCACTGGGGGCCAAGCTGGTTTATTGTTTGGCCTATCACATCTCTTTTATCCTCTATTGCAGTGTTTCTGAAAGTGCTCCATGAAACCACTTTGAGAAACACATTAACAGGCTGCCCCGGTTTGTTTATTTACTGGCTCCGCAACCACGGAGCCTTGCGGCTCCTCTTGGCTCTGTTTCATCCTTTGCAGCCATGGGGAAGCGGTGTGGGCTGGGCTACCACTTCCCGCTGCTCCGCTTGGCTGCAAAGAGTGAAACGGAGCCAATGGGAGCTGTGATACTCCGTTGTTGCGGTGTCAGTAAATAAACAAACCGGGGCAGCCAGTTAATGTGTTTCTCAAAGTGGTTTCGCGTAGCACTTTCAGAAACACTGCTCTATAACCTCTTTTGCTCTGAATACAAAGAACCAAAATGCTATGCATTATGAAGCATCTTAAATCATGCCTCACTGTGAATAAAAAGCTACCATAGTAAATTAAAAGTCAGGTGGTAAAGGAGGGCAGCTGATGCTTACACCTCTACAACATCTCCTCATCTGTTCTTGAATTCCAGTAGTGGTGGTGCTATAGCAATCTCTCCCCAGACAAATTATTCAATTGCTTATCCTCATTTCTCCCTAATGTCTAGTTTAATATTTGTTTTGAATTTCAGGCCATTTTTTAAACTATAATAGCAGATATGGAAAATGTTTTCTGTCAATTAATGGCTAACATGGATAGATGAGATGCTGAAATGAAACAAACAATTGTTAAAGGTAACTGGCAAAAGCCAACAATCAAAAACCATTTTTGTCCTTTATTTCAGATTTCTGAGCTATAAAAACGGCCTCCTAAGTTTTTTAAATATTCTCCCAACCAAAAGATGTGACACATAGTACTGCCAACCCCAAATATTCAAAAACCATGAGTCAGGCATCCTAAATCCTGAGATTATCTTAAAAATTATGAAATTTGGAGAAAAACCAAACAGCCTGGATTCTTTTTATAATTACCTTCTGGGTGCTGAGCCTCTCTGTTAATGTTTTCAAGCTTTTCTCCACAAACAAGGGATAGACACTTCCTCTTTTTGAAAAAAAGTGAAAGCTGATATTCTCATATAATCAAGACTCCAGGAGCTGATGCTTTAACCAAATCACAGTATCATAAGACTCACAATAAAATCGTAAGAGTTAGTAACACTGAGAATATCAAGTCCTTTCTCTGGCATTATGTGTGGAGAACTTATCGCTAGTATATCTCAGGGGATTTGTAAACTGAGCAGTAGCTTTCCCTCCCTCAAAGTAAACAAGGATGAGGATGTTGGTACTTTAATCATCTCATCTGCAAATAGGACATACTATGGTCTATTGAGAAGGAGGGGGAAGAGTTAATAAATTTGATTTTAATACTTGAAAGGACAATTGTGATCATTTGTTCTGATCACCTGCATAATAGGAGTCATGCTTCCCTTTCTCTCCAGTCTCTTCAAAGAGCTAAGTGACTGGCTCTTGCATGGACTGTGAAGGTGATGGAAGAGGAAGACGAAGACTCCTCGTGACCTCACCTCACACTATACATACATGTAAGTGTGACGCAGAATCTGGCCTGAAGTTACTGAACTTCACGTGTGAGAAATCCAATACAATGCAAACCTGAACTCTTAATGCAATACTTTATATTCTAACATAAATGCTTTCTACAACGGAAAACACTAGAAATCCAGACACCTGACAGCCACACAATATTATTCTGCCCTAGAATGGAAATAAAACAAAGTTCCAGCTAACAGTTCTGAAACTTCGTTTTTCATTACAAAAGTATTGTAATCCATTTCAGCTGTAAGAAAATCCTACTCCAATTTCATGCTACAGTAGTGTCCATAACAAAAATAAATGTATGTTACCCACGTAGATTAGAGTGCTGCTGATTGAATATTACAGTGAAGGGTGAATTCAGCAGATAACTATGGCCTGTATTGTAACTCTTTCGACTCTAGTCAACTTGTGTGGCCACCTATTACAAAGTGTTACAGTATTCATAAGTAATGATCCAAAACATTATGCCTTACAGCACTTGTTATTATGATTGTAACAATATTTTAGAATAATGAGCATCTTGTTTAAATAGGATTAATGTTAATTCAGTTTAACTTTTCATGTTTAATTTACTTTCTAGTTAAATTATAGCTGTAAGAGGAGATAACATTTTTAAAAGGATTGTATAAGCCGTTAGAGTTGTTAAATTCTCCCATGTCAAATGTGTACTAATAGCATCTCTCTTGGACCAAATTAGTAACCTAACAGACCATGAAGGATCTTTGGAAGCTACTGTGAACAGTCACGCTTACAAACACACAGGGAGGATTTATCAGCACTGTAGACCTCAACAGCAATTTTGCTCTCAATGGGAGTTTAAATATACCTGACTTTGCACAGACCTAGTTCCGCAACCCTATCTTAACATGGCTAGTATTTACTCATGTAAGTCCTTTCATTGCAAATGGGTCCCATATGAAGTGAATATTGTGTAACTTCAAATTTCTTAAAAATAGTTAATGTCCATACTCTGTCTTTCCAACCAAATTTCCTTTTGTTAGTAGTATTAGTCCTAATGCAATGAATGAAAGTGTGCTTTCACTGATGGGGAGCATTTTTATCTATACTCATATATTTCTGAAACAGTGCATAAAAGCCTGTGTTTTATGCAGTCCTAAAATAATGAAATCCCATAGCAGGAAACTTTTGTAACTTGTGCTACAAAGCTCCCTCTGTAGGTGATGTACTTTACCTTGGAGTTTGACTTCTTTAACAAGCAAATCCATTACAACGTTCAGCTCAAGCACTTTCCCTACATTTGGCCCATGATAGGGTTCTTCTCTTAGGACTGATTAGCTCCCACATGAAGTCCACTTTTCCCAGGTAGTTATACCTTATAACAACTCACCTATCTCAATGAATCAGTGGCAGCTCCAAAAAAATTTTCCCCAGCAGGATCTACACTTGCTAACAGAATGGGTGTTTCTGGTACATACCCTGAAGAATAATGCAACAGGGTAGCAGTATCACATTAGGGCTATGCAGAAAGTCCCTTAACCAGGCCTTGTGCTTATTCTGAGAGAAATAACAATATATGTACCTACTGGCAATTTATCTTACTGTCTCTGAAGGCAGAGTTCAGGTTGTGCATCTGAGTGTGAATTGGAAATGTGCATTATGTTTGGCTCTTTGTGGGAATCAGAAGGGGATTTTTTTTTTCTAGAACTGAGGAGCTTTTGCATGTGAAGGATGTTTATGTAATCCTTCTTCCAGATAGCACCAGCAGCAGCTAGTCCTGGGTTCAATATGTAGGGGTGCCTCTCCATCCAGCCAACACAGAACTGGCTCGAGCCCCCATCCAGTAACCTTGCGTAATGCAGATTTGAACCTGGAACCTTGGAAACAGAGTATAGGAGCTCTACCCTCTGAGCTAAAAGCCAACTGTTTCCCAGACCATCCCATACAGCTCTCTTGATCTTAGCTGTTGCTGTGGTCTAAGTGCCACTTGAATTGCTCAGTAACCACACTAGGGCTTTGTCTACACTGGCGGCTTCTTGCGCAAAAACATCTTCCGCAAGGGTTCTTGTGCAAGAAGTCTTGTGCAAGAAAACGTCCACACTGCCATGTGTGCGCTGTGCTTTTGCGCAAGAGTGCCCATGGCGGTGTGGACGCTCTCTTGTTCAAGAAAGCTCTGATGGCCATTTTAGCCATAGGGCTTTCTTGCGCAAGAAATCCCTGCCAAGCGTCCACACTGCCCTCTTGCGCAAGAGCTCCTGCACAAGAGGGCTTACACCTGTTAAAAAAGAGTGTAGCTCTTGTGCAAGGAACCCTCTCTTACCATGCCATACTGTAAATTTCCTTGTGCAAGAGCAGGCAGGCAGTGTGGATGCTCTGCAGATTCTTGCACAAGAATGGCCATATTTGTGGAAGAAGCTGCAAATGTGGACATAGCCTAGGTGTGTGAGTTACATACTTCCCCTAGGTGAGGGAGCACATCCTGAGCTTCAGAGACCCAGCTGAGATCCCAGATGAGCTCCCACTTGTAACCACAACTAGGTGGATTTGAACCTGGGATCTCTGGAACTGAGTATAGGAGCCTCTACTCTCTGAGCTAAAAGCCAGCTGGCTCCCAGCTTATGCTGCAGAGGCTGCTGGCTGTTGTTGTGGTCTAAGTGCCACTTGCATTGCTCAGTAACCGCACTAGGGCTATGTCTACACTGGCGGCTTCTTGCACAAGAACATCTTCCGCAAGGGTTCTTGTGCAAGAAGTCTTGCGCAAGAAAACGTCCACACTGCTATGTGTGAGCTGCACTTTTGCGCAAGAGCATCCATAGCAATGCAGACTCTCTCTTGCGCAAGAATGCTCTGATGGCCATTTTAGCCATAGGGCTTTCTTGTGCAAGAAATCCCTGCCGAGCGTCCACACCTCCCTCTTGTACAAGAACTCCTGCTCAAGAGGACTTACACCTGTTAAAAAACAGCATAGCTCTTGCGCAAGAAGCCCTCTTTTACCACGCCGTACTGTAAATCTTCTTGCGCAAGAGCAGGCGGGCAGTGTGGACGCTCTGCGGATTCTTGCACAAGAACAGCCATTGTTGCGTAAGAACCCGCCAGTAAAGACATAGCCTGGGTGTGTGGGTTACAGTTGGAAATTCACATAACACTCCTGGGTGCCTCTGGGAGGCAATGCTTCCCCACTGACAAGCACAGAATCTGAGTGTAGAAAAGAAACTTTAATCAAAGGGGAGAGAAGTAACATGGCATTAATTTGGGAAAACACCACAAAGTTCATAACCAAAACCACAAGTAAATGTCCCAGCTCAAGTAGGTTGGGCAATGTCCTTTTCCTCTCAGGTTCTCAAGTCCAACATGTAAATGACCACTTCATATGCCCAACCTTTCTCGGACCCCCCACTCATAGTTGCTGCCCTTGGTCAGGGCAGACCAGAGTTCAGAGATGCATCTGCAGAGTTCATCTCCCATCCTGAGTGGGTGGGGAGTAGAAGGCATCTCACCCACTCCGCTGGTCACTCGCCATCCACCTGCTCGCTGCTGTCTGGTGCTGCTCTGATGGCCATTCATTGCCACTTGCTCCCGCCACTCAGCTGGCCATTCAATGCCCCTCACTGCCGCCACTCTGCTAGCTGCTCCTCACACCTTTCCGTCGCCATCCTGCTGGCTGCTCATCACATCTTCTGCTGGCTTGTGGTGGATTTGACTCTGGGCCAAACCTAGTGATTTCAGCTCTCAGTCCACAGCACAGTTCAGCCACAAGAGATTCCAGCATCCACTGGAGTAAATTTACATACAAAAGAGACTCCTTATGTAATGTAAAAGGAGCTACATCAATCATTTTATTTACTTCTTGGTATGGAAATGATGTTTTAATGCTTTCTGAAAGGTGGCCAGCATTGCTCCCCAGGGCTGGCACAGGGTGGCAATGGATGCACTACGTGGCTAGCAGCTGCTGCTCTGGGCCAGGCTGAGGGGACAGGGGCTGCACTGCTGGCTATTAGCTGCTCCATAGCTCTCTAGGGCTGTTAGGGGTGTGCTTGCTTACTGCCCCCTATGGTCATTCTTGAGTATAAGTGTCCCTGCTACCAGACTCCATCTTGGCACAACCAAACCCCAACCTTGCTTTAAGTGATGATAACAGAAAGCTGCATATGAAGTTTGGTAGTCCTAGCTCTTACTTTTTAGGAGGAGTTCTTGAACAAATGGACTAACAGATGGATGGACAGACAGTCACTCTCACATATATAATTGAAGAAGGATTTCATTTTGTTTGTCTAAGCTTCCTTTTCAAGAACTCATGTTGATGCTGTATTTTTCCCAGCTTTTATCAGAATATTACAAATGAGTAGCCTCAAAGGTTGTTAATCAATATATTTTAGAGAATTTGTCCATCTGTCTGTTTGATCAAGAACTTCTCCTAAACGGTAAGAGCTAGGGCCACCAAATTTGGTATACAGTTCTTCCTTTTATCATAACTTAAAGAAACATATAGGTTTGGTTGTTCCAGGAAAACAGGATGTTCCTAGAATGGGATTACTTCTCATAAAACCAAACAGAAAATAGATACTATCACAAAATCAAGGGCAGTCCTCAAAATTGACATAACAGCAGATGTTTAAAGAGCCTGAATCAAGTTGAGCCGGAAAATAGGATGAACATGGGATGGGATTGCTTCTCAATAAACTTTACCGAAAAGAGTTAAAATGAAATTTGGAGTAGGGTTCTGTTTGACAGTGAAAAGACAAATAGTTTTGGAAACAAAATTGACAATAGCTCTTTTTTGTTAAAATATAACAAATGATAAGAGTTTACAGCAGTGTTTCTTAAACTTTTTAAGATGGAGGAACACCAAACAATAATCTTTTTTATGATGAGGAACACCAGGATTTTTTGTTGAGAAAAAAATAAATAAAAAAGAGGCCAGGGAAAAGTTATTGAGCAAAACAAAAAAGAAAAAAAAAAAAGGTCGCTTGCCCCTTTAGGGTGGCCATTTTGAACTCTGTTGTTCTCCGTGGAACACAGTTTAAGAAACACTGGTTTACTGGGATTAAGAAAAAAGCACACTTGATGGAATTCCACTTTAAAAAATTAAACTGACAAATTTTAACAAACCCCTTTTTTAAGAAATTCAACATCAACATTAATGCCACAAAAATAACACGCCATTTAAAAAAAAAACCCCACAATCATTTAAATAAAGCATGTGCATTTTCCTTTTAGTTTTTTTTTTAAATGCAGTTAAGGACCCAAGCAACACTGGGAACATGTGCTAGTAATAAACAAACAAACAAACAGACAAACAAACAAATAAATAAATACATTTTAATGGAAGAATTGTCTATTTTTCAGCAAGTATCTGTGTTCTGCTCATGGTATATGTTTTCATTTGGGTATAGAAAGGGTCTTGTTCTCATATTTATTTATTTTTTCTGTTTTTATCCTACCCATTAGCATATTATTACTTATGCCTCAGTAAGGCCATCTGGCTGGATTTCATTCAATGAAATTTAATTTTAGCTATGTCACTGTAGTTTTTAGCTGAACTGACAGTGTACCTGGTAACTTATTAGTTCTTTATTAACTGGATATCATGTACCTCATCTGTAGTTTAACATTTTTGGAACATAGTTTGCATTGCTTCTTCTGCATCTTTAACTTTTGTAAATTACCTGTGAAGTTCTAGCATGCAGTGCTTTTCACTTTTCTTAATCTTACATTTGAATCTGCCTTAGACTTATTTGCACATCTTAAGACTTTCATGCATTTGCTTACAAGTCTGCTTGGTTTATGGATCACAGTAAATCCTGGGAGATAAATGTGTGTTATCACCTTGGAATTGCAGTAAATTGGGCCTCGTTTTTATAATGCTCTGGAGTGATCATGATTTAAAACTTTAAGATTGTTCAACAGTCATTAGACTGGGAAGATTAAGAGCAGAAGGTTGTGATTGTGGTAGCCTTTTACTGAAAGCGAAATGGAAAAAAGCACGGAATTACACACAAATTAAGGTTATTATTGAAATGGGAATTTCTTAGTTATTAGCTATGGTGTGTGCATAGCTAAGACATGAGGGCAGCAGAATGGTGACAATGGATTTCAAAAATCAGAATTTTAATAACCCTAGAGGACTGATAGGGAAAGGGCCCATGGGAAGAAAATTGAAAGAAAATATTGTTAACAAGAGTTTCTCAAAAAGTCAGTATTAAAGGGGCATTAGCAAGCTAGCCCAATGCAAAAGAAAACTGGGAAGAATAGTGAGAAGCCATGAGGATAAGAGCTCTATAATGACCTGAAAATTGAAAGGGCATCCTACAAAAAGTGGAAATGTGGTGAATTGCTAAGGAGGAGTTAAAAAAAATAGCATGTAGGGACAAAAGACTTTTTCTAGCACAGCTAACATAGAAAATACACATCTTCCCCTACATTAGTCCATCTGTATTCCTCACTGTCCCAGGCTGGGGCCACAGCTGGAGGGCAGCTGCAGAGACTCAGGCATGGGGCCAATGGAAGAGCCCACAAGGCTGGTGGCTGGGACCTTTCACACCTCTACTTCCCTCACCTATGGAAGAAGAAGTAATAATGGATGGCAACAAGAATGCTGAGATGTTTAATGCATATTTTGCTTTAATCTTCACTAAAAAGGGTAAACTGTGAACATAATTGATATTAACAACAAGAAGGA
Organism: Pelochelys cantorii; assembly: GCA_032595735.1. Classification (NCBI taxonomy): domain Eukaryota; kingdom Metazoa; phylum Chordata; order Testudines; family Trionychidae; genus Pelochelys; species Pelochelys cantorii. The sequence goes on along the minus strand of CM064326.1, from coordinate 69,834,522 downwards.
AAGAACACAAACTAAACAAAAAGAAAAAAACAGGTTAACATATTTAGATAAGTTAGATGGATAGGCGCTGACTTCCTATCCTTGCCCCTCCACTTGAGGTTCCACCCCCACGCCATCCCTTTCCCCAAGTTTCTTGTCATGCTCTGCCTCTTCCCTCCCTTTCTCTGCCTTTATCTCACCTTCATTCTAACCCCCTTCCTCCACGCCCTCACCCAAAATCTCTCACTTCCCCACCTTCTGCCCCAAGCACACTCTGTTCCTGCTCCTCCATCTCCCTTTTGGAGCTCTGTGAATGCCACAAAATAGTAGTTTGTGGTAGGGGCAGGAGGTTCTGGGAGGGAAAAGAAGGAGTTGGTCAGTGGGGTCACTGGCAGATGAGAAGTTCTGGAGAGAAAGGAAGGGTTTGGCTGCCAGTGGGTGCTGAGCATCTGCTAATTTACTCTATTGGTACTCCAGCCACAGAGCATCCATAGAATCAATGTATTTAGATGTACTGAAAAGAGCAAGGTAGGTGAGGAACTAGCTGAAGTAATTTTGGAACCATTAGAAACCATCTTTGAGAACTCCTGGAGAATGGATGAAGTCCCAGAAGTTGGAAGAAGTGCAAACATAACACCTATCTTAAAAAAAGGGAGCAAAGAGGACCCAGGAAACTGTAGACTAGTCAGCCTATTGATACCTGAAAAGGTACTGGAACAAATTATTAAACAATTAGGATTAAAAGTGACCTTGATAAACTAAAGAATGGGTCTGAAATAAAAAAGATTTCAAAGTACTACACTGAGGGTGCATCTACACAGCAGTGTTTAACGCAAAATAAGTTATGCAAATTGAGCTACGTCAATTGTGTAGCTTATTTCAAAATTGGGAGCATCTACACAGAACTTACTTTGAAATAGAGCACTCTTCTTCCAACTTCCCTTACTCATAAAATGAGGGTTACAGGAGTCGGAGTAAGAAGTCCTCCAGCTTGACAGTATTTAGACATTATTTTGAAATAACTGCCAGCTATGTAGACATGGATTAAGTTATTTTGAAATAATGCTACTTCTTTTGAAATAATGTTGCTTTGTAGCTGTATCGTTAGGTAGGAAAAATCAAATTCACAATTGTACAATGAGGATAACTGCCTAGATAGTGGGATTTCAAAAAAGGATGTCAGGGAATCAATACATTCACACAGGAAATAAGGCACAAATTTTTAACACTGAGAGGAATTAATCATTAAAAGAATCTACCAACATGTGTGGTGGATTCTTCATCACTAACAAATTTTAAAACTAGATTGGTTATTTTTTTAAAATAATGTACCCTATGAGTTTTAAACATACCTTGTGAATTTATGATTGCGGTGAAGTTGTGAAAAAGGCAAATTTTCTGGGGTATATTTACACCAGTGACATATGTAAGACACAGGAGGAAATGGCCTCACTCTTTCTGGCACTGATGAGGCCTCAGCTGTAGTAATGTGTGCAAATCTGGGCACTTCACTTTAGGAAAGACGTGGATAAATTGGAAAGAGACGAGAGGAAAACAACAAAAATTTTATCAAGTCTAGAAAATCTGATCCATAAGGAAAAGTTAAAATATTGGACATATTTAGTATTGAGAAAAGAAGGCTAAGAGGACCCGATAATAGTCTTCAGATATGCCAAGGACTGTTATGAAGAGGATAGCGATCAATTGTTTTCTATGTCCATTGATGTTTGAAAAGAAGTAATCAACTTAATCTGTAGTAAGAGAGATGTAAGCTAGAAATTAGTAAAAACATTTTAATTATAAGGATAGTTAAGCCCAGGAATGAGCTCCCAAGGAAGGAATCCCAGTCCTTGGAGGTTTTAAGCAATAGGTGGAGGCAGACTCCTCTCAGAGATTCTCTAGAGTTATTTAACTTGGTTCAGTGTTAGTGCATGGGGCTGGACAAGAAGCCTCTGAAGATTCCTTCCAGCACTACACGTCTATATTTCCACAATTCTATTTCACAATGGGCTACATACATAAAACACCCACTCTAGGAAAGATAACTGTAATATGGTGATATGGCCTTCTGAGAGAGGGTTCCAAAACTAGTCAACCCTGTGTTAGGGAAATCTCGCTCCCCTGGGGTACAGAGTCCCCAGAAGGGTCCAAGGCTGGAGGTCAAAGCAGTGAGGCAGGAGAGAAATCTAGAAGGAAAACCTTATTATGCATGCATGCAGGCTGACAGCTACCAGAGTGAGAGCAGCAGCAGCCCTGAGAGACAGTTTTAGGGATCCTTTATACAGTATGTTCAGATAGTTTAGTTGTTGATTGTTTTCTTTAACATATCAAAGTCTCAGCAGAAGTACTCTGAGACCTTTCTGTTCACACCAGAAGTGCTAGAAGTAAGTTTTACAGTACAAAGGCACATGAGAACCTGAGTGAGGAGTCTACATGGCAACCTGTGACAAAGATAAGAGTTTACATGACAATTTGTGACAGACTAGGAGTCTCCATGAACTTGAGATAGGAGGCATTGTAAGGGTCTTGATTAGAGTTAAGATGATTTCTCTGTTACAGAGAGAGAGAGGCCTTGAAAACTTTTAACCCTTGCAGCAGTTTTCTTTTAGAGAGTTTTGATTTCCTGCACAGTCCCCCCTTAGACACAATTGGAGTTATTTGATTTTTCTCCCACACCTGTTCCATCATGCAGTCAATTTAAGAACGGCTACGTTTACACTGGCATGATTTTGCGCAAGAACTCTTTTGCGGAAGAGTTCTTGTGCAAAAACTCTTCCAGAAGAGAGCGTGTACACTGGCATGTGCCTTTGCGCAAGAGATGTGCTTTTGCGCAAGAGCATCCATGCCAGTGTAGACGCTCTCTTGTGCAAGAAAGCTCTGATGGCCATTTTAACCATAGGGCTTTCTTGCGCAAGAAATTCATGTTGCCTGTCTACACTGGCCTCTTGCACAAGAACAGTTGCACAAGAGGGCTTATTCCTGAGCGGGAGCATCATAGTTCTTGTGCAAGCCCTGATTTCATACATTAGAACGTCACTGTTCTTGCGCAAGAACTCGCGGCCAGTGTAGACAGGCAGCAAGTTTTGGCGCAAAAGCGACTGCTTTTGCGCAAGATCGCACCAACGTAGACACAGCCAACATGTATCTTGAGAAGGATCACCAACCCAACATGGAAGAGAGAAAGGGATACATGTTTGAGTCATGTGACTTTCATAAAGTAGTGCTCCTAGTTCAGAGTCAGGGAGCTTTGTGGGGGGGACAGCAAGTTGGAGTCAGCTCTCCCAAACAGAATGCCAGAGACAACAAGTTGTCGAGTTTGGTTTCCAGCCATGAAAAGAGAAAAGTCAATTGGCAGTGGAATGGAGGGAATGGTAAAACCAATTTGGTGATTTGGTGATACAAGGACATCAGGATGATTAAAACAGTGCTCAGTAGGATAAAGTCATCTTGCTCAGTCCAGCTTCGGGCATGTCCATTGCCTCAAACTACTTGCTCCACACTAACACATCGTACAGCAAAGTTCCAAACCATGTCTTCTCTCCCTTTTCTTACCCACTGGTTTGTTATTTAACGAACCCCAGGATTGTTACAAGGGTGCCGGAAATGATGAGTGAAAAGGAAACTGCAGTCACTTTGATGTTAACTCCTATATTTGTAACAGAAAGCAGAGACAAAGGGAGGCATCAAAGAAGAATATGGAGGATGATGTCCAGCAACTTTTGTATGTATTTGGTGAGTACAATGTTAGCTTGACAAGCTTAAGAAGAGAGATTGAAATCATGCCACATTTCCAATCAAAGATATTTAACAGTTCCTGTGAATGTTTAATTGTCTTGTAAAATTCATACATAATTACCAAAGCTGCAGCTTAAAAAAAATTCTAGAGAATAAAAGTGAATGGTATTGGGATGCAGAACAGGAGGAATCATGGGAAGGCTGAAAACAACAACTGATGAAAGAAACAAGAAAGTGAACTAGTAGGGGAAGTAGAGGTGGGTGACAACCTGGGAAGCAGTGATCATGAGATGGTAGATTTCAGGATCCTGACCACAGGAAGAAAGGAGAGTAGCAAAATACACACCCTGGACTTCAGAAAAGCAGACTTTGACTCCCTCAGAAAAATGAAGGACAGGATTCCCTGGGATGCTTACATGAAGGGGAAAGGAGTCCAGAAGAGTTGGCAGTATTTTAAGTAGGAAAGGTGCTGTATTGGCCACAAATCAAGCGCAACATTACTAATGTGGTAGGAAACGGTGTTTTGTGCTTGAAAAACAAGCCATGAAACAGTCAGATCAATGGAGACATCATCATCCAGTCCCACAAAGGCCTTATGAGAAGGTAGGCACTGACTCATTAATTTAGGATTATTTAATAGTCACAGGTGGAAATTTTCACACTGCACAGTATTAAGTCAGTTGTTGCCAGCATGAAGAGAATCTTCTCCAGACATGGAATTCCAGATAAAGTCATTAGCGATAATGAGGCACAATTTTCTAGTACAGATTTTAGGCAATTTGCTATAGATTGGAATTTTCACCACAAAACATCAAGTCCAAATTATCCCCAATCAAACGGACTTGTGGAAAGGTCTACACAGTTATTAAAGAACCTTATGAAGAAGACTTTCTGACAGTGTGGGTGATTTGTATAAAGCATTATTGGTTTATCAAAGTACTTCCCTGATGAATAATTTTTTCCAGCTCAGTTGCTAATTGGAAGAAGGATCACATATAGTTTTACAACTACTGATGCCTTGATGAAATCTCATGACCATGAAGCCACACAGAAGATAAAAGAAAATCAGAAGTGGAAGCAGAAATATCAGTTTGACAAAAGGACCTGTGATCTCCCATCTCTTAACCTAGGTGAAAGAGTGTGCCTCAGGAATCATGCCTGTAATAGTTGGGGTCAAAGGGGTAGCATTAAAGAAGCACTGCATTCAAAGGCTTATGTAGTCCAGACAGACTGGGTGACACATGTTGATGTAATCAAAGGGATTTACAAGTAATCCCAGAAAGTTCCAGCACATTAACAGCTGATGTGGATTCTGGCATTTCCCATCCGACTGATCCTTTATTAACACACAAAGGAGAAACTGTCAAGGAATATGAGAATAGCTCTCACTCTAGTGAAAGGTTGATACTGAGAGAATCAGAGTTGGAGATTAAGCATCCTGAAGACTCATAGAGATTTTCTAACCTACCTGAAGAAGAAATATTTGAGAAAAATTTGTTGTACAGACTCACTCAAAAGTAATCTCTCTTCACTAGGTAGTTAACACATTGGGTTTATGGAAATGTACTACATGGTTGAGAATTTAAATGCATGTGCTATTAGATAGCTGTTAATATATATCAGTTAATTTGTTTTTCTTTAAAAAGGGAATATGTAGAGCTATGTTTGTGGAAGATTATAATTTAGAGATGCTCCTTTATAAGGGACAGTATTATGAACATAGGGATTTGGAGATGTGTCCTGAAGGCAGAGGTTGGGAATACCACACAGCTGTGTGCTGCACTTCATGAGCGATGCTCTTCAATTTGTTTTATTAAAGTTTTATTCAGTTTTCATTCTCTCATTTGTTATATAAAGAACCCCCAAGATCATTATAAAAAGGAAATATTGTTTTTAAAAGCAAACAAACAAGTATATTTGCAAGTGTTGATTGATAAACATCAGCAAATTCAATAGCTTAAATCTGCATGTTAGCCTCAGTTAATGTGAAAAAGAGATTTTAAGCCAATATCACTTTCCAGAAATCATCAGGTCTGTCTAAAGTTTGATGGCTTAAAGTTTCAAATTCATTCTGATTTAATTCTATTTGCATTGATGGAATTATGCCAGGAGTGATTATAGCTTTTGACTCCCCATTCCAGAATCTTTTTAGTTAAATTGTCTGATTTTTAAGTTTATAAATACACATAAAGAGTAATGTTCACCCACTTGCCATTAAATGCCAACTCTGCAACTCTTATTATTTTATTGAAGCTGTGGTCAAAATTCTCAATATCTTTCCATCCCTCCCCCTGGGATTTTTAAAGCTACTCCCACTTCTCCCCTCAGTGTCTGACAACTGCTGTTGCTTTTTTGGCTGTACTGATGCACACACTGAGAACATGTTCTGTGCACACTGTGGAAAAGAGGGTAGTGAAGTGATTTACCAATGACTTGGTTTGGTTGCTGCTCCCAATTTAAACATTTTATTTTCAATCTCTAGAGGTCCTTAAAAACAGAAGAATTGCTGCTAACACATTTCACTTTTTTTGCAGTGTAATTGCACTACATAAACTAAATATATATTCCATGGTGTTATATGCCCTGATTTTTTAAAAATTTTTATTCTACTTTCTTCCCAGGCTGTCAAGCCTTTTTGTCGCTTTTGAAGGCCTAAGTTTAATTAGTTGATTCTCTCTTCTTCCTTTCTAATCCCATCTACAGTTCAGAGGCACGTAAAACCACAAAGCAAGATAATAAGCAATAAATGGAATAATTAATTCAATGCACTGAAACTAATTTTAATTTATATTTCTCCAAGAGCCTCACTAGGGAAAGGAGAATCTGGAGTTCCATGGACTAAATATGTTGTGGGGAAAATGTTCCTATAAATTAAAACTTTCAGCTACTAAGATCAGAAGGGACATTAATAACCAAAAAGCACTTTTGAAAAATGAATGAGAAGGGGAAAAAAAAAGTTGAAAGCCATTTTACTCACAACCTACCTTGTTTGCAAAGTGCTAAATACAATCCAGTATCTACATCTACTGACTCGTCCAAACAAGAGTTCATTGTTATGTCATTGGTGGGGTTTAGCTCACTAAAGGGTCTATAAAGAATCATAATACTGGAAGGCAGGGCTGGCCTTACCATGAGGCAAACTGAGGCAGCCGCCTCAGGTGCCAGATGGTGCGGGGGGGACGGGGCTCCACTAGGACCCAGAGTGTAGAAAATTGTGTCTGCTGCTGGTGCATATGTATTCTCTCTGCTCTAGATGCTGGAGATGATGGAGTGCCATGAGAGGAGCAGAACAGGAAGAAGGTAGAATTGAGACCTTTCCAAGTTTTGGCCCAAGTGAGGGGGTATGGGGGCGTCATTTGAGCTCCCTGCCTCAGGTGCCAAAATGTTGTGGGCTGGCCCTGCTGGAAGGGATTTCTTAGTCCAGTTCCTTTGTGGCAAGACCAAAGAAGTTGTTATTCAGGAGCAGATGGGAAGGAAATCATGTTCAGAAGCAAATATCAATTACATTCTCCATGTAGTGTTTGGAAAGGTACAGATCATGGCTCTATGAGATGTGTGTCCTGCCATAATAGCTCAGAATCTGTCAGAAATAACTACCTTTTTGGTAGAGCTTGGTGGAACAATTCTTTAGAATGAAGTCTTTTGTCCTGCTGCCCCTGCTCTGTTTTTGGTACCTTAAGGCCCCACTCAGCAGAGTACTGACTTAAGTTAACTTTAAGCATGTGCTTGAGCTTAAATCCTCTTGATTTCAATGGGGCTTGGGCACAGACTTATGTAAGTCATGTCCTAAATACATAAATAAATAAATACATAAATACATAAATTAACAAACTTTCATGAATCTGGGCCTACAGTCTCTCTCTCCCTACCGTTGTCTGTGCTGCAAATATATCTGCCTATTGGAGTAATTCTCTTCTGCAATCACAAATGGGGAAACCAACAATCTCAGTGGCCCATCTTTCGGTTGCATGTTAGAAGCATGTTAATATTTTGCAATGGGTGCAGGGAAAATCCAGTAGATTCTTCTTTTGGTTCCAAAACATTTTGTCCAGTGTTCTTTTTTTATGAAAACATATTTAGATATATACATGCCCTTTCAGTACAAACGAAACAAATAACCAAGCACCTTGTAAAGAGTCTCACTACATGCCAGCAAGTGAAAAATCTTCCAGAGCAGGACTTCCCCACTGCTTCCCTTTATCGGGACTCCATCAGTTAACCTCTGATGATCTCCCTATTCCTTTTAGGCCTTATCTCAGGGCTTCACCACAGGAGTCGGCTTTCCTGCTTGTGGGTGACTCATCCTGACTTCCGCACACTTTTCCCAGAGAGCAACCCCCCTTCTTACTCTCTGCAGGGTCTTTCTCCCTCTTTTGAGTTCCCAGCTTTATTTCAGTAGTGCTCTCCCTGCTGCACCACCATACCTCGGATCAGTCTTTTTAATTAAGCTCCATTACGCCCAGCTGGGGTCACTAATTAGCCGTCACATTGCCAGCTCATCAGAGGCTGAGGGATAGCTGCTAAATCATGGGCAAGGCTGAGCCCAGCTTGCCTCAAAGAACCAGCCAGCCCATGATGCTAATAAATAACTGTGCCAAAAGTGTGGCAGTGCAAAACTCCATGCTAATTATCCCACTGCACATTGCAAAGCAACTTGTGGAGCATAAAACTAACAAATATGTTGTGTTGATAGTTCAAGCACAGTATGCCATCAAACAATGGCATGTTATGCCAGAAAGCACAGCTTCAGCCAAAAGCTTTATGCAAAATGTAGATATGCAGAATCCTTAAATTCAATTTCTAGGTACTATAACATGCTTCTAGGCATCTTATTATGCTGTAAAGAGCAGCAAAACCCAACCAAACAAGCAAACAAAACCTGTGCTTTGTTTTCCCACTACTTTCAGACATCACTTAATGGCTTTCGTAAGAGCACAATTCCACAACAATTGATTCTGGTTAAACTCTTCTGGCTCTGCATGGCTTCTCTACTTCTTTTTCTTGATTGACAGTTCTGTTCCTTTTGCCACCCACAATGGGCTATGAATTTAATCTGTGGCCTCTGTCTCTGCATCAATATTAGTACATTTGATGGTCTCATTTGACACGAGAGCCTGATTGCTAAATATTGCAGATGGGCTCAGTGGAGTTTTTTAAAAGAAAAACCAAACATTCTTCTGGAAGAGAAGTAAGATGGTTGGTTCTGATGTATTAATAGCTGAAATACAACATAATTAGTAATTTGTTACCTGTAGACTGGAGCTAACTATAAGCCACAAAACTTCAACCTTTGCTCAGTTCCAAGTTTCTAACTTCAACATCCATAATTTAGATTTGGGATTACAGATAAATCTTAATCGACAAATTCAAATCCAAGTCTCGAGGTTAATATGGCAAAATTTCCAGAGTTTGGAAGTGTGTAGACTAGGCTTTCTGTTTCTGTCTTCTGTTTTGGAATCTGTATACTCCATTTGGGGTTCATAATATCTCTTCTTCAACATAATTTTCTGTTTTTTGTAAGAGATTCTATATGGTAGAACTGGGGCTGTCTGCCACGCAAACAGTAAAACTTAAGCCTCTACTAAAAATGGATATAAGTATTTATATTGCAAAAACCAACACCACCGTGGCCAGAAAGTAGTAGTCTCAGCAGATGGGCCAATAGTCACAAAGACTGGACTGCTTTATTATACCAATGTCATTCATCCGGATCACGTTTAAGGTACATTGGTGGGGCATTGTAGGGAAACTTGTATTTGGAGTTGTTCATGCTATAGTTTTCCTGTACCTATATGGAGATTATCACCCTCCCATGCTGTCTATTCACTTCTCTTCACATGCCTGATGGATCAGATACATTAAATATCATACAATCCTCTTTCCTCTACTAGCCCCCAAATTTACTACCATATCCAAGTTATTTCAAAATATCTACTAAGATGGATGCTAGTTCTGCTTTGGGACTGGGCTTAGCCTAGTCTTTGAGCCTCATGTGAGTTTAAGTTCAGCATTTCCAGATAGAGGTTTTGCAGATATTACAAATATTGCAGGAAAAATTAGGAATGATCCCCAAGTAAAGACCACAGTCTTTTTGTAAGTTACTCAGAATAAGAATATATAAATATATATCATGCCAAAAAGCAAGTAAAATACAGCATCTATAACAGAAGTTGTATTCTGTGTATATTATGTTGATATAACTGAATATTATTTGATTACTTTATGCTCCAAGCCACATCTGGTTTGATATTTCTGTGCCCATATTTCCCTGGTGTTCATTATAGAGTTTTAAAGCCGAATCTCTTTTTTTTTTATTAAACTTCCCCTCTAGCTCTTTTCTTCAATTTGATAGAGATTCTGTCAGTTAATCTTGTCATCTTCTGTTTTTGAACATTAATTTGAATAATCTTGTATATATGTAAGATCACACCTTTAAAATATCGTACATGCATCATATAATCTGTTATGTAAATGTAGGTACATTTATTTCACTATGTCAGACTTCATCTATATTGTAGATACTTTTGTGGTTTTTACACCTTGATATTCAAACTTTATATTCTTGCCATTGCTAAACAAAGTCTCTCATACATATCAGAGACACTTGTTTTCCTTGGGAATGAGATCATAATGAGTTGGATGTCAAAAAAATGAACTGTGTTGGAGTTGTCTGAGTACCATGAAGTGACAAACTTATTAATGTGTTTTAAGAAAAAAGGCAAAACAACATATTATCACACCTGTAAATCATAAGCAGTCAAATGCTATGATATCAGGTCATTCCAAAGTGTTATCTATGTGTGAGTGAGTGAATAACTGTGTGAGTAGATAATCTATTTAAAGTTATAAATCTCTGGAAACATGGGGTTTTAATGAATTGCCTCCTCAAACATACTAAACCATTGCTACAGTTGCTCTACTTTTGAATTCAAATGAAAGCGACAGATAACCTCAGTAACTAAAATCCACCCTGCAAAATGTATAATACGTCAATAGTAAAGGTTTTAAACAGATAGTTTTCCATGACATAACAGTAGCAGTTTTTGCTTGGCATCGAAGGAGCTATTTTAAATTTTCAGTATAAAATATCTACAGTATGTATTCTTAAAAAGCTGCAGACGTATACATTTATCGGTTACACTAAAGTGGAATACTATCCTATTTTGGGGGTGTGTCATGACAATGAGGGTTAGCCAGCAGCCTGGGGACGAAGGGGTTAACTATGTCCCTTACCTAAGCCAGGTAGAGTCAGCCAATAGGAATGTAGGTAGGAATTTCAAACTGGGACAAAGGAATTTTTGGGTTTTTCTCTCCTTTGTCTCTGGGGAGTTTTCTCTCCAGCTCCTGAGGGAGACAAAATGTCTCCTTCCAAGAACAGACTTTTCACTATCTGTAAGTAGGGTAAGATTTAGATAAATCCATTAGGTTTTATTGTTTTATGGTTTGGGAAATGGGCCCTGATATCTGTGCATTTTTAAAAATGGGTTTTGCTCTCCTTTGTAATTAAGTCTTGGCCCACGGTGGAGTTTTCCCCATGAGTATATTAATTTGTGACTTTTCCATCTAGTCATTATGCTTGCAACAGGAATATTGTGGTGATAATAAAAGTTCTTTCTCATTTCTTTTATTAACATGGTATTGGTTAATTTTTGTGTCCTGGTTTTTACTTTAGGGGTGAGATTTCCCAAGTGATCTCTCCCCTGATTTTCTTATCATTATTTGGGTGGTGGCAGTGGATTTTATCTCCAAAATCTAGGTTTTTAAGATTTTGGGGGGAAGTTTTATACCAAAGCCTGGAAAGATAAGGCTTTGTGGTACTTTTGTGGGCCCCCACTTCTGCATTTATCGTGCCAGAGTGAGGAAGGAGCCTTGACAGGGTGAGTAAACTTTATAGAGTAGACTGACTATGGGTATTAGAGAGACAAGGTGGGAGAGGTGATATCCTTTATTGGACCACCTTCAGTCAGTGAGAGAGACCCTGCAGAGCTCTTCTTCAGGTCTAGTTATGTCTATGGGCATGTCCAGATGGGAGAATTTGTTTCTGTTTTATCAAAAGTTGACTGATTGTCAGTTAACTCCAGTTAACACATGACTGTAAAATGCCATTTTAAACCCTCCATAAACTTGTGTTCCAGCTCACTGATGTTTATTATTTATCCTACGTTGAGCCCTAAGGTAAACAAGAAGTATTTGTGCCCTAAAACAAATATTTGAGGTATGTTTAATTAGTATTTACCGAAATGTCACCTAATTTGTGTTAACTGGCAATTAATTAACTCTAGTTAAAAAAGCAAGAGTAGGACCACTTTTTCACAAGTAATCCTACCATATGTGTTTCCTGGAAAAGATGAGACTGTTTTGAGGAAGCCCTTCTGATCTTTCATAAAATCTTCAAAGGAAATTAAGGACAAAAATATGGTTAGTAGTGAGTTAAACAGAGCTAGAATTAGTCACACTCCCACCTTTGTGTCATTTTATTTTCATGCAGGCATCAATTAAGGATGGAGCAGCAGCCACACACTTTGAATTTTGGAGCTATGAAAAACAATAGTTCAGCCTAAAGCCCTGAGTGGGGAAAGGGGTCTATCAAATTACAATGTTTCATAGGAGCCAGATCAAAACTAGAAGAAAAGCTTTCCAGGTACTTGTGAAGTTGATTTTAAAATGGGGACCCTTCTGATGTGCAACAAAGAGTAATGATCATACCAAGCATACGTCTGTATAACCTCTGAACATTATCAGAAATGAGGGGAATGGTGATGCTTAGTTCCGTAACTATATTTATATCCATACCAAGTTGCCTTATATGGCCATGAATTGCTGACAAGATGGCATAAATGTGATGAATATTTGGGAGATAATGAAAGATGAACGACAGGTGCTTGTTTCTATATAAATAGAGGAAGAGTAAAAGGTTCAATGCATTTGTACATCTCCTACATGTTCATCCACACTGTGAGGAGTGAGGATGCCCTTTGCCTCTTGCTTGAACTACTTAAATGTTTCAGACTCCATGTAGCTCATCCTTAATTTTGAGTCAGTTATGTGTGTCAGTAGTAGCTCACTCAACAATAAAAAAAATTAAGTCTCCACCACTGTGTTTCCAGGCTGGCTGCCTAGAGAAAAAATGTCCCCCTTTGGTTTCCCCCTTTATGCAGGCTCAATCAAATTAATTTGAAATAGAAAAAAAAGTGATCTACAGATTAAAGGAAAATGTTTAACTATACATTATCTGCTTGTCTCATGGGACATGCTCACAATCCTTCAGACAGGAAAAAAGCTAGGGTGGCTTTCTACCTCTTAGCTATTTCAAGTCAACTCAGGATATTTTACATAGTCTGAGACCAATAACGGGATAGGGGTTTCAACTTCTAGACTTACCAGGATAAATGGCAACTTGGTATCTGTTGGGATTAAAATATAGAGACATTTATGACTTGAGTTCAAATCTAGTCTAGGTTAGCAGTGACTAAAGGTAATTGACTATTTTAGTGTTCTGTGGTATTGTTCTCTTATTTTCTGATTTTTAATTTGATATTTTTGAAACTGGTTTCTTCATATTTTATTATGATTGGCTTTTAGCATTTTGAGAAGCTCTTTGAGATACTGAAGTGGTAGATGAGATTGACCCTTCTAATGTGTGGAATTTTATAAAATAAATTAATGATCTGATAACATGAAATGAGTTAATAATCTCCCTGGTGACCTCAGTAGACTGAGACATCTGATCTCTCCCTAGAGATGATCCCTACAGGTCAGGAATATGGCACATAGAATCATAGATTACTAGAACTGGAAGGGACCTTGAGAGATCATCAAGTTCAGTCCCCTGATCTTATGGCAGGACCAAGCACAGTCTATATCATCCCTGATAGATGTCTGTCTAACCCGCTCTTAAATATTTCCAGTGATGGAGATTCTACAACTTCCCTAGGCAATTTATTCCAGTGTTTAACCTCCCTTGCTGCAGTTTAAGCCCACTGCTTTTTGTCCTACCATCAAAGGCCAAGGAGAACAATTCTCCCCCCGCCCCCATCCCCACCCCGTGACACCCTTTTAGGATACCTGAAAACTACTATAATGTCTCCCCTCAGTCTTCTCTTTTCCAAACTAAACAAGCCCAGTTCCTTCAACCTTGCCTCATAGCTCATGTTTTCTAGACCTTTAATCATTTTGTGGTGCCCAGAACTGAATACAATACTCCAATTAAAGTCTAATCAGCGCAGAGTAGAGCGGAAGAATGACCTCTCATGTCTTGCTCATAACACTCCTGTTAATGCATCCCAGAATCATATTTGCTTTTTTTGCAACAGTGTCACACTGTAGACTCATAGTTAGTTTGTGGTCCATTATGATGCCTAAATCCCTTTCTGCAGTACTCCTTCCTAGACATTCTGTATGTATGAAATGGATTGCTCCTTCCTCAGTGGAGTACTTTGCATTTGTCCATATTAAACTTCATCCTATTTACCTCAGACCATTTCTCCAGTTTGTCCATATCATTTTGATTATCGCCCTATCCTCCAAAGCACTTGCAAACCCTTGCAGCTTGTTATCATCTGAAAACTTTATAGGAGTACTCTCTATGCCATCATCTAAATCATGAATGAAGACATTGAACAGAACTGGTCCCAAAATAGACCTCTGCTGAGCCCCACTTTTATGCTTTTCCAGCATGAACCATTCATAACTACTCTCAGAGAATGGTTATCCAGCCAGTTATGCACCCACTTTATAGTAGTTCCATCTAAGCTGTATTTGCCTAGTTTATAAGAAGGTCATGTGAGACCATATCAAATGCCTTTCTAAAGTCTAGGTATACCACATCCATAAGACATGATCAAGAGAAGAAAGAAATGTACCCACTATATAGGCTATAGCTAAAAGAATGGATCTCTCAGTCCTTCAGCTTTCATGAATGCTAAGTTTAGTTAGAAAACTTTTAAAAGAAATATAGATCTCTTGTCCTATGCCAGCTTATTGCTGTAAAGAACTTTCTGACATACACATATAGTTGATCTTCCTACAGCATTTCTACAAACTGAACACTAGAAAAAAAGCAGGAGTGACTGATTATGCCCGTTATCCTCCTCAATACTAAATTGATACCATCTACATGTTTTGTTAGTCGGTAAGGTGCTACTGGATTATTTGTTGTTTTTCCCGTTTTACCAGTTAAAGATTAACTCAGCTACCCCTCTGAAGCTTTTGCATAGATTGTGTTACACCTTGGTATTTTATATATCAGTAGAGTAATATTTGCTAAGCATTCTGCAGTGGAAGATATGTTAGTATTTCCATTATTTCTGTAATTCCAAAAGTTCACAGTTCAACCATAGACATAAGCCTTGTGTTTTAAGGTCCAATACTGGACCACATTAAAAGGAAATTGGCCATTTTTAAGTTGAGTCCAAAATCAAATTAAAATAATGATTCCTACTGTTCTAATGCTTTTTTGGCATTTGTACAACTTTAAGAATACTTTACAAAAAAAAAAGTGTAAGCTTTCATCCTAATCTATGGACATTTATATTATAAAATGTGAGTTAATTAGTATTTCAACACAGATAATTGCAGTTGAAATTAACTTTAATCAAAGCATTCTAATATATATAACCAGTGCTTTTTTTGTAAAAAAAAAAGGTGCCGATACTAGCTTTGCCAGATGGCAAAATTGTCGAGCAAAAAATTGTTGTGCTCCCAAGGCCAGCTGGGAGGTTTACAGGATCTTTCGAAAAAGCCTGAGGTTTATAGGATCTTTCAAAAAAGCCTTCCCTTTTTGAAAGAACGATGTCTAGACTGCGGTTTTACTTTCGAAATAGTGCTTCTTTGAAAGAGCGCCATGATGCAATTCAAATCCCAGCTTTATTTGCAATTTTAAAGTGCCTAATGTACATCCCTCTATCAAAAGAGGGATGTAGTCTAGACACACCCTGTCACTGTACAAATTCATAGAACCACAGAGTACTAGAACTGCAAGTGCCTTTGAGAGCTCATCAAGTCCTGTCCCCTGTGCTTACAGCATGACCAAGCACCATCTAGATAATCCCTGACAGATGTTAGAGCACCCCTGACTATATCCTTGCTCATGGTTCATGTACCACTGGGATGCCAGTAATCAGTCAATTGATAAAGACTTGGCCAGCCAGCTGGGGATACTTGACTGGCAAAGCTATGGTTCCAAAGAGCTGATATTGATTTAATTAAGGTTAATTGATGCACTGATAGATAAACATCTTTCAAGTAACAGTGGATTCCCCACTGTTGACATTTGTTGATGCCATATGGCAATACCCGATTTGGGTGTAATGAGTCTCATTAAAAGAAGCAAAACAAATCCAAGTAACTCTTTCATTAAAAAGATCTTTGGATTTGTAAGAATGAGACTCAGAAGCCTGCAGAAAACATGGAACATATCACAAAGATTAGACTTTGTAATTGCTGCCCAATTTTAGAAATTCACCACTAAAGCATTGTGAGTGTTACTTTGTCCTGGTCGTCACTGCACATGAGGCTAAACTCTCTATTGCATAGTCTTAGTGACCATGCTGCAGCTCTATGACAGAAGAAACAGAAGCCAAACATTTTCACGAGAAGCAGTTTGAAAGGACAAAGATATTGCAAAAGTAATAGAAATTAGCATAACAAATGAATCAATAATAAGGTAAGTTAACAAAATTAGCTGAACATATGATCTGAAATTTCTTGAGCCATTAATATTAATTCCTGTCTATGGAGACCATGGAAGGGGTAGATGGATTGCTCTGTTTTCTGAATAGGTTAGCAGAAGATCAGAAATGTTCTGGGCACATTTGTGCTCTGTACAATGAGAACAACTCTCCACTGCCTTGCTGCTTTGGTAGTCATTTACACTTGTGTAAATAGACATTAAATGAAATGATAGCATTGTACAATCATCTTTAGCTTAATTTGCATATAAGTGATGTATCAAGTGAGATAAGGTGGGAAGATAACTGTTGAATAAAAATGCAAGACAATGGAAAATGCTCCCACAAATCATTGCATACTTAGTAATGCACATTCAGTGATCATTCTGTTTAGATCTAATTGGTAGGCTTTTTAAAAAATGTTTTTTGTCATAAAATCAGTTTTGAAAAAACAGTATTTTCATAGAATCATGTTAATTTTGTTGAAAATTCCTGCAAGAAAGAATTGTTTTTAAAAAAATTGTTTGGGAAAAAATTGTATTTTGTTTGAGAATTGTATTTTTGTTTCATTGTTTCATATAAATTATTTCATGAGGTCAGTAGTAGTCAACACTGTAAGTATTGACATTGCATAATATGATGATCTTATTGTGGAAAACATTTATTTAATTTTATTTTTACAAGAAAAAGAAATTGCTCCTCTGATCTATTTGAGACATTTCGTCTCTTTTTTTTACTATTTATTCATCTAGTAACTTGGATATATGCATTTTGACTTGTATTCTTTTCTATAGTCCCGATAGTTTTGTATCCTGTTTTTTTAAAATTTTTCTTTTGTCTAGTGCACTTGAAAAAATTACCGTTGGGTGTTTCAATTATAGATAATGCGTCATATATGTGTAATTACTTTCTGCTTCCCTTTTAAATTTCTGTGTATATGAACAGAGTCACATAGTTAACTTTGGATGCGTTCTTGCAGGTCTGGAATAATGCATCTTTTGGATTTATTTTCTTGATGTTATTTGATCAAAAACGTCTAGAAGGCCCTTTATTGTCTTTGATATAATAATTTGTTTTAAACAAGATGTTTCAGAATTAGGTCACCTAGTAAGCCAAATCCTTCCCAGGATTTATGATAATTTGTAGTCCAAGATGCTAGTATCTAAGTAATCTCTCCTAGCCATCCTTCTGAAAAATTCTTGGGCAAACTATTTGCTTGTGGATTTACTCTTTCTGAATGCTTTTCTGTACAATGAAGTCAATTCTCAAAGCTCTGTGCTTAGGTGGACCATGTTGTACAAGGTCACTGTTTATGATGTTCCAGTGTTATAATAATTTGAAATAACATGGGCAATTGTCTACTTTGAGCAAGTACTCATATTCTGGACAAATAAAAACGTTCCCAGAATTTGAGATAAACCATCTGTTATCTCTCTCTCTCACTCTCCTTCTCTCTCTCTCTGGCACTGACACATAATCTCAGCTAAATCTTGTTTGTTCATTAAAAAAGAATAATTAAAGGTTGTAATTTATTTTAGCAGTTGTTTTAAAAATTAGGCAAAGCTAAGTTGCAGGAAAACAAGCATGCAGTCATGAGAGACGATGTTTCTTGAAAGCTCCTTGGGTGATCACTATAGAAAAATTGTACATAATATCTGGGTCAGAAGAACAACAAGTTACAGCCAAAGTCAAGTAAAAAGATATCTGAAAGACACTTTCTAGTGTTGAAGGAGGATGGTAGACACAAGCCAATAGGTCTGCTTTATCCTAAAGAGGCAAGAACAGGATTCTGAGAGAAGGATGCAGTTCTGTCTAGTGTTGTGTCTTTCCTATCTCCACTGGGTGACATTATGTGGTAATGTCATCTCACCGTGTGCATGATACTCTGATGCATTGTCACTAAACAGAGGTAAAGAGAACTTTCCCAAGTGTAGGATGAAATAAGTAAGAATGTTTAGTATCCCAATATATCACAGCTCTAATAACAGCAATGATACACAAATGCTTTGATCAAAACATCAATTTTACCCATGTTGTCATTTTCAACTTTGAATATATTATAATGTAATGTACTACATTTTGCTGCACAATGAAGCAATGCTAAGCACCACAGCTTCTCTGATTTGTCTTTCTATTGCTTTAATATATCTATATCTATACCTATAGCTATAGCTGGATAGCTATAGATTAGATATATTCATTCTACATTTTTTCTTACAAGCTGCTATTTCTAAGACAATACAAGCACTTCTTTATCATGGGGGAACAATGAATAATTTGAATAATTGAAGATGAACAGTACATAGGATTATTTGCCCCTGTGGTTTTAAAATGAGGACAGCTTCAAACCAAGGGTGGTTTGTGTTAGATTTAATTACTTTCCCCTGTGTCTTGCACGGTAAAAATGTGGCTACTAAATGAGGGCAGCTGCTATTCTGCTCTATGGTTCTTCCTAAGAGTTGTCTTAAAACACAGTGCATTGAAAAAATTTAAAATATTATGTTAATGTCTTTATATTATACTGAACTCATTAAAATCATTAGTTCACTCACTCCAACTCACTTTATGCAATAAAAACATTTAAGAAAGAGCAATCCCATATATTAAAGGAGTTTCTTGCCTATTTAGAATTTCTATTTAACATCTAATATTTGTTGTCAGAGATCACTGAATTTGCTCATTCAACTTTTAAAAGGGTGGTGGGATGTTCTTGGAGGCCAAAATAAAGTAGGGCAGGGGTTCTCAAACTTTGTGATACCACGACCCCTCTCTAAGGTCGGGACTCACAGTCTGAGAAATGCGGAAGTAGGGTAAGTGGTAAAAATCAAATGAGAGAACAACTACTATATTTTCAGAATGGTTAGGAGGGAACAACCATCCTGGCTCAGCCAATGGTCCATTAAGTCTGGTATTTTGTCTGACAGGGTACGTAATTCCCCAGGTTATCCTTATTTCCCTTTTCATAGATTTGAACTATATATGCCCTTTTCCAGTTCTTTGGACTCTCTCCCATCTTCCATGACTTTTTGAAAAATAATTGCGAATGACTCAGCTATCTCCTCAGCTTCCTGAGTTTTCTAAGATGTATTTCATCGTGCCCTGATGACATGAAGACATCTAACTTGTCTAAGTAATTTTAAACTTTCTCCTCTATAATAGCCTCAGAACCCTACCTCATTTTCACTGGCATTCACTTTGTGAGACCTCCAATCACAACTAACTTTTCTGGTGAAAAGAAACAAAAAAGCCATTTAACATTTCTGACATACTTTTTCTGTTATCTTTCTTTCCTCATTGAGTAATGGGCCTACCCAGTCCTTCGTCTTCCTCTTGCTTCTAATGTATTTGTAGACTGTTTTCTTGTTACCCTTTATGTCTCTAGCTAATTTCATGTTATTTTGTCCCTTGGTGTTTGTAATTTTATCTCTATATGTTTGTTTATATTAACCAACTGCAATTTTTCCTAGTTTCCACTTTTGGTTGGAATTTCAGGTCATTGAAAATATCCAGGTAAGCTTGGGTGATTTCTTGCCATCCTTCTTGTGCTGTGGAATACTTTGCTCTTTTGCTCTTAATAATGTCTCTTTGAAAAACTGCCAAGTCTCTTGGACTGTTTTTCCCATTAGACATGCTTTCCATGAGATCTTACCTACCAACTCCCTGAGATTTCTAAAATCTGCTTTCTTGACATCTATTATCTTTGTGCTAATGTTTTCCCGCCTACCTTTCCTTAGAATCATGACCATTTTCACCTAATGTATCATCCACTTTCAAAGTCTAAATCAGTTCTTCCTTATCTATCAAAATCAAATCTCTAACATCTTTTTCAACCTTCTGGAATTATATATATATATATATATATATGTAGTACATTCCAAGAACTTGTTGGATAAACTGTGCCTTGCTGAGTTATTTTCTTAACAGATGTCTGAGTAGTTGAACTCTCTCATCAGCATCAAGTCTTGTGCTTTGGATAATTTTGTTTATTTTTTATAAAATACTTCATTCACCTAATCTTTCTGATTATGTAGTCTGTAGCAGACCCCTGCCATGACATCACCCTTCTTGTTTAAACCTTTTACCCTTACCCAGAGACTTTCAGCAAGTTTGTCTCCTACTTATCTCAACGTAAGTCCAAGTGTGTCCATATTTAATATATAAGGCAACACCTCCTTCCTTTCCCTCCCTTAATATATAAGGGTATGTCTACACTTGCACCCTAGCTCAAACAGGGATGCAAATGCAGGAATTCAAAATTGCTAATGAAGTGGGGATTTAAATATCCCATGCTTCATTAGTATGATCTCGCTGGTGCACTAGTTCGAATCACAGCTGATTCGAACCAGGAAGTGTGCACCGAGATGTGTTAGTTCGAACCAAACCCTGTGGTTCGAACTAACGTTACTCCTCATTTTCTGAGGGGTTTGTTTCGAACTAACGTGTCTCGGCGCGCAATTCCTGCTTTGAATCAGCTGTTATTCAAACTAGTGCGTCGGTGAGATCATGCTAATGAAGCGTGGGATATTTAAATCCCCACTTCATTAGTAATTTCGAATGCCTGCATTTGCATCCCTAGTTCAAACCAGGGTGCAAGTGTAGACATACCCTAAGGGAATATCTCCTCCTTTTCCCCCTTCCTGTCCATTTACACTGGGGTGGGGAATCTCTGGTGCTGAAGCTGCATACGGCTCATCAGGGTCAGCCACTGGCAGGCCAGTTTGTTTATCTGAGTGTCCACACAAGCATGTCCAATTGCAGCTCCCAGCAGCTGTAACTCACCATTCCCAGCCAATGGGAGCTGTGGGAACCACTGACAGCTAGGTCACTGCTTCCTGTAACTGGGAACAGCAAACTGTGGCCACTGGGAGCTGCAGGGCTCTGTGCTTGCAGATGCTCAGGTGAACAAAATATCTGATGGGCTAACCCTGATGAATCATGTGCATCCCACAATCCGGTGGTTCCCCACCCCTATTCTATACTAATATCCCAGTCACATGCAGTATCCCACCTAATCTCTGTCATTCCAAATGTCACAGTTGTTTTTATTTACTAGTATTTAGAGTTTTTCCTGCTTATTCCCCATATTTCTCGCATTAGTAAACAGACATCTAAGATAATGATATGATCCTCCTTACCTGGTCTTTTCTCCTTTCTTTCCTCTATTCCTGCTATAACGACCCATGATGCCCCCCCCCGCCCCCAGATTCCCACCTTTCTCACAGATCTCTGTGTTTTAACTTACCTATAAGCTTTTTTTTTCTGGCCGCATTTAACCTAGTTTTAAGCCCTCACCAATAGATTAGTCAGTCTGTATCCAAATACGCTATTCCTCTTTCTTGATAGGTGAACCCACACCCCCTGCAACCTCCCCTCCCTATGCTTGGCAGCCTTTTTTCCCAGGACAGCATCCTGTGGTTAAGGAAACTGATGCCCTTTTAGTGACACTATCCTCACAGGCACCCACCTTGAGGATGCATCTGTCTCTACCTGGGCCCCTTCCCTTGATGGGAAGAATCAAACAGAATATCACCTGTGCCCTCAGTTCCTTCACCCTTCCTCCTGGAGAACTGCAGTCACTTTTGATCCGCTGAGGGCCATACCTCACAATATTGTTAGTGCCTACTTGGATGAGGTGAATGCAGTGTGCAAGCGACCAAGGAGCTTGCAAACAGGTGACTGCTAACAGGGAGTTTAGAGAGGGAGTTCTCCAGGTAAAGGAGAAGCAGATACAGGACTCTTGAGGGAAGTGTGTGTTGTTATTGGGGCTTTCTTACTGTGTGCTGAGCTTGTGTTTGTGAGTGAGGGTTGGTGTGTGGTGGGTCTTTTTTTTTCTCTCTTCTCCCTGTGTTTGTGAGTGAGGCTTTAGAGAGGGAGTTCTCCAGGTAGAGGAGAAGGAGATACAGGACTCTTGAGGGAAGTGAGTGTTGTGTTTGGGGCTTTCTTGCTGTGTGATGAGCTTGTGTTTGTGAGTGAGGGTTGGTGTGTTTTTTGTTTGTTTGTTCATTTTTTCCCCTGTGTTTGGGAGTGAGGCTTTTTTTTCTCTTCACTTCCTCTTTCCTCTCCCCCTCTCCTTCATGGAGTGTGTGCTGTGAGTGGCAGGTGGAAACTGTTGGCTTCTAATTAAAGTTTGAATTCTAGAAGCTCTGCTGATTGGCTGAGCCCTGGTAGGGGGAGGGACTTTCAGGCAGTCCAGGGCTTTATAAAGCAGTGAGCAAGCGACCAAGGAGCTTGTGAACAGGTGAGTGCTAACAGGGAGTTTAGAGAGGGAGTTTGGAAGGGGAGAGGGTAGGGTGCAAGGTTCTCTTGCCTTTCTTTTTAAATCCTTTCTCCAGGACAGCAGGGATGGATGGGGATAGGTCTGCTGTTGTTACCTGCACAGCGTGTGCCATATTTGTCTTCCTCCCAGAAGAAAGAACAGATTTCATCTGCACTAAGTGCAAGCTGGTCACCATTTTGGAAGAAAAAATTAGAGGACTGGAGGCCCAAGTGTCGACCCTATGCTCAATCAGAGAGGATGAAGACTTCCTCGATAGAAGGCAGCATTTAATCTTGCAAGCATGGCAGGCGGAAGAGCTGGAGAGGGCAGTACAGGACCAGGAAGAGAACTGGCAGCATGTAACTTCTAGAAGGGGAAAAAAGCCAGCACGGGAATCCCCCGCTGTTATAGAGGTATATAATCACTTTCAGGCTCTCTCCACAGGCTCTGCAGTGGTGAATGCTTTGGAAGGGACCTCACATGGAAGAAACCGCAAGGGAACACCATCTACTAGAAGGCATGGGATGCGTAGTCCTAGGGATCGGTGTTCCATCACCACCACCCTCAAAAGAAGATGACGGGTGGTGGTGGTCGGGGACTCCCTCTTAAGAGGGACTGAGCCATCCATCTGCTGTCCAGACCTGGAATCTCAAGAGGTGTGTTGCTTACCGGGAGCTCGAATTCAGGATGTGACTAAGAGGCTTACCAAACTGATCAAACCTTCGAATTGCTACCCCTTCCAGCTTCTCCATGTGGGAACTAACGATACGGCCAAGAATGACCTTGAGCGGGTTACTGCAGATTATGTAGCACTGGGAAGAAGGATCCAAGAATTTGGAGCGCAAGTGGTGTTCTTGTCCATCCTCCCTGTTGAAGGGAAAGGACTGGGCAGGGATCGTCGAATTGAGGAAGTAAATGCGTGGTTGCGCAGGTGGTGTCGCAGAGAGGGCTTTGGTTTCTTCGACCATGGGACTCTATTCTGGACACAAGGATTGTTAGGAAGAGATGGGATCCACCTAAGCAAGAGAGGAAGGAGCATCTTCATGAGCAGGCTTGCAAACCTAGTGAGGAGGGCTTTAAACTAGGTTCGTTGGGGGACGGTGACCAAAAACCTGAGGGGAGTGGGAAAGTTGGATATCGGGAAGAAATGCAAAGAGGAACGAGCAAGAAAGGAGGACCCCTGATTCGAATGGAGAAGATAGGGTGATCAGCTGGTTATCTGAAGTGTTTGTACACTAATGCGAGAAGCCTGGGCAACAAACAGGAAGAACTGGAGGCCCTGGCCCAGTCCAAGAAATATGATTTAATTGGGATAACAGAGACTTGGTGGGATGACTCAAATGACTGGAGCGCTGTCATGGAAGGGTATAGACTGTTCAGGAAGAACAGGCAGGGGAGAAAAGGAGGAGGAGTTGCATTATACATAAGAGAGCACTATGATTGCTCTGAACTCCAGTATATAGAGGGAGAAAAACCTGTTGAGTCTATGGGTTAAGTTTAGAGATGCAAACAACAGAAGTGATGTTGTGGTTGGTGTCTACTACAGGCCACCGTATCAGGTGGATGAGGTAGATGAGGCTTTCTTCGGACAACTGAGAGAAACTTCCAGATTGCAGGCCCTGGTTCTTGTGGGGGACTTTAATCACCCTGACATCTGCTGGGAAATCAATACAGCAGTACACAGGCAATCCAGGAAGTTTTTGGAGAATGTTGGGGATAACTTCTTGGTACAAGTGCTGAAGGATCCGACCAGGGGCCATGCACAGCTTGACCTTCTGCTCATAAACAGGGAGGAACTAATAGGTGAAGTACAGGTGGGTGACAACCTGGGAAGCAGCGATCATGAGATGGTAGATTTCAGGATCCTGACCAAAGGAAGAAAAGAGAGTAGTAAAATACACACCTTGGACTTCAGAAAAGCAGATTTTGATTCCCTCAGAGACCTGATGGGCAGAATCCCCTGGGATGCTAACATGAAGGGGAAAGGAGTCCAGGACAACTGGCAGTATTTTAAAGAAGCCTTATTGAAGTCACACAAAGATACCATCCCGATGCATAGCAAGAGAGGCAAACACGGTAGGAGACCGGATTGGCTTACAGGGGAAATCCTTGGTGAACTTAAGCACAAAAAGGGAGCTGACAAAAAGTGGAAACTTGGACAAATGACCAGGGAGGGGTTTAAATGTATAGCTCGAGAATGCCGGGGGGTTATCAGGAAGGCGAAAGCACAAGTGGAATTGTGACTGGCAAAGGATGTGAAGGATAACAAGAAAGGTTTCTACAGGCATGTTAACGAGAAGAAGGTGGTCAGAGAGGGTGTGGGGCCCCTACTGGATGAAGGAGGTAACCTAGTGACAGATGATGTGGGGAAAGCTGAAGTACTCAATGCTTTCTTTGTGTCTGTATTCACAGACAAGGTTGGCTCCTGGACTGATGAGCTAAATGACACAAGATGGGATGAAGATGGACAGCCCTTGGTGGGTAAAGAACAGGTTAGGAACTATTTAGAAAAGTTAAATGTACACAGATCCATGGCTCCGGACTTAATGCATCCAAGGGTACTGAGGGAGTTGGCAAATGTCATTGAGGAGCCTTTGGCCATTATCTTTGAAAAGTTGTGGAGATCGGGAGAGATCCCAGATGATCGGAAAAAGGGAAATGTAGTGCCCATCTTCAAAAAAGGGAAGAAGGACGATCCAGGGAACTATAGGCCGGTCAGTCTTACCTCAGTTCCTGGAAAGATCATGGAAGGGATCCTTAAGGAATCCATTTTGAGGCACTTAGAGCAGAGGAAAGTGATTAGGAATAGTCATCACGGATTCACAAAGGGCAAGTCGTGCCTGACCAATCTGATTAGCTTCTATGATGAGGTAACTGGCTCTATGGATATGGGAAAGTCAGTGGATGTGATATACCTTGGCTTTAGCAAGGCTTTTGATATGGTCTCCCACAATATTCTTGCCAGCAAGTTAAGGGAATATGGATTGGATAAATGGACGGTAAGATGGATAGAAAGCTGGCTAGAAGGCCGGGCCCAGCGGGTAGTGATCAACGGCTGGATGTCAGGATGGCGGTCGGTTTCTAGCGGAGTGCCCCAAGGTTCGGTTCTGGGATCAGTTTTGTTCAATATCTTTATTAATGACCTGGATGAGGGGATGGATTGCACCCTCAGCAAGTTTGCAGATGACACTAAGCTAGGGGGAGAGGTAGATATCCTTGAGGGCAGAGATAGGGTCCAGAGTGACTTAGACAAATTGGAGGATTGGTCCACAGGAAATCTGATGAGGTTCAACAAGGACAAGTGCGGAGTCCTGCACTTGGGATGGAAGAATCCCAAGCATTGTTACAGGCTGGGGACCAACCAGCTAAGTAGTAGTTCTGCAGAAAAGGACCTGGGGGTTACAGTTGATGAGAAGCTGGATTTGAGTCAACAGTGTGCCCTTGTAGCCAAGAAGGCTAATGGCATATTAGGTTGCATTAAGAGGAGCATTGCCAGCAGATCCAGAGATGTCATTATTCCCCTTTATTCGGCTCTGGTGAGGCCACATCTGGAGTATTGTGTCCAGTTCTAGGCCCTGCACTACAAAAAGGATGTGGACGCATTGGAGAGGGTCCAGCGGAGGGCAACCAAAATGATTAGGGGGCTGGAGCATATGACCTATGAGGAGAAGCTGCGGGAGTTGGGTCTGTTTAGTCTGCAGAAGCGAAGAGTGAGGGGGGATTTGACAGCAGCTTTCAACTTCCTGAAGGGAGGTTCCAAAGAGGATGGAGAAAGGCTGTTCTCAGTAGTGACGGATGGCAGAACAAGGAGCAATGGTCTCAAGTTACAGTAGGAGAGGTCCAGGTTGGATATTAGGAAAAACTATTTCACTAGGAGAGTGGTGAAGCACTGGAATGGGTTACCTAGGGAAGTAGTGGAGTCTCCATCCCTCACGGAGTTTAAGTCTTGGCTTGACAAAGCCCTTGCTGGGTTGATTTAGTTGGGATTGGTCCTGCCTAGAGCAGGGGGCTGGACTTGATGACCTTCTGAGGTCTTTTCCAGCTCTATGATTCTATGATGTCTTAAGCCAAAGGGATGGATGATCCTTGACAACCCCTCCATAACATCTTCAGTATGGGCCCCAGCAGGCAGCATATCTCCTGGAATGCCATGTCAGGCTGACAGATGGGTGCCTCTGTTCCCCTCAGAAGAGAGTCAACAACCACCATGTCCCTACGTTTCTTCTTGGGAATTGTGGCTGTAATTCTATCAGCCTTGGGGTACATGGTTTTTCCTCCTCCAACTTTGTTTTTTTTCCCTTATCACTTGTTGCCAGAGCAGCATAACAGTACTTCATTTTTGTGGGGGGAGGAGGTGTGAATTGGGAGTGGGGATGGAGCATTGATGGTACCAGAAGTAACCAGCAGTCAGTGTCCTCCCTGTGACAGAGCCAGATCATCCTCTCCAGGCTAAATGACAGCAGTTCTCTCTAGCTGGATTGCTTCCTTGGCATTGGACATCTCCATATGAATCTGGCTCATTATATTCATATTAATTCAGGTGATTGGTTTGTCTATCTTATGGTGTTATCCTGCTACTCCTCACTGTAGTATATGAGGCACCTTTCACACAAATCAACAACAACAATACTACTACTACTACTACTACTAAACAACTCTCTAATGGACTTCTTGGAACATTTGTCTCTGCTCCCTTGTGGGGCTAAAACTCTGGGATAAAGTAAGTTTTTTCTTGTGATGAGAATGAGGGATTTGTATGGGTGTTTTTTCAGGCAAGAAATACCTTATGGCAAGTGTGTGCACGTGCGTGTGTGTGTGTGAATAACTTTTAATTAATGATTTAATATATTTCACATTTTCTGTTTGCAACTTATTCAGAATAAGACTGTGAAGTTCTTTGATTAAAGCAGTGGCAGGGAACTTTTTTGGGCCAAGGGCCACTGACCCACAGAAAAATCAGGGGCCACACACAAGTGAGAAGCAAAAAAACCCAACCAAACCCTCAGTGTCATGGCCCTCAATTTAGAAGAAGAAAGACACTCCCCACATTCCATTTACACACCAGAGATGGAAGAGGGGGAGCGTTTGTGTGTGTGTGTGTGGAGCACCAATGCTGGTGGAGGAGTCTTGAATCTCAGGGGCTGGATTTAAAGCATATTCATTAGTAATGAATCCGAACTGAATAGCTACGTCTAGACTGCCCCCTCTTGTGCAAGAAAATATGCAAATGAGGCAAAGCGGTGAATATTGCCACACCTCATTTGCATACTTAATGAGCCGCCATTTTGCTCAAAGGGCTTTTGTGCAAAAAGGAGTCATCTACACAGCTCCTTTTTGCACAAAAACCCACTCTTGCGCAAGAGCCATTCTGCCGCTTTTTTTCAGGAAGAAGAGCTCTTGCACAAAAGCTCCTTGCGCAAAAATGGCAGCTCATAAAGAATGCAAATGAGGTGCGGCAACATTTACTGCTTTGCCTTATTTGCATATTTTCTTGTGCAAGAGGGGCAGTCTAGATGTAGCCAATATGTACAATACAAATGATACATTTTTGTAGTATTTGCATACTGTTAGCTTTTTTGGTGAACATTTTTCCTACTAAACATCATGATAAACAAATTTGTGGGGCAAACACAAAAGGACCTAGAGCCTAGGCAGAACAAATAAAACAAAACAAAACACAACACCCCATATTTTAAAAGCTGTAATGTTATTAGAGGAAAATTCTTTGCAGTATTCACCTGCCTCCAGTTCTGATCATGCAGTGTTCCTTTAATACAGTGTTTTTCTAGGCTATTTTTCAAATATTGTGTTCACTTAGGGAAATAATTCCAAGCTATTTGTTTATAAAACACTATCAATAGGAGCAATGTCAATGTTATTTTAGAAGTTTAAGGAAGTCAAGTTACAGACAGGTGTCTAAATAAGTCTTTCCTTAACCCTACTTCTTCCATGTCACCTAGAAAAAAGAGTTAATATATTAAAATATATGTATATTTTATTATAAATGTCAGGGAAGCATCAAGATATGCATATTCCAAGACTCAGCTGTTTGCTACTTTTACTCTCTGCATCACAACTAAAATCTAACTGTAAGCTCTTCACGTCAAGGATCATGGTCCTGAGCATGCCACTTACAATGTGAGCAGACCCCTGAACCAACGCTTAGACCTAGTGACTTAAATAGTACTCCATAGGGGCACAAAGGTTCACACATGCATTGTAAATAGCAGAATAAGTGCTCATCTCTTAACTTTCTGTCTGGTATTTAAATTGACTAATGTACTTTTGTGCCCTGTCTGGATATTATATAATTATATTCATCTTAAAATTTGTCTATGTATTAAATTAAAAGCAAAAAACATATTAAAAATCTCATTAATTCAGAAGAGTCTTTACAGTTTGTGGGTCAGGTCATGCAGGAGAATTTTTCCTGAATAAGCAAGGTGTGTGTGTGTGTGTGTGTGTGTGTGTGTGTGTGTGTGTATTTATCAAATTCTAGGCACTTCACATGACTTACTCGGATTCCACATAATTCAATAGTAAGTTTGTTTCTTTTTAGTTATTCTGCCTCATCCTTTATTCCCTAACTGAGGTTTAAAATGGGATTCATTGGGATTATTTAAAACACCCTGATAAAAGTCAAATAAATAACTCTATCACAAATCTTGCATTACAGCATATTGATTTCAGCGGAGTTGAATGAGGGCAAAACTTGGCCCCATGAGCATACTGAAATACGAACCGTTATCAGTGAAAACACTAGAGAATACATTATCAGAAAAACAGTTTGACTTTCTCTGCGTTCCCCTTTCTCCAAAGGGTAAACACTAGCTGAGATTTCTTATGCTTTCTGGAAGTTTTCAGTTCATCCCTGATTACTTGTCTTTGGGATGTGGTGGGAAAAGCAGACTGCAGTCTTGAAGAATCGTAAAATCGTCATGCTAGCTCCATAGTGCATTATTATTCCACATCTATTTCTTTGAAATAATAATAATAAAAAACAGTATGGTATAATATATGGGGAGTTCATTAGAATATAGCTTGGTAATTTCTGAGCATAGAGCTGGTAACAGGATTTACTTTGCTATACGGAGAGTATTCCATGTAATTGCCCAGTTACTGCAGATGAATTTCCAGAAAGTAAGAACTGTGTCGGCCTTTCATGTGTAAAGCACAGAAGTAGTGTAGATGGTGCAAAGCAGCATGCCATCCATCAGTGCTGATTATAAGGAAGAAAGTAGCCTGCCCTTGATGAAAGCAAAGCACTCAGAATGTTGGGTATTAAGGAAGAACTTTGTTAAATCTAATTGGTGTTGTGCTACTTATGCTTAGACACGATACCACTTATTTAAAACATAAGGGCCCTGCCATGCACTCATGACTTTCCTATTTCAGTGCCTTTTGAAAGCCAAAAAGGAAATTTGTTTAATACTCTAATTTTTTCATTGTATTTAAATATTTTCAGGGCAGGAAATTAATGGAAAGCTCCAGGAGAGCATGGATTTCATTCATCAAGATTAGATTACTGTAATAGGCTCTACATGGGGCCGCATCTTAAAACCACTCAAACTTCATCTGGTGCAGAACCCAGCTGCCCACTTGGTAAGTGGTGTTTCTTGCACAAAAAGCACTGACATTACTACATTTCTAAATGTAACTTACAATTACCGCTAACTTTTAAAGCCTCATGAACTTGATCCTTCATCTATTAAAGTCAACAGAAGTGTTTCTGTAGGCTTCAGTGACTGAAGAATCAAGCCCTCGAGGGCTGTAAGCTGCACCCATGTCCACCTTTGTTCCCATGTACTGCTGCATTAGTCATGGCCAGATAAGGCATCCATGCTAATAACTCTTGGGTTAGAATGAAAAGGGGGTGGAGGAAGAGAATTTCCACGTCCTTAGCTTTGGAACTTGGTTCCCTGTTTGACCCAGTAGTGCGCCAACTTTTGTTGACCATTCTCTAGTCTAGGAAAGGAAAAGGAAAAGGAAATAGCTGGAGATAGTGGAAGAACCTCAAATTTGAGGTGTGTGGAAGATATCGATGTCTTCTTAATGGTGGACACCAATCCAATCTATATCTATGAACGGTTTTGAAACATTGTACTAAAACTCAGCAATCTAGAAGGATGACTATAAAACAAGTATTTTAAAAAAGCTATTCCCTTTGTTAAGTGTGTGAATGATTATAATAAACTGTTTACTAGATGCTCCTAGCCCTTTTTTTCTACTTATAAATGATCCACAATCACACTTCGTTTTTTAAGAATTTGGTTGTTCAAAATTGTTTAATCAATTTATGTCAACATAATTCAGCCTATTTGCCCATATCTCTCACTATATGGAGTGTATGATTATTGTTCCTGCTCCTTGTTTGGATGGTCGAAATTCTTATAAACTGAAAGAGGCAAATTACAAATTGGGTATGAACTTGTGTGCAAATGTATTTTTTGCAGAATATTTATGAGACTTTAGTTTTTTTGTGAAGAGTCTGGCAAACAGCGCTTGCATGAATATTTAAGGGAAATGAATGAAAAGGGCTGTGAATTCTAATGGCTATCTTTGAAGGAATGATACTGAATACATTTTTGCTGTATTCTCCCAGCTCTGTTGGGGATTCAATAGGTGGCACTCTTCCCTCTAATTCAGCATTGAACCAATGCCCTAGGAAGATATTGGAGAGCATGCTGATGACAGACGCTGACTAAAACCAATATTTTCACCACGTGTAGTCATTAGAGATTCCATTGCTTTTTTCATCGGAATAGGGATGCTAGCCCTGGTGTGCTGATGAAATTCCAATTTGGATAATTACATTCTGCCTCCCTAAATTTCCCATCTGTTCTTAAAATTGTAGTCTAGTAATAATGTGTACTAGATCAGAGGTTCTCAAAGTTTTTTGTTGATGGATTCTTTTTCAAATACAACGTGGATCACAAACCCATAACTGAGAAATCGATGGACAAAAGTCTATGGCTGCGTCTAGACTGGCACGATTTTCCGGAAATGCTTTTAATGGAAAAGTTTTCCATTAAAAGCATTTTCGGAACAGAGCGTCTAGATTGGCACGGACGCTTTTCCGCAAAAGCACTTTTTGCGGAAAAGCGTCCCTGGCCAATCTAGACGCGTTTTTGCACAAGAAAGCCCCAATCGCCATTTTAGCCATTGGGGCTTTTTTGCGCAAAACAATACCACATTGTCTATACTGGCCCTCTTGCGCAAAAGCATTTGCACAAGAGGGCTTTTGCCTGAACGGGAGCAGCATGGTATTTCCGCAAGAACACTGATGATCATACATGAGATCGTCAGTGTTCTTGCGGAAATTCAAGTGGTCAGTATAGACAGCTGGCAAGTTTTTCTGGAAAAGCGGCTGATTTTCCGGAAAAACTGGCCAGTCTAGACACAGCCTATGTGTATTTCATATAAACACATACTGTTAGTAAATGCTTTCGGAAAAAGATTGCAAGAGTACTTACAGATATCAGTGAGATGGGTGTACCTGCTTCTTACAGTAGACTCCATCTATCCTTTGGAGTGATGGTTGACAAGCAAATTTATCAATCATACCCCACTTCTAGTCAGGAGCAGAAGTTTGTCTTCACAGCTGTTGTGGCAGATAATGATGCTTCATGTATCTATGTTGTTAGGAAAGATAGCAACACTTGGATTGTTTATGTAACTAAAACTGGGTACTGTACAGTAACAACTGGCCAAAACTGGCAAGATGTATGTTCCTGAAACTTCAGTATGCAGTCATAAGAGAGTTGAGCAGTGCCTTTTCTGTTTTTCCACTCAGACAACAAGTTGGCATAGAAAAGTTGAGAACAGTTCCTGAATAGAATTATATTCCCCTATGTTGATATATTTAATGTGAACACTGAAGTTCTCTACCAAAGTTGAAAGCTGAATAAGGATCCTGTCTCTCATACAATTGTCATGCTGTTAGTATCCAGAAATTCTGCCATCAGTGGAAACATATCTGTGGTTCCACTGCTCAGACTAGTTTTCTGAATCTCAACTTTCTTTTGAAATGCTGCAATCTTGTCACTCAGTTCAAGTATGGTTGCCTCAGGTTCAGCACATTCAACAATTTTAAAATGTCTGTGAAGTAATGAAGCTTCATGATCCATATCGGCTCAGAAAAAAAAATTGCAGCAATCTTGGGATAGTGCACAAAATAAAAACCGAGCTCTTTGCCATGCTCAGAAACTCTTTCCAAGCCATGAGCTAGCCAACACACTTCTGTATGAAATAATTACTTGGTCATGTTCTGCACCCATTTCAAAATATGGCTTTGCAAAAAGGCCAGGATTCAAAGGCCAGGACTTTATAAAATTCACAACTGCCTTACTGCATTTAGCACATCATAGAATTTGGATTTCATTTCCTTTGATAAAAGGGCCTGGCAAGGTAATGAAACATATAGGCTACGTCTAAACTACGTGGCTCCGTCGACGGAGCCATATAAAATAGTTTATTCGGAATAGTCAAAGAAGCGGGGATTTAAATAATCCCCGCTTCATTAAAATAAAAATGGCCGCCGCGCTGTGCCGATGATCAGCTGATCTGGTACAGCAGGGCAGTCTAGACACGGCGCGGTCGACAAAGGAAGCCTTTGTCGACCGCTCTGGTAAACCTGGCATACCGGAGCGGTTGACAAAGGCTTCCTTTGTCGACTGCGCCGCGTCTAGACTGCCACGCTGTGCCAGATCAGCTGATTGTCGGCACAGCGTGGCGGCCATTTTTATTTTAATGAAGCGGGGATTTAAATAATCTTTGACTATGCCAAATAAACTATTTTACATGGCTCCGTCGACGGAGCCATGTAATCTAGATGTAGCCACTCTGAGTTACATTTACCTGTGGGTTTATGGTTTGTATTTTTGAGACAGCACCATGCCCGTCACAGTGGCAGCCCTGTTGTTGCAAACAGCAACACATTTCTCACAATTCAGCTATTCAAATTCCATGAAATTATAAATAATTTGAATATATTATGACCTGTTGTCCATTTTCATAACTCCTGATGAAAAAGAAAATTTTCCAAAATTTCCCCCAGACAAACATGACAAACAAAAACAAATAATTGTTTTGCATTACCAACATCAGTTAGCTGGCATTTTATATAATTTGAAAGCTCTTCAGTTCTCCTACCAGCAGTACCATTAGAAAGTGGCATGGCCTTAAGTTTTTTTGCTACATATTCAGTTGCCTTCACTCTGAATATTTCGGCAGCCGCTGGAAGAATCAGTTCTTCCTTAACGGTATGGCATTTTTTACTTTTTTGCAATCCGAAGCAATTTTAAGCAAGATGCTTTCAGAGCCTTTTCTGTAACTGATGTTATGTTTGTCATTTGAGTCTTCTGTAGACTGAATTCTTCTTTCTTTCATAGTTGCTGGACTTATCTGTATATTCCTTGTTGTGAGGAGTCATTTCAACTTTGCAAGTTTCACTGATTCATTTGATAGGATTTGAAAGCATCCTACAAGCATGACTACAATTTGTAGTCATCCATCACTAAATTCCATGAAACCAAATCAATATATCTTTCGTCAAACTTTCTGTTCTTCATTTGTTTCTGGTTACTTGACTCTGCATTGTTCATGGCTTCTGAATATGCAGTGAGATTTTTTTTCTTCAAACTCGATGTGCAATCTCTAAGGACCACTTTCGATCTGTCAACCCCAGTTTCAGAACTGTAGGACAAATTTCTGTATAATTTAAATAAGCACTTTTTAGAGAGGAACTTTTATCTGTTCACACAAACTCACTATAGCACTTTTGCAAACAAGCCCAAGGGCTCAATCTTTCAAGCCTCCCATGTGCAGATCTGCTACAGAATACAACACACGTAGGCTCTGCAGGATTTAGGTACACAAAGTTGTCAATCAAACAGCTTTGGGACTTACTGGCCTGTCATATTTCAGTATCTTTTAAAAAAAAAGTTTAACTTTAAAAATCAACATGTAGCGAATGCTTGATAGGAAGTTACTGCAATCGTATATACAGTAGCCCAATGTCTGTTACAGACACATCTCTGGGGGGCGCTCTTACCTCCTGCCGTGGTGCTCGGCTGAGTGCTGCACCACTCAGCTGGGCCGCGGCGGGGGAGCAAGTGGCGGCAAGAGGCCGTTTGGGGTCCGCGCTCCCCATTCAGCACTGCTATATGGGGAGTGTGGACCCCAAACGGCCGCCTGCCGCCGCTTGCTCCCCCACCGTGGCCCAGCTGAGTGGCGCAGCACTCAGCCGAGTGCCACGGCGGGAAGGGAAAGGGGACGGGCCGGTGACATACACGGCCAGGGGGTGGGACTGTGTACGTCACCGCCCCGCCCCCCTTCCCCTCCCACCGTGGCGCTCGGCTGAGTGCTGTGCCGCTCAGCCGGGCCGCCGTGCGGGAGCAAGTGGCGCAAGCGGCCGTTTGGGCTCCCCCGTGGTGGCCCGGCTGAGCGCACAGAACTCAGCCGAGAGCCACGGTGGGAGGGGATGGGGGAGGGGCGGTGACGTACATGGCCCCACCCCCGGCTGTGTACATCACCGCCCCGCCCCTCTTCGCCTCCCGCCATGGCACTCAGCTGAGTTCTGCGCCGCTCAGCCGGGCCACCGCAGGGGAGCAAGTGGCGCAAGCGGCAGTTTAGGCTCTGCACTCCCCATGCTGCATCAGGAGTGTGGAGCCCAAACAGCCACTTGTGCTGCTTGCCCCCGCACAGGGAGCGCGGAGCCCAAACAGCTGTTTGGGCTCTGCGGCCCCCTGAATGAGAGGCAGGAGGGGGAGGAGAAGAGAAAGGGAGAGTGAGAGGCAGAGGGGGAGAAGAGAAACAGAGATGGAGAGAGAGGCAGGAGGTGGAGGAGAGCTAAGAGAGAGAGGGGGGAGGCTGGAGGAGGAGGAGGAGGAGAGAGAGAGACAGACAGACATGGAGGAGAGTCCCTAAAAATCCCATTGTATGACGGGTTATTGGCTAGTTCTTAAAGAATAAGGTAAAATAATCTGATAGGTATAATGTAGTACTGCATCCCAATATCAGAGTTTTGGATTACTTGGCATCTAGAGATAGAAGGATGTGGGAGATCAATAAATGAAGTACTAGAAAAACTTGTGATGTATATATTGCATTTGCTTGTGTATCTCTCTCTTAGGATCAGTAAGAATAAAGCAAATAGTGCTCAGGTGACTCTGAGTCAGACTGTAATTGGTTTTATTTTGGAAAGATAGGATGAATGGTGTGTTGGAGTTAGATCCAGTTTAGAGTGTCTCTTTGAGCCCAAGCAATTAGGTGGAGCTGAGTCTAGGTAAAAGGATCTCATTACTCTCCTGAGAAGGAAAGAGGGTGTTGTTGACCAGAAAATCAGCATAAGGAGATAACAGAGCTGCTCTGTCTTTTTCTGAATTCAGACTATTAAGCTGTATAAAATAATGACCAAAGACTCAGTTGTCCTTTCGTTGAAAAAGCCGGTTTCTTGTCTTTCTTTCTTTCTTTCTTACTTTTATCCAGGGACTTCTGGTAACTTTCTATCTGGGTGTACATCTAGACTGCAAGCTTCTTTCAAAAGAAGCTTTTTCAGAAGCTCTCTTCCAAAACATCTTCTTTTGAAAGAGAGCTTCCACGCTTCAAAAGCAGATTGAAAAAGTGATCGGATTTTTCAAAAGAAAGCATCCACACTCATTGGATGCTCTCTTGCATAAAAAGCCACCCGGAACCAATTCAGCCAGAGTGCTGTGGCTTCCTGCCACAAGGCTTTTCCAGGGTACCTGCAGCTTCAAAAGGTGCCAGGAGACAGGAACTATAGATCTGTGATTACTGTGGACCGAGTATCCACCAGGGCACCTGTGCTTTTTCCTGGAGGCCTCTTTTTTTTCGAAATAACTTCCTCTTCCACATCCACACATGCCTTTTTCCAGAAGAGCTCTTTCAGAAAAGGCATTCTTCCTTGTAGAATGAGGTTTACCAATGTCGGAAAAACCCCTGCATTCTTTCAATTTTCTTTCTAAAGAACGCAATTGCAGTGTGGACGTAGGTGAAGTTTTTTTTGGAAAAACGGCCATTTTTCCAAAAAAAACCCTGTAGTCTAGATGCACCCTTACTTGTCAGAAGGCTAGTCCCTTCATCTTAACTCTATCTCAGTTTTTAAAAACCCACCCAAAATATGCTCCCACACAGAAACTGGCAAGACCTGTCCCCAAATCTAGTGGATCCCTAAGCCATGTATTTGCAGGCCTGTGACTCTGCATTGGCTCTGCCCTCAGGAAAACCTCCTCCGGCAGCTCCAGACATCAGTGGCTCTTTGGCACAGGGGGCCCTTCATACAAAAGGCTAACCAGCTACAACCTGCATGTCTTTTACAGGGCACCTAGATAGGGGAATGATAATGTGTACATTTTCCTATCACTTGATGATATTTCCTTTCTATGGCACACATCTCTCCTTGTGGTGGGTGGAATAGGGAAAAATATGGGGCCTGGAAAAATTTTATAACATTAAATGAATATGAACTTACTCTCAATCATATTTCCTCTCACTTCACACTTTGTGGCTCATGCATCCTGGTTTTGGCTATATACAGTTAAGTCTCATGACTCTCACTCAGCATAGACATTTACCTGCATCACAATATGAAATGCCCCCGAAAATATGACTCATGCTGAAGAATGGAGCAAGCTAGAAATAAGAAGGATGTTTGCAACTCTGGCTTGATCTGCATAAGAAGAGCTGTATTACATAGTTTTGTACTATGCATATGTATGTCATGTAAATACGGCAATCACCTAAAAGATTCATAAAATTTTGTTAATGAAAACAAATCTTCTCCGTGCATATAATTTCTATATGAAAAACATTCAAGGGTAAAAGGCAGATGATAGGCAAGCATATTGAATCAAAGTGACCTCTGATAGAATTACATTCCTAGATATCACAAAGGATAGTTAACAGAGGAATCTGCATAGCTGGATCTGATTATTGAATAGAAGGAAGAGCTGACTCTAAAGTAACACACATCTCTTCCTCTTACTAAACACCCCTGGGTCTTTTTGGTCTAAAGATAAGATTTCAGTTAGAGATAGAGCAGGAGACAAATTCAAATTCATTTGTCCACATCTTAGTTTCCAATGAGCAAGATTTGAAGCCTAACTGGATATGCTGGAATTGAACAACAACAATAGCCAAAGCTTTAAAAAGACACTATGGCTATGTCTACATTGGCAAGATTTTGCGCAAATACTTTTAACGCCAATGTAGACACAGCCCAGGTGTCAAAACAAAAAACCATACTTTTAGCCACCTTCATTTTGACATACTCCATTTATTCTATGTTCCTGGTTCATGTCAGATACATTGTCTAATGTATGTTAATTTTTGCAAATACCCTAGATTTCCAAAACAATAGCTGCTCGATTTAACGTATGTTTATGCTACCAAAGCACACCAGTCTTCATTCTTCTGCTTTTATGGAGTGTGCTTGGTATGTCTATAGAACTCAAGGAATAGATAGACAACCATTCTTTCTGGCTCTTGCATAGTGAATCTAGTTCAGGTGTACAACCAAATGGGGTGAAAAGTCCATGCTTTCTATGGCTGCCAATATTTGAGAAATAATTTGAGGATGCAAAAGAACCATTTGAGCTCCTAGAAGCTGAGGGGTAACTACATAATTGTTACTCAAGATGGGGAATTTTATGCTCAGAGCATCACTTTCTCTTTCCTTTTTTTCCCCTTTCTCTGCTTTTTTGCCCTTCTAGTCATTGATTTGCCTTAGTTTCCAGTCACAAAAGTAGCAGTCATATGGCTACTTTATTAGACACTAGTGATTAGTTTCCCCCTAATCTTTTGCAGATGGAAATATGGTGAGAGGATCTCTGTAGCTTAGTCATGTTCATGTTTTCTAAACATTCCTGCCATTGTAAGACTTTCAGTCTTCTTCCACCCCCTGCTCCTTTCCCCTATACCACAACTGCTGCCTACTTTCAGTGCCCTTCCTCTTAGAATTATTTAAGACCCAATCTTCTGCTCATTTCTCCCCTTTCAGCCTGTTTTATCACAGGCAACGTATAGTACAACACAGGCTTGTTTCCAGACTGAAGATTGACATTTCCATGCATGTAAAAAGTAGTTGCTTTGGCACTTCATTTGTCTTAAATAAGCAGTTTTGCATAAACAGTGTACTACTTTTACAGTTTAGCAGTCAGCCTAAGTGGTGTTTTTATGCTTTCTCCACCTTGTCAGTTACATTTATTGTACCTCATGTGCTCCTAATAGTAATCGAATCTTCTTTCCTTCACTTATCTGTCAGCTATTTTAGTGCATGTCCCTTCAGTTAACAGTAAACTGTACTCTCTTTCACAGAACTCTTTTTCACAGAATCACATATATAAACATCATATAAAATAATTGAATTATAGGCGTTAGAGAGAGAGCCCTAGTAGATCATCTAGTTCATTTCCCTGAAGATATAGGACTGTTGCAAGGGAGTCTAGTACATTATTTCCTTAGGCATCATGGCAAATCCCAGCCTATATGCATAATCCTGCAAATATGACTCATTCCCCAAAAGAGGGTTCTTGCTTGACAAAAAAGCATTGTCAAACAGCAGTTCGTTAGCGTGGAATATGTGATTTAGTATTCTGCTGAAAAGGCAAGAATGAAGGCAACAAGTTGGGGGGATCTGATATAGGCTGAAGATATAGGCAGACAAAAGTGAGGCAAATTATGTTTGAGTGATGCTTTGAAAGATAGTATTACAAAGGTGTAAATTCTAGAGTGCCAATAATTCTATTTTCAGATTGCAATGGAAAAAAAATTATCTTGGATTATGGATTCTGAAATGTTGTAAAGTGGTCATCAAGGAATTGACTGGGTTACTCGGAGTATTATGGGTTTGCACCATGCTCCTACTCTCCCTTCATGTTTAACTTGCATTACTGCCCTCTGGGAACCTGCTGCTTGAATAAAGCAGCAGTTTCCCAGCCTGCAGTAATGTAAGCAAAGTTTCTTTCTTGTGCACTGAGACCTCAATTTATTAAAAAGACAGCAAGAAACATAAAAATGGCAATTTATGGGAAAATTTGTGGCGCTGAATGCAGAAAATGAGGATTGTAGCAATATTGTGACACTAAGCACTCTATATTCACACACTTCACACCACCGTAATAATCTTTGTACAAGATATGCCTTGTGAGGGATCATTTGAAAACTAATAACTCACTGATCATTAATGTTCTTGAATGATAACATGTGAGGGATGTTAAGAGTTATGGATGTATGCAAGAATTATAGAACTGGGTGTAAACCAGCATTTTGGGGGACTTGTAAGCACATCTATCCTAAACAATGTGTGTTTATCTTAAATTGCATATAAGAAGTAAATAGGACCATACAGGGGCGTAGAAGCCCAGAGGAAGAAAAGAACTGCATGAGGTCATCTTGCCTCTTGACAGAAAAGTCACTGAACTTTTGAAGGTATAATCCAAGACAAGCCATCTATTGCTAGACAGACACAAGTGAACAGATGTCTTGCAAGCTTAAAAAGATGAGGTCCTTCAACCAAAGTGGATTGCAGTCTCTGGGAACTGAATGTAGGGGAAAGAAACATGATAAACAAAACCTGTACATTGCTATGATTATGTTATAGACTTTCAGATATACATTTTTACCTTCAGGTGCTTGTCACCCTTTCTAACTGCCCTCCATTTACTTGGCATCACTTATTACTACATGTATTTTATTCTTTCAGTAGAATAGGTCAGTGCTGAGTTTGAATTCAAATGTGAATTTACACCAGTTAAAAACTGTGATGTGTTTGTGTGTCTGTAGAGGAACAAATGAACCAGTAAACTGTGGCTGGATTTTGCAGAGCACTTTGGAGGAAAGTTAGGACTGCAGGTGTGCTGGGTGTCACCCTGCTGGTTGTAACCAAGGCTAGTGAAAGCAAGAGTGGGGCTGTGAGACTCTATGGGGATGTCTACACAGCAGTAACATGGTGTGCATCTACACAGGAAGCCCACTATTTCAAGATAACGGGCTTCTTACTACAACTTCTGTAAACCTCATTGTATGAGGAGTAAGGGAAGTCAGGGAAGAGTGCTCTTTTTCAAAATAACTGCTGTGCAGACAGTGCCAAAAGTCGAAATAAGCTATTCTGACTTAAGCTACACAATTAGCATAGTTCAAGTTGCGTAGTTTATTTCAAGTTTAGCCTTGCTGTGTAGACATGCCCTATATAAGCTGATAGAGTCAGAACTGCCGAACTGAAGCTGTCTAGCACATAGAAAGACAATTGCTAGCAGAGAGGAACCTGGTCCAAAGCAGTAGAATAACAACAGAAATGAAAGCAACATGAAAAACTTACAGGATTTGCACTGAGACTGCAGGAACAATCAAAATGACTCAAGAAGAACATGCAAAGCCAACTGCAAGGGGCACAGACCCCTAACAGGTGTTTTCATTGTGAAGGAGTTCAGTTTATGAATTTTGAACAACCCAGTGTCATAAATTCTTCAAGACTAGACACTTAGCCAGAAAATGCAAACAGAATTTCACACCCAGAAGGATAGATTCCACCCCCCTCAAAAAAACAAACAAACAAAAAAAAAACCAGCCAAAAAGGACAAAGGGAAGTAGATAGAGGGGCATCGTCTACTGTGATCAATGAACATACATATCAGAAGTGCAAAAGGAGGACTGATAGAGAATGTTGGAATGACCTTGTGAACCACCAGTGCAGCGCTTGTCTAGGAAGTAGGTTCTGTATTTGTCCCTGTAAAATATAAAAGTCAAAAGAAGAAGTTACAAGACCTAGTCATCTGGGGTCAAAGGTCAAACCTGTTAGGCTTAAACCAGTTCCAAGAATGAAAACTGAATTGAGAGGAAATGTTCAAAGTATATCCTAGCAAAAGACCAGAATTATACCTAGGCAGTCCTAGATGTTCACCAGACATTTTTAAAGAAGGACCAAGGATTGTGATGGAGTTTATAGATGCCATACTGAAGTGGAGCAACACACTGAATAATACTGAACCAGGGAAGCCCACTACCTCAACAGCTACAAGACATGCTGCACACGGAGGGACAGTTTTAAAGAGCACTGACACAGGGAGGGGAGGAGTTACAGGCCGAACCTAGAAATAAGGCTGGTGCTGTGAACAGAATGACCACAGCCTTGGTAAGGCAGCTCTGGAAGTGGTGATTCGTATTTCCCCCTTTTTGGAACCCTGGAGAGGCCCCCCAAATGGAATGTTGTCTCCAGGCAGACAGAACTGATGCTATTAAAACTATGACTGTGCCCAAATAGAAAACTACACCCTGGTAGGCAGTGTAACCTGGGGTGGACCAGCCAGCAGTCTGAACACAGCAATGGCCTTTTAGGTCCCTTTTAGGCCCCTGTGTCAGGATCCAGTGTAGTGGAGGGAACAGGTTTCTCTCCCTTTCTCCCTCTCCCTTCTGTTGCAACTGAACCCCCAAGAGGGAAAGAAAGACCACTCAGTGGAGACTGTGCTGTCATATACCACCTGACAGACACCCTCCTGGAACAAGCCAATTGTAAAAGACCATGTGATACATAGTCAGAAACATAAGCATCCTGAAGGATAAAAAACCCAGATTCAACCGTTAGGGACAAACTGATAATGTTTGATAATGTTTGTGTTTTTACATATATATTATTCGAGGTTAACAGTGTAATTGAACAGTCCCTGCCTATGCTGTATTCTGTTAATTCAGAGATCAAAACGAGATCTTAACATTTAAATGAACTGTAAATATAGTTATATTACTGTATTGATTTCTCTTTGAAGTATATAGTAAATCACCTGCAAATGGTGGAAAACAGGCAATTGCCTTATGTTAACTGTGTAGCTAATTACCAAGTGATGCTTAGGAAATATGTCTGCTTCAGAGTCTTGATGTTTGCCTATTATTTGCCTAAGAACTCTGCACTTTCAAGAGAATGCCTGAAAACCTTGGGTCCTTGGGTTTTTCTCTCAGATCTGCTCAATGCTTTATGCTGGGGAAGCTTGTAAGAGTGAGATTTCTAGTCCCATCTGGATCACCCTGAAAATGAACATTACACTATAACCTCAGGACTAATTCTGAAAGAACTCTTTGCAACTATGAAACTGATCTCAGAACTGTACTCAGTGTCTGTATGTATCTTTTAACCCAGTGTTTCCCAAACTGTGCCCCGCAGAGCCCCAGGGCTCCTGAAGACATCTCCAGGGGCTCCGCGAGGTTGATAAACTGGAAAGCCTTCAAAAGCATAATTGAAAATCACCTCAAATTGACACAATTAACACACACCGCTGGGGCTCCACATAAATTTTTACGCATGTAAAGGGCTCCGGAGCCCAAAAAGTTTGAGAACCGCTGTTTTAACCAATACTCGTTTTTCATTTTTAATACATTTCAGTTTAGTTAATAAGAATTTGGTGTGTGCATTTGCGTAAGAACTTAAATATTCACAAACTAGGGAGTCAATGTGTCTGATCCTTTGGGACTGGTAGAACTTTTTTTTTTTTTTTTTTTGGTGTCTAGGCAGAAGCCCAAGGCTGGGTTACTATAAGGGTATGTCTACACTAGCCCCCTAGTTCGAACTAGGGAGGCTAATGTAGGCATTCGAAGTTGCAAATCAAGCCCGGGATTTAAATATCCTGCACTTGTTTTGCACCTTCCCGGCCGTCGCCATTTTTGAAATTTACAAGTCCAGACTAACTGCCCACGTCTACACGCGGCAGGGACCCGGTAGTTTGAAATAAAGCCCTCATTCGAACTACCTGTTATTCCTCCTGGAATGAGGTTTAACGGGTAGTTAGAATTAGGGCTTTATTTCGAACTACCAGGTCCCTGCCGCGTGTAGACGCGGGCAGTTAGTTCGGACTTGTAAATTTAAAAAATGGCGACCGTCCGGGAAGATGCAAATCAAGCGCAGGATATTTAAATCCCGGGCTTGATTTGCAACTTCGAATGCCTACATTAGCCTCCCTAGTTTGAACTAGGGGGCTAGTATAGACATACCCTAAGGGACCTGTGATTTGGCTTCTGGATAACCAGTTAGGTATTATGGAAGTTGTTTTATGCTGCATTGGTGAATCTAAGTTTTGGAATATCCACTAGTTTGGGGATTGTCTGCCCCATTCTTGCAGTTTAACAAATCGAGTAATCTCAGCATGGCTACCCTGGAATCCTGGTCACAGCCCATGAAGCCACTGCATGACCACTAGACCAGCAGGTTATCAATGGCCAAGATTTAGATCTAGGATATGGTCAAGTCAAAATATTTCAAGCAAGATCAGTACCTTACACCTGGAGAGAAAAGATTGAGACGGTCTGGAAAAGGAGAGCACCATTTCACCAGGGCACTTTTCTGTACTATAGGACATACCTGTAGTGCCCTTGGTTAAACCTGATAAGATCATCTGCCTCTGCAGGGATAATAAAGTTACAGTGCATCAGGTTTCCAAGCTTAAAAAGCACCCCATTCTACAGACATTCCTGCTGGTAGTGCTAGGCAGAGAGCAAAAATTTAGCAAGCTAGCCATTTCACAGACATATCAACACATACTGTTAGAGGAGGAAGGTAAGAAATTTACTACTATAAACATTCAAAAGATCTTATGCCAGTGTGACCAATTGCCATTTAGTCAGCATGGCGATGAAAAGTGTGTGGAAAGCTTCCTGTATGTTGTAATGAGGATTTATGATATTCTGATCACAGGCGGACATGATACGGAACATCTATCAGCAGTGGAGACGGCACTTCAAAATATTTTAGGCCGCAGGACTTCAGTTAAAACAAGGTAATTTTTTTTTTTATGATTCCAAAAGTGGTGTCCCTGGGCTACAGGATAGAAAAGGGAAGGATTCACTTGTGGCAGACGAGGTCAAGGCAATTGAAGAGGCCCTCATCTTTCAACATGCAACTGAGCTATGATTTGGTTAACA
Source organism: Pelochelys cantorii (assembly GCA_032595735.1). NCBI lineage: Eukaryota > Metazoa > Chordata > Testudines > Trionychidae > Pelochelys > Pelochelys cantorii. The sequence continues at coordinate 69,789,960 of CM064326.1, read as the reverse complement.
AGAGATTAAGTGGTGTGATTTCCTGGGCCAAAATCGAGACTAGTGTGGGGTTGTGTCGCCCCAGCACTGCAATCCTGAATGCAATGCCTTGCTGTAGTAGCTGCAGCCTGGGCTGCTCACAAACAGCCTTCCAGTATACAAGTTACACCCTGGCTCTCACCAGCCGTGGTTACACTGAAGAGCATAGGTTCCCAAACTGGGGGGCATGAAGAAATTCCAGGGGGGGTGTGAGGCAACCCAGTTCCCCTCCCTCTCCCCCCATCAATCCCTTGTGCCCCCTAAATTTTGCTGCTATTTTTATTCTTTGGCCCTGGTCAATTCCTTTTTTTTTTGCTCAACAAGTTTTGCTGCTATTGGGAAGGAGTGAGGGTTTCTCAAAAATTAAAAAGGGGGCATGATGCTGAAAAGTTTGGGAACCACTGCTGCAGAGTAACTCCAATGTACCCAGTTCTAGATATTCCCACAGGAATATATGCCCTATACTGCCTACCCTTTCTCCTTGACAGAAATATTAAGTCCATTATTCCTTTAAGAGAATAATATGTCTGTTTATTGTGTCAAATAGAGTTACTCAGACGCTTCAATTTAAACACACTGGGTTAGATAAAACAATAAAGTACGTTTATTAATGACAAAGAGAGAGATTGTAAGGGAGTATGAGTAACGAGGCACAAAAGTCAGAAACAGTTACAAGAAAAACAAAGATAAAATGTGTACTACTTAACTACTTAAGAAACACGTCTGACTGCAAAGCAAACATTCTCATCACAGGAGCCAGCCGATTATTGACCTAACTTTTAAATCTAGACCCCTCCCCCAATGCCTGATTTCTTTTGTGTTTTCAGGTGTGGAGAATGAGGTGAGCAGGGAGAGAGAAGGAGGGGTGGTTTAGGGTTTTTATCCCTCCTTTTTATAGTTTCAATACCCCTCTTTCCCGCGAAGAACCAGGAGACAAGAAACAATGTGGAAGGGAATTCCCTGCTGTTTCTTTTTCCACCTGTTTGAATTTGTTTTGTTTTCCCTTCCTGCTTGATTATTTTGCTTGCTGCGTAAATGCAAATTAAGGCAAGTGCCCATTCTTTTCTTTGTTTAGGATAAAACTGACTTCTGCCTGGGCAGCCTGTGGGATTCAGAACACGTGTTAATAACATCACACAGGGAATCTTACAACTTCACACATCATGTTGACACATATTTTACTAGGACAATACTGACCAGCAAATTACAAGTTTTCAAATGATACCTTGCAAGCCATACCTTGAGCAAAAGATTATTACCATTTGGGACAGCAATGTATTCTGTCACAACAGGGTTACTCAGGATATTATGGGTAAGAGCCATTCTTCATTTTTTTACTTCCTGTTTATTATGTGTTCCTCCCCCCTCCACATAGTTGAATAAAGCAGTACGCTCCCAGACTGCAGGACTCTGAGTAAAGTGTGCTTCCTGTGCAGTCTCTGACAAAAAGCCTATAACCCATCTTGAGGATACCCCTGGGGATGTGGCAGTGTTGCAACCAGATGCTGAGAGTGAGGGAGTGGGAAAGGAGGAAGTTTCCCCAGGGCCTGGTGATTCAACAGGGCCCAGGGTTCCTGGCTGCGCCACTCCTGCAGTAGTGGCAATGGTGGCTGGGAGTCTTGGGCCCTTTACATTAATGCTGGAGTACTATGCTCTTGGTGGCTCTGAGGGCTGGCTGGAGGATGGGGAAGGCAGCACAGTGCACACTGGGCAGTGCTGAAGGCTGGCCCTTCCTAGCCTCACCCCTTCTGCCTGAGACCCTACTCCTTCCAGGAGGGCAGAGCTGGCCAGACTCACCTTACCCAGGGGTTTGCTGAGTCTGTCAGCCCCCTGATTGCAAATGTTCTTAGAATAGCTTTGAAGCAAAGCTAACAGAAACATACTCCTCAGAAATTGTACTTGTGTTAGCTTCTTGTGCTCTTTCTCCTTTTCTAAATGTCGAGGCATGTTTGTGTACCAGTTGTGTAAAACATCCAGTATTTCAAGAAAAGAATTCTTCCTTACAACAGCAAAAATAAATTCACAGTTTTCCATGAGACGATTTTCCTCATACAGCAGAATTAGTCTAATCTCCTCATACCTATGCGCAAAGGCAGAATGCTAATATATTTAGACCTTTCGATTGGTTACTTACCATTTACACTTGCATAAAACATTAATACTGGCAACTGAGCATGAAAATTCTAAATTAACAGAAACTAATGCTGCCATTCAGCCAGCCTTAGTGTTGCTGTGAGAAACTGAGGCAATTAAAAAAAAAACATGGCATAGCCTGATATTATTGCTTCTGATTTAAATGTGATCCTTCATACATGATAGGCCAGAGAATTAATCCACTTGTCTTTACTGTTTCCTATTACAGGACACATGATTACCCTGATATTTTTTGCATGAAATGTGAATTAAAACAAAATGACTAGTAAAATGGTATGTTATAGTTAATCTGTATTAATGTCACCATTCTGCAAAATATACAGGACTCGGAGATATAGTTACATTCCATTTGTGTAATGTCCTTATTCCTGCAAGCTCAGCAGACTGACAATGCCAACAAAAGTGAAGGGGTGGGAGGAGAAACTATTTCAATCCTGATTCATAGGATTCTCTTCTCTTAAATCCATCCACTTTATTTTGTTGTTACTGCTTCCCTTCTTTAGTTACCCTGTAAAAAAAAGCAATTGAATAGTCCATGAGCCAGGTTTCCTCAAACCCGGTTTGCACAGATGAGACCACACTTGAAAAAGGCCCCCGACCCCGGTGAGTGAAAGCACTAATGAAAATTATCATTCCAAACGAATCTTCTGCAGCTGTCTTCATAAAAAGAAACTGATTAGAGGTTTGGACGGTGCTAACTCTGTAAATTATCAAACAAATACAGCAGAAGCCTCCATTTATGTATATTAAAATTACGATTTGAACATCACACTTAGAGCACATTAATCAGCTTCGTTCTTTGTTTTTATGGGTAATGAGGCTTTGCGAAAGGTAAACAACTTTCTAAATAAAGTGGCTTTGGCAAAAATGGATTAAATTTATTCTTACTTTAGATATATATATGTACACACACACACACACACACACACACACACACACACACACACAAAATTTGGTGAGAAATGGCTGAGTAGTACATAGAATGACCTAGCTGCTGCTTTATGCATGCAGATATCAATAGAGAAAGAAAGAAATGTAGCCCATGTTTGTTCTCTCCCCATTCTCTTTATTGATTTAATCTCATTCACAACACTACCTGGTAATTGTGCAAGCGTGAGACTTTTACAGGCTTCCCAATAGTTGTACTTACCACCTTTAGTCTCTGCCTTCTTAATCTGCAAATCTTTTTAAAGCTTTGATTGTCAAAAAGACATCCTCAGTCAGTTTTCTTCCTGGAATTTGGAGATGGGGGTGTGAGGGACAGTTGCTTTTAAACATGGTTAATACAATGTGCTCAGAACCTGACACATTGCTACTTAAGTTATTCTCTTTGAAAAAAAACAATGAGGACATTTGAACTGGGGCTGCTTTTCAGGTCTGGGTTGAATGCTTGATTAGGATTTTAACTAGCATGCTTTTGTGGCATGCTCATCTAGCTCCTCAAACAGCCTCATTTTGGAAAACAAGACAGGCTGTTAGAAATGAAAGAACCTACTTTGATGTCAGGCTAAGCTCTGTGGGCCCATCGCTCCACTTGGTTACCCCAGTATGATCATATTAATTCAGCTGGAATCAATGAATCTGGCCCTTTGTGCTTATTGCAAGCTGTCAACTGCATACAGGCACTGCACAGACTCTGGGGGTAGAATTAGATTTTAACTTTTTCTCCCCCTTGATTTTGGACTCGAATGGTAAGGTGGTATAATGGGCAGCACTGTGGTGGAGCAGCAGTTCAATGAAGGCATAATTCCTGCTCTGTTGGCCCCTTGCTTTAGGGATGCTTGGGTAATAATTTGCTACTGCTTTATACCAGTAGCATTGAATTCTTCTCCTTATCCACTCAGTGAGGGGGTTGCTCAGCTGTTCTGGCTGATGCTATAGGAAGTGAATTGTATACCTGTTCACAATGTGGGAAAGGGGGGTCTGCAGTGCCTAGCTTGTGGATAGGCCTCTGTATCAGATCATATGAATCATGTTGACTGGAGTTTTATTTGGAATTTACTGTTGGACAGCTTGACAATCAGACCAGAATGTTTCTAGGTTTCTCTTCCCTCTGGCCACAGAAATTAAGAGCTGGACAGCTCTATGTCAGGAGGCAGATTTGAGGATTTGCAGCAACAATATCACTTAGACCGTTGAAAATTAAAACTGAATGATTTTAATGTCAAGAGTATTATGATTATACATAGTAAAAGGCCCTTGGAAGATGAAGGAACCAGCCTCACTTTGCGGATAGAGCAGGGGTCTCAGTTGGGCAACAAGAAGATATGGTAGCAAGGAATAGAAATGAGTGTAAAGAACATTAGGGAAGGCAAGGAAAGATAGAGCATCAACCCCGGGCAGAGCACATGTAGACTTTTTATTGGCATTTTTACATCATCCAATAACCAACCCCAAAATAGATTTCCGCACTAAGATTTGAAGGTCTACATATTTGATTGGAGAGAGCACATCTCAACTCCAAAAACAGGCAAGATGCTGAAAATTCTAAAACTGACCAGATAATGTTCACTGTTCACCTTTTTTTGACAAACAGGACACCTCACCTATATTTTTGGTTCTCTCTGCTCTTGTCTTACAAACGAACAGGATGTCTAATATATATTTTTGCTCTAGGCTAGTGCTCCAGTCCCTTTTGTGGTTTTGACATGGCCTTATCGACAAGACTGGAAATTTCCACACATGCCAATAAGTTATCTTATTACTTACTCTACTCCATTTTACTTATTAACTTCTTTATTGCCAAAGCTAACTTCTTACAGAAATAAGATTTCTGCAGTCCATTGCATTACTGTTAAAACAGACTAAATGGAATAAGACAGTTAAAAGGCTTTGGAAAGTATATAAGCTGTAGGCAAGGTTTGGCAGAAGATGTAGTCTTACAGGCACAGGAACTTTAAAATCAACATCTCTGCTGTGGTTTTCTGAATCAGCAAACCCCAAAGCGCTGGCTAGCCATTGAGATATAGCCACAGCATAAGAACTGAAGTGCACTAAAGACTACCCATCACTTCCCACCTGGCAAGTTTATGGAGAGGATATCTCAACAACACCTGAGATTGCAAAAACCACTATGGACTACATATGTTAGACCACAAATCCATCTCTGGATCTGGCCAGGTAATGGCAAAGTGTCTTGACCTCATTTACTGTTTCAAACCAACATGTTATTACTGGCCCAACAAACTGCCTTTCTGCTATGCAGAGTGTGGACCTCACTGGACTTCATCTGAATAGACCATAAAAGATACAGCTACTTGATGCACAAATGGTAAACCAAAGATTCCCCTTCTTGTGACTGTGGTAAGAAGATCCAAACTATCAAGCACCCCATAACTCAGTGATCCAAATATGGATTTAAAGGTGAATTGGATGATATCCATAATATCACAGAGGAAATCTTGGAATAGCTTATGGCCTGACAACTGAATCTATAGACAGTTGCTTTGCTCATTCAATATATGAGAGAGAGAAAGAGAGAAAGTTCACTTACCTCTGCGTGTTAGCCTACAAAGGAGGCCATGGAGGAGCATAATGAAGGATGCTTTACTCCCAGGAGTGCTCCTGCGCAATCCATCTCACAATCTTGCCTAAAAGGGGTAACAGCCAGCAAGTCACTAAGGGTACGTCTAAACTACATGGCTCCGTCGGCGGAGCCATGTAAACTAGTTTACCCGACATAGTCAATGAAGCGGGGATTTAAATAATCCCCGCTTCATTAAAATAAAAATGGCCACCGCGCTGTGCCGACAATCAGCTGATCCATCACAGCGCGGCAGTCTAGACGCGGATCGGTCGACAAGGGAAGCCTTTGTCAACTGCTCCTGTAAACCTCGTTTCATGAGGCATAAGGGAGCGGTCGACAAAGGCTTCCCTTGTCGACCGATCTGCATCTAGAGTGCTGCGCTGTGCCGGATTAGCTGATTGTCGGCACAGCGCGGTGGCCATTTTTATTTTAATGAAGCGGGGATTATTTAAATCCCCGCTTCATTGACTATATCGGGTAAACTAGTTTACATGGCTCCGTCGATGGAGCTGCGTCTAGACTGGCATGATTTTGCGGAAATACTTTTAACAGAAAAGTTTTTCCGTTAAAAGTATTTCCGCAAAGGAGCGTCTAGATTGGCATGTATGCTTTTGCGCAAAAAGTGCTTTTGCGCAAAAGCATCCATGCCCAGTATAGAAGCGCTTTTGCGCAAGAAAGCTCCGATGGCCATTTTAGTCATCGGGCTTTTTTGCGCAAAAAATTAAGGTGCCTGTCTACACTGGTCCTCTTGCGCAAGTATTCTTGCGCAAGAGGGCTTATCCCTGAGTGGGAGCGTCAAAGTATTTGCGCAAGAAGCACTGAATTCTTACATTAGAACATCAGTGCTCTTGCGCAAATTCAAGCAGCCAGTGTAGACAGCTGGCAAGTTTTTGCTTTTGCGCAAAATCTTGCCAGTCTAGACACACCCTAAGGGTATACACAGTAGCGTGTACCTCGAAATAAGCTACACAACTTGAGCTAAGCAAATTACGTAGCTTATTTCAAAATATCTTATTTTGAAATTTGGCGCTGTCTACACAGCACTAAATCTTAAAATAAATTGCTATTCCATCATCTTCCTTATTTTTCATGCAACAAGTTTTATAGGAAGCCGGAATATGAAGCCCATTATTTCCAATGTATTTCAAAATAGCGGGCTTCTTGTATAGACAGCGCAGAATGGTATTTCGGGATAATGGACATTATCCTGAAATAGCTCCTCTGTGTAGATGTACCCTAAGTGTTACCGTAGTAGAATCATCTAGATTTCAGGCAATGGTATGCTACTCAACATCTCCTGCTTTAACAGTAGTACCATAAAATGCCTGGGTAAAACATCCTGCAAGAGGTACAACTAGCATATCAAAATGCATTGGCATGATATTAACTGTATCAATTACGTATTTTTTTCAGAATTCACCAATTCCATTTGTAGATGTCATATGAAACCCGAGAACTGCATATCATGAGATTCAACTAACCATAAAAATCAGCTTGTTCTTGGGGAGCTGCCGTTACTGACGAGGAGGAAAGGGGGGCAATTGGATTAGAAAGTGAACTAGAAGTACAGAATGCACAGAATTGGGGAGGTGGAGGAAAAGGAGAAGAGGAAAAAGTGATAGAATGAAAAATATGGAAAATTCCCTCATACATATAATGAGACGATTTGCAGACTGTACACTGAATTGTGCCCTTTGATGGCTGTAGAACGCAGGAACTCCAGGTGGTGCTGTGATGCACGCAGGCACAGCTGCCTTGAGCTCCTGAGCCATTGAAAAAAAGTTGTGATATCCCGCTCCCAGACAAGGAGGACAGCGAAGCTGCTAGAGCCCCATTGAAAAAGGCTGCAGATGACTTGATGGCAATTAAAGCCACAATTCCAGAATGCAAGCTGCAATTACATCTATTGGTTATTCCCTGCTAAATCTGACTGGACATGTAACAGAGGCCGAGGGCTGCATATCAGCCACTGGCAATCAAATCCAAGGGCTGCATACCCACATTCAGCATAATATCAATGTGATTACCTCCCTGAAAGCAAAAATTAAAGACATTGAGGGAGATCATGGCAACATAACATGAGAATTATAGGCAGAGCTTTCTGTATTTCAAGACGGTGATCTTTGCTTGATCTCCCTCCCCTGCCCACCCCCAGGATAATTCATGTGCACCACATTTGTTTACCCTTTTAGTTCGTTCTGGAGAGTAAAATAACCTGCTTCAAAAATATCCACCAGCAGAAGTCATTGCCTCAGGAGGATCAGGGGAACTTTGATCTTCAGCTGTTCCATCAGGAAGCTGTCAGAAAGTGCAGTGCCTCTGGGTGTAAAATGTGGTAGGGATTATGTGAGATCTTCCTGGCTGCTGGACTGAAGACTGTCTAAATCCTGGGATGGATTTTTTCATTGGAGGAAAAGAACTTCTGGGCTGTGATATTATTCTTCACTGGTGCGGGGTTAACATACCTATCCTTTGGTCAATACGGCAGGTGGCAGCCAGGCTGTGGTGCCACAATGACTCAATGAATCCCTGGAATGGAGTTTATTTCCTAGCACTGCTGTTTGAAAGAGTTACAACTTTACTGAACAGATGCTCCATTGTTATAACGGAGAGCACATTCAGACTACATATGTCTGAATGTCTGCTTTGTTTTGCATGGTGTAAAAATGTGTTCATTTTACCTTATTGCTTGCCACCCATCCCCTCCACCCTCTCCTTTTAGTCCCATTTTTTTTCCTTGTTGGAAGAAGGCAAGTGGGAGATTCTGGGGTTGTGTTGACAGGATGTTCTAGTTTAATTAAATGTATATGATGCTGTAATAGAAGACTTGGTGAGATAGGTGGCCTAGTGATTAGCATTTGCTGGTGCCTTGTTCCACTAGGTAGGCCTTGCATCTACTGTAATCAGAGGTGTGCTGAGGTAAATAGGTGGTTTGGGTCCCTTCAGTAGTAGGGCCAGCAGTAGGGAAACATACTCTGCACCAGGCTTCAATGCGGGGGCCCTAAGAGAGTCAACTCTGTCTGACATCCAAAGGTTTCTTCTAGGTTACTCTCCCTGGGTCACTGCCTAGCATCTGCCTCTCTCTCTCAGCTGGTGGTCCAATATAAAATGAAAAGAAAAAGAAACTGAATGATCAACCTCCCCCCACCAGCGCTTGGCATACAGTCCCATTTCCTCAGGAAGGCTTTTCCAGATCCTTTGTCAAGAACATTCAGAGTAGATCCCATCTCCCTTCTGTGCGGGGTTGCTCCCTTTTCAATTCTTTTTCCAGATGGAGCTGCAGAGCTGGAAGGGTCCATAACAGTCTTTTAACTCCTGCTGAGGCAGTGAGGAGTTTGTATACTCCATCACCAATGAAACATTGAATTCAAAGCACTCCAATTGGACTTATGAGTAAGTGGGGTCACTATACTATTTAAACATCAACCTATTTGCTGGATCTAGTTCTTATTTGATCACACGTTATAGTTTGGTCATTGGCAACCAGGGTTCCCTCTAAGCTGCGGGGCAGCACAGATTCAACTCTGATTAATCAGCCCCACCCAGTCAGTCAGCACTATGCATGGAATCCTGAGCCTCTGACTGGGCAGGGCTGATTAATTGCCTGTGAAGCTGTGCTGCTGCACATCTTAGAGTCAACACTATTGGCTACTACAATATATGGCTCTCTATATACATTCTTTGAACCCTCTCTATTAAGATGCTTGCTGAATATTATTGTTTAAATCCTAAAATGCCTGGGCTGATGCCAGTCATGCTTGAAATTCTGATATTATAGTGGCCTGACCAAACCAAGTATTCAGTTACTTACCTTCCAGTACCCTGGCTACAGGAATGAAATTTGAATATTGTTATTGAAATAATATTTTTCAATTCACCTGATAGAAGTTCTATAGTGTAATCTCGTTATTGTGAAAATACAATGTACAAATGTAGATTTAAATATATATATATATTATGCATTCAAAACCAAAATAAGATAAGCCTTTAGAACCAATAAGTTGAAGCATGAATAGGCATACACATATTTAGAATATCTATTATGTAAATTCCTTGGAACACTATCTACAACAGAACCATATGAATGCCTGTTTTCACTTTCAGTGACATTGAAAATAGGACACAGAGAGCATTATCTCCCATAAATGTAAACAAAGTTGTTTGTCTTGGTTGCCAGATGCTGGGAATGGAAGCCATTGGCTGGATCAATTGTTGAGATGGTTACCTGTTCTCATCATTCCCTCTGAAGCACTTGGGTTTGGCCACTGTTGAAAGACAGGAAACTAGCCTAGACGGAATCTTTGGTTTGACCCAATATGGCCATTCCTATGTCCTTTTGTTGTGTTTTTATGTCTTAACAATTGGCTGAACAAGAAGTAGGACTGAGTGGACTTATATAATATGATTTGAAAAACACTATTTTTTATTTTTATTGTGCAAATATAATATATAACATAAATAATAATCTTTATAATTGTGTATTTGTAATAAAATAATAATATAATGTAATAAAATATAATAAAGGGAACACAGTGCACATTATGTTCTGTGTTGTAACTGAAAACAATGTATTTGAAAATGTAGAAAAACATTCAAATATTTATAATAAAATTAAATTTATATTCTATTATTGCAATTATGGCTATTTTAAAAATTTAGTTAATGCAAACAAATGAACTGTGATTAATTGACAGCCTAGAAACAATATATATATCAGTTCCCTTGCAGTTAGACTGTTTTCTCCAGGTTACTCCTGGTGCTCCTTAGAATCTCAGCATCTCTGTATTGGAATCTATCCCTACTGAAAGAACTTAGAAAATAGATACAATACACCTCAGCTAGTACATGTTGGCATAGTTCCACTGTAGATAATGGAACTCTGCCAGTTTATGCCTGTTGAGGGTCTAACCCTATTTTTTAATGATAAAGCATTGGACATGAACTGGATAATATCACATTACATATTTACTGAGAGCTGGAATGAAGCTTTGGGAATTGAACTATTGATCGCTGGACTACCACATGAAGGCCAGTTAATGTTCCTTTAGGAAGCAAGTGACTCAAACTATTTCACATCTCTGCTCCAGAATATCCTGATCTAATATTGTCCACTTAAAAAACCTCAACAATCCCAGCATATTATATATTGCATGGTATTAGCAAGGTTTTACAACCTACTAAAGTATTCCTTCCCAGAAAGCGATCAATACATTTACTCAGCATGAATGCACATGGAATTGCCTTTTGCATCTGTTTTTTTTTTTTTTTTAATGTTTAAAGTGATGCAAGTACCTTTCAAAATTCTGACCTTATGGTGGCAGACAACAACATGGAGGAGGGTTTTCACCATTATTTTTGCCGACAGAAACAAAATCTTTGGTGGCAGTCTGCCAGGAAGTTATCAATGGAAACATAAGGTGGACAGAGCCTTCTTTCAGTCAGATGGTCACTCTTATATACCTGCTTTGAGGAACTATTCCAACAATAATTTTTATACAGAACATTTATTTAATGTAAGTGATATGGCTATCATCTATGCAAAGAAGAGTGTGGTTTTTTTTCTTGCTTCCTAATATCATCCATGAAGTTTCATTCAGAAGACATCTGCTGGCTGGCAGATATCTTGCTGAATCCAGGCCATCATTTCCTGGAAGATTAAATGAATGTTTCTCGCTGCACAGACTTTTCCATTCTCTGTACAGGTAACATCAATCTGTTTTGGACTGGAGTCAACGCTTCTCTGGAGCAGATCTATGTCTAGCAATGACAAGTGCAACGTAGTTCTGGGATGAGTTTCATTTGCTTTTGCAGAATGTTTTATTGAATGTACACTTGGAGGTGTTTTTGGCTACTGCTTGTGAATTGGATTCATGCCCTTAATAGTCAGTAAGACCAAGGGGAGTCAGATTAGTTCCATGTCTGTAGCATTTGATATCAAAGACTAGGAGGTTAACCCCACTGCAGACTCTGGCAGGAATCACACTGTATTAGTTCTCTTCTTTCCTTTTAGAAAGTTATCAGAGTGTGATTTGGGGGTGATGATTAATCTAGTACCCAAAAATCTTCCTGATGCAGATTCTTACAACATTAAATTCTGTCCCCACATCTTGTGCAATGCCAATGCAAAACTACTGGGGAACATCATGAGGACAGCTGGCAAATAAATGCTTTTTAGGCTCACTATCACTTCCAAAAATGGAAAAAAAATCGGATTCAGATTGGAATTCTAAAAAAAAAAAGTGGTGAATCAAAAAAAGGCAACAAAAATTTAGTTTTCCTGTTCAGCTAAACATTTTGTTTGATGTACTTCTTCAAAGGGAAGCAAAGGAAATGAAGAGATAGTCATGCAAGGATTGCTGGTAGTTGCTTCCCCACCTTTATAATTTTTATCCCTGTGCTTATGGCTCTCACTGGATATGTGACAGACCCCCTCTGCCTGCTGTCAAATGGCGACTGGAATATGGTTCTCCCAGAGTGCAGAAGATTACCCTAGCCATTGGGCTATGGGATAATTTGGTATTGTCTGTCTTGAAGTTGTTCCACCAAGAATACATAGTCATTGGATCAGGGAGATTACGTAGAATCTCCCAGATGAACGCCGGAACCAGCCAGTTTAAATGAATTCTAGAGTGGGGTTCTCTCCACCTTGTACATTGAAGCTGTCCCACTTTGTGTAAAATATTTTAACAGTCATTGGGCCAGAGAGTATGACTTTATAATTTGGGCCCTACCAAAGTCACAGCCATGCAAACTGTGTGAAATCTAGCCTTTTGTGTGCCTTTCACCTATACTATATAGATTCATGGAAGTGACCACAGTTTCTCAAATTGAAGGTCCTGACCCACAAGGGAGTTGCAGGGGGATCATAAGGTTATTTTAGGAAGATCATGTTAATACCATCCTTACTACAGCACTGCCTTCAGAGCTGGGCAACAGGAGAGTGGTGGTTGTAATGCTGTCTGCGTGCCCAGATCTGAAGGCATAACCTCACCAGGAGCAGTGTAGAAATAAGGGTGGTAATACAATACTCATGTCTAGGGCCAACCCTAGAATTTATGGGACCCCTTGTGCATCCCTCTGTATATTCCCTCCATGTGACTTGTTTCTGTTCCCAGTTTGGAGCCCCCACTCTTGCCCCTCTCTCCACATGGAACATTATCTGGGAGTTTAGCAGGGATGGGTTTGAATGCCTCACGTGCCTGCTGTGAAGGCTGCCATTCAGCACCAGGGCCTGGAGCTCCTTGGGAATCAGAGTACTCCAGCCTCTAGTGAGTGGGAAGCCAGGGATGGAGGAGAAGCTAAAGGGCAGCTGCCTCAGGGCATGGCAATTTAAAAAGGCTCAGGTCTCCTAGCTGCTGCCGCTACTAACATGGTAGCAGCCAGAATCCTGGGCCCTTTAAATCAGCCCTGAGTGATGAGTGGACAGTGCTGAAGGAGTGGCTGGGGAAGACTAGTACCCAGCCCCACCCCTTCCTGATTCTAGAGCTGCCCCCGATGCACACTTTGCCCAGGGGCTCAGTAGATACAGCTGTAGCCCTGGGTTCAGGTAGCCTGTGGTGGCAATCAGGTAACCGCCCCTGCCCCCTCTCCAGTGCACATCACCATAATTTGGGGTACCATGGGGATAGCAAAAGTGGGTCAGCTCCCACACATGCATATGGGAAGCTGACCCACTCTAACCTGCTGACCCAGCAGTGCCCCTAATTTTTGGGCACCCTACATAGCTATGTATTCCGCATATGCATAGGAATGGCCTTGCCCCTGTCACCCTTACTTCTGTACTGCTACTTTCAGAGCTGAGTGGTCAGAGAGCGGCAGCTGCTGACTAAGGCCCAGCTTTGCAGGCAGCAGCACAGAAGTAAGGATGGTAACACCATGCCATGCCATCCTCACTTCTGAGCAGCCACTGGTGGCAACTCTGTCTTCAGAGTTTGATTCATGGCCAGCTGCTCAGCTGTGAAGGCAGCACTGCTGCCAGCAGCAGCACAGAAGTGTAGCAGTACCACAATCCCCCCTACAATAACCTTGCGACCCTCACACAACTCTTTTTTGGGTCAGGACCCCTACAATTACAACACCATGAAATTTCAGAATTTAAATATCGGAAACCCTGAAATTTACCATTTTTACAATCTTATGACTGTGAAATTGACCAAAATGGACCCTGAAATTGGTAGGACCTTAATTATAATGATGTGGTTATAGCCCTCACCTGGCAGGATGACACCTACATTCCTATCCCTGCTCCACATCAGGGAGAAGGGAAAATAAACCCTGGTCCAGGTGTGTGTCTTGGCTTGCAAGCTGTAAAAAAGACAGCTAGAGTAATTGCTGCCACTGTTTTATAAATGGCACAACAAAGAAAATGTGGGCAGAAAATATTTGGCAAATTTGTGTCAAAGTGCCAAATACTTCATGTTCACCACAACTGCAAGTTTCAATGAATAAACTATTCATCTGAAACATTTAACCCAGCTCTAATTGTGAGGCACGGTGGGCTTCGTTGGCACCAACATGTGTAGAGCAGAGCTTTACATCCTTTCTTTTTTCCATGCCATTCATCTAGTTCAGTGGCCAGAAGGGCCTTCTTTCATTAGCAGTTAGCAATGTTTATAACCATCTCAAACTTAAATAAAGCCAAGAACTCTATAAATATATTTCTTCTTGTTACAGCTTTATCACAGAATGAAACAAGTCTCCCTAATAAGCTGCTGTGCATATTTCCTTAAGAGTTTTGTAGTCTAGAACTGATTACCTTAGCATATGCTGGTGTTTCTCAAAGTGTTCCGTGGCCTGCTTTGGGAAAGCTGCTAATGGACCCCTGCCACTTACTTTATCTAAGGGGTCTGTAGCCACAGAACCTCATTACTCCCATTGGCTCTAGTTTGCTATCTCCAGCCAATAGGAGCTGCAGGAAGTGGCAGCCCGGGCCACACTACTTCTCACAGCTCTCTTTGGCTGGAATAACAAACCAGAGCCAATGGGAGCCACAAGCTTCTGTGGCTATAGACCCCTTAGATAAGCAAAGTGGTGTGTGGCTTTTCGAGAGTGGATCATGGAACACTTTGAGAAATTCTGGCATATGCCATAGGTGCTGACTCTGTGACTGGGGGAAAAATAGTGGGTGTTCAGCATCAACCTACCAATCAGCTATTTGGTGGGTCCCACTGATCACATCCTTCCCCTCCTCTCCACCAGGGGAGAGGGAGAAGAGTGGGGACAGGAAGGGGTAGAGAATTGGCAAGGTATGCTCAGGGGAGAGAAGGGGTACATTGAAGGGGGAATATTGAGGGGGAAGGGATAGGGCTGAGGGCAAGGCCTCAGGGCAGAGTGGGGGTAGAGCACCCCCAGGGAAACAGAAAGTCGGTGCCTGTGTCAAATGGTATTAACTGCCCCTTTCACTAAAATTAAAATATCTAACTTGCTAGTACTCCTTCTGCTTTAGAGAAGCAGTAAGTGGCACAGCCTTTTGTTCTTCATTCCATTTATTGACCACTTTCTTTTTAATTTTTTTTCACATGCCCACTTATTGACATTCCAACTCACATGATTAATGGGCTACTGTTGCTACAAAGTTCAATAACTAGAATTGTTGTTTGCACTAGAATGTCTGATTTCATCATCCCAGACTGTGGCCCTCCTGTGGAGGTTACAGGCACTCCTGGACAAATAAGACATCATACATGATTTACTAGATGATGCATTTTGCATCGTTTTCTGTCTAGGAATCTCAAAATGTTACATGATAATTCCCATGAATAATTCTCATTCTGTTGGTTGGGGTGCAAGCAGTTCATCCTGAGGAGTTTGATATTTGAAATTCAGGCTGCGTTGATCAAACACACCATTACTTAATTCAATGAATAGAACTTTTACATTCAAGTTTCTAGATATTACAAAATTTCTGCTCCAGAGTGAGTATTCAAGGATTTCCCATATTGAGGGCTCAAAGTGATGAGGGGGACATCTCTGGATGTGTTGTGAATTTCACCCTTTAAAAATGCCTAGAAACAAAATATTTTGGTCTGGATTAAATGTTTTGTTTGACCTGAAATTAACTTTTCATTAACATTTTTGATTTGCCAGATTTGGGATGAGGGGTGGTTTAGAACTGCCAGCAAAAAAAAATAAAAATAAAAAAAATAAAAAATTGTATTCACTGAGCTCTAATTCCTGCCAGAGACCTTGTTTCCTGGAAGAAACACAGAAATTTGAACTCTATTGTCCCCATTCACCATGGTGCCGGTGCTGCTTTGTAGTACAACATCATTCAATTAAAGCATATGTAAACCTGACTTAACCAACCAGTTAAAACTGGCTTTATGGCTGTCTTTCCCCTCTAGAGCAAATAGCTTCTTCTCTAAGTCAAACTGAATCTGGCCCAATACATGCATACACTTGGTAAAAAGTCAGTTTACATTTCTACTTGAATAAATATTTGCAGTCTTCTAGTTCTAGACTTCTACTTCTTTGTAGTGCTAGTTACTCGTCAAGTTTCAATTAAATTGTAAAGAAGTGATACCTGCACATAAAATTGGTCAGGTTACCTTTTTGACACCTTATTAAACAAGTTACAAGCTGAAGTCAACTGATACAGATTTCCTTGCATCTTTAATGTAAATGTGTCATTTTGAATAGTTGCACTTTGAGCTATGATGCACATGTTTTAAGGAACTCATCGCCTAGTGAGAGGTACTACTTACACAAGTCGGTGTGTTTATAACACATTGCAAATGTGTTTGTAACAGTTTGTCTAGCCCTCCCTCTCTACCCTTCAAAGCCAATATCACCACGGATGGCTGTCCTGTTATGTCTGTGCTGTTTTCTGAATGTATGAAATTAAGTGTAGTTGGGGTTGGTCTTGCTTTGAGCAGGGAGTTGGACTAGATGACCTCTTGGGATCTCTTCCAACCCTGATATTCTGTGTTTCCATTATTCTATTAAGCAGATTTTGATATCCCATATTCAAAGTAGACTTGAAACTGTGTATCATGGATTTGAAAATTAAAGAAATAGCAAAATTTTAAGGTGTATTTTCAAGAATGCATTTACCAGCTTCGTGTAATGAAATTTGATATACAATGGTCTTTTTGTTTAGAAAATAGTTCAAGTATGAAAATGCACAACTACATCAGGAGGTGGGAGATATGAGAGGCGGGAAGCTGTTAGAGTTCTAATGTCTGTTCTTATCATGGACAAAAATCTGTTCTCTATACTTCCTTATCAGAGAGGTAGGTTTGTTAATTAGCAATTGGTGGTGTTAGACTGTGGTTATGCTGTGCTGCTTTTGCCGGGGAACAACTGGGGTGCATATTGAATTATACTTAATTTAGAAAGAAATTCAAGTGGAGGAGTATGGAGATAGGATTAATGTGAGTGGTCTGTTGATTCTATTATTAATAATGAAGTACTTAGCACACCCATGACATTGTGTAAATAGTAATGAGGAAGAATAAGAACACTTGCTGAGTATAATGTTTTATTTGCTCAAAGTGCAGTACAGAGAATAATTAACCTTTGCAGGCGCCCCTGGAACATAGATAGGCATTTTTATCCCACTTCACAGATGAGATACAGACATGTTAAATAATTTCCTGAGTCTATGTGGTAAGTCTGGTGGCAGAGCCAGTGTCAGAAATCCAACTATATTTGAAGTGATTCCCAATCCAAATGTAGGCCATAATTCTTCAATGTGCTCTCTGTGAGTAGGCTCTTGCACAAGGGTTGGGGATTCTTCAATTGAAGTCAGTCAAACTCATTGCTGATTTGGGGCCTTAGAAGTGGCAGAACACTTCACTCATGAAGGCCCTGATTCAGTACAGAATTTAAGCACACGTGTAACTTCAAGCAGGTGACTAGTTCCATCGGACTGTGTACACACGCCATGTCAAACTGGGACTAAGGATGACAGCTGGTATTCATTGTTAGTGTTTACACAGTAAAAGCTTATCCACAATTCTGCTGCATTCCTTCAGCAACAGAAGAATGGTGGCTTATGAATCAGAGCAAAAATGGTGCATATTTCAGGGTTTACCACATCATGTGCAACATAGTCTTTTTTTCTGTAAGAAAAAACAATTAAGAAGGAATTAAGAAGGAAACAAATCTTTGCATTGGCCCCTCACACCAAAGTATAAGCAAGTCTCAAATCCGTAGGAGTTATGGAAATATTAGAGTGCACTGGACTTTTGAGGTTGTATTAAATTTAGTATTTCAAATATGATTCAAGGCATGTCTTTGACCTATGCAATTCTCATGATAAGGATTGCTGTTGGTACAGGTTGCAACTCTGAAATCCAGCATTCTCTGGTCTGGTCTGGAAACATCTGTGGTCCAGAAGGACCACAGATGCTCCTGTGCCAGAGAGTCTGGAAGTCTAATGGCACAAGGGCCAACTATCTAGCAAGGACTGGGAACAGCAGGGCTGGAGGAGCCCCACAGCCGTGCTGGGGCTGGGGTCGTAAAACCCTGGCAGCCCACTGCAGTGTGGGGCTGGGGAACTTTGGCTGGCTGCAGCAGCATGGAGCCAGGGGCTGGAGAATCTCAGCCTTCTGCTACAGCAGAGGCCTTGAAGCCAGAGAAGCCCAGCAGCATGCGCCAGCAGCAAGCCAGGGAAACCTGGTCATGCATGGCAGCTTGTGGCTGGGGTCTAGAGAAGCCCAGCAGCACACAGTAGTGTAGAGCCGGGGAAACCTGGCTGTCTGCAAAAGCGTGAGGCCAGTGCTGGGGCCGGAGAACTCCAGCCACCCATGGCAGCCTGGAGTTGAGGGGGGAGCGGCAGCATGACAGACAGCCCATCTGGGGAGGAAGTAGGGGGGCTAGAGTCAGGTGGCCAGCTGACTCTGGGCAGGTGGCAGGGGACACTTCCTCTGCTCCTGCAAATTCTCTCATTTGGGACAGCTCAAGTCCCGACAGTGCCGGACCAGGGAGGTCCAACTTGTATTAAATATTTGTAAAGGTTCTACATGTCTCAGATGCTGTATCATTAAGGAAGGCCAGATTTCAGTGATCACAGCATTGATTATGATTACAGTGATTTGAGACATTTATTCTTGTTGGCTATTTAGTTGTGTCCATTTAATAGACGTGGTAAAAAAGCTGATGAGAAAGAATACGCCTTTATTCAGATAAAATGCTTTCCTTCTTTATTTTTTTCTTGATTTCTGCTTAAAGGCAAGGTTCAATTTCCTTTTTAATGAAATAAGACCACAAACAATAGCAACTCTGAGATATTACTCACAATTAATGCATACCCATTATAACTTTGTGATTGCTCCCTTTGGGTGGCAGTCAGGCAGGAAGCAGGTAAGTGGCTGTTTTTACAAATAATGACAAGGCTGATTTGTTAATTATCCAGCAGGGGGTGACCAATTCCCATCTCCATGTAAACGAGATACTGGGTATCATTTCTGCAACATGTAAGCCTCTGATGTATTGAAGATTTGGAGAGTTATGGTTTTCTGAAACAGAGGGTTTCATACAGCAAGCTGTTGCATTAGCAAATGATTTTTATCCCATTAAAAATCCTCTTTTGTTTTGTAACAAGGCAAAGAGATCTGAGTATCATTAAGGTCACTAAATTGAGAGCTTTACTCGGCATTGTATTTTTCAGCATATACTGCACCTTTTATCACAGCAGAACTAAAGGCATACTCTCAGAAAACATTAGTGTGAAGTATGACTGTTCCATTTCTGAATAAAACTCTAAAACATTTATAGAACGAACAACAATTTCATACAGATGCACCATTTCCATTTATGCACAGTACATGTGATCAGTCATTCCATTCTTTTGTGTCAAGTACTTTTATACCTCTTTCAGAAGAGGCTCCTTAGAGTGGGTAAAATGATTAAAAGTTGCCATGGTTTTTTTCCCCCCTCAAATCAAGGACACTACATTTAAGACTACCAATCAGAAGGTTGGAAGGAAGTCTCCTCCTTTGATTTGTCAACACGGGAGGCATGTTTTGAATTGAAAAAGGATATGTCATTTTGCAAAGAGAGATTAGCATTAAGTCCACAGTGTAAACAGCTTGGATGGAAAAAAGGAAGCTGATTAGCAATTCAAGCATTATGTTTTCTGAAAAGAAACTGATGGCCAAAGAGTCCTGGCATTCCTCACCTTTTGTTGACCATCTGTATCTATGAGCTTCCCAACAGCGATCCAACGCACTTGAGCACAGAAGAGCAGAAGGGCATAGCCTCCTCTACAAGACAGAGAAACCAAAAGCCACGCTAAATACCATCAATTAAAATTCATTAGTCCTGCAGGAGATGCCCATTAGAGTATTGAGCATGCACAGATGCCACTATTACAAGCATAACACCCATAATTAGGCACCAAAAGTAGGAGGACTTCACAGCCTATTTAGCAAAGATATGGTCTCTCTGTTCTTGCATAAACTTCGCCATAACTTTAATTGCAGTAGATTTTACCTAGACTCGTCAAAAGAAATATTGTCTTTTCTTTTATATCTGCTAGAACTGTTACTTTCTAATTAGGTTTAAGACACATAACAAAATAGATGAGATTACTGCATGGAAAAAATGCTGTGCTATTAGAAGTGCATTAGTTATGATAGATGTCTATACTTAGTCAAGAAAAATTAAAGCCCAATTCATTCTTTTACATTTTCATGTTGGCTGTCACTACAGACTGATGACTCGTCTTTTGAGAGCAGCTGTAATGCTTTAAAATAAATAAAAAGACAGCTATCTGCATGTGAGTTGCTGGTAAAGGCGTTTTAGTTACATTTAGGCCTGCCTTCTAAAAGTCTCACAGGTGTAGTAAATCGCTTTTCTCTCTCTGTCTCTCTTCACATTGGAGAGGAGCGAAAATGGCATTTGCCTAACAAACAGCAGTACTTTCAAATAAATATTTCATCTATTTTTGTTCTTTTCTTTGTATTTGCTACATAGTTAATTGGACCATGGGTTATTCTTTTAATTATGTTTATTCCATATCCCCACAACAGAGGCCGGGCATTTAAGGCAAAAAGGGTGCTGGGGATATTTGAGAAAAGCTGAGGTGAGCCATCATGACTCTCCTCCTCCCATTTTGAGCATGGTGCTAAGCATTATAGTCACTGACATTTCACTTCACTCTCTTATTCTTGCATCTTTTGAAATGGTATGGATTTTGTTTTACATATCAGAGTTAAAATATAAGGAACAATGACATTAGAGAGCAGATGAAGTCATCATCAACATGTTCTGCTCTGTCCAGATGGAAAAGATTAACAAATTAGATGCAAAAATGTACTTCCATTGTTCTAAATCTTACATGCTTAGGAATGGGACAATGAAAAATACAAGCGATACAGAGATTGGCCAGAAAAAATACTGTTAAATTAGGAAGATTGAAAAAGGACAGCTCTTTTCATCCAAACGATTGAATCCATTGAGGACCAGGCTGTTCTGTAGGCTTGGTGTATGAAACAATCTCAGTAAGACACCATTCATCATTACGCAGTTTCATTAGTAGGGATATCAACGTATAGACAACTACACAATTAACCAATAAGCCTGTCTTATCGGTTAATACTGTCGACTACACGCATTCCCCCCCAGCCTTTGCTGCCTCTTTATGGGAGTGACGGGAGCTGGTGCCCACAAACACTGGATCTGCCTGCATTCCCACACCTGTGCCGCTGCCTCTGATCTAATAGAGAGGCAGCAGCACGAAGGGTTGGGGGGCAGGTAGGAGCTGATATGCATGGGGAAATGGCTTTTCTGTGGAGCAGCCTCTGCCCATGTGGAGCTCGAACCCCCTGTGGACAGGGGATATGCCACCTGTGCTGCCACCTCTGTATCAGAGGCAGCAGTGTGGGGTGGCAGGCGGGAGCTGGTCTGTGTGGGAAGCCGGTTTTTATCCCAGCTCCCCTTGCAGACCATCTCCCACCTGCCACCTGAGCTGCTGCCTCTGACAGAGAGGCAGCAGTGGAGGGAGGCAGGGGGCTCTCCGAGTGGGACTGGGAGCATACTGGCTGTCAGCCCATCTCTGGGGACTATCGAATACTCATGTAACCACTAAATTTTAATGTGGTTACATGACTATTCAATTACATGTTATCTAACATACCTAATCATTAACACAACCCATTTTTATTTCAAATAGTAGTTCATCTTGAACTCAGAGAAATACAGTCACATAATCTGGAAAAAATCTAGATGTGAATTTAAAGAAAATTAACTATTCTGGTTTAATTTTTTGTGTGGATGAATATTTTGGAATAGCAGTTCAAATCTGGGACTCTCTGGTCCAGCAGGGCCACTGATGTTGCTGGACCAAAGAGCCTGGGAGGCCAGGAGTGGGAGCCAGCCAGGAGAATTCAGGGCTGGGGAGCCCTGTCTGGTCCAACAATGTCTCGGCTAGGCAGAGGATGCAGAGCCCCAGACAGGGTAGGGAACCCCTGCATCAGTGGGGCTGGGGAGCTCCGCCCCAACCGGGGAACCCCCAACATCAGTGGGGCCAGGCAGCAAATTGGGTGTCTCTGCCTCTGCCCCTGTCAGGGAAGCCCTGGTGGCAGCAGGGCTAAGCAGCGGACAGGCTATCCCAAGCCAGGGAATCCCCCAGCAGGAGCAGGACTGTCTCCAGCAGTGGGGCCGATGGGGGCTGGGCGACACTGGACCAGGAACCCTGGGGAAGTCCTGGTGGCAGTACAGCCAGGTAGCCACAGAGCCATGGTCGGGAAACCTGGGGAATCCCCTGTGGCAGCAGGTCTGGGGTGACTGGATAGCCCCAGCAAGGGAACCTCTGGTGGGAGCGGGGCCAGACAGAGGACTCTTGACCAGGGAGCCCCTAGGAACACTCAGTGGCAGCAGGGCCACCCCATCAGGGGAACCCCCAGAGACATCAGGGCCATCAGTGGCTAGACGGTCCTGTCCAGAACCTGGGGAATTCTGGTGGCAGCATGAGCATCAGGGTGGGCCATGGGAGCTCCAGGGAGAGAAACTCGGGAGTAGGGTGCTAATAGGGGAGCTCTGACCTCCCCTGGTCCATTATACTCCCTGGTTGGGGACCCCTCAGATCCCCAAGGTGTCGGACCAGGGAGGTCCAACCTATACTTTATTCTGAGTTATCCTAAACTAAGCCTATAGCTACACTGCACACCTTCCAATGGTGTGTCTGTGCTGCTGCAACTATATCACTGTAAAGTACACTGTGCCCTTGTATGTAATAATGAGGCAATTATGCCATTGTAAGGTACAGCTGCTTCTTGTCTCTGCGAGAGAACTTTCCTGAAAACAAAATAATCACACAACTTCGAATGAGGGACAGTAGCTTTATAGCCAGGAGCTCTTGTCAACAAAGCTCTGTCCACACTGGCACTTCTTGTCACCACACCTCTGAGCAACAAAAGTTTTAGTGATGAAAGGGCCAGTGTAGACAGCCTAATTCAGAATAAGGCACTTCCAGAATAAAATCACCAATAGGTGGAATTAATCAGGAATAGATGATGAAGAATAAATGGCTGTGTAGACAATTGTGATAGGGTTTGTCTCCCATCACTTAGTAGACTAAAGATAAAAAGCCAATTATTGCACCAGTGATTGATTGAATGATTGATTGATTCTTAGGTAAAAAGGGATGGAGAGAGGTAAGTATCACTAGGCGCTGGACTCTTTTATGTAAAGCTGAAGGAACTTGGAAGGATGGAGGTTGTCGAGAAGGATGGACTTTTCTCAGGAGAGAACTGAAGGGAGGCTGTGTTAAGTGCAGATTGTGGGAAAAAAGCATAAGGGGGCTCACAGGTAGGAAGGGGCTCAGGGAAACAGTACAATGTCTGAAGAAGCAGACCTAGCTACTTAATACAAGGATCCTGAGCCCTGGATAAAGTAGGTAAAGATGGCAGGTTTGACACTTGACAATGTAAATGTCGTATGTAATTGAGAGAGAAAAATACTGAGGTTGATTCAAACCTGCTTGTGAAAAGGGTTGTACCCTTGTTCTATCAGTGCTTGCTATATCTCACAAGACCTCTTTTGGGAGAGGGCAGCTTTTCTTTGCAATTGGGGCCCAATGGATATCTACAGAGCAAAAGGCATTTGGGGGCTGTATCACAATAGCCCCTGGGGCCATTCTACTTTTGGAGCTTTCTGACCCACCATTTGTAGGTGTCTTGCAATATCATGTTAGGTGGCTTTTTCATCACTGAGGGCTGTATAGCCTAGGCTCTGTTTTTAGAAGCCAACATAATGTGCATTGAAGCAAGCTGCCTGTTGTTGAGAAAAAAACGTAACTTTCATGGTGCAGATTCATAAGTGCAGAAACCTACATGGGGGTTAGGAAATTGCCTGTGAAATACAAGTAAAATTATTTCAGCTAGTGTGGCTACCAGTGTGGATGCTGCCAAAGCACAGCTTAAGGTAAGCTGACTCCAGCTATGCGTTTTACATAGATGGAGTTGCGTACTTTAAGCCGACTAGTGTAGACCAGGCCTTATAGACTAACAAATATGTTATATCTTGAACTTTCGTGGGTAAAACCCACTCATCTGGTCAAGTGGAAAGCTCATGATATACTTGTTAGTCTCTTAGGCTATGTCTAGACTGCAGAGCTTTTCTGGAATACCTCTGGTATTCCAGAAAAGCTCTGCTGCGTCCAAGGAACGCATCTGCTTTTTCAGAACAGTTTCCGAAAAAGCAGACGTGTTCTTTTGGCATCTGTGGATTCCACTTGGTGAGAGGAATAAGGGATGTTCCAAAAGAGGACTTTTTTCCAAAACTTGGCCCCGGGTAGACGGGCCCAAATTTCAGAAAAGCCTCTTTCAGAAAAAAAGCGGAAAAAGATACGCAAATTGCGATTCGCAAATAGCGTATGGTGCCACAGGACTGCTTGTTACTCTTAACAAGAAATGTGAAAGGGGAATCAGCATAATCTAATGTTCATGGAGTTGTAATTTAAACATACATTTGATTTAGTGGCAATTACTACACTTGCTACCCAGAGATATTTACTATTTGACCAAGTAATTTAACTTTTGGGGTCAAGACTTTCACAATGCGTGAACCTCCTTTGGATAAATTATGATCGGTATGTAGACAAAATCTGCCTGAGAGGTCTTTTCTGCTGGTACCTTTTTTATGCAGTTAGCTAAAGTGGAAAAAATAATAATAAAAAAGCCTAGCCGAGCCTCCTATAAAAGTTAAGAAACAGTGTTGTACAAAATTACACTTTGATTGAAGTGCAAAAGTTCAACTAAAAAACAGCTAAATATATAGTAAAGAAAATAGCCCACATTCCTTAATAATGAAAAATGTCAATTTATCATACACTATATTCTTCTTGTTGACTTCCATTTTTTATAAAAGTAAAAAGAAAATTATAGGTATATTTTATAGAGTCATAAAGAACTACTGAAGGCTCATTGTAAGCTGTAGACGTGCATGGAAAATGGAAAGGAAGAGATACTGGATTTATATAACTGGAGACACCAATATCAGAAATCAATTAAACTAATTGCAACTACCATAAATAGCTTGTTGTAACCATAAATATTATAATGTAAGCCAAATTAAACAAAGAAATAATAGTGAGAACACAATGAAATTGTCACTTCAGCCACAGGTCTAATAATTTTCCTCACATAGACTGTAATATGAAAAAATATAATGCTTGAATATAAAGAAAACCTAGTTATATGTGCTCTGAATGAAAATAACATAGATTATAAATAAACTGTAAAATTATGAGGGTTTTTTTATTCTGCCATTGAAAATCTGTCAAACACAAATGTCTGCTACCACTGTTAACATGAATAAACATAGCCATTAAAAAGAAACTTTAAAAGGGGGCTATTATTGAAGCCATAAGACAATTACAAATCTTTTTTTTTTAAGTTTCAAGTCATAGTTATGCAGATTCTTTTCTATTGTAAACTAATTTTATAATCGGTTATATTTTTCTTTGGCAGTTTGCTTGAGGATACCTTTGTCCATCTTTCTCTATAATGTACCTCTTTTTAAAGTGATAGAGATGCAGCCGTGTTAGTCTGGTCTAGCTGAAACAAAAGACAGAACTATGTAGCACTTTAAAGACTAACAAGATGGTTTATTAGATGATGAGCTTTCGTGGGCCAGACCCGCTTCCTCAGATCAATTTGTGGAAGAAAATTGGCACGACCATGTATACCAAAGTGATACAATCAAAAAAAGTGAACACATATAAAATTGACAAATCAAATTTTAGAAGAGAGTGGGGGTGAGGGGGGAAGGTGAGTGTCTGTCACCCCCACTCTGTTCTAAAATTTGATTTGTCAATTTTATATGTGTTCACTTTTTTTGATTGTATCACTATGGTATATATGGTCATGCCAATTTTCTTCCACAAATTGATCTGAGGAAGTGGGTCTGGCCCACGAAAACTCATCACCTAGTAAACCATCTTGTTAGTCTTTAAAGTGCTACATAGTTCTGTCTCTTTTTAAAGGAGTGTGTACTTTCCATGAGCCATGCATACTAGATGTAGGGATTTCCATTCAAACACCAACATTTACCAGTTTATTGTGTAGTCCATCGAAGAGATCACACAATTGCTTCCTATTTGAATTGGGATATACTCCAAGTGGGATATGTTCACTTTTGAATTGTGATCACTGTGATATACAAATAAATATATTTTCTTAAAGTAGATTTGCTTCCAAAAATAAGCGTATATCGTGAAAATGAATACAACTACTTGAGTTTGTTGGGTCTGAGCCAACATGCAATAAAGTAGTTAGATTCCTGTTAGTTTCACTATGTTGACTGAGTGTTATTCAAGGGAATTATTAGGAAGCCTTTTTGCACAGACATTTCAAATAAAGGGCCTTCAGACTGTCTGAAGGAACCAATGGACCTGCTGACTCACCCAGCTCCTTGTTAATGACGGTCTCCAGTCAACAACATCATAGCCTCCAAACTGTTTAGATCTGTTAAAAGAAATTTCAAAGGCAAAGAGGTCACATAAACACATAACTGTCATTGAATGTCAATGAGGTCTGGGTGTGTAACCATTCTGGGTCTCTGAAAATACCTCTATGATGACCGTGTTTAATATTTTTAATTACCATCAGGTAAGCATATTAAAGCTGTTTGCTTACCCTGTGTTATGTCTATTGCTTATACTTTCTTGTTATAGGTCAACATTGTATATAATGGTTGTTCAGCAGGATGGAAGGAGTCCCAATGTACACACTTCACAATGTAATCCCATACATACCACATACATTTTTATTCCATATAAACCATCTTGATGTCTAAGGGCATCCTCACCCAAGCATGCTTCCAAAGTTTATCTCATAACAAAAAAAGCAAACAAGCCAACAAATCATAAAACAATCAAAAGAATTTAGAATTTCTTTCTTTTAGCACAATTTGTGAGTTACTTTGGATTTCTACATAACCATCTTCCTCTGAAGCTACGTTTCATTATTTCAATGTCATTGTTAAAAGAATTTTGTTTACTGAGTTCTTTAATACATTCAAGATGCCCTTGTCTAATGCAAAATATTATGTTCCTTAATAGGTTTTTGTTATGGCTGCTGTTAGGGGAAAAAAACCTTGATGGAATTAGACAACAAACTGGGTAGATAATGTACCATGTAGGTGACTTAGCATATACAACATGTGATTTAAATTTTAAATTTATGGCTCCTATAAAAGAGAAACATATTAAAATAATTTCTTCCTCTGATCATTTATTTATCCATTGTCCACTCAAATGGAAGAGAAATCAGTAGGTAAATATGCCCCTTTATGATCTAGAGCTGTGTAAACAATCAGTCCTCTCATTTCCAAGGGTTGTTGCCACAGATTTTCTGTGTTCCTTTTTCGTCTATTCTTGTTTCAGCAATTCTTTGCAAAGTTCACTGAGGTTCATTAGCTTATCTGAAGAAAATGTGACTGGTACTTTTGAGACAGCTTCTTTCTGTGACTTTTCTAATTAAATCCCTTCCATCAGACAAAGAGCTGCCCTTTTTACTTGACAAACATTTGTTCTAATTTGGCCTTGGTTGGTTTCTCAGTACTTTTATTCACTCTCCCCCCACCCAGTGCACTCGCATCTGTTAGTCACAGGATCACACTGGCTGACATTTACTCTGAAAGTGATTGCTTATTAAAATATTTCAGTGTTAGACAAGCTTATCTGTTGAAAAATACAATAAAGAAATTCCAGTATATTGGATGAGTACTCTTTAAAAAAAAATTCTAGCACTTCAGTGCACAACTCTTAATGTACGTATTTAAAGACACAATTATTAACCACTCTTGTTGTTTTTTAAAGCCAATAATCACAGATTAGATGAGAAGTCTGAATACATAGCAAGGAAGTTCACTGTATATATGAAAGGCTGCATTCTTAAATGGAGGGCATATCTCCCATATTACCAGTGTTCTCAAAAAATATCAGTTTCAAGAGCTCTAACTTCTGTGAATTATCATATTGGACTGGGGTGGGGGAGAAAGTTCAAAAAAAGTTTAATCAAAACTCTTTTTCACAAACATCAGAAAATCCTGGTAAAAGCTTTCAGAGGTCAGACAGATTGCTGAATAATTCTTCGGATACACGCTTTTCTCCTTACATAAAATAATGCTATGTAAATTTAAGGGCTCACTAAGGAACCAGCAGTCTGGGCTTTCAATTTTCACATTGGACTATAGGAAGATATGCTCAGTCAGTGACAAGAATTGCTGTATACAGTTTATTCCGCTATTCTTTAACATTCTCCAGTGTCATTAGCTTGCCAGCCATGTAGTCTGTAAGTAATAGGTTGCAATAGCAGCTGAAATTGACAAGTGCTTAGCCCAGAGCATGGATTGAATGTAATTCATAGGGTTCCTGAGTTAATTTCCAATACCTATTTCATCAAGGCAGACTGATAGATGGCTGCCAGCATCTTCTGGCTTTATCTGTAAATCCCAATGTCTTTTACTGCCATCATTCTGTGATTTTTTTTTGTTTGTGTTTTTTTTTCTTTTAATTCCTCGCCTTTCTTTTACTCCTCCCCATTTCCTTATTCTATAGGCACATCATTCATTTAGATTAGAGGCCCTTGCAGCTAAATGCAAGACCTTCAGATGTTATTGAAGTGCATTTTTCCGTGTGGCCCTGTTTAAAGTGATGTTTCTTTAGGGACTTCAGGTTGAAATATGAAGTTATCTGTGAGAGTAAATCTGAGCTGTTGGACAGATGGTGAAGTGTCAGTGCATCCACAGAAATGCATTTCATTTTTATATAGGGAATGCATTCAGTCAATTTTGGCTTGAGAAAACAGTTGCTCTTATTGCATCACTAGCGATTTTTGGGGGAGGCGGTTGCAGGTCAATAGCTAAGTCAATAAAACCATAATAGATTTTTAATAAATTCATCAATAATCTGAATATATAGAAAAGAGGCTCAATACAGGATAAGGAAATAGGCAATAAAATGCCATACACTTTCAGAAAAGAAAGAAAAGAAAGGTTGCCATAGTGAAGTCATACAAATTTCATCTTTAGGTAAAACATAAACACCATTTGCTATAGATTATGAAGCTTCATTTCTCACCCATAATCTACTTTAGCAATAAGAATTTGAATGAAGTTGGGTAATTAAACTGTGCAAAGTAACACTCACTCCTAATATAGTGACACAAAGCTTTGGAGCATGCTATAAACTGTAGAAGTATTTTATTTATTAATTAGTCCATTTAACTTTCTGTATTAAAAAAAACCATGGATTTAGGGTTTTTTCTTTTTTCTGTATAGCTGTGATGAATTAGGTATGACTGTAAATTTACTTAGTCAAAGCAGCTTCACTTCTGGTGTGTAACCAGACAAAGTTTTATGTGGTTTAAATCAGAAGAATTTATAATCTTTCCTGCAAATTTAGCTTTCCTTTATTATAATCCTGATCTAGCCTTTTAATTAAGCCTTAGAGAATTTTGCCTTTGCTGATTCCTTTATGTACATGCCACATGAGAGGAATACACGTTTAAATGTTTTTTAAAAAAGAAGTTATTTTAAAAAAATCATATATGCTTTCTATCAGACCTGTCATGTATTGAGCCACATCTCAATTGCTGTAAACCAGCATTATCACTAGAGCAACATCAATTTATACCAGCTGCTGATCTGGCCTGTTGTTCATTTTTATGTGAAAATGATTGAGAGACCATGTTTATATACTAAACCTACCCAACAGTACCAAAGTACCTTTGGAGCACTGGATCACAGGTCTCAATCACCTGCTGAAGGTCACTACAAGTGTAAAGGAACCTATGGGTATTGGACTCCTTTGATAATCATATCAATAAATATTGGATTTGCAAGGAAAAACATAACCAGAAGTAGAATTTTGGAGGGCATTTGGAATCAGTTCACTAGCTTCTATGGACTCCCACCACCATTGGTAATCCTCACCAGAAGCAATAGGACATCAGATAATAGTATTGTAATAAACTTAAAAAACAACAAATGGTCTGGTAGCACTTTAGGGTATGTCTACACTAACCCCCTAGTTTGAACTAGGGAGGCTAATGCAGGCATTCGAAGTTGCAAATCAAGCCCGGGATTTAAATATCCCGCGCTTGATTTGCATCTTCCTGGCCAGTCGCCATTTTTTGAAATTTACAAGTCCAGACTAACTGCCCGCATCTACACGCGGCAGGGACCTGGTAGTTCGAAATAAAGCCCTAGTTCGAACTACCTGTGATTCCTCCTGGAATGAAGTTTAACAGGTAGTTCGAACTAGGGCTTTATTTCAGACTACCGGGTGGGTCCCTGCTGCGTGTAGACACGGGCAGTTAGTCTGGACTTGTAAATTTCAAAAATGGTGACTGGCCAGGAAGATGCAAATCAAGCGCGGGATATTTAAATCCCGGGCTTGATTTGCAACTTCGAATGCCTGCATTAGCCTCCCTAGTTCAAACTAGGGGGTTAGTGTAGACATACCCTTAGAGACTAACAAAACATGTAGATGGTATCATGAGCTTTTGTGGGCACAGCTCACTTCTTCAGTAATAGTTAGGCCCTGTTCTTCTAACAGAAAACTCAGATGTTTCTTAAAGTAAAAGAGTTATTTGTTTAAGACATTCTGTAACATCGAGAAATATTCTGAAGTTTTAGCACAAACCATGTAAATTAAATCTGTTAATTCTGTATAGCTTTTTGTTAAGAAAAGAGCAGCAAAAAGCGTCATTGCTAAGCTAAAATGTGAATAATTACTAGCACTTCAACCATATTTATTTTACAAGAAGAGGGTATTTACAAAAGGGTATTTCTTCTAATTTGTTTTGGAGTCTATGACTTGCATAGGAAGACACCATACTTTATAGGAATAGAGTACATGTATTCTATTTGGAAATTTTATTTTGACTTGTAGAAACTTTTATTACCTTTCATAATAGCTGACCCAAGTTCAAGGAATCTGGCCTGTTTCCATCAAATAATCAGCTACGAGGAACACAGCTATTTGGTTGCTTATCTGGGCTGACCCTTTCCGTGTATTATGTAGAAGATGCAGCTTGTTCATTTAAAATAAAAATAAATTACTAGTAATTCAAATGCATCTGGAAAGGAAAAGAGATGCATTCTGATAAGTGTTCATGATTGGAATACCCAAACTATTTGGCTACCAGAATTGTTCTTGGGTACTTCCCTCTTACTGGTTTTCATAGTTTAGAAAAACTGAAATGTTTGCTTTTCAAGCCTAAATAGCCATACACAAGTATTTCACAAAGGGCACTGAATCAATGGAGCCAAAACAATTTAAGCTTCAGATGCTCCAATAAATTTGCCCCTGGCTGTTCTGTGACTTGCCCCAGATATACAATATCCATTCATAATGCTACTGAGTGATATATGGTAAAATTTAAACACAGTCTAATGTAGAATATTTTTCTGTTAATTTTTTTCAGTTAATGCTATTAGACCAGCATAGGCAGTCATGACTATCTCAAGCACTAAGCAGTAGTAAAGTTTGGTGTGCCATAAAAGTCAGTGGGTATCAATTCTGGCTTGCAACTTGACAAGCAAACCTAAAAACAGCAGGTGGTGGGTAGCTATTTCATGCCTTGGGAGGCAGAAAAAATGATGGAACTTAATATTTGAAGGATGGCTGTTCATATTGTTTCATTTCACTAGTTGCAACCTGACATCAAATGGTGGAAAAAGCAGTAGTTCCAAAAAACCTCAGTTTTATAAAATGTTTTATATAAGCTATTTACAAGGTCACCTTAAGTTTCAGTACAAGTCTACAGAGATTCTCTGCTTTTTCAAGATGCCATTGCAACTCCATGTGGCTTCTAAATAATTTCAGCAAAACAATTTTTGCTAGGAGTGTTTATTCCAGAGTTCGTTTTTTTTTTTTAAAGTATATCCTGATAAAATTCAAGACATCATTTTATTAGCTTATGCTATAGTTAATTGATAATCAATTTTTGTCAAGATAAGCAATTTGATCTAACTTAATAGAGTAATAAGATCAGTTGGAAGAGATAAAACTCATTTTATTTAACATGACCCTAAGTGTAGATACTGCTCTTCTTAGCATAGGCTCTATCTCGTATTGGTGCTGTTAAATGGTTTCTTGGTACATTCTATCTTTTGAGTGAAAGAAAACAATGGACATACATAGATTTTATATGAATGTTCAATAAGTCACATTATACCAGTATAATTGCATTCACATTAGGAGGAGGGAAGTTGTCTTTGCTTTAATCATATTAGTGAAAAATCACACCCTAACCAGAACAGTTATATTGTTATAAAAATGCGAGTAAATCAGGCCTAAGGATTTGCAGACAAGCTTGATTTTAACCATTGGGTTCCTTAGGATTACTCATGATGAGTTTAAAATTAAACAGGTGAGCAAAGTCAGAAGTACATTGCAACATAGCAATGTCTATCAGGGATATAATGAGATATGAATTGTGACCAATATAGCTGTGAAGGCAAAGACTCATAGGGTATGTCTAAACTACATGGCTCCGTCGATGGAGCCATGTAGATGAGTTTACTAGACATAGGGAAATGAAGCGGTGATTTAAATAATCACCGCTTCATTGACATCAAAATGGCCACCGCGCTGTGCTGATAAGCTGTTTGGCAGCACAGTGCGGTAGTGTGGACGCACCGCGGTCAACAAGGGAAGCCTTTGTCGACCGCCCCGGTATGCCTCGTGAAATGAGATTTACCAGGACGGTCGACAAAGGCTTCCCTTGTCGACCACGGCGCGTCCAGACTACCGCGCTGTGCTGCCAAACAGCTGATCGGCACAGCGCGGTGGCCATTTTGATGTCAATGAAGTGGCGATTATTACTTTTGGGCTATGTCTACATTGCCCAGTCTTGCACAAGAACATATGTAAATGAGGCATGGCGATGAATATTACCGCACCTCATTTGCATACTTAATGAGCCACTATTTTTGCGCAAGGGGCTTTTGTGTAAAAAGGAGAAGTCTACACTGCTCCTTCTTGTGCAAAAAACCCGTCTTGTGCAAGAGCCATTCTGCCTGAAAAGAAGCAGCACGCCTCATTTGCATATGTTCTTGCGCAAGACTGGGCAATTTAGATGTAGCCATAGTGCTCATTGAGCAAGCAGATACAGGACAAGGTGAAATGCATCAGGTGAGGGATTACCACCAGAGGTAGGGAAGCATTATTGCCATCCAACAAAGCACTGGTGAGACCTCCTCTGGAATACTGAATGCAGTTCTGCTTCCCATTTTCAAAAAAAGTGAATTCAAATTAGAACAGGTGCAGAGAAGAACTACTAGCATGGTCAGTGGAGCATGGTCAGCGGAATGGAAAAACTACCATCCAAGAAGAGTCTTAAGGAGTTTGGCTGGCTTTCCCTAACTTAACAAAGACTGCAGGGAGATATAATTGCTCTCTATAGAGACACCAGATGCATAAATATGAAGGAGGGAGAGGTATCATTTATGTTAAGTACTAGTGTTGACCGGAGAACAAATTGGTATTAGCTGGCCATCCGTGTGTTTAGGTTTGAAATCCGATAAAGGTTTCTAATAATTAGAAGCTTGAAGTTCTGGAATAACTTACAAGGGGACCACCAAGGGCAAAAATCTAACTTATTTCAAGGTTGAGCTTGAAAAGTTTATGGAGGGAATGACTGCCCACAATGGCATATGGCTCATATGTGACTGCTCACAGCAAAAATCCCTAGTGGCCAGAGACGGGGCACTAGATGGGAAAGTTACTACGGAAAATGGTTACTATGGAAAATGGTTTCTCAAGTGTCCGGCTGGTGGGTCTTCTGACACATTCAAGGGTCAACTGATTGCCATATTTGAAGTTGGGAAGGAAATTTCCCCCACACCATATTGGCAGATATCCTAGGTGCAGAGAAATGTTTGTATAAGATGATAATTCCTGTCTTCCAAATTCCTGTCTTCTGCCCTGGAGGTGGGGGTTGGGAACACCATGTAGCTGTGTGCAGCTGTTCACCAGAGACATTCTCCAGTCTGTTCTATTCCTTTATCATTCACTAATTTGCTATTTAATGAACCCGAAGTGTGATACAGGATGTCAGAAGTGCTGAATAAAAAGGAAACTGCAGTCATTTTGAAGTTAACTTCTCTGTTTGCTGCTGAAAGTGGAGACAAAGGAAGGCACCACAGAAGAACAGGACCACTAGGCCCAGAGTATTGATGAATACAATAGTAGCTTGACTAACTTAAGAAAGGGGAGGGGAGAGCCAAAAATTGAGATGTTGCAATCTCCATCCAGTCTGCAATTATCAGGCAATGTTGCAGAGAACTGGAAAAAAAATCAGACAGAGATCTGAATTGTATTTAGCAGTCACTGGGACAAAGGAGAAAAATGAAAAGCGACATCAGCAAGCTTTCTGCATGTTCTTAGGGAGAAAGCATTGAATTTGTATAACAACTTCAAGTTTGAAGCATCTGAAAGTATAACCTTAAGGAAAATACTGAGTAAATCACTCAAAAAGGAATGAAATTTTTGAGACACAATTTTTTAGGTGCATGCAAAAAAAACCTAATGGCAGCATAGAGGAATATGTCATAGAATTTAGGAAACAAATTCTTTGGTGAGTTGAGAGAGGCTAGGTCTACACTGCAATGTTAAATTGGAAAAGGAAACACAATTTGTGGTATGCAAATTGCGTATCTTTTTTCGATTTACTTTTGAAAAAGGCTCTTTCAAAATTTGGCGTGTCTACACCACACAAAATGTTGAAAGAAAGTGCTCCTTTGACACATCCCTTATTCCTCATAGAATGAGGTTTGTAGAGATGGCGAAAAAGCACGTCCACTTTTTTGAAATTTTTTTGAAAAAGTGGACACGTTCCTTGGACACAGCGTTGCTTTTCTGGGATACCTTTGGTATCCTGGAAAAGTAATGCAGTCTAGATGTAGCCAGAGTCTGGTCAGAAATAAACTCATTTGCAACATTACAGACAATGTGTTAAGATAGAGACTGCATGGAGGAGACTTAGCTTTAGAAAAAGCTCTCCAAATATGCAGGGCAGCAGAAACTGTGAAAGCACAAGCCAGAGATCTGAATCCACCAGAAGGGGTTCTCTATGTGATAAGTAGAAAATAATATAGTCAGAATAAGTCAAATTAAAGAACCACTTGCTATGAAAAGCACTGCTAGGGGAAGATTGGGGAAGATAGTCATATGCAAGAGGTGGATCAGAGTGTGGTCCCCAAAACTGTGTTACCTTTGGGAAACTGTCACAAATGCAAGGAATATAATTATTTTATAAAATGCTGTGGATCCCAAATGCAGAAAAGTCAAGTATGTCCAGTTCCAGAAAGGCCTGATGAGAAGGTAGGCACTGACTTATTTAACGGGCAATAAAACGATTATTTAATAGTCACAGATTAGTATTCTCTGTATTCAGAAATTGTCCCACTGCACCATACTAATATTAAGTCGGGGATTGTTAGCAGGAAGAGAATCTTTTCCACACATGGAATTCCAGGTGAAGTCTTTAGGCATAATCGGCTGCAATTTTTCAGTGCATATTTCAGGCAATTTGTCATAGATTGGGATTTTCATCACAAAACATTAAGTCCAAATTATCCCCAACCAAATGGACTCGTGGAAAGGTTTATACAGTTAATAAAGAATCTTATGAAGAAAACTTCTGACAGTGGAGGTGATTTGCATAAAGCAATATTGGTTTACTGAAGCACACCTCTGAAGGATGGCTTTTTTCTAGCTCAGCTGTTAATGGGAAGAAGGATCAGATCTAATTTTATAACTACTGATGACTTGCTGAAATTTCATGACAACAAAGCCATACAGAAGAGGAAAGAAAATCAGAAGTGGAAGCAGAAATATTAGTCTGGGCCTGTGATCTCCCATCTCTTAACCCAGGGGACAGAGTGTGCCTAAGGAATCACACCTCTTATACTTGGTACCAAAGGGGTACCATTAAAGAGCAACTGCATCCAAAGTCTTATGTAGTCCAGACAGATTAGGGGGGCACATGTTGATGTAATCAAAGGGATTTACAAGTAATCACAGAAATACCGATTCCAGTTCCAACACATTGGCAGTAGATGTGAGCTCTGGCATTTCCCATCTGACTAGTCCTTTATTAATGCACAAAGGAGAAATTGTCAAGAATAAGAGAACAATGCTGATTGTAATGAAAGACTGATACTGAGAAGATCAGAGTGGAGATTAAATGCCCTGAAAGACTCAGAGATACCCTAACCTGCTTAGAGAAGGAATATTAGGGGAAAGTTAGTGTTAGAGACTCACTCAAGAGTGATATGATGGTAACCTCTTCTCTCTAGGTAGAATACACATTGGGTTTATGGAAATGTACTACAGGTTGAACCTCTCTCGTCCGGGACTCCCTGGTCCAGCAACATCTGTGGTCTGACAGGACCACAGATGTTGTTAGACCAAAGAGCTCTGGCTGCAGAGGTTAGAAGTGGTTGGGATAGAGGGTCAGTAACCTGGGGGATGAAGAGCCCCAGGAGTAGCTGCTGCCAGGGAACCCCTGGAGCTGCAGCTGTTGCTGTGCGCATGGAGCCCGGGGCAGGGAGCAGAGCCCTTGGAGTCAGCTGGGGGCAGCAGATCCAAGCAGGTGAGCTAGAGGAGGTCAGACCTCTGGGTTCTCCCAGGGCAGCAACCAGGAGGAGAGCCCTGGGAGAGCCTAGACTCCTGACCTCCCCTGGTCCGGCAGATTCCTTTTTCAGGACCACTCCGGTCCCAAGAGTCAACATGTACATGGGTTGAAAACTTAATGCATGTGTTAATAGACAGTTTTAGCAGCTATTTATAAATATATAAGAGTTATTTTTTCATTAAGAGGAAAGATTTGGAGATATGCTTTTAGAAGATTACAACTGAGAGACATTATTATGAACGTAGGAATTTGGAGATGTGCCCTAGAGGCATAGCTTGGGAACACCATTGGGGCTGTGCACAGCAGTTCACTACAGATGCTCTCCGGTTTGTATGATTAAAGTTGTATTCTTTTCTCATTTACTGTTCAGTTACTGAACCCCAAGATTGTTATACATTTTTGACCCTCATTTGCAGCATAGGGCCTAGGTCACTTGCTTGCTTCAGTTAAAGTAAATAGGGAAGTCTCCATAATTCAGAGACTTTAAATTATGATTGGAGGACTTCAGTAACTCAGCCAGAGGTTAGGGGTCTATTACAGGAGTTAGTGGGTGAGATTCTGTGACCTGTGATATGCAGGAAGTCAGTCTAGATGCTCATGATTGTCTCTTCTGACCTTAAAATCTATAAGTCTATAAAATGGTGTCTAGTCTGATATGGTTAATTAGAAATGAGTGACTTGCCAGTCCTACTATTGTTAAATAGTGATAGAGATGCAGCCGTGTTAGTCTGGTGTAGCTGAAACAAAAAACAGGACTATGTAGCACTTTAAAGACTAACAAGATGGTTTATTAGGTGTTGAGCTTTCGTGGGCCAGACCTACTTCCTCAGATCAAATAGTGGAAGAAAATTGGCACAACCATATATACCAAAGGATACAATCAAAAAAATGAACACATATGAAAAGGACAAATCAAATTTCAGAACAGAAGGGGGATGAGGGGGGGAGGTAAATGTCTGTGAGCTAATGATATTAGAGGTGAAAACTGGGGAAGCTATCTTTGTTATGGGTAAGA
Source organism: Pelochelys cantorii (assembly GCA_032595735.1). Lineage (NCBI taxonomy): Eukaryota > Metazoa > Chordata > Testudines > Trionychidae > Pelochelys > Pelochelys cantorii. The sequence goes on along the minus strand of CM064326.1, from coordinate 69,752,150 downwards.
TAATTAATGTCTTTGTTTAGACCGAGGCGTAAAGTGTCGAATTTAAGCATGAATGACAGTTAAGAGGATTCTCTTTCAAGTCTGGTGTTAAAAGGTCTTTGAAGCAGGATGCAGGTAATCAAGTCGTTGAGACAATGCCCTTTCTGGTTGAAATGGCAAGAAACTGTTTTTTCTTTGTGATCCTGTCTAATATCTGTTTTGTGGGCATTGATTCTTTGGCGAAATGTCTGAGACGTTTGTCCAATGTACATAGCAGACGGACACTTTCGGCACATGATAGCATAAATTATATTTCTGGATGAGCAGGAATATGTGTCCTTGATCTTATAACTCAATTGGTTAGGTCCAATAATTGTATCAGCAGAGTGAATATGTGTACAAAGCTGGCAACGGGGTTTGTTGCAAGGGAAGGTTCCAGGGTTGGTATTAGTGTGGTATGTCCTGTGGTTGTTGGTAAGAATCATCTTGAGGTTAGGTGGTTGTCTATAGGAGACTATGGGTCTGTCTCCCAGAGCCTCTCGGAGTGTAGTATCCTGTTCCAGTATGGGCTGTAGTTTATTGATAATGTGTTGGACAGGTTTAAGTTGAGGGCTGTAGGTGATGACAAGTGGTGTTTTATTGTTGGTTTTCTTGGGTCTGTCTTGAAGTAGATGGTTTCTAGGTATTCGTCTGGCTCTTTCAATTTGTTTTTTTATTTCTCCAGGTGGGTAGTTAAGGTTTATAAATGCTTGGTAGAGATCCTGAAGTTTCTGGTCTCTGTCAGTGGGATTAAAGCAGATGAGGTTGTATCGAAGGGCTTGGCTATAGACGATGGATCGTATGGTATGTTCTGGATGGGAGCTGGAGGCATGTAGGTAACTGTATGAGTCGGTGGGTTTTCTGTGGAGAGTGGTGTCTAATTTTCCATTGGTAATTTGTACTGTGGTGTCCAGGAAATGGATCTCTCGTGTAGAATGGTCCAGGCTGAGATTGATGGTGATGGTGGGGTGCTCATCCAGAAATATAATTTATGCTATCATATGCCGAAAGTGTCCGTCTGCTATGTACATTGGACAAACGTCTCAGACACTTCGCCAAAGAATCAATGCCCACAAAACAGATATTAGACAGGATCACAAAGAAAAAACAGTTTCTTGCCATTTCAACCAGAAAGGGCATTGTCTCAACGACTTGATTACCTGCATCCTGCTTCAAAGACCTTTTAACACCAGACTTGAAAGAGAATCCTCTGAACTGTCATTCATGCTTAAATTCGACACTTTACACCTCGGTCTAAACAAAGACATTAATTATCTTACCCATAACAAAGATAGCTTCCCCAATTATCACCTCTAATATCATTAGCTCACAGACATTTACCTCCCCCCCTCATCCCCCTTCTGTTCTGAAATTTGATTTGTCCTTTTCATATGTGTTCATTTTTTTGATTGTATCCTTTGGTATATATGGTTGTGCCAATTTTCTTCCACTATTTGATCTGAGGAAGTAGGTCTGGCCCACGAAAGCTCATCACCTAATAAACCATCTTGTTAGTCTTTAAAGTGCTACATAGTCCTGTTTTTTGTTTCTACTATTGTTAAGTGCTACAAGGGTTGCCCTTGTGAGCACCCCACCATCACCATCAAGTTTTCTGACTGCAGAAAATGGAACACCCTTGCACTCCCCATTCTGCCCCAATGCTGTGCCCTTGCTCCTCCCCTTCTCTGTGGCCCTACCCCCCACTCACTACATTTCCCCCTCCGTCCATCACTTGATCTCCTCCACCTTCATTTATACACTTATTTTCACAGGGCTGGGGCATAGGGTATAGGAGTGTGTGTGTGAGGGGGTGAGGGCTCCAGTCAGGGGTGTGGGCTCTGGTGCAGGTGTGGGGATGAGGGATTTGGGGGTTAGGTGGGGGCTATCGGCTGGGACCAAGAGACTAAGAGTGCAGGAGGCTGTGCGAGAGAGATGGGATGCAGGAAGGAACTCAGGGCTGAGGCAGAGAGAAGTGTGCAGGAAGGGGTGCAGGACACAAGCTCTGGGTGCAGGAGGGGTTCAAGGAATGGGGCAGGGTGTTCAGGGTGTGGGCGGAACTCCAGGCAGTGATGACTGCAAGCAGCCCTTTGGAGTAGGTGCAGCGAGGTGGCTTCATGTGCTGCCCACACCTGCAGATGCCACCCACGCCATTCCTATTGGCCATGGTTTCTGGACAATGGGAGCTGCAGAGCTGACACTCGGACAGGGGCAGCAGCACAGAGCCTTTCTGGCCACCCCTGCACCTAGGGACATGCCACCTCTTCTGAGAGTCACACAGAGAAGGGCAAGAAGACAGACTTTCTAAGCTCTACTGTGACACCTACTGGACTTTTAACAGTGGTATGACTGGAGCCACCATTGTCCCTTTTCAACCAGGCCTTCAGGTTGAAAACCAGACACCTGGCAACCCCAGCACTACACTTGTGGAAGGCTATGAAGGTCAGTAAAGAGAGGTTTGAATTGGATGGAGTGTGTTAGGAAGCAGCAGTAAAAGGACTTGAAAATCCAATTTACCTGGCCAGCTTGAGGGGTGAGGAAGATAATTTGGCAGCTGCAATTTGGTGAGGTTTTCAAATGCACCAAAGTCTTCAAAAGTGTTTGTTAGAATTTGAGAAAAATCTCATTTTTGGCTTTAGGCCACAATACTCTGGTCACTCTTTCTGCAGTCTTGCAAAGGAAATAGTATATGCATTAAAGAAGAAAGTTCTCTCAAACCTCTGAATAGGATACTATATGTGTAACTTTAAAACTTAAAAAAAAATATTACTAGGAATCTTGAAAAAAAAAGAGTGGCCCTGTAAGTACCTTAAAGACTAACAAACCTATCTATCTATCTATCTATCTACCTATCTGTAGTTCCTTTATTAGAGGGGTCTCTGACTTTTACTGGGAGGATCCTTTGTGCTGCAAGCCCTAGAGACTACAACTCCCATGAGCCCTTGGGGAAAAAGGGGGAACAGTGGCTTTCCCAAGCATGGAGAGGGCGAGTTAGGTAGGCTCCATTTTTGGAGAGAGAAGCCAGGTTGCTGAGGTGGAGCCTTTTCCAGGCCAGGAGTTGTTGTTTTGGTATTAGAGCCTGTTGGGGCTTGGATCTAGTAGGCTGCTTTGGAGGCTGCTGTTGATTGTCCCTGGAGAAGAGAGATCCTGGCTGTGCCTGTGGCTGGGAAGAGCTTGCGTAAGTCTGCACAGGACGTAACTGTGTGTAACTGGGCTGTTTGGAAAAGTGCTGCCTGGGACAGAGCACAAAAGACAAACTGACTCTGCGTGCAATGAGAGCCAGAGTAATCTGTCCAGGGAACCAGAGCTGCTGGCATTTGGTGGAGCCTGCTCCAGTGGCAGAGGGATTTTGCAGCTGGCTGCTCAGTTTAGACTAATACACCCAGAAACTGCACAGTGCTGTCTCCACTCCAGCTGCAGACTTTCAAGGGTACCCACACAAACAAGTGTCTGGGACTCTAAATCTAGAGGCGTGCACACTGGGGTGGAATAAATGGTGGCAGTGCAAATGCCAGATAGATAAGTTTCCTTTCTTTCTGTGTACTTTTTAATTGATTTTGTAAACTTTTAATCTGTTAAACCTTGTTTCTTTAAGTTGTTAAGTAAAGGTGTGTTAATTCTAATGTAATCAATTAGATATATCTTATTTATAATTGTTGTTTTGGAATTAGTTCCAGGCTATTACTGGAAGAATTTTATTCCTGGAGGCTCCCAAGGCACACCATTAGTGGGTACAGGGCCAGCCAGGTGGAGGCACCACCACTGTATATTCTTTAGGAGCAAGGGACTGCAGCAAGAGGGTGGATAGGGAATCCCCAACTAAACATCACCACTTGGGTTCTCAGGATCTCCTTTCATGTTAAAACCATCAGGCGTCAAGGCACACATGTGAGTGTCACCTGCTGCCAAGTAACCAAGGGAGGAAAAAGGGGGTTATCTATCTATCTATCTATCTTTTGTGAGTACAACCCATTTCTTCAGAGGAATCTTTGTCTTTTGTGTTCATGCTTGCATTTAATAATCTATTTAAATATGCCCTTTTTATTCCCTTTCTTGGTCTTTCATGTAGCTCGGGAGTTTTAATTTACACAAACACTGCAATGACAAGAACATCTAAGTCTGAGAGGCGTGTGGAAAAGAATTACATAGATAAATGACTAACATCGTGTACAACAGACATTGAAAGTTTTGCCATTGCTACATGTATTCCATTTACTTCTTCATGTAATCCTCAGATGATGTAAGCTGGCATGTGGATGAAAGCACCAGTAACTTTCTCATAACCAGTTCCTGTTGGCTTTGGGATCTATTGGGGTAGGAGTGATCCAAAGGGGCACCCCTACTGGTAACTAAAGCACTCTATTTTCAGCTCTGTGCTTTTAACATTAGACATTATGTTCCCCTTTCCTACTGTTCAATCTGTCCCTCCCCAAATTTTGCTCAATCAGTAATCACCCTAAATTATTGTAAAACCAAGATTTTAAATGCAATTAAAGCAAATCCAGAATAAAAAAGCTAGTACCTAATATGATTGTACAGTACAAACAACCTCACATTTTCTTTCCATGTATTCCTTTTTTCCACCTTTCATTCTTCTTTCTTGTTACAACCTTTCCTCTGCCTTGTTGTAATCCATTAATTCCGGGCAGCCCTGTTGTGATAATTTTAGACTGAAACTTCTTTACTTGCCATGTAAAAAGCCATGCACTTCTTTTGGTGCTAGATATTTGTTAATATCTAATCATTAAGGAAATGTCTACACAGCAGTGTTATTTTGGAATAACTGATGTTATTTCAAAATAACATAGTCCACATCTACACTACAAGCAGTTATTTTGTCATCATGTCAAAATAAAGTTGAGCCGGAGGACTTCTTGTTGCCCTCATTTTATGAGGAGTAAGGGAAGTTGGTGGAAGAGTGCTCTTTCTTGGACTTCCTGTTGTGTAGACACCGCCAAAAGCCAAAATAAGATATTTCGACTTAAGCTACACAATTGAAGGAATTGAGTAGCTCAAGTTGCATAACTTATTTCGGCTTTAGCCCTGCTGTGTAGACAAAAGTTTCCTATTAATTATAATGGATTCAAAAACAAATGGGGGCTTCACCTATTTATCTGGTTCTTTCTTTTTCTGTTTCTTTTCTAACACATCCAATGGAAATGTGAATGTATACAAAATAAAAAAGATCAATGTTTTAATTCTCTCAGGGAATTTTGTTCACCCAATGCCTTTTGACAGAGTGGCAAGCCAGAGGTTAGCAACACAGCACATGCTATACAGAATTAAATGACTTTACCAGGACAGTTACCCCCAGGACAATTGTAATGTGCTTAACAGTCTCATTTTTTGGCAATCATATATTCACGGGAAGAATATTTTAAAAGATAAAGCCATATATTTAGTCCTATGAAAAAATATTCCCCAATATAACCTCTAAATTACATATTTAGTTTCTAATTCATTGGCACTGTTCACCCAGTGTAATCAATATGGGTTCAATCAAGAGATCATCAAAGTAAATATAACCCTTTCATTTTTGATATCTAGACATTTTGCATTGCTCTTATATTTTGGTGGCCTCTAGATGTGCCAGATATGACTACAGCCCCATTGTGGACTTTGCTGAATATATTTCGGATATGGAGCACTACCATTTTTGTCTTGAAATTCTAAGCTTAAGAATATATGCAGTAGCTTCAGTCTTATCTTCTAGGACCTCACCCAATAATAAAGATATACAGTACTTGGTTGTTTTTTTTTTTTTTTTGATCCTTCTAGTTTGTGGACAGAGATATGGGAAGTAAGAATGTGGGGGTGCTGGTGCACCCCCAAGTTTTAGGCCCAATCTCCTCCATTAGACCTAATATGGGGTACTGGCCACCAGCCTGTGCCTAAGGGCCCTGCTGCTACCCAGGGCCCCAGATGTGCGCCCCGCCACACCTTGTAGCTTTGCTGCTGGCCCCAGGGTCCTGGCTGCCGGCCTCGCATCCAGAGGCTCCACTGTTGGCCATGAGGTCCTGGTCCCCAGCCCCACGCCCAGGGCACCACAGCTGCCCACAGTGATGAGGGGCATGGACAGCGGTAAAAGAGGTGCAGCTCAGCACCCCCAACCTAAGAACTGTTCCAGCACCACTGGTTGTTGATAAAAAATGCCTTTTGTGGGCTCCTGAGAGAGTTTGAGGTTCACAAAGAGTAAGACACAATCTTTAATCCACTGAAGTGAAAAGGGGGCAGGGCACTGTCATTGATTTAATGGCATCACAATTAGTGCCTTAAAATTAGATTTTATGTGCTACTTCTTGATACATTAGAAACCAACACAACCGGAGTCAGCACTTGAAATGACTGTACCTTTCAGTAGCTAAGTCCCCACATTTTTATTTAAACAAATTAGTAAGTGGTATTTGAAAAAAAAATCTCATCTGGTATACAAGGCAATCAGAAAATTTGAAAACTATGCAACAATTATTAAACCAGTGCAAGCACAAGACCCGGAGTTGGAATCAATGGCAGAGTGAATTTGGACAGAGGGCACTGAAGCAAAATCTACACTGAGGATGGGGTTGTACTATGCAGTGTATGTAGACATATATGAGTTAGCTTTAACCTAAGTTGCTCATTTAAACACATGAGACAGGAGGATGTGGTGATGTGGCCCTCAGTGATGGCAATAATTTGAGGCCTAGGCTGAAATATTTCAGTATTTAATAATTCAGCCTTTGCTGAAATCCATACCACCATGCTCTCACTGCTGTATTTAGTGAGCTAACTAGATTAAAACTAGTGTGGATACACCTAAATGAGCTGCAAATAACACCCTCAATTGCAATGTAGCTGTGGTAGCCTGAATGGAATTTTAGGGCTCTTGGAGAGAAGACTTAGTAATTGGTTGCTACTGGAGCAAAGTAAATTTATTACGTAAAAAAAATAGTTTCTAACTTGAACATAAAGAGGTAATTTAGTTCAGCCTGGTAACCAGTCACAAAGTAAAAACGGGCAGCGTAACAGTGTGTAAGCAGAAAACTAGCAGCAAATTAGAGTGTGGGCTACACATTTTCTTACACTGAGTGCAGAGCGTACTTGCCTAGTAGCTAAATTGTATCTGTATATAGCCAGTGCAAGCAGCATGCCAATTAATTGCAGTTAACGCCTGGAATTAACTGAAAGCATTTTATAAAATGGTTAATTTTAATGTGTTAATTGCATACCTGGGGGTGGGGTGGGAGGCATTTCTGGGCAGGGAGGCTAATGCCTCAACCTGCAGCTCTGGTGAGGGCTGAAGCAGCCCCAGCCTGCAGCTTGTGGGCTGGCCCTCCTCCCCATGCCTCAAACTACTAAAATGGCTAAATCCATGAGCCTCAAGAGTGACTGAGCCCTATGCCCTAAGGGAGCTGCAAAAGTAAGCTGTGCACACCAATAAGGGATGAAGCCTCAAGCCCCATGTTGGGCTGAATGCCTGTCCCAGTGTTAGAAAGTGTTACTTAAAAAAAGAGAATGAGGAAGCTACTGACTGAAACTTCACCTCAAAGTCAAAAGTGAGAATCTCTGAGCCTCTGCATTTGATATTAGATAAGCATAGAGTAACAAAGTCATTAATGACCTGCAATCCCCTTAACAAGAAACACTCTAGCCGAACAGGTATCTCACAGCAAGAAGGAATTGACCTCAGTGAGGCCATTAGAAAGAAGCTGGAACTGTCAGGTAAAACATAAATGACAATATTGGGATAAGAGGGAGTAAAAAGATCAAATAACAAAAGAAAACAAACACAAGCAGGAAGCCTGAGAGACAATCAGTGAGTCTGCTGGTCTACCGGAGGTGGGAATGGAGAAATTAATGAATTAGAATATTGCACTGAAGCTAAAATCCATCTTATCTATCTTTCACTTATGTTAACATATTTTTGCTCCTTGTCTGTGTCAAGAGACTGGGCTATGTGAGTCTACTAATACCTGGTGCTTAAGATCAAGCAATTGATGCTTAAGGGGCTAGTCAACGCATCGTATTTGTAATTTATTAACGAATTTACCTAAACTGGTACAACTCCCTAGTGGTTGCACTTGGATTGTTTTTAAAGTGTGTATATTGGTTTAACTAAAATCAGCTAAGTGTATTTAAATCAGTGCGACTACTATGTAGACAAACCCTTAGCTCCAGAAGGATCACTCCTTCTGGATGACCTTTCCATGGATGTTGTTACATTTACATCAGTCTTCATCAAACAGGATGATGGGGAGATACCTGCTCCAGATCTATTTTTTTTCAGGTAGTGAAGATGGAGACATCCTTGGAAATTATGATGTGAGAACAGAATCTGATAAATTAAAGAACAAGTCCCAAGGAATAGATGATATATCCAGGAGTCCTACATAAACTCAGGACAGGCCTATGCTATAGCTTATATATAATATAATTTATGTTGCTCAGAGGCATGAAAAAGCCCACTCTCCTGGCTATGCAAATTTTGTGCTGACCACACCTGTAGTTTGTCAGTGGGAGATGCTATGTCAACTTTCACTTCTTGCTGAGGTGGAGTAATTATATCAATGGAAGAGTATTCTCCTGTCAGCATAGCACGTCTTCACCAGATGCACTACAGTTGGGCAGCTGCATCGGCATAGTGCTGTAGTGTAAACTTTGCGTTGGGCTTGCCATTGGGGTAAAAAGAGGGGAAAGAAAGCAATAAAGTCATTCTGTGTATACTACGGCATCTAGTCCTGTTTCCCTGATGTGTGGGAGAGCATTTACTGGTAGAACCATACACAGGCTCATCAGTGCTAGTATATAGAAACTAGAGCAATGGTGTGCCAGGTATTAAACAGGTATTTTCTGTTTGCCACAGCTGATTGAGCTGCTGAATATGCCCAATAACAGTTCATTAAAGGAATCCCACATTATAGTTTTGTAGGACCAGAACAGACTTAGGCCCTTTTTAGCTGGAATGGTTGGGTGAAAACTGAACAAGGATGAAGCCAATTCATTTTTGAGTAAACTACTTTTAAAACAGATAAAATTTAATAAAGAATTATATAGGTTTTAGAACTATTCTATCGAATTCCCTAGCTGGGATACGAATCTCTAGCAATTATGTCAGGACGACTATGAACATTTATAGCTTTCTGTCTATTAAATTACACAGACCCTTTCCCTAATGGTACAATCTCTAATTTATATATTTTGAAGGCATTTGTAGGAAACATTTGTTTGTTCTTCACTGTTCTCCTTTTATCTCTTCTTTTTATGTTCGTGGTTTTTAAATGAATAGAGTGGCAATGACTATGGACACTGACAGAAGAAAATTCATGATACACTCAGGTACTTTGGTGCTGTAAGTTCAGGTAGAAACCTATTTTCTAAATTACCAGATAAGTTTAGGCTACCTGATTGTCACTTTTCTATGGATTTCAGTCAGGTAAATTGGGTATTTTAATGTCTATTGATCTCTAAAACTCACCAGAGGAGACATCATTAGCAGGATTTGGCTGTCTCTCTTTCTCATAGGATCTCTGTTGTTACGAGCTTTTTATGCTACAGTGCACCAGTACATGGAAGCTCAAAAGGCCTCACCTCTGAAGCACGGGATAGGAATAAAGCCACTTTGGTCCTCAGACTTGCTCAATCTGCTGATTTGCAGGAGTGGGTTACTAGCTTCCTTGCTAATGATGAGATCAGATTACTTTGTTACTGCTCTCATTGCATCAAACAATAGATGCCTCCTTCCTAGGAAGAAGGGAGCTTGCTTAGATTCTTCTAAGAGGGTTCAAGTGCTGCTACTAAATGTCTATAACTGAAAAGAACTTTAAAAAAAAAAAAGCTCATTCCTGCTTTAATCCCCAGAATGGAGTACTACTATACATCAATAAGAAAAAAACCTGATGTAAAACCCAAAGGTATCCTGGAAAGAACAAAAGAAGTGACTGTCATTATTGCTCTTGAATGGGTTCCAAATGCTTCTGTACCAGGAAGAGCCAAAAATGTCAAAGAATTCAAGAGACTTAAAAGTCTGCTTTGGTAAAATATGCAAGTGAGTCAGTGCCCTCTTGCAGATTAGCTAAAGTTACAGAAGAAAGCTGGGTACATTGGGCCTCAGGAAAGCAGTGCAAATGCCAAAGAACCACTGAAAGCTTTGTCAGACAGTGTTCTCAAATCAATTAAATAAAATGGTGCATAAAGGAAATTACTTCTTAGAACAATTATCCATCTATCATAATAAGAGCAGAATCTCCAATAAAGGTGGATATATATTTCTCTCCCTTACCATCAGGTCAGTTGCAATTAGTTCATTTAAGAATTGTGGAGATAATGGGGTGAAGATGGTGGTTCATTGTAATGTGCTACTTGAAGAAAGTGCAATGCCAGTGACAATGCAAAAGGCTCAAGAGAAATTTGATAGATGGCACCTCTAGCAAACAAGACATGTACCCTTTAAAGCAATGTCAGCCAGAGGGTCTCAATGGAGGGCAGCTGTGAAGCTGGCAAGATTCATGTCAATTTTAGCAGGCAGCTGCCTGGACTCTGGCAGGGATTTAGGAAACCCCGGGGTGCCCAGCCCTGGCATACCCTGCATAGTAGGGCTGTGTGGATGCTGCAGACCTCAGAAGCCAAAACTCTTCAGAAGAGCTGGCAGGAAACCAAGGTTTCATTGGAACCCTGTTTGTGGTTTATCGAACCAGATTTGTGGATGCAGTGTTGGCATTTGACTCATTCAGTCTCACTGTGCTCCAACTTCTTAAAACTGATTTTATTTAGAGCAAAGACAGCAGAAGACAGTACAGAAAACAATTCACAAATGATCCGTTTCTGCTTAATTAATATTCAGGTGATCCTACTTCTGTTAACACTAGCTGTGATTTTTCTAAGAGAAGCAAAATAAGAATATCGTAATTTCACCAAGCCATAAACCAATGGAAAACTACTAGATAGTTTGCTTTAATATCACACCAACATCTTACAGCTTGTGCTAGTTTGAAACAAATATGGAAGTACCATATTGTCTGTAATATGTGGGATAAGCTCATGTTCTCTAAATTGTTTTGCAGTTAATACTGCAGTATCAGCTCCTGATCAAAGATTCTTCAATGCAATATAAAACAGTCATTGCATGCATACATCATCTCTTAAATGACCTGAAATCTGACAAATATAACCACAGATGATCTTTATGTTTCCAAACTGGAGGCCTCATATCCAATACAATGGCAGACATTAATATAATTCTTGAAATTCAATGACACTTGAACTCCTAACTCCTCGTGTGTCTTTGAAAATCTGTTTTGTAAATTGCCACCATGTAATATCAAAGATGTGATAAAGACTGCAACTGATAAAAATGACTGAAGACATTTTGGTGGCCTCTAATGCAAAGGTCAATATTCAACTGAGGACTGTCTTAAAAAGAATTAATGTAGTAAATGTCAAGATTCTATCTCAATGGGGAGATAACATGTTATTTGGTGATTGATCTGTTATAAGCCTCTGTATTTATTAGGTGATGGGAAAGCATGTGCACTACTGCCTCACTCCAGGCATCTGGGCACATAGTCCTCATCCCAGCAACTAGCTTAAGCAGTTTCCTGCCCAGTATGCTGGCTTTGATGGGTTTCATTCTCGTGCACTCCCCATTCATTGTTCAGGGAGCTTATTCACCTAACCGAGTTTGGGGATTCCAATGATTCCCCAGTAATTTATCTAGAAGTTAGAAGTTGAAATACTCAGTGTCACAACATCTAAGTCCCTTTGTGGATCTAGACCCTAGTTCTTTTCTGGGCCTTCAGACTCTCTCCTTTTAGACCCTTTAAGTAAACAAAGTAACATGGGCCTACTAATAGCTTTCCCAAAACGAGCCCACGGCCCACTTCAAAAAACACTGATCTAGACCATCCTTAACAGGTGTTTGTATAGCCCGTTCTTAAAAATCTCCAGTGGCAGAGATTCAGCAAGAAATTTATTCCAGTGCTTAACTCTCCTCACAAAGTTTTTTCTAGAGTCCAATCTAAACTACCCTTGCTACAATTTAAATCTATTGCTTCTTGTTCTATCCTCAGATGTTAAGGAGATCAAATTGTCTCCTTCTTCCTTGTAACAAACTTTTATGTATGTGAAAACTGTTATTATGTTCCCTCTTAGTCTTTTCAAAACTAAAGAAATCCATGTTTTTTCCAATCTTTCCTCATCGGTCATGTTTTCTAGATCTTTAATCATTTTTATTGCTTTTCTCTGGACTTCCTCCAATTTGTCCACATCTTTCCTGAAATATGGCTCCCAGAACTGGACACAATATTGATTTAGTCTACTGTGAAAGAGTGATATTGAAATGTTTGTTAATGTTGCTTTTCACAGTAAATCTAGTATCTAGGAAGTCTGAAAAAAGCAGCCAAAACCAAAAGAAACAAGAAAAAAGATAAAAACATGCAAAGCACCATAGTTGTACTTCTATTCTGTCTAGGCCCAGTAAAGAATAGAGACAACTATATAATATTTTTAATAATGAGTCTTCAAAAAACCTACATAAATAAATTACAATAATTTGGACATGTATATATATGCATGTGCGCTTGCTTTTCCTACATATAATTAAATATGTTAAGGAAAATTGTCAGAGCAGCAACTAGCAAGAGTAGGTGGCCAAATGTTTGTTGTGAGAACCCCTATTCTAGGTTGTATTCCATCAGATCCTGTCTAGGGAATTTCTAAGTTGTTCTTATCCTATTTTAGCCTCTGATCCTATCTAATTTTCACTTTGTATTCACCAGGGCTATGTCTACGTCTTCCGGAAGTATCCCGAAATAGCAATTCCGCATCTTTAAACGCACCCGTTATTTCAAATATATTTCAAAATAACGGGTGTGCTATTCTGGCATCCCCCATAAGCCTTATTCCATGAGAGTTAAGGGACTTGTCAGAATAGCATTTTATTTTGAAATTACCTCAAAATAAGCTATGCCATTTGCATAGTGCAAATGGCATAGCTTATTTCGAGGTTAGGGTGCTATGTAGACACACCCTAAGTTAGCTGTACAATTGCTATTAAACTCTTTGGTGAAAACTGAACAAAAATGTCATGTAGCACTTCTGCCTTTTCCTATCATTGAGTAATGGGCCAACTCTGTCCTTGGTTTTCCTCTTGCTTCCACTGTATTTGTAAAATATTTTTGTGTTAACCATTATGTGTCACACTAGTTTAATCTTGTTCTGTGCTTTGGCCTTTCTAATTTAGTCCTTACACACCTGTGCTATTTGTTTATATTCATCCTTTATAATTTGATCTAGGAGGATGGTAGCTACAAAGTAAAGAAGACAACAATAAATAAAGATTTGTAGATATATGCTGCAGTAATGAGTGCAGGAACAAGGAAGCTCATAAAGGGTCATGTTTCAGACAGAACAGAGAGAAAAACATCAGAAGATGAAGGCCTAAAAAGCCAATTAATGGATCAAAGTGTAAGTAGCAAAGCACAGAAATGAAAGGGTGATGATAATGCAAGTGAAGATGGCTATAATACAGGCAGCTAGGAAAAAAACCCAAGTATGAGGATTAAGACAGTTTCAGTAGTGATAGCAAAAAGAAGTTCAGATAGAAATTGTACTGTACAGATAATTGGAAAAAGGTGTAAAATCAAATGAAATATCAATGAAAGCTAGAGAGATTTAAAACCATCCAAAATAATGAAAGTTAGATGTCGTTCTACTTCCACTTTCTAAGTTTATGTATGTCTCTTCTCTGACTTTTTGAGGTTGCCACAGCAAATCAGTTTCTGAAGACATGTGTACATTCTAAGCTAGAAATCAGTTTGCTAATGGGGGCTCCCAAATAAACCCAAACCCAATTTCAAAATGAAAGAGGACATGCTGAGGGTTACAGTGGTAGCCTACAGAACTAAAGTGTTTGAGGAAGAATGGTATTGCTACATTGATTGTCTGACCCATATAGAAAAGGAAACATGAAAGTCAGAGTTTTACTCATACAAACATTGATCACTGGAAAGGAGTCCTTGTAGTCAAAGGAAAAGCATTCCAGGGAACACCTTTAAAAGTCTCAGAGGGGTAGCCATGTTAGTCTGTAACTTCAAAAAAAATTTGTATTCCTATAGCACCTTAGGGTGTGTCCATACAGTAGCGTTATTTTGGAATAACAGTCATTATTCCAAAATAACAATGCAAGCATCTACACAGCAATTGTATTATTTCGAAATAAATTTGAAATAATGGATGGCTTATTCTGACTTCTGTAAACCTTATTCCACAAGGAATAATGCCAATTCCAAAATAGCTATTTTGGAATTGTTGTAGTGTGGATGCTCCATTGCTGCTATTTTGAAATAGCTCCTCCCTAGGGCCATTCAAAGTAATTACTCCTCAGTGCCTCCTGGGGTTCTAAATTGAGGTAGCACATATACATTAGGGAAGCATGCCTCAGACTAATTTTGAGGCCTGACTGTAGTGTAGATGTGCTATTTCACAATAAGCTATTTTGGAGTATTTCAGAATAGCTTATTTTGAAATAAGCGTGGAGTATAGGCATATTTAGAGACTAAATTTTATATATATATACACACACATGCACTCAGACACTACTCTGCTAACAGGATTGAGTTAATGATGTTGCTTTGAGAGCTGCATTTGATAGCTAGCTCAGCAAGACATAGTAAACACATAGTAAACACTGCATGTTTTAACTAGTAAATAATAAACTGGTGTGTGTATATATAACTCCACACCTAGGATACGTCTACACTATGGCAGTTTTTCAGAAGAGGAAATGCAAATGGAGCACTCATTTGCAAATCTCGTGCTCTCATTTGCATATTCTCTTCCGATCCTTTTTGCGGAAGAGGTTTTTGTGATAAAAAGCCCTGTGTAGATGGGGCCATTTGTCGGAAAAACTCAGTTTTGCGCAAGATCCTATAAACCTCATTTTTTGAGGAATAAGGGATCTTGCGCAAAACAGGGTTTTTCCGACAAATGTCCCTGTCTACACAGGGCATTTTATTGCAAGAATCTCTTCCACGAAAAGGATTAGAAGAGAATATTCAAATGAGAGTGCGAGATTTGCAAATGAGCACTTCATTTGCATTTCCTCTTCCAAAAAACTGCCACGGTGTAGCCGTGGCCTTAGTGTGGTTCACTGTCCCATGAAGTGGCACCTAGACCACAGCAACATATAAGACCAAGAGACCTCCAATGGACTTGGAGCTAGCTGGCTTTTAACTCAGAGGGAAGAGACTCCTATATTAAGCCTCAGAGGTTCCCGGGTTCAAGTCTTCCCAGTGGCAATTACACCGATATATATATCAATCATGAGCTTTTGTGGGCAAAACCAATTTCCTCAGATGAGCGTGAAAAAAAAGGGAGAACACCATGTGTATCTCCACCTCCAGCTGTTGTGTGTCCATAATAATGACAACAAACTTAGGAAACAGGGCCTAGTTTTTGTTATTTCCTGCTGCTTGGCCTTTCAAAGTTATAAATTAAACCAGTGAAATATGTGTGGCAATATTCTTAAATGCTGAACAACTGCAATTGTTGTCTTTAACTCTCTCCCCCTAGCAAATCTTTCTGCAGCAAGCTTGTTTAACCTTGTATCAATCCAGGGTATATACAAGAAGATGGATAGTAGAGAATTAGGCTTATGGTCAGCAATTTAATTTTCTACAGCAGCACCTGAACACATGTATGCATGTGATATAAATATTAAAATAATGAACAAATACACATGCACTCTGACACTTCTCTGCTAACAGGATTGAGTTAATCAGGTTGCTTTGAGTGCTGCATTTGATAGCTAGTTCAGCAAGACATAGTAAACACAATGGGACACTTAACACTGCATGTTTTAACTAGTAAATAATAAACTGGTATGCATGTATCATGCTATGTCACTTTCAGGTAACTAAAAGAGCCCATTTACTGTAGTCTAAAGAAAATTGCTACCATTTTTCTGTAGCACCTAGCATTTGCCATGATTCAAACTCCTGAAGCCTACCTACAAATGCTTCCAAGATGGCAGTAGGATTGATTGGCCATACCACCTCACAGCAAAAATGTACAGAACATTGGGCTGCATTTAGTGTTCCCTCTAATTTTTTCCATCCATGTATGGAATAAATTGTGGTATGTGCACCCAGGCATGTGTGGGTGTGCACCACAAGTAGAAATAAATGCTGCTGGCTGTGGGTGCTGGGCTCTCTGCTAATCAGCTGGGTGGCATTTGAAACTCTTGTGGGTAGCCACCCAATTGCTCAGCTTACAGGGAGCACTGGCTGCATTGCTAGAGAGTCCATAGTTTTTCCAACATGAGGATAGGCAAGTCTTTGCATTGAATCTGAACCTCAAGGTGATGCCTCATTTTTTGGAAGTCACTCTGCAAGTGTCCCATTGCACTATGCAATTTCACAGGAGTTCTCTTGCCTGGAGTTAATGCAAAGTGCTCACTACAGGTAGTTGTACAATGTGCCCACATCCCAGCATCCATTTCTGTGGTATTGACTTACCTCTCTGACACCTCCCTACCAGTTCATGCTTTGTACACTGTTGACTTCAGCAAAGAATTTCAAACAATTTGAAGCCTGAAACTGATAGGACAGCCCTTTGTGTGGCTCAGAAGCAGCAATATGATCCAAGGGAGCTCATCTCTAGAATGAACAATACCAGAGTCTAAGGCATGGAAGAGGTTAGCTGAGCTGGGAATTGAGAACAGAGCAAAGCAGAGCAGAGATAAAATCAAGGTGCTGGAGGCAGGATCCAATGAGAGAAAATAACCAGACTCTTACTACCAAATGACTTGTCTGACACTTTTTGAACTGAGTGTGCAATCTGTGAAAAGACCGCTTAGAAGCATAGTTATGGGCAGTTGCCAATGTTCCTGTGAGGATGAATCTGAGAACAAATAGATGGCGGTCACCATGGGATTGTTCTGGACATCCAGGTCCTTCTGACAAAATAGCCAGAAGGGGATAAAAATGAGGTTTTGGGAGAAGATGACCCCACTCTCAAGGTGCAAAGCTACGTTCCACTATAGCATGATGGCTCATTGTGCCTGGCTGGGGGATGGAACTGATTTAAATTAGGGCATGGATCTAGCACTAATAATCACTACCATTTTTGCTTCTGTGACAACTCTAGTGAGGGCAGACGTTTCCTGGCTCCCAGTGGTGAGAAAAATGACAGCAACAACATCAAATCCCTCATGGACTGATTTTGCTTCCTGCAATTTAGAACATACTGTTACCCGGGGTTCTTTCAACCCAAACCTCTCGGTAACTTTTGCTCTCTGTGAGGTGGTGTCAGGAAATAATTCAGGAGAGACACGGTCGTCCGACCAATAGATGGATGGTGCAAACAGGACAACAAAAGAGTGCTTTCACTTAAAGTTAAACTTTACTTAGTCTCAAGCAGTTACACACGTCCGCAACAGGTTAGTAAAACACCCCCACCCTCAATGATTACCGAACTTAAGTGTGGCTCTCAAGTGACACTGGGCAGGCTTCCGATAGCCATCTGCCGGTGGGGATGAAGATGCGTCCAGATGTGAAGAGTCTTCAAGGAGTCCTCGAGGCGTCGTTCCAAGTGTTCCCCAAGACTGTCCCCCTAACTCAAACTTTCCTTTCCTATTTATCCATTAGTATTACAATAACATGTCACTCAAAAACTTGTTAGGCAAGCACTTTTTAAAGGTTAGGCAAGAGATTTTCTTCTGATCATTACTTTCACCAGATGTGTTTTTTCTTTTTCCAGAGTTTCCATGCCTGGGGGTCCTGATAGATATGTGTCTTAGGGCATTTAGACAAGCTTCCTGTTTTTCTAAATGTATAGCTCAGCGATTTCACTAGAAATTTGGGCCTCAGGAAGGACATGGGGTCAAGTTGCTCTCTCTGTGGCACTCAAACTCCCTTTCTTCCTCCTCCCTGACTATGGTCATGCTGAAGTTGCTGTCTAGGTCTAATTTTGGGCCTGCTAGTTTGGTTGCTAAAGTTTAAGCAGTAAGCAATAGGGGTTCAGGCACTTTCCTGGATTTGCTGAAATCTCCCCGTACAATACCACTATGAAGCCAGTGTCCCCAACTCCTGCCAGGCTGGGTCTGCAGTCAGTTTCCCACTTCTGATGGTCATCAATTATCTGGCTTCTGATATGTTATTTTTGTTGTTCATGCACAAATGGCTGTCCCCTGAGATAACCTACTCCCTTTGGCTGTTGCCTCTAATGGCATATGAACAGAGATGAAAACGGTATTAAAAACTATTCCAGTCATTCCATGTTGCAGTATAGAAACTTCATTACTAAACCCCTCAGGCTATGTCTAAACTACACCCCTCTGTCGGCAGCGGGATGTAAATGAAGCACTTTGAAAGTGCAAATGAAGTGGGGATTTAAATATCCTGAGCTTCATTTGCATAGTCACGTCATGGCGCTGTTTCAAATAAGCACCATGTCAAAAGTGAAACCACAGTTTAGACGCCATTTTTTTTGACAACGGGGTGATTTTTCGAAAGATCTTGTACTCCAAGTGAAACCACAGTTTTGACATGTTTTTTTCGACGAGGTGATTTTTTGAAAGGTCTTGTACTCCTTTGTTTTTTCGACAATGGGGCGATTTTCCGAAAGATCTTGTACTCTTCAAGGAGTAAAAGACCTTTTGAAAAATCGCCCCATTGTCAAAAAAACCGCATCTAAACTGCGGTTTCACTTTCGACATGGCGCTTGTTCGAAACAGCGCTATGACATGATTATGCAAAGGAAGTGCGGGATATTTAAATCCCCGCTTCATTTGCACTTTCAAAGTGCTTCATTTACTTCCCTCTGCCGACAGAGGGGTGTAGTGTAGACACGGTACTCACCTGTCCAGAGCCTGTTAGAAAGTTCCTCCTTAGCATCTGAAACAGCAAGGTCTGTCAGTATTATCAGTAAAAGTGCACCTGGCTGCTATCTCAGCTTTCCAATGTGGTTCGGCCAGTCACTCAGTTTTCACAAACCCCATAGTAGGCTGCTTCCCCAAAGGATTAGATAGTCTGTACCTCAAGTAAAACAGGCAGTTCCCCAATGAAATCTCAACCGTGTGCTCTCTCGATGGATGGGACCTCCCTTTAAGCCCTTAGCAAAATGCTTCCTGCTCTACCTTTCATGGAAAGTAGCTTTTTTGGTTGCTATATCTTTGGTGAGTATTGTGCTTGAGCTTAAGGCCTTAACCTCAAAGCACCCATACACAGTCTTCTAAAAGGACAAGGTTCAGTTGTGACTATGCTTGGCCTTTCTCCCAAAGGTGGTTTCACAATTCCACATGAACTAGGATATTTTTCTTCCTGCATACTTTCCTGAGCTGTACTCTAGCAATAGAGAATGAATGTTCCTCTTCCTGGATGTCACACGTGTATTAGCCTTCTATACAGAAAGAATGAAGCGATTTTGAAAATAAGTGCAACTCTTCATTGTAGTTGTGCAGTATGTGAAGGGACTTCGAGTCTCATCCCAAAACCTCTTCTTGGACCAAGTCCTGTGTCTGGGTGTACTGTGGCTTGGCAAAGATGCCCCAGAACTGCTGGCATACTCTACAAGGGCTCAGGCATCCTCAGCAGTATTCCTGGCACAAATTCCTATCCAAGACATCTGCAAGGCAGCAATGTGGTCATCAGTCCCCACTGTTTGATTGCACTATGCAACTACACATCAGGAAAGAGATGATACAGCTTTCAGCAGAGTGGTTCTACAGTTAGTGATATCTTGAATTCCAACCCTGCCTCACAGGTAAGACTTGGAAGTCTCCTACTTGGAATTGACATGAGCAAGCATTTGAAGAAGAAAAATGGTTACTTACTTCTCAAAACTATTCTAGGTGATGTGTTGTTCATGTCCATTCCACAATCCTCTGGCTTCCCTTCTATCAGAGAATGTGGCAAGAAAGAAATTAAAAGGTAGTGAGTTGGCAGGAACCTATAGACACTGTCTTGAAAGTGCAACTCCAATGGGGCTCCCAGCTGACCTAATGGATACTGCTAGTAGAAAAAAACCCCCACAAAAACAAAAACAAAAATGTATAATGACTGTGCATGCAACTCATGAATGCCTACTTGAAATGGACATGAGCAACACATCTCAAAGAACAGCAGCAATGAGAGGTAGGTAACCGTTTTATTCTGAAAATATTTAGTTCTGCTTGTGACATTAATGCCATCAAAAGAGCCCACAGAGAAACTAAAGGAAAAAATGTTAAGAAATAGACATTAACATTTAACTAGAAGGGTGAACAAAATGACTTTTGGGTAAAATGTGGCCCTTGTGCAATAACTCTATCTTGCATCCTACAGCAGGCTCAATAAGTGTACGCAGAAGACTCATGAATACTACAGGTCCTAGTATGTACCATTCCATCTTGGTTGTAGACAACAGGCTGCCCCATCCAAGGCCAATTTGATCAACTTGAGCTTTGTGTCCTGGGATCTGCAGTTTCTGCAAGCCAGCACAACAAAGAATAATGCCTACAAATTGCTCTTAGCTAAGTAGAGTTATGGTACACATCATTTACAGAGTTCAGTTCTTTAAGATTTTGGCTTAAAGGTAGTTAGGTTAGATTGTTTGAATAGGGGAGCAGGGATCCTCCATTCAGCCAGGCTCCCAGTGAGGAGGGGGAGCTGGGAATCTCTATGTAACCAAGCTCCTGGCAGGAATTAGGGAACCAGGAATTGCATTTGAAGGAAATGCAGACATGCTTCTGGCAGGACGCCGAAAGCCATGGGAAGCAGGGAGCTGCGGGTGGGGCAGCAGGGCTCCCAGTGACAGCTGCTGCATATAGAGCCGAGAGCCTTCCACACTGCCCTATTAAGTTAGTGGAAGGTTTCCTGGTGAGGACACACACCACAGACAGAAGGAGGGTAGTATGGACATGAATTACCACAGTAATTATTGCAATGGTCAAAAGTCAAACTAACACTGGTCAACTTATATTTGTAGTATAGACATACCGTCTCAGTGACAAGTTCATTTTCTTTTAATATTTGCTTCCTTATTTTTTTATTAGACACATTTTATGGATCACTACACAAAAGTGGTTTACTCTTTCAAAGGGGTCCAGGACTATGAGGAATAGGGCAATTAGCTGTGTTACCTCATTGTTGCATGGCCATCTCCTTAAATTCAAACTTTTATCCACCACAATAGTGATAGTGAAGATATTGAACAGACTATTGTTTCTGTTATTTTTAGCACTAACTATAACTAATGGGATGGCTAACCAGTTGCATGAACTATAAATATCTGATGATGTTCTAATCTGTAACAGTTTCCCATGCAAGTCATGAAATAACTTTCCTCAGCAGACCTACATAAAAGTTAATTGTATTACCATCAAATACTCAAATTTAGAAGGAGCAACAGATAAATATAGAGGCAACAGATATAAGCAAATGGCAGGGGTACATGTGTGAATGTTTAGATAAATTAAGGCTTTAGTTTGGTTGTTTCATTCAAGATCTTAGTTTTACGATATCAAAATATGCATGAAATACTATATTGCAGTCATAAGTCAGTTATGAAAGTTTGTGGGATCTTGAAAGAGGTACTTTCTTTGTATCACTCTCTTGTCTTTATTCTCTCTTGGCTCCTCCCAGATTTCATACTTCAGTAGTGCTTCAATCCAAATAACAATTTATAATGACTAGAATACATTTTGTTAAAAAGCCTCTCTCCCTTTGAAGGGTAATAAGATTATATAATTGTCTTATGCAAAGATAGTTCTTTTCAGCATGGAAAGAAATTAAAGTCCTAATTGCTCACTCATTTTTAGTTAATGGGATGTTACAATGCTAGATGCAGTTTTGTTTTATTTTTTAAATATACAGAATTAATATCTCTTCTTGATGGGAAAGTTGAGGAAAAACAATGCCACACACAAAGGAAAATAGACTGTCACTTGTTTGCTTTAATAGATACGGTTATGCATTTATCTTTTGATATCCATACTTTTGATTTAGCTTTGTGTGACACAGCAGGTACTGTTGGTATTAACCAAATGCAGGATCTCGAGGGGTGGAAAGTCAGTCTGATGGGGAAAGTACATTAGTACCAGCACCCTGCAGCCCTGATTTCATCAGGAGTGATGTGCATTCAACCAAAACTGTCCCATAGGTGGATAGAACTGCCTTTGAATTTATGGGGATAGTGAAGGCAAGAGATATGAAGAGTCATGGCATCCCTCAGGTAAATGGCCTCTAGTAATAATTCCATGGCTCTCCAACTCCCCCTCACTTTCCCCAGCAAAACCAAGGGGATGGAGAGAGGTACAAGTACTGCCTACTCTCCCGTAGGAGTGATTCCCCTGAGGACCAAAGTATTTATACATACTGTGGTTCAATCATTCCTAAAATGGTAAATCTTTATACTTCATTTTAGTAATGCATACTGTGAGGAGCCATGGCTGAAGTGATGCTATCCCAGACAGGAAAATGCCACTACAAACCTAATGGGATTCTCCTCAGACCAGTACATGCTGGGAGCGTGAATGGGGTAATGCTTTCCGCATCAAATCAAAGAATGCTTATAATCCCTCCTGGAGGTTGTACAGATGTTGTATCTACATGCAGGATGTACTATACAGGGACTACTTATAGGACCTTCAATTATTCTTCCTGAGTTAAAAAAATTCTATAAAACTGTGGAAAGAATCAGTAAAGTTTGCTATTTATTCATTCTGTCTTTAGCAGCCAACACTTTGGGGGTTGTTTTTCCCCCATAACAATGGAGCAATATTGTAGTTTCAGAGGACAGCAATCGGAGTCCCAAAGACTAAGTGTAATATTTTCAACATCTCCTCGGTAACATAAGTCCCATATTCAAAACTACCTACATGAAGTTAGTGCTTTTAAAATGGAACTTAGGCTTATAAATAACTTTAGGCCAGTGGTCACCAACCAGTAGATCGGGATCTACTGGTAGATCTTGGAGCCTCTGACAGGTGATCCTGACTGGTTTGGCCACGTTGCTATCAAGTGCCAGCACTTCAACTGCTCCTCCTCCCACTTCTGCGCATCGCTGGACCTTTGCCTTGGAGCTGTTTCCCCAGGAGCCTCCTGTTTGCTGTGCAGGGCAGGGAAGGGAGAGGATGGGTGCTGATGTCAAGGTGCTCCCTTCTCCCACCCTGTATCCTATCTCCACAGAGCAGAGAGGGGGCACAACAGGACTAGGGATAGAACAAATTTGTTAGCTGCTTTTAGGAGTGGTGCAGGGCCAGGGCAGAGGTGAGCCTGCCTTAGTCTCACTGCACCATCACCCAGGAGCCACCTGAGCTAAGCAGTGCCCAGCTGTAGTCCACATCCTGAGCCCCTACCCCAGTCATAAACCCCCTACTGCATCCCAAGCCCCTGCCCTAGCCCTGAACCCCCATGCATCCAAACACCCTCCCAGAGTCTGCACCTAGAACCCCCTCCAGCACCACAGCTGCCTGTCCCAAGATCAGATCAGAGCCCCTCTCACACTCCAAATCCCTTAATCCAAGACCAGAGCCTTCACCCCAACCCTCTGCCCCAGCCTGGTGAAAGTGAGTGTTGGGAGGGAGGAAGATGGAGTGAGCAGGGGCGGAGTCACAGAGAGAGGCGGGGCAAAGGAGCACAAAGGAGGCAGGGCAAGGAAATTTGAGTTTGAGGTAGATCTTGGAATGCACTTAAATTCAAAAAGTGATCTTGTGTGTAAAAAGTTTGGAGACCACTGCTTTAGGCACTCTTGAAAATTTCCGAGGGTGTTTGTGTAGCAGTCCAGGTTCTGGGGCTGGGATTCATCATTAGTAGAGCTGAGAGGAAAAAGATTCAGAATGTTCCAATTCCACTGGGATGAAACCTCAATCTGGAAAATGTTTGGAAACTGACAAAGCAAACCAAAATTCAGTTTGGGTTAATCAAAATGTTTATGTAAATAAAATATTGAGATAATTTTGAAACATTTTATTGTGTTTTCCACACTTTTTTTTAAAGGCTATTACTTGCCTACATTTCAAAAATGAAAGGTCACTTTTAATAAGGAAACTGAAATCTTTCACTTTAAAAATATTGAAACAGAACATTTTGACAATTTTGAAACTTTTCTTCAACTTTTTTTTTGAGTTGAGAAGTTCATCAATATTGACCTGCTCCCACAGTAGCAATTTTGATAAATCAATGTTTTTCAATGGGAAAATATATTGTCACAACAATTCTTGATCTGCGCTAGTCATTATGCTGTTCTATTCAATAAATCATAGCATAAATGCCTATTTTCATCTGACTACATATGGATTTATAAACAAGTTCTCAAGAAGGGGATGTTCATCTGAGAAAACTTTGTCATAAAAGAAATTGAAGAAGTGAAAAAAATTGAAACTGGGACATTATTAAGATACTCCTCCTACCCGCCATCTGCCTCTGACTAATAATTAGATAAAGGGTGCTGATACAACATGGCTGCTGTCTAGATCGCTGGGGTGCAGTCTGTACGGGTAGTGTGAGAATTTCAGCTGATGACTGAAGAGCTGTTGAAGTGAAATGAAACAGCCGCCAGGTCAATGGGAAGCTGGAATTTCTCCAGGAGATGTATACTCCCCCACCATGTCAGGTGTCTGCTGGGATGGTTGTGAGAAATGACAGACACTAAATGGAGGCCAGAGTGCTGAGAAAGCTACAACAAGGGATGCAGCACTAAAAATGACTCCCCTGGTTTCTAGTGTCATGATATGCATGTATTTGTGATGACATCCATGATATAATAGTTGTCATTAATAGTTAGAATTTGCCAACAGTTGCCCCCTTTGGTATGTGAGGCATTGTATTACTTCCCTACAGTTAGAATACAAAGAATCTCAGATATCAGTGTAGCAACAGGTGGCAAGCACAATCTTTAGAATAATGAAATGGCTTCATCTATGTAACACTGGCACCCCCAGTATTATGTAGGCACAATAGACTTACCCAGAAAATTTGTTGTACTATTTTTGTGTTTTTGCTACGAGGGCTAAGGTGACACTTTCACTGCTGGAGGGGTATCTTTTTGCCTGCACATGCAGTTAGCTAGTTAGAATCTCTCTCTCTCTCTCTCAATATCTGTATGCCCCTTTCAAAAGCTGAAATGTGGGAACTGTTTAGTTTCTAAGAATTATGCAGCTTTCCAGCCTACTGAAATTTTCAAAAGAGAAAAATTGCAAAGAGGCTAGATAATGTGTGTTAAAATCTGGATCCTTCAATTTCTGACACGGATTTTTTTCTATAGAGAACACACATCTCAAGCAGATAATTGTAAAGACACACAGGAAAAGACAGCCAGGAGGTGTTGGGTCCATTGTATATATATATATTCCACGGGGGGGTGGAGTAAAGGATTTAATGAAAGGCTGGAACAGTTTCACATACATCTTTTACAAAGCTGCAGAAGTATGTATGAGCCCAAAAGGTCAGGACAGTTCTATTTCAGCGTATAGAATAATACACATTTTTACAAAATTGTCTAATACCCATTACCGTGGAGACCAAGATGGTTTCTTGGGTAAATCATCATCCTTTATGACCACCATTAAAGTAAATGATGCTTATGTTATGTTCTTGCCATTAAAAATGCAATTGTTTAAATACAAAGACCAACATTTTGTTTTGTTTTTGATGCTTCGGTGGCACAAATGCCTTGTAAAGGCAGCTGAAGCAGACAGATGAAGATTCTCTTGAGCAGAGCTTCACGCCACCTTCTTTGCAGTATTGAAGGTGTGCAGGGAAAATTGTTCAGTCATAGGGGGCATGGCCTTCAAACCACTGTGTTATGGCTAGTCCTGATTAGCATAGTTCTCCTTGTATTTACAGACAACTAATGTCATTTAGAGCAGCCCAAAATTAACTAAATCTGATTCTAAATTACACTTAGAACTAGCTCATTGTGGAACTGGACCCTGCTCCTTCATGCTCTGCTACCTCTGCCCACTGTATGTAAGGTATAGTTGAGAATATGGCCCAATGTGTTTAATGTCATATGTGTACCACAGTCCAACCCAAAACCAGCAAATGCAAAGCTATAATAATGGATGCCGGCTCCTTGCTCACCCCCGGACTATATGAGCACAGCTTTGACTTTACACTTGGTTTTCTGTTCTGTGGAATATATGAATGGCAAATGGCCCATCTAGCCCCAGTATCCTGTCTTCTGACAGTGGGCAGTGCCAGGTGCCCCAGAAGGAAGGAACAGAACAGGTATGAAGTGATCCCACCACCCATTAACAGCTTCTGACAAGCAGAGGTAAGGGGCACTTCACAGGTGTGTGTGGGGGGGGGTTGGGTTTTTTTGTGCTTCCCTGCCCAGACCTGCTAAACTTAATTAATGCTCTTTACTTGTATTTGTACATGGTAAACATTTAATTGTATTTAGAACTTGATCTGATGAATACTGATCTCCTACTGAAGTAAAGATACGGGATGACGGGATGCTCTGCACCTAACTGCAGCAGGCCTTTTATTTTTATCTGGCTCCATATTTGCAAGACACTGACAATTACAAAGGTTTGTAGAAATTTGCATTTGGGGAAAGCAATGCAGATTGTAACTGTTTCTAATGTTTTCCACGGCTTCTGTGACAAGCCCCTCAGGAAACACTGTTTTGGATGCTAACTCTCTTGTTACCATATTAATTGACTTTGTCATGACAGTTTTGGCATCTGAAAATGGCTGTGAACATGCTGTGCTCCTCAAGAGACCAATCAGGGGCAGGGGAAATTGGTTTACTGGTTTCCAAACAGCATGTGCTAAAGGTGCTGCAATTCAAGCATAGTTTAGATTCCTCTATTCTAGATGAGTGAGGAGCCAAAGACACTGCAGGCTAAGGAAACTGCTGCTTGTATTTAGAATTGGAGAGAGGAACCTGAGCAAATTATTCTCTGCCCATAGGATTTCTGCATTGAGTTTTGTATGTGAGCAAATCTAAAAAAAAAAATGTGTGTGTCACAGCAGGAGAGATGATGGGATTGGGTTTTTGAAGACTGAGGCTTGAAGGATCTTGTGAAGTCCTGAGCAGCTCTTGAGAGATGCTGAGCATCAGCTTTGTTTGATTTCAGCCCAGCGTGCTGCTGTGTTAGATGCTTTCAGTCTAAGTCTTACTAGGTGATCAAAGAACTCACTGCCAGAAGGACAAACTAGGAATGGAAGGAAGGGAAGTATTGAGGGATACATCACAGGAGTGGGTGAGGTGCTGTGGCCTGTAATATGCAAGAGGTCAGAATAGAAGATCACAATGGTCCTTTCTGACCTTGAAATCTGTGAGTCCATAATTATATCTGCTATTTTATACCCTGTCCTTTATAATGAAGAGCGGCAGCAGGGAAGGTTATACAGAGAGACCCAGGACCAGGGACTGAGCCAGCATCTTTGCCTGCTGGTTCCCCTGTCCCTAACAATGCAGAACAGCAGTGTGGGAGGTTATGCAGACTGACGAGAGACCCGGGACCAGGGACTGAGCCAGCGTCTGTGCGTGCTGGCTGCCCAGTCCCTTTCATATTGCAGAGCCGCGGCAAGGGAAGGCAGGATGCAACTAGTCAATAGTGCTAACCAATAAGCTCCTGCTTATCAGTTAGTCAACTAGTCAAATCATCCTTCTTATCAATAAACTAGGGAAATACAACCTAGATGAGGCTACTATAAGGTGGGTGCATAACTGGCTGGATCACCATTCACGGTTCACAATTATGCTGGAATGGCATAACAAGTGGGGTTCCGCAGGGGTCTGTTTTGGGACTGGTTCTGTTCAATATCTTCATTAATGATTTAGATGATGGCATAGAGAGTACGCTTATTAAGTTTGCAGAGGATATGAAGCTGAGGGGTTGTAAGTGTTTTGGAGGATAGGGTCATAATTCAAAATGATCTGGACAAACTAGAGAAATGGTCTGAGGTAAATAGGATGAAGTTTTATAAGGACAAATGCAAAGTACTCCACTTAGGAAGGAACAATCAGTTTCACACATACAGAATGGGAAGTGATTGTCTTGGAAAGAGTACTTCAGAAAGGGATTTAGGGGTCAAAGTGGGCCGCAAGTTAAACATGAGTAAAAGTATGACCCTGTTGCAGCAAAAGCAAACATGATTCTGGGATTCATTAACAGGAGTGTCGTAAGCAAGACATGAGAAGTCATTCTTCCACTCTGCTCTGTGCTGATTAGGCCTCAGTTGGAGTATTGTGTCCAGTTCAGGGCATTATGTTTCAAGAAAGATGTGGAGAAACTGGAGAAGGTCCAGAGAAGAGCAACAAAAAGGTCTAGAAAACATGACCTATGAGTGAAGACTGAAAGAATTGGGTTTGTTTAGTTTAGAAAAGAGAAGACTGAGAGGGGACTTCCTACCTGTCTGGATGGTTAAGCATTGGAATAAATTGCCTAGGGAGGTTGTGGAATCTCCATCACTGGAGGTATTTAAGAGCAGGTTGGATACACATCTATCAGGGATGGTCTAGACAGTGCGTGATCCTGCCATGAGGGCAGAGGACTGGACTCGATGACCTCTCAAGGTCACTTCAAGTTCTATGATTCTATGTTTTGCAAAGTTCAAGAATTCTCGGATACTTTTACTATATGAATTTGTAAAATCACCTGTGTTCCTTCCAAGGGGACCTCAGGGATGTAGAAAACCCTTCTGGCAATAATATACAACTCTTTGAGAACACTTATCTATGATTATCTATCCATACTTGTCTGTGCATTTGTAATGTACCAAACATCATGCTATCTAGGGTCCAATATTTTTGCAATAGATTGCTGCATGAGGAGGTCTTGAGTAAAATTCTGCTTAGGTAACTACATTAAAGAAGTTAGATACATTTTAGTTATCCCAGTACTATATGTTTTTTTTTTCTTTACCTCCTGTAAGGAAATATAGCCAGTGTGATAGACTGAGACCAGCCATCTGCCGCTCACTTGTGGAGGGAATACATGCTAGAGCTTGGGTGAATAGCTTTCTCTTTCCTGAATAAAAAAAAGGCCAAGCCTAAGACCAGCCTAATCAGGCAGGCACCTGGGATCAACTAGAACTTGATAGAAACCACAGGCTAATTAGATACCTGCAGCAAATTGAGGCCTGTGGTGCTGCTTTAAAAGGTTGCCCCCGGGCAAGGAAGGAGGGAGGAAAAACAGTGAAGGACAAGAAAGAGGAAGTACTGTGTGGAAAAGTTATGTGGGTGTGAGCTGAGGATTGATGAGCAGATACCAAAGGAAAGGTGCTGGGAGGGATCGTTTGGGGAAGTGGCCCAGGGAAAAGCTGCCAGATTGAGAGTGGCAATAACCCCGCCT
The DNA here is from genome assembly GCA_032595735.1 of Pelochelys cantorii. Classification (NCBI taxonomy): domain Eukaryota; kingdom Metazoa; phylum Chordata; order Testudines; family Trionychidae; genus Pelochelys; species Pelochelys cantorii. Next base: position 69,722,872 of record CM064326.1, on the reverse strand, counting down.
GTTGCCATCACCTTAAGGTTCCTGGGCCGGAACCTGGAGTAGGGGATGGGCCTGGGTTCCCCCCCAACCTCACCACAGTACATAAAAAACTGCCTTGAGAAGAGAGATCAGGACTCCAGAGGGAAATTTGCCCCAAACTTATGAACTAGCCTGTGATGAGTATGGCTCCGTAGCCTGTGGCTCTTGCCTGTACTAAAGAGAGGGCCACAGACAGCCTCTGAGGCTAACACTATCTGCCAGGAGCGCATGACCCACAGGGAATAGCCATAGCTTTGCCACACAAGGTTTTCACTCTAAGCAAAAATCTTCTGGCCTATATTTTGTATGAAGTGTTTATATGGTACACTTTCTATATGCTGTGTTCTAGGATAAAAGAACCTATTATGAAGTTTTCTGAATTTCTCTCTGAGGCCAGGTCTATACTAAACCTAGAAGGTCGGCTTAAGGTACACAACTCCAGATATGTTGAACATGTAGCTGGAGTTGGCTGAACTTAAAATGAGCCTGGTGCCATCCCCACTATAGGAGGCTGACAAGAGCAAATGCTCCCATTGGCTACCCTTACTCCTTGCAACTGAGAGGAGTACAGATGCTGGCTGGAGCTGCTCTCAGCATTTGATTTATGGATCTATACTTGACCTGCTCAATCTGATGCTAGAACGTTGATCTCCAGCATAGCGAGTGAAGACATGCCCCGAGAGAGCATTATCATCTGTGTGGGCTGGAATTGCCTAGAACATTTACAGGCCAGCCTGACTGACAGGGAGGGGCTGAGCTAAGGAGAGATCAGGAGCCTGGGCTGAGTAGGGGAGTAGAGATGGGCCAAACAGAAGAAATAGGAAAAAAGCCCAGGAAACAGTTCAGTACTAGAGTAGAGCTGCAGAAACAGCCCAGAGAGCAGATCTCCCCTGGGAAGAGAGCTGCAGCAGTCAGGGCCAGAGAAGCAATCCAGAGAGTTAGCAGCAGAGCAGAATCCATGAGGGGGCAGAGTAGAGCTGGAACTGATGCTTGAACAGTCCAGAGCCAGGTGTAGAGCAGTTGTGAAGTGTAAGGAGGGGATCCTGGGCAGTGGGCCCAGCATAGAGAGAAGCCCCCAGATAAGAGACTTTGCGGGCCAGACCTGGAGGTGGGATCATACCCCTGTCTGAGGGGTAGGAGTGGCTAGTGTTTTGAAGAAAGGTCCTGCTACATAGAGCACAAATGTGTGTGGCCCCTGCCAGAGCAAGTGTCTGACCCACTGCTAGGGTTGCCAGATAGTTTCACAAAAAATACCGAACATGACAGGAAAAAAATTGGTTAAGCAAAAAAAAAAGTGTCCCGGCCCCTTTAAATCTCCACACACTCACCCCACCCCCGCCAGACATAGTGGGAGAAGAATGTCCCAAGCAGCCTTCCACCAGAGAAAAACAGAAATAAGTTTTTATATTTTACATTTTATATGTTCAGTATTTTCTTTTTTTTTTACCTGACGCATGCTGCAAATACCGGGCTGTCCGTCCAATGCCGGACACTTGGCAACCCTATCCACAGCATCCCTACAGCACAGCCAGGGCCTGGGCAGGAAGCCTGGGATGTGTGAGGAACAGAGCATGATCTTCCCTTACATTCCAGAGACCGCTGTTTTATGATGTCCCCATGCCACAGAGCAAGGTTATTTCTTTTCCTATAAACCTTTCCCATTTTTCCCATTTAATTGATTGCTGTTTAATAAATTGTATTTTCTTGAACTTTAGGTAATGATCAGTGGGTTAGGGAAATGTCCAAAGGAGAGAGAGCAACCTGGGGTGGGGACACCCTAGCTCCTGCCCTATATAACCACAACAGGGTTGGGGGGCTAGTCTATCAGGAAGCCTGGGCCCAGTCTTGTTAGGATTATGATGACTCTACCACACAGGAGAGTGGAAGGCCAGGGTGAACTCTGGGCAAAGGAAGTGGGAGTGGGGACTAGCCTATTTCACCAAGGTAATATGGAAGCCAGGAAAATTCCCCATAATAACGGGACCCTTCCCCCACTTACATATGCAAAGTGAGTATCATGACAGTGGTGTTATACTCTTATGCACCATGTCTATACAAGATGCAAGGCAATAGAGAAACAGGTCCTTCCTATGGGTATGTCTACACAGCAAAGTTATTTCGAAATAACTTTACCAGCGTCTACACGGCCAAACCGCTATTTCAAAATTAAATCGAAATAGCATAGGGCTTATTTCAAAATTGGTAAACCTCATTCCACAAGAAATAGTGCCAATTTTGAAATTGCTATTTCGAAATAAGGACTGTGTAGATGCTTATTTCAAAATAAGGGGCCTCCAGCCTTTCCCAGGGTGCCCTGGTGGCCACTCTGGGCACAACCAAGAAAACTCCTCTCTCTCCCCTCCCCCCTTCCCAGAGCCCTTAAAGGGGTAGACTCTGGCCACAGTGCCTGTCCCAGCTCCAAGCCTGCCAGTCCAGAGTCAGCAGTCGCTGCACCTGACCCAATGGCCCCAGCATGATCCAGGCAGCCAGTGCCAGCCAGCCCTCCACTGCTACCTAGGACCAGTCTGCCACCTCCCCAGAGCCTGCCAGGGGCCAGAGAAGATGGGCTCCTGCCTGGTCCAGTACAGAGATCAGGGACCTAATTCAGGTTTGGAGGGATGCCTCCAACATCCATGATCTCCGCACTAAATGGAGAGATGCAACCATCTACAGGCGGATGGCTGCCAGCCTGGCCACCAAAGGCCACATGCAAACCCGGGAGCAGGTTTGCATGAAAATAAAAGAGCTGTGGCAGGCCTATGCCAGGGCCACAGGGGGCAACTCCCAACCAGGGGAAGATCCAGACCCTTGCCCCTATTTTGATGCCGTGGACCGCATCTTGGGGGGCAGGACGGTCTGTGCCGCCCAGGTGGTCATCGACCCTGGGGCAGAGCTTGCTGCCTCCTGCTGCTGCAGCCCCTGCTGCCTCCCCAGCTACTGCTCCTCCTCCCACTCCTTCTCCCTCTCCCGCTTCTTCCTTCCCACCCTCCCCATACCTCCAGGGATGCTGAGGCCCCTGCACCAGCGGTGCTGGGAGACAGTTGGGCCGGCAAGACCCCCAGCCCTGAGCTTCTGCTCCTTCTTCCTCCCCTTACCTCCCCCTGCCAGCTCTCTCCTCCCAGGTTTCCCCCCTCTACCACCTTCTTTCCCCAGTCTCACCTCAGTTTCTCCCCCCCCAGGTTTGTTCAATAAAGAGGCTTTATTGTAATGAACATGTGTCTTTTATTGTACAGCAGGAAGGGGGGTTAGGGAGGGGTAAGTGGAAGGACATGAGGAAGGAATGAGGCAGAAGCCCCTAGTGGATGAACACCAGGGAGACTTACTGCCTGCAGAACGTGCTGCCAGGCTCACAGCAACACGTCCAGGAAAAGCACCAGAGTGCCCAGGGGCGGCTCCGTCTCCATGCTGCAGAGTGCTGTGGTGTCCTGAGTGAGGGCAAACGGAGCACACAGAGAAAAAAATGCTTTGCTGTCCCTCAGTGAGGTAGGCAAGCAAGCAGGGAAACCTTAGAACCGGCTGTCCGGGGGCGGGGGGGGGGGTGTCCCTTTAAGCACAGGTCTCAGATAGCCTCAGGCAGCAGCCACACAAGGTAACTCCTGACCTTATGCCCTGCCAGGACTTGTTCCAGATGGCTTTAAATGAGATCCAGCATCCTATCAGTGTGGACGCGCTATTTTGAAATAGCAAAATGCTATTTCGAAATGCATTTTGTGTCGAGACGCATTATTTCAAAATAAGCTATTTTGAAATAACTATTTCGAAATAAGATATTTTGAAATAGCACTGTAGTGTAGACATACCCTATGTGCCCTTTCCCAGAGTTAACGAAGTCATCGGACCTATAAGCCAAACAGCAGTGGTCTCAGTCATACCATCTGTTTTATCTGTCTGCTGGAGAAAACAATGTACTGTTTCCAAGAGCACTTTGTCCTGAAGTGACTGATGTGGCTGCTGCAGTGTATTTGGAGGACAGCATGTTAGGCATAAAGAATCAGGATTCTCAGTTAAAGCACAGCAAGAAATCAGAGAAGTGTATTCTAACCATAGACAAAAGACAGGAGAGATGAATAGACTACAAGAGCTGAATCTCTCCTCTTTTGCTTCAGGAAACAAGATAGGTACATAGCAGGTTCTCTTCTCTGGCGACTTTGTCTTTCAATTTACAGAGGAAACTTTAGAGACATTGGTATTATTTTTAGGACAAGACAAAAATACACTAACGCCCACTTTGCAAATCTAGATTGAGTGATAGAAGATCTTTAGAAATTTGGGGGTTTGAGTAAATAGTCAAGAAAGTACTTCTCTGAGTTCTTGCTGTGCTCCTCGATGTAGGAGGTTTCCTCAGCAGCAGCCGCCAGTTCCTCTCAGGAACCTCCAGCACAGGTCACAGGTAGGACTTTCCTATATCCCAGCTATTTCACAGTTCATATCGAGTCCATTCCAGATACAGCACAACTTAGGGCTTGTCTTTAGCCTTCTTCACCCTGTGAAAGAAGGAAAACCAGCTGCTGGCAACCCCAATGCAGGTGAGGCACTACCACACTTTCTCAGTCCTGGCACCAGGCTCAGCACTGAGAATAATTCCTTCCATGCGCTCCAGGACAAAGCACATTGTTAACTCCAGCAGCCAAATAAACAAAATCTGAATCTCCCTTCCAGGACTCAGCATGCGGCTGTATTTCCTGCACAGGCCTCTGCTCCTCCTGTGTTGGCTTTGTACAGGTTGAAACTCCAGGATCCAGGACTCTCTGGTCCAGCACCATCTGTGCTCTGGCTGGACCACAGATTTTGCTGGATCCGAGAGCCCTGGAGTCTGGGAGTGCAAACTGGCTGGGACCCCCGTCCCTTGGGAGCCCTGGCCAGTGGGGCACCAGCAGCACCAGCAAGCCCCATCCCCGGGAAGCCATGGCTGGGCAGGCAGCAGGCAAAAGCAGGGTAGCCAGCAAGCCTGGGGCAGGCAGCAGGCAAAAGCAGGGTAGCCAGCAAGCCTGGGGCAGCCAGGGGCAAAAGCAGGGTAGCCAGCAAGCCTCGGCTTGGGGATCCTGGCAGAGCACAGCAGAAGCGGGGCCAACAAGCCCCCTCCCTAGGGCACAGTAGAAGAGGGGCAGCTGGCAAGCCCTGTCCCTGGGGATCCCCGGTGGAGCGCAGCAGAAACAGACAGCCAGCAAGCCCTGTCCCTGGGGATTTCCAGTCAGGCAGGGGAGAAGCCAGGCCATGGTGGCTGTGGAGCTCCATCCCCAGGGAGCCCCAGCAGGTTGGAGCCCAAGTCCAAGCCCTGCAGGCTGGAGCCCAATGGCAGTGGGACTGGGGCAGAGCCATCTGCAGGGAGGCGGCGCATCCTTGGAGGCCAGTGGCAGGGATCTCCCCATATCCAGCAAATTCCCTCATTGGGGATGAGTCTGGTCCTGAGGGTGATTGACAGGGGAGGTCCAACCTGTAGTGGAAGGCTTGATTATTTGCCATGCTCCCTAGGAGAGTATAAGAACAGCCAGATTGGGTTAGACCAAAGTCCTACCTAGCCCAGTACCCTGTCTTCTGACAGTGGCCAATGATAGGTGCCCCAAAATAATTAAACAGAACAGGATATCATCTGCTGTTTCCCATTGCCAACTTCTGACAAACAGAGTCTGGGAACACTGTTCCTGCCCATTCTGGCTAGTAGCTATTAATGGACCTATCCTCCATGAATTTACCTAGTTCTTTTTTTGAACCCTGTAATAATCTGGACCTTCACAACATCCTCTGTCAAGGAGTTCCACAGGTTGACTGTATATTGTCTGAAAAAAATATTTTTTATCTTGAACCTGCTGCCTATTCATTTCATATGATGACCACTAGTTCCTGTCTCAGAGGGGTAGCCGTCTTAGTCTGTAACTTCAAAAAACAATGAGCAGTCCTATGGCATCTTAGAGACTAAGAAATATCTGTGATCATGAGCTTTCATAGGTAAAACACATTTCATCAGATGAGTTGGAATGAAATAACAGAATCCAAGGTATATATAACAGCAAAAGTAGTTACTTGCCAATTGTAGGACATGTGTTAATGAAGCTAATTGCGTAGGCTGGATTTGTCCCATTCATAGCTTTCGATGTGAAAATGCGAGTTTCTGTGTTATGAGTAAATAACACTTCCTTATTTGCTTTCTCTAAACCAGTCATGATTTTATTGACCTCTATCATATCTGTCCTTAGTTATCTCTTTTCCAAGCTGAAAAGTCCCAGCTTTAGGAAGACTGGGAACTTATTACCTTTATGCACTGCCAAGTCTTTCTTAGAATTTGAACAGTTTGCTCTCCCACCACTAATCAAGTCAGGCATCTAGTTCTCTACTTCAGAGCTTCTGTGTAATCCGTTCTCCTGCTGTGCTGCAACAGCACCCAGTGATCCAATTATTAATCCAGCTTGTAGGGATCAAATACAGGCATCAAAATATTCCTGCAAAATGCAGGATAAACAGCACCAGAAAGCCCTGCATTTTGGCTGGTCAAACGACTGTAGCTCATTATTGGAGTGTAATGATGTTTTTATGGCATGAGATGGATCAGTAAATAGGCGCAGTGCCTGGGTGTTAGTACCAAAATATAGAATTTCCTAAAACCATTTTGTAGCAAAACTGTACATAAAATTCCCTTCCAGTTGTACCTTTAAAATATATAGCTTGTCCCCTTTATCACAGACATGGTTCTGCCCTGTGGGGTTTTGTTTTATTGCACATTTGTTTCTTTTGCTGCCTACTCATTTGTTTTCCTGGCTGTGGCTCTTAGCCTATTCATTTGTCTAAGTAAAATTGTCCTTGACCGTGCATCGTCCTCCCCCCTTGCTATTGTTTCTTTCTCTCTGGTCACTCTGTAACATGGCATCTATTTAATAACATAGTACTCATTAATACACTGCATGACTGGCTTAACAATTAGGGAAGAAGGTAAAATAGCATCTGCATGGTCGCTTAGCAAGAAACTTGTCCGGATTTTGATAAAATTGTGTACAGATTGTTCTTGACTCAAGTAATAATCAAGAATTAATGAAAACTAAACTGAAGCAGGTGTCACTGGTCACAAGTTCCTTTGAAATATACATTTCCTTACTCTACTGAATCCAAGGGAACTGATATTGACATTACTCCTTGTGTCTATTTACCTGAAGGCGTGACAGTCAGTCTAGATATCCCCAAATAACTTAAAATGGTTCTCCAGGATTGGATAAAACTAAGTGTAACCCATACTTTGGTGTGGTGCTCTGTCCCTTTTAGTGGCACAAAGCCCAGTTACAGCTTTTAGCTCAAGCAGTAGAGGCTAATATGCTAAGGCAGTGGTCTCCTTATATACCAAAGATCACTTTTGAAATGTCAGGACAAGCCAAGATCTACCCCATCCCTTCCCCAAAACCCCACCCCTTCCTTGAGGCCCCGCCCTCTCTGTTCCCCTCCTCTCCATCACTTGCTATCCCCAACCCTTACTCACTCTCACTGGGTTGAGACAGGAGGTACGGGCTATGGGGTGGGAATGAGGGATTTGGGTGTGGGAAAGGGTGCAAGGTGCAAGCTCTGGGAGGGAATTTGGATGCAGGAGGATGTGGAGAAGGGGATGCTGGCTCGGGGAGAGGGCTCCAGGCTAGGGAGTGTTGGGATCAGGTGGAGGGTTGGGGTGCTGAGCAAGCCACAGGCCTGTGGATGTGAGGGTGCTGGAGTTTGGGTTGGGGTATGTGAGGGGCTCAGGGCAGGGAGTCTTGGGAGTATGATGGGCTCAGGACACAGATTTTCAGTGTGTGGATGGTGCAGGAGTATTGTGACAGAAGACTGAGGATGTGGGTGTGCAGGAGTTTGGGGATGTCAGAGTCTCAGGGGGTTCCAGTGTAAGATCAGATTTGGGGTCTGGGAGAGTGCAGGAGTGTTATGATGCTGCGGCCAAATGGGGGATTGTTGGGGAGGCTTCATCTTTAAATAAAATATTTAAATAAAATAAAATATTTAAATAAAACACAAAATGTTTCAGCATTGTCTATTATTTATGAGAGGGGCAGGGAACCTGTTTTGAGTCAGGAATCACTGACTCACAGAAAAGTCAGTCGGGGCCACACAAGTGTGATGCAAAACAACAACACCTCCAAGCCCCCTCAAGCCTCACTGATGTGGCCCCAACTGTGCTGGTGGGGGCAGGGGGACAGGGTGCTGGTGGGTGCTGGGGCAGGTGACAGGGTGCTGGGGCAGCAGACAGTGTGCTGGGGCAGGGTGCTGGGGCAGGGTCCTGGTGGGGGCAGGGGACAGGGTGCTGGGGCAGAGGACAGGGTGCTGGTGGGGGCTGGAGGCAGAAAACTCATGGGGGGGTCTGGCCAGAGGGAGGGGACAGGAACAGCTTGGGCCAGTACTTGCGGGTCCTGCAGCTGCGTGCCATCTCCGGGGTTTCAGGAAGCACATGCATGTGCACCCCCTCCCCAAATGGCTGGCGTGTTTCCTGAAATGCCAGGTCCTCATGCACCAGGGACTTCCTTCCCCTTGCTGCCTTCCTGAGCGGGGTGGGGGAGTGGGAGTCCCGGGACTGTGATAGCTCTAACTTGTCAGGCAGCGTGCACCCTGCTCTTCCACTCCCCATGGCAGCAGCGCACTTCCTGAGCAGGACAATGAGGCAGGAAGGCAGCAGGGGGAAGGAAGTCACCTGCACGCGAAGACCTGGTGTTTCAGGAAATGCGCCAGCTGTTTGGGGGAGGGATGAGCAGCACATGTGGTTCCTGAAACCCCGGACATGGCGCGCAGCTGCGGGACTCCCCTCACCACCCCACAGGAAAACTGCACTACCTCCATTGTCGCTGGAGGTAGCATCAGTGGGGACTTCTTTTTGGGGATGGGGGAAAATGGGGGGCCCTGAGTGCCTCACAATTGACTGGTCAAGCCCCCCGATCAACCACTCGATCACGATCGATGGGTTGGTGACCACGATCTAAGGTCTAGAAGTCCCAGGTTTCTGGGGAGCCAACGACATGCTCTCAGAAGGCGCAGGGATTCTGACTGAAAGGGTGAGGCCAGGTAGTCAGCCTTCAGCACCACCCAGAATGTGACATGCTGCCCCCCCCCCCAGCCCTTATTGTCACCCAGAGTGCTCTGCACAGCACACCAATGGTCATTTAAGGAGCCTGGGTCTCCTGGTTCTTTAGAATAGCAGTTGCCCCCTTTGCCTTTCCTTATAGGTGAGCCTAGCAGGTTTGGCTGAGGTCTTTTGGTGTTACATGAGCATTAGTAATAATCACATGTCAGAATCAATGTGCATTTTTACAGATTAGCATATTTGGGTCAAAAATGACTCACAGTGTCTTACGTTTCCCTTCCCTTGTCTTAGTATACAGATGGCTAAGATATGCTAAATTTTCTCTCCAGAGGTGATGCTGTAAGATTGCTATAAACTCTGGGTGAAACAAATCCATGACAAATTTTCTGAGGACATTTGTAAAAGCACATAATTCCTTAACAGTTAGTAACTCAGCTATCCAATTAACCCTCAAAAGCTCATGATATATATATTTTTGACATGTCTGAACTAGAGTTATTTCAAAATAACAAGGTGAACGTCCACCCAGCAAGCCTGTTATTTTGAAATTATTTCAAAATAACAGGCTTGTTACTTTGAAATAATAACCCCTCATTCTATGAGGAATAACTCCTATTTCAAAATTGCTATTTCAAAACAGGGTTAGTGTGGATGCTCAGCTGCTGTTATTTCGAAATAACTACTCCCCAGAGTCATTCAAAGTAATTATTCCCCAGTGCTTCCTGGGGCTCTAAGTTGAGATAGCATGTTCACACTAACAGAGCCTGCCTCGGACTAATTTTGAGGCTTCCCTGCAGTGTGAGTGCGCTATTTGGAAATAGTTATTCTGGGAATTATTTCAAAATAAGTTATTTTGAAATAACCTGGTAGTGTAGACATAGCCATAGATGCCTCAGGACTACGCATTGTTTTTAAAGTTACAGACTAACACGGCTACCCCTCTGAGAGTTTTCACTTGTCCATGTAGCACCTATTTGTGCACGGTCTGCTTGGTAAAGCATATGAGAATCCTGGCTAATAGCCATTGATGGACCTACCTTCCATGAACTTATCTGGTTAATTTTTTAACCCAGATATACTTTTGGACATCACAACATCCCATGTCAATGAATTCCACAGGTTAATTGTGAATTGTATGAAAAAGGCTTTCCTTTTGTTCTTATTAAACCAGCTGCTTATCGATTTCATCGATAGGCCTCTGGACCTTCTATTGTGCAAAAGGGTAAATAACACCTTTTTATTCAAGTCTTTTCCCATTTATGATTTTATAGATTTCTCTCTGCCTCCTGAATTGTCTCTTTACTAACATGAACAGCCCCAATGTTTTCAGTTTCTCCTCATAAAGAAGTTATTCCATAACTTTGACCATCTTTGTTGCTTTTCTCTAAACCTTTTCCAGTTCCAATATATCCTTTTTGAGATGGGGTGACCAGAACTGGACACAGTATTAAAAGAGTGGATGCACCATGGATTTAGTGGCACTGTGCTATTTTCTATTCCTTTACTAATGGTTCCTAACATTGTTAGTTTTTTTGACTGCAACTGCATACCGAGCTGGAATTTTCTGAGAACTATCCACAATGACTCTAAAATCTCTTTCTTGAGTGGCAGCAGTTAATTTAGAACCCATCATTATATGTCTGTAGCTGCGATTAATTTTAACAGTGTTGAATTTAATCTGCAATGTTATTGCCCAGTTACTCAGTTTTGTGAAATCTTCCCTGCAACTCTTCGTAGGCAGCTTTGGATTTAATGATCTTGAGTAATTTTGTATTAGCTACAAACTTTGCCACTTCACTGATCACTCCCTTTTCCAGCTCATTAAAGAATAGTTAAACAGCCCAGGTCTCAGTACTGATCCTTGTGGGACCCTTCTCTTTAACTCTTTCCACTGTGAAAACTAACCATTTATCCCTACCATTTTTTCCTATTAACTAGTTACTGATACAGAAGAGGGCCTTCCTTGTTATCCGATGAATATTTAAGAGCCTTTGCTGAGGAACTTTGTCAAAGAATTTCTGAAAATCCAAATATGCTGTATCGACTGGATTGGCCTTACCCACATACTTATTGATGCATTCAAAGAATTCCAATAGATTTATGAGGCATAAAGTCAGGATGACTCTTCCCCAAGTTCATGTTCATCTGTGAGTTTGGTAATTCTGTTCCTTAATATGCCTTCTACCAATCTGCCTGATACTGATGTTAGGCTCATGGATGTATAACTGCCAGAATCTCCTCTGGAGTCTTTTTTTTTTTTTTGTGGTAAATTATTACTTCCAGTTATCTGCTTAGAAGCCTGTTTCAATGGTAGGCTATATACTACAGTTAATAGTTCTGAAATTTCATATTTGAATTCCTTGGGTGAATATCATCCAAGAACTCTTGGGTGAATATCATCTGGGTCTGATGACTTATTACTGTTTAATTTATCAATTTATTCTAAAATGTATTGACATCTCAATGTGGGTAGTTTAGATTTATCACTCAACAGAATAGCTCTGATATGGGTATCTCCTTCACATTCTCTGCAGAAAAGACCAATGCAAATAAATCATTTAGTATCTCTGTAATGACCTTTTCTTCCTTGAGTGCTCCTTTTATACCCTGAATGTCTGGTGTTCCTCAATGCCTGTTTGATAGACTTCCTGCTTCTTATATATTTTTTACAAAATCTTACTATTAGCTTTTGTGTTTTTAACAAGGTGTTTTTTTTCTCAATTTTTCCTTTGAACGGCCTTATTGTGCTTAATCTGTCAGAGTTTGTGAGCCTGCCTATTATCTTTGCTAGAGTTGGATTTTCATTTTTAAATTATATGTTTGTGTCTCTAACAGCTTCCGTTACTCTGCTGTTTAGCCATAGCTTTTTGGTTCTCTGAGGGTATGTCTACACTACACAGCTATTTCGGCATACCAGAGGTATCCCAAAATAGCTAGCCCATGTCTACACAAGCGGCCCGTTATTTCGAAATATTTTTCAAAATAATGGGTGCACTATTTTTGTATCCCGGTAACAGGATGTCTTAAAATAGCTCATTATTTTGAAATATGGCACTGTGTATATGTGCCAAATTTAAAAATAAGCTATTTTGATATAGATTTAAAATAAGATGTGCAATTTGTGTAGAAGCACACTGTCTTATTTCGCATATACATTTAGTTTGAGCTTCTATTATGATATTTTAAAATAATCTCCATGTTGCCTGCTGGGCATATAATCCTGGTGACAATTCCTCTTTATTTTTGTTTAAGAAGTGTCGTCATTGTTGTGTAGTTCTATTTTTTTAAATTTGAGCTTAACATTGAAGTAGGGTTTCTTTTATATTGTCTCCGTCCTCCCCCATCAAGATGACATAGTTAAATATAACCCAATCCTGTTCTTTACTTAGGACTAAATCAAGAATTGTCTCCTTTTGTAGGTTCCAGGACTAGCTGTTGCAAGAAGGAATCCTTTATGGTGCCTTGCTTCTGGCAAGCTCTTAGCTCCTCCTGATTGCATTGCAACAGTCCCTGCCCTGGTTACTCAGCTTACTGTAAAACTGTTCACCCAGGGTGCATTGACACAGTACCCTAAACTCAAAATACGATACACAATTTGCGCTTCACAAATTGTGTATCTTATTTCAAATTTATTTCAAAATAGCTTTTTTTGAATTGTGGTGCATCTACACAGTGCCAAATTTCAAAATAATGTGCTATTTCAAGATATTTCAGGATGAGGGTTGCTAGGATGCCAAAATAGCATGCCCGTTATTTTGAAAAATATTTCAAAATAATGGGCGGCTTGTGTAGAGGTGATTAGCTATTTCAGGATACTTTCTGTATCCTGAAATAGCCATGCAGTGTAGACGTACCCCTCAGAGACCAGCATATCTACCTTCCATCAGTCTGCAGTAGCCAACTGGTCTGGATCTGTCACACAAGACAACATAATGGAAGTTCAAATCATTCATTATTGCACTTTCTGTTTTTGTAAGTTTTCTATCCTGCTTTTGTGTTCCATAGTCACTGTCACCATCCTGGTAAGTTAGTTGGTAGCATATTCCAATCTCTATCCATAGAGATTCTATGGTTCAGTTTGTGCTGTTGAAGATTTTTCCCTTATTTGATTGTATACTTTCTTTCATGTATAATGTCATTCCTGCACAAACACAGCCTAGTCTGTTTTCCCTATATGTGTTATACACTGGTATTATCATTTTCCATTGAGTATCTTCATTCCCCCAAATTTCCATGATGCCTACTAATCAATAGCCTACTTTAATGCCAGGAACTATACTTCTCCCATCTTAATATTTAGACTTCTAGCATTTGTATAGAAGCTCTTGTACATTTTGTCAATATTTAATTTTGTGCATTCGTGTGCAATTTTGAGATGTGACTCTATTTCAGTTGATTGTTCCTCACTAGCTACTACCTGTGCTTTACCAACTTTGTTCCTATCTTTTTTACTAGGAAATCTCCCCTTTTAATAATCATTATGGGATGTCTCTGCCTGAACTGTGTGCTCCTCCACTTTTGTTAGCTTCTCCCAACCCTGATTTTGTTCTATTTGTGGTGGGGAACCTCCACATATGATTCATCAGAGTTAGACACAGGGGCCCAACAGATGATTTGTTTACATGAGTGCCTGCAGGCCTGGAGTTCCTCAGCTCCCAATGGTGGCCCACCACTTACTGCAGCTCCCATTGGCTGGGAACAGCAACCCACTGCTACTTGGAGCTGTGGGGCTCTGTGCCTGTGGACACTCAGGTAAACAAACCATCTGGCAGCCCACCAGCATTTAACCCTGATGAGTCATGTGCAGCTGAAGTGCCAGAGATTCCCTACCCCTGAATTAAGTGGAGTGCATTCCCCCCCCCCCTTCTCCAGTTCCTAATAAACCTAAATTCCTGTTTCTAATACCATAATTTAATTCTAGCATTGAGACCTTGTAGTTCTGCTTGTTTTACTGGCTCTGCATGTGGAACTGGAAGACTTTCAGAGAATGCCACCATGGAGATTCTGACAACTTCCCTGCCCCACTCCAGAGTTATTTAACTTTGTAATTGCTCAGTGTGTCTTTGATATTTTGGTTCCCAGCCTTGGCAAAACTGCTGTGTAGCAGTAGGCTGGAATCTGGAAGTAGCACCTGCTAGGGAAGCAGGAAGTGAATTGGCAGGAAGCCAGGAGAGCCAATGGAAATGGAGTGTGGTCTTTGGTATGGGTAGCAGTGACCTTCCTGTTCTTGTGTGACCAGAGCAGAGCTGGGAGATATAACTTAAACCAAGAAAACAGGCATGGAGAATCCAGAAACATCCACTCCTAGGAAGGACTGAATCTTGGAACAACCGATATGTGAGTAGAACAGGGAATGTTTAACCAGATGCAATCAGGTTATTTTTTTTTTATTTTTGGGTTTGTTGGATGTCTTTTTGCTGAGCAGTTCATTATACTGTAACTTTCAAAACTGAATCCCAGGGAATCAATTACCTGTGTTTTTGTCTCTTTTGTTAGCTGCTCTGTAACACCTAGTAACCAAGAAATGTTTCATCAAGTCTGTTTTCTTGTTTTGTTAATAAAAATCATCCTTTAAGACCATGGTCAGATCCCTGTGTCCGAGAAGGCAGGAGGTTCTATGTGCATGTGCCCCAGAGTACAAGCCTTGCTACTAGGAGAAATTACAGTTTTTTTAAGTTCTCTCCAGAGGGAGGGTTAAAGAGCTTGAAGGTATCTCAGAGAAAGGAATTCCCAAATGCACCTAGGTTTGGGGGGAGGGGGGGAGGGGAGGATTGCATTTGGGTAGTAATAGCAATAAAAATGCAAGGCCAGGGAATCTGACTTTAGAGTTATAATACAAACCGTTAGTAGCAAGGTATTTTTAACATCTCTTGTAGGTCCCCAGCAGTGTTTCCTCTAAAGCTGCGTGGCAGCACAGCTTCACGGGTGATTAACAAACCCACCCAGTGAGAGACTCAGGAGCTGACTGACTGGGTGGAGCTGATTAATCACCTGTGAAGCTGTGCTGTCCTGCAGCTTAGAGGGAATACTGGTCCCCACCTTCTGCACTCAAAGTGCCAGAATGAGGAACAGCCTTGATTAATGTACTGGACAGAAATGATCAGGTAAGAGTACGTTGATAAAGAATGGCTATCACAGGGTTTTCTGGCTAGAAGAAATAGTGTGGTATGGTGGGTCATAGAAACTAGTGGTGGATTCTTCCACTTTGGACAGGTCAAAGAAATGGCTAAATTTTTGAATACTTATCATTTCAAGCTCCATAACTATTGAGATTCCCTTTTTCTCTAGGAAAATGTGTTTTTGCATTATGTAGGATGGCTTATTTGCTGATCTTATAGCAAATATTCCTATAAAAATTCAATAAACTGATCTTAATACTGATCTTAAGCCTTACATCTGTTTGCTGTATATTCCTATGCTGAGGGCTGGATTACTGTGTATGCTTCTTATGAATTTTAGCAGTGGTAAGGTACTGATTTACTGTGTGTATCTATATATTGTTGCCCCTTGACCAATCAGTTGGCCAATATGTGGGATCTTGTCAAACCATTCTTCTTAGGAGGAAAAATTAATGCTGTAGTCAGGTATTTCTTTACAATCCTATTTATTTACCAAGAATGTACACAGACCTATTTTCCTAAACAACATAGGACTTAATGGCAGGATGGAGTTTCTTTCCTCAGTTTCCATGCCTGTTTTTTCAGCCTCTCCTGTTCCCTCTGCTCCTTTTATAGCAGTTTTTCTCAAAGTGGGCCATGGCCCACTTTGATAAAGCAGCTAATGGACTGCTCCGGTTTGTTTATCTAATGGATCCACAGCCATGGAGTCTTGTGGTTCCCATTGGCTCTGGTTTGCCATTTGCAGCCAAGAGGAGCGGTGGGAAGCAGCATGGCCTGGGATGCTGCTTCCCATGGCTCCCCTTGGCTGGAACTGGTAAATCGTAGACAATGGGAACCGCAAGACTCTGGGACTGTGGTACCTTTAGATAAACAATTAGCAGCTTTCTCAAAGGGGGACTGGGATCCACTTTGAGAAACACTGCTTTATAGGCTATACTTATAAGTAAAGTACTTGCCTTCTTCTGATTTTCTGCCTCTGAGATATACAAACACATCTTCAGCCAAACAATGCCCCAGCTCTTAAACTTATCACCAGTCCCTAGGGAAACTCATCAGTGTTCATGGCCTACTTGTTGACCAGCCTTGCATGTGTCCTATAGCCTTTGTCGGTAGCTTTCATTGTGTCTAGCTCTTTTATTTCATAAAGGCACTTAAATATTTCTTCCATTTAGCCTGTAAGATGGATGGGTAGCATGCCCATCAGTTTGAAGAAGGTCTGTGTAGATTCAAATCACCTAGCTGGCCAGGGTAGTTACAATCAATTGCTGAATTCAACTGGTGAGAAATTACTTTGAAATCAGAGAATTTTAAAATATTGGGTTTTTTTCTATTAAAGGCTAAGATTTTTGCCTCTTGCCCATTTTTATAGTGCCTCAATTATTTCCATATTTAATATCCTAAATTAATACATGGAAAAAGGGTTTTCTAAAGCCTTCAACATAACAATATATTCCTAAATCTGAATCTGTGATCTCCATGTGTATATGTAAATACCTATCTCCTAAAGATCTAGAAGTAGGGAAAGAATTACTTAAATTTTCGGTTTAGTTGTAGCATATCACACATAATCTAAACTGTAAAAAAAACCCTTCATTTACCCAGCTCCGAACACACAGTTGTCAGTTTGCAACTTTCCCTGAGGGCACACAACCTCCGGCCAGTGTCAGACTCATTCCCCCAAATCCCCATCCCCCTTCCCACACCTTCCACATCCAGTCCCTGGCCTACTCCACTCAACCTCTTCCTCCAAGGCCCCAACCTTGCCCTACCATTTCCCACCTAGTTATGCCCTGTCTCCCAAATGTACTTCATCCCCATTCTTTCCCCAGGTCTTCGCACCATCTGCACATCATAAAACAGCTGACTTGCAGCAGGTGGGAGGCTCTAGGAGGAAGGGTAAGGAGCTGGAAGGGAGGAGGAGGAGTTAATTGGTGGAGATGTTGGCAGGTGGGAAGAACTGAGGGGGCTGTAGGAGCGGTTGGCATCCAGTGGGTGCTAAGCATACACTATTTTTCCCATGGGTGCTCCAGCCATGAAGCAACCAGGGAGTTGGTCCAATACCCAAAATACAAGATCAGGATAGTTTTGGTTTTGTCCTTGAAAAAAAATGCAAATATAAATTCAGATGTAAAACGTGAGCCCATATCTGACCATAAATGAAATTATTCTCATTCTACAGTCTCAGCCTACATCCTGCCAGGTGATGAAGCAAAGTGACCCCTATACCAAAAAGAGAGAAAAAAACAGAAATGAAAGGGATAGGCAAGAAATAAGGGGAAAAGAATAGTCATTTTTAAAAAGCAATCTTCATGCAGAGAGCACAAGCGTGCAGGGAAGAATTTTTATGGTTTAAAAGGGAGGAGAGATGAAGATTTCCGGATGGGATATTTTCCATACCATACTTTGGTTGAAAGTTGCATGGGACAGAGGCTGTTTCTGTGTTATAGATTTGCAAAGTGCTTAGCACTTCAGAGACAAGGCCTTTGTGATATCAATAATAAACTATAATAATAGCAATTTGAGCTCATAATAAAGACATTGTGACCTATTGACTCAAGATGTAAGATTACTAAATTGTGGCTGGTAAATAAGTATAATAATTACAAGGCTCAAGCATGCCTCCAACACAAAATGGTTAAGGCCCTTAAAACCAATAGTGGCAGTTTATAGTCAGTAGCCTGCAAATTAACAAGCAACTAAGTGAAAAATGAAGAAGGCTAAAGATTAAAAATAAACAGAATCATTTATGAGGAGAAATTATCAAATATTTCAGCCCAAGAACAAGTGCTTTATTTAGTAAGAGGCATTTGTTCACAGAAGTATTTTGAGTGTCTTCCTTAAAACGCTACTAATAGAAAAACATATGTGTAAAAATGATATTGTTATCAAGTCAGAAGAATAATATGACTCAAGAATGCAGTTACAGAGAGTTAAAGCCATTTTACAGGTCTAAAAATAGCTTGCTTTTTCTTGTTTAAATCCATGACCCAGGGGAACTGACCCAAGATCAGCCCAAATGGACTTCAAAGTTTCATATATACCTTGAGCTTTATCTGATGCAGCCACTTTCCAAATCTAAAACAATTCAGAGTTCGTGCAGGATAAAATGCTTTGGTGATAAACTTTCTTTAGGAAATATCTGGAGAGAATGAAATTAACTTTTTACATTAAGTCCTTGCCTTAATTAATCAGTGAATAACTATTGAATTATTTTTTAAAAAGCATTCCAATGCATGTTTTGTTCATTTGATTCTTGTTTAATTATTGGTTCTAAATGCTGACGAGACATCCACTAAATTCCCAGGCTTGATTATTATGTTATATCTTTCCATTACTCGTTTGGCTATTGCTCCCTCCCCCTTTGTAATTCAAAATATATGTTCTGATCACATAGTCTACTGAGTTATTTTTCAGCAACCATACACATTAAATTACTCTAGTACCAATCATTGATATAACTTACATCTAATCAATATTTATGTAGTACAAACCATGCTTAGTCCACCAAGTTAATGCCAGTGAATAAATAATAGTCTGGCTAACACAATCAGTCAATGATGCCTAGAACACATATTAACGTTCTTGGGACAGCATTATAGTATTAATGATCTTAGACTGAGGTCTGGACACCAACTGCCTTATAATAGCACCATCCTGTAATCTGGACTGAAGAAAAAAACAACAGAAGTGGAACAGGTGATGGATAGAGTATATTTAAAATGAATTATGAAGGTGTAGGACAAGACCCTCTAAAGTACATATAGCAGAACAATATGTAATACGACTTTGTACATATGTGTTATTTGATCAAGAAAGTGGTTTGTAATCATAGTATGGGGCTGATTCAAAAATAACTACAATCAGTAGAAAGACTCCCACTGATTTAAGTGGACTTCAAATCAGGCCCCTGGCAAATCACATGGGAAATTAAATCATGTACTTCAAAGTTGTCACTCAGGAAAGAATTTGAAAGTTACAGGTCTTTACGAGAAGTAGCTTAGGGAACTAGATGGACTTGTCTGTTCCAGGCTTTATACTACTGCCCATCACCACAGAATCTAAACACCTTTGATGTAAAATCTGTACCAAAGGCAAAGTCCCTAATATAACTGAGCGAGAACCTGCCTAGCCTTCTTTTTCAGGAAAGAAGCTCAGTTTGGGATTTTGGGGGCTGTTGTTGTTTTGAGTGTGGTGATTTATTTAATTGTTTCCGGGATTTTGTCCATTTGTGTTATGTTTGGGTATATAGGCATGGCAGTAGTGCAGGTGTCTTTCTTACGATGCTGGATAGCCTTTTTTAGAGAGGAAAATAATCCAACTGTGTAAAAGGCAGAATTTAGGTTCATAAAATGGGAATTGTGGGAAACATTTAGTGGACCATAAAGGCCTATGTCAAACATTTTAATGTTTGTGTTTAAATGTTTTAATGTTTTAATATGTGTCTCTTTATAATTCAGAGACTAAACAAAAATGCTCAAAATTTAACCAAATGTATCAATTCATATTATTTTTAGCTGAGGCCTTTATGCCCACAGGATACCGCACTAAAATTAGCGGGGCTCTGTGAGCATAAAGCTCTTAAGTCTAAGGTTCCACTCCTATGAGCTCTTTGTGACAAGAAATAGATATAGTTTAACAGGAAGAGAAGGCTGGTGGTTAGGTTGTTAATCTGGGCCTTCAGAGTTGGGGGTTCTGGTCCCTGCCTCTGCTATGAATTTATCATATGATGTTGAGCATCACTCAGAGCCAAATATTTAGGGACTAAATTGGATTTTCAAAGGTGCCTAACTCTTATATTAGTTAAGAACTTACAAGTTTTTGAACATTCCAGTGTGCCTATGTGCCTAAATAGCTCTAAAAATTCTGGTCCTTAGCTTATCTATAACACAGCTCCCCATCTATAAAAGGGGGGTGGTAGTATTTCCCCATGATACAGGGATATTTGTTGTGAGGATAAATACATTAAAGATTTCCAAGTGTTTATATACTGTGATAATGGAGGACATAGGACTGTCTCAAAAGGGCCTGCCTTGCACATTGACCTGGAGGTTTTTCGCCTTCCTCTGTAGCATGGGGTACAGATCACAGCTGGAGGATTCTCTGCATCTTGGGGTCTTTGAACCATTGTTTCAAGGACTTCAATATCTGAGATATAGGTGAGAGGATTATTCTAGGAGTGGGTGGGTGAGATTCTGTGGCCTGTATTGTGCAGGGGGTCAGACTAGATGATCATAATGGTCCCTTCTGACCTTAAAGTCTATGAGTCTATTGTGGGTACTACTGACAAGTAATAAACAATAGTTTTACTATACTTTTTGATCAAAGCATCTTATATTTTTCCTTATTTTTTAGTTTTTTTCCATGTAGAATAAATATAGAATGATGAATACACTCACATTTTAACACCATAACTCTACTAACCATATTATAAACATGCCATTTAATGTAAAAATGCAGTAAAAAAGGTCTTTAGTTGCAGAGTAAGAAAACAAAAAAGTCCAGTGGAAAAGGACTGGCAGTTTAAAAGCTAGAGGTTCTTGAAACAGGTACATCAGTAACAATAGCATTAGAGTTTCAGAACACACCACATGCTCCAAAGTTTATTGTTTCACCACCTGCTGAAGAGTTTATTATTTCTAGAGTGAAATCTACAAATATAATGAAACTGAATTGAACATACAAAGCTGGATATGTACCTTGAAGGCATTTCACATATTCACATGCTGGGAAACCATAGGGCAGCAATGGAAGAAATGTAGCGAACAAGAGGAAGCATCAGAAGACTGGAGAGAATTGGACTGGAGGAGCTATATTTGGTGAAATAACAGGATGTGAGTTTTTTCTCACCCATTATATACACTGAACAATTACATAGCACTATGAAGAAGGAAGTCAGAAGCATATTTCATTAAAAGGCAACATCAAAATATCTGAACAGACACTCTCTATAAATCCTACTAGTGGCCTGTTTCCATTCAAGTCCTTTAAGTCTAATTAATCTTCCTAATATATATTGGCCAAAGAAAATGGCTTAGTACTCAAAGTATTTGGTTGGAAATATCTAGAAGTCATATGGTAGGAAAATACCAAGTAATAATGAAGGGTTGATACAGCCCTTAATCTTTGCAAGGAGTATAGTATTCTGAAGGCTATTCAATGAAGTGGGTATGTAACCTCCAGTTATTGAGTGGCTATAAGAGACTTTACTTGGGGACCATTTGTCTTGCTACTTTATGTTTTCTCACACTTTTCTCTGAAACAGCTAACAATAGCCACTGTCCAAGATAGAATACTGCATATATATGTTTGTCTTTGTCCTACTCTCCAATTAGCAGCATCAAACACTACAACATTATGAGGCTGACAGAGAAGGAAAGAGATTTTGATAGTGCTAGGTTGAAGAGTCATGTTCCAATGGTGTTGAAGGTCATGGTCATCTTGAGATCTTCAGGAATTCATTTCCAGATTTGCAAACTAGCCTAGCCATGGCCAACCCGCTCGCATGCGACTCTTCCTCCCCCAAAAGTGCAGCTTTTGAAGCCGCTCCTGCGCCTCCCCAAATGGCCCCTGGTCCCCTCCACCTCCAGCTCCCCACTGGCCCCCAGTTCCCCTGTGCTCACCAGATCAGAGATTCAAAATGGTGTCCAAGATGGTTTCCGTTGACGGGAGCCTGATATGGCCAAAAAGCCTAAGCTTGCTTGCTTCTTAAAAGGGCACCTCCTTTTTTCTTTTTTTTTTGGCTTGACAATTCTGGTGTCACATTTTTTCTGCCACTGGTTTGGCTCTCTTTGCTAAATGGGTTGGCCAACCCTGAACTAGCCGTTTGTCTTCCATCCACAAGTTTCACACTTAGGAACAAAGGACATGCTATATTGGATAAGGTCAATGATCCATTTAATGCGGTAGAAATCTTGGACTATTGTATAGAGAGTGAAAATCTTGATCCAAAATTTGGGCCACTTTCTAATAGGAAAGCCTATATCTAATAAATGTCCAGCTTCTTAATTATCACCTACAGAATTTTGAGAGAGCAGTTGTTTGCTTATATAAAACTGGAAACCGTGTGTAAAAATGTTTAACACTCAAATAGAATAATTATTGTATGTAGGGTATCTATTGTTTTGCACACTGATTAAAGATTTGCACATACAAACCAATGCACTTAAATGTTGATATGCAATTTTAAAGTTTAATAATAAATAGTCATTTCCTCAGCTGAAACTGGTGGTGGGGGTGGAGCTGAATTATGCCTTCAATAATTTATGCCCCTGATTTGGTTGTGTTCTAGATTGAAGACTTAAGGACTGTTTCAAAGTGCCTTGACTGCCAGTGGTACCAATGGAACTTCTGGTCAAGCCATTTTTTCCTCATGCCATACTCTTATGCTGGTGAAAAAGATAACAGCCTCATAATGAGCTTTAGGGCCATGTCTGGCCAGAATTATGATGCAAAGTGTCTGCATCCAACCCAAAAATCTGGCCCTAAATATTTTGTTTGCAGTGTCACCCATCAAAATCAGGCATGGTATTAATTTATATGGATTAAAAAAAAACAGGGATGAAAAGTCAGGCATGCTAGCTTAGGAGTGAGGGAGCAAGAATCAGGAGTCAGACATAATAAATCATGCATTATATTTGCTTTGCAGGATGCAGGTATAAGATTGATGGTTGGCTAATGCCAGTTGCATACTACTCTGACATATTAACTGATGCAATGACTTTGTATGCTCATTTTCAGGAGGAGTGACTTTCCGCCTTTGGGGAGGTGAAAAATTTCCACAGTGATTCTGCATATTAGAGTCTGCAAACATTGTACTGAACTCAAGCTACTCATATTTTTGATAAATAGCAAAAGACTGTGATGGTGTGCCAGTCGGATGTCAAAGTCCACTTCTGTTCATGATTGTGGTACAATCTGCAGGCAGAGCATGTGCATGGTTAGTTTCTGTAATTGCTGATACCCTGTCTAGACACCCTTACAGTCTGACTAATGCACGAACATTGCAAAGGTTGAAGAACTTGAATCTTACGAAAGAGCTTTGTAAACCTTATAAAAACAATGTTTGATTCATTGTTACAAGTCAGACATGCCACTGCTGAAAATCTGGAGTGCAGGTCTCTTTCATGGTGCCATGAAAAAAAGTTGACCCAATTATACTGGAAGTATACCCCAAAGTATCCTGACTTTCCTCCAAAGAAGTAGCTCTATAGATTTTAAAGATTTTTTTTTCTTTGCGGAAAGGATAGTTATCACAGGAAAAGTGAAGCAAAATATCGTTTGGAGATTTCACTAGGGCTATTTGGGCAGTACTGTATGTCATGAAAGAGGAAAGACCTATGTCTGGCAAGGGATGGAGAAAGATGTCAACATGACTATAACAGTGTGTGAACTTTGTGAAGAAACAATCATAAAGAATTAGGATTAGGTACTCAAACACTGGACAGACCCTGCATAACGGGTCTGATTGGACAACAAAGTGACAGGAACAGAAATATTTGGTTGTAGTTGACTATTTTCCAGATACATATTTACTCAACTTTTCCAGTTTCAGTGTTATAAATCACCTAAACGGTATATGTGCACAGTGGAGGAATGGATGAACTTGTCACAGACGATAGCCTACAATTTGTCACAAGACTTCTTGTCCTTAATGGACAGGTATAACTTTCACCAAATAGTAACCAGCCAACATTATCCTCGAGCTAAGATTGAGGGTCAGTGGACTGTGCACATAGTATACCTCTGAAAATGAGGATGCATGTCTCAGTTCACTCCATTATATAGCAAGACCACTAAATGCCATTAAGTATAACCACAACAGCTGATGATGGGGTGACAGCTGAGGACACCAATCTCTGCTCTAGAGGATAAACTGCATCCTAAGTGGGCAAATCTTAACTTAGTCAAACAGGTTGACAAAAGAGTAAAAGATTCATACAAAAGTAATGATGAGTAGCAGGAAAATTGGATGGTGGGACACTGGATGGTTCTGCCATTTAGCAAGACAATACAAGACTCTTTGGTGTTAACTATGTATGCAGAACAATTTTACACATCTCAGAAGCCAAGGGATGATATTCAACAATTCAAGCAAGCAATGTGGACAAATTTGCCATATTTTCAATATTTACAGAGTCACCAATGCTGGATCCTTCTGCTATCTCTGAGGAAAATCTATGAAAGATGTCACAGTGAGTATTGTGGTCCACTCAAACTTGACTACTGTAAAGACTTGTATTTAAGTTTTATATACCAAACACAAATGGTGTAGAATAATCTCCAGTTTGCTACTGAGATAAATGATGATCTCCTGTAACTAGCCTTAATGCAAGGTGTCACTTTGAGTGCTGTGGTACATGTTTATTTTATTTTACATATTTGTTAGTGTTCTCTATGTATTGTGAGCTCTGAAGTAATGTTTTATGCACTCAGAGCACTAGATTCGATAGATTCTAGCCTTTGATGACTTCCTATTTAATACCCATCACCAGCAAATAAAGAAGAGTTGTTTATCAGGCCTAGCAAAAATGCAAATTAGCTAGGTATAACATTTTAAATTGTTGCAATAGTCCCCAATAAGTAATATCTGCCTTATCCTGTAGGGGTAGTCTAACAGAAGATGTATCACTGGGGCTTCCTATAATTTGGGCTTCCTCTTTAGTCTATACATTTCTTGGTGGGAAAATTATGTGCTGGCCTATAAATCCCACCAGAGTTCTCTCTTGTTCTCCATAATCTCTGTGCAGGAATCCTGGAACTGTTATGTGCCAACTAGTAGAGTCTGATCACATATCACAGATAAAGACAGAGCTGTGAAAATTGGCATAATGACTCGAATGCTGAAGTACCCCGGGGACTCCTATCAATATTTGCATTTTCCTTGTAAAAGATGTGAATAGGATCATATAAGGGAAAAGCCATTTGCTTTATGACACAAATGAATTATTTACAGTCTTAACTAAATATTAATTGGTATCATTATGTTAAGATTCAGAATTATACAAATGGCTGTTGCAGTTTGAGAACTGCTCAAGTTTGAGAAATTACTTTTTTGAGGGCGAACTCTCAAGTCCTTAGGTATATAAGCCCCAGTCTATTCTAAAGAACTATTTTGAAATAACTCTCCTTATCTCGAATTAACAAGCCGAGCGTCCACACTGCCAAGCCTGTTATTTTGAAATACGAGCTGGTTATTTCAAAATAATAACTTATGCTCTCTTCAGGGAATAAACTTATTTCAAAATAGTTATTTTGGGAGTTATTATTTCCAATTTTGAAATAATTTCCTAGTGTAGACATGCTCTAAGCATGTAGCAGGATTGTCTGTTGAGTCAGCAGACCTGGAGGTCTCCCTTTCAGTTCGCTGAGTCAAGGCCACCCTTGAACAGGGTTCAACTGTATTGACTTCCTTGTTAGTAATCTCTTACCCATCTCAGGGCATGGGAATCTCAGGTGGCAGAGGGATGCAAGCCCCCTCAATCCACCAGGGCCCACTCTAGGGCCTGGAAAATGTGACGGCACAGGATGGCTTACCCATCTCCTGCTCACTTGCTCAACCTTTCCCTGGGCCATGTCCTATCCTACTCACTGTCTCAGCTTGGGGCATGAGTGCTGTTCAATGATAGTCCATTGCTCCAAATCTTGGAGTCACAGAGCTGATTCAGGCAGCCTCTTGGTGCCCCCACATGGTTCTCCCTACCCATGAGGTAATGTCTTAAAGGAGGGGGAAAAGACTCACAGAAGGGCCTCAATAAGATCTTTGTCTCCTCCTACCCTGCCTGGGATGCTGAAGCTTTCTTTATAATACTCCGACCCAGGAGAATGCTTAGCAGTGCCTGTGAGGCTAAGCTTTCCTGGACTAGTCCTGCTCCAGCCCTTCTCCTGCCTCAGCCTTAATGAGGGGCTTGTACACACCATTGCAAAGAGCAAGGCATTACTATTATTGTTGTTGTTGTTGTTGTTATTTATTAAAGCAAAAATTCCATTGACTTCCAATAACGGCTTTATCAGAATAATAGCTGAGTAAAAACTTCAGGATTGGTCACAGAGCCTCATGGTACAGATCTCAGGTGCAGCAGAACTCTGTCAATGCTCAGAGAAGTTTGGTCAATGTGGCTTTTGCCTAAATGCATCCCTCATCCTGGGGCTGCCACAGGCTGGGTAGGACCCCAATGTAAATTAGAGCAGATAATTTACATGTAATAGTCTACCAGGATAATGACACAATCAGACTTTGCCAGTGCACAGAATTCTCCCTTTTCCTCTGTGACTGCTGGTGTGAACATGGAGCCACCTCTGTGCCATTTGGTGCATGAGGGCAGCTTTATAGTTCCGTTGTGCTGCTCTTACAGGGTAAAGGGAACATTGTCTAGTACTGGATCTATTTTGTCCAATGAATTGTATACAGTTTATTTCACTCTAGCCTATGATAAAGGAAACCTTTTAAATAAAAGCTTATTTGAAAATCAGTGGACATAAATGAGAGAGAAAAAACATTGTTTTGGCATTTGAGCAAACTCTGCTGAGCAGGATAGAATAACTTGTTTGTTTTAATGGAAAATGGCAGTGTTTACAAAATGTGGAAATATTAGTATTTGTATTCCTGTTCCAACTAAAATCAAGAGTTCTATAAAGCAAAATCTCAGTTCTTGAGGCTATTTTCTGCCAAGAGGATTTGTTGGGGTTGAGGCAAGGGTGTGTAATTCTGTACATGATTTTTACAATTGGCTTTTCTCTCCCTACCCCATCCTCAATGTAACAAATGAATTGATGATTTTCTTTAGAGGAAAAACTATATATATTATGTTGCCACCAAAATATTGCTGCTTCATTATAGACTCACTCTTTCATTCTATAAAGTGCCCAAGGCTAGCAGTAAACTATGCTAGCACCAAAATTTATGCTCCCAGCAAAATGCTACAGCTTTAGACAAACTCCAACTGTATTACATTTGTATAATATGCTATGGGTAATCCATCTGTATTGTTACAATAGGAGATAAAAGGGGAAATCATTTTAAGTTGCTTCTCTCCCTTATAAATTCACTGTTCTTCAACAATAAATAGCTTATTTATTTCCTATCATATCCCTTTCTCTGTATGAATAAGAACCCCATATCTGTGATTCTGTGGATGTGACCATGGAAACAACCCTTGGCTGCAGAATCTAAACTTTTATTTTAAATAACATTAATTCTATAGTCCCTATGGATGGAGAGAGAACTTTTTGACTATGAAACCACTTGTCAGACAATGCCACTTTGCCTTCCTCTGTCTGCAGATAGCATGAAGCAATAGCACTGAGGTCTTGGTTCACCAAGGCACATAAGCACATTTATGTTTCAATACCACAACAGTTGCATGCTACAAGTTAGACACATGATTACACACCTTGCTAACTCAAAGGCTAAGAAAGGGGTGAATTTCTTTATTCTTCTCAACGTATCATTAATGCTGAAATCTAACGATGAATAACGTGCTGTCTGGGCAAGCATAATTCCCTCCAGAATACAACTAGAAAACATTACCCTCAAGCTAATGAGCAAATTGACTTCAGTGAAGCCATGACAAATTACATGAGCTGAGGATCCACCGCTAGAAGTATAAACCTCCCCAAAATTTCAAGTTGCCTCTGGGCTTGCCGAAAAGAGAGAAGGGAAGAAAAGAGAAGACCTATTCCCTGCCCAGTGCCGGAAGCCTCTGCCACATCCTCAATCATAACCACCTCCATCTCCTCTGTGATAAAACCTGCATATACCCTTCACTATAATACCCACAACTCCATCTTTCCCCTTGACACTTCTGCAGTGTCATTATGTATTGGCAGTACAAAATTATGCAGGACATTGACAATTCAGAGGAAACATGAAATAAATTGAAACCATTTCAAAATTGAGATTTGCACTGAAATATTCATTTTGTATTTTAAAAAGCCCACCAGGGTACTGCACTGAGTGTATTATTTATTTTCATATTTAATTCAATCAAACCCTGTGTTTTTGGAAAGTATTTGTGGTCGCTGCAGAAATTCCATTCCACTTCAGCATTCAACACCACTTCTCTGCATAAACCAGGGTCCTTCTTGCAGAAGTTAGGGTCAATGTGCTTCAGAGCACACACTTTTGTGAACAGGGGCCAGATGCACTCTCTTCTTTCCACCCCAAACAACCTGTATGTATCCTAGGGTAATACATTCCATGCAGCTCTTATTTTTCTCCCTAGCCAACCCTTCTCATTTTATATTTCTCATCTGTGATGTCACCTGTAAGAATGTCACACCCTTTCCCTGGAATCAATCAATTTTTTTTCTGTCTCACTCAAAATCAAGTCACAATAGACCACCAAGAGCCAAATACAATACCCCTATGACACTGTTAGCAAACAGTTTCTCAGAGCTACAGCTTCTCTCTAGCTGGCTTCACTCTGTCAGTTTGAGACCCAACACAATCCTAGCCCTTCATCCCTTTCATCATAACATGGATTTCACAACATCTTTTAGATTTGTAGCTCAGTGTGAGACTTTCTCATTCAGATCAGTTCACCTCAGACCATTTTCACACCTATCCTCAGTTGGTTTTGGATTATTTGTCGATTATGGCTCATTATTATTTGGCAGATTTGCTGTTGGACTCTGCCACATTTTCTCTAGTTTTATTTAATGCTAAAGTAAAATGAATTAATAAAAAGAGCCATTGTCAACTTTAAAATCACACCTCTTTCTGGAAATGTTTTTCCTGCCTGTCATCATGAGCAAAAGATACAGAAGGAAGAGCATAGAGATCTTTTTCTTTTCTTGTTTGCACATTGTGTTTTGCATTTGACAGCATGTAAGCAGAATCTGTGTCACTGTTTCACAGTAATCAGCTTTCCCTCACAATAGACCACCAATAGACTTCCCTGTTTTCATAGACAGTTCACACAGCAAAGGGAGGAAATATTTTAAATAGTGAAATGTATTTGAAAAAACACAAAAATTGTCCAAGGGACACTTTGGGGGTGATGTAGCATCTTATTGCCTTGTGTAGGTACTGTGCGGGACTTGGGAGAGGAAGGAAATGCCACTCTTTTTTGCCCTCATGGTTGAGGGGAATCTGCCTCTGGGCTGCTTATACTGCTATGTTCAGGCCTGATTGTGAAATGACAATCCGGGCTTATATAAATGTGAGAGAGAAAGAATGGGATGGAAAACAAGAGAGGTAAAGTGACCTGCCCAATGTGATCCTGCAGGTCAAGGGCAGTGCTCTGGAAACAGAACCTAGGTCTCCTCAGTGCTAAGATGCTGCCTTACCCAGTAGATCATCTGACTTGAGAAAAGCAGATCTATCTAATCCCATAGGTTCAGATATAGATGACAAACACTGATCTCTCTTATGCAGTAACAGACTCCTCTTACCATGTCTTTGGGCTGGTGGCAAACTTTCAAATACCACTTTACCCTAGATTGGAAGTGGTTTTTTTATTGACTATTCATACCAATAAAGGAAATGAGCCTTTATGCAGGAAGAGTGAATCTGTGGAATTCACTACCGTGAGCCATTCACACATTTACTGTGGCTGAATTTTAAAAGGCCTGTATAATTTTATGACATCTAATAACCTTTATAGTTATTAAAGGTAACCACATCTCCTGCTATTGGGCTTCAACCGATCACCTCATGAGGGTATTACTTAGGGCCATTATGGGTGATTTTTAGCTCCAATGAAGTATTAGACACTGTCAGAGGCTGAATATCTAAATACCTGCAGAGCCCTGAATGGTAGGTAGAGGTTTCGGTATTGGACATATATGTTCAGAAGAAGCTCAGCAGCTCCCTATGAGATGAGTAGCCCAAATGTGTATATTGGTGAGGAGTGCATTGTTTTCATAGACTGCTCAACACCATCGCACATGCCCATGCACTCACAGATCTGGTCTTCCTATGCCTCTCCTAAGGGACAGTGAGTCAGTTATCTCATTGTGCATCATGAATACAGTACAGGGAATTGGGTATGTTTAGAAATCTGGTATTAAGTATGATCTCATGCATCTGAAATGCTACTGATGTTACACTGCAGTAGCTCTTTTGTAAATATGTTGTTAGGAACAGGATTTAGCACTCTAGATAACACATGCAAATTCCAGCACTACCCATAAACTCAACAATCAGATATCTGGATTTTTTTTTTCAAATTATGTCTTTCAAAATATGCACCAACCTGGCTCTGGGATTATATATTACCATTTTTTAAGGATACATAAAGTTTATTGTAGAAATAGCTTAATTGGAGGGCATGAACCAACACAATACAAGTGATACTTTGTGCAGAGAATCAGCCTTTCTAAGGATACAAATCTTATGCAAACACAGAGAGCACATTAATAGAAAATGCTGTAAATTAGGCTGCCTGATGCCTTAATAGCACTGCCCAATGTAGATCTGCACAGCGGGATTACCTTTACAACACTTTCTGGTTTGGGAGCAAGGAGGCCTTATTTGTGAAATTGCCTACCCATTACTTTCATGAGATAGAAGATGGCAAACCTTTTGGTCCCACTAGTCTCCTTTAGATGTGAAAATGAAATGCAGAAAAGCAGAGTTTCAGAAAGTTGTAAGTGATGCCATTTGTATGGGAAAAAATAATTTAAATGCTGTACAATTTCAGAGTGGTCTCTGATTTTTTTGAATTCAACTTGTTAATTGGCTGCTTGAGATAATTGAAGCATTTGGTGCTCAAAATAATTGGTGTCATTGAAAATAAAGAGTTTAACCTTGGCAGTACAGTCAGTCTGCTCCAATTCATTCCTGTAAAAACACATGGGGAAGAGTAATTTTTCCTCTCCCAACACTCTTAATAATATATTTTTAAACGGGATATATTCCTGTGTTCAACTGATCAGCATATTATTTAAGTGTGTAGCTTCTCATTGTGCTGCAGCTCTAGATCTGGTGTTTTTCTTGAGGCCAGTGAATATTTGCTTCTCTGTGGCAGAGAAGCATGAAGAGCCATGATCAATGAGCTTGCTTGATTGAATTTCATTCCCACTTGAACATAGTGGGTTAGAAAATTCAACTCAAACTCATATCTATTCTGCTCTGCCCACTAAATAGTGGGGCAAAGGGAAAGAGAGAAAGGATGGGCTATTGTTTAGTGTTTAGATTGGGTTATGGAAGATCTAGATTTAATTCCTGCTTTACCACAAGCAACTTTTGTAACCCTGGGCAAGTCACTTAGCCTCTCTGTGCTCTGATTCTACAATGGGGATAATAGTTCTTTTGCACCTCACAGGGAGCCTATGAGGAAATATACTTACAGACTATGAGTTGTTCAGATGCCAAGGTGATGGGGGCCATTTAAGTACTGGAGACAGATACATAAAAGAGGTAAAGAGAAAAATATGTTTGAAAAAGAAGGCAAAAGATGGAGCAGAGGCCAAGCATATGTGTGTGTTGCGGGGGGGGCGGGGGGAGGAATAGGAGAGAGACTGTGGTTAAAAAAGGTGCAGAGAAGTGGACAGGGCGAAATGTTATTGAAATAATAGATAGAGGTTGAGTTTTCAAAGTAGTAAATCCCATTAAAATTAACAGAAGGTGTGTTAAATTCTCCTTTACTGTGTTAGAAATCTCAACCCTTGTATCCTTGCTCTGTGCTAATTTAGCGTTTATGTCTGTGTATTAGAGGGACAGGAAGTCTGTTCTTCTTTGTCTGATACATAGCATTGAAATCTTTTATCTAGAAATTGTACCGTATATGGAAACTTCCATAAAAAAGTAAATAAATGGTTTTAAATTACAGTTGGGGGGGGGGGAGAGTTGAGAGGGGAAGGGCTGTGAACTCAGTCTGCTTTTTGCTAATGCAAATGCAAATGTGAAAAAATCAAGAAGTTAATTTATCTTTGAAACACATGAGTTCTACCTGTCTATGTCAGAGAGAAGGAGTAATATGTTGGTTGGGTTAAGTGATATTTCACTATTTTTTAAGAAATATGGCACAAGTCAGGTTCTAAGGGAATTATGTATTTTGCCTATTGCTCAGCATATTATAGACTAGAAACTCCTTTTTTTGAGCTGATATGACCATAAAGCTAGTTTTCAATCATCTACATCAATGTCAGCTCCCGCCCTAAAATATTATACATTTTAAATAAATCTTTCCCATATTCTCCACATCTTACTTTCAATAGAAGCATTTAGTGATACAAGAATTTTATTTTTCTTCTTAAAGATTATTTTTACAATATAGGTTTATAAAATATTACTTCTAAGTATTACTTCTGCATATTTCTTCATCTTTGAAACAGACTTTCAGTATTCCTCCTCAGCACCATCTTTAGTGCATGA
Source organism: Pelochelys cantorii (assembly GCA_032595735.1). NCBI lineage: Eukaryota > Metazoa > Chordata > Testudines > Trionychidae > Pelochelys > Pelochelys cantorii. The sequence continues at coordinate 69,690,378 of CM064326.1, read as the reverse complement.
GATGATTTAATAACAGGAGAAGAAAATGTTCCCTTCTCATTTTTTCAAATGGATTCACACTTGTAAAAGCTGCCAGACTTCCAGTCTATTCACACAACAGGTGGAACAGAGACAGAGGGTATGTCTACACTACAAAGTTAATTCGAACTAACAGCTGTTAGTTCGAATTAACTTTCATAGGCGCTATACACGCAAACCGCTAGTTCGAACTTAATTCGAACTAGCGGAGCGCTTAATTCGAACTAGGTAAACCTCATTCTATGGGGACTAACGCCTAGTTCGAATTAAGTGGTTCGAATTAAGGGCTGTGTAGCCACTTAATTCGAACTAGTGGGAGGCTAGCCCTTACCAGTTTGCCCTGGTGGCCACTCTGGGCCAAGCCAGGGAAACTCGTCTGCCCCCCTCCCGGCCCCAGAGCCCTTAAAGGGCCACGGTCTGGCTACGGTGCCCGTGCCAGGTGCAAGCCTGCCAGCACCCAGCCAGCAGACCCTGCACCTGGCAGGGCATGAGCCAGCCACCCGCTGCCACCCAGCCCTCCACCTCTTCCCAGGACCAGGCTGGTGGCTCCCAGGAGCCTGCCCGGGGCCGCAAGAGGCGGGCACCCTCCTGGTCTAGTGCGAAGATCGTGGACCTCATCGAGGTTTGGGGGGAAGCCTCCAACGTCCATGATCTCTGCACTAGCCACAGGAACGCAGCCGTCTACAGCCGCATGGCTGCCAGCCTGGCCACCAGAGGCCACATGCGGACCCGGGAGCAGGTCCGCTGCAAAATTAAGGACCTGTGGCAGTCCTACTCCAGGGCCTCCCAGCCAGGGGCCGACCCAGAGGCATGCCCTCATTATGAGGCCCTGGACTGCATCCTGGGGGCTCACACAGTCCATGCCCCCCGGGTGGTGATCGACCCCAGGGCAGAGGGACCCGTCCCTGACACCGAGGAGGAGGAGGAGGACGCCGAGAGCCAGGAGCTTGCAGGGAGCCTGCCCAGGACCCAGGACCCCCAAGGCATCCCACAGAGCACATCGGCTGTGTCGTCCAAGGCCGAGGGGGGCTCCACATGTGAGTGCCATCATGCTCCCCTTATGTGTACGGGGAGGTGGGGGGAGAGGGAGCCCAGGGACCGTGCACCTGGGCCTTGCCCACCATGGAGTAGCAGCTGGGTGTCATGCAGGGGCCCTGGCCTGTTCCCCACACGCCGACCTCGCCTTGCAGAGGGGGGCTGGGGGGCTGTGTCCCCAGGGAGAACTGACCACTGCTCTTGTTTCACCACAGCCGCAGCACCTGGGACTGCAGGGCGCACCACCCCGCCTGCAACAGCCACCCGCACCCGGGCCAGCAGGCGCTCCAGGAACCTGGAAGACTACCACCGGCGGCACCTGCAGCTACTGGAGCACCAGCTCCGCACCCAGGACCACTGGGTCCGGGAGGACCTGCGGCTGCGGCAGCGGAGCTTGGAGGCATTGGAGGAGCAGGGCCATGCCCTCAGAGGCCACTTCCAGACCCTGGTGGACAGGTTCCTGCCTCCTGCTGCTCCGGCCCCTGCGGCCGCCCCAGCTCTCGCTCCTCCTCCCACCCCTGCTCCCCTTCCCACTTCCTCCACACCCCCCATCCCTCCTGCCCCACCCTCCACACCCACTCCCCCCCGACACCCCCGCACCTGCAGTGCTGCGAGACGGGAGAGCCAGCAGGATCCCCAACCCTGAGCTTTCCCTTCCCTTCCTCCCCTTCCAGCTCCCTCCTCCCAGGTTTCCCCCTCCCCTCTCCCACCCTCATTCCCCCCTCGCCCCACCCCAGTTATGTACAATAAAAAGAGATTGTTCTTTGCAAAACAGGTGTATTTATTTAACATTAGGAAGGGGGGTTAGGGAGGGAAAAGGGGAAGGAGGGGAGGGTGGAAGAAGGCCCAGTGGGGCATGCAGGGAGAGTTCAGTCCTCCTCCTCCACCAGGAAGGTCTCCCGCAGGGCTTCCCGGATCTGGATGGCCCCCCACTGGGCCTCCCAGACGGCGGTGGTGTGGGTCTGAGCGTAGTGGCCAGCCATGCACTCAGCCTCAGCCATCCAGGCTGGCAGGAAAGCCTCCCCCTTCCGCTCACACAAATTGTGCAGCACGCAACATGCTGCCACCACGGGAGGGATATTGTGCTCGACGAGGTCGAGGTGGGTGAGGAGGCACCTAAATCTGGCTTTCAGTCGTCCGAAGGCTCCCTCGACCACAATGCGGGCCCTGGTGAGCCTGGCATTGAAGGCCTGGTGGGAGGGGTTGAGGTGCCCCGTGTACAGCTTCATCAGCCAGGGCTGTAGGGGGTAGGCCACATCCCCCACCAGGCAGATGGGCATGTCCACGTCCCCGACCCTGATGTGGCGGTCGGGGAAGAAGGTCCCGGCGTGCAGCCTCTGGCACACGGAGGAGTTGCGGAACACCCTGGCGTCGTGTGCCTTGCCAGACCAGCCCACATTAATGTCTGTGAACTGGCCCCCGTGGTCAGACATGGCCTGCAGGAGGATGGAGAAGTACCCCTTGCAGTTGATGTACTGGGAGGCCTGGTGTTCCGGGACACGGATGGGGATGTGCGTCCCGTCGATGGCCTCCCCGCAGTTGGGGAAGCCGAGGGCGCCGAACCCCTGGATGATGGCGTCCCACCCTGCGGAGCAGCACCCGGTTGATGGCCTTGACCACCTGCAGAGAGACACAGCAAACTGCGAATCACTGGGGCGCCCGGGTGGCTGGGAGTGTTTGTTCCCTGGCACTGCCCCACGCCCCACTCCCAGAAGCAACCCCCGCTGCGATCCTGGCCGCCGCCGGTGGCCTGTAGTATGGGCGGGACAGACCAAACCCTCCCATGCGGGGCACTGTCGCCTCTTCCCCCGCCCCCATTTTCCCTGGGGCGGCCCATTCCCTCCTTGCAGCCCCCTTCCTCCCCGGCCCAGTGGCCGGTGAGTGCTGTACCTGCATGAGTACTGCTCCGACGGTGGATCTCCCCACGCCGAACTGGTTCCCGATGGATCGGTAGCTGTCCGGCGTGGAGAGCTTCCAGAGGGCGATGGCCACACGCTTCTGGAGGGGGATGGCGGGCCTCATGTGAGTGTCCCGTCGCCGCAGAGCAGGGGCGAGCCACTCGCAGAGCTCCAGGAAGGTGTCCCTCTTCATCCTGAAGTTCTGGGTCCACTGTCTGTCTCCCCAGCGCTCCAGGACGACGCGGTCCCACCAGTCGCTGCTGGTGTCCAGACGCCAGATGCGGCAGGGCACGCTGGCCTCCGGGCGCTGCTGCGGCTCCTCCATGGCCCCCAGGGAGGCCAGGTGGAGAGGCAGGGGGCTGACATGCACCAGGCGGTGCCAGGCAACCTCCAGCCATTGCTGGCAGGCTTGCAGCAGCAAGTCCAAAAACTGGAGCAGAATGCCCAGGGCGAGCTCTGGCTCCATGGTGCCAACTGCGGCGGCGGCCCCAATGGGAACCACCGACACAGGCAGGCGCAGAGGAAAACGCTTTGCTGTCCCTCGGCGAGGTAGGCAAGCAAGCGGAGAAGCTGAGAACTGGCTGTCCAGGGGGGTCCCTTTAAGCACGAGCCTCAGATAGCCTCAGACAGCAGCCACACAAAGCAACTGCTGACCTGATGCCCTGCCGGAACCGGTTTCAGCTGCCCTTAAATGCGACCCAGCGTCCAATCAGTGTGGATGCGCTAGTTTGAATGAGCAAAACGCTAATTCGAATTAGTTTTTGGGTCTAGATGCGTTAGTTCGAATTAGCTTAGTTCGAATTAACTAATTCGAATTAACTAATTCGAACTAAGTTAGTTTGAATTAACTTTGTAGTGTAGACATACTCAGAGGGAGTACATCTTCTATAAACAGCCCAGTCAGCATTTCTTAGACCTAGATGGAGTGGCCAATTTTCAGGATAACATTTTAAATATTATATAAAAGTAAAAATAATTGAAAGAGTTTGAAATTGTCAAAATAAAACAGTGTATCTTTTTCCCATTGAAGATTCATGAAAATCTATACAATTGTGTGAAATATTTAGATTTTGATGAAACTTCATTTTCCGATGGAAATCCGGTCCATCAAAAAAAATGGACCAGCTTTACTGCTGAAGTTGGCCAGTTAGTGCCGCTTAAGCAGGGGGTCCAACAGGTTCTGTGGTTCCCCAGGCAAGGTATGGGGCTGCGGCCTCAAGCCCCTGGAAGGGCAGGGCCTCAAATGAAAGTGGTGGAATGGGGGCAGCCAGCTCTGAGCACTGCCCAGACAGTGAACCCCCGAGCTATCAGACCCATGTGGAGTGTATGGCATGGCACTCTGGTGGCAATTTAAAGGGGGCCAGGGCAACAGAGGTGGTGGCTGGAAGCTCCAGGCCCTTTTGAATCACCAGGCCCCTTTCCTGCCTCTCCCATCTGTAGCCCTGCACTTATGGTTGTGCTTTGTGAATTAGGCCTAACACCACAAACTCACTTCACATAGGCCACTGAACAACCAGCTGAAGATGGCCTCAAATCAGAGCATCTGACCTTAAGAACTCCACTCTGAATTTTGGGGAGACTCTGATCAGGATCAGACTGTTATAGTGGAGGTTTAAAGTGATTGACCAAACTTAAACACCAACTGCAAAATACTGTAAACTTTGGGAAAAAATGAAGATTGAAATTTCAGCTGTTGGACCTATCTTTATTCACTACCAACCTGGGCTGGATTAGAACTGTGATACAGAACTGAAGGAATGCATATTTTATTACCAATTCTCTAAACCATCTAGAATTGCAATGATATTCCATTTTCAGAATGTATATTCCAACCCAATTAACTAGGAGAGGTGACCTAACAAGAATACTTTAATCTATAGAGTGTATTTATGTAATATACTCTTATAAAAATCCTAGTCTCAAAACATTGTGGGTATGTCTACACTACAGCATTATTTCAAAATATCTTATTTCAAAATAGTTAATTTTTGAAATAACGCGTCTAAACACAAAATGCATTTCGAAATAGCATTTTTCTATTTCGAAATAGCGCATCCACACTGATTGGATGCTGAATCACATTTAAGGCCAGCTGAAACCGGTTCCAGCAGGGCATCAAGTCAATAGTTACTTTGTGTGGCCTGAGGCTATTTGAGGCTTGTGCTTAAAGGGACCCCCCTGGACAGCCAGTTCTCAGCTTTCCCTGCTTGCTTGCCTACCTCACTGTGGGACAGCAAAGTATTTTTTTCTCTTCCTGATTTGGTTACCCTGACTCAGGACATCACAGCACTCGGCACCATGAAGCCGAGGCACTCTGGTGCTCATTTTGGACTCATTGCTGCAAGCCTGGCAGCAATTGCTGGAGGCTGCCTCGCAGCATGTGCTGCAGCCCACCCCCCAGGCCCTCTTCTGGACCCTCCTGGGGGACGAAAAGGAGCAGCAGCAGTGCCTGGACCCCAGCGTGCCCCGTCGTATCTGGTGTCTGGACACCAGCAGAGACTGGTGGGACCACATCATCCTGGAGCGCTAAAAAGACCAACAATGGACCCAGAACTTCAGAATGAAGAAGGACACCTTCCTCAAGCTCTGTGAGTGGCTTGCCCCTGCTCTGCAGCAACAGGACATGCACATGAGGCCCACCATTCCCCTCCAAAAGCATGTGGCCATCGCCCTCTGGAAGCTCTCTACGCCAGATAGCTACTGATCCATGGGGAACCAGTTTGGCATGGGGAGATCCACTATTGGAGCAGTGCTCATGCAGGTATGGCAGTCTCCAGCCACTGTGCCAGGGGGGCGGGGAAGGAGGGGATGGGCTGCCCTAGGGAAAAGGGGGGGAGGTGGTGCAAGTCTCCTCCCTGGGAGGGTTTGTTCTGTCCCAGCTGCACTATGGACTGCCCATGGTGGCCAGGATTCCTGGGGGGGGGGGGGGTTGCTCCTGGGGAGGGGCTGCAGGGCAGTGGCGGGGAAGGAGCACTGTCAGCCACCCTGACACCCAAGTGACTCTTGGTTTTGTCTGTCCCTCTGCAGGTGGTAAGGCCATCAACAGAGTGCTGCTCCGCAGAGTCATCCAGCTCACTGATGTGGACACAGTCATCGAGGGCTTTGGTGCCCTGGGCTTCCCCAACTACGGGGGCGCAATCGACGGGACGCACATACCCATCCATGCCCCGGACCACCAGGCCTCCCAGTACATCAACCATAAAGGATACTTCTCGGTCATCCTGCAGGCTGTGTCTGACCACCGGGGCCAGTTCGTGGACATTAACGTGGGCTGGTCTGGCAAAGCACATGACGCACAGGTGTACCGCAACTCCTCCATGTGCCAGAGGCTGCACTCCAGGACTTTCTTCCCCAACCACCACATCAGGGTCGGGGACATGGACATGCCTGTGTGCCTGGTGGGGGATGTGGCCTACCCACTACAACCCTGGCTGATGAAGCCCTACCCGGGACACCTCCACCCCTCCCAACAGGCCTTTAATGCCAGGCTCAGCAGGGCCCACATCGTGGTGAAGGGTGCCTTTGGTTGGCTGAAGGCCCGATTTAGATGCCTCCTCACGCACCTGGACCTCTCCGAGAGGAATATTCTGCACTTGGTGGCAGCGTGCTGTGTGCTGCACAATTGTGCGAAAGAAGGGGGAGGCTTTCCTTCCAGGTTGGATGGCAGAGGCTGACCGCTTGGCTGGCCTGTACATGCAGCCCCACACAGCTGCCAGCCGAGAGGCCCATCGGGGGGCTGTCGGCATCTGGGAGGCCTTGCAGGAGAGCTTCCAGACGGAGGAGGAGTGAAGTCTCCCTGGCATGCCCCACTGGGGCCTTGTGCCTTATTCCACCCTCAAGTCCTTTCACTTTCCACTCCCTAACCCCCCTTCCTGATGTCAAATAAAAACACGTGTGCTGCCAAAAACAAACTCTGGGGTGGGGGGGAATGAGGGCGGGAGAGGGGAGGTGAGAGGGTGGGAGAGGGGAGGGGTAAACCTGGGAGGAGGGAGCTGGAAGGGGGAGGCAAGGGGAGGAAGGGGGAGGAGAAGCTCAGGATTGGGAGTCTTGCTGGTCCACCTGTCTCCCAGCACTGCAGGTGCGGGGGCCTCAGTGTCCCTGGGGGGGAGCGGGTATGTAGGGTGGGGCGGGTGGGGAGGGGGGGAGGAAGAGGTGACAGGGGGAGCAGAAGTGGGAGGAGGAGCAATAGCTGGGGCAGCAGCAGGGGCTGGAGAGGCAGGAGGCACCACTCTCTGCACCAGGGTCTGCAGGTGGTTGTAGATGGCACGGCCCTGGTCAAGCAGCTCCCGCCAGCTCTCCCACTGCAGCTGCAGGTCTTCATGCACCCAGTGCTCCAGGATGCGGACCTGCCTTCGCAGGAGCCCCAGGTGCTGCCGCTGGTACCCCTCCTGTTCCGGGTCACCCTGCTGGCCCAGGTGTGGGAGGACGTCCTGGGCGGGGTGGTGCGCCCTGTACTCACATCTGGTGCAGCTGTGGAGAAACAAGAGAAGTGTTCAGTTATCCCTGGAGACACAGTGGGTGAAGCCCAGCCCCCCTCTGCAAGGTGAGGACGTCAGGTGTCTGCACCATCAGAGCCGATGTGCTTGCACATAGGCCATGTTTGGCATGTCCTGCTATCCCCAGGAGTGTGAGCTGGCCCGGGACTGCACCCCATGCCCCTGTGCTGTATCTAGTGTGGGAGTGGGGGGGGGGAGGGGAGATGTGCCCTGCCTCTGTGTAGAGGGGGCTTGTGGAGGTAGGGCATTATGCAGTGTCCCTCCCTGGGGTCAGGAGCATGTCATGTGCCTTCATACATACACGCATGTGGGTAACAGGCCAGGGCCCCTTTGTGGCAGCCAGCCGGGGCCACATGCCCAGGGTGGCACGGCACATGCACAGGTTGCTGCGTGCTCCGTGGTCAGCAAGGCCCACACGTGTGGTCCCTGGTCTCCCTTTCCCCTCCTCCCCCCCGCCCCACATAAGGGGAGAGTGATGGCACTCACATGCCGAGGCCGCCCCGGCCTCGGACGACACCGGTGACATGGCTGCTGTGACACCTCGGGGGTCCTGGGTGAGTGCCATGCTCCCCCAGGCTCCTGCGACTCCTCACCATTGTTGTTGTCCTCCTCCTCCATGCCCTGGTCAGGGCCCTCTGCCCCAGGGTCGATGACCACCTGGGAGGCATGGACTGTCTGACCCCCCAGGATGCGGTCCAGGGCATCATAATAGGACAGGGGTCTGGGTCAGCCCCTGGTTGGTAGCTGCCCCCTGTGGCCCTGGCATAGGTCTGCCGCAGCTCCTTTATTTTCATGAGCACCTGCTCCTGGGTTCGGATGTGGCCTTTGGTGGCCAGGCTGGCAGCCATCCTCCTGTAGACGGCCGCATTCCTCTGTCTAGTGTGGAGATTGTGGATATTGGAGGCCTCCTCCCAAACCTGAATTAGGTCCCTGATCTCTGCACTGGACCAGTAAGGTGCCCGCCTTTTGCGGCCCCTGGCACGCTCCTGGGAGCTGGCGGACTGCTCCTGGGGAGCGGTGGAGGTCTGGGTGCCAGTGGGTTGCTGGCACATGCTGGGCCAGGAGCAGCGACTGCTGGCTCTGTGCTGGCAGGCTTGCAGCTGGCACAGGTACTGTAGCCAGAGTCTACCCCTTTAAGGGCTCCAGGGCTGTGGGGGAGGAGAGGAGTTTTCCTGGTTGTGCTCAGAGTGGCCAGTAGGGCACCCTGGGAAGGGCTGGAGGCCCCCTATTTTGAAATAAGCATCTACACAGCACTTATTTCGAATTAGCTATTTCGAATTTGGCTATTTCGTTATTCCTCATGGAATGAGGTTTACCAAATTAAGCGCTCCGCTATTTCAAATTAATTTCGAAATAGTGGTTTGGCTGTCTAGACACTAGTAAAGTTATTTTGAAATAACAGCTGTTATTTCGAAATAACTTTGTTATGTAGACATACCCTGTGCTAATGCCATTGTAGGCTATACGCTTTTATTAAGCGATGTCTTTAAATAGTGTTTTTATATAAGAGAGCAAAGGAAACATTCAAAGCAAAAAAGAAATATGAAAATAAAAATTATCTGTGTCTGGGTTTTCTATAGTGCCCAGCGTGATGGTAATCAAGCACAGTGAATAAATATTCACCCACTTAATAAAAGGCCATCTAAAAGGTGGACATGAAGGCTTCAGAGAAAGCAGCCACCCTGTGGAGTGTCTATATGCACGTATGCTTGGATGCCCAATATTTTGTAAAGGGTTATTTATAAGATGAGGATCAATATTTTCAGAAAAAAATAGATGCAGGATAATATTTTTACACAAATGGGAACATATAAACAATCCCTATGGGATGACATATTCATATTCTGTATAAAGCTTGAGAAATTGAGCAGCTGTGATGATTGGAAGGTTGGAGGCACAAAATCTTTCTTTCTTTCTTTCTTTCTTTCTTTCTTTCTTTCTTCAATTGTGGCCTCTGGGCTCTGTGAGCAGCCCATGGGCTTAAGGTTCCTTACCCCTGGAGAGTTGGCACAAATTCTATAAATGACTTAAGACTCATTTAAAAAAAAACAGGATTTCTACACCACTTCAGTCACACGGGTGTTTAAGTGGAACTGACGTCGGGTATCAATAGGAAATTATTTCATCTTGTACTGTGGCCAAATTTCTAGAAGTACATGGATTATGATGACCCTTCCCCGCATTGCCACCTTCTGTGCAAGCAATGTGCAGACTTTTTCATGACACACATAGGATACCATTGTCCCATGCAGCCACTCTGTTAGCTGTCCTTCCTCACTTCCTGAATGTAAAAATGCCATTCTGGGTCAGGTCAATGGTTCATCTAGCCCAGTAATCTTTTCACTGTGGCTAGTGCCAGATGATTTAGAGGAAAACAAGGCAATTTTGAGTGATCCACGCCCAGTGATTCAGACCCAGTTTCAAGTAGATGGAAGTTCAGGGACACTTGGACCATGAGGTTGCATCAATGGCCATTTTGACTAATAACCAACCATTGATGGACCGATCCTCCATGAATTTTCCTAATTTTTTAAAATCTAGTTGTACTCTACAAGAAGTGGATCAAGTGATGCAGCAGGACTTCTGATGTACCTCCACTCCAAAGCTGAATTACACCCGTTGAGTGTACTTAGTGTTATGCATTTTTGTATGTAAAAAAGAAATAAAAGAAAAAAAGAAAAGGTATGATGTATTCTGTGACTTTTCAAAGGACTGAGTCTCATTTTGCTCCCCACACACTGGCACCTGCATTTTTGTGCTTGCACAATGAATTGCAGGTGCAAATTAGAGAACTTGCAACTTTAATGGCCTGACTTGTATCCACAGTCAGTTATCTTGGGTAGAAGGAACCAGATTTGCTTGTGGCCACCACAATGCTGTTACAAAGTCAGATTACAGCCTACGAGTATAATTTCAGGAAATAGCAGGAGAAAAATAAAGACTACAAAATAAAATGTAATGAAAGTTATAGTACATCAGCATATTATGAAGGTTTGGACGAGGTGCCTTTTATGTTAATCCTGTGCTCTCTTTTTCTTTTTTCTTTTTTTGGAAAGAATTCTCAAGGCTCTAGCATTAAACTATGAAAGCTATTCCTTTATCAGGGCTTCTGATAAGCATGTCTACAAGCATTAAGGTGCTTTAGTCTTAAAATATTATTGCAAAATTATAACTTTCAATTAAAATATAGCTTCAAGTAAAAACATATTATGGTTGTAATGTATTGCTTAATACACAGTTACTAGATTATGGTGTCAATAAACCATATTTGTTAGATTTTAAGCTATTTTTAATTTTTAAACGAAAATGAGAAAAACTAAGTTGATTTAAATAAGTTAAAGCGGTTTTTTTTAAGCTCCCCAGATACTCTCTCTCTTTATCTATCTATCTGACTTTTTGCTGATCTCACTAAAAGCCCTGGAAATTCCTTTAGGTCTCTCTCATGCTGCGGTTGTATGACTGATAGGGTGTTTTGTCGTCTCTGCTGCTTAGGATTTTTTTCTTCCCTTTTTGCTTGGCTTTGATTCTGAGGACAGAACATTCTTTTCATCTTGCTAGAGGTATGCTCTGCATAAATCTCTCAGGAGAGCTCACTCTACCTAGGCAATTTTGTGGTAAAAAAAAAGTGCCACTTCCTTATGCCGGTATAATTTTCCTTGTGTAAATCTGTGCATTGACCTCAGAGCCAACCTGATTTTATTGTGGATCCCCACTTGTCCACCAGGTTTGCTTTGTGAATTATGGTGGCTGTAACATCTTTTGCCTTCCTGTTATGTGGCAATAGCTTACAATTCTTCTGTGTCTGACATAAGCTTTTTTTTCTTTGTAGAGAAGCAGCCTTTAAAAGAGCTAAAGCTGAAACTTGTTGACAAACAATTCGCTATTGAATTGACTGAAGGGAATGCTATCTGATTTGGAAATATTAGGCATGTGTGCTATCAAGTTTAAGGATGCCAGGTATAGAATAAAATAGGGATATAAAGCTTCCCATACAATGCAACAACATAATAAAATGTCATGTTCTGTATAAGCTAATTATGCAGTGCAGGTTGAGGCTTTATACAGGTTGGACCTCACTGGTCTGGCCTGAATGGTCCCATAGGAGGGAATTTGCCAGACCAAAGAAGGTCCCCTGATTCTGACCTGCCTCTCCTCCCCACTGCCTGCTCCTTCAGCCCCGCTATTGGCCGGGCGACATGGCTGGCCCAGCCCCGCTGTCATAGCTGCTGCTCCAGCCCCACTGTCGACACAGCAGCACACAGCCCTGGTCCTGCTGCTGCAGCACCAATCCCACTGCCGGCTGGCACGCAGCCCCAATCAGGCTTCCAACTGGCGCGGCCCCAGATGAGCTTCTCCTGCTGGGCTGCCATAGCCTGGCCTTACTGCCAGCCAGGCTGCCGCGGCTCTGTCCTCACTGCTGGGCTGGCATGGGCTGCCCTTGCCCTGCTACCATGGCTCCGCTACCGCAGCCGGTCTGCTGAGCGCCTGGCCCCACTACCACCAGCCTCGCCTTGCATGGGGCTCTCAGCTGCTGGCCGTCCTGCCCTGGGGCTCTCTCGTTCAGCAACATCGGTGGTCCTACCAGACCACCAATGTTGCTGGATGAGGGAGTCCTGGTTTAGGGAGGTGCAACCTGTAGTCCCACAGATTCACTCTCCTGATTCATAATCATCACCAGACATTTACACCTTATGATAAAAACAATGAAATTCATTGATCTGTGTTCTGACCTACAGTCTGACCCTGAAAAGTACTGAATACATCTGGAAGCTCTGTGTACCTTCAGTTCCCACTGACTTCAGTGGAAGTTGAAGATGCTCTGTACCTCACAGGAGTACGTGGCACCTAGCATGATAAAATGACTTGTGTTACTGTGCCCTCTAATGCTTGTGGAGCTCCTCTATAATAAAATGGGAGATGTTTACTCTTAAAAGGTGTGAGAGTTTGGTCTAAAATCAGGATTAATACATTTGAATAAAGGGCAGCAAGGCCACATCTTCACTTGTTGCACCAGAGATCGATCTTCTGGCATTTGATTTATTGGTTCTAGTGAAGACCCACTAAATCAAATGCTGAGAGAGGCTATAGTAGGCCTCTCTCAAAAATGCCTGGTTGGAATGTACTCAGTCAATTGCATTTTTTTCTTTTTTACAGGATAAAATCCCAAATTAAATAATGTATTATATGTATAAAATACAAATTTCATTAGAAGAAGTTTCAAGAAGAAATCATATTCTGTGAATTTACTTCATGAGTCCCATTTCTTTTTAGCCAATTAAGTAACATCAAAGAAATGCACTGAGTTTTCTGTAGACAGACCGTTTTGCATCAACTGATCACAGTGTACAGGATCTAGGATCAGTGTATGTAACATGACAGGAAAAGGTTGAAGTCTTGATTCACAAATGGGTTTAAAAATATTTTATCCACCCAAAGAAATCAAAATATCCTCTTGTAAGTATCTCATGAGTCATTTAGCAATCTCTGTTTAACAGATGTTTTCCCTTTGTCTATTGCTCTGTTTAAGTGTTTGGTTAGGAGATCAGGAAAGATGCATCAGGAATTTTAGTTGTACTGATTGTGTAAAGGTCTCACTGTCTTTCCATAGACAGTATGGCAAATATTATCACAACAATAGAGTAAAATATTTTTCTGTGGTTGGTACAGTCCATATTCCTAAGGCTCCTTTGAAAAAAAAAACCCAAAAAACCCAAACCGAACAAAAAAAAAGGCCAAACAAACACGGAAAAAATAAGCAGTAGTATGGGATATTTCTTTAGATAAATCACACTCAATATGGGAATTCTACTTTATATTTGGACACTTTATTCTTTCACTAACAGCTACACAATTCAGTGTTTAATGGAAATGAGCCTTAGTAGTTGTTACTTATTAGAATTTTTACAGGACACTTAAGTATAATGCATAACATACTTGCTACAATGAGCTGGATAAAAGAGCTTGGAAATAAGTGCTGCTTTTATAGATAAGGAATGCTTTTAATATTGTTATTTTTATTACAGTAGAATCTCAGAATTATGGTTCATTTGGAACCAGAAATATATAATCAGGCAAACGGGGGGGAGGGGGGAATACTGTATAGCATAGTCCTGTGTTAAGCATAAGCTACTTAAAATAAAGGGAAATGTGAAAAAAGATTCAACAAGGTAAGGAATCAGTTTTTGTGCTTTAAATTAAGATGGTTAAAAGTAGCATTTTTCTTTTGCCTAGAACATTTTCAAAGATGTATTAAATCAATATTAATTTGTAAACTTTTGAAAGAGCAACAAAGAATGTTCAAAGTTACAAACATTTCAGAGTTACGAACAACCTCCCAACCCAAGGTGTTTGGAATTCTGAGGTTCTACTCTATTGTTTTTAGCAGCAATACAAAGGATCTGTCAAGCCATCATATTTATTGTCACAAGTAGAAGATTCCAGAAGGGCAAGAACACATTTATAGATTAGCAATCTTCTGTGGACACCGAGAGCCAAATGTGTTTCTTGTCTATAGGGGAATAAAAGGAAAAGAACTGAGACAGATTAAATCTGAACAATCCAAGCTTCAGCAAGGAGATCCTAACAAGGAAACAAGACTGAGCTCCAGAAAAACTAATTCTATTCAACCACTGTTAATAGTGCTTTGCAGCAGTGAAATCTTAATTAGTGTTTCCCTACAGTTAACTGTTCCAGTGGGTAAAAGATGCCCTACTTGGTTCTCAAATCACCCCCGCCCTTTATTCACCTAAGATTGCCAGTGGGAATGCTGTCTATAAATTAGAACTAACTGGCCACAGTGTTATATGATTATTTTCTAAGTGAAACAGATTTATCATCTTCACTTTTTCATTTCCTGTTCTAAGATTTCTGTTAAATACGTATTAGTCATGAATCACAAAAGGACTAACAGCATGAGAGGCTATTTCCCTGGAGTTAGGTAAATTTGGAGTGTGTTTATTACAGAGATAATGTTCCTCACCAATAACCGATTGTGCATTCAATTAGATTTATATAATCAGATGAGGTTACAGGTGCTAGGCTGCTGGGACCCAGGGGAAGAACTGATTCTATTGTCATTGTCATTTTCACCCCCAGTAGCCATAAGAAAGTCGTCTGTCCACCCTTCCCCCTTCCTGGTCTTGTTTTGTATGTTGGCTTAGATGAGTATGCAAACTAGAAATCCTTGTGGAGGTGCAGTATGAATACAATGCAAATGAGATATCCATGGAGAATTTCACCTCTCATAAACTCTCAGTTTAAAGTACCCCAAGTTGAATGAATCATTATTAGTGAATTTCCATCTTCTTTAATTAATACAGTCCATTAACATATAATAAAAATTCAAAAAAGTAATTGGTAATTGTCAAATGAATCTGACTGATAATAAAAAAAAACCTACGCCCTCATGATATTTTTAGTTTTAAGTGCACAGAGACCATATTAAATATCCAGCTGCACTGGTTACATATGCCTTCATCTGGAAGTCTTGCCTAGATCTACACTGAAAATAATCAGCAAGAAGTTTGCTCCTCTTCTGACTCTGTGTCTTGGTACATATGTGCACATGTAGTGTTGAAACAAAGAACGAACAATCCTCTGTCTCTGGATGTAAGGAGGTATTTTTTCCATATTGTTTTTTTTTCTTTTTAGGCAAAGCTTATAATCCCACTACTGTACAAATAACCAGGTGGACTTGCATTGTATTATAATCACAGTCCTTTGTAAACGAAAACAATGGCCTTTTCCATTTGTCACTGAACTGTGACATACATAGTAAGTGGCTGAGGATTAGGGGACCTGTCTTCTGTTCCTATCTCTGAGACTCACTCACATCAGGTGAATCACTTAACTTCTCGATACTTCATTTTCCACATTTGTAAAATGGAGTAATGCAACCCGCCCCTCTTTTCAAAAGGGTTTTAGATCTATCAGTGAAAAGTGATAGGTATGTATTAAGTCATATGATTAATCCTGAAAGATGCTCATTTGCCCTTTCACAAAACAATCTAGGTCTTTACAGTTTTCCCAGATGATAAACTTAGGCCACTACCCTTCAAAGGGCTCCACATGAACAGGCCCTGGCACAGCATGTAACTCTGAGGGCATGTCTACACAGCAGCGTTATTTCAGAGTAACATAATTTATTCCAAAATAACATATTGAGCGTCCATTATAAATAAATTAAAAATAATGGGCTTCTTACTCTGACTTCTGTAAACCTCACTGTATGAGGAGTAAGGGAAGTTGGAGGAAGAGTGCTCTATTTCAAAATAAGTGCTGTGTAGACATGCCCAAATTTAAAATAAGCTGTTTCAACTTAAACTATGCAATGAGCATAGCTCAAGTTGTGTAGCTTGTTTCAAGTTTAGACCTGTTATGTAGACATGCCCTGAGTGCCCACATAATGTGAAGGTGGGTGACTCTCTTGTCACAGAGGTCTTTCTCTGGCTGTATAGCCAGGTTAAAATGAAGTGTATGGTCTTGGAGTCATAAGTCCTAGAGAGATGAAAATTACCTTTTTAGGTGTAAAGCAGTCCAAAAATGATAAGGAGAAACCAAATAACACTGCAGTCTACAAAACAATGCAGGCTCGCCCTGCAGTTCCGTGCAACGTAAGAGGTCTGGGGTCTCTGAAGATCTGGGGCTCTAACTCTTTTGTGTTTGAAGTATCCAAGCCAAAGACTTTGGGTCCTAAACAAAAAAAGGGAAACAAAGATCCTTCTACTCCATCGGGGGGTCAAATTGCAGAAGTCTTTAGCCATTCTCCTGGTAAGCCGCCCCTGCTCTCTGGGGCTAAGGTGTTCTATCACTGCTTACCTTTGAGTGCTGTACTGCATTGGGCTTGGCTCCTCCCTTTTAAGGTTTGATGGGCCACAGAGATGTGTCTGGTAGGTCTGAATACGTTCAGAGGAACTCTTTATGCCCTTTCTGATTCAGGTGGCAACCTGTCTCTCCAAAGACACCTAGGTCTGCACAGATCTCCATTCACAGATTTCTCTGTACTGGATGAGAGCCTGATATTAATCATTACAGACATAGATGGAGTGGGGAAGTAACAAGACACTGGGAGGGAACAGGGAGGGAAGATAGGGTTAACATCCGTAGAATGCTTTTGTTTTCACAGAAGCCTAACACTTGATTTGATGGAGTAAGGAAGTTTTTTTATTTGCTTTTTTAAACTTAGAGTAAATAGATGTCTTTTTGTAGTGGAACCAGGAGCCAGGAAAATAAGGACCAATTACTTCTGTAAGTAATGGAGTACGATGTCCTGGCTAACTGTAATATTATCTCTTTATCTCTTAAACCACTTACACAATATTCATTCTACTAAAGTCACTTTTCTCCTTTAGGCTATCTCAGCCATTAAAGGATCATCAAGGGAGGGAGGCACACCCATTTTTCAAGAGCAGTTATTGAGACTTCCCTTTGTTCATTTACTTGTAGTACAAAATTATGGGTCTGCACTTTATTTTCTTGCTGTCCAATGCCAGACCTAAGTCAATTGGGTGCTTTTAATAGAGAATTCTATAATCTGCACAAGTCTTTCAGGGTGTGTCTACACAACACCCTCAGCTCAAAATAAGCTATGTAATTTGCGCTATGCAATAGCTTATAGTTTATTTCTAAATAGTTTCTTTTGTAATTTGGTGCTGTCTACACAGCGCCAAATTTCAAAATAACTTGCTATTCCAAAATGCCCCTTAAGCCGCCCATTATTTTGAAATTTATTTTGAAATAGCTGGTTGCTTCAATAGATGCAGAATAGCTATTTCGGGATATTTCCGATATTGCAAAATAGCTCCACAGTGTAGATGTACCCTCAGATGTATTTCTTTGCTTTTAGAATAATTAATCAGACTGTGTTGATTGGGCCAAACTTTCTACTCTTCTTTCTAGAGTATTTACTTGAGTATTTACATTCTTGATTAGAGAAGCAGGGAATTTATGCCCTGAGTAGTTCTATGTCTATGACCAGAAAAAAGTATTGAGTTTTGTGACCTGAGTTAGGTCAAAAGACTGCTAGGTCTAGAAGTGGATGGTTTTGGTGATATCCTATTAGAATTTTGAATGCAACTTAAATAAAGAACTCATATGAATGCATTTCAGGTTACCAGATGCTAATAGATGTTAACAGATTATTTAATGCTTATAACAACAACCATCTGGTTGCTTACCATTTATTATTTGCCACATCTCACTACTCTTAATTACACTAGGATCCTTCCCCGAGACTCATTCATTTTAAATCTGTGGCACAATTTTAGTAACTGTCAATGGCTATGTCTAGACTTTAGGCTTCTTTTGGAAGAAGCTTTTTTCAGAAGAGCGCTTCCGAAAAACCTTCTTCCGAAAGAGAGCATCCACACACAAAAGCGCATCGAAAAAGTAATGCACTTTTTTGAAAGAGAGCGTCCAGACTGACTGGATGCTCTCTTGCATAAAAAGCCACCCAGAATTACTTCAGCCAGGGTTTTCATCACTAGTTGCTTCCCAGTGCTGGTGCCGGAGCCTTGCAGAGACACTCGCTTAAAAGGACCCCCCCGGACAGCCATTTCTCTGCTTCTGATGCGTGCTTGCCTACCTCTTCGAGGGACAGCAAAGCTCTTACAGTGCCTGCTGTGATTTCCCAGCTTTTGTGGGTGCCTCAGCTTTTTCCTGTGAGCCATGGAGCTGGAGCTGTCCCTGAGCATGAGCTGGCCCCACACGGCCATGCTGCAGTTTTTGCAGCACTTACTGCCAGCTGCCCTCCTGGTCCTGCATGACTTGGACCCCGAGCTCATTCTGGGGACGCTCTCCATGTGTGCAGGAGCTACACTCTGACAACCACATCCCACAGTGGAGAGGCATTTTTGGAGGCTCGATACCAGTTCAGACTGGTGGGAAAGGCTGGTCCTGGAGCAGTGGGACAATCAGCAGTGGTTCCAAAACTTCTGCATGCGGAAGGCCACCTTCTTGGAGCTGTGTGCTTGGCTCTCCCCCACACTCTGGAGACATGACACCCACCTGCGGCCTGCCATCCCCTTGGAGAAGCAGGTCGCAATAGCCCTCTGGAAGCTCGCCACCCCCAACAGTTACCAGTCAGTAGGCAACCAGTCTGGCATGGGGAAGTCCACTGTCAGGGCCATCCTCATGGAGGTAAGTCACTCTCAGGCTGCAGTCCCTGCATGGGGAGTGGGAGAGGGAGTCCTGGAAAAGAGGGATCCTTGGGAAAGAGGGGTTGGGAGGTATGGGGGCATGCAGTGGGGGGAAGCCCTGTCCCTGGGGGGTTGCGCCACCCCACCCTCACACAGCCCTGCTGCTGGGGGGGGGGGTGGCCTCATAAGGGGTGGCTGCTGGGGTGTTTGAAGGGGAGATAGGACTGGGAGGGGGATAGGCACCTCCCAAAGGCTCAGGGACTCCATCTCTCATTCTCTGTTTTGTGTGTTTGTTTATCTCCTTCTGCAGGCGGTGACGACCATCAATTCCATCCTGCTGAGGAGGGTCATCTGCCTAGGAGACCTGGACCCTATCGTGGCCAGATCTGCTGCCCCAGGGTTTCCAAGCTGTGGTGGAGCAAATTATGGGACCCACATACCAATCCGTGCACCGGAGCATCGAGCGGCCCAGTACATTAATAGGAAGGGCTACTTTTCTATGGTGCTGCAGGTCCTGGTTGACTACCATGGACAATTCACGGACATTTTTGTCAGGTGGTTGGGCAAGGCACACGATGCCCATGTGTTTCATAATTCCAGCCTGTGTGGGAAGCTGAAGGTGGGCACATTCTTCCCCCGTGGTGAATTTGCAGTTGGGGACATGCAGATGCCACTGTGCATCATGGGGGAAGCAGCCTACCCCCTCACGCCGTGGCTTATGAAACCCTATACTGGCCTCCTGGACCCTAGCAGGGACCAGTTTAATGCCTTTCTGAACTGGGCCCAGATTCAGGTGGAGTTCACCCTCAAGGCATGTTTCAGGTGCCTGCTGACCCACCTCGACATGGGGGAGTACAACATCCCCAAGGTAGTCACAGCATGTTGTGTCCTCCACAACATTGTGGAGAGGAAGGGGGAGGCCTTCCTCCCAGGGTGGGGGGCAGATGCCGGCCGCGAGAGGCGACCATTCAAGCATCTGAGAACAGCTGCCACCCACCAGGCCCATCAGGCTGGGGTGCACATCCGAGAGGCCCTGAGGGAGAGGTTCTTTCAAGGACCCCAGTAACTCTCCCCTGGGCCTCCCCAACAGGAAAGGAGTGTTGGAGCAGGGTCAGGGATGGCAGGGGGGCAGGCGGAGAGGGCATGGGCATAGCAGGAAGGGCAGGAGGGTGGAAGGCAGGAAGAGTGACAGCAGGCAGGTGTGCCATCATGCGTGATATGATGGCACATATGTTATCACACCACTGCATGAGCTGGTCCCATGCGCGGTTCCGCCACGCAGCGTCCTCACGGACCTTCTGCACCAGGGTTTGCTGCATGTTGCACAGGATGCCGACATGCTGGTACATGAGGTCTTTCTGGACCCTGGCATGCTTTCATATCCCCTGGGCTGTGGCAGCTGGCATGGATGATGTGCAGGGCTCGCCGAGTGGCGGCGAGCCCCACTAGCCAGCTGCGCGGTTCTGCGCTCTGCGCATGCGCAGATTGTTCTGCGTATGCGCAGATCGCTCTGCGCTGGCTCTTCCGGGGTGTAAGAGCCAGGGAGGCCAGGGGGGGTGCAGGGGCCTTGAGACTCTGCCATGGCTGGCAAGGCATGCACCAGGGAGAGCCATGCGGCGAGGTGCTGCTCTCAGGCCGGCTTCCTGCCACAAGGCTTGTCCGGGGGCCTGCAGCTTTAAGAGGGGCCAGGAGACAGAAACTATAGAGTTCTGATTAATTTGGACGAACTGTCCACCAGGACACCTGTGTTATTTCCTGGAGGCCTCTTCTTCCAAAAAAAAAAAAAAACCCTCCTCCCCATCCACACATGCCTTTTTCCAAAAGAGCTCTTTCAGAAAAAGGCTTCTTCCTTGTAGAAAGAGAATTACCAATGCTGGAAAACCCCCTCTGTTTTTTCAATTTGCTTTTGGAAGAACGTGATTGCAGTGTGGACGTAATGCAGGTTTTGTGGGAAAAATGGCCATTTTTCCCACAAAGCTCTGTAGTGTAGACATATCCAATGTGAAAGAGGCTAGTATCCCTTGCTCCAGGTTTGTATATATTTTGGATAGTTTTCCTCATACAGATTGTACTTCTCTAGTCCAACACTCTCTGGTCCAGCAACATCCATGGCCCAACATGATTTTAGTTTGCCAGATGCCTACTTACCATGGGTGTGGCAAGTTTCCTAGGCTATGTCTAGACTGGAGGTATCCCAAAAAAGCTCTGCCACATCCAAGGAATGCATCCGCTTTTTCGGAACAGTTTCCAAAAAAGCGGCCATGTTCTTTCAGCATCTCTGAATTCCTGTTGGTGAGAGGAATAAGAGATGTTCTGAAAGAGGAGTTTTTTTCTGAAATTTGGCCCCGTGGAGACACGCCAAATTTCAGAAAAGCCTCTTTTGGCAAAAAAGCGGAAAAAAGATATGCAAATTGTGGTTCGCAATTTGCATATCTTTTTCCGACTTTTCTCTGCAGTGTAGACATAGCCCTATTTTCTCATAAAGTTTGTTTATACCACAAGTCCTGGATTTCAGTGTTCTGTGATTTTAGTTAGCTCTAATTTACCGCTAAATGCCTTCTATGACTCTAGTAAGCAGTGGAAGTGTTGGTAATGCTGCTAGACAATATTTGACCTCTGTGGTTTGGTAAATTCTCTGGTTCAGCACTGGTCAGGTCCCAAGGGTGCCAGACTAGAGAGATTCAGCCTGCATAAGAATATTAATGATTTATTGTTCTAATTTCTTTTCAATTGCTTCCATCTCCACCACCAAAAGAAGAGACAATCAAAAAGCTCCAGTGGCTGTATGTTCTGATAAAAGAGACAATTATATTTCACTTCTCCAGTTATACTTCTTGATTGTCCCTCCATGGGAGAATTGTCTTAAATTTCCTTCTGTGGGAATTTTAAAATTAAAACATATATTCAAAATTAAACAGAAAACTGAAGTTTCAGTCTTAAGGCTTGATTGTGATCTCATATGGAGAGTCATGTATCTCTTATAAAACCAGGCACTGCACATATATGTAAGGTACAAGAAAAGGCCCCAGTTTTATGAGATGTACTGTACTATGATCATGTACTGCACAACATTTCTATACTGCTTTGTGATCTGGGGAAAAAGAAACTTATAGCATCTCTAGTTATGTGGGAATAAATTGTTGTTTGAATGACCTGTCATGGAGCTGAGCTATAAGCATCATGCATGATCCATAGTTCTGTACAGCAAACTACTCCTTGGTGGAAATAATAAAAAACTTAGAAAAGCAGGGGAAGCACAAAATTGAACACCAGTCCTTCCACAGCCTTAGCTAAAATCCCAAATGCAGTGAATTTCCATGCTCTAGACCCTAATTCTGCAATTAGACTTGTCTGTACTGACAGGCGCGACATTACCTTCATTTTGCTTGAGGGGACCATGGAGGGTTTCACAGTTCATTGTCATTTTTATTAAAACAGATAAGAATGTACTCTGGGTTGTGACCCTTCTATTCAATGAAACCTCTAAAAATCACTCAGCTGCAGAGATAACATTCAAGATCACCCTCGAGGCTGCATGTGCTCTATAGCAAGAGAACGGAAGAGCCCAGTGAGAATGCTAAACAATTTTTTCCTGGTTTCTTCCAGAAACATGTGTTCTATATACTTGTCCTATAAGATCAGCCACAAAAGTTTTGCATGTTAAGTGAAATTTAGACATTTTGCTTTTATTTCTAGTTTCCAGTCACTCTTTCCATGCTATTACTTTTCTCCTTTCCTTCTCTTTGCTGTTTTTATTGCATCAACATTGTCTTAGCAAGACAATAAAGTAATAGCAAAATCCTGCTGTCTGTTGCTAGGGCAATAGTGAGCTCTCCCTACAGCAGAAGTAATGCAGTTCGCCTGTGCTGAAATTGGGATTGTATTTAGGGAACTCATGCAGACAATATAGTGAGCCATGTAAGTTCCTGGTTATTAAATAGATGCAAGGAGTGTATGTCCCCTCCATTTTATAGAGCATAGATTCTGGGTAAAGTAATTGCCCTATTGAAGCCAATGGGAGTTTTGCTACTGACTACAGTGGGATGAAGTTATACCCTATATAGACTCGTGAAGAGAGAGTTTATAGACAAGCCATGAGTCTGGTGTAAGAACATAAGAACATAAGAATGGCCGTACTGGGTCAGACCAAAGGTCCATCTAGCCCAGTATCCTGTCTGCCGACAGTGGCCAGCACCAGGTGCCCCGGAGAGGGTGGACCGAAGACAATGATCAAAGGATTTGTCTCCTGCCATCCCTCTCCAGCCTCTGACAAACAGAGGCCAAGGACACCATTTTATCCCCTGGCTAATAGCCTTTTATGGACCTAACCTCCATGAAATTATCTAGCTTCTCTTTAAACTCTATTATAGTCCTAGCCTTCACAGCCTCCTCTGGCAAGGAGTTCCACAGGCTGACTACACGCTGTGTGAAGAAGAACTTTCTTTTATTAGTTTTAAACCTGCTACCCATTAATTTCATTTGGTGTCCTCTAGTTCTTCTATTTAGGGAACTAATAAATAACTTCTCTTTATCGGCCCTCTCTACACCACTCATGATTTTATATACCATCACTATGAAAATCCACCTGTCATTCCTACTATGTGTGATTGAAGCAGCATCAGCTGTTAGGGCTACTGGAAAATTCTCTATTGTACCATAGTGGAAGTCCTCAACACAAAGATTATGTTTCTCAGACTGTGTTGAGGACCTATCTCTAACAAATATAGACACATGGTTGTAGTACTATGTACTTTTCAAACAGAAAATGGAGAAATGTCTCATAAAATCATATTACATCTGTGCTCAATAACATTTCATTCCAAAAATTGCTTTCTGCCAAAGCAGCTCCATTTGTTTTTGTCAGTAGAAAGTAGTGTTAATTATAATGAAGATTAAACTTGTGCATGGCAGCAGTGCTAAATTTTCCTTTTACAGCAACAGCTTGGCATGGGCTGAATCCTACCTTTGTGATCAGCAATGCATATATAATTCAATTAATTGATTTATTATATTTCAATTTATAGCAAGAAAGGGCACCTATTTCAAGGTTATGAATGCCCTCCCAGTTGTTTAACATTAGAAAATCAAAATATATATCTCAGTCTCATTTATTATCTTTTACAGAGTTTCATATACCAGCCTCATCATAACAGTATCTGAATGCATTCCAACTAAGCATTCAATGTGGTGGCTAATACTTTATTAAAGGCAGTGGCTCTAAAAAAAATCTCCCAATGCCACAGTACAAAAACAGCACCTCAATATTCCCTAACACTCCTCAAAAGCCTTATGAAATAAAAGAGTTCTGCAGTGCCTCTTGAAAGTGGAAAAATCCAGGCTGTTTTGAGCCAGGTCAAAACCAGGGGAGCCAACAGCTTCCACGGACCTACAAACAAGGTGTGTGTGTGGGGGGGGCAGCTCTGTGCCCTAGAAGGGGTGGGGCCTCAAGTGGAACAGAAGGAGCTGGGGGCAGCCAGCCCTCACCACCCCCTGGACCACAGCAAGGGCCCTCAGACCTCAGAGCCACACGGAGCATGTGGAGTGATGCATTGGTGGCAATTTAAAGGGCCCAAGGCTCCGGTCACCATCATCACCATAATTGTAGCAGCAGTGGCTGGGACCCCCGAGCCCTTTTGAATCACAAGGTCCCAGAGCAATTCACTCCTTTTCCCGCCCCCGTTGGTGGGCCTGATTAGAACACAGGGAAAACTTGAAGGGGAAGAACAGAAATTGTGCAGATGTCTCTACACAGAATGCTCACTAAGCAAGCAAGGGGAACTAATGAACACAGGGGACCACAAACACGGAGTTTGAAAGGAAGTTAGTTGGAGGGAGCCATAATACAATTGCTATGATTAGGAAGGTCAGTAGTGCCAGTGCCAACACTGCTCCTTTTTTCTCCATCTGCACCTATATCCAGGCCGAGAGGCTGACTAAGGATGCCTGTACAATCCTGATGTAGATTTTTAAAGACTGTGGCCTGCATTCCCCACACTCCGAAAGCTGCACTGGTGGGACCATCCAAGTGTGAAAGGTTGCTGCTGGTGGAATCTCTCAGGATGCAGTGGAAGAACTGCAGGAAGAGGTACATCTGGTGAGTATCTGTGCCCAGGAGGACTTTATTGAGAGTATTCATATGGAGATGTCCTTGGTTGAGGAAGCTATCGAACTAGAGAAGACTTATGTCATACCCCTGGGGGAGAGCAGTTATGACTCAATTACCAGGAGGACACTGGCTGCTGGTTACTTCTGGCAGCAAGCAGTGCTCCACCCTTATTCCCAATCACCCACCATAGTGATGAAAAACGGTTATCCTGCCCTGGTAATGAGTGATGAGGAATTGCCCCCAAAGGTGGAGGAGGAGACGCCATGTACCCTCAAGCCTGGGAGGATCTCAGCCACTACTCCCAGGAGAAAATGTAGCATAGTGGTGGTTGGTGACTCCCTTCTGAAGAGAGACACAGACATACCTATCTTGGCCTAGAGGTATGTTGCTTTCCAAGGATGTAAACAAGACATTATGCAGCCTTCTAACTACTACCCCATACTACTTATCTATGTAGGCACTAATGATATTACAAGATTTGACCCTGAATAGATCAGAAATGACTACAGGGCTCTAGAAGAGAGGGTGAAAGAGCTGGGGATGCAGGTGTGTTAACAAGGGCACCCCAAAACCTATTAATCTCAGTAAATTTATTTTCTGTGGAACAATGTCAGGACAGGCCAAGGGAGATGCAGTAATTCTATTTCCTACATGATTGACACAAACAAATCAAAAGCACATGCTTTCACTTAAAGCCAGTATTTTATTAGTTTTCAGCATTCCCACAAGTATGCCCTTATTGAAGCCACTGCTTTGTTTAGTCTCAGGCACATACAAACCCAATAGGTTATAGAGGACCCCAAACTGATAATTAACCCCTCAGGATGAGACCTCAGGAATTTGGAGCAGTATTTAGGTGATTCAGCTGCAGATTATCTGTGCCTGGCTGACCTTCTGTCTGGCTAGAGATTTTTTCTGTGTCCAGAAAGCAATCTTCTTGACCCAGACCCAAAATTGCCCACTTAGGCTCAAAAAGCTACAGAGATATGTCAATTAAAAAATGTTACATAGCTGACCAAACAAAATTGGTCACTAGGCAAAAAGCAGGTGTTGCAAAAATAATTCACTAATAAAAAATGTTAAGCAAGTAATTTCTAAGTAGCTAGTCTGACAGTCACATTACCCCATAAAAACAGTTCTGATATATATCCAGACTTCTTGTTTTTCACAGACACTTACCCCCAGCATATCAGCGAGGGTGTAGAGTCAAGATCATTTCATTTGACAGCTGGTCCACACACATCCTCCCCAATTGCCTTTATTATGCTAAGTTCCTGCACAGGCCTACTAAAAGACTAAATGCAACAAGAAAAAAAATGATAGCCCATCCCCATAATTGACAGTGCTTAGAACACTTGCCTGGTAACACTGCTGCAAAATAAGCAAGCATCATTGTGGAATGTATTTGCAGAAGTGTTGTAAGCAAGTGAAAAGAATTCTCCCACTTTACTCCAGGCCTCAACTGTGGTATTTTTCAGAGTTCTACATTTTTCTGGGTTGAAGAAAGATGTAGACAAATTGGAAAAATCCAGAGAAAAGCAACAAAACATTCTAGAGAACATGATCTGTGAAGGGAGATGGCTTAAATTATAATTAGTCCCACCATGAGTGCAGGGGAGTAGACAAGGTGACCTCTCAATGTCTCTTCAAGTCCTACGATATTAAGCAAAACTCATGTATAATTATTATTTTTTCAGTTTGTTTTTCAATAAGAAAAATATGAATAAAAGTTACCTATCTAGACCATATTTCAGCAAGGTATTGAACTGTTTCTTCAGTTATCCCAGATAGATGCTTAAAACTGAGCATGTGCCTTAACTGTTTTGTTGGACTGGTCACAGACGCGAATTCTTCTGTGAGTAACCCTAATGTGGCTATTTTCACAAGTGAAGCTCAACAATGTGAGGTCCTACAAGCAGGTCCTCACCATTAGAGAGGGAAAGAATGACATTCACACACCCCATCTTTCTTCTTCTTCTTCTTTCAAACCCTCTACCAAACAACAAGAAAAGAGACCTGCCCCCATAGGAGACTTTCAACAATCCAAAGGAGATGAACAGAAGACTCCATGGAGTCTACTAGAGATGTTGCTAGTAAATCTATTTGACTTGGAAGGCACTCACTGATGAATACAAAACAAATAATAGACAAACAGAAGAATTACAGGGTGCAGAATAAAGAGCTGCAATCTGTAGCTACATCTACACTACAGGGTTTTTGCGCAAAAAAACCAGCTGTTTTTGCACAAAAACCCGTGGAGCATCCACACCTCAAGTGCGTTTTTGCTCAAGTAAATTTAGAGTAAATCAGAGGAAGAGATGCATTTTTGTGGTGTAAGTATTCCTCTTTCTACAAGGAATAACTCTTTTTGCGCAAGAGTTCTTGCACTAAAAGGTGTGTGTGGACGGGCAACAGGGAGTTTTTGCACAAAAAGAGCCGATGGAAAAAAGCACAGGTGCTCTAGTGGCTATTCTGTGAGTAGCAATCAGAGCTTTCTTTCGAGAGAGTGTCCATGCAGTCTGGAAGCTCTCTTGCACAAAAGCGCATTGCTTTTGTCATGCACTTTTGTAGTATGAACATGCTCTTGCGCAAAAAGTTTTTGTGGAAGGTCTCCCCCACAAAAAGCTTCTTGCGCAAGAAGCCAGCAGTGTAGACGTAGCCTGGGATAATACAGTACAGTTGGACAAACAAATGGAATGGGGATTTTGTCTAAAACTATAAAACCACCAAGGTGAATCCACTCTTCCATTTTGAGCTCTTATTATGCCATAATTAATATTTTTCCTTTTTCACATGTTAAGGATTGTTATTTTCTCACTTACTTCTCTTTAAGGGTCTCCCCCCCCCCCCGACTCTTTCATTTTATCCATTTTCCCCTCCTCCTCTTTCCAGCACCCTTTCTGCCTGTGCCTCTTTCCTCTTCTGGTATTCTGTGCATTCCATGGACCTGCTTGACCCTGGAAATTGCTGAGTACCTCCAGTAAAATGCTTAGCAGCCTCAATTCCACTGAAGTCAGTGGACATTGAGGGTGGTCAGCACCTTGCAGAATCAGCCTCTGTCATCTTTTCTTTCCTCTCTTCTGAGCCTTTCATCCTGCCCATTCTGTTCTCTCTGTTTACCATGGTGATGTCTTCCATTTTCATATTTACTCTTCATCTTCCACTTGCTTCTCTCTTCTCAACTACAGTTCAGTTTAAAATAGCTAGTGCATTCCTATCCCATTTGGATTAGTAGTGAGGTGGAACATTCCAAACTGCTGATACAGCACAGTAAAGGAGGGGCTGTTTTGTACAAACATTTGAACAACAGTGCTGATGGCTGCTGAAAAAATGGGCATGAAAATTACACAATCCATGAAATTTATCACTTGCAGTTTGCCATTTGCCTTCTTCATTTGCATATGCTACTTTGGCTCACAGCTAAATAATATTTTAACACACGTACTTTACATATAAAAATCTATTCTACTCTAATTGAGATAATGTTCCATGTTACCTATAGTAAAATGCCTATAAGTCAGACATTAGCATTTCCAAATAATATTTGTTCTTTTAAATTATTTGAATTAGGGAAGATCTTGCAGCGTTTTCAATGTTCCTTTTAAGAACATTAAATATTAGAAAATTCTTGTAATACCTTACTCTCTAAATCTTTAATCTTTGGTACATTGATTTACAGCTTCTAAAAAATTTGCAGAATGTAATTTGTAATTAAGTGCATTCTCACATGTGCAAATTCTAATGAATACTTGTCATGAGTCTGCTATTTTTAATAACATTAGTACTGCTATGCTGAAATTTCTTAAATATCAGACCAATTTTTATTAGGTCAGTGTTCTTTTTATAATTACCTGACTCATTTATTTTGTTTGCTATTGCATGCACATTACTTGTTTGCTTTAATTTTATGGTGTTTGCAACAGCTGAAGTAAACATCTCTTTTGTAGTTCTGACGAAGAGAATAACTAAATTTTAACCTCTGCAATACTGTGTGTACGTTGAAGAGAAGGTGTGAATATTTTTCTTTTCCCAAACATATCGTAGCCTTAGAAAATCAAGTATAAGCAGTTTTATTTACTTTTTTCATATCCATACATGCCAATAACAAATATATCAGATTAGAAATTGTGCAATCCAAATATTTAATATATTTTTATAATTATGTCTTGGTGCAAATGACCCCAACTTGTTCTTCCCACTCCCAAGTATTTATGTACATGCATATATCACAGCCATTCTTTTCTGGTCCCGACTCTAAATGGAACTACATTTGAATATGACCTCTGTATTAAAAAGAAAGGCAGTTTTCCCATGGTAATGTTTTTTTAAATACAGCAAATTGATGTTGAAGTTATCTTCTTTCGTGCCCTCTGATTTTAATGTCTCCTACACATCTAGTCAGGTTCTCTGTATGAGGCTTCCCGGGAGCTATGCAGATTCATAGATTATAAGGCTCTGATCATCTGGACTGACCTCTTATGTAGCAGTGGCTACATTACTTCCATAAATTAATTTCTGCTTGATTAGAGCATATCTTTTAGAAAAAAAAATATCCAAACTTGACTGAAAAGTTGCCAGTGATGGCAAATCTACCATAATCCTTGCTAAATTGTTCCAGAGGTTAAAAACCATCACTGTTAAAAATTGCACCTTATTTTTTACCTAAATTTGTTGAGTTTCAACTTCCAAGTATTAGTTCTTGTAGTTTTGCTAGATTGAAAAGCCCATTATCAAAGTTTTGTTCCCCATGTAGATGCTTATGAACTATGATCAAGTCACCCATTAGCCCCCTCTGAAGAGGATGAGCTCCAGTCACAATGCAGTACATACCCCACAATGGGCAATGAGGGATTAAGGAATTATTTTGGGCCTAGCAAACCCACCCTGCCATACCTGCAGCAAATCTCCATCTGGTAAAGGAATTAAAAGATAGGGAAACAGCTCATTTAGGCACAGACCTGGAAGAGAGCAAACTTACAACCTGTGCCGCCAGCAGTGTAGAGTAGAGGGAAGGCTCAAGGATAACTGACCCAAAGAGCCCTTTCCGGGAGGAGGGAGAGCACATGCCAGAGACATAGAGGGAAGGATTCTCCTCTTCCATGCTTATGGACCCTGGAGATTGATCATCACTTTTTACTTCCTATGTGTGGACTACCTCAGCAGGGGAAAACCTTGGACAGAACTGGCCCAGAAGGAGATGGTGAGAGGGTCAGGCAAAGAAACCTTAAGCACTCTCAGTTGTCAGATCACTGGTAGCCCCAAAGGACTCTGGGTTGGAGCCTAGTGGACTGGGAGTGCCCAAGTTCCCCTAAGAAGATGTCTGGGCCAGTCATGGATTGTAGCCCTGACCTCTAGACCATGCTTCCTGGCCAGCTCCTAAGTGAGGATGGTTACACACATATTTTATAATCCTTTCATACTTCTTATGGCTTTTCTCTGAACTGTCACCATGGTTATTGATATCCTTCGTGAATGATGGACACCAGAACTGAACACAGTTTTTCCACTAGTGGATATACTACTGCCAAATATTTGACTTTGTTTATAAAAAAAATCTCAAGTTACTGTGGCAGGATCTATTTTCCATAATACAGTGCTGATTGGCATGAATTATATTTATCTTCTTTAATTCTTGATTACTTGAGTTTTATATCAGCCATCCTAGTATTTTGCCTTTGAGTGATGTCAGAATGACAGACCTACAATTGTATAGGTCATCCCATTTAAAATATTGACTTCGCATTTCTCAGTGTTCCAAAAGCTTCTATAAATCCATGTTGCTGTTACAGCACATTACTTAGCCAACTCTTTGAAAACTCTTGGCTGCAAATTATCTGGGTCTACTAACTTAAAAATGGCTAACTTTAGTAACTGCATCCTCCTGAGTTACCTTTGGGATTGAAAAAGTTTCATTGTCATCATATGATATCACTACATCATCTGACTTTCCCCAGATGAAGAATGGAAATATTTATTCAATTCTTTTGTCTATCCTGCATTGTATTGGCAATTTTATAGTTTACAACTGGTAATGGAGCAATATAATTGTTGGGATCCTTTTAGTTCATACTTACCAGCCACTTTTAAAAAAAATCAGCTGTCATAGGAGCCGTCTTGTGTAGTGTTGCTTTCCATATCAGTTTCCTATGATCGCTTCTCATTTATATTTATTATCACCTTCCACATTCTTCCATTTCTTCTCTACTTAGACTCCACAGATGAGAAGCCTGGACCTGGAAGTTGTCATACATCTCTTTGATGTACATATTCTGCAGATGCTTTGTGTTAAATATTTTTCAATTAGACCACGGGAAATGTGGGGGCTTTCTAAGAGTAGCATATGTAGCCAGATAGTATGTGGGGATATGAACTGCTCCCTGACATTTCAGACTTTGCTATTGAAATTGTATAGATGGGTCAAACTCTTCATTAATTTTTAAGCTGAACGTGAGGGGGAGCAATCCTCACAGGTAAAATTCACCCTTGCTCATATTCCTATGCTAACTGTAGACAAAAAATGTCTAAAACTAAATATAAAATATGAATATCAGCCCCCGTGTGTCCTAATCAGCATTAGTAAGACCAGTTCTATTATGCAAAGCTGCATGAATCATTGTCAAGCTACTAATGGGAACTGCATTTGCCTGCAATTATACTGCATTAGTAGTATCCAGGACTCAAAAGAGTTTACCCAAGTAATAACTTAAAGACTGATTCTGCCAAACATGCGCAAGTGAGTAATAACTTACTCTCATTAGTTTCAACTGGATTACTCATAGAGTAAAGTACTATCCACCATGATAAGTGGGCAGTGGGATCAGGCCTTCAATTTCATTTGTCTGAACTATTTTAATCACATAAATTATTATATTTTTAAAGATCAAATTTACTGTGGAAGAGGAGTTAATAATTGGAAAATCAGGAGCAAAAACTGTTGTAGCCATGTGTAATAGCACATTTGTTTAAATGAATGACCTTTCAGATTAGCGTGTAATACTTTTAAACCCTTAAAAATCTTTAAACAGGCAGGGAGTTATTGGTTTTGGTTTATTGTATTAGGAATTGCTGAAATCTGTAGCAAATCATTCTGATTCTTTTAGGAATATGAGAATACATTGTGTTGCAAGCTTTTGAGGGTGAAGGCCTCAGCTAATGTGAATCAGATGAATCAATGGTGTTATATTGATATTCACTAGTTGAAGTTCTGGCCAAACTATCCTAATTTTTGTTTCCTAGAATGCATTAGTATAATTAACTTTATTCTGGGCATTCTGTTAAATCCCTTTGCAGTGAAATGTTCAAAATGCCTCTGATACAACCAGCACAGATTGCTAGTTGTTACAATGATGACACTCAGTAATTACTCTGTTATCATGGGGAGAGATCACAAGATTAACAATGACTTATCTCAGTTTCAGGCAGCTGAAACTATTGCAACATGCTATCATTAGTGCTATTATGGGAGACCAGCCAGAAACCATCACTGGTAGGAAATGCATCTGCCCACCTCCTAGGTAGAGTGGGGTGCCAGATACCTGGAACAACCAATTTTTCTCACTCTTATTTGGCTACATATTCACTTCTGAGTGCAATCCAATGTATTTAATGTGAATTATATTTTAAATGGCAAACAGACTGGAACCCACTTACTCACGAAACAACTCCTCCCCCATTTAATTTCATTAAGACTAGTCTTAAATTTTCTGAGACTGACAGCATGGAGATCTCAGATGAGGATTCTAACTTTTGGAACTATTGGAGTTTGTGCTTCTGGATCTTTAGATGACAGCTTTAGATGATGATGCTTCTCAAATATGCAAAGCAGGAGATTCTGCCTTTCGCTGTCAGATGGGGGCTTAGAACCACTCTTTTATATGTCTAAACTGGGCTGCTGTGCTGTGCTGTGCTTAGCCTGTGTGTGAAGGCTAAGCAGAACAGACTGATAAGAACAGATGACGTGTTCTTTATACTTTCTACTGTTATTTGTGCACTTTCTGGTACATGTCTGCAAAACATTTTATGGGCTCTGGCACAGTTACCTCACTTAGGCTACGTCTACACTGCAGTTCTTTTTTGGAAAAAAGGTACGCAAATTACGGTTTGCAATTTGCGTACCTTTTTCCAATTCTTTTTTCAGAAGAGGCTTTTCTGACATTTGGCCCATCTACACAGGGCCAAATGTGGGAAAACCTCCTCTTTCAGAAGAGCTCTTATTCCTCATTAAATGAGGAATACAGGGTTTCCAAAAGAACATGCCCGCTTTTTCAGAAACCGATCCGAAAAAGCGGACGCATTCCCTGGGCATGTCAGAGTATCTGGTATCTCGGAAAAACTCTGTAGTGTAGACATAGATTTAGTGTTGTTGACTCTGTACATTGATATGACAGTTTTTGTTCAGCCATCTCTGCTTAAGTAATCCCAGTGTACCATGTGGGACAAAGGGTTAGAGCTAAGTGAAAAGCCCTCACTTTCACAGGAATCCTATATTAGTAATTGCTTAAAACTTTAGATGGCATCATATGTCTGGCTATAAAAAAAACCTATTGTCAAGGCATCTGCACAGTCAGTGATAGAATTGCATTAACCCACTACATTGTTTAATAGCTCAAAAGTATTGTGTTTTGGCTACTGCTTTTCACACGGCAGAACAGATACAGTATTTGCTTGGCAAGTATGTGTAATACTTTAAGATACTTTGAGTAAGAAAAGGGGTAGATCAATTTTAACTGAATTATGTAACCTTGCAGCAGACTACTGCAGCAGACTACTGCATATTTAGAAAATAATGAGCAAATTGTATATAAATAAATATAACAGAGGGTATCAAACACAACATATTTCTGATATTAATTTCAGCTGCAGTGTTTCTGTGTGTTGAGCTAGGACAAATGTTATCTGCAGTGTCAGCTAAACTGAGGTGTGACATTCTGCTCCAAGAACCTTTATGCAGAGAGCTGCTCCAGTTGGTCTGTTTCCTTGTTTTACAATTTGGAACTGTTCCCTACTATTTATTGCAGAAGTGTCATGACTGGTGCAGAACTGAACTTACATTAATTGTGTGCACTAGCAGTTACTACAGTGCAGATTTACATTGCAAGACTTCCAGGGATTGTGACTGGTTAGTGCTTGTAGAGTCCTTTGAAAATCTCTCTCTCTCTCTCTCTCTCTCTGTGTATGTATGCGTATATACATATATATATATATATACACAATTTTCCTGCCGGGCAACAGAATGATGTCATCAGGCTCTCACAGTCTCTGGTTGCGAAAGCGACCAGAAAGAGGATGTTGGCAAGCATAGCAAGCCTGGGGCACAGCCCCGCTAGTAAAACTATATAAGCAAGATTTCATGTGAGTAAGGATTCCATAATCTAGATCATAATACAACTAAATGCTCTGGTGCCACTGCAACCCCAAACACCTGTTGAAGTGAGAGACAGTAATGTAAATTAAAGAAGAATATGGGTTTAGGTGTCACACAAGACCAGTCATCTCATTACCTTTCATGTTTAACATGAAACATTTGACATACTATGTTCAGGAGAGCAAAATATCTGATTTTGATTTTTGAAGGTATATAAAGCTATCATTATGATATTACTTTGCAATTTAACTGTTTCCCATTTATGTCATAAAAAGGGGTGTATTTCCACCAAGAAACTGTCATGGAGACAGACCTAACTTTTATATAGGAATGTCATCAGGCTTACTATCAAGTATCAGAGGGGTAGCCGTGTTAGTCTGGATCTGCAAAAGTGACCAGGAGTCCTGTGCAGCCTTATAGACTCAGATGTGCATTTGACGAAGTGGATCTTTGCCCACGAAAGCGTATGCTCCAATACATCTATCAGGCTTACTGTTAGTTCTCAGAGATCTTTTTTTAAAATGTGGTTCACTCCATTGGGGAAGAAATTATAACCCTAAAAACTTGACTTTTAAACAAAGAATAATTAGCACCATTTCTTACTCATAAGTTACATAAGAAACTGTTGTGCTTTTCCAAACAATGACTCAAACATTCAACATCAGCGTTCACGGTAGTAAGATTATGTCTTACACCAGCTCTGTCTTCACTTATTGACCCATTGCTGAAAAAAGTCACCAGCAATAGATATTCTGAATAGATGCTGAATGTAGTTTAACTGCTAGCACATATGGGACAAAACTATTTTCAGTGCTGCTGCAGACAATATTCTTGAGAGTTACTAGGGTCTACTTGACATGAAGCTGGTAGGATTGCAGTTTCAGGCAGGGTGTGAGGAGGGAGCAGAAAGGAAGCTTTCAGTAGTGGAGGTCTAGCAGAGGGCCATCTTTGGCAACGAGAAGTAGATGAGAAATATGGCTGTGAGTAGGAGCACATTTGTGCAGTTTGAGAAGGCCTAATGGAGAATTAAACAGATTAAGAGGATCTTATTTCTCTCAGAAGAGAGAGAGGGAGCAAATTAGGGTGGGGAAGGAAGGAAAACTTTTGGATGGGAAGAGACAGAAAAGGAGCAGGTGTATAAGAGAAGTTTACTTACCTAACGTGCCTCATTTATATTCCTCAGGTCATGTGTTCTCCTCCTCATTGTTCTGATTTATTATGTAGAATGGAAAATAGGTTAACACCTGACATTCTGGAACTCCTTTCACACTGCTGGTATTACAAAGTGTGCCACTCAATAAAAAGACTTCTTCCAGCAGTGCCATTCAGTTGTTTGAAAATGACTTTTTACAGTTTATGCGTGGTGTTAAGGGATTTTGCACTTGTGAACCTTCATATTATTGCATTGACGGAAAAGGGGATCTGCTGTCCTTTAAGGAGAGCGTTTCAGCCACCACACTTAATTCCAGACCTTTGAGGTTAACTCACACTCCATTTAGTCAG
Organism: Pelochelys cantorii; assembly: GCA_032595735.1. Taxonomy (NCBI): domain Eukaryota; kingdom Metazoa; phylum Chordata; order Testudines; family Trionychidae; genus Pelochelys; species Pelochelys cantorii. The sequence continues at coordinate 69,654,823 of CM064326.1, read as the reverse complement.
AGCCATTGAGGCACTGGATATGACTGTCCACTTACATTAGTACTTAGTTGCATATTATGGAGCCAGTGTGAGAATCTTGTACAAAATCAGATTGCAAAAGGAGCTGCTTAGAGTATGCAATACTTGTTTTTAAAAATCATTGGATAGATTTCTACATCACTTAAATTGGTGAGATGGAATATAAGTAAGAAAGCAAAATTTGGCTCTGCCTGTAGTATTGCTGTTTCATTTAGGGGACTACCAAACTGTGACATCTCATATTAAATGAGAATGTTTAAGGTATAATCACCTAAACTAAACCTGAAACCAATAAATTTAGACCTGTTTTACAATCCTGTTAATTTTAAATTACAACTAATTTTTTAGAATGTATTAAAAAAATCATACTCAGCGTAAAATCACATTTCAAGTTTCAGCCTGCAGTGAATTTTTATGGCCAAATTACATACTTCAGAATATAGGGATGTACATAATAGAAATGCTGACAACTCCTTAACTATGGCAGCAAGAGTAGACACTGCTATAACGTAAAAGGAACCTTTATCCATTAGAAGGTATTTTTCATAACAATGATTTATATATTCAACCTTTCTCCTTAGTTATATTCAATCTGCAAATCATAAACGCATTCTTGCTGGCAAAAAGTAGACAGGATTAGATTTTAATTTTTTTTATGATTAGCATCATTCTACATCTGTACTGAGTCATCTTTTCAATCATTTCTTTATGATTGCTCACCCTCATGTTTCCTATATTTTGTTAGGCTAAAATCTAAAGTGCTCAGAGTTTATATTGGAAATCCCATGAAGCTGCTTGGTTCTGAACCTAGTTTTCATCTTAAATGGGCAAAGCAAAAAAGGCAGCAGAAAATGAGGGCCAAAGAGAAGAGAAAAAGCCATTTATATTTCTGAAGTGGCTAATGGTGTAAGATTTACTTTAGAAGAAAATACCTCTCTCTTCAGATAAGTACTGGCAGCTGTGCCATCTGTAGTATAAGATACCTGCTTCAGAAATATACAGCTGATCTTATTTTTAATGGTGTGATATCTGTTGCAGGTTTACTTATATGATAAAATACACTTTGTTCCACTGGATTCATTCTGCTTTATTTACTCTGCTTTGCAGTACACTTAGTGTACTGCTGTCAAACTGTAACTAATGGGTCTTTGGGAGTCAGCTGGTCAGTAAATCTTTCCTTTCTGAGGTGTGTTTGGCTTTTGTTGAACTGTTTCGTCATTATATTAACCAATAGAATTTTTTTAATGTGATGGATCATTCTCTATAATATAGACAAAAATTACAACAGCAGCAGGTAACAAATTAGACTGATGAGTGGGCTTGAGATGGAGGGAAGTTTAATTTATTTTTGTATTTCTCTCATAAATATAAGCCTTAGATTTCCAAGTATTACCTGTGAAATATGATAAAAATTCTACCTGTTTGTATGAGCAGTAATTATATATTCTGAGTTAGGAGAAAACATTCTGCTGTGCATTGATGAAGACGGTTAGTCATTTCATCATGTTCTGCAGCATTGATCCTCCTGACTGCACACAGTACTAATAAAACAAGTTAATGGAGTTTGTTCTGTCACAAACACTACAGTTTCAAAGAGCTGATTGTGGTCTGTGGGAAATCAGTATCCAACAGCCTCTTAAAGATGTACAGTAGCTTTAATAGGTTACCCCATGGAAGCTATACATTTATACCCAATAATCTGATATGTAAAATCACTTCAAAAGAAAACGAACCCATCAACAAACTATACACTTGCTAAATTAGAGCTGCTTGTAGTGGCAAAATCTGTGCACAAAGAGAGCTCCTCCCTGTCTACAATATGTATACATTCTCCAAACGAAAGTTTGTTGGAAAGTTAAGTTAGCTAGATCACAGAAATGAAAAACGTACACTTTATAAGATGCTTTTAAACCAAATTGTATTAGTTAATAAATTTGCAGCTTGGATTGATGTTGATAGAAATGTATAAACCAAATGCTATTTCCCATGCACTGAAACAGCATGTTATTCCTGCTAAAATATGTGGCTGATTAAAAGATTCAATTGTAATGAGACCAAATTAATAGCAACCCTTTAACAAACCTTTATTTCCTCAAGTCTCCTGACATCCCCTGGTAAGTAAATATTGAGAGGATGTACTATCTCAGAAAATGGATTTGAATTGTTACATGAAGACTGTGTTATTGGTTCACCTAATCAATAGAATTTTCTAATTTAAAATATTCTTTAATAGACTTGAAGGTTTACTAAAGGATAATATATCCTCCCACCCATTCAGTCTAATTGCCATTAAAGTCTGAGGCAGAAAAAAGAAATGCTTAGTTGTTCACTAAAGCAAAGGATCAAAGAAATGCATTTTCATTATGAAACACTAGTATTTTACTTCAATATCCCCGTATATAAAACTAATCTCTTTGGCTCTTGGCATACTAATTAGGGATAGGAGAATTTAGTTCTGGAAATCTCAGACGCACTTAGAATTTGTGAGTTTGAAATTTCCAGCCATGGCCAAATCTTGAGAGGTTTGTGCTCTGTATAAAAACTAAGTGCATTCAAAACTGTCTGGAGGGAGAGGGTAGTATTAGGGGCTGCCTGAATCCATAAAGTCAGGGATCTATTGAAGTGAAGAGAACATGAAGTAGTTTAAAGCTGCTCAGTGGAAAAAGGGGTAAAATGGGGTGATGGTGACTGATGGGGGCATCGGGAATATAGATTATTAAATGTATAGTCCTGGATATTTAAAAAAGACCATTGGTGTGGGGGACTGTTTACAGAAGTGGTACTCAAACTTTTCTATACCAGGACCCTACGCACATACACTCAGAGATCTACCTGGCTTTCCCCATTTGCAACAAAGACATTGAGAACCCGTCATTTATACTAACTGTTGCTTATATAATTTAAAATATTTTTAGTAAGGTATATATCTCTGGTTTTGCGATCCAAATGTTTCCTTCCTGTATTGCTTTCAAGGTTAAAGGATCTTTGTGAAGCGATGTAGCCAGAAGAGTTATTGGCCTATTTCATTTTTTGGGGTGTTTAAACTCTACATTTTGGGGGGCAAAAAAAGTGTTTTCAGTGCATTTGAATAATGATACATTAAAACACGGTTTTTTCCAAAAGTTTTAAAAGTCCTTAAAGAACATTAAGTCATTAATTTTTTCAAAGCAATTTAATGCATAGAGCTTCTGAAGGGTCCCCTGTCCATAACACTAATTACTAGTACTTTCAGTTATTGTACTGTGCCTGTGTCAATCTGCCTCAGTTATATTTAACCTGCAAATCATATAAATCCATTCTCACTGACTAAAATAGACTGAGGTTGGTTTTAATGTTTCTTGTGTGTGTCTCATTATCTTTTACTCTTGATTAAGAGCCATATGTTACCATCAGTAGTTCACTGGGACTTAGACACTGGGGCAAATTCTGCTGTCAGATCCATTAGTATAAATCCTGAATAAATCCACTGAAGCGTATCTTGAAAGAGACTGAAAGAGAAAAGATGATATCATTTTAGAGTGTTTATTTAGGCCTTGGATACTATGATTCAATTTTCTACTATTTGATTGACCCTAAGAGATTTTTTCAGGTTCACATAGGAAGTCTGATTTTTAAAGAACATGTAGATACCTAACTTTAATTTTCACTGAAATCAATGGGAAATACTTTGAATATCTATCCCTTAGCATTTCTTTGCCTCAGTTTCCCATCTATATAATGAAGATAACACTATATTTCCACACTTGGCAGGAGCATTAAGAGGAGAATTAGTCAAACAATAGTAAAGAATAAAATTGTGAAGCATGTAGAAGAACATAATTTGTTGGACAAAAGTCAACATGGTTTCTGTAAAGGGAAATCCTGTCTTACTAATCTATTAGAGTTCTTTGAAGGGGTTAACAAACATGCGGACAAGGGGGATCCAGTAGATATAGTATACTTAGATTTTCAGAAAGCCTTTGACAAGGTCCCTCACCAAAGGTTCTTGTGTAAATTACATGGCCATGGGATAAGAGGGAAGGTCCTTTCTTGATTGAGAACTGGTTAAAAGACAGGAAACAAAGGGTAGGAATAAATGGTAAATTTTCAGAATGGAGAGGGGTAACTAGTGGTGTCCCCCAAGGGTCGGTCCTAGGACCAATCCTGTTCAACTTATTCATAAATTATCTGGAGAAAGGGGTAAGCAGTGAGGTGGTAAAGTTTGCAGGTGATACCAAACTGTTTAGGATAGTCAAGACAGAAGCAGACTGTGAGGGACTCCAAGAAGATCTCACCAAACTGAGTGATTGGGCAACAAAATGGCAAATGAAATTTCATGTGGATAAGTGTAAAGTAATGCACATCGGGAAAAATAACCCCAACTATACGTACAGTATGATGGGGGCTAATTTGGCTACGACAAATCAGGAAAGAGATCTTGGAGTTATCGTGGACAGTTCTCTGAAAACTTCCACGCAGTGTGCAGCAGCAGTCAAAAAGGCAAATAGGATGCTTGGAATTATTAAGAAAGGGATAGAAAATAAGACCCAGAATATCTTACTGCCCCTGTATAAAACTATGGTACGCCCACATCTAGAATACTGTGTACAGATGTGGTCTCCTCACCTCAAAAAAGATATTTTGGCCTTGGAAAGGGTTCAGAAAAGGGCAACTAAAATGATTAGGGGTTTGGAACGGGTCCCATATGAGGAGAAGTTGGAGCGACTGGGACTTTTCAGTTTAGAAAAGAGGAGACTGAGGGGGGATATGATAGAGGTATATAAAATCATGAGTAGTGTGGAGAGGGCCGATAGAGAAAAGTTATTTATTAGTTCCCTAAATAGAAGAACAAGAGGACACCAAATGAAATTAATGGGTAGCAGGTTTAAAACTAATAAAAGAAAGTTCTTCTTCACACAGCGTGTAGTCAGCCTGTGGAACTCCTTGCCAGAGGAGGCTGTGAAGGCTAGGACTATAATAGAGTTTAAAGAGAAGCTAGATAATTTCATGGAGGTTAGGTCCATAAAAGGCTATTAGCCAGGGGATAAAATGGTGTCCTTGGCCTCTGGCCACTGTCGGCAGACAGGATACTGGGCTAGTGTGGCCCTTGACCATTTACCAAAATCTTGGTATCAAAAATTTTTGCCTGCCTCTGATCTATCAGATATTTCCATTGTCCTTCTGTACCCCGCCCATATTCACACTGTGCTGTTGTGTGTAATGGAAGAGATGTGCAAGAGACTTGCTGCTTAGTTGAGGAGTGATACCAAGGCCTTGATTTAGGACATCACTTAGGTCTGAGCTTAACTGCAAACTTGTACTTACTAGTTCCACAAACCCCAGCTGGCTGACCTTGGCTAGCTGCAGCTGTGCCTCGGGTCTTTTATTGCAGTATAGCTCTTCTATATCTCACAGGTGGACTTGAAGGATCTTTATTCTAGTTTTGAAATATAAACAGATCATGATATATATGCCTTTCTTCATTTCCTATAGGATATACATTCTCAGGGTCTTTAATCACAGATATATTCTGTACTATTGTATACTAGAAATAATTTTTTCACTGTTCACCTTTTTAAATAGTTGAATAGTACAATCTCTTATTTTGAATTAAAAACTGCAGGTGTGTCACATCTTGTAGATTCTCTACTAATGTCACCTTGGGTACAGTTTTGATTGCTCTTACGTTGTTTTGCTATGACTTCTGTTGCTGCCTGCCATGCTAGAGAATGAAGCAATCCAGTGCGGGCAGCAATCTGAGTGTGTGAGTTACTAAAACTTGCAAAAAGTGTGCAAAATTAAATGTCGCATGTTAATATATCACTATGCTCGAGTCTCAGTTCCAGAGAAAGCCACAAAAACCATGAAAACCTCTGCTAAATAAAGAGGGAAAGCAAACAAAAATGCCAGATTGCCTTCTGAAAAAGGCCTGTCCTCACTTTGCAAGACCCTTTGTTAGCAATTCAGTAGCTGCTTTTTGTTAGTGTCAGACTCCCAAAGGATTCCCTGTCTTGACTTCCCTGAGCTATTCAAGGAACTCCACTGGGAATCTACTTCCCTCAGAGCCCACCTGTCCCAATATCTAAGATGATGCCACCTTATTTTCATAGGGAAACTAGGAGAGTGATACAGCAGAGATATGAGGGGCCCTTTGGGACCTCAATAGCTTTATACCTGCCAACACACCTATTTTATTTCCTTCTCTCAATTTCTATCCTCTCTACTGAAATCTTCTCAGGTATTCAATAACACCTGGTGTCAGATTACAACAGATTAAAGTAAAAAAGTTATCAACTGAAAGGGCAAGAATGTATGCAAATACAAATGCGTATTCAAAATGTTGGCCCACCCACCAGGGATGAAGCTCCTCCTTTTGCAGATAGTGTGGTGGAAATAAAACACTCTAGGCCGACATGCTAGATGCACATTTTACTAACCTCTCTGCTCAGGAATTTTCTAAGAAATATTGACTATATACATATCAGCCAATTTATTGAGGCTGCACCCTCGGGGAGCCTAATGTAAGTTGTAATGTATCATACTGCACTACTCTATGGCACTAGTACAAAATGCATACAACAAAGTCAATTTTAAAAGCCTTTTTCTAAGGGGATGAATCACATTCAGTGCATACAACTCCAATTGTAAAACAAAGTCAACTTAACAGCTGAAAGAATCTCATCTGTCTGAAAAGTGAGTATTGTTTATGTCTCACGTGCTAGAATCTCCCTTCATCCCGCATCAGGTACACCAAGTTTTAATTAAAGATAGCAATATGATGAGAGAACTGAGTCAATACAGCTGCACCAATTTACATCAGCTAAGGATCTGGGCCAAGATATAAAGAGGGTTGGAGAATCAATGATGCTGAGAGATACAGGAACGTGGTTCAAATGGGCTGAGCGATGGACAAATTGGTTCTAATACCAATAGTGATGAGAATATGCCAAAGACAGACAGGAGACAGGTGGGAGGATAGTTGTTGAGTGAGAAGCTCCATTACACAGGCCACTAAGGATGGTGATTTTAAATGAAAATGACTGAGCAGCCAATGGAGAGCACTGAGGATGCAGATGAGATAACATGCACAGGTAAGTTGACATGAAAAAGGTTATGGAGTCAGGAAAAGGTCACAGGAGAGGGATTTGAAATAGTTATGGTGAAAGGATGTGGCATATTCAGAGTATCACACACAGACAATATTACTGAGATGGTGGCAAACAGACATGAAATGGCAGGGAAAAACAAGTTGTTCAAAGGGGACATCAAGATCTCTGTACGAGGCTGGGGTGGCAGTCCTGTTTCGCCAGGTAAGTACTGAGCCACCCCCACTTGCGTTTCCCCGACCCGGGGTAAGTTCCTAGTGTCTCTCGGGCGCGCCGGCCCGTTATTCCATGCTTTGTCTGCCTGATACCGCTAGGAGGGTGGGGTAGAGGGGCCCGGGCCCGCCCTCTCTCACGGGCCCCAGCCTAGGACCCTAAGGACAGGTTCGTTGGAACCCGTCCAGCCGGAGGGGCTAATGCCTGCAACGCACCGGCTCACCGGCTCCACGCCCCGCCCTGGGCTACTTCCTACCCCACCGTCACTCCCTGGACCCCTTTTACTTCCCACGGGCATGTCCACCGCTCAGGGTGATCACTCCCCCGCGTGAACACTCCCCCTACTGCCCCCCCCTTGCCTTCTCCTCCGGCGTCCTACCTCTCCCCGGGTGCCCCCCCCCCTCGCCTTCTCCTCCGGCGTCCTACCTCTCCTCGGGTGCCCCCCCCCTTCCTTGCCTTCTCCTCCGGCGTCCTACCTCTCCCCGGGTGCCCCCCCCCGCCTTCTCCAGGGGTTTTAAAAGAGGAACCCTGCGCTGGCGTCCTTCCGCCGTGACGTCGGCCGACGCGCATGTCACGGCCCACGTGGCGTGCCGTGGCTCCAGCACGCTGGCTGGCACTCTCCTCCGGCCCCGCCCCTGCCTCTCAGCTGAGCGGCGGCAGCTGTACAGGGGCCGCACGCCACCCGCTCTCTCCACGCCGCCCCTAGGAACGCGAGCGCGACTGCGGGGTCAGTGCGGGGCGGGTCTGCCTCCGCGGGGAGGAGGCCGCCCGTCCCATCACACGCCTCCCCCCCTAAATTCCCCTCTCCCCTTGTTTGATCTCCCTCGTCCTTTTCTGTAATTCTTGAAAAGAAGTCTGCATTACCGTGGGCCTTCCCGGCCCGGTGGCTGACCTCGAAGCGGTAGGGTTGTAATGCCAGGTACCACCTCATTATTCGTGCGTTGGAGTCTTTCATGGCCAGGAGCCATCGAAGGGGGGTGTGGTCGGTTACCACTTTGAAGGGGGCTGCCTAAAAGATAATATCGTAACATATCAATCGCCCACTTTACCACCAATGCTTCCTTTTCTATCGTAGAGTATTTTTGTTCTCGAGGCAGTAATTTACAGCTCATATATACAATCGGGTGTTCCTCCCCCCCTTCCCCCTGGGAGAGAATGGCCCCAAGCCCCAGTTTAGAAGCGTCCGTCTGTAGAACAAATGGCTTGGTGAAGTCGGGTTGAGATAGGACGGGTGCCTGGGTCAGGCGCTGTTTCAAGGTCCTAAAGGCCTCATCGTATCCCTGGTCCCAGCGTACCCTCTTCGGGGCTGAATTCCGCGTTAGGTCCGTCAATGGGGTGGCCAGGGTCGCGAAGTCCGGGACAAACCATTGGTAGCTGGCGAGCCCCAGGAACCGCCGGACCTGCCGCTTTGTAGTTGGGGCTGGGTAGTCCCGCAAGGCTTCGATCTTACCTACTTGGGGCCGGATCTTACCTCCTCCCACTGTGTAGCCTAAGTATGACACCTCCCACTCGCCAAAGTGGCATTTAGCCGGGTTGGCGGTTAGTCCAGCCTCTTGTAGTGAGGTTAGCATGCCTTCCACCCGCTGCAGGTGTTCCTGCCACGTTGTACTATAGATTATTATTATATCATCTATATATGCGACAGCGTATTGCTCGTGAGGCCGTAGTACCCGGTCCATCAGCCTCTGGAAGGTTGCGGCTGCCCCGTGGAGACCGAACGGCATCCTGACAAACTGGTATAGGCCAAAGGGTGTTGAGAATGCAGTCTTTTCGTGAGACTCTGTCGTTAATGGGATCTGCCAATACCCCTTTGACAGATCAACCGTGGACAAGTACCGGGCGGCCCCTAATCTCTCCAGTAACTCGTCTACCCTGGGCATTGGGTATGCGTCGAACTGCAACACTGCATTGACCTTCCGAAAATCAATACAGAACCGAATTGTCCCATCCGACTTGGGGACCAATACGATGGGGTTTCTCCAGGCACTGCGTGACTCTTCGATCACCCCCCAGCGCAGCATCTTTTCTATCTCCTTGCGTACCGTCCCCCATAGTTTCCACGGGAGAGGTCTGACCTCGTCGCGGACTTTACACCCTGGTTCCGTCGTGATGTGGTGGCTCATCACATTAGTCTGCCCTGGGGTTGTCGTCAACACCTGTGGGAATTTGCTTAAAGCGTTCAGGAGCTCGTCCCGTTGAGCCGGGGCTAGGTCCCGCCCTATCTGTAGATCCTGGATTATCTTTTCCTCTCTTGACCCTTCCACGTACCCGGTGAACTCCTCCCTCACCCGCCACGCCTTTAGGAGGTTAACGTGATAAATGTTCATGGATTTCCTCCTTCCGGGCATCTGAATCTCGTAATTCACTTCCCCCACCCACCGGGTAACTTCGAAGGGACCTTGCCATCGGGCCAGCAGCTTGGATGTCTGCTCGGGTAGTAACAAGAGGACCCTATCTCCCGGCTGGAAGATCCTTACTCGGGCATTTCGATTGTAATATCGTGCCTGACGTTCCTGCGCTTCTACCAGATTTTGCTTGGTGAACTCCCCAACCCGCCGTAACCTTTCTCTCAACTCGAGGATGTATGGCACGGCTCCCTGGACCCTGGTCGATTGCTCCTCCCAGGACTCCCTAATAATGTCTAGGATTCCGCGGGGTTGTCTACTATAAAGTAACTCAAAGGGCGAGAAGCCCGTTGAGGCTTGGGGTACTTCTCTCACTGCGAACATCAGCGCGGATAGGGCCCGGTCCCACTCCTTAGGGTCCTCCTCCACAAACTTTCTGAGCATACCTTTAAGCGTCCGGTTGAACCTCTCGACAAGCCTGTCTGTTTGTGGATGATAAACTGAGGTCCTTAATGTTTTCACCTGGAGGAGGTGGCATAGTTCCCTCATCAATGTCGACGTGAAGTTTGTTCCTTGGTCCGTAAGGATCTCTTTCGGCAGGCCCACCCTTGCGAAAATTTTGACTAATTCCCCTGCCAGCATGGGGGCTGTGGTGTTCCGCAGGGGTACGGCCTCCGGGTAACGGGTTGCGTAATCTATCACCACGAGAATATATTGATACCGATTGCAGGTTCGCTCCAGTGGGCCGACTAGGTCCATCGCTATTCTTTGGAATGGGACATCTACCACTGGCAGCGGCACCAGTGGGGCCCTGGGTACCCGCCCCAATCCAGCCTTCTGACATTCTGGACATGAGTAGCAGAAGTCTTTCACGACCTAGTAAATACCTGGCCAATAGAATCTTTGAAGCAGGCGCCACACGGTCTTTTCATACCCCAGGTGTCCCGCCCAGGGGTTACTATGCGCTAACTCCAGTAATCTCCGGTGATACCTGCCCGGTACCAGCAGCTGGGAGGTCACTTCCCCTACCTCTCTTCCCTCGTTGATTCTGTAGAGGCGGTCTCCTTGGATCTCGAAGTGCGGGTAGGCCAGGGCTGTTTTCGGGGTGCCTTCTGCTTCCATATTGGCGGCAGCGCTCTCCCAGGCCTGTTGGAGGAGAGGGTCTTCTCTCTGCTCCCTAATGAAATCCGTGGACCACTCCTCTTCTCCTACGTCCATGCCGGGCCCCTCTGTTCTTCCGATTCCTCCTTGCCGGGGTCTTACGTGTGGTGGGACCCACGGTCCCCAGGTCCCTACGGGGTCTGTGGCCAAGGCCGGTTTCCCCTCCCCTGACTCCATCCCAGGCCATTCTCGGAGGGCCTGCTCAAAACCCCTCCAATCTCGACCGAGGAGGACCGGATAGACCAGCCCCGGGACGAGGGCTACATAAGACCAGCCCTCCTGACCCCCTTCCTTAATGCGTACCCATGCCATGGGGTACGATTCGACCCGCCCGTGTATGCATTGGACGAGCACCAGAGGTCCTCGGGGGCCATCTACTCCCACTAAGTCGGCCCGTACCAATGTCTGTCCACACTCTGAATCCACCAGGGCAGTGACCACCCGGCCTTCCACTTCTACTTCCCTTAATATCCTCCCCGGTCCCGTGTCCCCGGCACGCACCCTCCGATCATTACCTGTCCATATGAGCAGTCCATATATGGGCAGTCCCGTTTAAAATGTCCCTCCTGGCCGCATTGATAGCATCCTCCGGTTGACGGTCATGACGGGGGGGATTTTCCATCGGGGCTTCTCGGGGCAGTTCTCGAGGCGCGGGTCCTTCCCTCGCAGGTCGGCTCCACACTGGTGCCAGTCACCTCCCTACCCCCTTTCCAGGGCTACGTGGGCCTCCTGTCCCCCTACCATCCCCGGGACGCGTCGGGTGTGCCCCCCTTCCCGCACTGGGGACGTTCTCTCTCCACCCTGCGCCTCCCCCTTCCCCCACCTCGGCCACCAAATAGTCCTCCATCAAGGTCACTGCCTCGCTAAGTGACGATGGGCGGTGCCGTCGGACCCAGAGCTGCCCCTCCCTCGGCAAAATGTGGACGAACTGCTCCAACACTACTTTCTCTGCCACCTGTGGCCTGGTATGTTGGTCTGGCTCCATCCAGCGCCACCCGGCCTCCCTCAACCGTTGGGCCACCACCCGGGGTCGCGCCCCCGTGGGGTACTTTTCCTGCCGGAACCGCTGCCGATAGGACTCTGGGGTAATTCCTAGTTGGTCCAATATGGCCTCCTTTACTTTAAAGTAGTGTAGGGCATCACGTGGATCTAAGCTCCGATAGGCCAGCTGAGCGGGGCCCGTAAGGTACGGAGCCAGGAGCGTGACCCAATATTGCTCTGGCCACCGGGCCGTGGTGGCCACTCTTTCAAAGGTGGTCAGGAACGCCTTGGGGTCGTCCGCGGGTCCCATTTTAGTTAGTCTCACTGGCAATTGAGCCAGGGGCCCTCCCTCAGTCCCCTCCCCACCCTGCACCACGGACTGCCCCCGCCCCAGGCTCCCCCATTGTCTCACCCATTGCTCCTGTTGCGCCTGGTTCTGCTCTGCTAAGTCCTTCAGGAGCTGTCTTTGCTGATCTTGCTGCTGGGCGGACAGCTGCTGCAGGAGGGCCGTTTGCTGTTGTTGCTGCTGCCGTTGGTGCTTGGTCAACCACGTGAACACGTCTCCGACTTCCATCTTCGGGCGGGCTTGCTCCTCGTACCGTACCGAGGTATCGGCCCTATCCGGCTCCTCCTTAGTGAGCCTCCTCTTCTTCCCCTTTTCCAGATTTCTCTCCTTTTTTTAAAAATTTTTTTTTCATTTATTTATTTTTTAATCCCTTCCCCTTCGTCCTACTGCTTTGGGGTCTTGTGATCTGCCCATATTCTCCAACACGTGCACGAGGCGGGGTGGCAGTCCTGTTTCGCCAGGTAAGTACTGAGCCACCCCCACTTGCGTTTCCCCGACCCGGGGTAAGTTCCTAATGTCTCTCGGGCGCGCCGGCCCGTTATTCCATGCTTTGTCTGCCCGATACCACTAGGAGGGTGGGGTAGGGGGGCCCGGGCCCGCCCTCTCTCACGGACCCCAGCCCAGGACCCTAAGGACAGGTTCGTTGGAACCCGTCCAGCCGGAGGGGCTAACGCCCACAATGTATCAGCTCACCAGCTCCACGCCCCGCCCTGGGCTACTTCCTACTCCACCGTCACTCCCTGGACCCCTTTTACTCCCCACGGGCGCATCCACCGCTCAGGGTGATCACTCCCCCACGTGAACACTCCCCTTACTGCCCCCCCCTTGCCTTCTCCTCCGGCGTCCTACCTCTCCCTGGGTGCTCCCCCCTCCTTGCCTTCTCCTCCGGCGTCCTACCTCTCCCCGGGTGCCCCCCCCTCGCCTTCTCCAGGGGTTTTAAAAAGAAGAACCCCGCGCCGGCGTCCTTCCGCCATGACGTCGGCCGACGCGCACGTCACGGCCCACGTGGCGTGCCGCGGCTCCAGCACACCGGCCGGCACTCTCCTCTGGCCCCGCCCCCGCCTCTCAGCTGAGCAGCGGCAGCTGTACAGGGGCCGCACGCCACCCGCTCTCTCCGCACCGCCCCTAGGAGCGCGAGCGTGACTGCGGGGTCAGCACAGGGCGGGTCTGCCTCCGCGGGGAGGAGGCCGCCCGTCCCATCACAATCTCCAACAATAAGGGCAAATGAAAGCAGAGCCAAAGAGAAAGAGAGTGGCATCTGACCAAAAGGTGTTATGAAAGTATGTCAATGTAATATTTATATCTCATAAATGTTTTCATTTTGGACACTTGGAGGATGAAAAAAAATAAAGTTGTATTATAATTATGTAATTACATGAAAGGACATGACAGAAGCCTCAGACAAGTCGTAGGCAATAAAATCACTACAAGTCAAACAAATGGATTAAACAGGGTTCAGGATGTAGCATGTGCGGGGAATATGATGCAAAGGGTAAAAGGATGGCACAGACAGCATTTGTGTTAAAGTGTATTTTCTACAGCGAATCTATAAATTCTAATTTAAGGTAAGAGCTCCCGAGGAACGCGGGTCAATTAATTTCCATCAGCAGAAAATGTGTTCAAAGAAGGGTGTTCCCTCAGGCTCACCAAACTGCCATTTGTAGGCAGAATTCATTAAAGGCTTTGCCATCCTCAATTAAAATAGAACGGAATAGCAGACATCCGGTTCGCTAGCTAACACGCACAAGCCAGCCAAGGGCCAGCTGCCGCTACTTCATTAGTGTGAAAAACCACATAGTTACCTAGATATGCTCACATGTGTATTACACACTTAGCCAGGCATGCTAATTTAGAAACACTTGGTGATTTAACAATCTCTTTATATTGCACATGCCCTAAGGAGCATTTTGAAATAGTCATAGCTTTAACACAACACCAAAACGCACTATAGGAATCATTCCAAGCTGGGTGTGAATGCCCAAGGTTTTAGCCATTGTTTATTACAGTGATCAGGACAGAACAGTGTCCATTGTAACTAAAAATGACTTAATGCAAATGACTCAAATACTAATATTGGACAGACATTAAACATTTTAGCACAAAAGGAGAAATCTGTGAATGCATTCAATGCCATCACATTGGAAATAAACATGCTAGGCAGATGCTTTCAGACTACTTGACTATGTGTTTGACCCTTGGCACTTACTATAATCCCTGAAGTAGTTGACCATGTGAGCTGCACAAGTTGTCACTTGCCCATCCAAGGGAACAGCAGGCAATGGCATCCTCTCTGGTCAATCACTAGGGAATGTGACAAGATGGAAGTTATGAGGGAGAAATATGGGGAAAGTAGGGCCAGCGAAAACTGGGGGTAAGAGGGAGTAAAAGCAAGAGACAGCAGTCCCAGGTTTTGGGAACGTGGTAGTGAGGAGTAAAGCCACCAGATGCCTTGAGACAGGTTGTGTTGTGATGGAAACATTGTAGTTGAGGCAAAGGTTTCAAGGCACAAGAAGGGCAGATTGAAAGCTAGAAGGGACATGGGGGCATGCTGAACTTGTTTCTCAGGTCCACTGGAATATCCTATACTCACAGCAGTAACTGTTGGTATGTACTGATGTTTAATGGGGACTCCTGACACAAGAAACATTAGCAGACACATTTTGCTTTACAGACAAAGGTATTGGCTAAAATGCCCATTAAGGATGTGAATTTTACAGTTTGAGCTTTACAGACCAAAACCCCCTCAAAAAACAAAATAATAAAATGCCTGAGAACAACCTTGTTCTCTTTTCTTTACAAAAGGAAAAACATCTGCCGAGTAAATGAATTAGAGGATGGGGCACCATGGACTAGAGTTTAACTAAAACCATTGATCTTAACAAATTACAGTAGCTTGACAATAGGAATCCATCAAAGTCCAATAGTACAATGCTGAAAAATCATTTTTTTTCTTTTTTTCTTTCCTTTTCTCTCTTCTCCCCCCACTTCTTTTCCTTCTCTTCCATTTTATGGCAGTAATGCTAAATGCTGAGGAGATCATTCCTGGTTCTAGTCCAGTCAGCTTTTCTGGCATGATTAATTCTAAAGCAGAACAAAGCTCATGGGCTGAATGAGATTAACCCAGCAGTGTCCATTTGCAGAGGTTTACACCACTTCTCCACTGATAGTTTACTGTCATGGCTTACTCATTTGCATTGCTACTTACTAGAAAATCCCAACTATTTTGATAAGCTGCATGGTAACCCTCTGTCCAGAAGCTTAACCTAACTTTGGCTGGCAGCACTAAGAGAAGTGTTTCCCCCACACCTGCCTTGTGGTGATAGGACTTGTCTACCTGATCCTTCTGGAGATCTTTGTCATTGTAGTGACAGAAGGGAGAGGGGGAATGCCAGTTGGTGTTCTCAGGAGAATCTGGGGATTGAGCACCAGACCATATCAATAAACACAAGTAATGGGGAAGGGGTCAGGGCACCAATGATCCCTCCCAGAGATATCAAAGGTATGGTTATGAGCATCGTAGGGGATCAGATAGAAATGGATCTCAGCTATAAGAGTCTAGGGGTATGTCTACACTACCACCCTAGTTCGAACTAGGGTGGTTAATGTAGGCATTCGAAGTTGCAAATGAAGCCTGGGATTTAAATATCCCGGGCTTCATTTGCATCTTGCCGGGCGGGCGCCATTTTTAAATCCCCTTAGGTCGAACTCTGTGCCCGCAGCTACACGCGGCACGGAGTAGGTAGTTCGAATTAGGATCTCTAATTCGAACTACCGGTACAACTCGTTCCACGAGGAACGTGTAGCCGCGGGCACGGAGTTCGACCTAAGGGGATTTAAAAATGGCGCCCGCCCGGCAAGATGCAAATGAAGCCCGGGATATTTAAATCCCGGTCTTCATTTGCAATTTCGAATGCCTACATTAACCACCCTAGTTCGAACTAGGGTGGTAGTGTAGACATACCCTAAGAGTGTGTCTCTATTTCAGCTAGGAGCAAGCTTCCCACCCACATAGATAGATTCACACTAGCTTTGCTGGACCTAAAAATAGCAACATGTACATTAGAGCACTGGCACCAATTTGTGCTAACCACCTAAGCTGAAACTTAGATGGTCTGGAGACCATGAGCTGCTGCCATGCTGCAATATCCATACAGCTATTTTTAGCACACGAGTGCAAGCTGAGCCAGCTCAGTTCTATCTACCTGGACTGGGAAGCTCGCTCCCAGCTGCAGCATAAACATACACTAGGGGTTTGGCAGCATATAAAGCATCATCCTAGGTACAGTGGAGGTGGGGAAGGTTGGTGAAGGTTGGTTGATGGATCACACATTGGCTGGAGCAAAAGCAAAATCTGGTTTTGTTTTGATTCAAGATTCTTTCATACAGCCCTGATGAATTCCACTGTGAGAGAGGAAGAATCCTGATTTTCCATAGGAAACTGATGAGTTAAATGTGACCAGTGATGTGTATCCAATTTTCTACTGCCTGGCCAAATTCTTGGCTGTGCTGTGCCAGTTTTATTGTGCTCTGCAGTACATGACTTCCATAACAGTAGCCTGCCCATTCACTTAAGGATTCTATTTCCATTCAATTTCAGACCAAGATGTGACTTACATGGGGGCTGATTGCTCCATATCTGCTAACACCTTCTTATGCATCTTTTTCTAGCCACTGTCAGAGACACAGCAGACAAGGGCTCTTATCCAGGATGGCAGTTCTAGCTATGATCTGCCTTCTTAGGGTGGTCTTTGGATGGCTTATAGCTGCTGTAGCGGGTCATATGTCACTGTTATCCATGCTTAACAACTCCAGTGCAGGGTCTATGACCAGGATGTGCTTACAACCCTGTGATCCCCAGTTACAGAATAACCCAAATGGCCATTGGCATTCAGCATAACTTTAGATAGAATGAGGGTTGAGAGAGGCACCATTGCACACAGCCCTTTCTGAGCTTCCCCACACATTTAAATGAGTGTATGTTCATGAACCATCTCTATCTCAAATTGCATATTATAGTTTAATGCAAAAAAACAAAAAAGAAAACAAAAAAAGCATGACAAATGTTATGGGAAATACAGATTATCTTTCTAATCTGGGAGGTGTAGAAAATTTACTACTGTGTTGTGGGAAATAGCTGTATCATCTTCTGCCATATGGAGCCAAATCCTAACTCAGATTTTCCTCACTCTTTAAGTAAGAGAGCAGAAGTGTTCCTTGAATAAGGACTGAGTAAGGGCCTCCAATTTGGAGTATGTAGATCAAAGGATGATTATTTTTGTATGAGAAAGTTCTGTTATGTTTAAAGTTTCTTCATAATGGAAACTTTCTTTCTTTCTTTCTTTCTTTCTTTCCTTCTTTCTTTCTTTCTTTCTTTCCACCTAAACCAGTTGCCAGTAGTGGCAATTAGACTCTGCAAAAGTAATCATTGGCTTAAAAATAGAAAGAAATAAACTTTAAAAAAATCACTGGTGAGATTCTGTTGGCAGTGATGTGACTAATGGCTCTTCATAGAGCTATTTGGAGAATACATCATAAAAGTATGGCAGCTCCTCTCTCCAGATGAAAACACAGGATGCACCGATGCCAATGCATGGCCAGCCAGAGCATTCATCTTTCCCTTCCTCTTTCTCTCTCATTTATCAGAAAAGCTTCCTTAGTGTATAATGGGCCCAATCCTACACACACTGAAGTAAATGTTAAACTCCCGTTGTCTACAAAGAAGGCAGGATCAAGTGCTATACATCTTTTTTACCTATCTGAATTGGCTCGATATCTTTTTTTGCCTAGAACATAATAGTTTCCCTCTTAGCCATGGTCTACGCTAGGACTTTATTTTGAAATAACCGCTCTTAATTCAAATTTATAAGTGTAGTGTTCACACTACAAAGCCAGTTATTTTGAAATATGGGGCTGCTTATTTTGAAATCTGTACTCCTGCTTTTCTTAGGGAATAGTGCTTATTTCAAAATAGCGTTAGTGTGGATGCTCTGGTGCTGCTATTTTGAAATAACTACTCCCCGGAATAATTTGAAGTAATTACTCCCCAGTGTTTCCTGGGGCTTTTAGTTGAGGTAGCACATCCACATTAACAGAGCCTGCCTCAGACTAATTTTGAGGCTTCCCTGTAGTGGGGACATGCTATTTCAATTTTGTAAAATCAGGAGTTATTAAGTCAAATTTAAGTTATTTCAAAATAGTTTCCTAGTGTAGACATGGCCTCAGTCTTCCACAGTGTAACTGGTACAACATGGAGGGGGAAAGAGGACAAGGTTACCTTTTATTTTTAGGAGCTGATAACACATTCCTCCAAGGTATTGGGACACCATGAGGTGTGTTCTTGCATATTACTACTTTTCCTAATTAAATTGAACGCAATAGCGAGAGCAGGTTGACACTGTTAAAGTAAATGATCCAATGCTTTAGTAATGAAGATACATCCAGAGTTAAGTTTATTGTTTTAATTTTAATCTTGAACAACATGAACACTATTGAGTAGGTTGTTTCAAAATGTCCTGCAGGGCATTTTCCTTATGAACTAGCGTACTACATATCCATTCATTTATAAGAAGTTGATTTATGGATTGAACTGGTCTATTTATATGGGAATTCATATGGAGCATTTATTAAATTTTCTTTGTTGTAGTCCATCGTTAACAGGAACCCCAGTGTGAAATGCAAGGGAAGAGGACTAAAAAGATGCTTCAATTATGCCCCATAGTTAGGCACTCAGGAAGGATGTTTTTTGGTTAAACATGAATTCTCAACTGGTAAATTTGGTTTTTTTTTTTCTTATAGACTAAACATTGTTCTCATGGGACACACCAAGAATTTTCATGAATTAGGATTTTATAAAATCTGAGAGAAATGAAATAAACTCTTAGGCTGGGGAATGACTCTTACACAGGTAAATTCTGATTGTGTAGGACACAGTGTATTTTGCCTTCTACACATACTGGCCCATGATTCACCACTACAATTTATATTGGAGTGAGTGCACTGAAATCACTGCAAAAATACTATATAATGGAGTAGTAAATCAAGCCCAACATTCCCTTCAGTATTAACCCACTATCTAATACTAGGAAGTATAGCTGGTATCGTACCTTTCTGCAGTTGTATGCAGTGTTTTGTTAGGCATTCTGGTCTCAAGATATGGGAGAGACTAATGGGGGCTTATCTAGACTACGCTAAAGTGTCAAAAGAGGATATGCAAATTCCGTGGGAGAAAAATTAGGTTCTTCCTCAAAAAATTAGGTTTATGCGGCTTTCGAAAGGGGGGGGGAGGTTGCCGAAAAAGCCATGTCCAAACTACTTTCACTTTCGAAAGCTCTGCTTTCAAAAGTGAGATCGGAAGACGATATGCAAATTCCCACAGAATTTGCATATCCTCTTTCGACACTTTAGCGCAGTCTAGATAAGCCCTATGTGAGGTAATAGCTTCGAGTGGAACAACTTCTATTGGGAGAGACAAATTTTCAAGTTATGCAGAGCTCTTCTTCAGATCTAGGAAATGTATTCAGAGGCTACATCTTTATTTCAATAAAACACCTGTAGCATAGTTGTTTGGACACTTAGTGCTCTGGCAAAGGTATATATTATGATAGTCATGTGTAGGACCCATGGATCTTGAAAGATGCATTGTGGCACTGGAGACATGTCTATGGATTTTACATCTATTGTTGCCAGTGCACTAAATGTTCCAACAACAGAGTGGATGAACCCAGACAATCACTACACTCTCTAATGAACTTTCAGAGGAAAATGATGAAAGACATTCCACAAGGCAGTCAGTTTATATCTGACCTATTCATCCTCATCCTCTGAGGAAACCTGCAAAACACCTTTCAAAGGTGAGCCTAGGAGCTTAAATGTATACCTTTGCTTGATACTAAAAATTATGGTCTTAATAAAGACACTGGGTTTACAGCTTATTACAGTGATCTATATCTCAGTTCATTTATCTTGCTGTTCTATGGCTGGAGGGTTGTTAATGTTCAACTTCACCTCGAATAATCCCTTAGTTTAGCATAAGAAATTAGAAAAATTTCTTTTCTTTTTTATTCCTCCCCTCCCACCTTATATTTAGCTTTGACTCTGAGTACCTTGCCCAGACCTGCCAAAGAGCTCTGTGTAGCTCAAAGGACTATATCTCACACCAATAGAAATTAATCCAATGAAAGATATTACAGGTACTCCTCAGCCACCTTGTCTCTCTAAAAACTGCTGAATCTGTCTTGCAGATCCTCCTTGCAATTTCCCTGTTGTCTACCTTATTGTGTATCTTATTTTGAGCTATGGTGTAGTGTAGACGCACCCTTAGTGGGGCAACAATTTGCTTTTGTACCTCAGATGCAGGAACCTTTATTCTCAAAGGGCATGTCCCTTATTTCAAAATTACAAAGTAAGTGTCACACCCAAGCCCCTTATTTCAAAATAATGGTCTTGTTACTTCGAAAAAATAACTCCTGCTTGTGAAGAGGAATAGCGTTATTTCCAAATTGTTATTCTGGGAGTTATTATTTTGAAATAACTTATTTCAAAATAATTTCCCAGTATAGACATTCCCAAAGACTTCACTCTTGAGCACTATACAATACCCTATATAGTAAAGAATGTCCTCAGAGTACACTGTACCATTCTTTACAAAATAGAAACTTCATGTATTTCTCTCTTATCAGAAAGCCTTTGGTTGAACTTCTGACTCCTTTTTACCTGATATTATAGAGGCTCCAGGCTCCGTGGGAATGCTGGAATGGATACCACCAAGTTTTAAATCCATGTTTCCAGATCTGTAGAATGCTCCAGTATTCAATCACTTACTATTTGCTTTCCTGATTTATGACACAATCAGGACCCTTGTTGGCATAACAACCTTATTATGAAAATTTGATGAATTGTTATTTTTATTATATTACTACAGGTTGAACTGCCCAAATCTGGGACTCTCTGGTCCAGCAACTGTTGCTTTTGCTAGACCAAAAAGCCTGGAGGCAGGAGCAACACAGGGGTTAGGGAGCCCTGGCAGGGCTAGATGGCATCTGGGGAGCCCTCCCCGCCCTGGCTGGGGAACCCTCGTTGTTAGCAGAGCAAGATAACTGGGGAGCCCCATCCCTGGCTGGGAAACGCCTGGCGTTACTGGAGCAGGCAATGGCTGGGAGCTTCCGCCCCAGCCAAGGAACCCTCAGCATCAGCTGGGTCATGTGACTGGGGAGTTCCTCCCCAGCTGGGGAATTCCCAGCTGCAGCTGGGCTGCTGGTGGCTGGGCAGCCCCGGCCATGAACCCCAAGAACCCTCCAGTGACAGTGGGGCCAGGGTGATCGGTCAGCCTCTGCTGAGTAATCCCCCAGGTGAAGTGGGGCTGGCGGAGATGGATGACCAGAATCCCCAGCAGCAGTGGGGCAGCCCTAGCAGTGGGGCTGGGTGGCCAGATGGCCCCTGCTGGGGAATCTCTGGTGCAGCAGGGCTGGCAGTGAGTGGCTCCCTCTGGGAACAGCCTGAGCAGAAGGGCTGGCAGTGGCCAAGTGGCCCCTGCTGGGAACCCTGGGAGACCCTGGGTCAGCAGAGTAGGGAGCCATGCTGGAGCCCATGAGTAAGGCAGCCAGCAGGGGAGCGCTGACCTCCCTGGTCCGGCAACTCCCTGGTTAGGGACAGCTCAAGTTCCAAGGGTGCCGGACCAGGAGGTCCAACTTGAATTACTTTATGGGTGAAGCAGCTTTTCTAATTTCACTATAATGCTGGGAGTTACAAATGCTCTGGGGCAAGCAATTTTAGCTACTCATTCACTAGACTATTTCCTTTGTGAACTAATAAATTTGACTTTGTTTAGAAATGAGATTATCCATATCTTTAGCAGCACTTGTGAAACTCCAAATTATTATATATAACAAGGGAACACAAATGTACACAGCTTTTTAGGAGAACAAGACCATATTTTGAATGTTATAATGAGACACCAAGACTGAGTTAAGTGCAGTACAAACTTGCAAATGCCAGAAATACTGCTTTTTGTCTGACTCCTTCTCCATTTTATAATATGTACATGAGTGGTACATTATTGATGAGATGGTAGTTGAACTGGTGTAAATCAGGCCATTTCAAAGCTAATCATTTAAAGAACATTATTTAAAGCTAAATTACACAGGTATCTTTGTATAATTACATTTTACTAGCCACATTGAAGTTATTACAGTGAATACTAATGGCATTAACAATTATTAACTACTTATTGTAAAGGATTGCCCACAAATGTTTGAAAGGAGAGAGAGAGAGAGAGAGGGAGGGAGGGAGGAAGAGAAAGAGGAAGAGGAAGAAGAAGAGGAGCAGTTTAAAGTTCACGGAATGGAATCCTAAGCTTTTACATGTGCTATTCAATGAGAGAGGCTTTCACATTAAAGTCCACATTATGGGAAAGCTTATGAAATTATAATTGATTCAAGTATATAGGCCCAGTAACATTTATTTTTCACATTACAAATGTTTCCTGTTCATATTTTTCAAATGCTACATATGGAAAGTTGTCTAACTCTTCAAGGCATAAACATTTTAATTCAAAGCTTTAAAATGATCTTTGCACAGAATTAATAGGAAGATATGGTATAGGAACCACTCCTGTTTTCTTTGTCATTTGACTTGGGGTACTAAATGAAACATCTTTTAATTGTCATGATTGTTATATAAAATATCGTTCTAAAAACAGAATGTGCCTGAGTAACTGTGTGTTGAGATAGTCTGCCCTTAAAGACAGAAGGGCCCATTTGGCATGGCTCTTTCAGGCTTTGAGAGTTCCAGTAGAATATGCAAAGACCTTAAAGGACAAAGACCAAAAGGAAGGGGTCCCAAGAAGAATCAAAGGTGGGGAGGAAGTCAGGAACTGTTTCTGTAAGGACCTGGGATCAGAAGCCTGACAGAGTAGGCATGGCTGAGTTCCACTTTTCCCAATTCAGGGATGAATTGGGAGAAGGAGATTAGTATAAAGATTGCCTTCTCCCTCAGAACAGAGGGACAAGAGAACTTAGTTAACTGAACTCAGTCCCTTACTTATGTTTATGACCAGTGTTAACAAATAAGGCAATTGGAAAAGGGGACTTTTCGTTAAAGAGATTCTGCCTGGACTTGTTTATTACCCAGCGAAAGGGAAATTTGAGAGGGAGCTCTCGCACTATGCCAAACCAAAAAACCTGGGTGTTCTTCATTACCTCAGTGTCATGACAAGCTGCTAAATAGCGAACAGTTCTACTGATTAAAATACAGCCTGTTGTCCTGAGTCTTCATTAATTCTCCAAGGCTAACAGGAGTAAAGTGTGTTTCAGAACCTTGTGAACAAGAGTAAAGTGTGCTTCAGAACCTTGTGAAAGCCTTCACATGCTTTGTGCATGCGATACAGATCTGGGGAACAAACTTGTTTGAATATGTCAAAGAAAATCCATAACTGGGACTCCAGATTTGCTGGTACTTGAAAAGTACACTTGCTCCAAATAAATCTAGGGAGGCTATTAGTTCAGTGTGAAACATGTAAGTTTACACATACAAATTTATGTCTATTGCTTTTCAGAATAGAATCAAACTCTAAATCACCATTGGAGGAAAGCAAACCTATTCAGGAATAGCTTATGTGTATGTACTTATTAAATGGAAGATGTACTTGAAGTCAATGAAATGTTAAGTGCATGTTTAAATTGAAACACATGCTAAAGTTTTTTCCTGAAGTAGGTCCTAAATGAATAGTTTGGGGATTGATTTCTTTACATTTGATTTCCCTAATCCCTTTGCAATTTCTCATCTTTCATCATAGCATTATACATCAGTCAGGGTATCATGGTTTCCTCTTTCTGTGAAAAATGCCCTAGATTTAAATTGTAACAAGTTTCAACCAGAAAAAAAAAAACCCACAGTATGTGAAGACAATGCTGGAAGCTGATAAGCACATTTTAACTAACGCCTCTTTGAAATCAAGATAATTATACCTGAGAGGGGTAATTCTATGTAATCCTTCCCCCTACATAATAAATATTGTTCAAATGAATAAGGTGATGTGTTTAAAGATCCAAAGCAAGATTAATGCATTTTTGCATCTTTCTGCATTCTAGTCCAATGGACTTAGTTCATATCTAAGGCTACCTCTGCACTTGGAGCTATACTTGTGCTTCTCAGCTCACTCAGGCTACATCTAGACTGCAGAGTTAAAGTTTGCGATACACAAATTACGTATCTTTTTCCAATTTTCTTTTGAAAGTCACTTTTCCAAAATTGGGCATGTCTACACGGTGCCAAATTTCAGAAAATCCTGCTCTTTCAACACATACCTTATGCCTCATTGAATGAGGTTTACAGGGATGGCGAAAGTGCACAGCCGCTTTTTTGAAATTTTTTTCAGAAAAGTGGATGAGTTCCTTGGGCATGGCATTGCTTTTCCTGGATACCGCCTGTATTTTGGAAAAGCGCTGCAGTCTAGATGGAGCCATACTCGTGCTAGCTCTTGTTGAGCTTGCCCACTAAAAATGGAGAATAGAATAGCTAAAATAGTTTTCCGCCCCACTCTGAAGGTGGACATTAAGGTGGGTTTTTTTTGGAACCTCTCAGAATACATTCCACACAGTTTGAACATTCTGATCTAGGGATACCGGTGCATTTAGAGAGTTACACTTTACAAATACTGCGCCTGTGTGATTACAAAAGGCAGGTTTTGGCCCAGACTCTTTGAAATTATTTATAGAACAAAATGAAGAGACACTTGAAATCAATAGAAAATAAATGGTTACTTTCTGTAACTGTAGCTCTTTGAGAAGTCATGCAGATATGTATTCCATTTAGGTATGTGTGCACCCTACATAGTCAAAGCCATTTCATCAGCAGTCTTAATAGAGGAAAATATCATAGGGGTAGCCTTGTTAGTCTAAATCTGCAAAAACGACGAGGAGTCCTGTGGCACCTTATAGACTAACAGATTTATTGGAGCATAAGCTTTCGTGGGCAAAGACCCACTTCGTCAGATACATCTGACGAAGTGGGTCTTTGCCCACGAAAGCTTATGCTCCAATAAATCTGTTAGTCTATAAGGTGCCACAGGACTCCTTGTTGCTTTTAATAGAGGAAGTTATCCATTTAGAGATTATCTATGAAGAGACTGCTTGACCTGTTGTATGATCTGCATATGACACAAACAAGCAAGGTGAAGAACAAAACAGTGAAGTCACGTCCAGATAGAAGGCCAGAAATTGTCTCACATCAAATGTGTGGAGTCATTGCTCCCCCAGAGATGAATATGATTTAGGAAAAAAAACACAGTTAAATATACCAACTGGTTCAAATGAAACCAAGAAAACACATTAGATGAAAAATGTGGGAGTGGTCCTAAAGACTCTTTTTCTTTAGACAACTATGTATAAGAAGGTTCTGCCAGACGAGTGCATCCATACACTCTTCTTGTCGATGTTATCACTGCTTAGACTTCAGCTTTTCTGACTCAAAAGTGGAAAGAGACAAAATGCTAGGAGCTGTACAGAGAAATAGCTCTCTGAACCCTGGTCTATATTATGAGAGTTATTTCAAAATACTTCTCCCTCCCTTTATTTCAAAATAATAAGTGACTGTCAACACTACCAAGCCCATTATTTCAAAATAATGGGATGGTTATTTTGAAATCTGTAATTCTGCTTTCCTCAGGGAATAAGCTTATTTCAAAATAGGTATTTCAGGAGTTATTATTTTGAATTTAGTTATTTCAAAATAATTTCCTAGTGTAGACATGCCCTGACTGAAGAAGAAGATAAAGACCCCCTTTTAAGAATCTTTCAATCATGACATTGCAGAAGATTCATCTTCCCTGAATGGGCAGATGAAATGATGGTATCGCTGCCAGATGCATTTTCAATAAATTAATGGCAAGTCCTCATGACTGAAGATGCAGCAGGTTTTCCAAGATATCCTAGGCAGAAGCTTCCGTTGGTTGAATTCTGTGGGCCAATGAACACACTGCAAATTGTTTCCATTTTGATAAAAAAGCTATTCTAATAGAGGACTTTATCCGTTGAATAGTACCTACTGAACCTCTCAGAGAATGACAGAGGCCCAGGACACTTTGAGTTTAGAGGCCCCAGCCCAGGCCCAGCCCCAGGTCCCCAACGCATTTAACTTCTCATCCACAGGGTCATACTAAAGCCAAAAGAATATATGAAAATATATGAAAATGTATTAACAATTAAGTCATTATACCTATAGCAAGTATCTAAAAAAAGTAAATTTAATTGTGAGTTTCCATTTCAAGAAGAACTCTTCATTTTAGGAATGCTTGCCTGGCTTTGTTATGTGCAAACTTGTTTATAATTGAAGAAAACTCTAATTTACATGCAACATCACTGTTAACGTTAAGCATTGTGAGCCCATTCAAACTCCTGTCCCGTTGTAGAATGCTGACAATTCTTTACCTGTTTTAACACATTGAATGTGCATTCACCTGAAGCCACTGATACATAACATAATTGTGATATTAGGAAATACAGTTGACAGGACAAGATTGAGTATTTCTTGAAGCAGTTCGTTTGTCTTGCAGTCCGATTTAAAGTTGGTGGAATGCATATGTTTCGGGAAGATGATCTCATCACAGAGAGCTCTTGAAATTTCATTGTACCTTTGTTAAAACTGTTTAGCTTCTGAATATAGATCTTACCACTTAGTTTTCTGACTCGATAGTGCCTTTCCGCATTAGATTGAGATGCTAGGTTGCGACTGGTGGAAAATTCAGATGAAATGTCAATACTCTGTGGTACTGATTTGTACTCAGAAAGGATTGTGTCCCATTGATCACAAATTTTTTTAATATCTTTAAGAAGTCATTCAGTGTTATCCCTCTCAACATCTAATGTAGCATTGCATGCTTCAATTACAAGATTAATTTTGTGTGTGATTGCTTCCTTGCATGATTCAGCACAATCAACACTGATAAGATTTAGTATGTGGTTGCCACAACTGGAGAAAATACAGTTTGGAGTTTGCTCAAGAAGGACTGCTTGTATGCCATTGTACTTCCCAGCCATATTGGATCCATTGTCATAGGGTTGGCCAATGCAGACTTGAAAATTTAATTTGAAGCCTTCCAGAATTTCTAATAGATGAGCAGCAATTTCTTTTCCAGTTTTTTCTGGAAATTATCTAACAAAATGAATCGTTCTTTAATTAAATCCTTTGAACTTCCTGCAATTTTAACATATTGGACAACCAAGGTCATCTGTTCTTTATGAGAACAGTCCAGAGTTGCATCAATAACAATTGAAAAGTACTTCACATGTTGTATCTCTTCAACAATTGTTGTTTGCACAAATGTTCCACACAGCTCAATAAATGTGTTTTGTATTCTGGTAGACAGATAATGGACTTGCATGAGTTTTCTGCTCTCTTGTGATTCACGAACATGCTTAACATGGCCTGATAAAAGTGGGTCATACTTGCTAAGTTCAAGTATACCAAGAAAGTTTCTGTTTACAGGGTCATTGATATGTTGACTGGAACCAAACAAAGCCAATCCCCATTCAGAAAGAAAAAGAATGACATTCAATATGCACTTAAGCAGTTTTTTCTAGTTATCAGTTTCTGTGTTTATTTCACTCAGGAGTAAGTTTTCAATTGAACTGTCAGCTAGTGCTGCTCTACTATCTGATTTCCATGTAACATAGTTATCTTTATACCATCCTGAAGTTTCATGTGCAAGTATTCAGTCTTTCAACTTCCTCCAACCTCTACTGATGCTCCAACCGGATGGATCAGACAGTACTGGTGCATTTGAAGTATTACTGTTAAAAAAGAAACAGCGTGCACAATACAGAGCCTGCTTTTCCATGCTCCAGCAGAGCCAGTCTCTCGTGTAGATCTCTCCATTTGGAAGAGTTTTTGTCAGTAGATGAGTGGGAAATGCCTGATTTTCATAGTCATTAGAATCCTAGAATTGGAAGGGACCTCAAAAAGGTCATCAGGTCCAGTCCCAGGACCAATCACAGCAGGACCAGGATGGCAGGACCAAGCAGTGTCAAAAAATGAGGTTTACATGATCTTTCAGAAAAGGCTTTTCTTTTTGAAAGAACCACATCTAGAATGTGATTTCACTTTAGAAATAGTGTTTTTCGGAAAAATTTCATGATGCAATTATGCAAATGAAGCGTGGGAAATTCAAATCCCGGCTTCATTTGCAATTTTGATACGTCTAATTTACATCCCTCTTTTGAAAGAGGGATGTAGTTGAAGATGTACCCTTACTGAAATAGTTTTTCCTAATATCCAACCTAGATCTTGCAACTTGAAGACCATTGCTCCTTGTTCTGTCATCTATCACCACTGAGTATGCAATGCTCCAGATATGTCCTCACCATGCACATCCCTATGTGGAATATACAGCTGCATTTACTTGCAGGAGAAGAAGAGATGTTACACAGTTTAGTGACTCATTGCAGCCTCATAGGTGTTACTCAAATGACTATAAACAAAATTACTTTGGCCTAATCTATGTTTACTGTCCATGCTGAGAGAAATACAACAAGAAGCATCAGTGACATCTTTTCAGTTTTAATGTGCTAAAGTGTTGGTAACATGGAACTTTTTTTAAAAAAATGTCCAAAATGGCTTTTCTATCAGCTGCTTTTCTAAGTACTGCTGAGTGTCTGTGTCTTTAAAATGTAACTAAGGGGCACATATTATCGATTCTCCTGTACCCTGCAGTAGCTGGCAGTGATCCTATTACATAAATTATGTTGCTCTGAAGCACTCAGTACCCATTGTTATGTCTTGGCTCTACTACACTACATCATAGCTTACTATAAGTTACTTTATTTGGACTGCTGCTCTATTTTTACAGAATTGGGCAGGAAAACTAAGTATTAAATAATGTTGTGGTACAGGTAATAAAGAAGCAAAGCCAACAACTTCACTGGAATAGAATATCTGACCTGGCCTCAGAAAATACTAGCAACTTCTGCAGCTCTATCTGTCCAGTATCATCACAGACACATTCATTGTCAGGGCATTGTGACCCATGTCTTAAGACAGCAGACCTTTTCCTGAGTGCTACATTGAATTATGCTATTATACAACATTACTCCATTCTGATGTCACTGAGGGCATGACTACACTAGGAAATTATTTCAAAATAATTAAAATTGACATATAACTCCCAATTTAACAAAATTGAAATATCGGGTCCCCGCTACGGGGGAGCATTTAAATAGCTCGGAATTATTTTGAAATAGTGTGTCCTCCCTGATTGTAGCCTGCATTGGGCTTAGAGCCTCCGGAAGCACTCTGGGGAGGGCACTAGGAGGGTGTAGGCTTCCTATGGCTGCTTGGTCAGGCAAGCTGTGATGCATGCTTACAGGGCTCCTCTCTATGGCCACATCTCACACGCCACTCCTCCACTACCCCCCCTCCTCGTGGGACACAAAATGGATGCAGCGTGCTCTGGTTGCCCTTGCGGACACCACACCAGTAATAGCATGGAGCCAGAGCTGCTGCAAAGCAATGCTAGGCTCACAGGTCTCATGCTGTGCCTCATGGCACAGTTCATTCACACTGCCCACATGCTGCTCCAGCAGGACAAGGACCAGCCTTGACTGCAGGCCCTGCTTACCCAGGTCCTGTCACTCCTGCTGCTGTACATGCCCCTCAGTCCCCTGGACACTACAGAATGCTACTTCTTATGGTGGGAGACCAGTTTGGACTGGTGGGACTGAATCGTCCTGCAGCTATGGGATGACTAGCAGTGGCTGCAGAACTTTTGCATGTGAAAGGCCACCTTGCTCAAGCTCTGTGACTGGCTTACCCCTGCCCTCAGGCAACAGGACACCCTCATGCAATCTGCCATCCCGGTGCAGAACTGCATCACCAACTCACCATGTCAGACAGCTACTACTCCATCAGGAACCAGTTCAGCATGGGGAAATCCACAGTCAGGACTGTGCTCCTGCAGGTAGTCAAGTCCATCAACTAGATGCTGCTAATACAGAGGGTTATCACTCTGGGCAATGCAGACAGCATCCTTTATAGCTTTGCTGCTATGGGCTTCCCCAACTGCAAGAGGGTGAGGGGAAGGCCATGGATGGCATGCACATCCCCATTCTGGCCCCCAACCACTGTGCCTCGGACAACATAAACAGTATTGGGTACTGCTCCATTGTGCTGTAAGCCCTCGTGGATCACAAGGGACACTTCACTGACATCAGCATAGGCTGGCTGGTGAAAGTGCCTGACATCTGCATCTTCTGGAATTCCTTCCTGTTCCGAAAGATGCATGCCAGTACTTTTTTCCCCTACTACACCATCAGAGTAAGGGAGGTGATCATGCCCATTGTCATCCTGGGCAACGCAGCCTATCCCTTGCTTCCCTGGTTCATGAAGCCCTACATGGGCAGCCTGGACACGCCCCCCCCCCCCACCCCAAGAAGCACTTCAACACCAGGCTGAACAGGTGCTGCATGGTACTTGAATGTGGATTTGGCTGTTTAAAGGGGAGGTTCAGGAGTCTACCCATGAGCACAACATCCCTTTCACGGTGGCAGCTTGCTGTGTGCTCCACAACCTTTGCAAAAGCAAGGGGGAGACTTTTCTACCAGGGGAGGGGCGGCTGAATAGCTTTGCAAGGGCATTCGAGCAGCCGGACACCAGTGCCATTAGGAGAGCATATCAAGGGGCTATGCTCATCAGGGTGGTCTTGAGGGAGAGTTTCATCCAAAGCCAGTTGTGAGACTCTCCCCTAGGCCTCTCCACAGTGAGGCCATCCATCCCTCTGTGTGCTTTCCTCCCTCACCCTTCCTTCCCCCTGCCCTCCTTTCCCAACATTCTCTCTCCTCTGCAGAGCAAATAATAAAGCCTTCTTTTCTGAAACAACAGGATTGTTTATTGGGGGGTGTACAACAGGGGAGGGACTGGGTAAAGAACCTGGAATAGGGGAGAAGGGAGGAGAGGGGAGGGGAGCTCAGGGATGGGGCTGGGAGCGGCACCTGCCTCCGGTTGGTCGGGAGGCTTTGGATGCCCGAGAGGTCTCACCACCATGTGTTCTGGGATAATGGCAGCCCCTGCAGGGGCTAGGAAGGGAAGCCATTGGGGGGGGGGAAGTGGCTGGTGGCCCACTCCATGCATGAGGCCATGTGCTCCATCACTGAAGTGAGGGAGGAGCACATGGCCTCCTACTAGCATGCTAGCTGGTTCCCGGCAGCCTTGCACTGTTCCTGGTCAGTCTGGCACTCCTCCTGGTTGGCAGCCTGCTGCTGGTACTCCTACTTGAGCATCCAGATGAGGGGCTGCAGGCAGGTCCTTGCGGTTCTCTTCCACCTGCAGATCACATGGAGTTGTGCAGATGGCATGGGAAGTAGGGGATGTGCCAAGCTCACAGCTGGCCTAACTGCAAAGAAAGATTACAAGGGTAGTCATCCCAGGATACACTGTGTATGAAGCCTAGCCCTAATCTCTGAGCCAACATCAAAGGTCTTGGTTCAGATGATGGTGATGTACTTTGAGCAAGGCCATATGTTACCTAGACAGTGGCTACTTTCTAGCGGGGCATTAACATCCCAGGAGAGTATCACAGCACCTGCAGCCAGAGGACAAACATGCATGGAAGGTGTCAGCCAGACCAGGAGCCTGCAGGGGGTGTCAGCCGGTGGTCAGGGCAGTGAGTGGTGTGTGTGAGCTATACACCCGAGACTTTAACTGCTAGGAGTGGGGTCCCTTAGCAGTGGGCAACCTGGAGGAGGTTGACGGGTGCCCCAAAGAGTTTAACGTCCGTGTCTTTACTGCTAGGATCGGGATCCTTTGCAGTGGGCAGCCAACAGGCTGACAGACGCCCCAGAGTTTAACAGGGAGAGCTTTACACCTCAGACTTTGACTGCTAGGACACAAAGTCCCGTCGCAGTGGGCAGCCTGGGGAGGCTGAGAGGTGCCCCAACGGATCTGTCCCCTGGAAGCGACACGATCCAATGCTCAAGCTCTCCCTATATCTGTCCCTTATGACCAGCTGGAGTTCTTTTGTTTGTGTTCGGTTCGGGTACAGCAGCACGGGTTCAAGTCAGAAACTCAAACCACACTTGCTTATTTGTAGGAGAAAGAAAAGAAAGAAGAAAGAAAACTTGGTTCAATATATATATTTAAACTTATAAAGTGAATGAGGGCACAATCTTATTTTTCTTGTTTACAATAGAAGTGAAACAGGTTGATTAGAGAAACTTATAATAGAGTAACTAAATTAAAGTGTACACATAAGAAACACATTGCAGGTATAATTCTCACCCCTGCGTTCCAGACTTGGCGTGGCCAGCGTCTTTCTCTCAATCCCTCGGGAAGAAGTAGGGCGAGGCTGGGCGTCCCACAGACCTCGGGAGACAACATATACCTGCCAGCAGGTATAGATTGGAGCTCAAATGGGGTGGGCTACTAAACCCCTCTTTATACCCCTTGGGTCACGTAGGCTTCTTCCTGGTCTCAAGTGGCCAATTAGGGAAAATGGCTTTGAATGCCAAGTTTCCCATGGAAGGGTGCAAAGCATAATTCACACCTGGGAAACTGCAGACAATGGGCACTCTAGTATGTGATGGGCGAAGAGTCCTCTCCTGGGACAGTGTAGGCGTGTCAATTACTGGTGCCTAGCCATCAGGGCAGCAGGAGGGGGGCCCCTCCGGTTATCAGCTAGCCCATTTACTGTCTGGTTTCTGTTTATTAGAGTCAGAGACAAGCAGCACCCCTGCGTTCCCAGGGCATCAAAGGCTGACTGCCTTTCTCTTGCTCTCTGGGGGGGGGAAAAACAAGATGGGGTTCATGTCTGGCTACAAGGGGGGAGGGAGGGATAGGGTGGATATGCTTCCTACTATATCCTGCACATGCTGGGTCTGGCACTAGCAGCATCCTGCAGAGAAAGAGCTTCTATCCCTGCCCGCTAGAGAAGGGTGTGTGTGTGTTGGGGCAGGTGTGTGTGAGTGGCAGACACTGCCTGCCAGAGAGAGTACTATGGGTTCCCCTCCACTTCCTCTCCCCAACAGGTTCTCATGTCGCGAATTGGTCTCCTCCGCATCACTGAGCAGATACTGTCCGAGTGAGGGCATGAGCCTGTGCCATGTGCGGTACTGCTGTGTGGTTCCATGACTTCAGACTCCTCAATAGTGGCTTGTTGGGGGAAGGTGTCCTATGGAGGCTGGAGCAAGGCAGATGTCCCACTGAGGCCGGAGTAAGTCAGGCCTCTTCAGGAACTTTGTGAGAAGGAGTGAGGGGTTTCTATGTGAGAGCACCATGGGCCTGAGTGCTCTGGACTGGGGCTCCATTTGCACAGGTTGTTGTGCAGCCCCAGGCTGAGTAGGGGGCTGTCCTCATGTGTAGATAAGGAAAGTTATAGAACTCATGCCAAGTGCCTTCTCTGGGTTCATCTGACACCTAGGAGACATCCTGGGAATGTGGGACTGGCTCCAGGGTGAAGAGCAGGTCTTGGCTGGAAGGCATGGTTGCCTGGCTGGCCTCCTTCTCCTTCTCTTTATCCACAACCCCACTGTCCTGGAGGCTGATGCCAGGTGTGTCCTGGCTGTACTCAACAATAATGGGGGGGTTACCGACACCCCCCCCCCGTATGCCTTCCAGATGATTGAAGTAGTGGCAGGTGTCTAGTGAAACCCGGAGCATCCACCCTGCTCCCTGGCCTTGTGGTAGGCAGGCTGGCGGTGATCTGGCTGTAGATGTCTGCATTTCACTTTCTGGTTGGAGATCCTGGAGTTTGGTCTCCTCCCACCAGACCTTGATGAGGTCCAGGATCTCTGCACCAGTCCAGGCCGGAGCTCTCCTGCATCCCTGGCCAGTGGCATCCAAAGGAGCAGCAGGAGTGCTGGCATCTGTGGGAGGGTCTGAGGAAGCACTGGGGTCAGTCATGGTTCCTTTGCTTCCTGCTGTGTTTCATGGGGCTTTCACGGTTTGCCATCTCATGGTGCCTGGAGTTTAAGCTCCGCAGGAGAAGGGGAGATGCCAGGTATGGCCAGAGCAGTCAGAACTGCATCTGAGAGGCCTCTGGAGGCCAAATTAGCAGCAGAGGAGCATCCACACTAACACTATTTTGAAATAACTATTTTGAAATTAGTGTTATTCCCTGGGGAAAGCAGGAGCACAGATTTTTAAATAACCAGCCCCTTATCATATATATAGTAGCCCAATGTCTGAGAGTCTGTAACACTGAAATGCTGGCTGTTCCCTCTGGGCGGCACTGTTTCCTGAAATGCTGGCTGTTCCCTCTTGGCGGCGCTGTTGCTGAAATGCTGGCTGTTCCCTCTGGGTGGCCTGTGCTGCATGGGGAGTGCGGGGCCCAAATGGCCTTATCCACTTGCTCCCCTGCGGCGGCCCGGCTGAGCGGCGCAGAAGTCAGCCAAGTGCCACAGAGGGAAGGGAAAGGGGGCGGGACAGAGACGTGCGGTGTGACAGCTGCTCCAGGCCCCACCCCCTGGCCGTGAACATCACTGCCCCACCCCCCTTCGCCTCCCACCATGGCACTCGGCTGACTTCTGCGCTGCTCAGCCAGGCCGCCATGTGGGAGCAAGTGGCGCAAGCGACCATTTGGGCTCCGTGCCCCCCATGCAGCACAGGGAGTGCGGAGTCCAAATGGCCATTTGGGCTTTGCAGTCCCCTGAGTGAGAGGCAGGAGGGGGAGGAGAAGAGAAAGAGAGAGACAGAGAGAGGCAGGAGGCGGAGGAGAGCTGGGGAGGGGGGAGGAGGCAGTAGGAGGAGGAGAGAGAGAGAGAGAGAGAGAGATGGAGCGAGAGACCGGAGGCTCAGGAGAGAAGACCGGCATGGAGGAGAGACCTGAAAATCCTGTCTTATGACGGGCTAATTGGCTAGTTTTGAAATAACAGGCTTGGTAGTGTGGACGCTCTGCTTATTATTTTGACCTAAGGGGGGGGGGTATTTCAAAATAACTCCCTAGTGTAGACCAGGGTTGAGAGGGTGACTTTCAGTGGTACCCTTAAGACAAAGGTATATTTTTAAAAATGTATATAAAGTTTGAGTAAAAACACAGATATTCATACTTGGAAATGCCATGTGGAAGAAGTAATTGAAAGAACAGCAGTTTGGCTGGAGAATTTGAACATACAACTGCAGGACTGTAAACTTGCAACTGAATTTGATGTTAATCTCTATTTGTTCAGTGTTAACCATGCACTTTGTAAGTAGACGAGGCAAGGCTTTCCTGAGTTGTTTCTCTCCTGATGAAGAATTAACTTACTCTAGAAATCCCAAATGCTCCCTCCCTGGAGAGTATCAGATGGATTGGTCAGTGACAGATCCTACTGTGGGTGCTCAAATATTGGGCACAGAACCTGAATTAGCTATGTAAACAGAATTTCACAACTCAAAAGGTATGGAAAATAGAGAACTGGCATATCCTTCCTCTGTTCTTAGCGGGGAGAATAGAAGTAGGAAAAATGAATGTCTGTCCAAGATTGACTTATCTCATTAACCTATTGCCTTTCAAGGTCTCTCCCTTGCTCTCTCCATGAATAAATAGGCTTATTGTGCAATTTTTATGGGATAATAAACAGCCTCACTTGTCACATAGGACCTTTAAAAAATTGTGGGCAACTGGAGGTGGCACGGGGTTCCCAGATTTGTATCTATGGTACCTAGCATTAAAAATGCATCCTGTTGTAAGGTGACTGCTCTCCAGTGGGTCTGTGTACATACTGACTTGGCATGAGACTGGAAAAAGCTGAGCTATGCCGTTTGGTTCCCTTTCCTCTTGTATATACCTTAAAAGCCTGCCCAAATGCTTCAAAATATCCAATTAAGATGATTACAGCATCCAGTCTTCCTAATTCTTTTATTGTACTACTATAGAATAACTTGTACCTCAGGATCAAAGCCAACTCCATGCTTAAGAACAATTTAGGAAGAAGAAAAAAAGGGATAACAATGTAACATATCAGCTAAGCTGTCACATTTCTTTCTGTAGTCCTATAGAACCTACTGGGGACACTTTTGGGAGAGGGGGAGCCTATACAGGAAGGATGGGCTCCACCTAAACCAGGGTGGAACCAGACTGCTGGCACTAAACATTAAAAAGGCTGTAAAGCAGTTTTTAAACTAAGAGATGGGGGAAAGCCGATTGGTGCGGAGATGCACGTAAATCGGAGGGAGACTTCTCTTAGAGGAGAATCCATTGATAGAGATTCTCTAAGCTGTAGTCAGAAAGAGAGGAGGGGAGAGGGCAAACCATGGACCAGAGCAGACAAACAACCGCATACAAAGGAATCCAATGCACCAGGGAAGGGCAGACAAATAAGCAGTGGCAAATTTTTAAAGTGCTTCTACACAAATGCTAGGAGTCTGACTAATAAGTTGGGTGAACTGGAGTACCTAGAATTAAATGACGAGATTGACATAATAGGCATCACTGAAACCTGGTGGAAT
This sequence comes from Pelochelys cantorii, assembly GCA_032595735.1. Taxonomy (NCBI): domain Eukaryota; kingdom Metazoa; phylum Chordata; order Testudines; family Trionychidae; genus Pelochelys; species Pelochelys cantorii. The sequence goes on along the minus strand of CM064326.1, from coordinate 69,618,266 downwards.
GAGGAAAATCTGTGGGACACAATCATACCGGGATATAAAATATATCGAAAGGATAGAGCAGGCCAGGTGGGTGGTGGAGTGGCACTGTATGTGAAAGATAATGTAGAATCAAATGAAATAAAAATATTAAGTGAATCAACATGTTCAATAGACTCGCTAGGGATAGTAATTACATGCTCCAATAATAAGAAATTAGCAGTAGGGATATATTACCGACCACCTGACCAGGACAGTGATACTGACATTGAAATGCTGAGGAAGATTAGAGAGGCTACCAAAATAAAGAATTCTATAATAATGGGGGATTTTAATTATCCCCATATTGACTGGGTACGTGTCACCTCAGGAAGAGAAGCAGAGATAAAATTTCTCAATGGCCTAAATGACTGCTTCTTGGAGCAGCTGGTGCAGGAACCCACAAGGGGAGAGGCAATTCTCGATTTAGTCCTGAGTGGAGTGCAGGATCAGGTCCAGGAAATAACCGTTACAGGACCGCTTGGGAATAGTGACCATAATATAATAACATTCAACATTCCTGTGGTGGGTAGAACACCTCAGCAGTCCAGCACCCTGGCATTTAATTTCAAAAAGGGGAATTACACAAAAATGAGGAGGCTAGTTAAACAGAAATTAAAAGGCACAGTGACTAGAGCCAAATCCCTGCAAACTGCATGGAAACTTTTTAAAGACATCATAATAGAGGCCCAACTTAAAAGTATACCCCAAATTAAAAAACATAGCAAGAGACCTAAAAAAGTGTCACTGTGGCTTAACCACCATGTAAAAGAAGCAGTGAGGGACAAAAAGGCATCTTTTAAGAAGTGGAAGCCCAATCCTAGTGAGATAAATAGAAAGGAACATAAACACTGTCAAATCAAGTGTAAAAATGTAATAAGAAAAGCAAAAAAAGATTTTGAGGAACAGCTAGCCAAAAACTCAAAAAGAAACAACAAAATGTTTTTTAAGTACATTAGAAGCAGGAAGCCTGCTAAAAAACCTGTGGGTCCCCTAGACGATCGAACTATAAAAGGCGCAATCAAGGACGATAAAGCCATTGCGGAGAAACTAAATGATTTCTTTGCTTCAGTCTTCACGGGAGATTCCCAAATCTGCACCGTCCTTTGTGGGTGATGAATCTGAGGAACTGTCCCGGATTGAAGTGTCATTAGAGGAGGTTTTGGAACAAATAGAAAAACTTAATGTTAACAAATCTCTGGGACCGGATGGCATTCATCCAAAGGTTCTAAAAGAACTCAAATGGGAAATTGCTGAACAATTATCTGTGGTTTGTAACCTATCCCTTAAATCGGCTTCTGTACCTAATGACTGGAAGGTAGCCAACGTGACACCAATATTTAAAAAGGGTTCTAGAGGCGATCCGGGCAATTACAGACCGGTAAGTCTAACTTCAGTACCGGGCAAATTAGTCGAAACAATAGTAAAGAATAAAATTCTGAAGCATGTAGAAGAACATAATTTGTTGGACAAAAGTCAACATGGTTTCTGTAAAGAGAAATCCTGTCTTACTAATCTATTAGAGTTCTTTGAAGGGGTTAACAAACATGCGGACAAGGGGGATCCAGTAGATATAGTATACTTAGATTTTCAGAAAGCCTTTGACAAGGTCCCTCACCAAAGGTTCTTGTGTAAATTACATGGCCATGGGATAAGAGGGAAGGTCCTTTCTTGGACTGAGAACTGGTTAAAAGACAGGAAACAAAGGGTAGGAATAAATGGTAAATTTTCAGAATGGAGAGGGGTAACTAGTGGTGTCCCCCAAGGGTCGGTCCTAGGACCAATCCTGTTCAACTTATTCATAAATGATCTGGAGAAAGGGGTAAGCAGTGAAGTGGTAAAGTTTGCAGATGATACCAAACTGTTTAGGATAGTCAAGACAGAAGCAGACTGTGAGGGACTCCAAGAAGATCTCACCAAACTGAGTGATTGGGCAACAAAATGGCAAATGAAATTTCATGTGGATAAGTGTAAAGTAATGCACATCGGGAAAAATAACCCCAACTACACGTACAGTATGATGGGGGCTAATTTGGCTACGACAAATCAGGAAAGAGATCTTGGAGTTATCGTGGACAGTTCTCTGAAAACTTCCACACAGTGTGCAGCGGCAGTCAAAAAGGCAAATAGGAGGCTCGGAATTATTAAGAAAGGGATAGAAAATAAGACCCAGAATATCTTACTGCCCCTGTATAAAACTATGGTACGCCCACATCTAGAATACTGTGTACAGATGTGGTCTCCTCACCTCAAAAAAGATATTTTGGCCTTGGAAAGGGTTCAGAAAAGGGCAACTAAAATGATTAGGGGTTTGGAACGGGTCCCATATGAGGAGAGGTTGGAGTGACTGGGACTTTTCAGTTTAGAAAAGAGGAGACTGAGGGGGGATATGATAGAGGTATATAAAATCATGAGTGGTGTGGAGAGGGCCAATAGAGAAAAGTTATTTATTAGTTCCCTAAATAGAAGAACAAGAGGACACCAAATGAAATTAATGGGTAGCAGGTTTAAAACTAATAAAAGAAAGTTCTTCTTCACACAGCGTGTAGTCAGCCTGTGGAACTCCTTGCCAGAGGAGGCTGTGAAGGCTAGGACTATAATAGAGTTTAAAGAGAAGCTAGATAATTTCATGGAATTATCCATAAAAGGTTATTAGCCAGGGGATAAAATGGTGTTCTTGGCCTCTGTTTGTCAGAGGCTGGAGAGGGATGGCAGGAGACAAATCGCTTGATCATTGTCTTCGGTCCACCCTCTCTGAGGCACCTGGTGCTGGCCACTGTCGGCAGACAGGATACTGGGCTAGATGGACCTTTGGTCTGACCCAGTACGGCCATTCTTATGTTCTTATGTTCTTACAGACTAAGAAAAATAGATGCACCATCATGAGCTTTCATGGGCAAAATCTACTTCATCAGGTGATGAGCTGGAGAGGAAAAATAAAAACCCAATATTTTATAACATAAAAAAAGGGAGGAGGGCAGAAAGATACCTGTCAATTGTAGGACCTGTGCTAATGAAGCTAATTAAGTGGGCTGGAAGTGTCCCATACTTAGCTTTTGATGTAAAAATGAGGTGTTAAATGCAGGGAAGACTGGCTTTATAACGTGACATCCAATCCATTTCATGTCTTTGTTCAAGCCCAGGGAAACAGTGTTGAATTCGCAGATGAATGTCCGTTCCTCTCTCTCTGTCTCTGTAAATGGCTGGTGAAATTCCTTTGTAGAAGAATGGCACTTTTAAATCCATGATTGAGTGACCAGGTTAAAACACGTTTCTATGTGTTATCACAGGTTTCTATGTGTTACCATTTGTGATGTATGATTTGTGTTCACTTATCATTTGTCGTAAAGACTGTTCAGTTTGGCCAATATACATGGCAAAGGGGCATTGCTGGCACTTGATGGTATATATCACACTAGGGGATGTGCAGTTGTTTGAGTCCCTGATGCTATGGCTTATGTGGTTAGGTCCTGTAATGGTGTTGTTTGTATAGATGTGTGAACAGAGTTGACAACAGGGTTTGCTGCTCCTGAGTGAGTATATCTGAGGAGTGATATGTGGCTGCTGGACAGTATTTGCTTCAAGTTAGGGGATAGGTGATGATTGTCCTGTCTCCCAAGGCCTGGGAGAGTGAGGGATTGTTTTCCAGGATAGGTTGTAGATGGTCAGTGATGCACTAATGGTGCTGTGATATTTTCCTTGTTGGGTCTGTCTTGAAGAAACAGATTCCTGCGTACTCGTCTGCCTCTGTCAGTCTGTTTCTTCACTTCCCCAGGTGGGTATTTAAGTTTTAAGAATTCCTGATAAAGATCTTGTAGTTGTTTGTCTCTGTCTGTGGGATACACTGCTACCCCTGTAAGACATTTCTTTCTATCAGTGGTTTTACTCGACGCTTCATCCAAGGCTAGGAGATAGTTGTGTTGTTTCTATTCTCTCTAGGGGCATGTCTAAACTACATTCCTCTTTCGAAAGAGGAATGTAAATCAAAAGTGCAAATGAAGCGTGGATTTAAATATCCCATGCTTCATTTGCATAATCAAGTCTGAGTTCTTTTTCGAAAAAGGGTTTTTCGAAAGTGAAAGCGCAGTCTAGACAGGGTTCTTTAACTCCCCCCCTTTTTGAAAGAACCCGTACTCCTCATTTTTTCTCGTGATCCCTCCCCTGTCACCCACTTTCAGAGAAACAGAGGTTAGGGATACCATTCCTACCCATCCTGGCTAATAGCCATTGATGGACCTAACCTCCATGAATCTATCTAGCTCTTTTTTGAACCCTGTTAAAGTTCTAGCCTTCACCACATCCTCTAGCAAGGAGTTCCACAGGTTGACTGTGCACTGAGTGAAGAAAAACTTTCTTTTGTTTGTTTTAAACCTGCTGACTATTAATTTCATTTGGTGATCCCTAGTTCTTATATTGTGGGAATAAGTAAATAACTTTTCCTTGTTAACTTTTTCCATACCAGTCATGATTTTATAGACCTCTATCATATCCCCCCTTAGTCTCCTCTTTTCTAAGCTGAAAAGTCTAAGTCTTTTTAATCTTTCTTCATATGGGACCTATTCCAAACCCCTAATCATTTTTGTTGCCTTATCTGAAAGGGACAAGTAGTAAAAACAATTAGACAATTCCCCCCCATGCCTGATCCAAAACTAGGACTCCGAGGCACCACAGAAATACAAATAAATAACAATAATAATTCAGTGCATTGCCACTGAGCTGGCCTCCCAAACTCTGTTTACTTCATTAATCTGTATAATTTAGTGCTCCTGTATTGGCTTCTACTCTGCTGTGTTGCCATTTCAAAATGAACATCAAATTCCTGATTTCCATAAGCACAGATGGAATTCATCAGGGAGCCATAATTCCAACTCTTTTCCTCCTCCTCTCATTTTGAATGACAAGTGTAGTAATAATGAGATCAGAAGAAGACATAATCTTTAAAATTAGAGGAGGAATGGATCAAGTGAATGGTTGTATTAGGGAACTAAGAAATTGCATTTCCATCAAGACGAAATTAGACACTTTCAGAAAATGCTTGAACAAAGCTGAAAATCACATGAGCTTTTCAGAAGATTAGATGCATAAATTGAGACAGGACATTGCCTATGCACAGGGAAAATGTTGTGCCATAGGGATGAGATCTTTAAAAAAGAAGGGGGATGGGCGGAACTGAATTCTCTTTATCTGAAAAGAAGAAAGGAGTGTTGATCCTTTCACTGTCAGAAATGGACAGTGCTGACAGGGGTTTAAAGCCCAAGTATTACTGTGAAGTCCTATCTTAAGGTGAAGTTCAATGTACTGCATCTACCACTGACAGGTACTCAAGAATGCCTGTATTTTTTCTTTTTTTATTATACTTTGGAGAAACTGCAAGAGCTTGTCACAGCAATAAGTATGTTTGAACTGAAATGAGCTATTTAAGACCCAGTATCCTACTATGTACTTTTTCTTAAAGATGGGGCTAAGCTACTTTTTCAGACACCAAGGACTGATTAGTTCCCTGGACCACAGTGGACTCTACTGACTGTCTTTCTGAAGCAAAATTCAGCCCTGCTTGCTTGTATCTGTGGCTTCTCAGATGAGGGACACAATTTCATAGATTAGGGTCTAAGGCAGGGATAAGGCATATCTTTGTTTCTGGCAAGGGAGGAGCATGAATTGTTGGGATTGGTCCGGTTTTGGGCAGGGAGTTGGATTCAATGACCTCTTGAGGTCTCTTTGAACCCTGTGGCTACGTCTACAATGCAAGGTTTTTGTGCAAAACCCACTGTTTTTGTGCAAAAACCTGTGCAGCGTCCACATCTCAAATGCGCTTTTGCGCAAGTAAATCAACAGTTAAACGCAGAAGAGAGGGCTTTTGCCGGTGTAGGTAAACCTCCTTTTACTAGAGCTATTGCGCAAAAAGGCAAGTGTGGATGCTCCAGAGGGGTTTCTTGCGCAAGAAACCCCTATGGGAAAAAGCACAGGTGCTCTGATAGCCATTCTGTGAATGGCCATCAGATCTTTCTTGCGCAAGAGCATCCATGCAGTATTGACGCTCTCTTGTGCAAAAGCGCATCTCTTTTGCTATGTGCTTTGAGGTGTGGATGTGCTCTTGTGCAAGAAGTTTTTGCGCAAAAACTCTTGCACAAAAGGCTTCTTGCGCAAGAAGCATGTAGTGTAGGCATAGCCTATGATTCTATGAACCAGTGAGGCCCATTTGGTTTCCCCTTTGCTTTGTGTGGTGTACAGAATTTTAGGGTCAAGGCTGGTCAATTAATGAATAATTATCCTGTCTCATGCTTGCTAGATTAAAAGATGCTGCCTTCTAGTAAGGCTTTTAAATATGCATAGGCTGTATGAAGAAGGTGAATGCATTAGACTGGTTTGAGTGCCAGCCAAATAACATTTTGTTTATGTAGTTCATTATTATGAATTATTGGTAATTATGAAATTGATTATTTATTTTAACAGGAACCCTTACACAAATTGAAGGCTCACGGAAAGCATTCAAAGCAGTTCTGCATGCCCAACCCTTGCTCTCTCTGAAAAGTGTTGAGCTAGAAAGAGAAAAGATGAGAAAGGAAAGACACAGAACAGAGCTTCCCAAGAGCAGTGAAGTAAGAACTCATAGACATGGTTGCTCAGAACACACCATTGTGAATGGTGTTCTTCCAGCCCATCACAGTGATAGCAGAGCACTGAGCAACCTGCAGTGTCAGCTTTCTCTTCCAAAATGGTGTGAAGGGGAAAAAAGAGAAAGCAAAAACAAAACTAAAAAGAAAAGAACAACACCCCCCCCCCAATAAAACAACAACTAAAAAAACCCCAAAACTTTCCATACCATGTGTTTCTTTGGAGGTAGAACGCAGAATAACTGACTTCTTTGGAGAGCTGAAGAAGAAACCCGGGAAGGAGATTTGCAGAACCTGTTGCAACCAATTGATATTATCTTCTTTCAAATATGCTTCTTATTCTCAATGAAAGAGCTCATTCAAAGTTAGAATCCAATCTGAAATTCTAGAAATAGCTAATCAGACTAGAGGCTCAGATAGCACTATGGCAACTGACAGGATCGAATTGCCATGTATAATATTCACTACTAATGTTGCCTTTTTGTAGAGTTAATCTATTGCTTATGAACTGATCTGGATTTTTCAATGTATTTATATTTGTAAATATTCATTGGCTACTTTGGATGAGTAGTCTTCTGACTGTGGATTGTTTGCAATCTATTTCTTTAGACTATTTTCGGTGTCAAATAGGTCTCATGGTGTACTTTTTACTCCCTGACTGACAGAATCAGTTTAAACAAGAAAATAGTGAATAATAAATAGTGAATAACATTTATAGTATCACCTTTAGGATAGACAATGATTCATGACAAATTCATGAAACTGGTAGGGGATTATAGCTGGCAGCTGTCTTGGTATAACAAATATTGGGATCCCTCACCAAATGACTCCACAAATCATTTTAAACCAAACTTAGCAAATGTATTCATGAATATTATTATTCTTTCTATACTCTTGAATAGTAAAATATATGTATTCTATTTTATTATTCAGCCTGCAGTAGTCCTAAACTTAGAACAGAACCTGAAACTTTTGAGATGTGAGTTCTGTCTGATTCTTATCAAAACATAAGTTCTGGCTGCTATGTTTGAACTGTTGTTTGAATTCTTTTTAAACTTTATTCCCATGGTAGCCCTAGAAGCAGGGCAAGAATAATTTTCAAGGTAGAATTGTTATTATTTGCATAGCAGAGGCTTTCACTTAGAAATGCACACTTTTTATTAGAATTCCCTTGAAAAATCAACTCTTTAAATTGGGGATGGGGTTGGAGGGGGGGAGTCTTATGGACCTCCCAATAGTTTTGTTAAATTCTAGACTTAGTAATACGTTTTTAAAAAAAGAGGTGTAAAGGTTTTATGAAACTCAAAATATTACCAGGGAATCACATTCTCTCTGTTTAATCTTTGCAGGGCATGCTAAAATCTTTATCCCAGTCTGTACTGTGTGCTGTTTTTGGGAGCTGCTGAGTACACCAAGGTAGTTAAGGTTAAAGTGCTTTCAAGCAAGTGGAACCCCCAGAAGTGAAGTGTTGATCTGGCAAACCTATGTGAAGATGCTCCAGGTCTGCAAACTCAGTGTGATGTGTGATTCGTCATTTTCCTGTATCATTCATATGCTGTTTGATGTGTAATCTAGTTTTTCATTCCCCAACATCTCTAAAATCTATATTTTCCTTTTCCCCTTCTAAAAGCTAAAAGTTGCCCACAGAGGGGTATGTGGATTTTCCCGTGTGCCCCAAAAAATGAAGACAGCATCCAACTTACTTCTCTCTCCCCCTTTTCTCATTTTTTTACATCCAAATGTTGTCATAGTGCCCTCTGTCCCCAGCTGCTAAATCCGGTACACACACACACCAGTATGCCTGCACACAAGATACACAACTTCTCTCTCACAAGCCCATTAGTTTTCAGTTCTCCTTCCCTTCAGAATCAACGCCTTTCTAGCAACTGGCAATATGGGTGTGCCATACTGTAACATTTGGCTTTTTTCCCCAAGGGAAGAGACACTGATCATAGCTGGATAGTCTGTGTAGGGCAGGGTAGCTCAAACAAAAGGACTCAGAAACTTCCAGAACAAGATAAAGCAGTTAACTGATATGCTCAGTCATTGTTTCTAAGGCCTGGTTTACACTTAAAATTTAGATCAAACTAGCTATGTCACTCAGGGCTATGAAAAAAATGTGTGTCTATGGAGTACCATAGTTAGGTTGACCTAAGCCCTAGTATAGATATGCCTATCAACAGAAAGATTCTTCCATCAATTTAGCTACTGTCTTTTGGAGAGATGGATTAACATTGATGGAAAAATCCCTTCCATTTGTGTAGGAACTGCCATCGCTATGGGACTACAGAAGCAGTGACATAGCTGTACCATTACAATGGCTGTAGTTTAGATGTGGCTTGAACAGGACATTTTTTTATGAGTGACCAAACTTGCAGGTTTTTCCTTAGTGTCTCTCTGAAAGCTGAGCCATTCATAATGCAACAGCAAAAGTTATAGATACAAGAGATAAAGATATCCCTGTGGACTTAGCAAATGATTAACTCAAGACCAAGAGATATGTTTGCTGTGAGGGATGTGTTCCAATACCTGTACCATTTCGTGTACAGTTCAGTACTATTGTAGCTTTATTTACTAGGAAGCCCCCAGTTAGGATAATGTTTCATCCACCATGGTATGTTTTATGGACTGAGAGAGAGTTAGGAGGGGGCATTTTTTTTAACCTGTGAACATTTATTTATCAGGCAAATGTTCTAAAATGGGTTTCTGTTTCATTTAAAGAGAGAGAATGAGACAACACTTAGGGCACTTCTACACTATATGGAAGATTGACATTGCCATGGTTGATCTTCCGGGGTTAGATTTAGCAGGTGTAATATAGACTCAAAGGGCACCCCATCATCACCAGTGCTCCTGTTCCTCACAAGGAGTAACGGAAGCCAATGGGATCATTTGCTCCCATCAGCCTCCCACCGTGTGGACAGTGTGAAAACACGATGTAAGATACATCAACTACAGCTACTTATTTTATGTATCTGGAGTTGCGTATCTTACTTCAGCCTTCTAATGTAGTGTAGACCAGGCAGAAGGGCTTCACAAGGAAGAAGGGCTCTTCCAAAACAGGAGGTTTTTCCAAAATTTGACCCAGTATAGATGGGCCAAATTTTGGAAAAGCCTCTTCCGAAAAAACAATCTGAAAAAGAAGTGTAGCATGAGGTTCTTGCACTATAAGAAACATATCTGAAGAGGGAAGGACATTGATCAAAGAGAAGAAAATATCATCAAGCCATCACTCTAAATATGGACTTTAGTTATACGTAAAACATGATGTAAAGATTTCTGTCCATTTCCTGGTACTACTCAATAGACACCAAGATCTGTGTACTGAAATTCATCAACATGTACAATGGAATAGCCACTTCCAATGTTACCAACACTAAGCCATCTTACTATCCATGTTGGTGATTTCTTTAGCCACCAGTGCCTATGGGACTATAACAAAAATGACTGTGATGGCAAAAAGTTGACACCCTGGACTTTCAAAGAAGACTAGCATCTCCTCCACAATGCCAAAGACTGTGGCAGATTCAGGTAATCTCGATGGAAGAAGTGATACACAGCTGACCTTTGTTTTGTGCCACTTAGCATCCATAGCCACGTAATAGCATCCACATGGTGAGTTCTCCGTGATTTACCCAATAGCCAACATCTCCCAGTCATGATTGGTGTAGGTCAACAAGTTCCAATCATTCTATCCCTCCCCAATCCATGCTAGAATTTACAATCTGCTGATTGATCATGCTGTACAGTGAATGTATAGGGCTCAATAAAGCAGTTTTCACCATATTCCATTGTGATTGGGTGCCAGGATGGGTCACAATGAAAATGTCACACTCGGAGCAGACTGTGAGAAATAGGGTAGACCATCCTCAAAACTGGTGGTTTATTCTATAATTAGATTCACCCAGCCAATAATAAAATAGCTTCTGAAGTGCCACACTGGTTAACAAGAAACCATACACAGTACCCTTTAGGCATTTCAGCCGTTGGTTCTCATCTACCACTCCCAAAGAATCAGACACTTACTCTCAGATTAATTTGAATCTCAGATTTTACCGAAATATCATGCTGCCAAATAATTCTTAGTAAACTAATTGACATGTATTAATAAAAGAATGGTTAAGAAAGTGTGAGTATGCAGGTTTGTGTTTGATTTTTCAGTGTTCTTAAATCAGGATCATAGAGGTGATAGTTTGAAAAAAAATGGATTGGACTTGGAATCAGTTCAAAAGGCTATAGTCCAAAAGGCAGTACAGGTATGGAATCTGTCAGAGTTTTTCCATGAGAATTCCAGAGTTATACAAGTAACATCCTGGAGATCTTGGTCCTATGGCCTAGATCTTCCTAGTAAAAGATTAAGCAAATCTGAGATGAAAAGATCAGACCCAAGGTTTCTTTTTTATAGCTCTCTAGCTGTTGACAAATCTTCTCATAAAAAATGAACACAGCAGAGCTTTCTTCTGTGGAAGAATAGGCAATGCAAGTAAGATGTAGACCTTTGCTTTGCAGTTAATATTCTATTTTCTGTGCATACACGAGTAAACTAGTTGCACTGTAAGATGATGTCTGGTCATTCATTATATCAGAGATAAGCTGAAGACAATGTAAACAATATTAATTTCCCGTAGTATCTCACATCTTTGATCTTAAGGTTAACTGAACCCAGTTGCATATATAATGTAAAGCAATTAAGACATGAAAGGGAATCATCATGTAAAAGTTAATTGGATTACTGTGGTAAACTTCTAACAAGATACAGGTAAACATAAAGAAATACTCTTAATAGCTATTCTTTGATTCTTGTCAATACACAGCAAATGAGTTGGGGATTGCTAGTTAACATTTCTTTGGTACCCCTATATAAATGGATTGTCTTGATTACAAATGCAATGCTTATTGTTAAGTTGCTATGGGACATACACTGGCTGGCTGCTCTGCCAGTGTCACACATGCTCATTACCACCACTCTGTAGGCCTAAAGATATCAGACACCAATTCAATAGTGCAAGGGGATTCAATATAGGGGCAATACCATGATAGTGTTTGACTTCACACAGTCAAGCTGCAAAACCTGGAAGTTCCTTTGTCTTTTTAGTCAATATGGCTCCAGCAGCTTACAAACTACAACAAAATAAGTACAGATCCCATCTCTACATGGTTAATTGCCAGCTCCCATGTGCCGATAGATAAACATATCTAGCAAGTCCACAAACAACTTTTCCAGTGCTAGTTGACTTCATCCCTTTCAGTCCCCTACACTGTATATAAAGTGGTCAAGGGTCTCTCCAAGACTAAGGGTGTATCTAGACTGTAGCGGTTTTTTTTTTTCAGAAAAACAGTTGTTTTTCCGAAAAAACTTCACTTACATCCACACTACTATTGAGTTTTTTCGAAAGAAAATCAAAAGAACGCAGGGTTTTTCCAGCATTGGTAAACCTCATTCTATGAGGAAGAACACCTTTCCCAAAAGAACTCTTTCTGAAAAAGGTGTGTGTGGATGTGGAAGAGGGAGTTTTTTTGAAAGAAGAGGAAAGAAGAAAAAGCACAGGTTCCCGGTGGCCATTCTGCCCATAGTAATCACAGCTTAAATGCGAGATAGCGTCCATTCAGTGTGGACACTATCTTTCAAAAAAGCAGATTGCTTTTTCAATGTATTTTGGCAGTGTGGACGCTCTCTTTTGGAAGAAGTTTTTTTGGAAGATCTCTTCCGGAAATGTTTCTTCCAAAAGAAGCCTGCAGTCTAGATAAGTACAGGAAAGCAGCAGGAATAGAGAGCTTGTATCCAGAATTCCTGAAGAGCCTTGGTCTAAAGGTACGGAGGTGGCTAGCAGACTTTTTCAGCAATATTGACTTTTCTGGCATAATACCAAAAGAGAGGAAGGTAGTTAAGATCTCAGCCATTTTGATGTTTGGAAAAGAAGCCATAGACCCTACAGGATGATGGCCCATCTCCTTCCTTAGCAGTTGCTATAAACTGTTGAAGATGCTCCAGTTTCAAAGGTTACAGACTACACTGGAGGAACTAGTCCCCAAAGAGCAGGCTGGATTTAAAACTGGTCATAAGTGCTGTGTCCAGGTGCTGGCCTTAACCAGCTACAGAGACTCCAGCTACCAGAAATAATTAAAACCAGCATCAGCATTCACTAACCTTTCTTCTACATAAAAAATTGTATGACCCACAGGTTTCTTGATGAAGTTATCATTAGTTTTTCTATGCCCATCAACAATCAGTTTCATCACTGACGTGCTGAGTAATAGAAGATTCACCATACACCTTTGGTGAATCTGACAGCAAATCAAGGAGATCTGTTTTAGCACCTGTGGGGTTCAGTATCTATACTAGCAACATTCCAGTTGCATCATCCTCAAAATTCATTCTTGAACACAACATTGTACTAGCAATGCAAGCACCCTCTCTGATAGCCAAGAAAAAGTCATGAATAACAACCTCCAAGAACTTGATACATACTGCAAAGTTGGTTGAGTGAATTGCCAGCTCCCATGTGCTGAGAGAAGCCCAAAGCTTCAAAAACACTCACCTCTGCATTGGCACTGAGATTAATGCTGTGTTCAGGATTGGTCATGGTTTTCTCAAATTACTGCCTTGGCTCCCAGTTTTGGCAGGCATTGCACCAGCCAACATCAGGCAAGATGCTGCTGTGGTCTGGGACCACAGCAAACAACAAGAGCCTTGCTGCTTCAGAGCTGCCAGTACATCAAAATCTCAATTCACTTCTGTGCTCCCTACTCAGATACAAGAAGCCTTTCTGGATCCTTGTGTCAATGCTACAGGCCAATGGAAAGGACGCCAGCTCTTACTGGTTCAAAACATGGGCCAGTTGTAGCCTCACCAACAAAGACCTAATTGAAGTGCAATGGAAGACATCCCAGGATTCTGCTTTGCCTGTAGACAGAGGAATGCATTCATGTTCATTAGGGATAGTGCTTGCAAGAGGTGGATATATCTTCTCCACAAATGGAAAATCATAGAATTGCCAAATTGTGACTGTGGTGATGTAGAAACTGTGTGACATGCCCCATTCACACTTATAGTGGTGACAACAGTGGGTACAATTAGCTACCTCAGAACTAATAGAATGGCTTTCAAATCTCAAGATTCAATTAAAAACAAAACAAAACAAAACAAAACAAGGAGTTCAGAGGCACCTTAAAAACTTAACACATTTATTAGGGCATAAGCATTAGAGACTTGAAAGTTGCCATTTTTAAGCAAAAATACTTCAAAAGTAGACTGCAATGTGAAACTGCTAAGCTGGTATTCATAAGCACATTTGACACAGTCAGAATGGGCATGGGAATGGCTTTCCCATTACAATAAGTAATTTTCCCCTTTAGGTATCCTGATCTTCTCAGCACTATTGGAAGTGGGCCACATCCACTGTGATTGAATTATCACTGATGTAACACACCCATCTCAGTATGCATGTATAAATCCCTGGCATCTGATCTTTCACTTCGTACATCTGACAAAAGGAGCTTAAACTCACAAAAGCTTAATTATGTCCTAATACATTTGTTGATCATTAAGTTTCCACCAGACTCTTTGTTGTTTTTGCTGAAACAAACATGGCTACCTCTCTGAAAAAAAAGATTCAGTTATAATCCCAGTCCATTGCTTTTCAAATACTGTACAAAAAAAAGATCCCACCCACAAGAAGTACCTCTGTGTCCTCTCATCTGAGGTCCCTGGATTGGAGAGTTCCTATGTTTATTTTTCATAATAATTTGAGTATTTGTCTATTATTTTATGCATTAAAGAGAAGAGGGAGCCATCCTTTCAGGAATACTGTGTCTCCCCAGTGACTAGAGTGCTGCTTGAAGATGAGGCTGAGCAGGGCTTGGCCTGAAAGAAGCTCCTAAAGCAAAAGATTTGAATCCAAGCCTAAACAATGTTCTCTTTGAAAAGCTGAGTCATGTGATTAACAAGGTGACAAATGTGGGTGTCCCAGTGAGATTAATTTGTTCTGAGACCTTTTGAAACAGAGCAGCTGTTCAGGCCACAAAATGGTGGTGACTGAAAATTTCCTGCTTGTGAATTTTTTTGGTCAGGGGAAGGAGCGGAAATATCAAGGTTACTCCATCTGGTTTATCAAACTGTGAATTTGATTCAGAAGGAACAAGTGAACCAGATTTTTTTTAAAAGGTTCAGAGGTGTGAAGAAGCTTTACTAGTTTATAAGAATGTAGAACAGGTTGTGCTGAAGAAACAAAGACAAATAGCAACTTGGAGCGAAGCTGATGAAATCTGAATCAGTGCAACCTCTTCAACATGAAAATAATAAGTAACAGAGCCTCAGACCCATCCGACCTGCTAGCAGTATTTAGGTAAGATTTCAGAATTACAGGGTAGATTGGTGATTCCACACCAAAAAATAAGTTAAGTTTTAGTGCTCTGATAATGGATTAAAGAAGGGTTACCCAGAGGCAGAAGTTGTAGAAGATGTGATTAGTGCAGTCAGCCCAGGATTAAAGCTGGAGGGCAAGAGTGATCTTATGTTGGGAGCTTTTCATAAATTACATAACTATTTTGATGACCCTTGTAACACTTTGTAACCATGAAACAAACACACAAAATTAGGGACTGATCCATCCTCTGGTATATTATGTCATTTATGGACAGCGTCTTGTCCAAACTAAAACAGAAATTAAGAACAAATTATTCTGAAGAAAATGCCACTGATTATCAGAAATTAAGGCTGCTCAAGAATGACAAGAGACTACACAGGATTTCCTGGTACCTCAAGGGATCTTTAGGAAACAAAATTATCTTTGCATCAGAGAAAACAGTGACTGAACTGGTCCAAAGTCATTTCTACAGTCTCTTTGAATGGGGTTGCACAATGAGACTATTACAGCTGACCTAAGACAGTACTTATAGAACTTAAAAGTAACTGATGAACTTTGGTTGGAAAAATTGAATACCGCCTGTAGCACTGAAATTGACCACCAGCAAAAATTAAGAGCATCAGGGCAACTGAGGCCATGACAAATAAATGCAGTGCAATCTGTTTTGAAGCAAAGGGAAACTAAAGATCTCACCACTGGCAAAGAACATAAATTGCCAAAGCCAAATACATCAGCTATTCAGGTGGAAGAAAAAAAGGAAGCAATCCAACAACTTGCTACCATGTGCGCTTGTAATATATACCCTGATCCCACACTCAACACAACCTCCCTCTGTTCAAAGACCATCTTTTTTTTCATTCCCTCTTCAATCAGCCATGCCCCCTATTTTATTCTCTAAACTAATTTTTTGCTGAGTGCAGAGGGAAAAGGTACTAAGATTATCTGAAGTGGTGCAAGGTCATATATTGAGGAACAAGGAATGGAAAGCCATACTTACAGAATGGTAGATTGTATCCTTGAAAATAGTGACTCTGAAAATGATTTAGGGCTCACAATGGGCAAGCACCTGAACCCGAGTACACAGTGTGAAACTGTGGCAAAAGGGCTATTGCGAATGCAGTCCTGGGATATATAAATAGGAGTCATGAGTAGGAGAAGAGAGATGATTTTACCTCTTTATACAGCACTGGTGTGACCAACACTGGAATGCTGTGTTCAGTTATGGTATCCCCATTTTCAAAAGGATGTTGAAAAATTGGAAGTGTTTAAAAAAGGACCACAAAACAATCTGAGTGGTGAAAAAAATGTCTTGCAGTGAGAAGTTTAGAAGTTCAGTTGGTTTAGCTTATCAAAAATAACATTAAGAAGTGACTTGATTATAGCCTATAAGAATGGTATGTTCAGGATTAAAGATCCTTTGTTTACAACTGCCAAAGGATTTCTGAGTATATAAACTGATTAGCTGTAAGAAGTTTTCATCTTGCTGGTATATTGTTTCTCAGATTTTTAATATTGCTTTTCTGAGTTCATGGCTGCCACTGTGACCACATATCTGTCTGTCCTCATCTACAAATGCATGCGGCACAACATACCTTCCATTTTTAAAAACTGTTGTTAAGGAGATGGGTTGATTGACTTACTCATTTATACCAGTAGGAAAAATTCTACAGAGAGAAAAATAAAATCTTAAAACCATTTGAAAGTAGAACTTGAAGAGACACAAGCAGGATCTTGTACATTTCTCCATTGCCTTGTAAAATTGAAGATCAGCTGCTTTCTTGACTCAAATGCGGGAAAAATATTACATTTCCGGGGTTGAGTGCACATGGTTCGAGAGCAGATAAATCTAATGATGAGTAAGTTACCCGAGTGAAAAAAGTGGGCAAAGAGAGAAGTATGTCTTAGTTTACTAATTTTGGAGAAACATTTAGCTGAAGGTTACACTAAAAATTAGATGATCACACAAATAAAAAAGATCTGTAAATTATTGCTAAGTATTATAAGCTTTCCTATAAATTCACTTTTTTAATTCAACAGTTGCATTGTAAATTCCAGAAACAATTATTTTTCCAGTAGCAAATTTAGCTAGGAGACAGGGAATCATCATTACATAGCACAAAATGTCAAACCATCCATCTCTCATAGAGAGGCACAGATTGAGTAAAATAATTCATTATGAATGGGAGCTGAACATTACTAATCCCTAAAATCAGGGCCAGATTAATCTCTTTGTAGGCTCTAGGCATTCTCATAATTGTAGGCCTTTAAACTGGACTATATAGAAATACAAAAGGGAAAAATACCCTATCACCTATACACCTAATATCACCTAATATTAACAAGGAGCAATGCTTATTATGTTTATTTAATGTCAAATACAAAGAAAATTAACACTACCCTGGGACAACATATATTTTATCATCCTTTCTAACAACTCAAGTAGTAAACACACCAAAATGTAAGTTATCCAAACATAGCTCAGCTTTAAGATGCTAAAGCAATCTATGAGTCAACTGGAAACAGTCATGTTCTCCTTTCAAATATTAATACAATATTTACTTACACTGGAAAGGAAAGAAAAAGGCATTCACTCAGGCTTATACAGATTCTCTGGGATGTCATCTAATTTGATTAATAGTGCACAAATATAAAACAGTAAAAATAAGTAATAAAGCAACACAGAAAGCAAATAAAGCCACAAATGTGAAAATAGGAAGGGAAGTAAAATATCAGGTGGTTGTGATGGGTTTTTTTAAATGAATGTTTAGGATCACTATGCAAGTGAAACAAAGAACTGTAAAGACAGATAAAAGTTATCCTTGTCTGAAACTTTCACATTGTGTGTGTCACCAGCTCAATGAGTAAAAGCTCTAGCGCAGCACTTTAACACGTGGCTTCAGAGTTTGTAGACAGATCCATTTTTAAAGAGCTTGCAAATACAATCTTCATCTTTCAACACACCTAGCATCACACCTAGTATGCCCATTGACTCATAGAAGCCAGAACTATACCATGTAGAAAAGATCTGGCCTAAATGCCCCTTCCCAAACAAATTCTAAAATTTAATGGAAATCACTTGTCTAGAATCCAGCTCTAATTGAAAGGCCAAACAAATTAACAGGTTCCATGGCAGTCTTCCAGTTTTAACAATTTACCATGTATTAATTAGTAACACAGGATATTTAAAAAAAAGATCAGAGTCTTCAGATAGCTACAACGCTCCAAAAAATCTGTTAAAAGAATCCTTTTCTTTCCAAACATTAAACTATTAACAACTATGTACACTTTCTGTTAAATATAATCATGCAAATGTCATGAGCTAGGCCTATCCACATGATCCTTATCTACAAAAACAACCTAACTGCTTTACAATAGAAAAACACCAATACAAGTAGAGTCAGATCCTGCATTAAAATCCGCTAATGTAGACTCTCTCCACCAGCTTTATTTTTCTGATCTGAAACTGTTTCCCTCCAAACAAACTAATTTTTAACTCAGGCTAACATCTCCAGGCAGAACTTAAAAAACAACGAATAGTCTAGCAGCATCTTAAAGAGTAACAAAACATAGAAATGGTATCATTAACTTTCATGGGTACAAGGCAGATTATTTCCTGTTAACAAACTCAACATGGCCAACAGAAAGCTCTTTATCTTTCTCTCCTGAAATTAGGTGAAAAATATTTTGGTCTAGAGCTGCTGAGGAGTCACTGTTTTGTATTTGCTCTACAAGTCTAACAGAGGGTACTTCATTATGCTTTCCCCCATCATATTTTCCTGACATATTTAAGAACTTGTTATTATGTCACCAATCAGTTGGTAATTAATACCAACCCCTCCTTACTCCAGCCTTAACAAAAAAAGGGAAGATAAAGAGATGCATTAATGAGACAATGAAGTTCCACATCAGCATCCCCATCTCCCATACACCCACATGCCCCCATACCTCAGCATATCAGCATACCACTGCCCCCCATGCAGCCTGCTTCCCCACCCATCCCTCAGCCCAGGAGAGTCCTATGTCTCTCCCTTGCACCAGCTGTTGCATCCCAGACAGAAGTGAGTCAGAACACCCAACAAACTCCTCCTACCTCACCACACAGTTGCCAGCACCCACCCACCCTGTGTTTCCCCCACCTAACTACCCCATGCAGTCTGCTCCCCCTCTCCTCTCCTCCTCTCACATGAAACAGCAACCAAACCCAACTGCTGTAATCACACCAATCGTCTCATCTCCCAGCCCATCCAGGATGCCCCAAACTCTCCCCTCTAATCCTCTCTTCCCTCCACAGCCTCTTATTGCCCTCCTCCTCCTTAAGTTCCCTCCCTACCAGCTAGAAGAGGCAAATTCTGTCTCTAGCATGGAACTACTGCCTCTTGCTCACAACTTAACTTTTCTTTATATTAGCAAAGTTTTGACCATTGTGACCTAGACCTTAGGCCTCATACAGGAGCTTATATTTCAGGCTCTTATCTTACTATGGTAGATTTTAGCAGTGTTCTCTTTATTAAACCCCTTCAAACAGTCCAATTTTTCTGGGTTGAAGACCTCCAGCTAGATGGAATAGGATTACATGCCTACAGTAATGGGTGCAGGAATTTAAAACCTAGTTGTTTTGTGCTGTAGGAAACCCAACTCTGAGTCTTGTAGAATTTAGATTTTAGTGCCATTAAAATGACTGTGAAAGCTGGTCAAAAGATACAAAAATTAATATTGGCATTAAAAAAGAGTTGGAATAAAACTGCAAAGTCCTGAGACCGGGTATATGTGATTCTTTTTAGGGTTACCTGAGGTGTCAGGGATGAATTAGTATCACCTGCTCATGGCAGCCATGTGCCCACAGAAGGAAGCTCTCCCCAGATATCAGCTGCTGGCCACACCTGCACTCTGCCATGGGTTCCGCAAGCCTCATCTTTCCCTCTTCAGGTTATCTATTTGCATAACCTCTTCGTTACATTTCAGTGTTCTCTTGTCCTCTGGGCACCAGTAATGTACACTGATCCACACCTTCATAGAAGCTGTGAACTTTCGTTTACTGGCTTCATCTCAGTTCATCAGTCTGCTTAGCACAAGGTACTTAAATGTGTCTGTACCAAAACCAAACTGAAATGTATATAATAAAACTTCAGCTACAGCTTCAAATAAAGGTAAGTATAAGTATTTGGAAATATAAGGGCTGCCCTTAGGTTAAATGGTGCCCTGGGAAAACTTGTATTTCAGTGTCTCTGACTGCCCTGGTGTCCATGTGCTCCCCACTGCTCTATAGTTTATAAAGAAGTAACTTTCCTGCTTAATAAGGTATTTCTCACTCAATGGTTAGTTCTTTCATAGCTTGTCCACACAAGAAATCTGGGAGCCACATTTCCTAAGATGGTCCCACTGACAGAATATCTCCTTCATAATGAATCAAATCATGATCCCTTTCCTCTTTCTTATACAGTTAAACATTATTATCTCTTGCTTCCAGGGTCTACTATTCAGAGACTTTTCTTGGGGTCCTTTTGTTTTTGTGAATCCCCAAGCCTGCTCCTGTCCCAGATAGCAAACACAAGGCTGGCTCCACAGATGTTAATTGTTGTCATTATTAACTGAATTAACCCTGAGGCCTCCATCACCCAAGTTTCATTTCATTCGTTCTGAACCCTCATAGTCTACATATCTCTCGTTCCTATAGACACACCTTAAAATAACTATGACAATCGGCTTGGTCTTAGGCTTTGGCAGAAACCACACAGGACTCCCTTCAGTGAGATATTGAGCAGATGTCCAGATGCAGGGTAATACACCTGCCAGAGCATATCTGTGCCCTGGTCTACTCTACCAACATATGTCGGTATAACTATGTCCCTTGGGTGTTAAAAATCCACATTCCTGAACAACATAGTTGTACTGACCAGTGTAGACAACTCTGTTGATGGGAGAGTTTCTCCTGTTGACACAGGTATTGTCTTTTGAGGGGGTGGTGGAGTACATATATGTCAATGGAGAACTTCCCCCATTGCCAGATAATGTCTTTCCTAAGTGTTACAGAGGTTCAGCTGTGCCATTTCAGTGCCATAACTGCAGAGCTATAAATGTCATGGGAGGATGTTGTGCTAGGCACTATACACACATACATACTAAGTCCCTTCCCCAAAGAGTCTATGTATCTGTTTTTCAAAAGGGAAGGTGAGTGTGACAGGTGTGCTGACGCATCTTGCATAACTGGGAGCACGGAGAGAGAGTGCAACTCCCTAGACCACAATCCTTCCCAAGGTTCTCCTTGAGTGGGTGCTGCTCTGCACTGCCTTCTAATGAGGACTGTGCCAAAGAGGCACATTTTAGCTTCGAACTTGCCAATATTTATTCTCAATTGCACAGAACGATTGCTATGAAGAAATTCAAAGTACCTGACTTCCCCCCTGAGACTAAGCGCGCTGACTGTGAGTAATTATGACCTGTCAACAAGTTTCTGTCTTTTTCTATGCTATTTTTGGAAACACGTGTCCCACCTCCTCACTGTTCTCAGAAATTATTTGTGATATTGCTCAAAACTAAAATCAAATCAAGTCAAAAGGCAACTCCCCTAAAGACTATACCTGTGCGACTAGGACAGGAAATACAGAAATTGCATGATCATGATGGTCACTACCTTTTTTAAAACCAAACAATTTCCCATCTGGCTTGGTAGGATGGATAACTTGGGAAGATCAGATAATTATCTGAAAAAAAATCACAAACACCCATGTAAACCGCAGTATAAATTGGCCCAGATCTCTTAGCTAACAATGTATTAGGAAAGAAATCACCTTTGATATGCAGGCGCCACCTTTGTCCCTATAGTTTGTCCCTATATCCTTAAACTGCAGGATTTCCCTGGGAGGAAATATCCATATCTCTCTGCTTGCTTTGGAAACTATTTTCTGGATAATTTAAAGCTAAAGAGTGGATGAGTATGGCATATACAAACAAGAGAGAAGCACAGCCTAGTTGACTGTATAGCACATAAACTACTGAAGTCTATGTTCAGCTCTTCACTGAGTTGCTTGACAGTGTCGGCCAACATGCTTTTGCAAAAATATGCTGTTGTCTTTTTGAGGCTGAGTCAGAAAACTGAAAACAGGAAATGGGTTGGAGGGGCCTAAAAGAAAGAGCTCTAGGAAAGATTCAGATTATTCAGATTCCCTTTTGCATTTGTTTATTCAACATAATGTATCCTGTTTCATTACCAGTCAGAATCTAGCACTCAGAATATGGCACCCATCAGAAATTCAAGACGGAAAACACTTGAATGAGCACACATCTATCTACTTCAGCTAATGAATAGGAGTTGGTAAGGAAAGATGCTGAGTGCCTTCTGATTGCTTTCATTCCCTAGTGATGACAAATGCCATGAGAGTATTTGTACCATGCAGGACTGCACTCACGTCAAGTTTTATTCTACAGGCACATGGCTGTGAATCTTTTAGAGCAAATAATAAAGAAGGCTTCTAGAAACTCAGAGGCTGAGTCAAACTTTGATGCAAATTAAAATCTCTGGTATTTTGGAAAAAAAAAATTTTCCTTTACACCCATCTGCACTCCCTACTAAGGCAAAACTGAGCCACTGGAGTTTAGCCGGAGCAAATAGAGCAGATTCAGGGTCTTTGATTTCCATGCTTATTTAAATAGCTGGCTTTGTTTAGCGTGCTTAATTGCTCAAATGGTGGCTGTGGCCTCATTACACAAATGGTCTTTGATATGCATAGATCTCTGTTGTATCTCAGCTGATACTATATGGATAAATGACACCTGATTACATTGCGTTTCAATGGCATTAACTTACATGTTTGTAGGAGTCTGCTGAGATTGAGTTTTATAGCATCTTTAATTTGCAGGCTTTGACATCGCTTTGGGATAACTTGTCTAATTGCCTGTTTCTTCATCAGAAGAGAGGATGTTTGAAGCTGACATCGGTGTGGACATTATGCTAGGAGGGGTTTCTTTGGCTTGTTGTAGACAGGCGTTTTACTGTTACTAGTCTTTTTGTACTTGTCATTGAATTCTCTTGGTGCACTAAATGCCTCCATTTACACATTAAGAGTGTTGTGGAAACACAGAATATGCATTAAATACAAATTCATAAAAGCACCACCTATCTCGCTATCAGTGTGGGGAGATTGCTTCCCTGATGATTCTAACGCAGATCATTCTATAAAAGACACAGCAAACATCACACAATGAGCTGAAAGAAGAAAGTATTAAGATTTCTTTCCAAATTCAGTTATTTTTCTAGTGACAATTTGTTTTCAGAAATTAACTTTCGGTGCATCTGAGTTGCAAGGAGTGATCATGTCTGATAATCCAAACATCCCATTGCCTTGAGTAGGAGAACTAAGTACATAGGGAATAGAAGTTCAGAATAACTATTCTTTCCTTTTGAGTTTCAACAAATAATGGGAGTAGAACAGTCTTCCTCCTTTACACTTCCTTTAGAAATGTCTGTTCCCTTAGAGCTATCCAGCTCTTCTTATTAATGCAGGGATTGGAAGGACCCTTATCCTGCCTCTTTTGCATCCTTGACTGCCTAGTACTACTGGTGCTAGCTCTGCACTGTTTTCCTGAGTTTGAAGTTTCCCATTTTGGCCAAGTAACCCAGGATGAAAAATAACAGTAGGCCTTTCCTCCTTTCTTTGCCCTTAGTGGCAGTCCATAGAGTAATCTAAAACTAGAAGTGTCAGATCATGACCATGTTTTAGAATATAGAAAGCATATATCTTCCTTCACTTCTACTGATGAAATTCTCTTGACTTCACAGTGCTGCACAGGTATAAACCAGGATAAGAAAGAAAGAAAACACAACAATGCCTAAAGAACACATTGATTTAGCAAGATCAATTCCTAGAAGGGCAAAGGATGAAGTGTCACTCTTTCAGAGTAATTGTACCTGTATTTCCTATACTGTGGTCCCTCAGAGGCACCCACCTAAAGTTTTCTGGCTTCCAATGGTCACTTCTCACAGATGTAGATCTGCATCTCATTCCCTTCTGACTAGACATATAACACTTCACAACTCTCCGCTTTGACAGCAACACCTCCAGCAAGCCACTCTTCATGAAAGCCCATGCTTTTCTCTCTGAGGGCTATGAACAGCATATTGCCAGCAATTGAA
The DNA here is from genome assembly GCA_032595735.1 of Pelochelys cantorii. NCBI lineage: Eukaryota > Metazoa > Chordata > Testudines > Trionychidae > Pelochelys > Pelochelys cantorii. Next base: position 69,594,141 of record CM064326.1, on the reverse strand, counting down.
AGTTACCCCCCAGATCTTGCTAAGCAAGCACATTTGTATTTAAGGTAAAAGCATTGAAGAGAAAGCATATTTAAAATAAATGAACATACACACATGCTAAAAAGCTTACCAGAGATCAACGTCAATTCCAAGATAGGGCTCTGGCATATTTCAGTTCTTCAGATTCCACAACTAGGAAAATCCCATGGAAAACAAGTTCATATTAGTCTTTAGATCAGGAACCAGTACCAAGGCTAGAGACACCAGTCATTTCTTTATATAACCTGGGCCTTTGATCTCCAATATACAGCAAAAGGTAATCACCTTCTCTGGAGGATTCAGTTTCACATGAGAGAGGCTATGTCTAACTACAGAGGGTTTTTTTGAAAAACGGCTGTTTTTCTGAAAGGAAAATGAAAGAATAGAGGGGTTTTTCTGGCATAGGTATTCCTGATTCTACAAGGAAGAATGCCTTTTTGAAAAGGAGCTATTTCGCAAAAAGGTGTGTGTGGACGGGGAAGAGGGGGTTTTTGCACAAAAAGAGGAAAGAGGAAAAAGCACAGGTGCCCTGATGGCCATTCTGTCCATAGCAATCAGAGCTTACTTTTGAGAGAGCGTCCATGCAGTCTGGATGCTCTCTTTTGCGCTTTTTCGATGCGCTCTTGTGCAAGAAGTTTTTGCAGAAGATCTCTTCCGATAAAAGCTTCTTGCACAAGAAGCCTGCAGTCTAGACATAGCCTGAGAAGAGGGTTTTTTGTATAACTAGAGTTGTGGTATTACCCACCATCCAGGGGTTCCTGAGGAAAATCATGTCACACACATTCTACCAGAAGTCTTTGCTTATCCAGCACATTTCAGTCCAGACTTTGCACTTCCTTGGTCTCACATCTGTCACAAGAATACCACATGAAGTTATTTCATAATACAGTTTATGTCTTGTCTGCCCTTCTATATCTTGTATAAATCTGCAAAGATAAAGGTCTTTCTGAGTCACACCATGACAGCTTGTGGGTTTTTGCTTTTCCACAGTTTGATAGTGGCCGTTGTGCCAGACAAGAGCAGAGGAGCCATAAAAGTTTATCTTGACATGGATGTCCGTGTTGTCTTCCAGGAAATGTGTTCTTTGTGATAAGGGTTTCCAAAGATGTGTTATGCATTCTATTATTTGCTGTGACTTTTTTAAAAAATCATAACAATGCTGGGCATCGTCAAAGAATATTCTGGCTTTCACATCTCATCCAGCACTGATTCAGATCCTTAGGGAACAGAACACATAGTCATTCAAGGGTCACATACCAGGAAGCTAGAAGGATGCTCTCTAACATATGTAAAGAAGAATAAAAGGTATCCAGACTTTATGCTTTCCTAAGCAAGTGCCCAGTTTACCAGAAAGATCATGGTAAAATGACAAGCTGGAATTCATATATTATGTTGGCCGTGTGTGGGAGATGTGCTATATGACTCTAATATTATCAGCTAGCAAGTTCCTTTCCTTAATTAGAGAGGATTTGATCCCTTGTGAATTTCAAAGATGAGAAATTGAAAAATATAAAGAAACTTAGGAGCAATAATGTTATCTCTCATGTGTAACAGCCGATGGATACCACAGGGATGGTTGCAGTATAAGAACCCAAAAAGAACAGTGGCAGAAAATTCTCTCCCATGGATATTTGTCCCCAGTAGCTTAAGCCCACACAGCACAATTTATCTCCCTAGTTCTTCATATTAGAAACAGTTAGAAAGACCCATTCTGCCAAATCAAAGTGTAGAGCCAAAAGCAAAATCAAACTAAGAAGAGAGCAATAGTGAAAAGTGTGAAATGAGATTAGAACATCGCTTTCTTCATGTGTCTCCTTTTTCTATAACTATTACAAAAGTTTCTTAATCTAATTTCTTCTCAGTCCTTGGCCACCCAGTGGCAATATCTCCTGACAACTTCTGTTCTCAAATAAGCAGCCAAGTAATATAAATAAAAATCAGGTAGTACCAGGAGCTCCTCTAACATTGGCTTTTCCTTAGTTCTCATTCTAATGTGAATGGTTTTTCTCTGCCCTCACAAGTGTACACTGTCATGCTTCTTTTCTTTTCAAAGACTAGTTTGGTTCAGTCTCCAAAGCATTTAGTCTGGGAAGCCAAACCATACAGACTGTGTTTATTTAGCTACTCTAGCAAAAGAAAAGTGGATTCCAGGAGTTAAGGTTTTCTGAAATATTACTAAAAAACAACAAATAGTCTGGTAGCACTTTAAAGACTAACAAAACATGTAGATGGTATCATGAGCTTTCGTGGGCACAGCACACTTCTTCAGATGACCACTTCAGATGATCTGAAGAAGTGGGCTGTACCCACGAAAGCTCATGATACCATCTACATGTTTCGTTAGTCTTTAAAGTGCTACCAGACCACTTGTTGTTTTTTAAGTTTATCCTGTACAGACTAACTTGGCTACCCCTCTGAAGCTTTTGAAATATTACTATTAGTTGCAGGAAATTTGGCCTCAAACTAAATCTCAGGGATAGAAATAGTGTTAACTGTGAAGTATTTTAACTGAGCTCTCTGTCTCTTTGGAATGGGAAGAGGTGTGTCAGCTGAGTCTTGATTTGTCTATTCTCTCCTATACAAACGGCATAACATTTTGATAGGTTGCTATCTAACCAGACAAGGAACCAATGGCTCAGGGAATTCTAGAGGGTAAGATGACAGGGTAAAAGTGATAGTCAAGAGGCAGTCCATAGGCCAAAACTGGACTGCCAGATGCTTATGAATGGGCCTCCAATTTTTTTATTATTATTATTATTTATTATTATCTTTATTATTTTTTCTGTTGTGTTAATCTTGACTGTGTCGTTAGAAGAAATTTTATAACCTCTCCAGTAAGATATTAAAAAAAAAGATGATATCCTCTGTGTAATGGCTATCTATGAGTACGTCTACACAGCAGGACTAAAGTCCAATTAAACTATACAACTTTAGCTATGTCAATTGTGGAGCTGAGGTCAAAATAGCTTAATTCAGCTTTTGGCACTGTCTACACAGCAGGAAGTCAAAGGAAGAACACTCTTCCTTCGACTTCCCTTATTCCTTGTGAAATGAGGGTTACCAAGAGTCAGAGTAAGAAGTCCTGCAGCTTGATATTATTTTGAAATAAAGGCTTGTCATGTAGATGCACACTATGTTACTTTGGAGTAACATCAGTTATTCCGAAATAACGCTGCTGTGTAGATTTATCCTAATATAGCAGGGGTGGGGAACCTGCTAGCAGCCTGCAGTTCATCAGGGTTGCTGCTGGTGAGCTGCTAGATTGTTTGTTTCCTTAGCACCTGCAGACACAGTCACTCAGAGCTCCCAGTGACTGCAGTTTGATGTTCCTGACTAATGGGAACTGCAGGAAGTGGTGCAGACCAAACCACTGCTTCCCACAGCTCCTATTGGCCAGAAATGGAGAACCATAGCCACTGAGAGCTGCGGGGTTCCCTTCCTGTGATGCTCAGAGAAACAAAGCACCTGCCAATCTGCCAGTGGCTAACTCTGATGAGCCTCATGTGGCCCATGAGCCAGAGGTTCCCCACCTGTGTAATTGAAGCTGTAGGAGCAAAAATGAAAAGGCTTGGGGAAGATAAGGTGCCAAGGCTGTACCCCACTCTAGCGCTCCAAGTGCAGAAGGTGGGGGCCTGCAAGAAACTTTATAATACCTTGCCACTAAAGGCTTCTGTTTAAAAACTCACCAAGATCGCAGCTTCCCTGGCCTTAGACTGGTATTGTTGCCACCACCCAAATGCAAAACCCCTTTGAGAATCCAGGAAGATGCATTTGGGAATTCTCTCCGGTGGGGTACCCTCAAGCTCATTAACCTCCCTCTAAAGCAGGGGTGGGCAAAAAGGCCTCCGCAGGCTGGATCCAGCCCGCCAAGCCAATTATGGCCTGGAGGCAGGGGAGCGCCCGAAGCCTTCTCCTCTCTGCCCCTGCCCTGTGAGCAGTGCACAGAGCTATGCTCATGGCAGGGCAGGAAGAGGCTTTGCATGCCAATCATAGTCTGGAGGTGGAGTAGCCCCACTCCTTCCCATTTAGGATTCAGTTTAGAAAGTTACAGTATAAGGATCTGCTAAGCACAGAGAAGTCCAACAAACCCAAAAATAAAGATAATGGCCTGATTGCATCTGATTAAACATTCCCTGTTCTACTCACATATCCATTATTGCAAGATTTAGTCCTTCCTATGCATGGATGTCACTGGCTTCTCTATGCCTGTTTTCCTGGCTTAAGTCATGTCTCCCAGCTCTGCTCTGGTCACACAGGAACAGGAACAGGAAGGTCACTGCCTCCAATTCAAAAGCTCAGACTCTATTTCTATTGGCTCTCCTGACTTTCTGCAAACTCATTTCCTACTTCCCTAGCATTTGTGGGAACTCTTTCGTACTCACTGCCTATGGATTTAACCCTTAAAGGCAAGATAATTAGGGTTAGGCCTCAAGAGTTAACCATTTTGAAAAGACTATAGTTAACAGAAAGGCTGGGATGTCCAGGAAAGGGTATTACTCCTCCCATTCATCACAGAAGGTGAACCCATACACATATTTGGATGTGCTGATAGCCTGACAGTATGACATATATGCCTCTAATCTAGAACAGAGAGCCTTTATTCATCTCATGTATTTCTACTGGAACTCAAAAATCTTCTTGGAATTAAGAGATAATGACTGGTGTAAATCATCAGACCGGGATGACTGAAACACATTGGCTGTGTCTAGACTGGCATGATCTTGTGCCAGAGCTATGCAAATGAGGCTCAGCGTGGAATATTGCCGAGCCTCATTTGCATAACTAATGAGCCGCCATTTTTGCGGAAGAGGCTCTTGCGCAAGACGGAGCAGTCTACACTGCCCTGTCTTGCGCAAGAAAAACCCTCTTGCGCAAAGCCGTTATGCTGATTATTTTCAGGCATAACGGCTTTGTGCAAGAGGGTTTTTCTTGCGCAAGACGGGGCCGTGTAGACGGCTCCGTCTTGCGCAAGAGCCTCTTCCGCAAAAATGGCGGCTCATTAGTTATGCAAATGAGGCTTGGCGATATTCCATGCTGAGCCTCATTTGCATAGCTCTGGCGTAAGATCATGCCAGTCTAGACACAGCCATTGAGTATGCACTAATCAACAGAAGCCAAAATTCATGCTTTTCTGCACATTTAGGCACCTAAATCCATACTCAGGAAACTTATGAGATGTTTCCTGGTTTTCAAAGGTACTAATCTTGTAATAGTTTACACTATTCAGAAGATAGATACTCCAGAGGTCGATCTTCTAGTGTTTGATTTCGTGGGTCAATACAGACCCATAAATTCAATGCTGCAGACAGTTCCAGCTGATGTTCGATCCTCCTCCTTTTGTGAGGAGTAAGGGAAACCACTGGGAGTGTTTGTTCCCATCAGCCTCCTGCTGTGTGGATGGTGTGGAAACACAATTCAATACACGTTGACTGCAGCTACATAATTAACGTAGCTAGAGTTGCATATCTTATTTTGACCTTCCACTGTAGTATAGACCAGGCCTAAATGTCACTGAAGACAATGGGAGTTGCTATGCCTTTCAGTGGGAGTTGGTTGAAAAGGGTTCAAAATAATTGCACAAAAATAGAAATTGTAAAGATAAATACAAACAAAAATGTGCAGAAAGGTGCAAGTTAAATACGACTTTTAGATCCGGAACTCCTGAGGTCTTTTCAAGCTTAGCTTTTGGTTTGGTTTTAATGTTAAATGTACTACTAAGCCAATATATATCCATCAGAATATAAATGAATGTGCTGTTCTCCTGTTCATTGAACCTTGCCAGAAACTGTCTGAAGTTCAACAATAGCAACAGTGAGGACCCAGTTCAGCAGTTCATCCCTCTCCAGCAGGTGATGAAATCACATTGGATACAATGTTTTTAAATGTGTGCTTTAAAGTGAAGCATGTCCTTAAGTGCTTTGCTGAACAGCGCCAGACATGCATTGCCAAACTGGCCTCTAATAACCCAAACTCAGCCTTCTCCCATACCATTTACCTCAAAGGGGTGTACTTATTGCCTCCTTCCCACACTCTTTGCTTTTGAATGGGGTGTGAATATCAAAGCTTATTGGGGCAATTCAAATGTTAATATAATTAAGCACAAGCAATTTTTCCTTCTTTCCAGTCAGCCTTTTGCATACGGATATTAAACAGGAAACCTATGTTAATGTAATCTAAAGCAAGACTGCCAAGGTGAAAAGAGTCAGGAAAAACAAAACATATGTTTCCTGAGGTTTCACTGAAAATCCATGATGTTTCAAAGCATACACTGAACAACATAACAGAAATTAAGCTACACTGTGATCGTAAATTAAAACAACTGTCTTCCAAAAGACATCTGGAAATGTATTTACTCATACCAAAACAAACAAAAGTCTAAACTTGCTCTCATACACAGCACATCTGCAGCCTGTTCTGCAAATACCAGTTTATCTTTCATTCTGTTTCTTTGTGTTCCAATGAGTGAGAATTTTCTCCCTTCCCCTGAATTCCTGTCCCTCAATGAACTCCAGGTGTGTGGTTTAGTAGTATTTTATGGGAGTCTACCTCAACTTGCACTCTGTGTAATCTTTAAAGGCCTAAAAATAGTCCTTTTGCATTTACTTCCTGGAGGTGGTACATCCCTTTCAGTTAATAACTAGAAAATTTGCTCAGCATTGCAAATTAACTCAATTAATTTTTGTTTTTCTTCATTTAAAACATTACTCTGGGGTGGGGCTTGGGATGATGGTTTCAGTATGAAGGCTACCCTAGCCCTCTCTCACTGAAGCAGCTTGGCCCAGGTGAGAAGCACCTCTCCATGGCTGCTGCAGCTCCAGTAGGCACAGCTGGGGGAGGGCTACATGTCCCCCATCTGGGGCAGATTCAGGTTTGTCTGCTCCATGCACTTTCTAACCAGAATGAGGAATGCAGCAAACTGTGCACTTTCCCCTAATTCTCTAACATGCCAGCAATGTCCCTGTATGAATTGGAGGGGAGCTTTAGGTTCCCCCTTGCCCTCCCTAAAGGGTGCCTGGGGATGGGAAGCTCATGGCTGGGTCAGTCCCAAATGGGGGTACCAGCCAGTCCCTTTCACCTGCCTGGTGATTCTGTCTCTTTTCTGTATGGTTTTCTGAGAAGCAATCCCATTCCAGACACATTTCATTTCCCTGGCACAACCAAACCCTTACATTGCTTTCAGTTATTATAAGAGGAATCTGTATACTGAGTTTGGTGGTACTAGCTCTTACCATTTAGAAGGCGTTCTTAAACAAAGACAAACTCTCTCAAATAGGTAATAGATTAGGCAGCTCTTTGTATATAGTTTTCCCCTGACTTCAACTATTTCTTATTTCTGAGGAGGTGGCACATAGTTCCATGCACATTTTTAAAGAAAAACAGGATTGTAAAATAATATTTGTGCTACGCTGCTGCAGCAACCTGAACTTCTGCATATCCTATGCATAGCCGCCTTCTTTTATTTGTGCAGTCTAAATGAATATTGATGTATTTTTAAAAATTTATTTTGCATGCAGTAGCTTTACAAATGCAAAATGCTAGTATAATGAGACAAAGGTCAGATTATGAGATAAAGTATTCAAACATGAGGAAATATCAGAAAGAAAGGTTTAGTCTGTGAACAATAATGTTTCCATTAATAATGGAGGAATGAATAGAATAAAGGTTATTAAAGGCTACAGGTTTTCAGCACTGCAGCAGTGCAGTTTGTGACATAGGAAATGCTTGGAAGAACTTACTTTTTACATGTTCATAGGTTAACAATAAGATTCTAATTATAGTGAAACAAATGTTGGGGTAAATTAATTTTTTTATGAAAAATGTTTCTGCTTTCTTAAAAATAATGTGGTTTTCTTCATCCAAAATCTAAATACTTAAAAAGTGAAATATTTTGGCCAAAATTCCCTCTGGTTCTTTACTGGGGTTGTACTCAGGTGCCTAATCTCCCATTGTCCTCTATGGTTAGGGTTCTCCAGGCAGACTTAATTTCATGAATGCAATATGGCATTGTGACAGCCATGATATAGTGCCATATGGGAAATATAGTCAGATCCTGGTAACTAAGTCATAGAGGAGAATGGGAGCATGAGTTATCTGAACTACATCTACTAGAAAGCACATTGGTGACCTTTAAGAATCAAATCATGCAAGTGTTAAGATGGATTATTTGATGTTGAGCTGAAATAGTTCAATTTTGATTGTTTTTTTTCAGTGGGGAAAAGCAAAACAAAATATTTCCAACAAATTGTAATAATGACAAAAATAGCTATTCCTGATATACAGAAGTAATAATTTTCATCTTTATTTCCTACGGTCTCTTTAGTACTGTATGCAAGAGTTGTACACCCCATTGGAATAAATGAAAATCTCTCACTTCCAAGGGTTTAACTCTCCCATTGCTAATCCTGTAAGACCTTGAGATAATAAATTTTGAAATCACAGAATGTTTATGTATACAAATATTTCTATTCCTGACTCTTAAACAGCCTTGCCTTGAAGTCCAAATGAATTTTGGGAGAAGGAGGAAGCATCTTGTGGGTTTTTTTTCAGTGGCATCAGGTTTACTGCTCAAAGAATAGGATTGTTACACTAAATCTGGGGATGAGTGGAAGGAGAGCAGATGATTCAGTCAAAGATGTAGGATATATTCATTTATTTACATAGTTCTGCAGCTTATCACAAAGTTCTGCAATTTATGCATATTCATCTTGGTGTGGCTTTGGATATAACAATAGATATATTGATGTAAAGATATAAATATAATATCTTTATCAACTGTAAGTTCTATTTTTTTTCTGAATTAGCACCTTTGAAAAGGTGTAAATGATATGTTTAGCCAGTAGCATTAATTGGTTTGTATGAACTCATTTAAGACTGAATGACATCAGGGAATATTCAATAAAAATGGTTCAGATTGTCTAGAGAGTCTGATTTCTGTTTCGTGTTGTCCTAACTAGGTTTTCAATCTTTATAGATTTTGGGTGAAATTTTTCCTGGTGGAGAGCAGGATAGGGGCTTGTCTTCATATACAGCAGCAGTGCAGTTTGGGAAGTAGGAAATGTTTGGAAGAACTTACTTTTTAAATGTTCATATGTTGGCAATAAGGTTTAAATTGTTAATTGTTAATACACGATTAATAGATGTTTTCATGACTCGTTAACCAGCTGTTATAGGATATTTTAGAGTTTAACAGGTCAATAACTATAGCTTATATACATCTATAGCACTTTCAATTTTTCTTTTTGAGAAAGCCTTTCTGCCAACATGAATGCTGTTTTTATTCTCAAATGTTATGCTCCCCCACACTTGACAGAAAAAGGAGAAATGCCGGAGTACACTTTTGCTATTGCTATTCATTTTACATGGAAGTTTCTCAGATACTATTGTGATGGATAGCAGAATGAAGTACTAAAACAGGTAAACAGAAGATGTCTGCTGGCAAATATAATATATCTGTTAAACATTTATTAACCCTTTATAAATGGTTTATAAATGGACTCTTAATTTAAAATGTGATCAATGTTTTTATTGATATATGATTGTTTTTTTTAAATGGTGTAAGCACCTGGAGAGCTTGGTAGGTACAGTAATGAACTGGAAATAAAGAAAACACATCTGCTAGATAAGAAAAAATGGAGATTGTGTTTCAGCAACAGGGTTAAGGTGCTGCAGCCCACACTTCCTCACTTACTACAGGCCTATCATCTTCATAGATGTGTTTTACAGGATGGATTCTTAGGATTTCCAATCTCAGGGATCTGCAGGGATTAGTACGCAATCACCAATCAGAGAAAAGGTAGTAGAGTCCTTAGGATCAAATAGGGATTGCAAATATGTCTATATTACCATGAGATTAACGGTATTCAAAATAGCTAATAAATGTAGAAGAATTGACATGGAATTTTGATCTTCATTCATTATGTTACAGGAGGAAATAATCAACACATGCAGCAAGTGTTTCTACGATACTTGGGCCTCAAATTAGAATACCCGGAGATCAGAAACTTGAGTGCTCCAAATGCCACTAGGGTTGCTTTCATCAAATGAATAAGAACAGAAGGAAACATTGTGATCATATGGTCTGACATCCTGTCTCTCTAAATCATAGAAATCCTATGTACTAATTCCTAAAACGGATCTTTTAGAAAAAAAAGCATCCAATCCTGATTTAAAAATTGTCAGTAGTGGAGATTCCACCACCACCTTTGGTAAATTGTTTCAATGGCTAATCACACTTCCAAATTGACACCTTATTTCCCATCTGAATTTGTCTAGCTTCCACTTGCAGCCATAGGACTGTGTTATACCTTTCTTGGATATATTGATGAATCGATTATCAAATATTTGTTCCCCATATAGGTAGTTATAGATGGTAATCAAGTTACTCCTTAGCCTTCTTTTTGATAGGCTAAAAATCTTGAGCTCCTGGAGTCTATCACTATGCGTATATCTACACTGCATTCCTCTTTCGAGAGAGGAATGCAAATGCAGCTGAGCGAAATTGCAAATGAAGCGCAGATTTGAATTTCATGCACTTTATTTGCATAATCGCATCCGGGAGCTATTTCGCAATACCCTATTTCAAAAAAAGAAATGCAGAAGAAAACCCTTCTTTCGAAATTACCCTTACTCCTTATAAAATGAGGTTTTAGGGTAATTTCGAAAGAAGGATTTTCTTTCGAAATAACCACATCTAGACTGCGTGGATACAAAATTGGTATCTACATCTGCAGAAATGATTGGCGGACATTTGTATCCACGTCTACAGATGCGGATACCCACAGATATGAAGTGGATACCTGCAAATTTGCAGATGTCTAGATACAAAATGTATATCTGCATCCACATCCGTATTCACAAAAATGAGCCACGGATATCAGCATCCACATCTGAGGATGCAGATACCTGCAGATATAAAGTGGATATCCATCGATTTGCAGGTCCCTATTGATAAGAACCAGTGTGATATAAACCATTAAAGTGAATTAAATTGAACTACTATATGAGCCTGATAAGGCAGATGAGGTAAATCTTTTGTTGGACCATCTTCTGTTGTTGAGAGAGACAAGCTGTCAAGCAACACAGAGCTCTTCCTCAGGTCTGAGAGAGGTACTCACAATACCACACCTAAATATAAAGCAGAACTGATTGGCATAAGGAATTAACATGCATGTTGAAAGGAACCACTGAAGGTGAAGTGGCCAGTTAACACCTCAAAAGTCAAAGGAAGAAAAGAGGAGATAGAGGGTTACAGATCGTTGTAATAAGCCATAAATCCAATATTTCTACTGAGTCCAGAAATTGTAGTGTCTATCAAAGTTCTGAATATAACTTTCCAGGCTCACCTTTTGGAGCTGGGTACAGGTTTCCTTTGAGAGCTGGCAGGGATGGCACGATCACATTGTGAAAAGTGTTTGCCCACAGATGGTATGATCTTTTTGTCTCTCATTTTTCTGTGTGAGTTTATTTGAGAGTGCAATGTTTGCCTAGTTTCGCCCACATAGTTGTTGCTGGGGCATTTAGTGCACTGTATGAGGTACACCACATATTGTGATAGGCATGTCTAAGATGCAGGGATCTTGAAAGCTGTGTTGTGGGGAGTATTGACAAAGTAGGCTGCTAATTTAAATTAATAGACTTTAAAGGGAATGCAACAGAGTGATAAGAGGCTAAACCAGATTATTGATAATGCAAGTAAATAGACTGAAGCAGAGTTATAGAAGTGAGTGGTTACAATAAATACGAGTATTGAAGTGTGATTTGTGAAATAAGGATTAGAGCTCCATTTGTATGTGTCCTTTATCATTTAATCAGGCTCATCCTGACTCTCCTGAAATTGGGTTCCCATCCTTACTCTACCATTATGGTTAATCAGTGTGAAGACATTTCACCCATTATGTAGCATTAAAGGGCTTGAATGAAATTTGTTTTACTGTATTATAGCTTTATACAGGTGAGTTGCTTTTTAGCAGCTAACATTATTGTCATTGCACATCATGCTTCTTGGAGAGTAGGGAAGAAGAAGAACTAATACCTTGAAGGGTGGCACTGGTGCATGCAGTGCTTCTGAAAAACTGTGATATCGCTGGTGCTGCCAAGATTGAACTTCCCCTGCATCACTAAGGATTAAGAAATTCACTCGCAGTATCACATTCATGTGCTTTAGAGGCCCTGTCAGTATCAGAAACAACTATGGGAGTGACAACACTATGGTGATGCTTCACATGTCTGAATGTTTTTTACACTCACAGCAACCTGCCCAAATAATTTTATTTTAAAAAGCAGACACTATGTAGCAGATAGACAATGTAACTATTTATATAAATACTTTTCTCATGTACCTTTACTGCATATTAGCTTCATGCCACCTACATACATTTCTCAATATCCTCCACTGATACTTCCAAATTGGTTTTTCTTTTGGCCAATGTGGTGTGTTACTCCCAAGCTCTTGAGCTATCTGAGGCATCAAATAAGAAAGCAGTTCAAACTGTGGGCTGTGGACTACTGACAGTCTGATGGCCATCCTATTTGAATTCCACTCCAGTCCACTATCATGGTGTCACTCAATATAAGAGGCAGTCTCTTAGGTAGGCAGACCCAAATTATTTAGAACTATATCAATTAAGATAAAGTCCTGGCCAGAGCAGTCACCACGGGGCACTGTGAAAAACCTCTTAGAGGCCAAGAACTTTGATTTTCACAGTGCTGCATTTGCACTACCATAAAGTCGACCATGCAAAGTTGAATTTAGCGTTACCCCTCATGAAAAGCTGAAGTTCCAAAACTGACTTTACTGGCCCTGAAAGTTGATGGAATGGACTTGGTGATCTGGACTCCCAGTATAAACCAGGCCTAAAATCAATGTCAGAAGCAGAGGATGGTACTAATCAAGATTCCAGTTAAGTAAAGTACCCCTACTTAGCCAACAATGCCAAGGTACCCTTACCCACCAATCATGCTCAGTGGGACTTTAGCACATTCTTAAAGTTAAGCATGAGGATAAGTTCTTTCCTGAATAGTGATGTACTTTAAGCATATGCTTATGTATTCTCTGAGACTATGTCTAGACTGCAGGCTTCTTTCAGAAGAAGCTTTTCTGGAAGAGATTGTCCACATTGCCAAAGCGCATCGAAAAAGCGATCTGCTTTTTCGAAAGATAGCGTCCATTCCGTGTGGACGCTATCTCACATTTAAGCTGTGATTACTATGGACAGAGTGGCCACTAGGGCACCTGTGCTTTTTCCTCTTTCCTCTTCTTTCAAAAGAACTCCCTCTTCCCCGTCCATACACGCCTTTTTCCAAAAGAGCTCTTTTGGAAAAAGGTTTCTTCCTTGTAAAAAGAGGTTTACCAATGTCAGAAAAATCCCTCTTATCTTTTAATTTTTTTTTGAAAGAACATAATTGCAGTGTAGACATAAGTGAAGTTTTTCCGGAAAAACTCTGCAGTGTAGACATACCCTGAATTGGGTCCTCAGTGAGAATCGAGCAATAGTTCTGCAAATATTAGCAGTTGAAAGCTCAGCCTTTTGTACCCTGGAGGTAGAAATATTTAATATATGACACTCCCCTAATAGGGAGAGTGGGTTCTTTATTTGCTTGCTAAGAAGTTGAACTCTATAAAATGGATAATTTATATGACAATTTTTGCCTTTTTTATTCTGTTCCTAAATTGTCCAGGAACAGACTGTGAAAACCTCCTGTTAATTCACTGTTAAAAACAGTTCGAGAATTTCTCCAGTGATTCATTGTTGGTGTTGTATAGATTGTTTGCAAACTTTGAATTGTGAATATTCACAATTTCTGCTCTAGTGATAAATTCCATAAATTATGTGGGCTTGTTTCTGTTCCCTGACTGGATGACAAATAAAAATAATCAACCCAGTGGGTATTTCAATCATTATCATAAAATAGAAGACTGAAACTCATCTTCATTGAATATTTTAGCTTTTAAGAAGTCAGCTTGGAGAAGTATTCTTGATCATAAAGTTTGAGCTTTCAAATGCTTGCAGCAAGAACTTCAGGTATGGTAAACACTAAATAGGATTCAACCTATTTGTTTCTGCAGTGAAGCTCATAATTTTTAGTATAATTTACCACCTCCTGCAGACAATTTTCTCAATGATTCATTTAATTTATTAGCAGTGACTTTACATTTCTGATTCTCTTAATTTTACAAAATGTACTTATGGTACCAATCAGAATTTAAAAATATATAGCTGATGCATTACCATTGGCAATGGCTCACGTTATATCTGCCTACTCATTGTTCCTTACCTTCCTTAACCTTTGAAAAGACCTTTGACCTTTCCTTTAGTGTTGGGCACTATATGTGCATGGTGGAACTAGAACACTCTATATTGTTTTATTATATGCATATCTGCCAGAATAATTTAAACTGTGGTTCTTCCAGTCTTACCCCTCCCTTCTTTGACTCTTATGAAATAGCCTTGCCATTTCCCTGAAATCCCCAGTTGAAAGGTTAACTTGGTGGAATCTCATTTATTGTCTAATAAATGCAGAAGGGAGCTATTTTCAAAAACTCCATTTACCTTTTAATCTGGCTCTACCATCTATCTCACATTGTGCTTAGGCTCTTGTGATCTTAAATCTTTATCACAGCTATATGAACTCAGGTATGTTTCTAAATGCAGAAAATTACACGTTATATACTTAAATTGGAGACATCAGTCTCTTCCTCTCTATAATTAGTCAGGTTCAGAGAGATTTAAAAGATTACTTCTCCTCTTTATTGTGTTGTGCCACATCTTTGCCTGTCTACTTTCTTCTACTCTACCTTCCTTTTCCAGTCATTTTAGTTCAGGTGACACTAGTATTTTCACAAAAAGGTAAATGGCTAAGATGGCCCATTCTCCCATTTGATGGACTAGTATTATCCAACCTATATGCTTATTGTTGGACTTCCAGACTATCTCAGGTAATGCCATTGCTCACTGAAGCAGACCCAGTTCTTTCAATGTGCCAATTGTCATATATAGTTTCTTTTCCCCTTCAAGGGTTGCTTCACAGGTTAAATACGAGGTAGTGAATAGAACGGGATAGTCCACACTTAATAAATCATTTTTATAGCAAAACATATTGGGACCAGGTGGTCTGTAAGCTTATCGTTCCTGCACAATAATAATATGTTTGGTAGTTTTCTCTTAGCAAGCACTTATGATATATAGAGAATATACTGTCGGAGGAGCAGTGAGGGCCCTGGGGGATGGAAGTGGTTGTGACTATACCTTTGGACAATGCTGGCAGGTTTTATTGTTATAAATCCCTGACAGCTCTGGTGAGGCTGCAGGCCTAAGAATGTATGGAGGACACTTGAGGTTAATTAGGGCTGTGAAGTGGATTGAGAGGCAGAAGAGGGGAAACTGGAAAGAAATTGTTAAATGAGTAATAAGGAAGGGAGAACTATACTGTAACATTTTAACATTACCATTGCAAGAAATATTTTTGTATGTCTATTTCTGCTTGTCTTGGCTGTTCTTACGGTAAGCATTTCAGGGGAGGGGCTTTCTTCCATTCATGTTTGTACAATGCCTACCAAAATGGGGGCCTGTTCTTGGTTGAGGTCCCCAGGTCTGACCATAATAAACATAACTGTAAAGCACTTGTATGAAATCGTAAAAGTGATTTTCATATGTTAAACATGTTCGATGTTTATACAGAACCTAGAACAACAGGGTCCTAATCCATGAGGCAGGCTTCTAGGTGACAGGATAATATAAATAAATAATAACAATAATATAAAGCTCTCAGCAAATACTCCTCATTGCCCTATATACAAAGAAGAAACAAATAAGATTAACTTTCAAGAGCTTCATCGGAAAAGGTGCTGAGTGCTTCCTGCGAGACAAGAACCACACTCAGTTTGCCTTGGCTTTGATGGAAACTGAGTGGACTCAGAACTTGGCAAAACTGGACTCTAAATCCTTCTCTTGCATTGTCTTCTTTATATATTTACCTACTAGGAAAAGGTATGTGCGGAGTTGGAGCTTTTACACTGTCTTTACAGTATCAAAAGGGGAAAAAAACAGTGAGAATAGTTAATTCAATTTTGATAAGTAATAGATAAATATTGGAACAATTTAATAGTTACCATCACTTATTCTATACTCTACAGAAGGTCTTTAATTACATTAATTCTATTCCCTAGTGTGATAAACAAATTTCATCATAGTAATTAAATCCATTTTTCATAGCGAATCTGTTCTAAGTTTTATTGTCAGGCCTACGCAAGTTATAAGCAGCAAAGACATACTGAATAGCCTTAAGATTCCTCATCATATCCTAAGATAACTTTGCTGCCTGGTTCCCTATTTAATTATAGAGTTAATTGGATTCCTTTATAAAATGAGAACAATAGCTGGAGGCCAACCTGGTGACCTCTGAGTAGTGCTCTGACATGCAGGAGACAGTTTCAATTCCCAGACAAAAATCTTGGGCACCTTTAGCATCTCACAGGATTTGGACTTGTGATTCCATATGTCAGCCATTATCTAATTGTCATTACCATGTCTCCAAACACAAGCTTCTTTATCTGAGGTAATGAAATTATAGCACCTACATGAAAAGAAAAAAAAAAGCTTATTTGATGAACCAGTGTCAGACATTTGTATTAAATTTGAAAAAAAAAACAGTGCTCTTTAGTTAGAAGTTTTGATATTCTACCTGCCAAGAAGGAATGGTTGTGAAGAGGGAGAGGAAATTTGGTTTGGGAATCCTGACCTGTGAATTTCCATTGTTCCAACTTTTTTGTATATTTGATCTTAACTCTGAATTTTTTGTTGTCGTTTTTATTCCCCCATTATAGTGTTCGTATAAGGATTTTTAACCATACGTTTCTAATGGGCTCTCAACCTCAATTTCACTTCAACATTTTTTTTTGTTTGGGAATTTTTTTGTTTTTGAACAGCCCTAGCATGGGACAGTTATGGGATTTTCTCACCTTTCCTTCTTATTTAACGAGGTTCTCAGGAATGAGATCAAGCTCTTCTACATGCTCTAAGATCCAAAGGCATGAAGCAATTCTTTGGGTGGACTTTTGGAGGTACAGGTGAGAGGGCACACTATCCTTAAATGTTATAAGGTTATGGTGGGATGGACAAAGGGATTTTGTGGGGCAGAGCATCAGGAGCAGGGCCTTTCCTACTTCCTTTTTGTCCCACCCAATGATCCCAAATTTGGGATAGGCGGACAACTAGTTTAGAGACACCTTCCTTCCCTCCCTCCCCAGCTGCTCTGATGTCAAATGAGAATTTGGCACCAAAACTTTTGGCCTTAAATGTACAGGCTTCCATTTTACTGTATAGCAAAAACATGAATTAGTTTACATTCCTGCAATCCAGTGTCTTTTGGAGATGTGCAGCTAGATATTTTTTTCACTTATTAGGATTGTGTTTGGTTGGTTTTGATTTCAGTGTTAGGAGCCCAAAACATATTCCACTAAAAAAAAAAAAGGAAGTGTGGTTAGGATTATGTGATGTTAATGGGAATGTGGTGATGGCAATTATGTATTTTTATTTTGTGAACTGCTGTATAAATAAGAGTTGTAGAAAACAGTAAACTTTTAAAAAGAGCCTATTGAACCAAAAACAATTGTTTTCTACAAATACAGCAAAGCAGGGAAACAGCATGAAATCAAGGAGTGGCCACCTGTAAGGAATTTTTCTAGCATAGAACCAATTCACACCTGCTAACCACTGTGAATAATAGGCTTAGAGGTAATGCTGATATGCCATTTAAATACAGTACAGCTTTCTTTTGTGTAGTGTCATTCACACATACTCTATATTCCATAATAGTTTACTCAGGGCAGTGACAATTAACTGTATACATTTCAGAAGACCTGGATACAGCTGAGATTATCTGTGGAGCTCAGACTGATTCTCCCTTCTGGTCCAAACGTGAGGATTAGAATCAGAATGTTGCAATGAGGGACTGCTGAGGAATTTCAACTGTGTTGTCTATTTCAGCTTTTGAGCAATAAGATCTTTGGTTTAGAGCAACGCTTTCCTCAGGGAAGTATCGCCCACACTCTTAACAGAACCAGTGCTTTACGTATGTTTTGTTAACTGAAAATGGGAATGTTAATGATGTGAAAATGCTGTGAAGCAGTTGGTGGCTTGTTTGGGTTCTAGGTTGTCAGGAGCTGTTATTTGTATTAAGGTAGGCCCAAATTCACAAAGGGACATTGCCAAGTTACTGTGCAGTAAATCAGTACCCAATGCTGTAACTCTCACGGTGTCCACACTAGCAAGGCACTTAGTGCACTCTCTCTCAGCAGTTGATGTTCTGTAAGTAAACCACTTCTGTGTCAGTGCAAGCTTACTGCACTCTGGATAGAGCACTGGGGTGCCAGTGTGGACATCATGGTCTAGTACTGCATTCTGACTGGCCGCTGGAACTCTCCCCACAATGCCTTTTCTGGCCTCTCTAGTCATCTGCTTGAACTTCACTGCGTTCCTCAGGTGACCAACCAGGTGACTAACCCTCAGACCTGCCCTTGCATTCTTTTGAAATTTGAAAAACCTCTTCCTGTTTGCTCAGTGACAAACAGATTGTTGATGCACTCTCTTGTGTCTCGGTATTCTCATCGGAAGCTTCATTCAACTGCTGTGTCACCCTTCTCCTCAGATTAGTTGACAAAGCAAATGTGGTACTTGAGCCCTGAAGGCTGACATTCCTTCACCACTGTGCAATCAATGGCGGAAGGGAGAGCCATTGTTGCACAAAGACAAACTATTTACAGTCCTGGATGGAACCCACAGTCGAGTAAAAAGACCCTTCTTTGCTCCTTGCTTACCCTAAACAGCAAAATGTCTTCCAGGGTGAACACAGCCTATGGGAATGAGTAGCCATTGCTAAAACTTTTGCTTCTTCCTGCAGTGCTTGCCCCAAATTACACCTGCTCAGGACATAATACGGCTGTGTGTGAATGAAAATCCCTCCTCCCCAGCAACCTGCCCGACTGCACCAAGGGATTCCCCTGCCTTTTCCCTTCTCCTGCTGCACAAAGAGTTTTTCTTGGTGATCTCACCATTGTGGGGTTCCTGTATGTTATGTACGCTTGCTCTGGGACAGTCAGCAGTGCTAGGTATGTGGACATTGCAAGTGTTCCAAAGGCTTTGGGGCAGTACTGTGTCTAGCGTTAACAATGGATCTTTGATAACATATTGCAATTTTTGCCTTGATTGAGCTGGCCTCAGAATGCTGGCCTAACTCCTGCAGAACATCTGAAAAGGGCTCAAAAGTGCCCAAGAGTGTTACAGGGAGTGTGTGCATGTACGTAGGGTGTGGGAGAGACAGTGTGTTTTGGGGGACATCAGCATTCTGTCTTGTAAGTTCAGTCAGTGGCAGGAAACAAACCCTCCCGAGGTGGTGGAGGGGAAACCATGACATGTCAGCCCCCCTTGCATACCTCCCTGATTTTTTGCATAGCAATCTCTCTCTCCCTTTCTCTCTCTCTCTCTCATTCACACACACATGCATGCATGCACACACACCTACCTCTGTGTACAGCAGCATGAGCTTACCATCTGAATGGTTTGCTCTGTGTCCTGGAACAAATTGAGACAGCACACAGGCTGTCCAAAATGGAGTTGTGAAAGGGGATATGGCGCATGCCTGCAAGGCAGATAATTCCAAACAAAAAGAAGAGGGGACTTGAGGGATTATAGGCCATTTCTGAAGGCCAGTCAGAATGAAACAAGCAGCTCAAGGGTATGTTTACACAGCACCGTTATTTCGGAATAAAGGCCGTTATTCCAAAATAACAATGTGAGTGTCTACACAGCAATGCTGTTATTTCAAAATAAATTGAAATAATGGACACCTTATCTGACTTCTGTAAACCTCATTCCATGAGGAATAATGCCGATTCCAAAATAGCTGTTTTGGAATAGCAGTAGTGTGGACGCTCCACTGCTGCTATTTCGAACTAGCTCTTCCACAGGGCCATTCAGACAAATTACTCCCCAGTGCCTCCTGGGGCTCTAAATCAAGGTAGCATGTCCACATTAGGGAAGCCTGCCTTGAACTGATTTTGAGGCTTCTCTGTAGTGTAGATGTGCTATTTCAAAATAAGCTATTTCAGAGTATTTCTTCCAAATAGCTTATTTTGAAATAAGTGTGCATTGTAAATGTACTGTAACTGTCCACACGACCCCCCAGCTTGATATCAAGGGCATAGCAACTGCAGAATTAGGGCACACAACGGGTACATCTACACTGCACAGCAATTTCACAATTCCGGAGGTATCCTAAAATAGCTACCCTGCATTTACACAAGCTGCCTCTTATTTTGAAGTATTTTTTGAAATAACAGGCACAGTATTTCACCATCTCGGTAAACCTTGTTGCATGAGGGATAAGGAATGTCTTGAAATAGCGTGTTATTTCAAAATTTGGTGCTATGTAGACTCACCAAATTTCAAAATAGCCTATTTAAAAATGGATTCAAAATAAGATACGCAATTTGCATAGTGAACATTGTGTATCTTATATCAAGTTTAGGGTGCTGTGTAGATGCACCCAAAGTGCCTTAGCAGTGTAGACACCTTGGGTGTGTCTAGAGACTACACTTCTCTGTCGACAGAGAGATGTAGATTAGGCACATCGAAATTGCTAATGAAACAGGGATTTAAATATCCCATGCTTCATTAGCATAAACATGTCCACCGCTTTTTTTTTAAATGGAGTTTTTTCGAAAAAAACCAGCAGTCTAGACATGGATCTGTCAAAAATAAACCCTTTTTCGACAGATCCTGTAAACCTCATTTTTTGAGGAATACAGGATCTGTCGAAAAAGGGTTTATTTTCGACAGATCCACATCTAGACTGCCGTTTTTTTCGAAAAAACTCTGTTTTGAAAAAAAGCAGCGGCCATGTTTATGCTAATGAAGCACGGAATATTTAAATCCCTGTTTCATTAGCAATTTTGATGTGCTTGATTTGCATCACTCTGTCGACAGAGGCTAGACGTAGCCCTTGGGACTTATAGTGCTGGGAGCTGATTTACTGCAGAGTGGTATAATCTAGACATGGCCTGAAACATCATGATGCCTAACTTTTAGGCTCTCACTTGCCCAGACAGGTAGGGCTGTTTTCCTAACATTGGTGGCACGGCATAAAACCTTTGTTTTCTACAAAAATTTGGTGAGCTAGAATAGAAGGACTTAAAACAGATTGTAAAATAGCATTATGGGCTGCCACATAATTTTTAACAGAGTAATATAAATTTCATTTAAGAAACCAAATAGAAGGTGAAATTGTCACTGAATTTTTAATACACCTGAAAAATTCTGTTACTTACTCTTTTGGGTATGAAATCAATTTGATTTTGGACTAAAACAGCCTGATTAAGAGAGAGGTTGCTGAATGTTGTGTGCAGCAAGGAACTGCCACTGCAGGGAGACTTCTCTATTTGAATCCACAAAGATAAATTTTATAGATAGATAAAGAATGGACATACTGGGTATGACCAAAGGTCCATTTAACCCAGTATCCTGTCTTCCGACAGCAGCCACTGCTAGGTGCCTCGAGAGGAAATGAACAGAGCAGGTAATCATCGGGTAATCCACCCCTCCTCCCCCCATCTCCCATTCCCAGCCTCTGACAAACAGAGGCTAGGGACACCATTCCTATCCATCCTGGCTAATCAGCATTGATTAGCTATCTTCCATGAATAACCCTGTTAAAGACCTGGCCTTCACAACATCCTCTGGCAAGGAGTTCCACAGGTCGACTGTGTGTTATGTGAAGAAAAACTTCCTTTTGTTTGTTTTAAATCTGCTGCCTATTAATTTCATTTGATGACACTAGTTCTTATGTTATGGGAACAAGTAAATAACCTTATTCAGTTTCTCCACACCAGTCATGATTTTATAGACATCTATCATATCTCCCCTTAGTCTCCTTTTTCTTCTAAGCTGAAAAGTTCCAGACCTTTAAATTTCTGTTCATATGGCAGGCCTTTCCAAACCCCTAATCATTTTGTTACCCTTTTCTGAACTTTTTCCAATGCTAAAATTTCTTTTTTTGAGATGAAGTGACCACATGTGTACACAGTTTTCAAGATGTGGGCGTACCGTGGATTTATACAAAGGCAATAGGATTTTCTTTGTCTTATTCTCTCTCTCTTTTTTAATGCTCCCCAACATTGTTTGCTTTTTTGACTGCTGCTGCACATTGAGTGGATGTTGTCAAAGAACTATCCACAATGACTCCAAGATCTTTAATTTAGTTCCCATCATTTTGTACGTATAGTTGGCATTATATTTTCCCATATGCATTACTTAGTATAGAGCAGCATTAAAATTCATTTGCCATTTTGTTGCTGAGTCACCTAATATTGTAAGATATTTTGAAGCTCTTCACATTCTGCTTTGATCTTAACTATCTTGAGCATTTTAGTATCATCTGCAAATTTTGCCACCTCACTGTTTACCCTTTTTTCCAGATCATTTATAAATATGTTGAATAGGATGGGTCCCAGTTCAGACCCCTGCAGGACACCACTAATTACCTCTCTCCATTCTGAAAACTGACCCTTTATTACTTCCTTTTGTTTTCTCTCTTTTAAACAGTTATCAATCCATAAGAGGATCTTCCCTCTTATCCCATGACAACTTAGTTTACTTAAGAGCCTTTGGTGAGGAACCTTGTTCAAACAATTGAAAATAAATTGGCTCCATCATGCCAGGCCTGGGAAGAAAGGCCTTAGCAAGAGATGAAGAAGATGATGACACTGCTTAACACTTCTTACACTTACAGGATCTGAAGAAAATGGAAGGAACCCTGTATTTGCTGCTTAACAACTTCACGCTGCAGTGCAAGAAATGAGTTAAGCGGCACATGCCATCTGGGCTGCAGTAGTTCACCATCGCGGCCTGCAGTTCATGAAAATGAACTAGATACAGAAGCAGCAATGTCTGTTATTTCTAATGGAGCCTTCCAAACAAATATTTCCTGGGAAGAACTTAAAAGAAACAAATGTGTTTTCACAGAATTACAGTAAAGAGCATATAAGAGCATTAGATAGTCTCCCTGTCACTGTAATTTATAATATATGGTTACATCTAGACTGAAGCACTTTTCCAGGATACCTGAGATATCCCAGAAAAGCAATGCCGTGTCCAAGGAATGCATCCGCTTTTCCGGAAAAAAAATTCAGAAAAGCAGACGGGCTATTTTGCCATCCCTGTAAACCTCATTCTGTGAGGAAGAAGGGATGGCTCGAAAGAGCAGGTTTTTCTGAAATTTGGTGCCGTGTAGACGTGCCAAATTTCGGAAAAGCCTCATTAGACAGAAAAGTGGAAAAAGCTTTGAAACTGTGGTTTGCAATTAGTGTATCTTTTTCCAACTTACCTTTGTAGTCTAGACGTAGCCTATGTCTTAACCATTAGGATTAAATTGTATCTGAAGGAAATGGTCCCCTACTAATGCAAGCCTAAAATGGACTGGAGTACAGTTCACCAGAAACCAGTAAGAGTGGGGGAATTGAAATTTAAATACAAAGCTCTTACATATGTTCTAAGAGAGCCTGTGGAAAAACAAACAGGTAAAAACCCACAGCATAAACATCCCAGGTGTTTCTGCCTAAGGCAGGCAGTTTTGACAAAACATTATAGGGGACAGATGAAGTGGGGCCGGGAAATATTATAAAGCAGATACTGGGAACAAGGACATATCTAGTAGAAGTAAAGGGGAGGAGTTATACTGAACAACTGATGCCACATAAAACTCAATACAGTTATG
Source organism: Pelochelys cantorii (assembly GCA_032595735.1). Lineage (NCBI taxonomy): Eukaryota > Metazoa > Chordata > Testudines > Trionychidae > Pelochelys > Pelochelys cantorii. The sequence goes on along the minus strand of CM064326.1, from coordinate 69,570,357 downwards.
GGATGTGGCTTCTGAAGTTAGTAAATATGAGTGTAGGTTCTTTTGGCGAGAGGAGAAGATGCTGAAGATGGTGGCTGAAAGAGGGAGAGGGAGAGTGTTCCTGCTGGACGTATACATGACAAAACTCTAGTGGCACTTTCTCTTCCTGGCAGGTGCCTCTGGCTGCAATGAAAATGCACTTTCACATGAGATTAAACTTGCGATTTTTAAATTGTGTTTACTAATTAAAGAATTTCCAGGGAAGGAGTGTGGTGTATTGAAAATGGTGTCAGAATTGCAAATAACACTTTAAAAGCCAGGACGCTCCTATTTGTAGGCTAGAAGGCTCTATGAAAAAGTATCCAGTCTGAATCAGACTGAAAAGACCCAGCTTAAAGCAAAGTGGGGTAAGTTATGTCTGGCCATCTTACAGCCTTATTTCTTTCTCTTGGTTTTTGTGTTCTTGTTTGTAATATTTTTTAAGAAATCAACTAGGAATGCAACCTTCCAGCAAGAATCTTTATCTAACTTCTTTTGTGAACATAGTAGTACCTAAACTTGGAGTTAGGCACCTAAATCCTTTTATGGCTCTAGGTCATAGTGCCTACATGATCCAATGAGTTGACATTATGCTAGACACTAAACAAACACATTGCAAGAGATGATACCTGCTTCCAATTGCAAAGCAGATGAAGAAGACAATGGCTGGAAGAAATGATGTATTATTAATCCCATTTAATTGATGGGAAATTGAGACACAAAGGTAAATTACGTAGCTGGAGTTGACATCTTTTACATCATGTTTCTGCACCATTCACACAGTGGGAGGCCAATGGGAGCAAAAGTGGATTCAGCGAGTCAGTCCAAATTCAGAAAATTGGAGGGCCATGATCCGATGGACTCCCTCCTCCCCCGCCAGTGTGGCTCTGATGGGTCAGGACCCATGCATCTTGAAAGCTTTGTTGTGAGAAGTGTTGATCATTATAGCAGCTACAACTGCAGGTTTTATACCTGTTGCTCAGGCAGGATCTGATGCCTCTTTGAGTTGTCAGTTCCTGGTCTGTGTGGAGCTTACTACTGATGACAAGCTTGGAGAAACTGGGAGGTGGTTTGAAGGCCAGAAGTGGGGGTCCAGGAAAGATTTCTTTCAGGATGGGATCCTCATCAAACATGGGTTGTCGTTGTTTGATGATGGATTCCATATAGATTCCAGTATAGGGGGGTTGCAATAAACTTTATGAGTCTGATGTATTATTCCTGGATCTGGATTGGCTGCTGTGAGGCTGCTGATGTGGCATTCACCCAGGATGGGTATGAACTCTGATGGAACCTGTTCTCCATCTTCAATTCTGGCCCTCTGTCAGTCCACATCTCCCCCTGGGTGTGATCCTTGCAACATATTTTGGGAAAGGGGCTATATCTCCTAAGAGCAGTGCACACAGCCCTGCGGAAAAAATGGGAGAAACAGGTGCACCCCATCATTATCAGTCCAATGCTTCCCTGGCTCTGGCTCGGAGCTGCTGCTGTGGCTTCTGTGGTTCTGGTCTGCTTTTCTTTCCTCACTCCAGCTCTTGAAGACTTCACTGTCCCTGGCTCTGCCTTACTCTGCCCTGGCAGGCCCAGTTCACATGGAAGGCAGGTCCTAGGCTCTTGATGCCCTCATTGGCCTGCTTGCCCAGTCAATCCAGCTACTTGGAGCACTGGCCTCTCCCTATTGGCCTTGGGCACAGCCAGTCTCATGAGCCTTCTACCCTTTCTTCTGGTACTGGGAGAAGGACAACTAAAAAAAATGTGTTGTGTGTCTGTAAAGGACCAACAATCTTCTAACATTTATATATGATGTTTGATTATACTCCGGAATATACTTATATTTTAGACTAACATGTTTATATCTTTTACATGATCTTATGATTTTATGCTTTGTATTTTGTCTTATCTTGACCAAGTTGCCCTGGGAAGACTAAGTTCTACCCTTGGATGTACATCCACCACTGCTACTATTAGCAGGAATAATCTCAGTTTCCAAAATGATAATTCATTCCATAGTGTAATGGACTAGCTAATCTCTGCCCATTAGCAGGAATAATCTCAGTTTCCAAAATGATAATTCATTCCATAGTGTAATGGACTAGCTAATATATATATTATTGCCCCTACCAGAAAGTGAAGTGCTGGGAGAAATTTAAATAGTTTAAAGATTCATAACACCCAGCTAAGATAAGTTAGCTTTACAGTGACTTAGCATTTTACAGAGGAGAGAAATGAGGCCCAGAGCTAAAGTGACTAGCCCAAGGACTGACTGAGGCAGAGCTGGAATGTAGAAACTCTTGGCTTATAATCTTACACACAGACCACATTTATCTTTTTGAAACATCAGACTTATTCAAATGCTTGTGATTCTGATGCCCTCTCATGGGTACCAGGCAGAGAACATAAGCTCTTCTGTGACAGAAAAAAATAAGATAAAATAAAAGGAAAAAATATTGATACAGTAGAAGTATGTGCCCATAAAAAGTGTAAGTAGTCAAACAATCTTATTATTGAAACTTTTATGCTCCTGTTGCCCTACTTCCTCTACACTGTTTTCACTTGTGTCACATCGTATTTAGATGGCAAACTCCCCTTGGCAAAGACCATGCTTTTCTGAAGTGTCTAGCATATTTTTGGATTCTATGAAATAATTAATCATAATAAATGTTAGAAGGCTGGCTTTTTAGACCAGAAAGTCCCACGTTTTATTTCCTATACCATTTGACTAGAATTAACTAGGAACGTTAGCATTTGTTGTCTGAAGCAAATGATTCAACTAATTAAATGCATAGGTATGAAGAAGTTTTTTACACCAGTTACTACCAATTTTATTTGAGCTTGGAGTTACGAATACCTAATTTTATATGCTATTTAAGATGAAACTATTGGTTACATAATTTAAATGGGGCTTATTTCTGCACGCTATAAATATGCACCAAAATTCAATATTGAATGAAGTGCTTACAAGGATTTAAATCAAAGTGCCAATGATCTGAATTATACCATCTGTGGTGACAAGAAGAAAAAACATACCAGAACCTTGATATGCATTTGCGGATCTGTTGATTTCATGGTATGCATATTTCTAGACTAAAGTGACTTGACAAAATATAAACTCAAGAACACAGATTAAATAGTGAGTGGTTTAGCAGGTTACAAATTGACATAATGGGGTTTTTCACTATATTTAATGTGGCATTCCCTTTTATGAGTTTATTGATTTCTATAGTATAATGAATTTATAGAACTGTAATTTGCATAAATTTCACAGTGCATCTTTTTCAGACAGTTAAGCTAAAATAATTCAGTGTATTTCTGCTTTAGAGTCAAATACACATGGGGTATGTCTACACAGCAGCGTTATTTCAGGATAATGTCCATTATCCTGAAATAGAATTGTGTGCGTCTTAACAGCACGCCTGTTATTTCAAAATAATTTTGAAATAACAGGCAGCTTATTCTGGCTTCCTGTAAACCTCATTGCACGAAGAATAAGGAAGATGCCAGAACAGCACTATATTTCAAAATTTGGCACTGTATAGACAGCGCCAAATTTCAAAATAGGCTATCCTGAAATAAGCTACACAATTTACGTTGCTCAAATTGTATAGCTTATTTCGAGCTACAGATGACTGTGTAGACATACCCATGGAGATGAAAATGAGCCTTCACTTATGAAGCAGGGTGGCAAGAACTCAGGGGACAATGCTCAGACCTAGGCATTTAAAGGCTTGTGGATAAATAGTTGGGCAACTAAACACGTGGCCTAACATAGTTTCCAAGTGCTTACATCTCCCATTGACTTTTTTTAAAGGTTGCTGTGGTTACATCAGAACTAAAGTCAGTTTTGGTTGATCACTAGAAGATGCATCATGTCCTCTTTGCATTCATTGACCTTGGGTGTGCTAATATGAGGAGGCAGTAGTCACATCCACAAAAACGAAAGTTGGATAAAAGACAGAAAAATGGCTATCAATGTCTAGATCAGGTTTAAAATCCTGCATAAGAAAAATAGCTCTACATTCTAAAAATAGCTGATTTCCTTTAATATGCTTCATGTTGTACAAAATATTATTTGTATGCAGTGCTGTGGTACCCAGGTTAGTCCCATGATATTACACAGACAAGAGGGTGGGGTAATATCTTTTATTGGACCAGGTTCTGTTGCTGGGAGAGATAACAAATTTGTGGTTAATTACAACAATCTGTAACCCACTAATAATCCTGCCTTCCACAACTTCTTTCTTCCTCCCTCCCCTTATGACAGGAGAGAAGTTAATAGCCCATTTCACTTTGAATGGGCACCTGAAATATTGGAAATAAGAAATATGAAATAAGCGTTTCCTACTTTTGCTAAACAATCCATTCAAATCTTGTATTTAACAGTGATCTTTTGAGTTGGCTATGTCTACACTTCTGCCTTCATCAGCAAAACTTGTGCTGATCAGAGCTGTGAAAATTCCACTCCCGAGTGACATAAATTTAATTGACGTGAGTTTTGGTGTGCACATGTCCCACTGACATAGCTTATGTCACTCACGAGAGGTGGAGAGAGCTCTTTCCTGTAGTCATAGAGGATCTGCACCAGATGTGCTGTCTCAGTGCAACCGTATTGGTGCAGCTGTAATGCTACGGTGCTTTATGATTAGGCATGGCTTTAGTTTACCAGACCTGAAAAAGAGCTCTGTGTGAGCTTCAAAGCTTGTCTCTTTGACCAGCACAAGTCAGTCCAGTAAAAGATATTACCTCCCTCACCTTGTCTCTCTAATGATCTATTTTTGGAATGTAAAAGGAGGCATGTCTCGGTTTCACAAAGTCACTGAAGAGCAAATGAAAAAATATTAGATGCATACAATCTAGCAGTGAAAGGGGAGTGAGAGTTGGAGATAAACTGTGAATTCCACTTTCCTTTGTGAACATCATTTGTAATTGTAACTCTCATTGTGGATTAGAGCATCAATTTTGTAGCAGAGAATTTTTTGTTTCACCAATTTCATCAATTTTGTTTCAAGAGGCATAAGGGTTTGGTCGGCAAAGGCTTTCCTTGTCGACCAATCCCCGTCTTGACTGCCAGTTTGTGCTGACAAAAGGCTGAGCCGACACAATGCGGCGGCCATTTTTATTCTATTGAAACAGGGGATATTTACATCCCCGCTTCACTGACTATGTCGGTATGTCCCACAGGCTACATGCAGCCCATCAGGGTAAGCCGCTGACATACCTTGTGTCTGTATGTTTGGCTTCCTGCAGCTCCCATTGGCCATTGTTCTCCATTCCCAGCCAATGGGAGCTGCAGGAAGAGACAGTCAGCAAGTCTCTGTGGCCTATGCCACTTCCCGCAGCTCCTGTTGGCCAGAACAGTGAACTGCAGCCAATGGAGGCTGGAGGTAACAATACCTCTGGATGCAAGGTAAACAACATGTCTGGCAACTCAACAGTGGCTTACCCTGATGACCCATGCGTGGCCTGCAGGCTGCAGGTTTCCCACCACTGCTCTAGGTGATATATTGTATCTTATATTAGATTTAATCCAAGGGGAGCATCTCATTTTTATATTATATACACTGCCACAGTACTGATAGATTAAGCATATTTAGATTGACTATGATTCAGTATTTGCTGGTACTTGAAGCAGGCGGCGACCACATCAGAATCTGGCAGAAAGCCAGATCCCATTTACAGTAATAGGGCATCATACAAATACCAACAGGGTTGTATCCAAAACAGCTGTTATTATTAATTTCATCTGTTTTAGGAGGAAGAGAAGATTTTAGTTATTTGTAAAGATTAAAATGGATAATTATACCATTTAGTGCTATTTAATTTCTGTTTACCTCCAAATATGGAGATTCTCCATATAATATTGGATATTCTAATCTCTCCATGTGGTTATTAAAGTTGAAGTTAGTATTGCCATATAAGGTGGATTTTAATACACATTTTCTAAGTTCATTAAAATTAAACAATTCATCCTGAAATTTCATATGTCAAATATAACAAAAAGTTCTGGGTCCTCCTATCCACCACAAATATTAGGGACATCAGACAAGATATGTAAGATGAGCGTTCAGAAAAATGTTGCTGGGTTTTTAAAAGTTGTGCTTTAGCATATTAGAAAAATCAGTAGAGAGTTCACAACTTACAACAAAGAAATAAGAAATAACAAAGTGAAATAAGAATAGATGTTTATTCCAAAATGATGAGGTCTAAATTAACTATTAACACTTAAGAAAGAGATCTTGGAGTCATCAGAGGTAGTTCTCTGAAAATATCTGTTCAATGAGCAGTCATATCAGAATATTAGGAACCATTAGGAAAGGGATAGATAACAAGGCAGAAAGTACCATTATGCCATTATGTAAATCTATGGTACATACACAACTTCAAAACTGCATGCAGTTCTGGTCACCCTGTCTCAAACAAGATATATCAGCACTGGAGAAGGTACAGACAAAGGCATGAAAAGGTAATTAAGGGTGGGTAATAGCTTTAATCTGAGGTGAGATCTTTAAAAAACTGAGACTTTTCAGCTTGGAAAGAAGATGACTGAGATTACATCCACTACCATCCTTCCCATTGGTTAATTATGCTTAACAGTAAAAATATACATCTTCTTTCCAGTTTGTATTTGTCTAGTTTCCATTTCCATCATTGGATCATACTATATCTTTCCTTGATAGATTAAAAAGCCCATTATAACGTAAGTATTTCCCAGGTAGCTAGTTAGAGAGTATAATCAAGTCACCCCATAATCCTAACTTTTTTTTTTAGGATATCTGTGGCATGTTTTCTAATCCCTTAAGTCATTCTTACAGCTCATCTCTGAACCATCTTCAATCCTTCTTGAACTGTGGCCACCAGAACTGGACACAGTATTCCACAAGTGATCACACCAGTGCCAAATATTGCCGTAAAGTAATTCCTCTATTTCCACTTAAGATTCCTCTGTTTATGTATCCAAGGATAGCATTAACCTTTTGGCCATGGCATTGCAGTGGGCACTCATGTTCAGCTGATTGTCCACCAGGACTTCCCCTAATCATTTTTATAACCTCTGCTTCCCAGGATAGAGTCTCCTGTATTTTAAATACTGCCTACATTCTTTGTTCCTAGATAGATACATTTACATTTAGCCATATTAAAATGTGCATCATTTGCTGGCACTCAACTTACCAAGTGATCTTGATTGCTCTGTGATAGCGATCTGCCCTTTTCATTATTTTCTGCTTCCCCAATTTTTGTGTAATCTTCAAGCTCTATTAGCAAAGTGATAATTGTATGTTTTCTTGTAGGTCATTGAAAAAAATGTTAATAGCATAAGGCCATGAACCAATCTGTGCATGATTCCATTAGAAACATATATTTTCAATGATGAGTCCTGTCATCCATACATTTTCTACAGTTGAATTTGGAGACCTATAAATTAGCCAGTTTTTAATTCATTTATCCTATAAGGCACAATTAATAATTTCTAGCAAGTACTGAGCACTCTGTAGGGGCCCATAAAAGTGTATTGGTATATTTATCCTACTTAGAAATTGATAAATTTGAAATGTTAGGGGGTGTAATCTTATTTGTGAGTCAGTATGTAGGCATAATGGACACAGTTTCACCAATTCCAATATTTCTTTGTCTAACTTAGCTGAGGTGACTTGAACGTGTGATGCCCTGTATGTAGGTAGCATGATCTTCCTTCCATTCTTCAAATTTGCTACTCTACAAATAACTTATCCTTATTCATATACTATGAAATAATGATAACTAGATCGTTCTATAGTGCCCACAAGTGTGCTTGGGTGCTTCAAATCTGAATGAAGAGTTTCCAATCCAATTAACAGACATGAGATAGGAGATGACACAGTGTTCTTCAGAGAAGGAGATGGGCAAGGAAGAACCTGTGTTATAGATATATGATAATGAAGTTGCTCAGGAGCAGACATAGATATGGGGTCAGATCCTCAGCTGGTGTAAATTGCCATAACTTCTATAAGTATTGCAGCGATATGACAAAATATACAAGTCAAAAATCTGGCCCATACTATATATATATAGGGATGCAGATGGGGAGCAAAAGGGCCAATAGGGAAACAGGAAAGGTAAAAAGAATAGATTTTCAAAATGTTGTGGAGGAAAACACAAAAGTATTTGGCAGGGGCTTGGATATGGGAGGAGAAGGAAAGGGTGAGTCAAAGGTGACCTCTTTGTGGTTCTGGGTGACTGGAAAGATGGTGGTGTTTTGAACTGTTCTAGAAAATTAAAGTAGGGGCAGGATTTGGGAAGGAAGATTATGAGCCTGGTTTTGGTTGATGAAATTGAGTTGTTAGAAAACCATACAAGATGAGATGCTTGAGACAAAGTCAAGTTTAAGCACAAGAGATTGGTCAGGATTGGAAAAGTTTACTTTAGAGCAGGGGTGAGGAACTTTTCTGGGGGGTCGGGGATTGCTGACCCACAAAAAAATCAGTCAGGGGCTGCCCACAAGTGAGAAACAAAGCAAAACAAAAAGAAACAACCCCCCTCACTGATGTGGCCCCCGACTAAGAAGGACATTCCCCACATTCCCCTTGTATACTAGAGCCTATGGGAATCCAGGCTAATAGATTTTGTATGCTCCAGCCCTGCGGGGAGGCAGCAAGTGCATGGGGGGGAGGAGGGTGGAACACCAGCATAGGGTCCCCAATGGGCCAGATCCAGGCAAGCCAGGGGCCTCATTCCCCACCCCTGCTTTAGTGTCACTGGTGCAGAGATGATCATTAAGCCCATGCAAGCAGATAAATAAGGAAAAAATGGGGGCCCCTGAATGAATCCCTGAGAAACACCAACAGGGAAAGAAAGTAGAAAGGGTTAAAAAACATCAAAAGAGACACTGGAAATGCAACAGTTTGGAAGAACTTTATAAAAATAATCGTTTGTAACTTTAATTATATTGGTTAATTTATATAATTAATTATATATACTTCTGCTGGAATATTCCTCTGCTATGGAAAGTTTTCTTGTCACATTGTTTAGACATTGTCTAGACAAACAATCTGCTGGGTTCTTATCCTTGTCAGGTTTGAGTACTATCTCTGAATCATAATCTTGTAATCTCAAGCCCTATCTTTTCTATTCTTGCTTGCTGTTTTATCTTCTGATTTCCAAATGATGAAGCCAGAGCTTGGTTGGGTACAGCAACTGTATCAAAAATGAGCTCTAGGGATGTAAATTTGAAAGTGTTTGTATCCCCAGATTCATGTCAGTACATTTTCCTCGGCTTGTGAATATTTCTGCTCCACCTTATTGAACATGCAACCTGCATATGAAATAGTTTTGTGCTTTCTGCTATTGCACAACTGTTTCTGTGGCCCCTCTGATCTGGCAGCCTGCAGTGATCTACAATTATTATTTATGCTGCTGGGTTAAAATAAGGCAGTACGCAGTTGCAGGTTCATTCAGCAGAAATTCTGAAGTGTTGTCTCCCATTCTTTAGTCCACTGAAATACTGTTTTGTTTAGTCAAATTTCTCAAAGGTGTACTTTGGCTAGAATAGTTCTCAATAAATCTAACACAGTAACTTGCCATAGATAGAATGGCTGCAGATCAGAAAAAGGCCTTTAACTACATGCACTTTCATAGGACTGGGACTAATTCATAAAAATGTATGTCCAAGAAATGCAATTTTCCCCACAAAATCACATTTTCCTTGTTCACTGAGCTCTGATTTTTTTTAAATGTTCTGCCTTTTTATTGCCTTTCACATAACAGCACATCACAGTTGAAATTATATTCATTTACTATAAATTGTATTACCACACTGCTAGTTATTTTATAGAATTTCATCAGAAGTTCTATCTGAAAATTTTTCATATCGCCTGCATCTATAGACTCAGAGACAAGGCCAGAAGGGACCATTGTCATAATGTATCTGACCTCTTGCACTCTACAGAACCTTGCCCACCTGCTCCTGTAATAGAGTCACAGCAGCTGATTGGGTTACTGAAGTCCTCACATCATGATTTAAAGACTTCAGGTTACCAAGAATCTACCATTTACTCTAGTTTAAACCTGCAAGTGACCCATTCACCAAGGTAATTATTGATCTGGAATTCTCGTCTTGCTTTACTAGATAACCTTTGTGAAGATCAAATACTGGAAAATAATTTCATTATTTAGGGCCAACTCTCCACTTGCCATGCCAACTCCATCTATGTATTTTATGTAGCTGGAGTTGTGTGTAGACCTGGCCTAGGTTATATAGGGTATACCCCATGGAAGTACTGCGCCTCTTTGTCATTGGCCACATATATTTTGAATTTATTGGTGATGTGTGCCCTAGGTATAACCAGTATGAGCAAAACTTGATATCTTTTTAAAAAATAATGTCTTGTTTTTCTTCTTCTTCTTCTGTAATTGCTTTTCTCCTCGTAATCTCCAATTATATATTTTTCTCCTATGTTTTTGTTCTACTGTACCATTTTATCTCTGTGTAACACTCACTTTCAGCTCAACAACTCCTTGAAAAAATACTATTATATTCCCGAACTAACACTTCAACATCAATTTTTTGTTTGTTTGTTTGTTTTATCTTTTTCCTGAAGTCATAGATTGCAATAAGACTTTCTCGTCTACCAGACTTTTTGCACCATGTGGATAAAATCTGATATCTGCAGGCCTTAATGTGATTCTGTTAGCTGTTTTCTTGAAATTGGGGTAATCTCTTACAGCTATTGATGCTCCTGAGTCTGCTATGTTATCAGTCTTAGTTTGTGCTAAATCTAAAGTGATTTTTGGGTACCAATTCTACTTGCATGGTATAGAAAGAGAACAAAATCTGTTTTACTATTGCTGTCTTGTTCAATAGCTTCATCTTGCATTTCAGACAGGTGTCTTACTCGCTGTGCTTCGCATTCCTTGTGTTACCAATTTGGTGTAAAAATTCTCTTCATTCTTACAACCTGTGCCCTCATTCCTGGAGATAACTGCATGTCTCAACTTACTGCAGAAAAGTGATTTATTTATTTATTTATTTATTACCACACATCATTTTCCAAATGCTGGACATCTATCCTTGTGAGGATATTCATCTCCACATCAATAACAGCTTTTATTTTGGGGTTCTGTGAATTTTTCTTTTGTAAAAATTTTTCTCTCAACACATTTGTAAATCACTTGTGTTACAGTCATTTTCTCTGGGCTGACTTTCTGACTATTCATGTCTTCTAGCCATTATCAATAGCTTTTTGTTTTATCTCAGATTTTAAGGCTTTTCTCCTTAGTTTCCCAAATGTTCATGAAATTATGATTTGTTATTTACTTCAGAACCTCCTTTCCTAAAGTTACATATTCTTTCCAATTTTTGCAGTCTGGTAATATGGTCATCTGTGTTTTCTCCTGTGTTTTGTCTTTCATTTCTCATTTAAAGTTTTCATATTCTCTGCTTATTCCAGAATAAAAATATTAATTCAGTGCCTGTCTGCACTTGTCATATGACTGTATCATTTAATGGAATGTTTGTACAGAAATCACAGTGTGGGGCCTGCTAAATATAATAGGAAACGTTTTTCTTGCTCTTGCTTGATCTATAAAGTTTGCAGCCAATTTTATTTCAAATTGATCAAAATATTTTTCCATATTACAATTGAGCTAGTGGAGTCTGTGCATTCCAATGAAGGTAGTGTCTCTGCGCCTTTGCCAGTTTAATGCTTATGTAGCCTACTCCCAGCTATAGAAATATATGCAGATTTTCAGTCATGAATTATCACCTCCTCCTTTCTTTTAATTATTATGCTCATCTGGGATTTTTTTATTTGTTTATATTTTTATTAGTATTGACCATTTTTGATTAAACAATTTTCTGTTGAAAAATGCTGTTTCATTTAAACAAATGTTATGTAGAACGTGTCCATTTAAACTATTTAAAATAAAAATGAAATATTTTGTTTTGATTTTCTAGTCCTACATTGTTCTGATCATTTGTTTTCCACTTTCTCATCAGTTTACTTTTGTTTGAGCTTCCTACTTCACTGTCATTTGATGCGGGTATCAATCTATCCTTCAATGGTTCAAAAATGTGGGTGCCATCCTAAAATCAAATCCCAGATTGGTTGTTAGTTCTATACTTAGATTTCACCAACCAGTTATCAAGGTTAAACAGCACAGTCCTCTTGGGTATGGCTTACGACCCAGGTAAATTTACCTTTGTGATAGACGGTCCCTTATGCTAGAGATCACAGCAATATTTAGATTACTGCCAGCCCCAAAGGACCAGTCACTTATGGGTCAGTTGTTCCTGAGATCTCCAAAGACAATGCTTATAGCCATTCCTATAATAAACAATATAAAGATGTATTATGTGATTATAATAAACTTTATACAGGTTTATTATATAGTAAAAGTAAATGAGAGATTTTTTTACAAACTTAGAGGAGGTAAACACATAAATAAGTCCCAGTCTTAAGGTTTTGATTTTTTTTAAATAGAATCTTCTATGATAAACAAGCCCTATATGTATTTTATATGAGCTAACCCATGCTTATATTTCGTTATCCTTGCCTTTCACAGTCTAAGCAGGATAAAGATACATTTCCTCCTTATAAGAGGTTTTTATCCCTTCCTCCTTCTGCTTCAAATTGCAAATTCAGCTGACAAGAGGGAATTCCTACCCACATAGTGGGACAAGAACAACTAGCAAAGTATTTTTGTCCTCTTTGGTTATCCAAAGTAGCTCATCTAGTTTGGACAGGCCCTCCTTGCTGGACAGGATATAACTTCTATTGGGGGCAAGCTTTACACACTCGTTAATTTTCTCTCTCCTGTCTCCTGCACAGTTACAGAGGCTTACAAGGGAAATGCAAAGATATTATTTTACAATATGGGATAAAGATGTTTTAAGAGAGATTAATACACGGAGCAATTCACAAGCATTCAATAAAGTCTAAACACTAAATACATTTTGTAACTCTAATGCCTATTTTAGCATTACTAAAACACAGTGAGACATGGGGACCTTGCTATGAGTGGGCAACTGGTTTCCTAGTGTTACAGTGTAAACACTTCATTTTGGTGTAATGTGTATTCTGCTTGTTTTATCACATGTACCTGTACATTCTTCCATTGGATAACTACACACTGTTTCAGATTGGTTCAGTTTATCCAGAGGAAGTTACAGTGCGAGTTGCAGCTCTCTGTCAGTGGCCAAGCTCAGTCTTGGGATGAAGTGCTATGGCTGAGTAACTGCGAACCTCCATCTTTGGCAAAAGGGAGCTGAGGGTGTCTCTCTGACCCAAGACCTGCTTCATGCTACCTTGAGGCAGGGCATATTCATTGTGGGATCATTGTTCTGAAAGGGAAAGAAAGGAGTTCAGGTCAGAGTCAGAAGTTGTCTGTTCCCACATTGCTCCGATTACAAACATAGCTGCACCATCCGTCAGAGAGCCCCAACTGAGATTTCTGCTAGTGAAGTTGGCAGATCCCACTTTCAGGTTATGAGGAAGTAGCATTCTGCCATGGAGCAATTTAGGCAGAAAAAAAGAAAGACTAGCTGCTGAAGCCTGGATTTGCTCAGCGGCACAGCTGTTGTGGAAAGATGCACAAACTTTTTCAAATATATAGTAGATATAAATATCTATATATTTCCCACAGGATTATTATCAGTTCTTGTCATGTAGAGGATTTAAAGAGGGACAAGTGTATATGAACCACAGTGGTCAGAAATTCTTTACAAATCATCCAGTATGTAACCATCCAGAAAATGTCTCTGACATACAGAAAGTGCTCAGAGTGCATACAATGCAGCAATTCACAAAGCATTCAATAAAGTCTAACTAAATACATTTTGTAACTCTAATGCCTATTTTAACAGGACTAACACACAGTGAGACATGAGGACCTTGAAATTTCCTAGGAGTTCTGGGTGCTTACTGCTTCTGAGAAGCAAAACTAACATGACAAAGACACAAAGAGTGATGTACATCACATTTTAGGCAGTTCTCATTGCTTCACTGCTTCAGGCTGTTGCACTTTCCGGAAACTAGTCATACACATTAGGAAGGTTTTCATCACAAAAGTAAAGTCTAGGAATGTAAGCCTTCCTTCTTATTTCTGCTTACTTGTGTGTTTGTTTCATTTGTAAACGAAAGCTTAAATTTTGCAGACATTGATGGGTAAGTCCCAACTTGCCAGGGAAAGGTTCCTCTCATCACTGGTGTGTAGGTGAATGCATTTGTCAAGCTTTGTTAATCATCTCTCTTGTAACTGAAGAGATAAGTATTGTAGCTAGAGTAACTAGTAAAAGGCAAAAGATTTATATGATCTGAAGATAAACCATGCAGATAAAGACATTATTTGTCATCATCCTTACATGTTTGGAATCTAGATGTCTTGCAGGATGTCTCTCTGGCTGTTTCCCAATTTTCTTGTACATAGCAAGGCGGATTGTTTTTACCAGTCAAAAACTGTTTTTTTTAATTTGTCTTTCATCTTTTGTTTATTTTTAAACTTTGTTTTTAACTTTTCTTTCTATTATCTTTTTTTCTCAGAAATTACCCTATCCCATGTACTTATATCTTCCTAAACTATCCATCTATTTTAGTCTGAGGATTTGTAAGCCCAACACTAATTTTAGATAGGGAAAGGTGTCTTTTGTAGGCTTTCAAGATCTCATTTTCTGCTTCAAAAACCCTTCAATAATAAAATATTTTCCTCTCTCAAACAGCAAGTTAACTGAGAAATTAGCAATACAAAACAATCTCCAATGCTCCTCATTAACTGTCAGTATCCTAGAGCCCTCTCATCCAGATTCTAGGCATCACTGTGGTAGCTGATAACATGAAATGGCTTAGATTTTTGTCTCAGACTGAACCCAAAGTGTGATTCTGGAGCAATGTTTCTACTTTCAAAGCCCTCTTCCATAGTCCTTCACATCTATATAAATTCTTCTGGAAAAATGATAAGACAGCATGGACTGAAGTCTGGATAATTTACTGATGACACCCAGGAGTATCTTTACATCAAATCTAAACTTCACCATTTCCCAGAAATGCCAAAACTTAGCTGAAGTTAATATCTAGTTGAATAGCAGCTGGCTAAAGGTAAACCCTGGCAAGACTCAGAGTTCAGTCTGTGACTATTGCAGAATCAGGGAATATTAGGATTGGAAGAGAACTCAGAAGGTCATCTAGTTCAACCCCCTGCTTGAAGCAGGACCAATCCCAACTAAATCATCCCAGCCAGGGCTTTGTCAAGTCTGGCTTTAAAAATCTCTTGGGATGGAAATTACACCTTATCCCTGGGCAACCCATTCCAGGTGAAATAGTTTTTCCTAATATTCAACTGAGACCTTCCCCATTGCAACTTGAGACCATTGCTTCTTGTTCTGTCATCTGCAACCATTGAGAATAGCCTGACTCCATCCTCTTTGGATGCCCCCTTCACATAGTTGAAGGCTGCTATCATATGACTCTTCTCTTCTCTTCTCCAGACTAAATAAACCCAGTTCCCTCAGCCTTTCCTCATAAGTCACATTGCCCAGTTCCCTAATCATTTTAATTGCCTTCTGCTGGATTCTTTCAAATTGAAGATCCCCAAACTGGATGCAATACTCCAGACATGGCCTCACCGGTGCCAAATAGACTAGCACTAGCCAAAAGACAGCACCAGTGTTCCCTCTAAGCTGAGCAGCGCAGCTTCAAGGGTGATTAATCAGCCCCACCCAGTCAGTTAGCGCCATGCTCGGAGCCCTGAGACTCTGACTTGGCAGGACTGATTAATCACCTGTGAAGTTGTACTGCCAGGAAGCTTAGAGGGAACACTGAACAGTATCCCATTCTATCACATATTGATTCTTGTACTCATGACCTCCAATCTTATTTGTGCAAACTCTGTATGTCTAAGATTAAAGTCAGACACCCTAGAGAAACTTTTCTAACTGGGACAAAATGCTCTTTTCACCTGTTTGCAATTGAATCCTGAGAGCACTCCAAGGTTGCTCTCCTGCTGTCCTGATATGACTTCCAAGAATATGCTGTCTTATGGCTGCTTTGCTCCACTGGAATGAAGAAAAAAACAAACTTCAGGTAAAATGAGGAGGATTATGACTATAGAGGATAAAATTTGCACAGGTGCTGGATCTAGATTATGGGACTCACTATTCAACTCACCAAATGTAGAACTAAATGAAAAATCCATCTCTTTCAATTTGCTTAGTCTCTGTGAATTACATCAAAACAAAAGTGTAAATGAATCAAGTCCTTTCTTCTACATCTTGGGAAGGAAGGAAAAGAGATTGTTGTTATTTCAGTGCATGGGATGTTCCCATATACTGCACAGATAGGGTTCTTATAAGTACTTACAAGTACTGTCTCTGATACACTAGTTCTTTTCACTTTCTGCCACCCTATGATAGGACAGATTCCCACCCCAGTTAGGAAGATGTCAACACGCACTTCTGGACACCATCTCCAATTCAGCACATCTGTGAGGCCTGTTGTATCTGCAGAAGAGCAAAGACTTAAAGGGAGGATCCAAGCTCATTAACCTCTGAAGAAGTGGTCTCTACCTTCTTTGCTTTTCTTTGTGGCCCCTGCCCCTCCTGGATGCTCAGTCTGGGTTCCGGTAGACTTACAGGAGGTTAAAAGACCCACCCCTTACCTCAGAAACTATTTATTCAGAGCCTTGCAAGGGAAGTGGGGTGAAGCCCAGGCCCACTTCCCATGAGGGCCTCAGTCACTTTGGAACACTTTCACTTCCCTGATGAAACCGCCCCTGGGGCCCATGAATCCACACCCTTAGGGTATGTCTACACTAGCCCCCTAGTTCGAACTAGGGAGGCTAATGTAGGCATTCGAAGTTGCAAATGAAGCCCGGGATTTAAATATCCCGGGCTTCATTTGCATCTTCCCGGGCGCCGCCATTTTTAAATGTCCCCTAGTCCGAACTCCGTGCCCGCGGCTACACGCGGCACGGAGTAGGTAGTTCGAATTAGGTTCTCTAATTCGAACTACCGGTACACCTCGTGGAACGAGGAACGAGGTGTACCAGTAGTTCGAATTAGAGAACCTAATTCGAACTACCTACTCCGTGCCGCGTGTAGCCGCGGGCACGGAGTTCGGACTAGGGGACATTTAAAAATGGTGGCGCCCGGGAAGATGCAAATGAAGCCCAGGATATTTAAATCCCGGGCTTCATTTGCAACTTCGAATGCCTACATTAGCCTCCCTAGTTCGAACTAGGGGGCTAGTGTAGACATACCCTTAGTGCCCAGAGAAGGAGGAGGAGGGAGACTTTGTTGGGAAGGGGGGCTCTTCCCTTTCCCAAATAACATCATACCCAACAACTGGAAGGGGGAGCAGGCATATCGGGATTCACACATTCCCTACTCTATATCATCCTTTTCCTCTAATGTACCTGGAAGGGGGAACAATCATATTGGGTTTCCCACACACTCTCTACTTCATGGCATCTCTTTCCCCTGTAAGTGAGAGCAGGTGTATTGGGTTCCCACATTCTCTCAACTCAATGACATCCCTTTCCCCTAATATTCCTGGATGGGGGAGCAGGCGTATTGGGGTTCCCACATGCTCTTTACTCCGTGGCATCCCTTTCCTCTGCCTCAGACCACAATCTCCTCCAGCCCTCCTCCCAGCTCACAATCCAACACCCTGCACCTCAATCCAGTGTCCCAGGTCACAACTACCTCCTTTGCCCAAACTTCCTCCTAAACTCCACACTCATTCCTACGCTCCAGTCCCTTAGCGAAGCTTCCTTCTATCCCGAACCTTCATCACAGACTCCCACATTCTTGGAGTGACCCCCCCCATAAAAATCATTGCCCACCCATGCTCTATTACTAGTGCCCCCTTGTGGCCCAGTTTCTCTACCAGTTAACGTTACCCCAAAAAATTCCCATTGGAGACCACCCAGGGTTACACTAGTATGGATTTATTGTTTGAGGAATTAACACTCCACTATATGCACTATATGGTTAAACTAAAGAGGATAGAGCTGCCACTAAGGCTACGTCTACACTGGCGTGATCTTGCACAAAAACTCTTTAGCGCAAGAGTTCTTGTGTTAAAGTAGTTGTGCAAGAGAGCGTCTACACTGGCATGTGCTTTTGCGCAAGAGATGTGCTTTTGTGCAAGAGCATCCATGCCAGTGTAGGCGCTCTCTTGCGCAAGAAAGCTCTGATGGCCATTTTAACCATAGGGCTTTCTTGTGCAAGAAATTCATGTTGCCTGTCTACACTGGCCTCTTCTGGAAGAGCTCTTGCACAAGAGAGCTTATTTCTGAGTGGGAGCGTCAGAGTTCTCGCACAAGAACCCCTGATTTTATACATTAGAATGTCAGTTTACTTGCACAAGAACATGCAGTCAGTGTAGACAGGCAGCAAGTTTTTGTGCAAGAGTGGCCGCTTTTGCGCAAGATCGCACCAGTGTAGTCTACAGGTTTAAACTAAAGAGGAACCAGCTATCTCTCTCACACACAAACAAGCACACACACACACACACACACACACACACCCTCCCTTCATTCATTCACACACATTCATTTCTGCCTTCAGGCACTCACACACTTACACATGCCTATGGGTCGCAGAAGGAGCCAAGGCATGTTGCACCTGGAAGGTTTGTCTGCCGATCATGGCTGGGGAGCTGGTCAGGAAAGAAACTGCCGAAAAAGGAGCTTCTCAGAAAGAGAGCTACTCCCACCTGCTCTCTCTTTTTATTGCCTTTGTACAACTCCAGTGACTCATCCACATTCGTCACCAAGGAGCATGCCCAGACTTCCTTTGATCTAACAGAGCAGCAGTGGCTCCTTGATTGGTCTGATGAGTCATCACCTGACTCCCAGTGCTCAGCCTTGTAGTTTTTAATCCCAAACACACAATAGTCTCCACTCACACACAGGGGCGGCCCGTGAGCCTAGGTGGACTAGGCGGTCGCCTAGGGCGGTGCTGGCCCGGGGCGCCCGATGATGATGTCACGGGGCACCCGGGCGCGCGATGATTATATCACGGCCATTGACGGCCATGCAGGCAGGGGCGTCGATCACGCCTTCCGCCTGGGGTGCCAGCTGCTGCAGCCGGCCTTGGGCCACTCCTGCTCACACACATACATTAATATCTCATGGGAGAATGCAGTTTAGAGCAAGTTACAAGCAGAGTGGATGAAAGTTACAAAAAGTTACAAAGTTGCAAGGTTTTACAAAGATTACAAGGAGTTGCAGAGTTTGAAAGGCAATGCAGCTGAAAACAATTACAAAGCTTTAGAGAATCATTTACAAATCATCAGTAATGAAGTGATTTAGAAGACAACTGCCCCCCGCCCCAGCAATGCAGTCAGCAGGAGGTTTTTGTCAGTCTCTAAGTCATGTGTTGGCAGGACCTTCCAGTTTATTGTATTTTCAGAAAATCCTTGCGTAAAAATCAAGTAATAGATCAGGCGAAGGCTTTTATGCAAGAAAGCCAGACTACTTTGTGGGCTGCAGACCTGTTTTAGTTTGCCTTTTTTTTTTTTGGACTACTGTTAAATCCCAAAAGCAAGGGGGCTGTGAAAACTGGCTCTCTAAGACTTAAGGCTGGAAGAGCATGGACATATTTTAAACTGACTCCACAGCAACCTCCTGTGAAAGAAGTTGGGGAGCAAGACAGGCATCCATCACCACCCCAAGGGAGCAATCTAGACTTATAATGCCTATGACACACCCCTTCTGGTACAATGTCTTTTCAGTAGCATGGGCCAGTCCACCCAAATTACATTGGCCATACGCACAGTTTTAGCTACCCACCACAGAATGAAAACTTCTCCTGTCTGATATATTGGCTAAACCAAATGCCTCAGCTTCTATTTTCAACCCCTGCAATCCAGTCCCTTTTTCCTATCTGCTTCTCCTCTCTGGCTATGTCTACACAACACTTTTTTTGGGGGGGGGGGGGGGGAGTAAAAGGTACACAAATTCCACTCTGCAATTTGTGCACCTTTTTCTGATTTTTTTTCAGAAGAGGCTTTTCCAAAATTTGGCCCATCTACACTGGGCCAAGTTTCAGAAAAACCTTCTCTTTCGGAAGAGCCCTTCTTCCTCATGAAATGAGGTTTAGAGGGCTTCTGAAAGAGCGTGTCTGCTCTTCCACAAAAAATGTTGGAAGAGCAGATGTGTTCCCTGGACACAGCAGAGTTTTTCCGGGATACTGGAGGTATCCTGGAAAAACCCCGTATTGTAGACATAGCCTCCCTCTCCACAGAAATCTGTTTATTCATTAAACATCCCTGTAGAATCTATGTGTAACCAACCCATATAAATACCCCTTGATCTTCTTTCTTAATACACAACATTTCTGGGTCTCCTGGCTGCATATTTAATCTGCTTTCCCTATGCAATTCAGTTATCCATGGTCTTCTTTAGCAACCTGTCTCATCAGTGTATAATCTTCCTTACTAAACTCCTCAGTTTGTTTCCTGATGGGGGCTGTCCTGCTGCCTACACCACCCAGAATACTTTGCTCCTGTTTGCTATAGGGTGAACATTGTTTTGTGGCAGTTTGTGCTTCATTGTAATACATAGCCAAGAACATAGCATTCTAGAACACAACATTAGGTTGAGAAGGTGGAAACAGAAAACAAATTCAGAAATTCTTTGATTGAAAGGGCAAGTCAGTAATCTGGCAAAAGAATGTCAGCTCTGCTCTGGGACAAAAAAAAGAGGGGTATGGGAAATAAAATACTGGAAACTTGAAGAGTAAGAAATGCTGTGAAACAGCTGAAAGAGTATGCAGGCAGGAAACAAGAAGTGGGATTCACAAAGTACACTCATTCTCACTGCCAAAATAGATTACAAGCCAAACAAATTCCATTGAGTTGCTGAATGCAGAACCCACAATATTTGAGTAGTTTCAAATAAGTTCTTCCTTCTAAAGCCATTGGTAAATAAGATTTGTATTTTATTTAGTCTTCTCCTCTTCTTTTTTTGGTCATTTTCCAGGTACCAGAAGCTTAATAATTCCTTGATTTGTCACTTTTTTCTCAGTCTTGACTCTAAGGAGTACTATAGTGTAGTTTTTTATGAATTTCCTTATTTTAAATGAATTATTCGTTAAATATTGTTTTTGGGGGGCATAATCACTTGCAATACGTGCATATACATCGTCATGCATAATTATATTTTTCCAACATAATTACTAAGTATAATGATAATGTGTAATTCTGTATGATAATTTGTGAACACATTGATCTTCATGAGCATAATATTTCACTGTTGTTAAAACTGATTACTTTGGACAGTTTTTATATTTTTGTTTTCCCAATAGCAAAATCAAAAATTGATCTAGTATATTTATGACCTCAATCCTCAAATCCTGATGTAGGGAGAACTTGAATCAGTGAGAGATTTTAAAGAGCAGATTGAAAAAAATAATATCCTATTTCTGTACTTGAAAACGTAAAGTTATTTCTTTTGAAATGTAAAAAACAGATCAATTTCTTTTTAAATTATTTGTGAATATTATTTTTAAAAATCTCTTTTTATTACAAAGATTATAAAAATGGTAATCAGATTTTTAATATCCTAGAAACCCTGTTTTTGGTTAATGAAAAGGTTCTAGAATCATTTCAATAACACCTGCAATGTTGTTTTCAGTACAAATTTAAGGGGGAGGAATAAATCAGGGGAAAAGAGACAAAATTGTCATGAAAAATTTTAAAAAGGCTTTAAAAAAAGCCTTTGTTTTACTGAAGCCTTTTTGTTAGAAACATTTTGACCAGCTTTAGAATTCTGCGCCAGCCATTAAGTTCAAATGTGTGTACCTGATGTTAGTCCTGTCAATAAAATGACTTGAATTTTAGAAATGCAGCTTACCTACAAATGCCAATATATGCCTTGGTTCCCAACATTTCAGAAAACAAGGTCACTAGGGGCGCATCTACACTGCACTGTAACTCAAAATAAGATACGCAATTTGAGCTACTCAAATTGCGTATCTTATTTCAATGCTATTTCAAAATACCTTATTTTGTCATTTGGTGCTGTCTATGCAGTGCCAAATTTAAAAATAAAGCACTATTCCAAAATGTTCCTTACTCCTTGTAGAATGAGGATTACAGGGACGTTGGAATAGCGAGCCCGAAATAATAGGCTTGCTGTGAAAACATGGAATAGGTATTTCGGGATACTCTGGTATCTCAAAATAGCATTGCAGTATATATGCACTGAATGCTTATCATATATAGTAGCCCAATGTCTGTGAGTCTGTAACGCTGACGTACACGGCCCCGCCCCCTGGCCATGTATGTCAGCGCCCTACCCCCCTTCCCCTCCCGCCGTGGTGCTCGGCTGAGTGCTGCGCCACTCAGCTGGGCTGCGGCGGGGGAGCAAGAGGTGGCAAGCATGCATGGGGAGCGCGGACCCCAAACGGCCACTTGCCGCTGCTTGCTCCCCCACCGCGGCCCAGCTAAGCGGCACAGCACTCAGCCGAGCCGCCACGGAGGGAGGGGAAGGGGGCGGGGTGGTGACGTACACGGCCCTGCCCCCCTTCCCCTCCCACCGTGGCACTCAGCTGAGTGCTGAGCCCCTCAGCCGGGCCTCCGCGGGGGAGCCTGCGGCACAAGCGGCCGTTTGGGCTCCCCCGCGGTGGCCCGGCTGAGCACACAGCACTCAGCTGAGCGCTGTGGCCGGAGGGGAAGGAGGGGAGGGCTGTGACATACACGGCCCCACCCCCTGGCCGTGTACATCACCGCCCCCCCCTCCTCCCCCGTGGCGGCCCGGCTGAGCGCGCAAAACTCAGCCAAGCCGTCACAGAGGGAGAGGAAGGGGGCGGGGCAGTGACATACACGGCCAGGGGGCGGGGCCATGTACGTCACCGCCCCCCTTCCCCTCCCACCGTGGCACTCAGCTGAGTACTGCGCCCCTCAGCCGGGCCGCCACGGGGGAGCCAGCGGCGCAAGCGGCCGTTTGGGCTCCCCCGTGGCGGCCCGGCTGAGTGCGCAGCACTCAGCTGAGCGCCACAGCGGGAGGGGAAGGGGGGGCGGGGCGGTGCCGTACACGGCCCCGCCCCCTGGCCGCGTACGTCACCGCCCCGCCCATCCTCCCCCGCAGCAGCCCGGCTGAGCGCGCAACACTCAGCCAAGCCACCATGGAGGGAAAGGAAGGGGAAGGGGGACGGGGAGAGACAGAGGGGAGAGAGAGGCAGGAGGAGGAGGAGAAGAGAAAGGGAGAGTGAGAGACAGGAGGGGAGAAGGCGAGAGAGGCAGGAGGCGGAGGAGAGCTGAGAGAGAGAGGGGGAGGCAATAGGAGGAGAGAGAGAGAGAGAGAGAGAGACAGAGCGAGAGACCGGAGGCTCAGGAGAGAAGACCAACGTGGAGGAGAGACCTGAAAATCCCGTCTTATGACGGGTTAATTGGCTAGTCATATATATATAGTAGCCCAATGTCTGTGACTCTCTAACGCTGAAATCCTGGCTGTTCCCTCTGGGTGGCGCTGTTGCTTGAAATGCTGGCTGTTCCCTCTGGGCGGCACTGTTGCCTGAAATGCTGGCTGTTCCCTCTGGGCGGCCCATGCTGCATGGGGACCGCGGGGCCCAAACAGCCGCTTGCCGGGAGTGGATGCTGCCCTAGGAGTGTGGGCATGCTCATGTGCCGTGTGCAGCACTGCTGTTTGTGCATCTGTGACCCCATCCTCCCTAGTGGTGGTGGCCGGGGAAGGGGAGGGGTGCGGAAGATGTTCCACCACAGGGTTTGGAGTAAAGCAGGTCTCAATGCAGCTGTATGCTCTGGACTGGCACTCCATGTGTAGCCAAATGCACAAGCTGCTGTGCGATCCCCTGGCCGAGAAGTCTGGGTGAGGAGTGTGCAGCCCCTTGCCACCTGTTGTATAAAGCTCCCACCTGAGCTATTACTTGATTTACACATAAATTTTTTCTGGAAATGCATGCCACTGTAAGGTCCTGCCAACACATGACTTAGAGAATGACAAAACCTGCTGCTGACTGCATTGCTGTGAACACTGTTTGAGGGGGGGAGGGCAGTTGTCTTCTAAGTCACTTTATTACTGATGATTTGTAGATGATTAAAATGGAAATTGTTTTCAGTCAGATGCTGTGCTTTGGAAGGTATCTTTGTAACCATCAAGCTTTTTCTTTTGGGTCTGTACATCCTAAACTCAAAAGTCTGGTCATCTGAAGAAGTGGGCTGTGCCCATCAAAGCTCATGATACCATCTACACAGGGCCTGTCCGAACCATTTGTGCGCCCTGGGCCCTGGGAGCGCTGTGCCGCCCCCGGGAGTGTGGTGTATGCGTGGCCCTGCCCCTGGGCGCCCGGCACATGCATGGCCCCACCCCGGGTGGTCCGGCAGCCATGCGCGGCGCCCCCTACAATGGGGTGCCCCGGGCAGTAGCCCGGTCAGCCCATAGCTTGGGCCGGCTTTGCATCTACATGGTTTGTTAGTCTATAACTGTGGTCCCCAGGGGCCAGGTGATGACTAATTAAAGCAAACACGGAGACACTGCTGCTCTAAGCAAATGAAGGACCCAGACTGAGGGAGGTCTGGCCATGCTCCTTGGTAACAAACATGGGGGAAGGACCCTGTGTATGTGACAGGAGCTGTCCAGTTCCAATAAAAGGAGAGAGTACAGAAACCCTCTTTCCCATCAGCTCACCAGCCAGGATCCATGGCTAGAGGCAAACCTCTGGAAACAATATGTCTTGGCTTGCTCTGCGACCTTTTGCCTGTATAAGTGTGTGAGTGCCTGAGGGCATGAATGAATGAATGAATGTGTGTGTGTGTGTGTGTGTGTGTGTGTGTGAATGGATGAATGAATGTATGTGTGTGTGTGTGTGAAATGATAGCTCGTTCCCCTTGAGTTTATCCCTATAGTGGCATTCAATGACAGCTCAATTCCTTTTAGTTTAACCCTATAATGGACTGTTAATTCCTCATTTAATAAATCCATATGAGTGTAACCCTGGAGTGTTCTTCACTGAAATTTGGGATAACACCACCCACCAACCTCCCCCATGTGTGTCCAGGGTAAGTAACGGAACTCACCTGACAGTCCTTACTCGGCCTTGTCCAAGCCCTGTGTGACATCCTGGGAGGGGGGTACCAGCTCCAGGGACAGGGTGATGTCCTGGCTAGTGGGCATGCTATGTGTGGTGGCCACCTACTCCTTGTCATCATCCTTGTTATCCTCCTCCACTGCCATGCCCTCTGGGAGGCTGACAACAGGCATCTCCAGGTTGGATTCAACGATGAGAGGAAGGGAGGTGACCGTCCCCCTTTCCAGGATGCCATCGAGCTGGGGGTAGATGTGACCAGTCTGGGGTGCCTCTCCCAACTGGGAACTCCTTTCCCTAGCCTTGGAATAGGCCTACTGGAGTTCCTTACACTTATTCGCACCTGGTCCATAGTGCAGCTGTGTCTTCTCTGGACCAGGCTGTCGGCCACGTGGCAGTGCACTTCAGCATTTCGCTGTCTGATGTGGAGATCCTAGCTGTAGGACTACTCCCCTCCAGATCTTAATGAAATCCAGGATCATCGTGTCAGTCCAGGATGGCACCCTTCTTTTTCAGCCCCGGGCAGGGGCTTGGGAGCTGGCTGCAGATGGGCTGGCAGCGATGGAGGCCTCAGATAGTGTGGTAGATTGGGCAGAGCAGAGCACTGCTGTGTGGCACAAAGCCCTTTCCCCCATGGCTGCAGCTTTAAGGGCTGCAGGGGAAGAGGAACTATAGACTTCTGATGAGTGTAGATAGAGTGGCCAGCAGGGCACCTGTGGGAAGCCCTGGAGGCCTCTTATTCTGAAATAACCACAACCATGCTGTCTACATACACCCTATTTCAAAATAACTATATGGGAATAGACATTTTTCCTTGTAAAATGAGGGTTATGAATTTGAGAATAAGGTGCCTGTTATTTTGAAATTATTTCAAAATAGCGGACTTGCTGTGTAGACTCTCACTTTGTTATTTTGAAAAAACGCTGCTGTGTAGACATGCACTGGGTGCCTAAGCAAGGACTACATGCCTTTCCTTAGGTGGCCAGGATTGAAAATTCTGGCCTCTGTTTTTCATAAACATCTCAAGTGGAGATGAGATTATTAATGTCTAGTGGATCTTTTTGGACAGTGCCAAAAAATTAGGAACACCCACCACCTCTGGTGTTCTTTGAATAGATTGATGCCTTATTTATGCTTCCTCCCATGCTGATAGCTCTACTTCAACTAATACTGCTTTAAGCTGCCTTTAGTCAGATTCTATGCCTGAAAATCTCTCAAAAAGGAAGTTAAATGGGATGGGATGTGTAGCCAATAGCAGTATATCTCTTTTAAAATCTTTTTTTTTCTTGGCGGGGTGGGGGAGAAGAGCGCATGACAGGGACAGCCTTCCACAGGAGTTGAGAAGGGTTACCTTCTCCACAAATCATAGAGTTTTGAGTGGCTAGGTTGCTGCCCCTTCTGCCTCCTTTTATGGATCCTTGAAAACCCTTACCCATGAAGGAACAATGTACAGGAAACTTTGCATTGTGAATCTTGTGGAATTTTCTGTGTCCTCCCTGTGGATATTTCTGAGGGATGGGTACGAACTGGTATGAATTTCAATGTCAATAAGACATTAATATCTTATTATTGAAAGAAATTCTCTTCTTTTCCCCTGAAGTGGAGCAAGTGCATCTAAAGAGGGAGGGGATAAATGTGACTCCTAACAACATACAAAATGGTAAAGTGTTCCTTTTGTTTTTCAAAGAGATGTAAAGATAAGTACTCTTAGGATGTTCTTGCCTGCTGTCCCTACATAATATTAATGTTCACTGTAGCTTTGAGTACAATTTATTTTTAATAGATATTGTCATCACATGAGTTTTCTCACATTAGTGTACTCCATCTACAATTAAAGAATCTTCTGCTAAGAACATTGTCCACTTTTCCACTGCAGTTTTAGTTTATCCATGAGATCACAAGAAAAACTCATTTCAGAGGTATTAAAAGTACACAGTTAGAAAGAACTAGGACTGAGTAAATGGTTTGGAAAAAATCCAAATAGCATCACGCATGAAAAGCACAGAACACAGAAATAATGCAAGAAAATCATTTCTCATGCTATTTTAGCTGTACTGTGTGTCCAGATTTATCTGAATGCCAAACCCAAACATCTTGGGTGAATGAGCATTGCTTCATGAAGCCTCTAGATTTGGATTTGGCCTGCCTTTATGTCAGTATGCAATGACACAAAATGTCATATGTGATGGATATGGCTTTGTGAAAAACACAGAAACAGCATTATAAGGTTTTTTTTTTCTCCTTCTGTGTATGATTTTGATTCATTTGACATCAAATCTGAGTCTTGTAACATGTAACAGAAAATCCATGAAGGTCTCTGATTTCTTAAGGGAGATTTGGTTCAAAAAGAAACTTTATATAAAGACTTCTTCCTTTGTCTTCCCTTCTCTAGTTTTTTATGCATATGTGTCTGTTACAAGTCAATTTCAGAACTGATGGCTTCCTTTAATGAGGTATGGTGAGAAGTAATATGTAGTGCTCTTGGGACCAAAAGCCTTGTGAACTGCTCAAAGCCCAAGTACAGAGGCTTTGCATGAAAATATGTAAAAGGAGTGTGAGGGAAAGAATTCGCCGTTCAGCTCAGATTACCAGCATGGAATAGTCAGTCCAGAGTTGTTGCTCAGATGCTAGGGAGCCAGGACAGACGGCATCCATCAGTAGATAGACATAAGGGAACAGAGGTTTTGTACGTAGAGAAAGCGGGGGCCATCAACTAGAGGTAATAGGAATTGACACCTCTGATTACAGGTAAGAAACCATATTGAACAAAGCCTGCACCTTGCTAGATTAACATTTAATTTTTACATGAGTATTTTCACTTTTGTTTGCTTGTAACCCTTTGTAATGTTATCTCTCATACTTGAACACAGTTACAATCCTGTCTTCTTTTGTTACTAAATTTGTATTACTATTAATCTAAACCACCACTGATGCATTTAAACTAAAATTAATGTTAACTCCAGTGAATGTGGCAAGTTGGTGGGTTTTGTGTTTTTATTATTTTTCCGAACAGCTCAGGAGAGGGCTGAAGATTACAAAGCACTCTGTTTGGGAGAAATTGGCGGGTAGGAGTGTGGTAGTAAAGGTAGTAATGGATGGAAGCCAGAACAGGGCTATAGAGAAGTTGCTAAACTTCTCCATCTAGCACACAGACATTTCAGGGTGTGACCTGCATGCTTGTAAGCTGGATTTGTGTGTCCCAGGCTGGTAGTTACAGCATCATTGTAAGACGACCTGTGTTTCAGGCAAGTAGGGATGAGTCCCCTCACTGGTCTGGATTGTTCCCCAAAGACTGTAGCAATCCCTTCCCCCCCACACATACAAAACAGTATTCTGCAAAAACTCCTAGGAGGGTTCACACACTTCTTGTTTTTGTTAGGTGAGGTTTACGCTTACAGGTATGTTACGTGAAGGGTCAATTCACATCTACAAACCTCAATGCCATAACAGGTTTTACCAAGCTCGTAGTATTATAGAAAATGGAAAGGTAAATAGATATTTATGTATTAGGAGACATGGACGGAAAATAGACTTTCTGCCCCTCATTTCAAAACTTGTTTTAGTCCCAAATTGGGATAAAATGTACAAATCTCAAAATATTTTGTGAAATGAAAATTTTGAAATATTTTTATTTGGAAATATTTTGCTTTCATAATGTTAAGAATTACAATATAAAATATTAAATATAGCATATAGAAATTAAATATAATATATAACATAATAATTAAAAGTCAAAACCAAGAAGTTGACATGAAATGAAACAAGAAAGATTAAACAAAGTAAGCCTTTTTTTTAATTTTGAATCTTCTCAAAAAATGTCTTTGAACATTTTGAACATTGACAAGTTCCTGCAGTTATATTGTAGATGAAAGTGTTTTCTGTTGAAAATCTGTTCCACTGAAAAATTTACTGGCAGTTACAGTTATCAATTATCTTGATCTATTTCTAGCTCATTGTTAAAGATAACCAGAAATGCTTTCCACAATGACAAACTACTAAGAAAGTCAAATTCTTTATATGCACATAATTTACAGAGAGACCACTGGGGCAAGTGGAATATTAAAACAGAAATAAATAATATTAAGAACTGTTCCCTTATTTCACTTGTTTGCCCTTTTTATCTTCCATTAAAATTGATTAAATTTTGTCCACGAGAGGTGAGAACTATTTTAAACGAGTTCCTTAAATAACAATTTGATGAACTGAGCAAAAATCTGCTTTTTAATATAAAAACTCAGGTTATATTTGTAATTGTTATTATAATGGGCTCTTCATACTTAACGTATCTGCTTGTAGTGTTCCTTGAAATCATGTCTGCTACATTAATTTACTTTACCATAACAAGTTTTTACTTCTTTGGTTAGCCCTTCAGAATCAATGCAGCTCTTGAAAGGTTATCTGAAGTCTCTCCTGTCTGAGACAAATTTATTAGATATTTTCTGATTACTGAATTTGTATTGGACAGCAGGAAAGAACATATCTTGCTTTCCAGATGTAAGATAATGTTTGCACACCTCAAAATGGAGAAAGTTTGAGAGAACATTGATTGAGAGAGACTATTGAACCCCACTAAGTTTTTTCCCTTTTCAAAATATAACCACATGTGTAAAGTAGGTACATGGTATTGTCAGGGGAGCCAACAGCCTTTACTGGCCCCTGGGCAAGGTGTGGAGGGCCCTAGCTCCATGCTTCTGGAAGGGGTGGGACCTTAGGCAGAAGGGGCTGTGCCGGCAACTCCCTTCCTTCCAGCCCTCAGAGCCACAGGGAGCATGTGGCGTAGCACTTCAGCAATGATTTAAAGGGCTTGAGGCTCTAACCACTGCCACTGCTGTAGGCAGGAACCCTGGCCCCTCTGAATCACCAGGCCCCAGGACAACTGCCCCTTTTGCCCCCCTCTTTCAGCGGGACTAGGTATTGGAAAGGTATAAACAGTAATAGGGGAGCATCAAGAGTGGATATCTTTCTAAAATACATATTATAGCTCAAACAGAAGTTATGGGCTGGATACAAGAGTCACAGGTAGACGTATAGTTGCCTGTGTCATGCTGGGGTCAAAACAGATGGCCATATTGGTTCTTTTTGGCCTTAATATCTATAAATTCTTGAAGGGAAGTACTAGAAGAGTGAAGCAAAGCAAATAATAATAAAATGCCACCTTGATTTTCAAGACATGAAAAACGTGATCCTGGCAATTTCCATTTCTCGGCTTAACTTTTATCTCACCCTAGTAAAACAATTAAATAGATACTAAAATAAAATAAGTAAAGATCTATGCTTTTGTAAGGCAGCTGCATAGTTCCTGTTTCCCTGCTCATTGATGTGACAGATGCTGTGTTGATTAACACAAACGCGAGTGTACTGGCATCTCCAGAGATAAAAGCAGGAGCCGCTACAGCTTGTATGAAATAGGCGGTGTACTTTAGCTGGGACTATAGCAACTTAGATACTATGCAGATTGGCACCAATGGAGAAAACTCTAGCATGAACTCACTGGTGGATTGCTATGGCATTTGTGTAGATTTCTTCAACAGTCTCTTCGAGTTCCAAAACTCTGTTTTCAGACTTCTGTCATACCATCCGGGCCATTGTTTCTTGGCTGCTTACTCTTCATTGATCTGAGCATTGGAGACAATTATTTTGTATCAAGCAAACCATTACTTGTTTCACAGCTCTGTCACTTACATTATTCACGTGTAATTGCTTTCTTTATTTGAAGTTATCTTTTCAGAATAATTCTGTATCCTGTCAAATCTACCTAGCCAGTTCACAAACTGAGATTAGTTAATGTTTCCAGCGGTATCCTTGAAAATTCAGACCCTTATCATATGTTAAGTTATAATTAACATAAACAGAAGAGAAGATCTATAAAAGCTGTAAGGCTTATGTGCAGCCAAGCTACTTGTTTGTCTCTAGAAAGGTCTACCTCAATATGGGGATGGCTATTGCATACTCCCCCATGGGTTTGTGTCACAGCTCCTGTGGGAAGTTCCTGCAGGATCACTCACTAGACTACTCAGCCTCCAGATCCCCAGGTGTTTTAAGTTTTCCTGGACCTCCCTTTGCCTCTCTGGAACATTTCCTAGGCCTTAACTATCAGGTGATTCCTCTCATGGAAATATAGCCCATGAGAGCATGCCTGGGGTCCCGAGGACAGCGCTAGGCCCCAAAATTAAACACATGCTCGTGCACATGCCCATCAAAGTCACAGGCTCTCTGGATTACAGTTTAACTGCCCAGGGGTATGTGGTAGCTGTGACACATAACACACACACACACTTTGCCCAGGGTGTGGCACATGATTGTTCTTTAATTGCATGCATCATATCAAGATCCATACAGAATAATAAACCGTACATGCACTTCCGTGCTTCACTTTCTTCACCACTCTACATCATTCTTTTGGGGAGAAAAGGGGGATCCAGATTATTCTGCAGCACAGTGTGCCTTGGGTTCTGAAACATGGAGCCCTCTTCCCCAGCTCAGCTCCTCTGAACTTGGTCTGAGCCCTTTCTTGCTTTTACCCAAACTTCCCATGTCTCATTCCAAGGTTTCCTGTAAGGCTTTTTGATTCTGTGTATATATCCCCCCTACCAACATTGCCTCTTTTGTTCTGTTTGGCAGCTTTTCACACTCCACTTTCCCACTTCCCTCAGAGAGGTAAGGTAAAAGTGGTTTTTCTTAAGATGCAGTTCCTCTTTTGCATAACTGTTGATCAGTCATAAGAGTCAAGTATTTTCAATTGTGCCTATTCTGGAGAAGACTTACTTTCAGGCTTGCTAGTCATGAAGGAATTCACATACACATAGGCATTTAAAAGCACAGGAATTTCATAACTATTTCACAATATCAATTAGAATATGTAAATTGTTGTGATGAACTGAGGCTGTAAAACTTATGAATTGTCACTGATATAATGAAGTTTATTTGAAAATAAATAATGAATGCCTATATGTATATAAATCCACCACTGATGACAGGCTCTTTAGCATGAGTGCACCAGACAAATGGATATGCTTAAGTTAATGAAGGTATGTAGACAGATATAAACAGACACAAATGGAAACACTTAAGTTAACAAAGGTATGCAGAGAGCATAAAGATTATGCTGAAAAGTAGTTTAGAGCTGGTAGAAGTGAAAATTGACCAGGAGTAGAACAAAAGAGATCAAATGACTAGAAGAAATTCGCATAAAGACATACATAGGAAAAGGAGCCAAATTGGAAGGGGAAGCATGTAGTAACAGAGAGCAAGGTTACATAAGATGGATAAGGGTCTCTAGGAAGAAGAGCTCACCCAGCAAATAGTGGCTGCATGCTGCTGGGAACACTGCCTGAGTTTCTGAGCCTGCATAGCCCCCAAGGTTTGGGAAAAATCAAGGAACTTAGACCTTGGTATAAAGAATATTCCGGAGTGGTGAGGCAAGTATAGATCATTCAAAATACTAAACACATGTCCCTTGCCTCAGCTTTACATGACAAAGTATAAAAGCATAAAAGTGTTAGACTGCAAAGTGTGTGGGGTTAACAGCTGCATGCCTCTGAGAGACTGATAGTGCATAACCAGAAGCTTTACACATTTGGGATTGAGTTCTGAGAGAAAGATGCCTATGAGTAACTAGTGAATCTTGAGAGTCAGTGCTATGCCAGGGCCCAGGACCCAAGGATTGAGAAGTCACACTTCTAAGAAGGGGAAACAGACTGAGATTCAGTGCCCATAAAATGTGTCAGAGAGGCTAGTGGAAGAACTACTGCTGAAGCCTGATGTGTCTTAACACACCTAGGGGATACAAAGCACGTAGGCTTGTGTTAGAGTTCTGCTCAGGCCTCATTTTAAAACCAAACTTGGATCTGAGCCTGGTCCTGGTATAGCTGGCACCAGGGGAGCTATCAGTCTCCACAAGCCCCTGGGCAATGGGGATGGAGGGGGGGCACTCCGTGTTCCCAGAAGGGGGGGTTGGGCTGAAGGGGTGGGGCTGAGGTAGCCAGCCCTCAGAACTGCATGGAGCATAGCATGCCCTCCCCCCAGCCCTCAGAACCACACAGAGTGCATGGCACATTATTCCAGTGATGATTTAAAGGGTTCTGGGCTCCAGCTGCTGCTACTGTTATTGCAACAGCAGCTGGAGCCCTGGGCCCCTTTCAATCTCCAGGCCCTGCCCCTTTTCCCTCCCCCTTGGCAGCAGGTGTGGATGACACAAACTCAGTCTGAAAGAATTGAGTCTCTACCAGATGTGATCCAGACCCAACACTCCCCCCGAACCTGTATCAGTAGTGCTGCTCCCTCTTCCTTGGGGATTAACCTACTGGGGGCTTCCTACTCCACATGCCCCATGTCTGTGATCCATTTTCAGCTGCCTCCTGCCCATGGAGTCAATGAGGAAATGGATACATGCTCTTTTCCTGCCAGCCATCACCACCTTGGTGTTCTTTGTGTGTTGAGAAGTGAGAGGCACAAACACTCACTCCACTGCATAGACCATGCAGTGAGGTGGCAACTGCCAGCAGGTTGTCCCCACAGACAGGAGGAGGTGATTGGAGAGGATACCACTTGAGCCCAACCTGCCACAATCTGAACCTGAAACTTGTAGCAGAGTCCCATTGGATTTGGACCAGGATGCCAGCCTCTAGCTTGGATTCCCCTCACAGCAATACAAGTGGGTGTAGCCAGACATGAACCCCGTCTTGTTTTTCCCCCCCCCCAGAGAGCAAGAGAAAGGCAGTCAGCCTTTGATGCCCTGGGAATGCAGGTGTGCTGCTTGTCCCTGACTCTAATAAACAGAAACCAGACAGTAAATGGGCTAGCTGATAACCGGAGGGGCCCCCCCTCCTGCTGCCCTGATGGCTAGCACCAGTTATTGACACGCCTACACTGTCCCAGGAGAGGAATCTTCGCCCATCACATACTATAGTGCCCATTGTCTGCAGTTTCCCAGGTGTGAATTATGCTTTGCACCCTTCCGTGGGAAACTTGGCATTCAAAGCCATTTTTCCTAATTGGCCACTTGAGACCAGGAAGAAGCCTACGTGACCCAAGGGGTATAAAGAGGGGTTTAGTAGCCCACCCCATTTGAGCTCCAATCTATACCTGCTGGCAGGTATATGTTGTCTCCCGAGGTCTGTGGGACGCCCAGCCTCGCCCTACTTCTTCCCGAGGGATTGAGAGAAAGACGCTGGCCACGCCAAGTCTGGAACGCAGGGGTGAGAATTATACCTGCAATGTGTTTCTTATGTGTACACTTTAATTTAGTTACTCTATTATAAGTTTCTCTAATCAACCTGTTTCACTTCTATTGTAAACAAGAAAATAAGATTGTGCCCTCATTCACTTTATAAGTTTAAATATATATTGAACCAAGTTTTCTTTCTTCTTTCTTTTCTTTCTCCTACAAATAAGCAAGTGTGGTTTGAGTTTCTGACTTGAACCCGTGCTGCTGTACCCGAACCGAACACAAACAAAAGAACTCCAGCTGGTCATAAGGGACAGATATAGGGAGAGCTTGAGCGTTGGATCGTGTCGCTTCCAGGGGACAGATCCGTTGGGGCACCTCTCAGCCTCCCCAGGCTGCCCACTGCGACGGGACTTTGTGTCCTAGCAGTCAAAGTCTGAGGTGTAAAGCTCTCCCTGTTAAATTCTGGGGCGTCTGTCAGCCTGTTGGCTGCCCACTGCAAAGGATCCCGATCCTAGCAGTAAAGACACGGACGTTAAACTCTTTGGGGCACCCGTCAACCTCCTCCAGGTTGCCCACTGCTAAGGGACCCCACTCCTAGCAGTTAAAGTCTCGGGTGTATAGCTCACACACACCACTCACTGCCCTGACCACCGGCTGACAGAATTGGCGTAGTCGGCAGGATTTGTGATATCGGTTCAAAATACAGCAGCATGAAGCCAGTCACTGATTTTAGCAAGGTAGAAAAGAGTTTCGCCCAGGAAGGTTGGGCTGACCCTAAATGGGATAGAGAAATGTTAGAAAAGGATTGGGGAAATCCTGAGGAGTTGTGGGTGCAGTTCTGTAAGTATAGAACTGCTTGCAAGTTAAAGAATGGGACAAAGCCTGAGTCTGTAGAAAGGAGCCACTTTCCATTTAGCAAGGAAAACAGGATCAGGCCCAGACAAGCAGGCAGGTAACAGATAGATTGAAGGCCTTGTGGTAGAACTGAGGAAAAGGCAGTCAGTACATGCACTGGAAATCTAAATCCTTAAAACAATACTTACAAGAGTAATATCTGAAACAAGGCCAGTTTTTTTTTTATTTTTAGAGATAAGAAAGTGTTTTAAGAAAAAGGAAAAACCCACAGAGAATTTAACTCTACAGAGAATGGAGAGAATTGAGCAGTTGTGCAAATGCTAAAATGGTGTAGATAGAAAATTGTGGTTTCTTTGCAGCCATTCTGAAGGAAAAATGGGCCCTTTTTCCAAAGGAATGTCTGTAAATAATCCAGGCAAATTTGACTCAAATCCGTACATTTAATTATAGATACTGCTAAAGGAACTGTAAAAGGGGATTCTATTGGAACTTAACTACCCCAATGAATAAAAAGGGAATGTAATTGTTGTACAGCTATGTAGAAATAGTGTAAGAAAGATTCAGAGAGAATGTATGTGTATCTGTGTGTATATAATATATAGAGTGTAAATAAGTGAGGTTTTCAAGGTCCAGTAATCTTATTTTGTAGGTTTGAAACAAATTGGTTTGGTTTACTTTTAGTAAGACCGTTTCAGTCCAAGTTGTTTAATGAAAGTACAGGAAAACTGTAAGCATAAAGAAAGAGTTACACCCTATGCAAAGTTTAATGTGGCTAAGTAGTGTTATAAACAAAGACTGCACATTTTCCTGTGACATGCCATGTATATTGTAGAAGGGGTAAAACTGCAAACAAATTAAAATGCTGTGGAGGCTCCAGGAGCCACAACAGGTTGTAATTTCCTTTGTGATGCAAATGCCCTAGCTGGCAGCACAAAGAAGCTTTGCAGGTAATGGCTAAGTTTGATCAGCAAACTACCTGAGATCAGAAAGTTCAAACTGTAGCCCTCCAGAAAGTCAAACATAAAAGTGAGAATCTAAAAGGATTTATGTTTGCACAATGCTAAATGTGAGAACAGATACAGAAGGGGGAGCAACCTTTGGTAACAACAAGATGGAGTGTGCTTGTGGGTGTGTAAGAGTACATGAGTGTAATGTATCATATGCATATGATAAGTATTGATTGATCTATGTATGTTCAATAAATGTGACGTGTTGCCTTATCCCCTGAAAGAAAGAAAAAAAAAGGAGGTATTGGTATTGCTATTTTAGTCCCAATAGGAGGTTGGGTATATAGAAAATGTTTAAATGTAAGCAGTCTTTTAAGAAGGCTCTGAGAGAGGAGACTGAGAAATTGGCATTTGTAAAAGATGTTACCCCTTTTGAGCAAAATCTTGCAAAAGTTCGGGCATAGCCCTTGGTCTGATCTAGTGTTAGCTGCTGTCCATACAATTTCAGACCTAGAAGACAAATTGGCTAACTACTTGTGGATATGTAAACCCTTGGCCCCAATGAAGGGGGAAGCAGCTGCAGCTTGACTTCTATGGAAAACCTGTAATGAGGTGTTCTTCAAATTGACTGAATATAAGAATGCAAATATGAAACTGCAAAAATGTAAAAGCCTCTGCTGCAGAAGTGGAGAGGTAGAAATGCATGTCCCTCAGTACCCAGACAGAGCTAGATTCCCTTAAGGATGGGTACTGAGAGTTAAAGCAACTCTTAGATTTTTCAGGAATATGCTTAAGAAAGGGACCAGGAGGTATGAGGCTTAGTGAACAAGGCCACCCTCCTTGCTAAACTGGTAATAGGCAAACTGGCGAATTGATTACATTGGCCCATTATCCTCCACCAGACAGAGAAGGAAATATGTTTTGACTGGAGTAGAGATTGTCTCTGGAATTGGCTTTGCTTACCCCACCCGATTAGCAATGGGGTTGTCAACCATCATGAGACTAAACCACTTAACAGCACTTGTCCCAACACCCCAAGTAATACAATCAGATAAGGACTCCAAATATGCCCCTGGGGGTACTGTTGTAGTCAAACACCCCAGCCTGGGCACACATACCTGTGTACTTCAGTCTTATAAAGACAAGGGCGTTTGGATTATTGCAAACCCCAACAAGATGCCAATAATTATTTCTGAGGCTTGGATTGTATCCAAGACCGGTTGACTTTATGTTTTCTTTTAGAATCAAACTTGGTTGTGTGGCAGACCCCGATCCGAGCGACAGCATGATGTTTGGACTCGTTGTAACGTTCCTTGTGGCCACAGCAGCCTCCGCCCTGCCCGAGCACCCTCTCAGGAATGCTATTCAGACTATTGCCTCTGCTGCCGATGCTACAAACTGCTGGATATGCACCCTGTTAAATTCTTCCACAGGACTGGGAGTTGAATTTGTCCCTTTAAACTTGAATGACTGGTGGAACAAGAGCGACGTTTTCAAGTGGGGACCAGCCTGGTTTGATGACAGCAGCTCCAGCAGCTACAAACTTTTAAATGACTCTGGGAAGGGAACTTGGGGGTGGCATGGACAATGGCAACCTACACTATGGGGTCAAACTCTGGAGTATGTAACAGGAAGCTCCAGGGAAGTGTACCCCATCTGCTTTGAGAACAAAAGGTACTGGACCCCACCTTGGGTGGTTAGGGGACCAGCAGTGTACCCACACTGTAAGTTTTAATGAAAGGTTAAAAGTCTGGGATGTCTATCCCAGAGCAACCCACCAAAAACCCTTAAGGTGCTGGGGATATAACATCTCCCAAGGTGGCACACCACTATCTAGCAATGTTACCATTATTCCCCTAAACTTCAGCCAATACCTGGAAGGAAAAGCCTGGTACAATCAGTCATTATTCATTATTCCTAACACCGGTCAAATATACAACCCCACACTGGTAACCAGTAACACCCTACTCCCAAACCAGTGTGCTAGGGCAGAGCTTTTTACAGCGGATCAGGTCCTACAGGACTTGCTGTTTGCCTTGCATTGCACAGCCGCTAATGATAGTTACTGTGCTACCCACCATACCCCAAAGAAAGGACCCACTGGAACAGGGTGGTATAAGGGACCTTACTCCCCTATTCTGAAGAAAGAGCCAGGACTCTTTTTCATTTGCAGGCAGAAAGCCAACAAGTATCTGCCACTGAATTAAATAGGGCACTGCTCACTGAGCATGCTGCCCCTGGGGGACTCACTGTACACCCCCACATTATGGCTCCTGGTATCACTAACCTTGGAAGTTTCCTGCACCGGATGCCAAGAAGATTCACCCTGAACCCCCTTATAGAACGCTCTACAGATTTTTCACCAGTTCACCTGTGCATTCCTGCCCTGGTTTGGAGTAGCTGAGCTGGAGAAGGCATTAGTGAATAGCCTTAGACGCAGTTTTAGCCCAGCAGGGGGAAGTATGTGCGATAATTAACCAATCTTGCTGCTTACAAATTAAACAAGATGCATTCGCTATAAAGTGCACTGTTAAGGTGCTACACGCTGTAACTGAGGAGGGAAAAGCCTCATGGCTAGATTGGCTAGCCCAACACCTAGGATTTTCGTTAACTCCATTCCTTCACTCTATTGTAAATACTATATTAACCATTTTACTTGTTGTAATTTCTTGCTGCATGCTTTTATGTATTGTTAAGCGTTTGGTGTACACAGCTACCTCCTCTGCGCAAGTCCGTATATGGCGTTGGGGAGCGATCCTAATCAATCCCTTGATCCGAAATTATCTGATCAGACCCTGCCGATAGGGCGATTTTAGCTTCCTCCAAGGAGGGCAAAAGGCGCTGGCATCGCCGCCATCTTGCGTTCTGGGACATAGTGAGGCGTGTCAAGGGGGTGGAATGTAGCCAGACATGAACCCCGTCTTGTTTTTCCCCCCCCCCCAGAGAGCAAGAGAAAGGCAGTCAGCCTTTGATGCCCTGGGAATGCAGGTGTGCTGCTTGTCCCTGACTCTAATAAACAGAAACCAGACAGTAAATGGGCTAGCTGATAACCGGAGGGGCCCCCCCTCCTGCTGCCCTGATGGCTAGCACCAGTTATTGACACGCCTACACTGTCCCAGGAGAGGAATCTTCGCCCATCACATACTATAGTGCCCATTGTCTGCAGTTTCCCAGGTGTGAATTATGCTTTGCACCCTTCCGTGGGAAACTTGGCATTCAAAGCCATTTTTCCTAATTGGCCACTTGAGACCAGGAAGAAGCCTACGTGACCCAAGGGGTATAAAGAGGGGTTTAGTAGCCCACCCCATTTGAGCTCCAATCTATACCTGCTGGCAGGTATATGTTGTCTCCCGAGGTCTGTGGGACACCCAGCCTCGCCCTACTTCTTCCCGAGGGATTGAGAGAAAGACGCTGGCCACGCCAAGTCTGGAACGCAGGGGTGAGAATTATACCTGCAATGT
The DNA here is from genome assembly GCA_032595735.1 of Pelochelys cantorii. Lineage (NCBI taxonomy): Eukaryota > Metazoa > Chordata > Testudines > Trionychidae > Pelochelys > Pelochelys cantorii. The sequence goes on along the minus strand of CM064326.1, from coordinate 69,530,895 downwards.
GTTTCTTATGTGTACACTTTAATTTAGTTACTCTATTATAAGTTTCTCTAATCAACCTGTTTCACTTCTATTGTAAACAAGAAAATAAGATTGTGCCCTCATTCACTTTATAAGTTTAAATATATATTGAACCAAGTTTTCTTTCTTCTTTCTTTTCTTTCTCCTACAAATAAGCAAGTGTGGTTTGAGTTTCTGACTTGAACCCGTGCTGCTGTACCCGAACCGAACACAAACAAAAGAACTCCAGCTGGTCATAAGGGACAGATATAGGGAGAGCTTGAGCGTTGGATCGTGTCGCTTCCAGGGGACAGATCCGTTGGGGCACCTCTCAGCCTCCCCAGGCTGCCCACTGCGACGGGACTTTGTGTCCTAGCAGTCAAAGTCTGAGGTGTAAAGCTCTCCCTGTTAAACTCTGGGGCGTCTGTCAGCCTGTTGGCTGCCCACTGCAAAGGATCCCGATCCTAGCAGTAAAGACACGGACGTTAAACTCTTTGGGGCACCCGTCAACCTCCTCCAGGTTGCCCACTGCTAAGGGACCCCACTCCTAGCAGTTGAAGTCTCGGGTGTATAGCTCACACACACCACTCACTGCCCTGACCACCGGCTGACAGTGGGTGATCATAAATGGGACACTTACGGATCTGAGACCAATCCACATATCCTCAAGTGGACAGCCCACTTTTTGCCAAGTGGAAGCAAATATTTTAGGTGTTTCAATCCACTCTTCAAGTCCTGAGATCTTGCCTTATCTTGTCCTCACTGGTTACATAATTTTGAAGCAAGTTTAATTAAGGACATGATTTGAGAAATATGCTCACTTGCTGGAAATGTCCAAATGTTAAATCAAAACCATAACCTGTCTGGGGTTATTACAATTTTATGCAGTAAATAAAGCAGAATCATTTAAATAATTAATTACCAGTAGTATTTCTAATGACAAAAACTATTGTCCTATGTAGTGATGCCAGCTTTAAGAAAGATAAAATACACTAGCAGGGCAGCCAAGAAGCCCACTCTGGTATTTGTTCCTCTTTTGGCATAATCACATTAGATAAATATCTTCACAAGTAATACTATACCTTCCTGGAGAAATAATGTTCCTACTTATTTTGAAAAGTGATCAAATACAATATGTACAAGCTAGGTGAAATGGAACTTCTCTGGTGTTCATTAAAAGACACTGCAGGTGGCTTGTGAGTGAGCTTCTCCTCTGCAGAGATAAAATAATTCACATTATTAACAAAAGAAAGAAAGAAAGATCAGCTCGAAAAAATTCAGTTTCCCTGTTCCCTGATCGGACTTCTTTTGGAAAGCAAATCTCATTTTGGATCAAAGAAAACACATGATTTTCAAACAACATGAAATGATTTTCTTTACACATTCAAGAGTCCTTTGAAGTAAAAATGTCCTTTGTCTCTAACTAAAAATCTGAATTAGATATTATTATTCCAGTTTCTTATCCTCATGTAGGAATACATGAGGATATTATTTGCTATTCTGGGCCAAACTGGCATCTTCTGTCCTTAAATTGTAGATACTTGATCAATCAAAGGAAAAAGAAATTGCTCATACCATAAAGTTTTTGAATTCTCTATATGGAGAACATTCCTTTCTGACCTCTTCGGGGGAACAGGTTATATCTTGATTGACCATATTTCATTACAGGTATGTCTACATGAAAAATACTCTACTAAAAATGCCATCAAATTATCAAACACATGGTCACTTACTTGGTTCAGGGAATATTTACACCATAAATAAAAGATGAGCTCTTAATTCCGGCTAGCTAGCCTATGTTAGCATATTCGTATTAAAATAGCAGTAAAGATGAGGCAATTCTGCTTTCAACTCAGGCTGGCAGCTTGAGACCAAGCTGATAATTTCAATGAGTCATATCTTCATGTCATATTTTGGGAATGGCTAAAAAGGAAAGACTAGGCGTAGTTCTTCATGCAGTGCCACCTATTTGCATAGTGTTTTACCGAGCAACCAAGGGAGAGGAATCTGCCCTGTGGATCTTACAATTTAATGTTTCAATCCACAAACACCTCAAGTGTGACAAAGTATAAGGTATAATTGTAGGGCTAGGAATTCTGACTGGGGTCTAGTATTTATGGCCAGACACACTCTTATCCATCCCAAATGTGGGTACTCATAGGAGATAAAAAGGTATCTTGTTACTTTGTTAGACTGTAGGTTGCTGGAGCATAATTTTGGTCTAATTCTCTGCATAGTTCAGAAGCCTGTGTTCATACACAGCACTGGACATTTTATCTTGATTTATTGGGATGTGATTTTAACTTTCACCTATATACCCCCCATATATGGGGAGAAATATCCTGAATTCATACAGGACTTCTTAATGCAGCCTTCTTTGTTTTAGAGATAACCACACTGATTTTGATACCATATTAGCATGTGTTTGGTATTGTGTTGTAAAGTGGTCAATCAATATTGGCAAATACAGGATTTCAGCTTTGCTAGACTTGTTATAAACCTGTAAATTGCGATGACTTTGTTCTTCAGCATGTATTGAAAATATGTCAATCTATGTCATTAGTGTCAGCAAATACAAGTTTTAAAATATGATCTTTGGGGAGTGTAGGCAATCCACCCAAATCCCAGAAACTGAAATTTAGTAATAATAACATAGACAATTTCTTCCTCTGCAGGAAAGTGTTGAGGTGCATCAATAAAGTTAAAACAAGATCAAATCTCTGTGATGTGCAGCAAATGTGAAGAAAATATGAATGTGAAGCCAGAGGATTAAGTGTTCTATCAGAGATGGTGCTTCTGCTTTGAATTATTTACAAATGTGGAAGTCAAAATAAAGAAATTCAGTGTTTCAGAGCCTCAGTTTGTAAACTCTCCACATCTGAGAAATAAGCCTTTTTGATGCCTACCCAAGTTTTGGGCCAGAGTTAAACACAAGTCATTCCCCCAGTCATGAATTCTTTATTGATTCTGGACTTTGAGGAAAAGAAAACTCGAGCAAGGTCATGAAGTTTCTAGTGTGGCAGCCACAGTGCAAATGATTAAAGCCCTGTCTCTCACCTTAAGTGTTCCAATTCAGCCTTGTGAGGTTTAACACCTCACCTCAAGTCTCAGCCAAGTCTCAAGTGACTTTGAATTGACATCGCAAACACACCTCTGAGTTTAACAAAGAAGGCAAAAAGGAGAAATAAGGAAAAGAAATACTTAGATGCTAGGAGAAGCTACTCCACAGAGATTCAAACCAAGGTAAACCTGGAGGAAAACATTGCAAAAGCAATTTTCCCCTCCCTTCAATGCTGTAACTAGAGCTCAAACCTACCACAGGAGGGCTCAGTACTATCCAGATAAAACACAACCATCTGTTACTTTAATGAACTCTGCACTGACAAGTCTTTTATGACAAATTTTGTACTCTAGCAGTAACTTTATATGAGATTCGGAGTTGCATTTAAAGCCATATCTGGTTCTGTCTTGCCTCTGTGTCAAGTTTTCTCACTTCTCATCTGTGTCACTAAATGGAGATCCCCTGATAGGGAAAACTGACATCCCATTCATCTTGCTTTGCACGACACTCCTTCTGTCAGTAGAACATAACAATGTTAGTTTTTTATACTCTAAAGAAATGTAGCCCTGAATTGGCTGCCAAAGGGCAAGCAGGAACAGCACAGAGGTGAGAACAGGAAAGAGCAGAAACAAATTGAAAATTAATATAACAGCCACTGAAAAAGGGCAGTATTTATTCCTTTAAAAATTAGATTCCCAACACACACACAGAACAATGAGGTACATGAAAAATTAGCGCTGTATTATATCAATAAAGTGCACATTAAATTGATTAATAACTGACTAACTGATAGATCTCAAAAAGTGTCAATGGGAAATCATTGCATGAGCTGTTACTAGTGGGGTTTAGCAGCAACCCATACTAGGTTTGATATTATCGACCTTTGTATCACTGATCTGGAAGTGAATCACTGCTGATAAAATTGTAGATGAAATGATTGGCAGAATGATAAATAATTATGAGAACCAGTAAATCATACAGAATAATCTAGATTGCTTGATAAAACAGGCCCATTCTAACACAAGAAATTAAAATACAGCCACATGTCAAGTTATACGTCTAGGAACAAGAAATGTAGGCCATACTTACAGAATGGGAAGCTTTCCTGGAAAGATGAGATTCTGTAAATGGAGACTTACTAGAGGACAATCAGATGTGCATGAGCTCCTAGGGAGATATTATGCTGAAAAGGGCTAATACAAACCTTAACTGTACAAACAGAGATTTGTGAGTAGGAGAAGGTGGGTGAATATGGCACTAGTGAGCCTGACACCAGAATGCTGCCATACATGTTGATGTTCACGTTTCAAAAAAGGTGTTGAAAAATGTGAGAAGCCGCATAAAAGCGCCACAAAAATTATTTGAGGACAAAAAAAAAAAAAGCCTTACAGTGAGCATTGGAGAGCTCAATTGGTTTAGCTTGTCAAAAAGAAAATTGAGAAGTGATTTGATAATAGTGTGTAAGTACGTTATCAGGTAATAATGGGCTCTTTAATCTAGCAGAAAAGGCATAACAAGTGCCAATAGCTGGAAGCTGAAGACAGACAGATTTAAATTAGAAATTAGGCACGAAATTTTAACTATGGGGGAGATTAAATACTGAAACTAAACTAAATTAATTACCAAGAGAACTGATGGAGTCTCCCTCTCTTGGTCTGCACATCAAGAGTGGATGCCTTTCTTTATGCTTTAATCAACTGCAGGTTATTGGGCTCTACACAGGGGTCAAGAGGCAAAATTTAAAGCCCTGTGATATACAGGAAGCCAAAGTAGATGATCTAAAGTAGGGTAAGGGAACCTCTGGCCTACAGGCCAGACATGGTTCATCAGGGTTAGCTGCTGTTGTGCTGCCAGATGTCTTACATGAGCATCTGCAAGCATGATCCCTTGCATCCCCCAGTGGCAGCAGTTTGCCATTCCCAGCCATTGGGAGCTGCAGGAAGTGGTGGCCTAGAGTCAGACCACACAGCTTCCAGCAGTTCCCATTGGCAGGGATGGACAACCATGGCCATTGGGATCTGCAAGCCACTGCGCCTGTGGACACTCAGCTAAACAAGCCATTTGGCAGCTCACCAGCAACTCACCGATGAACCACGTGAGGCTAGTGCCTTGGAGGTTCCTTGCCCAGTCTAAAGGTTCCTTCTGGCCTTACGTGCTGTGACTCAAACAGAAATTGTTTAAGTAGTTAGCAGAATGAACTGGAAGGACCATTCTCTATGCAGTAAATTAATATTTTACTTTATTCACTCTCAGTTAGGGGAAAAAACAATCTTTGCTGTCAGCCAAAACTGAATAGATTTTCCACTTAAGGTTATAACATTCTCCTTTCTGTGGCATTTATGTACATGAAAAAAAGCAGAATTGAATTTATTTGCATTGCCTTGCGGTATCTAATAAGTATTGATGGTGGAAAAAGAGACATTGCAGAATTTTGGTTACTTGGGTAAGACTTGATACCATCTGACCCCAAATAAATTGTCCCATTTACTATAGTAGACCCAAAAAACCTCCTTCAACCCTTAATAAGCAAGTATTGTCTAACCCTTTAAGTAATGTCTAAATGATATTCAAGTCAAATTAAAAATAGCATTATCATCCATACAAGTAAAGTGACTCATGCACAAAATTGAAAAAAAAAGACTGTCATCACAAAGTCTTTTATTTGCTGCTTTATCACTATATAGTGTATAAGAAACAGGAGGGTAAAATTGCCTAAACCCTGATGGAGTCTGAAAATAATAAACACAGTATAAGCCAAGTTTAGTCAACTGTAACTCCTTATTAAAGATGAGTTTAAATGGGATTGTAAAGTTACTGGACTCAAAGAAGCCTAATAAAAAGAACACTAATTGAAAAGGATAGAAGAATGACAGGCTGTACTTTACTATTAAAAATAAATATACGAATACAGATTTTAAATTTCCATGTCTTGTATTTGAAAAGTTTCATAAGAGCAGTATCTGTTCCACTGAGATTTACCCCAACATACATTTTGGCGTAATTCCTCCTGACCTTGCGCCTATCATATTATTGATGTCTGTAAGAGTAATTGCATACAACATATCCTCCTTGATATGAGAGGACAAGTTACATTTTCACTCCACTGGTGTTAAACCCCAGCGGAAACATGTTACTATTGCTCAGCAGCATTTAATATACCAAAAAAATAACAAAAACCACTCTTCGCCCCACTCTTGAAAGCAGTGAAATTGAATTTCATAACAGCTTCTGAGACCTGTTTAGTTTAGATTAAATGTAGGTTAAAGTGTAATCTTTCAGAAATCTGATCACAGGTCTCAACAAATAGCATGGCTAGGGGCAGGCCATAAGACAGAAAATACTAAATTGTTCTAAACTTTTTCATATCAGGCCAGTGTAGCTGAGACTCCCAAGTGGTTGCTGGCTCCAGCCCTGCATCTTCCAAAGGATGTGGTATCTCATAGTGAACTCAGTATGAACTCAGCAGCAGTGATGCTCAGTTTCCTTTCCTGTTTTCCAGTGGTCATTACAATCACAACATCACAGCATTATGTAAATAAAAAGACAGCATTATGGTTATTTAATACTATTATAGTGGTTCATTTAAATTTCACATTGTCCAAGAGATTCTTTGTTTTTGTGTACAATGGTTTGGGTTTCTGTGCTGAATTTTAAAATTCTTTTTTCCTAGTGATTTCAGTGTATTTAAGAATTCATATTTTTCCATTTCTTTTTGTCCAGAGCTTTTGTACAGTTTCAAAGCAACAACTCCTTCCTTATTGATCTGCAGCAGATAAAAACTTGGAAAGTATAACTGAATCTCATAAAATCTCCCCAGTGATCCTGTAGTAGCAATCCTAATAAGAATAATTGGCCTATGTCTGCAGTCCTCCAGTAAATAAAATTCCCAGGAGACCCAATAGAAATGTTGGATGTATTAAAACTATAGCAACCAGCAACATCATCATCATTAATAGATATCATACATGTATATGCAACTGTCATTCCAAAGAATCCCAAGGTACTTTACACACTTCTGACATTATGATCCAAAGCCTTCAGTGCTTATCCATCAAATGCAATGGGAAATTTGCCTGAGTCAAGACATTCAGAATGAGACTTTTGTTATACAAGAGTCACTTGCAGTAGATGAGACTATAATCTGTATGTGGGTGAAGGGTATAAAATTCAAGGATGGAGAAGAATTATTTAAGGTGATACATGGAAGTATAAGCAGGAATAGTGGGATAAATAGAGAAGAGGGAAATTTAGGCAGAATATTTGTAAAAATATCCTGAGAATAAAGTTTATTGGGCTGTGAAATCCTTTCCCAGAAAAATGGCCCTGGCTCAGCCAAAAGAGCATGGATCAGAATAGAAAGAAATAAAGAAAGATGTTATCTAGAAGTAAGATAGGGTAGGGCTCTTGTACAGCATCATTGACAGAGATGGAGGAAAGAGGACACTGCTTAGCCCTTTTTCTCTGGGTTTTTCTGCTAGATGTTTTGGTTTGGGGATAAGGTAGAAAGAGAAGAGCTTTTGGAGAAGGCTTTTGATGGCCTCAGCTCAGAGATAGGTACTCATACTGCACTTTTTATCATACCCTTTCCATTTGGTTGGCATCAGAGACGTGCAATACTGAGTTATATTTTAAAGGAACTTTAACCCCAGCCGTGTGTGTGTGTGTGTGAAGGTCTGTGCCAGCAAATAGTTGTACATAAAAAAGCTCTAGTTTAGGTTTCTAATTACAGTACACGTCAGATAATCTGGCACCTTTGGGACCTAGGTGGTGCTGGATTATTGGATATGCCAGAGTACCAGGAGGTACTATAAGGGGGCATATTCCCAACCCAATCTCCCCCCCCTCCCCTCCACTCCCCTCCCCCAGAGCCAAACACCGCTTCTCACTGCTGTAACCCAGTCCCTCTTCTCCCCTAACCTTATTTCTGGGTCCTGAAGCAGCTACCTATGCTCAGCGGCCGGCTGCTAGCACATGCAGGCTGGACGCTGTGTGCTCTGGGGACCATTAGCGGAATGGCGCAGGCTGCATGTGCGCACACACGCGCATGCGGTTCACAGCAGCCCGGCCATGACAGCGGCTGACAGGAGCACTTCCGGGTTCCGTGCCGGACTATTGGGAGTGCTGAACCACTGGATCCCGGACAATTGGAGTTTTTCTGTATTTGATTTGCAGGCACAGTTGGATAGCCAGACACGTAAAGGATCCAAATTAGCTCAGATCCTTTAACTGTTAGAGCACTCCATAAGAATTATTTATTTGTTTTGATTTGGGAGCAGGGCACAAAGTTTGCTAGGGTTTGTCAGTGGGTTTTGTTGTTGGATTTCATTTGTCTAAATGTGTGTCAAAAGCACGTAGGGTTTTAGACTACTGTCTCTTTGTATACTTTATTGTGACTCAACATAAATAAATAATAACAGCTGCTGACATAAGCCCAGAATTAATTGTGTCACTGAAAGTGAAGGCCTCTTTTAACAATCAGGCTGTAGAATTGTCAATCCATTGTAGCTTGGGACTTCTAACAATGTTGATTGCAAAAGAGCTGTTTTCTGTCACTGAGAGAAAGGGGACTCCTTCTAGAACTGGCTTTTCAAGCTATTGTGTATGTGCATTTCAATCAAGGATTAGCTGGCACAAGTGCAGAAATGGGATGGAGAGACTTGCCTATAAGAGTTTTATCCATATCTTGCATCCTATGGTGATGTGTTGACCCAAATTCCATAGCAATAATGCAGCTGCATGCTGAAGAATTTTCTTTGAAAGTCATAATGCCTCCAGGCACTCCAATCAAGGGTTATGCTTCCTCCTTCTCTCACCACAGCACTATAGGACCCACACTCTTAAAAACTAGAATTGACCCCTCACTGATTTTTTTCTTTGAATATTTGTTCCATTATTTTAATGAAGTTGAAAGAAATGTTTATAGAATACCAGGCTTCACTTTGGAGAATAATAATCTGTCTTGATCTAGTAGCATATGGTATAGGTTGAACCTCTCTAATCCAGAACGATCTCATCCAGAAACATCTGTCGTCCAGAATGATTTTAGTGAGCTGGATATCCACTTTTCATGGGTGTGACCAACTTTCCTGCTGTCCCATAAAGTTTGTTTACAGCCACTAGTCCTGGCGCTCAGTGTTCTGTGCTGTTATTTAGCTCTAATTTATCCCTAAATATCCTCTAACAGCACAGTAAACAATTAAAGTGTTAATAATGCTGTTAGACAATATTGACCTCCTGTGGTCCAGAAAATTCTCTTGTTCAGAACTCGTCTGGTCCCAAGGGTTCTGGACTAGAGAGGTTCAACCTCTATATAGATGTATACCAGGTGTCTTACATGTTTCAACAATTTATCATACACGTTTTCCTTCTGCCTCCCAATTTATATCTCCTGGGATTATCTGTGACATACTAAACTGCTCAATAGTTTACTCCATCTGCCATGGTTTTTTTAAATAATCTCCAAGGAAAATGATTCCTTGTTTCCCGTAAGTGCAGAATTCTTCCTCTCCTTTCAAAGAAATTATAATGCATAATAGTTAAAGGACACATCAGGATTTGAAACATGCTATTGAAAGAAAAGAGGCATTATCTAGCTTCTAAATCAGGGGTGGGAAATGAACAGTGGTGGCTGCTGCCACTATATTACCTGCACTTCCACAGGTACGGGTGATTACAGCTCCCATTGGCCAGGAATGGTGATCCGTGGCCAATGGGAACCATGATCCCCAATACCGGCAGAGGTGCAGGTAAATACGGAGTGTTGGGGCCTTCCAGGGGCTAACCCTTGCAGACTGGATCTGGCCCATGGGCCGGTATTTGCCCACCCCTGTTTTAAATGGTATTCAGAGTTCTTGCTTTGGACGTTGCATCCAAATGGCACTAGAGATGACTTTTTAAAAATCTATTATGATTCCCCTGAGTCTTGTACAGTTGGGCTTAGGATAACCAAGAACAAGCTTTTAGAGAGGGAGGGGTAAGAAAGGAAAACAACACCAAAGGTATGTTAAAAACTCACTAAAATGGTTCTCAAATAGCTCTCTGTGGCAGTACATGGCAATGTGGATGTGATTAAAAAGTATTATTTGCAAGGGTTTGAATGATCTACATACTGCAACTCTCTTCTGCCTTCCCTGTTAGTGAGAAATGTGTCATGTTGACAAAACGCTTTTGCCGCATCAGTTTGTCCTGCATGCTTTATATCTGTGTACATATGTAGCTTGCTTAACAATATTGTACAGTGGAAGACTTATTCAGCATTCCCCAGGACATTTAGGGCATGGGGCTGGGAATGTGGAGGGTGCAGGAGTTGGGGCAGGGCCTTGGAGATGTGGGAGTGGGGCAGCATAGGAGGCTGGGTGTGTGTATGGGGTGATCAAGAGTGAGGTTTGGGAAGTTAGGAGTTTCTCAGGGTGAAGGGTTCCATCTGGGGGGGGGTCTTTCTCTCCTCCCCCCTAGCTGCCAGCAGTCTTCTCTCCACACACACACACACCCCAGTTGCCAGGAGCCTTGTCTCCCCCGCAGCTGCCAGGGACCTTTTCTCTCCCCCCGCACTGCCCTCCTCCTGGGCTGCCAGAGGCCTTCTCTCTCCCCCAACCCCTCCCGCATGTGCCAGGTTCCTTTTCTTCCCTCCTTCCCCAGAGCTGTGGTCAAGTGCCGAGGGGGAGGGAGAGAAGTGTTTGGGGCAGAGGGGCTACTTAAACGGTTTGGTGGCAGGCGAGATAGCAGAGCCCCAGCCCTGCTGGCAGTGGCCACTACTCTTGGTGATGTGGCTGCCTCCAGTGGTCATACTGCAGTATTGCACTCCTCCTCTCTATGCCCCTCTCTTTCCATGTTATGGAAAACAGTCTCGTTCCCATTTTCTTGGCACAACCAAACACTAACCTTGCTTTAAATTAGGATAAGAGGAAGCTGCACACCAAATTTGGTGGTCCTAGCTTTTACCGTTTAAGAGGGGTTCTTGAATAGACTCAGAGATGGACATTTCTAAAATATATAGATAAATTACTATATTGCAGAATGACAATACTGGAGAGAACAATCCTATTCACCCCCAGAATAGGTACAGGTACCATCTATGCAAGCTTTCTGCCACTGTGACTCAGTCTTGACCATACAAGACCCAGTCCTCAAGTCAGAAGGAATCTCTGTTCCCTTATCAGTTCTTTGTCCTGTGCTAAGACAGCTCACAAAATCAATATTTTCCAGACTGTGTGGCTTCTTTACAATGAGGAATTGACAATTTTAAAAAGTACTTGGAGCTACGGAGCCAGATTCATTCTAGGTGCAACTCCCATGAAGGAAATGGAGCCACAGCATTATGCCAGGGATGAATCCAGACCCATTATCTTTTTAGTAGTTTCCAGCCTTCTGACCTTTATAAAAATAGAGAACTCCCAAATGGAGGCATACTGTACCATTTTGCTTTATGTTTCTGAATAATGTATACTCTTCCATATATTTTTTTCTGAGCAGTGTCCTCAAGTCAATAAAACTCATTGTGAGAGAGAGAATAAACCATATTTTACAAAAAATCAGAACTACTGGGGAAAATGCTATGAAGTGTACAGACAAAATCTTTGCCCTGCCATGCCACTGAAGTCCAAATAGGCACTTGGCACTTATCTCATTCAGACATTATGCCAGTGAGCTTTGTTTCTTTAAACAAGCCAAGCCAAGCATGTTTTTCTTTTCCTTATTTCCTCTTTCTTGCTTTCACTTCCGTTTATCAAGTGTTGATTTAGAATTTATTTATACATAAGATGTGGGAGTTCTTCCCTGTGCTACACAGTCCTGGAGACATTATGCAGGTGGTGTAGGCACTATTTAAAATTAGAGCAGCTTCAAGGCTGCTGTAACTTAGTCTGGCTGATAACGGCTATTAGGAACAGTTATGAAGCAAATGATTACCACAGCACAAATCACTTTACCACCCTCAGCGCCCTTAGACTCATTCCATTCACCAGGAAGCGTAAGAGTGGATGGTTTGAAATGGTCTACTTTGGTGCTAGGTGAAGAACCCACCTTCTCTGTACTATGGCTGTACCAGACACCATGAATCTGGCTCAATATAAAGGCACTGAGGTGCTGAGAGAAAGTTTCCTAATAAGGGATGAGTAAATGAAACAGATTTTGCAGAAAAGGACTCTTCAGATACATAGAGGCACTAAATGTCCACATCCATCTGCTTCTTTACACCTGTGCAAAAAGGGAGTTAGAGCGAGTGCTCACTTTCTAATTTGGTAACATTTTGTATCCTGTTTTCATTCTTGAAAATGATAGGACAAAAAACAAGGCACTGGACAGTGAGGCCTGTGGAACTGTGGAAACAATGTTGTTTCACAGGTGTAAGAATGTCAGAGTTTAACCCACCATCTCTTAGCAGTCATTCATTAATATCAATACATAAACAATTCAATGTGATGACCAAGAGCCTCTTTCTACCAATAACATACTTTGTGTGTTGAAATATCTTGAATGCTGATGTTGTCTTCTCTTTTAGAGTATTCTTAATACAAAAGCACTGGGTCAATAAGCAGCCAAAAGGTGGAAGAGGTGAGATCATTCTGCTGTGTATCATTATTGCAGTAATGACAGCAATGGAAAAAAAATGGTCTTGCTGAACCTCCATTTCTTTAGCCTATATAACAATTATCATTTTGTTTATCATTTTGTTTGCCAAATCATAGCCAAAGGCAGCCCTATGATTCTGCCCAGATGTACCATGACTAAGGCTAAGATTTTGTCATGGATATTTTTAGTAAAAGTCACAGCTAGGTCATGGACAATAAAGAAAAAAAAATATAGACGTTCGTGATCTCTCTGTGATTTTTACGAAAAATTTCCATGACAAAATGAGGAGCTCATCTGCAGGAGATTCAGGGTCCCCCATTTCTTGTGATGGCTCAGAGCTCTGTGGTCCCTTGCCACATGTGGCAGCTAGGAGCTGCAGGGTCCCTCTTCTGCCTGCTGCAGCCAGGACCTTTGAGGTCCCTGTGTTGCCATGGGCACTGAGGGGACCCTGGAGCTCCTAGCTGCTGGGGCTGAATTCATGGAGGCCTCTGGCAGTCAGAGATTCTATCACTTCGACAATATCCATGAAAAAATTGTGGCCTTAGGCTTGAGTGATTTTATGACATAATGTTTTCAAAATAATTGCAGCTAATATACTTTTGATAAAACTGCCTTGACCAGAATATATTATAGTTATCACAGTCTAATGCTTTACTGGTTTATAGTTTATTAAAGATTTTCATGACCAAGTTGCTAAGCAATGGTAGTTGATAATTTATGATCTGTCCATCTTCTTTATTCGTTTTGTGAGCCAAGTCCTCAACATGTATCTGGTGATTTTGCCTTTATTCTATTTCTGCCAGAAGTGATGCAGGGGGAGGGCATAGGGGAACTCATTCTCTCTTCCTACCCACCCCCACCCCCTCGCCCACCCCACCCCCTGTATTTCTGCCAGGGTATATCTGGCCTGCCCTGAATCCCACTGCATACTGCCAGTTCCTCATTTTCTATCACAGATGTTCAAAGTTCTTCTCATTAGGTTAGCAAGCCTGCCTGCTAAGGTGCTCTTTTGTCTCTTCATTAGATGGACACTTTCGAGTCAATCTTTCTTCCTGGAACAACATCCTACTGTCATAGAATCCAAAGCTCTCTCTCTGACGCGACCTACTCAAGCAGGCATTTAACTTCACAATTTGATGGTCCTTACCTAGGCCTTTTCCTTCAACAGGGAGGATGGAAGGGAACATGACTTGCACCTCAAACTCCTTTATCCTTCTTCCCAGAGCCAGTTAGTCTCCAGTGACCTGCTCGAGGTAATTTTTGGCAATACCATTCATGCCCACATGGAGAAGTAGGAAGGGTTACTGGTCTGATGACTTGATCAGTCTCAGCAGGCATTCCTTGCACATCCTTAATTCTAACTTCAGGCAACATAAGAACATAAGAACGGCCATACTGGGTCAGATCAAAGGTCCATCCAGCCCAGTATCCTGTTTGCCAACAGTGGCCAATGCCAGGTGCCCTAGAGGGAGTGAACCGAACAGGTAATGATGAAGCCATCTCTCTCCTGCCATCCATCTCCACCCTCTGACAAACAGAGGCTAGGGACACCATTCCTTACCCATCCTGACTAGTAGCTATTAATGGACTTAACCTCCATGAATTTATCTAGTTCTCTTTTAAACCCTGTTATAGTCCTAGCCTTCACAACCTCCTCAGGCAAGGAGTTCCACAGGTTGACTGTGCACCATATGGAGAAGAACTTCCTTTTTTTGTTTTAAACCTGCTGCACATTAATTTCATTTGGTGGCCCCTAGTACTTATATTATGGGAACAAGTAAATAACTTTTCCTTATTCACTTTCTCCATACCACTCATGATTTTATATACCTTTATCATATCCCCCCTTAGTCTCCTCTTTTCCAAGCTGAAAAGTCCTAGTCTCTTTAATCTCTCCTCATATGGGACCCATTCCAAACCCCTAATCATTTTAGTTGCCCTTCTCTGAACTTTTTCTAATGGCAGCATATCTTTTTTGAGATGAGGAGACCACATTTGAAAGCAGCATACTTCTCAAGTTTCCCAGTCTGGATAGCAGTTGGGTGGCTATATGCCTCTTAGGAGGGAATCCTTGACCACTACCTGGCATTTCTTTCATTTATCATAGAAAGGAAGCCATGTAGCCATTCTTCTCAGGTTGAGGCTATATTTATTTATTATACCAGTATTGACAGTCATAAAGCAATGTCATTCATCAGAGAAAAATACTAAAGTATTGTTGAGATAAGCTGCGTGACAAAATCTTTTATTGGACCAACTTCTGTTGGTGAGAGAGACAAGCTTTTGAATTATACAGAGCTCTTCCTCAAGTCTGGAAAGGGTACTAAGAGTGTCACAGCTAAATACATGTTTGAACAGACATTTTACGGTAGGTAATTAGCACATGTTCTAAGGAATTATTCAATGTGACGTGAATACCCTTATAGTCATAGGTCAAAAGTGTTATAATAAGCCATAAATCCAGTGTCTTTATGAAGACCATGATTTTTTAGTGCCTAGCTAAGTTATTAATTTAAGCTCCAAGGTTTGTCTTTTGAAAGTGTTTTAAAAGGTTTATTTTGAGGATGAGGCCTTATAGGCCTGATAGAATTATAAAATACTAAACCTAGAAGCGACGTTGAGAGGTCATCAAGTCCATTACTCTACACTCATGGCAGGACGAAGCACCATATATATTATCATTGGCATATGTTTATTTAACCTGTTCTTAAAAATCTCCAGTGATGGAGATTCCACAACCTCCCCAGTACTTAACCACCCTGACAATAAGGAAGTTTTTCCTAATGTCCAACGTAAACCTCCCTTGCTGAAATTTATGCTGCCTGGCCTATCATGAGAGATTAAGTAGAATAATTTTTCTCCCTTCCTCCTTGTCATAATCTTTTTGGTACTTGAAAGCTGCTATCGTGTTCCCTCTCAGTCTTCTCTTTTTCAGACAAAACAAACCCATTTCTTTCTGTCTTCCCTCATAGCTCATGTTTTCTAGATCTCTAATCATTTTGTTGTTCTTCTTTGGACCTTCTCCAATTTACCCACATCTTTCCTGAAATGTGATGCCCAGAAC
The DNA here is from genome assembly GCA_032595735.1 of Pelochelys cantorii. Taxonomy (NCBI): domain Eukaryota; kingdom Metazoa; phylum Chordata; order Testudines; family Trionychidae; genus Pelochelys; species Pelochelys cantorii. Next base: position 69,515,203 of record CM064326.1, on the reverse strand, counting down.
TGGACACAACACTCCAATAGAAGCCTAAACAGTGCAGAGTAGAGCAGAAGAATTACTTCTTGTGTCTTGCTCACAACATTCCTGTTAATGCAGAATGATATATGCTTTTTTTGCAACAGTATCACACTGTTGACTCATATTTAGCTTGTAGTTCACTATGACCCCTAGATCCATTTCTGCAGTATTTCTTCCTAGACTGTCACTTCATATTTTAAGGAATCTAACCTCCTGCATAGAACAGGGCTAGAATTCAAATGGAAGAACAATGATTTAGCCTGGGTATACCCAGATAAATAGTTGGATTGCACAATCTCCTTAGATGTCCATCTGTAATTTTTGCAATAACGAAAGAAAAAGTTATTTCTGTCACATATTATGGGGAATTGTGACCTCGCTGATTTATTTTCCATAGAGATATACTCAGAACTCCTTTCCTAATAAAAGTGTTTGTTTCCATATATCACAAGCACTTAAAAAATCAGATTCAGCTTTGAGCTTTAGGAATTATAATATACAATTTGTGACAACTGAAGTGCTGAGATTCCATCTGGTTAACTGGGCACGGTTATTACTGAAATTACTGGTGAATAATCCCCAAAGGGCCTTCTTACCAATCATGTCCTTACTTACTGATTATCTTTCTTACACAACCCAAATAAAGTATTTATATTCCCTGAACTCAGGATATTCCCTTTTTTCCTCAGAACTGAGGAAGAAACATTAGGAAACCCAGTATTTATATACCACATCCTGGTTCCTTAGGGTCAAAATTCTGTTTTAAGTATTTCACTGACTTCAATGCAGCTCTTACATAGTTACATAGGTGAGTAACTGAGAACACATTAAGGCTCTGTCTTGTCAGCTACATCTCATAAATCAGCTACCTTGCAGTGTCCCATGAGATTCAAAAGCTTGGTTTAGACTTACCTGCCCTTTTAAACTTAAAACCAACATCTCCAGACTTGAAATGCATCCAGGAAAGGCATCATGGTAAACTTATACCATCTGAGGTCCCAGCTATAACAATAAAATTGATGAAGTATTAATGAAATCCTAACTAAACAATTTAAAACTTCATTTTTATTTGATGTGCCTAGGTTTGATTTCAGTTAAAACTATTGTTTTGCATTGTTAAAAGCTGATCCAACCTTTATTTTTTTATAATATTGTCGAGTACGTTAAAAAAAAGAATACCAATGGAGCCAGAAAGCACCATCAAAAAGATGCACAACTTAACATAAACTATTAGACACTTACTTGGAAGACTCTTAGGTTTTAAAAGAATATTTTTGTGTAAGATTTTGTCAAATTGCTTATGGTTTAAATTAGATATTTTAAAATGTATAAACATGCACCTGAAGCTAAACAGAAACATCCTTTGCACACAAAAGATAAGCCAAAATTAAGGACAGAAATTTATAATTTATGAGAGAGGATTTGGTAGCAATTAAAATTTTTATTAGTTTTATGGGTATTAATAGGATATATCCATATGAGCTGTCTATACTGGGTGTGCAATAGAGCATTTACATATAAGATCAACTTCTGTGCTGATTTCCACTTTTATAATCCTATTGGTTTAGTTTAATTTCACAGAGTATGCAGAATTTCTCTCACAGAAGCAAAATTTCTGTCTTTGATTATCTACTATATTTTTGAGAGCGTTTGTCTGTCTGTCTGTCCATCTGTCTCTTTGTTCAAGAACTCTTCCTAAATGGAAACTCCCTTTACCAGGGAGGTGTGAGAGGCATGCATGGAATGCAAGCACTTTCCCCTTACTCCCTGATAGTCCGGGGAATGGGATGAAAAGCAAGCCAAGTGTACGGCTTCTGCCCCCTCTACCCCCTGAAATGGCACCCTTGTTCTCAAAAAAACATACAGAAAAGAGACAAAATCACCATGCAGGTGAAAGGGGTTGGCTGGGGGTACCTTTCCCACCTCTGAGATTGCCCCAACCCCAATCCTCCCACCCCACCAGGTGCCCTTAGGAAGGGGAGGGGAGAGCTAATGCCAGTTTGTATTGAGACGTTGTTGGCTGTTCCCCTTTGTCAGGGAGTGAGGGGAAAGTGCACAGTTTGCTGCATTCCTCACTCTGGTTGGGGAATGCAGGGAGCAGACAAACTGGTCCTGCCCCAGCTGGGGGACATGCACCCCTCCCTTGGCTATGCCTGCTGGAGCTACAGTGGCCATAGAGAGACACTTCTCACCTGGCCCCAAACTGTTGCGGTGAGAGAGCTGGGGTTGTCCTCTCTCCCTGGAGCCGACTAGTATAGTGAACCCCTATTCCCAGCCCCACCCCAGAGTAATAATTTAAATGAAACATGTACATTTTCATTTTATTTTCAAGAAAACAAAAATTAATTAAGGACTTGAGCACAGTTGGGAAAATCTTCTATTATGTGTATATAATATGGATTGAATACAGAAGGTATATTTGTATGCCATGTGGACTGAAGGAAAAGGAACTTCAAGGTTTAGGATATTTTAAATTGAAGAAAAAACATAAACAGTCTTGCCTTTCATGACTCAAGAAAATAAGTAGCCTAAGGAAGGGAATGGACTGGAGTATTGGGGAAAAAAAAGGCAGAACAACACCAACAAACAGGCTAAGATCACTTACCTAACAGCAAGGGAACGTAGATTGAAAATAAGCAGATGACTAGCCTGGAAGTAACTTAAGACAGAAAAAAAAAGTGAACACAATATCTAAGGCAGAAATATAATCAAGCAAGTGGGAGGTGGTTTAGCTATTTTCAGAGAAGGAAATTAGAGAGGGTATCGCCAGAAAGATCTTGGGCGTTAAGATGGTGATCCAGTATATGACAAAAGGAAGAAAACATACTCTAAAATGATTATTAGAGACCCATTATTATTTATTTGTCCTATAATTATTGCTATATTTATAAAAATCTATGTTGTATATAATTATTTATAGTGAGCCATAATTTGGGTTGTTTTTTAAATCAGGTTCCCTGTGTTTTTAGACCTGAGTCAAACTCTAGGGACCTGATTTTGTGAACAGCAACATGGTATTTTTTTCCTTTCCTCACTCTTGCTAAACCATGCTATGGGGCTTCCAGTGAGGTTGGGATCAGTGCAGGGGGAAAGGACAGGGACTGGTCATGAGGCGTATATGTTGATGGAAGGTGTGGCTAAGGAGACATCTCTCTCCATCAGTTCCAGAAATGCTTGCCCAGTACTATAGCATGGAGTTATATTATCTTTCCTAAGGAGTCCCCTACATGGTGAAGAATGGCTGTTATGAATCTATCAAAAGGAATTGTGCTGTGAGTCAGTGGTGGGAACATGCTATAAGCATGGAGCTTGTGTGGATGCAAAGTCCCACTTCACAAATGGCCCTGGCCTTCTGTGGTCCTCTAGTCCTGTTGATGTCCCCATGGCTTATTTGGTGGTGGGGAGAAAACTAATTGGATGATCAGAATCCAGAAGGCATTCCTTGCAGATGTTTCCTCCCCAGTGTGCCTCTCCTGCTGCACACTGCATTTACTGTAGGAAGGGGCCATCTGTAAGAAAATGATCATCCTTCACTGGAACAGAAAGCAATGGGAGTTGGAGGTGCTTAGTCTCTTGAAGGTAGAACTTAGGACTTTGTAGGATCGAACCCTTATGGAATAGACAGATTTCCCCCCAGAAACTGTCAACAATAGAACCCTTTATAGGGTGATGAACCATCAAACCGATATATAATCAACCCCTCACCTATGAATCTATGAGAACTAAACCCCACTCACATCAGTTTTTCTTTACATCTTGTGCTGTTTCTGCTTCACTTAGGTTGGCCACTGAGTGCTCAGGATAATGTGTTGTAGGAAAATAATACTGACAATGCTGGCAAAATACAGTTATGGTAAACAACAAAAAATATAATGACTGAACCTTGAAACATCAAACAAGTAAAATTAAACAATAAGTAGATTAAATGTGGGAGTTTAATGTTACACAACAGATGGAAGTTTTAGTCTGCAATGTTAAGGAAATAGAGACAGGAATTTAGGGATAAACATCTATGCTCTCTAAGCCAATATTACCTCTAGCATGTATATATTGTCTGTAAAACAAAGAGAATAAGGTTTGCTGGGCATTTGCTTGCCAGGCCTTCTTTACCATAAACTTTTACTTGTTTATACTATTTTAAATTTTCTTTAATTAGCTTTTAAACATTATAACAAAGATACTTAGCTCTTCTTTTGTCTCTGTAAGGGCTACACATCATAAGATGGAAAGCAGAGGTAACTACAGCAGTGAGGCAGACTGCTTACTTTTCTGGGGAAGCAGATCTAAAAGGGCCAGTGGAGATAATGGGAAAAAAAAGAGGTAGAGGTATATGTGTGTGAGAAAGAAAGACAGAGAAATATAGGATAAATCATTTCATAGCATGTACCAACTGAGACAGATTGTACAGGTTCTGGTTTATGTGTATTAATGTATGTCCACATGGCTGAGTTATCTGCATTGTTTTTTTAACAAACAGTAAATCTCAACAGGAACCTTTTATTGTTTTCTCCACTATGCACTGCTGCTATAGACCATTACCACACACAACTTAAATCAACACAATTAGCTTATACACAAGTTTTAGCACAATGTTCCTTAATACATACAGGCCTCTGAAACCAGTCCATAACTCCTAAGAGTCAAAGAGAGATTTGCCCTGGACGTCTGTGGTAGAAGGCTCAAATTCCAGGTTTACTACAATTATATATGGACAATGCTGTAGCTTCCATGATTACAGGTGAATTTCTATAACTTGTCCTGAATGGATAGAAAATGTTTCATGAGCGGGCACAGGATTAGCTCTGTGTTTGACAATATTGGCTGGGATGATGGTGAAAATGTTGGAGAACAGGCAATTGAATGTGCTTTTGGCTTCTACCTTTGTTACTGTTTTTATGACGTGAAACCAGATAGCCATTGTTTGACTAAGTGCTGACTCTTGGATGGTAAGCCTTTCAAATTACAGTTATTCAGTTCAATTCTTCACAGAAAAGTGGGGGGACAATTGGGTCTAAAAATTTTTGGATTAGCTTTCGTGTCACAATACAGTGGCACATTATTTTTATTTTTATTTTTTATTTGCAACAGTTTAGTTTCTTAGTTGCCTCAAACATTTATCAAGTCTAAATTTCATATCAGAAGAATAGTCTCTTCCAATCCAAATTGTGTGCTTTAAAACCCTATTTACCTTCTTTCAGGTGGCCACATGATAATAGAATTCTTTACCTGTGAGGAATAAACAATTAAGGACTTTAATAAATTGTAAAATGAGTTTATAACAACTACTTCTCAGTAAACAAGTTTATAATTAATTTATTGTTCATAAATGTAAATAATACAAACAAGATAAAATTTGGCAATTTTGCAGTGTCATTTTGTGCTTTTTAATCCTTAGTTTGGAGTGTATAATGAAGACTTGCATTCCAACCAAGAAATTTCCATAATTGTTTGCATTACATCTTTGACTTCTTTCATAGCTCCAGAGCATATAAACATATCCAGTAAAAAGGGACTATTCTGGCTTTAATGATAAACCATATATGCTATCTACCCATGGTGAAAAAGCAACATCTTCAATATTTCTATAGAATCATGAATAGCAGAAGGAAAGTATATTTTAAGTCTGATAGCTAGGCAGACATGCTCCCGGGGTTGCTCACCTGGGATACCTAGGATTGTGTGGCATCTCGATATCACTTGCTCATAGCGTGAAGGCCCTTTCGTGCCTGTCCTGAGTCAGCTGCCCAGCTCCACTGGCACAAATAGATATGATTGTGATGTTGTCTTATGACCTGAAAGTCACTTAAACAGATTTTGGAAGACAAGAATCCAGCTTACTCTATGATAATACCCAGAATCCAGTTTGGCTGGTGAGTACTGAAACTTTTGAGAATAGCGCTCTATTTCAAAATTTAGCAAATTTCAAAATAAGCTTATTTTGAAATATACTTGAAATAAGCTATGCAATTTGCATGGTTCAAATTGCACAGCTTATTGTGAGCTATGGGTGCAGTGTAGACACACTCTGAGGGCTCGTTTAGCCTATGCGGAAGATTCGAAAGAAGATATGCAAATTCCATGGGAATTTGCATATCTTCTTCCGATCTCACTTTCGAAAGTGGAGCTTTCTAAAGGAAAGTAGTCTAGACACGTTTTTTTCGGCAACCCCCCTTTTTCAAAAAGCCGCGTAAACCTCATTTTTTGAGGGAAAGTGGCTTTTTGAAAAAGGGGAGGGTGCAGAAAAAAACGCATCGCGACTACTTTCACTTTCGAAAGCTCCACTTTAGAAAGTGAGATCAGAAGAAGATATGCAAGTTCCCGTGGAATTTGCATATCCTCTTTCGAATCTTCCGCATAGTCTAGACATAGCCTAAGTGACACCAGGAGCCAGATAACAAAAGTTAGTGTGGTAAAAGAAGCAGTAATAACATAGACATTCTCTAAAAAAGCAGAATTAAATACATGGATTGCCAGGATTATACAGTTTAATGCAAACCAAAATTATCTTGTTTAATCAGAGAACTTCAATGAAAAAATATTATCATGTCTGTATGTCATATTGGGTTCTATTTTTTTATGGGCTAGGATAAGAGGTAAATAAGATAGAGAACATGCCTGTATAGAGGGGACAGGACTTAATGACTGTTGGTTCTCGGTTCGGTAAAATGGCGGGAGTCCTGGAGGCTTTAGGCCAAATACCCAGTGGAAAATACCTAATGATGGCAAGACAACAAGTTTTATCAAAGATGGAATGATTTATTAAACTGAACGACTTAAAAAGAGCAATTACCCAATATTTGCTACAAAACAATTGAACCACAACAATTTTCAAAACTTTACCTAAGTTACAGCTAAGTTAAATATATACACCTTTCAAAAACTGTTTCTTTAGACACACTGAACACTGACAAATAGTAAATGTAAAGGGTACAACTGAGCGATATATTTTCTAACCTGTCTCTTTTAAACCACTTAACAAACAGTGAGGGTAAATTAGATACTTACAAACCCAGCAACGACAACAGCACAAAGACATACAAGGAATTGGAGCATGCTCGAGATTCGTACACCCCTTTTTGGATTCGGTGGGTGGGAGGCAGCCTTCGGGTGATCAGTCCTAAGCCAGACTCAGATTCTGTCTTCCAATATTCGGGAGTCCTCCCCAAGCTTAGGGCTCAGGGGTTTTTATGTTATTAATGCTTATGACCATATTTGGTATTGTCTGTGCTCTGGGAGTGGCATGGGTGTGGTCTGGGTGTGGTGTGATGCCCATATATGGTGTTGAGTGCTGGGCTCTGACAAGCTCCATTTTATTGGTAGATAAGCCTTGTTGCTATCCACATGACGTGGTGAGGTTGCTGCGGTAGATCTTGGCTATGCACGCGAGGCCTGGCCAAGAGAACCCATACTTGACAATGACCTCTTGAGGTCCCTTCGAGTTCTAGTATTCTATGATTCTGTGATATTTATTGCAGACAATATGTTACCATAACCTTCCACCCAGCAGCATTATTGAAAGCACAGCTTGCTTCCTCAGTTATTCAGGGGTATCACCTTAATCCATGAGGACAAATGTAATGGCTTCCATTTAAACAAATAGTGTGAGAACAGTGAATTACCCAGTTTGGATTAAGGCTGAATATATAATGCATAAAATCTTCTTTAATTCCGATTTTGCCTGTATTAACTCCTGCCCCACTGCCATTACCATATGTGAATAAATTTCAGGGGAATAGGAAGGGAAGAATAACTCTAAGCATCTTTGGAGAGAACAGAGCTGCTGGTAGTTTTAATTATTCTGTGAACATCGTTGGAGTCATTACCTCACAATAGAAAGTGCTGAGTGGTCACCTTTTCCCAACCTTTTCTACCACTTATCATCAAAAAGCTAACATAATGGGCAGCAGCTGTTTCTGTTATACCATGGATTTAGCAACGCTCCCTAAGTGAGCAGTTTAGTTCACCAACATTCATTTTTCCATAAGTCCATAATTACACAACCAAAGTTAATCCTCAAAACATTAGTATCTATTTTTAAGACAGATGAAGGGAGGCTTTTTAGTTTCATTATGATAATTTACATTTCTTGTTTGGCTTTTTCCCTTTATTTCCTTTGTCTTGTTTCCATTTCCACTCCCACATCTTCGCTCTTTTTAAGTTTCTGCCTTATTATAATTTTTTTAGCTGCTTCCTTACCTTGTCTCTAATGTTAGAGTTTGAATTTAATGGATTTGAATCTTTACTTTTTTACTTTCATCCCCTCACCCTCCTACTTCTGAGGCAATAGTGCTATCATGTGTGAAGTGATAGAAAGAGTCTGGAGAACAAGTACAAAAGTCAGAGGAACCTTTTCGAGAAAAGACAATTAGTCTGCACCTACATGAAGACTAGCTATCAAGTGATACTGTGTGGGTGAAATGCCTATCTTTTTCTTCAGGCTTTTGTAGAAAGATGCAGTTGCAGATAACTTTTATTTGGGAAGGGAGTTTTTATTGGAGAAAGATTTTTGGATTGGAGCTGAGTTTTTGGGGGGATTTCCTGATGGTTTTTAGGGTAAGTTTTAATTTTTAAATTTTGTGAAAGGCGCCAAGAGTCATACAAACCCCTTGTTTGTATATGGCAAGATGAAATGGATAATTAGATGAGGGGTAAAATGTTCAAAAGCACCAAAGTGAAGTAAGAGCCTAAATTCCATTTTCAAAAATAACTTTAAATTATGGCTAAATCTCACTGAAGCTCCCAGGGGTATAGGCTCCCTACATGATTAAGTCACTTTTGTAAATAAAACTTACACACTTCATTCACTTACAAGTTTATTTTTAGAAGCCACTATTCTTTTTGCTTCCATTTTGGGTGCCCTGTCAGAATACTAAGAACCATTAGGAAACAGGTAGATAATAAGACAGAAAATATTATAATGCCACTCTAGAAATCCACAATATGCCCACACTTTCAATATGCAAAAAATCCCTACATTAGGGTTGGAAAAAGTACAGAAATTGCAACAAAAAACGATAAAGGGAATGAAAGAGACCCTGTCTAAAGAGAGATTAAAAAAACTGGGATGCTTTGTCTTAGAAAAGAGATGACTAAAGGGGGTGGTATGAGAGAGCTCTATAAAAATCATGAATAGTGTGAAGGAAGTTGATAAGGAAATGTGACATATCTCTTCACATACCACAAGAAACAGGGAGTCACACAATGAAATGGATAGGCACTAGATTTAAAACAATCATAAGGAAGTACTTCTTCACACAACACATACTCAACCTGTGAAACTCATTGCTAGGAGATGTCACGAAAGCCCTAAATATTACTAATAGAGATGTAGCCGTGTTAGTCCGGTCTTGCTGAAACAAAAGACAGGACTATGCAGCACTTTAAAGACTAACAAGATGGTTTATTAGGTGATGAGCTTTCGTGGGCCAGACCCACTTCCTCAGATCAAATTGTGGAAGAAAATTGACATGACCATATATACCAAAGGGATACAATAAAAAAAAAAAGTGAACACATATAAAATTGACAAATCAGATTTTAGAACAGAGTGGGGGGGGGGAGGTTAGTGTCTATGAGATAATGATATTATCACCCCTAATATCATTATCTCATAGACACTAGCCTCCCCACCTAACCAACCCTCCCCCCTCCCCCCCACCCATTCTAAAATCTGATTTGTCAATTTTATATGTGTTCACTTTTTTTTTTATTGTATCTCTTTGGTATATATGGTCATGCCAATTTTTTTCCACAATTTGATCTGAGGAAGTGGGTCTGGCCCATGAAAGCTCATCACCTAATAAACCATCTTGTTAGTCTTTAAAGTGCTGCATAGTCCTGTCTAAATATTACTGTGTTTGAAAAGAATTAATAAGTCCATGAAGGATAATTCCATAATGGATAGTAACAAAGATGGTTAGAAACAGAACCTTATGCTTCAGGTGTCCCTAAACCTCTGCCAGGAACTGGTGCTCGATGACAGAGGATGGAAAATTCAGTAAATTGCCTTGTTCTGTTCATTCCCTGCAGCATCTGAAGAATCTGAAGCACCTGGAACTGGCTACTGAACCAAGATGAACCCTTGGTCTGACCCACTGCCTATGTTCTTTTATTAACTTCAGAAGCATGAAAGGGTTTCTGATTTCCAGAAAGCACTGAACACCTACCCTCTGCAAACCAGAACCCCTTTAAAGTGCCTCAAATAGGGATGCCCAAAATAGGGGCATCCGATCAGTCTTGCAAATGTAAGCCTTAGATTTTTTTTCTTTTGAAAATTTTACCTGACATTTTTAAAGGACTACTTCAGTCAAAGGGAAAAGGCAATACTCCTTTTATGAATAGTTTGTATAATTGCAGACAATCCTTTAACAAAATTGTGATCTTTCCCATGCTGTCAAATGTTACTTATGACACAAAAGTCTCCACTATCCACCAGACATCTATTCTAGGCTGCTTTTTGCATGTCCTCTATGTTGTTAAATCCAGTATGTTTTCCCTCTCTAAGTACTATCCAGAGGGATTCTTTCAATCGGCCCCTTTCATGTTTTCCTGCAGCTGTCCATAGCATTCCTGCCCTGGCAGACACACTGGCTTCATTTTAACATATGTCCCAGATATTGCCATCTTCTTTTCTGTATAGCATTAAGAGATTAATTGTTTCCATTGTACCATATGCCAGCCTCTTTGCAAACACAGAAATAAACTTGCCCTGTGTGAACTGTGAAGCTAAGGAAACGATTTCAGGTTCTTAGAAAGATAGTACTGTTTTCTTTGGAGTATTAGTATGATATTGGAGTGTTAGGGTGTGTCAGGGAGGGGTAGCACCTCTGGTGGCTGAACATGTCGCGTCCTTTCAGGGCGGTTCGTCCACCTTTGGTCCCCACCTGGCACCCAGCTCTCACCTGTGGCTCCTCATAGCTGTTTGCATGCGACAGCGGCCACACCCCGGGAAACGGCTTTGACTGGCCGGCCAAACCAGGTGAGGGTAGCCGACAGGCCCAAAACCCTTGGTGAGACAGGGAGTTGTCTATCCCAGCATGTGAAGACGGAATCCGGAGGAATGAGTGGATGAGACCAATGGAAGGTCCAACGGTCAAGAAGGTGGTCTCCGCAAGTGTTGTGGAATGCGTAGAGCAGGACTAGACACAGAAGATGCCCTGGTCATCCACTGCGCCCAGTCCGATCTCCAGCCGTCTTGACTTTTGTCTTGCTACTGGACCCAGATGGGAATTGGGAAGAGAGAGTGAGGTTGACGCTGTGCAACTTTTCCTCACTAAAATCCAAATCACACGCAAGTCTCGACACCACATTTACCATCATCATTATCGCAACCTTCGAAGTCCTGTGGCGATGGGCGAGTGACGAAGCAGCAGGTGTGGACACACTGAAAGCTGTAGTCATGGACCTGCACACAAGCGGCTCAGGTTTAATGGTCGTTTCTCGCTGATCGAAGCAGCAGTGAAATCCAGCGTCTACCTGGGCGACTGAGCAATCCTCTTTGGGAATGCACTGCTCACCTCCGTAGAATTGGGGAAGGGGCTAGAAAAGGTGCCCTAAACATTGCCTGCTTCACTATATCCTGGCCAGTTTACCGCGGCTGGTGGGAATCCCATTATGGCGGTCGAACAAATACAAATAAACAGATTAAAACGTATGGTGACATCACTCACCATTGGAACTTGGAACGTGCGCACGCTGTTGGACAATCCTATAACAGACAGACCAGAGAGAAGAACAGCCTTGGTTGCTAGAGAGCTTGCAAGATACAACATTGATATTGTAGCCCTCAGTGAGACTCGTCTTGCTAATGAAGGTCAGCTAACTGAAACTGGAGGTGGATATACTTTTTTCTGGAGTGGTCGTGGCACCGATGAGCGTTGTGATGCTGGAGTTGGATTCGCCGTCAGGAATCACCTTCTTCGGCAATTTGCCAGTCTTCCCAAGGGTGTGAATGATCGGCTTATGACACTACAGTTTCCGCTATAGAATGGAAACCAAGCCACTCTGATCAGTGCCTATGCTCCCACAGTGACTAATCCGAATGAGATGAAAGACAGGTTCTATGAAGAACTGGATTCCTTACTATCAGCTGTGAGTAGCACCGACAAGCTGATCCTGCTCAGTGATTTCAATGCAAGAGTAGGATGCAACTCAATAGCCTGGCATGGAGTCGTTGGTAGACATGGTGTGGGCAAATGTAACAGCAACGACCTACTCCTATTGAAGACCTGTGCAGCACACGACCTCCTTATCACCAACACAACGTTCCGCCTGCCTACCCGGAACAAGACCTCTTGGATGCATCCTCGCTCTAAGCATTGGCATCTTATCGACTATGTTATTGTCAGGAGAAAATACAGGCAAGATGTCAGAGTGACTAAGGCCATGTGTGGTGCTGATTGTTGGACAGATCACAGGCTCATTGTCTCCAAAATGAATCTCCAAATTAGAATGAAGAGGCGGCCACAAGGTAGCAAGCCCATAAAAAGAGTTAATGTAGCCAGGCTAAAGAACCCGAGCATAGCCTCAGCATTGACTGAGGATCTAGAAAGCAGGCTTTCCGACCTGCACCTTGTAGGCAGTGCTGCGGACGACTGGGAACTTTTCCGGAATGCTATCTACTCATCTGCACTGAAGATTTTGGGACCCTCTTTGCGCAAGCAGCCCGACTGGTTCGATGAGAATGATGGGGAGATATTGTCTCTACTTGCTGAAAAGCACCGCCTTCATCGTGCACATCAGAACGATCCATCATCAGCTGCCAAGAAGAACGCCTTTGCAAATGCTCGCAGGACAACAAACTGCGTAAAATGCAGGATGCTTGGTTAAGTGACCTGGCAGCTAAAATTCAGGGGCATGCTGACAGGAATGACCTGAAATGGTTCTATGCAGCCCTTAACACTCTCTATGGTCCTCAGTCTCTCGGGAGCTTCCCCCTTATTAGTACAGATGGTTCAACTCTGATTACAGAGAAGGCTAAGATCCTGCAGAGATGGGCTGAACATTTTGAAGACGTCCTCAACCGACCGTCATTTATCAACGACGACGCGATTGAGAGGATTCCCCAGGTTGACATCAATGGCGCCATGGATGATCCACTGGTAGTAGCAGAAGTTTCACAAGCTGTTAGCCAGCTATCCAGCGGCAAAGCTCCAGGGACAGATGCTATACCTGCAGAGGTCTATAAAGCTGGCAGTCACGTACTCACAGAGAAGCTCACCGAGCTGTTCCAGTCTTTTTGGGAGCAAGGATCCATTCCTCAGGAACCCAAGGATGCATCCATTGTACACCTCTATAAGAGGAAGGGCAATCGACAGGTATGTGACAATCATCGGGGAATTTTGCTGCTTTCCATCACAGGTAAAATCCTTTCAAGAGTGATGTTAAATCGTTTGGTCACTCATCTGGAGTGTGGTCTCCTGCCGGAGTCACAATGTGGCTTTTGTAAGGGCCGCGGGACTATTGACATGATCTTTGCCGCGCGCCAACTTCAGGAAAAGTGTCAGGAGCAGAATCATGAACTTTACACAACTTTTGTTGATCTCACGAAAGCCTTCGACACTGTCAGCCGACAAGGTCTGTGGAGGATCATGTCAAAGTTTGGCTGCCCCCCTAAATTTATTCAGATGGTACGCCAGTTTCATGATGGCATGATGGCCAGAGTGCTAGATGGTGGAGAATCTTCTGAGGCATTCCCAGTCACCAATGGCGTCAAACAGGGCTGCGTACTCGCACCTACACTGTTCAGCATCATGTTTACTGCTATGTTGAATGATGCCTTCCAGGACAGTGTTGTCGGAATCAGCCTTAAGTACAGAATGGATGGGAATCTTTTCAACCCGAGGAGACTTCAGGCAATCACCAAAGTAAAAGAGACTGTTCTGAGAGACTTCTTGTTTGCCGATGATTGCGCCTTGTATGCTGGCTCTGAAGCAGAGATGCAAGTCAGTGTGGACAAGTTCTGCACAGCTTGTGACAACTTTGGACTCACCATCAACAGCAGAAAGACCGAAGTCATGTATCAGCCTGTCCCTTATGCACCGTACACAAAACCCACAATCACAGTCACAGGGCGGATGCTACAGGCAGCGGACCAGTTCACTTACCTCGGCAGTACTCTTTCCCATACAGCTAACATTGACATAGAAGTCACATGCAGAATAACGAAGGCAAGTTCTGCTTTTGGTAGACTGCGCCCCACTGTATGGGAACGTCGAGGAATCAGCCAAGCAACAAAACTGAAGGTCTACAGAGCCGTGGTACTTACCACCCTCCTGTATGCCTGTGAAACGTGGACTGTGTATCGAAGGCATGCAAGACAGCTTAATCACTTCCACATGACTTGTCTTCGCAGAATATTACGCATCAGATGGCAAGACAAAATACCAGACACTGAGGTTCTCTCTAGAGCAAGTTTACCATCAGTCCACACCCTGCTGATGAGTGCACAGATTAGATGGGCAGGTCATGTCATTCGTATGCCGGACAAACGTATACCTAAGCAGCTCCTTTTTGGGGAACTCTCTACTGGTAAACGCTCGCGTGATGGACAGAGGAAACGTTACAAAGACACACTCAAGGTCTCCCTGAAGTCGCTCGGAATTGATACAACCACCTGGGAATCGCTGGCACACAACCGCCCTGCCTGGTGCAGTCTCATTCACAAGGGATGCCAAGATCTCGAAACAAGGCGCATCTCTGAAGCACAACACAAGCGCGTGCTGTGAAAGTCCAAAGCTACCAGCGCAACGATTGCAATGCCTACACATGTCTGCCCGACATGTTCCAGGACATTTGGTGCCCGAATTGGCCTGATAAGTCATCTTCGGACACACTGTATCCAACATCACTTAGTGGTGTTGAGGTCTTCATCGACCACGATGGACGAACGAACGAGTATGATATTGTGAGCTCAGGTTTATCCTGAGAAGACATAGGCCTCTGGTAGAAGAATTATTATATGGAAATCCCTTCTTGTAAGTTTATGGCAGGGGTGGGAAAAATATGGCCTGCGGGCTGGGGCTGGCTCATCAAACCTTTGGAGCCAACCCACAACAATCCTTCGGGCTGCAGATATCCTGATGTCCTGCAGCCCAGCAGGACCCTCAGGCTACATCTAGACTGCAGGCTTCTTTCAGAAGACGCTTTTCTGGAAGAGATCTTCCGAAAAACTTCTTCCAAAAGAGAGCGTCCATACAGCAAAAGTGCATCAAAAAAGCGATCTGCTTTTTCAAAAGATAACGTCCACACTGAATGGACGTTATCTAGTATTTAAGCTGTGGTTGCTATGGATGGACTGGCCACCAGGGCACCTGTGCTTTTTTCCTCTTTCCTCTTCTTTCGAAAGAACTCCCTCTTCCCCGTCCACACGCACCTTTTTCTGAAAGAGCTCTTTTGGAAAAATGCTTCTTCCTCATAGAAAGAGGTTTACTAATGTCGGAAAAAATCCTCTGTTCTTTCAATTTTTTGTTGAAAGACTGCAATTGCAGTGTGGGCATAAGTGAAGTTTTTCAGAAAAATATTCATTTTTCCAAAAAAACTCTGTAGTGTAGACATAGCCTCTGGCAGGTTCCCTGCCTGCCACACCCTTGCCTGTACCTGTCCCTCCATCCTTCCCTCCCTCTCCCCAACTCCCTGCCCCAGATCACACCCCAAACTCCTGCACCCCATCCTGCAACTCTGCCCCAGGTCACAACTCCCTCCCGGACTCTGCACCCCTCCTATGCCCCTCCTCCAGGTCAAAATCCTCTCCTGCACCCATACCCTTTCCCAGACCCTGCACTCCCTCCTTCACCCCAATTCCCTGCCCCAGGTCACAACCCAAACCCTCTGAATCCCCTCCTGTACCCTTGACCCAGGTCACAATTCCTTTCCAGGCCCTGCACTCTCTCCCACACCCCTCCCCCAGGTCAGAATCCTCTTCTGCACCCATATCCCCTCCCTGACTCTGCATCCCAATTCCCTGCTCAGATCACAACTCCCTCCTTCATCCAACCTCCATCTCAGGTCCCACATTAATATAGAAGAGTGCAATGCTTGACCACTTACCAAAGTTTTGGAGTGGCCCCCATCAAAAATTCTAGACCACCTCTTATCGAAGGGAAAATGATTTGTTCATTGTTTGTTGTGCAGAGTCTGTATGGTGGTTTTGTTGTGCACAGTCTATATGGTGCTCAGTTCTCTGGCTAAGGAAATGTCCTAGTGGGGAAGAGAAAGGATCTTTATTCTAATACCTACAAAATATCTGTGGCCTCTATAAATTGCTTTTTCATACTAAATTATCACAGTGGATTTTTAGATAGGCAGTTTCAGCTATTTTCAGTACTTATGCTTATCCAAACTCAAATGCAACTCACAGACCAAAGGCACTACACAATTACCTGCAACACTTGAAAGCTAAAGCAGAACTATTTGCAGGCCATATGACCAGAGTTTCCACGATTACTGAGATGATGTACAAGCTTTCTATGCATTTTGTCAAATCTTAACTGCCCGGGCAATCTCCGTGTTGCCTGATTGAAAATTGTATTTTGAGTTGTCAGATAAGGAGGCGTGTCAATTACTAGAGGAAAGCTAAGCTTATGGTTAAAGCACTGAACTGGGACAAGGAAATCAGGGTTCACTTTTCAGATCTATCGTAGACTTTCCATATGAAGTCTGTGGCCTTTGGCAAGTCCCTGAATGTATCTATGGGTGTGTCTACATACTACCCTAAACTCTAATTAAGATATGCAATTGCACTACACAAATTGCGTATCTTTTGAATTTATTTCGAAATAGCTTATTTTGATATTTGGCACATCTGCACAGTGCCAAATTTGAAAATAGCACACTATTTCGAGCCATCCCTTAACCCTCGTGCAACTAGGTTTATAGGGATGGCAAAATAGCATGCCCGTTATTTCGAAAAAATATTTCGAAATAATGGGCAGCTTATGTAGATGCGGGGTAGCTATTTTGGGATACCTCTGGTATTCTGAAATAGCTGTGCAGTGTAGACATACCCTATGACTTCATCTATAAAGTTAGGGATAATAATACTTCTCTTCCACATAGTGCAATTATCAGGATAAATTCATTAATAGTTGTAGAGCACACAGATTCTATGTCAATAGAAGCCAAGTAAGTATCAAGATATCGATCTTAATCAGGCTTTTAATTGGGTTTACATTTCAATCTGAAGTAGAATAATGGGTGAGGTTGCTGATTCTGTAGGGGAACTTTAGATCTTTGTGGAGCTTATAATTGTACTTAATAAGGATCAAATCCTGATCCCTCCAGAATCATTAGAATTCTGCTGAATTCAGTGCAATCCAAGATCAGGTACTAAACATATTACTGTCATGTCCCCTTTTTATCTTTAACAGAATATGAAAATATAACCCCCCCACACACACACACACCTTCTAGGTGGCATTGAGACCACTTGCATAAAGAATAATGAGTCACCACTACAGCCTAAGGGTATGTCTACACTAGCCCCCTAGTTCGAACTAGGGAGGCTAAAGTAGGCATTCGAACTTGCAAATGAAGCCCGGGATTTAAATATCCCGGGCTTCATTTGCATGTTCCCGGGCAGGCGCCATTTTTAAATCCCCCTAGTCCGAACTAACTGCCCGCGGCTACACGCGGCAGTTAAAAGTTAATTCGAACTAAGTCCTTAGTTCGAATTAACTGTTACACCTCATTCCATGAGGTGAGGTGTAACAGTGGAATGAGGTGGAATGAGGTGTAACAGTTAATTCGAACTAAGGACTTAGTTCGAATTAACTTTTAACTGCCGCGTGTAGCTGCGGGCAGTTAGTTCGGACTAGGGGGATTTAAAAATGGAGCCTGCCCGGAAACATGCAAATGAAGCCCGGGATATTTAAATCCCGGGCTTCATTTGCAAGTTCGAATGCCTACATTAGCCTCCCTAGTTCGAACTAGGGGGCTAGTGTAGACATACCCTTAGCTAATAGCCTGCTGGCTTTATACTTATGCAATAGAGGTTCATGCACTAAGCTACAGAGGTCCCAGGTTTGATTCTTCCTATCCAAGTTAAAAACAATGAACAGTAGTCTTTTTTCCAAAGACGATACAGAGCCTAATCCTATAAGGTGTTATTGTCAGATGTTCTGAGCATCCACAACTCACATTACCTTCACCTTACATGGACAAAAATTAGAGACTTTTATCTATATATTAAGTAATTATTTACAGGGTTGCCTTCCCTGATCCTAATCTGCTTCCTTCAGCAGTTCTGGGGTAAAGTGTCTAAACATCTTCATGTTTCTATTCTTATTCTTGCCATCCTGAATCTTGTAGTATGAGGAGAGCATGAGACATAAGCCCTTGTATCAGAGGTTTAGTATGAGTCAGGACCTGCTTATAGATCTCAGGGTTGACATGAAATTTCTGCTTCTTATCAGCAGCATGTTTGAAGTAGCGAGGAATGGAAAGTACCATCGCTACTGCCACCACCCAACATCACTCACCTAGAGTGGAAAAATTATCAACTTTTGGTATGGTATTTTCAATTAAAGTATTTTTTAACTCGTACTGAAGCTAAATGACAGTTTGAAGTGCAGACACACTGAACTCAGAACTCCACAGCTATCGGGTGGGAAACAGTCAGTAAAGAGAATACCAGAAATGTGCTATGATTCATATACAAAGTACCTGCTTCTTACCTTCCTCTGGAATGTGCAGCTAGTGTCTCCATGGGGTATGTCTACACTATGTGCTTATTTCAGAATAAGCTATTTTGGAATACTAACTCCCGAAATTTTGAAATAGCGCGTCGACACTACAAATGCCCATCAAAATAACACAAAGTTATGTCGAAATAGTGCATCCACACTGATTGGAACCTGAATCTCATTTAAGGCCCCCTGGAAGCACTCTGGGCAGAGCATCAGGACAGCAGTCACTTCCTGTAGCTACTGCCTGAGTCTATCTGAGGCTCGTGCTTAAAGGAGCTCCCCTCTACAGCCATGTCTCAGACTCCTCTCCTTGGCCTACCTCCTCAAGGGACAGCGAACTCTTCTCACTGAGTGGTCTAGTTATCCTTGTGGACGCCACAACACTTCTGCCATGGAGCCAGACCTGCTGCAAAATAGTCACCATCTCTTAGACTTTATGCTGCATCTCCTGGCGCAATCAATGCAGGCTGCCCTCCTGACTATGCAGGACCAGGGTGACCAGCTCTGAATGGGGCATCTCCTCACCCCACTCCAAGTGCTTCTCACGTGCCACAGCCCTTCCGACCCTCCCCTGCACATCATGCACTGCTGCTTCTAGTGCCAGGGTACTAGTTCCAACTGGTGGGACTGGATTGTCATGGAGCAGTGGGATGACCAGCAATGGCTCTAGACCTTCCACATGCAGAAGGACACCTTCTTGGAGCTCTGTGAGTGGCTCGCCCCTGACCTCAGGCTATGGGACACCCACACGCAACCAGCCATCCCCCTCCAGAGCATGATGCCATTGCTATTTGGAAGCTTACCACGCTGGACAACTGCCACTTCATCAGGAACCAGTTCAGCATGGGGAGATCGGCCATCGGGGCCGTGCTCATTCAGGTATGACTCTCTTGCTATTGTCCCAGGAGGGTGGTAAAGCACTGGACTGGGGTTTCTTAAGGGAGAAGCAAACTCTCCTTCCCTGGAGGTTTTGCAGTCCCACCTTCACAAATCCCTGTGGGGGACAGGGTACTTGGGGTTGCTCCTGCTGTAGGAAGGGGCTCGGGCTCAGGGAATTTGTGAGGGCTTTGGCAACCCTGTGATTCTATGTTAGTATCCTTCTTCAGGTGGTAAGGGCCATCAACACCACCCTAATGAGCAGGGTCATCATCCTGGGCAACATGGACCCCATTGTCACCAGTTTTGCTGCCATGGGCTTCTCCAACTATGGGGGCAGCATTGATGGCACACACTTGCCATCTGGGCCCCCAACCACCAGGCCTCTGATTACAACAACTGGAAGTGTTACTTTTCAGTGGTGCTGCAGGCCCTCATTGACCATCGGGACCTTTTTCACCAACATTAACATTGGGTGGTCAGGAAAAGCGCATGACTCCCTCATAGTCTGCAACTACAGCCCCTACCAGAAGATGCACATTGGCACATTATTCCCTGATCGCGCCATCAAGGCTGGGGACATGGACATGCCCATGTGCATCATAGGCGACACAGCCTATCCCTTTCTCCCCTGCCAGATGAAACCCTACACAGGACACCTGTACACCACCAAGGTGATAGCGGCCTGCTATGTCTTGCACAACCCATGTGAGAACAAAGCGGAAACATTCCTACCATGGTATGGGGCAGAGGCCAAGCATTTTGCCAGGGCCTTTGAGCAGCCGCAGGCCCATAAGGGGGTTGTGCACATCTGGGAGGCCCTGAAGGAGAGTTTCAGACAAGGCCAGCTATGAAACTCTCCCCTATGCTCTCCCCACGAGGGGCCTCTGCATTGCCCCTCCTCCTTCCCTTTCCTTGTAGATACAGTAAACCAGATGTTTTGGTTTGAAACAATCAACTGTTTTTTTTATTTGTGGTAAATATAACTGGGGAGGTACTAGGGAAAGAACCTGGGAGAGTGGAGGAGCGGGGGAGGAAGGGCTCAGGGATGGGGCTGGGACTGGTGCCTGCCTTGGGTGGTCCCATCACCTCATACGCAGGGCCCTTGGCTGCCATGAGGGGGCCTAGGAGAAGAAGCCAGAGGGACAGGGGCAGGGGCAGGGGCAGGGGCAGGGGTGGGAGTGGGGACAGGGGAAGAGGCATGGACAGGAGCAGAAGCAGGTTGGGGGGGACTTGGGAAGGAGTGGGTGTGAGGAGGACTTGGGAAGGAGTGAGTGCAGGGGGCAGCTGCTGGACTGCTTAATTGTGGCAAGCAGGCAGTCAATGGCGGCAGTGTATGCCATGTACATGCTCCAGGTCAGCTGGGACAGCTCCTGCCAGATGGTACAGTGCAGCTCCAAGTAAGCATCCCACCTCTACTTCTGCCTCTCGAGACAGCACTGCAGGGCATGCAGGAAAGCAATGTGTTCCTGCTCCAGATTCTCATGGGTCATCTTCAGTGTGGAGGCTATTGTGGGGTCAGGAGGATGGCACAGGAGGTGGTGGACATGCCTCACTCACAGCTCGTCCGGCTATGAAGAAAAGATGATTCACATTTCAGGCAACTAAATATGATGAAGAATAGCAAGATAAATAGAAGCTATTTCCTTATCATCCAATTGTTTTACTCCAAAACAGAAATCATGAAAATTCCCTCATTCACCCCATGGGCAAGGTCTGCAAGACCTCATGGCTCGTGAGTTGGCTACATTATATTGTAACACAGTGTCTTATGAAATGACTTGAGAGAAGATCATTTTGAAAACTGTGTATCTGATGTTTGTACCGATGTTAAAAAGGAGACCCTGAGAAAGTGAAAGTTTGTAGTATTCTCAGCCCTTGATGGAAAAACACAACAACCTTTTTTTCCCTTCAGCAACACTCAACCTTATATATTGCATGAGAAAGTATATTGGTTGGCCTTACAAACATAAATCGCCTGACCTTGACTTGTACAAAATGAAATAGGTTGTGCTATATTCAGTGAATATTGGATTTTTTTCAGAGACGTTTTTGGAAGTTACTAAATAGATCTGGGCAGATAGTTCAGAATGAATCCAAGCTCATGCATACACCACATATTTGAATAATACCAACTAAGCCTTGACATTATAACCTCAGTTCAAGAGAGCCCAACTACTTTTTCTGGACCATATTTTTATTGTTGGGCAGCAGCCATTTGTGTTGAGCTGTGGTTTGGGTGGTTGTTTGTGTCTGCTTAACTTATATCAGGTACACAGAATGCTCCAGTTAGAGGTGTATTGCAAGCATCAGCCAGAAACAATATGAGGGAATTAGTTTTTTAAATAAATTTCCCATGTAAAATGAAAAATGTCAGTCAGAGATGGTCTACAAAATGTGGACATCATCTTATTGGTGAGAAATCGACTTATGTTTCACACTGTCTGTCTCTTAATAGTGATGAAGAGGCACAAAGTGGCAAGCCTGAAAAAAACCAATGGTGTTGATTTTGTCGCATAGGAATACAGAAGCTAGAACTAAAAAAATGGACAGAAAAATATCCGGATAGGTATATTTGGCCATTTATATTTCAGAATGACTTTTGTGAGAATTGTGGGGAAATGAGTATAAATATTTAAAATTAAGATTAATTTTCAAAACCCACAAAATCTTTAGTCCCTAGGATATCCAGAAAAAATTGTGGAATGAGTTAGATGACCATAAGAGAATAAAACAAAAAACAATCTTTTCAGTAGTGAGATAGTCCATTGTACAATCAGTACTTGTTCATTTCTTTTCTTTTTATACTAGCTGTCTGCCTGGAGTGGCAAATACTACAGCTATATTCAGGAATAGTGATCACTTCTCACTTCTGTTAGCTAACATTGGGAAATTCAAATCTCTAGTGTGACAAAGCCTAAAAGAGAAAATTAATGTGACAAGCATTGCTTCTCCTGGAAAACCATCTTCCAATGCCTGCAACAGATGTAAATCACAGTTATAAGGATGTGATTTAGCAACCTGCATGGAACTCAAAGGGAGGTGCCTAAGTTGCAGGAAGAAAGAATTTGAAACAGGCACCAGGAAGTCAGTCTGTATGCATATAGCTTGCATTCTAGCCACAGTTGCAGCATCACTTTAAATAGACTTTTATAAAAAAGAGTCACTTTGATTTTACAAGAATGGAGTCCTGTCATGTTGTTATCCAGCAAATGATGATCAGGAACAGTCAATATGGATCCACCAACAGCAAATCATGCCTGACCAACCTAATTGCCTTCTATAATAAGATAACTTGCTCTTAAGCAAATCTTTTGATAGGATATCCTACAGTATTCTTGCCATCAAGTTAAAGAACTATGGATTGTATGAATGGACAATAAGTAGAAAAGAAAACTGGCTAGATCATTGAGTTCAATGTGTAGTAATCAACAACTCAATGTCTAATTGGCAGCCAGTATAAAGCAGAATGCCCAAGGCGTTGATCCTGGGGATGGTTTTGTTAAAGATTTCCATTAATGATCTGGGTGATGGGATGGATTGCACCCTCAGCGAGTTCATTGATGGCACTAAGCTGGGGGAGAGGAAGACATGCTGGAGGACAGGGATAGGAATCAGAATGACCTAGACAAATTTCAGGATCAGACCAAAAGTAATCTGACCAGTTTCAGCCACGACAAGTGCAGAGTCCTACACTTTGGACAGAAGAACCCCCCTCCCCCATGCAGGCTGGGGATCGAATGGCTAAGTGGCAATTCTGCAGAAAAGGACTTGGGAATTACAGTGGATGAGAAGCTGGATAGGAGTCAACAGTGTCCCCTTGTTGCCAAGAAGGTTAATGATATATTGAGTTGCATTAGTACGAGCAATTGCATTAGTAGGAGCATTGCCAGAAGTGATTATTCCCCTCTATTTGGCATTGATGAGGCTGCATCTGGAGTACCGTGTCCAATTTTGGTCCTCCCATTACAGAAAAGATGTGGACAAATTGGAGGGAGTCGAGCAGGGGAAACAAAAATGATTAGGGGGCTGGAGCACATGACTTACAAGCAGAGGCTGAGGGAACTGGGATTATTTAGTTTGCAGAAGAGGAAAGTGAGGTGGGATTTGATAGCCTTCAACTTCCTGAAGTGGGTTTCCGAAGAGGATAGAACTAAACAATTCTTAGTGAAGACAGATGGCAGAGCAAGGCACAATGGTCTCAGGTTGCAGTAGGGGAGGTCTAGGTTGTATAGCAGGAAAAGCTATTTCACTAGAAGGCTGATGAAGCACTGGAATGGGTTATCCAGGAAGCTGGTGAGCTCTCCATCCTTGCAGTTTTTTAAGGCCAGGCTTGACAAAGCCCTGACTGGCATGATTTAGTTGGATCTGGTCATGCTTTGAGCAGGAGGTTGGACTAAATTACCTCTTAAATGATTAACCTTCTATGATATAGGAACCCTGGTGGCCATAGTCAGTCCAGAGTGATCCATGACAAGAAAGAGCATGAATAATCTACAAAGTGGAAACTCATAACAGAGGAATCAGGCAGCATAGGGCAGACTCAGGCCTTCATGAATGCTGGATTTCCAGATGAAATATCTTGCACAAGCAGAAAAACAAGACTTGATTCTATATATAGTGCTGAGCTAAAGATAAGAAAATGAAGGTACATTTTTGTTTACTTTCTCATTCAAAGAAAAAAGAAAAAAAGCAAATAAGACACTATTGTCAGGATTAATGCCTGAAACACAGGAGCAGCTGATAAAGGGATTTGATAAGTACAATTATCCCACACAGAATCAGACTACAGAGAGATACTAGGTTTTTATTTACTCCAAGATCAAGAAGCAGAAGAGGGAATAGATACTTACATTACAGAGCTAAGAACTCCAGAATTCCCCCTGTAACACTGAAGACATTAAAGTTTCTCTAATTAAAGACAGGGTTGTTTTAGGACACAAGATTTCAGCTAATAGTAGATACTGCCGAGAGAAACAGTCCTAACCTTAGAAAAATGCCTCCAAATAGCACAAACAGCTGAACTGTTCAGGGAAAGGATCAAAACAATAACAATAACCAGTGCAGGACAAATATACAAACACAGGAGAAAAGAACCCAGCAAGCAGGGCAGAGACAGACTGGTCAAGAATGCACACATTACAGTATGCTGTATATACTGTGGAGAGAAACATGAAAGGCAGAAAGGAAAACACTCAGCCTATGGGCAATGACTCAAGGCATGTGGGAAACAGAATTATTTTATGCCCAGTGCTGCAGCTACCTCAGCATGCAAAGAAAAAGCAGCTGTGAATGCAACAATTGAGGACAGAGGCAAGGTGTTGGGGGAACACAGGGTCAAGTGCCCCTCGCAAATTTTGGTGAGAGTTGTGTACATGTCAATTTCTCTAGGCAGGAGTGTGCTTACCTCCACTCACCCCACACCCCACTTCCATTCCTGCACTTCTCTGAAGCCTCTTCCCTACCTCCACCTCTTTCTGCCATGCTCCGTCCCCACCCAGCCTCTTCTCCACCTCTTTGTGTCCCATCTCCTGACCACACCCCAGGTACATCTAGACTACATCTGTTTGTTGGAAAAAACTACACAAAATGCACTCTACATTTCGCATAGCTTTTTCCGATACTATTGTGGGAAGAGGCTTTTCTGACATTTGGCCCATCTAGACGGGGCCAAATGTTGGAAAAAAACCCTTTTTCAGAAGCCTCCTTCTTCCTCATAGAATGAGGAATACAAAGGCTTCCGAAAGAGCGCGTTAGCTCATCTTCAAAAAAAAAAAAAGCGGAAGAGCAAACGTGTTCTCTGGATGCAGAAGAGTTTTTCCGGGATACCTCTGGTATCCCAGAAAAACTGTATAGTCTAGACGTACCCCCTGTCCCTTCTACTCCTCCTCCTCCTGCAGCATCCTGTATGCTGTGAAACAGCTGTTTGTGGCAGGTGGGAGGCTCTGGAAGAAAGGGGGAATGAATAAATCAGCAGGGCCACCAGCAGGTAAGAGGTGCTAGAAAAAAGGGAGCTTGGCTGCTGGTGGGTGCTGAGCATCTGCTAGTTTTTCTTCATGGATGCTCCAGCACCTTTGGAGTGCTGAGCTGCCCTTGCAGGGCTTGTTCTGCTCAGTCTACTGAGGGAGCAAGGGGACTCTTTCCTTCTCTGCCTGGCATGTCCTTCTCACTTGGCCCATCCAGCCAGCCACCAGTTCTGGGAAGAGAGCTGAGTGGGTAGGATGGAGCCGCTCTCAAAGGGTGGCCAATCTCTGCTCATCCCCAGCCTCTGGGCACAGAGATCGAGTGTGTTGGAAATGTGCTGAGGTTGGGGTGGCTATGGCTCACTCAGCCCCTTTTTCCCTGCTTCTGTTGTCCCAGGAACTGGTGGGATTGGCTGCCCTGACCCATGGAGATAAGGCTGGAAGATTCCTCCCAGAGGTGATACATAGGGTGGTTACTCCCCTCCCGTTACAGTGCCCCTTCCCCCCAGTATCAGCAGGCACAAGCCCTCTGATTGATAAAGCAGACACTTTCCAGAGGATGATATTTGCAGTCTGACTTCAGCGGATCCAAAAGCTTTCAAAATACACACACTGCAGAAGAAGGTTGTCAGCCATTCAACTGCCATGTTTGCAAATATGCTCTTAGATCAACGACTAATTCAATTCCAGCTGGATTGTAGAGCCAGCTGCAATGTTATCCCAGAAACACTGATAAGCAATATTAGACTAAAGAAATGTGACTAAGTGCTGGTGATGTACAATAAAACCATTCTAAGGCCAGCGGGTAAATGCGGACTGTGAATAAGACACCCATGAAATGAGATGTTATCGCTTGGAGTTTATAGTAATTGACACACAAGAAGTACCACTCACTGCTGGGCACAATACACCACCAGATTATCCTCAGTGTGAGACAGGAGGGAGAACAGTCCCCTGGGGCCTTATTCAGCATTGTAACACAATATAAGGTCACATTTCAAGAAGCTGAACACCTCTAGGGGTATATCTAGATTGTAGCACTATTTCAGTATACTGGAGGTATCCCGAATAGCTATTCTGCATCTTTTGAACCAGCCGGTTATTTTGAAATAGATTTCAAAATAATGGGTTCACTATTCTCATGCCCCTGTAACCCTTGTTCCATGATGGATAAGGGTCATTTCAGAATAGAGGTTTATTTCTAAATTTGGCACTGTATAGATAGCGCCAACATTCAAAATAAGCTATTTTGAAATTAGGTCGAAATAAAAGATGTAATTTGTGTAGCTCAAATTGCGTGTCTCATTTCGATCTATGGGTGCAGTGTAGATGCAATCCTAGAGGGTAGACTAACATTAGAAATAGATTCCCCTATGCAACCCACAAGACTACTGAAAACCATTAGCATTGGAGGAGCCGCTGAAAAAGGAACAGGCAAACCTACCAAGAAGAAGCTAGCACAGTACCCTAGTAGTGGTGAGAAAACTTTCAGGTAAACTGAGGCTCTGTATTGACCCACAACCAGCTAACAGAACATGGAAAAGAAGTTACCAATGAGTGAGGACACACTATCCTATTACCCCCAGCCAAAAAGTGACATCAAAGAATGTGTATAACCTCAAGAATGGGTTCTGGCATATTCAACTTTATGAGTCATCCAGCTATCTTACAGAACTTGAAACACTTATTGGCAGGCACTGCTGGATATAAATGACTATGGGCCATGAGATGTCCCAATGCAAACTAAATCCTAGAGGGTCATCATGATTGTAGCTGATGACATTCTCGGAGTAGGAGGAGATGTCAAAGAAGAAGCGACCACTATAGTAAACTGTGACAACTTCTAAACAGGTACGGGGACCAGAATATTAGGATACATACAGACAAGCTGCATCTAAGGAGAACTGAGATCCCCTACATCAAGACATATGTTGACTTCTGAGGACTCTGGCCAGGCTCTGAAAAACTGAGACACATTAAGGAAATGCCCTTAGTGATTTTTACCCCAGCCAATACACTTCCTAGTTTCTACAAAGATGTTTGAAAAGCCTGTGAATCTGTATAAGCAAACCCATGGAGATGCTGTGTTGAATAAGTCAAGAACCTTAGAACTGGCATTTGAAAGAACAGAGACATTCATAAGTCAGGCACCAGCCCTAAAATATAGCATGCCAAAGCAGGTAGAGCTACAGAGTGATGTCTTAGAAGGAGATATAGGAGACACTGATGACAAGTCCATTACACTTGCTAATAGAATCCTGACCAACACAGAAAGGGAATATGTGCTCATACACAAAAGGACTTACTGGCGATCTTCCATCTTCCTTTGGGCACAGGTAGACATGTAGTCATGTCCAGTGTTCCCTCTAAGCTGTGTGACAGCACAGCTTCACAAGTGATTAATCAGTCCTGCCTAGTCAGTCAGCTCTGTTCATAGAGCCCTGAGCCTCTGACTGGGTGGAGCTGATTAATCACCTGTAAAGCTGTGCTGCCACACAGCTTAGAGGGAACACTGGTCATGTCATAAACCATTAGAAAACAAAATAAAAAAGACAGCAATGCTTGCACCCAAGTAATTGCAACACATGTTATTGAGACTTTGATGTGACAATAAAGCTGCCAACTAAACAATTCGCTATTGGTGGCCAGTAACCAGGCAGGGCATATTTTACAAAGTGCAGCACAGATTACTTGGTGGAACAAGAGGGCGAATACCAAGGAACAAGTACCACAAGACTTTCTACTACCAGACAAAGGCTAGCTGTGTGTTGAAGAAGAGATTTTGTTTAAAGAGGACCGAACAGTAATCCCAGCAGCTTTCAGAGCTAACATCATGAGATGGATACATTCCTGACACCTGGGAAAAAATGTAGGCCTAAGATGAGTTGGGCATGAATGCCCAAATGAGTATACATGGAACAGTATGAGGTGTGACTCCACAGACTCATGAAATTCCAAAAGGACCCTGTGAAAAGGTCAGAACAGAGTTTGTCAATTTTAAGGGCAGTATCTACATGGTCACAGTGGATTACGCCTCCATATTCAGGAAGATGGACTCTCTGGAGGATGCTCAGGCAAGAGCTGTGATCAGGAAACTGAAGATGCATTTTGCAAGGTATGATTTAGCTATGCTATTCTCAGAAAATGGGCCCCAATACACTGTTGCGGAATTCAATCCTTCAGTGTCCAATGAGAATTCAAGCATAAAACAACTTCCCCATGGTACCCACAAAGTAACAGGAAGGCAAAGGCAGCAGTAAAGACATCCAAGAGACTGATAGCAAAGGGAAAACCAATGTGAAAGGATCCCAGCCTGGGATCAGCAACTCTCCCTGGGTAGCCCTGCACAGAGTTTGATGGCTGAAGAACCAGAACTCTGCAACCTCTGAGGTATAGTCTGCTGCAGTATACCTGAGAACAATGGACAGTTCGCAGAAGCAGTTAAACATTGCCAGGTTAAGCAGGCACTAGCTACAACAAAGATTTCCAGGACCTGAGGCCACTACATACCTGGTGAGCAGGTCTGGATCCAACTAATAAATTGCAACAACAAAAGGTAAAGTCCAAGCTGAAGTGGGCCAGAAGGTATATAAGATGTCTAAATATTCAGGATAGCAGTAGAAACAAAAAAGATCTCTATGGGATCATGGAAGACCGCAGATCAAGATACAAAGGGCATAGGCAAAGACCAGGGGAACTTAGACCAAACCTCAGCCATTAGGGGTGTGTATAGACTGCAGGGTTTTTTTTTAAAAACGTCTGTTTTTCCGAAAAAAGCTTCACTTACGTCCACACTGCTATTGCGTTCTTTCGAAAGAAAATCAAAAGAATGCAGGGTTTTTTCCCGACATTGGTAAAGCTCATTCTATGAGGAAGAATGCCTTTTCCAAAAGAGCTCTTCCAGAAAAAGACATGTGTGGATGCGGAAGAGGGAGTTTTTTCGAAAGAAGAGGCCTCCAGGAAAAAGCACAGGTGCCCTGGTAGACACTCCATCCAAACTAATCACAACTCTATAGTTCCTGTCTCCTGCCAGCTCTTAAAGCTGCAGGCGCCCTGGACTAGCCTTGTGGCAGGAAGCCGACCTTGCAGCAGCACCCTGACCACGCAGCTCTGATTGCTAAAGGCCCCCTGAGACCTTCCTGGACCACACAGGGAGCAGCACCAGGGCTCAGAGGACCCATCCAGGGGCACCAAATGCTGGGAGTCCTCCTGGTCCGGGGAAGAGATACTGTACCTCCTCGAGCTGTGGGGCGAGGAGGAAACAATGCAGGATCTCCGCTCCAGGAGGCATAATGAGGACATCTATGGGTGCATGGCCAAAGCTCTGGCCCAGAGGGGACACCACCCCCACACTTTGGACCAAGTATGGAGCCAGGTGAAGGAGCTCTGGCAAGGGTATGCGTGGACCAGGGAGCACAGCTCTCGCTCTTGGGCAGGACCCCACTCCTGCCCCAACTACAAAGGGCTTCACCAGATTCTGGGAGGTGGGGAAGCCCTTTTCCCATCCATACTGGTGGATTCAGGCCTGGAGACACCCATGCTCACCCACCCGGAGCTCCTTGAGAAGGAGGAGGAGGATGATGATGATGAACAACAGCTGCAAGAGGAGGAAGACACTAGCAGCAGCATCACCCTCAGCCTGGAGTCGGTACCCCAGGCCCTGGAGATCTCCCAGGCTTCATCTGATGCTGGGGAGTGATCATCAGGTGAGTGCTCTCATGTTGTCACACACTCAAGGCAGGGGAGGCGGGGGAGGCAGGCTCAGAAGGGATGGGGTGCAATCGTCACTTGCAAACACGTGCAGCGGCAGTGTGCACCATGTGGTTTCAGGAAACAGCCCCAGAGCACACACGGGCTTCTGCTCACAGGCTGGGGGGAGGCCCCACACATGTCCGACCCCTAGGAAGGGCGTCCTCCACCCACCAGCCACCACCAGAAGCAGGCTGGGCACAAGGGCACACGAATGACCCCACACAGACCGAGGAGTGCCAAACATAGCACACAACCATGCTTGCACGAGCGAGGCACCACGCGCTCCCACGGACAGCACTGCCAGGTGCAGGTGTGTGTGCAGGTCCCAGGGAGGGCCAGGTTGCTCCAGGCTCCTCTCCCACAAATGGGATCCCACTGTGGCTGGACACTTCCCTGGCCTGCTTGTCCATGGGGGGAAGGAGGAAGCGGGCAGCATGGTCCCCTGGGCACCTCGGGGCCCACAAATGGCCTTGCTGTCAGGACATCACTGTCCCCTACTCCAAGGACAGTTGCTCACTGCTCACAGAGGAGGGTAAGGCCTCAGGGACAATGTCTGCATGGATGACTGACCGCCTCTCCCTCTTTTCCTCCACAGCTAGACCAGCCATCACAGAGGGGCAATCCACGCCATCACAGGCAACTGTCCAAACCCGGGGGAGCCGCAAGTGCTGGAGCGAGCATGTGGCAGTCCTGCATTACATGCAGCAAACCCTGGCCCAAAAGGTCCGCAATGACGCTCAGTGGCGCAACTGCATGTGGGACCAGCTTGTGTGGCAGGACAAAAAACATGTGTGCCACCATCCAGGAAGTGATGGCACATCCGGCTCCTGTCCCCACTCTAGCCCTCCCCACTCCTGCTCTCCCTACTCTTGCTTCCGTCACTACTGCTCCCCTTGTCCATGCCCCCTCTCCCTGCCCCCACACTAGACCTGGCCCCACTCCAGCCTCTCCTCCTGCCTGCCCCCCATTGTCTCAAGCCCCACCCAACCCTGAGTTCATCAAGGTCCCTGGTCCTGAGGTGGCACTTGCAGCAGCACCACATACCACTCACTGCCCTAACCCACTCCTCCATCCAGGTTCTCAGCCCCCCCTCCTCTGCAGTTACTTTTTGTTAAAAAAAATGCAAAGTTTTCATTGTTCAACTCATAGCTGTTGTTTTTATTGATTGTACAGGGAAGGGGGGCAGGAAGGTGTTGTGGTGGGAAAGGTATAGGGAGGGCAAGGCACAGGCCCCCATTGGGTAGGCCCTGGGGAGAGTTACTGGGGTCCTTCAGAGAAACTGTCCCTCAGGGCCTCCCGGATGTGCACCCCCAACTGATGGGGCTGGTGGATTGCAGCTGTTCAAAGGCCCTTCCCTCTTGACCTGCCTCTGCCCCCCACCCGAGGAGGAAGGCCTTCCCTTTTCTCTCCACTGTGTTGTGGAGAACACAACATGTCATGACCACCTCGGGGATGTTGTGCTCCGCTATATCAAGGTGAGTCAGGAGGCACCTGAACCTGGCCTTGAGACACCTGAAGGTGCATTCAACTTGTGCGCGGGCCTGGTTGAGGTGCATGTTGAATTGTTCCCCGGTGAGGTCCAGGTGGCCAGTGTAGGGCTTCATGAGCCATGGCATTAGTGGGTAGGCCATAGCCCTGACTATGCACAGTGCCATCTGTACATCCCCAATGCGAAAGTCCCACTGGGGGAAAAATGTGTCAGCCTCCAGCTTGTAATAGAGGCTAAAGTTCCTGAATATGCGGACATCGTGTGCCCGGCACGACCACCGAACAAAAATGTCCAGAAACTGTCCATGGTGGTTGATCAGGGCCTGCAGCACCATGGAGAAATAGCTCTTCCTGTTTATGTACTGGGTGGCTCGATGCTGTGGTGCGTGGATTGGAATATAGGTCCCCTCCCTGCAGAAGGAGACAAAGCAACACAGAAAACAGAGAATGAGAGGGAGTGCCTGAGCCCTCGGGAGGTGCCCTTCCACCTCCTCCTCCCCTCAAACACCCCAGAAGCCACCCCCTATGAGGCCACCCACCCAGCAGCAGGGCCGTGAGAGGGCAGAATGGCACAACCTCCCCTCCCCGGGGACAGATCTTCCCTCCTCCCCCACTAAACCCCCACACTTCCCACACCCCTTTCCCTAGGGTCCCCCTTTTCCAGGACTCCTCCCCCGAAGGGACTGCAGCCCGAGTGCCTTACCTCCATGAGAAGGACCCCAACAGTGGACTTCCACATGCCGAACTGGTGGCCCACCGACTGGTAGGTCTTGGGGATGGTGAGCTTCCAGACGGCAAGAGTGACCCGCTTCTCCAGGGGGATGGTGGGCTGCAGGTGGCTGTTGCATCTCCAGAGGGCAGGGGTGAGCCAGGCACACAGCTCCAAGAAGGTGGTCTTCCACATGAGGAAGTTGTTGAGCCATTGCTGGTCGTCCCACCACTCCATCACCAGCCGGTCCCACCAGTTGAAACTGGTGTCCAGCCTCCAGAATCATCTCTTGACCATGGGGTGTGGGCTCAAGGGCATTGTTCCCGCACCCAGGCAGAGGGACTCACAGATGAGCTCTGAGTCGAGCTGGGACGGGATCATCAAGATGGTCTGCTCAAACTGCTGCAGAACCTTCAGCATGGCTTTGTGGGGCCATCACATGCCATGGGGCAGCTCTGGCTCCATAGCAAAAATAAATAAATAAATAAAAATTCTGTGGCATCCGGCAAAGCTGGACAACCAGAGCACGCACTGCTAAAGCTTTGCTGTCCCTCGTAGAGGTAGGCAAGCCCACAGCAGAACCTGAGAAACGGCTGTCCAGGGGGTCCCTTTAAGTGTGTCTCTCAGTTAGGCTTAGGCAACAGCACCTGGAAGTAACTGTTGACCTAATGCCCTGGCTGAAGTGGTTCTGGGTGGCCTTTTATGCGAGAGAGCGTCCAATGAGTGTGGATGCTCTTTTTCGAAAAAGGAGGTCGCTTTTTCAATGCGCTTGTGCTGTGTGGACGTTGTCTTTCGAAAGAAGTTTTTCAGAAGATCTCTTCCGAAAATGCTTCTTTCGAAAGAGGCTTACAGTCTAGACGTACTCTAGGTAGCCCAATATAGACCAGTCAGAAGAAATAAGGTATATAAAAAATACAGAGGACAAACAGGAAGCTAATAAACAGAATGAAAACAGCTGCTAGGAGGAAGCAAGTCACCCTAAATGGTGAAAACAAGCAAGAAGTGGGAGAGTGGCTTGAAGATCAAAACACATGAAGGACTGTGAGGCTTCATAGGCCAAAATGGGATGGTGGGAAAGTCCGAGTTGTCTATGTAGTCATAACCTATGGCCACAAGTCAGCAAGTGTTTGCACAAAGACACGACAATAACTAAAGTTGCCTAAAGGAAACCTGCTTAGAACTTGGAGAGAGGTACTTAGGTTTCAGGAGGAAGAGTTTGGAGGAGGCATAAGGAAGTCAGTCTGTGTGCACATGGCTTGAATTCTGAAGTATATCTATAAATAGTTCTTTTAAGAACCAATTTAGTTTTACACATATGGAGTCCTTCGTGTTGTTACCAGTATATATCAGCTAGATAAAACATGCTAGGGGACAGTGTGATGGAGGTGCATGGCAGCAGACCACTGTTCCCATTCAGGACCCTGCTTAACTTTAAGTCTCTTTTAGCTCCAGGTGCCCAGCACTTTTAAAAAATCAATCCATTTATTTAAGAAGACAACATTAAATTTTAGGAACCTAGATTTGGGCTTCTGTTGTTACAAATCTTGGCTTACTACGACTCAGAAGAGACACTCAATTTCCACCTCCTATATGCTTCAGTCTGAAATCAATCAGTAATAATGTATTGGGCGAAGAGTGGTGCATTCTTACCTGTCCTGCTTGTCATTATTAATCAGGATACTCTTCTCCTCATCCTGTAGATCAGTTATTGAAATAGTTTATATTCCTGGGTCAGAAGATTAATTTTGTCAAAGAACTAGACTCTGTGTGCAAGTTCTCTGCAGGTGTAAGTAGATGAAACTCTATTCAATTCAACTTGCTTACATCGGGGTGAAACTGACTGTGAAGAAAGAGTTTAATTTAACTTGGGGACTTTCCTCACAGCAATTCCTGTTATGGTTATAATCTTCTCCTCTCCAACTCACTGTATCAGAATAGGGAAAAGGAAAATAGGCCAGGAGAGACACAAATAGGGACATGTGAGATTTCTCTGCTGTCCTCTGAAAACCGATAAAGTAAATCAAATCTATTCCTTTAAGGCTATTTCCTCAATTGTTCTCTAGTTTTCAGTACTTTGGTTTCTTTTCCCATTTGCAGATTTAACAATAACTTTGAAGTCAACCAGAGTTATCTTTGGAAGACTTAAATATCATACACTCTTCCATTTTATTTTATGCTGGGCAAAAGTTTCTTTCTCTGGGTCCAGCTCCTCACATAACCAATAAGGGACTGTGAGCGGTCATTCCTTGGGGTCAAATTCTGCTGTCAGGGACATGTGCATTTCATTTCGACATCAGTGGGAAAGGCCTACATCTCAAAACAATTTTTGACCTCAATGGCTAATAATTAGCAAATGAATAACTCTAGAAGACAAGGTACAAAGCCTTATTATGTTATGGAATTGCTGCCCTCCTTAAATAGAATTGTGATTTTAAATAGGACTATTTCTTCATGCACTTCACTTCCTCTATTGTTTTGTGAGAAAAGATAATCTATTATTAGTATGTAGAGCCAAACTCATATATCATAAGTGATTTTGTCATGGAAACTCTTGGAATAGAGATACTTTGTCCTGTGTTATGAGTATAATTTTCCTAAAGGATTGAGAAATCAATGTATTTCTTGTTTAGAAAGCAAAACTAGAAATAATTGATGGTGTGTCACCAGCCTAGAGAACAAACAGAAAAGTAAAACATCAAATTAAAAACCACTAGAAAAAAGAAAAAAGGAAATCCTCAAAGACCATTATTCTGTTCAAGACACTTCCACTAGATTATTGTGAGAAGTAAAAGAACAGCAGTAGATGAGATATAAAAATACAAACTTGGTAATAAATAGTCAAATGCAACAAATCTTGTGGAGACATATTTTTAAATTATTTTTAATGCACTGAGTAAATTCTGATAGTACCAATGCTCTTTAAATCTCACTGCTTTCATAGATATTTCATAATGAAGAGGCTATTTTTAATTTTTCCCCTTTTCACCATTTTTTCAACACTTTTATCATAGTTGGTATTACTGAACTGTGTTTTCCTTTGTTCCTGGATACTGAAATGCATTTTTCAGTGGAAAGTACTGGAAAAAATGCTCCTAATTCTTTCTTAAACTCATTTTGTTCTGATGAAGGCCTGGAACAGTCTAATCTCTTACCTAGATTTTGGCAACCTTCCACTTTTCTTACAAGATCACATTTTAAACTCCTCTGGTGGGTTTCATTCTTTGGTAACACATCTAAGAGATTATGCAGAAGGTCCTACAACATCATAACTCCATCTGCTACTGTTCCTGTCATACTTGGCAAGGAAAGGAGTTTGTTTTATACTAAATCTAGCTAACAAAAAGTCATTAATCATCTATCATACTAATGATATTTTTGGAGCTGAATCTTTATATGGAAATGTATTTCTGTTCACATATTTTGCACAAACATACTATATGGTCATTCAGCTATTTCCTGTACATAGAGAAAAAAGCCATAATGGTCTTTTCAGAGATTTTTAAATGACGGATGTGCGTAAAATATGTTAAGGATGTATCTCCAAATGTGCTGACGGAAATACAACCTAGATGGAGCTCCTATAAGGTAGGTGCATGAGTAGTTGGAAAATTGCTCCCAGAGAGTAGTTACAGTTCGAATTCTCTTAACTGGGACTCTTTGGTCTGGCAACATCCATGGTCCAGTAGGACCACAGATGTTCCAGGACCAGGGAGTCCCCATAGAGAGCTAACACCTGAGAGCCTTGCAGGCTGACAGGGCAATGAGACCCCAAAATATGATAATAGGGCTTCCTGCCAGAGCAGTGGGAGCCCCATGGGCAGTAGTGGAGCTGCTAAGTAGGGCAGTGGGAGCCCAGTGCTCAGAGGCAGTGGGACTGCCTGGCGCAGCAGCAGGAATAGAGTCACAGAGGCAGTTGGCCTACTGGGCACTGCAGCAGGAGCCTGGTGTGTGCAGAGGCGACGGGGCTCCCTGGCACGACAGCGGGACTGACAGGGCAGCGGGGGCCAGCAAGAGGGAGGAGGGGGTGGGGTCAGGAATGGAGGGGGCTAGTGGCAGGGGGGCCAGAAATGACCTTCCCTGGCTGGGCAAAATCCATCATCTGGGACCAGTCAGGTCCCAAGGGCACCAGACCAGGGAGGTCCAACCTGTATTAGTGGTTCACAGTATAGCTGGAAGGGTATAATGAGTTGGCTGAACAGCTTGCAGATAAACTTCAAATATAATGTTGTGACAGGTAAATAAGCTAATGGGAGAGGTTTGGGCAGGAAGGATGGAGTATCATCAGTAAGGCCTTACATCATCATTAGCCTTACAGCATGGCACAATGGAGTAACAAATATATTTGTAAAACATGATCAAATAAATAACTGCCTTAGAGGGCTAATTTCTTAAAGTCTTTCCAGAAAAATGGCTATTTTAAGGAGGGAACTGAATGAGACCCAGGAAGACATTCCATGGGGGAAAACTTGAAGACAAAGTAGGAAAAGCAGAGAAGCAGACCTACCATTACTGGTGGGGTACAGCAATGGTGGGGATGAGTGACAGAATAATAGAATAGGTCTGATAGGTAGGAAGGGCCAGTAAGGGGTGGCGCTTTGAAGATGAGAACAATAAAATTGAACTAATGCAGTGTGAAGAATTAAAGGGGTCAAGGACTCAAACAGGGCATGATGTGGTTGTTTCTACATGTAATTGTTGCAGACCAGCCATTAATCCTGACAAATTCACGGCATAGTAATTGTAAGGTGCAATACCCACTAAGAATTAATCAGCAACTGCTAAGGAGTAATCACTGCCCAGTAAGCAGCTCTGTCCTCTGTGCAATATTTGTTAGAGGGAGTAATAACCCATAACAAAGTCCTGCATTGTGCACTGTGCGTTACCTGTGTGGTACAGTAAACACCAAGCAGCAATATGTAGTGAGGTGCACAATGAATGAAGCCAGAGAGGGCTGCCCCAAATTTCCAGCTTCTCCTTTGCCTTGCACCTTGTATGGTCACTTATACCAGTGCAAAGTAGAGGTAACATTCTACCAAATCACAATAATATTTTACAACTCTGTTGCATTGGAGTAAATGGTGGCAGACAGAGAAACACAGAGTCCGATTCTCTGATATATTATGTCAGCTTTAAATCTGAGTGGTTCTGTTCACTTTGACCATGTTTCTTATGTGAAAAGTCACTGTCATGGACGAAGAATCAAGCCCACCATATCAGAGCAGTCTGGCCTGTGCTTCTGCCTGTGCATCATCATATATAAGCATGCACAGAGTCACTGCAGTAAAGAAGTCAGTTTCAAAACTTTGCATAGCAAAGCCATATCCCACTGGGAAACAAAATAAGAGAATGAAGAATGTTTTCCTTTTTTTAATTTTA
Source organism: Pelochelys cantorii (assembly GCA_032595735.1). Classification (NCBI taxonomy): domain Eukaryota; kingdom Metazoa; phylum Chordata; order Testudines; family Trionychidae; genus Pelochelys; species Pelochelys cantorii. The sequence goes on along the minus strand of CM064326.1, from coordinate 69,477,341 downwards.
ATTTTGAATCATGCTTCCCTGAAGTCCATAGGAATTCTTCTGCTGCCTACATCGAAAGCAAGAACAGACTCTAAAGTAGTTTGAATGGTATCATAATATACTGAGGAAAGTCCTTTTTATTTTACTGATCAGTTGCTTTCTCCCTAATGACTATTCTCTGCCTTCATAAAGGAAATTCATGTCTTTTGGTGAGAAAGATAAATGAGATGGGAAGAGTTAAAAAAAAAAGAACAACTTGACCTAATGGTGGGGTTGGAATGTAGCTGTTTTCACCCCTTTAATTATGCTAACCTGCCATTATGGCTGTGCAATGTGATAAATTTATTTTCGAAGGCAACATTAGTCTATTACTTAGTGCTTTGAAACCTAGATGTTACAGCAAATGAATAACTACTTAACTAGACAGTAAATTTAAACCTCCTGGCTTCTATCCAGACTCTCTATCTGGTGAGCCATAGGAGCAGAAACAATCATTTTAAACCATTTAACCAAAAAGGGATTTTGTTTAAGAACGAGTCTAAAAATAGTTGAGCCTGTTTCACCACTTCATTACTGCAGTTTTCTGCCTATGTGGTGAACCTGGACCATGGTATTTGCCAGGATTCACTGCTGGCAGCACAGTAATCATGATGACACAGAGGAGCCACACATAATAATGTTGAGCATGGATATGTGTTATACCACATGGTCCCATCCTCCATGTATGCACCGGTATGCTACTAAGGATACCTGCCTTAGCATTAGTAAAATGACTCCATTCCTGTTCTTACTTGTTAACTCCTTGAACTGGATCCTCAGTTGGTGTAACCTGTCATTATTCCAATGACTTCAATGCAGCTATGCCTTTTGCACCTTCTATGGATCTGGGCCTAACGTAGTGAATACAATTCTGGCATCGTGGAAGAAAGTTGTACACCTTTCAGTCACAGCTGTGTAGATTAAGAGTAATTCTATTGAAATAAATGCATGTGGACACAAAAATGGTGTAAGGGAAAGGAGAATAAAGCCTTATGGCCTAAGGCCTGATTCTCCATTGCCTTGCAACAGGTGTGCCCATTAAACTTGTGCAAAGTTAGTGCAAAAGGTTAACATTTTGAAGTAGTGCTATTTTGTCCCCTCTTTTCACATGTGTTAATGACTAGGCAGACCATTTGTCCAGTTTTAAACTGACAGTGCTTTTTTTGGGGGGGGTGGAGGGGTTGTTTCCTGCCCACCACTGAGACAAAATTGGATATGGTTTTGACTGTTGTTGGATGAGGGATGTAAAATTGAAGAACATGCTCTTCCCCCACTCCCATTGGCATGACCTCTCATGCACTAGGTGTGAAAGGTCATGTCAGTGCCGGGGTCACAGCAGTAAGGTGAGCTCAGGCCAGTCCTGGAAATACTGGAATATCTGGGAATGCACAAGAGGCTAGTCTATATAAACGACTACATCAGAGACCTTACTATGAGTTGCATCAGTTATCCTCAACATAATTACCAATCTGGGCCACATCCATTATTACCTGAATGACCCTGACACTGTCACATGGGCTGTCACTGTGTGCCAACTGGGCTACAAGTGGCCCCCGGGCCAAAGGTTAAGAACCACTGGGAGAGTCTAAGACCTCTTTACATCATTCTGGCCCCAAAGTAAAGTGGCCTGAAAGTAGGTGTGGATTACACGAACACTCGACAACTTGTGTAAAGGACTTCAACTGAACAGGGATCAGATTTAAGATGTAAAGCAGTGGAAAATCAAGCCCTTTAAACTTCAGAAGTTTGGACTCCAAGCCCCTGAATAGAAAGCGGCCATGAATGTTTTAGTAAGCTTTAAAAGCTTCTCTTTCAGTGGGGAAAAACTTATTAGAGCATTAAAAATACTCAAATAGACTTTTCACAGTGAAAATGAAGTTTTAATGCTTCAAAAATGGCCATGGGGACTCTCTGCTTCTGAGAAGGACTTCCAATATGGCCACCACTTCAGCAATTTTTAAAAGGCTCTAGTTAGAAGAAAAAAAAAGTATTCGATTCCAATAAAATAAATAGCATTTTTCCTTTTAGTGGAACTAAAATTGTAAGCCTACCAAGCCAGCATAGCTATTAACAGACTATAAACCTCTGTAGGTATGTTTTTAGTTTTTATGCATAAAGCTACATTCTACAGACATCTTGAAAATAACTACGACGGCCATTTAAGTTTATTCCAGGATTCACCAAACTACCATCAGAAGCCTCTCACAGTTATCAGTATAGTATTCTCACTCCGGATCACAACCCAGTTAGTCCTTAATCAAGTAGAACTTCTGTATGAATTAATGCAAGTTTTGTCTGTAGAAGGACTATAGACCTTTTTCTCCATCCATCTCTATATTCCAGATTTCTAAAGCCTCAATAGTATTTATTTTATGTGAGTTTAGTAGAGGACAAATCTTCATGCAAAATCATAGAATCCTAGTATAGAACAGTAAGGTACCTCAAGAGGTCATTAGGTTCAGTCTCCTGCACTCATGGCAGGACCAAACATTATCTAGACCAGGCATGGGGAACCTCAGGCCGGGGCCCAGATACCACTCTGGCTTGCCTGGATCTGTCCCTGAGGTTCAGGACTCTCCCCCAGCATTGGAGAGCTCACGCTGACCCTCTAACACATCTCACCCACCCTCAGGGCTGGAAAATGCAAAACTACTGGCATGGGCCTTCCTAGGCTCTGGTGTGTGAGGGCAACGTGGGAAGTGTTTTCCTTCTTCTCAGTAAGGGGCTTCTCACTTTACTTCTCACTTGTGTGTGGCCCTGATTGATTTTTCTGTGGGTCAGCAGCCCCTGACACAAAAAAGTTTCCCCACCCCTGAGCTAGATCATTTAGACCATCCCTGAAAGGTGTTTGTCTAACCTACTCTTAAAAATCTCTAATGATGGAGATTTTGCAACCTCTCTTGGTAATTTATTCCAGTGCTTAACCACCCTGACAGTTATGAAGGTTTTCCTAATATCCAACCTAATGTGCAATGTAAGCAACTGTGCTTCTTGTTCTGTCATTAGGAGTTATGTAACAACTTTTTAGGTAATCATGTCCTCTCCCAGTCTTCTCTTTTCTAGACTAAACAAACCAATTCTTTCAATCTTCCCTTATAGATCATGCTTTCCAGAGCTTTAATAATTTTTGTTGCGCTTCTCTTGACTTTTTCTAATTGTTCATGTCTTCCCTGAAATGTGGTGCCTAGAACTGGACACAATACTCCAATTGAGGCCTAATCAACTCAGAGTAGAGTGGAAGAATTACTTCTAGTATCCTGCTTATAATACATCTTGGAATGATGTTTGCTTTTTTTTTTTTTTTTTTGCAACAATGTTATACTGTTGGCTCATGTTTAGCTCGTGATCCACTATGACTCCTAGGTCTCTTTCCACAGTACTCCTTCCAAGACAGTCATTTCCCATTTCTCTCTTCAAAATGATAAGCTAAGGGCAGAAGAGAAAGCTAAGCTAAGGGCATCATAATGGAAAAAGAAATTTGTACATTAAAGTTCTTATAATTTATAGGTATATGCTGTATGTTGTTATATTATATGTATTTAGACGCTATCAATGTGAGGACAAGTCATACCTAGGCTAAGATTGCGCAATTTAACTTCAGGGAAAGGTGGAGCTACAAGTGGGCTATGAGGAGTGCAGTCCACTGAGTGTAGATAGCATTGCAATCCTCCTCATAGTTATTGCATGTTAGATCTATATTTTCCCTCTCTTTAAAACTTGATCTCCCCCTTTTCTTCTCTTCTTATCATCTCTTTTCTGTTTTCCTATTTCCTGCGTGTAGGGAAAGCTGACAAAGAGACATTTCCTCAGAGTGATGCACCAGCCTGGAAGTGTGGCAGTGCCAACTGTAAGGCTATGTCTAGACTGCAGAGCTTTGGTATCTCGGAAAAGCTCTGACGCGTCCAAGGAATGTGTCTGCTTTTTTGGAACAGTTTCAGAAAAAGCGGACATGTTCTTTTGGCATTCTTGTATTCCTCTCAGCAAGAGGAATAAGGGATGTTCCAAAAGAGGAGTTTTTTTCCAAAATTTGGCCCCAGGTAGACGGGCCAAATTTCAGAAAAGCCTCTCTTGTGAAAAAAAAGCAGAAAAAGATACGCAACTTGCAGTTTGCAATTTGCGTATCTTTTTCCAACTTTTCTCGGCAGTGTAGGCATAGTCAATGGATGTCATTATCCAATATCTTAATTCTGCTTTGGTAGCACTGCACACCCACTTTGCACTGTTGCAAGTTACTGCACGTGGAGAATTAGGAGAATTAGGTCTTCTGAGATTCATGTGGCATGGTATCTTATGAAGATAGCAAACCAGTTATTGGAGCTATTAGCACCGTGCATCTGGAAGAGAGGGAAATGTAAAAATAGAAGCCACATACAAAAGTTTGACTATTTAATGGGCAAACTGATTCCTGGGATGGAGCTAAACTTGCCATAGAAACTGTGGAAGTAAAGGTAGCCTATGTCACCCATCTTCAGGGGTGGGAAATGATTTTTGAAGGGGGGACCACTTCACAAATTTCAGAAGTGTCCACGGGCTGACCCGGAAGGGGCAGGGCCTTGGGCAGAAGGAGTGGAGCCTTGGGCAGACAGGGCGGAGCCTTGGGCAGATGGGGCAGTCATTGTGCTGTAAAAAGACACCAATATGTTTCTTACACAACAAAGTAATTAAATTTTAATAATAATTAACTGAATACAACATTATTCAAAGATTATCATAGAAGGCAACACTTGTAAAATTTGTAATAACAACACTAACATTTTGAGAATACGTGTAACATTTGTAATAACAACAGCATTAACACTAAACTTTTACTGACATCAGTGGTGGGCAGTATCTGACCCACGGAGAGGACATGGTTCATGGGGGTTAGCTCCGGCAGGCCACCAATGCTTTATTTACATGCATCTCCACTGGTACAGCTGCTTCAACCTCCCATTCACCGTGGAGCACCATATCCAGCCAATGGGCACTGTGTGAATTGGGACACCGCTTCCTACAGCTCACATGGGCTGGGAGAAGAGATCCACAGCCAACAGGAGCTTTAAATGGCCATATCTGCAGAGGCACAGGTTAATAAGCACTGTCAGAAGCCACATCCGACTTATTGCCCACCTGAGTTTAATGCAACTTATGTGCATTAAATTTAAATGTAAAATTAAAAATGCAACTCAGTGTGAAGAAGAAAGTCTATGTTGGGCATTAACAAGGGAGGTGAAGTCAAGTGTGATTTCTGATGTTGCAATGCGGAGCACTACTGCAAGGTGGCCATCAGTGACAGAAGATCTGTTCTTAGATTTATTGAATTTTATCAGAGAAAATGTCTGCTTGCAGATGTAAGTTGGTCGGAACAATACAAGCATCGTTTGGGCATGAGCCTTGACCTTTGGAAAGCTTTGTTCATTGAGAGATGCATAAAATTCTAGAAGTGGCATTGATTTGAATTGCTCCACAAGCAAGGCATCACTCTGCAAGTCAATAGGCTCAATTTGGAGGTCACTTGGATCATTGTCCACCACATATGTGAAAGGAGAGGAGAAAAAAGCCATGCCCCCCACTTCTAACCTATTGCCTGGCAGCTTCCCGGCAGGCACAAGTCCTTTGAATAGAAGTAGTTGAAAGAGCCCATGCCTCTGGCAGCTCCCAGGCAAACAGCCAGTGGGGCAGAGCTGTGAGCTCTCTTTCAATTGCTTCTGTTTAAAGGGCTTGCACCTGCCGGGTGACTGCCAAGCAATGCAGCCACCGAGCAGGCGAGTCCTTTAAATAGAAGCAGTTGAAAGGGCTCACATCTCTGGATTCCTAACAACTCATTAGAGGCTGGGGGAGCTGCAAGCCCTTTTAAGTGCTTTTATTTAAAGGGTTGGTGCCTTCCCTGTGCCCCTGAGGCAACCCATTGTCTAGCAGCTGAGGAACACAAGAGCCCTTTAAATAGAAACAACTGAAAGGGCTCGCAGCTTCCGCTCCTCTAGTGCATTATGGGAGACACAGGATTCCTTTCAGCTGTTTCTGTTTAAAGGGCTCTCCCATTCCCCTGGGCTGCTAGGCAAGCCCTAGGAAAGGCAGGAGACCTTTAAATAGAAACAGCCGAAAGGAATTGCAGTCCGGAAATGTGCTAGAGGCTTTGGGAGCAGGAAAGGGCCTTCTCTGCAGGTGCTATGGAAGGTGAGGGGAAGACACGAGACCTTTAAATAGAAGCAGTTTGAAGGGCTCGCGCCCCTCTCCTGCTCCAAGGCAAAGAGCTAGGGGGTGTGGCCTGAAACTGCCTTTCGAGCCAGTTCAAAGTCCCAGGAGGTCCAGATCCAGCCCTCTGAAAAGGTTTTGCCTGCCCCTGCCCATGTGTCTCCCCTGTGCTCAGCTTCCTGGGGGCACTTGACACAGTTAAGACACTGCTTGAGGGTTGATCTGAATTCGCACCTGCCTACCATGTCCCTTCCCTTCCCACTCAGGGAAATGAAGTCAAGAAATGAGAAGACAGAAAGAAGGCAAACTGACCTGACATCAGTTTTCATTGTCCACTGTTGGTAGAAATAGTGGAGATAACATATTCACTTCACTTTTGTATAGTGTACCCATATTTCTTTCCTTCTCTTTTACTCCTCACTTATTCATTTTTTTCCACAAAGAAGCAGCTGGCAATCTGCAATAAAACTGCCCTAAAATACCAAAAATGACTTAACTCGCTAAAAGCGAAAAAAAGTGCTCTGAGTCATTTCTCAACATAAATATGGATACATTCACTACAAAATTACAAGAGAGGTTCACAGAATACATACTGAGTGTACTGCCAGCAGTAGAACAAGTTGAAACTACCTTTCTGACAGGAGAATGTGGGTCTCCTGCCTAAATCGCTTTTATGGTGAAGAAAAAAATATACTGGAAATATAAATAAAATGGCAACAGTAATAGAATCTTTATACGATTTTTGGAAAAAATACCAAAAAAATATAGTCCTATGGAATGTATTAAATCCAGCTGATTGTATCTCAATCTGATTTCACAATGCTCTGGTTTTATTATTGTAAAGTGAGTCTGGGATATATGCTCTGTGACACCCATTAGGACTACAATGTAGTTCTGAAACATCCCCGACTCTTGTCTGCTCCCATTGCTTCATGTTGTCTTTCTGGTTATTAAACCTAACTCTATACAAGCTGGCATTATACTAAAGATCCTCTGTGTGTGTGTGTGTGTGTGTGTGTGTGTGTGTGTGATGTTTAAATAGTATTTTCAATTTAAGTATCTCAAAACATTTTACAAATTTGGAAGGATTAAATTTCACATGGGAGAAGCTTAAGAACCAAGGGTATGTCTACACTACCACCCTAGTTCAAACTAGTGTGGTTAATGTAGGCATTCGAAGTTGCAAATGAAGCCTGGGATTTAAATATCCCGGGCTTCATTTGCATCTTGCCGGGCGGGCACCATTTTTAAATCCTCTTAGGTCGAACTCCGTGCCCGCGGCTATACGCGGCACGGAGTAGGTAGTTCGAATTAGGATCTCTAATTACAGCATATTTTCTGGTGGTTGATAAGCAACTTGTCATTACACATCTGGGCTCCTAACATTTTGGAAACAAATCAGGATGAAAGCACAGCTGCAAAGTTAACTGCCTCTTATGTCTGATTGAAGCTACTGTCCGATATTATGGATTCACACAAGAGGTACTGCACTATGCCACAAGGCTTAAAGCAAAGAAAGTACAGGTTGAACATCTCCTGTCCTTGTTTCTCTGATTTGGCAGAAACAAGGATATTGCTGGACCAGAGAGTCCCTAGACCAGAGAATCAGGCATCCATGGGGCTGGCTGCAGTAGCCCTGGGGCAGCAGAGATGCAGCAGCCCCAGCAGCCCTGGAGCAGTGAAGCTGCAGCAGCCCCCGAGGCCTCGGGGTAGCAGAGCCGTGGCAGCCCTGACAGCCCAAGGGTAGGGGAGCCCTGGCACCCCAGCGCTGTGAAGCTATGGCAGCCCCTGTGGCCCCAGGACAATGAAGACCCAGCCAGCCAGAGGCAATGGAGCCGTAGCAGCCCCGATGGCCCTGGGGCTGTGGAGCCATGGAATTCCTGATGCACCGAGGAGCAAAGAGCCCTGGCAGCCTCAGAACTGTGGCATCCCTGGTGCTCAGGAGCCATGGCCATCCTGGGGCCCGAGATGCACAGCAGTCCCAGTGGTCCTGAGGCTGCAGAGCCTCAGAGGCTCCAGGACAGCTGCAGGGCCCGGTAGCCTCAGGGAAATGGATCTGCAGCAGCCCCAGCACCCTGGTTAGTGGAGCTGCAGCAGCTAGGACTAGCAGTGGAGCCCGGAGCCAGCGGCCTGGGGTCAGGGATGTTCCTCTGTGTCTGCTATGCACCCCAAGAGAGCCTGGTGTCCATCAGTAGAGGAACAGAACTGATCTAGGACTAGTCTGGGCCTGCGGATACCAGACCAGAGAGGTGCAACCTTAGGGATTTAGGGATTTTGTGTTATTACAGGTTACTGCACTAGCTTGGCATCTAAAGACCTGGATGCAAATCCAGTGTAAGTCCCAAGTAAAAGTGAGTTAAATGTGGGTTCACCTTTCTTTCTATTAGATAATTTTTTTCCTTCCAGGGAGTAAAACTTCCAGATAATTAAGTACAAATTGCCATGATCTGCTTGACGATTTCTGCAAGTTAGAAATGAGGTGCATCGATAGAGTTGTAGAAAGACCTAGGATGGTAGTGGTGGGCTCAGTAAAATAGTAGAGGATATGCATGGGCAGAGCTCGGTATATGATGGGGGAAGGATATTTCAATGACACTTAGTTTAAAATTTCCATGATATATGCAACCTTACTATAATGTTGTGTAAAAGGAAACTTTTTTTTCCCCTCAAACCAGCTCTCCAAACTTCCAAAATAAAAGGATGTAGAGAATTACATAGCAAAGCATTGGGCATAATTTCATTTCTAGCATGATCAAAATGGGTAGTCTTCATTTCATTGTTAAAACTTTACCACTGATAAGTATAATGTCAATACTTGAATTACTAGAACAATTAATAAAGCAGATAATTTGTAAGCACCCAGAGGAAAATAAGTGATAAATATTAGGTAACATGGGCTCATCAAAAACAAATCATGCTGAACTAACTTCATTTCTTTCACTGATAGGATAACAAGCTTAGTGGATAAAGGAAATGCAGTGGACATAGTACATCTTGATTTTAATAAAGCATTAGATACAGTTCCACATGACATTCTCATAGGGAAACTAGAGAAGTGCTGATTAGATGAATCTACTGTGAGATGGATACACAGCTGGCTAAGAAAAATTTAACACAGAGAGCAATTATTAATGGTTAAGTGTCAAGTTGGGAGAAAGTATCAAGTGTGGTTCTGCAGAGGTCTGCGCTGGGTCATGAGTTCAAGTCTACTCAAAATTTTCATTAGGGGCTTGGAAGATGGAGTGGAAAGGGTGCTAATCGAAAATGCTGGCACACTAAGTTGAGACAAATTGAAAATATAGTAGTGGATGGATACATTTAAAATACAATCTTGATAAACTGGAGAAACAGGTAGGAAATACTAACATTAACACCAATGAAGATTAATTTAAATATGCTTGTGTAAGTAATAATAATCATTTACAAAAGAGAAATGAAAGAAGTGCAGAGAAAAATGTGATTCATGACAAACTCTTTATGAGTCAACAATAGGATCCTGCCACAAAAATGCAAATACCATTTTGAGATACATGAACAAAGTATCATATATGAAACAAGCAGCATAATTATCCAGCTCTACTTGACACTGATTAGACTTCAGTGGGAATATCAGATTCAGTTTGGGGTACCATATTAAAAAAAAGAGAGAAAATTGTAAAGATCAGAGGAGACCAACAATAATGATGAAAGGTTCGGATAATAAGCTGTATGTGAAAGATTAAGTGGACAAGGCAGTCTAGAGAAAAAGAGAGTGAAAAGACACATGAGAAATAGCATCTAGAAATACATAAAGGAATATTAGGAATAAAGGGGCCAATTATTCTCAATAGTTTATGAAGGTAGAATAAAAAGTAATGGGCTAAAGCATCACTGTAAATTTTGAAAAATATTAAGAAAAATAGTATGTATCAAGTTCTCTTCCGTCACACATATGCAACTGCATAGATATCACAAACTTTGTGGGGATGCAAAAATGTAGTTTAGAAAATATTTTGTCCCATTTTCTGTCATAATAACAAGGCAAAAGGCCATAGAGCAAGCTAGCCTGGAGATTATAGAATTCCTGTCTTAATGGGTGGGCCATTACATTTCAACATATGGTCTGGATTAAGACTGAGTGGTATCTTATTGCTTGACTAGTACCACTGATTTCAGTGGGAGTGCTTGAGGGAGATGTGAGTAAAGGTAACAGAATTTGTCCTTCAAAAGCTAAACATTTCAGTAAACCCGGTGAGTTAAGGAAATCGATATTATTCTTACAGTGAGTCTACACAGCAAAGGTATTTCGGAATAAGGGCCATTATTCTGAAATAACTATGTGAGTGTCTACACAACAATTTTGTTATTTTGAAATAATTTTGAAACAATGGACGGCTTATTCCGACTTCTGTAAACCTCATTCTACGAAGAATAACGCCTGTTCCAAAATAGCTATTCCGAAATAAGGCATGTGTAGACTCTCCACTTCTGCTATTTCAAAATAGCCCTTCCCCAGGACCATTCTAAGTTATTCCTCCTGGGGCTCTAAACTGAGATAGCACATCTACATTAGGGAAGCCTCTCTTGGACTAATTTTGAGACTTCCCTGCAGTGTAGATGTGCTATTTCGAAATAAGCTATTTGGGCATGTCTACACTACAGCGTTATTTCAAAATATCTAATTTTGAAATAGTTATTTTGAAACATGTTATTTCAAAATAACGCGTCTAGACACAAAATGCATTTTGAAATAGCATTTTGCTATTTCGAAATAGCATGTCCACACTGATTGGACTCTGAATCGCATTTAAGGCTGGCCGGAACCGGTTCTGACAGGGCATCGGGTCAGGAGTTACTTTGTGTGGCTGCTGCCTGAGGCTATCTGAGGCCTGTGCTTAAAGAGACCACCCTGGACAGCCAGTTCTCAGGTTTCCCTGCTTGCTTGCCTACCTCGCTGAGGGACAGCAAAGCATTTTTTCCTCTGGTGCTCTGGTTGCCCTCACTCAGGACACCACAGCACTCTGCAGCATGGAGCCGGAGCTGCCCCTGGGCACTCTGGTGCTTCTCTTGGACTTGTTGCTGCGAGCCTGGCAGCACTTTCTGCAGGCTGCCTTGCAGGATCTGCAGCAGCCCAGCCCCCAGGCCTTCTTCCAGACCCTCCTGGGGTATGTGGAGGAGCAGCTGCAGCTCCTGGATGCCAGTGTGCCCCACCGCATCTGGCGTCTGGACACCAGCACCGACTGGTGGGACCACATCATCCTGGAGCACTGGGGAGACCAACAATGGACCCAGAACTTCAGGATGAAGAAGGACACTTTCCTGGAGCTCTGTGAGTGGCTCGCCTCTGCTCTGCGGTGATGGGACATGCACATGAGGCCCGCCATTCCCCTCCAGAAGTGTGTGGACATCACCCTGTGGAAGCTCTCCATGCCAGATAGCTACCAATCCATGGCGAACCAGTTTGGCATGGGGAGATCCACCGTCAGAGCAGTGCTTGTGCAGGTCTGGCAATCTCTGGCCATTGTGCCAGGAGTGGGGGTGCAAGGAGGGAAATGGGCTGCCCTAGGGAAAAGGGGTGGGGAGGTGGTGAAAGTCCCCTCTCTGGGGGGGTTTGTTCTGTCCCGCCCGCACTAAGGACTGCCTGCGGTGGCCAGGATTGCAGGGGGGGGGTTGCTCCTGGGGAGTGGGGCATAGGACAGTGGCAGGGAGGGAGCACTCTCAGCCACCCTGGCACCCCAGTGACTCTCAGTTTTGTGTGTCCCTGTGCAGGTGGTCAAGGCCATCAACAGAGTGCTGCTCCGCAGAGTCATCCGCCTCGCCAATGTCGATAAAGTCATTGAGGGGTTTGGTGCCCTGGGCTTCCCCAGCTGCGGGGGGGGAAGGGGCTATCAACAGTACACACACCTCCATCTGTGCCCCGGACCACCAGGCCTCCCTGTACATCAACCGGAAGGGATACCTTTCCATCATCTTGCAGGCTTTGTCTGACCACATGGCCACTTTGTGGACATCAGTGTGGGCTGGTCCGGCAGAGCACATGACACGTGGGTGTACTGCAACTCCTCCGTGTGACAGAGGCTGCACGCCGGGACTTCCTTCCCTGACCGCCACATCAGGTTTGGAGACGTGGACATGCCTGTATGCCTGGTGGGGGATGTGGCCTATCTCCTACAATCCTGGCTCATGAAGCCCTACACAGGACCCCTCAAACCTTCCCGACAGGCATTTAATGCCAGGCTGGACCTCTCAGAGCGGAATATTCCGCACATGGTGGCAGCATGCTCTGTGCTGCACAATTTGTGTGAGTGGAAGGGGGAGGCTTTCCTGCCAGGCTGGATGGCAGAGGCCAACCACTTGGCCAGCCTATACACGCAGCCCCTCACGGCTGCCATCCGGGAGGTCCATCGGGGGACTGGCTGTATCTGGAAGGCCCTGCGGGAGAGCTTCCACCCGGAGGAGCAGTAATAATCTCCCTGGTGTGCCCCACTGGGGGCTTGTGCCTCATTCCTCCCTCACGTCCTTCCACTTACCCTCCCTAACCTCCCTTCCTGATGTAAAATAAAAGACATGTGTTCATGAAAACAAAGTCTCTTTATTGAACAAAACTGTGGTGGTAGGGGGAATGAAATGCAGGTGAGACTGGGGAAAGAAGGCGAGAGAGGGGAGGAGAGAGGGTGAGAGGGGGAGGGGGAAACCTGGGAGGAGGGAGCTGGAAGGGGAAGGCAAGGGGACAAAGGGGGAGCAGAAGCTCAGGGCTCAGGGTTGGGGGTCTCGCTGGCCCAACTGTCTCCCAGCACTGTGGGTGCGGGTGCCTCGGCATCCCTGGGAGGGTGGGGAGGGGGTGGAGGGGGAAGTGGGAGGGGGAGAAGGAGTGGGAGGAGGAGCGGTAGCTGAGGAGACAGCAGGGGCTGGAGCGGCAGGAAGCAGCATCTCTGCACCAGGGTCTGCAGGTGCTTGCAGATGGCACGGACCTGGGCAAGCTGCTCCCACCAGCTCTCTCACTGGAGCTGCAGGTCTTCTTGCACCCAGTGCTCCAGGGTGAGGTGCAGGGCTTGCAATGCCCCCAGGTGCTGCCACTGGTAGTCCTCTTGTGCACTGGTCAGCCTGCGGAGTGCTCGAGTGCAGGAGGATGTCCTGGGTGGGGTGGTGCACCCCGCTCTCGCAGCTGGTGCAGCTGTGGAGAAACAAGAGAAGTGGTCAGTTAGCCCTGGGGACACAGTGGGTGAAGCCCAGCCCCCCTCTGCAAGCAAGGACAACAGTTCTCCACAACATCAGAGTTGATGTGCTTGCACACAGGCCATGTTCGGGATGTCCTGCTATCCCTGGGAGTGGGAGCTGCCCCGAGACTGCACCCATGCCATTGTGCTGCATTAGTGTGGGTGTGTGTGTCGGGGGGGGGGAGATGTCTCCTGCGTCTGTGTAGAGGGGGCTTGTGGAAGGAGGGCGTTCTGCTGTGTCCCACCCTGGTTTCAGGAGCATGTCATGTCTCTTCACACATGCGTGTGGCTACCAGGCCAACGCCCCTGTGTGGCAGCCATCTGAGGCCATGTGCCCGGGGTGGCACGGCACGTGCTCGCACATTCACAGGTTGCTTCATGATCCATGGTCAGCAAGGCCCATGCGCGCAATCCCTGGTCTCCCACCCCTCCAGCTCCCGCATAAGGGGACAGTGATGGCACTCACATGATGTTGCCTCATCGGCCTCAGACGACACTGGTGACAGGTCTGCTGGGATGGCTCGTGGGTCCTGGCTGCGCGGCATGCTTCTTCTGGGCTCCTGTGGCTCCTGGCCCTCCCCCTCCTCCTCCTCTGTGCCCTGGTCAGGGACCTCTGCCCTGGGTCGGTGACCACCTGGGGGGCACAGACCATCCCGCCCCCCAGGATGCCGTCCAAGGCATCCAAATAGGGGCAGCTCTCTGGGTCTGACCCTGGTTGGGAGCTGCCCCCTGTGGCCCTGGCATACGCCTGCTACAGCTCCTTAATTTTCATCCGAACCTGCTCCTAGGTTCGGATGTGGCCTTTGGTGGCCAGGCTGGCAGCCATCCACCTGTAGATGGCTGCGTTCCTCCGTCTAGTGTGGAGATCATGGACATTGACAGCATCCCCCCAAACCTCAATCAGGTCCATGATCTCTGCACTGGACCAGGAAGGCACCCGCCTTCTTTGGCCCCTGGCAGGCTCCTGGGAGCTGGCAGACTTGTCCTGGGGAGTGGTGGAGGGCTGACTGCCAGTGGCTTGCTGGCTCATGCTGCGGCCTGGGTCAGGGGCAGCAGCAGACTGGCTCTGGGCTGGCAGGCCTGGTGCTAGCCACAAAATACTGTGGCCAGACTCTACCACTTTAATGGCTCCGGGAGAGGGAGGGAGGAGAGGAGTTTTTCTGTTTGTGCCCAGAGTGGCCACCAGGGCACCCTGGGAAGGTCTGGAGGCCCCCTATTTCGAAATAGTCCCTATTCCCTGTCTACACAGCACCTATTTTGAAATAGGTGCTATTCCTTGTAGAATGATGTTTACCAATTTTGAAATAAGCCCTCCGCTATTTCAAAATAATTTCAAAATAGTGGTTGGCTTGTGTAGATGCTAGGAAAGTTATTTTGAAATAACTGTGCAGTGTAGACATAGCCTTAGAGAACAGATGGACAAACTGAGATAGGTGGAGGATAAAGCCCACAGTTCCAAAAGGAGAAACTAATTTTGGGGTGATTCATTTGAGACAGTTAGCACATGACTTTCAGAGGTGATGAGCATTCACAAATTCCATTTAGGAGGGGAAATACGTATGTTGCTCTAAATTGTATTTCCCGCTCTGCAGAGGGTGCTGCTGAGTACATTTGCATCTTTTACCAGATCTCTCAGCTGCATTTCTCATCTGAACTGGCTACTGTGTGGGGCTGGGGTGGGGATGGGGGAAGGCAAGAGAAATGAAGAAGGGAGAGAAAGGGAGGAATCCATGAAGGGGTTTTGGGGTTGTGAAAGAGACATGGTACATGGGAGCATGGTGCATGCTGAGTTTAGAAGGAATGGATGTGGTTAGCTTGAGGCAGGAGAAAACAGTGAGTGAGTGTGTGAGAACGTGATTGGTCGGAGTGAGGACATGATGCCTTTAGTGGCCAAGAATGACAGGTGAGCCTTGGCAGTGGAGAAGGAAGACAGAGAAAGAAAACTGAAGAGAATGGAAGGAGGAAGTGTTAGATTTAACAAGAATCTAAATAGGGATTTGCAAGGAGAAAAAAGAAAGAAAAAAGGAGAGAAAAGAAAGGAAAGAAGATGAGAGAAAAATACAAATGAAAGGCGATAAAGGATGCTCATGAAAAAACATAAAGAAGAAGGGATTTGGAGGAATTCAAGGAAAGAAAGGAAGGAGGATGAACAGGGAAGAGAATGAGAAATTAATTAAGCAGCACTGGAGACAGAGGGGAAAAGGTAGATCAGGATCGAGAAAGAAAAATGTACGAGTAAAAAGAACAAAATGTGGCAAGAGAAGCAATACCAAATGCTAAGGAATCAGAATTAGTGAAAATTATTCAAGTTCAATGCCAAAAAAAAAGTGAAGTCCTGACCATACTGAAATCAGAGAGGAAACTCCCATTAACTTCAAGGGGGCCAAGTTTCAGTTATAATATTTATGTGTGTGTGTGTGTGTGTGTGTGTGTGTTAATACACAAATGCTATTTTTACATGAATCCACAAAAATGAATGAGAAATCTCAGTCGACTGATGATCTAAGATAATATAATTTATACAGATTTTTGAGGTAAGTTAGAGGGAGCTTGGACTGAATTTTGTTTGATGTTTCCTGGGATATACAGACAAACAATCCAGCACTAGTTGGAGTTAGCCATAATAAGTTCTTTCTTCATATGCATGAGGAAAAGATGCTTTAGCTTCACTGCAGTCTAGGCTGGAACATATCAGAAGTGCCAATACATCATTAGCTCTCATGCCTGAGCCTGCATCTTTTCTCCCCCTCAGCTGGACATAAGGTACACAAAAGTAAGTTTATGCTCTGCTCAATACATTTTCTTATAATGAATAACTGCCAAAAAAGTTTCTTGAAATCTATTTAAAAATAAATTACAAATTGCACCAGATTTATTGAGGATAATCCTTTCTACCAAATTTTGTGTAAATATAAACTGCTCCAAGAGCTAACAGTTGAAAATGGATCACTGAACTGCCAAGGAAGAAATCTATCTATCTATCTATCTCAAAACTACACAGAAGATTAAAAGTATCTAACACTGGGTGTGTCTCGACTACAGGGTTTTTTCGACAAAAGTTGGCTTTTGTCGAAAACACTATACCTGCGTCTACACTATCACCACGTTCTGTCGACAGTAAGTTTTGTGGACAGTGGTAAACCTCGGTTTACGAGGAAGAACGCCTTTGTCGACAGAGATCTGTTGATAAAAGGTGTGTGTGGATGCAGGGAGCCAGTTCTGTTGAAAAAAAAGGCTTCCAGGAAGAAGCCCTGGTGAACAGTCTAGCCTTTACATGTAAAGCACCTCTGTGGTTCCTGGCCGCAGCCTCTTAAAGGCACAGGCACCCAGACAGGCCTTGCTGTCTGGCAGCTAGCCAGAGCACCCGTGCCAGCTGTGCTAGCCATGTCCCAGCCTCAAGGCCCCCCTGGCCCTTCTTGGGACAGAGACGAGGACCCACCCAGGGGCACCAAAAGGCAGGCACCCCTGGTCAGGGCCAGAAATAAAAAACCTCCTGGAGCTCTGGTCCCAGGAAGAAGCCCTGCAGGCCCTGCAGACACACCACAGGAATGCGGACATCTATGAGCATCTGGCCCAGGGACTGACCACCAAAGGGCATCACCCCAGCACCATGGCACAAGTGAGGGCCAAGGTCAAAGACCTGTGGCAGGGATATGCCAAGGCCCGGGACCAGAGCTCCTGCTCTGGGGCAGCCCTACAGAGCTGCCCTTACTACCAGGAGTTGGAGCAGATCCTGAGGTGGTGGGGAAGCCCAGACTCCACTGCGTGTGGTGGAGTCCGGGTTACCCCACCACATCATGGACTGACCCCTGAGGGAGGAAGACCAGGCAGAAGAGGTGGGAGAGTTGCACCAGGAGGAGGAAGAGGAGGCAGCGGGGACCCTCTCCCAGGAGCCGGTCCTCCAGACCCCAGAGGCCTCCCCGGCGTCCGTGGACAGTGGGGAGGGAACATTAGGTCAGTGCTTAGAGGGGTCACCACAAACGAGTGGGTTGGCAGTGTGGGGGGGACCATCTAGTCCCATTGCCACTGTGGGGCCCTTGTGAGGCTTTCAGGCCGCTGCCCAACTCACACAGCGGTGTCACGTGTAATACCCCTGAGTCTCCTGTCTAAAGGCGAGCCCCTGAGAGACACGGTGTGCCCTCGGGGACAGCAGGGGTGCACACAGACAGTGATTGTCTCCTCCTCTTTTCCTCCACAGACGGACCCTCTACCCAACAGGGGAGCACCACACCCGTCCCACCACCATCCCGGACCCGTGGAGTCTGCAGGCACTGGTGGGTCTACACGGACCTGCTGAGGGAGCATGTAGTGGCCCTGCAGGACCTTAACAGGACCCTCCAGCAGAGGACGGAGGCAGAGGCTGAGTGGCACACAAGGATGCTGGATGAGCTGGTCCAGCAGCACACTTCCATCTGTGCCACAATGCGGGTGGTTCTCAGTTTGCCTGCCCCTGTCATGGGCACCACTCCTCCTGCACGCCAGGCCCCTGCTCCCCCCTCCTCCAGCCCTCCCTTCCCCCCGAGCCCCTCCTGCTTCTCCAGCCCCTCCAGCCCCCTCTTCCCCCCAGCCCCTCCTGCTCCCAAGCCTCATAGGCCCAACAGCTGCCCCCCCGTCCTGCCCAGGCCAGGACTGGCTCTCGCTCCACCCAATCCCAAGGCCGTGGCGATGCCAGGCTGCAGGAAGATGGCAGGACCCTGCGATTAGGGAAGCAGCAGCCTACTTGAGCTCCCTCCCCCCTCCAGGTTTTCAGCCCCCCCTCCCCCTCCAGGTTTTCAGCCCTACTACCCCAGTTAAAGGATATTTTAGTTATGTTACAAAATCTTTATTTTTGACTGACAGATTTACTTTGTTTATAAACAGTTGAACAGTAAAAAGAGAAAGTTTTGTTACACAGTTCACACATTTTCTTTACTGCTAGTGTTTCTAATAAAACAAATTTCTGTTTACAAAGAAAACAAGCTCTTATATGTCTTCTTAATGGGAAGAGAGTGAGGGTTGTGGAGGGAAAAGTAGGGGTGGGCCAGGCCAAACCCCATGGGGGAGGCCCTGGGGAGGGTCAGTGGGCTCCTTCTGAGAATCTCTCCCTCAGGGCCTCTCGGATTTGGACACCAGCCTGGTGAGCCTGACAGATGGCAGCCATCCAGGGCTGCTGAAATTGCCTCTCCTCACCATCAGGACCTGTCCCCCATCCTGGCAGGAAGGCCTCCTCTTTCCTCTCCACCAGGTTATGGAGGGCACAACATGCAGCCACCACCTCTGAGATGTTGCGTTCACCCATCTCCAGCTGTGTGAGGAGGCAACGGAACCTCCCTTTCAGACGGCCGAAGGCGCATTCCACCTGGATGCGAACCTACCTAAGATGTATGTTGAAAAGCTCTTTACTCGCTTCCAGGTGGCCGGTGTAGGGCTTCATGAGCCACAGCATCAGATGGTAGGCTGCATCGGCCACTATGCACACCGGCATCTGCATGTCCCCGAGTGCAAGGTGCCGCTGGGGGAAAAATGTTCCTGCCTGCAACCTGTGGTACAGGTAGGAGTTCCGGAATATGCAGGCATCATGTGCCCGCCCCGACCACCCTACACAAATGTCCATAAAGTGTCCCCGGTGGTCGACCAGGGCCTGTAGCACCATGGAATAGTAGCCCTTCCTCTTTATAAACTGGGCTGCTCGATGGGGCAGTATGCACATTGCAATGTGTGTCCCATCCAGGGCTTCTCCACAGTTCAGGAATCCAAGGGTGGCAAACCCGGCAATGATGTTGTCCAGGTCCTCAAGACAGACGAGCCTCTTCAGCAGCTCCACATTGATAGCCCTCACCACCTGCAGCACGAGACAAATAGACAGACAGAAACCAGGGAGTTAGACAGGCTACCTAAGTGCTTGGGAGGCAAACCCTCCCCCCTCCAACCCACCCCTCCCCTTGTCAGAACGCCCCCCTCCCCTGCATCAGAGCAGGGGTGGCTGAGGAGCGGCCTCTAAGTGCCACTCCATCCCCCACTCCCTCTTGCCCTTGCCTGGCAGTCCCCCTTTCTCAACCCCGCCCCCCCACACTCAGCAGGGCCTGTCCCGCAACATTGACTTACCTTCATCAAGACGACCCCGACGATAGACCTCCCCACACCAAACTGCTGTCCCACCGAGCAGTAGCTGTTGGGGGTGGCCAGCTTCCACAGGGCGCTTGCAACCTGCTTCTGCAGGGGGATGGCGGTCCATAGGTGTTTCAGAGCAGGGGCAAGCCAGACACACAGCTCCAGGAATGTGACCTTCCACATCCGGAAGTTGCAGAGCAGTGGTCGTTGTCCCAGAGCTGCATGACGAGCCGGTCCCACCAGTCTGAACTCATCTTGTGCCTCCAAATCTGCCTGTCCCCAAAAAAGTTTGGGGGCAAGGACAGAGCTCCTGCATCCCGGAAGAGGGTCTCCTCGGTGCGGTCCGGGTCCATATGAGGCAGGAGATTCATGACAGAGTCATGAAGATGCAGCAGAAGCTGCAGCATGTCAGCGTGGGGCCATTGCCTGCCCGGGGCAGCTCAGGCTTCATGGCCAAAAACAGTGAAAATCAGAAAAAAAGACCCCAGAAAATAAACTACTGTGGTGTCTGAGGAAGCAGGGCAACTAGAGCAAGAACTGAAGCAGCTTTGCTTTCCCTCTAGGAGGTAGGCAAGCCAGAAGCAGGAGCAGAGCAACGGTTGTCCAGAGGGATCCCTTTAAGCACGTGTCTCTGCAAAAGGGCATGCAGCAGCACCTGGAAATAAAGGCTGCCCCCATGCCCTGCCAGAAGCACTTCTGGGTGCCTTCTTTTTTCGACAGAGCATCTGGCCGTCTGGACTCTCTTTTTCAAAAAAGCGGATCGATTTTTCAATGTGAGTAATGTAATCTTGATGCTCTTTTTCAACAGAGGCTTTGTCGATAGTATCTGTCGACAAAGCCTCTGTCGAAAAAGGCATGCAGTCTAACATAGCCACTGTGATACTGCATAACAAAAGGCCACTTTAATTTTAGGGGGGAAAAAAACAATAATGTATGCCCCATTTTAGACCCTATCTATTCAGTCATTATCAGGAAACTTTCACAATATATAATTGCCTAGTGTGATATTTTATTCACAAGTCTGCTTTTCTGCATTGGTCTATTTATTTTTAATCTGCCGCTATTGTTGTCACTTATTGAGTTGGATAATAAGAGAATACAGTAAAAAAAAAAGAGTGAATAACTGTTATTTCCCCTCAGTATCAGCCTGTGTTTTAACAGCTATGTAAGAGAGATTTGGAATCTTCCTGTGTCCTTAGTCATTAATAAAAACTCAGCAAGAGGAAGGTGGCAGTGTAATCTTTTAATGATAACTCACTTAGAAACATTTTACACTCTTAGAAGTGGTCTTTGTTACTGACAGATTTGACAAGTGAGGAAATGTGTAGAAGTCAGGAGTGGGTGGGAACGTAGTGGGCTTTTCTGGCTTCAACTCTCTTTAGGCTCAGCTGCGGTGTCATTAGCACATAGCATTGCCTGTACTCCCTAAGCAGAGATTTTTCATTTTTCTTAAGCTACTGAGAGAACAGTATTGCTAGTGTCATTTATCTGTGCATATGTGTTCTATTTCATTAAAAGCTCATCTTTATAGCCCACCTACAGCAGGTTATAGGTCTGGAATACAATTCTCAAGTGTAAGGGAAAAGAAAGACTCGCAAGCTATAAAGCATTCGTGACTGCAGATAGATGTGTGGTTCACACAGGTTTTGAAACATACAGAAAAGGTAAAGTGGCAGTAGATAAGTATGTGTTAGCTGCTATTACTGTACCTCTGCTTATTTTGTGTCCAGTGTCACTGGGGTGTACTCTAGCTAAATCACTCTTCCCAAAAAATATATATAAAGCCAGTGCAGGCTGTAAACATGGTAACAACTCGTAATGCCATTGAAATAAGAAAGATTTAATTCAATTTTTTCTTCTGTTCTAGCCTAACTCCATTCAGTTCTATACAGTAGGTAATTCCATTCACGTTCACATCCTGACCTGAATTTTTAGGCCATTATTTGTTACCAGAATTTATTAACACACTTACAGTCCATGTCTGGAGTAACTGCATTTTTCTGCTTCCAATGTTTACATATTCTCTAGAAAGGTTGCTATCTTAGGGTATGTCTACACTACATGGCCCCATTGATGGAGCCATGTAGATTACCTTTGTAGACATAGGAAAATGAAGCGGCAATTTAAATAATCGCCATTTCATTTAAATTAAAATGGCTGCCGCGCTGTGCCGATCAGCTGTTTGTTGGCACAGCGCTGTAGTCTTTGCTGTCGACCGCGGAGCATCCAGACTACAGCGCTGTGCCGACAAACAGCTGATCGGCACAGCGCGGCAGCCATTTTAATTTAAATGAAGTGGCGATTATTTAAATTGCCGCTTCATTTTCCTATGTCTACAAAGGTAATCTACATGGCTCCGTCGACGGAGCCATGTAGTGTAGACATACCCTTATTGTATTAATTTATTCACATTAAAGGGACTTTCCAAAGCTTTCGTGGTTGTAAAACAATGTAAAGCACTTGTCACAGACCCCACAGTAAACCACTCTCCTTATACTTATCACTGAGCCCCCCCCCCCCCCATCAGCACTAGGGCAAAGCTAGCACTTTCAACTTCCCCCAGAAAACTGTTGGCTGCCAGGGCAACTCATAAAGCATAGATGTAATATTGCCACTGTGAACAGCACTGGTTGCTGTGAGGTGAAAAGGAATAGTTTTAAATTGTTGGATCCCAGATAATTCTGATTTAAAAATTACTAAAAATATTTCCTTTAGAGAATCAAGAAACGGTAGTCCAGTTTTACCGAATTGTTCCTTTCACTGCTAACTCAGGGGTGGACTCCCACTCCTTAGTCACAGGGGTTCTTTTGTGTAACTTGAGGTGCACCATGATCAAGACCAAGTAAAATAATCACAGTTATTAACCATGACAATTCTGAAACAAGTCTAAGGGGAAACATCTTTTAGGGTACGTCTATAGTGCATGCTTATTTTGAAATAAGCTATTCTGGAATAGTTATTCCAAAATAGCTTATTTAGAAATAGCACGTTTACACTGCAGGGAAGCCTCAAAATTAGTCCAAGGCAGGCTTTCCTAATGTAGATGTGCTATCTTGATTTAGCGCCCCAGGAGGAACTGGGGAGGAATAACTTAGTATAGCCCTGGTTTTGAAACAGCAGCTGTGGAGCATCCACACTTGCCTTATTCCAAAATAGCTATTTTGGAATAGGCGCTATTCCTTGTAGAATAAATGGTCCATTATTTTGAAATTATTTCAGATAACAGAATGGCTGTGTAGATGCTCACATTGTTATTTCAAAATAACACTAGTTATCTCAAAATAATAGTGCAGTGTAGACACACAGAAAATTGGCTTTTTTTTTTTAAAGCCATTATTAAGGGCACAAGACCAAACTATCCTGCTGCATTGAAAAGATAGAAAGTGTGGCAAGATACCACTCTGGGTTAACCAGCAGATCTTCAGTTATCTGAAACAACAACAATAACAACAAAAGGAGTCCTACAGAAAGTGGAAGCAAAGAATTAGAAAGGCCAAAGCACAAAATGGTATTAAGGGTAATAAGAAAACGTTCTACAAATACATTAGATGCAAGAGAAAGACCAAGGACAGAGTAGGCCTGTTATTTTGAAATAACTAAAATGTTTACAGTTGGGAAAAATAACTTTGTTTCATGGCAAGTAGATCCGTTGGTTGTTAACAAATAGTCAGTTTTCTTCTAATTGGCAAAAGTAAGCAATCTTAACTCCATCCTGTGAAATGGAAAAGAAAACATTTCAATCAGTGATTTAGAAAAAAAATGTTGAGGAGCTATCTATGACCCTAGTCGCTCCTGTAGTCATATTGCACACACTACTACAATCATATTTGTGCAGAATAAGACCTATGAGGTGCTATATAAAATCTAATCACACACTGGTTATTGATATTATAGTAAATTGCATGTATTAACATTAAGTGCCAAGTTTGATGCTACTAGAACACACTTAAGGCCAAATAGCCCAGATCAGTGTTTCTCAAATGCAGCCACAAGGGTCTTTCCTTGCAGCTACTGCCTCCTGGGTAATAACTGGGGGGGAGGAGCAAAGCAACGGCCCCTTCCTGAGGGCTATCAGCAGGTGCTGATCTACACCCACTTCTGGAGCAACAAACGCTGTAGGAGAAGGTGACCAGTGTGAGTTACCCACCTTCCCAGGCGTGGTAGTGCTTGGGATTCAGACCTGGGGCGGTCCACAGCAGGCCCTGGCTGTGCAGCGACAGGCTCCGGACCCCAGCTGCGGGGCTTCAGGCTCCAGCCCCAGAGATACAGTCCCTTGTTTCCCACCCTGTACATCACCCCTAGTGTCTTAGTTAACTTTCTTTGACCAATCCATGTTGAAATGTTGAGGAGGTTTCCTTGGCTCAGCTTCTTTTTGAGCCTTCTCTATTTTTCATATTGCTTTATGGCACTTTGCTTGTCGATGGAAAGGAAAAGTTGCAGCGGGCTTGCTGGCTAAGAACAGTAACTGGGGGTATGTCTACACTAGCCACCCTAGTTTGAACTAGTGTGGCTAATGTAGACATACCGAGGGTGTGTGAGTGTGGAGTGCTCATTTCAGAGTCTTTTATAACCTTTTCCTTTTATTTTCATGGAATTAGGAAAATGCACCTCTTTCGTGCTTCTTTAGATTCAGGTTGGTTGCTGTCAGTCTTTCCTTGGCTCTATGCCATGGGAGTTGACTTAGATGTCACTTTCAGCTTCTAAATATGCAGGGTTTTTTTTTTTTACTGAATAATCAACATTTTCTTTAATTACCTTTGTTCTTCTGGTGACAGGAAAGATTCTGATAACTTTTAAAGTTAAAACTAACTCTTTTTATTCAAACCATTTTCTGAGAATTTTTTTTTTCTTAGAGTTTGACATTTAATGAAATTCTGTTTTCTGAAGTTCAAACACTGCCGTCTTCTATGGAAGTCATATTAGTTCTCACACCGGTCTTTTAAAATTAAATAACTCGTTGGAAGACTTGGGTCTAAGTTGCTGATTCTACATTGCAGTTTTTCAAACATCATTTTCTTGTCTTCCTGCATTTGGGTGAAGGCTTGCTTGTGTCCTATCAGTAATTAATTATTGAGTTAATTTTCCATTAATATAAATATTCTAGCCTGAAATACCTTGCTAGAATAATAATTAGCCTAGCATCAAAATTACCTTGCTATATTTGTATATAAAATAGCAGTTTACATGTAACAATACTATCAGGCAGTTATTATATGCAGGCTTGCATTTAGATATGAAATATTCACATATTCACATGAAGCTCATATTATCTTTAGCATTTGTGAAATAACAAAGATCCTTTAAGGAGTGGGGAAAAAATTGAAAATAATTAGTATCTTCTAAAAAACATTTCCCACCATGTATGTTTTCCATTTAGTGTGTTTACAAAAGAAATCAAATTCAGTAAGGATATTTCTAGAATTTTTGTATAGGTTTAAACTCAGGTTTTTCTTTCAAAAGAAAAAGGTCTGCGTAGGCCTACTTTACCTCTATATTTACCTCTATATGTATTGTTTTGATAACACAACCCTGCATTCCTATCAAAATCAAGTTTCTTCTTTAGTGTGTTTACATAGTTTGTCTGTTTAATGTTTGCTTGTCCTTGGGAGCCATAAACAGAAACTTCCTGGAATTTATTTGATCATCTTTAAGATTTTGTAACATAATTAGCTAAATATCTATTGTTCTGTTTCCAAGCATCCTGACAATAACATTTTTGTAGCTAGACCTTGCCATTCAATAAAGGTGCAAACAAGTTTAAAAAAAAAAAAAGTTACAATAATGTTGTTAATATCATTTTTGCAACAATATTGAGGTTTCTCCTCCAAATTACTAATGGGCACTTGAAGTTTCTAAATGGTGCATCCCCCCCCCCCATGTAGTTGCATAGCACAGTCCGACATCCAGGTAACAAATGTTTGGGTAGTTGTGTGCTAATCTGCACCTAAAAGAAAGAATGGAGTTTTGAAAGTGACTACACTTTTAGCAGCTGAAACTGGACTAGACACTGAAAAACAGGAGGGGATTCAACCAGACGCACTGTCTCTGGGCCTGTAGCAAATAGCAGGCAGATGTTCTCCAGCAGGGCCACAGGTATAATATTCTACATTGGCCATCTTGGCCAGTTGACAAACAAACAAACAAATCTAGTCCCCTTACTAAAGGGGCCTCTGTGTTTTTTCTGGAAAGACCCTGTGTACTGCAATCCAGACTACAATTCCCATGAGCCCTTGGGAAAAACAGGAAGGAAGGACTCTTGGGGAGAGAGGACTCTCTCTCCATGTGCCTGAAGAAAAGAGGCCTCCCAGTCTGGGACTCTGCCTTGGAGTTTGGAAGCAAAGGGGGAGCCAGGCTGCTGCCAAGGACTTTGATCCAGTCCAGGGACTGTTGGATGCAGCTACAGACTGGGACTAGATGCCTTTTGGAACTGGGATTTAGCAGGCTGCTTCCGATCGGCACAGCATGAGGCAGTAAGTTTCTGGGCCTTGTTGAAAAAGTGCTGCCTGGGACAGAGCTGC
Source organism: Pelochelys cantorii (assembly GCA_032595735.1). Taxonomy (NCBI): domain Eukaryota; kingdom Metazoa; phylum Chordata; order Testudines; family Trionychidae; genus Pelochelys; species Pelochelys cantorii. Next base: position 69,451,345 of record CM064326.1, on the reverse strand, counting down.
TGTCTAGCCTGGACCAAATCTCCAGGACAGCTGCAACATCAGTGCGCCAATGCAAGCGTCTGGGACTGGGAGTCCAGGGGTGTGCACACTCAGGGGTGGGGTCACTGTTTGTACAAATGTTAGCTATATAAGCTTCAATTATTGTTATGTGTTTTGTTAATGCTATTCATTGCTAAATCTGTTAATCCCTGTTTATTTAAGTTGAGTAAAGATTGTTTATTTTGAAGTATTCTAGTAGATGTATATGATTTGTAGTTGTTCTGGAATTAGATCCAGATTTATGTTGGAATGAGTTTATTCCTGGAGGCTCTCAAGGCACACCGGTAAGTGTGTACAAGGCCAGCCAGGTGGAGGCACTGCCATTTTACATTCATTACGAGCAAGGGACTGCAGCAAGGGGATGGATAGGGCTTTCCCCAACTAAACACCATCACCACTGGGGTGCTCAGGATCTCTTTTGGGTTAAAACATCAGGCGCCCGGGCACACCTGTGAGTGTGACCTGCTCCCCAGTAACCCGGGGAGGAAAAAGGGGGTTACACAAGCAAGCAAGCAAGCAAACAAAAAACTTATCAAGAATATAATGGAAATTGAGGCAGGAATGAGAGCTGTCTAGCCGGGATTTGACTCACAGGAAACTGCAGATATACTGAGGGGCAGGAAGCTATCAGGAAAATAAAATGAAAGGTTGTTTCTATGCCCATGCTGCAGGTGCAAACAAATCTGAAGGGGATCTGTACACTATTTGTTAATCAGGAGTCTGCAGAGGTTTGCTGTGGACATAGACATCAACGCCTTTCCTGGTTGTTTCATTGGAGCCCCTGAGTACTTCCAGCCTCATCTTCTTCTTCTCACCATAGTCAGAAGCTGGAACCATTTAGATACTCCATGGAGAGCAGAGAAATCATTTCGGTCCTGCCCCTTTCCACTGTTTCTTACCTTAACAACTGTTTGTTAGGTCTCCATATTGAACATTCTTGTGCATTTATGTGAGGAAAGTGAAGGAAGTTTGGGATTAATTCCTGAAATGACATTTTATAGTGAACTGAACTAAACTAAACAAAAAAGATATTGGATATTTTAAATATATGCTCCCTTTACAATACAGGAAGCCAGTCCTTCAACTAGTGCAAATAAGCCCAACTCCATTGAAGTCAGTGGAACGATGCTGGTTTACTTCATGTGAGGATCTGGCCCAGGTTCCCTCTGTGCAGAATATATTTTTTCTACCAGGAGGCTTTTCATTTGGAGTTCAGACAGTCTATGGAAAACTTGATTCTTGCCTGTGTCACAGCATGAGCTGAGGAAGTGTGAGAAAGAGCTACAGGAATGATTCAATAATAATTATGAAACCACACATGGCGCATGGGTAAACCACTGCTCTTGCCCTGTAGTCACAGAATAACTGCATAAGCAGAGTTACTATCAGTGCTGACAAATATCACTTTGGTAATAAGACAGTTATTACTACTTGTCCAGTGAGCTAGGGGGGAAAAAAGTTTCAACTTGAGTTAAAGCAGAAAACCTTGCAGAAACAATGACTTATCTCAGTTTACTTGCCTGATGAAACCTATGTTAAAGCTTCAGTTACTGCAGGCAATATACATTTATTTTAATTAGAAAGTAAATGTAAGTTTAATACAAGGAATTTTGTCAACCCAGCTGAAATACCTAGAGCCAATTGGACACAATTTAGCATGCATTTGCATTAGATGAGAATATTTTTTAATGTGGTAAAGTACATTTATGGAATATTAACCAGAGCAAAACCAGAACTTTATGGTTTAAAAATCAAGTCTCAAATACAGGTGATGAACCTTGCAATTAGTAGAGAGTGAGCACAACTAGCCAGAATATTGTACGATATTGGTAATGTCACATATTTCTTTTCAAAATCTTAAAGGGACATTGATTCATCAGTGCATCTTAGAATACCAGAAAAATATTTAAATGGAGTGTTCTGAGATAGGAAACGAGGTAGTGATAGGATTTTGAAGGCAAATAGGATTTCCTTCATGTGTTATTACTTGTTGATGGTAGACTTGTCAGGTGCAGTGAGACTTTCTCATAGACATTTCTTCAGTTGTGGCTCATCAGACTTCAGGCTTTCATCTAAGGGTGTGTCTACACTATAGAGTTTTGTTGGGGAAACAGCCGTTTTTCTGACAAAACCTGTTACATCCACACTGTGATCGTGTTCTTCCAAAAGAAAATCGAAGGAACAGAAGGGTTTTTCCGACATTGGTAAACCTCTTTCTATGAGGAAGAAGCGCTTTTCCAAAAGAGCTCTTTCGGAAAAAGGTGTGTGTGGACGTAGAAGAGGGAGTTTTTATGAAGAAGAGGAAAGAGGAAAACTCACAGATGCTCTGGTGGCCACTCCATCCATAGTAATCACAGCTTAAATGCAAGATAGCATTCATTCAGTGTGGACGTTATCTTTCGAAAAAACAGATCGCCTTTTCAATGCACTTTTGTGTGTGGACGCTCTCTTTCTGAAGAAGTTTTTTCGGAAGATCTCTTCTGAAAAAAGGTTCTTCCAAAAAAAAAAAACCCTGCAGTCTAGACATAACCTAAAGGAGGTGGTAAATCCATGGGGGAAGAATTGGAAAGCAGCAAGGGAGGCCAGTAACTGATTTTTTTTAAGCAGGAGTGGTTGGGGAAAGATTCTTTCTTTCTACTTTCCTATCTTTTCAGGGGAAATTTATGCATATGTATTCCCAGAAATGAGGATGGTAGGAAGAAGGAAACATTTCAAGGAGCTGAATAATATTCTAACCTTGTCATCTGCAGTCAAGAGTGCAAAATTTCCAATCTCTGAGGTAGTATACAGTTATCCAGTCATCCAGGATTCTCTCTGATGCTACAGTCGCACATTACAGTGAAGCTAAATGCACACCTTCCTCCATCTTTGTCTGGCCAGGAATGTCCACCCCATACAAGGTCCTGGACATCGTGGACCATGTGTCAGTTACCTCCAGGTTATTCTGCTATAACTCATTTTCTCAAGTTGAATGTGATGGGTCATCAAATGGAAACTACTGGGAGGGTTTTCAAAATTGCTTGGTGGGGTAGTAAAACTGCCACTGACTTCAAGAGGAAAAGAGTTAGCACAATGCTTTTGAAAAATTAAAACCGTGGTACTTGTACAACATGCAACACCCCACCCACTACATTTTTAGAGTTATTACCAGAGCCGGTCTTAGGGGTGGGCGAGCCGGACTTAGGGTTGCCCGGGGCCGTCATTTTCAAGGGGCCGCCGACAGAGCCTGTCTTGGGGTGAGCCGTGACTGCATTTCGGCCCAGCCTCCCCCAAATCCTCCCCCCAGGTTTCCCTGGTTACTCCCCAACCCTTTTTAAAAATGTATTTATTTTTTGCTTGACAAATTTTCTCCTGAGTTTTTTTTTTTAAAACCATCTGGCAACGTGAGCCAGGCGGTTGCCTGGGACCGCCAATTGGTTAGGACTGGCCCTGGTTATTACAAACATACCACATTAGTGCTCTGCACACTCTGCTGGTTTCCTATCTATTTCTTCAAATTGAAAGTCCTATTGTAAATTATAAGGTCAACCAATGGGTTAGGCCTCACTGTTGCAAGACCTCAACATCCATAACCTTCAAGAAAAAGATTCTTAGACACAGGGTGCATAGCACTGTTGGAGGCAGGACTGTGGCCATTGAATTCTGTACAACAGGATCTCAAACCGTCTTCATACTGAAATAGATGACCCACTTTTTTGCTAAATCCTTGTTTCAGCAATGGCACTTCAGTCATGGCCACCATTTACTAGGTATGATGCAGGAGAAAAGATGAATAAACAAACAAACAAAAAAGAAAAGTAAGAGGGAATTTACAAAAAAAATAAAAAAAGCTTAAAACAAGGGAGGAGAAAGAGTTGGATTCTCCTGAGCAATATTTTTGGGCAGTTAATGCTTCCTAAATTGTTGTGCATGATATTTAGGTACCATAGTGATGTACTCCTTAGAAATATTTGGATAAGATAAAGATGATAGTAGTCAGTTGGAGAGAACATGACAGGAATTTCTCTCAGACATGGACCTTGCCACCGTCATTCATGCCTTTTTGATTCACAGATTGGACTATGATATTGATGGAGGCAATGCAAAATTGATGAGGTTGATGCAAAATGTGCTAGCATGCTTACTTGGCAGGGCTGGACATAGGGAACACATTGGATTACACAGATGTCCTTTTAATTTTGGGTATAATTCAAAGGGCTTACACTGATCTTTAAAGCTTTTTCTGGATATCTTAGGTACTGCCTCTGTCTCCCCACACAATGGGACAGTCGTGATTAATTGATATGCTTTTCCTAGTGGATTTGTATGTCTAGGACTTGGAGTCAGAGCATTCTAAATGAAGGACTAGTGACTTGAATGTAATTTTTTATTGGTCTGACAACCAACCACTTAAAAATCTAAAGCACAGAATATATCGCTCCCCAGGGATGTTTGGGGTTAAAAGGCACTTCACTAGCAACTTCCCTTATAGCAGGGGTGGAGAACCTTTTTTTATTTGGGGGCCACTGACCCATAATAAAAACAGTTGGGGGCCACACACAAGTGAGAAGCAAATCTATCTATCTATCCATCTAACTATCTCACTGACGTGGTGCTTGACTGAGAAAAAGAAAGACACTCCTCACATTCCCCTGCCACACCAGAGCCTACTGGGTCCCAGCCTAGTAGATTCTGTGTGCTCCAGCCCTATGGTGGGGCTGAAGTACCAGCATATGCTACCCAATGCTGGGGAGGGGGCCCTTAGCCTCAGGACTAGATCCAGACAAGGTGGAGGGCCGAAGTTGGCCCCTGGGCCTGAGGTTCTCCGCCCATGCCTTATAAGCATGAATATGTACATGCTGTGAATCAGTGCTCTGTAATCACCAGTCATTGGCTGCACAAGCACTTCCTTCATGTCCTCTGTAGGCCTGCCTCTGCACAAGTTGCAACTGGCACATGTAGAAGCATTCCCTCCAATGTCCATACCCTTAACAATTGAATACCCACAGAGGTACTAGCCCTACTGCCCCCAAAAGAACAGCACTCCCCAGCTTGCAAGGTACAACTGAGGATCATCAATCCACTTACCACCACAGCACTTCAGATATACGCATAGTGAAAACAAGGATAAGTTATCATCAAAGAATAGAGTTTCAAGTTATTGTGAGTAAGAATGTTAGAAATAAATCTAGAAAGAATCATAGTGCTTTTTCTAGAGACTTGACTCAACTGACAGGTTAACCTGTCTAAAAAAGTTTCTCTCATCCCAAATTTTCTTCAACATTTTCAATCCAGTCAGTTTGAGAGCACTTTTTCATGAAACAAACTAGCTGTCCTTTTATTTCCTCAGTAAAGGGTGGCTGATTGTCTTTGTCTCCTAATTATAGTAGAGCAAACCTTTCACATATACCTCCTCTGTTTTTCTCTTCCTGTTAGTTTCAGTCTTTGATGTTTTCAATATCCTTCATTAGCATTCAGTTCAGAAGGGTAAAAGGAAGTCCACTGTGAACTACACCACTGGTTTACAGCCTCCTTTCATCTGTGGACCTCTAAAACATTTCAAATGGAGGTGCAAAACCCTTCAGAATCTTAGACACAGTCTACAGACCTCCAGCGATCTGTGGACCACAGGTTGAAAACCCCTGTTTTATGGCAATGACAATCTTTTTTGGATTTCTTGGACAGTCTGTAGACCCCAAGGGGTCTGTGGACCACATGTTGAAAACCACTTCACGACACATACTTAATTTACATGGAAACAGACAGATAAACATTTGCTGTCTGACAGGAGACCTGCTTTTCACCTTTGCTGGTGACAAGTCCCTAGACAGACATAATATTTTTTTTCAGTGTACATGATTAACTCCTTACATAACATCCATAGACGTGTTTGGTAATGAAAGTGATGACAAGTGTGAGGATTACTTTTATTGGCAACTTCATATGATACTCTCTGGTGAACCAGAATGCACACACCAGACTCAGGTGGTTCCTGTAATTCTTATGCCACCAATTTAAGCTCCTTACCAGTTGTCCCTAAGAGGTCCTAGGTCACACAAAGTAAGGCCAACATGCTTAATCAGGCATTTCTTTTCTGGGGTAAGACAAGGAATCTATAATTTTGTGACTCTCTGCTTTGCTTGGATGAATCTATTCTTTATATAGTGAACTTTTTGAAATTAATTGTTATCTTGTTTTGACATTGGGACGTACACATTCAGATAAACTAATGAAGGATGCCCATTTTGAAAATGGTAAAATAAAATTTATTCAAAGCAAAGAATTATTACAGTATCATTAAAATTGTGGTTGAAGTGAAATGCAGCATTTTCATTAAAAAATAACATATTTGTAAAAGACAGAAAGTGTTGACATTAAATTATTAAGACAGATATACCTAAAATTTAAACTCAGATTCACATAAAAATATTTAAAAAGCATCTTTTATGGATTTTTACTTTCACTTCTTAAGCTACTAAGATATCCAGTTGCACAGAACCTAGTTCATAAATATATGATTATTGTCATTTCATAGCTTCCTTAAAAAAGATGACACATTTTTTTTTGATAAAGCAGCACATCAAACCAAGGATAAAGAAATCTCCACTTTAGTTTCATAGATTAAGCAGGATTGCTCATGGCATCATTTATGGACAGTAGGTGTCAGAAAGCAGAATAAATGTGGGAATGAAAATTCAACTGTTCAGCACTTCAGGAGTGAATTTCAGAAGGATAGGAAGACATAGATGAGCTTAAAATTCTAGATATCATCTTATAATTGTCTCACAATTAAAATACATTTCCTCAGAATTGTCTACATTGAGCGCCAGGCACTAGATGATTTCACAGACTTAGCATTAATACAAAAAATAAATGCATAATACATCCCTTGGCTGGGAAGCCAATAGAGACAAGGCTTTTAGTACTACACTGGAAATGCTCTGCATGAGTCTAGCCATAGCCAACAGGTTATACTGAATGTGTAATGAATTAATTTGGCATGATTTCACTGAGAGATGAAATGCTACAAAAAAAAAGGAGAATTACAGGGCTGCAGCAAAAGGACAACAGGGAAAAGTACTCAGACATAAGCAAAAACCATTGGAATTGTTTTTCTTTAGTTTTATTGCTTGGACATTTTCAAATCAGGTTGGATTGAAACCAGAGGATATTTATTTACAGTGTGTGTGTGTCATATCTCTCTCATTTGGATAGGCCAATATCTTGAGTTACTTTGAACATGTCTCTCCTCTTTATTTCTGTGCTCATATCTGCAACAACTGAATGCCTCCAACTGCTTACCAACCAGAAAATTTTCCTGAGACATATATTGTGCATATCTTATTCTTTCTAGAATATTTCAACTTTCCAATTGACTTTAATGTAATTTCTGCTGAGTAAAGTTTAGAAATCAGAAGGACCAATGTTATTCTGGGGTCTATGAGAGAGAGAGAGTGTGTGTGTGTGCGCGCACACAGACTGTCTTATAATGAGATTCTGGTTTTATTCATTATTTTATTCATTAGCCAGCATAGCTGTTCCACTTCTCTTATCATTTATTCTGAATTACAAATATAAAGAAGTAGCATTGCCCTAAAATGATCCGTAAGGCTTAAAATACTTTAGCTGTGGTTGAATGAAAATAAGAGACATATGGGATATAATAGATGTATCTACCATTTCATGAAGCTGAAATCTGTAGAGTGTCCTGCCAATGACAAACACGTTAAGGAAAAGTTAATTTAGACATGTGTTCTAGTTTACTTATTTATTTTTGTCTGTGGAGGAAAGCAGATGAGGATAAATGTGGTCATTTTTAAAGCAGTTGCTTAATGTGCCTGAAGGACATCAGAAAAATCTGAAGCATTAATAAACCAAAATAATATGCATAGTATGCCCTACTTCATTCATTTCGCTTATGTGTTTATGCATGCATTTGTATATTTATTTACTTTGTCCTCAAGTATGATTAAGTAAAAGAAGTATAAAATCTTCCCATATGAGAAGGCTGATTTTGTAGCAGTGCAGCAATGGGTAATTAATTATTTGAATAATTTGGTCTGTCTTTTTTCTAGCAGGCATGTGGGTAATAGATTAGTATTAGTATTAGTATTATTTTCTGGAAAATGTAGTACAGGGGAGTAAACAGCTTTTCTAGTTTGTTCCTGAAGAAAAAGTATCCTTGAAGTGGGATGCTTTAATGTATTTCTCTACAAATATACAGGTGCACGTGCACACCCCTTCTCCCCCCTTCCCCCGTAATTACTGTCTTTGGTTGAAATAATTTTTTTGTTTAATAATTAACAAATGTTGCTGACCTACTAATTTCTTTTTGTTTAACTGATTGCATGCCCATTTATCTACCTATACACACTCGCACACTGACAGCAGGTCCATTGTTTTATATTGCTTTTAAGAAAATGGAGCCTAAAATTTTCAAGTTGGCGATAAACCATTTAATTTTCATTAATTTTATGACATATCTAGTTTTAGCATTTGTAGCAGCTATAAAACATATGTTAAATTCCTAATAAAACCTAAGTAATGCTTTATCTGTCTGTTGTGTGGGATTTTTTTGTTTTTTGTTTTTTTTCAGTGGGAAGCAGTGCACAAAGTTATTACCTAGGGAACAGTTGTTGCTGTCTCCTGTACAGATCCATATCATTCTCAAATTTGCATTCTGATGGGGAAGCAACAAATGTTACTTAAATCCCATGAAGTGTGTTAATTATACTGAGCTCCATGAAATCATGGATGAGAGAGCCAAAAAGAATTCTACAATTGCATTTTGGGTCTCTTGAGCATATCTTGTCAGATTAACGTCTTTGTCACTCACATGATAACCTTAAAATTGCTTTTCTCCCTAAGTGATATTCCCCAAACCTCAATGATACGGAAGATCTCACATGAAGCTAAATAGCAGGTGCAGGTTGTATTGTTTACATAAACAATGTCGGTATGTTACTGCAACTATATCAAAATTGAATTCATTAACAAGCACAGCTTGTTACTTTCCTGTAATTTTGGTACAGTCTCTCTTCTGTGATTTTGGATACAGACCATAGGGCCACGTTTCTAAGAGATGATATTTTTTGCTGGTATGTGTCTGAAACAAAGAATAAAACCAAATAGCTGCTTAGGATGTTATGTTTAAACTTTTTTTTTCTTTTTCCAAGCCCTAAAGAATTATACCTGCCTCATGACTTGACTGTAGAAGTAACTGTACTGTGAAGCACTAATTGAAATTATCCTAGTGATTTGATCAGAAGGGACAGCTCCCTCGAGGGCTGTCTCATGTGGGAGCACAACAGAAGGCCCCCTAATAACACAGAGGAAAGAATTTACATACAGGGGAATGAGATGCATGCTTCAGTCCCCCAGCAGGGGACATACTCCACCCTCAGACAGCTGTATTCTTCTCAAAAAGTCACAACTATGACTGGCTAAACTCAACCCATTGGAAATCTATATTAGATGTCAGACGGGTCTAAGAGACAAATCTAATCCTTTTGGCTGAAAAACATCTCATAGCACTCTGCTGCTCCTAGTTTACTGATATTTGGAAGAATGGTTTGGTTTGGCAATCAATGTCCTAGAGCCACCATAGACCTTGATACTATCTTTTTTTTCTGTAAGCCCATAAAAAGGATTACTGAAAAAAGAAGAAATGCCGCAATGTTGTAAGAGCACTACCAGTTTTACTTAACTTCAGGTTTACAGCACCATAAATAAGCGGGCATGCTATTGGAGGCTTGTTAGTAGTATTTTAATAATTTGTAATTCATTGTCAAGAACTTCAAAGCTTTAGTTGCTATATGAGAAACACCATATAGCTGGACACATTGTATGCACTAACAAGTACATTTGGAAAGTACATCATGTTATTTGTGCCTCTTCAGTACCTCAGAAGGATTATGGGATAGGCTCCAGATATAAGAAGCTGATGATAGAGGGCATTAAAGTTAATGGAGTCATGCCAGCTTACAGCATCGGATGAGCTGGTGCAAAGGCTGGAAAATATTTAGGGATGATTCTCCCCTCCTTTGCACAGGACAAACTGAATGCAAAATGGGTGTAAAATCAAGTCATTTTGCCTTGATAGGTTTTACTCCCACTTTGCATAGACATAGAGGATAATATAAAATGCATGCAGAGGAGAATATGGCCTTGTGGCTGAGATCTGAATTTACTGTCATATATATCAGCTAAGGCAATCTCCCTATACCTTTATTCTGCTTGTCCCTCTTGTCATAAAGTTATAAAACTTAGCTTGAAACTAGAGTGTGTGTGTGTGTGGTGGGGGGGGGGGATTACTTATAAAAAGACGTCCAAAATACTCTTGAAGTTCCATGAATAAAGAGTATAGGGACTCTCAAGATAGGGGTACCAACTTTGGTACCCTAAAGAAATCATAGTAATGTGCTAGAAATTCTTTTCAGCAGTCAGTTGCAGATGTCAGGGCCTCTGTTTCAAGAAGCCATTGAAACATTTGGCAGATGTTTCCTTGATGATTTTTTAATTCTCTGTGTAAATAAAGTTTCAAATTCACAATTAAAATTTCTGGAGCACTCTGCAGGTCATTCATTTTTAAATCTGGTCTGTTTATCCAAATAAGGATCTGCTTTGTCTAAAGTGTCCAGAAAAGGCTGTCCGAAAAAAAAATAGGAATTGCTTTATATTTTAAAAAATAAAGACAGCTGAACAAAGGAATGCCATGAAGAACCTATGTTGAACTCTGGGTCTGAAGTAGATTGAAAAAAATTTTCCTCTAATTCCTGATCTCTTTTGTGGAGTGAAGATGGTAAATACAAAAAGCCTGGATTAGAGCAGAGTGGGATGTTTCACCAGGCATCTTAGCAAGACACAAAGCATGTATCTTCTCTTCAGGATTCTCTGTAAACCATTACCTCCACTGCTTGGAGGTAACCCAATCTAACATTTACTGTGAAAATTCAAATCATGTGTTAAGAAAGTGACTTGATATATCTCCTAATGAAAAGTGCCTCTGGATGGGTTATATCAGCAAGCTAACAGGAAATGAGCAAAAGAGCAATACTTGAAAGCAATAGTTTGTAATCTCTTTGATACATACTTTTATTCTACGGATGATGAACCAGGAGATATGGTACAATAATGCTGAGAGCTAGACAAAGAGAAGAACCCCAGGACAGTGAAAAGGCTTCAGTGTAAAGACATAATTAGTCGCCTGGAATTGCAAGAACACAGATTCCCCTCTGCCCCATGAACTCAGTGTCCTTAGGTGGTTATGTCATTGTGACAGTAAATTTGAGCAATGGAATGCGCCTCAATTAAGGCTTTTTGGGGGGGGGCAGGTTGATCACACAGATAGCTTGTTTTATGGGGGATGGGATTAGAATCTGGAAATAGGAAAGAGAATGTTAATGGGTGGAGGATGGGTTTAAAGGAAAGACTGAATACACTAGGGGAAAGCATCTGGATATTTTGAAGCTTTATCTAAACTGAATATTTGGAGATTTACTTAGGACTAATTAGAAAATGTAAGAGAAAGGGCATGATATGAATTGGAAAGGGAAGTATATTTCTCAATAATGATTTATAGCCTGTGGCATAAGTGACAAAAAGTTATTTATGCATTCTTGTATCCTCATCATGTGGCCTCTTAAGGGATATATATGATGATGAATAATTAGAATGTAGTGGGCCACAGTAATTATTTATATAGGAAAGCCCTGTTTAGGGAGTTAGCCATTCTCCTCACACAGATTTTCCTTTTAATTTCTCTTTCTGTGAGTATGGATAGAGATTTGCTCCCAAACTCTGAAAAGGGTACAGGCTTGTCCCTACGATTGGTAATTCTCCAATAGCCAACATTATCCAAACTATGTAGATCAGGGTGGGGAATCTAAGGGCCAGATCCTGCTCCCAGTTCGCCTGGATCAGTTTGCCCCCAAAGCTCAGGACTCCCCTCCCAGCATTAGAGAACCTGTCCTGGCACTCCAGCCCCACATCCCCAGCCTCCCCGCAGATCCTCCTGCAGGGCTGAAGCACCAGCACCAGCTCCCCACTGTGGGAGGAGAAGTCCTGAGACTTGTGGGCTGGAGTCAGGCAAGACAGAGCAGGATCTGATCCATGGGCTCTGCCTGATACGGGGAGAAACAGCTTCACATGCTGCCGCTCCTTGTCCCCATAGCTGGCAAGTAAAGCACCGCTCTGAGGCTTTTACCCCACAAAAGCTGCTTGCCCAGGCTCTTTCTGGTTCTCAATTGGGGGCCATGTCAGAGGTGGCTTTGGGGTTTTTATGCTTCTCACTTTTGTGCGGCCCCTGGCTGATTTGTTCTGTGGGTCAGCGGCCCCCAACCCAAAAAAGGGTCCCCACCCCTGGCATAAATCTTCAACCTTACTGGGGGACTTCCATGAAGCCCACAGGAGGGAAGGAGTGATACTACAGAGGCAATACCTTTTTTATCCTTCTTCAGTCAAAAATCTCTAGCAGATTTGCTTCATAGATTAACAGATGCAGAAGGAAAAAAATTGGCCCTGTCCTTATTTAGTGACATCAAATCTGGTTGTCCTAAGATCTCTTTTAGTCTAGCTTTGATCAGAAGCAAAATATAATAAAATCCCATGCAACATCCTGCCTGTGACAGGGTGTTCTGCGTATTTATTGACTGCATAGATTTAGGTAGCAAGCACCTGGTCTGACCCTTACCAAAGGCAGCTGGTTTTTACAATGTGTTGATGTGTTCCACCAAATTACCTTCTGTAACTGCATGTTCGTCACACTACATGACCAATACAACTCGAACTGACACATCTCCCAAGAATGAACTTTGGGAGTGAGGAAAAAGAAAATTTAAGAATCACAGTGAAAGAAAGATACAATTCTTTATAAAATTTCTGTGCTGTCCCTTTGTTCCCTTAAAAAATGCCATCACATGCAATCAATAATATGCAAAGCAATATTAAAATATATAAGCAAACAGATTATCTGTATATAAATGGATAGACTGGTTTTGAGACATACACAGATGAATGTTTTCCTTTTCAATACCACACAGTTTCATCAGATCATAAAGACTGTTAGGTAAAGCAAAAATGGTATTTAAAAAGCACCAAAGATCAACCCCTCAATCTTCATGAAAAAGCTACTTTTTAAAAATAAGCCCTTGCATTGTACCTGGGGGGGTGGGGGAGAGGGAGAGATTTGTGAGGTGTTTACAGACTAGATGCTGAGATCCAAATTAGAGACCTTCTGTTCTAAAATGAGCTCTTCCAAATGAGCTCATGAAGTACTGTACTGTAACTTCACTAGCTCAGCCTGACAACCATTACTCCCAGCTCTGCAAACACTGCTTTAAATCTCTGTGTATCCTTGGTGACTGTTATTAGTAGGCTTGGATGTATTTCACTAGACATTTGCAATTCAGCTAAGGAAATTCTCAATCGGAACCAAGCTATAATGGAGCTAAAGATGTTACAATCTCTCTCTTTCTCAGACGGGAATGGGGGGTGGGGGGGTGGGGGGGAGAAAGAAGAGTTGAGGGGGTGAGGGCAATGCCTCGGCCTGCCTGGAAATGTTTGATTTTGATAATTGCTGAAAGGGCAGCATTTTCTCTTCTTACTCTAAAAGTGTGCACTTTTGCTGTATCCACTGACAGTGTGTGAATCTAATTTATGTAAATTTGTTAAATAATGTCCAAGCCCCTTAACGTCTCTCATACAGCTGTAAAACTACAGAAGTGTTATCTTTCATCTCAGCTACTCAGAGAAGAGTGCACTGATCTTGAAATAATGATTTGTTTTCCACGTATTTATCTTTGTAAGTTATTGACACCATTTACTTTAACTAGTCACTAATCTGGGGTCATGCAGCACTCACAAGCTTATTATATTTATTGATATCTGTAGGCTGGTTCACAGCATTAGTCAAATTGCATACATGGGAACAAGCTCTCTATCACAGTGTATCTGATTCCTGTTGAGCTACCGGTGGATTCTGAGGGCAAAGCCTGCTTCTCCAGCCCCAGGAACATCCCAGGGAAAGCACGATCTTCTGTGTTGTACATCATGGCAACCCCCTTCCTTGCTGGTGATATGTGGGGTATGAATGGAGGAAAGGGAGGGTGAGCAAAAGCACCCTACTGTACCTTGGTCCCTGCCTGCTGTCTCAGCCCCTTGTAGCTGTTGGAGCAGCCTCTAAATTGATCTCATTTATTCCTGAGGACCAGGCCTGCTCACAGTTGTTCCAGGCATTGTGGATAAGTGGTTGGATTCCATTTGTCATCTTTTCCACTTCCATTTTTTTTTGTCTTTATTTTAAATGTTACCTCACAAAAATAATTTGTTTTTGATTCACAGAAATTAAGAAATCCCCAAAGAGGAGATGTGCAGGCTGAATTTAGGAGCTTTCCTTTCCATGCTATGAAATGTAAAATATTGCCTTTCTATCCACACTTGTTCCAATTATCTGGCTGGATGGGAGCGGGAGGAAGGGGGGGAAGAGATGGTAGGGTTTTTTCTTTGCTGTTACTGATGGGTAGAATTAGATGGCTAGCATTCTGCAACTGGCACCGCTTTAGATGAAAGTCTCTGGAGAAAATCAAAGGCAGATGTGAAGAAATGTTACATTTGACTCTGGCCAGAATTCTGTGTAAGGAGCTGTGGTTGATCAATACTGGCCCTATTAATTCTGATCCTGGATGGATGATCATTGCTTCTGTTCCCTCCCCAGAGTTAAATTACTTTGAAACAGCACAAAAACTGTTTGCAGGAGTTAGTCAGAAAGCATACAAAAATATTTTCTCCCACTCTGCCAAATATAACTCATCGTTTCACATACTGAATAGAGGAGATTTGGTGTTATATTGCACCCTTCCTGTGCACCAAGTTCCCACACCCCACCCCAAAGCAGTATATAATGCTTGAATTACCGGAGGTATTGGTAATGCAATGAGTGTGTAGGCACTAAATCAGCAATGGTTCATACAGAGCTGTGCATATTCAGAACTATGTTACTGAGATAGGGAATGGTAGAGTACCCTTCTTGTGGGATCTTTCATTTCCACCTGCATTACTGACTAGTAATGGGCTGCAGGTGGCTCAGTTTAACATTTAATCTAAGCATGCAGTACATCCTTAACACTATACAGCAGTGCCCACTCTGATGAGTATGAAAAAGGGGCCATATGTATGTAACCCCATATGTAAAGCTAAGGGATTAGCACTTTAGCTGGTGTAAATTGACATTCCTCCATCAAAGTCAATGCAAGGATGCCCATTTGCACAAGCTGATGACATAGCCATCAACATTTTGATCAGACGCTAAGCCTTTTCTACATTTCTTTTCAAGTTGTCAGGCTTATACTTAAATAAACAATCCTACCAAGTGAATTCAACTAGCTAATTTATCAGTTCTTCAGGAGCTGAGATCAGAAAAAGAACAAACAAATTCAGGCACCATTTACGTTTTAGATCATTTGCCAAGCAGCAAAAAGAAGGCAGGAGAAACCCATATGCTTACAGACATTTATCTACCTTTGTATTTTCTGAACCGGAAATCCAAATAAGTTAAGGGGGGGGAAGACAAAAGAAGGCATCATTCCAAAACAAGGAGACACATAATAGAAAATCCTAGTGTTTGTATTAATATTTTACCCATTCCTTCCTGAAGAATGCTTCAACTGACTTTCTGAGCAAGGCAGGACTGAGCAAAATCAGAGGATTCAGTTGTGTCTATAATGCACAATGCTGCATTTAGCTTGGGAGAGGAAGGATGGCCCCATGGGTTGCTCCTGCGTGCTGGAGCTCTGAATCACCTTCCCTCACAACTGGCGGAGTCCTGTGGGTCCCCTGCTCCCCCACCAAAGCACCTGGCTGGCCCCTGTTTCTCTCTGAGCCACTGGACCCCCGAGTACTAGGACAGCCCCAGGGCCTGGCCAAGCTACCTCAGTCCTCTACCTGCCCACCATAAGACCCCCAGCCAATGTTGGCTAACCTCCCCCTAACAGATCCCCTGCCTGATGCTGGCTCCCCACATGCCTTTGTGACAAGTTCCCCCTGAGGTGCCAGTTGGAACTGGGGTACCACCAAGCCCCCAACTCACCAGCCTTTGCATAGTATTGTTGTCACCAACCTGCACTTTCACTAGCATACATATCCAGCTGCAGTTATAGTTGGGTGCTGTGATCAGCCCTGAATTAGAAGGCTCCAGCTAGAAAAACGCCCCACCCCTCTGGGAATATAAATCCAAAATTGTACCATCTTGTGCTGGACAAGGAACTGTCCTGTATAAGCTCATGAAATGCATCTGCTTCCTCAGTGTGGAGAGGAATATACAATAGCTTTCCATCCTCAGTTATGACTCCAACACACTGGTTTTAGACAAAGCAAAACCAAGTATAATATCAGCAAAGGTTAGATTATACAGGATAGCTCAAACAGATCAAAGCAGATTACCTAGTAAATAAACAAACATGCTAAATTTAATATACTATACAGATTGGATGTAAAAAGCAAATTTGCACTCTGAATGATACAAGCAGGCTGCAGATTCCTAAGGGGCAAACTGCACTTGCTTACAGCTTGTAATCCCCAAGAATTCCATTCACAAGCTAAAAATCCCTTTAGCCTGGGTCCAGCACTTTTCCTGGTTTAATCTTTGTTTCCCTTCCCTACGCAGCTTTTCAGAAAGAAAGCATCTTGTCTACACATTTGTGATATTGATACATAGTCAGTATTTCCAGCTTCAGAAACAAACAAAAAATACATGCATACAAATAGGATAATCATATTCAGCAAATCATAACCTTTCCAATGATATCTTGCATGACCTATCTTGCATAAAATATATAACTATGTCATAGTCATATCATAATATCACTATGAAAAATATGGGATGCAGTTGTCACACTCTCCTCATTCCCCTGCCACTAAGAGGGAGGGACTTCACAAGAAGCAGGAATCTCTGGAATGTGGGGTGGAGTGGAGGAAGACTTACCAGGTATAGCAAGCAGCAGAAGCTTTGAAGAAGCCACTATGGCCCAGATATCCAGTGGCGGGATGGCCACTGCACTAGTAAAGGCTTGTCTTTCCCTGTCCTATTATACCCACTGCCCATGGATGGTCCCATATTTAGAGTGTTTGCCTGGGACTTGTGCAATCCAGATTCACTTCTCTGCTCTGCCAGAGACTTCCTGTATAATTTTGGGTACGTCATTTAAACTTTCTGCACCTCAGAAAGCCATGACTCTGCCTCCTCTTTGTTTTCTTTGGAGTAATGTGCACTCCAGGGACTAGTCCCTGTACTATACTGAGTAAAGATACTAGAGCTGACCTTGTGTAGGGCACATAAGTGATGAAGCATCTTGTGCCCTCCATGGAGAGTCTGCCCAAATGTATGGGCTTGTTTACACAGAACAGCAAAGCACACGGGGGGGGGGCGAGGGGGGCTTTCTAAAGTGCACCAGGGTGTTGTATCCATGTAGATCCTGCTGGTGTGAACTAAAAGTTCCCTAGTGCACATCAGATTAAGCCCAATGGGCTAGAGCCAAAAAGAAAAAGAGGTGGCTAAAATATCACTGGGATTCACAGAGCCTAAGTTCAGTGTTAGACTGAACCATGATCAGAGACAGGTGTCTCAGCAACCTAGGTGGTGCCCTGCTTAAGGTAGCCCATGAGACAACAGTATGTGTTAAGCCCTGCTCCTCTGTCATTGATAGATGCTTAAATAGATGCTGCAGGGAGACACAGCCCTCAGCATCAAGGGGGTGGAGTCCCTTTTTCACACCTTTTAGTTTGTCAATAGGGGACTCACCAGGCATGTGGGAGACTCAAGTTCCCTCTTACATTCTTGGAAGGAGAAGAATGAATTTGGTCTGTGATGTGCTACCATTGAAGTGAGTGCTCTAAACACTGAATTTTGTGACATGGGGTGCTCTCGTTCCTTATTGTTGAATCTGTTCCACTGTGAGTAAAAATAAAATATTTTTAGAAGCATCTGGAGGTTGGTAGACTGGATCAAGGATCTTCCACCTCCTAGGTAAATGCATTAACCACCAGGTGACAGACTCATTCTCACACTTCTTCCATGATCTCTCTCTTTGGCGTGATGATTCTTTCAGTATTTAGCCACAGTGGAATGACTATAACCCGGGGCCAAGAGAAAGCAAGCAAGCCTGTGTGAGAATGATTCTGTAGTGACTAGACCATTCACGTGGAAGGCACAGGAGCCAGTCCTGTTGCACCATTGCCTTTTTAAAATTATATATCCACAGTGCAAGCGCTTCAATAGGACAGACTGAAGAAGCTCCACTCAATATCTAACTGAAGTAGCAGAGGAGGTGTAACATTACAGGAGGTCTGGGGCACCACTAAGAGGGTCAAATCAGGGTGAAATGCTTAGAACCAGGGCTCCTTACAGCACGAGACTGGGGTCCTTCTCTTTAAGGCCCCAAACACACACACCACTCCACACACAACACTCCAGCTACCAATCTGGCCAGCAAGTAGTTGCACAAGCAAATCCCCTTAGACACTCCAGCTTTACCTGTGCCAAAACTAGCACTGCATCTTACACAGATGAAAGGCTATAAAAACCAATCTCACCAATTCCAAACAAGTTCTCTCAGTCCTGAAGGACCAGCCAGAGTTCCAGGTCAATATATACCTCAGATCTTACCCAAAGAGCATGCTGTGCCAATCCTTTAGAATCTAAAATCTAAAGGCTTATTAAGAAAAAGAAAGAAAAGGTTGAAAGTAGGATTGTTGGAGAAAACACATTACATACATCAATCACCAAGTTCGTGATGCAGGCTCTTAGCAGAGATGTATCAAACTGCCAGCTTAAAAGTCCCTCTAGAGTACATCCTATGTTAGAATAGGTCAACAAATCCTTCCTGGCCCTCTGTCCTTAGCAAAGGTGCTTTTGGAGTCAAGAGCAGGACTGAAGACAGAGATGGAGGCATTCCCAAGATCCTTTTATAATATTGCCCATGCAGAGGTAATGGCGGGAAATCCATTGTTCCCCTGTGTGATGGAACCTCCCAAACTGGAGCTGATTACATGATCAAGCGACCTGCCCATGTCCCTTTAGGCAAGCTGCCATGGTGTGCCTGCTGGTCTGCAGGGGTGCGTCTAGATTACATTCCTCTTTCGAAAGAGGAATGTAAATGAAGGAAATTGAAAATGCAAATGAAGTGCAGATTTACAAATCTCACGCTTCATTTGCATAATCACATCCAATCGCTTTTTCAAAAAAGGTTTTTTCGAAAAAAAAAAAAAAAAAAGCAGTCTAGACTTTTTTGAAAAAACCCTTATTCCTGAAAAAATGAGGTTTACAGGGTTCTTTCGAAAAAGGGTTTTTTTTTAAAAGAACATCTAGACTGCTTTTTTTCGAAAAAACCTTTTTCAAAAAAGCGATCAGACATGATTATGCAAATGAAGCGCAAGATTTGTAAATCTGCGCTTCATTTGCATTTTTGATTTCCTTCATTTACATTCCTCTTTCGAAAGAGGAATGTAGTCTAGATGCGCCCCAGGTTCCCACCCACATTCCTCAGGTGTTTAGTGGCAACCTTGAGAGCCTTTGTCCACACAGCATCGCTATTTAGCATTGCTATTCACTGAATAACCCCTCTTTACAATAGTCAACACCTACTGCTGTCTCCCAGCCAGAAAACATTTAAAATACAAGTAAAGAGTACATAGTCATAACTTTATATACAAAATCATACAAGTACATTAGTAGCATACATAGAATCAGCAGAGCATAAGCTTTCATTAGACACCTCACTTGGCCTACTTTGCACAGAATTTGTAGCAAACACACAACAGTGGGTACAACAATGATCTTCCTTTTCCTATTAAAATCCAATAATGTGACAGGAGGGACTTGGATCTGGGGGGCTCTCAAATCTCCCATTAATACCCTAGTCACTGTGCTGAAAGTTAAGAGGGAGGTGATCTGCCTCCTTTCCCCCTACAGCTCAGTCTTGTGTAAGCTTCTGTAGGGCAGGAGTGGGGAACCTCTGACCTGGTGGCCAGATGTGGCTTGCTTGGATCCAGCCCCTGAGACTTGGGACTCCCCTTTCAGCATTGAGGAGCCCGCATGGTCCTCCAACCTCCCCATTGTTCCCCCTGTGGGTCTAGAGCACACAAAATCTACTAGCCTGAGCCCCCTAGGCTCTAGTGTGTGAGGAGCATGTGGGAAGTATCTTTCTCCTTTTCACTTAGGGCCATGTCATGAGGGCTTTTTTTCTTTGGTTGGTTGGTTTTTGTTTTGTTTTGTTTTGTTTGTTTGGGTTTTTTTGTTTTGCTTCTCACTTGTGTACAGCTCCTGACTGATTTTACTGTGAGTCAGCAGCCCCCACCCAAAAGAGGTTCCCCGCTAGCAAAGGTCTGAGCACACATCCCAGATCTCAGGTAAGTTAGATGAAGGAAAGCCTGACTCTCCCTGCTTTGCGCATCATTCTGGGGCTAAGGCATTCAGATGTGGGGCCTCGGGAGGGTGGGGGTATGGGACTGCACCTTGCACCCTCAGAGGCAGAAACATTGGTATCTAGGACATTTAATACAAAAATTTAGGCACTGAGTGCATTAGATCCCTACAGCATTCAGAGGAAGATGAGCAGGGGCTGTGTGAATCCTGGGGAGGGGGTGTTCTGGGATTTAGGCTTCACAAGTGGCACTTAAGTGCTTAGGTTTCCTTTACTGAGTGGTATTGTATTTCAAAACTCTTAAGAGCTTGCTTCCCGACTCACAGTAGTTAATGGGAACTATGGCAGAGAATGGGTGTGTCTGACACATCATGAATACATGCTCTCCATAGACTACATGAATACATAGACATAGACTATGCTATGCTATTGTATAAGTATTCCCCTCAGCTGTATCATTCCAGTGGCTGTTCATATGTATAATTCTGGCAGTGCCCAGAAGAGTGCAGTTAGGCAGGAATAACTCAGCCACCCACCTGTCTCATTAGTGCAGAGTCAGGCTCCCTTGCTCATGGCATTTTACTTTACACTTATACCCACAACTCTCTGCCGTGGCTCTGTGCAGGATCAAGTCCTGTATGCACAAAAGGAAATGTGTTCCCCTTTTTAAACATTCTCTCCCCCTTATTTCAGTAATCCCTCACCAGGGACTAGACTTAGCTCTTATTAAAAGCTAACAAGTTTATAAGCTCTGAGCCAAGACTACTTTAACCCCCAATATCAATAGAATGTATGAGCTGTTTGCCAAGTTGTTACTACCCACTCAAGGATTGGGAATATCTTCTTATAGCCTCGCTATGAGCACTATACTTTTCTACACCTGAATCTTGGGGTTTGCAATCTCACTTACTTTTGTGGGCTGTGCTAGATTATTACTACTAGGGTTGAACTTTCAATGCTGGACTTGTAGTTTTATTCCCTTGTTTGTGTCTTTTTCATATTTTCTCCAGAAAGACCACAGAACGACTCTTTACACAACTTCTGTTATTAGCATCCTGGCTATGCTCTTCCAATCAGCCCTTTCCAGTGTTCTAAATATACACGCAGAAACAAAGAAATGCATATTAAAAGTAAAGAAGCACAGGTGTGCCTTGCAGACAGCAGGGGTTTTAAAGTCTTTCAAGAGTCCTTGAATCATTATCCCTACATAATTGATATTGCAGCATTATATGCAAATTCTGGACCACCTCTCAAAGAGCTGAAATGAGACATTTTGAAAGGTGATCACTGGATTTCCACACTGCAGGGACACAACATTATTTATCATCCTCCACAATTGTGATAATTCTTGACCAAGTGTAGGGTCATGCAGCTGAAGAGAGCAGGAGAGGAGAGTATAGATGGTTCTCTGCCACCTTCCCTTGCTCTGGGCCAGCCAGAGGCTGTTTGAAACTTTGCCAGCTGCAGAGGTCACACATGAACTGCTGTGATGGCCCACAATCAACATACACTGCACCTTGTCCCATCTCCTCCTGCCCCAACAGAGAAGGGTGGACAATTCAAATCATATTAATGGAAGGATACCCTCCCGAGGGGAGGAACACTCTGCTATGTTGCCCAGCAACCTTAATCATCATAGGACCAAGAGACTAATAGGCTATGAGCCAAAGTTGGAGTCTAGATGCTGTGGGCTTTAATAAATTATCTTGCATGGGTGCTTGAGGAATTACCACAGAAAGACTCTCTCTCCATTTGTGTCTACTGCACAAAAGTCAGGCAAATTCATTGCCCTAGCATTCAGCGTCTGGACTGCTTCTTCCCAGCATATGTAGCTGTGGCAATTCCCCACCTCTGCATTGGCTGGACACATACTGGAAGGAAGGTTCCATGCTCCTACACAGTGGTGCAGTGTATGCACTCCCTTTCTACCCCAGGGAGGTCACAGATGTAGCCCACCATCCTAAGCTCTCCATGGCAGGGAGGACCCAACATGGATCTGTTTGTTTTTTTTCACAGTGCAGTTTGGACGTTAGTCCCTAATTTCACAAAATCACTCGCTCATGCTTAACTTTAACATATACTCATGTTATATTGACTAAGAATGGGACTTATGGGCATCCTTAAAGGCTTTGCTACATAGCTAGGAACTAGACCATGTGCTTAAGTGCATCATATACATGTTTTGATGAATAGCAAAGGATTTAAGCATTTGCTTAAAGTTAAGCACTTGATTATGTACTTTTCTATATGAAGGCTAAGGAAGATGCAAGTGTAGATAGATTTTGCCACAAAAAAATCATTCTTCAGAATTTAGTGAACAGATGGGTTTAACATTCTTACTGATGCCTGGATAAGTTTCAAGTTCTTATAGTTGACTTCTGGGGTTTCTATTCTTCTACTTACCCAAATATTTTAGGGAAACTACTTCATAAGAGCTTGTCTTCACTGCAGTGTTAGCTTGATGTGTAAGTTGAGTGTTATCCCAACCCAAATTGTTTCCACACACAAAAGTCTCTCAGTTCAGGTAAATGGTTTCATCTTGAGTTAGCTGGCAGTCGGGAGGCTTATACTGCAATTTGATTGCTGCCAGTGCTGGTGTCAGTAACACACTCTGATCTGCAAATACTAAGGACACATCAGAAAGTCAACTTAAGCTATGCAACTCTAGCTATGTGTATGGTGACCATATTTTCTGGACCAAAATTAGACACGTTAGCCATGCCCCCGATCCCTGTTAGCCACATCCCCAGCCCCCGTTAGCCAGACCCCCTGATCCCTATTAATTACACCCCCTGCCACAAAAAGTCCCATCCATGGAGGTAGTACTCCCGGGGTCAAGATGGACACATGACCAGAAGTAAAGGTTGTTGTGTGACCCCTCTAAGAACTCCTTCCACAGTCCTCCTACCAACAAGGATGGGTTTGGCCTCAGGACCCCTCCATGCAACTATCCTGCAATTGCATTAACCCAATTTGCATTGCATTAACTCAGGGGGAGAGGCTGGGAAAAGTGTTCCCTCAAAGATTTTCCTCCCATGAACAGAGTGAGTTTTGTCTTGTGCACCAGTATTGAGTTAATGTGCCCTTGTTCAGATGTGTGCCACTGTTCAGATGTGTGCCACTGTGATTATAAGTTACTAATAAATATCTTATAAACCTCTCCCTTTTCCCTCCACTGTCATATCTCCCACCCTCCCCTTGCCCCATCTGCTCCCCTGGTGCCTGCTGCTGCCCCCTACCCCTCACCCTCCTCTGCTGTCCTGGCTACTGCCCTTCTCACTCCCCTCAGCCCTTTGGGGACCTACCCCCCTCCCATGACCATCCCTTCTCTTCCTCTTGTGTCCACTCCTCCTGAAGCCCCACTCTGATCATCTGTAGCTACCACACTCCATCCCCTCTCCTAACACCTCCCTCTACCCACCTGCCCTGCCTCTCTCCTCTGTCCTCTGGTACCCATCCCTCCCCTCCACGTGTCTGCCCTTCTGCTTCACCCCCACAATCCCCTGGCACCTGCACCTTCCCTTACCCCTGCACCTTCTTGGTGCCTCCCCCTTCCCTCACTGCCCCTGCCCTCCTTGCCCTCTTTCTCCCTGGTGCCCACCCCCTCATCACCCTCTGCCCCAGTTCTCCTCATGCCCCACTGTGCCCTCACACATAACTTGCTCCATCCCCTGCTTTCCTCATGCCCACCCCTCCTTTCAACCCCTCTTCTCCTGGCACCCTCTCCTCCCCTCCCCTCTTCCTTTCTCTGGTGCCCATTGTCACTCCCCTTTCCTCGCCCAGCATCACCCTCTTCCACCCCCACTGACACCTCCCCTCCCCCATCCTGCCCTTTTCCTCATTGTTTCCTCTTGGCCCCCATGAGATTTGTCTCTTCTCCACCCTGCCCCTTGCTACCTTCCCCTTTCTTTTCCTGCCCTGCCCTCCTTCCCTCAGTACAAGCCCCTCCCTCTGCTCACCCCCACCACCTCCTTAGTTCTTCCCCTGCCCCTTTCCTCATCTTCTGCCTTCGACATGGAAAGCAGCTTGCAGGGTTGGTCTGGAGCAGGGCTGCAATCCTATTTTAATTACAGCAGTCCTGCCCCTGCTGCTCCCAGGATGGGACTGCGTGCCGGTACTGGAGCAGAGGCCACCTGCAGTGCTATTTTTAGTTACACAATTCTGGTCCCCGCATGCTGCCCAGCTTCAGCTAGAGTCAAGTGGCAGCTGCACAATGCCCATTCTGGTGAGACTGCCGCAGCTGGAACGTGCCTGATGCAGCTGCCACTTGACTTCAGCTGGAGCTGGGGCACCCATGGGGACCTGGACCACGGTACTAAAAATAGCACTGTGGGCAGCCTCTGCTTCAGTCCTGACACCTGCCAAGCCCGAACGTGCCACGCCCCACAGTGCCCAAGCTCGGGCTCCAAGGTGGGCTGGAGGAGGAAGAAGTGCTGCTGGACCAGGACCCTGCGTGACATAGGTGATCCTGTGTGGGGAGGCGAGAACAGGGAGCGGGATGGGCTGCCCGCCATCAAAAGCCAGCTCAGCTGCCCTATGTGCCCTGCTGCTCTGTGCAAGGAGCAATGGCACGGTGCCATTTCTTGCTTCTTCCTGCAAGCCGGTGTACCCATCAAGTAGTGAAATGTCTGGCGGGGCTTTCCAGGACATTTCACTACTTGATGGGGCACTGGAACAAAGTATTTAAATTCAGGACTGTCCTCAAAAAATTGGGATGTATGGTCAGCGTAGCTATGTGAATAACGTAGCTGGAGTTGACGTAACTGTCAGCCGGTGGTCAGGGCAGGGAGTGATGTGTGTGAGTTATATACCCGAGACTTCAACTGCTAGGACCGAGGTCCCTTCACAGCAGGCAGCCTGGAGAAGGTTGACGGGCGCCCCAAGAAGTTTTACGTCCGTGTCTTTGACTGCTAGGACCGGGGTCCCTTCGCGGTGGGCAGCCAACAGGCTGACAGATGCCCCAAAGTTTACAGGGAGAGCTTATTACACCTCAGACTTTAACTGCTAGGACACAAGGTCCCGTCGCAGCGGGCAGCCTAGGGAAGGCTGAGAGGTGCCCCACGGATTTGTCCACTGGAGGCAATACAATCCAAATGCCCAGCTCTCCCTATATCTGTCCCTTATAACCGGCTGGAGTTCTTTTTAATTGTGTCTGGTTCTGTTACATCAACAGGAGGAGTCAGGCTAAAGCTTAAACAGTTACTATTTTATTGTTACAAGGCAAACTTAGTTGTTAAATGCTACTGCTGTGTTACAGATAACACAGCCACTACAACAGGACAAGACAGAAATTACACTAAAAAGTCACTTACAGGTTCCATGAAACCCTTTTGGTTCTCTGAGCTCTTATTAAATGCATGCAAAATAGACACCTAGCAGGTATATTCTCACCCCTGCGATCCTTATTCCAGCGAAGCCAGGTTCCTCTCAATCCCAAATTTGAGAGATTCCCTAAAGTCTTGGGGAGTCCAAGACCGCCTGACCAGCAGGTATGTGGGTAGATCTCCAATTAGAGTGGGGCACAGGGCCCTGCTTTATACCCCTGTGGTCACGTAGATGCTTCTCTTGTCATTAAAATGCCAATTAAGTTGGAACGTCTTTGTGACGCCCATTTCCACAGGGGGGTCCAAAGCTTAATTTGCACCTGTGAGGTGGAGGTAACTAAATCATTAGGGCCAGACATCCTTTGTCTGATGGGGCGACAGATTCCTCTTCTGGGACGGTGTGTGTAGGCGTAATAATACTGGTACCAGCCATAGGTAGCCCAAGGCCCCCGACCGCCTGCTGGCCCAATTGCCGCTGTTATCTGGTTCCTGTCTAGCATCCAGGGCCATTGTTATTCCAGCACCTCTGGAGGCCCTGGAGCCTTTGAAGACAGAGTTTCGCTCTCAAGGATTCTCTCTCCCAAGGATGCCGGGGGGGGGGGGGCGCTCTGTCTGGCTACAGTAACTGAAGTCAAATTAATGCAAGGTCTACACTGCGAGGGGTCAACAGGAGAAATTCTCCCATCAACTTCCCTTACTCTTCTCATCTGGGGTAGAGTAACAGAGTCAACAGGAGAGTAATCTGTGGTCAATCTGGCAGGTCTTCACTAGACCTGATAAATCTACCGCCAGTGGATCAATCTCAGAGCTAACTACCCTGTAGATAAACTTAAAAAAAAAATAACGAATAGTCTAGCAGCACCTTAAAGACTTACAAAACATGTAGATGGTAGCATGAGCTTTCGTGTTGTGAGCGGGTACGGGGTGCGATCACCCCCTGACCTTCTGCAGGGGGGCTCGGCGGACCCCGACGCCCGCCTCTGGGTCGCCGGTCATCGGACCAAGTCCGGTACCGACGCGGTCGGGTGCGATCACTCCATCCCAGCAGGACTGGGGGATCTGCGGACCCTTGGTTGGGGCCTTTCTGTCCCTCGACGCTTACGGACTTTACTTTCACAGGGCTGTACCAATGCCGGTTCCTGCGGGGATGTGTGGGGAGGGGGACCCGGGCCCACTCTCTCCTCCGGGTCCCAGCCCGGGGCCCTAAGTGCAGGGGTCTGCTAGTCCCCTGCACGGCAAATGTGGGATGATTCCCTCAACGCGTCTGCCCACGGGTTCCAAAAGGGCCCCGCCCCGGGCTGCTTCCTCCCCCCTGTGAGTCTCGGGGCCCCGCCCGACCGGTCTCTGAGGCCTACCATGGTTCGGGTGCTTGCCTCGGTGGACGTCTGGTCGCGGGTCCAGGAACGGGCGATCTCTGCGGGGCTCCTGGGCTCCGGGGTTTGGTGTCCGCACGCCGACCACCCTTGGAGGTGGCACCGACCTGACCCCGACCCAGGGCATTCCAGGGGCCGGCCTCGGTGGCTGCCCCCTTCCTTGCCGCCGGTGGATCCTTTTGAACCGGCCCGCCAGTTGCGTCGTGCTGGCGTAGCCCCGCCCCGCCTGGGACGTGGCTGGTTTGCCGGCCTCCCCCCCACCCGTCACTCAGTGCGTCCGCCTCCAGCGGACGCATGCCAGGAATGGGGCTGGCCGCCGCAGGGCGGTGCAGCCGTGGGGGAAGGCCCTGGCGCTGCCGTCCACTCCCCATAATGCCGCGGCAGCTAGGTACCGCCGCCGGGGTCGGGGCTTCCTGCCGCCTTGTTCCGGGGTCTTGAGTGCGGGCTGCCAGTGGCCCGTCACACTGTGCAAAACACACTTATTCAGATGAGTGGAGTATTTAAAGTGCAGATCCAAGATCCAAGAATAAATAAGGGCGGGGGGGAGAGGAGAAGAAAAAAAAGGAGAAAAAAGACAGTGAATAGATTGTTCAAGTAGTTGCAAGAGGCTGATAAGAACAATTAGCACCTCCATTGGTTGGTTGGTGGGTTAAGTCATTTGGATGTGAAAGGCAGTGTGTGAGCCAGCCAATGGATCTGTTCATTCCATTCTGATAAGAATTAAACTTGTAAATGAAGTTAAGTTCTAGCCCTTCCTTGTGTATTTGGCTTGTGGAATTGGCCTGAAACAACACAGTGACTTTGAGATCCATTAATGAGTGTCTAGGCAGGTTAAAGTGTTCTCCAGCAGGTTTCTGTGTGTTGCCTTTTTGGATATCTGATTTGTGTCCATTAATTCTTTCCTGTAGAGACTGTCCAGTTTGGCCAATATACATGGCAGTGGGGCATTGCTAGCATTTGATGGCATAAATCACATTAGTGGATGTGCAGTTAAATGAGCCCCTGAGGTAGTGGCTGATGTTGTTGGGTCCAGTGATGAAATCGCTTGTGTAGATGTGTGGGGAGCGTTGGCACCGGGGCTGATTGCAGGGGTAGGTTCCTGGATGATTATGAGGGAGGTGTGTGGCATGGTTACTAGACAGAATTTGTTTGAGGCTAGGGGGTTGTCTGTAGGCGACAATTGGCCTTTCCCCCAAGTCCTGTGAGAGTGAAGGGTCATTTTCCAGGATAGGTTATAGATTGATGATAATGCATTGGAGGGGTTTAAGTTGTGGGCTATAGGTGATGACAAGTGGAACTCTGTTGTTTTCTCTTTTTGGCCTGTCATGTACTCTTTTGGCTCTGTCGATCTGTTTTTTTCACTTTTCTGGGTAGGTATTTCAGTTTTAAGAATTCTCTATGCCAGCCACGCCCCCCTGCCATGTAACTAAGGGTATGTCTACACTACAAAGTTAATTCGAACTAACAGCCGTTAGTTCGAATTAACTTTAATAGCGGCTACACATACAAACCGCTAGTTTGAATTTAAATCGAACTAGCGGAGCGCTTAATTCGAACTAGGTAAACCTCATTCTATGAGGACTAACGCCTAGTTCGAATTAAGTAGTTCGAATTAAGGGCTGTGTAGCCACTTAATTCAAACTAGCTGGAGGCTAGCCCTTCCCAGGTTCCCCCTGGTGGCCACTCTGGGCCAAACCAGGAAAACTCTCCTCTCCCCCAGCCTCGGGGCCCTTAAAGGGGTAGACTCTGGCCAGACGGCACTTGCCAGAGCCAGCCCTGCCCCTGACCCAGTGGCCCCACGATGAGCCAGGGAGCCAGTGACAGCCAGCCGTCCCCCGCCCAGTCCCCCAGCACCTAGGGGCCAGCCAGGGGCCGTAGATGGCGCGCGCCCTCCTGGACTAGTGTGGAGGTCATGGACCTCATTGAGGTTTGGGGGCAGGCCCCCAACCTCCATGATCTCCACACTAGGAGGAGGAACGCGGCCGTTTACGGCCGCATAGCGGCTGCCATGGCCCAAAAGGGACACAGGCGCACCCAAGAGCAGGTGCACCTGAAAGTGAAACAGCTGTGGCAGGCGTATGCCAGGGCCACCAGGGGCGGCGCCACAGCAGGGGCTGCCACCCGTCCCTACTTCCCTGCCCTCGACCAACTCTTGGGGGGGCGGGGCGGTCCACGCCAGCCCAGGAGGCAGTGAGCTGGGACTGGAGGGCCCTGACCCAGGTGCACCGGAGGGGCCACCGTAAGCAGTTCCAGCACCGGAGTCTGCAGGGTCGTCCAGGGAGGCCATACTGGGTAAGTGCCAGCACTGTCCCCTGCCCGGGGGGGAGGCGGGGAGGGAGACCAGGGACCGCGCACGTGGGCCATGCCTCCCATGGATCATGCAGCCACCTGTGCCTGTGCGAGCACGTGCCATGCCACCCTTGGGCAGGTGGCTCCAGCTGCGTGACACCCAGGGGCCGTGGCCCAACAGGCACATGCATGTGTGAAGAGACCTGACACGCTCCCGACCCCGGGGCGGGACCCAGCAGGATGCCCTCCCTTCACACGCCCCCTCTACACAGAGGCAGGGGACATCTCCCCCCTCCCCAGCCACACTATACATGGCACAGGGGCATGGAAGCGGTCTTGGGGCAGCTCCCAGTCCCGGGGAGAGCCAGACATCCTGACCATGGCCTCTGTGCAAGCACAGCGGCTCTGACGGTGCAGGGCATGGTCACCCTCACGTCGCGGGGGGGGCTGGGCATCATCCACTGTGTCCCCAGGGAGAACTGACCACTTCTCTTCTTTCTCTACAGCTGCACCAGCTGCTCGTGCAAGGCACACCACCCCATCCGGGACATGCTCCCACACTCCCGGCCTGCTCCGGACCACCACCATGGAGCAGGAGTACTGGGACCACCACCTGGGGTCCCTGTGAGCCCTGCACCGCACCGTGGAGGCCTGGATGCGGGCAGACCTGCAGCTCCACCGGGAGCAGCTGGCTGAGGACCGAGCCAGAAACGCAAACCTGAAGGCCCTGCTGCAGAGCATGGTGCCCTGTGCTGGTCCTGCACCTGCTGCCCCCCCAACAACTGTCCCTCCTCCCACTCCTGCCCCTCCTCCCACCTCTTCCTCCTCAACCCCCACACTCTCCTCCTCAATGTCCACACCCCCCACCTCAACCTCCGCACCCTCCACCCCATCCCCCTGGGGATGCCGAGGCCGCCTCCCTCGCCGTGCTGGGAGGCGGTTGGCCCGGCAAGACCCCCACCCCTGATCCCTGAGTTTCCCCTCCCCCTCCGTCCCCTTGCTTCCCCCTTCCAGTTCCCTCCTCCCAGTTTTCCCCCTCCCCTCTCCCACCTTCTCTCCTGCCCTCTCCCACCTCCTTTTCCCAGTCTACCCAGAGGTTAACCCCCCCCCCCCCAGTTTTGTTAAATAAACAGAGTTTCTATTTTTGAACACACGTGTCCTTTATTTTTTACATCAGGAAGGGGGGCTAGGGAGGGGTAAGTGGAAGGAGGTGAGGGAGGAATGGGGCACGAGCCCCCTATGGGGAGGACTGGGGTGGCTCTGCGGGCTCCTCAGGGTGGAAGCTCTCCTGCAGGGCTTCCTGTATCCTGACAGCCCCCCGATTGGCCCCCCCGGATGGCAGCCTGCGGCAAGTGCAGCCGGGCTGATGGCCGAGTGCTGTGATGTGCCGAGTGTGGGCACTCAAGGCACTCCAAGACAGGACTGCTTTGCTGTCCCTCATCGAGTTAGACAAGCAAGCGGGGAACCCTGAGAACTGTCTGTCCGGGGTGGGGGTCGGGTCCTTTAAGCACAGCCCTCGGCTAGCCTGAGGCAGCAGCTCCACACTCTAAGGCCTAACCTGATGCCCTGCCGGCACTGGTTCCGGCCAGCCTTAACTTCGGTTCAGGGTCCACTCAATGTGGACATGCTATTTCGAATTAGCAAACGCTAATTCGAATTAGTTTTTAGGTCTAGATGCATTAATTCAAATTAGCTTATTTTGAATTAACTAATTCAAATTAAGTTAGTTCGAATTAGTGCTGTAGTGTAGACATACCCTTACTCGGTTACCCTTTGTAGCCGACCAGAGTAAGTCTAAGGTCCGACACTGGGTTCTCAAAGTACAAAATATGCCACACAGGTATCTGTCAAAGTAGTTTATTTTCTGACAGCTAACAGCTGTGCCCCATACATGGAAGAACAATATAACAAAGAAGCGGCATATCTTACGTCCCTTCCTGCAAGCGTGGAACCCCGAGTAGGCTGCGGACGAAGTGGGAGGTTGTCTCAGCTTCCAAGGCGCCAGTACCCAAAGCCCATTGGTGAGGTCTGATTTGCTAGGCTCTGAGGCAGCCTTAAATACAGTTTTCCTGCCTTGCTTGGCAGTTTGGAAATTTCCAGGGGTTACTCATTACGTGCTGATGTAGGGCTTAGCTGTTAGTTATCGATCTGGTTCTGATCTGGTTCTACTTGTTCTTTGGCCCTGTTTACGTGATCAGTACGTTAGGGTAAACAGAATTGTTTATGCGTTCTTGCCCTTTACCCTTATCTCATATTTATTCCTGCTATACTGGCAACAATGCTTATCTTAAGTGGCGTATGTTCCCAAAGACTTGCTTCTGGCCCATCAGATATAGGGAAAAGGGAAAGGGGGGAAAGAATGCAGGCTTCACCATCCCTAAACTAGCATGTACAAAGTTCTTCCACAATTGACCACTACACCCCTCTGAATACATTGTAGATGTAGCCTACATTTGTGCAGCTTGAGTCTTGCTATGCAGTCTATGCTAGACTCCTTTCATTTGCGTGTAGATAATTTGAGCTAATTCTTCAGAAAAGACAAACGTCTGGCTTTTTGTCTTCTCTGCTAAAATAAAGGTCATTTTTTACAGTGGGATAACAAATGCGATAGTTGTGAAATCTTACATAGAGAAAAGGTACTTGGTCTGTAACAACACTGCTTGTGGTTAACCTCAGCTACTTTTCCTCACAGTGAAATTAGAGCAGTATTTTACAGCAGGATAACTAATGTGTGGTAGCTATTTCATGGTATAAAAAAATACCTTTTTGTCAACAAAGACAAGGTCTGTATATGTGTTCATTTTCTATGGTTCATTTCTATATTCAAGAATGATCGGTGGGTTGGAGACATTGTAAAACAAGCACCATTTGGATCCCTTGCTCAGGGTCTCAGCAGAGAGGCCAAGAAGTGAATGGGAATGAACACTGAACTACCTGTTGGCTCCAGAGGGAAGCGAGGTCTCTCAGAATTGTGGTTCTGGCCTACAAGTAGAACAGTGTGGGTAAGCCAGAAATACCAGTACGCACATGCTGTGGATGCTGGAAGATGTGAGTCATTTCCAATCTGGCCATGTTTCTGAATGCAAAATTTACTAATGATTTTTTAAAGAATAGCTGAAAAGAGAGCGGTTTGTGCTCCAAGTGTATGATTCATCGTATTTTATTTTTTGAAACATCATGAGGTCACCACTATTATGTTTTGGGGTTAGACTGACATCCTTTCTCTTGGCATAAGAATTTTGGTTTCAGTTCCTGATTTACAGTTCTCTTCTCTTTATCATTTCTTTCTCAAGTTTTGTTTGCTTCCCCTGAAATCTGTCTAGTTATATTTTAAATTTCATCAAGGTTTTCTTTGTTCATTCTCTCTTCTACTTGCGAAGTCTTTTTTATACTTTTCGCATGTTAGAAAACTTTTTGGTTTTGGAAGTAGAAGAATGCAGGGGATCTTAAAGTGTTTTGCGTAAAGCTTCTTAAGTAACGGCTTCATTTCCAACAGCCTTATTTGTAGCAGTGAAAAGAGCGCTATTTTAATCATCACTGATTGTTTTCTAGACACTCTCTGCTCTAGGCTGAACAGCAGTGAACATTTTTGCTTTTCCAAGAGGGCTCAGAGAAGCTTGCTCACCAATGTGAATAAGCCATCAACAGCCCATTACAGTTTTAGCCAGAATACTTTGTCAGGCATGTAGATCGCTTGATGCAGACCAAATTATTTTATGCTTGGTTAGTTACACAGCATATTTCTACATTTAGTTGTATTGTTGTGGTGCATTTAGCTGACTAATGACTCAAGAACTTTATTTGCTATCTTCATCTACAGCACCTACCCAAGGGTTGCAATTATGTAAAGAAATTATTCTGTGGAATTAGTAGTGGAAAAAACAGTATCAGGCAGAGAATGTTCAATAGTACTTATAAAACTGTCTTGGATTGCTTAATCAGGGCACTGTAAAGATCCAACCAGAATACTAGCTCTCAATAAAGGTCATATACTGTACACTGATGCACAGCTTAGGGATATCAATGGAAAATATGGCCACAATTAAGCAATACACATATGAATGTACTTAATTTCCAGCATTTGCTTAAGTCCCATTGATTTTAGAATACCAAAGTTGGGGAATTTTCAGCCTGCAGGCCGCACACAGTTAGTTTGGGTTAGCCGCTGGTGGGCCTCCAGATGCTTTGTTTACCTTACTGTCCACAAGCATGGCTGTTGACAGTGGTTTGATGTTCCTGGCCAATAGGAACTGCGGGAAGCGGTATGGGCCAGACCACTGATTCCTGCAGCTCCTGTTGACCAGGAAAAGTGAATTGCAGACACTTGGAGCTACAAGAGGCCATGCCTGCAGATGTTCAGGTAAACTAAGGGTATGTCTACACTACAGAGTTTTGTTGGGAAAATGCCCGTTTTTTTTCCGACAAAACTTGAGGAATGTCCACACTACAATCACATTCTTTCACAAGTAAATTGAAAGAGCAGAGAGGTTTTTCTGTCAGTAGTAATCCTAATTCTATGAGGAAGAAGCCTTTTTGCAAAAGCGCTCTTTTGCAAAAAGGCATGTGTGGATGGGGAGGAGGGTTTTTTGTTTTTTTTCCAGAAGAAGAGACTCCTGGGAAAAAGCACAGGTTCCCTGGTGGCCACTCCATACAAAGTAATCACAACTGTACAGTTCCTGTGTCCTGGCCCCCCCTTAAAGCTGCAGGCACCCCGGATAAGCCCTGTGGCAGGAAGCTGGCCAGAGAGCAGCTCTTCACTGTGCGGCTCACCCTGTCACAGGCCTTGCAAGCCATGTCTGAGCCTCAAGCCCCCCGTGACCTCCCTGGCCCTCGCAGGGAGCAGCCCCAGGGGTCCCAGGACCCACCCAGGGGGATGAAGAGGCGCTCCCTGTCCTGGTCTGGCCCGAAGATCGAGTCCCTCCTCGAACTGTGGGGCAAGGAGGAGACATTACAGGATCTCCGGGCCAAGTCCCTGGCAGAGCACGGACACTTAGGGTGGACTCCGGCCTCGAGACCCCTGTCATCACGCAGCCGGAGGTCTCCACAGGAAGGCCAGGGCCAGCCAGCCATGGCAGAGGAGGAGGACGAGGAGATGGGCACCATGACCCTCTCCCTGGAGGCAGTGCAAGTGAGCCAAGTCATCTCCTAGACCTCCTCGGATGCCTGGGAGGGATCTTCAGGTGAGTGCTCTCACTTTCACACACACAGGGCGGGGAGGCGAGCATGCAGGGGGCTGGGGGTGAGTGTCGCTTGGGCTGCTGGGGCTGGACATTGTGCTGCAGTCCGTGCACATGCAACCACGTACTGCATTCATCTGTGGCACATGTACACAGCAGGCAGCCCCTGAGCATACCTGGGATCCTGCTGGCAGGCTTAGGGGAGGCAACAAACATCTGTTCCCGGGGTGGAGGGTGAGGTGGCGGTACTGCTGGAAGCAGGCTAGCCACAAGGGTGCAGGCACGACCCCACACAGACTGAGGAGTCCCGCACACAGCACATGGGCATGCCTGAACATGCAAGACAGCAGCCGCTCCCGCAGACTGCGCTGCGAGCCGCACCTGTGTGTGGACCCCAGGGAGGCCAGCTGCTTCCGGCTCTTCTGCCACCCATGAGGGGATCCCACTGTGGCTGGACACTTCCCTTGCCTGCTTGTCCGTGAGCCAGGGTGTGTGTGTGGGAAACCGGCAGCACGGTCCTCTGGGCACATCAGGGCCCCTATAAGGCATGGTCCGCTGTGAGGTCCACACATAGCCTTGCACCCGGGATATCCCCCTCCTATGGGCCACGGACTGTTGGTCACTGCTCACAGAGGAGGGCCAAGAGCCCAGCTCTGCAGGCAGCAGCACAGAAGTAAGGGTGTCAATACCAGCCATGCTTACTTCTGTGTTCCCATAGGCAGTGGCTGTCACTATGCTCCAGGCACCCAACTCTGAAGGCAGTACCGTTTCCAGCAGCAGGACAGAAGTAAGGGTGGCAATACTTTGACCCCCCACAATAATCTTGCAGTCTCCCTATCCCCCTCTTTATTTTTGGTCAGGACTCCAACAATTACAACATTGTGAAATTTCAGATTTAAAAAGCTGACATCATGAAATGTATTATTTTAAAAGTTCTGTGATGGTACCATTGACCAAAATGGGCTGTGAATTTGGGAGCACCCTATGTATGTTTACTAGATAGTGTATGTTCCCATTCTGGCTTCAAAAAACCTTGTGCACAGTAATATGGTGCCTTTTACTGGACTGCCAAATGTACATCCATACATTGTCAGAGCCAGAAAAGTCCCA
Source organism: Pelochelys cantorii (assembly GCA_032595735.1). Taxonomy (NCBI): domain Eukaryota; kingdom Metazoa; phylum Chordata; order Testudines; family Trionychidae; genus Pelochelys; species Pelochelys cantorii. The sequence goes on along the minus strand of CM064326.1, from coordinate 69,415,640 downwards.
TTTCAAGAGGTAGCATTTTATATGATATATATGTTTGATATATATTGGCCAACATACAGTAGCTCATCTTGACTTGCATATATTTTTCACAGGAACATCTGCCGCCAGGATTTTTAGCTTGCAAATGTATGCACAATAGAAATGGCAAAAGAAAAAATATACAACTTAAGGACCTGATTCTCCAGGCTATCAGTTTAATGCTGGTTCAACACCTCATCTGGGACAACTCACTCGCACTGGTGTAAAACTGGTACAGGTTGAACTTCCTAAATCCGGGACTCTCTGGTTCAGCAACAACTGTGATCTGGCAGGATCTCAGCTGTTGCTGGACCAGAGTGCCCCAGTGTCCAGGAGTGTGAGCTGGTGGAGAGTCCAGTGACAGGGAGTTCCACCATTGGGAGCAGCGAGCCCTGTCCCCAATGAGCCCCGTCCAGGTGCAGCAGCAGTGGGGTAACCATGGAGCCCCATCCTTGGGAAGCTCCAGTGGGACGTGGCAGCAATGGGGCTGCCAGCAGCCGGTGAGCCCCATCCCTGGGAACCCTCAGCCAAATAGGGCAGAAGCAGGACCATGGCGGCTGAAGAGCCCTGTCTCCAGAAAACCCCAGCAGTGGGCTAGAGCCACGCCCAAGCCCTGTAGCAGCAAGGCTGGAGTCCAGTGGCAGTGGTGCCAGAGCAGAGCCAGTTGGAGGAAGGGGTAGTGTCCTGGCAGGCTAGTGGCAGGAGACCTCCCATGATCTGGCAAATTCCCTCATTCTGGACAGGTCATGTCCAAGGGTGCCGGAGCAGGGAGGTCCAACCTGTATAATGCCAGAATGACAAATGAAACCCTATGATCCCAGTGGTTTAAATCAGCACAGCTCCATTGTGTTCAGTTCTGTTACTGATATAAATGGTGCTATACTGATTGAACCATTAGAGAATCAGGAAAATTTAATGGGACACATTCTATACCAGATGGAAAATAATCTCTCCAAAAAAAGTTAAAATCATTGCAGATGGTCCCATGTGAAATAGAAGTTGGCTGAACTATCCAGCAGCAGAAGCAATCAACCTACATTGACTTTAAGAAGGTGGCATTTTGTCAGTTTAATGAGTGCCATCAGAGTTGTGCTGGACCCCTATTGTTATGCAGACTAGCCTTAATCATGAAACAGCAGGGAGCACAGAGCAAAATGAAAGGCGAGCTCTAAGATGTCAGCTGCCTTCTCATTTGAGCAACTAGACTTTAGATAAGAGAAGTTGCAGGGCTTAGCAGGGCTGCGGGGAAAGTGAGCCTCCCCACCTATCTCTGGATCTCTCGTACTCACTGGTGCTGTGGGACTGGCCCGATGTTTAAGTGCTGACTTTGTCAATGGACATGTGATAGATCTGCGAAGAGAGTTCTGTCTTAAGGAAAACTTGCTCCAGCTCTCCAAGGCAGTTTAGGTAACCTATGCTGATTTTTGCTCTTTAATATCTATTTTGTTCAGACCTAGCACTGCAGATACTGAACATAATAATATAACCCAGCATAGGCATCTGATCCTGATTTCCTGACTCAGGGAATACACTCAGTTAAATTAGCAGGAGATTTCCGTGAGTTAGAAGTCCAAAATCATTCCCTAATTTATTAATCTGAGTCTGTGTCTACATATTGTCCTGTCTTTCCTATAAAAAAAAAAGATTCTCAAGTCCAAAACTTCTTTAACTCTTGCAAGTCGTGACATCATTTATTTTTAGTTACTACAAAGGTGTATAACTTACATCAAGGAGAGTCGATATGCGGGCCATGGTTCAGGTGCCTGTCTGATCCTCCTCCCTGCTCTTAGGAAGCTTTTGCTGCCCCTTCCCAAGGACCAGTAATGATAGGGCATGGAAGGAGAGTTATGTATGTTGTCATCAGTCAATGGCAAATTGCTACTTATGGGGGAGATATGCACAGGAACTCAAGGAAGAACATAGTGAAAACTGTTTAAAATAATTCTAACCTATAAGTTCTCTGGGTTCTACTCTGCTGCTTTGCATTTGCATCAATAAGAATTAATCCCAGCTTTTTTTCCTACCCCATTACATAGATAATGGGTTAGGATTTGCTGTAAATTATAGCAAAGTGTGAACCTTTTATAAAATGGATACCTAAAATATGTTGCCTAATCTGAAGGAAGATCCACAGGAATGATGATGCATATATTGCACAGGTAGGACTAAATTTTCAAAAGTGCTCAGCATTGGCCTAATTCTGCTCCCATTTAAATCAATGCTAAAGCACCAGTTCACTGTAATGGGAAAAGAGTTAGGAAAATACTCTGTATTACTAATATTATTATTCTATGTTTTGTTATTATTTGCATTGCAGCCAAAAGTGTATCTGATGTTTAACAGAAAACAAATCCGTGTTACTGCTATTATATTCTGTTCTGTTTGGTAGTACATAATGTGGTTAGATATGCCAAGATTATTTTTTCTAAATGGCAAATGTTTGGTCTGTGTTATGAGACTGGTTTTGCCAAATATGGGGCCCATGCTTCTGTTGTAATGTTGTAATGGTACCACTTCACCAACAGTTCCAGTGATTGTCCTTATTCTAAATTCACGTGGTGGATATATTTGAATCCATTTCTTAGCATCTTTCTTTCCCCCACAATTATGCAGCCTTCTTAGGCATACAACTGGTTGTTAGGGTAGAATGCTGAGCTGCTTGGACTGTAATCAGCACAAAACAGAGTGATCATAGTACACTAATCTTGGCTCATCAGCTGGTAGCAGCCTGGGAGTTTTTATATTGTTATACAGAAATGTACCAATCTCTTGGAAATTTTGACCTCTTGCATTCCAAATTGAGATAATTTGAAACAGGCTTCCCATTATATGTCTCTTAAGGAACTTAAACTTTAGTAGTTTTTGAGACATTTGAGATTTGCACATGGCTCCCAAATTAGTGAACAGGGTTTACATTTACTTGTTTTCTGTTATTTGCATATAGAATGGTAAATTACTATACTTCCAAGTACATTAATAGCCTTGTATATCCATTTCATGTTAACAATATCTCTACAAAATGTATAAAATGTAGAGATGAATGCACTTTGAACTGTTCTTATAGAACAAAAACTGTGAAAATACTTTGGCATATACTGTCTATGACACCTTGCACTCATTTATATACAGCCACTGGTGTTGTGGTTTACTGTATCAAACCTAGACCATTAGCCTGGTTCTAGCTTGGTTTCACCATCAAATTTTCCAGGTTATCTCTGGTATCCATCTTTGACCATACTACAGAGAAACTAACAGATTACCTATTATTTGCAGGATAGAGATTCTCCTTAGGTTTAAGTATATTTTCATTGTATATTTTTATCTGTCTTTTGTTACCATGTAAATTGTATGACTTCTAGTGTACTCAGAGGGATTTCTTTGAACTTGCAACAGAAATCTGAGCTACAAACAACTATTGTTTATTGTTTTTATTACATTGCTGCCTAGTGCATCTAAGTATAATCCAAGGCCCAGATTCTGAGTTCTTGTGAATCATCATCATCATCATGCCAATAAGACAATAATTTACAGTCTAAGAAGACAAGATATATTAAGGATAGAAGAAACGAAATAATATCACCCCCCAGTTTACAAATGGGATGTGAGGGGCGAGAGAGAGAAGGAGACAGACAAACAGAGAGAGAGAGAGAGAGAGAGAGAGAGAGATTAAGTGAATTTCCCAGTGTCACAGAGGAAGTCAGTGGAAGGGACTAAAACCAGCTCTCCCAGAAAAACTCTGGTATGATCACTGGGAAAATTATGCCTTGCATACCAGGACAAATTCATTCTTAGTCTATTTCCATTGCTGACTTTTTTAGATCTTCCATAAGCAATCTCGGGACATTTGAAGTAGGAAAAAAAATTAAATGCCACAGCTATTGTATGTGATAATCAAATGGAAACATAAAACAGATGTTCAGAACATGTGTTTAACAAAGGGAGAAGTTTTCTGGCAACATAAGCAATAAGTTGGTGACATAAATCAAAAGGCTTTCTCCCCTTCACTTGTTCATGTTAAATTTTATTTGTTGAGTAAAGAAAGTAACAGGAATGGATCACACACATCTTCACCTTGAAAGATAATTTCATGCATTTAACAGGAGAATACTTGCTAAAGTCTCGGGTCAGAGGGCACCTTGCTGGAAGGTGCTCAGATTATTTTATGGCTGTTCTGTTGCCCAACATATTTCTGTTTTACAATGCTATCAATATGCTGCATTGATATGATAATGGCTCATGAACAGCTTTTGTACTTGCAAGCATCATGTACCTGTCAAAGGTTTGCACTTACAGGGAATCCTAATTATTCTATGGAATTAACAAAGATCTAACTTATTGCATCCAACAAAAGTTCAATAGCATTTGCAAAGCAGTTCTTGGCAGCACCAATTTATGAAATTCAAGTAGTGCAAAATCAGCTTCCATCTGTTAGCACAGATAATGCAACAGTTAATACACTGAAAAGATCAAGCAAGCATATTGACCAACAGTCAGTAATTACAAGTAATTGCAAGATACCATATTTGCCTTGTTTAAAGAATATTTTACTCAAATTTGGAGAAGGGTAAAAAGGAGATAAAAAACGAGGCTTCCTCTTTCTGTGAGCTTTTGTTCCCCATGGGTCCTTGTGATTCTATATTATAAAGCTATGTCAGATATGTTTTATTTTAAATAAACACTAAATAGAACTGCTGAACAGCTGTACTGATTACAAAATAGCATTTTGGCTTACACCCGTTTCTAATCTGTTGGCATGTAAAGAGATCTATTTCAATGTTTTGGACATTATTCCCTTAAGAAGAATGTAAGCAGCAAGCCTGTGTTTGTGGATGAAACAAAAAAGAGAAGACCACTAAGATTAGAGAAAGCATGGCCATCAGGGATTGGCATAGCCATTCTATCTGCTACCCAGGGAGGTGAGCAATGTATGTGTCTGTGCCTCAGTAGAGTACCGCCTTTGTACTGGGATGAACTTCTTAAACAAGAGTCCACCAGTGATGTGGTACAAAGACATTACACAATGATCTCTAGCTTAAAGAAAACTACATGTAAATCCCTATGTCATGCCTTTTCTTTCAAGAAAAATTATATCATATCTCTAGAAAAAGTCTTGGTAGAATCTCTTACCTGTTTGGATTCTACCATCATGTCTTTGACTGAAACTATTATTAGTTGTTGTGGTAATAATAGTAGTGGTGCCAAGTAATTAGTGTGGTGCCAAGCCTTTCTAGCCATGGACTAGGTCTCCAGTGTGATAGAAACTGTAAGACACAGAACAAAAAGAGAATCAATGCCACAAGAACTTACTTATAAGACAAGAAACACTAGATGTGTACAAACAGAGCAGTTCAAGAAAACAATTAGATAGTATTGGATGGCATGATACGTAGTTATACCAATGCACCAGAAGTCTGTAGGCTGTCAAGTTTATGGCCAAGGAAAGTTTCAAGGAGGGATCTGAAAGAGCAGTGTGTAAGTCTGGCAAATATTCTCAGGGAACTTGTCCCAGACATGAAGGATAGCAAAGCAGAAAGCATAGAAGGGTCTAAGGACTTGTTTGAAAATGTAATGTGGGCAATAGAGTCTGGCATCATGGACCCAAAGTGAATGAGACATGTTGAGTAGGGTGTGGAGAAGCTGTGAGAGGCCTTGCAAGTGAAGATAAGTAGCTTACGTTTGATGCAGTAGAAAAGGGGAAGCCAATAGAGACATTCAAAGCACCAGGCTGGAAAAAAGATCTGAATGGACGTAGGTGGGACGAGATTGCATTTTTCAAGGCGAGATAGAAGAAAGCTGCAGTAATCAAGCTGTGAGATGATGAGAGCCTGGATGAAATGTTTAGTTGTGCAACAATATAGGAAACACCGAAGTGTAGAAATGTGATGTACAAAGAATCTGTGGGTGTCTACACTTGCCCCCTGGTTCGGTCTCGGGAGGCAAATGAAGCATGCCGAAGTTGCTAATGAAGCACGGGATTTAAATATCCCGTGCTTGGTTAGCATATTCGCGGCCTGTCACCATTTTAAAATGCCGGTCGCCTGATTTAACTTGCCGCAAGTAGATGCAGTAGTCCAATCCAAAACCCTTCCCTCGAATTAACTGTTACTTCTCGTGCAATGAGGAGTAATAGTTAATTCTAGGGAAGGGTTTTGGATTGGATTACCATGTCTACATGCGGCGAGTTAAATCGGGCGACCTGCATTTTAAAATGGTGACCGGCCATGAATATGCTAATCAAGCACAGGATATTTAAATCCCACACTTCATTAACAACTTTAGTATGCTTCATTTGCCTCCTTAGTCTAAACTAGGGGGCAGGTGTATACATACCCTGTGAGATTTGGTCATAGCCTATGTCTGAGACTTTAGACAGACGTATGAGTTAAAGATTACAATGAGATTATGGGTATGAGTGACAGGCAGGAAGGATATTGTCCACAGTGATCAGGAAAAGCAAAGTAATGTGGGACAGGTTAAGAACTGTGTTTTCGTCATGTTGAGTCAACTGCCAGACATCCACAAGGAGATGTCAGAGACAGGCCAAGTCTTTAGAGAGAATGAGACATGTCTGGTGTAGAGAAATCTGTAAATTACAAGAATAGAGATAGTACTTGGATTTGTGTTTGAAGAAGAGATTGGGTCATGGATGAAGCAGGAGAGAGATTAAAAGGCCAAGAACAGACCCCTATGGAACATCCCATTGAAAGCTGGAGTAGAGAATGAGTGAGATCCTCCAGGGACATAGCAAAGGATTGATTAGAGAGGTAGGAAGAATACCAGAGAAAGGACATGGAAGTCAATACTTGATTTCAAGAATAGCATGTTTGTCTATGGTGAAGGCAGCTGACAGGTCAAAGGTCTCTGGGATGAAGTACCTGGGAACAGGCCATCAGAGGCTCATGAGAGAAGTTTAAGTAGAGTTAGAAAGCCACAACGCAGAAGTCTAGGTTGGGAATGGAAGTGAGATGACTGGAAAAAAGGTGATGGGACAGTAGATAGAGAAGGAAGTGGGGTCAAGTGTGCGTTGTTGTTTTTTTTAAGATGGGAGAGACTAAAGCATTCTTGTATTTGAGAAGAAAGATCCAGAAGAGAGTAAGAGGATAAGAATAAATGTAAAGGGGGGGATGACAGTGGGCACAAGGAAGATCAGGAGATGGGATAATGATCTCTGGAGCATTTGGATTAGAGGGGGAAAGCAAATGAGAAAGTTCTGCATCTCTGACAGGGAAGAGGAAGAGATAATTGTAGAGGCAATGCAAGAGAAGGTGAGCTGAGAAGAGGGGGAAAGGCCATTTCATACTACCAATTTTCTCTTGAAATTGATAACATTTTGTGTACAGTGAGCAGTAGAGGGGACGGTTTGAAAAGTAAGCCAAAGGGGGCAGAAAGGCAGCTCATATTGCAGACATGGGACTCAATTAAGTTGGAGAAGTAGAATTGTGTAGTGAAAAAGATGGCAGAACTGGGTGGGAGAAGACAAATTTGTAGTAAAAGAAATCAACCTGGCCACGGGATTCAGTTCACATGAAAAAAGTTATTCCTGCCTACCCTTGCAAAATATCTAGCATTTTGGCTTGCAGGGTTTTTGGTAATGAATTATTGGTGAAACCATGCCCTTTTGAATGAACCATGTTGAATTGCTGCATCTCTCTGATGTTTTTTATTTGGTTGAGAAGTTTTCCCTCGATCTATACCCTGGAATGAAAGGTCAGTCAGCCAATTTAGCAATCTGCCTTAAAGATTATGGGTGGACAGCAGCCATCATAAATCTTTTGGTATAAAAATCAATAAGATCGGAGTTCAGTGCTGACATGCAACTGTTGTTTTCTTATTTACTGGACTCTATGTTCCAAACATAATCTATTTAAAAATCAATTTAAAGGGACATTGTTAGTTAAATTATTCCCCAAATTTAGGCTTAGTTAAATAAAGATTTTGCCAACTCTAAAATTAACAGAGAGGTTTTCATTAGTGCAGGTCAAATTTTTTGAAAGAAAAATGTTCCTACTGAAAACTGGGGTTTCCTACCAAAAAAAACTATTTATATTTTGGAAAATCTCATTTTTAACAAATTATTTTGATTGAAAATTTAGTTGTGAATGACATTTTCATTTTTTAATTAAATAATATTTAAATTTCTTATCTTCCCCTCTTTCCTTCCTTTTCCTTTTTTTGGTTGCAAATACAACAGAGTGAATGTTCAGTGTCCTCCTTTTTGTTTGCTTGTTTGGGTTGGGGGTGGGCACAGTCAGTTCTTCCTTTTCCTGTTCTTCCTCTCTTACTTTTGAAAATTTTCCCCACTAAAGAAATGTTTTGAAGTTCTAAAAGAAAAAGAATAAACACTGAGACTTTTCCCCTTTTCAAAATTTAAAGGCATTGGGAAGTTTGGGAGAGATAGGATAAAAAGTAATAGAAAGGAGAAAAATGTCAAATCTTAAACAGGTGAAAACATTTTTTAGAAGAAAGTTGAAAAAATAAACAAAGTTCTAATGACTGCAACAAAACAAACACAAATTCACAATTTCAACATTTTTTGCAAAATTATTTCCCCTTTTTTTGACCAACTCCAGTTTTCAAGTTTGTTTGTGTAATTCACTACACATAGGTGTTCACGGAGGGGGGGAGTAGATTTTCATATTCTATTACAGTGTTGAAATCTGACACATTTCAGTATCTTTTTTAGTGGAAACACAATATAAAATTTATCAAAAGTAAAATTGATGAATTGTTAGTCCTTTTCTGAGACATGTGAAATACAACATTATTGGCAAAAGGGAGCTTTACAAATATTATGAAATTTTATTCATAAAAATAATATTTGATGTGTCAAATTGTATATATTTTAAACCTGTTTCTTTCAGACTACAGACTGATTTTGCTTTGACCATCTAATAACTTTCAAATGTCACTGACTTCAATCACTGGTATGGATTTGAACTGATGGCTTATAAGTGAAATGTACTGTATATCTTAGTCTCAAGCCTTTGAACAATCCAGTCCCCCCTGAATCTACTGGCAGCTTAATAACATTCACTTGATGCATTTTACCAATGATCTATGTATTAATTGCTCCATCACGGTAATCTATGCTGTGGCATTTCTAGGATGAGCTGAGGTTTGCAAAGGAAGTCTTGAGGTGTACCAGCATGCTGGGAATCTGACTGCAACCTCACCAGTTTGCAGTAAGGCTTGAAAAATTACAGATACTTCAAGTCAGATTCTCAGCTGAGCTATATCATATGTAGTGACAATAATTTACACTAGCCAAGTATCTAAACCTGTATGTCTGAAAGCTAAATATTTCCAGGAATGAATCTTCTTAACCATATAACATTTTCAGTTGTAAAAACCCAAGCAAACCTACATTTGTGTTACCAAACACAGGGGTATTCTGAGTTCACTTATGCTCAGCATTGCATGAGTAAGCACAGATGGAGAAGCACATCCACCCATCTACCCTCTCTGACACTTAGGTACCAAATCTCTACAGGCAGTGGACGAGTTCATCAGGCTAGCTAAGTTGCTCGAAAAGCCTGTCTGGGCAGGTGGGCAGAGAGAACAGTGCACGCTATGGAAGAGTGGTACAGCAGTCACACTCCCCTTCCCAAAGATGTTATTCCTGCCTCAATACTGCAGTCCATTGCCTTAAGTGAACACTTCCACTTCCACTGGACAGTGCCTACGTAAAAGAATAAATGGACACACACCAGATATTAGGAATGGCAATATACAAAAACCTGTAGGAGAACACTTCAATCTCCCTGGACACACAGTAGCAGATTTAAAGGTAGCAATCCTGCAGCAAAAAAAGTCAAGACCAGACTTCAAAGAGAAACTGCTGAGCTACAGTTCATCTGCAAATTTGACACCATCAGTTTAGGATTAAACAAAGACTGTGAATGGCTAGCCAACTACAAAAGCAGTGTCGCCTCGCTTAGGGTATGTCTACACTACAGTGTTATTTCAAAATATCTTATTTTGAAATAACGCGTTTACACTCAAAATGCATTTCGAAATAGCATTTTGCTATTTCAAAATAGCGTGTCCACAGAGTGGACTCTGAATTGCATTTAAGGCTGGCCAGAACCAGTTCCAGCAGGGCATCAGGTCAGGACTTACTGTGTGGGGCTGCTGCCTGAGGCTATCTGAGATCAAGGGACCCCCCGACCCCCCAGGCAGCCAGTTCTCAGGTTTCCCTGCTTGTTAAAGGTACCGCGATAGGGACAGCAAAGCATTTTGTGTCTGTGTGCTCTGGGTTGCCCTCACTCGGGACACCACAGCACTCTGCAACATGGAGCCAGAGCTGCCCCTGGGCACTCTGGTGCTTCTCTTGGACGCATTGCTGTGAGCCCGGCTGCACTTCCTGCAGGCTCCCTCCAGGAGGTCCATCGGGGGCTGTCAGTATGAAGGAGGCCCTGCAGGAAAGCTTCCACCCTGAGGAGCACTAAGAGCCTCCCTGGTCTCCCCCACTGGGGGCTTGTGTCTCATTCCTCCCTCACATCCTTTCACTTACCTCTCCCTAATCCCCCTTCCTGATGTAAAATAAAATACACGTATTTTCATGAAAACAAACTCTCTTTATTTAACAAAACTTGGGGGGAGGGAATGAAACTCTGGTGAGACTGGGGAAAGGAGGCGGGAGAGGGGAAAAGAGAGGCTGGGAGAGGGGAGGGGGAAACCTGGGAGGAGGGAGCTAGAAGGGGGAAGCAAGGAGAAGAAGGGGAGGGGAAGCTCAGGGTTGGGGGTCTCTCCAAACCAACTTGATTGTCATGCAAACCTGCTCCTGGGTTCGCATGTGGCCTTTGGTGGCCAGGCTGGCAGCTATCCTGCCATAGACGGCCACGTTCCTCCATCTAGTGCAGAGATCATGGACATTGGGGGCATCCTCCCCAAACCTGAATAAGGTCCATGATCTCCACCCTGGACCAGGAAGGCGCCTACCTTCTCCAGGCCCTGGAAGGCTCCTGGGAGCTGTCAGACTGCTCCTGGGGAGCGGTGGAGGGCTGGCTGCCAGTGGCTTGCTGGCTCATATTTCGGGGCCGCTGGGTCAGGGGCAGTGACTGCTGGCTCTGGGCTGGCAGGCTTGGAGCTGGCACAGGCACTGTGGCCAGAGTCTAGCCCTTTAAGGACTGGAGGGAGAGAGAGAAGTGTTCTTGGTTGAGGCTGGAGTGGCCACCAGGGCACCCTGGGAAGGCTGGAGGCCCCCTATTTCGAAATCAGTGTCTACACAGCACTTATTTCGAAATAGTTATTTAGAATTTGGCATTATTCCTTGTAGAATGAGGTTTACCAAATTCAAAATAAGCGCTCCGCTTTTTCAAATTTATTTCGAAATAGCAGTTTGGCTGTGTAGACGCTAGTGAAGTTATTTCGAAATAACTTTGCTGTGTAGACATACCCTTAGTGTTCAGATCTCCAGATCAGCTGCTACAAGTGGCCTCACCCTCCCTCACTGAATTAACCTTGTTATTGCTAGCCTTTTTCTGGCCTGCATATTTATATCTGCCTCTGGCAATTTCCACTACATGCATCTGACGAAGTGGGTCTTTGCCAACAAAAGCTTATGCTCCAATACATCTGTTAGTCTATAAGGTGCCACAGGACTCCTTGTTGCACTTCCACTGTTGCTGAGTGTACCCATTGCATTTAGGAAGGAGCCACATCCTGCTGAAGCTAACAAGATGGTTGTCGGAATGCTGTGATAATAAGGCTGTTGACATTTTAGTGCTGGATTCTGAGCACCAGTTTCAGAGGTTAGTCTAAGGAAATATAAACTGGTGTAATTCCCACCTTTTCTGAACCCCTGCAACGCGTAAACCACACCAGTTTAGACTCCTTATGGCCTTGTCTAGATGAGGAAAAAGCTGTATCTTTTAAAAATGTTGGCTGACAAATTTTAGTTAAGTACACTTGAAAAACATGTTGGCATCTCATTCTACTCCTTTAACACTGCACTGGTGATGGGTTGCTGAAGACTGAGTTTGATTCTCCTTTGCCTTGCACCTTGAGAAGCTGTGTACACTGTGTAAATTGGATGCAAAAGGTTCCTAAAACAGACTGGTAACATTTGTGCTCAATTTGATCATTAGCACTCACTTGTTCAGAGGTGTGAATGACCTCACATACTGCATAGCAGTGGAGAACCTGAACTCCAATGTGTTCAAGCAAGTGTTGTATAATCCTGTTTAACAATGGCTTAGACTTAGAGACATCTTCTCCACACTGAGGAGACCCTATGAATTACAGTACAATAAAACTCAAACATCAGTACACACTCTCTTTAAAATATTTTCACTTGGGGTATGTCTACACTACAGCGTTATTTCGAAATATCTTATTTCAAAATAACGCATCTAGACACAAAATGCAATTCGAAATAGTGCATCCACACTGATTGGATGCTGAATCGCATTTAAGGCCAGCCGGAACCGGTTCTGGCAGGGCATCAGGTCAGGAGTTACCTTGTGTGGCTGCTGCCTAAGACTATCTAAGACCTGTCCTTAAAGGGACCCGCCGGACAGACGGTTCTAAGGTTTCCCTGCTTGCTTGCCTACCTCGCTGAGGGACAGCAAAGCATTTTTTTCTCTGCGTGCTCTGGTTGCCCTTACTCAGGACACCACAGAACTCTGCAGCATGGAGCTGGAGCCGCCTCTGGGCACACTGGTGGTTCTCTTGCATGTGTTGCTGCAAGCTTGGCAGCACGTTCTGCAGGCAGTAACAGTCTCCCTGGTGTGCCCCTCATTCCTCCCTCATGTCCTTCCACTTACCCCTCCCTAACCCCCCTTCCTGCTGTACAATAAAAGACACATGTTCATTACAACAAAGTCTCTTTATTGAACAAAACTGGGGTGCGGGGGGGGGGAATGAAACTGAGGTGAGACTGCGGAAAGAAGGTGGGAGAGCAGAGGGGAAACCTGGGAGGAGGGAGCTGGCAGGGGGAGGCAAGCGGAGGAAGGGGGAGGAGAAGCTCAGGGCTCAGGGTTGGGGGTCTCGCTGGCCCAACTGTCTCCCAGCACCACGAGTGCAGGGGCCTCGGCATCCCTGGGGGTGGAGGTGGGGAGGGTGGGGAGGAAGAAGCGGGAGGGGGAGAAGGAGTGGGAGGAGGAGCGGTAGCTGGGGAGGCAGAAGGGGTGGAGCAGCAGTAGGCTGCAAGCTCTGCACCACAGTCTGCAGGTGCTCGCAGATGGCATGGCCCTGGGCAAGCTGCTCTCGCCAGAGCTGCAGGTCTTTCTGCACCCAGTGGTCAAGGGTGCAGTGCAGGGCTTGCAGTGCCCCCAGGTGCTCCTGCTGGTACCCCTCTACTGCACCGGTGGGCCTGCGGAGTCCTCAGGTGAGGGAGGATGTCCTGGGTGGGGTGGTGCGCCCTGCACTCCCAGCTGGTGCAGCTGTGGAGAAACAAGAGAAGTGGTCAGTTATCCCTGGGGATACAGTGGGTGAATCCCAGCCCCCCTCTGCAAGCGAGGATGACAGTTCTCCGCAACATCAGAGTTGATGTGCTTGCACAGAGGCCATGTTCAGGATGTCCTGCTGTCCCTAGGAGTGGGAGCTGCCCCAGGACTGCACCCATGCCCCTGTGCTGTATATAGTGTGGGAGTGTGTGTGTGGGAGATATCTCCCACCTCTGTGTAGAGGGGGCTTGTGGAGGGAGGGTGTCCTGTTGTGTCCCACCCCGGGGTCAGGAGCATGTCATGTCTCTTCACACATGCGTGTGGCTAACAGACCAAGGCCCCTGTGTGGCAGCCAGCTGGGGCAAGGCCCATGAGTGTGGTCCCTGGTCTTCCTCCCCCTGTCCCCCATAAGAGGACAGTGATGACACTCACATGTTGTTGTCTCCCTGGAAGACACCAGTGACAGGTCCACTGGGATGGCTCAGGGGTCCTGGCTGTGTGGCACACTCCCTCCTGGCACCTGCAGCTCCTGGCCCTCCTCCTCCTCCTCTGTGCCCTGGTTAGGGCCCTCTGCTGCACGGTGAATGGCACAGATCGCCCCGCCCCCCCCCAGGATGCGGTCCAGGGTGTCAAAATAGGGGCAGCTCTCTGGGTCTGCCCCTGTTTGGGAGCTGCCCCCTGTGGCCCTGGCATAAGCCTGCCGCAGCTCCTTAATTTTCATCCGAACTTGCTCCTGGGTTCGGATGTGGTCTTTTCGTGGTCAGGCTGGCAGCCATCCGACTGTCGATGGCCACATTCCTCCATCTAGTGTGGAGATCATGAACATTGGAGGCATCCCCCAAACCTCAATCAGGTCCATGATCTCTGCACTGGACCAGGAAGGCGTCCGCCTTCTCCGGCCCCTGGCAGGCTCTGGGAGCTGGGGGACTGAGCCCGGGGAGCGGTGGAGGGCTGGCTGGCACTGGCTTGTGTAGACGCTAGTACAGTTATTTTGAAATAACTTTTCTGTGTAGACATACCCTTGGATGTGTTCTGGTGAAAGCAAATTATCTGGCTTTTCCCCTGAGAACCAGCTTTAACAAAGACCTGGCTACAAGGGAGAGGCCACTCAGTGTTCCTAGGCTCACTCAAGGAGCACTACACCTCACATACATAGGCCAAGATGTCTCTGAAACCCCACAAGAGTAATAAGATTCTTTCCCTGACTGTAGTACATCCAGGGGACTCAGTGCTTGAATTTCTAAAACACTGAAGGAATTTCTACTATCAATTCATGCTGCAGCAAGCACTTAGATACAGAGGTGTGTGTGTGTGTGTGCGCACGCGTGCGTGGTGGAGTATTGGACTCCATCACAAAAGATGGAGCTAAATAGTAACAAAAGGTGCTGCAACAAGCCAAATACTATACTACCTTGCACTGGGAAGGAAAAGTAGGAAGACTGTTTTCTGAGCCTTTGGTACAACACTCCTCTCCTCTACTCACGCCTACCCCCTGCCAAATCTCTTGATCAGGGATTCCTTCAGGCACAAGGAATGCACTTTTTAATGCAGGAGTCTGGGGATCTGTATTTATGTGGCTCCGGTGTCTCCCTCACATAGCATAAATGGTGCAGGAGAGCTGCTGCTGGAGTTGTATGGCTGTGCTACAGCCCTATCTCCATGTTGGAGGGATGAATTTTGCCTTCTTGGCCTACCTACATAACACCTGCAGAGATGTATACAGCAAAAGTAGGTAGCCCCAGGGTCAGGGGCATCCTTATGAATTATAGGCATGTGAAAGGTTAACTGGTTCCCCTAACCGGTTAACCATCACCCTTAATGGGTGACACTTCCTGCTTCCAGTTAACCAGTAACCAGTAGGGGCTGAAGCAGCTCCCCACCTGTCTCAGGCAGGGGTCTGCTCCAGCCCTGCTAGGGGTCTGCTGCAGAGAGGGGCTGTCTACAGTGAGCCTGAGAGCATGCATTGCAGGCCAACGCCCCCCTCCCATTAATTGGTTAGCCAGTTAAACTTAAAGTTTAACCAATTAAATGGCATTTTACATTCCTAACAAATTATGTGTCTCCCCCCCACATAACTGAGTTCTCCCCTCCTCCCTACCATGCAGCTTCTGCCAGGGGCCTGGAGCTTCCTCTTCCCCACATATGTTGCTTCTGCCAGGAGCCTGGGGCTTTCCCCCCTTCCACGAGTATCTTTTCCTCAGGATCTGGCACTTCCCTCTGCCCCCCATTCATGGCTTCTGCCAAGGGCCTGGGGCTCCCCCCCCCCCCGTGTGTGTGGCTTCTGACCTGCGGCTTCCCACCCCACCCAACATGTATGGCTTCTGCTTGGGGCCGACAACTTCTCCTCCCCACCACATGTTCAGCTTCTTCTGGGGGTCTGAGGCTTCCCCTACTGCCCAAACCCTGCAGGAAACTTTTTCAAAGGCCTGCGGTCAGGGCTGCCCAGGATAAACAGACACGATTAAAATGTTTGAATTAGCATGATATTTTTTTCTCACAGAACCCTAAAATGTCTCAAACAGAAGAAGGACCATCATAGTTTTTGGAATACCACCTTCCATTTAGAAAAGAAAATGTGGATAAAGAAGAAAAAACCAGTGTCATATAAATGATAAACCAAAGTTAGTGTTTTGTTTGTGCATTAGCTAGACAAGAGTCATGGGGG
Source organism: Pelochelys cantorii (assembly GCA_032595735.1). Taxonomy (NCBI): domain Eukaryota; kingdom Metazoa; phylum Chordata; order Testudines; family Trionychidae; genus Pelochelys; species Pelochelys cantorii. The sequence goes on along the minus strand of CM064326.1, from coordinate 69,399,569 downwards.
ATTTTCCATCACTGACCATTTTAAAATAAGGATGGGATAGCTTTTCTAAAAGATATGCTCCAAACATTTTTGTGGGGAAGTTCAACAGCCTCTGTTGTACAGGAGATCAGTCTAGATGAAATCACAGTGGTTTCTTCAGGTCTTGGAATCGCTGAATCAATGAGCATCACAAGATAGTAGAACTACATTATGGGCCAAATTTAGACTTGGCATAAGCAAGCACAATTCTATAGAAGCCAATGTGCCGACGACTTATTTCGGGGCTGAATTTGGTCCCAGAGCATAAATTAAAGAGTTTTTTTGAGACTGAAAGTAGACCCACTATTTGACTCATCTTATTTTTGTTCCTATATTTGTTTGCAAATGTTTATATATAAATTATATTATATTTTTCAGTCTGCATTTTTCTTTTTTTTAATACTGAAGCCCAATACTCAGGAGCATCCAACAATAACAAATAAATTGGTATATGCTGTGGGCAAGGGGAATTGCTCTACAAATAGATTTTTGTTTTAAGTTGGTAAGGCTGTTATAAACAGCAGTAAGGATTAAAAAAAAAAGATGCTGAAAAATGAGAAATAACTTGACAGAGTCCTTTCAAGCAACAAGACACAGCAGGGCATGGGGCTACAGTACTGCCTAATAGTTGTTAATCTGAATAAATAATATGTTTTTAATCATCAAGTGGCATTTAATTAACCTGCAATAACTGGCTTATTAGTTCTAAATTAAATCATTATTTGAAACACTTAATTTAAAATGTGAATGAATATATTTTCCTGCTACCTCTCCCTCCTGTAAGGTAGCTCTAAGTTTGTAATGAATTATAGGTTGAGTTTTGGCATTTGCTCGCTTGCTCTCTCAATGAAAAGCAAGACCAGGTTTGACCAGCTTCATGCTGTCTGCTAAAGAGGACCACAAGAGCAACAACGGAAATTCAAAAAGCAGAATGACCACACGGCCATAGTCTTCATGGGACACTGATTTTTCCCCCCATGCTTACTTCCTAAACCCTACTTTATATAATCGGAGCCAGATCCTCACCTGGAGTCAACTTCCACAGATAACATTATTTTAATGACTTCTTGTTTGTTCTCTGTGATGTTTGATGAACAGTGGCAGTGGATTCAATCCTATACAAAGCACAAAAATAAAAACATCCTTGCTCCAGAGAGTTTCCAAATGCAAGTGCTAGTACTGAAAAGAGGGAATAACATGGAGCTCTTGAGTGTTCAATATCAACTCATTTTGGTGACATCCAGGAAGAAGTGATTTAAAGGAAGGATCTGAATGAGGAAAGAGCAATAGGCCAGGATTAGATATTCATGGGAAGGACAGGAAACATGAAAAAAGACTCAAATTCAGCAGCAGGAGCAGAAAATGAATGAATCCTGTTGAGGTTGATATCCCCACATGTTACATGCACCACAGTTTTTAAAATGTGTCTATATGTAATACGGTGTGATAGGCACTGTAACCTCCCTTAAAAGGCCATTCTTACACTGTAGAACAGAGGTGGGGAACATCTGGTGTGCAGGCCAGCTGTGGTTCATCAGGGTTAACCACTGGCGGGCCACTAAAAACATTCTTCACCTGAGCATTCACAGGCATGGCCACTCACACCTCCCAGTGGCTGCAATTTGCTGTTTCTGGTCAATGGGAGCTGCAGGAAGTGGCGTGGCTGAGCCATCACTTCCTGCACCCCACCATTGGGTGGGAGCAGCAAACTGTGGCCGGGACCTGCAAGTGTCTGTGCTGCTGATGCTCAGGTAAACAAAATAACTGGCAGGTTGGTGGCCCTCTGGCAGTTAATCCTGGTAAACTGCATGCAGCCAGCACATTGGAGTTTCCCCACCCGTGAAAAACATATATCTCAGAGTGTGTTGAGGCAACATAACGCCATATCAACTCCATGTCTATGTACAACATGTCTAGTGTGAGTTTGAAATGCATTATGCAGTTAGTGCAATATAAAAGTAAAATGCTTTCTATTTACCAAAATAATCTGGTGGTTACAACAGTGAGTGTGACGGGAGCTGTTTGGTGAATTGATATTACCCATGTTGTGAAATTTGTATTATATGTGTCATGAAACATATATGTAATGTGGATGTTATTGAACTCATGTCTTGGCATTCTGGAATTTCTGTTTCATGCATTCACATTGCATAAATGTACCATCGGATTTATGTTACAAATCTTGTGAAATTCGTATTGCAGTGAACAACTGGTATAGCAAAGTCTTATTTATTATATCTCTATGCCATTTTTGTGTCAACTTTGGTTTGTGTCAACTTTGGTTTGTGTCAACTTTGGTACTTGCATGTGTTTTGCTTTTCTGGGTCATCAAACACCATAAAAATCTTTATCCAAATGGGGATCTCCTTAGAGTACTTTTGTAATTAGTTCACTTCTTTTTGTGTCCATTAATGCCGACTACCCACATGTCAAGAAACACTTAAGCAGCTCTAAACTATAATTGTTCTATTGTTGTTTATATAAAAGGCTCAAAATCTTAATACAGATGTGGAAAATTGTAAAGAATTATAATAGTAGGGGACTGAATCTGCTTCATGTTTATTGGTAGAGTTAAGAAAATAAGTACAAATTCCTTCCATGCCAGTACATGGTTCCCAGGAGATTTATCCCCAGTGCCTTCCACTATCCCCTTGAGATATGGAATGGGAGGGATGAAGTCTTGCTTTTAAAGGCAAGATCCCCCTGTTTGCCCTTGTAATTTTAGCATTTTTCTTGTGTCTATTTTTACTATTATTATTTCAGGGTATGTCTACACTTGCTCCCTAGTCCAAACTAGGGATGCAAATGTAGCATACCGAAGTTGCTAATGAAGCGCGGGATTTAAATATCCTGCACTTGATTAGCATATTCGCGTCCGGTCGCCATTTTAAAAATCCACTAGTCCGAATTAACTTGCCGCGTATAGATGTGGTATTCTGAAAGAAGCCCCTTCCCTCAGATTAACTGTTATTCCTCATTGCACGAGGAGTAACAGTTAATCTGAGGGAAGGGTTTTCTTTCGGAATACCACGTCTACACGCGGCAAGTTAATTTGGACTAGTGAATTTTTAAAATGGCGACCGGACGCGAATATGCTAATCAAGCACAGGATATTTAAATCCTGTGCTTCATTAGCAACTTCAGTATGCTACATTTGCAACCCTAGTTCGGACTAGGGAGCAAGTGTAGACATACCCTCAGTTTTTCCACCTTACATAACCTTTGATACTTTTACAGCCATTCACCTTTAAAAATCTGCTGCTTCCAAATGTTTCCTGTATTTCTATTGAAAGCTTTCTAAGGCATCTCTCTTTCAGGCATCAGCTGTAATCAATGTACATTAAACTCTCAGTCAGAGCTATTCAGTTATCTGAGGTGAGGGAGTTAGAAGAGCTATAGAACCTCACCAGAAGAAGCCGCCTTTTAATCTTCATCGAGGGGGACTTTGAAACAAGTTCAGGTATTTTAATATCAGCATATCTCTGCACTAATGTAGCATTTCACAAGGTTTCCGCAATAACTATTGTTGGGTCTTCTCATAAGAGCCCTATAATAGCCATAAATATTCCTCAGGAGAGCCAGATAGACTCTGAAAGGCCTATAATAGCTATCATAAATGAATAATAAAATGTAGAAAGGACAAGCCACCATGAAAATGGCAAGTGAATAAGATGACGTGTGTGCTGTATGTGAGTTAATTGTCTGCATTTTATATTTACTGAAAATTTCAGCAGCTTTCTCTGGTGTCAGCAAAAATTTATGGGGAATAGAGCATCTTCTGTAAGGTTAGGGCATCATGCATAAACAGGAGAACATAATACACTTCTAAATCTACAAAGCTGAACTTTGTGTATTTTTGTTAAATAAATAGCTGGAAAACCAACTTCCAGAAGTTTCAGTCAGAGCAGCAGCAGCATTCTAAATATATTGGACTAAATTAAATGTATATAATTCACCCTCATGCTTCAGGATACAAAACAACCTCTAAATTAGGGGGAAACCAAACTTATTACAGATGTGTCCATTCCTGCCTACTTTACGGTCCATGCATCGTCTTTTGAAGCAGCTGGCACTGGTCACTGACAGATACAGAATGCTGGACTAGAAGAATATCAGATCTGATCCAGTCATCACCCTATTTATACAGAGTAGTATCTTACTTCATGAGAAGTATCAATAACTGGAATTGGATGACTCAGTGAGCATGGTACTATTCACCTTGAGAAAGTGTCTCATCATTTGGCCCTACAGCAGCAATAAAACACCGAAGAATCAGATTCCCAACTCTTACTCCTATTGAGTAGTACCTTGCTCTTCAAGTAGTCCCATTCAAAGCAGGAGAACTGCTTGTGGAGTACACTATTCAATGTTAGTAAGGCTATCAGAATCTGACCCTCAAATAGGGTTAAATCCGACTATTAAGAATAATAACATTTAATAAGGTGTAATTCTGATTTCATAATTAAAAAAATCAAAGAAGAGAAAAAAGAGAGGAACAACATAAATAAATAAAGCAGGCTGCATTCCAGTGCATCCAGGAGTAGAAACCCAATGGGAAGACGAAGGAAAGCCTCTTTCTCATAGACTTTAAGCTCAGAAGTGGCCACCTTGGAGTGAGTGACTTCCTGCACATTGCAAGCCTCAGAGCCTCAGTACCTTGCCCATATCTTTCTGTGACCTCTGGCTGAGTTAATGGAGTACTAAAAAAAAATAGTTTACAGACATCAAGTTATAGTGAATTCACCATTTCCATTAGTTGAAACCTGTGAGTGACCCATGCCCCATGCTGCAGGGGAAGGTGAAGCTTACCCCACCTTGGGTGTCTGCCAATCTGACCTAGGGAAAATGCTGCAGACTGGCCCTGGGGTGCAGCCACCAGCCACCCTCACGTCCCACCCTGAACCCCCCCTGCCCTAACTCCTGCGCCTGTGCCCACCAACTCTCCCAACCCCCTGTCCTGAGTACTACACACACACCCTGCCCTAAGTGCCCCACAATCTGCCCTGATTCTTGCACTGCCCACCCTCTCCCCTGAACCCTCCATGCCCTGCCCTGACTCTAGGATCCCCATTCCCCTAGCTTCCTGCCCTGCCCTCTCCCTCACATCCCCTAAGCCCCTGCCCTGACTCCTTCACATCTACAGCCCCCTGCCATATTTGTACTCACTTAAAATCTCTTTGTAGTACAATAACCTAAATAAATGTTTAAAAGAGAAAGTCTTGGAAATCCCAAATCCCCTTCTTGTAACTCCCCCTTCCAGTGTGTCTGAGGATCAGCATTTTGAGTATTAAAATAAGGATAATTGAAATCAAATCTGTGTTTAATTATGTGTGTAATTTACTAATATTTAGATATGTTTAACCTCATGCTGTCTCTCTGGCTTGTTTTATGAAGTTGAATGCACAGTTGCACAGAGGTGATTTATATTGCTTATTAAATATATTTTAAATGGTAGACCATGGCACTGCAATGACCATGAGTTACAAGAACATGTGTTATCCACCAGTAATTATAGCAAGTAGCCATGACATTTAGTTTTAGTTGCTTTGCTGCTAATCTTTCATGAATGTAGAGTGCTATTGATACATTTTGTTCTCCAATCCCTGAATTCTTCAAAGTCCACATTTTGTTTAGTGTGTTGCTAGTCTGAGGTTCTCAGTGACAGAGATAAGAACATCAGACCCCAAAGTTACTTGTAGGAAATTCTGAAATGTATCATGCCCTTGGACAGCTCCTGCTGAAGAGACAAGCTCAACAGTTTCCTCAGCTGGGTGTTATGATAGACAGGAATGTCACCACAGCAAAGGTAAGTGGTGAGTTTGCAGGCATTTCCCTTTTATTTAGTGAAGAGAAGATCCATCTCCTGAATTCTCTTCTCCTCTCTAGTATTAACAAAGGAATGGTATGCTAGTGCCAGAGTCTGGCCTCAGTGATACATATACAGAGATGAACGTCACAATTGTTGGCCAAGCTTTGCAAAAACAGAAGCCGAAAGTTAGACTCCAAAATTTATATTTAGGCTCCTGCCTGAATTTCAAGTGTCCTAAGCAACACCTACCCTTCTTATCTCAGAACAATAGGAGGAAAGGAAAGGAAATCATATGTGTTACAGGATCCAAAACCATTCCTCTCTCATTCCACTGATCGCAGCTCACTGAAGCATAATGAACTTGGATCTTAGTATTCATTGTAAGATCAGTTCCTCAGAATAAAGAACAAAACCAAAGCACTCGCCATATTATTCAATCTATGAAAACAAGAAATAATAAGTACTTTAAAGTGTTCAGCAAAATTGCATGCACCTTGACACATCTGCCTTCTGTCATCACATACAAGGGATACAGTCTCGCAACCATTGAAGTTATATGGGGGCCAAGATTTTCCAAAATCAAGTGCCTAAAGCGGGGGGGGGGGAAGGGAGGGGAGACAGGATCTCCAGTGTACCGGCTGTATTGTGGTTTGTCAGGGTTTGTTGGTGGCAGGCTGCCAGAGGCTTTGATTACCTGAACATCTGCAGGCACAGAGTCCCACTGCTCCCAGTGGTCATTGCTTGCCATGCCCAGCCAATGGAAGCAGCAGGAAGTAGTGGCCCAGCCCACACTGCATCCCACAGTTTCTGTTGGCCGGGAATTGCGAACCATGGACACTGGAAGGTGTCAGCAGGCTTGCCCGTGGATACTCAGGTAAACAGCAATTGGTGGCCTGCCAGTAGCTAAGCCTGACAAATCATGTGTGTTGCCCACTCCTAAAGACCTAAAGGCTTAAAGACAAGGTCCTAAATCCATACTTAGACACATGCTGAGCATCTAACAACCCCTAATGAGATAATTTAGAATCTTCACACGGTTTCCAGTAAATCAGAATATCCTAAGGGCTCTCCCAGACCATCTTCTCTAGAATTGTATCCACTGGTAGCCATCTGCAGACATAAACCTTTTATAATTTGAACAGTATATTGACATAATGTTAAATTGCTTCATTACTTAGGTTCATCATGACCAATAAATGAACTCTGCTCTTTCTATCTATCAGGTTTTCAAAAATGATGGTGTATGTAATCTTCCATGGGACAGACATCTGGGGTGCATCTACTCTGTACCCGGAGGTTGAAATAAGATACACAAGTTGAGCTACGTAAATTGCATATCTTATTTCCATCTAATTTAGAAATAGCATATTTCGAAATTTGGCACTGTCTACATAATGCCAAATTTCAAAATAAACCACTATTCCAAAATGTCCCTTAATCCTCATGGAACGAGGGTTACAGGGACGTCAGAATAGAGAGCCCGTTATTTCAAAATCTATTTTGAAATAATGGGCTGGTTCAAAAGATGCAGAATAGCTATTTTGGGATACGTTCAGTATCCCGAAATAGTGCCGCAGTCTAGACGTATCCTGGAGATCATACAGGCACCATCCAGACTTCAGGACTTGGTTATGATGCTAGGAACAGAACTGAATATGAACTTATTAGGCCTTACCTAATTCCTACTTATGTCATTGCTAATTTAGAAACAAAATGCAAACCCAGTTTCACTGACTTTTTATGATAAACTTAAGCAGCTTTTTTCTTCCAGCAAAATAATGATATTTGCAAAAATTCTATTTTAAAATTGTTCTTTGTCAGAATTTTAAAACACTCAGAATGATTCAAGGAAGCAATCTGTGTGTGTGTGTGTGTGTGTGTGTGTGTGTGTGTGTGTGTGTGTATGTTTCTTTTTTCCTCTAGGGAACTGTAGGGGTTAATTGTGGAAGAATTTTGTACGTGCAAGTTTAGGGGTGGTGAGACATGCATTCCCCCTCTTTTCCCTATATCTGATAAGCCAGCAGCAAGCCGCTGGGAACATACGCTATTTAAGATAAGCATTGTTGCCAGTATAGCAAGAACAAGTATAGATAAGGGTAAAGGGCAAGAATGCATAAACTATCCTGTTTACCTTAATGTACTGATCACAGAAGCAAGGCCAAAGAACAAGTAGAACCAGATCAGAACCAGATCGATAGTTAACCTAAGCCCTACATCAGCACGTAATGAGTAACCTATGGAAATTTCCAAACTGTAAAACAAAGTAGAGGAACTGTATTTAAGGCTGCACCAGAGCATAGCAATTTGGACCTCACCAGTGGGCTTTGGGTACCGGTGCCTTGGAAGCTGAGACAGACTCCCACTTTGTCCGCAGCCAAAACGGGCTCCCGGCTAGCCGAAGAGACGTAAGAAATGTCGCTTTTCCTATCATGTTGTTCTTTTAGTTAAGGGGCGTAGCTGTTAGCTGTCAGGAAATAAACTGCTTGTGTTTGACAGATACCTGTGTAGCGTTTTTTCATACTTTGAGAACCCAGTGTCGGACATGAGACTTACTCTTGCCGGCAACAGGAACTCACTAAATTTGCAAGTCAGACAAACCAGCAATGTTCACCTCTGCAAAACTCTATACAAATATTATTTCAAGGGAAATTCCTTGGAGGAAATCCTTTAAGAAATGTGACTTCATTAGTAACTAATTTATTATTCTAGTCTACACTTCCTATGATCAAGCTCATTTTGAGACTGTCCAGTGTATTTTATTTGTATTCAGAACAACTATTTTTGGTGTGGCCAACCCATAATAGACCTGATCCTAAAAATGGGTAACATTTTTTTACTTCAGTGCATTTTTACATTCACACAGCACTGGATAATATTCGTTCAGCACTTGCTTTATAAATTCCTACAGTAAGAGGTTTTAAGCTCTATAACAAAGCTTTTTTCTTAGCTCTAATTGTCATATACAGACTCCGTCTCTTGATGCTTTCATAGCTTCACCTACAAGCTACACACAGGTAAGCAGATTTTGATAAAATATCAAAGTAAACCTTTAAATTAGGTGTTTATTTCAAAAAAGAGGAAAAGGAACCCTCAATTTTATTTGTTGTTTGTTTTGTTATTTTCATGGCTTAGAACATTTATTTGTTTCCTCTTCTGTAGAAGAAGAAAAGTAATTTAATAATTATAATTGTAAGCCCCCTTTCCACAGATGGAGGGTGAGTTTGTCACCTCCCTGGGAAATAAATGGGGAATTGAACCACAGATTCACACAGATTCACAGGAGGCAAATGTCTCCAGCTTCATGTGTCCTGGCTCCTGGCTCCAGAAAAGCCCTGCTCCCACAGTATACTTGAAGGAATACCACCAATCACAGCAAGACCCAGAACTCCTCCCAAAGGGTGTTTTACAGTGTGAAAGAGAGACTGGTGATAGCTAATTTAGCCTGAGGTTATATAAATGTATGGTGATTTCTTCTACCAGTTTGAGCAGTGGAGAAAGTGGTACAAACCTCTCTACACTCTCCTCTGTATTCAGACCATTTGAGTCTATGGACTGGGAACTTCACAGATGGGCTTCCACCAGATGAGGTGCACCTGGGCAACAAGCCATGAGGAGTGGCATATGGTCAGCACTGCCCTGAGTGGTAGATCATGGAGATTCTTGATCTTCTCCTTGATTTCACCAGCTAAATAGCAGCAAAAGAAGTGAAACATACATGTTTTAGATTAATTACCAATCTAATTTTTGTATGTCAGCACTTGTTATAATCTCCATGGGGTATTAAGCAATTACAAAGGGGCAGAAAGTTAGTCTGTACAACAGAGAATGGGAGGATGTTAGCTGGTCAAAAGACAACCTCTCTATTAAATTGAGGTCCACATTATGAAAAAGAATTAATTAATTACAATTGCTTTAAACAAAACTGTAATTTTTCTTACCACTCAGGAACTTCAGTGTATACACACTCTACTCTGTCCCATTGGTATTATAGCCCTGTTGTCATGATAGCAAGTGCTTATGTGGAAACTTACTATTAAAAATGTAGTAAATGTATTTTAGCTTGTTTAAAGTTACTTAGAAGGTAGAAATGATGAGGACACCTAGCAACACTCAGCATACATACTGTTGGAAAGAATCCTTCCCTGATACGTGTACATGTACATCACAGACCACTTCTATCTCAGATATCTAAGGTGAAATGTGGGCTCAGGTATAGCCAGTTTAATTAGCTCAGTACTTTCAGCTTTGCTGGTTTAGTGAACAATGTATGCAATAAAAAAAGATATGCAGTCTGACTCATGTCATAAAGAAGTCAACTGACAAGAAAGATTCACAATGTAATCTGAGAGAGAAATCCAATATATACTGTTTGAGCTGCAACAGGATCATGTTGAGAGTAAAAACTATAGTCAAGAGGAAAAGTTTTATTTGTAACCTGCAATTTAGGGCAGCTAAACCAAAGGAAACTTTTCCCTCTGTAAGGATTTAATATGACAAAGCTATTGCTCAGGCTGCTTCAGGCTGAAGTACAGATAAAGGTAGATACATTAAGCACAAAGCCTTACATCAAATCATATAATCTTAATGGTATTATATGCAGGGAGGTGTGTCACTACAATAATTTTCTCTTCTTTTTCCAGAAAGAATGCTACTGAAATGTGTGCACTTACAATTTTTGCAGCCAAGCAGCAAATGTCTCCTACATATACCAGTGACATCAAGAATGTAGCGCTAAGAAAGGCACCCAGATTTTCATTCTCAAGAGACAGAGGATGTAGTGAGAACATAGTTCCTCTCATTATTATATAGTATAGCATGAATTCTGTATCAGCACATCAACAAAAGTAATAAAGATAACAGAAATAATAAACATCTATAAAACAGAATCACAAGAATGTAGAACTGGAAAGGACTCGTTAGGTCATCTAGTCCAGTCCCCCCGCCTTCAAAGCAGGACTAAATAATAATAATTTCAGTGAGTTTCTTGAGGTCAAGTGTTTGGTTTATTATTAATGAATACAATGGTAGAGGGAATGGTTTTAACAAAATTCAGGGAAAATGCAAAGCATGGTTACAAATAATGGCTCAGTAAATTTAGGCTGTGTTAAAAAATTGAAAAAGATGGTCTGTGAGACTTTTTGTACTACCCATTCTGCTACACTCTGAAAAAAATGAATAAAAAGGTACAATTTGTATAAAACTGGTAGAAATCAGCAAAGAATGGGTTTTTAAACCATGTTCCACTGTGCAAGGTTGCAGTATGACAAGTATATAGCAAATGGCTTTCTCCTTGACAGGTTGTGTCACCTAGAAGAGCATTGCATTCTTGTTTATGGAACTCCGATTCAAGCTCTGGAACTCATAATGTCTAACTGTCAGAACTCTTTGGTAAAATACAGAAGACTTTTAATTTATAATAAGACCTGCATTATCTTGATTTACAGACAAAATATTTTCATGCTTTTAAAGAAAGGCAAACCAAAGAGATGTTGTTTTATCTTGCTGACAAAGCTTTTGGACATTGAAAACAAGAGCTGTGATTTTTGACTTTGACATGAGAATCCAGCTGAAATAAACACAGCTCCAGCAATGTGATTCATGTTAAGATGCTGAGGGTGCAGGGGAATTCTGCTTCTGGATGCTCTTTTATAAATATTCTCTTGTGTAAAATCAGTCTCTAGCCTTCTTAATTTACATTCCTTGTGAGAGAAAAAAGCACATTCTTACTCAATTATGAGGGAACTTTTTCAGTGATAATGGAAGAAGACCTCTGTCTTTCCCACTTAGTAACTTGTCTCTTATAATTACAGCTCTTCTCATAATGGTCCCTCGTCCTCTTAAAACAAATTTGCTTTGGGAGGTAGTATGAGCTTGGAAGTCAGCAGATATGTCCTGGGATCTGACAATGACTTCATTAGGGACCTTGGATAAGTCTCTTTGGATTCAGTCTAGCACAGCATTTAAGCATATGCTTAATTTGAAGGGGACTAATCATATGCTTAATGTTTAATGCCTGCTTAAGCATTTTGCTCTATGCCATTCTGTCCCTCAGTGTTCCCATCTGTGAAATGGGAGCAATAATACTGACCATAGGCTTAATCGATTAATGTTAGTGAAACAATTTGCCTATGGCTGAGCCAGTACTGTGCATCCTGAGACAGTGAGAGTATCATGAGAGCTAGGAACAAGGTCCATAACAGATGGGGGGCATGAAGGACCTTGTGGTGTACCTCCCAGTAAGCAGACACAGAGATTGACATAATACAAAACTAAACAGTCTGACATTTGCAGGCCAAAATTCTTCTGAACTTTTGCTCTGCGAAACATTTCAATATTTTGACTTTTCATCCTGATTCAGTATCAAAGCAAATGTCAAAATATCAGAATTTCCCTGGGGGGTGGACATTCTGTTTTTCAATTATCTTTCTTATAAAGTAGCATTATTCACAAACAGAAGGTAAAAAACATTTAAAAGAATTCCAGAGGGATAACTTTGACATAGTTTATTTACCAGTGACTGTCCTGGTGCTGCTGCTGTTCACACAAATGCTTCTTCTTTTGTTTCTACTGGATTTCACATAATGAAAGGAAAAGAAATAAACAATGCAAAACACACTACAAAAGGAAAGACACCCAAAAAAGGCATTGGCGATTGATTTGGAACTACTTCCTTAGATTCTTCTAAACGCCAAACCTCCTATTTATATCTGTATGTTTAACATGCATGCCTGAGGGAGCTCAGCACATTTTTTAAAAAAAATCTATTTTGGGTAATCATGGAAGACATTCTTTAGTCTTTCCCCTTCCATCTTCCTCGCCAGTGTTTTCTGGAAGAGGTCATGGGCTTCCTAACAGATGTGACATTCGAGGGCTGACCTTTCAGGAGAACAATAGCGTGAAATACTTGGATTGTGAGGCAGGAAATATTAGGGGTTTCTTCTGCAATGCAGTTAAAGTCCCATTTTTCTTAAAAGCTAATGTGTAATCTATATGTGGATCTGGCAACAGATATGTATTCAAGTGTGATATCTTGTTAGCAATACATAAAAGGAAGTTGGCCTCCCGAGACAAATTATCCAGCTCCTTCTAATGAAAATATTAATGAAAACACATAGGCTAATAAAGAAAAGACCTGAAATTGGTAGGGAACCATTAAAATTGACATTATTAATGATTAGATACCCTATGATACATCAAGAAAACTACCAAAATATTGTGCTGTTAATGCTTTATCCATAGTAACATTTAATATTATATAGTGATCTCATCTGTTTGTTCTTAAGGAAACTCTGCGGAAGCCTTGTAATGTCATCACAGCTCAGGACTGTAAATTACATTATGTTCCTAGGACCCAAACTTTTATGTGAAGAAGAGAAATTGGTGAAATCTCCAGCGTGTATTTTTATTGTGTGATCACACCTACTTTGATCAATTCAAGCTTGCTTCATAAGCTGAACAGAGAATGGGCTGGAAATGAAGAAGCATCCTTGTATTATGATTGTGAGGGTCAGCACATTGCAGGATTTTACTTAAGATAAGTCTGGTTTCATGGACACTGGGATTGGCATAGAACTTTAACTTTGAGTACATGGTTCAGATAAGATCCTAGGGCCAGATCCAGGAGCTTTTACTCATCTCCGTGCAGGTGCAGGTGCAGGTGCAGGTGCAGGGCTGGAATACATCAGAGGCTTTTTCAGCAATACAAATACATTTCTAAGGCATCTGATACTGTATTATCTCCAAATGACTGCCAGAGTTGGGTCGGGGAACAAAATGGAAGAAAAACTCCCTTTTCAAATGTATTTCTTAAATGAAAAATTGTCACCAAGAATTCAGTGATATTCTGAATAACTTTTTAAATAAAGTTTGCATTGCTGTTGTAGCCATGTTACCCCCAGGACATGAGTGAGACAAGATGTGGGAGGTAATATATTGTATTGATATTAAAGAAGATGATTTAATAAAAGATATTACCTCACCCACCTTGGATATGATATGATATGATTGCAGTAGCATTCATCACTAGCACCTCCCTATTGTGCCATGTGCTGTACAGACATTTAGGAAAAGCATAACCGTTGCCACGAAAAGCTTTGAATTCAGGTTTGATCTTCCAAACATTTATGAGCATAAACAGTACTACTGAACATAGTAGGACTCTTTATCTGAAGACCAGGAAAAGGAATGAAATGATACAGATATATACTCCTACTTCAAGGGTGGGCAATACTTTTAGAAGAGGTGGCCACTTCACAAATTTTTGAAGTAGCTCTGGGCCGCCCTGGAAGGAGTGGGGCCAGGACACTTCTGTGCTCCTTGCCCATAGACCCTTATTGGCCTGGGGTGAGAGAGCATGTGAAGTCTTCGCTCCTGCCTTCCCCCTAGAAAGAACTGCCAGCTGTTCTGAACAGGTCAATCAGTGCCAAGAGTTGGGAGGAGCACACAAAGTATCTTGCTCTGTGCCCCCATGCTGCAAGAGGCATATGGCGCTTAGAGTGAACCGCCAGCTGTTCAACTGGCGGTTCACTCTAAGCACCGCGTGCCCCTGATGAGGGAGGAGACTTCATGCACTCCCCCATCCCCAGGTCCTGATTGGCCGGGGGGCAGGGAACCAGCAGGGTGTCCATGGATTGAATCAACCTGCTTGGCAGGCTGGATCCAGTCCATGGAGGCTCTCTTACCCACCCCTCACACACACACACACACACACACACACACACTTTTGCCACTGTTTCTGTTATGCCGAATAAATAAAGTAAGTACCTACTATTCTCTTCAGCCCCTGATTTCTTAAAGGCATGTAGTACAGGGTAGTCTTGATGAAAAAGGAAAAGTTGTAATTGGTATACAAGGTGGGCTTATTACTATGCATATTTGCTGTAATACATTATTTAAACTATCTAAAACTCTGAAACAGTCATGCTAGCTACTCATAGTTTTTTTTAAAAATGAAAGTATAGGATGCCTGCATTAAAAGCTATCTCCAGAACAGCCAAGAAAGTAGTACAGTAGTGTGAGACAGCCATTTGGTCTTCCCATGGCTTTAACAGTTACACCCCTTTAACTCTGATCTAGCTTTTTAAATTTAACTCTCTGATGTCAGCAGAAAGAGCATACACATACACATGCACAACCTGAGCCATTTTTCATAAATTTGCATTAATACTCTTACAACCACCCAGTACTTCAGAATTCAGGATTAAGGCTTTAAACTAGAAGGAATATATATTGGGATTCCCAACAAGTTTTCTTTCTTTCTATAATGCGAATGTGCTAATGCTCTGACCTCAAGATTGAAAGACTGAAAACAAGATAAAAAGTCTCAGAGGGGTAGCTATGTTAGTCTGTAACTTTAAAAAAAAAAGAGTAGTCCTGTGGCACCTTAGACTATGTTTGCACTGCAGCGCTATTTCGGGATACTGGCAGTATCCTGAAATAGTTTTCCACAGCTTCTGAGCATGCCTGTTATTTTGAAATATAATGGGCTAGCTATTCCAATGTCCCTGTAAACCTCATTCCACAAGGAGTAAGGGCCATTTCAGAATAGCGATTTATTTTGAAATAAGTACTATGTAGACGGCGCCAAATTTCAGAATAAGCTATTTTGAAATAACATTGAAATAAGATATACAATTTGCATAGCTCAAATTGCGTATCTTATTTCGATCTCCAATGCAGTATAGATGAATCCTTAGAGACTAAAGGAGAAAAAAAGGGGGACTCTCAGAATTTATAACAGAAAAAGAATGGAGAGGAAAAAAATGTACCTGTCAATTGTAGTGTCATTGTTATAAGGATAATTGAGTGGCCCAGAATTGTCCCAAACTTAGCTTACAAACACAAACAAAACAAAGAAACAAGCAAACAAACAAGCAAAGACAAGATGGCTACCAAGAATCTGTCAAATCACAGTCCATCTAGCTCAGACACTGAAAAAAACAAGACTTTTCTCTGCATAAGAAAAGAAAAGAAAAGAAAAGAAAAGAGATAAATCAAAGGGTTGTGTCTTCTAAATATAATTTTTTTAAAAAGTTTTGTTCTATTCACAATTTGAAATAATATAGCATTGTAATATTTCTATAGACAATATTCTACAAAATATGCTATTTATGGAAACCTACAAATTGTTGAAAGAAAATATATTTACAGTATGGTGATGAACACTGAAAAATGCTGTTGCATTTATCTGACCTGTTAGCTGTTTATAATAAATAAATTCTAATAAATAATCAAAAGTTTTCTGCTTCTATCATGATTTTCACGAATAGATCTTAATGTGTTTCTAAAACATGGGTAAAAATTATTCTGTTTTACCAGGGTGGTAACCAAAGCATAGAGCCAATAAATGACATGCCCAAAGCTAGCGATGGAGTACACTGAACAGAACTGAGGGTGCAGGAATCTCAAATGTGAGTGAAGCATAGCTGGAAAGAACATGCATAGTACTGTTATTGAATAGAGATTATAATTATTAAATAAAGAACAATGTGATATCTGTCTTGTTATTCTTTCATTTCTCTTAGAATTTGAAAATGATGTAGTTGTGTTGCCTCTCTTTGTATCTTACATCTTATTTATGAAGCTACATACACAGCTGGGTACAAGAAAACCCATGTCTGTGAGTGAGAGATGTACAGGTAATTAGGAGACGCCCTATTTGGTGGACTGGGTGCTTCATCAATATTTGAGGGGTACATCTGATTGTCTAATTGTGACTCAAGAATGACTTAATAACAACTGTCAAGGGGATTAGAGGAATGTTCTGTCTTGTAAGGTCTGAAATGAACATTAATATCACTGTGAAGTGAATGTACAGTTTTTATGTAAGGAGTTATGCATACCTACTGAAAATCTTTTTTTAAAGTCTATATCAAGGAATGCATCACTAGCAGAGGTGAAGAAACAGGATCTTTGACAGGCAAGCACTGTGCATTCATCTCTCTCTGTTGGAATGTAAATTAAGGATTGTAAGCTACACAGAACCAATGCACATATAACAAGTGACAGAAAAAAAAATCAAATATGAAGTCAACAGGAAGCAGTGCACAGGAAAAACAAGTTATGGGTGGTTATCTTCTCTCTGAGTATAGACAATGAACTTTGTGGGTATATGTGAAATGCAAAGAAGATACCCCTTTTCCTTTACCTAGCAAGTAAAGACGTCGTTTACACAGCCAGCCCTAGTGAAAACACTGCAGAGGAGTTCACATGAGATAATATTCTTTAGACAGGAAGAGAAACAAGGTGGGTGAGATAATGTCTTTTCTTGGAGCAACTTTTATTGCTGAGAAAGGCAAGTTTTCAAACTATACAGAGCTCTTCCTCAGGTCTGGGGAAAGTACTCAGTGTGTCACAGCTAAATATAAGATGGGACAGATCATTTAACGTAAATTAGCATGTATTCTAAGTGACCATATAAGGTGAACTGGCCTGTTAACACCACAGCAGTCATAGCACATAAAGTGGAGTTAGTGGCTAATGCATTATTGTAATAAGCCATAAATCTACTGGCTTTATTAAGACCATGATTTTTAGTGTCTAATAAGGTTATGAATCTAAGCTCCCAGGCTCATCTTTTGAAAGTGCTGTTCCAGTTTCTTTTGAGTATGAGAGGCATGAACTATCCCAGTAACAACTATGAGGGTGAAACCAAACAATCACTATGCTTTCTACTGAACTTGTATGGGAAAACGATAACAGATAAAAACATCCTGGGGAGAACACTTTCCACAGAGTGATCACTCTATAACAGACTCCGTCCTCATCCTCCAAGGAAAATGGGATTGGGTAAGGGGGAGGCATTGCCAGAGAGTGTGTTGAGCTGACTATCCGTCTCTCATTAGCAGACACTTCCTTGGGATTGTTACCAGCTAGTGTCTGGCACAAAATCAGGGAGTCAATCTGTTCCCTGACACCTCGCTCCATCCCACCACTGTGTCAAATGGAAACTCAGTGCAGCAGCAGTTCTGGCTCTCTATGCAACATACAAGTTTTAGTGACACGCACAGGGGAGTTCAATCCACAATGCCATCAAAACTGGCTGAAAAGTGGAACAGGACATTACAGGTACTTCATCAACATCTACATCGCTCTGTCTGATGTGGGACATAAGTGGTTACATACTAGATATCAGGTTTGAAATGTATGAAGCGCAAGGCAACTGTAAAAACTAGAAAATAATGAATTACTTCCGATAACCTTGCTAGCCAGGTTATACCATGCAGCCAGATGTATGTCTATAAAGATATGGGCCATTTTTTTTTCTTGTAATATTGCCAGGAAGAAAAAAACCCACATTATCAGAATTTAACATGCTGTATAATATTTGAGAATAACCCTTCAAGCTGTCAGTCTTGTTGCCAGTACTACTGTGCAACAGCATTAACCAACAGGAGCATGGACTGATTTCAAGCCCAGGTGCCAAGCAATTTGAAATGCATGAGCTCCTTGTTGAGAAACAATCATTCCCTCTGAGGCTTTTATTGTCCTCATCACTTCATGAACTATGCACACGGTGAATGTGCATTTATTTCTCTTCCACTAACATTCAACATGCAAATTTCCAAGGAGAGAGAACATTTCTAGATCCTCTTCACAGAATGCTTGCCTTATAAAAATACAAAGTAACATATGTCAGAGCTGCACAGGAGGGTCTAGCAGTTATGGCAAGCAGCAGTGGTACACAATAGCTAGACAACAGAGTGGCTGTGTTCTAGTACTCTCTACAAACTTTATGAATACACACCAGTGAACAATATTGTCATGTTTATACTTAAAGTTCTTTGGAAATTACATTTAAGGCTCATTGCAATTAGGGATTTCTCAAACCTCACATTATAGCTATTTTCTTTTCTCTAAGCCTTTTCCCTACTACATATACCTGAAAAGTAATTACTCAGAAATAATCAAAGGCCAGATGTTTGCCAAACATGTTTATATCAAAACTCATAAGTAACGATAACAGTTATTAGCTTTTATAGGTATAGTTCCAATCAGGGTGTGTCTAGACTACAGGGGTTTTTTTGAAAAAAGTGACCTTTTTCTGAAGAAACTTCCCCTGCGTCTAGACTGCTGCCGCATTCTTTCGAAAGTAAATCGAAACAATGCAGCAGTTTTTTCGACCACGGAAAACCTCATTTTATGAAGAATAACCCCTTTTTTCAAAAGTGCTCTTTCGAAAATTGGCACTATGTAATGCAAACTGTGCTTTTCCAGAAGAGAGCATCCAGAATGCCTGGGTGTTCTCTTTCGAAAAAGCGGCTCGCTTTTTCGAAAGTAGTGGCTGTAATCTAGATGCTCTCTTTCGAAAGAGGCTTGTAGTCTAGATGTACCCTATAAGTCTAAAATGTTATAACCAATCATGTCATAATTAAATTGTGAAAACATACCTGTGCTTTGTATAGACTACAATGCCCATTTTCGCAACTGGGTTAATAAGACCCAAGGGTATGTCTACACTACAGCATTATTTCAAAATAACTTATTTCGAAATAACCCATATAGACACAAAATGCATTTCAAAATAGCGTTTTGCTATTTAGAAATAGTGCATCCACATTGATAGGATGTTGAATCGCATTTAAGGCTGGCCGGAACTGGTTCTGGCAGGGCATCAGGTCAGGAGTTACCTAGAACGGCTGCTGCCTGAGGCTATCTGAGACCTGTGCTTAAAGGGACGCCCCCGGACAGCCGGTTCTAAGGTTTCCCTGCTTGCTTGCTGTCAGCCGGTGGTCAAGGCAGTGAGTGGTGTGTGTGTATTATACACCCGAGACTTCAACTGCTAGGACTGGGGTCCCTTAGCAGCGGGCAACCTGGAGGAGGTTGACGGGTGCCCCAAGAAGTTTACAGGGAGAGCTTATTACACCTCAGATTTTGACTGCTAGGATACACGGTCCCTTCGCAGCGGGCAGCCTGGGGAGGCTGAGAGATGCCCCAAAGGATCTGTCCCCTGGAAGCAACACGATCCAACGCTCAAGCTCTCCCTATTTCTGTCCCTTATGACCGGCTGGAGTTCTTTTTAAAATTGTGTTTGGTTCTGTTACAGCAACTGAAGGAGTCAGGTCACAGCTTAAACAGTTACTATTTTATTGTTACAGGGTAAACTTAGCTGTTAAATGCTACTACTGTGTTACAGATAACACAGCCACTACAAAGGACAGGACAGAAATTACACTAAGAAGTCACTTACAGGTACCATGAAACCCTTTTGGTTCTCTGAGCTCTTATTAAATGCATGAAAAATAGACACCTAGCAGGTATATATTCTCACCCCTGCGTTCCAGACTTGGCATGGCCAGCGTCTTTCTCTCAATCCCTCGGGAAGAAGTAGGGCGAGGCTGGGCATCCCACAGACCTCGGGAGTCCATCAATACCTGCCAGCAGGTGTAGATGATTGGAGCTCAAATGGGGTGGGCTACTAAACCCCTCTTTTTACCCCTTGGGTCACGTAGCCTTCTTCCTGGTCTCAAGTGGCCAATTAGGAAAAATGGCTTTGAATGCCAAGTTTCCCACGAAGGGTGCAAAGCATAATTCACACCTGGGAAAATGCAGACAATGGGCACTTCTAGTATGTGATGGGCGAAGATTCCTCTCCTGGGACAGTGCAGGCGTGTCAATTGCTGGTACTAGCCATCAGGGCGACGGGGGGGGGGGGGAGTGGGGGGGTGGGTCATCAGCTAGCCCATTTACTGTCTGGTTTCTGTTTATTAGAGTCAGGGACAGGCAGCACACCTGCGTTCCCAGGGCATCAAAGGCTGACTGCCTTTCTCTTGCTCTCGGGGGGGGGGGGGGGAGAAACAAGATGGGGTTCATGTCTGGCTACACTTGCCTACCTCACTGAGAGACAGCAAAGCATTTTTTTCTCTGTGTGCTCTGGTTGCCCTCACTCAGGACACCACAGAACTCTGCAGCATGGAGCCAGAGCCGCCCCGGGCACTCTGGTGCTTCTCCTGGACGTGTTGCTGTGAGCCTGGCAGCATGTTCTGCAGGCAGTAACAGTCTCCCTGGTAGGCCCCACTGGGGGCTTGTGCCTCATTCCTCCCTCACATCCTTCCACTTATCTCTCCCTAACCCCCCTTCCTGCTGTACAATAAAAGACACATGTTCATTACAACAAAGCCTCTTTATTGAACAAAACTGGGGTGGGGGGAGAATGAAACTGAGGTGAGCCTGGGGAAAGAAGGTGGGAGAAGGGAGGAAGGAGGGTGGGAGAGACTAGGGGGAAACCTGGGAGGAGGGAGCTGGCAGGGGGAGGCAAGGGGAGGAAGGGGGAGGAGAAGCTCAGGGCTCAGGGTTGGGGGGTCTCGCCAGCCCAACTGTCTCCCAGCACCGTGGGTGTGGGGGCCTTGGCATCCCTGGGGGTGTGGGGAGGGTGGGGAGGAAGAAGCAGGAGGGAGAGAAGGAGTGGGAGGAGGAGCGGTGTCTGGGGAAGCAGCAGGGGCTGGAGCAGCAGGAGGCAGCAAGCTCTGCCCCAGGGTCAATGACCACCTGTGGGGCATGGACCATCCTGCCCCCAGGATGCAGGCCATGGCATCAAAATAGGGACAGGGGTCTGGGTCTGCCCCTGGTTGGGAGCTGCCCCCTGTGGCCCTGGCATACACCTGCCACAGCTCCTTTATTTTCATGCGAACCTGCTCCTGGGTTCGTATGTGGCCTTTGGTGGCCAGTCTGGCAGCCATCCACCTGTGGACGGTTGCGTTCCTCTGTTTAGTGCAGAGATCATGGATGTTGGAGGCATCCTCCCCAAACCTGAATTAGGTCCTTGATCTCCGCACTGGACCAGGCAGGTGCCCACGTTTTCCGGCCCCTGGCAGGCTCCTGGGAGCTGGCAGACTGGTCCTGGGGAGCAGTGGAGGGCTGGCTGGCACTGGCTGCCTGGCTCATACTGGGGCCACCGGGTCAGGTGCAGCGACTGCTGACTTTGGGCTGGCAGGCTTGGAGCTGGCACAGGCACTGTGGCCAGAGTCTACCCCTTTAAGGGCTCTGGGGAGAGGGGGAGGGAGAGGAGTTTTCTTGGTTGTGCCCAGAGTGGCCACCAGGGCACCCTGGGAAGGGCTGGAGACCCCCTATTTTGAAATAAGCGTCTATACGACACTTATTTCGAAACAGCAATTTCGAAATTGGTGCTATTCCTCGTGGAATGAGGTTTACCAATTTCGAAATAAGTCCTCCGCTATTTCAATTTAATTTTGAAATAGTGGTTTGGCTGTGTAGGCTCAGGTAAAGTTATTTCGAAATAACTTTGCTGTGTAGACATATCCCAAGTGTTTAAACAAGATCATCCCAGCAAGTCAATGGCAAAGCCAGGAACAAAACTCAAGAGTCCAGACTCCCTACTGCAATCACTAGACAACATAATTACTTCTTTTATAGCAATGGTACAATTAAAAATGTAACATTCACTTCTCAGGTATCTCCAATAATAGCTTTTTATGTTCATTACAGTAGATTCCAAAGTAAGACAATTAATGCAGAGTGGTGAATGTTGAATATTTGATACGAGTGAAATATTTTCAGCTAGGAATTTTTAACTTTTTAATTGGTTGGACCACATCTGCTAAGAAAGCTAGTCTTATGTACAATAACTCACCATATTTTTGATGATACAACATCCTTGTTGCATTTACAGCAATTAATTACATAGAAAATATGTTAAGAACACAATTTAAAGGACATATTACTTTGAAAATTATACTTTTTCTGAATTTTTAAAATCTATTGCAATTAAAAATAGGGCTGGTCAAAAAAATTCCATCCATCTTTCTTTTAAAATGGAAAATTGGATTTTCATCTGCTTTCCTCAAAACTCTGGGGTTTTTTTGCAAAAATGTTTCCATTTTTTGCTGTTGAAACAGACAAAATTCTGTGGAAAAACAAAACAAAACAAGACATACCAAACTAAACCAACTATTTCCTGATGACCTCTAGTTCAAAGGAACACCATATTTCAGGTTGCAAAAACTGGAAGTAGCAGCAGCCCTGAAAAAAAAATCACCAGGATTTGTCTAGTTTATTTGCAATGTACATTTGACATCACTTTATGTGCATTATCATCATTTTTTCATATTTATTATGGTAGTGCCTAAGGACCAGTTGAAAACCTTTATTGTCTAATGCCGGGGTGGGGAACCTCTGATGCACTGACCACACGTAGCCTGTTAGGTTTAGCTGCTGATGGGCCACCAGATGGTTTGTTCACCTAAGCATCCACAGGTACAGAGCCCCACAGCTCCCAATGGCCATGGTTCATTGTTCCCAGTGAATGAGAGCTGAGAGTGTCTATACCTGTGAATGCTCAGGTAAACAAACCATCTGGCAGCTTGTCAGTGCCTAATCCTGGTAAATCACATGCAGCCAGTGTGCTGTAGGTTCCCCACTCCTGCTCTAAAGAGTAAATTTTTATTTGAAAGAATATATGCCTAAAGCAGAAACAGTGTAGCCAATTCTCATAGTTTTATCAAAAATATAAAACTATTTACTGGTTTTTTTTAAAGTTGCAAAACTGGATTCCCAAGGGGAACATAGGCACCTAAGTCCAACATTTAGGCTCAATGTCACTCATAAAACCACCACTCAGCTACCACCAAATACCTGTGTTTCTAGTAGCCCTACAGTCCCTGTTACACCTACATTTCCTCCAGTATGTATGTACAAAGCTACCTAAGTTCTGACACCAACAAATTAATGAAAATCTCAACCTATTATTTGCAGATAATTTGTAAAGAGAAAATAGAACTGAAATCCATGGGATAAATTATTCATAATGAATAATGTGACCAATTTCAATAGGCAACCTACAGCAGATAAGGGCAATTTTAAAAATTCCAGTCCTTAGGTGGTTTAAAGATAGGGGTGGATATTTTTAGTCTCAGTGCTGGGCAACAGGAAAGATTAATCCATCACAGCTAAGACCCTTTAAGTCACAACTTTGTCTTGGAGTGATGTTTATGGATAATTTATAAATCCTTTAATTATAACAGCATGATTACAGCTGCTATTATTATTACAGTCAACATGTCTTTAAGGCAAACACAAAATGAAAAAAAATAAAGTCCTTTTTTTTCTGAATGATACCATATTAGTAGAAAGAATACGAAGATATTTTCAGTACACATTAGGGTTATAGTCCTGCAGCTTTTACTCACATCTGTCATCCCAGTGAAATTAATGGAATGACTCACTTAATTATCTATTTAGTTACTTTGGCCTTGATCCAAAGCCCACAAAAGTCTATAAGAATTGTTTTTTGATTGAACCATTATATTAGCCCTGTTACTGTAACATCAGAATGTCTTTTTGGGTCACATTAGTAAGGAGAGCAACACTGGTTCCCAGGGGCCAAATTTTAAAGGTATTTTTACTTATAAAGATACAAGTGGGTGCTTAATTAAATTTTCATAAGTGCCTGAAAATAAAATACAATGATGTACTTTTTATAAACAAAATTTAAAAATGTAACAATTAGAGTTTGTGTTAATTGATAATGCTTGCCATCATGCCACTTCTGTCCAATGTTACAAGATTAAACAGTCTCAATTATGCTGATAGAGTGGGGTGTGGAATAGCAGGGATTCAGAGGCAGCTCGAGACAATCTGCCACCCTAGGCATGCCATCTTCTCACAGGCCTGGAGAAGCAGATTTAGCCCAGCCACCCTCTGTTGTGATAGAGGGGGAACAGGGACAAATTTCATTGGGTAGCATTGTAACCCAGTGCACTAGTTTTCACCAGTCCAAATCCACCACTCAAGGCCGCTGCCAAGAAAAATATCACCCCTAGGGAACTGTTTAATTCAGGTGTAGCTAGAGTGGCCTGTAGCTGGAGTGGCTTCAGAAAAGATTTAGGTATTTTTCTTCCAATACTTCAGTTTTTCAAAGCTCCCAGCTTTTCTCTAAGTCTATGTCTACACTTCACACTTATTTCAAAATAACTCATATTATTTCAAAATAACGGAGCGTGTGTCTACACAGCAAGCCCATTATTTTGAAATAATTTTGAAATAATGGGCTTCTTAGTCTGACTTCTGTAATCCTCATTTCATGAGGAGTAAAGGAAGTCAAAAGAAGAGTGTTCTTCCTTCGACTTCCTGCTGTGTAGACAGCACCAAAAGCCGAGTTAAGCTACTTTGACTTCAGCTATGTAATTAACAGCTGAAGTTGCGTAACTTAACTCGATTTTAGCCCACAGTGTAGACATGCCCTAAAAGTCCCAGTTCTCAAAGCTACCTATACTCATCTCTTTTAGTGTCAAGTTAAAGCCATAATCTGTAAAACAGTGGAGAAAATGGTTGGGCTAATTTGATCAGCCATAATACTTGTGTGGCAGGACAAGTATTAATAAAAATCCCAAAGAAAGGCAAATCTTTTTTTTTAATTCTTCTTATCTGTTATCTACACTGCAAGCTTCATTCGGAAAAAGCTATTCTGGAAGATATCTTCTGGAATAGCTTATTTCTAAATAGAGTGTCTACACTACAGGGAAGCCTCAAAATTAGTTCAAGGCAGGCTCCTCTATTGTGGATTCACTATCTTGAATTAGAGCCCCAGGAGGTACTGGGAAGGAATAACTTTAGAATGGCTCTCGTGAGGAGCTAGTTCGACATAGCAGCAGTGGAGCATCTTCTGAAAGAGCTTTTTCGGAAGAGGCATTATTCCTCATGGAATGAGGTTTACCAATGTCGGAAAAAGCCCTCCATTATTTTGAGGGCTGTGTGGATACTAGCATTGTTTTTCTGGAATTACAGTTGTCATTCTGGAAAAGCGGTGCAGTGTAGATGCAACAAAATTCCTGATTCATTGTTACAGCTTTGGACATTTTTTACCTTTGAAAAAATCAGACACTCAATATTAGCACCCCACAACTGAGGCAGGCAAAAATTACGCTGGATCAGTTTTTCCAGCTGCAATATAGGAAGATACTATTTTCTTACCTCAAGGGCGTATGTGTGTGTGGGGGGGGAGTGTTAATTATTTCTTGTTTGTGATGTCATGTAATATCTGCAATGTACTGACATCCTCAGATGAAAGGTGCCTCACAATAATATTCCTAGCCAGTGGAGAATCATACCTCAAGTTTAGAGCACTTTCACAAGAGCCCCCTGCTGTATCTTTATTGATGCATTATTTAGAAAAGGTGTAGTCTGTAGGATAATATATGCCACCAGGAAAACTCTCATGCTAGAAAGCTCCACCTTGATCCAAACACACCCTCTCTGGTAGTGTGGATCAGCCTTGACATACCACAGTATGTCTGGGATATAAAACAATCACTGTGACATCTTTCAGGGGGTTGCTTATGTTATTTTTCCATTTCTGGGGCTTATAAAGTGAGCCTATGTGGATAACTTGCTCCTCCTATTATTACTGTTCATAGGCACCCAGTGGCAACTCCATCAATCAGCTCCTTTCTCTTCTGCCACCTTGTGCTTCCCACCTTCCAGGAGGCCCCCTATTCTCTCCTAGCACCTCCTACCCACCACAATCAGCTATTCAGTGGCATGCAGAAGGCAGTGGGAGAGGGGGCAGAGTAGGGGGAAGAGGCAGGCCAAAGGTGGAGTGGGGGTGGGAAGAGGTGGCATGAGAGCTTGATTATCCTCCAGCCTATCACAAAGTTTGCACATCCCTCCAGTTGTTTCCAGTCTGAACTCTGGAGTGTACATTTTCTAGGATGGGGACTGACTTCTTCATTACTTTTATTTGTAAAGTGTCTACCACAGTGTTTAGCGGGGTTCTTGCAACAGCAAAATAAATACAATGATGATTAATAATGATGTCATGGTGTGAAAATTGCTTGACACTGGGAACTGTACATGCATGTCTGAATGAAAAATTTGGGCCACATATGGGTTAGAAAAGTAATTCTGCATGTATATAATGTGATTCTTTTCCTCAGTACAGGTAAGCATGGCCCTCTATACTACTTACCAACATCCACAATTATCTTTGTGTCATTGCTTTTTAAATTCGTTTTTCTGATAGGTCCTAAAACAATGCTATTCTTACTGATCCATTGCCCCTGATGTCTTGCCTCCTCAGCCATGAAAGCTGCATGGTGACAAAGGAGCTCGGCAACTGTTTCATGACAAAGATTTCATTGTCAATCTGGTTGTATACCTATGTATGGAGCTGAGGCTATCTTCATACTGATTGCTAATGGTCTCTAGTAGTGAAGCCAGGCAAATTCCCCAGGCTAATATTATTAGACCAAATAGCATTGACTATAGAACATGTCTTTCTTGCTTATGGGAATCTGGGAGCTGAGAGGACGAGGGTTCTTTCCTTCATCTCAGAGACAGATCAGAATCAGGCTGGGAGGCAATTTTGGTGTCTCTCATCAGAGATCTTAGTATTATGCGAAGATGAGACTCAGAAAGGGGAAGAGAATAGGGAATACATATGTCTATTTTATACCAAGCCTTCACCTTCTTTCAGACTGGAGAAGTAAGCAAAAATGTATCTAAATAAAAGTTGTGCCCCATGCAAGCCAGTGAAACAAATATGTGTGTGCGTGTGTGTGTGTGTACTAAATGGATGTATTTGTGCACAGTGTGTGGAAATGACTAGTAAGCACATTCCTGCTGCTTGGCACCCCCATGCTTAGAATGCTGTCATTTGGTTTCAAATCCTGTTTGCTCCAGGAATAAAAAAGGACAGAAGGGACTCCTTAATTTCTTCAAAGAGCTTGATAGCATGATCATATTGTAGAGGATCTTCATTCAGTTCTGACTCCAGACATAAAGTGATGTAAAAAAAAAACAAAAAAAGAAGAAAATGGATAGGAGTAGCTATCAGTTGTTCCTCCGGACATTTTGAAATAAGCAAGTCAAATTTTCAGGAGACACCAAAATACTGCTTCAATGCTTGTTGCATATTTTTTTCCCTCTCCTCTCCCCCCACCCCCCAACAAAAAAGGAAAGCTGGCATTGTCGTCTGTGTCACTCAAGAGCAGAAGAGTAGGAGTTAGTAGATTAATATCCCCCCCAAAGGCAGATGGGGAATTCTTAGCTTATTCATCTCTTCTCCCGTCAGCTGATTCTCTTCTCAATTTATAGGTGCAAAGATTAGAAGGGCCAGAAGCTTCCCAGTCAGGCACAAGATTTTGATGCTACTCACATGTCAGATTCCCTTGCAGGGTAAGTCCTTTCTTCCCAATCAAGGGAGGGGGAGATTCCCCCTGGCTTTTAGCAGAGAAAGTGGAGCTACTCTCTTCCAGGTTCTTATTACCTTCCCCCTCAGTTCAGAGACATCCCAGAGGGTAGAGTAGGACAACTGATTATCTTAGCCGAGAAGTCTTACACGCAGGGTCTAGCAGCTTTCTATCTTGTCACCTGTCGTGTTTAATATGTGTGTGAGATTGAGAGGCGCTGGGCACCATAGTATCATCAGCATGCTGAGATACTCAGACTTTACATTTTCTTTTCAACATATTCCAATTCTAGTGTTTCATTATGTTCACAGTGTCTGAGAGAGATAGTGAGCTGGATGAAAACAAACTGGATGTGACTTACTGACAAGAAAGAGTATTGCTTGTTGATTGAGGAGACCGTGTTGTTCTGGAACTATGTAGGTATACACATTTCTCTCAAGTGTATGTTCACCTTTAGCCAAAACTTCCTAGAGCTCCTATTGGAGCCAGGGCCGGCCCACAACATTTTGGCACCTGAGGCGGGGAGCTCAAATGATGCCCCCCATTCTCCCTTGCTGCACCAGTAGCAGACACAATTTTCTACACTATGGGTCCTAGTGGTGCCCCCCCACAGTCTGACACCTGAGGCGGCTGCCTCAGTTCGCCTCGTGGTAAGGCCAGCCCTGATTGGAGCTACTAGAACTCCTAAGGCTACGTCTAGACTGGCATGATTTTGCGCAAATGCTTTTACCGGAAAAGTTTTCCATTAAAAGTATTTGCGCAAGAGAGCGTCTAGATTGGCACGGACACTTTTGCACAAAAAGTGCTTTTGCGCAAGAAAGCCCCAATCGCCATTTTAGACATCGGGGCTTTTTTGCGCAAAACAAAACTGAGCTGTCTACACTGGCCCTTTTGCGCAAAAGGTTTGCACAAAAGGACTTTTGCCCGAACGGGAGCGTCAAAGTATTTGCACAAGAAGCACTGATTTCTTACATTAGAATGTCAGTGCTCTTGCGCAAATTCAAGCAGCCAGTGTAGACAGCTGGCGATTGTCCCATAGCAGACACAGCCCCCGATTGTCCCATAGCAGAGGTAGCTCATAATGCTTCTGGGAAGCCAATATATTGTGACTCAGCCTTTGCTGAGGGCTACATAAGAAATTTCAGCAGCTGCCCATTTCTTGAGTTCAACAGACAACCATTCGCACAAGGCAGGGGTCCATAAACCTTTGCACTCTTCCTTTTAATTTCTGAAACCACATCTAAAGTCAGCAGCATAGGCCAATCACTAGACTTACAGTTAAGAAGCTGAAAGGAAAGTGGTAAGTAGATGTAATCACTTAAAAATCAACAACTGAGTTTTATTTTTTATTCTTATTGACTCTGAGGGTACATCCAGAGGTATCCCGGAAAAACTCCACCACGTCCAGGGAATGCGTTTGCTCTTCTGCTTTTATTTAGGAGGAATAAGGGCTCCTCTGAAAGAGGAGGAATAAGGAATAAGGGCTCCAAATGGTGGAAAAGCCTCTTCCAGAAAAGCAATCGGAAAAAGCTATGCCAATTGCGGCGAGCAATTTGCGAAGCTTTTTCCAAAAAAAAGCGATAGTGTAGACCTAGCCTGAGATTCCCCCTTACATCCACATCTCTCTCATGTATTTCATCAGAGTTAACCCCAAATTATCCAAGAATGACTAGAAAACCTGAGTCGGAACAAAACAATACCAATGGAGAATGTGAGCAAGGAGTTCAATTACATGTTAAACCACTCCATGTCTTAGCGTTCACCCTTATTCAGATTTGGTTATCTTAGCCATACAAACTTACTGTGGCATACAAAAATAATAAAATGAATATTGCAATGCAGAATAATTACTTGCCATCAAAAACTTCACGAAGAGTTTTAATAGAGATACCCTACATGCTTGGATCACTGTATTAAAGTCAACCTTACTAGACATTGATTCAATAGACAAAGGCAGCACTAAGAAAGCCATTATAGTCCATCATGTCAATGATCTGTGCATGAAAGATTTCCTTACTAGTATGCATTGGCACAATGTACCACAATGACTTTAGAACCTATGATTATGATTACAGTGGAAGAACCATAATGGTTCCATTAAGATTTCAGTGAAATTAAATGGCAGTGTCTCATGAACTTCGACCAAGATCATAATAGCTCTGAAGGGTCTCTTATGATCACCATGGAAAAACTGAAGAATGATTGCCATTGAAATCAGATCAGGGCCTTTCAGTATCGCATTTTTTTATTCTTTTTTGCGGGGTTCCTCCCGCCTCTTTTTCCATTAATGTTAAAAATAATGGGAAGGACATTGTTAAAAATTGTAACAGGTTCTCATTTAAACCTACACAAGCCAGGAAACAGAGAGATGCAGCTTTTCAGTCCATCCTTAACTCATTTCATTGCACCTCTAGGTATTACAGGGGTCTGAAAAGACTGTGTGATCTTATTGACCATATGTGCTATAATCCTCTTTAAACACAAAAGCTGTGTAAAAATAATCCAACAAAAGCCAGGAACTACAGAGTTAAGGCTTCTTATTCCATCCTTAACACAATCTCACGTGCCTAGGGATTGTGTTTAATATTCTTTGGTTCTGAGCAGTCTGTTCACAAAAGTACTGAGCTAGTTCAGACCCATGGCACTTGTGATGGTTTTTCTTCTTTTTGCAAATGTATTATGTGGACAGGTGAAATCAGCGTCTATACCTTCCAATGCAATTTTCATCACTGATAAATTGTTACTAAATCACAAAGAGGCCAAGATTTTTAAAGTGATTAATGATTTGAGGAGTCACAGTTTTGGGTGTGCCCACCACGAGGCAGTTTTAAAGGGTTCTAGTTTTCAGAAAATACTGGAGACTCACTCCCTCACAATCAGGCCTTTAGATGGCATCTCCTATTGGGCATCCACAAATTAAGGCACCCCAAATCACTAGCTACTTTTGAAAATCATGGTCATATATAGTTTATGGGAAGCAATAACCAGAGGAAACAGTTTTAGAGTAAACAATATGGCCCCATCCCATTAAGAACAAGCAGCACTACATGTGATCTTCTCTGTAACAATTTATGAACCTTCATACTCAATGGTTTTCCACAGAAATTGAATTCCACAGCAATTCCACAGTTTTCCAATTACCCTTATATGAATGCTGAATTGCATTCAGTGAGCCTGAACAAAAGAAAACGCATAGGTTACCTATGAAGTCAGTTTAGTCAAGTAAGCAGCAAATGAAAATCTAGTGTAAACAAGGGAGTATCAGAAGTGCTACAGTTTTGCCAATGCACAAACTGATTCCATGCAGGAATAAAACTGCATGATGTTTTATTCAAGAAAATATTAAATAGTTACCTTTTGCCTGCCACTCATCATAGCCTTTAATTAGGAAATCCTGTTGCCAAATGGTACTCTATATTTCCTTTGCATGCATAGTTCTTTTTCTCCCAAAATTGCATAGCTGATTTCGAGTGTATTTTGAAATACCTTATTTCAAAATTTGGGGCTGTCTACACATGTAGCCAGACAGGAACCCCCCCTTGCAACATCCATCTTGCTTGCCCCTCTGAGGTGCCTGGAGCATACAGGGCATAGAAAGCAATAAAATCAGCATAGTCTTTGATGCCTTGACAGAAGGCCCAGATATGCTGGCTGCTGTGACCCTGGATGGCTGTAAACAGAGATACGCCAATTGCTGACCTCGAGGCTGCGAGAACTACCTTGGCTGGCACCTATATTGATACGAACACACAGCCGTCCTCGGGGGGCAGTTAAGGAAGAGCATCTGTCTGCAAAAACGTGGCTTTTCCAGAGGCAGTCCCACAGCGGTCCCCCAGGCACCTACTCCCCCCCATGATCTAGCCCATCATGTTTTGACAACAGCGGTCATGTATTTTGGTTTGAGTACAAGCCTTCCAAACCAATATGAAGCTGAACTTTTCAATTAAATCCTTCTGAGCGTCATCAGGCTGTATATAATTTATAGCATTACAATCAAAATAGCATCCAGCATTTGAAAAGGTTAAGCATAATCCCACAATTCAAATAAAAAGAAAGCCAATCTTTTGTTGGTGGCCTTCCCTGCTCTTTCCTAATTATAGGCCCTAAATGGACCTTTCAAAGTCTGGCAATAATCGGATATAACACCCTTTGTAGAGCATTATATGGGATCAAAATATTATATTAAAGAATGAAAAAGATAAAAGTAGCAATTACAGTTTAATCTCCACTGTTACAGACCTTCTATTTGCTTATTTCCACATACAGCACATATTGTCCACAACAACGCTGTTCCCCATACTGTCACACTAACGATAAATCCAAACTGCATGCAGATGGCATATGGAAGTGGTTTTAAAAGTCTTAAGTCTTTCGTGTGTTTCATAAAAATCTGGGGGAGAAAATGGCTCTGCACTGTTTGTGGCTCCTTAAAGAGTCCTTGAAGGAAATGAAATGCAAATTTTATTCCATTTTCTGTGTCACATACTGTGCTCATAATAAGTGAACAAATTATTGATTTTCAATAGGGAAATTATTTAAAACGCTTATCTTATGCTTTCTGGATCAGTATTGGCTATAAGCATGTAGAGATGACATTTTATTTAAATCCCGTAACCTGTCATATCAGAGAAGCAACTGCTGAGTGTGCAGTACTGGAGCAGTGTCATTTAATACAGCTGCCCAAATACATTTCCTAAAAACAATCAAAGAGCAATATTACATTTTTTAATAAAATGTGATATTCTTGTAGTTTTAAAATGGGTCTTTATCGTTTTTCAGGCCATTTAGTAGAGATTATATTGCATCAAGCTGTTCTGTCTACCTGAAGGTAGTCTTGGATCACAGTTTCACACTTTGCTATAGTTTCCATCATCATGACCTCCCACAACAGCTACATTTCTATGGCAAACAAGAACTGTCAAACCACAACAGAGAGGCTGATGAACACAGTACATAGGGCTTTCTCAGTAGCTGTCTCCCAGCTCTGAAACTCATTGGTGCAAGTTAAAGTGACCATGAACCTCATTACCTTCAGAATTACATGTACAACTCACTCCTTCAGCCACAGTAATTACTTAAAAAAACCCAAAAACCGACCAACAAAAGAGAGAGCAAGAAAGTGATCCATTATAAAGGGAAATAAGAACAACCCAGGAAACTACAGACCACTCAGTTTAACTTCTGTGCCAGGAAAGATAATGGAGCAGCTAACTAAGGAATTCATTTGCAAACACCTGGAAGAAAATAAGGTGATAGGGAACAGCCAGCATGGATTTGTAAAGAACAAATCATATCAAACCAATCTGATAGATTTCTTTGATAAGATAACGAGTCTGGTGGATAAGGGAGAAGTGATGGATGTGGAATACCTAGATTTTAGTAAAGCATTTGATATAGTCTCGCATGACCTTCTTATCAATAAACTAGGCAAACACAACTTAGGGTGTGTCTAAACTACACCCCTCTGCCAACAGAGGGATGTAGATTAGGCACATCGCTATTGCAAATGAAGTGGGGATTTAAATATCCCGTGCTTCATTTGAATATAAATGGCTGCCGCTTTTTGCCGACATGGCACTTTGCCGGCAAAAAGCGGCAGTGTAGACGGAGCTCAGTCGACAAGGAAAGCCTTTTCTGACTGATTCTGTAAACCTGGAAATGACTGTCTAGGACGGAGAACAGAAGAAAGGGATTTAAGGGTCATAATGGACCACAAGATAAATATGAGTCAACAGCGTGACATTCTTGCAAAAAAAAAAAAGTGATTCTGGGATGCATTAACAGGAGTGTTGTGAGCAAGACATGAGAAATTATTCTTCCACTCTACTCTGCACTGATTAGGTCTCAGTTGGAATATTGTATTCAGTTCTGGGCACTACATTTCAAGAAATATGTGGAGAAATTGGAGAAGGTCCAGAGAAAGGCAACAAAAATGATCACTGGTCTAGAAAACATGAGTTATGAGGCAAGGCTGAAGGAACTGGGATTGCTTAGTTTGGAAAAGAGAAGACCGAGATAGCAGTTTTCAAATATCTAAAAGGGTGTCACAGAAAGGAAGAGGGAAAATTGTTCTCCTTGGCCTCTGATGATAGGACAAGAAGCAACGGGCTTAAACTGCAGCAAGGGAGGTTTAGGTTGGACATTAGGAAAAACTTCCTAACTGTCAGGGTGCTTAAACACTGGAATAAATTGCCTATGGAGGTTGTGGAATATCCATCACTGGAGATTTCGTATTTAAGAGCAGGCCAGAGAGACATCTATCAGGGATTATATAGACCATACTTAGTCCTGACATTGGGGCAGGGGACTGGATATGATGATCTCTCGAGGTCCCTTCCAGTTCCAGTATTCTATGATTCTATGATTTTTAGAATCCGTAAGTTGCTCATCTACCAAAGCTGATGAATAGCATACACATGTCTATCTTAGACCAGATCTACATTAGACCCAGAAGCTTGGTTTAAGGTACGCAACTCTGGCTACGTACAATATGTAGCTGGAGTCATCTTACCTTAAGATGAGCTTGGCAACCTCCCTACAGTGGGAGGCTGATGGGAGCAAATGCTACCGTCAGCTTCCCTTATTCCTTGCAAGAGCAGGAGTATCAGCTGGTACTGGTGGGGGCATCCTCTGAATTCGATTTAGCAAGTCTTAACTAGACTTGCTAAATCAAACTCCAGAAAATTGATCACGGCAGCCTCAATCTTCTGTGGAGTGAAAACATGGTCTTATGGAATGTACTACTGACTTGTGTCCCTACTACTGCTCTCTACTGGATATGTATCAAGCTTACACATGTAGGCATATGAAATTTCCTTCTGATGCCTAGCCATCTAGTATCTCGTGATGCTCCCATGCATCACCTCAATGGCAAATGGAAATAGAATGGAGTTGTCTTTAAAGAAAACAAAGATGTGTTTTTTCTTTTTTTTATTATTGTATTACACTGGTCTACAATTTTTTAGAAGTCGTCTGCTTCACAGATAAAATGTGCTATTTATTATGTATTTTGATGTGCTGAATTCAAATATGACAATTAAAACAACTGATTGGCTACTGTTTCCAAGATATTTAAGTTTTTACATTTTACGTCTATGTCTATTGTGTAGATAGTAGAGTTTTAATCATAAATTGTAAACCTAGGTCTTTTCATGTGTTTATGGTTGCTTTACATGATAATATTTCACCTGTCCTGTTTATGTAACACTTTAAAAATCAGCAAAAGGGTTATATAAATAAAATTTATTATGAAACAAAAGGCAAAAAACTATTATGTACATAGTTTAGTCCTATTCAGTGTCTACTTGGCGCTTCTTGGCTTGTCTCTTGTATTCATTAAATGGAGCACCTTCCATGAAGAAGAATGGGACAAGATCCTTTTGACGGTCACGGAACATGGAAACCCTAACATCACCTGCCAGGAGAGTCCACTGCTGTAGTCTGGAGCCCAACAGCTCTGCCTTACTCTTGGGTAGTTCCAAATCCCTGACAAGATCATTCAGTTCACCTTGTGTTATGAGGTGTGGTTCAGAGGAGGAGGATGGGAGAAAATGTGGGTCCTGTGACACTGATGGTTCAGGACCAGAAGTTTCATCCTCTTCCTCTTCCTCGTCTGACTCAAGTGAGAATGATTCTGGTGCATCAGGAACCGGCAGTCCTTCTTCGTGGGGTACTGGGCGTATAGCTGATGGAATGTTTGGATAATGCACAGTCCACTTTTTCTTCTTTGACACACCTTTCCCAACTGGAGGCACCATGCAGAAGTAACAATTGCTGGTATGATCTGTTGGCTCTCTCCAAATCATCGGCACTGCAAAAGGCATAGATTTCCTTTTCCTGTTCAACCACTGGCGAAGATTTGTTGCACAAGTGCTGCAGCATATGTGTGGGGCCCACCTCTTGTTCCGATCTCCAATTTTGCAGCCAAAATAAAGGTGATAGGCTTTCTTAACCGTAGTGGTTATACTGCGCTTTTGTGATGCAAAAGTCACTTCACCACAAACATAGCAGAAGTTATCTGCACTGTTCACACAAGTACGAGGCATCTCTGCTCACTTTGGCTAAACAGAAATGTGTCCCTTTGCAAAATCAAACACTGACAAATAAGAGAGCACGACACTGTATGATTTCTAGAGCTGATATAGGGCAATTTGTTCAGCAGAGTGATGTAAGCTTCATTATGATTGCATCATCCATGACTTCTAGGAATAACATGATGCAATTCATATCATGTATGACTCAATACCAGCTTCAGATTCATCATTAATTGTTTTGCCTAACAAGCAAGTACTGTCCAAACCCAGTCATAGATTTATTCATAGATCCAGTCAAAGATGTATTTTAGTCATTTCTGGTTTAAATTGAGATCCCTTCCCTTTATAACTTACTTATCCTCCGCCATTCCCAAGTCAAGGGTCGTATATACTGACCCAATAGCATATCTTGAAAACTAGAGCCAATCAACAATTTTAAGCATCATTTTCGTTCTCAGTGACCCAGAATTAGTAAAGTTTGACTACATTTATTTCAGAAGCATTTTGGCTGTAGAGCAGTGTTATGGGAGCTCCCAGAGGACCCAGTCAGTATTCCTGTGCTCTGTATGCACAAACAGTCATACCCAGACAGGTTACAATCAGTGTTCCCTCTAAGCTGCATGGCAGCACAGCTTAACGGGTGATTAATCAGCCTTGCCCAGTCAGTCAGCTCCACGCATGGATCCCTGAGCCTCTGACGGGGCAGGGCTGATTAATCATGTGTGAAGCTGTGCTGCCACGCAGCTTAGAGGGAACACTGGTTACAATTGAATCCATTTAATAATTCTACCAAAAAGCTTTCAAAACTATGAGTGGTTAAAAAAGGTAAGACACAAAGAGGTATGTAATAAAGTAGACACCGTTCCTCAGTCCATTGTCCATCCCAATACAGTTCACACATTAACTATGGGATTATTTACATACTTAAAGTGATAGACAAGTCAAATAAGGTAATATCTTTTATTGGACCAACTTCTGTTCGTAAGAGAGAAAAGCTTTCAAGGTTACAAAGAGTTCTGCTTCAAAGAGTTTAGCACCTCTAACGGTGCTAAAATATCTTGA
The DNA here is from genome assembly GCA_032595735.1 of Pelochelys cantorii. Classification (NCBI taxonomy): domain Eukaryota; kingdom Metazoa; phylum Chordata; order Testudines; family Trionychidae; genus Pelochelys; species Pelochelys cantorii. The sequence continues at coordinate 69,362,505 of CM064326.1, read as the reverse complement.
CCAAATGGGGCCAACAATAACTGACAAATGGGATTCCTAAAAGTACCATCACTAGAAGTGTTCTTTTGGAGGATATCATGACATTATAATTTACCCCAGTAGTAACTAGCCAATACTAAGCCATTGCTTCTGACACATCACTGCTTCTAACACTTCTAAATGTACTTGTATCAGCTTTACCATTATTTCTCTAAATTTGGTATTTGAAGTGTCTCTCTGACAAGTCAGACAGTTTGGGATTTCATTAGTTGCCACTATCTATCTTAAACTGCTTTGTGTCAAAGCTACCTAATCTTTATTAAAAGGAAGTCAAGGGAACAGAGAGATATAAAGATGAAGGTAAGCCACAAATGTTCAATATAGTGGGAAGAGCAATTTTCCCCCCTGCTGATAATTCTTTTATTTGTTTCTGATCCAAATTAGACTTTATTTAATGGAAGGAATGAGTTCACATGTTATGGCTTTTTAAAAAGGAGATTTTTAAACGTATAAAACACAAAACTCAACATCACAGTTACAGAAGTCCCATATTGGTGGGAAGTTAACAGTCAGTAATGAATAAGGCACAGTAGAGTTTTCCTGAACACAATAGAATTTCTTCCTAATGATTGAATTATCATCTATATTTCATGTTTTAAGAAATAACTTTTGTTCTTTGTTGAGTGCTCAATGTCATCTTTCCCTTTTGTCAAAAAGTAAATTAAATAGCTCAAAGGAGCTTTGTGCAGAAATGTTTGCTCCTTTATTCTGTCCCAGAATGCTGAGAATACAGATAGCCTCCTTTTTTTGCAACAGCAAGTGTTATAGCTCTAACAAGAACATAAGAAGGCTAGTTGTGAGCAAAGACAAAATGCAAATAATATGGCTAAGGGCCCAGTTGGGAATAACTAGCACAAGTGTGATCTATTATTACCATGCATTCAAAGCTTTGTTAAAGTGATTTCAGATTCTAGGGTATTTATTTTTGGAGTTGATCTGATGAGGATGGAAAAATAAAACAAAATTTTGCTCCCTGTTTGTTACTGCAGCATTGAGCAAGTGACATGCAAGACCACTCCTTCCAGCATTTCTCAATGACTAAGTTAAGCTGTTCATCAATAGAAACTACAAAAGAAGAGTTTATACTAATTGGATAAGGCATTAATATCTTCTAATTCCACAAATAACAGGATCCTTAATTATGAAACAATTATTCATTGTGGACTTTCTGTGTTCTCCATTTGAGAAACATGACAAACTGTAAACTTTGGATTTTAAGTAGGAAAGAATGCAATTTTGTGCTTATCTTCTGTTTATGACTGGCCTTTGTCTTTATGTAATGATTATGGATAACATTTTTAAAAAAATCTTAAGTTCCATTTTCAAAGCAGTTTTACACACTTGGGGCTCAATTTTCAAAGGTAGTTAGGCACATACAGACAGAATTTTGCACATAGTGACATTTTCAAAAAAGCACCAAAATAGTTTTGAGGATCTGAGCTTTGGGGAAGCTGCTTTTTCACTACTACCCCATCGTCAGAACTGCGGAAGTTGCTCACTTCCTTATCCATGGGGATTTGGCCAATGGATTTGGGAAGCTTTGAATTCACTGACTACACTTCTTACCTCTTCTCAGCCTCCCATCTCCAACAATCTTTTCTGAGCAGGGGTCATTGTTGTACTTGACATTGGAGGGCATATATAGAATAGTGCATGCTTGACCATATTTCCTCAATGCAAAATATTTGAACTGGACCACTGATAAACTTTCTTCTTGTAATACTTCCAGATTTACTGCACTATGGTGACTATTATAAAGAAACATGGCCTGGAGGACAATTAACAGAGTCTAAGAGGACTAATTTTAAACTGTCAGAAAAAGTGTTACAAATGTGACATGACAGACCTCTGTATGGTGTCATACAGACAATGGATGGAGAAACCACACAACTCACTCAAGCCTGGCTACCTTTTCACCCTAAAAAAGTTCTGATATTTATCATCCAGTACAATAAAGCTCACTGACTGCAATCATGATTTCATGAGGATGATACATTCTGTGATCTATCCCTTCCGAACCAATGCTATTATATATTAAGAGATAATCTAAATTATAACTGCTAGCGTGATTGCTTCAAATTCTGATTACAGGTTGCACGATCAAAAATCAGTGATACAGGTGTTAAATTATCATTATAATGGGCTCTCAGTGCAGAGACACTGCTCAAAATATCTTTCATTTACTGATGCATTTTCATAAAATTTCTAGAGATCCTTTAGTATGAATGTGTGAGATTTTTCCTCATTCACAAAAATTAGAGGCAACTATTAAAGTGGCAGCCTCCTCTCTTTGCATTATTATACAGTAAACCACATATTGTTGAGATTATCCAAATTATAATTATTATAATTACCATAATAATTTTAGGAATGCAGAACTACACTGGATTAGATTGAGGTAATATGAGTTATATTAAAAAAAATAAAAACAGACTCATTATCGCAAGGCAATCATTTTTTCCTCTGACATTAATAAGCTCATCCCTCAAATTGTGAAATGTTGAAGAATTCTTGAATAAAATTTTGTGGAAGTTCAGCAGTGCAGTTTAAGTTTCCTTTCACCACTTGGGCAGCAGCTAGAGGTATTCACTTGGGGAAGTTATCAGAAAATGTAAGCGGGAACCTCTGTTTACGTGTGATAAACTGAGACACCAAAATAAGGTGCCACATCTTTATAGTGTACCCTTTTTCTTTTGAATACTTTGATCACAAGTTAAATACGTATTGATATTTAAAGGACAGTCATAGGGCTTCAGAGTTAACAGTCCATTGTTATAAATGTGAACAGTTTACCCCATAAAAGTTTTTGCTTTAGGTTTAGGCAAACATTACCACATTGACTATCCCTGGTCAAATCTGGCAGGTTTTCTTTGCAACCATAAGAGTTAACGAGTTATGTTGTTTTAACTCAGGGTATGTCTACACTTGCCCCCTAGTCCGGATTTAAATATCCCGTGCTTGATTAGCATATTCGCATCCGATCGCCATTTTAAAAATCCACTAGTCCGAATTAACTCGCCGCGTGTAGATGCGGTATTCCAAAAGAAACCCCTTCCCTCGGATTAACTGTTACTCCTCATTGCATTGTTTATTTTGGAATACCGCGTCTACACGCGGCAAGTTAATTTGGACTAGTGGATTTTTAAAATGGCAACCGGATGCGAATATGCTAATCAAGTGTGGGATATTTAAATCCCGCACTTCATTAGCAACTTCGGTATGCTACATTTGCATCCCTAGTTCGGACTAGGGAGCAAGTGTAGACATACCCTCAGTGCTTACATTGTGAAACACAAGACCTCAGACCCTGACAAAGAGTGTCGTTTTGCTAGGCTGCAGAAATCTGGGCCCATTTTAGCTATGACAATCACTTTTGAAATATTATTTCAAATTAAAAAATCAAGCCGGTTAGTTTACACTCGCCTGAGCACACACATAAGAACACTGGAAAACCTTCCAGAGACGTTAATAGGCTCAGGTTTGGACCTCTATTTTTTGATTGAGACTGGCATTGTATTGGTGCACATGTCAAAATAATATTTTCTCTTCAGTATTAGTGCTTTGCACAAACAAATCCTTTAGATTTTTCAGCACCATGGTGCTGAGGGGCCCCACTGTAATAATTTTTTACAGGCTAACCATGATACCATTTATTTCTACCTTGTTCCAATGTAGGAGGCAGTGTACAAATTGGCCAGAAGCAAGCATTATACCTTTTAATAATATTATAATAAATTTGCATGCTTGCACTGAAGGTTGCCCTGCTGCTTCTTTTTAGTGGTGAAATGACAAGTACTTATATTATCCGTGTGACAAAGTGGTGTGAGAATGTCTCTTTCATTTTTGCAGTAGATGGACAGAAAAATGAATATGTTGCTTTCTGTGGAAATGTTTATCCCATTTAAGCTTGTTTTCATTGAGGTCATTTCAATTTGTTGAAATAGCTCATAATATGCAAAGCAAGACAGCCTCAACAAGGGAAAGAAAGAAGATTAAGAAGAAAGAGAAGAAAAGGATTACTTAAAGAGGATATTCTGTGGTGAGGAGGAAGCTTTGAGCCTTGAAAAATCTGCAGCTTGATTTATAACATTACACAGTACACTCATGTACAGCACTTGCTGATGTGAAAATATTGGCACCATCGAGGTTACTGGCCATTGGAACTTGCAAGACCTCACAGGCTGAAAACCAGCAATATTCCTCATTTGGCTCTTTTCAGAATACTAGCCAAAGTAATTGAAACTTTAATTAAAGAACATTAAAATACATCTTTCCTTCTAATAGGAGGCACCTGCAACACATGAAAATGATTTGTTTGGATTGCTAGATTTTCTAATGGTACAGAGGCAATTGACTGCACCCATATGCCCATTAAATGCATCTCCTGATGAACACATACATAGGATTTGCAAGATGATTCATTCATGAAAAAGGATGAAAAATTAGTCATCCCTTGAAAAAGAAAATTATTTGTAATATCCAACAGAGCATTATAAACACAATTTAACTATCTATTTTGAAATCTACACCATGGCTGGACAAGATAATTAGGAATGGGGATTTCATATTTTTGGCTTTTGGAATATTTAGCATAAAATCATTTTGTAAAAATTACCTTAATGACACATCTAGCTTGTACTTTATCTTGAACTGAATACCATAAATTGTATTCTTCCATTTCTGTGAGGGTATGGCTGTGCCACAAATATCTAAGTTATTACATTCAGCCTTTCACACCTGCAGAAATAAAACACAACGTTCATTATTCTTATTCTGTTAGAAAGAAAACTTTGCAGTTTATTCCAGGAATATAGATCTAACTACTGTATATCTACTGCCATAAAATGTAGCTCTTGGAAACAACTGTTACAGTATATGCCTAAGATTGCATCAAACGTGTTAACGTTAAGTATAACATAATATTTCGAAAGGAGAGAAACGTTCTCAAGAGAGAAGACAAACTGAAATAATACTATGTTATCATTTATATGCCAAGTGTTATCCAAGGAGCTCAAAGTGTATCACAAACAACAATTAAGCTTTCCAAAATAGCCCTGAAAAGGAAAGAATTACAATCATGCCTATTTTACAGATGAGTAAACTGAGACACTGGGACATAAATTAATTTGCCCAGAGTCATGTAGCAAATTAGTGATATTGCCAGGGCTGGAATCCAGGAGATCTGACTCCCAGGCTGGTGCTCTCCCAAATAAATCACACTGAACATAAGGATTTCTGAATCCATTTATTAAATTATGCATTGCTGGTTACAAGGTTACTATCTTTTCTCAATTGGATTAAAAAAAAACTCTTCAGAGCCAATTTCTATAAAATTCTAGTTTAAAAAAGTTAGAGAACTAGGAAGCCTATTTCTAAAAAGAAATTCCAGCATATTGCTGTGCTCCCTTCTCTAATCAATTACCAACATGACACACAGTGATAAGAGCCAGAGTCTGTAGCATAATGTCCCTTTTAAACATATTTTTGCAGGTGATCCAGACACCTGATGAGATCCAAGGTGGCAATTCCTGAATATCAATATGGTGTTGGAGAAGAGGGAAAGATAGAAAGTGGGGGTGGGGGGGAGGGGGACATAGTCAGAGACACACTCATTCTCACCCCCCTGCTAAGTGGTTGGTTCTCAGAAATGCTGCTCAAAGAAGAGGTGTTCATCTACACAATGTTCCATGAATGCTGGTTCACTGTCTGTTCACAGCAAGTGGGAAAGATTAGAAATTGATCCTGTAGATCAACAACTGGTACTTGTATTGCAACAAGTTGTTGCAATAATCCTTTCAGTCTGCTGCTTTCTATGATCAGCCTGCTCACTTTTCCAAGGATAGTCATTAGACTTAGGCTGAACTGTCAGATAAAGGCCTGCTTTAAAGCACCATTGAACTAACAACACAGCCTAAAGTCATATCTAATGCAAGCAAGCACTGTGCAAGCTCCAAACACAGGCCTGCCAATATGACTTACCCCTGATTTGTAAAACCCTTTGATTCCACCTCTTCTTTTCTTGTGTAGTGAATGCTGGTCATCAGGCCCGCTGATGGGGGGGAAGAGGAGTAAGAAATGGGGCAGTTGTTCCTGGGCCTGGTGATTCAAAAGAGCCTGGAGCTCCTGGCCACCACTCCTACTACTGCAGAGGGTGGCTGCAGAGGGGCACACCATGGTGGGCTACAGGTGGCGTCGAAGGCTGGCTGCTCCCAGCCTTGCTCCTTCTGCCTGAGTCCCCAGCCCTTGTGGTAGCATGGCGGTAGGCCCCCCACCATCTTGTCCAGAGGTCTTGCAACCCCCCCAGTCATACTGAATTATGCTACAGAAGAATCTCAGAAGAATCTCAACATAGAGCATAAACAGTGCATATCCAGTTCCTTGCCAATGACTTTCTTCTGTTCCTATGAGGGTCTTATTACCGATGTCCTGTTTGCTCACCAAATTCTATAACTTCCTCACCAATGAATCTATTGTAATGGATGTTCTTTTTGGGCTCATGATGAAGGACCTACAATTAAAATAGAGATGTTCTTTGCCACAATCACTTATGCCAACTAAGGATTGAAACCTACATACCTTATTACTTGTGTAAAGACAGCAGAATCAGACCTGTATGGGTATCAGTACCAGAATATCAATTATGTTAATAAAAAAGCTGATATGAATACTATGCTATCTTGGTGAAATCTACCCCAGGCCTTTATTGATACGCCACATAAGATCGGAACATAAGACTTATATAGGCAGTAAGGGATGTTAGAGCTTTGCATGGGCTTTGTGCACTTGGATGAATTTCACTCTCTGAACATGACAAGTGAAATATTTGTATGTACCATGAAAAATAAGAGCAGACTCATCTAGTTGAAGAAAGTTTTCGCATAATAAAATCAGAACAATGCAGCTTTCCATCTCTTGCTGGATAGTGTGTGGCTTTATAAAGCATAACATATGATTCTTGAAATCCTGTGAGTCGCTATAGCTTGCAAGTAAAGAGCACTGAAATGCATAAAAGATGTAAAGCTAGTAAAACAGCAGCCAGCCTACATGCTGTGCCCATTCCTAAAATCTGGTGTTGTCTGAACCCATATTATAAGAGAAATTCTTTTAAAGGAATTGATATATATAAGAAACAGAAATGCAGCTCAGGATGTTTGGGCCAGACTTCACTCCCAGGTGCCTATGAGCAATGCTTCATTGATTTTAATGGGGGTTTGAAAAGGTGTAACTGAAAGAAGTTTGATCCTATATCACTGCAGTTTTGCCATCGGCTCGAATGGGTGAAGGAGCAAGTCCTGATCTAGATGTATTAAATGTAGTTAAAAATGAACCTCGCTATGATGGATCCATTTCTACTATGTATGTAATGCAACCTCCACCTTGACTCTCATCCTGATAGCTATCTGTGTCCAAAGACTACCTGCTTTTTAAGAGCCGCCTACCATGATTTAGCTCGTTGCTAGCTGATTAAGACTTTTTCTGTGATGTGCTTTTCTCCTTTGACATCCATTTAAATTCATATAACATCCACCCTCTCCTTTAAAAATCTTATGCTCTTTTTTTCTCGAAGATTTGTTTTCCCATATCACTACAGTTTACCCCATATTATTAGCTTTCTTCTACCCCATTTCCTTTTATTATTGCACTCCCCCATCAAAACTGGTTTTATTTGTTTGAATTTTGCAAGTAGGCATTTTATTACAACATTCTTATTGCATTTTATATTGTTTTTATGAGGATGAACAGTGGCTAAGGTCTTGGCTAGAAAGGGGGTAGTTTTTAAAGATTACTAATTAATTAATTATTAACTGCTAAAGAAATACATTATCATTGCACTAATGCCAGAAACATGAAAGGTCTCTTTCTATGTCTATTATGTGTCTCCGTACTGCTAATCTCTTGTATTTCTGCAGTCAATTTACGTGGTTTTACTCTATGTGGAAAATATTAATATTACATGATTTCTAGCTCACCACCTGCAAGAAAATGTTATACAACAAATAGTCTATGTCCCTGCGACAGAAATATACCAGTTTACAACCCAAGTCAACAAACAGTTCCTAAATCCAGCACTAATGTATTCCTAAGGGCTGAATGTCAGAGCTGAAGTAGAGGGACAGCTTTCCATTCCACAAGGTAAGTGTTTTGTAAACATTTCTTGCATTATTTTTGGCCTATTATATTTTTAAATAAAAGCTTGAATATTTTGCAATGTTAATTAAAAACAATAGACAAGATAGTGATCCAATCATTAAAGACTGTGGTCATGCTTTTGACTGGTTGATATTATCCTTCCAATTAATACTGTGTCATGTTTCCACGCTTCAAGTGTCCAAATGCTGTGCAAAATAGCCTTCATCCATTTACAGAGTCCCAAAGGGATTAATAATTTTGGTTTCAGTCCATTTTGGATGATAGTTTTCTAAATTCAAAGGGCATTTTCTTCTTGGTACATTAAATATTATTTCAGCTCTGTGTTAAGCAAGGCATAAGGACATCTGTCATTTGACTGAAATATGAGATGTATGTGTGTGTGTGTGTGTGTGTGTGTGTGTGTGTGTGTGTGTGTGTAGGGGGTGCAATTCAATAGAAAAGTTTTAAGCATTCATCTGAAGATTAGCCGGTGCAGAGTGTCAGATATTTTCACCTACACACTGGCAGCTATTTTAATACATCCATTAATAACAGCAAATAATACTGGCTAATGCTGATTGCCCAAGAGAGTGTCACCTTTTGGAGCTCCTCTCTCTGCCCAAGAAATGCAGCATGCCAAAGAGTACATGAGATATTAACAAGTAGGGAATTAATTCTTACTGTGGCAGCAAATGGGCTTATTGGTGGCATTACCTAGTGGTTAGGTCACCCTAGGCCTCAGTGCAACCCTTCCAATACCACAAAGACCCACCTCTCAGCATGTGGCAATGTGGCCCTCCAGCTGGGTCACCAACTCAGTCTGCCCCCCTTCTGGGGTAACAGAGTTCAAAAACATATATAGAGTCACATGTCCTCACAATGGGGAAGGCTGTAAGTCTTTGTAGATGGCTCACCCTTGCCTCAGGGCTTTCATTGTTTCTATACTCCCCTTATATCAGAAACAGGGATTGTGGAATAGAGGTTTTTGCTCCCTGCTGTGAGCCTGGGTACTCCCATTCCACTGGGCTCCAACCTGGTGTCCTATGAGAGGCAACAATATCAAGCACCCTGGAGTGCCTCAAGACTGCTTCTCTGGACCATTCCAGTCAATTGCCTTCCCACCTGAGTCTCAAAGTCCAATATAAGAAGGCAAAAGAAAAAACTTTAAAAAAAGCTCAACTGGTACCCACCCCCTGACAACAAAGGTCTTTGCAGTAACCTTGTTCAAGAGCTCTCAGGATAGGTCTGTCTTACTCTGTCTGCACCCTTTTGAGCTTCCAGACTCACTTTAAAAATCCTCCTCCCTCTGGAGCAGGCTTTGGAGGAGTGGGGGGAATATCCTGGTCCAGAAATGCTCTATAAGCCCTTCAGTTCCAATGTGGGTCTATTGTACTCCCTCACAAGTAATGAATAACACTGAATTTTATGACTGTCAAAGGTATCCAGGTTGTTACACTGTCTCTCCTTAGGTACGTTTACACAGTCGCGTGTACCTCGAAATAAGCTATGCAATTTGAGCTATGCAAATTGCGTAGCTTATTTCGAAATAGCTTATTTCAAAATTTGGCGCTGTCTACACAGCACTAATTTTGAGATAAATTGCTATTCCGGCATCTTCCTTAATCCTCGTGCAATGAAGTTTATAGGAAGCTGGAATAAGAAGCCCATTATTCTGAATGTATTTCAAAATAATGGGTGTGTTGTTAAGATGCACAGAACGCTATTTCGGGATAACGGCTGTTATCCCAGAATAGCACCGCTGTGTAGACGTACCCCTTCAGACTCCTCCCTGGTTTATCTGTCCTCTCCCTGGTCTTCTACAACCTTCTGTTGATCTGCCTCATGTTTTCTCCATGGCATGACTGCTGACAGCCTTGTTCCTTTTCTTCATCTTAGCTCTCTCCCCACATGGCACGTGTCGTTCCTAGCTTCCACCCACCCATGCTGAGGCTATTCAAGTCAAATGTTCTGTTCTGTTCTGTTCTGTTCTTTCAGGAATAAAATTTGAATAGAGCAGCATTTGGGCTGTATTCACAGACAGTGTCAGAAGCAAGCTCCTGTTAACTGCATGGAAGGCCACAGAATGATAAAGGAGCAGAGGCATATGAACATCTCAGAGGCATTACAGAAAGAGAGGATGAAAACCTCAGGCCTGGCCTACACTAGAAAATTAAATCTGCTCAACTACATCACTCAGGGGTGTAAAAAATCTACTCCCCTCTGTGCTGTAATTAAGCTGACCTAACTCCCGGTCTGGGCAGCTCTAGGTTGACAGAAACACTAACAAGTGCCTGTTAGGAAGGTGATTACTGACACCGACTGGAGAGCCTCTCTGATCAGCATAGATAGTGTCTACACTAAAGTGTCACAGCAGTATAGAGGAAAGCAATGTCGTAGCTGTCAGCCAACATGAAACTAAATGCTAAGCTTTGGTCTAAAACCGAACACACCGCCAAATATGAGGGCCTATCTATATTACTCTTAGCCGTCAGTGGAGAGAACGCTTTTCAGGAAATATTTTACATGGTAGTACCAGGGCTTAAATTCAGCGAGAGATGTCTGTAATGGAGCCCCAGTAAACATTTTAAAACCAGTAAGGCTGAAACCCCATGACCTAATGCACCTTGCAGTGCTGAATCCTCAGACTTCCTGGTTCATAGCTGAAGCTCAGAGCTCCATATCGGGGGAAGGGTGAGGGAATTTATGCCCTGATATCTACAATGGATTCAGTGTAATCTTTTCAGCATGTCAGCTTATAATAAAATACAATCCTTTCTCAGCTGCATAAACTTTATTTAAGAAAGATTGAATTGAGCACATGTTGGTGTAGTCAATCTTGCACCTATAATTGGGTTTAACATATGAATAACAGCTTAAACATATGTGTGTCTCTAGGTATCATAAACTACAGTACCAACAGTTAGAACTAGCTCAGACTGCCATACAGCAATGAAAGATATCTATGCATATATGCAAATGTTCACCGGCACCTGCACCAATGTGCTCACATTTCTATCTGCAGTTTTGTGAACTGCAAATCTCACAACGTTCCCCCAGATTTTCTATACCCACAACTCCTGGAGCATTACATTTACAAGGGATTCTCAGCTTCCATTTAAAATACAAAATTTTCTAGCCCTCATGGTTGAAGAAAAAAATCTGGAAAATGTGATCTGAGTACATTCTAAAGGATCAGAAATTAAAAAAGAAAACTACTTCATATATATATATATATATATATATATATATATATAATCATTATTCTTAAGAAAATCTCATGATTTCAGGGGGCCTGAAACATGAATTGTCAATGTTTGGGTTGTCAATACTATGTTTGTTGGAACTGTAATATCACACATTTAAAAGAAAGTTATATAGTGCTTTGTTGATTCTACAGAAGAAATGAAACAGACAACAGAGTGAGGATTATCAAATGGAGGAATAACATATTTTTTCTTTTTGAGGTTCAGAAAAATCAAGATAAATGAAAAAGGCACCTGGAGGAAGGGGACAAGCAGAAGTACAGAAGACATCCGAAGGGAAAGAAACAGTGGAACAAAGACACCCAGAGGGAGAGTCTGGTCCACACAATTCTAGCCATCTAACCAAAATGAAATATTGAATTAGACTTCCCTTTATATACCTTTGCAGCATGCACCCAAAATTGCCAGCTCGTAAGGTGACACTGTCAGGATGAAAATAGAATCATAGTGTAGTTATGTACACACACACACACACACACACACACACACACACTCACTGCTCTTAAGGTGACACTGTCAGGATACAAATAAAATCATAGGGTAGTTATGCACACACACACATACACACACACACACACCTTGTTCCTATTACCTCTTCCTGTAGCACCAGTCAGCAAAGTGATCTCAGACCTTTGACTTTACATCAGCAATATTAATAGATATGTATTAACCCTAAATATATTTAGTGATCCATAAAATTATGTTTCTGAATCTCGTCTTATTTATTTATACATAAAGAAAGAGTTATTGCTCTGAAGTAAATGGAAGTGCATCAGAGTAAAATATCAATGTGAGTGGAGAATCTGGGCTTCAGTGTTTACTTTTCCTAATTTACAAAGAAACACAACTATCTTTTTGTATTAAAAAAGAAACAATTGCTTGCAAGTTTTTGTTGGATTCTAGTGTGTCATTTCCTCTCTTATATATTTGGTAATGGAACACATGCCATTATATATTTATATTTCTAAACGTAATAAAAACAATCTGGCATCATGACTTTAGAAATCAATATCAAAGTGATCCTGGGAAAAAAAAAGTCAATACATCCTAGGGAGAGGCAAAAAATATGGTTGCAAGTGGACTGTGATAATGTTGCTACTAACTCTTTCACGTGATACCTTGCTACTGTGGTGATGGTTTCATTAGAAATCACTATATAAATAATACACATTCCCTAACCTGGAAACTAATAGCAGGGATCTTTCCTCCTGTCTTTTTATTAACTCTGCTTTAGGCACCTTTGTATGGAAGTTCTATAGAGAGCAATGCTATTCCGTGGACACGGAGAGGGATGAAACAAAACTGTGGTTTTTACTGGCTTGACACAGAGACCTTGAAAAACTCAGAATAATGACAGAAATGTTGCCCACAGTCAGATATAGATTTGCAAAGGGCAGAATATGATATAAATTTTGCCTCCCTGCTCACATGCAGAGACCTGATAAAAATCTGAGTTAAATGATGTTTCAGCATTTACAAATCAACAAAAGCTTCCAGCCCTAAGAAATGACTGAAGCTGCTATCACCTTTGCCCCTGAAGTTACACTGGGTCGCCTCTCTGCTCCGTATGTACACATCAATCCCATGAACGACTGCAGAGATGTCGCTGGGTCACCTTAGCCCACTCTAGGCACGTGGTCCCCAGTGCCTCTGTTTCACCTCTTGAACTCAATAATCCACAAAAGCTCTCTTGTATTTAATAATACCCCTTTTTGTGGCCTGGTTTATTAACACGAAGCTGAAAAAGGAAACATAAAAGTTCCAGGTGAGGCTTTTCCTTCCACCTACTTGCTCTCTGTACTCTAACCTTTCTATCTAGTATTGGCTCTCTGAATACAACAGCCATTTTCTCCTCTCCTTGTTCTCTTCTATATCCCAGAGGCCAGATTTTAACCACATCACCCGCCTGCCTTTTGACATTACTTATTCTCTACACCTAGGAGGTGTGTTACATGTGTCACAGGTGGGGCTGGGACCCATCTCCTTTTAAAGAGGCCAGCCGCTCTGACTAGAGACAAAATTAGACTGATTGTTTTCTTCATCATTCTCTTATTTTGCTTTCCCCCTATTTATCCTTCCCTGCTTCAGATGAAGGCATGACTACAATATGACGGATGAGACTCAGGATATTGTAAGTTAAAGCTGCCACAGCAACTTTAATTCTATCCCCTCAAGTGTATCTATTAGACTTCCATCACAAGCTCATGTAATGTTGGATAACATAATATATTAAGGTACGAACTTGAAATGATTTAGGTCTGAGCTTAACTTTATGATGTGAGTAGCTCTAATGATATTAGTAGGACATTGAAGGACCAGAGTATAAGGTAGCAGTCTGAAATTGATAGCAAAGAAGTGGACTGCTTGCACCCATGTGGAGCCCCACTGACTTCAGCTATAGAGTCAGACCTTTTCTTGGCAAATGCTAGTTTTACAAATATGGATTAATTATGTGGAACTACAGCAATATTTCACACTGCAACTTTACTGTATTCTCACCTTATATTGCAAATTGGCATGTGAGCACTTCCCAGAATGGTAGAAAATGAGAGATATGTCACTTCCAACACTATGCAAAATTGTCACGATACATATAATGCATCTTTTGGATACTGAGATTTCTATTTTTACAGTAGAAATTAAAGTCTACATGAGTAAGTAAACATCATCAAAGCTGCTTACACATTAAAGATTTAAATATACAAGTACACTAATTAAAACAAAAGGAAAATCAATTTAAGCTATTAATATTGTAAAGTATTAGGAAAATAAAGAATGTGACAAATGTGCTATGTACTTGAGATGAAAATCTGTATGCACTTTTCTGAAAAAGAAACAAATTGGCTCACATTGTCTTCTGTGCCCAGTTTCCACTAGATGCAGAAGGACATCAGGTTGTCAGCTGCAGTTCCCTGATTTCCTATTAGTTCTACACTAGTTCTGGGTCTAGAGAGAAACCTTGACACTGTTTTAAATTCTATCACCTGTAATGGTCCCAAAGAGCAATGTTTTTCTCAGACTACATTTTCTTACTGTTTTCTGGCCTCAACAGCACCCCAGAGCTGCAGTGAGGAAAGTGGCTATAGCTCCTAGAGACCATGCAACAACAAGAGATTCTCCAGCCAAGAAGACATTTGTGGGGCTTTGTTTCTATTTAATACATTTGTTTATTTTTAACAAGCTATATAGAATTCTGGGTGTCAAATGCATTTATTTAGGCCCAAACCTTGTAGATCCCATTTGGAGGAGAAGGAAACCCTTTTGTGGGACAAGGGAGCCAGGTAGGGTTTGGGAACAGGAAGCATCCATACGTTGTCCCTACACCTCTTCTATGCACACTACAACCAATATTGGAGGAATCAGAATTAAGTCAGGTACCTGTGCACGTGTGCTCACACGCAGAGAGAGGCCATATTCTAAAACCTCCACCTTTCCCCAATATTTCAAGTGTTGTTTCTAATGAAGGCTCTTGCAAAGTCATTATGGGTGGTGAAACTGCAATAAACATTTCTGCTGTAGAATCAACAGAGCACAGAGTCAGCTGGGACATGACTTTCTGTGATGTCTGCAGATACCCTAAACTCCACTAGTTTTATGAGCCAAAACCTTGGTCAGGATTTTCCCCCTTTGCGGGAGTTAGGATGGGCTGGAAGAGGAGACAGATAAAGACAATCTAGCCCATCCCTGTAACACACTAATCTTATCTACAACACAGGCCATTTGTGCCTTTATTTATTTGCGGGGTGTCCCCCGCATCCTGTAACATCCGTTCCACACTAAAGTCATTGACACTTGTAGGAACTGATGCGTTATAAGTTCTCCCATTCCCCACTCTTAAGTTGCACAAAACCCACCTCCCCCCCCCCCCACCGATTTGCGCAAATGGAAGTCAGCCAAGGGAAAAAAATTCCCCGCTTGGTTTCACTATATGTCCAAGTTTTTTTAAACGTATCTTGGACTTATAGCTAGGATGGCCTGTATAGCCATTTTTGTAGACTTCACCATTGTACAGTATCTGAATGAATTGTTTTATCTATAGCAACAGTTCTCAAACTTTCCCATGGCATTGATTGTATGTTAACAGAGAGATTTTCTAAAGGACAGTTCCCCTTCCATTTTTGATTGGATAACATCCTGTCCAGGATTGTCCTTAGGCATAAATAGCATAAGCAGCTGAACAGGACACCTAAAAATTTGGGGCACCAATAGGTAGTTCAGTATTGGGTTTACAATGGCTCTGGGAGTAGGGACCCCAGCCTGTTCCACTCCAGCTCTGCTGCCCCTACCTGTAGGCAAATTGACCAGGGTTGTCTGAAGTTTATACCTGCTGTTTTCCACACCGCACATGTGCAGAGTGAATTGAGACAACCATCGACATTGTGGATGGAAATTTTTTTTAAAGGGGGGAAGTGGAAGAAGCTGGTCCCTCCCCTTCACCCACTGCTCACTCCCTTCAGCCTGTCTATTGGCAAAAGGGCTTCTCTCTGTACCCTGGGAGATCAACAACATAGGAGTTGTCATGGGCTGTGGGTGCCTTCTCAAAGCTGGGTGCTGGGGGACCCCTGGACAGAGCTTCCATCGCCCCCCTCCCGCAGATTAGCATAGGGCTTGTTCTGAAAACTACCCCTCCCCACCCGACCAATATGGGGCTTGCATAAAAATGGGCACCCAAGCAGACAGCCCAAGCTGCAGGATGGAAGAAGCCACAAACTTGCCTCGGTGCTCCAGAATTTGTGACAGGAGGTGGCGGAAGGAAGCTTGGAGCCCCAGCAGAAGCCATACCAGGGCAGGGAAGAGACCGGCAGAGTGGAGCCCCAAGACCCAACAGAAGCCACTCCAGGCAGGTGGCAGAAGGAGGCCCCAGTAGAAGCAGTGCTGGGCAGGCAGGAGAAAGTCCCAAAAGTCGCAGATCTGAAGTCCTAGGCTCCAATGTAAACAGGGCACTAGTTTAATAATATTCCAAAGGGCCTCATACATCCTAAGGGATCCTCGGGCATCTAAAGCAACTACTTACACAGAAGAGTCACATTCAGAAAGTTTCTGTGTTGAAAGTTTCTATGTTTAGCTTTCTTTTGTGTAATAAGGGGTTTGTTCTTATAGGAAAAAAGTTTAAACTTACTGGCTGGTTTTGGTAATCTAATCTCTTCTTTCCTTCTGTTCTTTTGCTTTGTCTTCCTTTGTGCCCCCTGCTCTACGTGGTTCCATTTCTTCCTTCTAATTCCTTAAACATCTTTCCTCTCTCACCTTCCTCAGCCAGCACATCCTAATGGAGGAAGTAAGGCTAGCCTGGCTCCTCCTCCCTGAAAAATCTTCCACATGTCCATCCCGGCACTTGTTTGCAATGAACAGCCTGGATACCTGTAGTTGAGGTAGGAAGGGAGAATTAGCTTCATGTGAATGGCTTATGAAGAGTCCATTTTTGCACTCAGGTACACGGGCACAGAGCCTATTCACTTCAGAGAGAATGCCAGAAGTATTACCTATTCCCAGGGCCTCCTAAAATGAAGACAGTAGCTTGAAAACCAGGAGATTTTAAAATCACACCTTTTGGAGTTGTCTTTTTATTTCCCTTTTGGCGCTGGAGTGAGTAGGGATCATTTTTAAGGTCTTCTCCAAAAGCTTTGAGGCAAGAAATTGAATATTTTATTTAGATAAAAGCTGAGCTTCTAAGGTAATAACCTGATTCCAGAAGCTAGGGTTTTAAAATGTGACCCCTAAACATCATAGGAATCATGGTAAATTCATGAGAGCTGGTAGCACTGTCATGCCTGAGGGCAGAACTGGGCCCTAAGAAAAGAGTTCAAGGTGGTACAAAAGAGTTCCTGAACCTTTGCATCACTTACAAGACATTAACACTGTATCTGACAAGTCACAAGTACTATACAAGCAGTATATACTTTTACTTAAGAAGGAAAGTCTGGCACCTTGTTCAGGCAAACTGCCCAATGACTTCAGCGGCATTTTTGCCAAATGACTGCAGGATAGGTCTTACTAATAGAGATTTAGTACCAACTAAAAAGGTCCCATGAACTCAGGAAAATAACTCCCATAACGGAATAATAAATACATTTCACGGATAATTAAAGAAACAAACAAAAATATGTTAAAGTAGCTATTATGCAGGGATCAATATTTGCAGAATCTCTCTATTGAATGCTCACAAACGCTGTATTTATGACTGCAGATGTGCTCATAACAACAAACCTCTATTCAAAGATTACATTTGTATATGCTGAGAGACCTTCAGTATTCACATGGCTCTTCTCTGTTTAATTTAATTATAAGGGGAACCAGGGAACAATAAATTGTTGGATTGTTTCATTCAAAGAGGAGCACTTTTCCATAGTCACTCTATACCAGACCTTTTTTAGCCCTTCTCACTCATTTGGTAGAGACATGTATCCCCATGTTCTGGGAATTCTCTATTTTGTGACTAGGATTATAGGATTGCATATATTCTGCTGAAGATAATGGGCCAAAATCTGTCCTTGGTTACACTTGTGCATCTCCATTGAAGTAAAGGAAGATTCAGTGACATAAGTAAGTGCAGAATTTGGTCTAATGCATTTCTCTTATTTGTTAATAATATGAAAACGCCTGCCATTTGTGTTGCTCATTTCAATGTGTAGTCTCCAGGCCAGATACTGATTGTAACAGCAATAGGGAGGTCGGAAAGCATACAGAAAACCTCTTTTCCCTCTCCCTCCAGCAAACCTGCGCAGGAGCCAGACACAAGCCTGGCTAACCTGTCTCTTTAGTAATTGTTGTGAGGCCTGGTTAGTATTTCTGGTAGACTTTCAGAGCCAAAATTGGGTCAGTCAGGTTTGAAATAGGTCAGGGATTCCCTTGTGTGCCATTTGGTAGTAGGCACTGGGAATATGGATGTTATACATTTCCAAACCAACAATGAAGACTACTACTTCCTGAATTGCCCCCACATCCGGAAGCTACAGTCTTGCTCACCAAATGCAGTAATATAATGCAGAGGCAGGTCCACATATAGCTTGATGGAGTTATAAGCCACATGTGTCCAAAGTGCACACTGTCTTGGAGTACAGACATGCAAGACAACAGGATACCACTTGCACAGTGTATCGCAGAAGTGAGGCACCATTGGCCCACGGACTACACGAAGCTCATGAGGCTTAGCTGCTGGCAGGCCACAAAATGCTTTGTTTACTTGAACGTCCTGAGGCATAGCTGCTCACAGCTCCTAGTGGCTGTAGTTCAACATATCCAGCCAATGGGAGCTGCGGGAAGTGGTGGCCTCGCGCAGTTCCTGCAGCTCCCATTGGTTAGGAACAGCAAACTGTAGCTATTAGGGCTGTGGGGCTTCAGGGCTATGGACATTCAGATAAACAAACCATCTGGTGGCCTGCCAGCTGCTAACCCTAATGAACCACATGTGGCTTGTGTGCTGGAGATTCCCCAGCCTTGGTATATTGTCACATCAGTATTCTCTGCAACACAGGTAACGATGCTCATTTCCCAAGAACAGAAATGGAGACTGATTATTATGATTCATACATTCAGTCACATGGATTCACCAAAGGCAAGTCAGGCCTAACCACTGTGATTGCCTTCTGTGATGAGATAACTGGCACTGTAGATTTGGGGAATGTGGTGGACATTCATACCTTGACTTTAACAAAACTTTTCATGCTGTCTCCCACAGTACTCTTGCCAGCAATTAAAGACTTATGATTGGATGAATGGACTATAAGGGTATGTCTAGACTGCATCCCTCTGTCGGCAGAGGGATGCGGATTAGGCAGGTCGACATTGCAAATGAAGCGGGGATTTAAATATCCCACACTTAATTTGCATAAAAATGGCTGACGTTTTTGCCGACTCAGCACTTTGTCTGCAAAAAGAGGCAGTCTAGAGGGGGATCTGTCAAGAAAGAAAGCCTTTTTCAACAGATCCTGTAAACCTCCATGCAGGAGGCATAAGGGATCTGTCGAAAAAGGCTTTCTTTCTCGACAGATCCCCGTCTAGACTGCCTCTTTTTGCCAACAAAGTGCTGAGTCAGCAAAAACGGCAGCCATTTTTATGCAAATTAAGTGTGGGATATTTAAATCCCTGCTTCATTTGCAATGTCGACCTGCCTAATCTGCATCCCTCTGCCAACAGAGGGATGCAGTCTAGACATACCCTGAGATGGGCAGAAAGTTGGCTGGATCATCAGGCTCAACCAGTAGTAATCAATAGCTTGATGTCTAGTTGGCAGCCCATATCAAGCAGAGTACCCTAGAACTGCCCTATGGCTTGTCTCTGCAATCACTTGCTCAGGTCATGCTTGGTTGTGACTCTGATATTGTGATTATCCTGTGAGGGATTTCAATTGCACCTGTGGATTGTGTTGTAGGCTGGAAGCACATCCCCAGACAGCCAAGGAACTATATGGTCTGTCTCCTGCAGTCCATTGGGCCTGGTCTACACTAGACCAGGAAGATTGGCTTAAGGTATGCCATTGAGCTATGCAAAATGTGTAGCTGGATTTGGCTTACTTTAAGCCAAGCTGTTTCAGCACTTACACTGCAGGAGGCCAACAAGAGCACACACTCCCGTCAGCTTCCCTTGCTTCTTACAGAATGAGGGGGGCTGTCTCACACTCAGCAGGGCATGCCCTCAACATTTGATTTGAAGGTCTATACTACACAGCTAAATCAAATGCTAGAAGATCAAACTCCAGAGGGTCAATCTTCTTCATAGTCTAGACAAGCCTTTAGGGTAGTAGATGTTTGGAGGTCCTTTCACTCCACTGGTATGTTGTACTCTTGGCTGAAGGCTACTCCCAGCCCAGTATCAGGGTCCAATTGGATCACTTTTACACCATGAAGGCCAATGTGAATGTGTTTGTTTGGTCTTCTGTGTCTCCCACTCTCTTGCCTGACCATCACTGTGTCTCTGTCAGTGTTTCTCTCCCTCTTCATGCTTGTTGTTTCCACTGGTGCTATAGCACTAAATTATTATAGGCCTTGCATTTCCCCCAGATGTTTGCTCTTTTGGGGGAGTGTTGGTGGAAGCACAAGTTCCTGTTTGAGTCATGGAGATAGTGGTGGACTGTCAGAAAGTCCAGAACCAGCTGCTCTGTCAGCAGTATAATCAGGATCTCACATGGTCTTTACATGAGACCATGACTCCTGATGCTTTCAGAAGTTTCTTCTTTGGATTGGAGAAAACATCTATGGACCATTGGCAGACTTTTTTACTACAGCTGATGAATTGTCTTGCTGAGATCCTGAGACCTCCCCTGAAGCCTGTGATGTGCTGGCAATGGAGGAGCTTCATCAGGGGTTATTCTCACCGGTGAGAAACTGTGGGGCCTGTATGCCTACTGTCACTGCAGGAGCTCTCTGTTACAGTCCAGCAACTCTCTACAGGCAAGGCCCCAGGTATCAGCATGTTGCCACCTGAATTCTACTAATATTTCTGGCATCCTTTTAGTCCATCTCTGAAAAGGATTCAGAAAGGTCCCACTGTCATACCTGCCTGGCTTACTTTTTGCTGGGTAGGCAAAACTAATTGCTCTGAATTGTTTTTGATATAACAGAATGGCCAGGGATAAAGAGATGTGATGAGGTAGGGCTGTTTCACACACTGATAGGGGCCTGGCTTGATGACTCCTTCCATAAATTGACTTGTAACCGGGATGCTTTTCAGTTGACTTGGTGTGTTAACAATATTTTGAGTGAACCTGATGATGATAGAGCTTTAGGGATCCATGCTTAATATTCTCTTAAGATGGATTTTGCTTTATTTTGTTCATTTTTTGTGCATTGTGCGATATTGGCAGTAGGTGTCAGATCTGGCCAAGGCTGTAGGCATAACTAAGCACTGATAAATTCATAGCTGCAAACCAGACCAGATGACCAATATATAGATATTGTTCAAAACGGGTGTTAGACTTTTAAAAATGATTTTAATATTTAGACTACAAAATTGTAAATTGTTGGATGCATTAACCTTACTTCTAGTGTCTGTGTCCACTGCTACAAGGTAAATGTAAGTTTGCTTTATAACTGTAAAAATGCATACTCTGAACTTGTGAACCTAGATTCCTCTACCCATCAAGAAGAACTATCAAAACTTAATGGGCCATTGTGGGACAAAACACTGTGTTGATTGTGTCCATCCACCAAAGAAGTAGTTACATGCAAGAATGCTCATCCCATCAGTTTGAACTCTGGGGCCAAGGCAAATAAAGCTGCTCACATGAAGAAATGGTTATCTCTTTGCTGCTTAGACTCTCACAAGCGCTGAAGCTCAGAAACAAAAGCAGAGTTCTCATGGATTAGTCCTAAAAAACAATTCAGTAAAACATTACTATATCTTTGTCACCTTTTGGAATCATAGATTAACTCATTTGTGTATAGATGTTGCCTGCTTTAATGTGTAAATAACATTTCTTTACTTAGTTAAAAAATCCATAGTAAGTTTACTATAGGATTGGTTGCCAGCGTTGTCTTCAGAGTGAGATGCAAGACACAAATTGATCTGGGGCAAGTGACTGGTCTCTTAGAACTGGGAGCGACCTGAATATTTTGTGAACTTTCATATGAGTGACCATTTGTCACTAAATTAATCGCTTGCCTGGGTGGCAAGATAGACTGAAGTGCCCAAGGGGACAGTGTGATTCCATGGTAAGACTATTACAGTGCTTCAGGAATTCTTATTTGTTACCAGGTTTGTGAAATCTAATGATAGAACTTATCACCAGTCTGGGTTGTCTGCCCTGCTTTTTGACAGTCTGCCTCAAGATTGGGACATTTTAATTGAATATATGTTGTTTTTCATGCCATCTCTCACTCTCAATCTGACTTTTCAGGTATTTTCCAGCATGCAAAAGTTTCAGCAGAGTAACTTACCTTATGTCTACACTAGGAAATTATTTCAAAATAAGTTATTTTGAAATAATAGTTCCTGAAATAACTATTTCGAACGAGCATGTCCACACTAAAGGGAAGCCTCGAAATTAGTCTGAGAAAGGCTCCCTTAATGTGGATGTGCTACCTTGACTTAGAGCCCCAGGAACCCTGGGGAGTAATTACTTTGAATGACTCTAAGGAGTAGTTATTTCGAAAGAACAGCAATGGAGCATCCACACTACCACTATTTTGAAATAGCTATTTCAAAATAAGCATTATTTCTCATGGAAAGCAAGAGTCATTATTTTGAAATAACCAGCCCGTTATTTCAAAATAACGGGCTTGGTAGTGTGGACGCTCCATTTATTATTTCAAAATAAGAGGAGCTATATATAATAAGAGCTTAAAAAGCTTCACATCAGAATATCACATAGCCCAGTGGTTAGAGCAGTCATTTAGGAAGTGCAGAAATACTTATTCAGCTCCCTAGTTTTTCCTCCTAAGGTCGAGGAGGGTTTTGAACCCAGGGTCTTTCACATCCCAGATGAGTACCCTAGCCACTGTACTAAAAGTTATGAGTAAGGTGGCTAACTCCAGATGGTACATAGGGGAGGATTGCTAGCAGAACTAGACACCTTCTAGCAGCTTGAACTTAGGTGCTGAAGAAGGTAGGGCTTAATAGCCTCTTTTGGTCAGCATCTCCAATTGTCTAGCTTAGATGGCTCCTTGCCTAGCTTTCTAGCTTTTGTGAATCTCAATGTAAAGCACCTATCTCCCCCATTCATTGTGTAGGATCATAAGTGTGCCACTCGGGCTTTCCAAATGGCAAGTTGTGTATTGTGATGCTCAGTATCACCATACCTAACTCCTTTTCATCATCCAGGACCAAGCTCTTGTAGGTGGGAGCCATATTTTCCTGTGTACCAAGCCTTAACAAAACACATCATTAGCTCTACCAAAATACAAATAGAAAACACTACTAATAACAATAGTAACATGTATACTCACACAGAAAACATTTTCTTACACTCCCCTTTCACTCTGCCTTTCCATGTATGCCAGCCTGAATTCCTATCCTTTCATACCCATCTCTGAGCCTTTTTACACATTGCTCCCCATGTACCAAACCACCAACCTCTGTACATTCAAGCCTCCTGAAGTTTCATATATTCCCTGATGCTCATAAGAAATGGAGAAAAACCCATAATTCAAAATGAGTATTCCCTCTGGGCTACTCAGTCTCTTCCTTTGATTCATGTTTAAGATTGTGGGACCTCTAGGACAGAGAATTTCCATTCTGTCTCTTGTGGAGTGCTGAGCACATTGTTCATGCGTCATGTTCATCATCATAGCATTACTAGCAGAAGTTGATCCTCTCTAGTTTGACACCTGACCAGTGCTGAACCAGAGAATTTGCTGAACCAGTGGAGGTAAATATTGTCCAGCAGCATTGCTGACATTTCCACTGGTTACTGGGTTTTTAGAAGACATTTAGGGGTAAATTAGAGCTAAACAACAGCAAAGAACACTGAAAGCCAGGACTGGTGGCTGTAAACAAACTTTATGGGACTTAACCACACCCATGATAAGTGGATACCTGGCTAACTAAAATCATGCCAGACCATAGATATTGCTGGACCAAAGAGTGCTGTACTAGAGAGTTCAACCTGTAACATATTCTCTAGGGAAATGCTCAAGCCCTGGTATGGGGCACTTACTGTAATCTCTGTCGTGCTTAATAATGGTCATACCTTCCTATTACTCAAGGGGAGTAAGTTTCAGGCAGCTGATATGTGCTGCTTGTTATGTCTGTCATCAGGGAACTCTGAGTAAGGTTTGCAAATTTAGCTTTTGTCAGGAAATTCTTATCTTGATGGTGAAATCAAGGGGTGCAGTTATTCAAATGTAATCACAAGGCAGCAGGTTATACTACTTCCAATGAACATCACATTTTGAAAGACAAACTGAGGGCTAATTATTAACCCCGAAAAGCATTTAACCTCACTTCATTATAACACCTGACATATTGTCTCTTCAAAATCACTCAAGGTAAGCACAATTGCCCAATGATTGATCATGTAATACAAGTCTCTATCTAAAAGGGCAGCAGAAAGTGGCTGTGAGCCATCCACTTTGATTTTCAGAAGCTAAATATCAGCTTCCATTTTCTACCAATAACATATGATTTCCCTTTTTGCACACTGGTTTATTCTCCAATTTATTTAATCATGAAAAAGATAGAGTATGATGTTGCTTTTGCCATTGCCTTTTATAGCTCTATCAGAAAGGGTCTCATTTGTTTCCCACCAAGGACCAGTCAGATAGAGTTACTAGATAGCATAACAGGTGTTTGGCATTTTCACCAAATGTAACTAGAAAACGAAGGCGACAGGACCTTGGCAGAAGTATATCTAGATTTAAAGTAACATAATTACCACTGAAGATACAAAAAGAAACAAACTGATGTTAAAAATTTGCTATTGATTAGCCTGGCAAAACATTATGTGAAACTCTAAATGAAGGAAATGACATAAGAATAAATAGGTTAACTTTACCATACAGTAGACTGACCAATCAGACAGATCATCATGCGAAAATGATGATAGAAGCAAAAATGTTTTCAGAAAAGAACATGGGAGAAATCATTGGTTCCAGTTAAAGCGCTGATCCAGCAAAGACTTACACATATGCTTAACTTTCATTATGTGAGCAGGTTCATTGAGCTCAACTGAACCACAAACCCATTCAAAGTTAAGTATACGCATAAATCTTTGCGGGTTCAGGATGTCAGTGTAAATGTGTGGTGTAGTTCAGAAACTAAGGGTACATCTAGACTGCACTGCTCTTTCAGGATACAATGCCTCATTCCACGAGAGTTAAGGGATTTGTCGGAATATTGCCATTTTGAAATTTGGTGCTGTGTAAGCTTTTTTGACATAGACTCAGAATAAACTACGCAATTTGCGTAGCTTATTCTGACAGAAGGGTGCTGTCTAGACGCACCCTAAGATGCTGACTTGGGAGACTGGGTTTCAATCCTCTGCTCCCCTATAAACATCCTGTGATATGCTGAGCAAGTTTCTTAAGGCCAGACTTTTAGAGTATGCTAGGTCTTACTTGGCTGATGGGAACAACACCTAATTCCTAGATGGCCTGCTGTCTAGTGGAAATTTCAGCCCTGTATTATAGTTACGTGGAACCTCGAATCCCCAAAGAGTTCATAGGGATAGTTAAGAGCCAAAAGAAGACCTTTTCAGAAGCTGGCTAGGTGAGAAGTTCCAGGAAGCAGAGAGGGATTTAGGTGGCTGGACTGACAGGCGAGAAATATACATGTACTCAGATGTGAACCCCATTTTGGAGTTATGTCTTTTCTACATTGCTAATGGGAATCTGACTCAGAAGGAAGCACTTAAGCACTCGCTTAGGGACTGGCTGTGGAGTGATGGCTGGACTGCTTAAGAAACACTAAGAGACAGAGAGAGGCCACTGGTGAAGGAAAACTCTGGGGGGAGCACCTGCCACATGACCCCTACAACTCCCCTTCGTCCCCACCCCATTCTGCTCTGCCCTGCCCCCAACTGAGGCAGTCTGGAGGCACTACTGTGTTCAGGGGTCCGGTGCCAGCAGTGGTGATCTGCCCCTCCCCCTCCACCGCACTCACTGGCAGCAGCTGGGTAAGTGGAGAAATTAGCCCCCAGGCTTGCTTTGCTCCCCATTGCCATGTCACTTCTCTTCCTGTAGGTGAGTGTGGGGTGGTCCTATCCATTTCCTAAGTGGTGTGCCAGGAGTCAAGTAAGCTGGGGCTGTATCTTTCCGCTTGCTCTGTTGCTGTCAGTGAGTGCAGAGGGGAGGAGGCAACCCGTGCTGTGGGCACAGGATCCCCACTAGTCCTCCCACTTGCAATTGGCCAGCCCCTTTTTCCTCCCACCCATGGCATTTGGGGCATGTGACCCCTTGTGATTCCCCCCCAGCCCTCCCCCCCATGGCCTGTGGCTGTTAGGGGGGCTAGTGGTATTTTCAGTAGGCTGATTCTTGAGAGTGGCTGTAAACAAGGGAAAGATCTGAACAAAATTATCAAGCTTTGGCCATGGGATCATCTGGCCACTGTCACAGGCTGACACTGGCCCTTTAAGGAGAAAGTGCACCTGTGATTCATCAGCTGTTTCCCAATTAGGGACAAGAGAAAGCACCTGCATCATATAAATGAGAGAACCTGGCAACAAAGAGCAGGGGGCAGTTAGCATAGACCAAGGTAAGATGGGTGGCCCCTGTGCAATAGTGCCAAAACCAAAATGGGGGAAGGCCAGGGAGCCATGTCCCCCACTTTTTAATGTGGGCTTAGATTTGGGGAGTCAGGTGGTGGTGTTGCTCTCCCAAACTGCAAGCCTTGGGCAGACACAGAATGATGCCAGCAGAGTCTGCAACTTGTGGTAGGGGAGCAACTAGCTGGTGCAACTATGTGCTTGCAGCTTGGGTGGGGTAATGCTGTCTACTGTCCCACAAATTACACCCATGTTAAAAAGCAGTGGGCATGCCCCCCCCCCAGCACTCCCAGTTCTGGTACCAGTGCCCTACCCAACTTTTATAACAGTTCTACTGCTGTTGCCCCTGAGGATAGTGGTAGATCAGTGATGGGCAACCTAGGCTAGTGAGTGGGCCACATGAATGGCCCTTTTCATCTCAGTAGGCTGCAAGGTTATCATAACCAAGATGGTCTCCTGGGATAGAGTAGTTCTGCTAACTGTGCTGGAGTACCTAGAATTTTCAGGGAGTGCCAGCTGAACTGTAGCAGTGATTAATTAGATGCAGAGGAAGCACATGGCTCTCACAGTCAATGTTGTGTGAAATCAGCATGCACCTCACTTCACATGCCCTTGCTTTACATGTGTGTCACTTTAGTAATAGGAGTAGGAAAAAAGCTACATGGACAGACCAGCAGAATCTGGCAACCCTGTGTGCGGGCAATGGTAAACAAAATGTCTCATAGGCCTCACATAGAACCTGAAGGGCTGCATGTAGCCTACAGGACACAAATTTCCCACCACTGCTGTAGGTAGTTGCTAGGGAAGGCTGAAAGCAAGAGGGCAACAAGAAGGATTTTCTGGCTGAGTTCTCGAAACAGAGACCCTGGGCTACAGGCCAGAGACCAGCAGAGAGAATAGCCTGGGTCACCCTAAGCGCCATTTACTGCCTACTGGTAAAGCTGGGGTGGGGAATCTCTGGTACACCAGCCACACGCAGTTCATCAGGGTAATGGACTGCCAGAGGCTTTGTTTAGCTGAACATCTGCAGTCATGGAGCTCCACAGGAACCAGTGGCTCTGGTTCGCCATTCCCAGCCAATGGGAGCTGTGAGAAGAAGTGGCCTGGCCTGTGCCATTGTCTGGGAAAAGCGAATGGTAGCCACTGGGAGTTGTGAACAACTGTGCCTACAGATCCTCAGGTAAACAAACCATGTGGCGGCCCACCAGAAGCTAACCCTGATGAACTACATCTGAGGAAGTGGGCTGTACACACGAAAGCTCATGATACCATCTACATGTTTTGTTAGTCTTTAAAGTGCTACCAGACTATTTGTTATTTTTTTTAGTTGACATCCAGCCTGTGAGCCAGAAGTTTCCCGCCCTTTTAGTAAAGGGTTCTTTGTTATAACAACAACTTCTATCAGGCAGGACGTGCTCACTACACATTGGTGCTCTGGTATTTATTAAAAAATGAAGCTGTAGGTAAAAACACCAAACACAGTGGTCCCTTACATCATTGTGAAACGTAGGTATTAACACGAGATGAGGAAATATGGACACTTGCAGATATTCTTTTAAGTCTGTAACCAAAGAAAGAAACAAGTATATTTCCAGACAGGGGGGAAAAGTAGTTATCTCTCTATCTCCAATATAAATTAAATAGGGTTAGCTAAAGACAATGGGAATTAAATTTACATACTAAGTCAATAGGAAAAGTAAATTAACAGAGGGATGTGAAATCAGCATGAGAAAACACGGGAGTCCAAACCCCTGTGGTTCATCCTGACTCTGGAAACAAAGCCAAAAGACTTTGGGAAATATAAGGAGAAGAAAAAGAACATTTTGTTATCAATTTCACTGAGGAACATTCCTGGAGGAGGGGAATGATTCATGAAAAATTTGGATCCTGATTTAACTGACTGTCGGCAAGTGCTGAAGGAAAAGACTTTGGGGGTGAGAAAACTGCTTTGGCCAAGCCATTGTAGCTTGTCAAGGTTTAATCACTAGAACGTATGTTATTTCCTCGTTTTATGTGTTACTTTTTCTGTCTCTGTCACCTTGATTGGTATCACTTACAAGTCTAGATTTTATTAATAACCTTCTTTTCTTATTGTAAATTCATCTCAGACATGTTTAGAATGATGTGTGCGCCCCATTTCTCAGGTGGAGCCAATGGGTTGGAGAGGGCTGAGGGCAAGAGAGAGTCAGGGGCTCCCAATAGAGAGGTTCTGGAACTAGAGTTTGCCCCCTAGTTAGATGGGGTTGGGTGGCTGCCTGGCAAAAAGAGAGAGGGACTGAAGATGAGCTAGAGGGTAGAAGAGGAGGGAGTGGTAATTACTATATTACTGGTCTACAGGACATGGGATTTTAAGGACTATATGCACTAGGTACTAGAAATGGTCTAAGTTTTGGGACTTCTGTTATGGATTACATGAATTATGTTTTTGTAAAAACCTGGCCCCAAGAAAGGGCATTTTTAGATGTGATTGTTGTTGCTTGGGATTCTGAGTCAGGGAAACTGAGGCAGACATGCCTGTTCTGCTGTTGGAGTTGGGTGGTCTGGACTCAGTATTCCCCTCAGTGAGCTGGAGGAGCCCTACACGGGCTGAATTTTACAACTGTTAATTCATGTGTTGTTTGTAACTTCAAAGAACTCATGCTTAGGGAAATTGCAGTGCTTATTCCTAGCAACCCTATTAAAGGAATCCTTCGTTATTCATCAGACTTTGGAAGACTTTATGAGAATTCACTAGGAACTAAAGCCAGAAAAATCTACTGCTGGAAGTGTTTCCCTCAGAGTGTGGTTCACATATTTAGGGGAACGGTGTACCACAGTACTCCCCAAAAAACCTTTAAAAAATTAATAGTCCTGTGGCTACCCCTCTGAGACAGTATTCCTAGTAACTCCAACCAGTGGGGGGGAAATTACAATACTTTAAAGACTAATTTAATTTTGAATTCTGCGGCATACTTTATTGTAGATGAATTAATGTTTAGATAGGAAATAAAGGGTAAATCACTGAAGTCAAAACAGTGATTTTTCTTAACAGCATTTTAAACTTCCCCTGTGCCTTTCCACTCAGTCTGAAAGCCCTTTACAAATATACATTAATTACTAAGCACAACTAAACCAGGCTAGAAAAAGTTTTTTTTATGGAAAATCTTTCTAGCAAATAACTAAAATTTTATCTGACAATATTTTGCTTTAAAGCAAAAATGTGATGCAGACATATCATGGTGTCTGATGGCAATGTTAGTTCAGGTACCTCATTTGTTCCATCCATGAGCTGAACTCTGGATTACATTTCCCATGATGCACCAAGGTTTCCCCTTTTTGGAGAGTGTTTGTGGTGCTTCCTGGATTATATCATGGGAAATATAAACTGGTTGAGCAATCTGTATTTCCCATTTGCTGCCTGTTTGTTGCTTTTACACAGTGCAACATATGCAGTTATTTTGTGAGCTCTTTGGGACATTTGACTAAATGCCCTGCCACACAATGTTATTTTTAATTATTAGAACTTGTACATTTTTATAACTAAAGTTCATGACAGCTCCCCATAGATTTAGGGCTGAGTAGCCTTAAGTACCTCCAAGACAGCTTAGAATCCCACTCCAAAACAATAGCTTTGCCAAAAGTGCTATGTATATTTCCTCTATGCCATCACAGCTCCTTTGGCTGTGCATGGTCTGCTCCCCACTGAGGAGTTCACTGCCACTGTCTATGCTGAACTCACCTGGCTCTTGTGTAACAGAAACTCAAGGAGCAAGTCTGTAGTGGCCTTTTGCCACACATTTAGGGCTAGCTACAATCTAAAGTAATTTTCTCAAGGTCAGACAGTGTGACACAGTGTGGCAGGGACAGAGTTTGGAACAGTCCCCGAGAGCCCTGACTCACTACTAGAGCACACACATGTATTGCTACTTTCATAGAGCAAACTTTAAGAGGGCTAGAATGTTTTCATGAAATCATGTGGGACACAACAATGGAGGGAAAGAATCCTGGGAGCTGGAAAACCTTAAAATATGGTTACCATTCTTAGCTCTAACTGACCAAAAATACATGAATAAAAACCAAAAGAAGTCAATGTGGAAGACCTAAGCAGAAAAAAGTAGTCAGGGATCACATAGAGGCTAATGCAAGGTATTAAAAGAAACCAGGAAAACTGGAAAGATTATAGAATGTAACTACAGAATGTGTAGCTTTCTGCTTAGAACAGTGAAGGTGGAAAATTAAAGGAAAATTGCAGAACAGGATAAGATAAATAATAAGTACATAAGGAATGAGAGGTCATTCAAGGAGACAGTGAAATTTCTAAGAGATAGCCAGGGTAATTTTCTGACTGAAGAGACAGACATTGCTAAAACACAATCAAATGAATTCTTTGCCTCTGTGCTCACATAGAAGGCTGGGGGACCCAGATGTCAGAAACCGACAAATTTCCCAGGAGAGCAAGAAAAAAATATAAAAGGAAGCAAGCTTCATGCCAGAGTAGGTGATCAAGAAATTAGAACATCTGAAGACTACCAAAACTCCAGGGTGAAAACGAACCCCTTGGGAATTCTAAAGGAAGTGGCAAAAAGGACAGGAAACATTTCCAGATGGATATCTGGAAACAGGGGAAATATGAATACACTGATATATTTATTGAATAAGGAGTAAATCCTGCACATTCCACTCTTGTGAGTATGGATGGCACAAGCAACAGTTGAATTAGCCTGGTTTCACCATGCAAAACTGGAGGCAGAATGTAAGAAGCTCCCCCCTCCCTCAAGATAACTTATATCCCCCTAACAGTCTGTAGGGCCACTGCAGAGAAGAACTTTGGGAGGGTGGCTGAGTTAGTCTGTACCGGATAAACTTAAAAACCAACAAATAGTCTGGTAGTACTTTACAGACTAACAAAACATGTAGCTGGTATCGTTGTTAGTGAAGTGAAACCATGCACATTCAGGATGCATCTACACTGCACCCATAGGTCGAAATAAGATATGCAATGTAAGCTACGCAAATTGAGTATCTTATTTTGATCTAATTTCGAAATAAAGCACTATTCCGACAAGTCCCTTAACTGTCATGGAACAAGGGTTACATGGATGCTCTTTCAAAATAACAGGTGCATTTAAAACCAAGGAATAGCTATTTTGGGATACTTCTGGTATCCTGAAATAGCACCGCTGTCTAGATGTAGTCCCAATGCCTCAATCAGTTTTGGGGAAAGAGAAGATGCAGGACTAGGTGGGCTTCAGTGGCATTTATAGAACTGTTCTCCAACCAACATGAGAAATAGATCATGAATCTGCCAGTGTATTTACCAAGGATAGGTGCAAGAACTAAAAGTTGGCCTAGTAAAATTCTGCAACTTTGAATCATTCCTTTTCTATCAGTTTTTTTTAACTAAGAGAACACACAGTTGGAGGATTAATAAGCAAACTTGAATATCTATTTGGGGTTTTAAAATAAATAGCCTGATTCAGAGGTAAGGTACATTCCAACTTCCACTGAAGTCAATTGGCCTCACTGCTTTGCGTTGACTATTGACGTTATAAAGGGCTATATGACTGAAATCCAGTTCAACCACAGAAAGCCAGGGAACCAATTTACCTTTTACTCTGGTGCATAGGTGCTGAATTGCACTTTAGAACCCTTGGCCTGGAAGCTGCTAATTGTCTAATTTCTGAGCTGCAATAGTAGATACTTCTGTCTGCCACAAAAGGCTTCATTCTAAGGCTATATCTACACTACAAAGAAAAGTCGGAAAAAGATACGCAAATTGCAAACCACTTTTCTTCCTGTCTACACTAGGCCAAATGTTTGAAAAAAACCCTCCTTCAGAACATCCCTTCTTCCTCATAAAACGAGGTTTAGAGGGATGCTTTTTTTTCTCGGAAAAGTGGATGTGTTCCTTGGACGTGGCAGAGCTTTTCTGGGATACGTCCAGTATCTCAGAAAAGCTCTGTAGTCTAGATGTACCCTAAGAAAGGTAGTGCCTGTATAAGGCAGAATTATCGCAAATGGAATGGGCGGGTACAAAGATATACAAAAATGATGAATTAAAATTAGCCAATTGTGTTCAAAGTTCAAACAGCATCATTTTCTAGCTTGGTATGAGGGTGCAGGTTTGGACTGGATCTTATTTTATCTGAATTCATCCATCCTTAGAATACACAATCAGAACAAATCCTTCTATTATGCAGTGCAAGTTAGTGTCTCTGGTCTCTGATATATGTGCAAATCCTAAAAAGACTCCTCCAGCCGCACAGTGAGAGGCTCACCCCCGTCCTCCACACCTGATTTATGTTGATAACTCCTAAATAGCTTCCACACGCCGTATCTTATCAACATGACCCTTACCTGCGTACCCCAATCAGAACACAACAAAACATTATTCAACAGTATTTGCATACTGATCTTCTCTTTGACACTAGATTGGGGAGACAATGCAAGTTTTGCCTGTCTCAGAGGAGCACCCTGATGCAATGTGTCAAGCAGCAAGACAACTGCAGGTTGTGCATGTATTTTTTATGTCTGCACACAGTACTATATGCAAATTTGATTTTACCTGATGTGCCCTGGCAGAAAGAAAAAATTCCCCCCAAATCTCAAAGAAGATAAACAAAAAGAACAGAATCTCATACTCATATTTTATATAATACCATATGATCCTTCAGATTATTTGGCTTCACTCACCGCCTCATTTTCAAATTTTCAAGAACACAAGAATAATCACTTATATTTTTTAAGTTATTTCCCCTTTTATTCCTTCTTGATTGACTGTTATCTTTTACCCTAAAAGTACATAAATTAGGTTCTGTGTAATTAGGTCCCAATCCTTTCTCATGTGGGTAGCCCTTACAAATTTAATCATGCTTAGTCTGTAAATTGCTTCAAAGAGATAGCCATGATACATAGGAAAGTAAAATATTATTAAAATATCCACCCATGTTTTCCTGATATTCTCAATGCAAATTATGGTTCCATTGGCACAACACTGTGTTGAGAGAGAAAGACTGCAGATCATTTAACATCTCTAGTATCTCTCTCCCACAGCTCTCTGACTTAAGCATTCATTGTGATCTATATATTTGTGATCTATATATTTGAGAGAGTTTGTCTATCTGTTCAAGAATTCATCCTACCTACATGGTAAGAGCTAGGAACACTGAATTTGGTATAGTTTCTTCTTATCGTCACTTAAAGCAATGTAAGGGTTTGGTTGTGCCAGGAAAATGGGATGTGCCTAGAATGGGATTGCTTCTCAGAAAACCATATAGAAAAGAGAGAGAATCACAAGGCAGGTGAAAGGGCTGTCTGGGGGCATGCCTCCCTGCATCTAGGACTGCCCCAGCACGGAATATCCAACACCTCCAGGTGCCCTTTAGGGAGGGTGAGGTTGAAGCTCCTCTCCCCCAGATTTGTACAAGAATATTGCTGTCTGTTTTTCTTTGTCAGGGAGCATGGGGAAAGTGCACAGTTAGCTGCACTCCTCACTCTGGCTGGGGACTGCAGGGTGCAGAAGAGCTGTGCCCTTTGCTCTCATTCCCTGTCAGGGACAGGAAGGGGAAGAGCAAGTAGCCCTGGTACTAATATTTGGGGGGAGAGGCTGAAGTGCTACAATGGGAACATGGGGTGAACGGGGACTGCTTTAGACCCCGCTTACCCCATGCTCCCTGCAGAGCCATTCCCCTTGCTGCCTCTGTGAAAGGCAGCTGGTGCTGCGGGAGCCGGCTTAAAAGGTTCTGTTAGAGGCAGTAGGGGAGGGATAGAGAAGGTGGCCAGGGCTGGCTGAGGGCAGGAGCTACTCCAGCAGCAGCCCTTACCCCACGGCCAACCCTGGCTACCATGAACAGAGGATGCTCTGGCAGCAGCCCTTGTTTGTGGTGGCTAGGGCTGTCCGCCGCAAACAGATGCTGCTGGACTCAGCGTGAGTCAGGACCAAGCAGTCCCAGTTTGTTCTGGTCCAGGACATTGCATCTCTGCATTTTAAATGCAGTAAGAGCTCAGCAACTCTTACTGCATTTAAAATGCAGAGTCTCAGTGCAGGTGGCTCTAGGAGCTGGCATGAGCCGGGACTGCTCAGTCCCTGCTCGAGCCGGCTCCTGGACCTACCCCTGCTGCGGCTCTGCAGAATGGTGCTATCAACTAATCATATAGATGTTGCAAATTTTATTGACTATACAATTAGCTAGGAAGCAGCAATTTAACATCCTTAGCCCTGAGCTCCTCCTTAAGGATCTAAGGAGTGCTGGATAAATGTGCTAGTTATATATGACTGTTCATTTATCCTTTATTGCTTAGAAAATGCAAAAAGGCTATTGTTGACCTTACTCAATAGCCATCCTTACCCAGGTCTAGAAACTAATCAGAGTCAGGTTTTCTGCACGTCAAAGAGAACACTGTTCTGGGTAAATGCAATATATAAATGCAATGGTGCAAACCTGTGAGAAGGTCCTACCATTAGTTGTGAGGAACTCACACAGGAAAACATACTGTTAAAAATCAATACCAGGATCTTGGCTCTCATCAGACATCTAAGTGAGCAATCTTTTAAAGAAAAAGGACAACGTGGAGAAGTCAAAGAAAGTTCTTTGGCTCTTTCAAGTGGGGGAATAAAAAAAACCTACTTTGTTTTGCAGTAAATTCTTCAGAATCCAAAGGTCTTTTTTGTTGATGAAGTCAGGTTTACGTACATACAGAAAATATTGACTGGGTTTGGCACTCAGAAGGCGCTTGTCTACTCTCACTTTCTGTATTTTTAGCAAAGGAAGTAAATTTGAGTGATAGCGTGTGCATAAAATAGACAAGAATCTTACTGCTTTCTTGAAACATCCCTGGCCTCCTTCTATCTTCACTCTCATCAGTTTTGTTTTTTAACTTGGCTTTCTTTCAGATTTTTAAAATGGTGTGTAGGTTTTACAGTATACCTGAGCTTTCCCCCAAAACGATTGCACCCTAGCATTTTGCTGGAATGTCATAGCTGCTTCACACATATTTACCTTCTTCAGAGCGGGGGTTCTTCTGAGATTTAGATTTTATTTAGTTCTTTTCAGAAATTTTTTTAAAAAGCTATTTTATGAAAAGATGCAGATTCACAATTCCTTATACACCATTTGAGCACCACTGGCCCTCACAAAACCCACTGTTTAGTTGCAGCCTAACACTACCAGTATCTAAGTCCATAGGCACCTCAATTCCTGACAAAACAGTACCAGCAGGTTTGGTGCTAATGCTGCCAAGCTACTTGGTGCCTTAGTTCATGGCTAAGCCCAAGGCTATATTTTCAAACTAGGCATTTGTGCACTCACTGCACTTGTGGGGCTTGATCCAGTAAGTATGCTCTAACCCACACAAAGGATGGCTAAGCTGGGCAAGCATGTGTCCAGAACAGGGGAGCAACAGCCTCCTTGCGCTCATGAGCAAGTTGGAGCAGCCCCAGCTCTGTGCTCCCAGAAGTGGTGGGCCCTCAAGCAGAAGGGACGGGGCTGGGGCAGCTAACCCTTCACACCACCCAGAGCCTCCTAGCCCTCAGAGCCGTACAGAAAGGCAGTTGTCCCAGGGCCTGGTGATTCAAAAGGGCTGGGGTCTCCTTGCCACTGCTGC
Organism: Pelochelys cantorii; assembly: GCA_032595735.1. Taxonomy (NCBI): domain Eukaryota; kingdom Metazoa; phylum Chordata; order Testudines; family Trionychidae; genus Pelochelys; species Pelochelys cantorii. The sequence continues at coordinate 69,326,358 of CM064326.1, read as the reverse complement.
TGCTATTACAGCTGTGGAGGACAGAGCCGTGGGCCCTTTAAATCTCCATGAGACCACTGGGCAACATGCTCTGGGTAGTGCCGAAGTGCTGGTGTAGGTGTGTGGGCAGTCTGGGTGGTGCTCAGGGCTGTTTGCCCCAGTCCCACCCCTATTGCTCAAGACCTTGCATCTTCTGGAAGCACAGGGGGCTGGCAGTTGTGTAGGCTGTCTTGGTTATTCATCGACATTGAACTAGAAAATCAAGTTTAGCCTGTTATCCATGATGACCTTCAAATATTGCTTTTTCTGGACTCACTGTTTCCCAGGATACAGTCGCCCCATTACATATGTATGACTTAACTTCTTTGTTCCTAAGTATGTACATTTCCATTTAGCCATATTAAAATTCATATTGTTTGCTTCTGCACATTTTACCAATCATTCAAATTGCTCTGAATCTGTAACCTGGTGACTTTATTATGTACCTTTCCCCCAAAATTTGGGTCACCTGCAAACTTTATTAGTGATTTTTCTCTAGGTCATTGATGAAAATATTAAACAGCACAGGACCAAAACTATCCCCGCAGACCCCCACTGGAATCAGATATGTTCGTTATCCTAATTTATAGTTAAATTTTAAAAACCTATTAGTGAGACATTATTTAATCTAGTCAATGAGTGTCATATTTATTTAATATTATTCTAATTTTAATGAAAATATTAACGTCAGGTAGTATCACGTCAAATACCTTAGATCAAGGGTCTCATACTCCCAGCCCGTGGGCCATCTACAGACCAGAGCATACTCACAATCTGGCCAGGGAGAGCTAGTGGGCCGGGGTGCATGCATCTGAACTGATCCCCAAGCATTGCCCCTTCCTGCCACTGCCGCTGCCCTGCACTCTACTGCCATGGAACCCTTTTCTCAGAGGGACCCAGCCTTGTGGATTACTGGAGATGCCTGGCATGGGGCAGCAGCAGAGGTTGGGTTCCCCTTCCCCTGCCCTGTCCTCCCCACCCTAATGTCAGCAGCGTGAACTCACTCTGCTTCCCCACGGCTTCTGACAGGCTGACAGGTTTAGAATTATCTGGGTCATCCCATTTACCCCCCTTAAAAACTTTCTTCTTGTCTTCTGGAACTTCCTCAGTGCTCCAAGTCAACATTAATGGTTCAGAGAGGTTCTCGGCCATCGCATTTAAAACTCTTGGATGTAAGTTATCCAGGTCTGCTGATTTAAAAATACAGTAAAACCTGAGCTATTGGGGACTTAAACATCTGGAAAACTGTATAAACCAGCAAATTTCTGATGCCTGGAAAAGTAAAACAAAAAAAAAACCTAAAAAAAGGACACTGGCCTTTAAGCGGCGGGCTGCTCCTCAGATGAGTGTGCAGCATGTACCTGGAGGAGGGGAGAACGGCAGCCAGAAGCAAGCAGCAAGCATCCTGGCTCCTCTGTGGCTCCCGCCCCCTCCAGCAGGCCTCCCGCCCCCGGCTTCCACCTCCCCTCACCAGCCCCCCCCCCGTGGCTCATGGCCCCCCCCCAGCAGGCCACATCCCGGCCCCTACACGGCTCCCATACCCCCCCATAGGCCCCGCAAGGGTCCCCCCCCCCTCAGATAACCAGAATGTTTAGGTTATCAGCACACCCTAAACCCCGGGTGTGCCGGATAACACAGGTTTTACTGTACTGAATTTCAGTAGCTTCTATTTACCAACCTCCAGAGATACTACAGGAATACAGGGAGTGTTATCACCATATGATGAGAATATATCATCTATTTTCCTCTCGAGTACAGAATATAAATATTTGTTTAACACGTCTTCCTTTTCTGAATTGTTACTGATAATTCTACCATTTTCACCAAGTAATGTAATGTCAGGATTCCTTTTGTTCCTAATACATTTGAAAAACTCCTCATTATCCTTAATTCTGCTGGCCATAGGGTCCACCTTGTGTCCTTCAGATCATCAGTTGTATAATTTCATACATTTTCTTCCATCTCTTGCATATTTGCATCTGCTGTAGCCCTACATTCTTTCAAATAGACATGACCTGAAAATTGACCAAAAGGCAATGCAATGCAGAAAGGCAATGCAGATAATGTAACACATGTGAATGCTCTGTCTGCCTGAAATGCCACTGAAAAGTGGATGACCTTACTCACATTCTGAGAGACACTCCTGGCATTATCTTTCACTTAGCTTTGAAACTTGAGTTCTGGATTTCTTTCCTTATTTGCTGTATCACCATTGGTTGTTGGCTCCCCTCAACCTGCCCTTCCTCTAGCCATCAGCATTGTTTTTTTCATCCTTATTCTCTTCCCACTGTGCTACAAACCTCCCCTCAATTTCTCTCTCAAGCATTTACCTACCAAATGCTTACTTCAACAATCCCTTCTTTTTCTCCATCTCAATCCCCCAAAGCCTCCCAAAAACAAACTACTGCGCTCAAATGCATTTGTCATCAAAGAACTGAAACAAGCATGATTTCTACCTGCCATCATCCTGACTGTTTCCTATGCAGGTCGCATCACTTTCACTCACACCTTGTTGATTTGTTGAATTTTTAGATTGTACCTACACATGTTTGTACAATCCTAACACAACGAGATCCTGGTTCTGCAGAGAGAATTTCAGATGGGCTCTATGTATTACTCTTTGAAGGTTCACGATCTTGAACATTACCGTTACTGTAATAAAATAAAATAAAATGAAACTAACTATCTTGGCTACCTAGGAGATGGGGAGCCAACTAAACCACAAAGCTGAGTTTTTTAAAATAAGTGGTGTTAGTATTTTCCCAGTCTCATCGTTAATATTGCTCATATAATTTTCAAAGTTTTCGTTCTTTTCCTGAACTTTTGATCATTATCTCATTCTTATCTGTGTTGAGCCTAGGCCAACTAGCAAAAGAAAGATTAAGTGAATTATCCTTGACAGATAAAACAGAATATGATAATACTCTAGTCTAACAAATGGTCAAATTCCAAGGTCCTTGCTTGATCTTTACTCACTGAAATTTATGAGTTTAATTTCTGAGTTATGCATAGGCAGGGATTAAGTCAAAACTGAGTATTGGCAGCTGGATTAAGCACACAGTGATTGGGAAAGTCTATTTGACATGTCTTGTTAGTTCTGAGCAGAATTTTTTAAGTATTAATCATTCTTAATTGTAAAGTGAGCTAATTTCTAGGAACATGATGTGAAGTACGAGACAGGGAATAATGCATATTGGTGCAAAATTAATTAAATAAGTGAGTTCCTTGAAGGTATCTATGAAGGAGCACCTCTGTAGTATCTTCGAGGTTTTTCCTTTCTCTCATTTGCCCCCTTGATATTTAAGTATACTATAATACAGTAAGTCCTGTTTCACTGACTATGCCCTTGGAAGGTGAACATGCTCTTCTGAAAAGTTCATTGTTTTCTTACTGCTGTTAATGTACAACTATATATGCAATAGTAATACTATCTACAATTTATTCAGCTTAATACCGGAATAGTCCTTATGCCTTAACAAGGATGCATACGGTGTGTCTAAACTACACCCCTCTGCCAACAGAGGGATGTAGATTAGGCACATTGCTATTGCAGATGAAGCGGAGATTTAAATATCCCGCGCTTCATTTGAATAGAAATGGCCACCGCTTTTTGCCGCCGTGGCACTTTGCCGGCAAAAAGCAGCAGCCCAGATGGGGATCAGTCGACAAGAAAAGCCTTTTCCGACAGATCCCTTATGCCTTGTGCAACGAGGTTTACAGGATTGGTCGGAAAAGGCTTTCCTTGTCAACTGATCCCCGTCTAGACTGCTGCTTTTTGCCGGCAAAGTGCCATGTCGGCAAAAAGCGGCGGCCATTTCTATTCAAATGAAGTGCGGGATATTTAAATCCTCGCTTCATTTGCAATAGCGATGTGCCTAATCCACATCCCTCTGTCAGCAGAGGGGTGTAGTTTAGACACACCCACAAGAAAAGTCTCTGGAAAACTGATTCAGTGCTAGTTCAAGGCCTAATTCTACTTCTGTTGAATTCTAGAGAAGTTTAGCTGTTGACATCAGTAGTAACAGGAGCAGGGCCTAAATGGGACTAAAACATTTCTTTTAGCCAGTGCATCTTAACTGGTCCATAATAACCTGTTAGAGTTGAAAAAGTTCAAGCCAAAAACTGTTGATTTCCCTAGAGCCAATCAAAATGATAAATACACTGGTGCAAGATCACAGCTCACTGGCTCAGTCCTTTCTTCACTAGCTACAGATGGCATGTAATTTAGGGATGCCCATTTTGTGAAATTTATCATTTTCTCTAGAGATCACACACATGGGTTTGCATTTAAAAGACAATTGCACCACAAATAGCATTTTAAGGAAGAGTTGCTAGCATTGCCAGTAAAATGGTATCCAAAAAAAGCAGAATATTTCCACGTAAGAGAAGGGAAAGAGCTTGTATTATGTTTTACAGCTCTTCATGTGGCCTTTTAACTTACAAAAAGGACAGAAAATAACTATAAAATCAATGTATACAGCACTTGCCAAACCTCTGAAATTAGATATGAGAGGCTGTCTTTAGAGTTTATGGCTTTCCGGCATTTAACTTCTTTTTTCCAACTTCATATATCACAGCCACAATCTTAAATCTCTAAAGAGCACAGAAGAGCAGTTAGAAAAATTAGGAGCTGGTTTGAATTCTTGCTTGGTTTAGAAGATAGGTGCTACTGGAAGGAGTCATGCAATGAGATTATTTGATACAAATCTATCTTTAAGTGAGAGAGGGTTTTTTTCACTAGTTATTAGTGATGGTTATGGTTATGATCTATGCAGATTTCCAGCTGGATGCACATTTAAAGCAAAAAAAGGAATTAATTGTGTGAAATTGCCTTATTGATAAAGCAGATGTCAGGGTGAAATAGCAATATTGACCTAAACTAGCAATAAACAGGCAATCACATTCTCAATGACTAGCCATAGAAAACCTTGATTTGTGTAAAATACAGCACTAAAGTTACCCTGGCAAAACAAGTATCTGATTTCCATTTTCTATTCAAGAACAGTTGTGTGCATTTCCTGTAGAGAAGGTGCCATCACCATTTTTTTTATTCAGCAATGCAGTCGGGTAAATCTCTTTTCTTCACCATAACATCACATATGGAAAGGAAATATAATTAAGAGGTCAGGCTTGAACATGAGGCTTGTCGGATATATTATGTAAAGTTCCATCTTATTCTCCCCCTCCCCATTCTGATGTAAATAGCTTGGATTGGACCTAAACACACAAATCATGACATTAAAAAGCAAGATTTCTGGCTGCTTATGAATGATATCAGCTGAAAAATTGCTAAGGATGGAACTGCTTTTGTTTGTGAAGTGGAAAGCTGGGCAACTGGTTCTTTTCAAGAAAGTTGTAGAATATAAAACTGATTCTACAAAGCAAAGGACAGATTGATATTAGTACTGAAATATTCATAACACCATTATGCATCTATAGTGAGGAACTGGAGGCAGAACATTCCATATTCTACAGTGTGCTCAGATCAGAACCAGCAGCTGTCATACATCTTCCTCCACCTTCCTATATATATTTTTACCTGGAGCACTTCTATTTTAAGCTTTTACATTGCAAACTTGTAACAAGTTTAGAGTAATCTATTAGATAAATTCAAATGTCTCCTATAGTTTTCCACATATGCTTAAAATGTGCAGGCAGCTTTTACATTGAAAGAAGAATTTATATGGACATAAGGACTTCAATAAATGCTGTTTAGGACATTGCCTTTTCAGTTAAGAGTTTAGTCAAAACAGGTATTAAGGTCACATTATGTGTCTGGAAAAGATCTGGGAAAAGATATAAAACTGAGGTCAGGATCACCTCCTGTCATTAGAGATGTCATGACTAAGAAGATAAATCTAATGTTCTGAGCAACCGCTGAAGTCAGTATTTCTCCTACAGTTTCGCTTTTAAAAAAAATCTCTCTTCAAAAAAGTACTGCTGAAGATGAATGGTGTCTATGCTCCACTCCAGCAATGTCTCTCTCAATGTAGGCAGAAATTATCTCTAGTTATATAGGCCACATGTTCAGCTATTATGAATTGGCATAGCTGCATTCAATTCATGTGAGCTGTAGATCTGGCCTGTAGCCTCTAAAACAGTTTGCAAAACATTTTGTGCTACAAATGAAGGCCCAGATTTTTAAAGGCATTTAGATGTTGCTCTGCTTAGCCTTACAGGACATAAGGGGACAAAATCCCAGTTGATATCAGTGGAAGCTAGGTGCTTTTGAAAATACCCCTGAAAGTAAATGGTCCTCATTAGGCACAGCAAGAAAGAAAGAAAGACTCTACTTGGCTTAAAGTGTTGATAGTCTAAGAAAGACAAAACTGACAAGAGGTGGACGGTGGGAAAAGGAGTACAGTGGGAGCTACTTGCAGCAGAGCAGGAAACTATTTAGCATGAGCAGGGCTGCTGGTGTGTCCCGGAGGGAAAAGAGTCACACATACTATGTTGCTTCTGTTTGTCTGTGACCTTTTTTCCTGTCCATGATTTTCCCAGTGGGTGCATCACGAGTCTGGCGTGGAGGAAAGGACTGTGATCCTGCCCTGCACTCACCCTGCAGCAGTGGTTTGCAGCCCATAAGGCTAGGCCAGAATCCCCACTCTGGGCATGCAATCTGATGCACTGGCACTCAGGTTTCACTCCCCTTCAAAGCAGCACTGCAACCCTGCACAGCAGGGCACATCACCAGGAGCATGGTGAGCATAGCCCATCTTAAGGTACAGGAACTGACAACTGAGTTAAATGCAGTGTGGGCTTGCTCTCCAACTCTCCCTTGCTTCTAGGGCCTTCCATTCTCCCAGACAGAATTAGAGGTGTGGGTATGGATGGAGGGTGCTGCTATGGTAGTCAGTACCCCTTATGCAGTGTGAGAAGGAGACATTATTTGTAATAAAAAATAAGGGAGCAGTCATGGTAAGCGTAGTAATTCATGACTGTTACTGCATTTACTGTGATGGCTCTGAGCTTTTTTGTGACAATCAAATATAACTAAAGTTGGCAAAACCCAGTCTAGGGTGTTTTAGGGGAGTCGAGTCTCTGAGGGTATGTCTAGACTGCATCCCTTTGTCGGCAGAGGGTTGCTGATTAGGCAGGTCGACATTGCAAATGAAGTGGGGATTTAAATATCCTGCACTTCATTTGCATAAAAATGGCCGCTGTGTTTTGCCGACGCGGCACTTTGTTGGCAAAAAGCAGCAGTCTAGAGGGGAATCTGTCGAGAAAGAAAGCCTTTTTCGACAGATCCCTTATGTCTCCTGCAAGGAGGTTTACAGGATCTGTCGAAAAAGGCTTTCAGTGGTGACCAGATTAATTTGGTGATAGATTTGATAAAGTCCAAGGAATGTATGTAAGGGTCTGTTTGTATGGAAGTGCTCCATCAGGAGCCACACTTTTTGTCTGAGTACATGCAGCCCGGTAGACAGTGTTGCTCTACGTATTACTTGAAGTCAGCCTTCACTTTTTTTCAGGTGGCACTTTACATCTTCCTGGATTTAATGAATTTTCTGAACCAAATCTGAGGAAGGTGGGTTAGGAGAGGTCACAGATGACTGTGGGTGGAATCAGCAATAGTATGGATAATTGGCAAAGAAAGGGCTTTTCCGCTAAAAAGTATAATCAGCTTTTTTTTTACACAAACTCCATATAGGTTAAAAACAAGGACCAACCATGATAGGTGTTTCTGTAAAATCTGATTGATCCTTTCCACCTGGCCATTGGACTGAGAATGGTAAGCACAAGAAAGGAGTAGCTGGATTGGAAGATATGGAGCCTAACACCAGAATAGGGGTGCAAATTGTGGCATTCAATCAGAAATACTAACATCTAGTAGGACATGGAGATGAACTACATGGCTAATCTACAGCTGGATTGCCTCTTTAGCGGATGATATCCCAATGCAGGGCCTGAAGTGGGTCATTTTGGTGAAGTGGTCTACCACCATCAAGATAGTCACAAAGCCAATGTACTCTGAGCTTTACAATCAAATCCAATGCAATAACTGAATGGGGTGAAGATAGAGTGTCTAGTGGTTGGAGTAGGTCACAAGGTTTGTGGCTCTGCATTTGGCTCAAGCAGACATATCACCAGATGCTACTAAAGCCTTTATTATGTAGTACATTTGGGGCCATCAAAAAAGATGGGATGTCAGTTAATGAATCTTAAAGAGATGCGGTTGTCCAGCCAGTGGGGAGTCCTAAAGTAGCTGTAAGACTGCCACTCTTGTTTTACAAACAACGAGGAGTTCTGTGGCACCTTAGAGACTAACAGATATATATCATGAGCTTTCATGGGCAAAACCCACTTTTTCAGATAAATTCAGTTATTCGCAAACACGACTACCTCCCCAGTGTCATGTGGTTCCTTGTTAATGGCAACTAGTTAGTCAGGTGGCATTTCCAAGACAGAGGCAGAAAATCTAATTACTGTGAGTAGGTCCCAGTAGCATTCAGGAAGTTCTGGGGCTTGAGATTGTGAGCTGGTTCCTGATCAGGTCTACATGGTTCAGTATTAAAGCTCTAAGACGAAGACATAATTTGAGACTTCTGGGTCACCCATCAGAGTGATAGGAAAAAAACTCCCCACGGCAAGAACATCAACAACAAAAACCAGAGCAGAATTAAGTGCTCAGTTTTCACCAGAACAAAAGATGAACAATATAGAGAGCCTCAAGGTTCAGTACTATATCCCATATTGTTTAATATATTTATTAATGAGCTGGAAAGGGAGGTAAACAGTGAGGTAGGAGAATTTGCATATGAAATAAATGTACAGCATTCTAAATTAATCATATCCACTCAGAACACAAGCGTGGCCATCATTGAGGACAGCTTAACAAAACCCTCTGCTCAACGTGCAGCTGCAATCGAAACAGCTAACAAAATGTTGGGATGCATAAACAATGGTAAATAGTTTAAAGATTGTAATACCTTTAAATAAGTCTGTGGTGTAGCCTCCATCTAGAATATAGCTCACCCCTCTCACAAAGGATATCACAGAACTAGAGGGAGCTCAGAGAAGGGGCATGAAAAAGTCTCATAAGAAGCAAGATTGGAAAGATTAAGCTTTGTTTGCTTAAAAAGGAGATGAATAAGAGGAGACATGCAGAAAATAATGAATGACCTTAGAAAGGTAGATCAGGAACTTCTGTTCTCCTTGAATCATAATCCAAGGACAAGGAAACATTCAATGAAAATAAAAGATGTAGAGTTTAAAAACAACTGAAAAGAAATTCTGTACTGTTTTCCCACGAACTGTGGTTAAAATCAGATTTAAGTTTTAAAAGTTTATATGAATACTAAGACTATCCAGATTTTTCATAACTGGTGATAAGAGAAATTCTAGAAAGGATAATAAACCTCATACTTTAAGGATGAAGCCAATCCCTTATTCTTAGGCCTGGTCTATGGGATAAGGTTGAATTAAGATACACAACTTCAGCTATGTTAATTGAGTAGCTTAAGTAGAAGTATCTTCACTCGAATTCTGGCACTGTCCGCACTGTGGAAAGTTGTGGGGTTCATACACCTTCCTCTGAAACACTCGTGTTAATCACTCTCTGAGCAATGTCTACACTACAGGCTTTTTGCACAAGAAGCTTTTTGCAGAAGAGATCTTCCACAAAAACTTCTTGCACAAGAAAGCATCCACACTGCAAAAGTGCATTGAAAAAGCAATGCACTTCTGCACAAGAGCGCATCCAGCCTGCATGGATGCTCTCTTGAAAGAAAGCACTGATAGCTATCACAGAATGGCCACCAGGGCACCTATGCTTTTTCAATAGGGGTTTTTTGTGCAAAAACAGGCAGCTCCCCCTCCACACACACCTTTCTGTGCAAGAGCTCTTGCACAAAAAGGAGTTATTCCTCATAGAAAGAGGAATAACTCTTGTGCAAAAACCCCTCTGTTCTGTCGATTTTCTTGCACGAAAACGCACTTGAGGTGTGGATGCTCTGCGAGTTATTGTGCAAAACCAGCCATTTTTGCGCAAAAACTCCACAGTCTAGATGTAGCCTCAATGATCTTCCACTCCATGCAAGGTCCAACCAGCATGGAGGAGGAAGCTGCCTAATTAGAATGCAAAGTGGACACATGCCAGCCCTGCGGAGGAGGTGGGAGCAGCAGATTGGTACAAGAAGCCTGGGGCTAGTGGGGAGCCAGGGAGAAAAAAAATGAGATTGGACAAGAAGCCCAAGGAGGGAGATTTGGGTAAATAGCCAGTGGGGGGTGGGGAATGTAGATGGGTGTGGAGGCCAGAATGGAGGGAGTGACAGATTTGATTAGGGACTGAGAGGAGGGGAATTCAGATTTTCTGGGCCAGGAGAGTGGGGCTGGAAATGTTGGATGAGAGTGGGAATCCAGAGACATAAGATTAGGACTTTTTGGACAAATAGACTGGGAAATCAATGGGAATGAGGCACTTAAATAAGGTTGTGGATTGGTCCTTTATTCCCCATCTGTTTCTGCTATCACCTGCGCACCTAACAGGGGTGTTCTGAAGATTAATTCTTTAACATTTGTGAAGCATTCAAATACTGTAGTGATGAGCACCCTGAAATATGAGGAAATTAATAGTTGTATCTTAAGAGCATGTTTGAATAGTGTGCAGCAAATGAAACCCTGGACTACCTGTTGAACAAGGAGAATACAAAATATTGACTCTATTCTATTTACTGAATGACTCAAGAATCCAGTGGGAAAAAGTAGGCAGGGATCATGAAATTTAAGGCAGCCTTCCAAATGTTCTTTTCATACAGTTTGTGTGTGTAAAATAAGATCTGTACTTTTTGGTCCAGTATCTAATGTGATTAGGAATTGCATTTCCACCACAAGGAGTATAAACAAGATTGCATTTTACGTCCCTTCCTTTCATGCTGTGGTGTGGCACAAATACTCTTAACATCTGAATCACAGCCATTGCCAATATCTGTCACACAATGCACTGGGATGCCTTTCTTCTTTTCCGTGCTTATCCCTAGGTGCAGAACAAAATATCCGGCAAATGCAACCCTTACGGTTACTGTTTCTGAACAACTTATATTTAAAGCGAGGCATTCGAATGTGTGGAATTACAATGCTGAAAACAAGTCATACCTTGTTTGCTCATCGCTTTTCCTTTTGCTTTTATGGCTAGCTTATGTGTCTGACATTCTAGACCTTGTTTATTTTGCAACTCTGTTGCATCTTTCACAGCTGTCTCCGTGGAAACCACAGTCTTAATTGCACACTTTAAGGTTAAGTCTGTTTCTGTTAAAAGCTGCATCTGTGTGGGCTCATTAGTGTGCAGGATGTGCAATGAATCTTTCAGCCCTGGCAGTGTTCAGCTAGTCTCCTTAACTTTGCTGTATCAGATGCACTGGATTCTCTTTTCTGTTGATACTAGTTATGAAAAATACACATTTTGCAGAAGTAGAATAAAGAGAGGCTTATCTTTTCTCTTCGACTGGATGAACTGTTCAACTGATGGCAGCAATTAGTGATTAAATTTTCATTTATAGATCCACATTCTGTAGCAGTAAAAACTTTGAAATAATAGCATAGGACAGGAAGGGACCTCCTGGGTCATCCAGTGCCATCCCCTGCTATCACAGAGAGCCCTGTCATATAATCCTATTCAAAATCTTATAATTGTAAAACCAGTTAGATTACTTGCCCCCGCAAAATGCAGTTCCTTGGCTGTAAATGTGGTTCTGGACAGGAATTTTCCCACATGGGCACACATTCGTACATACTGATGTGGTAAATTATTATACATACAATTTTTACATCCTGAAAAGGTAAATAAATAGTGAGTGACTATAAATCCTTGTGACTTTTAGGGCCCAATCCTGCCTCCAGAGGCAGAACTGGTGAGGTTCTTCTGAGTAGGGAAGAAGAAGCATGCAGGCAGGTGCCAGTATCTAGGCAAACATCTTTGTGAACCAGAATTCAGTTTTAGGGATGCTCCGTGTGTGGATTTCTAGTGTAGGAACAAGGTTAGATTATGGAGCCTGTCCTCTACAGATCTGTTGGTCATTACTCTGAGCAGAGCAGATGCATTGGGTTTTTGAGGCCATTGCAGTAAATATATTGGAGAAATAAACCATAAATTCATAGATTTAAAGGACAGAAGGGATCACTGTGATTATCTAATCTAGCTTCCTGTTTGAAACAGGGCATAGAACTTCCCCACAACAATGGGCAACAGGAGCTACAAGCAGCCACACCTGTGAACACACAGGTAAATAAAGTACTGGCAGCTCGCCTAGGACTGATTGTGGAGAACTGTATCGAGCCTGTGGGCCGCTTATTGCCCAGCCCTGTTCTGGACCCATGACTACAGCATAAAAACTATGATTACAGTTGGAACTATGGAGCAGATACAATGCTGAAAGGCCAAGGACTAAATAGCCATGGACAATGAATTTCCTTCTCACCTCCTAAAATAAACCCACTAGAATGGGTTTGAGCTGGGAGGGCCAACATATATGGTTCTATGGCTCATTAAAGATAAGATCCTACCAGTCTTACTCTTGCTGAGTAGTACCATGCTACAACCACAGGTGGTGTCACAAGATAAAGTACTATACAACATTAGTAAAGGTATAATAGGGTTCTTCAGTCTCCAGATTATTTATCTGGCAAATGACCAAAACTAATATGGAGACAGAATTTTGCCTCCCGGGATAAAACTTGCAGGTCTTTCCCAGTGGCTTTGTGCTAGACTTTCAGTCCAGCTCTGAAGACACTATGGCTACAGCTACACTATGAGTTTTGCTGCAAAAGCCTTTGCAAATGAAGTGCAGATTAGCATTTTCCCACACTTCATTTGCATACTCTCTTTCATTCCGTTTCTGCGCAAAAACAGGCAGTGTGGCCATGGCCGTTTTGTGCAAACCCCCCTTTTTCCTCAAGATCCTTATGCCTGTCCCAAAGAGACATAAGGATCTTGCGGAAAAAGGGGGTTTTGCTCAAAATGGCCATGGCCACACTGCCTGTTTTTGCGCAAAAACCGCTAGCAAAAAAACAGAATAAAAGAGAGTATGCAAATGAAGTGTAGGAAAATGCTAATCCACGTTTCATTTGCATAGGCTCTTGTGGCACAACTCATAGGGTAGCCGTAGCCTATGCCATTCAGACTTCTTCAAACACAAGTTATTCTTGGAACCCCCATAAAAGAAATGGGCTTTCACTACACAGCAAGGAGCCACAGAAAGGGTAACAGAGCATAAAGTTTGACTGCCTCTTCAGCACTACTGCTGCTGGCTGTTTGGAGGAGGAGACAAGAGAAAACTCTAGTCTCTGTTGTATTCCCAAAAGGACTCTATGTGGTCTGAGGCAGGGGACTGTGAGGGAATGGTCTGAGGAGGTAACGTGGGACAGATGATATCCCCAGGTGTAAGGGTCCTTCACTATGTATATGTAAGGAAACAATCTCCCCCACCCGTACTGTATTAAATGTCAATAACTCCAAATACCTGCATCCTCACAAGCTACAACATGATCATGGAGAAAACAGCTGGAGTTTTTCTGAATGTGAACTTTTACAAGCACTAAAATGAAGCAAATAAGCAAACTGTAGGCAGGTGTTCAAATATTTTCCTTGACATGTGAGTATTTACACACACTTAACCTGTGGAAAACAACAAGTATGCAAAAAATGAAAGAATGCAAAAAACATTGTCCTATAAACAAGCATGCTAAATGCAAACTAATCCCCAAGGATTAGCATTTCAATACTGATGCATTTGTGTTGTGTAAGCAAATATAATTAGAGAATATTTATGAACAGACCAGAAAAAATTCCACGTGGAACCTTTGTTAGAAACAAAATGACTTCCGGAAAAATATAATCTAGTTTCCTGAGTACACACAGGAACACCAGAAGGATCAGATCAGATCAATTTTCTTTCTACATTGATAGTTTCTCTCTGATGTGTCCATGATCAGATGTTTCAAAAAAAGGTTCAAGGTAGAGGATTCAGGAATAACCTGCCCATAGAGGAAGTTTCTTCCTAATATGCCCATAATTTAGAAGTAGTCTCCACCCTGAAAAAGGAGGATTTCATAGATTTTAAGGCCAGAGAGTATGGCTGTGATCTAGTTTGGACTCCTGTATAGCAGAGGCCACAAAATGTTACCCAGAGATTCCTGTAGCTGACCCTAAATATGCTTTCCTGATTGTTAATGTGACCCTGGGCTGGATAAATCAGGGAGTTTTGAGTAGGAGAGGAATGATTATTTTAGCTCTGTATTTGCCCTGGTGTGAATGCCACTGGAGTACTGTGTCCAGTTCTAGTATCCACAACTCAAGGATATAGATAAATTGGAAAAGATTCAGAAAAAAATCATGAGGTTAACTAAAAGATTATAAAACATGACTTATAATGATAGACTCAAGGAACTCAGCCTCTTCAACTTAACAAAGAAAAGGAAAAAGGGTAACTTGATTACAGTGTTTAAGTATCTACTAGGGAACAAATATTTAATAACTGGCTTCCTTTTAAGAGAAAAATACAAATTAAAAAAAATCGGCAAAATGTTTGACAGGCTGAGGACAAATTGCTGAGGGTTCTCTGTGATTTATGCCTGGAGAAAAAAAAATCAGATGCACATGAAGCAAACAGACTGTGGTGATCATCCTCCTAAGAACTTGAGCCCACTGCTTGGATCCTAGATAAGAGCTTAATTACCCAACTAAATAGGCCCTTCTTTACACTTTATACAAATAACATATTTGTGAAAAAATATTCTTTCCCTTTTTCTATGCTGAAAGAACTTAGTCTCTGGAAAAAAAAAAGTCTGCCCTCCTGGAATATCTCTTTCAGTGTAGTGCCATCACATCTTCTTGACAGTTTATTAAAGTTTCAAACAGGACGCATGCAGATTAGTATAAATATCTTATTTTCCCTACCGCCAGATTTCTGTTGAAATGGAACAAATCACTATATTCATTCATCATCATTTGGCTGTGAGGTTGCAGGATGCCAAAAATAGTAAACACTTGTGGAATCTACAGTAATTGAGAGCAACAGTAAATTACATTTTAAGTGCTCATCAAGGTGAGAATGAGGCACTTCAGTGCCTCTTCTTACATCCTCGTTAGGAATTTTGCCAAACTAGAAGATCATGCAGGTTCATAGAAGATGTCAACTCTCACATTCCTTTGTTTCCTTTGAAGTTCAGATGAGACAAAATGTTGTTTTTAACTATCGTTTGTTAGATGCACTATCACCATGTGATCGGTGTTGTTTGACAGCATCTCTTCCTCATCTTTACCTAACCTCGCTCTCTATTCACGTCCAATTCAAAAAGCTGAGAAAGTTTGTCTTGCCATTAACAAAATGTAAACATTTTTTAATCATACAACAGTTGGACTGATTACAATATAATTTATGTTATCACATGCTTGTATATTTTATAGATGCCTTGCAAAATTTCCATTAACATTTACCACTGTAGGTACAAAATCTACTTGTTTCCCTTTGACATGATAACTGATGATAAAATAAAGCTAATATTTTACTCACCAATCACAACAATAGCAAAATTACATACAGAAAATGAGCAAGGAAATAACATTTCACAATGCTACATATTTTACTATATTATTTCTATCGCCATGGTATTTGCAGACACCTTTCACCCCAAAATACAGAGACAATATTCACCGTCCCAATTTCTTCATCCCAATATTTCTGCTATGAGGTATAATACAGAGGTTTAGCTGTACTAGAATATTCTGTATCTCTTTTTCCAGCACAGGACAAGCACTAAAAATGGTGACAATACTTGGGTACATAAGGGTCAAGCATTTTCATCATTGCTTCATGACCCTGTGCTGAAAGTATTTGACCCCTCTCTAAGCTAGCACTTAGACTGTTATTAGCACCAATGCAACTATACTACTGCTGGAAAAGAGCCTTGTTATTTTTTTATTGCAGATGTACAGGGAACATAGCAAACAGAATTTAATTTCCCAACTTAAATTTGGTTAGAATAGCAGAGTTAAAACCCATCATCTTGCAGGAAGTGCTATGCGGTCGTTAATGATACCATATATTTAGTAGGTGAGTTTTACAATTCATCTAGACCCAGCATTTCCAACAATATTTCCCGTATTTCTAGGCTGGCATTTTGTTAATTGGCATTTGGTTTACTTAGAAGAAAAAGTACAGCATAATCGGGTACATAATCAAGCACATGCACTAAACTACTTTATGTTTTCCTTGAAGGTCTCTCTTCTAAGAGTTCATAGAATGATGGAAAGTAGAGCTGGAAGGAACCTTGAGAAGTCCTCAAGTCCAGTCCCCCGCACTTTGGCAGGATCAAATGAACCTAGACTATTCGTGACACATTTGTCCAACTTGTTTTTAAAAAATGTCCATGGTGGGGATTCTACAAATTCTCTTGGAATTCTAGAGCTTCATTACCAGTATAGTTAGATTATTTTTCTTACTATCTAACTTAAATCTTAATGGTTACAAATTAGGCCTATTATTTATTTTCCTACCTTAAAACTATTATCTCAGTCTTCTTTTCTCAAGACTAAGCATGCCCAGTTTTTAAAAAAAAATTCCTCACAGGACTGTCCTCACAGGACTGATTGTTTTACATGTTTTTTTTATAATTTTTGTAGCTTTTTTCCAGAGGCTCTCTAATTTATCCACATAGTATCTAAAATGTGGCAAATGGTATTGGACACAGCAGTGCTTAGCAGAGCAGAACAATTACCTTGTATGTCTTATGTATGATGCTCCTGTTAATTCACCTCAGAATAACATTAGCTTTTGTCCCAGCTGCATCACATTGTTGACTCATACTCTGTTTGTGACTTGTCATGCCTCGATCCTTTCAGCAATATAACTGTCTAGACAGTTATTCTCTTTTTAGTAGTTGTGCATTTGATTTTCTTTCCCGAGAGAAGTACTTTGCACTTGTCTTTGTTGAATTTCAATGTTTGAATTCGGACCAATTCTCAATTTGTCAAGGTCATATTAAATTCTAAACCTATCCTTTGAAGTGCTTGTAACCTTCCCATTTTGGTTGCATCTGCAAATTTTATAGTCAATATTACCAGACCCAAGACTGACCCCTAAAAGATCCCACTAGGTACATCAACTTGACAGCAACCCCTCTCTTAACTCCTCCTTGAGTATAGACTTTCTACTAATTATGCATGCACCTTACAGTAATTTCATCTGGATGATATTTTTCTCATTTGCTTGACTAGGCCCAACTTTGCTCAGCTCATTGGATCTGCCACAAAAACATGCAGTGCAAACATGGTTGCAGTACATTAGCCATTCTAATAAAATATGATGTCGAGGTTGTCAGGACCCTGAGGACATGCATAGTTTCTAACTATTGGAGCACCAAAAATTACAGTTGGCTTAAAACTTATATTTCATATACCTTTGAAAAACGGCAGGGAAGTTATCAACAGAGGCCTGGATCCACAAAGGCATGAAGGAGTCTAGGGGTATGTCTACATGGCAAAGTTAATTGGAAATAACAGCCCTTATTTCAAATTAACTTTAATAGCATCTATACAGGCAAACCACTATTTCAAAATACAATCGAAATAGCGGGGCGCTTAATTCAAATTAGTTAAACCTCATTCTATGAGGAATAACACCAAATTCAAAATAGCTAATTTGAAATAAGCGCTGTGTAGACGCTTATTTCGAAATAGGGGGCCTCCAGACCTTCCCGGTTTCCCCTGGTGGCCACTCTGGGCCAAACCAGGAAAACTCTTCTCCTCTCCCCCAGCCCCAGAGCCCTTAAAGGGGTAGACTCTGGCCACACTGCACGTGTCAGATCCAGGCCAGCCAGCCGTCACTGCCCCTGACCCAGTGGCCCCGGTATGAGCCGGGCAGCCAGAGCCAGCCAGCAGTCCCCCGCCCAGTCCCCCAGCATCCAGGAGCCAGCCAGGGGCCATAGATGGCGGGCGTCCTCCTGGACTAGTGCGGAGATCATGGACCTCATTGAGGTTCGGGGGCAGGCCCCCAATGTCCATGATCTCCGCACTAGATGGAGAAACGCAGCCATCTACGGCCGCATAGCTGCCACCATGGGCAAAAAAGGTCACAGGTGCACCCAGGAGCAGGTGCGCCTCAAGATAAAAGAGCTGCGGCAGGCATACGCCAGGGCCACTCGGGGCAACTCCACAGCAGCGGCAGACACCTGCTGCTACTTCACTGCCCTGGACCACATCCTGGGTGGCAGTGTGGTCCGTGCCACCCCAGGGGGGCAGTGAGCCGGGGCCAGAGGGCCCTGATCAGGAGGAAGAGCTTCCACACCAGCAGGACCCCCGAGCAGTCCCAGGAGAGGAGTCAGCAGGGTCATCTGGGGAGGCCACACCATGTAAGTGCCGTCACTGTCCCCTTCCCGGGGGGGGGGGGCAGGGAGGGTGACCAGGGACTGCGCACATGGCCCTTGCTTACCACGCATCACGCAGCAATCTGTGCACGTGCGAGCACGTGCCGTGCCACCTCTGGGCAGGTGGCTCCAGCTGCCTGCCATACAGGGGCCGTGGCCTGATAGCCACATGCATGTGTGAAGAGACCTGACATGCTCCTGACCCTGGGGCGGGACACAGCAGGATGCCCTCCCTTCACAAGCCCCCTCTAATATCTCCCCCCCACTTCAGCCTCACTATACACAGCACAGGGGCCTGGGTGCGGTCTTGGGGCAGCTCCCACTCCCAGGGATAGCCGGATATTCAGACCATGGCCCCTGTGCAAGCAGAGCGGCTC
This sequence comes from Pelochelys cantorii, assembly GCA_032595735.1. NCBI lineage: Eukaryota > Metazoa > Chordata > Testudines > Trionychidae > Pelochelys > Pelochelys cantorii. The sequence goes on along the minus strand of CM064326.1, from coordinate 69,307,603 downwards.
TGATGGTGCAGTGCATGGTCATCCTCACCTCACAGAGGGGGGCTGGGCTTCACCCACTGTGTCCCCAGGGAGAACTGACCACTTCTCTTGTTCCTCCATAGCCGCACCAGCTGCGCGTGCAGGGCGCACCACCCCGCCCGGAACATCCTCCCGCACCCGAGGGCTCAGCAGGTCCACTGCAACACTGCAGAGGTACCGAGACCAGAACCTGGGGACCCTGCGAGCCCTGCAACACACCATGGAGCAGCAGGTGCAGGACGAATGGGAGTTCCGGCGGGAGCTGCTTGCCCAGGGTTGTGCCATCTGTGCCCATCTGCAGACCCTGGTGCAGAGTGTGCTGCCTCGTGCCGCTCCAGCGCCTGCTGCCTCCCCAGCTCCAGCTCCTCCTCCCACTCCTTCTCCCCCTCCCGCCTCTCCCTCCTCAACCTCCACACCCTCTTCCTCAATCTCCACACCCCCCACCTCAACCTATAACACTTCTCCCCATCCCCCCAGGGACGCCGAGGCCCCCGCACCTGCCGTGCTGGGAGACAGTTGGCCCGGCGAGACCCCCACCTCTGAGCTTCCCCTCCCCCTTCTTCCCCTTGCTTCCACCTTCCAGCTCCCTCCCAGGTTTCCCCCTCCCCTCTCCCACCGTCTCTTCTCCCCTCTCTCGCCTCCTTTCCTCAGTCTCCCCAGAGTTTCATCCCCCCCCCAGTTTTGTTAAATAAAGAGAGTTTATATTTTTGAAAATACATATATTTTATTTGATATCAGGAAGTGGGGTTAGGGAGGGGTACGTGGAAGGCAGGCAAGCAAGCAGAGACACCTGAGAACCGGCTGCCCGGGGGCGGGAGGTGTCCCTTTAAGCACAGGCCTCAGATAGCCTCAGGCAAAAGCCACATAAAGACACTCCTTACCTGATGCCCTAACCCTGACCTGGTTCCGGCTGGCCTTAAATCCGAATCAGTGTCCACTCAGTGTGGACGCAGTATTTCGAAATAGCAAAATGCTATTTCAAAATGCATTTTGTGTGGAGACGCGTTATTTCAAAATAACTTATTTCAAATTAACTATTTCAAAATAAGATATTTCAAAATAATGCTGTAGTGTAGACATACCCTATGTGCCTAGCTCACACATGTTGTTCTCCAGTATGTGGCTTGTGCTGGAGCTTAAGTGTGAGGCAGCTCTCTAGATGCCGAGAGTGAGGCAGCAGTGTGCATGACCAGAGTCATAAAGTTAGTCCCCAGTGAACTTTTCCAGTAAAAAGGTAGGTACCCAAGTGAGCTTAGGCACCTGCAGTGTTAGGCAGTGGCTGAGCAGGGATTTTGTGGATTGCAATAGCATCTTGAACACGTAAACCTTGGCTTTAGAAATCTATGTCCCTTTGTGGATTTGGGCCAAAGTAATTTGTGATCAACTGAAATGTGAAAAATTAGTTGGTATTGAGCAATATTGGCTTAAATCAAGATTTTAAGCACCTCTCTTTGAATGGTTATCTAGATTCTAAAAGAACCTCTTGAATTTTCAAAACATTAGAAAGAATACCACAAAAAATGTTTTTCTAATGTTATTTCAACATTTCCTCTTTTAATGGACTAGCCAGAAACAGAAATGGCAGAGGTACATGAAAATGAAAATAATAAAACAGTTCCATAACCAACTTTGTGGTAAAATATCATTATGCTTTAGCTTCAGACTTATACGTTTGGCAGAGGTTTGAATCAGATGATAGTTTATCTGAACTGGTTGGCTCATCTTTAATCCACTTACTTTTCCATGTTTTTTCCCTCTGTTGGTTTTTCTTTTCAATCATTTTAACCTACCCCTAGAGAACATTCAATATAGTTTGCTAACAATATCTTTTTTCCCTTTTGCATAGACCCTGAGAGAGAGAAAACAGACCATATATCTCTACTAGTATTTTAAAGTACTTAAAAAAACCTTGGCTAAGTACTTCTATCTTCTCCAAAATAATTGCACTGTCACACTCATTCACATTCCTCTGTAACTGTCAGGTGCTGGTTTTGATACGTAGAACAAAGCAGAAATCAAGCATAATCAAGTGCTTATTGCTGCTTTTTCTGTACAACACAATTATAAATGATTTTGAGTATCATCTGAGGAAAGGTCAATTCATTATCTTAAATCAGGAGTAGTGGTTGCAGTGATACAGTAAGCATTTATCTAAAATTCCATTAAAACAATATTCTTTCTGCCAGATGATTTGACTTTGAAAAATCCATAGTTTAAATGACTATCTGAATCACATAACAAGACTCAATTACACCAGGTGGTATTGACTGATGTATTTAATAATGCAATAAAGATGCCATCCCTGACTGAATTTGTTAGTTTGAAAATAGGGCAAAATGCCATTTTACTACAAAGTTGGCTAATGAAAAATATTGCTTACAAAGTGATGAAACCTGTCAAGCAAATTTACAGTATGCAATATTTATAAGCTCTCATATATTTCAACAGAATCTGGAGGCATGGGCATCAGACAACATGATTATGGCCTCTGTGCAGACTAAACAAGCTAAAAAGGTGTAAGAGTTGAAGTTCAGACTGCTAAGCAGTCTACAGTAATCAATGACTGAAAAACATAAGGATTGGAAAATATCTCCCAGCTTTCTAAATTGAGTTTCCTATTCCATGTGCTTATATAGGCAATGCCACAATTTTACTGCCACAATTTTACTGGGGGATGTTTCACAGGCCCCACAATTCAAACAGATACTGCTTGTGGGGATTAAAGGCTGTGAGTTGGATTCAGTGAATCCAAATCCCAGAAGTTTGGCAGAGCACTCAGTTGGTTCCTGGGATGCCAGCATTAATGGCTGAGCGCCAGAATCTAATCTCAGATGCATGGCACGCTTCATCTTCTATCTCGATTAAGCCATGTCTGCAGCTAGCACAAGTAACGTACAGCCGCAGTTTTTATGAAACACTCAGTGTTATGACTGGTATGCATGTGAGATTCAAATCTGATCCTGAAGGCATAAAGATGCATTTCTTTAAATACAAGAACTGTGATCATTTTGAAGGAGATGGGGTAAAAAGTTTACCTTTAACCTTCCATATGCTCTGATCCAAATGGGGATCTTGTGATTCAAAAATCTGGATTATAATAGAGAGAAATGAGCTAGTTAGGCTGACATGTAATGAAATGAATTAGTAGGAGAGGCATCACAGGAAGATGATTTTGCTCGCCCTCTAACTTTCTCAGATATATGTTGGCCATAAAAGGATTTCATAAACTCACAAGTATTTATCTTTAAGTAATTCGCAGTGTTGTAAAACACCATGCAAACTGCGGGCTAGAGAGAAATAAGAGTGTCAGCATAGCAAAACTCGATTAGAAAGCTTGATTTGATTATCTGTAGCTTGTTTGCATCATGTTGCTGCTTTACTCAGTAGTACCTGACTAGAATATTTTCATTGAAGCCTGAGCAGGAAAGCTGGGACTCTTGATAGAATACTAGGCAGCAGGAAGCATGACATTTTTTTCTGGAACTTCTCAGCATAGCAATCGCTGATTTGAAAATTATACTCGCTTGATCTTGTCTATCAGTTCAGATGGAAGACATCCAGAAAGATGTGGTTGATATTGGAAATAAAAAACTAAACAGGGAGTTGAGGAACTGAAAGGTACTGTACAAGTAGATTGATGCAATGTCTTAATGTACTGGCCTTGAACTATAGCAACTTGATGGTAAATCCAGTCAGATTAAGGAGACTGAGAATCAATCAGTTTCTGATGGCTGTAAAAGTCACAATAAAAAAGAAGATGGTTGTATATTTATTGTCAGAGAGCTAAACACAAGACTCTCTTCTGCAGTAATAATTAAAAAAAGTCAACTAAAATGGTTAGCTTGAAAAGCAAGGACCAAAAACTCCTGACCTTTTTGTCTGAAAAGAAAGCCCATTAGTTGAATGATTGATTTTGTGCTTAACTTCTTTTTTCTTCTCAGCATTTATTTTCCCCTTGTTCTTTCAGTATGTTACATGCAATACCTCAAAGCATTTAGTAGCCATTGGATACGTGTCCCCCCCTTGTTCCTCCCCCACAAAAAGTAGGAATCTAAATTAAAAGCTCTTGTAGTATTGGATTTCATTCTTGCTGAGCAACTTTAACCTTCAGTTCTAACAGGTTAGTCATGAGAAATCACAGCCTTTTCTTTTTAAGGAAAAGGAATATCTGTGCACTTTTTTATCCTATCGTTTTATTTTTCAATCACCTGTGTTTACTAAAAATAATCAAATGCTGCACCAAAATTAAGCCTTTTGCTTTAAAGTACGGGAAAGGAGGATTCTGTTTACATTCACTGTTGGTTTGACTTTGAGTGGACTGAGGCTACATTGTGCACACTGAGTTCATGTATAATGTAGATGAGATTGGTAAGGCCAGAAATCTTAATTTATTCATTGTACCAGAGTAATGCCAACCACCTCCTGTTTTCATTATACCAATCAAATGCCAGCCATTTCCTGTTTTCATTAGACCATTGTAATTCTAGCCTCCTACTGTTCTCATTAGTGCAGGACTGTGAAATGGCAGCCACCTCATGTTTTCATTATAACAGAACTGTATGGTGCCAGCTGCCACTTGTCTTACTTTACAGAATAGCATTTGACCATGGAATGTATTGTTTCCATGAGATAGGACATAGATAAGTTGGAGGCCTTACAAAGTCCTGTTGAGATACTGGAAACTCTGAGCAGTATGACTAAAGCCTCGTCTACACTACCAGTGTAAGTCAACCTAAGTTATGCTACTCTGGCTTTGTAAATAATTCATCTGGAGTTGACGAAGCTTAGGGCGACTTACCACAGTGTCCACTATGTGCTGTGTCATCAGGAGACGCTCTCCTGCCAACACACCTAACACCACTCATTCTGGTGGAGTACTGGAGTCAACCGGAAAGTGCTCTGCCCCCTCACTAGACCTGCAAAATTGACCCCTGCAGCATTGATCGCAGCAGCTGCAATCCCTGGTATGTGTAGACATGGCCTAAAGTAATGCCACAATAATGAAAGGAAAAGCATCTAAAAGATATAAACCCTAGGAAAAGTGATACAAACTCATCAAATACAGATAAATTGTAGTAAACATATTAGAATCTGCTGGGTTTTTTCCCCCCCATAATCTATGTCAGCCTCTCAGAGTAAGAAGCAGGATAATGTTATTGTTATGGCATAATACTAGGACTCTGGAGATCTATGTCCAGCTCTGTCACCAATTTCCTGTGTCAGCTAGAGGAAGTAACAGCCTCAGTGCCTCAATTTTCCATCTGTGAAATGGAGATCATAGTACTGCCTTTTCCCCAGCCTTTGTCTATTTCTTCTGTAAGCTTGTCAAGGCAGGGAATATCTTTTACCATGTCTTTGTACAGTGCCTAACACTATGTAGCCATGGTCTTGGCTGGGTGCCGTTGTAACACTCCTAGGAGAACTAATAAGGGTCTGATCGTGCAAAGATTATTCACACAAGTAGGCCTATAGAAGGGAATATGAGTTGTACAGTGTATAAAACTAGATGTTGAAAGTTATATATAACCTCAGTGGCTACTTTCTCTTTATGGGATTTTTGTGTTAGGTACTAGAATCCAAAAGTAGAATGTTCAAGGTAATTGAAGTATGATGCATTAAGTATGAAGATAAATGGGTTTTAAGTAAGTATTCTACCTAAGCACTTAGCCTGCTGGTGATATTAGTTAGTGGTAATAACAGATATCAAACTAAAATACAATAACACTTTACACCTTGGATGATTTCAGTGTAATTATTATAAAATGCAATTGCAATAAGACTTATGGTGTGAAGAGGAGATTAAAGGTTTGGACCTTAAAATAACAAGGTGATGGTTTTGGGGCATGTGCAGACTAAGCACATATATTAGCATGTATTTTCCTGGCATCTTGGCCTGTGAAATACACAACACCACGACATGAAGAAGTGTCATAGTGGAGAACTCTGTTCTGCACCTGGGCAAGGTTATCTGTTCTAAACAATTATTTCAGTTTTAATTATTCATGTGGTTTTAGCTTGTCATGTTTTATCTGTTGTATGCTTTGATGATTTATGGTTTTAATGTTGGTTGTGAGGCGCCAAAGAAGGCTACGCAGACAGATCCTTTAAAAATAAAATTTACTGCTATTACAAACAGTGGCATTTATTGTTATTGCTTGAGAGGAAAAGAATTCTTCCGAAGTATTTTTGTTCTGCTCTTTATGGAAAAATTGTGGTTTCATGGGGGAAATAAATCTTTTGTCATTCTCAGCTTCCTGTGTTATTAACATTACTAAATAATTGACAGATGTGTATACGTTTTGTTCAAATGATTAAAAGTTCATGAAAAATCTTAACCTATTAGTGTTCCCTGGGAAAAAAAAAAGACTTATCCATCTATTAAGAGATTCTGTAAAATCTGTAATGAATTACCCTTCAAATGACAGCTGTCACCGCTGGGTTTGAGCCTTGAAGCAGGAGTGAAAATACAGTGAAGTAGGTGGCAAAATTTGAAGATGATACCAAACTGCTCAAGATGGCTAAGACCAAAGCAGACTGTGAAGAGCTTCAAAAAGATCTCATCAAACTAAGTGACTGGGCAACAAAATGGCAAATGAAATTTTTATGTTGATAAATGTAAAGTAATACACAGTGGGAAAAATAATCCCAACTATACATGCAATATGATGGGGACTAATTTGGCTACAACTACTCAAGAGAGATATCTTGGAGTCATTGTGGATAGTTTGCTGAAAACATCCATGCAGTGTGCAGCGGCAGTCAAAAAAGCAAATAGAATGTTAGGAATCATTAAAAAAGGGATAGAGAATGAGACAGAAAATACCTTATTGCCTCTATATAAAACCATGGTAAGCCCACATCTTGAATACTGTGTACAGATGTGGTCGCCTCATCTCAAAAAAGATGTATTGGCATTGGAAAAGGTTCAGAAAAAGGCAACAAAAATTATTAGGGATTTGGAACGTGTCCCATATGAAGAGAGATCAAAAAGACTTGGACTTTTCAGCTTAGAAAAGGGGAGACTAAAGGGGGATATGATACAGGTCTATAAAATCATGACTGGTGTGGAAAAAGTGAATAAAGAAAAGTTATTTACTTATTCCCACAATGTAAGAACTAGGGGTCACTAAATAAAATTAATAGGCAGCAGGTTTAAAACAAACAAAAGGAAGTTTTTCTTCACTGAGCACACAGTCAACCTGTAGAACTCCTTGCCAGAGGATGTGGTAAAGACTAGGACTTTAACAGGGTTCAAAAAAGAGCTAGATAGATTCATGGAGGTTAGGTCCATCAATGGCTATTAGCCAGGATGGGTACGAATGGTTTTCCTAGCCTGTTTGCCTGAAATGGGTAACAAGGGAGGGATCACATGAGGATTACTTGTTGTGTTCCCTCCCTCCAGAGCATCTGGTATTGGCCACTGTCAGCAGACAGGATACTGGGCTAGATGGACTGTTGGTCTGACCCAGTATGGCCATTTTTATGTTCTTATTTAAATAAATATGCACTGTCAACTAGAACAACAAAACCCCTCCAAACTTATTATTGTGAGCTCCTTCTCATAGGAAGAAGAATACTTTGTAATGTACCTATGATCTACAGTGTTTAGTACAAGTAAATAAAGGGGTAGTTATGTTGGAGTGATGTTGTGGCTTGATAAAACAACATATGTCTGATATACGCTTGTCTGACACATTCTTCAAAATGAATTTTTACAGGGATGGAGGCATGTGATAGCATCACATGGAAATTATGTCTTCTGAATTGTGGAAGCCAAAGAAAGCTGAGAAGGAGGGCATGAACACTTTATCTGATACATAGGTTGTGCCTTTATCTCCCCCGCTTTTTCTCCTGGCCCCCCACTTGTGGGAGACTTTGGTAAGGGTAGCAAATTTCTAACTTCTTTTCTGGTGCCATTTCATCTCCCCATTCTGGTCTGTTATTGAAGTAGGGCAGGTGGAGTCATAACATTATTTGTGAAATAAAATGCAAATTCTGCTATACAAATGGACCATTAAGAGTAAATTAGATTGAACAGCAGTGGTAAATCAGCAATTATACTGTTTTTATATAGCAAGATTCCAGCACAAATAAAATCCAACAAGTTTACAGCACATGTTGTGGATGGCAATGCGAGTCACCACTGGAACAGCAACCCTAAGGCTGATGATGTGCTTTACTAAAGCTGGTGCACATTTTACTGCCACTTTGATGCAGTCTTTAAAACAGTGAATGCTGAGAAAAGTGCTTTTAGTCTGCTGGTAATACAATGTATTAATTACTGTTTATAAGAACTTCCAGTTTTTACAAAATATTTGTGCCTGTTATGCCAACTACAATCCTGAGTGTGGTCCAAGTCAACAAGGGTGTAGTAATGTTATGGCTTGATAACTACTAATTATGATTAATATTTACATTGTGGTTAAACTGTGCCTGCTTTTAGGTGCACCAAAATGAAGCCTGTCACCCTGGATTATTTTTTTCAACATCTCTCCAAAACTGGGCATACAAATTAACAGGTGGCTTTTTCAAATATAAGCCAATCTGAATTTTTACTGAGTGCTACATTCTGTAAATGTGTATGCTGCATAAACCAACATGTACACTTCCAAAGGCTGGGCTTTCTTTGGTCCACTGCTGTAAGCTTGCAAATGCTGCCTAGTACTCACTGGCATTCCTTTAAAATAATTAAGATTGATTAAACAAAGAAACATGAATGAGGACGGCTGTAAAACACTTTACAAGGAGCTGTGAGTTTCAAGATTTAGTTGCAGCCTCCGGTGGCTCCTTGCTGCCTAGATTTGTCATTGCCTGTAAATGCCTGGATCTCATCCAGGCAGGAGGTGATGTGAACAGCACCTTGGACTAAAAGAATCACCAGTTATCAGCAGGGCTGTCTCAGCTTTACATTCCTGATCCCACATTAAGCTTGGCAAGCCTCCAGCAAAGCTCTTCAAGCATGAGAGCCTAATTCAGATGTCCTCCAACCTTCCCTGCCTTGCCTCCAATTGCAATGGTATGGCACATCCCTGCATTTCACTTCCTTTACTGATGTGCTAAGGAACTGCCACCACCACCATCTCCAAACCACCTGTTTCTTGCTTCCTCAACCTGCTGTGCCTCCACTCTGACCACAGAGACCTATTCTCACTCCAAAGATTTTTGGCCTTTTAGTGGTTTTAACATTAATCAGTTTGGTAGATGTTGCTTTTAAGCATAAGGGTCAAGGAATGGTTCTTTTAAGAAAGGTGTTTCATCTGGAAAACAAAATGATATATAAAATCTTTAGCACAATATTGCAGGTCTTTTGTTTGTTTTTATAGCCAGTTTCCTTAATCTTATATTCTCCTCCTTTCTTTTAGCTACAGTGGAGCTGCTACATTCATAGGGTTTGGGGATGCAGCACCCCCTGGATTAAAGTGGTTTCCATCTCAGCATTTCTACTATGCAAATTGTTCCAGCAGCACTTGCTATCTTTAGAAGAAAAGTCAGGGCTGTCCTCATATTCAGCTTCAGAGTCAACAGCAGCAGACAGCAGTGGACAGTCAACAGTAGTAGACAACTGTCTTCTATTTTATCTCAGAGATGATTAGTCTGTGCTGATTTCTCTATAGGTTAGTTTTTAATCCTTTTAGGCTTTCATAAGCTATTGTTATTTTTAACTACTTCCACATTCCATTTTGAAGATGCACAAGGATCTGAGATTAACAAAACACACACTCTCTTTCAACCAACACATGATTAGATGAAGGGTGGAAGACAGCCTTACAGAAAAAGTAGGAGATGTTCAATATAATAGGGGGGATGATTCATCCATGCTGATGCATGGAGGTGCAAACTGCATCAAGGAGGTATTTCCCTACTTCTGGGAGTTTTGCTGGGGCAGAGGGGAGTCTCTGGGATTCCATAGCGCCCTTTACCAAGGTCTAAGATGCTTTCCATGGGCACAGAATCTGAAGTAAAGTGAAAGCTTAGATATTTTCAGAAGCAGATCTTGTAGCTAAGGAAAAATTAACAGTTGTTTATCTACCTTCTAAACACTTAACAAAACTGTTAAAATAATACAAGCTATTAAAATAATTTTGCAATTTGATTAATTCTTTATTCTATATATTTATATTCTTTTCCCGGTATACTACAATGAGTCCTTATAAAAGGATACGGGCAGGGAATTGGGAGGTGTGGGGGCTCAGGGCAATGGTTGGTGGTACAGGACACTGGCCGATCCCCAATGTGGTGGGACCCACTCTGCCCAGTTGCTGATTTCCCCAGGATGTCCAGGGCATCAGGGACCATGCAGCCCAGCCGACAGCTCCCCAGGGCCATCTCAGGTAATGGGGACTGCACTGCCCAGCCACTGAATTTTTGGGACTGTGGTTCCTTGGGGTTGTGGGGCTGTCCAGGGAAATGGGGGCCACACTGCCTGGATGCTGGTTCCCTGGGGCTGTCCAAGGCTGGCTAGGGAGGCAGGGGCCACACTTCCTGGCCACCAGCTCCCAGGGCTCGCTGGGTCAAGGGGAGCTGCATTGCCTGGATGGTGGCTCAACAGCATGGAACCTTATGTACAGTGGCTAGCAACATCCAGAGCTCTGCCCTCAGCCAGCCACCTTCTTATTGGTGCACCCACCACCTTCTGGTCATCCTGCACTATAACTGAGCCTACTAGCACATCGCTCATTTTGCATTTTATGAAAAACAATCACATTCCAGGCACGTCCCATTGTCCTGGCACAATCAAACTCCAACCTTGCTTTAAGTTATGATAAGAGGAAGCTGTATACGGAATTTGGTCATCTTAGCTTTTACCATTCAGGAAGAGTTCTTGAACAAATAGACATACAGACTTACATACAGATAGACACATAGATGCTCTCAAATATATAGTAAATACAAAACATGCACAGCAAATAGTTTGATTATTTCCCATGTTTTTCAATAAAAACTCTCAAAAGGTATCATCTAAGTAATGGATGAACCATGCACAATATTACAGAAAGCAACTGCAGAGCTGTCTTATTTACTAAGAGCACAATCCTGTGCTTGTTCTGTATCAGGGGCTCCAATCAGATTCCATAGTATTTTTTTGTCAGAATCTGGTTGCAAAAGGGCAAAACACATTTGAAATTGGTGTTCTTTTATATGATAAGATCTTAAAATGGCCACATTTTAACAATGTTTTAAAATTTACTTAGACCTTTTTTACCCAAGGATCACTGTGAATGTTTATAATTTATATTGTGCCCACAGTGGTTAAGACTCCTAAAAATGGACAAGAAATCTCTTCCCCCAACAGCTTGTTCCTGGAGTAAATGTATAATGGAAATTCCCATACATCATCTACTTTATGAAGTAAACGTATTCTAAATGTATCCTTTTTTTTTTTTACATTTCAAATTAAATTTGATAATAAAAGAGAAATGCCATGGAGCTGCTAAGAATCAGCTAGAAACCAAGAATGTGGTATAGAAGTTATCATCTGTGAAACTATACTATACGAATATTAAATGAAAATTTGACACTGAAAACATCTTTAAAAAGAATAAAGGCTACTGGCAACTTTGCTAAGGACAGTAGTAAGCAGGGGTGGACAAAAGGCCTTTTTACATGAGGACAAAAAGGTGATGTTTTCTTTTGGATTCTGATCTCAGCCCAATGATCCATGTCTTCGTCACTTTAGGACTGAAGTGCTGCAAAGATTTCCTTAAGACTATATTAGGGCTTGTTTACATGGTGCAATTGTCTACACCAGGAGGTATAAATCCTAGTGTGTGCTAGCTTGTGGTGCACTAACTTGCCCGTGTGGACCCTGCTGGTGGTCCATACAAGTTCCCTAGTGTAATAATGAAGTTCTATTTTAAAGAGGACTACATTAATGCACACAATGGGTATGTGCCAGGATGATTCATATAGGCCAGTGAGTGCACAACATGTTAGTGAACCCTAGAATTTACACTGCTCTGGAGCAGACTAATGCAACATGTAAATAAGCCTTTGGAAACTGCAGCTAACACAGATATGACTAGGTTTGTTGACGACTGTTTCTTCTTGGAAGCATGTTAAAAACACACTTCATCTGCACAGACTTCAAATTCATTTACAGGTGCAAATTATGTGGCTGGTTTCCACCTACAAAGCTTGAATGTCTTGGCTAAGTCACAGATTGCTTCTCTCCTTATGATACAGTGGCAGCACAGGCACTTTATCTGACAGTCTCCTGTTTAAATGGTGAGGGTCCTTGACTGCTCCCTTTATCCATACGTTAGCTAGAATCCAAATTTACTGACAATCAGGACATGCTGTAAGATTTCCTTGCCGTTCCTGTCCTTATTAAGGAAAACAAAATGTTTTTGTGGACATAATACATTTGTGTGTAAATAAAAAAACCCTTAATTATATATGTTCTAATACACCTACAGAAAAGTTGCATGCCTATAAATTGAACTTTTAATTCAAAACTAAAACAGACTTCACAGATTGAGTCCTGTACCTATTGAAAGAAAGAAAGAAAGAAAGAAAACACTGTCTCCTAACTATTAGGAGGAATGTTTCTCTTAATCTTGAGTTTAACATATTGTGAGCTGGGTACCACTAGTAATCATAAGCAATTTTCAAAGGGTGATACTGTGTTCCCTATGAAACCACAAGCATTCGGAATATCACTCAAAAGGCTCAAAGATGGCTCAGTAACTTCCTGATCCATTTCCATGTGCAGTACTGATACTAAGCTGACCTTTCACAATTCAGGCTACACATGTACTGCATAGGGCCATCTCCCTATTACTGTTAGTGAAATTCTGCCTTTAGGGATGTATAACTAAGTGAAGAACTATACTTTCAGTTGCTTTCATGTTGCAGACATATAAGGGTTGAAAACAGAATTATTTGTCCCATGAGTGAACACCCTGAAACAGGTATATGTGATTGGCTTAGTGGAGATCTAAAAATCTTTATTCAACAGATTGGCCACTTTCCAAATGAGAAATCAATGACACTGTATTCTGGGGCAAAGGGAAGCTGGAATGTTTTATGCCCTTTTGTTCTACATATAGCATGCATCCAGCCAAGCTCTGAATTATGCAGATAGAGTTGATGACAGCAAACCTCCTCCCCATGTCAAACCAGGACTTCAGAAGCATAAGGTTCATTCTGGCAGGATTCTACATAGACAGGGCTAGCAGGATTTTGGAATGCAGCCTGTAGGAAGACAAACATATGCAGCAGAAAGCACAGAAGAAAACAATAGGGGTTTTCTGTGTTCAGGGTAGTCAGCTAATTACATGCCGGGTGGTTTTCTTTCTGCATAATAGAGTTATAGAAGACACGGGATGAATAAATAGCTATCCTGCCTATATTGGACTGTAAAGATCAGCCTCTAGTAATACAGAACCGCAGAGGATAACAGAGCATGCTAACATAACCATGAGCTAGATTTGAAGTTGGGTATTTACAAATAGTTTCCTAATACCTGTAGTATCCTGGATTATCTAAATATGAATTTGTCAAAAGCAAGCACTAGTCTCTTGTTGGTTGAAAATTCATTGAAAAAACTCCCCATAATGGAAAAAACATCCAACCTATTATCATTATGCCACATGGGTAACCATAGAAGATATCAAATTAGAGCACTGTAAAAAAAAAGCCCTTTGGCACATCATTTGGTGAATTCATCTTGATATAAAAACTGAACAAGTTACAGGATCATTAGGACTGTATATTTTGTCAAAAACTCAGGCAGCCAGCTTTAAGACTTAGTCACATCCCCCCCCCCACACACACACACTGCTTTGTCACATTGCTTGCAGCAAAGTATGAGTAGAGATGACTTATCTCTACGACCCAAGACAATGAGAAAGATTAAAAACAAAAAACAAAACCCTACATTTTTTGGATTATTTTTCCACTTGTACACTTGAGCAGTGATTTAATTTTTCTTGTTAGGCTGACAGCCTTGGAGAACTGAGACCCTCATTTATAATACTTCTGGTAAGTTCACTTCAGTAAAGTAAACCAAATTGTCCTATTAATGAACCTCTATACTGTTGTAATAATAGCCTGTAGAGCTTCATCATATCAGCTGCTTAAAGGATAACCATACCCAGCTTGATGAAAAGTCTTCACCCCTTTCCTGTTGAGAGAAAATGGTTACACATTTCTAATAAATGAAGCAGAAACTGTCATTTTTTTGGCAAACTGTTAACTAGCTGTAGCAGCCGCATTGCCACAAGTTGCTTTTCCAGAGTAATTACCATCAGGCTCCCTGTGGTATGCAGTGTTTAGCACATTTCTTCTCTGTTAATGAATGTAAGAGCAGGAAACACCACTATTAGTAATTCTTTTTATTCGTAGTCCTCATTTTCCAGATAGGTCACGTTAAACACAGCCATTAAACAATAGCGGTTGAAATAATCCATACAATGTATGCTGCTTTTGTTTTTTTGTTTTGATTTTTTTGTGATGTTCACCAATCACTTAGTGCAGCTCTTAGCCATGTGGGGACACAAGGGTTGATAAATGTGAACTGCCAACCTGTGGAACAATGGGGCCAGAGAAGTCAAGACCTTAATCAGGTTTCATTTAATTACACTTCAAATCAACAAATCTTGATAGCCAAAACTCCCATTTGAATTAATGCACTGATAAATGCTGCCTGATGTCAAAAGAATGTAATTAGACAATAATGAGTGGGCGTATAATATGCCAGACTTCAAACTACTTGTTGACCTCAGCATTTCTACTCCATTAGGCAACAAACAGCTGGAAAGCTACTTTGAATAAAGCATCAAGCTCCAACACTAGCATCCATGACTTCTTAATAGTCATATTTCTCAATGGACAATCTCCTCTGATCTAATGGCACATCACATTTGAAGAGAAGTTCTCTTCTGTTGGACAGACCTAGAAAAAGAATCTAACTGATTTTTAGTTCAGTTGTTTATGATTTGGTTGGTCAACTTTTTCTGAAATCATAAGAAATGTAACTATTTGCTTTGGTTAATATACAAGCGGCAAACTTCCATTCCTCTCCACTCATTTCACACATCTTTATTAGCTGCATAATTGATTTTCTCCTTGTGATAATAACTGTTTTTACAAATGTCTGGTGGAAATTTTCAGTCAGTATTAAAAATCACTTCTAAAATCTGCCTTATGTACTTAAAGAATGCAAAAAATAATCCATGGGCTTTAGCTTTAATTGATGGATTGTTACCGTTTGTTGGCAGAGAAGCTGAGGGATAGAGAGTTATATTTTATTTCTTCCCTATGTGGCGTTTTCTTCACATAATCACACAGATGCTAACTTAACCTCAAAACCTCCTCCAAAGTAAACTTTATCAGTTGATGATGATGTATCAACAGCAGCAGGAGATGACTCCTAAACTATGAAACAGATTATCGTATTCTGGGACTGCCTCATTGGGTGTGTCTAGACTACATCCCTCTTTCAACAGAAGGGTGTAAATTAGACACTTCGAAATTGCAAATGAAGCTGGGATTTGAATTTCCTGCGCTTCATTTGCATAATTGCATCATGGCGTGCTTTTGAAAAAGCGCTATTTTGAAAGTAAAACCGCAGTCTAGACGGGAAGGCTTTTTCGAAAGATCCTGTAAACCTCAAAAAATGAGGTTTACAGGATCTTTCGAAAAAGGCTTCTATTTTCGAAAGAACCGTGTCTAGACTGAGGTTTCAATTTCAAAATAGTGCTCTTTCGAAAGAGCGCCATGGATGCAATTATGCAAATTAAGCGCAGAAAATTCAAATCCCGGCTTCATTTGCAATTTCAAAGTGTCTAATTTACATCCCTCTCTCAAAAGAGGGATGAGGTCTAGACACACCTATTGGAAGCAATATGCCAGAAATCTGCAACACAAGGCAGCTGTTGGACAAATCAAGTTAAAAAACCCCACAAGATTTCCTAAACTCAGCTATAAAGCTGTGAGTCATGAATTCCGAATTACCTCAGACCGGTAAATAAATAATCACTACTAAATGCAGATAATATTTTAAACAGCTCAAGCTAGTAAATCACTAGTGACAGAGAGCCTTAAGGTAAATTTTGTTTTTCGGCTGGCACAGCCCTTTCTTAGAATGTTGTATTTTTATGTTTTCAGACACTTACAATGAATTGTACAATTGGTTAGTCAGTGTTAAAATTGTTTAGAAAATACACAAGCCTCCCTCACTCGACTACATTTATATAGTGATTTAGGTTTAGCTGAATAAAGGATCTCACTGTCTGAATTAAAAGCATGGTGCTCATAAACTAAAGTGATGAACCACCATGGAAATATGGATAAACTACAGACAAACCAAAAAGGAATCCTTTCTCTGCCACGGAATTTTAGCTATCAAGCAAAATCAACTTTGAATCTCTTGGCAAAATAACACTGTAGAACACAGACAACAACACATTTTAAAAACACAGCTTGTCCAAATTATGGAGAGTAGCTTGATAAAACATGTACGTCATCCCTTGTTTATATATGATTGTAGACTTTTTGTACAACAGAAGCTGAGAGCAAACTTTTGGAATGGCTGGTTTTCAATAACCAAAGACAATTCATTGTGTGATTGACTAGATGAGAACACCTTTTACACGGAATATACAACATCACAACCAGATATTGGACAATGCTGTTTCTTGAATTGATTAATATTCTGAAATTAATATCAATATTAATGTTCTTAACTGATATTAACGTGAATACTAATACTCTTGAACTGATTATTTATGTATGGCCTTGTGGGATCTGATATGGCCAACCTGAATTAAATTCGCTCTTTTCAATAAAATTAAAGATATTTAGTGTAATCCAGAACCATCGTTTTCTAGAATCGTATTTCATGGTGCTATGTTATAGAGAGTATTTAAAATAACCAGAGGAAAATTTTAGTCTAAACTTTTTGTCAGCTGCTGTTTCTTGTGCTTGTGCTAGTTTCATTTTAAGCAAATATTTAAATGTGTATTTTTTCAACTTTTGTCTAGAAGCAATTTTGAAATTTGCTAAACATAGTACAGAAGGGTAGAGGTTAAAAAGAGGGAAAGTGGGAGAGAGATTCTTTTGCAAATTATTTCAACAAGACAAAAACAAAGCAATTTAAAAATAAAAGGTAAAACAAACCAACAAAAAAGAAGCAGCCCACACCCAACATCTTTGTAAACTATAGCATTTTCCAAGAAACCAGAAAAAACAGTGCTTGTATCACACAGGCTCTGACACAGTTTTATACTCTATGGACTTAACAGTAGCATTAAATATTAAATATTAGGATCAGTGGTGATTTCAACCAAGAATATGTTATCTAAACATGGCTGTGTATGTGCTTGGAAAAAAAACAAGGAGGTTTCAGGTGTTGGTTCAAGTGTAATTTTTGTTATTAAACATGGGTTTGCAATAGAAGGACTTGCACATAACCATGATTGATAGTTGTATTTGTAGGCCGTTCAGTTAGCTCCATCAGCTCACTCAAACACATTCTGAACAGATTATGTACTGAAGTACTTTGTAGACCATACATTAAACAAGAGACTTTGCTCTGAGGCACTGCTTCCCACACTCCATGGGGAAAAGGAAGCAGGAGAAAACAAAACTCATAGAGTTCGACAGCTACTGAGGCAACACTTGCCATTTACAATATAAGCCCAAATATTTTTGCAACACAACTATATATTAATTTAATAAAATACACAATATAGCTCTTATACACTTAACAATTTGGCTCATATGCACAGAATCTGCAATAAATCAATAAAAATATGTCATTTGATGTAAACACATTGAATCTTCTTACATTTGCACATTTAAATGGTCATGTGATTTGTGTAGATGTCTAAGACATTTTCACTTTCCTGAGCTATTTTAGTGTCCACAAATTAATAAAAAAGTGTTAATAATGTTAATTTGTTTCATGTATTACCCTTCAAAGGTAACAATTTTGCAAACCTGTATTATACATCAGGTTTGTTTCTAACTTAGTGCTAACTGTTTATATTTTTGTTGGACACTAAAATGCTAAGTAGGTATTAAAACTTTTTTTCTTTTTATCAAGTGAATTAGCTTATGTGTGTGCAGGACAAAATGGACTATATCATTTTACATATAACTTTAATATGATATGAAGTGTGTTACTAATGACCAGGATATGTTTTTGTTGAATAATGATCTGGAATGATTTTTGTTCATGTTTTTGTTTCATTTTTGTGACAAATAACTTTATACAGAAATGTTTACCACGAATGAGTGTTAATGTTTGGTGTAGCTTGGAGTACTACAAAAACTTTTTTTAGGACTTTCAGTAGAAGACTGTGGTGACTGTTGGAAATTCACCACAGATCAGAATGAATCAACCCTGCTTTTCATGGGGTTTATAGGTAAACAGTAAAGTCAGCATTAACTATTGAGGACAGTCTTAAAATATCAGACGTAGTTCTATTCCTCCTGTCTCATACCTTCCTATCAGATTGTCAAAATGGCACCGTCTTTCCTTCTTTCTCTTGGTTCTTAATGTACTTCACACGGTCCTAATGAAAGTTTGGTCAAAACGAAACCAGTATTTTCTGTGAAAAAGAAAGAGCAGTGAAAAGAACATACTTGTGGGCACTTCAGACGTTCACTAAAAGCCTTAAAGCAGCATTGGTCTTCCTTCATCCCTGTAAAACTGTTATAACCAGGGGCGATCTTTTTTCTTTTTTTTTTTTCAAATAAGCAGAAGAGGCTAGTAAATGCCAGCCTATACTTTTTTTCATTTCCTCACAGCTACAGGGTCACTTCCACGACAGTCCTGTAAAAGCTTGTCAATTTCTCTCACAACTTCCTCTGCATCCATGGACTCTCTCCCTAGATCCCGATTTGAACGGTCTAACTGCTCCAGAACAGAGTCCATCTCACTTGAGTCTCGGCTCACTCGGGAATGTACATCTGCTAAGACCCTAGCCATCTGATCTGAAGCTATGAATGGAGCGTCTCTTGACTGTTTACTAGGAGATAGATACTGACTGTCAGTTGACAAGTACTGGCTGGTTGGTTCAGCCAAGGCTCCTGATTTCACTTCACAACCATCCAGTGGTCCTTTTGTTGAGGTGCAAGGCTCAATGCATGTCTTGGTTGGGCTGCTCGATGCTGAGGGAACCTCCTGAAGAAGAGGACTCAGGGCACGTTTGGCTTTTAAATAAGGTTTAACATTGGCAATGAGAATAGTGTGCTCTCGCTTGTCTTTCCCAAATGTACAAAAAGTCTTTTTCCCGGTGGGATTCACAGTTTCGTAAGTCTCAGTCTCAACGTTAGCTTCAACTGTGGGTACAAAGAGATTTGTGCGATAATCTGCATTTTCAGCCTGATTGGTTGTAGGGAATTGTGGCATCCAACACCTGTCAGAATGACCGAGCACTCTGCATTCATCTGTGCAATTAACACACTCTTCTTGTTCTGTAAAGCAAATGAGAAAAGCAACAACTCCTGTTATTAGGGGTTCCTTTAAACTAATATATAGGCTATGATTAGCTGTCAGTGGGCTTTCCTGTTCTCTGGTTTCTTAACTATGGAAAAAAGGAATAATTAAAACATTTCAGGAGAACTGCAATATAACTAACTGGTTGAGACAATATATTTACTTAACTCCATTCTCTCACTATTGAAGCATTCACATAGCCCAAAGGAAGTAAAAAGGGGTCATTAGGGAATCAGTCTCAGCAGAATTGAGCTTCATCTGTAAACTAATCTGCTGTAGAAATCTGTTAGTCTTTGTTCTGTAGAACTCATCCTAGAAAAATAGTGAATGGTACTTAAGAAACTCATAAGGCATTATCAGGATTAATTTTTCAAATCAAATAACTGAGCAATGACCAGCTTTCTGGAAATACAAACACTTCTTAGAAATCAGACAGCAGAGTTTTCATTTTTGTCACCTCCATTTTGTTTGTAATTGCTATGCTGGGTGACAGTCATGAAATAAAAAGATTTTCTAAAAAAAACAACCAAAAAAACCACCAACAAAAACCCAATGCCACTAAAACAACTTTTCCTGCTGAGAATAGAAAACTGGAATTTTCCATCTGCATGATTCAGTATAAGCTTGTCAAAAATGCATACTGCTATTTTATTAGACGTGAAAATGGATCATGTAATCAGTTTCTTCCTTTTTTGTTTTGGTGAAAGTATGTGAAAATGTATTGGCTCAATACATGCAATTTGGAAGAATGATAAGCCTTGACACACTATTTGAATTCATAATGCTTTCAACCAGGACTTTTAAATTTCTAGTTTATCAGAGAGATAATGGAATATAGCTAAATTTTTGTTCATTACATTTTTAAAGATGAAATGTGGAAATTTCTAGTCCTACAATTCAGTTCAAAGGCGTATATAAGTACTTTGGGCTAGATCAATGGAGAGATTAATGTGTTACCACATCTAGCTTTTAAGTGCTTTACCACTAAGAGGAATCCACAGTCACGAATTAGGCACCTACACTCCCTGTAGAGTGAATAAGTTAAAGAGAAATAGGTGCTGTTGCTGATTATGGTACCCCTACATCTTTCAGCCCACCAGTTACAGTACCTAGTACAGTACCTCATTAAATTTTCCCTTCTACCTGATGCAAATAAGAAACTTGGGTATTCCCCCTCTCAGAAGATTGCCTTAACCACTGGGCAATGACATATTCTCAGGTAAGTTTCTTTCAGTTTTTCCTGTTCAGCTGTGTATAAATATCAGAGAGGTAGCCGTGCTAGTCTGTTTCAACAAAAACTACAAGGAGTCCAGCTGTACACTAAAGACTAACAATTTTATTATTGCATAAGCTTTCATGAGTTGCAACTTACTTTATCGGATACATGAAGTAAAAGAAAAAGAAACAGATTATAGGGATACAGAGATCAGAGAGTTACATCCACGATCATTGAATCAGGGTAGATGTAGATAAGAAGGTGAGGATACCTAAAGGGGAAAATTACTTACTGTGATGAGAGAGCCATTCCCAGGCCCTATTCAAACAATATGAATTAATATGCAGATATGACACCATCAGGATGGGTTTGAATAGGGTCTAGGAATGTCTCATTACAAGAAGTAATTTTCTCCTTTAGGCAGAAAATTTTCACCTTCTTATCTGTATTCATCCTGACTGAATGAGCTTGGATGTAACATTTCAATGTCTATATCCCTAAGATCTGTTTCTTTTTCTTTTACTTCATGCATCTGATGAAATAAGTTGCAGCTCACCAAAGCTTATGCCATAATGAAATTGTTAGTCTTTAAGTTGCCACTGGACTTGTTGTTTTTGTGTGTGTAAGTACTTAAATATTCATTGGGAGAGACAGCTAGAGAGAGAATGACTCTTTAGTACAGTGGTTAGGGCACTCAAGTACGACAGAGAAGACCCAGTCCCTGTTCTCCAATGCCTAGATAATTATAAAAAGTGGAAGACCTCCAACAGGACAGACTGAGAGAAACCTATCTCAGGGTACACTCTAGACCAACGATGAGGACACTTTGCTGGGAGAGGGAAGACCTATGTGGAAACCCCTCCTCCACATAAGGCTGAAATGATTTGGAACGACCAAATCTCAGCTGAGTGTTCTAAGTATTTTAGAAGGCTAAAAGTTAAAAGGGCACCACCAGAAGTAGTTCTGTGTGGGTTTTAGTTGTTCTCTTAGAATGCCTGCTGATTTAGATTCCACAGACAACAGAGGCAGGGGGAAGAACTAGTTTGAGATCCTCCTGAGGCTTCCACATGAGGTATGTGCCTGTGGTTCATATCTAAACAGTTGCCTAGATGAGACAGCTATGTACATTCTCACTTGCAGAAATGAATGTGCCAAGGGGATTGTAATGATGGAAATTCAGGCACAAACAAAAATGGGCAGCAGCTGAGTGCTGGTCATTTCAATGGTGACTAAACGTCAGAATTAGGCCATAAATCCTCCGGAGAACCTATCTCTTCCTGCTTTAAAAAATTATTTTGGCTGGCCATCATGTACCAAACCAATTATTTTTGGACTGTCATTCTTCAGCCTACAACTCCACTACATGCATGACTCCAGCTCTTTGGGCTCATCTAGACTAGGCTAGAGTGTTGAAAGAGGCTATGCAAATTCTGCAGGAATTTTGCTCTTCCTCAAAAAATGAGGTTTACATGGCTTTTCGACAATGGCGGGGGGGGGGGTTTGCCGAAAAAAGCCGTGTCTAAACTACTTTCACTTTCGAAAGCTCTGCTTTCAAAAGTGAGATCGGAAGAAGATATGCAAATTCCCACAAAATTTGCATATCCTCTTTTGACACTCTAGAGTAGTCTAGATGAGCCCTAAGTTAGGAAGCTAGAAGTACCCTTTGGATCTCTTATTAAGGGATTCTTGATTCTAAGAAGGGGAACTACTGCCCATATTCTAAGGAACCTCCAGCCAATACTGAGAAAGTAAATCTCAGCCGTCTTGAGTCCCAAGTTTTCTATACATGGTTTCTCAGTCACTAAGAATTTCCACACATTAAAGTAGCAGACAGGCCTCCAAATCATTTTCTTTTAATAATTTTGGTAGCCATAAAAACTGTTTATATCTAGAATTGAAGTTCAGCTAAAAAGACTGAAATCCTGAAATATGCACGCGCACACAAACACACACAAAAGGTCTTGATCCTGAAAATGCTGAGCACCTGTAATTCTTACTGACTTGATGTCAAAGTGTACTGCATGTGAATTCCATCTGTTAGGATCAGAGATAATAACTATTCAATAATCTTAAAATACTCATCTCTATGTATTAAATATATCCACCCAGACTATACATACACATACTCAGACTAAGATAAAAACATAGAGGCATCTAGCAGGATCCAGTACCATAAAAAAAGCATTGATCATTTACACTTCAAAAATTCAAACATATGAATGAAGCCTGAGGTAAGTTTATTTAATATTGTACTACACCACTTCTTAGTGAAGTAAGTTAATTCCAGATGAGAAAGTTAACCTAGATATATTATTAATAATCATTTATAGAGTGCTCTGAATACATTAAGTGCTCTGCATATGTTCCTGACCCCACCCCCAGTGAGCTTAAATTCTAAGACTGACAAGAGAAATAAATATAAAACAGAGTACATTGTTATGGAGGAAAGAAACTGTGGAGAAATTCTTGTGGAAGAGAAAACAGCAGGCACAATTTATGGAAGAAATTAGTAGAGGATCTCTGGAGAACAAGAAGTTGGACACTCTTCTTAATAGGGATGGGACAAAGTAAAATGGTGAAAAGCAGGGAGTAAAAGAATAAAATGAAGGAAGCATACCAAGAGAGGGCTGAGAAGACCTTAAAAACTGGTATTGATGTTTGTCATGCCTGTTTTTACCCAGAATTAATAAGACGACAGTAGTGCTTCACCCAGTGCCCACCTGAAAATAAGTATGTGGTGACAATTGGTAGATGATAAAAATGCAATCACACAAATAAATTATATTTTTCATTCATCTACATTTCACCAATTAGACCATTTCTATCTGAACTGCTTGAAAATTTCACGCCCCCCACCCACAGATTCAAATTAAAAATAAATGGCTGACCAAAACTCAGGAAAAAATCCTGAAGCCAGCCAACCAAAAAATGCTCAAAGCAAACAAAATAAAAACTTCAATTAACCTGCTAGAGAAACATTCTTTTATTTTTCATTCACTAAAATGGCATATCTCTCTACAAATTATGCCAGACCCAGGTTTATGGCAAACAATATTTTATATTGTACAAACATCTATACCAAAAATAGGTAAATGCTCCTATGAATAGGATATTCTAGAGTTGAAGTCTCTCATTCTCTTCTATTAACATTTTTTCTATTTTGTATGACACCAGGGGCAGACTGGCACAGTGGGATACCGGGAATTTTCCGGTGGGCTGTCATATCCACCCATGATGGGCCGTCGTATCCACCCGTGACAGGCCACCGTTGCCCCACATTCCGAGTGGCTCTGAGTCCACACTGTATGTGGCGCATGGAGCCTGACCCGCCGCTTGTACTGTGTGCCGGACGTGATGCAGGGAAAGGGGGTGGGGCTTGAGGGGCACACAGGGGTGACATCATGGGGAGGGCCGTTCCCAAGCCTATTTTGATTGCCAGTCCGCTCCTGTATGAAACATATTAATTAGAGGAGGGAGTGGAACCCAAGTATCCCATGACAGCTCTGTCCTCTAAACAGAAGACTGTAGAGTTATTTCATTTCTTTTTCTGGCTTTATCGGCAAAGAACTATGGAAAAGTAGAACTAATGCCTCTCTTATTAAAATCTATTTAAAACATTTCTAAACGTTTCTTGTTAACTATGTGTACTGCACAGATGCATGACATTTCTTGCACAACTCATTCATTTCCTGACGTATGTGTTTCACATTGCACCCTTAATACGATTTTAATGTAGTTTGCCATCTTCAAAAAGCCTGGGAAACGCTATACCAAAAAGTGCCATCCCATGTAATATTTGCTAGGCAGGTAGGGCAGAATGCTTTGCACTACTCAAGCAAAGATACAGGAGTTCACTCTACTTTTCTATTTATTGTCAATCATTCTATCAAAGCAGATAGCCCTGACAAACCTTAGACACATTCACTCATATGAAAAAAGTCAGTACAGTTTGGACCTCCCTGGTCTGGCACCCTCGGTACCTGACTGGTCCCGGATGAGGGATTTTACCAGAGCAGGGGAGGTCATTTCTTGCCCCTCTGCTGCAGGCCCCACTCCCTGCCCTACTGCCCCACTGGTTCCCCCTGCAGCCCAGCTTGGTCATGCAGGGCTTCCTTCCCTCCCCTCCCAACTGTTCCCAGCCCAACTGAGCTGCGCATCAGGCCCCCTGGCTCCCCAGGAAGCCCAGCTGTTTTGCACACCAGCCTTCCCAGCTCCCCTCCCTCTGCCCAGCTGAGCCACAGCCCAGCTGTGCTGTTTGCTGGGCTCCCCACCTACCCTTGCACTGCACCAGGCTCCTGGGCCCTCCAACTCCTGTAGTGCACCAGTACGCTCTGATTCTGGAACATCCGTGGTCCTGTCAGACCATGGAAGTTGCTGGACCAGAGAGTTCTTGTTTATAGAGATGCAACCTGTACTCCCTCTGAGCTTCCTTGTCATATGTGCTTATGCACAGAGACCAGAGAAGATTGGCAGATGCTGAGAGTAGGTTATGTTAAAAAAACAAACAAACAGTGCATATGTGCCAACTATTTTAAGACACTTACAATTTTAACATATACAAGCCAACTTTTTGAAACCTTATCTACAAAGAAGAAAATATATTCCTGCTATATTTCAAGTTTTTTACAACTAAAATGCTCAGAAGAAGATCTATGGAATGGGACAGACACACAAAGTTTCTAAAATATATAGTAGATGTGTATGTAACTCTTACACACTATTTATCCCTCATCAATAAAGTACATAAAGAGAAGTCTATTATTTATTAGACTTGGCATTCCCTTTAAATAAAATGAATACTAATCTTTATATATCATAACTATCTTTCTCCTCTAGTTTCCTGAATTGGCTAACTATGTTGTTTATACTTGCATCATATTTGCAGTATTGACTAACCATCCATGTCTGTTCTCTGGACATCCTAGCACCAACTGAATTAAATATGAAGCAAAAAAAAACCAGTTTTGTGAGGAAAAAGTACAAGATGACCTTTAAGGGAAAATCACCAGCAGTGCACAAGCTTTTGCACTACAATGCTGAAAATCTGTAGCTTTTTACTTCACTCTTTTATGTCGTATCAGAGGAAGCAGATTTGGACTATTGATTATCATACATTATAGCTGCTCACCTCACCATTAGCCTGTAATTTTGACTGCTGCTGCTAGCAGACAGTGAAGAAAATCGAACAGCCACTTTTGTACTAGCAGCAGAAACTACAAACACAAAGTGAACTATCACCACCAATGGCCAAATTAGTATTTATGAGAAAACTGAATCAATTTAAAGGTAAAAATAAATATATAAAATAAGTCATATCCAGCATTGTACAAGATGCACTGGAAGGGTGATGTGAACCATTGGTCTTTATCTCTACTTGTCTACCTCCTGTTGAAAATAAACCCTTAACTGTTCAACTGTGTACAATAAACAGCAGCAGCCTGGAGACTTTCCTCAGTCTCTGGAGCTTTAAGGGTAAACAATCAGAAGTGCTTTATGCACGTTAGGGAGAACAAATCCTAAAATAGACCTGCTAAATTATCAACCATAGAAAGAAAAGGAAACAAGCTAACTGGCATACAACAGTCACCTAGATTGGAAATCTCTAGCAGAAAGAAACCCCAGGATGAAGTCATGTTAGCAAAATGTAGACCATATAACACAAGATATATATTTGAGCAAAAATATGCTACCTCTGATATATTGTTTGAAGCTGCAACAAAAATACAATACAATACAAAAATGGTCATTTGAGCTAAACTTAAAATGAAAAATGCACTTCTATGGTTCTTTCTTTTAATCTTTTCCTCACGGTCCTCATAAAAGAGAGTAAAATAAAAACAGTCATTTCACCACAGATTTCTTTACAGCACAAATACATTGTACTGCAATGATAACTAATTAATGAGTTCATATTACTGACTTCTTTCATATGGCTAAAAAAGGGGAAACCATGATTTGACTCATTAATTCTTAAGTGTCTTCTTTATTATCTCAAGATGAATTTAATATAATTAAAGTTTTTTTCTCCGAACAATGATTCAGTCTAGCTAACGTAGCTTCAGAAATACTATTTCACGTTAATTGGCTCTTAGATGTCTATTTTAAATTACTTTTTATAAAAGGCCGCACATAAAAAACAACTGCCAAGAAATATCTTATGTGCTAAGTTTATAATCTCCAGGTCACTACAGTTTGTGTCAAATTACTGTCTATCATCTAATAGTGTATGTTCTTATTTGTGAGGCTGTGTGTAAGCTGACTTCAATTAGGGTGTGTCTAGACTGCAGGGTTTTTTGGGGTTTTTTTTAGAAAAATGGCCATTTTTCAAAAAACATTACACTTACGTCCACACTGCTATTGCGTTCTTTCGAAGGAATATCAAAAGAATGCAGGGAGTTTTCCAACATTGGTAAACCACATTCTACAAGGAAGAACGCCTTTTCCGAAAGAGTTCTTTCAGAAAAAGGTGTGTATGGACAAAGGCATGTGTGGACGCAGAAGAGGGAGTTTTTTCTAAAGAAGAGGCCTCCAGGAAAAAGCACAGGTACTCTGGTGGCAACATCGTACATAGTAATCAAAGCTTAAATGGAAGATAGTGTTAATTCAGTGTGGACGCTATCTTTCGAAAAAGCAGATTGGTTTTTCGATGTGCTCTGGCAGTGTAGACGCTCTCTTTCTAAAGAAGTTTTTTCAGAAGATCTCTTCTAAAAAAGCTTCTTTCGAAAGAAGCCTCCAGTCTAGACGTACCCGTACATATGAGAAATTATATAAGATCAAACAAAACTACAATACTCTGAACTCACACTTGAGTGAGACAAAGAGGATTTGGCTCATTATGCCTCATATTTCCTAAATGATGGCTCATGTGCATTCTTTGCCACAAATTTCATTTTCATAGCATTTAGCATGTGTAGCTGTGCATTACCATATAACGCAAATAACAGGGCTATACAAAAACACAGAAACACAATTTATTTTGTTACACTATATTTATATATATATATATATATATATATATATATATATATATATATATATTTGAATAAGTAAAGGAATAATACTTAGTTTTCTCCCATTTATGGGCAGCAAATTAAAACATTAATAATTTGTTATGCATTCATTGTTACAGTCTTGGTGCATGCTAGATATGCTCATGAGCCTTACATATTAAAATACTATATATTCTTCCTCTTCTTTCAAATAGCATATATCCTGGACACATGTCACCACCAAATTAGTGAAAGTTTTGCCATTGACTTTCATGGGCCAATATTTCACCCCTCTTTCCTATCTTCTGTACAAACTGTCGCACTCCCATCTACCTGTTTACCTTGTTCAGTTTTATAAATGCTGAAGGTAAAAAATAGGCCCAATACTACAAATCCTTAGTGATAGGCACAGTCCAGCTGAAGTCAATGATACTGCTCTTGTGAGCAGGGCTATTCAAATGAGAAAGGGTTTGAAGGCATGGGACCTAAGTTTATAGCTACCTGTTCCTAAAGCAGGTGACTTTAGATGATGCACTTACAGCCCATCTCTTGCTCTTGAAATGTTCCCTTTTCTACAGAATTACATAGTGAACAATAAAAATAGGTTTTCTGAACTTTATTACATACTAGCTGGAGTTCCCAGGCGTTGCTCGGGAAACCGGAGGAACAAAATGTAGAAAAACAGTAGTCCACTATCTTTTTTTGAATGGTACAAAAGTTGCACTGATTTCTATAGGGATTAAAATATAGGTCTGCATCATCCCTGGAGCGGGGGGGAGTTGAGATCCCGGGTGGAGGGGAGGTTACACGCAGGAGGGGCGCCCCAGCTCACACAGGTGCCACGGGGGGGAAGGGCGGGTGCCCGAGCTGTTGTGCGCGTGGGGGTCAGGGCACTGGGGGAGGGGAAAAGAGGATCACTTATGTAACCTTGCGGGCGGGAGGGGATGAGTCCTGGATGGCGCTGGGGGCCGCACGCGGCGGGCACGGGACCTAGGGTGCAAAGCGGCCCCTGCAGCGCAGTGCGGCGGGTTACTTTTTGATTTTTACAGCTTGAGCTCGGGCCCAATCGGGTCCAAAAGTACCTTAAAACCTTCTCCTGGATGAAAGGTTATCCCATGCAAAGTTTGGTTGCGGTAGCACTTATAGTGTCCAAGTTATTAGCTCACAAACTTACAAACATTCTCCTTTGTATATTAGATCAAAAGGGAAAAGATTTGCCTTTAAGTGCATGCACACAGTTCACATTGACTTTCCTGGAAGCAAATCTCATTGAACTCTTGGTTTCGTGAATGCACATTCATTACTGAAAATGGTTATATAGAGAACTCAATAATGAAATAATAATTACAGAACTCTCAGAATCACAGATATTTTCAGTCTAATTGCAAACAAAATTATACAAAGTGAAAAATCAGCATTTATTTAGGGCCAATAGAACACACTAAATTTTATATACTATTCTAATATTTTGACAAAAATATTAAGTATTTAATGCCTCATTCATGTGCACATACGTATAAATAGCTGAACACTTAACTGTATATATATTTTTCAAAAATGAGATATCAATAACTCTCCCTTAAGAACTACAGCTAATAATTCCTGTGACCTGATTAGAAACCTTCTAGAATTGGTATGAAATTGTCTCTCATTTTTGATCGAGGGAGACAATTACCTTTACTCAAAAACACTATCACTTGAACAGACTATTTATCAGTAGGCATCTATTACAGGCAAAAAATAATGGCTTCTCTGACATGCCCTAAACACTAGGGTTATATGACACTTCTGATGAGAACAATCAAGTAAAGTACTACTTCTGAGGTTGGATTTCTGTTTAATTACAATTGCTTTTGACATAAATAAGCAGACATAAACAAATAGTTCTCTGCACATGCTTGCATTTATTAAACAGAGCTCTTTGCAATCTGCACTTTTATATTGGCTTGTCTGCTTAAAGGCTTATTTCAGTCAGAAAAGCAATTTGCTTGGATTAGAAAGATGATTGACAGTAGAACCAAAATATATTGCCATTTTTGTAAAGTGCTTAACTCTTGTGGGCATTTCATCTGATATTACAACTATCAACACCTGAGGATTATTACCCTTATACAGAGTTTCCCTCTAGTTTTCTTAGATACAGAGTAAGGGGAAAATATTTTTAACATTGATATGGCATAAAGTATTAGAAAAGCAATTAGAAAGATGGTGGGCTGGTAGATGTAGTTCTAGTTCATCACCGCTGTGTTAGTCCAAAAAATTGCAAAAATATTGCAGGGCTGAGAGGTTGATTACACACATGATATGTTAAAGAATCTTATATAAGTATGCTTTGAAATCTATGAAAGAGTTGGTGTCAGTCTTACATATTTTTAGAGGCAGTGCAAAAATAAGAAAATGTATTTGTTACCTGAAAATTTTCCTTCCTCACAGCGGGCTGGTCCACAGATCCCAACAATGGGTCTTTGGCCTCTGCCTTGCTGTTCTGGAGGCAAACCAGATCTGTGAGTCACAGACAGAGATAGGCTACACCTCCCCAAAAGCCCACCAATGTGAACACTTCCTCAGCAATACAATATTGTCTAAACCAGAGGTTTGGCACCACTTAGGCCTTTGAAACTCTAAAATGTGCTCATTTGAGAGTGAGGACATTAATAAGACTATTTATACTTATAAATACTGTGATAATGTGTTCCCCAAGACATCATATAACTTGTCAGTTGAAGAGCTTAAATCAGCCCTCCCACTCTGCAGTGGAGGGTAAGAGGGACAGTTTCTCATGTTGCCGCAGGAACAGCTCTGATAGCTGGGGGCTGTTGGAGGAACTGTTGTCTCTTTCCTATAGCTGCCAAGCAGCTTGCCATCTGTGCACCTGCTGCATCAGAGGTAAGGGAAGATAGAGTCTTTCTGGATACTCCACGGTACCTGCTTCCCTTCAAGAGTGTTGGAGCTCCAAATAAGCAAGTTAGGAGGCCAAGGGGTTGTGTCTGAGCCTAAGGAAGTGTTTAGAAAAGGATATATACCCTCTTTCACACAGGTCAGCTCAAGAGAGTGGAAATAAAAAGTAGAAAACCAACAACCAATTTTGGTTCCTTGATTCTCTGCCCATACACCAACCCCAAGAGGCATTGGATTCTGCTTTAATTTGCTCAGCAAGGGACTAAATGCCAGCTGTGGACAGAGAGAGCACAGCACACTCTGGATCTCTCCAATCACATTACCAAAATACCTCCTGACTCAAGGCTGCAGGGAGGAAGACATAAGAGCCAGCTGTGCCAGCTCTATGCTTGCTGAGGACTTCCACATGCTAAGGAAATCCCCAGCAGGAGACTTTTTGGGTAGTTTGCATTGCCTGAATAGTTGGCTTAAACTGATAAATTATTAGCATTTAAATTGTGAATATAGTGACTCCTTGTTGTAGACCCCCCAAGAGCTGTTTTCTGGAAAAAAAGAGAAATAAGATTGTAGTAATTAATAGGGCAGATCTGTGGATCTGATTGAAAGGCTATTTTCAGACTAACTGTAGACTTTTATAAACATTATTCTAATGGGAAAGAATTGCTCTAGTTTAGAAATATAATTGAATTTATATAATTATTTACCAATAATTCATAATATTCAAATTCTCTTTTATGTTGTGTCAGATGACACCCTGATGTCTAATTTATTATACCTGGTAAATGAATAAATACGCAACAATAATCATATATATTGTTGTAGTCTTTACAGTCTGAGTCAAGATCAAGATTCCACCGTTCTGGAAACCATACAAATATTCATAGTCAGTCCCTGTTCCAAAGATTTTGCAAATTAGTTAGAGAAAAGAGATAAGTTACTATGAGAAATAAAAGCAACGAATGAGGAGAGACAAAGATAATGAAAACATCATTATACTATTGATACTTCCTGAAGGTCCCAAATGTATTTTTAAAATAAATAAACACTGCTATAGCTGACTGACAAACAACAAAGCACGACTGGTTAGCTCTATATAATCACATTATTTTTATAAACTATCAGTTAGCTGAACATATAGCCAGAAAAGGAATCTTTGGCTTTGTAAGCTGAGATACACCATCCTCAAAGTTTGGCGATAGCAGATATTTTAAAGGACATGTCTGACTGCTATGTGGCATTGGTGACAGGAGACAGGATTGCTTTCTGAGGAATTCTCTCTTGTTTATATACCAGTTTCAATAGTCCTGCTGTCATTCAGAGTATGTAACCAAAGAATGTAATCTTTCGTTGTGATAGACTGAAATCAGTAAGGTTCTGTGAAATTTGCCTATTGCAGGATCAGTTAACATTTTTCAATAGATACTCAATCCCTTTATTCATAGCAGACTGACAAGAAGGATCTCACTCATTATTGACAAGGAGGGACTACAACCTCCCCTTTAGGTTGCAGAGCCAAAAAGGCAATACCTGCACTACAAGAAAAGGAGGTATAAAAGTAAGCCCTGCAGCTCAGTTGGGCTGGAGCCACTGTGGGAGCCTGAAGAGACCCCTGGCTGTACCAAGGATTTGACAGAGTTGATGGTCTACTGAGATGCCAAGAAGCTGCTGAGGATGCTGCTGGGCACCTGCTGCAGAGAGCTGAAGGACACCAATGGAATGGAGGTACTCATCAAGGGAAAAGTAGAAAGTAACCTAAGGGCTCTAGATGACAGTCTGTTTGGGCTTTGGACTGATACTAGCTCAGTGTGTTGCAGGCCTGCTGACCCAGTGACAGACCATTTCAACACTGTTAGGACCCTAAGCTGGGACTCGGTGGAGTTGGGTGTGCCTGAGTCTTCTTACCTCCTGCCACTCCCAAACCTGTGATGATAGCCTCCACACTGTAGGCCACGAGGCATGCATTTGGCAGTCTTACAAAGCTTGAATGCCTGACTGTTGCTGCTTTGCACTGACTACAGGTCAGACCCTCCTGTTTCCTGAGCCAGTCTTCCTGAGGAAGTTGACCAATAGACTTTACTGCTCTGCCCTGACTGCAAGCTAGAGCCTCTAACTAGGCAGTGCTCCACCCTGCATGAGGGCTTGGGAGCCTAGACTTAGTGCAGGTTGGCCCAGCTCAGGTGGCCTCAATTTTAAAGACAACTAATTCCCCTCTGAGTGAATGCTGTGACAAGGGCACAACTGTGAGGAGACATGGCCTCCATCAGAGATTAACAACGAGGTTTGGCCATACACACTTACACAGACACAAATACAATCTATATCCAGAATGTATATTGTAAATTTAGCTACCTGTGGACCTTCATTTCTCCAAGTGTGAATGAAATTTCCTTTTCTCTCTCACTTTTGCCATCAAGCACTAATGTTACATTTTAAAATTCTTTTGCCTGACAGAGCAAGATCATGTCTTCCCTCTACAGATAAGGGAAGCCCACTAAATATCATTCTCTGTTTCAAAAGGTTGATATTCTGCTGGTTAATCTCCATGGGATGCAGAATGTTTTCCCAACACTATTTCTACTTGCCAAGATTCAGCTATCAGATTGGTCATCACAGACTTCTCCCTTGCCATAGAGTAGGCTGGAGATCTCTGAGGAAACCTATCTTGGTATATGAGTTTAAAGATGTTTTTGTAGGAAGGTAGAGTAGAAAAGGAAATGCTGTAATGACCTCATGTGGAATTGGCCCTAGGTCAGGATAACCAGCAGGAGACATTCATGTTGGACTAAATAGCTGAATGGAATACGATTTTACCAGCTGTTGAATTTATGTTTTTATTGTATTATTAGTGCTTTCAAATCAGAGATTTCCTGGATGGAGTTTTCTCTTATCCCAATTTATGAGGAATCCACATTCTTCTATGATTCTGAATGTCAGAAGAATATCATCCTTGGCTTTCTACCTGACTGGTGCTCTATTATAAGATCATTCAAGAGTGAATAAACAGAGATGTCTCTTTGTCAAAAAGCTGCCTCTTATGACTAGGAGAACTTTGGCATAGATCGTTGGGGACACAGAGGCTATGTCTAGACTGTAAGTCTCTTTTGAAAAAGAGCATCTAGACTACAACCAGTACTTTCAAAGAAGCAAGCCTTTCATTAGGCAGATATGTGTGCAGACATTTAGAAAGATGACCAATCTTGTTATAGACATGTAAACATTATGAAATATCTTGGGTTATTGAAAGAGCAATTTTAGTTTCCTCAAGCCTTTCACTCTGATATAATGAATACAGAACTTCATATAGGCTTTGCTTCAGTTTTATATTAGATCTCTGTTCTTCCTTTTTCTGTGTACACAGAAAGGAAAGGTGAAGGACTTTTAGGGTTTTTTTGGTTTTGCTGTCTGAATTGTTTGGATCTTAGAGTAAAAAATAACTGGAATCTGAGACCACTGAGCCACCCAGGACTGCCTGCTGTTTCTAAAAGTGACCAATGGTCTTCTGAATAAGGCATTGATTTGCTTTATTTTTCTTGTAAAGAAAAAATTAGCTTTGGCCATTAAGGAGCCAAAAGATTAAGAAGTGCCACATGTAAGTACACCGTTTGTCCTTCAGTAGGAAAAACCCCATTAGGAGTTAAGCAAGTAAAAAACTGTTACGAGAAAGAGAATTCTAAAAGTTTTTCTTCATACTACCTGCTACTGTACAGGGCACATCACACACCAGGCTTCTTAGATTTCAGACAGGTAGTTTAGCTAAAAAGATACGACAGAGTTCTAAACTTATTTGTCAGGTTCTCAAGTTACTCTGTGCATACTGAAGATGCATACAAAGTAGTTAATTTGCTACCACGAAAGAAGAAACATTATGAAATAAAAAACATTCCCTCCCTTAGCTCAAAATTATCTAGTGTCTAGGGATCCCAAATATTTATAAAGCTGATATTTAGCATATGCTTCCAGTGCAACCACTACATGTATACACCTGACATCCATTTTGATGTAAACACAGATTTAATTGTCCCTAGTATGATTATGTGAAAATCTCTGTTCTGGATAGTTAATAAAAATAAATAAGTAAAAGGACAAATATAGTGTTGGAGAACTACTGCTACATTACTGGCAAAGCTGCAGACAGAATTTGCTCTGAATCAGGGCTGTCAACAAAGTAGTAGTTTATTTCTGTCATCTAACTATCTCTAAATAGAAACAGTGGTCTTTTCACTGTATGACATTTGGTGCTTCTAACAGCCACTTAATCAAATTCAGAGCTGTATCTATTAGGAAATGCTTGAACTGGAACATTATTTCCCATTTGTTCTCCTTTTTCTTTTTTGATTGACATTCCTCCTTTCTTTACCCATATCAGCCTTCCTAGCACCTAAATGACTGGCACAGCAGGAGACCAGTCATTTTTGAAGCTATGCTCTTTAATGTTTTGGTGACCTGAAGGTGTACTCTCAGCTTAGTGTAATATTCAGCTCACTAATGGCAAAAGAGTACAACACCTAGGCAAAGCAACTGATCTCTGATTTTCCAACATTTTGAAAAATTCCAAGTCTATGGAACACGCAGCTCACTGATCTGCAGTTCATGTAGAATAGTGGTCCATTAAAATATCAGTGCAACTGCACACAACTAAAGCAAGTGCACAAACAAAAGGAATGCCTAATCTGAAATTATCTGAATCTGCACTGTTTGCATCAGAAGAAATAGCAATGTTAGCAATTATCTTAATTCCAGATGAAAAATTGGTGCATAACTTTAATAAAAATGAATTCTTCTCACAAAGAAGCACAAAAATCCAAAACATGCTAGAAATCTGAAAGCCCTAATGAATTGTAGCAACAAACACTATAATTACTCAAAGTCTTTTTTTATGCTTATTGTTCATTTTCCTTTATCAGGCTACGTCTACACTACAGGCTTCTTGAGCAAGAAGCCTTTTACGCTAGAGTTTTTGTGCAGAAACTTCTTGTGCAAGAGCATGTCCACACCTCAAAGCACATCGCAAAAGCAATGTGCTTTTGCGCAAGAGAGCATCCACACTGCTGGACACTCTTGCACAAGAAAGCTGTGATTGCCATTCACAGAATGGCCATCAGAGCACCTGTGCTTTTTCCCTTAGGGGTTTCTTGTGCAAGAAACCCCTCTGGAGCGTCCACACTTGCCTTCTTGCACAATAGCTGTAGCACTAAAAGCAGTTATGCCTCAGAAAAGGAGGTTTACCTATGGCGGAAAAAGCCCTCTGTTCTGCCATTTAACTGCCTATTTAATTGTGCAAGAGCTCATTTGAGGTGTGGACGCTCCCCAGGTTTTTGCGGAAAAACAGCTGTTTTTGCGCAAAAACCTTGTAGTGTAGATGTAGCCTCAGTGTATAGGCTCTTAAGGTCCCTTCTGGTAGAAAAAAATCACTTTGTAAAATGACGCCTTGGTAATACGTATACATATTCATAATATGACTTTTATGTTATATTTACTCAGCATAACAGTCAAAACAAGATTACACCTATTCTTCCACATAGTTATTTCCATATAAAAAGGAACACTCTTCCTCCTTGCCTGCCTACCAACAGAGCTGCAGTAGATGCTATCAAAGTATACAGTTTAACTTTTGTGTTCTATAGAGTAAGTCTTAATCCATATTGAGGCACAGGTATTTCCATGATTACTTGCCTGTCCTAGTATTGTATAACCTCTAGCTTTGGATTTTGAACATTGACTTTAAGTACATCAGGCTCACCACCAGGAAATAAAAGATGAGTAGGGGGGAGATCTGCTATATGCATTTTTCCCTTTCTAACAGGAAATCCAGAAGAAAATTTATTTAACTAGAATAATGTACCTGTAATATTCATTGTAAAACATCATTGTTCCCTTCTTGGGGTTGCTAGTAATGCATTCTGAGCCAGAATTTCCTATTTCAAAGCTTCAAAGGCCTGACTTCTTTCTTTCCATTAGGTCTGTGGCTTCTGAAGACTCCAATAAATTTTAACAAAAATTAGCAGTTTAACTATTAGAATTAATGAGAGAAGTTTCTAGGGACCCAAGGTGAGGTAATAAACGAAAGGTTTCCATATGGTCAGTAAACCTCACGGTAAAATATAAGCCTCTGCCATTGGGACAAGCTGACATCACATACTTATCAGCTAATTTCTTAAAACAAAGTCAAGTGGAAAAGCAGTGACAGAAATCTTATAGAGTGTGCCCACATATGGATACTTTCAGACACTAGAAACTACTGGTCTACATCAAGTTCAAATAGATTCAATGGCAGCTGGATGCTCTGAGCTGCATCCAACATTTGCAGCCACAGTTAAATGTACCTGCACACTGTCAGGGAATGATTAAAGGCTTACTGATGCTGTGGACAGAGTACTGAGACTAACATGTACAGTATTTTCCCGGCTATGTATTGCAGCCTCTAGAATGCCCTGTAGATAGAGAAAAGCTAAAGAGAAATTGGAAGATAAATACAAATAAAAAGATAAGTATTGAAATAAAAACAAATATGAAAATGATCAGCATGCATGAATAAAGAAAAGATTCTTTCTTTAACCAATTAACTGTTTTCCAGTAGAAAAAAAGTGCCTTCAAGTATTCTGATCTTCAAAATGGAAAACAGAGGAGGAAAGAAATTATGTATCAAATCTAAAATGTATTCTCTAATATTTAATGGAAATAGGCAATCAAAACTCATATTTGTATATACTGTTCATAGTCTCTTTTTTCAAGAAAATCTGAGTTGCAGCATGTAGTAAATGAAAGATATATAAAATCATGTTTTATTTATCTTATTGGTAGTGTATATTTTATAAAATAAAATATGTCTTTGAGTATAGTGGCTTTTTCAATCCCAAACTACAAAATCTAATGAGGCCAAAAAGCAGAGAATAAAATATTTCAGACACAGAGGATTATTAACTATAGTATGTATATTTCTGTTGCTTTGTATTTTTTGATTTTGAAGAGGGAAAGCACAGAGTTTTCTAAATGCTTTCAGTGTCACTGCTAGCCAACTCTAACTCTGGTGACAACATGCATCTTTGATGACATGGATGAACACATCTAAAATTCAAGTATTCCTTCTAGCAAAACTGTAATCCTGTATAGAAGGTCAAGGAAAATACACCTATTAAGCCCAACCAGTTATAAGTTGTAAGCAACATTTTCCAATTAGGTTTTCTTTCTCTCTGTTTGCTATCTGATTTCTACAGGGACATGCACCTGTTTACTATGCTAAATTTGTTGTTCATATTTTGTGTCTAGCACATTTCCTTTGTTCATTTCCTAGTGGTAGACAAACAGAATTGGTGTTATTGGTAGCATTCTCCAAAGACACAGTCAGTTCAGATGCAGCTAATCTCTTCCTGCTTATTATTCAGCCATCAGTGTCTGCCAGTAGGATTTGGGAGTCCCAACAAACAGTGTTTAAAGGAAAGGGTTAAATTCAGTTAGCTTAATGACATCCTCTGCTTTTGAGCATTCATCATATGCATGGGACCAATTCCATAGAGGGAGTTAAGGTTGCCAGTTAAGTTAAATTAAGTTAGATGGATAGGAGTCCAAGTGAATGAGATCACTGTCAGGTTCTAAAGAAGTGTTCTCTTAAGGTTGAAAAAGCAATTTGAGCAAAGATGGTTCTTTTAATCAGATTATAGTCCCAGATGTACCTTGTAAAAAGTTGCATTTGGGAGATATCACCTGTAAAGCTACATAAAATTATCACATTATAAATAACCTTCTGTGTTGCCCATATCAAAACATTAAGGTGAACTTTTTCTCTTTCTCTACACCTCTCACCTCCTCCCCTCCCCCAAGATTTAAAATTAAAAAAAATATGAAGTGACCATTTTTGAGAGACAAATTTAATCACAAAGGGCTACAGTGGAGAATCTATGGTCTTTGAGGATAGATTTATACATAGATTTAAAATTCTTCTAAAATGCCACATGAACATTTTCAAACACAGTAATGGGCTAGGAGCTGAAATACCTGATTTGCCAACCTAGGATTTAGGTCGTTTGTTTGTTTGTTTGTTTGCATGATACCTAAGCCCATCCAACAAAGTCACAGAAAGGGGTAAGTGTTTGGAACCGCTCAAAGAAGACAAGACACATCTTTAGCCATTTACTATGTATTTTGTCAGTGTTCAGAAGCTGTGCTGGGAGCGCTCTGAGCAAGTCTCATTGACTTCGTTTTACAGTTACACATGAAGTTACTTTTGTCTTTCCTCTTTTATAATCCTTAAAAAAGGGAAGCAAATTTCTATCCTTATTTCACTGAGAATACTTATATGCTTAAATTTAGCTATGTGCTTAAATACTTTACTGAACTGGGGCCTATAGTAGTGACACTTTTACAGACAGAAAAGGTGTTACTGGTGTAGAGCTGAATTTTACCTATCAGAGTTTGGACAAAGGTGAGTTGTGGAAAGGAGGAAATTTCTGTTTGTCAGATTGATTTAAAATAATGTTGGGGGTTAGAAAGGCTTACAGGGTGGGCCAGTTAGAATAAGTCCCCAGGAAATTAACTAGTCACAAAGGGCAGGTCAGGCAGGCTAAAGTAAAAGATAAAGTTAATTTATCACATCCCTTTGCAATTTATCATATGGAGATCAGTTTCACAAATGAATATGTTAAATTCACAAGGATATTGAGGATATATATTATGGGGACAAAACTATCATCTTACAAATGTATGAAAAAGATTTAATTATGCACTACAGTTCTAAAAGCACAAAGAAAGTATATCAAAATTGGGAGTATGGGAATAGAGCTCACAAGACTTGCATGACAGAACATAAGATACAAGGCTTGCTTTGACCCTGTATGCCTCCCACAATGCAATCAAGTGCACTGACAACAAGCCAGAGGTGTTCACTGCATGAGCAGATAAAAAAGGTGATTGTCAGAAGTGTGAAGACAATTCTATATCCATAATACAATCATCCCAATGAGCAAGGGCATCTATTAAAATGCTTTCTCCTAACAAGAAGGTTCAGAGATCCCTATGACAGCAGGTGAAGAATCATAAACAGAGGATAAATTAACAAGGAGCTATGAGGTGGCACAATGAAAGTTAAGAACATCTATTGTGAGAAAACACAAACCACAGACAGAAGTGATAATGATAAGTGGCAAATAATACTGTGAGGACCAACTGTTACTCTCTGTCACATGGAGCAAAATCTGCTTGAAGAGTTTCCAATCCTCTAATAGTATTTTCTATATTTTCCTTCTTCTTTAAGAGAGGCCTCTTATTGGAATGTGGGAGCCAGGGCAAGTAGGAACAGAGAGGGTAACAAAGTAGGAACAGAGAGGGTAGCAAAGAAGGCAATGAACCTTTCTCTCTAGCATGCTCCTGTCACTGCACATCTACCTAGAAGTCATCCTCCAAAATCACAGAAAGGGTCAAGACTTTGGGACAGGAAAAAGGAAGTACAACAACAATAACAGCAGCAAAAACAAATCAAACAAACCATTTATTATGCATACACTTTGAGAACTCAAAAAACAAATTTTTCATTCAGGTCCTTATATTCTGAAGGAACCAGTGGTCTTGCTTGCTTGTAATTTGATTTGACCACTTCACTACTCACTTCAAATCTTAATCATCTCTTTGTCAACTTCTTGTATAAATGCCTCTGCCTTCTTCCCTGAACACCTCCTTTGAACTCATCTGAAAGATCACTACATTGTCCACATTTAATTCTCTCTTGAAGACATACATTTACTATACTGTCTACAATTCTTAGTTGACCCGTATTTTATATATGCAACAGGGATAGATAGATAGATAGATAGATAGATAGATAGATCCCTACTTATCCTTCTTCTTCCCCTAACTTCTGTTTATCTATCTGTCCTGAGAAAAATGCTTGTGCAAGAACTTTCCATTCCTGAATGCCTCGGAAAGTGCCCAGCATATTATGGGCTTGTCTACACAGCAGGGCTAAAACTGAAATAAGTTACACAACTTGAGCTACATCAACTGCATAGATTAAGTCAAAATAGCATATTTCAGTTTTTTGGCACTGTCTACATAGTAGGAAGTCTGAGAAAGAGCACTCTTCTTCCAACTTCCCTTACTCCTCATAAAATGAGGGTTACAGGAGTTGCAGTAAGAAGTCCTCCAGCACAACATTATTTTGACATTATGATGTCAAAATAACTGCTTGTAGTGTAGACACAGACTATGTTATTTTCTAATAACATCAGTTATTCCAAAATAACACTGCTGTGTAGACATACCTTATGAGTGCTAGGATAAATTAACTAATCAAAATTGGCTAAAATGTTTAAATGTGATATTCAAGTAGGTAATGACAATTGAGACGCCCAGATATAGATTTAGATTCCTACCTTTGGATACAAACATTTGAAGATTATGGCCTTAATTCCTAAATACAGACTTGGGATATGAATGGTTAATTGGCTAACAGGTAAGCATCACCCTTAATGGGTGATGCTTACTAGTAAGGTTTAACTGGTGGGGGGGCTCAGCCTGCCATCATTTAATTGGTTAACAAGTTAAACTTAAGGATTAACCAGTAAACTAATTGAATGGGATTTTACATCCCTAATACAGACTTCATAGCTCTTCTGACAGGGTGGAAAAATATCCTTTGCAGTCAATTATGCTATCAAATATGAGCAAAATTGAAGAGCCAAACATTTTTATTTTTGTAGCAAATAGAATTTAGGCTATTTTCCATAATAAAATATTATGTAAAAGACGCTTTATTTGTGATATCTGTTATTTCTCTCACTTCTGTTTTCAGGAACACTTTTTAAATTTCTTGGATGACATGCTATAACTTGTTATGCCAAGTTGGGTTAAATCATCCAGAAAGACATTTGCACATGGTTAATGAAACACCCTGCATCCACCAAGCAGCAGACAGGAAAGAAGAGCTAATTTAAAGAAACTTGCTTATAACCCTATCCCCTCCATGGAGGTAGAGAATATCACTGAGGCTAGAGACTGGTCTAAAGGACTCCAGCTAGTATCCTCCAAAGTATCTGAGCCAGGACTGGCCATAAGGATCAAAAGAACTTACATCTATACACCTACTCAGAATACAAAGATATTAAAAAAAACCAGCCACCAACCATATTATAAGTCTCAGAGTGACTAGTCTGTGTTAGTCCATGTTAGTCTATAATGAGTGGCTTTGTAACACCTTTCGAGACTAACAAATATATAGTATCATGAGCTTTTGTGGGCACAACCCACTTCTTCAGAAGAGTAGTGGGTTGTGCTCATGAAAACTCATGATACTATAGCTGGGTACGTCTACAGAGCAGCGTTATTTCGGAAATAACTGATGTCATTCTGAAATAACATAGTGCATGTGTACACTACAAGTCTTTATTTTGAAATAATGTCGAGCTGGAGGACTTCTTACTCTTAAAAATGACAACAAGCAAAAATAAAAGACAAACCTATGCAATGCAAAGGCTAACAAAGGGTGTTTCTTTTCTAATAAAAGCTAAACCACAATGCAGCCTGGTCTACACTAGGCCAGGTAAGTCGGCTTAAGGTACGCCATACAGCTCTTTTTTTCTTTGATTATAGATTTAATATGCATCAACAATTATTTCTAACCACCATAATCTGACAGCAAATGTGAGAATTAGTTGGTATATATTTGTATCAATCTCTCTCTCACACACGCACACACACACACACACTCTCACACAAAATGGAAGAATAATAGTTCAAGCCCAATAAAGTTTTGGTCAGATGAAGAAATGCAGTCAGTGATTCAAGTGAATATCTTTCTCCTCTGAGCTGCCGGAGAAGTCTCTCTAGCTGATTCTGCATCCTACAGTGAAGCAGATAATGACCAAAGTATTTCATGTCCTTTAGCAAAAACTGCCTTTTCAATAAATTTACACTAGGCAGTAATGAGCAATATTGTATGGTGGTTAATCTGCTCTGAAAAAAGTTGGAAGAAATTTCTCTGCCCAGCTCTCAGGTATTAAGTCCGTACATCTTTTATGTTGACAGTTCAGCTCCAGGCTATAAAACAGAAGAACCTGTTCTACATCTACTGTTTAAAACAAGAGCAGAAAACCTAACCCCTCATCAATCTGCTGTCTTACTTTTACGACTTATCTGTGGCAAAAATGAATCATAAGAAAGATTTGTC
This sequence comes from Pelochelys cantorii, assembly GCA_032595735.1. Classification (NCBI taxonomy): domain Eukaryota; kingdom Metazoa; phylum Chordata; order Testudines; family Trionychidae; genus Pelochelys; species Pelochelys cantorii. The sequence goes on along the minus strand of CM064326.1, from coordinate 69,264,881 downwards.
CTGATTCCTCAGACAGATCCATCAACCTGCTGGTGCTTGTGAACCATACAATTCCTACAGAGACTAGTGGTAGTGGTAGACTTGCAGTATTAAATGTGTTAACATGTTGAACTATGGATATTCACTTCTGATTAATCTCAGTGAAAGTCTGGAGTAAGCACGCCTAGAAAAGTACATATCCACACAGATACATTTTCATTTCTTTCACACCTCTACCCTCTCTGCATTGCACAGCATCTTTTATGAAGCTCTGTTAGGGCTAATGCAAATATAATAAGGCACAGTGATTTAACTTTGAATATTATTCAGGTGAAATTCTGGTTCAATTCTTCTGGAATATAAAATGCATACAAGTCTGCAATCTCCTTCTTCAACTTGTTACTTGTAAGCCCTTTAAGAAATAATACAATCTTATCAAGTTCTGAGCCATAGTCTTAAAAAAAACCCTAGGAAGATTTATAATCTTACATGTAAAATTCTGATCACAAGAGAAGACAGCTAGCAGATGAATTATTTGCTCACCTGGCAGAAGCAGATCAACAGACTGAAGTCTACTTGTGATGGTGTGTAGGGTGAGGATAGCAAAGGAAAGCAAAGTCGGGAATGCTTGAAAAATAAAATATTTTTAGTTAACAAGTAGTAAAATAAAATGTTGGGGAAAGGGTCCATTTCATTTTTGAATCCCTCTCCCAAAATGGTCTCTGCTATTTGTATAAAACAACCTTTCTGAATGACTATCTCTAAGTGTAGGGCAGCAGTGTCACAGAAATGCATAAGGCCACTAATTACGGACTATTGGCCAATCCTGTAGTCTCTACTCAGGAAAATCTCCCATTGAATTCAATGGGTTAACTAGTCTATGTTCAAATGGTACTGGCAGTGTCATAGTGGTGATGCAAAAAGCTCCAGACAGTAGTGTGTTGGCTCTGTACATAGCATTCAATACTCCATTTTGGTTATATCATGGCCCACCATTGACAGCAGTTTCTAGATAGTAATCTACTAATATTCAAACCCAGAAATTATCTGCTAATGAGAGAGGTTAAAGGTGGTTCATTGCCTTTGCTTTAATTTGTGTGTGAGTATGGGGGGCATATCTGAAAGGTGAAGAAAACAAACTTTAGTATAGTTTAATGACATTTATCCCACAAAGACTAGAAAGAACTATACAATCTATTGATTATTTAGATAGCTGTACAGAAAGTAAAACAATTATATAAGCTAAGACAAAAAAATGCTCATGCAAAGCATTTGTAGGTTTTTTTGACCTGATATCAGATTCATTTAATCTACTTTATGAAATTGCTTGAGGAAACACTCATCTGTTTTCTGAAAGATTGACTTGGGGATTACTGGAGCTGTATAATTGTTCAAATGATCAGACTTTAAAGGAAACACTTTGTTTTACCTTAATCTTACTGAAACGGGCAATGAATTTCAGAAATAGATTGCTGTCTACAAGTCCTGCCAAAAAAAAATGTCTAGCTGAGAGCAACTGTAGCTCCTTTTTAATTTTTTTTTATTTTGAACAATCTAATTTTCTTATTTTCAATCTTTATTCAACATCTGTTGTTCTCCCTCCTCTGTAACATAATTATGCAGAATTCCAGTGTAAAACAGGTTGAGTAGTTAATAGCAGAGAGCTTAAACATTTTTTCACACTGTTGCCCTGCAGATGTTTCTTTCTTTCTCTCTTTTTTTTTCTTTCTTGGCTTCTTGTTTAATTTGTGTATTTCTATCCTGCTCTTAAAGTGTGCTCTCACAACATATGGAAGCACCTGAAAGTAAGACTGGCATATGCGCATGTTTACAAGACTACTATTATGATATTTAGCACATCAAAGAGCAGAGTGAAAGGCACAGTATTTGTTTTGTTGAAGCAAAACCAATTAATATATGAGTCATCTTGTTACCACACTCAAAATTGATACTCCACTGAGTTTTCCAGTGCTTTCAAAAAGATTCTTTATGTAGGTCCAGTCTTTTAGTATTCATAAATATTCTCTTTTTCTCCAAACAGGCTTATTTTTCCTTCATATATTTGACATAAACCACTATATAATCTTAAAAGTAGTTGTGCTTCTATGATAAATACTTTTCATTTTATAATACTTCATGTCAGTAAATAGCACTTGACATTCAACCTAAGAAAAAGGTGGAAAATGTTACACTGACAAAAATTTGTTCTGTCCAAAGGTATCTTGGAAACACGCAGTTCCTCCATACAAACAGAGAGTGGTATAATATGCTTGGTTTTCCATGAATTTTTAAAGAGATCATTTATTAGGATGAATAAGGAGTACTAATTTCAATGCACAAGTAAAAAATATGTTGTGACAAGTAGGAGCTAGGAAAAACAACAAAATAGTCTGATAATCTTCAATTTATCCACATTAGAATAAAAGGGTAAAAATAATGAAGGAGCAATTGAAGTCATATTCAAAAGAAGATAGAAATAGTTAGAAGAGCTCTCATCTTATATATGATAGATCACAAGTGAATAAAACACAGCACGTTCTGAGAAAACATATGCTAGAGCAATTCAGTACTCCTGTCTTCATGTCTTAGTAAATACCTCAACTAATTTTATGCAGTGAACGCTAAATTACTGTCAACAAGATGGATCCAAATCATGCTTAATAATTTAAAATACAATATTTTATCTTTGGGGTTTTGAATTAATAGTTCAAGTTAAGTTTGTGCTCTCAAGACTCAGAAAAGCTTTTTTATGTTGTAATAACTTTTGTTTTTTATATAACAGTTTTTATATACTACGTGTGGACACCTTTGTGTTTTCCGTCCATACTTGTTGGCAGGTTGTTATACAAAATGTTGATTTTAATCTTTTTTTTTTCCGGTTTGCTTTGTAGTGTGCAATTTTTATTCCTATGTTGAGTTCCACTGACAGTTTATTTTACAGTGGAAAGAGATACTATCCTTTATTAATACTGTAGAACAGAATATCATTCTGATTCTATTCTGTTTTTTTCACAAACGATTACCTTATAATTTTTATTTTTAGTGTTTTAGTGCTGAAGACAAGACTTAACTTACTGGGATTCCTAGTCAGCATTTGCTCTTTAAATAAGGTCATAAAATAGTATGCAGCTCCTAACCTTCAGGCTTTTCAGTAAAAGAGAAATGACATTCCACTAGCAGAGTCAGATGTAGATAAATAAAAGAATGGTTTTGAACTAAATATAAACAGAAAATATTTCAGAAATATCTTTTATTTGGGCAAAATTACATTTAGGACACAGAGTTACAGATTATCAGATTATTCCATTTTTTTTGTTCTGCTGAAAGATGTCTTTTTTTCCCCCAAGCAGAAGGTTAAAAATCATTTTAAAATAAAAACCTCAGATTTTAAGACTTTTTGTGATAAGGTAAGGAGAGGCATTTGATATTTTTAAATGGCACCAAGTGCTAGGAGCTCTAATATGAAAGATGTTGTGTGTAGTTCTTGTAAATGTGGCCTGTAAAATTAGTCCTAAATATGTGCATATTTAACTGGAAATGTATTTTGTAATGTAAAATTTTACTTTGGAAAAAATACTATTTCCTTGCAGAGGTTCTTCAGCATATACTTGTGACAAATCTCTTTATAACTTCGCTTTTAAATTACTGCAGTTCTGAAAAAAAAAAAAACTTTTGTTGCAAACCATCCTCACCTGCTCTCAACAAAAGAATCAATCAGATGAGGTAGTTTGGAAATGGAGAGAAAATGCCACAAAATGTTAAAAGAAACTGAAATGTAATACCCCACATCTGGCATGTCCTGCAACTACCTGAGAAGACTGTGAAAGTAGACTAGTTTGTACTAACTGCCACATATCAGTATATTGTCAGCTACTGTGCACTCATGTGTGCCTAAAAAACTGGGAGTCTTGGAACTGATCTATCCGGGCTGTAAGTTGCAGCAAGACTTCTGAATTTAACAGTGTGTAGAAAATGACAACATTTTCAATACAAATACAAGAAACTTTTATATGAGATTGCTACAGCTGTGATTTTTTTATGGTAGTCTTTCTGCCACGTTAATACAGTTTGCTTGGGTGAAAAAGAAATGCTTATTGTACTATAGCACTGCAAATTACCCCCTACTCACTTGCTTCAAAACACCTTTTCACCACACCATACACTATCTTAGGTTTCAGTATTTTCTGAATGGAATTCTACAGAATAAAATAGGTTTCTAAAGGGAATTATCTTGAGATTTAATTTAATTTTTCATGACATTTAGCCTATAACTCACTATGTTGATCTGAAAAAAGATGCAGAATAATATTTTATATGGTTATCAAAATCATGATCAGAGAGAAATGATATACATAGCATTACAGACACATCTGCTGCACATTTGAGTACTTTGCATAACAGATTATGTCATTTATTTAAAAAAGAAAATACACAATAAGCCATGTATATATAATCATTGTTGAATATGGCTACAAAAGATGAGAAAATAACTTAAATCTTTTCCTTTTGGTGTTAAAATAAAATGGCACAGTGACAGTAAACACTGGATTGTGAATAATCACCTTGTCTTCTCAGATTTTATATATGAATTCAGAGGACAGTTATTTCTGAGCTAAAAAAGAAAACCTTACATATAAATGTAAACAAGATTTTAGGGTTTTTTTCTTTCACCAAACATATAGATCTCGTAAGTGATACCCATATGTACTCCAGCTATGTGCATTGCAGTGCAACATGATCTTCTGAGTTCCACCACGACATGATAACTATCAGATGAAATTACCACACTTTTTTTTCACGTAAAGATTTTGCTGGGTTTTTTTTTAAATGACATCACCAATTTGACAAGCCTGAAATCAGACCTCCCAGTATTTGTGAGTATGCATACACATTGCCAACCTCCCAGTCTGTTCCATTCTTGTGAAAAGTTTAAGAAGATCTAAGACAGTGGTTTCCATCCTTTTTTGCTGAACGCTCTATGTGTTGTAGATTAGCAGATGGCCACTCAGCATGCCCCTCCCACTATGTCCTCCTGCCACAGATACAACTAACTTTTCTCTCCTTCTTTCCTGTCTTCTCTTTTCCTACTTGTCATTCTCTTCCTCCCACCATTTTCTGTTCTTATTCTTTATAACATTTCTACATGTTTTGTCTGATTTGCCTCCTTATTCCCAATCTCCTGCGGCTTGATAGGTCTGAGTGTTCTCCCAATTCCTTTATTCATACACAGACTATATGCTCCTGGGAGAGCAGTATCTATCTGTGCAACAGGGGTACAAAAAAAAGTTTGATTGGTGGGAGCTGCTTGAGTCTTCAAACTTGTATACACGCTATTGCAATCAGCTATTACAATCAACTACACTAAGGGTCAACGCAATGAGGAGTCTGGCTTTCAGAGAATAACCTGCTTCTTTTCCCACAGACAAAGCATATGCTTGCAATGTGTGCATGTGAATTTGCAAATCTATGGCTTTTCGAAACCACAGTGATCACACTTATCTACTTTTTTTGACACTTAACTAGTCTGGTTCTGCTCACCTATAGCTTGTAAACACAGCTGTAAAACTTGGGTTCTTGTAGGTTTCAATACCTTTCCTGCCTAAATGAACAAAAAGAGAGCACTAAGCAAAAAGGTAAAAACTGAGGGTAACAAAATGATAAAAACTAAGCTTGTTTTGTTTGATAACAGTGGATAAGATATCATTGGGGGGGGAGATGGAAGGAAAGATCACATTGTGGAGAAGCTGGCATTTTTTTTCTGTATTAGCATAGGCACTTAGTATAATAGGACAAGGAAGGCTAAGCCTCCTCTCAGATGACTGGGTCATGCTGGCCCTGCCTGCATTCTGCCTCTTCCCATTCCTGCTCGACCTCTACCCTGAGAGCCCCCTTGCTCCCTGGATGAGTCCCCCCTCTCCTCCATCCCTTATCCCCATGAGGTCCCCTCCCTGCCCATTGCGTCTCTCCTCACCCCACATTCCCCTGAAAGTCCCCCACTGCCTGTAGGGATGCTGGGGTGAGTGATGCAGAAGAGGAGGGACATAGTGAGCACAAGAAGCAGGAGTCTCAGGGGAATGGGATGTGTGGAGAAGATGAGGGACACAGGGACTGGTAGGCCTCACGAGTGAGAGGAAGGAGAGGAGGGACATGGAGAGACAAGCATGGTAAGGGGCTAGAAGTGAGGAGGGATGCAGCAAGCGGTAGTGTGGGAGGGCAATCAGGAATGGGGTGAAATGTGTGTGGCGTCTGGGGCAGAGCCTGGGTCGAGCAGAGATGGAGTATGGGTGAGGCCATAGGAGGAATTGGTGCCACAGGAGGGAGAGACAGGGCAGAGAGCTAGTCTCCCCCTGCAAACGCTCCATCCACCACCTATGCACATCAGACTGGGTTTTTTTAATGTACGTTTCAAAAAAATCTGGACAATTTTTAAAGTAGGCACAATTTTGGGCCCATCAACCTTGACAGTATGTTCACTTTGCTTTAAGAAAATTGTGAACCAGTAAGGATCAAGTATTCTCTTGGGGTTGAGAAAAAAAAATGAAATATGTTTCACTAATGAACTAATCCCCAGCTTTTAATAAATACATCCACTTCATCACTGACATACACTCTTTTCCAATGGACATTAAGAGTAAATTCAATCATTCCAATGTGAAAACTTAATGTTAAAGTTTCTTTTGGTTATTTTAGTAATTGTGAAATGTGCCCACAATAATCAGTTAAACTTCTTTAAACACTGTGCCCTAATCTACTAAAAATCACCTGGGTTTTGTCATTTAAGTTGTCTTTTTAAAAAAAGACTCCATAGCATATCAAAGCAATAAGTAAAAGCAATATAGTGTATAAAATTCATGCTAAAACAGAAAATAAGATTAGAGGTATTGTTTCTGATCAGAGACAGCCAAAGTAATCGAACAAGGTTAGCTGCAAGAAAGAGAAACTAGGGATTTGCATGTGGGGGAAAAGATTAAAAAGACAGATTTTATGTATGACGAGCAGAAAGGTAAAAAGTCAGGGTATGTCTACACTACCACCCTAGTTCGAACTAGGGTGCTAATGTAGGCATTCGAAGTTGCAAATGAAGCCCGGGATTTAAATATCCCGGGCTTCATTTGCATCTTCCCGGGAGCCGCCATTTTTAAAAGTCCCCTAGTCCGAACTCCGTGCCCGCGGCTACACGCGGCACGGAGTAGGTAGTTCGAATTAGGATCTCTAATTCGAACTACCGTTACTCCTCATGGAACGAGGTATACCGGTAGTTCGAATTAGAGAACCTAATTCGAATTACCTACTCCATGCCGCGTGTAGCCGCGGGCACGGAGTTCGGACTAGGGGACTTTTAAAAATGGCGGCGCCTGGGAAGATGCAAATGAAGCCCGGGATATTTAAATCCCGGGCTTCATTTGCAACTTCGAATGCCTACATTAGCCACCCTAGTTCGAACTAGGGTCGTAGTGTAGACATACCCTCAGTGATAAATCAGAGTAAGAACCAATGTATCATAATTAAAGGGTATTAAGACGCAGTCAGCAAAGGAATCAAATAAGAAGTTAAAAACATGTGATTAGCAGGGATGATCATAAGAAGTAAACAAGAAATACAAGAATGGTAGTTGTTCAAGAAAAAATAAGTAAGAACTTAGAGACAGCTTGAAAGAGAGAGAATGTGTACATTAAATTAAAAATGCCAGAGCCTAAGGAGAAATATAATGTAATGATTAGAGCAAAAGTGTGTGGTGGAATCACATGAATGTTACTAAAAATGACTGAGAGTAATAATAATAATAATGAAGAAGATGACTGAGACTTTCTCTTTTAAAATGAAAAATCAGGAGTGCCCAAGAACCTTTTAATTCGTTTAATATGGAAACTAAAGCAATTTACATTAAAGAGCAATTTGAAGCACTTGAAAACACCAATGACATCAGTGCAATCTGACGAAATGTATACTTCCTAGTGCATATTTTAGTGCCTATCAACAGTACATAAAGTATTACATAGAAATTCATGCATAATAATAATACAAGACTAAACCATTCAGCTGTATCACAAATAATAATTATCTGGGACACTGAAAGATCATGGCAAAAGCTAATCTAATAAGTCTTCCATTATCCTTTAATACTTTAAATCTGTGCCGTGAGCTAAACAGTTGTCAAAACTGAGTTCTGTTTACACCAAACTGAATAACAGTGAAATAAACAGAGATCACCATTGAGCTCTAATTACAAAAACAAATTGTTCTCTCTGTAATCTAGTTGAAAAGGTTAGCTCCTTCCCACCTACCCCCTCCTCATCTTACTTTATATGTGCAGTAGATATAAAGTCAGATGAAAGATCACACATAATCAGTTGTGGAGACAGGAATTGTAAGAGACGCTATATAATATCAAGACCCACCAGATATCCTCTATTAACAGCTGGCTTGCAAAAATGAGGTCACAAAGAACATAGTGGCTATTTATATCAGATATTGTATTTCAGTATAACTCAGTTAATGACATACTCGTCTCTCTCCAAAGTAGAGTGGCTGAAGTGATGCCTATCAGCTGTCTTCATCATAAATAGAGACTACATATGCAAACATTCACTGGAACACAATAAACTACACTCTCTAGTCTCCATGATCCATACATCAGTGTTTAAAATTAATGACTATATCTGCTTCTTTTAATGTAAACTAGATGCAACCTGTAGGCAACCAGAAAGTTGACGATGTAGTCCTTGAAGATATAAAGTTAGCTAATCAAGACGTACCTTATGCTGTAAATGTCCACTATGAGGAAGGGTTGTTAGATGGTTGGTCAGTTCCTCATATTCATATTACCTTACGTTTTGAATTTTTTTTTATGGTTCTTGATGAAAGATTACATAGCATTTATTGAACACATAAACACAATCAAGGCTAGACATTGAGAAGAGAAATTTCCCACCACCCCAACCTGGCCAACATTCTCTCTTGTACACAAGCACAGATTAATTCACATCTGGCACCAATACAAATGTTCATGGCTGAATACAAAATGTTGTTGAGTGCATAATAACAGCCATGGCTGTCTGCAAACAATCACTACTTTACTGGTATATAATTCATTTCCGGAGAGAAATACTACTATAATGGAACTAAATATAACAGTTCCTCAGCAGGTATCACTAGGGTGACAATAGCCCACCACAGCCAGACTGTACAAATCTGTTTTACACAAACCAGTCTCTGCTTGTTCACTACCTGAGGCAATTCATTTTGTATCACCACTTATGCTATTCTGATCATGTGGTATCATAGTTACAATCTATATTTCTCAGCTGTGCACCCCAGGGACCAAAACTATTGAAGTAAAAGTAAAACAAATCATCTAAAAAAAGGTAGTTCCAATTCACTGTGTGAAGACAACTAGAGTCACCTTAGATTTCTAACATTTTATACTCGTATCTAAGAAGTACACTACTATTCTAAAACAGTACTAGTCCACACAATCTTTATTTTATGAAAGACTGGTACAACACTTATATGCTTACTGTAGCAACTAGTGTAAAGGTATTACCTCAGTATAAATAATACACAATTATTCATTTAAAGAAAACAAATGTATGTTGCTCAGACCAGGGGAAAAGGACCACTGAAAAAGCCACTAAGAAATACAATGGCCTAGGGCATTGTTTCCTTGAATGGTGAATAAAAATATCCAACAAGCAATTAAACCTACTTAATTTCCAGTTCTTACAAATCTACATCAGAAATCCTAAAAAATTAAAGCTCACTTAAAATACACCAAGTGGGCAATTAACAGCTTGTTAAGTATGTCAATCAACTGGAGATGTGGAAGGAATTTAAGCAGATGTAAATACTGCCAGTTCTCATGTTTGATGCCTTTATTTTTCTTATACTAGGGCTCTGTCTATACTTAAAAATGTAAAGCGCTGCTGCGACAGTGCTTTAAACTGAAAGTGTGGACATGGCAGAAGTGCTGGGAGAGAGATCTTCCAGCACTCTGTGTAAACCAGCTCCACAAGGGGAGTAGCCAGCAGCATTGGGCCTAGTTCACACTTGTGCTTTACAGCACTATAACTTGCTGTGCTCTGGGGATGTTTTTTCATACCCCTGAGACAGAAAGTTATAGGACTGTAAAGTGCCAGTGTAGACCTAACACAAATTATTAAAACTTCAGTCAATGTACTTACCGGACAGAACTAAAATCTTTCTTACACTGTAGCATTTCTGTTTATAACTCTTTGGCATGCCTCTTTTTTTATACCAGAAATGTGAAAAATTCTTACATTTTGGAAATGGAATAACTACCTACTTTATGTAGGGTAACTGGTAAAACTTAAATTTAAAACTCATTATTACTACTTCAGGTAGTAGTAGTGGCAGCAGCTCTGCCTACTTGTTTTTCCCTTTAATATTTTTATTCCCTCTGCTCCTTGTTTCCCGCCCCTTTCTCTTTTCCCTCTCCCCTCCCCCCTTCTTCCCTATTTATTTTGGGTCTGCAGATTCTAAACTCATAACTCCAGTCATCTGAAGAAGTGGGCTGTGCCCACGAAAGCTCATGATACTATCTACATGTTTTGTTAGTCTATAAAGTGCTACCAGACCATTTGTTTTTTTAAGTTTATCCTGTACAGACTAACTCGGTTACCCCTGAAGCTTATTACTGTCATGACATTTCTCATATGTATTTATCAAGATACAATGTATCTGCACTTACATAAAGTTTGCAAAGTCTGACTTGTATAAACATTTGAATCTGAACATCATGTTCAACAATACAGGTTGGACCTCCCTGGTACAGAACCCTAGGGACCTGACCGGTCCCAAACAAGGGGATTTCCTGGACCAGAGAGGATTGTGTAGCACTATAATGACTCAATTATTTCTTTCAAATTGTATCCTGAACATGTAATGTACAGCTGTACTAAGGTGAAGTTCTGCAAGTAGCTGTACTGTTCCCCTCCTCATTTTCTACAGGCGAATATTGAGAGAGGATGAGATATAATGATGAAACCCAGCTTTATATCGCCAATCAGGGCTGGGGACAAGGGTGCATGTGAAGTCTCTTCCCCTGCCAGCAGCACGCGGTACTTAGAGTCCACTGCAAGGTGGGGGCCGGAAGTGAAAGAGTTCACGCGCTCTCTCTGCAGCCAGGTCAGTCAAGGCCTCGGGGCAGGGGAAAGCACGCAAAGTCTCCTCTCACCCTTCAAGGAGCCTGCAGCACTTAGAGTCAACCCTAGTGGTTGACTGTAAGCACTGCACACCCCTGCAGGATGAGGGCAGGGTGGAAGGAGAGTTTGTGTGGTCCCCCAGGCTCTGATTGACCTGGACACAGGGGTAGTGCACGATATCTTCTCCTGCCCTGCAAGGGGCACGTGGTGTTTAAAATCAACTGCCAGCTGCTGCTCAGCTGGTGGCTGACTATAAGCCCAGCACCCCCTTGCAGGGCGGGGACAGGGAATGAGAGACTTCCAATGCTTCCCCTACCCCAAGGGCCTGATTGATCTGGGGGTGGAGGGAGCATGCAAAGTCTCCTCCTACTGCCAGGGGTGCAGGTGCCTAGAGGGAATCGCCAGCTGTTCAGAACAGCTGGTGGTTCTCTCTGTGAGGAATGGGGTCAAAAACTTCATGCACTACCCCCACCCTCAGGCCAATCAGGGTCTGTGGGAGGGGAGCACAGAAGTGTCCTGACCTCGCCCCTTCCGCCCAAGGGAATGCCCCATCCAGGATGGCCTGGGGCCACTTCAAAAATTTCTGATGTCCCCCCCCATCTAAAATTATTGCTCACCTCTGTTCTAAACAGATGCCATCATCAAGCTGCTATACTGAGATTTGTACCTAGATGAAGAGTGGTTGGCTTTAACTGAATCAAAGCAAAACTGAAGTATTGATGAAAGACAAATAGATTGAGAAGATAATCAGGACACTAATTTCACTAACACTTCTCACCAACTGAGACATATGCACTATATTTATCTATGAAGTACAAAGTCTCAGGATCTTACTTTATTCATCACCAATCCTGTATAACAGGCAGAAACCACAGTGATAAATGCCTTCTTTCACTTCAATATTTAGAACAAAAGAAAGGCCATACTGGATCAGTCCAAAGATTCATCTAGCTTAGTATCCTGTCTTCTGATAGCGGCCACTACCAGGTGCACCAGAGCAGATGAATAGAACAAGATGAACAGAACAAGTAGCAAGTGATCCATATCATATTACCTCTTTTCAGAACCATTTATTTTGGTCCTGTATCTGGCCACACTGATCAGTGCATTACTCACTTCTAGACACGGACTGAGTACAGTGGCCAAATACATGAGCAAAAGAAATTTCTCACTATGTTTTCACACCTATTGTTAGCATTGAAAGTAAATGGGGAGCCAGTGGAGAATGTCACAATGTTGCTTTTTCCCTCAATGCCACATACACACTCTAAGTTATACATAGAATGCTGATGCTTGGTTCTTCACAAGGATAAACTATCACATCAATGTCTGTATTCTCCACTGGTTCCCAATTTATTTCCAATGCAGGTTGGACCTCCCTGGTCCGGCACCCTTGGGACCCAACTGCTCCCGAAGGAGGGATTTTGCCAGACAACATAAGACATAGATAGGAAATGAGGTAGGGTTGTTGGGACCACTCCCTATTTTATACCCTCAGAACCATCCAAAATGGGAGGTGAGTGGCATATGGCCTCAATAGACACTGCTTTGCAGAAGACTGTAGAAGCTCATGATTCATGTGCCTTGATTCCACAAATGGGAATATGCACATGGTGAAGAAAAAAGGCCATTTTCCCCATAAATAACTACCACATTTCTAATCTTTGATATGCTGTGTGGCAAGGCAGAGTGAAGCAGATGTCAAGATGGAGACATTGATTCTTCTTCTGTGACCTTTTCATATCCTTGTCCTCTCATGACACAGAGGCATTGTGGTTTCACTGCTTTTGAGCACTGAACACCTGAGGGTGTCATAACCCATTCTTTCTGTAAACCCTTTACAACCTCTGTCTTTTCCTTCTACTGAGTCCCATCACATTCCTTAGAATTGGAAATAAGAGGCAGTGTGAAGCAACAGCAGTTTTTGTTAGGTGGCAAAGTAACTGGCATGGAGCGCAAAATGGATCCATACAAGAACCTGTAGAGCAGTGGATATAAAGTGGTTTGACAGCTTAAGTTGTTGTGCTAATACAATATTATTTAAACCCAATACAGTATGTGAAATCCAGAGTATACATTTTTGAGAGTTTATACATCAGATCCCAAAACACTATGTGAAAGAAAAATAATCCAAGATCTTTAAAACAAAATAAATGAGATTACAAAACATTTTTACTTCATTTACTAAAAATGAGAAAGGAAAGATTCATTGGAAAAATAGTGAAGAAAATAGTTCATAAATTATAAAAGAATCTAGAAGCACATTTTGTGGCAATGTGAATTGCAATCCAATTGCAATTAGAACTGTAGTTGATTTATTTGGAAGTGTATGTGCTGTAGCCATCCTGGGAAATCCCATGATGTATGTGTGTCAAAATCACAAAGAGGTATCTTGGGTTGAAAAAAATATTAATACCAGAAAGTTGTATTCCTGAGTGGAGATTTGCAAAATATAACCCCTTTGGAAGAGCTCTCTAAAATAACCAAGCATATCAATGGTGAGATAGCAGGTGAAAAGATGGCACAGCACAAATAACAGAACTAATATATGTAATTGGAAACATTTACAATAAAGGAACCAATACTAATTTTATTGTAAAGTACTTTCATTGAGATGTACCATTGTCTATATACTATTCAAAATCAGATGTAATTAGTAAACATGATAATTCTCCACTCCTGATGGCAACTCCATCATAATCATCCAGGAACCCACCCCTGCAATCAGCCCTGGTGCCAACTCTGTCCACACATCTGCACAAGTGATTTCATATCTGGTCCCAACCACATCAGCCACTACATCAGGGGCTCATTTAACTGCATATTCACTAACGTAATCTATGCCATCAAATGCCAGCAATTCTCCTCTGCCATGTATATTGGTCAAACTGGACAGTTTCTACGGGAAAGAATTAATGGATACAAATCAGATATCCGAAAAGGCAACATACAGAAACCTGCTGGAGAACACTTTAACCTGCCCGGGGAACTCATTAATAGATCTCAAAGTCATCATGTTGTTTCAGGCCAATTCCACAAGCCAAATACACAGGGAAGGGTTGGAACTTAACTTCATTTACCCATTTGATTCCTATCAGAGAGGGATGAATAAAGACATTAGCTGGCTCACACACTACCTTCCGCATCCTAATGACTTAACCAACCAAACAATGGGTACTTAAAGAGGTGCAAATTGTGCTTATCAGCTTCTTGTAACTTGAACTAACTAATTCACTGTTTTTCTCTCTTTTTTTTTTCTTTTCCTCTCTCCTTCTCCCCTCCACCCCCTCTCCCTCCCTCCCCCGCCATCCCTTATTTATTCTTGGATCTGGACTTTTAATACTCCAGTCATCTAAAGAAGTGGGTTGTGCCCACGAAAGCTCATGATACCAGCTACGTGTTTTGTTAGTCTTTAAGGTGCTACTAGACTATTTATGGTTTTTTAAGTTTTTCAGTTACAGATTAACTTGGCTACCCCTCTGAAGCTCCCAAGAAAGATACACACAAGCAGGGAACAGGTAGCTGTTACTGAATATTAACACTATCAGGATATTCCAAAGAGAACAAAACTAAATTTCGGATCTTTCAAAAGGCAAAGTAGAAACAGACCCATCTGCCTGATCCTTCAGTCACAGATATCATTTTCATAAAGAGGTGCTGATGAAGTCAGTTGAGTCACAAGAAAGATGAAAATCTGGGGAAGACACAGTGAATATTTGTGGATAATATTAGTTTTGCTGCCTTCCTCTTCTGTCCTAGGGAGGATTTGAATATTTCCTCACAGCTTCAACCACCTCTGCCTGATTTTACACATACTTTCAGAAAGTCTGTGTGTACATACACTTTTTAATTTACACAGATGTGGATCTTACATGTCAAAATTTTTGAATGTGTGTTGTAATAGCTGAATCAGTTCTTACACTTCACCTTGATGCTAATTTAAATTACACTTGCTTTCATACCATTATTTCAAATGTCAATGAGCTATTTTAAGCACCAGCTTAGTTCTGCTTAAACCAGGTATTGAAATATGTACATTAAGGAAAAAATAAACTTTTTTTAAGTAGCAGTTTATATTTGGTGAAACTAGATGCTTACCCATTTCACTGCTTATAAAGATACATCAAAAAAGTCTACAATGTGTCTAAGAAAAACACTGTAAAGTCTCAGAGGGGTAGCTGTGTTAGTCTGGATCTGCAAAAGCGACAAGGAGTCCTGTGGCACCTTATAGACTAACAGATGTATTGGAGCATAAGTTTTCGTGGGCAAAGACCCACTTCGTCAGATGCATGTCCTGATGACATGCATCTGACCAAGAGGGTCTTTGCCCACGAAAGCTTATGCTCCAATACATCTGTTAGTTTATAAGGTGCTACAGGACTCCTTGTCACAGTAAAGTCTGTTTTACTGAAGTGACACACAGAAAATAGGAAGGCCCTGGATGATGAGGAATCATATCAAAAACAGAGTTAAAAACCCATAAATTTAGAGAAAATAAGTTTCTATATATCTTTTCAGTAGCTTCACGTAACAGTTATTATAGATCAAATAATTATTTTTGAAATTCCTTTCCTGTTATTAATTTGATAGATACAGGTGCTTCCTAACCTTTCTAATAATGACAATACCTCTTATGTTTATTAAAATGTAATTTTACAATGTATATGCTATAAAAATGAATGGGGCCAGTTAACAATAATTGGACATAATTTAACTGATGTAGAAGGAAGTTTAAGAGAGCATAGTTTACAGAAGCCAATACAAGCTGCACAGTTTGATACACTGAAAATAAAGTAGAGACGACTTTAACTTACACCTGCTTCTGAATCCTCTGTGTGTAAGGTATATATGCATGGAATCTTTCATGCATCTGCAGACTAAATTGATGTGTTTGTAAGGGAGCTTAAGTTAGGGTCATGGAATCTAACTTACACATTACCTCTGAAGATGAACTTTGGCTTTTTGCTTATTCAGATAAATATGTTTATTTTAGGCCTATAATAATTTTGTGGAAGTTCATGTTTTGCACACCCTGTTTTCCTGAAATGTAAATCCATATTGTCCCTCAAGAACTAATCACTTTAAAAACACGTGAAGCAAAAAAAGAAGCTTGCACTGTGGATATTAAGATTTTTTTAAAAGCTGGTCAGTACAAGAAGGTGGCCATATTTCACAAAGTAACCAAACTGACTTTCCAGTAAGAAATCCTCATGACCTGACAGCTGGTCACCACTTGAAAAAAAAAGTAAAAAAAAAAAGCAAAAAGCTACTGTTAACATCTCTAGGTCACAAGGTTTTGATGATGCACCACACAGCCAGATTTGTTTTGTAGGAAGTTTTTTGATGTACACCCAGAGGGCTAAACATTTGATAATGAGGTAACTTTGAAGATGGGAATTTATGTAACATGTGGGGGTTTTTTTGTTTGTTTTTTTTACTGGGGTGTCCTGCTCTATTTGGCAAATGTGCAGCCCCCTACTGCATTTTTTTCTGTGAAGGCCTTTTTAGAAAGCAGAATTTTCACTGTTAATAATACTGATGATGAGAAGTATTTTGTGATTATAGGGCAAATAATGGCACATGCTGAGCAATAATGAATGTACTAGATGTACTAGGGCAGAATAGGGCCCCAAATGTCTTAAATACATATTTATTTAATAAGACAGTGTCTGTATTTTTATTAGATGCCGTCTGATTCTTAAACACATTTGCCAAGGATTAACAGCTGTTTAAGAATTCATTGGTATTTAATGAACATACAATAAGTGTCCTAGATTTAATATGAAGTTAGATTTAGTATTATTGTGAATTATTTCAAATCTCCAAGTAACACATTAATGACTGAAGATTAACATTATGCAAAATATAGATATCATATACTGAAGTTAATCCTTAAATTAATGTTTGTAATCATTCATTGGTATTTAATTAATTTTAACAGCTCACGTGGTCAGATAAACATACTAATTGTTTTGACTTCTACTTTGAAACCCATATACTCTTTGGCTACTAGTGAACATTTTCTTTCAACCACTTGATCAGAGAAAATAAGTACAATCTGGCTTTCAGAGCAAAGTTACAGGTTGACCTCAGATTCTAATTTTAAATATCAAATGCACACTTTTTATAGCTTTTGGCACCTAAGATACAAGCTGTGGTGTAGTGTCAGTACCTTGTTGGTTACTATGCTTGGGCTGTGGGGTGACCCCCCACTGGCGACTGTCTGTAAGCATGGCCCAGCAGGGGGTATCCTGCAGCTCCCAGGATGGTAGCAAAACCGGTTATACAAGTTAAGGGAAGAGACGGACAAAGGATTTGCGGGCAGGAGGGGCAGGGGGGGTGCAGTTGCTGTCTGGGAATCATGGAGAGAACAGGCTAAGCTGGGGGCTAGGGGCGATGGACCCTAACCCTAGGGGCCTGAGCCATCCTGGCCCTGCCCCCGGTAGCCACATCACATATGTGCTATGCTGTATTCTGGAAAATCAATAAATCCCTCTCTATTCTACTGGCTGGTGGAGACTGTTCTGGCTGCTACGGGGGTACAGGATCGGGAAACCCCCCAACTCGCTGTCACACAAGCTCAGACGGATTTCAGAGCAAACCTAAACAGATGAATATTTAATTAAAGATTCAAGAATTAAGGGCCCTATACACGTCTCCACTTTTGCAGGTGAACAATAAAAGAACTTAACTGAAGGGTCATTGAAGGGGAAAAGCAGGCTCTGCAACAGTATGTGTCTTCTCCGTAAACCTGTAGTAAGGATACCACAGGTATCACGTTTCTGATATGGGGCAGACAATTGCTTTCTGTGGCATCTTCCCACTAATTTAGAAAAGATCTGAGGAATAAATTAAAGCTTCCAATTCCAAAGATAACTTCCGTCAGATCCAGGAACACACTCTCATAGGAAAGAAGTCAATGGCCAGATGTGTATGACCATAGTAACATGACTTTTAAAGACACTAATGGACTGGAAGGCAGAGGACCTTCATGATCATTGGCAGATGCTGGGGCAATCTGCAAGGTTTGGAGGCTGAATGTGCTCTCCACTTCATTAGAAGGGCAAACTGAGATAACTCCCTGTGTATTAATGCTTTTAGTTTCCATGTCTTTACAGAGGAATAACTCACCGGGAGGATCCAGTTCTCAGAGGATAGCCATGTTAGTCTTTATCTGTAAAAACATTGAGGAGTCCTATGGTACCTTAAAGACCAACAGATTTATTTGGGCATAAACTTTCATAGGTAAAAACCACTTCACACATATGATATGATGCATCTGACAAAATGTTTTTTTTAACCACAAAAGCTTATGCTCAAATAAATACGTTAGGGCATGTCCATATTAAAGGAGAAGGTTGACTTAAGATATGCAACTCCAGCTACACTGAATGTAGCTCTATATCTTTACTTGGCTAGCAGAAAGATTAAAGGGGATAATCTATTATTTCAACCAAGAGGCCACATTCAGTGTTTATGCATACTGGTGGAAATCTAGAGTCATTCCCATGACTTTCAATGGCCTGAAAGTAGTATTTGGCTCCATAGCCATTCCATTGATTTTAAAGCCATTTCTGGGTTTGCATTGGGACTTAAATTGTCTTAGTTGAAAAAGGTTAAATATCTGCTTGACACAATTTAATTGGAAGATATTTGGTGAAGAATCTTGGAGAAGATTTTCAAAAAAACAGGAGCCTAAATCCCATTGACAGTCAAATTTGTTTTTGCAGCTCTTTCCCCTTGTACACCTATGTATTCAGAAAGAACACATCAACCAACATTGTTGCAATTATCAGCACATCAGTATAGACAGAAGGTAATTTCTCAGGGCATTGGGAAATTATTTGGAAATAACTTATATAGAAATAATAACTCCTGAAATAATTATTTTGAAATAGCATGTCCACTCTTCAGGGAAACCTTGAAATTAGTTCGAGGCAGGCTCCCTTATGTGGATGCACTATCTCGACTTAGAGCCCCAGGAAGCACTGAGGAGTAATTACTCTGAATGACTCTGGGGAGCAGTTATTTTGAAATAGCAGTAGTGGAATATCCACACTACCACTACTTTGAGATACTATTTTGAAATAGTCCTGTGACACCTTATAGACTAACAGATTTATTGGTGCATAAGCTTCCGTGGGCAAAGACCCACTTCGTCAAATTCATCATGCATCTGATGAAGTGGTCTTTGCCCATGAAAGCTTATGCACCAATAAATCTGTTAGTCTATAAGGTGCCACAGGACTTCTCGTTGTTTTTGCAGATTCAGACTAACACTGCTACCCCTCTGATATTTTGAAATAGGCATTATTCCGCATGGAAAGCAGGAGTTATTATTTCAAAATAACAGGCTTGGTAGTGTGGACTCTCTGCCAAACAAAAAATGAGGTTAAAATGGAGTTAATGTTGAGAATATATATATGGCATTTAGGGCTAAATGTATTATAGGTGGTTTTGTAATTATCCCAGAGATAGACATTATGAACTCAGGAAGTTTTGACTGAAGTTTAAACTTAAAAGAAATCCAAACATGTTAATATATGGAAATACAGCGGTAAGTTAACAACCTTAACCCTAGCCTACAGTGATATCATATAATAATCATACTGCTTGTGGTCACACTGTGGATTCCCTCTATCCCACTTCATAGTGTCACAACAGAGCAGTACTAAATCTGTTTGGGAGCATTAACCATGCATTTCCATATATTAACATTTTTGGATTTTGATCAAATTTAATCTTAACTATCGCTCTACTGGGTAAAAATTATAATGCCTGCTTTGGTGATAATTGCAACATCCTCTAATTTATTTTATCCGAAATTACTATTATATCTTCTCAACCATAATTTCACCTGAAATAGGTTTTGTATGGGAATTTTCTTATTGTTGTTTTCACTGAAAAGTGAACGCTAAACAAAAAAACCATTCTGCAGTCATGTGATATTTCTAATAATTTGAAGATATTTTTTAGTTTAATTTTTAGGGCAGGATTCATCAATGTACTCTTGATTCTTTATAGCTCTATGGACAACCACAACCAGAGCATACTGACCAGTCAACTGAGGTTACAGAGATTTTGCATTATCACAACAATGTAAAAATACAGTGTATGCCCCAATTTCCTCTTCCAAAATCTCATTCACTCCTTATACTCATGCACCTGCCTAAATTTTCCCTCTTTTCTTTAACCACCAGCATTCTTCTGTATACACGATCACTCATCTTCTCCAGCCACCTCCCCACCACCGCCCACCTTCTGCACTCCTACATTCCTCCAAACACTTCTTCCTAACTTTGTTCTCCATCATCTGTCTTCACTGTTGGGTATACTTGATAGTTTTGAAAAAGAAATATTTAGGAGTATGCACAAGAAAAAAGGCACGATCTTTTAATACTAAAATGTATCTATCAGTAGAAGCTGAAAAATAAAATTTCTTTCAGAAAACCCCTCAAAAATTGCCTTTTTAAAAAAATGGTCACCATCTTCCACTGTTCTCAATATCCAGAGGACATCAGTGAGCATGTCCTCCTGCAAAATTGCCATTTTCTCTCAGATGGTAATAAAGCCAACATGTTTTCAGGAAAGATAGTATTGCTGAAAAAAAGAGGGGAGACTGATATTTTAAGAAATAATTATTGCAGATAATTTTCAAAGTTTCTCAGCAAATAAAAAGATATTACTCCTTGAGATTAGAAAAAAATCTACAATTGTTGATAATATTAGAAACTAGCACATTTACCAGGCATTGCTTTGGTCCATAAGGAGGGGCTCAGGACAGGGGACTGGAATTGTGTGTGTGGGGGGTGCAAAAGTCAAAGTTGGGGGGTGAGAAGGTGCTCTGGGCAGGGGATTCTGTGTGTGTGTGTGTGTGTGTGTGCACGCACGTGCGTGTAGGGGATGGGCAGGGGAGCCAAAGCCCCACCCATAGATTTGTACCAGTCAACCAGAGCTGCTTACTCTTCCCCTCCCTTTCCCTGTCAGGGATCAAGAACAAAGTGCACAGCTTGTCTACCTCCCCAGCCATAGTGAGCAATGAATTGTCCTCTTGCTCCCTGACAAAGGGGAACAGCCAGCAGTGTCCCCATATATATCTGGGAGGGAGGAGCTTCAGCCCACCTGCCTTTCCTAAAGTGTGCCTCAGAGGTGAGGGCAGCCAGTTCTTGACTGGGGCGGGGGGGGGGCTAACTCAGCCAGTCCCTTTCACCTGCTTAGTGATTCTGTCTCTTTTTTGTATGGTTTCATGAGAAATAATCCCATTCCAGGCACATCCCATTTTTCTGGTACAACCCAAACCCTTACATTGCTTTAAGTTATGATAAGAGGAAATTGTATACTGAATTTGGTGGTCTTAGCTGTTACCATTTAGATTTAGGAGGAGTTCTTGAACAAACAGACAAACAAATAGATAGACTGACAAACTCTCTCAAATATACAGTAGATGTAGAGACCACACGACAAACCCTAGAAATGAAGTAACGCCTTTTAACAAAGGCTTTGCTCTCATCAACACAAATGTAACAAGGATAAAGATCGCTGTCATAATCAGGGGTGCTGACCAACACCTGGTGACTAAGAGGTTAACTCTGTCCCTAGCCACGTATCTGGTCAGCCAATAACAATGCAGGTAGGAATTTCAAACTGGAAAAGAGGAGTTTTTCTCTCTGTTTCTTTGTTTGAGATTTAGAGTAGTTTCTTCCAGATATTAAGGGAGATGGAAGTCACTTCTCTCCCCAAGAATCGGACTTCTTTCAATGTGTAAGTAGGGAAAAGTTTAGCTAGTCCATCAGGTTTTGTTGTTTTCCTGGTTTGGGAATTTGGAACTAATGTCTGAGCTGGAAGTGTTTGGTCTTTCTTTATAACTAAGTTTTAACCCAGGGGATTCCCTGAGAATCTTTGTCAATTAATGGCTCTTTCCATCTAGCCACTTTACTATGCTTGCAACTGTAGTTTTGTTTTGATAATAAAAGTTGTTTCTTTTTTCCAATTAACTGGAATTGATTGATTGGTGTGTCCTTGGACTCAGGGCCTAACTGCAAGGGCAGAGTCCATTGTTATCTGTGAATCTCCCCCCTGGTTTTCCC
Organism: Pelochelys cantorii; assembly: GCA_032595735.1. Lineage (NCBI taxonomy): Eukaryota > Metazoa > Chordata > Testudines > Trionychidae > Pelochelys > Pelochelys cantorii. The sequence goes on along the minus strand of CM064326.1, from coordinate 69,242,653 downwards.
AACTCCGAGTAAAACAGAGGCTGGGGCAGGGGAGAGTTTTAACCTTAGGGAGGAGGTTTCCCAAGTGATCTCTTCCCTGGTTTTTCTTGGAATTACTTGGGTAGTGGCAGCAGATTTCCCAAAATCCGAGTATTAGGATTTTGGGGGGAAGTTTTTGTACCAAAGTCTGTAAAAACAAGGTTTTGGGGTGCTCTTGTGGGCCCCCACTTCTGCATTTGTCATGCCAGAGTAGGGAACAGCCTTGACAATCACAATACTCAACACCAACAGGCAACAGACCCCAAGCATGGAGCAGCAGAAACAACACATGCTCTTACTATATATAGGGTTTAGAAACTATGGATTTGTACTGTAGTCACTTTTTGCAGGCACTCATACTGCAAATACTAACACAGTACGAAGAGTGGTGCAGCATGGATTTCTCCTGCACCTGTCCTTCATAGCTTTTAAGATTTGTTTGAACGTTATTTGGGCAGGTGAGGCACCCAAGTTTTTACATAAAAATTGGTTTGAGTTATTCAAGATTAACCCACACACCTATTGGCTGTGTTTCATTGTCCCATGTAGTGGCACTTAAAGCACTTACACGGAGGGAAAAAGAGAAATAGAGAGAGAGAATAAGTTTGCTCTGCAGATATAGCTGAGCTCCAGCTGGCTTTCAGATCAAGAGGTAGAGGATTATGCACTAAGTTCAAGAGGGCCCAGGTTCAGTTCCACCTGTTAAACAAGCTCACTGTAACCCAAAAGAAGGAGAGATGAATTTAAATATGCTGTTAAAATAGCCAACCTCTATTATCTTAGGCTTTCCTAAGGGGCCCATTAATGTGCTATTTATAGAACATTGCAATTTAAAATATTTCATTTTATGAAACACTCTTTGGCAGGGTTTCTGTACAGTAAGTTTTATAGCAGTATCAGTTTTTACCCTAGAGTTACTAAACTCCACAAAAACAGAGGTTAACTGATTGCCCTGACATAGGAACATACTGCATTCACTTTTACAGTCTGGGAACAGGTAAAAGAAATATAAATGTTTGAAATTTTCACACCACTCCTATAATTCAAAATAAACTGGGATTTTTTAAAGAATAAACTTCCAGAAACTATAATATACCATTAAAGAAAAAAAGTTAACATATGAAGTATTAGAAGATGTGGAATTGCTAACAGGGAGTTTGGAGAGGGAGTTCTCCAGGTGAAAGAGGAGTAAAAACGGGACCCTTGTGGTAAGTGGCTGTCTGGAGTGTGTGTTTGTGTGTGGGGGAGTTATTTGCTGTGTGCAGAGCTTGTGTTTATCTGTTTGGTTGGTTGGTTTGATTGTTTGATTGCTTGAAGGAGCTTCTAAAAGGTTTGAAATCTAGAAGCCTCTGATAATTGGCTAAGCCTCAGTCAGGGGGAGGGGCTACCAGAGCTATATAAGCCTGTGACTCAGCGACCAGGGAGCTTGCGAACAGGAGCAGCTAACAGGGAGTTTGGAGAGGGAGTTCTCCAGGTGAAAGAGGAGTAAAAATGGGACCCTTGTGGTAAGTGGCTGTCTGGAGTGTGTGTTTGTGTGTGGGGGAGTTATTTGCTGTGTGCAGAGCTTGTGTTTATCTGTTTGGTTGGTTGGTTTGATTGTTTGATTGCTTGAAGGAGCTTCTAAAAGGTTTGAAATCTAGAAGCCTCTGATAATTGGCTAAGCCTCAGTCAGGGGGAGGGGCTACCAGAGCTATATAAGCCTGTGACTCAGCGACCAGGGAGCTTGCGAACAGGAGCAGCTAACAGGGAGTTTGGAGAGGGAGTTCTCCAGGTGAAAGAGGAGTAAAAATGGGACCCTTGTGGTAAGTGGCTGTCTGGAGTGTGTGTTTGTGTGTGGGGGAGTTATTTGCTGTGTGCAGAGCTTGTGTTTATCTGTTTGGTTGGTTGGTTTGATTGTTTGATTGCTTGAAGGAGCTTCTAAAAGGTTTGAAATCTAGAAGCCTCTGATAATTGGCTAAGCCTCAGTCAGGGGGAGGGGCTACCAGAGCTATATAAGCCTGTGACTCAGCGACCAGGGAGCTTGCGAACAGGAGCAGCTAACAGGGAGTTTGGAGAGGGAGTTTAGAGGGGGAGGTTAGAGGGCACGAGGGACTTCTGACCTTCTTTAAAACATAACTCTTATCGTAATCTATATTCCAGAGGTTTAAAAAGAATCCCAGTTTATACTTAAACTTGTTCATTAGAAAAATGGAGACAGAAGCCCAGCAGCAGAGTGGGGGCTATCCTGTTTATTGCGTCGAGTGTAACATGTATGATTACCTGCCCTGTGGGCTGGTGGCGTATGTGTGCACCCGTTGCAAGGAGCTCCTGACCCTCAGAGACCGAGTTCGGGCTTTGGAGGCCAGGGTGGCTGAACTGGAGGAGCTAAGGGAGGTAGAGAGATTTGTGGATGAGACTTTCTGGGACACTGTAGTACTGTCCCACCTCCAGTCTGAGAGCCCCAGTGCTCTTAAGGAGGATGAAAGTCTCAAGGGAACAGAGCATTCAATGGGAGCAGAGGGAAACCATCCCGTAGTTGGGACCCTCCTCCCAGAGGATGTTGCGGTATCCTCTCGCACTGAGGATACCTCTGAGGGGGAGGGAAAGCCAGTTCGGAAGAGGCAGGTGTTAGTAGTGGGTGATTCGATCGTTAGAAACATAGATAGTTGGGTTTGTGATGACCGGGAGAACCGTATGGTCACTTGCCTGCCTGGTGCGAAGGTTGCGGATCTCTCGAGGCATCTAGATAGACTTATGTGTAGTGCTGGGGAGGAGCCGGTGGTCGTGGTACATGTAGGTACCAATGACGTAGGGAAGGGTAGGAGAGATGTCCTGGAGGCCAAATTTAGGCTGCTAGGAAAGAGACTGAAATCCAGGACCTCTATGGTGGCGTTCTCGGAAATGCTTCCGGTTCCACGCGCAGGGCCGGGTAGGCAGGCAGAGATTCAGAATCTCAATGCGTGGATGAGACGATGGTGTAGGGAAGAGGGGTTTGGATTTATTAGGAACTGGGGACACTTTTGGGAGAGGGGGAGCCTATACAGGAAGGATGGGCTCCACCTAAACCAGGGTGGAACCAGACTGCTGGCACTAAACATTAAAAAGGCCGTAGAGCAGTTTTTAAACTGAGAGATGGGGGAAAGCCGATTGGTGTGGAGATGCACGTAAATCGGAGGGAGACTACTCTTAGAGGAGAATCCATTGATAGAGATTCTCTAAGCTGTAGTCAGAAAGAGAGGAGGGGAGAGGGCAAACCATGGGCCAGAGCAGACAAACAACCGTGTACAAAGGAATCCAATGCATCAGGGAAGGGCAGACAAATAAGCAGTGGCAAATTTTTAAAGTGCTTCTACACAAATGCTAGGAGTCTGACTAATAAGATGGGTGAACTAGAGTACCTAGTATTAAATGAGGAGGTTGACATAATAGGCATCACTGAAACCTGGTGGAATGAGGAAAATCTGTGGGACACAATCATACCGGGATATAAAATATATCGAAAGGATAGAGCAGGCCGGGTGGGTGGTGGAGTGGCACTGTATGTGAAAGATAATGTAGAATCAAATGAAATAAAAATATTAAATGAATCAACATGTTCAATAGAATCGCTATGGATAGTAATTCCATGCTCCAAAAATAAGAAATTAGCAGTAGGGATATATTACCGACCACCTGACCAGGACAGGGATACTGACATTGAAATGCTGAGGGAGATTAGAGAGGCTACCAAAACAAAGAACTCTATAATAATGGGGGATTTTAATTACCCCCATATTGACTGGATACATGTCACCTCAGGAAGAGAAGCGGAGATAAAATTTCTCAATGGCTTAAATGACTGCTTCTTGGAGCAGCTAGTGCAGGAACCCACAAGGGGAGAGGCAATTCTCGATTTAGTCCTGAGTGGAGCGCAGGAACAGGTCCAGGAAATAACCGTTACAGGACCGCTTGGGAATAGTGACCATAATATAATAACATTCAACATTCCTGTGGTGGGAAGAACACCTCAGCAGACCAGCACCCTGGCATTTAATTTCAAAAAGGGGAATTACACAAAAATGAGGAGGTTAGTTAAACAGAAATTAAAAGGCACAGTGACTAGAGCCAAATCCCTGCAAGCTGCATGGAAACTTCTTAAAGACACCATAATAGAGGCCCAACTTAAATGTATACCCCAAATTAAAAAACATAGCAAGAGACCTAAAAAAGAGTCACCGTGGCTTAACCACCATGTAAAAGAAGCAGTGAGGGACAAAAAGGCATCTTTTAAGAAGTGGAAGTCCAATCCTAGTGAGATAAATAGAAAGGAACATAAACACTGTCAAATCAAGTGTAAAAATGTAATAAGAAAAGCAAAAAAAGATTTTGAGGAACAGCTAGCCAAAAACTCAAAAAGAAATAACAAAATGTTTTTTAAGTACATTAGAAGCAGGAAGCCTGCTAAAAAACCTGTGGGTCCCCTAGACGATCGAACTATAAAAGGCGCAATCAAGGACGATAAAGCCATTGCGGAGAAACTAAATGATTTCTTTGCTTCAGTCTTCACGGCTGAGGACGTTGGGGAGATTCCCAAATCTGCACCGTCCTTTGTGGGTAATGAATCTGAGGAACTGTCCCGGATTGAAGTGTCATTAGAGGAGGTTTTGGAACAAATAGAAAAACTTAATGTTAACAAATCTCCGGGACCGGATGGCATTCATCCAAGGGTTCTAAAAGAACTCAAATGGGAAATTGCTGAACTATTATCTGTGGTTTGTAACCTATCCCTTAAATCGGCTTCCGTACCTAATGACTGGAAGGTAGCCAACGTGACACCAATATTTAAAAAGGGCTCTAGAGGCGATCCGGGCAATTACAGACCGGTAAGTCTAACTTCAGTACCGGGCAAATTAGTCGAAACAATAGTAAAGAATAAAATTGTGAAGCATGTAGAAGAACATAATTTGTTGGACAAAAGTCAACATGGGTTTTGTAAAGGGAAATCCTGTCTTACTAATCTATTAGAGTTCTTTGAAGGGGTTAACAAACATGCGGACAAGGGGGATCCAGTAGATATAGTATACTTAGATTTCCAGAAAGCCTTTGACAAGGTCCCTCACCAAAGGCTCTTGTGTAAATTACATGGCCATGGGATAAGAGGGAAGGTCCTTTCTTGGATTGAGAACTGGTTAAAAGACAGGAAACAAAGGGTAGGAATAAATGGTAAATTTTCAGAGTGGAGAGGGGTAACTAGTGGTGTCCCCCAAGGGTCAGTCCTAGGACCAATCCTGTTCAACTTATTCATAAATGATCTGGAGAAAGGGGTAAGCAGTGAGGTGGTAAAGTTTGCGGATGATACCAAACTGTTTAGGATAGTCAAGACAGAAGCAGACTGTAAGGGACTCCAAGAAGATCTCACCAAACTGAGTGATTGGGCAACAAAATGGCAAATGAAATTTAATGTGGATAAGTGTAAAGTAATGCACATTGGGAAAAATAACCCCAACTATACGTACAGTATGATGGGGGCTAATTTGGCTACGACAAATCAGGAAAGAGATCTTGGAGTTATCGTGGACAGTTCTCTGAAAACTTCCACACAGTGTGCAGCGGCGGTCAAAAAGGCAAATAGGATGCTAGGTATTATTAAGAAAGGGATAGAAAATAAGACCCGGAATATCTTACTGCCCCTGTATAAAACTATGGTACGCCCACATCTTGAATACTGTGTACAGATGTGGTCTCCTCACCTCAAAAAAGATATTTTGGCCTTGGAAAGGGTTCAGAAAAGGGCAACTAAATTGATTAGGGGTTTGGAACGGGTCCCATATGAGGAGAGGTTAAAGCGACTGGGACTTTTCAGTTTAGAAAAGAGGAGACTGAGGGGGGATATGATAGAGGTGTATAAAATCATGAGTGGTATGGAGAGGGCCGATAAAGAAAAGTTATTTATTAGTTCCCTAAATAGAAGAACTAGAGGACACCAAATGAAATTAATGGGTAGCAGGTTTAAAACTAATAAAAGAAAGTTCTTCTTCACACAGCGTGTAGTCAGCATGTGGAACTCCTTGCCAGAGGAGGCTGTGAAGGCTAGGACTATAACAGAGTTTAAAGAGAAGCTAGATAATTTCATGGAGGTTAGGTCCATAAAAGGCTATTAGCCAGGGGATAAAATGGTGTCCTTGGCCTCTGTTTGACAGAGGCTGGAGAGGGATGGCAGGAGACAAAGCGCTTGATCATTGTCTTCGGTCCACCCCCTCTGGGGCACCTGGTGCTGGCCACTGTCGGCAGACAGGATACTGGGCTAGATGGACCTTTGGTCTGACCCGGTACGGCCGTTCTTATGTTCTTATGTTATGTTCTTATATGTTGCCTGATTGCCTTGATTTCATTGACACAATTCTTGTAAGTAAGGTTAGCAGGATTTGGCTGTAAATTTCTACAATACATTTACAGATTTAAATAACATTTTCTGACATCACAGCATAATTTTGTTACACTGGGCATATGTTCCCCTCCATTCTGTGTTGTACAGGGGAGCAGATGGAATTCAGTGTAGCTTGGCATGCTGCCTGCGGGCCGTTATGCAGCATCATCCCAAGTAACACATAGCCACTATCAGCTCCTTTGGAACACATACACAGGTGAGCTGCAAAATAAAAAAAGGGGCATGTCACCTTCAGGAAAGGGTAGTATTCAGGGAACATCTGTTATACATAGAGTGGTTTCAATATAAAGAACGGTTACATGATAAAATATGCATCAGAAGATGCTGCTGCTCTTGGGGGTACAGCAGCCTTATTTCAGAATAACTGATGTTATTTCAAAATAACAATATACATGTCTACACAGCAAGCCATCATTTCGAAATAATGTCAAGATGGAGGACTTCTTACTCTGACTCCTGTAACCCTCATTTCATGAGGAGTAAGGGTAGTCGAAGGAAGAGTGTTCTTCCTTCGGCTTCCTGCTGTGTAGACCGTGCCAAAGCCAAATTAAGCTATTTCAATTTCAGCTATGCAATTGATGTAGCTGAAGTTGCCTATCTTAATATGACTTTTGCCCTGCTGTGTAGATGTGCACAGGAAAAAGGAAGTTACTCACTCCATGCAGTAATGACTGTTCTTTGAGGTGTGTCCCCCTATGGGTGCTCCACTGTTGGTGAGGGGTCATCCCCGGAGCTGCAGTTAGGAGCTTTTTCCCTTGCAGTTTATGTGCAGGAGGTGGCTGATGCCATTTGCAGTTTGACAGCTGCCTTGCGCGCAGCCCAACCCCTCCCCTTCAGTACCTCAATTGCACCTGAGTATAGGTAACTCAGAGCAGAGGGGAGGAAGGGAGGATTGTGGAGCACCCTCGGGGACACACACCTTGAAGAACAATCGTTATTGCACAAAGTGAGTAACTTCCTTTTCTGGTGGTGACTACAAAGCAGTGCCCACTATCGATGGTGGAAATCAGAGTTACTACCTAATGGCGGAGGATAAGAGTGCTGTAGCCACCACTGTATTGCTTGCTAGTTGTGGCATGATGCCTGGTGAAGGTATGTTCAGATGAACAGATAGCTGCCCGACAGGTGTTGCTCAAAGGGACACTGCTCAGGAAAGCAGTAGTTGTTGCCGTTGCATGGGTGGAATGTGCTCTCAGCAGAGTTGTCAAGGGCTTACTACGAAGATCATGGCAGTGGATGATACAGGATGCTAGCAGTTTGGAGATGCATTGGAAGGAGATGAGTGTACCCTGGAACGGTTAGCAACTGAGACAAAAAGTCATGCCATTTTGCGGAACACCTGCGTTCTGTCAATGTAGAATGCTAGCGCACCATGAATGTCCAAAGCGTGAAGCACTGTGTCCCTAGAAGATGTATGCGGCTTTGGGAAAAAAATGGGCAGGACTATACGCTCATTGTTGTGGAATGAAGTGGTGACGTTAGGGAGAAAGGAAGGGTGCGGTCTGTCCTTGGCAAAAATGGTGTAGGGTGGACCAGCCATTAATGCCCCTATTTCACTGACCCTCCTTGCGGAGGTGATGGCTACCAAAACCAGCACCTTCATTGTGAGGAATGAAAGTGCACATGTGGCCATAGGCTTGAATGGGGGGTCTCATAAGGCAGTCTAGGACTAGACTGAGGTCCCATGAGGGTGCAGGTGCTTTGAGGGGGGGGGATAAAGGTTCTGGAGGCCTCTTAAAAACTCTTGGTAACAGAATGGGTGAAAACTGATGAGCCGTCCACTTGTTCATGGAATGCAGCAATTGCTGAAAGGTGTACACTGACCATGGAGATAGATAAGCCCCCTTCCTTAAGGTGATATATGTAGTCTAGAACAGAAGGACATGGGGCATTCTGAGGATCAAGGTGGGTTTGTTGGCACCAGGATGTGAAGCGTCTCCATTTTTGAAGGTAAGTCTTTCTGGTAGATGGTCTCCTACTGTGAAGAAGAACTGATTTCACGTGGTCAGAGCAGTGGGATTCATCTCCCTGAAACCAGAGAGGAGCCAGGCATGGAGATGGAGCATGTGAGGTTAGGGATGCAGTAGCATGCCATCGTGTTGGGACAGGAGATCTTGTCTGGAAGGAAGCAGATATGGTGGTTCAACCGACATGTATTGGAGGGATAGGAACCAGGTCTGCCTGGACCATGAAAGTGCTATCAGGATGACCAGAGATCTTTCTTGTCGTATCTTGAGCAGGACTCTGGAGATAAGAGGCACCGGAGGGAAAGCATAGTGTAGTGGCTTGTCCAATGGAATCAGAAAGGCATCCTCCTTGGAATCGTGACGAAGACCTGCTCGGGAGCAGAATTGTGGGCACTTGGTGTTGTTGCTGGTTGCAAAGAGGTCAATTAGTGGATAACCCCACCTGTGGAATATAGAAACTACCACTGATAGATGTAACTCCGACTTGTGGTCTTTGGAAAAATTGTGGCTGAGGGTGTGCACCATTATGTTGTTGATGCCAGGCAAGTAGGATGCTCTCAGGATAACACCATGTTGCATACACCAGTTCCAAAGGTGAGTGGCCTCTGTGCAGAGGGATCGGGAGTGTGCACTCCCCTGCCTGTTTATATAAAACATAGTGGTCATATTGTCCGTGAGTATGTGGACTGTGCAATTGGTAATGAGTTGGTCAAAGTGCTTGCATGCATTCCTGACAGCCCTAAGTTTTAACAAATTGATGAGTAGAAGGGCTTCGTGCTGTGACCATTTCCCCTGCACAGTATGATGACTCATGTGTGCTCCCCAGCCTATGAGTGAGGCATCTGTGGTGATTTGCATGGAGGGTTGAAGGAAGGGGACCCCCTGTGAGTAGATTGTGGGGGGATGTCTACCACCTGAGAGATTGGAGCATGTGACTGGGAACGGTAACTGACTTGTGGAGTGGGTGATGAGATGGCTTGTAAACTGAGGTGAGCCAGTGTTGCAGGGAATGAAAATGGAGACATGCAAACTGGACAACATATGTCGTAGCAGCCATGTGGCCCAATATTTGGAGACAGGTATGAACTGTAGTGACTGGGTTCGTAGATACCATGTTGATGAGATCGTGGAGGGTATCGAAATGCTGTTGAGGTAAATAGGCTCAAGCCGATATGGAATTGAGGTGAGCCCCTATGAACTCTATTTCTTTCTGTTCGTTTATCAGAAGCCCCAGGTAATTGAAGAGGCATCTGATCTTTAACACCATATCTGTCGTCTTTGTGTATGACCAGCCTTTGATGAGGAAGTTATCAAGGTATGGGAAAATGACAACCCCTCATTGGTGGAGATAGGCTGCCACTACTGCAAGGACCTTTGAGAAGACTCGATGTGCCAAGGAGAGGCAGAAGTGGAGGATCGTGTATTGGTAATGGTCCTCCCCAAAACGGAGAAAACGTCTGTGGGCTGGTAGTATGGAGATGGGGAAATAGGGATCCTGCAGGTCGAGGGCTGCAAACCAGTCCCCTCTGTCCAGTGCAGGGATGATTGAAGCCAGTGTGACCATCTTGAAGCACTGTTTTCTCAGAAACTTATTCAATTTGTGCAGATCTAGGATGGGCTTCCAATCTCCCATGAGCTTCTGGGTCAGGAAGTAGGTTGAATAAAACCCTCTTCCCCAATAAGGAATAGGGACCCTCTCTATCGCTCCCATGTGTAGAAGTCGATTGATCTCTTGCCTGAGAAGGGCCTCATGAGATGGGTCCATGAAGGGGGAAGGTGAGGGGAAAGCAACATGAATGCGTGAACAATCTCAAGAACCCACTGGTCTGATGTTATCGTGTTCCAACGATGTAGAAAGTCACGGAGCCTGTGGTTGAATATAGGTTTCTGGCTTGTTGGTACTGGATGATAGAGGAGGTCAGGCAGACCCACGATCAAGACTTCAAATTTGCTGCTTAGAGGCCTGAGAACCTGAGGAACGTGACTGAGGTGGACACTTCCTCTGGGATCTCTGTCTGGGATGGTTATGGTCATCAGGTTTATGCTGGGGACAGCTATAGAAGCTGTCTCTGTTCTTGTTGTAAGGGAAGTAGCATCTGCAACAATATGGAGGGGTGTCCATGCCTAATGTGCAGAGGGTTGATCGGGAGTCCTTACTGTTATGAAGGATCTTGTCCGTATCTTCAGCAAAAAGTTTTGTCTTGTCGAACGGGAGATCCTGAACTCTAGTCTGAAGCTCCTGAAGCACTCCAGCCGCATATAGCCAGGAGGCTCTCCTAATGACTATGGCTGTGGCTATGGCTCCAGTGGCTGTGTCTGCCACAACAATGGTGGATAATAAGGCTATATTTGCAGTGGTGTGGCCCTCTTGAATCACTGCCCTAAGAATGGGTCTTTTGGAGTCTGGCAGGTGTTCAATCAGCTCAGCCAGCTTGGAGTAATTATCAAAATCATGGTTCACTAGCAAGGCCAAATAGTTTGTTATGAGAAGCTGTAATGTGGCTGAAGAGTAGATCTTTTTGCCAAATAGGTCTAGTTTCTTGTGCTCTTTATTATTAAGTGTGTCATTGATCTGAGGGGCTTTAGAGGATTGATTAGTTGCGTCCACAATCAGGGAGTTCGGTTGTGGATGAGAGAGGAGAAATTCTAGACCCTTAGGGGAAACAAAGTATTTGCGGTCTGCCTTTTTGCAGGTCGGTTGGATGTAAGCAGGTGTCTGCCAGATGTCGTCAGACACCTCCATGATCGCTTCATTAATTGGCAATTCTATTCACCCCAGGCAGCTGGGCATATGTTTTTTAAAAGGCGATGTTGCTTCTCCTTCAATTCTTGGAGCTGCACCTCCTGAGAGGTGGCCACTCTTTTGAAAAGCTCTTGGAATTGTTTTAAATCATCAGAGGCATGTCTATCCTCTGGAATTATAGTATCTTCCAGGGCCAAGGATGAATTGTTGCCCAGAGAGTGATGAGGCACCTGCATATCGATGTCATCCCCCAGGATCTGACCTTCTTTCTCTTCAGAGTCAATCGTGGTGGGAATAGTGTGAGATGGTGAGGGCAGAGAGAGCCCTTTTGAGGAGATAGCCGGTTCTCTGGTACGGTGTCTATGGGGTGCCCACTGCTTCCATCAAGCCCAATGGGAACGGTAGTGAGGGGGAGGGCAGGTAGTGCCATTCAGGATACCATGGTGTGTGGCATGGTCTGTCATTGTAGAGATAGTACTGTTGAGATGCAGTTGCGGGGGGGAGTGTTGTGAAGAGAAAACACTCCTCTTGTCATAATAATGAAGCCTCTCATGCGGTGATGGAGACCTGGCATAGCCCCTGCATAAATGCGGGGAAGGGGGCACCAGGGAAGGCTCCCTCAAAGGGGGAAGGGAGTGTAAAGATACATTGGTCCCCCATGTTGGTAAATTGGGGTTACTGGTGGCTAGATCAGTATGGTGCGGGAGCACTGATGGCCGCCCCCTTGACAAAGCTTCTGAGGCACGAGAGCCATGTGAGGATGACAGCCCATCATCGAGTGGTGCCGGAGTCTTACAGGACCGCTTGGCAGGCGGCTCCCCGCTCCTGTCCAGCGCCGTGCTTATAAGCACTGTAGGTGGCAGTGCCGATGTGTGGTGGCGCAGTTTTTCTGGTACCGAGAGCGAGCGTGCCGACCCCACTTCTATTCTGGGGATAGCAGTCACTGTGCCTGTGGTGGGTGCTGGCACTGTAGTCAGAGAGATGCTTGGCACATCTCTGGTCCGACTGGGGGACAGCGTAGGAGGCAATGACCTCGAGGGGGCAGGCTTACTGGGGCTAACAGTCACCTCTGTCTGAAGACCTCCCACAGAGCGGGTAGACTGAGCTTTCTCTGAAGGCTGCAGCACCTTTTTAAAGAGTATAATCTGGAGCTGCAGCTCCCGGTCCTTTCTGGGTGGTAAGAGAGGAACTGAAGGGGAGGGGTCGGGCTGCATGCGAGGCAGCTGTCACACTGCCAGTGGTGTGAGCTGCCTCCTGCACATGCGCGGCCCGACAGTAAACTGCTGGGGAAAAAGCTCCAAACTGCGGCTCCAGGGATGACCCTTCACCAACAGTGGAGCACCCACGGAGACATCACCTGCAGAAGAACACTAAGTCACTTTCACAACATATGAAGCCCACTTGGGCAAGGAGGTTATATGAGTACAGCAGCTAGGATGAAAGTGCACGGAAGCCAGCTCAGCTGCCATTTGGGATTTACATACGCATCGACATTCAAGGGGTTTAGACCCAACTTCTAATTAGTATTAATCAGTTAATGTTGTTACAGCACTGTGTCTAAGCAAAGCCCTCTATAAATGCTAAGTAGTAATATTATATTCCATAGATTCTTGAGCTGGAGCACTCAGCAGGCTACACCTCCTACCAGTTCTGCACCACAGCAAGCCATGCCTCATAGAGGAAAGAATGAAGATAAAAAAGTCTGGGGTTTATTCAATAGAAATTTTCCCTTTCTGTACATTTTAATGCAGGAAGGGAGGATATGGCCCATCATCACATTTAATTATGTACATGCTATAATTATGTAATTTACATATGGATATACAAACATAGACACGTATTTTTAAATAAAACTGAATTCCACAGAAGACGCTAATATCAGCCCACCAAAAGTAAGGACTTTCTGAGAAAGACAGTAAGGAGTGCAATCCTGTATGGGTTTTATGAGATCACTATGTATTCCAATGTGTATGCCTAAAACTTCTATTACGAAAAGTAAGCATGACAGGAGAGCTGTTTACTAAGCAGAAAAATGTATAAAACCTAAAACAATAAGTACTGTCTCTTTTTTGGTTGCCTTGTTCCAAAGTTGTTGATCTCTCAATGCCCCTAATTATATTTCTATTTACAGAAAAAATCTGAAAGAACATTGTTAGCTCAAGATAATAATTTTGACACAGAAGTGTTTCGTATTACTGAGCACTGTGAGCCCTTTCTCTGCTATTCTTGCAGTAAAAAGCACAAACCTCTATGATATGAAATACTTATGAATTTTAACACTTTCAACAAATCAAAGTACAATGACTTGGTTCTTGACTACAGGTAAGGTGGTTTCAAAATAGAGAATGCAGAAAAGGGTATAGAGACTGAAACTGGGGGTGAGGAGTGATTGTATGTGACTTCTACACTTCTAGCTTTCAGAAATACATGCAGAAATGAACATCTATAGTGGAGCTCCCAAACCTTACCCTTTACATGCAGAACAGAAACACAAGACCAGTTCTTAAACAGTTATAAGCTTGAGGAATTGCCTAGGTACTGCTGTGCAGACCAGCACACCAAGCAAAGAGCATTAGAACTAGAGTAATGTTTATCCAGGTTTCACTCCTTTCCCCCTTAAAAATTCAATAGATTCATATAGCAAATTAATCTGGTGCTGAAACTTTTCCTACAATATAAAAACATAAAGATATAGAAGAAAAAATGTGGCTATCTTTTCACAACTGACTCTTCAAATAGCAAAGGTAGCAGCAAGTCCCACAGGACAAGTCTTCTTTCCCACAGCCAATGGAGGAGAAGGTCCCTGAGGAGAGGAGCAGACTGGCAGGATTACAATAGAACTGGGAAAGTACAGCTGTCTGGCCTGGCCAATCTCCAGTTAAAAAGGGAGGTGGATTATTGGGAGGAAAAAAAACTGAAGTTGCCAGTAAAACGCTGTCTGTCAAAATAGCAAAATACAGCAAATGATGCATTTGTATTGAAAAGACATTTATGTTTCCATATAGATACACAAATTCTTTTCGGGCACATTTTGAAAGTCAGTTGTAGAGAATTGCCCCCTAATTTTTTTGCTAAAGTATCTTTATTTAGTGTCTCCCATATACTTAAGTCCATGTGAGTACATGAGATATCCTGGTGGTGAGACAAAACAAAAATGAAACATGCCCCTGGTTGAAAGCCTGGACTGGACGAACCCAACTCCAACTGAAATGCAGCTTGTTATAATTGTAGATACAGGCATTCTCATGTAAAGTGTGCTGTTCACTGATTCTTCAACTCCTGTAATATCTTCATAAATTTATGTTTTATATATATGAAGGCAGTAAAATAAATAGAGACATTAACTTGACCCCATAAAACAGTCAACACTTCAGATCCTTTTTCTGCACATTTTTAGCATGGCACCCTCTTCCTCATCCTGCCCCCTCCTTGATCCCACTACTAGAATTCCCAAAAGTGGCAAAGATGTTAGAGGTTTACATTAATGGAGTGAATGAGTCTATAGGAATTCTCTTAGCTTTATGGCAGAAACCCAGCATTGTTTCTAAGCAGCTGTTCTTGTTTCCTGGCCTGGCATCACAAAATGCCATTTGGGAACCTAACCTGAAAATGGAATTTAGACTGAAAATGCAGAAATTCAACTTAAAAATTAACTGGTAGACTAGAGTTTAAAACCAAAACATACAAACCAAGATCACTGCAGCCAAAGGAGAGGAGTGTGGTCCTATCACACACAGGAGCCAGCACCCCATGTTGGCAGCTCCTCGTGGCAGTGTGGCTGCACTACCTCCGACCTCGCCACTGGTGGGGCTGTATGACCCCAGGCATGAGATGCTGTGGTTGGAGGCAGGGTTCGGATTGATGCAGCTGCACTGCCAGGAGGAACTGCTGGTGTGGGGCACGCTGGTTCTTGGGCATGGTGGGAGCACACTCCTCTCCACTGGGTGCTCTTGATAGTATAGCCCTGCAAATCCTGATGTCTATCCATGGATATCCACATATGAGGGTACACATTTCTATGCATACATGAACTTCTCTAGTTCTTTTATGAACCCTTTTATAATCTTGGCCTTCAAAACATCCTCTGTCCAAGAACGCTACAGGTTCACTATGCATTGTATAAAGAAATACTTCCTTTTGTTTGAATTAAACCTGCTGCCTATTAATTTAATTTGGTGGGTCCTACTTCTTGTATTCTGAAGAGAAAATAATACTTCCCTATTTACTTTCTCGAAACCAGTCATGATTTTAATACACCACTATCACATTCTTTCTTAGTCATCTCTTTTTCAGCCTGAAAAGTCCTAGTCTTATCTCTCATCATATGGAAAGTATTCAATGCCTCTAATAAACCTGTTTCTGTACCTTTTCCAATTATAAAATAGCTTTTTTGAGATGGAGCAACTACATCTGCATGTAGTATTCAAGATGTGGACATATTATATATGTATACAGAGGCAATATAATATCGACTGTGTTATTATGTATCCGAGGGTCAGCAATTTTCGGCACATGGCTCATCGGGTTAATCTGTTGGCGAGCTTCCAGACCTTTGTTTATGTTGACGGTCTGCAGGCACAGCCTGGGCTGCTTCCTGCAGCTCTGACTGACAAACCATGGCCACTGGGAGCTGCAGAAGGCTTTGCCCGCAGAAGATCAATGTAAGTAAAATGTCTCATGGTCCACCAGCACATTACCCTGATGGATTGTGTGCTGAAGGTTGCTGAAGGTGCCGAAGGATGACTTTCCTAATGATTTCCAACGTTTTGTTAGCTTTTTTAACTGCCACTGCACATTTAGGGGAGATCTTCAGAGAACTATCCACAATGACTCCAAGATCTCTTTCTTGGGTAGCAATAGCTAATTGAGACTCCTTCATTTTATATGTATAGTTACAATCATGTTTTCCAATGTGTATTACTTTGCATTTATCAACATTGAATTGTGCCCAGTTTTGTCAGATCCTTTTGCAACTCTTCACAGTCTACTTTGGACTTAACTATCTTAAATAGTTTTGTGTCATCTGCAAATTTTGCCACCTTACTTTGTACACCATTTTCCAGAGTATTTGTGAATATGTTAAACAGTTTTGGTCCCATCTTTTATTCAAGAGACTTTCCCTCTTATCGCATGACAGCTTGCTTTGATTAGGAACCTTTGATAAGGGACCGTAATAAAGGCTTTATGAAAATCTATGTACACTATATCCACTGGATCCCCTTTGTCCACATACTTGATGACCCTCTCAAAAACCTCTAGTAGATTGGTGAAGCATGATTTCTCTTTACAAAAATATGTTGTCTTCCCCCAGCAAATTTTGTTCATCTATGTGGCTGTTAATTCTGTTCTTTACTATTGTTTCAACCAATTTGGCTGGTAGTGAAGTTAGGCTTACCAGCCTCTAATTGCCCAAATTGACTCTGGAGCCTTTTTTTTTCCAAATAGGCATCATATTGCCTATCTTCCAATCATCTGGTACAGAAAGTTGATTTAAATGGAAGGCTATATACTACAGTTAATAGTTGTGCAATTTCACATTTGAGTTCCTTCAGAACTCTTGGGTGAATACTGTGTTGTCCTGATGACCAATGCGCCCTAATCTCTTCCATCCATGTGCAGAATAACTGTTTATGTGCATGGAGGCATGTACAAATGTGCACCACCAGTAGAAACAAAAAACCTAGCTCTGAGCACTCTGCTAATCAAGCGAGCAATATCTGAATCTCGCCTGAGTGCAGCACAAGTGCACAGATCACAGGGAACACTGCTAGTGATTTCTTACCTCCTCTAATGGCATATCAAGCTGGGTCAGTTTCTCAGATTTGTCACTTAAAAGGAATGGCTCAGGTTTAGGAATTTCCCTCATATACTCAGCCCTGAAGATTTAAAATATTCATTTGGTTTCTCTATCATGGCCTCATCTTCCTGGAATGCTTTTTAACATTTTAATTATCCAGTGGCCCCACTGACTGTTTAGCAGGCTTGCTGCTTCCTACTTTTTTTTCTGTTCTGTTTTGAGTCCTTGGCCAGCTGTTCTTCAAATTCTTTGTTGGCCTTCATAATTACATTTTATTCTTCACTTGCCAGAGATTATGCTCCTTTCTATTTTCCTGAATAGGATTTAATTTTCACGTTTTAAAGGATGCCTTTTTGCTTCAATCTGCTTCTTTTACTTTGCTGTTTAGTCACAGTGGCACTTTTTTGGTTCTCTTGCTATGCTTGCTTTAAAAAAAAAATTGGGGTATACATTTAAATTGAGCCTCTATTATGGTATCTTTAAAAAGTTTCCATGCAGCCTACAGGGATTTCAGTTTTGGCATTGTACATTTTAATTTCTTTTTAACAAGCTTCCTCATTTTTGTGTAGATCCCCTTTCTGAAATTAAATGTTACCATGATGAGCTACTTTGGAGTCTCCTCCTCACCCTTGGGATGTTGAGATTTATTACGTTATGGTCACTATTAGCAAGAGGTTCAGCTATATTCACCTCTTGGCCCAGATCCCATGCTCCACTTAGGAATAAATCAAGAATTACCTCTCCTTTTGTGAGTTTCAGGACTAGCTGCTCCAAGAAGCAGTCATTTAAGGTGTCAAGAGACTTTATCTTTGTTTCCTGTCCTGAGGTGACATGTATCCAGTCAATATGGGGATAGTTGAAATCCCCATGATTGATTTTTTAAAAAAATTGTGTAGCCTCTCTAATCTCCCTGAGCACTTCACAGTCACTATCACCATCCTGGTCAGGGGGTCAGCAGTATATCCCCACTGCTTTATTCTTACTATTCAAGCATGGATTTACTAGAGATTCTACAGTTTAGTTCATTTAAGATTTTGACTTCATTTGACTCTGTGCTTTCTTTCTAATAATATGGACAGAATAACTCCTTTGAGGGACCAGAGCTATTAGATTTGGTGGGGTACCCTAAGCTTTAGGGTGGAGCTAAAAATGATGGGGTTCAGAGTATGGGAGAAGGCTGGATGAGGGTTGGGGCAAGGTGGGGTGAGGGAACTGACTAGGGGTGCATGCTTTGCGATAGGACTGGGGATGGAGCATTTGGGGTCCAGGAGAGAGCTCCAGGCTGGGGCAAAGGGGTTTGGAGTGTGGGAGCTAGCTCAGGACCACAGGTGTGGTGAAGAGTCTGGGAGTTATTAGGTTGTGAGAGCTTGTTAAGGGCAGGAGATTGGAGTGGGGGTCTGGGTAGCAGATATGGGAGGAGGCTCTTAGTAGGAGGTGAGGGTGCAGAGTCTAGGCAGCAGTTAGGTTGTGGGAGGAGGCTCAGGGCAGGGGCAGGGAGGTACAGGGAGCTTACCTGAGGCAGCTTCCCTTTGGTGGCAAGGCCTGGGGGAGGGAAGGGCTCCATGACTCTGCATGCTGCCTTGCACTTGCCTGCAGGTACCACTTCCCCCAGGTCCCATTGGCCGCAAATCCCAGCCAATGGGTGCTACAGAGGCAGAGCTTGTAGGTGAGAGAAGAGCATGGATAGAGCTTCCTGGCACTTGTTGGTACATAGGTAAAATGGTGTCCCACTGATAATGCTCATTCCACCAAGTTTCTGTGATGCCTGGTATATCAATATCCTCATTTTATATGAGGAACTCACGTTCTCTGATCTTAGTATTTAGATTTCTATCATTTGTATATAAGAACTTAAAAATTGTCACCTTTTAGCTGTGTGCCATTATGAGACAGAATTGAATGGAACTCTATTTCATTTGACTGTTTCTAATGAGATCCTACTGACAGCAGAAAATTAAGAAATCTTGTGCAGCTGAGCACAAAAAGCCATAATAAAATTACTCAAAGTATTGGAGTTTATGATAAAATTAGAAAAAATGCCCTTACTGTTCATAAAAGTCTGGAATACTATAGTGGTTTCCTAGTATTAAACTAAAACTCCTAGTGATAAAAACATATTGTATTACCCAAATATCTCATGTGGTGTTAGTAACTGATTTGGTCAGAGACAGCTGGTTAGATGGTCATTTCCTTGATACAGCAGTTTTGTTGCTAGCATTTCCCATGGCAACTGCTTACAGAAAACTGCAGACGTGCTTGTTTAAAACACAGAAGTCAGAAAAAAAGTGGGAATATGAGGGAATGTAGGTAAGGAAAAAATCAGATAGGGATACAACCTCATTTATTTCGAAACTATTAAAAGTTTCTAGTTTCTATACTGTGTAATTCTACACACTGATACTTCTAAATCAGAATGAATAAAGTCCCTGGGCCATCAAAAGGTGAGAGACTCTGTGTATAAACAAGCTGGTACTGTTCTTGGTCTGGGTAACACTGAATCAGATGAAAATGAAGAATGGGAATTGCGTGCAAGTCCTGACATACAACAGCAAGGTAATCTCTTACCTGACCAAGTTAGGGATAACCAAGTTGGAGTGGATGATACTCTTGGACATAAAGATTCTTAGGTGGCGTCAGAACAAGTAGTGCAGTCTGACAGCTATTCACATTCTGGGCACAGAGAGAATGTGATAGAAGGTGTTCTGTCCAGGGGAAAAAACCTATGGGAGGAAGCAATGTTGAACAAAGTATTTCACAGGTCGTGTCAGTTTTGGGGAGACTTCCAACCTGAATCAGTTTCTCAGCAGAGGCAATCATCAAACTGTGAGGAACCATGAGATGGCATTTTTCTATAATCTTCTTGTTTGAATATCTCATTAAATTAGTGCACTTGTATAAGAACCCACCATTTCCAATCGCATGAAAAGCATTGGTGATGGTGTCAGACAGCAGAACAGAATTATGCCTGATCTTTCCTCACTAACCATCAAGGGTTGATATTTAATTAATTAAATAAATTGCAATGGCTTTTAATTATTCTGGGGATGTCAGGAATTGTGATAAGGCTGTCAATGGGGAGAACAGAATATTTTTTTTGTCAAAAATTCTGATGATCTCATGCTTACTTTTGGAGAATCAATTCAAAGTACCCAATTTAAAGAACAAATAATCACTCTTACTCAAAGAATAGAAAAAAATCAATACGCTACATCAGACTTTAAGGGACTTTGTTCTATGAATAAACTCAAAAGTTCAGAATATTCTTTGAGATGTTAAAACACCAATAATGTTTTCATTCATAAGATTGCTGCCAGGAAGGCTACTTCAGTTCAGATGCATATGTATGTTTGTTGCAAGAAGTAAAAGTATAATATTTTGTGTTGATGCTTTAGTATTTTATACTAATTATACTTTTAGACTATTTATCTATGGTGTGTACATTTGGGCAAAACTCTTTCAGAGAAACCAATGAGAAGACATGAATCTTGAAGAATTTACTTCTAATTTTCCTATCCTGAGGCTCCTCTTGTCATAAGAACATAAAAATGGCCATACTGGGTCTAGCCCAGTATCCTGTCCTCTGACAGCGGCCATTGTCAGGTGCCCCAGAGGGAATGAATGCTCATTTCCAGAATCTGGCAAATAGAGGCTAGAGAAACCATTCCTGCCCATCCTGGCTAATAGCTATTGATGGACCTATCTTTTCTTTCAAGAATAAAGTTATTGTTAAATAGGCAACAGCATTTATGCAAATTTGTCCTGTAAGGGGGGTACAGTTGTGGATGAAAATCAAAATTTGATACTGTATATTTGAAATTATAATACTACACCTTGTGTTGCAACAAATATTGAACAGCCTATCATGTTGAAAGACTTGATCTGAAAAATAATTTTGATAATAAATTTTTAAAAATAGTTGTATATAGTAAAATAGGAAACACATGGTACAATAAACCAAAAGAGAAATGGAATAGAAGTACTGCAGCATTCTAACCAGGAAAAGGATTTAGGGCTTATTAGAAAAAAAATTCCAGCTGTGTGGATAGCAAGAAATGGGAAATAGATTTCTAGGATGTGCTAACAGAAGGATGTAATACAAATGATTTTGCTTTTATTAGCCACTGGCTAGATATCATTTATAATATGATTTTCAGTTCTGGTCACCTTTTCAGGAAAAGATATTATTGCTTTTATGTTTAAACCGT
This sequence comes from Pelochelys cantorii, assembly GCA_032595735.1. Lineage (NCBI taxonomy): Eukaryota > Metazoa > Chordata > Testudines > Trionychidae > Pelochelys > Pelochelys cantorii. Next base: position 69,221,517 of record CM064326.1, on the reverse strand, counting down.
ATACATCAAAAAGGATGATTCCAGTATTAATAAATACAATGAAAAAATACTATGAACTATTTCAGAAACGAAGTTTCAAAGTAATTTAATAGGAAGTAATCAAAGTTGTTAAAAAGGTTTAAAGTGTTTCAAAGTGTTCTGTCTGGTGAAAGGGTTAAAATAACTCAGGGACATAACGTAAAATTGAGGCATAAACCAAAAGTTCTGGCAAACCATGAGCATACAGAATCAGTTTGTTAGTAAGAGCAATATGAATCAGATAGCATAAAAAATCTTAAGAGACAGCTAGACATTGTTATAGAATGAGAAGACTGAAGTATACATCAGCTGGCATGACTGAAATAACTTAATGGAGACATGCTTGTTCAGTACACAAGACTTATTGCTCCAGTGACTTTTTTAAAAGTATATGGAGGTTTTTTCCATTAAGGCCAAATGTCCAGTTTTGATAAAAATTCCCTCTTTTGTAATATTTCCCATATTTAATAGTACTCTGTACTGAGGCCAGGGCAAGATGAAAAGTGCCAATTGTAGAACTCCCCTTCAAAATCAAACCTTTGTAACAGCAGATCTATTTGGACTTTGATCTCCAGTGGCTTTTTTTTCCTTGGGTGGAAGCCAAAAAGTGATTTGAGTGGCACAGGATACCATATCCAGCCAGAAGCTATTTCTACCCTAGACATTTTTTCACGAAATTTCCCAGTTTGCTACTACCATGCAGCTGTATAGGTGATAGCACAAGTGTAGATCAACCACTGACATTTAACCACTATACTCCAGATCAAAATGCTTGAAAATTATACACAAAAATTTGCAGACACAAACAAGGGCCAAGTGTTTAAAAAACCTAATATTAGGCTCCTGTATCCATTTAAGTGCCATCTGATATTAAAAAGTGCTGAACACCCAATAAACTCTGACTTCAGATTAACAAAAAGCATTTTAAATCTATTTAAACAAACACCACCTAGCTTAAATTTTAGTTACAAACTGATGGTTTTCCATCTCTGAGTGCATCAGTGCTGGAACTACAGGTGCAGAGGATGCTGCAGCACCCCCAGACTTGAAGTGGTTTCCCTTATATACAGGATTTACAGTTTGGTTCCATGACTCTTAGCAGTCCCACTATACAAACTGTTCCAACGTCACTGTCTAAGTGCAATCTAGAATGATGACAGAGCCAGCACTTCTGATACCACTTTGAGCAGCTGACTTTTGACCACTCTTCCATTTTCTTTACCTTGGAAGACATTTTTTCTTCACAGAAAAAGCAAGACCTTTTCCTTTCACTATCTTACTCGTTATACATTTCTACCCACAAACTGGCCGTTTAATTTGAAAAAGAAAACCCATTTACTGAAGAGAAAGAATACCCTGGTGCAGGTACACAGAAAACAATCATTGATTCAGTAGGAACAGAATTGGGCTCTTGGGCTTTATTCCTGCAATGATCTCTGCGTGGATGAACCTTTGTGCTTACATGAAGTTCACTGAAGGTTTGGAACCTCAGTCTACATAACTCTACCAGTCATTTGTTACTGAAGAATTCACAGGAAACAACAAATATCATTACCCCTTTTAATTACATTTGAAAAATAGCTCCCTTTGCTGTCTCTATATTTACATTTAATTTGTTTCACAAAGTACCCCAAAAAAGATTTACCTAAATGCCTCTTGCTGATATTCAGCAACAGATCACACTTTACATTCACAGTTCAATTTTTGTATAAAAAGAAATTGAGGAATTAATATAAGCCAATTGCATGAGTTGTTTTTTGATTAATAGAACCCCTCATCCAGATATGATGACAAATGCAAACTTCTAAATAGCTTTCTGCGTTACAAAAATAAGCAATACGAATGGTTGACTAAATTTGCTTGCTAGTCTTCTTGTATTCTGACCTGTATCTGGCTTGATGTGTATAACATGTTGCTGCACAAAATGTAATAATATAAATTCTGTCTTTTAACCCTTTACTAAGAATGAACCTGCTTTGTTTAGATGATTAGGGCATAACTTTCCTAGTTGCACTTTTTTTAAGTCTTTCATAATTCCATCATACTTTCTGGTAACCTGTTATGTTGAAGCCTGGAGATCCTGTCCTCTGTTTTCTATAAAAAAACTGAGAAACTTACATCCATGTTCAAACAGTTTCTTAAAAAAGAAAAAAGTCCAGCACTGCATCTTTATACAGATCAATGTCCAATTATAAGCAGAGTCACTGTGGTAAAAGGTCAGGAAAAAATAATCTTTCTGGCATTTATTACTTGGAAAACAAGGCCTTATATGAGGTGAACCCTCCAATACATACAGAATAAATTATACTGCAGCATTACAACTATTATACACCACAAAAAATATATTGCAATCTCAACATAATCAGAAAAATGAAGTAGAGCATGTATTTGCTGATGAATGTGCTACAGATACAGACTGAGCTGGAGGCAAAAATCTAGTTGCAATTAATCACCAATTAATAAAAAGCTTATAATGTATTTCTGTTTAATTATAAATATAGGTTCTCATTAAGAATGACTTAATTAATCAATTTTTAAAATATCCTTAATGTTGTGAATCACTTTCCACACAACAGACTAAAATGACTAACAAATATGTGACATTAAATTCAAAAGAATTCATTTGTTCGTTTCCTCATTGCTTTCGAGAATACAAGCAAAACACACAAACACACATGATGCTGGAGTGTTCAGTTTGTCTGACATTGGTAGGAAATGTCATATTTCTTTTAAAAAAGAAGATATCATAATTAGTGAAAAGGCATCCAGAAAAAAAATGAATTGGATACAGACTGTGAGGCAATAAACATGCTTATTTATCAGAATGTATACATATAGAGCATTGCCGCTCTCCTTGTATAAATCATTGTAGCAGCTTCACAGACACTTATCTGCATCTTTCTTAGGTTTGAATGAAATGATTATACTGAAAATCATATGATGCCATTATTTGACACTTCGCTTCTTATATTGCTATGAACACTGAAGTCAACATTACAAATGGGAAAACATAGCCACGAACTGAAAATTTATTCTTCAGTTTTATTTTTTATAATATCCCAGGTATTTTGTTAAATCTTACTCCAAACTATGTAAAGTATGGAAATGACTAGATGTAATTTTATCTGTTGTTAGAATATCTAGTTTCAATTTTCAAGGCGTGCCTTGGCAGAAAGACTGTATACTATATACTCTTATGGAAATGCCCATGAAAACAAACTATACTCTAATAGTTTTGGAAAACTATTAATTTTAATGATTTTTTTAATCTTCATTGGAATAAAACAAGAAAGGCTATTGCAATTTCATGCTTATACTTAAAGATAATGAACATTTTTTGCTCTGAGCCAAGATTTACTTTTTCATCTGATAGTATTATCAATGAGCTATTCTACCATGATAAACTCCAGTAATAGGTTTATAATAATTGCTTAAGCTTTAACTTTGTAGGCACTGGACGCTTCACTCACCTTGCTCAAGCGGCTGGCTTTTAGTTGAAGTAGTTTTCATCTTGAGTGCCTCCCTAACAGACATGTCACAGCAGGAGCCTTTGTTAGTGTCTTGGTCACTGTCAGCCTGATCACTGTCCCCATGCCCGCTGTCCCTCAAACTGGCTCTTTCTGGGTCCTTGAACGTGGAGCTACTGAAATACATATTTAAAAAGAGAGAGAGAGAGAGTTGTATTTACTTGTTCCAATTCGAATGGTACTCTCTGGCAAAGCAATTTTGACAAGAATGCAAATGGGGAAGCCAAGAAAGTTACTTAATAGGCCTTACCTTTGAACAAACTGCTGCCTGCTGCCCATGTAATTGGGCTCTGCGGGAAAATTGTCTGTCTGTGAAAGAGAAGGAAAAAATACGTATAGTTGTACACTGGACAAATCTCCTGCAGAGCAACAAGATTTCCTAGAGGAGAAATGATTAATAATTCAAAAAAATCCCTTAATCTTCAGATTTGTACATTTTAATTAAATTGGAAAATGCTGGCATGTAATTATGTACTCAGAACAATTAAATGATTCCGGTCCACAAATTACCTGCTAAAGTAAACAATGAGGCTCCAATAAGTGGTATTCTCTGTCAGTAACCTGACAGATGACAATGTTTATGTGTTTTCATTAGGTAGATATTAAGATTGATGGTTATTAAAGAGGAAAGAAAAAAATTACCTAATTTTTGCATATTACAAAAGTGAATTATTCAATAATACTCATTTTTAACATAGTTACATCATCTACTGGGATTCTGATGCTCTTATTGCTGAATACAGTTTCATTTACACGAGTACATTTCATATGAACTGCAAAAGAAAATAGTTTAAGAATCTTTGTGTTCATGGCTTATGGGTCTTTTCTCTTAAATATTACTAGAAACAAATGCAATCATTATGCACATGTTTGATTTTATCTCTCTAATTCGTTCTCATCAGTATTAATAGATGTTTTTGAACAATAGGGTTTGCCTGTACACAATAACATTAAATGATTATTGTTGCCAAACATTTTTTTAAAAGAAGATATATTATAGTCTGTGACTAGTGTATTTTTTGCAGTATGAGCTAAGTATCTGTAGAACAGGAGTGTTTACAGCATCCAGACTGACGTGGAGTTTTGCCAAAGGGAACTGAATTCCCCTTGTATCATCAACTAAAGTTCTTTGGGAGAAAAAGAGAGAGAGACTGAGACTGTATCTTTCATAAAACACCATATACTATACATTCATACACGTCACTTCTTGCAGCTGACTTAGTGACAAAGCTCCTACTGTTTTCTGAAACACTTCATATCATGTCATTATGCGCCCCAGCAATGAGTTCTGGAACAGCATCTAGCACATAAGTACCAGTAACACAGCGAGCACTCAATTAATGAAGCAGAAGGCCAAAGGTAAGATTTAATGTTCCAGTACAAGTGTTTACATAAATAACTAGTCTTTTAAATATTTATTTTTTCTATATGTTCCCAACTTAATATACTAGGTATGTTTGTTGTTATATGCAATGGACGAAGATCCACGGTAATAAAAATGATATGTTGCTCTTTCTGGGATGCATGGGAAGTTTCCTACATTTGAAATCTACTGCTCTGTTTGGTTGCTGCAGTCAACTATCAAACAACTATCACTCTCCCAGTATAGTAAAATAAACTTAGCAATATAACTTGTGATTTAGGTTTTTTTTAAACTACAGATTATTTGGGGGAAAAAAACTACATGTTCTCATCTACCAGCTAATGAAGAGTATTTATACTGTGGGTTGTCCCCCGCCCCCTCACACCCTTGCTGCTTATTAACTTTTTGGCACAGACAGCTGGTACAGTATTATAAAGCATTTTGTATTAACATTTGAAACAGTTTCAAATTTCAGATTTGGCATGCATGACAATGTTTGATTTAAAAATAATCTGATTTTGCACATGCAAGAATGTTCTTTTAAGATGTGGAGCAATGCAATTCATATGTCTGACAATAGAATCACACTTTTACTCCTGTTTTCAAAATAAAAATATTTTAGATTTACAGCTCCAAATCACTGTTGTAGCATCAAACCTTCACAATGCTTTTCAAATATAGGGGTTTATATATATACATATTGCAAGTGATTTTATTTAGGTGTTAGAAAGTAAAATGGAATTTTGCAGTGGGAAATATCATATTCTTAGGTATAACCTAGAAAACGTAGTCTAGAGAACTGGAACTCTGGAGTTACAGGTTCTAATCCCAGCTCTTTGCATTGGCTTTTCATGTGATCTTGGGCAAGTCTCTTAGGTCCAGATTTTCAGAACTGCTCAGTTCTCACTATTGGTGCTAGATTTTGAGAAGTGCTCATAGTAGGAAGCTGCAGGGAGCTGAGCACCTTTACTTCATTAAGGGTATGTCTACAGTATGGGATAAAGTTGAACTAAGATACGCAACTTTAGCTGCGTTAGTTGCGTAGCTGAAGTCAAAGTAGCTTAACTTGGCTTTTGGTGCCGTCCACACTGCAGGAAGTTGTGGGATGTAGTCTTAGGTGCATATACTGAAGCAGTTTGGTTCTTGGACCTTTTGAAAGCCTGGCCTTTATACTTACTATTAAAAAAGCCTCTACTAGCTTTTTATTTATATTAAGATTGCCACTTAACATGTAGGCGGTAATGTATGTATATCAAAAAAATTACAGTTTTTAAAATTAGGCATTTAAAAGAATTAAAATAAAAAAGTATGGACTGAGGGAAGAAAGATAAGTATATAAATATTCTTACAGTTTGTGTGCTATCTTCAATGTTCACATGTAAAAAACCAGATTACATATTCCAAAACAACCTTAATTCTGCCCCTATAGCCCAGAAACCCTCTTATACTTGCCCATTCTATACTATATACATTCTGAAAATAATCTACAAATGCTCACAAACCACAACCCATCCAACCTGCATACTGTATACAGCCAATATAGCCAACCACAGACCATCTTCCAGGACCCATTCATCTAAACCAGGGCTACTCAACATGCGGCCCACAGGCTGCATGTGGTCCACAGCCCGTTTGTTTGCAGCCCGTGGTGTGGTTTGGGTTTATGCAGGGCTCAACACATGGCCCATGGGTGGGATCCTTTGTACATGGCCTCCACTGTGAACACGCTCCACAATGGCGAGACGGTATAATGGTCTTCTGTTGATATGCATTTTAGTAGTTAAATTCCTGGACTGTCATTGCTCATTAAAAGTGATGTCATGAGGGTGGAAATTGGGTAAATATTGCATTTTATTTATATCAGCAGAACTTAAATGGGACCTGCATGTTGTGTAGTCTTGCCTTAATCTTTGTATTCATGCCTATCAGTGTGAAATAACCTATTTGAATATATTTACATATATATTTGCATGTATATTCAACCACACTTAAGTTGCAGCCTTTGGCACGTGCTGTGAGTATCCTTGTGGCCCCCGGGACTTCCAAAGTTGAGTAGCCCTGACATAAACTATATTGGCCAGAGACTCCAATCTCTTGTTCTTATCCCCACTAAGCAGACTTCTAATGTTCCTAATTCCATCTATCTATTATGGTCAAGGGACCACCCAGAATCAACACTGTTCCCATCTTTCATTCCAATGGGGCAAAAAGCCAAGGTTACCTCATCCAGGGTATTTATATAGACTGGGTAGCTCAATATTTCTTTTTTTTTAATCTTCCTAATGTGAATCAGAGATGCAGAGAATTTTGTTCACTATACCCATCCATCTATTGCCCATAGATTTTTGGAACCCTTCTTATTCTGAGACCTCCAGGGTTATGCAATTAAAAATTAATTTCCTTTCCTTCACCAGGGCTTGCACAATACTTACTTACATAAAGGAGGAGAGACAGAGTAGGTCCTTTTGTAATCCATGGGCCAGTGTCAATGTATACCTGAGAAATGGGTATGGCTTTTCTCCTTCTTTGTCTTCCAATGCTGGGATCATCTGAAGGTAATTTGAGCTCTGGTGAACCCCCAAAACCATGTTACACTGCTCAGTACATTACTCCATTCCTGGAGCATTATGCTTTCTAGCCATACCTCCTTTAGTCTCCAATGCCAAAGGGGATTGGAATATGGTGCAGATTTATACCACCGAGGGATTTGTTTCTCAAGGAGAAACCCCATTGACTAAATGAACTATCTGTCTGTTTCCACTGCCAGTGCATCAAAGAGGAGGTAGGGGGCGGGCAGCGAAAGGATCTAGAACAAAGAATAATAAAATGACTAATAGTGTAGATATTATGGTATTAAGCATAATCCTGTTAGATGGATGGCAGTTTGATATACAGCAGCAGAGTTAAGGTTGTTTCTTTGATTATTAGATGTGACATTTTACAAAGGTACATTTATTCAAGAGGCTGTATGGAATGTTTGATTATTTACTTCCCATTTCAATTATTTTAATTTTTTTAGTATAAACCAATATTTTTAGTATACATATATTTCAGTGTAAATATTCAAGTGCATTTTAGATGAAATTATTTTTCTATGCCACGTTACAAGGGATGAAAAAATAGGGTTCATAATGGAATCCTAATTGTAATCTTAACTAGAGAACTGTTACCATGAAGTTCCATATTCAAAATAAAAATTAATGTAACTCAGTAATAACCTGATTGATATTCTTCATATTATACTTAGCAGAAAAACAAACAGTTGGGTGCCATCCTATAATAAATCCATTATTACAAAAGAACACACAACTACTAGATAATCTATGTATAGCCACAGAAGTAAGTGTAAAATCCTGGTCCTTCGACTCCCGCAATATACACCTTTGTCACTTAAACTTGGAAACTCCCAACTGGTGATGAGTTACAAAAGGGCTGTAAGATGCTAGCAGAGCCACTAGAGGGCAAAATCCTTATATACACTATTCTTATAATTACTATAACCTTTGATAATAAACACTAAACATTAAGCCTTGAGCTGAAATTTCAAAGGTGCTTAAAGGAGTCATGTTACCAACTCACATTAATGTAAATGATTTGGGGGCCTACCTCAATTGGGTTGTATAACAATCACAGCTTAAATGAGCAGACATTAACAAATTTTAAAAATGCAACACTGATAAAAATTTATATGAAATATTTTCATCATACTTCATCTTAAATATTTTCAGCAGATGTATTAGTCATACCACTTTATACCCACACAGCTGCAGTTCTAAGATAAGTATGGTTTTTGAAAAATCTACTACCAGCAAAAAGCATTTTGTTGCATTCTGACTACCCCAAACCTTTCTGTGTGATTAGCTGCAGTTATTACTAATGCCATACTGTATTATAATATTCCTTAATAACTTTTGAACTAATTTACATGGAACACACTCATTTGTACAGTTTTATTGACTGTAATAGGATTTTTATTACTTGAGTAGAGGATAAGACCTCAAATCCCACTGGAATCATACAATCAGAGTGACACAGTCAAACTTTAAGAGTCAGTGGAAATACACCAGCAGAGGAATTTGGTCATTTGTGTTTGGAAAATGAACACAAAAGGACAAGCAAACTACACCCCTGTTAAACAGTATTTATTTGTATCAGGATTTTAAATGTTGAAATCTAAGCACTTCTCTGGATCATTTTAATTCCTGGGAAATCATCTAGGCTATGTCTACACTACAGAGGGTTTTTTTTCAGAAAAAAGGTTGTTTTTCCGAAAAAACTCCACTTTGGTCTATACTGCAATCACGTTCTTTCAAAAAAAAATTTGAAAGAACAGAGGGGTTCTTCCGACATTGGTAAACTTCTTTCTACGAGGAAGAAGCCTTTTTCCAAAAGAGTTCTTTCGGAAAAAGGAGTGTGTGGACAGGGAAAAGGGAGTTCTTTTGAAAGAAGAGAAAAGAGGAAAAAGCACAGGTGCCTCGGTGGCCCCTCCATCTATAGTAATCACAGCTTAAATATGAGATAGCATCCATTCAGTGTGGAAGCTATCATTTGAAAAAGCAGATCGCTTTTTCGATGCGCTGTGGCAGTGTGGACTCTCTCTTTCAAAAGAAGTTTTTTCAGAAGATCTCTTCCAGAAAAGCTTCTTCCGAAAGAAGCCTGCCGTCTAGATGCAGCTTTATTGTTCAGCTTTTGTCTGAACTAGAATGTTGGTGGATGTTCAAGAATCAGAACTGAACTACCAATTACAATTATCAGAACTGTCCACAGAACCATTGTAAAGTAGAGCCCAGCTAGGACAGCCTCTTCTGCATTCTAGGGAAATGTTTTCTACACCAGATTCAGATATATTTGGGCAGAGAGGTGATTACATTTTACATGTATTCAGTGACCAGAAATCCCCATATTAGGTGCAGGGTAACAGCTACTCATCTGAAGCCTGGAGTAGCCCATTCAAGGGGCTAAAATAATGCACCCTGGACTGCTCCCCAACTGAACAGGCGCATTGCTAATCCACCTTACCCCAAAGCCCTCACAAGTGACAGCTTGTAGGATCAAATTTTGGAGTTTTTGTTTGGAATTCAAGATGTTCACTGTGTAAAATTAATTAATGCAGTGCATTAGAGAGAGCCAATATGGTGATGATGAAGCGATGATGAAGAACACACATATAAATTCTACTACTAGTCATAGAAATGCTGGCCAGATGGAATTTTAAAATGCATTCTGTGGTACACACCTATCTATCCACGTTCTGTGATCCTAGCGTACACAGAAGAAATGCATTTCATTATACCAATAATGCTTTTGCTTATTACTTACATATGGGGAACTTAGAATTTTCCATTTCGCATTTGAGCCACAAGTTTGCATATCCATTGATTAGGTTTTACTATTTAATTTTACAACTACTAATTGCAAAAAGATTAAGAGAAAGGAAAAGAAAGGAAAGGAGGAAAGAGAGAGAAAAAATAGGGTAACTATTAGGAACAACTTCCTAATGAGATTACTAGAATGGGATAGTCTCCCATAGAAATATATGGAAGCTCCACTATTTGAAACATTGTAAACAGCACTAGATGATATATTATAGTGCGCATTCCTCTAGTGGCAGAGGAGGATAGCCTTGCTGAGCTAAGACATCTCTCCCATTTCTAATTTCTGTGAATCTATGCAAGGGAGGAATGTGAATGCTGAAATCTACATGGGTTGAAATGAAATATTTTTGATGTTTTGTAGAAGAAGCTTTAGAGCAATGGTTCAAAAGCTGCAGCCTGCAGGCTGCCTGCAGCCCAATCAGCACAGAGCTGCAGCCTATGTGATGTTGGGAAGATTCAAAGGGGAAAGGCACACTCTCTGGGATCCCCCAAGTTTGCAGGCAGCCCCACTATTCTCCAGCAGGATAATACAGGGCAACTTCATGCTATTTGTAGAGATTTTCCCCTCTAGAGTCACCTCCCTTGGGTATTATAACAGAAGAGTGTGATCTAGGTCCATGCTGGAAACATCTGTATATCCCTTATGCAAGTATTTAATTTCCAAAGAGGCCTGAACCCTGCCTCTTAGTGTTTATGTGCATACAATTCCACATCTGTGTATTCAAAGGGGTTTACTGGTACAAATTTGGGTATTAGTACATGTGTAGAGTTTCCAAAATCATAGGTGCAATTTTAAAAGCTGTTTTACAAAATTGGACCCACTATTACACTGTCATTCTCCAGACTGAAATTCACCATTGGTACATCTCTAATTAGCTTGCATATGATAATTAGAAAACAAGACTGAAAATTCAAGCTTTCAACTGGCAAATCCCTCCCTTGCAAAATTAAAATTCTGGAAACAACACAAATCCAGAATATTTTAGAAAAATATAGTATTCAAGTATTTTTGACAAACCGTACTCAGAAATAACTGTCATATTAGAAGATGAATTCTAGTATCTAAAAAAGACAAACATTAATACGATTTATGATTATTAGGTGACTAGAATATTCTTATTATTTCTCAGAATTACAAGAATAAGCATCACTTTTGCAAAATATATGATTCAGTGCAAGTCCATTTTATGTAGGTGTTCATACCTGAAAAACAATAAAGCAAAGTGTCTTTGCTGACTCCAACATATTTTTAATTAAACATTAGCGTAAATGAAATGAAACATCTCTCCCCTTTATCAGACTGCCACTTAATATCTAATTCAAGCATCTTCCAATTATTTTCTTGAAAATCTTAATTCCAGGTATTTTCCCTTCAGCAAAACAGAACTCTTGTGTACTGGCAATCATTTCACAAGACAGAAGAACTGTTTTCTGCCAAATCTTGTTTTGAAAGAACAGACAATTGTCCTGATTTTGTGTGAACCTGTTTATGTTCTACATGGTACAACTTTCCACAAAGAGAAAGAAAAGATATCTTAGTAGATCTGCTGCTGAGTGTGTTTACTTGGCCTGAAACTTAGGCTTTTTATTTAGGTCTAATAACCGCAGTCCCTTACTATTTAAAAAAGGTATTGGCACTAGGGATGTAAAATCATGTTTAATTGGTTAACCATTTAAACATATTGTTTAACCAGTTACCTGATTAAAGGGAAAGTGGGGGGAAGCCCCCGCAACTACCACTGGGCTGGAGTACTCCCCATTCCCCCCCCCCCCACCACCACCATAGGCAGGGACTGCTTCGGCTCGGCTGGAGCAGCTCCTGCCTGTGAGACAGTTGGGCCCACCGCAGACAGAGGCTGCTCCAGACATTGGAGCAGTTCCTGCCTATGCCAAGTGGGGTGCTACTTCAGCCCTTGCTGGTTAACCAGAAACAGTAAGCATCATCCGTTTAAACTTTGACATCCCTAATTGGCACAACAAAGACCAACACATTGTACATAAATAAAGTAATGAAGTATTTTACCTATTTGGAGGATAGAATTAAAAAATGAGACCATTCGAGATAAATCTAAGCACAATTGTCCTCTTAAGTTCTGTGCTCCCTTTCTGGAACTGCACCATTCAGATATATTTTATACTCAGTATATACATGGCTGGGAAGCTTCACACTTCTAAAATGTGGTTTTCCATACTATACAATGTGCAGAGTGCTTATATGAATTTTCCAATAACATATGACATTGTGCAAAAGGACACCAAATATAAACAAGGACACATATGAAGATGTGCACCACCAGCCTTTGCTGTAGAGATACTGACTGCAGGTTGCTTGTAGCATGAGCTACTTATGCTTTTCTTTTGCCCAAAGGAAGTGGGATTCTTGTGCGGAGGCTATGAATTATACAGTGAGACCCACAGGCACACCTATCCCAGAAAGCAGAGGAGAACAAACGAATGAACAGTATCCACTACTCTCTCCATACAATATAATAAACTGGATAGGATGACCATATTTCCCTATGCTGAATAAAATTATTCCTATTCAAGTGAGTTCAATGCAATTAATCAGAACTATGTAGTACAAACATTCAAATTAACATCAAGTTGATTGAGACCCTGTTAAAAAGAAATACTGAGTAGCTGGAGTCTTTTATTTACCTTATCTTTAAAGTTTGCATGTAGAGAGGTAGCACACACTCACACAGAGTACGTCTAGACTACACACTTCTTTCGAAAGAGATCATCTAGACAGGCACAGCTTTTTCGAAAAAGCGATCTGCTTTTTCGAAAGAGAGCACCCAGGCAATTTGGATACTCTCTTTCGAAAAAGCCCTGTTTGCGGTCAAGAAAGCCTTGTTTCGATAGAGCTCTTTCGAAAAAAGGCATTCTTCCTCATAAAATGAGGTTTACCACTGTTGAAAAAACCACTGCATTCTTTTGATTTAATTTCAAAAGAACATGGCAGCAGTCTAGACGCAGGTGAAGCTTTTTAGAAAAAAGGCCACTTTTTGAGAAAAAACCCTGTCATCTAGACATAGCCACACATATTCATACATTTCTCTCACAGAAGGATGGAGTGGCTGACTAACTTGACCAAACTCTCCGTACTCAATGCTCTCCATACTCCATTCCTGGCTGGCCCCTACCTCTCCTGGTACTTGGCACTGCATCTTTTTGAGGCAACATGTGGGGAGGCATGCAGGGTCATAGATCCCACCCCCTCCCAGATTTCTGTGAGGGCTAATACCAGAACATGGCTAGTAGCAGCCTTTCAGCACTGTACAGGAGGGAAGGGACACTTGGCCTATGTTTTTGCAGAGATCATCTCTTCCCTCCTATCCAACTCCATCCTTCTCCTTTTGTGACTAGAAGCAGCTTGCTAATTCCTACTTGTTAAAGGCAGCTAACACCTCCAAGCTGCTGCTGATCACTGACATAACCCAGACACTTCCTGTCGCCTGGCTACAGCATGGGCAGGAAGCAGTTAATTCCTAAATATGCCTTATGTATCAGGGCCCAGGGAATTTGAATGCAGTAGCTTCAGCCAACCTAGTCAGAAATTGGCTCAGAAGATGCCTAGTGGCCAGAACAGCCCTGGGGGCAAAATCTAGCATAGGGGCAGTGAGTGAAGAATATGCTAAGCACCTGCCTAGGGGTGCTGCAGCGCTTGTAGTACTGGGTCACAAACAGGTTGGAAATTGCTTCATCCCCACCACTCCAGAGCTTAGCTGAGGAACAGAGAAACTTCCCTATGCTAGCATAATGCAGGTCTTTGGCACATGCAAAGCTTGGCTCCTCCTGGCCAGTATCCTGGGATAGAGGGACTTCAGCTGTCTGTGGCTGCCATCCCAGCCAGAGGCAGTGGAGGTTCGGGGTGGGGAAGGAGCCTGTCAGCCCGGCTGTTGGTGAACTGAATGATCTGACCAGGGGATGATTTTCCACACAGTTCTGGGAGCAAGACACACCCTGCTTGGAAGGGGATGTGGAGGCACAGCAGGGCTGAGAAAGTGAGGAGGGTAAATGTAAAAGACCAGTGGGTGGGCAGCAAAGGTAACAGGTGTGCCTGTCCACATTCACCAGCCACTGGAACAAGCAGACAGTGCCAGCTAAAAACAGGACTGGAGGTGAGGGAGGCCTGCTGGCCAAGAGTAGGCATGCAGCAGGGACTGCACTAATGGATCAGTAGGGGGAGTGGCTGGCCTGGCACACTGAAGCTTTGCCCGACCATCACCAGCCTTGCACACCTACCCCATTGTCAGACACTGGACCCACATCTCTCCCACTGGTGGCAAATAAGGATCTGGCCAATAATAGGATCCACCAGTACAGGAGGGTGGGAGGGGAGAGACAGAAAATACAGGACAATTTACCCATTTTTAGGAAAAAGTAGGGACACCTGCAGGAGGACTTAAATTCAGGACTGTCCCTTTAAAAACAGAACATCTGGTCACCCTAATACTGGAGTATCACAGGTTATCCTAGCCAAATCAGTCTTCAATCCATATATTATTATTTATTTGCCAAGTTCTGCATACTTGGCAATTCACCAGACACAAAAAATAGAACTGAAGAGTTTACAATATAAAAAGAGCTTATAGACAATCAATGGGAGCTGGATTAGGCCGTAAAATTGGAGAAGCTAAACAGAAGGTAGTACTTTTGACCAGATATTCCTTTACGCCTTGTAAAAATGGAAAGTGAAAGACAGAGAAGTGGATGGAGCCGATACTGGCCAGAGTCGCATCTAAAATAAAAGAAACAAGAGAGAATGCAACATTGTCATGTTCAATTCTCCCCTCCTCAGAAGGAAAGGGCTTTCAGTTTAACACATCCTTTTTTTTCTCTCTCCATCACTGCAAGAAGAAATGTAAGAGACATCAAGCAGCTAAATCTCTCCCTCCCGCATCCTGAAAAAGAGGAGATATAGTGAAAGGGTGGCAGCCTCACTCAGTCCTTCTCCTACTAAAATGAATATCATCGGGAAGGCTTTGAAGGACCAATTCTTGCTTCCCTTTGCTGCATAATGATTTTTTTTCACTAAGAGGTCTTTGAGACTCATTGACATGAAATGTGAACATCTGATAAGAACATATACAAAAGGAAGGGAAAAGTAGTAAAAAAATATTTAATTATAATATGACTTCTTAAAATGAACTATTTTTGGAGAAGGCACAAGAAATGCATATAGAAAGATATGCCAAATACCACACTGTAAAAAGAGCTCTGACTAACAATAGCTCTACCTCTGCTATCACAAAGCAGAATCAATAAATAAACATAATGAAATCCATGACACATTATTACATTACTCTGTATTGCCTCTATTCATTTAAAAAAAAGATGAGCACATTTAAAATAATTCACAACATTTCAAATGCCTGTGAGTATTGCAGCTAACACTGATGTTTTAAGAGGTATTTGTGAAGTTATTACGAGAGACTTGATCTTACTTATATCACAGTTAAGATGGCAGTATGGGAAACCAGAACAATAACTACTTCACTCTAGCCTACTAGTACGGTTGTATCCAATATATTTGCACTGTTCACCAACTATATGTACTTACTAGAGCCACACTGTCAATAAAGACCACATTAAGAACTTTTTGAAAGAGTTTCCTGTCAGTTAGACTGTAGATGCCTTCTATCATTCTAGTTTTCCTGTCAGTTTAATATACTGGATCACATTAACAGCACTGGCTTGTCAATAATGTAGATATGAATCCTATTAATGGAGTTATGCTGCCAATATAATCAGCTTCCTATTTATTGAGTTCCCCAGTATTTAGAAAAGCTGTGAAATGGGATTATAAGGTTATGTTGTATACATCTGTCTCTACACTGTATAAAATACTTCAGGAATTTGATCTCACTAGCTGAAAAAAAACCACCCATCTAATCGTTTTCTTTCCATCATATGAACGTCGGCCATCAGAACAGCATACCATCACTGAGAGGACATTAAACCACGCTCACTTATCACAACATGTTTCCTGCTTGTTTTAAGTAACCCTGTAATTTTACAAGACACTCTACCTGTGTGCCACACATGTCAGAGAAATGCTAGAAGATGTATGCGTGCTATCCTCCCTGCATGAGATAGCATCTATGCCAGGAAAAATACAAGGAAGGCTATGAAACTACACAAGCTTTAGGAATAAATACCTGAAGTGCTCCATAATTTCAGTGCTTATTTAGCCTCTGTGTCATGCTGTATATTCTTAGTGTAATTGGAGCTTGTAAGTATAATTTTAGTGTAACATGGACCCCTGGAAATAATTAATAAGAGGTAGTAGTTCGTGCATAAAATAACAGTAAAAAGTTCAGCAAGCCTCCTATTTAACAGAAGCCTTAATGAAGTTGAACATTAGTTGCTTTTAACCACATTCAGGATTAAATAACTACTTTGCTTGGATTAGCAGAATATACAACAGACCATTAAAACTACACTATTTTTCTTTTTAAAAAAATGCAAAAAAAAATAACTGCATTAAAATGTACTGGGCACCGCTCTTATCAAATTAACTCTGACTTGAAAATATGGATTTAAAACCATAGTCCAAAATGACAATTAAAGGTCAATGAATCAAGTTTCCAATTATATTTTCTGGTAGCAGATGGGTGCAATGAAACCTAATGATTGAATTTGAAATGCTTTAGTGCATCTTTTATCTATGGCTCTCACCATGTTGAATCTACCTTAGCATTCTTAACAAGTTGTTATGTTTACTACAATTAACTGACTCAAGTACAATTAAATGACTAGATTGTATCACCACCATCTTATCACTGTATCAGCTTACTCTGGAATAGTGAATCAAAACAAAAAGAGATAATACATCTTTGATATCAACTTTGATACCTATGACATCCTGATTTGCTTATTAAATGCTAACACTGAAAGTTAAACTAATTAAAATTACATAGAAGCTAACAAAAGCAAGGATATTAAAAGTTAAAGAAGACAGTCTAATTATCCTTTATTTATTATTATTATTATTATTATCATTAAGATAATTATCCTATTAATTATATTTGCATAATTTAAAAAAATATTCCTCTCCCTCTGATTCAAACCCTGCACTGAAATTATGAAAACAAGTGTTTTATCTTCTTACAGTTTTCTATCATGCAAACTGGTTTTACAATGCTTGTGAATGCTAAGCATTTTATTTCTAATTTTGAACCAAATCCCAAAGTTCTTACTCAAATTTCCACTCAAGTCAGTAAGTATTCAGAATTTCTCCTATTCTTTCTACTATTTCTTTCCTTTCTCTAAGAGCACTGAAACATGTTTTCTAAGGAAGGAAGTAAATCTATAAAGCAACAGTATATGGTAGGAAGGTAGATCAGAATGTATCTTTTTATTGATATACTATCCTGAACTCACAATATACTGATGGGAGAAAAACAGACATTCAACACCTTTATACACAGTTTATACAGTCTGGGGCTGTTCTTTTTCCCTCTAAAGACAATGGCAAAATTCACATCCAAAGCCCACAGAAATAAACTGATCCACCCCAACCCCCGGCTTAAATGTGCTTTATATCAGCTCTTTAGTTCTGCTGAAAGAAGACTGAGTCTTTACACAGGGATTTATATTCCCACATACATAAACACTGAATACTGTAGAAAGCTGCAAAGGTGCAGGAAAAATATTACAGGTTGAACCTCTCTAGTCCAGCACCCTGGGACCAAACCAGAGAATTTTCCAAACCACGGAAGGTCAATATTGTGTAGCAGTATTATCGACACTTCCAATGCTAATTATTGGGCTGTTAGAGGACATTTGGGGTAAATTAGAACTAAATAACTGCACAGAACACTGAGACCTAGGATTGGTGGCTGTAAACAAACTTTAGGGGACTGTGGAGAACTTGGCCACACCCATGAAAAGTGGACATTAGACTAACTAAAATAATTCTGGATGACAGCTATTTCCAGACTAGAGAGTTCTGGACTAGAGAGGTTCAACCTGTACTACCTTGCTCCTAACAAGTGAAATCATGGATGAAGGAACTCCTATACAGTATGTTCCACCTCCTCATACACACTTGCAGATGCCCTTCCACACAGACATGACTGTGGTTTAGTGGGTTTTTGAGGGTGATGATAGAGAATGGTGACTGATGAAGAGAGCAGACCCTGTCTATGACATGTTCTACTCCAAACATATCATATTGCTAAATGTAAATCTGTACAGGTGTTGGTTTTCTGACTCCATGCTTTTGTCTCCAGGGGAAATTTATGATATAGTACAATTTTAGAGCTATACTATTAAGGGTAGAGGATGAAAATAAGCAGGGCATTGGGCCTGCCTGTTAGCGTGATATTTATGAAATATAGAGAGGCATATCTGCATTTTCCCACAGTTCTTTGGGTTGCCTCTTCTTTTAAAGTTAGTGTCCTTCAGCTACTTCTGGTATTTTAAGAGTTATAAAAGAGCTTCCAGAATATTTTCCCTCTGGAGGATTTTTTCATAGCCAACCTTTCATTTTATTTAATTCTTCACTGAAAACCATAAAACCTACATTTATTTATGTCCTTAAATATTAGAATCATTACAGTCGTTTATCTTCACATGAGTACTTTGTAAAATATAAGGCTTGAATCCAATGAACCATTATTATAGTAGTGGTGGTAAAAAAAGGTATTTCACCATCTATGCCTGCCCAGAGAAGTATGTCCTTCATCTATGGATGCAGATCTTCCCACAATGTTACATGCTTTTATCATTTCAAGGTTAACATATTCAGTGCATTCTACACAGAGTTACATATGAAATTAGAAGTAGCAAAGAAAGTTGCAACTAGCTTGATAAGTGGGTATGTTTATACATAAGACATGACACCTTTGCTCTGGAAACTACACTGGTTTTCTGTGAGCTTCCATAGGTTTTAAGGTGATGGATTTGACCCGTAAAACCCTAAATAGCTTTTACCTCAGATTGCAATACACAGTTGTGGACAATGTGAAGCTAGAACCTCTTGGTAAAGTAGAGAGAGAACATTCTCTGTAAGGAACCTGGAATTCTGGAATGCCTCTTTTCCCCATTCCAAATCAGCATGGATTTTTGTGAACTTTCAGGGCAGAAGTGCTGGGCCCCTTTTTTCACTAGGGGTTGGGAGATTGATATATAAGCCAGTATATGTGACTGTTAATATATGATTATGAGCAGTTGCTTGGTAGGAGGGTAGGTTGACTGAATTGCTGGTTTGATTTTATAATATTATTTAAATGGTAAGGCATTCAGAGTCAGAGTATGAATGTTTTAATCGTATGCTAATAAATAAATTGATATTGTGGTGTGATGCATAAGCCTATTTTTTCCTGTGGATTTTCAGTTAAATGGGCTGTAAAGGCTCTAAGGAAGCCATTCCAACCTTTCTGTGTTTGTGACAATGTCCAAGTCAGAAAAATGCCCACAAAACCACAGTTAAGAGTAGTGAAACTAACAATTCTTCTTTAAAAAAAAAATCCAAAATCAAAACAGCAATAATAAAAAAATAAAATCACACACGCACAAAATGTGCATGTGAAGAAAATGGACATTTTAGGGTTCCTTAAGTTTCTCTCCCTGAACATTCACAACTCACTAATCCATAACACAGGCCAATGCTGCTCCCTGCAGGTAGACTCATGAGCCCATGTGCAGCCCACTGACTTCAACGGGGGCTCAATCTGAAGGCAAGAGTTAATTTGAACAAAGCAATTTACAGGCTATGAGCCTAAGCACCTAATCTTGAAAACATTGAGGCAAACAAATAACTTTACTCAGGTAAGTAAAGTTCATTAAGACTATTCAGGTGAGTAACTTAGATGGATGTTTTATGATCTGACCCTGATGGCACCACTCTAAAGGACTATGATAGTCTGTGTGCCATTGTGGACAAAAAAATAGATCCTATCTGAAAACAACATTTTCTGCAATCCTAAAGGCAATATGTGGCCCTTCAGCTCACACTCTATTCCATCAATGTTACTATATGACCCTAAGAATAATTCAGCTATTGTACTAAAGCTAACACTTTTTAAATTGTTGTTAAAATCTGATCAGGAATAAACTAATAACCTATATCCCAATCCTGTTTCTATTGTAGTAAACTCTACTAGCAAAACTCCTATATGTTTCCCATGCAAGCTGAATCGGGCTTTCACTCTTTGCCCGAGGTCTTATATGTCAAGTTTCAACCTGGAAAGGATTTTTTGGCAATGCTATTGAGCCTTATTTCTAGAGGCTTATAATGGAAGTGCTGACATAACCTTAACCACAACATTACAACAAATACCAATATAATAAGTATACTTAACCAAATCACTAGTAACCCTAAAAAATCACAAAGAACAGACAAACCCTGGCAGGAATTAATCTGCCATTTTCACATATCTGCTGAAGGGAGGTATTGTAATTGCAAAAATTTGCTCTTAGACTGCTGAGACTCATAGTAATTATGTTTCTTTTTTTAATAGAAATAGCCACAGGTGGTAACAAATTGGGTTTTGAGATGGGGAACTGGGCATGTATTCTAACCCAAATTACTATGTAATTGTCTTGATTATAAAATACTGTAGAAAACCTATTGCTTAAATTTTAAATCAAAACAAAAAGTCTCCTTTAAATGTATTCTCTCCTCCCCTTGCTACTCAGCATGGGAACCCATTATTTCATTTATTGGTATCAGCAAGACTAACACAACTGCAAGCAATCCATAATATATCTTTGCCAATACCAGCCAAAATTCCTACAGCTTGCATTTGTTTAACAGTAGCATTTTTCTCTTGTTTTAACTTTATTCAAGGATAAACAGTAGCTTTATGGAGCAGGTCAAGATCTGGAAAGCTAGCCACTAATTATTAGGGTTTGTGCTGAAGATGTTGGTCTATAATTTTTAAATGAGCCAAACTTAAAAGTTCTATCCAAGGCTCTGGAAGTCAGAAACACAAAGGCATTTAAAATTACTTACTTTACTTCTCAAGAAATCTTTATTTCAGGACAGTCACATTATTGTGTTAATGAGATGCACACTGTGGAGGACGCTTCATATATACTGGTGGTCAATGAATAAAAATAAAACAAATCCATCCAGTTAGTTTTATCACTATTCAATATTCTAGTCTGCCAGGACTGAAAAGACATTACAGGTGGCTTGAACAGATAGAACACATTTATGGACTTACACAAAAAGAGGACTATAATTCAAAAGAAACATCATAAAACATTTTGTTTTCCCATTTTTCTACTACATAGTTGACTGTTTTCCTTGAAGCTAAGGGGATGTAAATTACTGTGTGTTTTTTAATACCAGGTGTTCTTAATACCTAATGCTGTCAATAAAACTGATTGTGTGATGATTATTTCACATTCCACATGATTTATACCTCCTCTTCATCATCATTCTCATTACTGAAGGCTGATAGTTGAATACACAATTTTAAGCCGGATGTGTAATTACAGCTATGCCAGGGATGGACAAATACTGACCGGTGGGCCAGATCCGGTCTGCCAGGGTTAGCCCCTGCACTGCCGTGTTTACCTGCACTTCCGTAGGTACAGGGGATCCCAGTCAATGGGAGCTGCAATCATCTGTAAGTGCAGAGGTACAGGTATACATAGCAGCAGCGGCCCACCGGGGCTAACCCCACTGAACCACCACTGTTTTATTGCCCATCCTGAACTATGCGATGGAAAGAGAGGCCCTTCCTTTATTACACTTTTGCCCCAGGAAAACATGACAATAGAATTTGCCTCTAAACCTGATGTTTTCTTCTTTGTTGCAATAGAGTACAGACTGACAACATCTTCTCTAGGGCTGTTTAACAGTTCTTTATAGATCATGTAATACCTCTCCCTTCCCACACACAAACAACATTAAAGGTGTATTATTAACTAACATTCTTTTCCATTCAAGCTATAGATTTCGGAAACACATTGCGTGCTCTTCTCCACCACACAAATGCTTGAAGTGTGGCCTAGATATTGAAACAGTTTCTAAGGTTCCCTTGATTGCCATTTTTTAAAGCTTTTAAATCTAGTACTTCCAAAGCACTCTAAATTCCACTATATTCTTATTGTCATCTGATCCAGTGAAATGATGAAGAGATCAGTAAAGAACACACTGGGTACTTTACAGCTGTGTCTGTATAATCTTGCTCATGATCATCAAAGCAGGATTGTTTTTATGATCTTCAAATCAGCATATCAAATTACACAAGTGTATGCAAAACAGCAAAAACTATCAAATATTCAGTCACCAGGATTATCTCAATAGAGTATTACAGTATGCAGTTTGAGGGGAAGTGAATTGAACAGCTTTTGTAGCTTGGATTCAGTTCTGGGCGATACCACAGGGAGGGATGTTGATAAAAAAAAAAATCACACATTTTTGATATATTTACACATGAGCAATTTCACTCACGTAGCGATCCCATTTAATTCAGTGGATCTATTCACATGTGTTAAAATACTTTCTTGAATAAGTATTTTCTGAATCAGGCCTTTTAACCTGTAATACTACTGCAGTTGTTCATATCTAATTAAATTAGTTTTCACATTTTTTGAGTTAATCATAAACAGATTAAGCACCCACTCCTAATCCACTAAATTCATGAAAAAATTTCAAAATTGTGTGTAAGTAGAATCAGAGCCCAAGTGTTGAATTTGGGGTGCAGTAAGAAAGCTATTTTGTTCTTTTATAGTATTTTAGAAAACAAATCACAACAATAAAAGACCACTTAACAATCTTTGTGTTTTAGATTTTTATGGCAATTCTCTTCTAAATTAAATGACCTTTGCAGTTTTATGCAATTAAACTTCTGGCAGTTATGACAGTTCCTAATGCAATTGTATGTACTCTTGCTCAGTTTTTATTGAATTGTAGCCACAACAGTTCTATCCATAAGTGGTTGCTTAGCAATCAGTAATGATCCAGGCAGAAATATAGTAAGTAAAGATATTGACTGACATGCTCTGTGTTTCAGTCACGATGTTCATTAAAAACCAAAAAAAGCACCACAAATGAAAGTTGAAAACAAAATATATGAATAAAAGACTAAGTATTATTGTCTTTAGGAACAAATTATTAATTTAAAAACTACAAATTGTGATTCACATGTCAGTTATGTATAAAGTTTCTTAGCTATTATTAAAAATACATTAAAATCCTTCAAAATTTTGATGAAGCCATTATTTACCTTTTGTTTTTAATTCAATTGTCAAGTGTGTTCTGAATGGTTTTAAAAACAGTATATATCTACAAAGCAAGCAAGAGTTTATAGCTTTGAAGACTTGAAATTGATTTTTAATGCACCAGCTTTCAAACACTACAAAGGCTGCTCTTCACTGATAAAGACAGTAAACAAGAAATAGTCCTTTAAATGTTCCCTTTAATGTTTTTCTTTAATTAAAAATCAATCAGAAACATTGCAAGTTTTTAAAACTGCTTAAGATTTTTGACACACAATGTGTTCAAAATAAAACGGAAACTCACAATTTGTTACTTTTGTTTACTTGTGCTATTTTACATTTTCTTTGCTCTGTAAACATTGGTAATCAAGAAATAAACACATATACAAGTAGTTTATTATTGAACACAGCTATATTTATTGAACAGAAATATAACAAAAATAAGATAAAATAAAACTAGATGTTATAAAGCTACCGAAGCAAAATGCTTTTTAATATCTTAAAATTATTTTAATGTATTCCTTTCTTCTAATCAGACCAAAGCCTATTTATGTAGATTAGTTACATCTAGAGTCTCATTTATCCAACCTGTATTTATCCTTTGATCACAAAGCTTGTTAACTTAAATGGTCTTTTATTGTTATGATTCGTTTTCCCATAATTATGCAGTTTAACTGCCTGATTTTTTTGAATAAATATATGCAAACGCGCCAATCATATTCAGCAGTGTTATGCTGGATGCTCAATGAACTGTAAGAGTCATTTCAATACAATAAAACTGTCTGGAAGTGTTCCAGGGCAAGGACTGCAGATACCAGTAATCATAGTGTCACTAGGACTAGAACAAGCAAATGTAAGTGTGTCATACATATACCAATACATTGTCTGAAACACTGTCTGAAACTAATTTCACATGTCTAACACTGAAAAAAACGTACAATGAATCGATAAGACATGCCATCCAGACCTCTTAGCTGAATTTCTGCACTTTTATCTTCTAATAATTCTCTCTTTTTTACACTTAGAATTCTGCTGTCCCATGCATTGGACACTGTAGCGGAATCACAGAACAAGTCAACATAGATGTCATTAAAGTCTTTTTTCTTAGGTAATCAGAGAACATCTTTACCACAATAAATTGACAATACATCAGCATAGGACTGATTAACTTTAGAGTTGAAAACAAAGAGGTGTCCTCCAACCAAAGCTAAGTGAAGATGAACTGATTTTTATACTGTCCTCTGCAAAGGCAGCAAACACTAACTGGTTGAAGCAATTCAGTAATAGAAATAGATGGTTACACTGTAACCTTAATAAAACGTGAACCCTATATTGCAACCTCTTGGATTTATCTATGACATATATTAGTGTTTGCAAAGGCTATATAAAGTATTGCCTAATATCCTAATTAAAGGCATATATGTACAAATGTGCTCATTCCGACTATAGTGCTTAATAGTGATTATTTTATACAATCTGATTAATACTATCAGAATGTGATGTGCAGTACTAAGTCACATTATTTCAGAACTATCAGTAAGCCAAACCTACTAGTTTCTCCCTCTTCTGCACTAGAAAATGATACTTTCCCCGGAAAAAAAATGTTGGCAGGCTCTCCCTGAAGCATTTTCATGTATATGTGAGTCTTCATTTCCATGAGAGGCAGATTTCACGCATTCCCTATTCTTTGGTATCCTCTCATCACTAATTTTACCACCTCTGTACAATGTAAGCACTGATATGACTGAAAATATGAAGTCCTCAAGTTACTTTCTGGAGAAAAAAATATGTTCAAAGTATATTCTTCTGACCTCCTGACACGAAAATACAGCTTCTGTACTAGCAAAGGTAAAAAGAATCTGTGTTTCTATTCTGGTCAACAAATCATTGTTTAAGTTCCTTTCACAGAAATTCTTAACTGTTGCAAAATATTGGTAGAGCCAGTGTTTCTTCCTTTAATCTAATATAGATTTAAACTCCTCAAGGTTAAAGAGTTTGTTGCCTCCAAAAACAACACCGCTAGAGGTATTTGTAAAGGTTCTGACAAGTGAAACAGACTGGCATGGATTTTTGTAGTATCACCTGAAAGGGGTTTGGTGCAACATTTTTTACTTTTGCAACAAAATTATTGGAAAGAGATGTTAAGTGTGACTTTTTTAAAAATATAAAAGTGGAAAAGTGCAAAGTGTCTAAAAATTAACAAAGAAAGGGAGAAAGAATGGCTGCAACGAGAAATAGGTGCTTTTTCACATGTAAAAAACTCTAAAGAACTGATTTATGGTCCACTTTTGCAGTCTTAAATCAGGTAAAACTCCATTCATTTTCATTATTTTTTGCCTGAGTAGCAACTGCAAAATTGAGTCTATATGTGAATATCTATAGGTGAGATCTGCAAATACTTTAAATTTATATAGTGACAGGTTTTCACAGAACTATACTGGCCACATTTAACAATAATAGTATATTGTATACATGGATTACAATAAATGCAAATATTTGTTTTGATAATATAAATGCAAAAATATTCTTTATGAATAGTTCAAAGGGAGTCTTGGATTTCTCTTACCTTTTTAGTATTATAATTATCAATTTATTAATATGTTAGTATGTTATTTCCAACTCTAAATATAAATGTGGACTTTAAATTATGTTTAAAAAGTTCCTTAGGAAAATTCTTCATTTGGAAAAGATTCTGCACCATTGTACACAGGCTGTTCCCATTCAATATATATATATATATATATATATATATATATATATATATATATAGGCAACTTTTCCAGATTCTGGCACCCTTATTCATATTCCATAGGTACCTTCGCAGGAGGATTGATCTGGCATCACTGAAGTCAATGGGAGTTTTGCTATTGACTAAAATGGGAACTAGATCAGGCTCTTGGTGCAAAATTTGATGGAATTCAGCAGGATTATTTACAGAATAAGACAATACTTAGTGCAACAGTAGCAGAATCTGGGCTAAAGTTATTGCTAAATCAAAAGTTAACTCGTTTAAGGGCTCAGTTGTACAAATCTTATTCATGATGGCAATCACTTATGCATCTGAATACTCCCACTGAAATCAGACAATTCATGAAAGTGGTCCCCGAAATGAGTAAAGTTTCAATAACTGTGCAGCAAGTAACAGTCAATAGTTTTACCCAAATAAGGACCGCAAGATCCAACCGTTATTAGTTACTCTAACTTCACTAATATTTGTCAGCCTTTATATGTCTTTCCTAATAGAAAATATATATCATACTGAGTCCTTGACATTCTTTACCAACTAGTTAACTAGGATTTTTATTCTGAAAACACTGTTGTTTTTCCATAGTCCCAACATCTACATCTCCTCCTCGTGACTCTTACTTTGTCTCTCTCTCTGCTATTTTGTATTGTTTAGCTCTGTAATGTTGGAATATGGGCCTTAGATTGATCTCACTGCATAAATCAGGCATAACTACAGTGAAATAAATGGAGTAACCCAGCTGTAAAATGTACAAAGAAGGAAGATCAGAATCAGGACTACAGGGTCTATAACAGACATGCAACAAAGAAGGGATGCCTGATCCTGAAGTCACTATCCAGATTAGAAAATCCCAGTGGATACTACTATGGGATATGGTCACAAGATCAGGCCATAAAGTGCATGTATTTTATGAGACTGTAATGTTCAAACAGAGTAGCTTAGCTGTTGGGCACAAAGTAAATATTTACTGTACTGCAAATATAAAGAAAACATGTATTCCTGAACTTCTTCTTACACAGGCAAAGCTTGCACTGAATTCAATGCACAATGAAAAATAGACCTAGAAGCTATCAGAGAATACTAGAACTGGAAGGGACCCCAAGAGGTCATCAAGTCCAGAAATGTGTATAGTGTAATTATACCCAATGTAATATATATTTTAAAATCTCAAACATTTCATAGAACTATTTTGCATTAGATCTAATCTGGTCATACACAATATAAAAATTATCATACTTCTCAGCTAGATAGCTCTGGCATGAGATCAGATATTAATCTAGTCATTTTTTATTTGGTCTTAGAAAATACTACATGTTTAACCTCTCTAGATCGGCATTCTCAGGACCTAACCGATGCTGAGCCAGAGAATTTGTTGAACTACCAAGGTCAATATTGTCTAGCAGCATTACCAACATTTCCACTGCTTACTGGGCTCTTAAAAGACATTTAGGAGTAAAGTAGAGCTAAATAACAGCACAGAACATTGAGAGCCAGGATTGGTGTCTGTAAACAAACTTTATGGGACCACAGGAAACCTGGCCACACCCAATGTTTCTTTTGTGTGATGGTACTGCCCAGAACGGCATACCGTCACCTATTTTCCCAGCCCTCAGAAAAGGAATGGGATTTCCCCCACGCATACCAGCACCTGTTTTCCTGGGGCGGCTCAGCTCCTGTCGGAAGCCTGCTCGGGACAGGTGGGGTTTTTTTTCCAGCTCCCAGCACAGCACTGTGTCTCTTAAAGGGCCCCTAGCGCTTTTTTTTTTTTTCGCTCAACAAATTTGCTCCAGAGCACCAGCACCTTTTTTCTTACAAAAAAAGCACTGGCCACACCCATAATAAGAGGACACCTGTCTAACTAAAATCATGTCGGGCCATAGATATTGCCACACTAGAAAGTGCCATACTAGAGAGGTTCACCCTATATTGGTAAATCCAAATGTCAGGGAAATATAATGTCTAAACCTATAAGCCTGCAACAGTGCAGAACTTCCTCTGACTTCTCCCACATACTCCTCTCAATACAGGTTCTAAACTTTAACTATGTTAGAAAAATCAGCTTCTGAACCTGAAAACTATTCCCCCTTGAAAAGAATGTAAAAACCAAACATAATGTGAGTCTTTTGAGATTGGAGTTCTGCATGCAGCGAATAAATGTAATTTGTTTTTTTAATTATTTCAGTTCTCCTGATATTGCACTGTCAGCATGTTTCCTTCTGCAACAATGCGCTGTGAAGTTTCTTAAAGCAAACAATGGAACAATCGTATATTTGAAGATATAACAACATGAATACAGCTCACGGGTTTTTTCTCCCTTGAAGTCTATATCTTCTCAGATACTACTAGACACCTGGTGATGATGTTGCATTGGGACTTGACAGTAATCTGTTGACACATCGTAAACAGCAGGTGCCTGGAAGTATTAAGAATGATCTGCACTTTATCCTAAAATGTTATAGGACTATCTACTTCAGCAACTGTAACAATTCCCAGCTTGATTCTTTCTTGTAAAATGGTCTTTTTCTTTTCTTCTTCTTCCTCTTTTTTTCTGTACAATAAATTCTGTGACCACAGTTTCCCCATTCTGTCTCACTTGATATATTTACAAATCTCTCCATACTGCATCACAAGTATAATAATAAATATTCTCTATGATCATCAACACTCCTTGCATATGTAGATAGTTTTCTGTACTACTGTCATGTCACTTTAAAGAACGCATTTCTGCGGGTTTCCCTTTATACATCCACTCTTTCATCTACTGGAAACTTGAAGAAAAAGAAATTGTGGCTTGTTTGCCAGCCATACTGTTTGCCTGTTTCCTGTTAGCATGAATTGCTTATACACTTAACTACAGAAGTTTTTGATAGGGCTGAATATGAACATATGTACTTGTAGAAGAATACCAAGCAAAATCCTGTCTGTTACAAGAAGAAAGGCTTGGATGGAAGTTTGAGCTAATATGTCCATGGTATGTATACACCTTTTGTCCTCTACATGAACCATTTACAATGTTGGTTTTGTAAATAAATTGTGTGTTTATAAACACATGCCAGCGCATGTATGTCTAAATATATTTAAGCTAAATTATTCTTTAAAACCATTATTCCTTTAGGATAGATACAATGTGCTGGCAGACTTGTTAAATAACTGTGTAAGATGTGTTTGTGTACAGTAGGTGTCCTAACTATGCCTGGTAAAATAATGGTCTCTATATGTCATCCTATCAGCTAATTCATCTATAGAATATAAATGGCCTGATTTTCAGAGTTGCTGAACACCTGCAACTCTTAAAGAAATCAATTGGGGCTGAGTTCTCAGTGCTCTGCATATCCATCCAACATTTTACATGTACCTAATACAGGAAATTTAAAGATTTGCTTTATGATTGTACAAAATCCCACTAATTCACTCTAGCTACTTATTCTCCTATCGCAAACTACTGAAATTTACTCACAAATTAGTGAGCAAATGGACAGTTAAAACATAAAACTAAAGCGTTGCAGAATGTGTTTAATTTGGGAAAAGACTGTACCACATCATTCAAACTGAGCAGTATTTTATTTAGCAGCTATTCTTATTGGGCCAGGTTCTAATAACCATAGTCACACTATAAGTAGCAATTTTCTCCAGGTATCCATTATATTGGATGGGTCTACAAGTGAGATAAGATGCTATGCACATGAATAAAGATATCACATTCTGACCTATTGAATTCAGTATGGGAGGAAATCCAGAATAAAAAGGTAAGAATGGGAAAATCTGGCCCTTAATGATTAGACAATTGTAGTCTTGATTTAATTATTTATAATATTTGTTAGTGTACTAGTTAATATTATGTAATGTAGTGCATTTTGTAAATATACAACATCTGAGTAGAACCTCACTAGAGAGCTCTATCATGAAATCCTTTCTGAGAAACAGAAAGAGAGCTGTTTGATTGTGTAAGTGAGAAAGTAAGAGATGAATATCGTTCCATTATACATATATATGAAAAAACTAAACTGAATATTCACTGGAGAAAATACTTACAAAATAGCTTAGCTTTCACCTGGCAATGAGCAAATTCTGTATTTTTCATTAGTTAATGAAGATGGACAATAACCCAGATATTTGGAAACTAGCTCTTCTTTTTACTGGTTTCCTCTTTTGCTTCCTCAGCATAGGTTATTTACCTAGAAGCAGATTTTATATCAGTGAATTAGGATCCATTGGATCCAGATAGAAAGCCTGATCCTGAACTCATGTAAAACTTCCACTGACTCCAAGGAGAGCTTCAATGAGTCCAGAATCAGACACAAAGACACATGTACTTTCTGATCTTAAATGCAGAGTTGATATATAATACCTAATTTGAAAATGGGGAGAGAAAGAAGGCAAGATAACATAAAATTTCATTTCTGTGGCATGTAAATTCTGTATCTAACTGTGGTGGAGACATGCATTTTTTCCCCCACATAGTTCTGCTAATACAAACTCCTGATACTGTAAATGTGGGCATATTCAAAACAGGGTGCCACAACTAAGTTAAACAGTATATTTGTTTTATGTTTATGTTGTGACTAATTAATTTAAGTCCACTTGTGACCTAAACTAAATTTGATACAGCTTTCCATAAATGAGTGTTTTTTAACCCACTAGCCATACCATCTTGCTCCAAAACAATGTGTATAGATATTCAGGACAACAGAAAGTTAAATATTAGGTATTAGGGTTCATGCTATCAGGAATTAGGGTTAAGATTTTCCACAGTCATCACAACAAAACTTTCACAGAAACCACAACACACACCTTTTTTAAGGGAGGAAATTTCTCTTTCAGTTTTATATAAATCTCAGGAAGAGTCATGATTGATATTATACAGTGAACACTGTGAAAAGGAATATTTATGACTGGGATTTTTTACACTACAGTTGTATCTTTACTGTTCAGTAGCATTAATACATGTATTAATTGCTTTATATACCTATTACATGGTTGCAAGAGAATATAATTTTCTGTTTTAGTAATTATTACACTCATCACTTGGGAAAAAATATTTCTGTATTCTGACCACTTCACTTTACAGTAAAAGAAATTACATAACTTAAACAAGAACCACTTAAAGTTATTTGTCTTTCAGAGTAGGAATTATAAACCAAATTATTTTTGGTGTTGCCCTAAACTAATAATCTTCCTGAAGTGTCACTTTTTGTTAAACTCAATTTCATATTTTAAAGAATACTCAGCCACCTAACTGATAGCAACACAAATTCATGTTAGGTAGAAAATGAAATCCTTTCTGTTACACAACTCAATAGTTGGTTGAAAAATAGTTCACAGTGACCTTGGACACAAGGCATTTTTCTGCAGTTATTAAAATATACAACCAGAATGGATCAATTATTGGCTACCTCTCTTGAGAATATTAGATGCCACTGAAAACTAGTAAATTTAGTGTTCACAAAACTGCATCATTTGAAGTCTCAAATGCATTATGAATTTCCTTTTGATATATCAAGTGTCTACAGTGAAACTTTTTCTCATTAGTTGGTAACACAAAATGAGTCTGTGTCACTTTTGATACACTCAGCTCATTCCCCTATGACTCAGAACAGCATATTAGGAGAACCACAGGCCAAAACAGATATGACACTTCAGATATATTTAATAATCATTACCCAGAGCCTGCATTCAGTGAAAACTTTTAAAGTTGCTTTGGAGCATACCTGTAACATTTGAACATTAAGCCATAGTAATCAAAGAATACTTTAAATTAGATCAATTAGGGCCAGATTCTTCTTTCAGTTTCATGATACAAACACACTTCTTCCGAATACTCCTTTTATGTTTGAACTTCAAACTACACGCAACCTAAGTTGTTCTTGTAATTAAATATTTAACTCAATCCATGGTCCCAAATTCTGTCATCATAAAAAGGTAATGGGGTGATAGGTGATACTGAAGGCAGAATGTGGCCCACTGCCCTATTTTTTTTAAATGAGCTTTGATTTTTTTTTAAAAAAACAGCATGTAAGTCTTTCATTATAAAGCAATAATCAATACTGATTCAGGCTACTGGAAATCTGTTGTTATGCAATAGAATTTGAGTTTTGTTAACCCTGGAGGGGGGGGGGGGAACTATACCATACATTTTAATCTAGTTAAGACAACTTTCCAAGACTGAAAGTTGTATTGTATTAAGGGAAGAAAAAGAATTAATGGGGCCCCAAATTATACTGTTCTGTGTCAAAGATAAAAATATATGCATATATGTTCTAAAAAAAGAAATTTAAAAAATAAAAAGCATACATCTTGGAAATAGCTCATATTACATACAGGATTGGAAGGCTATATACACTGTTGTAACAGATTTCCTCAGAGGGGAAATATGTGTCCTTATTGTGTACAGTTTCTGCCATGTCCTGTTGGTTACAGCAGCAGACATAACTTCTTCAAATATCCCTACCTCCTCTGTACCCCAAACAAAAATACAGTGAAACCTGTGGAAGAGACCACCTTTATTAATTGTTTGCAGTGTTGTAGCCATGTTGGTCCCAGGTTATGAGAGAGACAAGGTGGGTGAGTTTGCCATTCCTGGACTTGAAGAGGAGTTCTGTGTAGCTTGAAGGACTGTCTTCTTCACCCACAGAAGCTGGTCCAATGTGTTACCTCACCATCCTGGTCTCTCTCACCTTTATAAGGCAATTTCCATTTTAGGAGACTACCCCCAAAGTTTTAGGCTCAACTGTGTTCTCACATACACCAGCGTTACCCTAGTGGTGATTCCATTAATGTCAGTGGAATAACTTTTGATTTACACTGGAGACACCAGCATGAGAACAGAATCAGATCCCTCAAGTATAGTCTGCATCACCTTTATTTCAATAAGTCCACCTGTCTGAAGTAACTAATTTTTGTTGGTGCCTTACAGCAGGTTTCACTGCAGACAAAATGTAAAGTTTAAACCAAGGTCTAAAGCGAGGTCCAGGTTATTCTAAAAGTCTCCTACCTGAATTATGGACATCCGGCTCGGGGGAGCCTCGTTGGCGTTAGTCCCTTGCCCTGTGAAGCTGGTGTGGCAGCCCACATGTCCCTGGGGCACAGTCAGGTTGTTGGAGGCAGGTTTCAGATACATCACCTCAGACCTGGGTGAGCTGAGGGGCAGGCGGGTCTGGTAGTCAAAGTACATGGGTGAGGTGGCCAATGATGGGCTGCTCACTACGTTCATGACATTGAGGGGGCCTCTGCTATCCTCACCCTCACTGGGCACCAGCATGATGTCATTCTTGCTGATCTTCTTCTTCTTGCCCTTGCCCCCGCCACTGCCTCCTCCTCCTCCTCCCCCACTGCTAACACCCCCTCCTCCCAGCTGGGGGTGGCTGTACTCAGCAATGCGGCAGTTGTAGGTGCGGATCTCCTTGTTCTCCCGCTTGCACTTCACAGCAATGGTGATCATGGCAGCGAGTAGAATGATGGAGACAGTACTCAAGGTCACAATCAAGGGCAGCGACAGGTCCCAGTGTGGTCGCCGGTGTTGCTCTCCATTCACCTGTGGCTCGCCAGCTTCAGGCAGAGGTCCAGCCAAGGCCCTGACAATCAGCTTGGCCACAGCTGAGAGGCTGGGTTTGCCATGGTCACTGACTTTGACTACCAATTCAGCCACAGGACTGAGTTCTTCCCAGTATGGGTGCAAAGTACGTATCTCACCACTTGTGGGGTCCATCTCAAAGAGGTGCTCCTCATTGCCTTCGACGATCTCGTATGTTAGGCGCCCACTTTCCCCAAAGTCACTGTCCAGGGCATGCACAGTGCCCACGGGGTAGCCCACACCAGCATTGCGTGGCACCTGTAGCTCCGCCGTGTCATTGATGAGGGCAGGCAGGACAATGAGGGGTGCGTTATCGTTGACGTCGAGCACTGTGACACGCACGGTGGCATTGCTCTCGCGGTGGGGCGAGCCCGAGTCCTTGGCCAGCACACGGAACTCAAAGTGCTTGGTTTGCTCATAGTTGAAGCTCCGCAGGGCGTAGATGGCGCCGTTGGTGGGGTTGACGGAGACGTAGGTGTAGATGGAGACGTCGCCCACATGCCCGGGCAGGATGGAGTAGGACACAGTCCCATTCTGGCCCAGGTCTGGGTCCTGGGCCAGCACAGAGCCCAGGTACTCCCCGGGGATGTTGTTCTCAGGCACCTGCAGGACATAGAGGCTCTTGCTGAAGCGGGGCGGGTTGTCGTTCTCGTCCAGGATCCGCACAGAGAAGGACTTGGTGGAGTTGAGCGGGGGGCTGCCCCCGTCCCGGGCCAGGATGGTGACATTGTACTCATCCTGAGCCTCGCGGTCCAGCGGCCGGTCGGTCACCACCGTGTAGAAGTTGTCATAGTTCTCCTCCAGGGCAAAGGGCACCGTGCCAGCCCCGCCGCCCCCCAGTACCCGGCACTGCAGCTGCCCGTTCTTGCCGGAGTCGCGGTCGGTGACCCGCACCAGGGCGATGACGGTGCCCGGCGGGGCGGCCTCGCTGAGCGCCCCCTGGCGGACGGAGACGAAGCCGATGGCGGGCGCGTTGTCGTTGCGGTCGATGAGGCGCACGGTGACCTTGCAGTGGGCGGGGACGGGGTTGGGCCCCAGGTCGCGGGCCTGCACGTCGATCTCGATGAGGCCGCTCTCCTCGTAGTCCAGGTTGCCCTTGACGCGGATGAGGCCGCTCTGCGGGTCGATGCTGAAGAGGTCGCGCACGCGCTCGGGCGCGTAGCCGCTGAAGGAGTAGAGCACCTCGCCGTTGGTGCCCTCGTCGGCGTCGGTGGCGTTGAGGTCGATGACGGCGGTGCCCAGCGGCGCGTTCTCCGGCAGCTCCACCACGTAGGAGGCCGCCTCGAAGACGGGGCTGTTGTCGTTGGAGTCGATGAGGCGCACGTTGAGCTGCACCGTGCCCGAGCGGGGCGGGTCGCCGCCGTCCAGCGCCGTCAGCACGAGCGTGTGGTGGCTCTGCTCCTCGCGGTCCAGCGGCTTCTGGATCACCAGCTCGGGGAACTTGGTGCCGTCGCCCCGCGCCTTGACGTCGAGCGAGAAGAGGCCGTAGTCGTCGCGGGTGAGCAGGTAGGTGCGCAGCCCGTTGTCGCCGGCGTCGGGGTCGTGGGCGCTGGTGAGCGGGAAGCGGGTGCCGGGCGCCGCGTTCTCCGAGATGTCCATGTCCACCTGGTCGGAGGGGAAGGCGGGCGCGTTGTCGTTCAGGTCCTGGATCTCCACCTTGATCATGCAGATCTCCTGGTCGTTGGCGAAGACCTCGAGCGAGAGCTGGCACTTGGCGCTGCGCCGGCACAGCGCCTCGCGGTCGATGCGCTGCTTGGTGTAGAGCAGCCCGCTCTCGCCGTCCACGTCCAGCAGGTGCGGCGCCGAGTTCTCCAGCACGCGGAACGTCGACTTGGCTCCGCGGCCGCCGCCGCCTCGCTCGGCCGGCGGCGGCGGCGGCGGCAGCCCGCCCGCCCCCGCTTGCAGCCGGGCATCCCTGCCGATGTTCCCGATCACCGTGCCCGCCCCCTGCTCCTCCGGCACCGAGTAATTCAGGTTCTTCAGCGTCAGGGCAGGAGCCCAGCAGAAGAAGAAGCAACAAATGGAAAGGTACATCCCCGAGCCAGGGGCGGGGGGCAGCTGCCGTAGCACCCGGGTGGCCCCCTCTGCCCCCTTTTATCCTCCTCCGCCGCCGCCGCCGCCGCCGCCGCCTTCTTGCCTCGCCCGGCTTGGCTGCTCCCCACCCCTCTATTTTAAGTTGCTGAACCTGTTG
Organism: Pelochelys cantorii; assembly: GCA_032595735.1. Taxonomy (NCBI): domain Eukaryota; kingdom Metazoa; phylum Chordata; order Testudines; family Trionychidae; genus Pelochelys; species Pelochelys cantorii. Next base: position 69,185,542 of record CM064326.1, on the reverse strand, counting down.
CTCTCACGCATCTGCAGCGACACAGGATGCGGGGCAGCAAATGGAGCATGTAGCTCGCAGGGAGGGGCGGCAGAGCGAGAGAAAAGCAGCCTCGGCAGCCTGAAATCAAGCGCTTCTGCGGCCACACAAATCCCCGCACAGTTACTTGGGCTGGCCAACTTCAGCTTGGAGGAGGAGAAGAATAAAATGATAATAATTAAAAAAAAAAAAAAAAAAAAAAAAAAAAAAAAGAGCTGCTTCTTTAAACGGATCCGAACGGTGGTTTTATGTTGTGGTGGTGGTGTTTTTTAAATATCCGCCGGCTTACAAAGCGTATATAAAAAAGGGATCGGTGGTGGTGGCTCTCCCGATCAGTCCAAAAAATGTTTTAAAAAATGTAGAAAAAGGAGGTGGCCGTTGGGAAAGCAGGACCGTAAACAGAAAACGCTTATTTGCCACTCATTGCTTGTGATGCGACTGATGGAGTAGAGGGTGGGTAGGAGGGGGAAAAGAGACTGAAGGGGTGGGGGGAAGTAAAAAGAGTCTCTCGCCTGTGTAGAAGCCCGCTCCGTGTGCAGTTAGAGGCAGTGAAATGTCTGATTGCACGGCGGGGTTGTTGGTTTTCAGGGAGTGTTTTGCTGCATTTAGAGATCTAATCTTGCATTGCTTGCGGCGGAGAACTGCATCTCGCTGCCATCGGTATTTCCCCCTCGCCGGCTCCTCCACGCTCACTCTTTCCTTTCCGAACAACAAAAAGAGGGAAGGGAAATTGCAGTGTGAAAACTAGTGTCCGGATTTGTAGTTTCCCTTCCTTTTTCTCCCCGCGCCACCAGCCTCCCTCTCTTTCTCAGGGGAGGGGGGAGATTAAGAAACCCACCAGCTGCTCGTCATCACTAGCGATAGATGTGTTTTTTAAAAATCACAGGCTCTGCTCAATCAAATGCACACATGGGTTGCTTTAAGACAGGCCAGTAGCCGCCGCCACCACCACATCCTCTCTCACACACTGCGTGTGTGTGTCTGTGGAGCAGCACTTTTCTCGATGCAGTTTAATTCCAGTTTGCTTTTCTCTCCAGTCGAGAGGAAATCAACAGGCAACCCATGGCTGGACGCACAGATTAAGAAAAGGGAGCGAGGGAGAAAAAAAATAAAAAAATAAAAGCAACCCACCACACACACACACACACTCTTACTCTCTCGCTAAAAGGGAAACAGTCTCTGCATTCACAAGGCTGCGCTGTCAAGTGCCTCTCTTTTCTTTCTATTCAGCATCTCCTTCCAATGACACTGCCTCCTAGTCCTCTTCATTTAGGGGAGAGGGAATCTTAGCGTTGAATAAAAAGAGGCAAATATTTTGATCGACAATTTCTTTAGAATAAAACAAATGCAATTCAGTGTTTGGTGGGATGCATTCTGCAGTCTTTTCAAGCTGTAATAGTCTTTCTGGGCATCTTGGTGTATGGGAGAAGAGCGGCCGCAATGCCAGATGCGTTCACCCGGGATGATTTACAGTCCCCAGTGATATTATGTATAAGTATATATCGGGGAGGGGGTACAATTTTATTTCAGGTTCTTTTAACTGCCGAAAAGAAATGATTGACACATCCAGAAATGCAGGTGTTTCAATCTGCTGGATGAGTCAGATCCAGCGGAACAAATCACATTCACTATCGCCTCATGTTCCTCCCTTCACAGACATTAGTTGCAGCTTCCTCCTAACGCTTCTCTGACTCACGCTATAGACAGAAAAATCAGATTCATGTTTTGGAGGAAAAAGAGAGGGGAAGAAAGAGGAGGGTGCCGAATCCAGCTGCACTTTTACTATACCTCTTTCTCCGGGAGACTGAGGATCAGGAAAACAAGGCTGTTATCCACTCACGGGCACAGAGGCGCGTCTGTCTCCTGCTTTGCTGAGTGTTTTAGCCACCTTTCCTCAGTGTTATGTGTGAAACACCCAGAGATCTTGCACATTAACGGGGGGGAAAGCACAGGTTCCCATGGAATTGTTCACAGTTCTAGTTCCAAGTCTCAGTTCTGTACTGTTTTTTCTCCTTTATTTGAATCCGGAGCCTCTGTGCACAGTTAATTCTGCAGTCTGCTGTAGAGGGATTTTTAAAAATTCTTCTCTCGGTGGCACCTTTCAAACAGGCTTTAGCCCAGCGTTAACCATACCGTATGCAAAATAAATCTCGATTTCAGAGAAAACAGATCCACATTACACGCCGTCCGTAGGTAAGTGGAGATTTGCGAAAATTCAACAGTTGGAACACTGTCTCGTATATCTCCCCCTCCCTTACTGCAGCATTCGCTGGGTTCCCAGCCCCATCGCTCTCTCCCAGTGCCTCTTGCCGACTGACTCTATTCACCTCACGCCGCTGCTTAAACATTGATACTGATTCCCTACCAGCCAATCCGTTCTGAGGAAGGGAACCTGCCTCCGAGCCGAGCCTCCAATGAGAATCAGTGGAAAGGCTTGGGGAGGCGGTCCTAGAATCCCCAGTGCTTTGGTGTCATTGATTAGATCAGTTAGATTGGAGACTAACAATGTGAGAAGGGCTTGTTGCTTGTAAACTGCAGTGTCTCATTTTTACACACCGCAGCGTCTCTCTGGCATTTTTATTATTTTTTTGTAGAAATATTAAGGAGTCTTCGGTGATCGCACAAAACAGAGAAATATTAGGACTTCCCATTTGTCAGGCTGTAGTAGCAGCGTATGACGGGATAAAATGTGTATACATGACATACATCCCAGATTCTCTTAAATCACTGAGTACAGTTAGAATACTTCATTGTGGGAACGGATAACTGTTCATGTGATCCAGCTGCCGGTTCTATAAGTCTTCTGTGATATCGCTGGGCAGGCAGCTATCTTCACCCAATGTCCCTGCCTTCGGTTTAAAAAAAAAAAGACTTGCCACTTAACAGTTATTGAATCGCACTAACATAGTAATGTGTGACAGATAACCCGAAAATTATATTTTTCCAGCACATACACTACTCAGTGTCTCAGAGTCGATACTCCAATATCTCCGCCCTCTCCTCAAGTCCGTTAAAAAATTCATTAGAAATCGAGCCCCACCCAAGGCACGCTAAACAGGTATCACAAGATGACCAAAATATAAATCTTATCACGCACAAAGGAACCTTTGTCGAATGCTATGTGGTACGTATGGAAGCTTGCGGTAGTGAACAGCTGGAATAGGCAATTTCAACACTTCTATACACGATTCTGATCTATAAGAAGCTTTTTTGCATTCAAGTATCACAGATATTTAAAAGGACCTGGTATGCTCTGTTACCTCTCTCTTTTCCTCGATTAATGTTTTAGTACCGAAACTGGGACTATTGTCTCTACACATATATTCCCAAGCAGCCACTGGGAGAGCTCTCTAAACTTCGATTGCTGTTCAGACATCCCGGGCGAAAGTTGGGGGAGGAGGGGTGAAGCATGGTATATTGAAATAGAAAGGTGAGTGTTTTGATTGCTAAAGTATTGATCTCAATTCATAAATACTACAGTTAAGCTGCCATTTATAAATTGTGAATGACAAATGTGTAAGTCAGTAACATGAATCATTTAGGAAATAAAGAAAATAAAATCTAGAGCAATTACCAGAGGCTTCTGGAAATTATTTTAGTGTTTGTCAGAAATTCAGGTTAGAGCTCTCTCTGGCTCTCTCTCTCTCTCTCTCTTCCCCTAGTAAATGGAATTAGAGGAGGACTTTTTTAGTTCTGTTCATAAATATCATTCAGTAAGAGCATGTCTTTTATATTTATATTTATATATTCACATCACTGTTCTTTCTTAGAGTGCTTTCCAAACCAAAAACCCTTTTGTAGCTTTGACGTGGATAGTTTGCCATGCAGAATGATTCTGCTTCTAACCACTATGGAAGTAATGCTGTGTAAAATCTATCTATCTATCTGTGTATCTAATGTTAGAATGTTGAATCACTAAACTGAAATGTACACATAATCTGTGAAATTGTGTGCCAAAGAGAGATTGTGTGTATGTGTGAAAGGATTCTGACTGTCTGATGAAAGCTCAGCATGTGGGCTATCTGTTAAAACTAGCCTGTTTTTATTTACAAAACTAAGATGTGTACCACCAACACCTTTTAAAGTGGATCAGCATTAATACAAAGATACTCAATTCTCTCAGCAGATTTGTATCACTCCTCCTTGAGTCTTGTGCTGTTATTATTATATGGTAAGGCAACTTGTGGTCAAATTATATAAGATATCAAAATATATGACATAAATGCTTTGTGAATATGAAAAAAATCCTCTCTCATTGCTTTTATGTACTAGCTCCCTCTAGTGTACTGAGCCAGTACTACTGTATTTGGGGCATCTTGTGGGTGTGTGGGTGGGTTCCCATTTGTGCAGATATATTGTCTTTAGTTTGCTTTTCTGTTAGGGATTATTAGGGTTCCAACATGCCAATATAGTCACTTCGCTTTTAGGGTAGAATCTGATGAGTAATATGCATCAAAGGATTTCTTTCTAATTTTTATGTTCAGTTGATATAAGATGCATTTGGGGATTTGTTCCCTTTTTTTCCCAATTCAGCAATTGCCTCTTTCCATCTGATATAATTAAGTATTCAGCTTTACATGCTGAGTAGTTCTCAACTCACCCTGAAGTCAATGAAGTTGAGGGAATTCACAATCTCATAGGACAAGCCCCCAGGACCTTGAAACAAGGAAAAAATTAAAAAGCTACTTGGCCAAAACTTCTATTCAAATCAGTAGAAATTTTTCCTGCAAAATTTGCTGGGACAATTTGCCTAAAAGCCTCACAGAGCTGTCTACTACATCTCATTTACACAAAGTACACCTGGAATATTTTTGGGGAAAATCCAAAATGTGAATCCATACCTAAACATCAATATAAGTGTTGTGAGGGAAAATCTCCTCCCACTTCAAGAAGAGAGGGTAGTATTTCACCCCTTGTTTTTAGAAATGTTGACTATTTGCAATTCTGATTTCATAGGCTTAAGTATTCAGTCCCTCTAAAATTCAAAACACTTATTTGTATTCTTAAGAGGAGATTTAGGTGTCTAACTCTAGGAACACAAAGTTTGAAAATTATGCTTATGCTGGTACATAAACATCTGTCTCCCTTTCTGGTGTTTTTTCTGACCGAAAATTTATAGCCACAAATGGCCAATTATTGATTTCAATCCACATGTACAAATAATAATTTATTTGTTTATTTAACAACTCCCAAATACTCTAAAATACTTTTTCTGTCAGATACATAGCAGATATTGAATGATGGCGTAGAGTGCTATAAAGGTTTTATCTGCATTAATTTGTAGTAGGTGCATTACTCATGTGTGGAGAAGCCACAAGAGAGTTTTGAAGGTCATTGCAAATGAGTGCCAATAACACCTTTTCAATGTACCACACCATCATGTATTCTGCATATGCCATACATTTAATGGGGGAAAAATCTATTAGAAACACTTTAGTGAGATAAAATTTCTGAATAGAAAGGATCATACAGATATAAACTAAATGGATATAAATCTCAGGACATAAGAATACAAATATACTAGGAGGATTATACTACCAGCATCCTGATCTGAAAAAATATATATTGAGTGTTGAAAGAAGATCAACAAGAGAACTAAGCCCAGTAAAATAGCAATAATGAATTATTTCTACTACCTACATATAAACTGGTCAAATAGCACTAGAGGGCAAGATTTAGAAAATCAATTTCTTGGCACCTGAAATGATTGCTTTTTGGAGCAGCTAGTTCTAGAACAAACAAGACAGGACTATTCTCAACTTCATTTTAAGGTAACTTCTGCTTAAAAAAAGTTACTTTAATTGACCTGTTAAATAATAGTGCCCACAGTATAACAAAGTTCAAAATCTTTGGAAGAAAGGTTTATCCCAAAATCTAGGTCTTAGTGATCCTATCCTGAGAAATAAGGATTTATTTTGTTTCAGATTAAAAAGAGAAGGAACTAGCCAAAAGGACCCTAAATCAAAAGTAGTGAAATTAAAATCTTTAGTCTTAATCTATCTTAATGTGAAGGCCATTTAAACATATCATAACAGTGATAGAAGACATTCATATCCTATACTAAAAAAGAAAAAAAAAGAAAAGAAAGTAGGATGGCAAGGAGAAAATCAATGTGGTTAAATGACAATGTTCAAAATTTAAGTTATTTCAGTCTAAAAGGTATCTTTCAGGAAGCAGAAATCCAATCACAATGAAACTAAGAGAAAAGAAAATAATCTGCAGCAGGTAAAGGGAAATTAGGAGGCATAAATGGGAATTAGAGGGGTAAGGCACATGTAGATAATTAAACAGAGTTAGCCAAATACGTACAGATACATTATTTAAGTATATCAAATCAGGAATGCTGTGAGAGAATTGATGGGTCTGCTGGATTACCAGGTAGCAAATGGAATAAGTACAAGACATCAGAACATTGCAGAGAAATTAAATAATTTATTTACAGCAGAGTTTACAGGAAATTTTGAGGAGTTATCTACCCCAGACATGCTCTTTTCACGTAACAAGATGAGGTACCACATAGACTGTGGTGTCAACAGAGAAATTGATGAACTAAAGAGCAAAAAGTCACCTGGACTGGATGATAGACATCAAGAGTTCTGAAAGTATCTAAAAATTAAATGACTGAGCTGCTATAAAATATGCACTCATTAAAATCAGCTACTATATCAGAGGATTAGAGGGTTGTAAATGCACTTATCTTTTAAAAAGGCTGCAACGGTGATCCAGGGAATTATAGTCTAGTGAGCCTTACTTCAATACCAGGAAAATTAGTTGAAATTACAATTAAAAATGGAATTATAAAACACCCAGATTAACATGATATAAGACCTGCTCCAAACCCCACTGAAGTCTATTCATTGTCTGCAGTGGGCTTTGGATCAGCCTGTAAGGACAAACTAGAACATTTTCTGTAGAGTAAAATGGTGCTTCAGTAGTCTATTAGAATTCTTTGAGTGTGTTAACAAAAAAAGTCTAAACTTCGCATGATATACTTAAATTTTCAGTTTTATTTTATTTTAATAAGTGTCTTGCAAGAAGTTATCCAAGGCCTGATCTACATACACAGAAGCTAACTAAATTAAACTGATGTAATTTTGCATGTTGACATTTTTACATCTTTTTAAACCTCAGAAGATAGGTGAAGAGGGTCAGGAGCTGAATCACTGGAGAAAGGGTGGGGAGCAGATAGATGTAACCGAAGAGGAAGTCAGGAGTGATGGGTAAGTGCAGGAAGAGGAGGGTTAGAGTTCAGGTGGATGTGGGTTGTATAAGAGCAGAAGGGGAGGAAGACAGGATCCAGGGTGGAGGTGATGGACAGGAAAAGAGAGAATAGAGCAGAAAAGGAAGGTGGCAAAATGGAATAGGAGCAGAGTCAGGGACTGTGTTAGAAGGCAGATAGGAGTACAGTAGGATAGACACAGTCTGGGAGCACAGAAACAGAATGATTTATAACCACTTTATTATGTTCCCTGCAAGAACCCAGAATCCCTACATTCCTCTGCTGTTAGCAAATAGTTGTGAACCCCTGTGGGAAAATATGGGTCTCATTCCAACCCTCCTAACGTTCTTCCATTCTGAGGATAATTCTCTGTCTATCTGTCTCTCTTGGGTTAATGATTATGTATATAATTATCCAGAGTGGAACAATTTTGGGTCAAGAAAGAAAAAGAGTGAGATGGACACTATAGCCTAGTGTGTAGGTACTCACATGGGAGGTAGGAGACCTTGGGTCCAGTTGTACCTTTGCTTCAATATCATTCATTGTTTATCCACACTGGAACAACTTCAGTAGGAGAGACTGAGGGCATGTCTACACAGCAGCATTATTTCGAGATAACAAAGTGAGCATCTACATAGCAAGCCCGTTATTTTGAAATAATTTCAAAATAATGGTCTTCTTATTTCGAATTCTGTAACCCTCATTTCACAAGGAATAACACCTAGTTTGACATAGTTATTTTGAAATATGGTGTGTATAGACAACTCACCTGTGGTTATTTCAAAATAACTAGCCTCCAGGGATTCTCACAGGTGCCCTGGCAGCCACTCTGCCCACACTCATCGGAACTCTATAGTTCCCCTTCCCCTGCAGCCTGTAAAGGTGCAGCCTCAGGGGAAAGGGCTTGTGGCACAAAGAAAGCCCTGCTAGCCCTGTGCCACACACCAGCAGCCTGCTCTGCCTTCCAAACCACTATGAGCTACCCCTTTGCTTCCACTGAGCCCTCCAGAGCTGCAAGGGAGCCAGCAGCCACCTCTGAAGCCCCTGCCCAGGAGCGAAAGAGGAGGGGCCCATCCTGGTCTGGTGCAGAGATCCTGGATCTCATTGAGATCTGGAGAGAGGAGACAAACCTCCAGAATCTCCGCACCAGATGCAGGAATGCTGATATCTACAGCTGGATGGCTGAGAGCCTGGGCCAGAAGGACCACAGCTGCACACAGGAGCAGGTCAGGCTGAAGGTGAAGGAGCTGAGGCAGGCCAGGGAGCACAGCTCCCACTCTGGAGCGGCACTCCAGACTTTCCAATACTTCGACCAGCTCCACTGCATCCTGGGTGGGTCAATCCCTCCCCTGCCTTGTTGTGGACTCTGATCAGGAGACATTTGTTGTCAGCCTCCCAGAAGGCATGGCTGTGGAGGTGAAGAAGGAGGTTTTGGAGGAAAAGGAGATGCTGGAGGAGGAAGATGAGGAGGCCAGCACCAGCACTATGCCCTCCAGCAAGGAGTTCAACCTGTTCTTGGAGCTGTCTCCCCTCCTCCCCCCAGCAAACACACACATCCCAGTATGTGTCCCAGGAGTTGGACAAGGCCGGGGAATGCCCATCAAGTGAGGTCCTTTACTTTCCCTAGACACGCACGGGGGGAAACGGAAGACGGCGAGATTCTGTGTACTCCTTGCCCTGCTTTCTCAGCCAGGGGAGCACACAGCAGCCTGTGCACGTGCATGCACATGGAGCACCAGTCCAGAGCATGCAGCCACACACAATGAGGCAGCCACAAAGGTACCTTGTGCTCCTGCTCAGAGGGTTCCTGCACAAATCTGTCTTACTCCCAGCCCTGTGGTGGGACACCTTTCCAGCACAAGCCACCACCGAGGAGGATGGGGTCAGGGAAACACACATAGCAGTGCAGCACATGGGCATGCCTGCACTCTAGGGGCAGCATCTGTTCCCAGGCAAGCATGGTGAGGTGGAGGACACTGGTCCCCTGCCACGGGAGCCTGCCAGAAGGGGGAGGTAGTGGAATCCCAGTAGCACCCTCCCTGGAAAGTGGCATCTGCCACTCACACACACCTCCCCAACATCCTCCCCCCTCTCCTCCAGAGGGCAGGGATAGAAGTCCTCTCCCTCTGGGGTATCGCCACTGCTGGATCCGGTGTGTGCGCAGCATGGAGGGAAGCCAAGCTGCCCTGTTGCCCCCCTCCCTCCCACAGGTTCCTGGCCTGGTCATCACCTTCCCATGCCTATTTGTCCCTGGGATGTGGGGGTAGTGAGGCTCCCCCCCAGGATGTCAGTACCCTTGCAGGAATGTGCCCGCTGTCCAGGCCTCAAATGGTCTTGCTCCAAGCACATCATCATCACCTGACCCAAGACCTTTCAGTGCTGGCTCAGAGCTAAGGGCTAAGCTTCAGGCACACCGTCTCCTGGAATGACTGGCCTCCTCGCTTTTCCTCACAGCTGTGAGTGGGGTGTGAGCCATATCTCCCGTGCCATCCTCCCAACCCTGCATGTCCCTCAGGTGCCGCTGACCCCATGAGGACCTCCAGTGGGAACACATAGCCTGCTTCCATTCCCTCCAGTGGTCTCTGGACTGGCAGAACCGGAGGTTGGACACAGACCTGCAGGAGTGCCATGCTGACCAGGAGCTGTGCCTCTTCACCTGGCAGGAGTTGTCTAAGGAGGCCAGGAGCATGTGTGCATCATACACCACCGTCACCAACCACATGGTTGTCGCGATTGAGCAGTCCAGAAGCTGCCCTCCATACCCACTCCTTGCCAAGACCCTCTGCATCCGCTCTTGCTCCCGCCTTCACTTCTCCAGTTTCTCTTCCTAGCCTCCATTCCCAGCTGCTGAGGGCCTCACACACAAGGGATGGAACTGCCTGAGGCAGGCACCAGTCCTAGTCCCATCCCTGAGCCTCTTCTCTCTTCCTCCTTCCCCCTCCCAGGTTCTTTCCCCAGTTCCTCCTAGTTACATTTACCTCATTTTTTTTTAGAAGAGTTTCTTGTTCCAAAACCAAAGGTCTTGTTTATTGTGTCTGCAGGGGGCAGGAGAGAAGGAGGGGTGTGGGAGGAATGGCATAGAGGTACACTGCAGATGCTTCTTGTGGGGAGGCCCGGGGGAGAGTATCACAGGTGTCCTTGTCTGAAACTCTCCCTCAGGGCCTCCCAGATGTGCACAGCTCCCTGATGGGCTTGCCAGATGGAAGCTGTGCACAGCTGTTAAAAGACCCTAGCCAATCACTTGGCTCTGGCTTCCACGATGGCAGGAACGTCTCCCCCTTATTTTCACAAATATGGAGAACACAGCAGGCCGACACCACCTGGGGGATATTCAGCTCACAAAGGACCAGGTGAGGAGACAATGGAGCCTTCCTTTCAGATGGCCAAAGGTGCTCTCCACAACTATATGGACCCTGCTCAGCCTGGCATTAAAACATTCCTTGGTGGAGTCCAGGTGTCCAGTGTAGGGTTACATCAGCCAGAGGAGCAGAGTCCCCTATGATGCATGTGGGCATGTCCACATCCCTGACCCTGATGGTGTTGTCAGGGAAAAAAGTGCCAGCATGCATCTTCTGGAACATGCTGGAGTTCTTGAAGATTCAGGCATTGTGCACCTTCCCTGATCACACAATGTTGATGTCCATGAAGCAGCTTCAGTGGTCCACGGGGCCTGCAGCACCATAGAAAAGTACCTCTTATGGCTGATATAATGTGATGCCTGGTGGTCGGGGCCCGAATAGGGACATCAATTCTGACTGGTGGAACAAAATAGTCATGGAGTGGTGGGACAGTGGCTCCAGAAATTCCAGATGCAGAAAGACACATTCATGGAGCTGTGTGAGTAGCTCACCCCTGTCCACCGGTGATGGGATACCCACCGGTGATGGGATACCCACATATACCCACATATGACCCTCCATCTCCCTCCAGAAGCAAGTCAACATTGCAGTGTGGAAGCTTGCCACGCTGGACAACTACCACTCCATCAGGAACCAGTTTGGCATGAGGAGATTGACTGTCAGAGTCATGGCTGTGCAGGTATGATTCTCTCGTGCTATTGTTCCTAGAGGGTGGTGAACTAATGGAATGGGGTTCCCTAAGAAAGGGGGAGAGTGGAAGCTCCCTCTCTGGTGGGTTTTCCAGTCCCATCTTCACAAAGCTCTGCCAGGGGATAGGGTAAGTTGAGGGTTGGTGTGTGCAAAGGAGGGTTGGGTTCAGGGAACTCCTGAAGTTCTCTGTTTGTCTCCTTATACAGGTGGTGAGGGCCATCAACACCATCCTGCTGTGCAGGGTCATCATCATCCTGGGAAACGTGGACTCCATTGTCGCAGGCTTTCCCTCCATGGGCTTCCCTAACTGTGGGGTGGGGGCCCATTGATGGCACCCACATTCCCATCCAGTCCCCCAACCACCGGGCATCTCTCTTCATCAACCAGAAGGGATACTTTTCAGTGGTCCTGCAGGTCATCACGGACCACCAGAGCCAGTTTACGGACATCTATATCGGGTGGTCAGGAAAGGCACATGATGCCCGGGTCTTCCACAAATCAAGCATCTTCAAGAAGCTGCACGCCGGAACATTTTCCCCCCACTGCACCATCAGGGTCGGGGATATGGACATGCCCATCTGCATGGTGGGGGATGCAGCCTACCCTCTCTTGCCTTAGCTCATGAAGCCATATACCAGCCACCTCAACCACTCTCAGGAATGCTACAATGCTTGGCTCAGCAGGGCCCACATGGTGGTGGAGGGTGCCTTTGGGTTCTTGAAGGTGCGGTTTATATGCCTCCTCACCCAGCTGGACCTTGGGGAGCACAACATCCCTCACATGGTGGCCATGTGTTGTGCGTTCCACAATATTTGTGAGCAGAAGGGGGAGGTATTCCTCCCTGGGTGGGGGGTGGAGGCTGACCGCATCGGCAGGGCCTTTGAGCAGCCACACACAGCTGTGATCTGGCAGGGTCATCGGGGGCCATGTGCATCCAGGAGGCCCTGAGGGAGAATTCCTCACAAGGGCTCCAGTGGCACTCTCCCCTAGGCCTCCCCACTAGGGGCCTGGGCACCACCCCTCATTGCCTGTCCTCCAACACCGCTCTCTTCCCTCCCCCCCCTTCTCTGCTGAGACAATAAAAAAGACAGTTTGTTTTGGAAAAAATAAAATCTCTGTTTCTTTTTATTTGGGGTCACAGTAAGTGGGGAGGGACTGGAGAAAGAACCTGGGAGAGGGAAGGAGAGAGTTTGGCAGAGGGGGGATGAGAACCTTGGTGTGGGAGGAGGGAGCTGGAAGTGAGAGGAGTGGTAAGGAGAAGCTCAGTTCTGGGGCCGAGACTGGTGTGTAGCTCTGGTGATCCCACTGCCATGGGTTCAGGAGTCACAGTGGTCACGGGGTGGGGAGGCAGGGTGTTGGGGGGTGGATGCTGCCCCAAGAATGCAGGCATGCCCATGTGCTGTGTGCAGACTGCTGACTTTGTGTGTGTGTGTGTGTGTGTGTGTGTGTGTGTGTGTGTGTCCAGCCTCCTTTTAGAGGTGGGTTGTGGAGGGAGGGTGTCCGACCCGGATGCCATGAGTATGTCAGCCCTCTCCAGACACCCTTTGACCAATAGCACAAGGGTCCTCTGTGGCAGCCTACTGGTGCTGTGTGGCCAGGAGCGGTGTGGCATGTGCTCCCACATGTACAGGCTGCTGCGCGATCCCCAGGCCACAAGGGCCAAGTGAGGAGTGCCCAGCTCCCCCTCACTGCCTACCACCTCCATCCTCTATGTGAAGGGAACATGATGGCACTCACATGATGTTCCTTCCCCAGCCTCGGACAATGCCTGGGATACATCCACAGTGTAGGGTGCTGGCTCCAGGATCGGGAGGATCAGGAGGGTGATTGTGCTGGCCTCATCTGTGTAGACATAACCTTACTGATTCCACATGTGTGGCTTTAGCAGATTTGCACAGGTATAACTGATTGCAACATTGTAAACAATTCAGTAGCTAATCATCAGGAAGGAATAGAATCTTATTTACTCTTTCCTAGCGGCAGCAATAACATGAGAAAAAAAATGGCAAGACATCTTATTTTTGTCACTAAAGTCAACAGACGGAATGGTGAATAAAAACAAGGAATAAAGCTGTTGAGTAAAAATGAACTATTTTTATAGTTACTTTTCCAAGCACAGCAGTATTTTAGCACTTTTACATAGTTGAAAACCATTTGCTCATAGTGTGCACATTTATTTGAACGATTTAGGTGATAGTTTTGTTTCTGTGGACTTTTTTCATTTGTATAGTCCTTTGTGAGGTTCAAAATAAAGCTGGTAAACAGAATACAAGTAGATAAGCTTTCAAAATGTTATGTGACATTTTATCTACATATCTGTCAAATAAAAGGTTAGGATTCTCACTTTTGAAAGAAAAACATACTAATTAGCAAAAATACAAGGCTGTATAGAGCATGAGGTTTGAAAAAGTTTGACATGTTTGTGGCTGCAATACATTCATTTATGTGCATGAGGCTTCACTTAACTTTTTTATGGGGATAAGAATCCAGTGGAGCCCGATTCTCCAGTGAGCAGATATTGCTTAACACTTGGAAGATGAGTCCCTTTGTCCAATATGGCCACATTATAGTAACTTTCTATCAGATGACTGCATAATTTGTCTGTTTGTATGCTAAACTGAAGCCTCAACATTGCTCTTAATACAACAATTACACTGATGACCTTAAGACAGCATATAGGAGAGTAAGGGGGCTCAAGGGCTCACTCCCTTGCATTGGCTACCTGGGTCCCAATGGAGGCTGCTGCTTCTGAGCCATGGCAGGCAAGGTCAAGGAAGAGTGGGAGCTTTGGTTCCATCCCCGCAAAATAATGGCCAGCTGAGATGAACTGACTGACATGTTTTAGGGAAACAGCTACTTTGGCAGAGCAGTAGAAATTGGGGAAGGATTATGACTCTGGATATTTTACCTAATCTACCTTTTGGCCAAGTCTGCGCTAGAGTTGGAAGGTCAGCCTAAAGTATGCAACTCAAGCTATGAAAATAACACAGCTGGAGTTTGCATACCTTAAGCTCAGTGTGGCACCGTCTTCACAGTGGGAGGTCAACAGGAGCAAACTCTTCCGTTGGCTTTCCTAACTCCTCATGACTGCGAGAAGTACCTGAGCCAACTGAAGGCACCCTCAGCTTTCGATTTAGTGGGTCTTAACTAGACCCACTAAATTGAATTCCAGAAGAAGAATCAGCAGAGCATAAGTATAGATGTGGCCTGACAGAGCAGTTCTGCTATGCATCAGCTGTTACTCTAGGCAAACAGTTATATTACAATCTTGCCATGAGTGATTAGACTGCAGTAGTGAAAATCAGCACCAAAATGAACAACCAAGGCGAAGAAGCTTTTTAAAAAGTAACTCAATGTAAGTTTTAAAGGAAAATATACACAAAAGTTAATAAGGCCAAGGTTTTCAAAAGTGTTTAGTGATTTTAGATTCCTTAATTTTTGACTGCCCAAAACAAGACACTTTAAAAGAGCTTGATTTTCAGAAATTGCCTAGCACCCATGTTCTGAAAATGAGGCCCCTTTAAGACAAGGGTGGGGAACTTTTTTTCTTTGGAAGTTGCTGACTCACAGAAAAATCATTCAGGGGCTGCACACAAGTGAAAAGCAAAAACACAAAAAACACCTCACTGATGTGGCACCCATCTGAGAAGCAGAAAGGTACTCCCTACATTCCCCTCACACATCAGAGCCCAGTGTGGCCCAGACTAGTAGATTTTGTGTGCTCCAGTTGGAGTGCCAGCACAGGCTCTACAGTGCTGGTGGGGGAGCCCTGAGCCTCAGGAGCACGATCCAGGCAAGCCTTGGTCCATATCCGTCCTCCGGGCATTAGGTTCCCAACCACTGCTGTAAGATGTCTCATGTTGGATACTCAGAATGTGAGGTATCCAAAACACTTGCCAGACCTGAAAATCATAGTCTGAAAGGTTATCTTATTTTCTGCTCTAAACTAAACAGTAGTAAATTAACAATAACCAAATAACCATGTTGTTGGGCTTTTTAATTGAAAAACAAAAAGCATATACTTATTTGCACTAGTTACTGTTCCTATCATTAGTTATTATCTGCTAAACACCAAAATATGTTTGGTTCTGCCCAAGAAAGAGGAATTCATAGCTGCTGCCCTAGGAGTTCATAATTTTAAAAAAATAATATAAAAAGAACTGCTATACTGATACGATATTATGTGATATGATATGATAATGTTGGCAGACATAACATCTTAACATGAATTCCAAGTTAAGATTGACATTGCAAATAAAATTAATCTGAAAATGTATAGTGTACTCTTGATTTTAATGTACAGTGTATAAGGGTTAGATATTTTAAATTTGGGGCATTTCACTGATGTGCTTGCTTAAGAGATGTTTCCATTGCAGTGCAAAGAAGAAATGTACAGTGTAATAAAATGGGCTACCATATTAAATTAAGGCTCTATTTAAATTATATGAGTATAATTTGGCTGTAATAAGTCACTGTATATTAATTAAGATAGTTATTTTATTTATATTCAGATATAAGGTCTGTGTATAATTGATTTGTATCTATCATTAAATGTCTGTATTTTTTAATAACTAGTTCATAGTTAAATTTAGTAACTCTGTTATTAACACTAAATTAAATATATATATTGGTGCTTAAGTCTGAAGCGTTACTCAAGAAGATTGGTTCATTTAACTTCAAAATGCAAGGTATATTGATTTACATCTCTGACTGGCTAAGAGACTCAGTCTCATCCTGTGAATCAAAGACATTTGCCTCAGCTTTTCAAGCCTTGTCACCCTCAGCTGGACTAAAGCATGGCAGTATACCTGGGCATGAAGCCTTCAGTGCTTAGGAAACTCATGTAATACAGAATGCTGGAGTGTGTCTTGGCAACTCTGCCTACTGAGAATCCATCAAACCTATCCTCCACTCTCTACCCTAGCTTCCCATAGCATTTCAAATCAAGTGCAAGGTCTCAACTGTTATCCTGAAGGCATCCAATTACTTGGGCCCAAGGTAGCTAAAGATTCCTAAAGCCCTAGGCTGAGGACTATAGTTGATAACTTCACTCCTCTGGCACAATGGAATTTTCTGAACTAAAGGTAAAGCTCATTTGTACAGTAGATGGAAACTGCCAAATGAACTTTCCCAGAAACTAAATGCCATCACAAACCTTGCCCTCTTCCACTTTAAGTGCAAGGCGCATTTTTTTTACCTGCATCTTAAGAACACGTGTGTTTAAAAAATCCCAAGCAAACTATTTAACAGCACATACTACTTTTCCTGGGAGAGAGGAGGAGAAAACAGATGTTAGTCAGATTGTTTAATACATTACTGGAAACCTCTCACATAGCTCATGGTATAATAATCCTTTGAATCAAATTGTCATAAGGCAGCAACACTGATGCAAACACCTTTGCTGTCTAGTTTTCGGGGACTGACATGTTTGAAGTACATTTAGGTTACAAGAATGATTGAATGCAGATGTTCTTGAACTCTTAATGCAAAGCTTAATCATGTAGAAAACTGCTGAATAAGCACATTTCAAGTTACCCAGCCATTATCTTCTCTAAGAGGCTGACCATCTTGACTCTGTTTTTTAGGTCTCTGTTATGTAATATGTGAATTCAATACTTTATAGAGCCAAGGCCTAAATTTTAATCATGGCGATATGCCCATAGTCCTTACTCAGCTCTTTGACAGCAGTGGAAACTTTTCTTGAGTATACGGTAGGATTGGGTCTTATTTGTCAGAAGTTAAATAAAAGTGTTCATCTACTACGGAGCCTTGCCATCAGGTAACAAACATTATGTAACTACTGTAAAGCCTTGATTTCACCCATAGCATTTACAATCTAATTAAATAAAATATTACAGATTTGCGGCAGCCATATTTATGCAATAAATCATCACATATTCACATGCTTAATACTCAAGTTGGCATTAGTAGTCCTGAAAATTTCATAATTCATATTTTAAGATTAATTCTCTATTTGTTTTTTTCTATTTTCTTTAGAATAAATTTGGAAACCCACTGAGAGATTCTACTACACACATTCCCTAGTATGGCAGTGGAAAACAACAGGAATGTAACAGGAACAGCTAACATTCAAATCCTGATCAGAAAGATGATGATTAATTGACAGAGGGAGCCAAATCACTGTTTTTGACTTGTAGTCATGTGTGATTGACATCCATTTCAAATGGGTTAACTTGCTACAAGCTCTGTTGTAATCTAATTAAGGACCGAATTCTGTTCCCACTGAAGTGAGACACGACATTCCCATTAGCTTTAACAGGAACAGGATGGGATCCTGTGTCAGCAACATCTTTTTACAGTTTTAATTGAATCAGAAGATACTCATGTTCTAAAAAATGCTTTTGTTTAGGCTAAATTGTGATTGTCAGGGTTTAGCTCATCAAAGCAAAAATTTCTTCATATCCAGAGACATGGAATTTTTCAGCTACGTGCAAAACATTCATCCTCACAATATATCATGCTAACTATCTGAACCCTGACCCAGAGTGTCCACCTTCACTTTGGCTGTTTCTATACAATGACCTACGCTTATTCAGTCTTTCTTCATTCCAGAGCAAGGAACACGAAACAGGGTCAAATTTTGAAATATCTAATGCTGCTCCTAATGAATGAGCTCAGACCTTTTGAGTGAATTCTGAACTGTGGCTCCAAAGGTAAAAAAACCATTAAAAACAATAAATAAATCAAAGCTTAAATAATTTTACATCACCATTTATGTGTCCATGCTACTCGGTGTGAAAAAGAATAAATGATCATTCATTTCCAGTTGCATGTTGTATTATTTGCAGTCAAGTAAATAATTTAGAGTAATTTTCATTGAATAAATTTGTGCAGCTCATTATCATGGAAAATCTTGGGGACAAATATCTTCAGCTATCAACATAGGGAATTATCTTCCTTTCACTGAAATCAGTGGGAGTTTTGTCATTGATTTCCATGGCAGCAGGAACAGGCATTCTGACTTTGAAAATACATGCATTTTTTTTAAAAGTTAGTATAGGCAAATACAACACTGATAAAGTCTGCAATCAATAAATTATAAGATCTCTAACATATCAGCCAGAGTAAAACACTGCACAGAGTAAAACTATCTCAGTAAAAGGTAAAGTAAATTATTTAAAATTAAGTATGTACATATATTTTGCTGTAATATTTGCTAAAATATTACTCTAATTTGATTCAGAGATAGGCTGAAAAAGAAAGAGTAGACTGTACTAGTGGATTATGAATTGTCTTTCAATAAGAGACTTTCAATCAAAATATTTAGACTGTTGCTCACTATCCACACTGACTCACTAGCACCACAAAGTGGAGCGCAGAGTCACTGATACATTTTTAAAATGAACAGTGCACTAAAGCTAACAGGTATTCATTGAATTTAACAGGTTAAAAAAATGTGCTAGTCTATTTTAGATGTCAAAATATTTTTTGGAATTGATGCCATGTCTAAAAGAAAGAACACTAAGCATTGTCTATTGCTACTTTAAGATAGACTAAAGGTATGCATACATTATAGAAAGTCTAGGTCTTTAAACGTGAATTGTGTAAGCCATACATCATGTTAAAACAAGTGAATTTAGGCATTAGTGATCAATAGAGTATAATCATATGTTAAACATTTGAGGAGATTAATGATCTACCATTTCTCCATGTTTAATTTTTCTCCAATTACCTTGATAAAATTACTTCAGTATTTTTTTCTATTTTTTTACAGTAGCATCAGATCTCCAAATATTAATGACCTATTTTACTCATAGAAGTCATCTACATAAGTGACATGATACAACAGTTTGAGCAGTATTATCATTGATTAATCAAGTTCCCAATTATATTTCAAGGGGCAATCCCAGTGTAACTAAGCATTTTTATTTTTTTCTGTTTGGTTATCATGATTTGTAAATTAAAAAGAATGAATCAAATGCCACATTTTTATTAGCAGAAGAATTTACGGATTTTCTACTGCAAGGTTTTGCTTCTACTTCCCATTGCTTTTGTCAGTGAAACTGAAAGCAGTTGCCTTTGATGTTTCTGATATTACAATATCATCAGTGATAAGATTAACAGACATTAATTTAACTGACAATAGATTGGAGAATCCAGATGCTTAAGAACTGAGTCACAGGCGTGATTTGTGAGGTAAAGAGGCTTCCTCTAAAAGAACTCCAAAGAATAAAGGATTTTGTTGTTTTTGTTCTTTTCTTATTTTTTCCCTCCCCTGATTTCCTTTCTAATTTAAGCGAAAGCAGGTTGAACTGATGGCAAAAAATTTTCCTCAGTTAATCTCCACCCTTCCTGTTCTTTCTTTCCATGCATCCTTATTTTCCCTTTCCTTTAAATTCAGCTGCTCCTCTGTACCAGAAGGAGCTGTGTTTGGTTGGCAAACACTCCAGAATAAGCCTATTTCACATAAAAAGCCTCTTCTGTAGGAGAAACTATGCAAAATGGGAGATAAAGAAGGGGGTTCTTAACTGAGAAAGCTGATACCAGGCTATCTGGGGCCTTGTTGTTGTAATTAATAGTTGTAGTTTTAAAATGTGTTGATTGATTATGTGATTTGATGGAGAGAACATAACATTTATCTTGACCAGCTAATGTTTAAACCAGCAACTTGCCTTGTCTGTACTAGACTTTTAATATACATAAGTTATCACATGTTATGTAGCAAGTTAAAACACTTTTTCCTCCTAGTTTAGATGGCGGGGGAGCAATTTTAATTCTGGAGGACAGGGAATCTGGAGA
The DNA here is from genome assembly GCA_032595735.1 of Pelochelys cantorii. NCBI lineage: Eukaryota > Metazoa > Chordata > Testudines > Trionychidae > Pelochelys > Pelochelys cantorii. The sequence continues at coordinate 69,165,496 of CM064326.1, read as the reverse complement.
GATTTTGATTGTTAACTTTCCTTTGACTGATCAAAACACATTTGAGAAAGTTACTCATAGAGTAGGACACTGTACAATGTGACGAAAGCTAGCGTAATTTTTTTTACAGTGTCATTGCCATGCTTGATGCTGTACAGACAAGTAAGAGAGCAAGGTTCTTGTCTCAAAGTGCTCACAATATTTATCTCATAAAATACAAACAAATTGGACAGAGGAGGAAGGGTTCACCATAAAAAGTAAAATGAATGAACAGTGTATTTGGTATCTGTCCTTTTACTTCTAAAGGTTAGTTATGTTTTTATACTTTCCTCACAACGCAATATAAAGACAAGTATTATGAGGTGAGCAGTGAGAATGGGGAAGATGTTTAGTAATTAATTTCTAGGAGGAACTTCAAGGAGGAGAATATGGTTGCTTGATAGCCTGGAGGGTGCCCCAGCTGCAGGAAACAATGTGGAAAAAACAGAGAGTCCTGAGTGGGAGAAGAGTGTACAGAAGAGATAGGACATTATAGATGGGCAAAGGTATAGTGGCATCTGAGATCCAAAATACATTTGGGATCCAAAAGTGGCCTTATGCAAAGCCTTAAGGGTATCTCTACACTGCCACCCTAGTTCGAACTAGGGTGGCTAATGTAGGCATTCGAACTTGCAAATGAAGCCTGGGATTTAAATATCCCGGGCTTCATTTGCATGTTCCCGGGCGCCGCCATTTTTAAATGCCCAGTAGTTTGAACTACCTGCCCGCGGCTACACGTGGCACGGACTAGGTAGTTCGAATTAAAACTCCTAATTCACACTACCGTTGAACCTCCTTGCAGGAGGAATAACGGTAGTTCGAATTAGGAGCTTTAATTCAAACTACCTAGTCCGTGCCGCGTGTAGCTGTGGGCAGGTAGTTCTAACTACGGGGCATTTAAAAATGGCGGCGCCCGGGAACATGCAAATGAAGCCCGGGATATTTAACTCCCGGGCTTCATTTGCAAGTTCGAACGCCTACATTAGCCACCCTAGTTCGAACTAGGGTGGCAGTGTAGACATACCCTGAGGAAGGATAAGAAATTTGATTTAATCCAATGACATGGAAAACCAGCAGAGATGCTTAAACCATGGAATAATATGACCAGAAAGGTTAACCTTGACTGAAACACGCTGAATGAAGTAGAAAGGGAGATCATAGTGAAGAATGTTAGAGGAGCCAAAAGCAAGTCACCATAAGTGAGAAATGAGAGCATGGGACAGAAGTTTAAGGGAGGACAAATAGGAAGTAGTGAATATTGAAGATGCTGTAGACAGAGAAACAACAGGGTTTAGCCAGATCTGGTATGTAAGTAGTACAGAAAGCCGAAGAGGAATCAAAGATGACCCCAGAGTTAGAAGTTTGATTGCCCAAGAGGAAGAATTATTTACTTTAGGGTCTTGTTGGTTTTATTCACTGTGCTTGAGTTTCTTCATCTGTAAAATGGGGATAATGATATTTCTTTCCATAATGCTTTCATAATGATAGATAAAAAAACCCATATAAGAGCTAATTTGTATTATATAGCATCCAAAATCTAGATGTGGGTGTGATATTTAATGTTCTATTACTTCACTCCGTATCACACCAGTCATTCTGATAATACATCATCTACTGTATAATTTAAGGAACATGCATAGTCCTGATCTTAAGACTGAGGCAGACTATATTTAAGATTGATAGAAAGTCAAAAATGTGCCCAAGGAAGTAGTCTCGGAAGTGGAGGTGTCAAAAGTCTGCTGTGTGAGAAAATTCAAGATGTTATAGGACAAACTTCACATTATACTAGGCATGTTTAATTATGCATGTCTCTAAAGTGTATGCTGTCAAAAGCAATGGAGGCAAACTTCCCTGAATTGCTCCATTCAGTTCACCAAAGGGCATTTAAAATGATATGTGTAAGAGGTAGGTACCAGTTGGGTTCTTTCCTGCAATCTCTATGCAGGCAAAATTCTCTTTGACTTTAGTGGAAATTTTGGCAATGGTGAGGCTGGAGGACCATGGCCATATGTATATGTCTTCGTAAAAAAATGGTAAACATCTATTGCAGAAGAACTGGAATTAGGAATTAATATTGATTTGCCAGAGTGAAATCTAGTAAACTGATCTGAGGTATGGAATCATGAACTCATGAGTTCTAAACCCAACTCTGATAATGACTTTTCAGCAAACCACAGTAGGTACTGTGGTAAACGGTGGAGGAGATGAGAGGCAAGGCCTTTTCTCTCTCCATATGTATTCCTGAAGTGAACTCTTGACCCTACTAAAGTATATGGAAGGTTTGCCATGAATTTCAATGAGGTGAGAATTTCTGTACAGGCGATAATCCTGTTGAGAAGCTTCAAGCTAGTGTCACTCTTGGTGAAGCTAACTTCACAATAATGAGAGGCACAGAAGAGTTTATATATTTAATGCTGTCAAAGGGAGTAGATGCTGGCAATTTCCCTTAGGAGGAATTCTTTCTGAGGCCAATGCTGCAATCCTTACCCTCATACTGCAGGCCATGATTTTAGAAACACACTTACTCAGAGAATTCTGAGAATTAGCTTATGTTCACAAAATCCTTTTGAAATAAAAAGCACAACATAAATTGTGAAAAGTGAATACAGCTATGGATTGATAGATTTTATAGTATCTGTATTTTTGTTCCATATGTGTTCAGCAACTAGCTCAATGGAGTATAGGTCCATGGCTGGGGTTCCTAGGTACTATGATAATTTAAATAATAAAATACAAAATCTTATTACAACCTCCATGTAAGCAGGATCTCCTCCATTCACCCTCTGTCATTAATGTGAAAGTCAAACTTATTTTACACGTATTAACTTTTTCAATGAAACCACTTCTAACTTCTGTTGAGACAATTAGCAGGTGTCAGTTAGGAGAGACAATAGACGATGTCCCCAATTACTTTCTCTTTTCAGACAACAATTTGCAATCACAAGAACATATGATGAGGCTTAACCAAAGATTACAACTTTTTAATTAAATAGGGCCTTTTGTGACTCGTCATTTGACATTAATTACTGTTTTAGTTGGATTTCTTTTGATTTGTAAAGGGCCCTGAGCACTGCAAAAATCATATCACATCATAGAAATTGCTGATTATTAAAACAAAAAAAAGTTGTTTTTCATTAGCCTGTCACACGACCTTATAAAGGAAACATCATTTCAAATGATAAGTAGATGCCTTAGATAAACAGACCAGTGAGTTTTAAAAGCAAAATAGCAGATGGCACTTCAACTGACTTGCCTTAGAATGGGCAGTCATAAAGCACTTAATTGAAATGATTGATAAGGTCTTCTGTCAGTGCTCAGCAAAACTTTCAGGAGGCTTAACAGCTGGCGTGAGGTACATTTGGAGTTTTAACTAGTGGACTAGCCTTTGGGGGGGTCTTAAAGCTAACTAGCATCACTGGTATTAATAGAGAACATCAATCAAAATGAAACACCAAAGCAGAAACTGATCAGAGTCTTCAAGTAATATTTTAATTTGTCAGCCTACAGAGAGTAGGATAAATGTTAACAGCATTCTTGTGTGATGGCTTTAAATTCAAATCCTGCATAGGCAGCAATGTTAGCAAGTCATTCTTTTGTGACTTTTGCTTTCTCATACACTCCAGTTATTCAGAATACAGTGGGTACAGAGACAATGAAAAAACCCTTGTCTGAATAGACTATGGAAAAGAAGAAAATGAGGAAGGAAAACAAGTGGCAGAAGTAATTTGTAACCCATAGGAAATTTATGGGTGGAGTACACATAAGCACAAGACCAAAATTACTGTGCTTTTTGTGGTGAACTTTGGAGGGGGCTTGAGGAGGTTGTCTGTAAACAGAGGAGGATTAAAGAAAACAGATTTAATTCAAACCAGAGAGTAGAAACGCAATCCTCACAAATGTGAATAGTTTCAGGATTTCCTCCCTTGGCTTCCCTTATAGCTTCATTTGTGCCTGTCTATGTTGGCCTATACAGGGATTGCTTATCCATGCAGAAGGGCAATATTTATGTTGTGAAGAAAATCTTGTGTGTAGAACCCTGCAAATCCATGGATATCAGCTCTATATCTGCAGATATCTGTGACTCATTTTGGCGAGATATGGATGTGGATACAAATTTTGTATTGCTAACTCTGCAAATTTGCAGATATCCCCTTTATATTTGTCACTATCCATATCCACAGATATAGATATGGATATCCGTTGCTCATTTTTGCAGATATGCATGCAGATGCAGATACAAATTTGTATCCTTGCAAGGCGCTACTTATGTGGTGTCACTACACCTAGATAAGCTTCGTTGTCAGGCCATATTGAATGGTTATCATTCTGGATTTTAGAGATACTGAGCATCCATAGCTCCCAATGAAACCTGAAAACTGGGCCCTAAGTTGTCTGTTCTGTGACAAGGTAGTTGGAGTAGTAATTTATTCATCAGCAAATCAATTAAAAATCCATTTTCCATCACCAATTACACAAAATGCCTTAACTTGAGAGTAAGAGATGGCCAGGGGTATTGACAGAGTTAGCTTTTCCCAAAAATTAATACCTGATTTATTTACCCAAACTGGGGTCAATTTCAGGCCATCAGTGTAGCAGATTAATCTGTAGTTGTAGAAACAGCTAAATGGAAGAGAGTTGTTTAAGAGAAAAGATGGTCTTGTGGTTAAAGCACTAAAATGGGATATAAGAAATCTGTGTACATTTCCTCACTCTTATGCATCCTTCCTCTATGAGTATGGAAAAGTCAGTTAATCTCTCTGTTTCTCATCTATAAAATATGAATAATAGTTTTTTTTCTTGTCTATATAGATTATAAACACTTCAGTAGAAGAGCTGTTGCTTATCAGTTGTTGTACAGTACCTAGGATAATGGAGCCTGTAGTACCACTGTTATTTAAATAATAAGTAATACTTCTAGCATAAATTGTACTTATTCCTTTTTTCCCCAGTGTAGTCACTAGCTTGTTAGAGTCTGAAAATCACTATAGAAACCATGATAGCAAATTAGGTAGTTAGCAACCAGCTTTCAACCAATTAAAGATACCACGGCTATGTTAATTTTATTCCTAAAAAGGACTAAATTACAATGTGTCTCTGATAGTACAATGCCTTCTGAAATGGACAAAGATGCTATCATTCACATAAACAGTTTTCCTTTTTAATTAAGATAGTTTTTGTGTATGAAGACAAAAACATTGGAGAGAATTTTAAATCTAGACTGAATATAAAAAAGTGAGTTTTATTATTGAAAAGATGCTGTTTTTCAAAAAAATACACTGGATAAGAACACAATATTAACATAGTATTTTGTATTCTTTGCATCAGTTATTTCCCAAAGAAAGCCTATCAGTTAAAATGATGAATTTTAACCTTTTCCAGTTCTTCTAGAGAACATTCAATTTATATTCTTCAGACTCTTTGCTACTTGTTCACCATACTGATGCAAAAATTATTGTTTTTGTAATATTTATAAAGATCTAGTTATAAGTTTTCAAGGACAGATTTCACATTTCTTTCAAATGTGAATCTCTAGTATAATATAAGAAAAAATGCAACAAGGTAGTAACATATGGCCTGGTTATGTGATTTAATGCATTAATATTGATAAATAGTGTTATACTGAATATTATTCTGATGGTCAATAGAAAATACAAAGGTCATGTTATCACAGAATACAGAAAGCTTAAAGGCTTAAATTCCAATGGATTAACATTTCTACACAGTCCCTTTTTGCTCCTGTGAGTTCCAGAAATGTCCTTATAAAATTGGTAACTTTAAAACCACTTCACAAAAATAACCCTCTCAGTATTACTGGAGATGACAAAATCTAGATAAATCCAATTTTAAATATAGGAAGAAATCTGAATTTTCATAATTGTGAAGTCAAACAGTTTCTATAACCTTGAAGACCTCTCGCACTGAAGATACATCTCCAGGGGTGGGAACTCCAGTCGTTAGGAAAAGGCAGGTGATAGTAATGGGGGATTCAATCATTAGAAACATAGATAGCTGGGTTTGTGATGATCAGGAGAACCGTATGGTGACTTGCCTACCTGGTGTGAAGGTTGTGGATCTCTTGAGACATCTATATAGATTTATGTGTAGTGCTGGGGAGGAACCAGTGGTCGTGCGACATGTAGGTACCAATGACATAGAGAAGGGTAGGAGAGAGGTTCTGGAGGCCAAATTTAGGCTTCTAGGAAAGAGATTGTAATCCAGGACCTCTATGGTAGCATTCTCTGAAATGCTTCCAGTTCCATGTGCAGGGCCAGGTAGGCAGGCAGAGTTTCAGAGTCTCAATGAATGGATGAGACAATGGTGTAGAGAGGAGGGGTTTAGATTTATTAGGAACTGGGGAAACTTTTGGGATAGGGGAAGCCTATACAGGAAGGATGGGCTCCACATAAACCAAAGTGCAACCAGACTGCTGGCACTTAACATTTAAAAAATTGTAGAGCAGTTCTTAAACTAAGGGCTCGGGGAAAGCCGACAGGTGCTCAGGAGCAAATGGATCAGACAGAGACATCTACTAATAGAGATTCTCTATGTTCTAGTCAGAAGGAGACGAGGAAGTATGGGTTGCATCAGATGAGACACAATCAAATGAAAAAGAGTCTAACATATCAAGAAATGGCAGACAGATAAATAGTGACAAATTATTTAAGTGCTTATACACAAATGCTAGAAGTCTAAGTAGTAAAATGGGTGAACTAGAGTGCCTAGTTTTAAAAGAGGATATTGATATAACTGGCATCACAGAAACTTGGTGGATTGAGGACAATCAATGGGACAGTCATTCCAGAGTACAAAATATATCAGAAGAACAGAACTGGTCATGCTGGTGGGGGAGTGGCACTATACGTGAAAGAAAATGTAGACTCAAATGAAGTAAAAATCTTAAATGAGTGAAAATGTTCCATAGAATCTCTATGGATAGTAATTCCATGTTCCTATAATAAGAATATAGCAGTAGGGATATATTATCAACCACATGATCAGGACAGTGATAGTGACTATGAAATGCTAAGGGAGACTAGAGAGGCTATTAAATTTAAAAAACTTTAATAGTGGGGGATTTCAACTATCTCCATATTGACTAGGTACACGTCACCTCAGGACGGGATGCAAAGATAAAATTTCTTGATACCTTAACTGCTTCTTGGAGCAGCTGGTTCTGGAACCCACAAGGGGAGAGGCAATTCTTGATTTAATCCTAAGTGGAGCGCAAGATCTGGTTCAAGAGGTAAATATAACTGGACCGCTTAGAAATAGTGATCACAATATAATAAAATTTAACATCCCTGTGGTGGAAGAAACACCTCAGCAGCTCAACACTGTGGCATTTAAGTTCAGAAAGGGGAACTACACAAAAGTGAGAAAGGTAGTTAAACAGAAATTAAAAGGTACAGTGACAAAAGTAAAATCTCTGCAAGCTACATGGAAACTTTTCAAAGACACCATAATAGAGGCCCAACTTAAATGTATACTCCAAATTAAAAAACACAGTAAAAGAACCAAAAAAGTGCCACCCTGGCTTAACAACTAGGTAGAAGAAGCAGTGACAGATAAAAATATATCTTTTGAAAAGTGGAAGTAAAATCTTAATGAGGAAAATAGAAAGGACCATAAACTTTGTCAAATTAAGTGTAAAAATACAATAAGAAAAGCCAAAAAAGAGTTTGAAGAACAGCTAGCCAAAAACTCAAAAAGTAATCATATATATAGGAACCCAATGTCTGTGAGTCTGTAACACTGGAATGCTGGCTGTTCCCTCTGAGCGGCGCTGTTGCCTGAAATGCTGGCTGTTCCCTCTGGGCGGTGCTGTTGCTGAAATGCTGGCTGTCCCCTCTGGGCGGCCTGTGCTGCATGGGGAGTGCGGGGCCCAAAAGGCCACTTCCTCCGCTTGCTCCCCCGCGGCGGCCCGGCTGAGCGGCACAGAACTCAGTCGAGCACCACGGCGGGAGGAGAAGGGGGGCGGGGCGGTGACGTGCAGCGTGACAGCGGCTCCAGACCCCACCCCCTGGCTGTGAACATCACCGCTCTGCCCCCCTTCGCCTCCAGCCGTGGCGCTCGGCTGACTTCCGCGCCGCTTATCCAGGCCGCCGCATGGGAGCAAGTGGCGCAAGCGACCGTTAGGGCTCCGCACTCCCCACGCAGCATGCAGTCCCCCGAGAGAGAGGCAGGAGGTGGAGAAGAGCTGAGAGAGAGAGAGGGAGAGGCAGTAGGAGGAGAAGAGAGAGAGAGAGAGAGAGACACACACACAGAGCGAGAGACCAGAGGCTCAGGAGAGAAGACGGACGTGGAGGAGAGACCTGAAAAATCCCATCTTATGACGGGCTAATTGGCTAGTAGTAAAATGTTTTTTAAGAACATGAGAATCAGGAAGCTGGCTAGACAACAAGTGGGGCCCTGGGATGATGGAGATGCTAAAGGAGCATTCAAAGATAATAAAGTCATAGCGGAGAAGCTAAATGAATTCTTTGCTTCAGTCTTCACGGCTGAGGATATTGTGGAGATTCCCAAACCTGAGCCATTCTTTTTAGGTAACAAATCTGAGGAATTGTCCCAGATTGAGGTGTCATTAGAGGAGGTGTCATTAGAGGTGTCATTTGGAACAAATTGGTAAACTTAACAGTAACAAGTCACTGGGACTAGATGGCATTCACCCAAGAGTTCTGAATGGGAAATTGCAGAACTATTAACTGTGGTTTGTAACCTATCCTTTAAACCGGCTTCCGTACCTAATGATCGGAAGATAGCTAACGTGCCGCCAATATTTAAAAAGGGCTCTAGAGGTGATCCTGGCAATTAGAGACCGGTGAGTCTAATATCCGTACCAGGCAAATTAGTTGAAACTATAATAAAAAATAAAATTGACAGACACAGGGATGAATATAATTTGTTGGGGGAAACTCAGCATGGTTTCTGTAAAGGGAAATCATGCCCCACTAATCTGCTAGAGTTCTTTGAGGGGGTCAACAAACATGTGGACAAGGGGGATCCAGTGGATATAGTATATTTAGATTTCCAGAAAGCCTTTGACAAGGTCCCTCACCAAAGGCTCTTAAGTAAAGTAAGCTGTCATGGGATAAGAAGGAAGGTCCTTTCCTGGATTGATAACTGGTTAAAAAACAGGAAACAAAGGGTAGGAATAAATGGTAAGTTTTCCAAGTGGAGAGAGGTAACTAGTGGGGTCCTTCAAAGGTCTGTCCTCAGACCCACCCTATTCAACTTATTTATAAATGATCTAGAGAAAGGGGTAAACAGTGAGGTAGCAAAATTTTCAGATGATACCAAACTGCTCAAGATAGTTCAGACCAAAGCAGTCTGTGAAGAGCTTCAAAAAGATCTCAAAAATTAAGTGATTGGGCAACAAAATGGTAAATTAAATGTAATGTTGATAAATGTAAAGTAATGCACATATATACAGTATGATGGGGACTAATTTGGCTATAACTACTCAAGAGAGAGATCTTGGAGTCATTGTGGATAGTTCACTGAAAACATCCATGCTGTGTGCAGCAGCAGTCAAAAAAGCAAATAGAATGTTAGGAATAATTTAAAAAGGGATAGAGAACAAGACATGCCTCTCTATAAAATCATGGTACGCCCAAATCTTGAATAGTGCTTACAGATGTAAAAAGATACACTGGCATTGGAAAAGGTTCAAAAAAGGGCAACAAAAGTGATTAGGCATTTGGAACGGGTCCCATATGAACAGAGATTAAAAAGATTTGGACTTTTCAGCTTAGAAAAGAGGAGAGTAGGGGGGATAAGACAGAGGTTTATAACATCATGACTGGTATGGAAAGAGTGAATAAATATAAGTTATTTACTTATTCCCACAATAAAAGAACTAGGGGTAATTAAATGAAATTAATAGGTAGCAGGTTTAAAACAAACAAAAGGAAGTTTTTCTTCACTCAGCGCACAATCAACCTGTGGAACTCCTTGCCAGAGGATGCAGTGAAGGCTAGGACTTTAACAAGGTTCAAAAAAGAGCTAGATAGAGTCAAGGAGGTTAGGTCCATCAATGGCTATTAGCCAGGATGGGTAGAAATGGTGTCCCTAGCCTCTCTGGAGGTGGGTGACAGGGGAGGGATACGTGAGGATTACCTGTTGTGATCCTTCCCTCTGGGGCATCTGGGTATTGGCCACTGTCAGCAGACAGGATACTCGACTAGATGGACCTTTGGTTTGACCCAGTACGGCCATTCTTATCTTCTTATGTAAGACAATCTTAGTTGAAGAACTCTAGACTTATAATACTCAGAGAAAGACACAGATACACCAATTAATTGTGATAAAAACTCATGGGCATTTATTATCCACTCAGTTACACCTGTGCAAGCACCATGAAATCTGAGAGGTTGCACAGATGTAACTGAGGGTAAAATTTCTCCCATTATTGGACTGTGGTTCTGTGTTTTTCATCTAGCAGTTCCTAGAGTTAAATTTTCTAAATAATGGCCTCATGAGCATTCTATCAGTTGTGTTCACAAGTGGCAGAGTCTATGAGAACAGATTGGTGTGCATATTTAAATCCAGGAACAATAGATTTGTATATATTCCTTCTATCACAATCTGTGGTGTGCTAGAACTGAATGCACAGGAGTTTATCTGCCGTTGAGTGCAAACAGCTTGATTAGGTGTGACCTTGGGAGCCACTTAATACCAACTGGCAAAGGGGTGCCATAACATAACTCATTCAGGCCTGACACACTCATTGTCATAGCAAACTGTTATCATAATATATATCCCAAAAGTGTTATGTAAGATATCATATGTAAACTGTTGAACACAATTGTCCCTAAAGTCACTGTGTGATGTTGCACATAAGGAGTTATAGATGTGTAATGGAAATATGTTCTTAAAATATGTTTGGGAGGCAGAGCATAAGACCAACTTGCTCTAGTTGTGTATTCACTTGTCCAGCCAGCATGGTTACAGGCATAGAACAATGAAAGTACATTTACGTAAAAGGTAAAATATCCACCAAGAGAAATGAACAGGGTAGAAAATTATCCAACAGTCATCCTGAGGGGACAGAAACTGCACCCCAAAAAGTCTTCCTGGCTTTTCACACAGAGACAATGGGCTATGAGTCATATAAGATTGTAACTCGCTAAAATTAAATTTTAGTCATTAGGAAGCATGTTTGTTTTATTTTATCTGTAAAAACACTTCTATCATTGAATGTTGCTTAGTATCACTTTAAATACCAGCTATTTGTTAATAAACTCATTCTTGTTTTATTACAATGTCATTCCACTGTTGTGTATTAACAGTGGAAGGTGAGTCCTCAGCTAACCTAACAGGCTGGTGTGTACATTACATCTTTGACAGCAGCAAACTTAATAACTTCTGTGAGAGGCCAAGGGAACTGCATCCTGCAGTGCTTTGTAGAACTCAGACCTATATTAGTGTTTGAAGAACTCGGAAATTTGGGCTCACCGATTGTTACTTGCATGGCAAGGTTTAGACTACCAGAGCCCTGAAGTGTTTGCTGGCAAGCTAGACAAGCTTGTGTGTCAGGGAACTGATACACTTAGCAGCAAAAAAGCTCAGTCCTGTTGAAGCAGAGTGGTAGCACAGTTCTGGCCATCCTGAGCAAGGCATCATGTAAGGCTCCTTCTAGAACTGGTCTCTCATGTTTGGAAGGCCTGTAGAGAGGGGACCACTTATAGTATATCAGAACCAAGTATTCCTCCAGCACTTGTAGAACTGTTTTGCTGGCATGCTTAAAAATGAATATCCTGTAGTGTAAAGAAAATCCTCCATTATCTACAAAGCCACACCCTGCCATCCTTTCTCTCACTGAGTGAAGATTATTCTTTGAGTAATTCAATTACTTTCAGTTGAACTAGTTACAAAGTGAAAGTACTGTTGTATTAATTTAGATGCAATAACCATGGGCTAAATCCATATAACCCAATCATTATCTACCATTTAAAAACAGGTCGGATAGACATTTATCAGGGATGATCTAGAGGTGCTTGGTCCTGCTATGAGAGCAGGGGACTGGAGTTGATGACCTCTTGAAGTCCCTTTCAGTTCTAATATTCTATGGTTCTATGATTCTATACCATCAGTGGTAAACAAGGTCTAGAGTTTGGTACAGGTTGAACCTCACTGGTCCATGACTCTCTAGTCCAGCAACATCCATGGTTTGGCAGGACTGCAGATGTTGCTGGACCATAGAGCCAGGGCTGACTGGGATTCTGGTGGTAGAGGAGCCGGCAGCTGGGAGCCCATCCAGGGCTGGAAGCAGAGCCAGGCTGGTGTCCAAGACCAGAGCTGGGCTGGGGGGCTGGTGGCAGGGAGGCCAGCCCCCAGAGCCCAGCTGGGGCTGGGAGCAGAGCTTGTCCCATGGTCCGGGGCAGAGAGCCCAACCGGGCCTGGGAGCGGAGCTCGGCAAGCACTCTGGGACCAGGGAGGCCAGCTGGGGCTCACAGTAGAGCCCAGTGCCTGGGGCCATCTGTGAGGTCGGTGGTCAGGAGGGGTACCTGGCCAGAAGTCTAGTGACCTCCAGGAGAGCCTGGAGGCTGGACCTTCCCTGGTCCAGCAAATTCTTTCCTTCAGGACTGGTTAGGTCCTCACCTGTGTGCAGAGACCTCGTTCTGCTTAGAACCAAACATATTATTATAATTCTTTTAACCTTTTATTAAAGATAAAGAAAGGAAGGAAGGGAAAACAGTTAAAGCACTTGAAATGTGAACCATTAAATAAGGCTTTAATTTTAACAATGTCCATTGTTCCCTTTCTCTTTGGCTAGCAAGAGTTTTTAGAAAGAAAACCCACATGTTTGGAAGTGTCTTAGACGGTACCAAATATGGTAATAACTGTCTTTTTTGGGAGAAAGAGAAGAAGTTAGTCAAGGTAAACACAATTTGTTGTTAAAGTTGAATTCCATAAAATCCAACATGGTGTTTGGGTTTCAGGTGTATCCGGTAGAGGTGGTGATGTTAAGTGGGTGCCTCTCTCTGGTCTGGTCTGGTAAGGGGATCTTTTAGGATTAGGATGAAGAAGGCCTGGGATCCAAGGAGACAGTGAGAGTGGTAACAAGGAGAGTGACGCTTGCTTCAGTCGCCTCCATCTGTTATTTCAGTATTTCTATCATATTAGCCACCAACATTAAAAATGAACATGCAAATAAAATTTTAAAAATCCTCTGTAGTCTTAAAAAAAGGTTTAGTTTTGACAGAGGGGATGTGAATATAAAAATGTAACATTGAACATGGTGATTTTCTATTGCATTTACCTTAGGCAATAGTACAGTGAAATTTAAACAAGATAGTAATTATATCAAAGGTGTCAAATAAAAAACCTTCAAAATTCAGATTTACACACGTCCTTTGAAAAGAGAGAAATCAGTCAGCTTTCATACCTTATTGTATAAATGTGTAGGACAAATCTGAAGACAATTCTCTTTTCAGGATGTCATAAGAGTGGTGGGTGTAACTGGAAGAAACTAGGAGTTCTAAACTGTCAGTTGGCAAAATAAAAAAAAAATATATAAAAAAGTTGTTGTTTTGATTCACTTTGCTAGATATCAACCTCAAAATGAATCACTTTTTTTCTCTTTGAAAAGATTTTCTTTCCAAACTGTATCAATCAGCTGGCCTTGGAACAGTGAAGAAATTTCACCCCCTCTAATGCCACCATGGTGACCTCACCGCACATTAAATGGCTGGGGCCTTTCTCTGAGTTTTTGGAAAAGGTGTGTGCCTCTTTAAGGGCTAGAGATCCCGAAAGTGACTTTCTGGTATAGCTGCATACCAGGTCAGCATGGGGAAGATCGCCCTTCACCCCCTGCCAGGTTACTGGAAGAGAGGGGTAATAGTATAAATCCATGCTGATGTAGGAGAAGCTATCTTTTAATTTTAATTAGAGCCATTCGTTTAGCCAAATCTCAGATGTAGTAAATCATAACTCGACTGACTTCAGTGAAAATACATTTTCTTTTTCCACTCCATCTTATAAATAGCAAAGTCTCTTTGTAGGGTGACTATGAATGGAACAAATCCCAGGTCCCAATACTGAAAGGTTCTGAGCCCTCCCTGAGTTATCCCAATAACACTAGTGGAAGAAGGGACATAGCACCCTGAGATGGATTGTGAGGCCATTGTATAATTGGTTTATGGTAGTAGCCTTGTCACTCAAATCATTTGATAAGTCTACACTTAATCTAGAACTGTAATCTCTGTTAATATCAGATCTAGGTCTTTCAACACAATATTAATCTATCAGTGCTCCCTCTAATCTTTTCCATCCATGTGTGAAAAGCATTTTTTATGTCCACCGAATGTACACCACCAGTAGAAACACAAATTCTAGCTGTAGGCACTCTTCTAATCAGCTGGGCAACACCTGAATTTCTCCTGAGTGGCATCACAAGTGCACAGTTTACAGGGAACACAGCTCTCCTATATTATTGGTTCTTCTGCTGAAGTCAATGGATCACAGTTGGTTTGTGGTACCTTTGCTGTGTCTGCTGGGTGTTTACATGGTGTTGGCTTCTTCTTTTTCCCACCTGCTAAATTTGATTAAAAGACCAGTAAATATAAATTAAACATTATACTAATGTTACTTTGCCATGCAAGGAATTACTGTAAGTACCACGGTCTTGTGTAATTATCAATGTGAAGAGAATTGGTCTACAAGGCAATCTCTGTGTTAAAATGTGGACCTCTTAATGGAAAAAATATCATGGCTCAGTCACAAGACTTCTTTCAACATATTTTTTTTTTTCAAAAAGCTTTCAATATCACTCCCTTGAATTCTGGTAGGTAGACCCTCAAATTTGAGACCCTCAAATTTTTAGATTCTTATTTCATTCTCTAAGGATTTTCAGTTAAATTATATATGTGTTTATGTTGCTGGTTGTGAGTAGCGGACAGCAAATGTGGATTTAATCTATGAGAAATCACAGACCTTGCTGAAACTGACAGGTGCATGAGCTATACTTCTTTTTGGCTAAATGGGAGAAGCAGTTAAGTTCCTTCACTGAGTAAGACAGCTGAAACAATAAAAGCTACCACCCAAAGCATTGGCCAGAGAGAAGGTCTAAGAATTAACTCAGGGATAATAAGAGAGGTGTCTTCAGGAACTAACTGTAAACACAGGGGATGGACATTGATTAAATTAGATTGCAGATTGAGAATCATAATGAATGGAATAAATAATAAGATATAAAATATCATAATGTCTCTCTATAAATCCATGGTATGCCCACATCTTGAATACTGCATGTAGACATGGTTGTTCCATCCCAAAAATATGTATTGGAATTGGAAAAAGTTCAGAAGAGAAAAACAAAAATGATTAAGCATATGGAATGGCTTCCCTATGAGGAGAGATTAATAAATCTGCAACTTTTCATCTCGGAAACACAAGAACTAGAGATCACCAATGAAATTAATAGACAGCAGGGTTAAGAAAAAAAGACTTTTTTTCACACAACCCATAGTCAACCTATTTAACTCCTTGCTGGAGGATGTTGTGAAGGCCAAAACCATAACAGACTTCAAAAAAGAGCTAGATAAGTTCATTAAGGATAGGTCCATCAATGGCTATTAGCTAGGATTGGCAAGGATGGTATCCTTAGCCTCTGTTTGCCAATAGCTGGGAGTGGGTGACAGAGGATGGATCACTTGGTTACCTGTTCTGTTCATTCCCTCTGGGGCACTTGTCATTGGGCACTGTCAGAAGACAGGATAATGAGTTAGACATATCATTGGCCTGACGCAGCAAGGCTATTCGTATGCAGTCTAGTATGTTTATGTGTGTCAGAAACTATTACTCAGAAAACTGAAAAGAGAGTCAGAGAAGCTCTGGGTGAGGGTGACCCTAAGAGAGGAAGCCAAGACAGAGCTTCTTTGGGCACAGTGCTATCTGGAAAGAAGCTTGGAAACAGTGAGCTAGGAAACCACCTCCTGTCCTACTGTGTTTGAGGACATATGACTCTGTGTACATTCTTTGTAAATAGAACTGAACCAAAGAAATACTTGAGTCATATAGTAAATTTCTTCTTCAAATGGAAATAAGTTGCAAGACCCGCACATTTTGCCTAATCTACTGGGCCAAAAGTGGCAACATTATCTGTCATTATGACATTCTTCAAAATGTGTAGAGAGTTAATGCTGGATTGTTGGTAGAATACATCATCCATGTTTACAATAATAATCTTCAAATCCCCAAACTGATACTTCATTAAGAAAAAATAATCTTTTCCTTCCAGATTTCCAGAATGAGTCCCAAATTAAATTTTGTTTTGAATCCTTGCAGAAAGGTCAGAAACATTTAATTACTTTAGGTTTTATCAGTTTTGGAAAACTCTCTGATCCAAGTGTAACCCCTCTGCCGGGTAGGCCCGGCAGCAACCAGGGCCGGGTTCTATATCTAGGGGTCCATCTCACACAGAACCGGCTCGAGCTCCCACCCAGTAGCCTGGGAAATTCACACACCCATGGGCGCCTCTGAGAGGCAATGCTTCCCCACTCGCAAGCACAGAGTCTGAGTGTAGAAAAGAAACATTTAATGAAACAGAGAGAGAAGTCACATGGCATTAACTTGGGAAAATACCACAAACAAAGTTCTTAGCCCAAACCATGAGCAAAGTCCAACACCCCAAGAGTCTCTGGAGTCCAGCAGCCCAATATCTCCGAGAGTCCGACACCCCAAAAGTCTCTGTCCCTGGTAAGTGCCGCCCAGAGTTCAAAAATTCACCTGCAGGGTTCTACCTCCCAACCTGGGTGGAAAGGGGAACAGGGGGGTTGATAGGGGCATCTTACATGGTCTGAGGCCGACGGCACCACCTCTCCTTACAGTTCTGCTGCAGCCTTTACCACAAGCCACTCCACCACGCTCCAACAGCTGTCTTGTTCCACTCCACCGGCCGCTCCGCTGGTTGCCTGATGCTGCTCCTACCGGCCGCCCGCCGGTCATTCCCACCAGCTGCTCCGTTGGCTGCAATGGGTCTGGCTCCCCGGCCAAACCACTGATTTCAGCTCTTAGTGATTTCAACTCTTTAGCCATCACCTAGACTGGCAAAAGATTCCAGCTTCCACTGGGCTAGCAACAAAAAGACTCCTCATGGAGTCTGCTCCAGGTCTGTCCTTAAAACAAAAGGGGGAAAGAGGCAGGTTGGGCCAGTCTTACAGCTCACACCTGGCAGGCATGAAGCAGGCTGACTCAATCCCTTTAGCCCTTCCCCCCAACTCAGTTCACCCAACTCTGGAAGGGGGGAGGCTTGTTCCTCGGAGACCTCTTACAGTGATGGTGGCTCTCCTGCAATCACTGGTGTCATGTTTTACAGTTCCCACATTTAGGGTTAGCATGATTTGTGAACCCCACAACAGCCCCAAATTATTTACAATACACCACATTCCATTCCAACACTGATCCTCCATCAGCCCTGGCTGAGTGGGATTTATATAGCCACACCTCGGATTCCTTCCCCCTCCTGGCATGAGCTGTATTTACATATCAACAGTTAACAATTAATTATCTTGCAGAGCTAAACAATTGGAGTGAGCACACCCACCCCCAGAGCAGCTCCCTCCTTTTAGCTGGCTGATAACAAGCAGTAGTTCAGCCCCTGCTTACACAAGAAGTAACATAGAATCTGGAGGAGACATGTCCCTTGCCGTATGCAAATCTTTCGATCTGATTTCTTTTTGGCTTTTCCCTAGTTACTTAGATTTTGGACCATTACATCCTTGGGTAGAGCCTCCTGGAGCAGTAGGGGCCTTGGCTGTGAAACTGGAGGTCAAATGGTCCTTCTCACTGTCAATGTGAGTTGAGTAGACATTCTGAATTTTCTTCTCTTTTGTTAGAAGCAGATGCTGGGCAATTTGATCTTTGGCAAGGACAGGAGGTCCAACCATCAATATGCCAATGGCTATCCCAACAGGAGTTAAGAAATGATATGAAGAAACTGGAATCAGCTGAGGACAAATAAAAATGTGGAGACAAAGGATAACAACAGGGAGCTAGTGCTAAAAAACACCATTCTCCTCCTTTCCATTTGCAGGCCCAGATCATTTAAATTGTAATCCAAAATGAACAAGCTTGTGTTTGTTTTGCATAGGAAACAGCCAACAAAATCAAACAAAAATGTCAACTAAACAAAAAATTCAGTCAAATCTGTCTCTTTTTCCTTAGTCCAGCAGCTTCAGATAAAATTTGGAGTCTTATTCTTAATTCCTAGGGGAAAAAATGGTGCCAACGGGACTGATATGTTTTGAACTGTGGCTATGAGATTTGCATAGACAAGGGGTATATTTTCAATAACGCCTTATATATATATTAACACATTTAATAGCTGTAATTTATCACAGGGGCTCGCTCCATACATTAGTAACTTTTCCCACTAACTGCCTATATTGCATTTAGCCACTGCCAAGAGATGACAAACTATTATTTTGTGTAACCTGAGTCAGTCATTTTCTGCTGAGGATACATTTTATCAGCCTGTTTCTGTATTATGATCCAAACTCTTGAATGTATCTGCATACACAGCTCCCCCAGTCTCTGTCACATAGTCACTAGCATGCTTGTTTGGCAAACCCTGCATTGGGTAGTGCATAATCTCACTGTCACAGAAGAGGCACAAGGATTATCCTTCAAGAGAGGCTTTCCAGTGCACCAATGGGAGTGGGAACTACTATAGCCCACTAAAGGGAATAGGATAATTTCCCCATGTGAATAGCCAGATTTTGCTCCTCTCTGATCCTCCTCTTAGATTTTAAGGCCAGAAGAGGACCATCATAATCATCCAGTCTGACCTCCTCCACATTGCAGGCTACAGAACCTCACCCACCACACCTGTAGGAGGCCCATAACCTCTGGCTGAGTTACTGAAATTCTCCTTTGTGAACTATACTTCCCATTCACTCACTGTTATCTACCTCCTTGCCTTTCAGGACCATATTTCCTCAGGAAAACATGCTGGGTGTGTCTAGACTACAGGGTTTTGTCGACAAAAGTGGCCTTTTGTCAACAAAACTATACTTGCGTCTACACTACCGCTGCGTTCTGTCGACATTAAGTCGACAGAACGCAGCAGTTTTGTCAAAAGCGGTAAACGTCGTTTTACAAGGAAGAATGACTTTGTCGACAGAGATCTGTCAAAAAAAGGTGTGTGGTTGCAGGGAGCCAGTTCTGTCGACAAAAAAGGCCTCCAGGAAGAAGCCCTGGTGGACAGTGTAGCCTTTACACGTACAGCACCTCTGTGGTTCCCGGCCTCAGCCTCTTAAAGACACAGGCACCCAGACAGGCCTTGCTGTCTGGCAGCTAGCCACAGCACCTGTGCCAGCCATGCCAGCCATGTCCCAGCCTCAAGGCCCCCCTGGCCCTTTTCAGGACAGAGACGAGGACCCACCCAGGGGCACCAAAGACGGGCACCAGCCTGGTCAGGGCCAGAAATCCAAAACCTCCTGGAGCTCAGGTCCCAGGAAGAAGCCCTGCAGGCCCTGCAGACACGCCGCAGGAATGCGGACATCTACGAGCACCTGGCCCAGGGACTGGCCACCAAAGGGCATCACCCCCGCACCATGGCACAAGTCAAGGCCAAGGTAAAGGAGCTGCGGCAGGGATATGCCAGAGCCTGGGACCAGAGCTCCTGCTCCGGGGCAGCCCCTGAGAACTGCCCTTACTACCAGAAGTTGGAGCAGTTCCTGGGTGGTGGGGAAGCCCCGACTCCACTATGTGTGGTGGAGTCTGGGTTACCCCACCACATCATGGACCAACCCATCCTAAGGGAGAAAGATGAGGCAGCAGAGGCAGGAGAGCTTCACCAGGAGGAGGAGGGGGAGGAGGAAGAGAAGGCAGCAGGGACCCAGACCCCAGAGGCCTCCTAGGCATCCGTGGACATCGGGGAGGGAACATCAGGTGAGTGCTTTGAGGGGTCACCACACGCAGGCGGGTTGGCAGTGTGCGGGGCCAGCTAGCCTCATTGCCACTGTGGGGCCACTATGAGGCTTTCAGGCTGCTGCCCAGCTCACACACAGTGTCACGTGTAACACCCCTGAGTCTCCTGTCCAAAGGAGAGCCCCTGACAGCCACGGCATGCCCTCAGGGACAGCAGGTGTGCACATAGACAGTGATTGTCTCCTCCTCTTTTTCTCCACAGCTGGACTCTCTACCCAACAGGGGAGCACCACACCTGCCGTACCACCATCCCAGACCCGTGGCACCCGCAGGCACTGGCGGGTCTACACGAATTTGCTGAGGGAGCACATAGTGGCCCCGCAGGACCTGAACAGAACCCTCCAGCAAAGGACGGAGGCAGAGACCAAGTGGCACACTACGATACTGGATGAGCTGGTCCAGCAGTGCACTACCATCTGTGCCACAATGCAGGAGGTCTTCGGTTTGCCTGCCCCTGTCCTGGGCACCGCTCCTCCTGCACGCCAGGCCCCTGCTCCCCCTGATCCTACAGCCCCCCTTTCCCCCAGCCCCCCTTCCGCCCCTTGCCCCCTTGCCCTCCAGCCCTTCCAGCCCCCCTTCTGCCCCAGCCCCTCCTGCTCCCAAGCCCTCACAGGCCCAACAGCTGCCCCCGCTCCTGACCAGGCCAGGACTAGGTCTCACTCCACCTGATCCCAAGGCTGTGGCGATGCCAGGACGCAGGACCCGGCAATTAGGGAAGCAGTGGCCTACTTGAGCCCTCCTCCCCCCTCCAGGTTTTCAGTCCCCTACCACATCAGTTAAAGGTCATTTCAATTATATAACAAAATCTTTATTTTTGAGTGAAAGATTTACCTTGTCTATAAACATTTGAACAGTATACAGCAAATTTTTTAAAACAATTAGCACATTTTCTTTACTGATAGTGTTTCTAATAAAAAAACTAATGTCTGTGTAGAAAGAAAACCGGGTGTGTATGTATTCTTTATGGAAGGGTGAGGGTAGTGGAGGGACAGGTAGGGGTGGGCCAGGCCAAACCGCCCATGGGGGAGGCCCTGGGGAGAGTCAGTGGGCTCCTTCTGAGTATCTCTCTCTCAGGGCCTCTTGGGTTTGGACACCAGCGTGGTGAGCCTGGCGGATGGCTGCCGTCCGGGGTTGCTGAAATGGCCTGTCCTCGCCATCAGGACCTGTCCCCCACCCCGGCAGGAAGGCATCCCCTTTCCTCTCCACCAGATTATGGAGGGCACAACATGCAGCCACCACCTCCAGGATGTTGTGTTCGCCCATCTCCAGGCATTTGAGGAGGCAATGAAACTTTCAGCCAGCCGAAGGCGCATTCCACCTGGATGCGAGCCTGGCTAAGATGAGTGTTGAAAAACTCCTTGCTCACATCCAGGTGACTGGTGTAGGGCTTCATGAGCCACGGTATTAGGGGGTAGGCTGTGCTGGCCACTATGTACACCGGCATCTGCACGTCCCTGAGTGAGAGCTGTCGCTGGGGGAAAAATGTTCCTGCCTGCAACCTGCGGTACAGGTAGGAGTTCCTGAATATGCGGGCATCATGTGCCCACCCCGACCATCCGACACAAATGTCCATAAACTGTACTCAGTGGTTGACCAGGGCCTGCAGCACCATGGAATAGTCCTGTTTATAAACTGGGCTTCCTCCGCAGTTTGGGAAGTCAAGGGCGGCAAACCTGGCAATGATGTTGTCCAGGTCCCTGAAACGGATGAGCCTTTTCAGCAGCTCCGCATTGATGGCCCTCACCACCTGCAGCACAAGACAAACAAACAGACAGAAACCAGGGAGTTAGACAGGTTACCTAAGCGCTTGGGAGGAGAACCCTTTCCCCCGCAACCCACCCCTCCCCTTGGCAGGATGGCCCCCTCCCCCGCATCAGTGCAGGGGTGGCCAAGGAGCAGCCTTCAAGTGCCACTCCACCCCCCTCTCCCTCTTGTCCTTGCCTGGCAGTCCCCCTTTCTCAACCCCACCACTCAGCAGGGCCAGTCCCCTGAAAGTGACTTACCTCCATCAGAATGGCCCCAACAGTAGACCTCCCCACACCAAACTGCTGTCCCATGGAGCGGTAGCTGTCGGGGGTGGCCAGCTTCCACAGGGTGATTGCAACCCGCTTCTGCAGGGGGAAGGTGGGCCATAGGTGGGTGTCCTGGTGTTCCAGAGCAGGGGCGAGCCAGGCACACAGCTCCAGGAATGTGGCCTTCCACATCCGGAAGTTGCAGAGCCAGTGGTCATCATCCCAGAGCTGCATGACGAGCCGGTCTCACCAGTCCGAACTCATCTTGTGCCTCCAAATCTGCCTGTCCCCAAAAAAGTTTGGGGGGCAAGGGCAGAGCTCCTGCATCCCGGAGGAGGGTCTCCTTGGTGCGGTCTGGGTCCATATGGGGCAGGAGATTCATGACAGAGTCATACAGATGCAGCAGAAGCTGCAGTATGGCAGTGCGGGGCCATCACCTGCCCAGGGGCAGCTCAGGCTCCATGGCCAAATAAAAGGTGAAAAGCAGAAAAAACCCCTGCAAATAAACTGCTGTGGTGTCCAAGGAAGCAGGGCAACCGGAACAAGAACTGCAGAAGCTTTGCTTTCCCTCTAGGAGGTAGGCAAGCCAGAAGCAGGAGCAGAGCAATGGCTGTTCAGGGGGATCCCTTTAAGCATGTGTCTCTGCAAAGGACAGGCAGCAGCACCTGGAAATAAACGCTGTCCCCATGGCCTGCCAGAAGCACTTCCGGGTGCCTTCTTTTGTCGACAGAGAGTCCGGCAGTCTGGACGCTCTTTTTCGAAAAAGTGAATAAATTTTTCGATCCGCATAATGTAATCTAGACACTCTTTTTCGACAGAGGCTTTGTCAACAGTATCTGTCGACAAAGCCTCTGTCGAAAAAGGTGTGCAGTCTAGACGTAGCCATTGATAAAAGCCACAATGCAGGGACTGGTATTCTACCTGGATTTTATCCAGACTGTCAAAGGGGGTGAAGAGACTCCTTACTTCCAAACCCTCTACTGCCAACCCACATAGGGCCAGGCACATTCTAGCCCCCAAATGATCCATGGATTATGTGGATGGGGAAGTTATTAGAACAATACACCATTGGTATTAAAGTCTGGCATAATTTTCACTGAAAACATTGTGATTGGATGATATATGGCCCATTTTTCCAAACATCTGGCCTTTTGTCTCTTTTGTCCTATCACACTTTTCCCTAAAGTCCATTTTGTCCTTTGTCATAGAATAAAAAAAAAGGTTTTCCATAGGAGACCAGGTTATAATTATAATTAGAAATACTCAATGGAAAT
Source organism: Pelochelys cantorii (assembly GCA_032595735.1). Classification (NCBI taxonomy): domain Eukaryota; kingdom Metazoa; phylum Chordata; order Testudines; family Trionychidae; genus Pelochelys; species Pelochelys cantorii. Next base: position 69,142,260 of record CM064326.1, on the reverse strand, counting down.
AGTCTATAATCAAACAAACTATTTTCATCTTTGAAACTATATAAAATATATCTAAATCTTACATTTTCTTAACATCTTAAAAATTAATGAAAATTTATATTTGGGGGTTAAACTATGTGGTATTGTTGCTTTGGGAGAGTCTATGCACTTTAATTCACTCAAATACATTCTAAAAATATCTAACTCTTAATATATGAAAGTACTGAAGTAAAAATGTGATTATCAGAAGTTATTCATTTTTTATTATTAAAAGTAAAAAGTGCCTTGAGGCCCTAATCATAGAAGCATAAAATCATAGACTCATAGAACTGGAAGGGACCTCGATAGGTCATTGAGTCCAGTTTCCTGACCTCACGGCCAGACTAAGCACTATCCAGATCATCGCTGACAGATGTCTGTCTAACCTGCTCTTATATATCACCAGTGATGGAGATTCCACAACTCCCCTAGGCAATTTATTCCGGTGTTTAACCACCTTGATACGCAGGAAGTTTTTCCTGATGTCCAACATAAACCTCCCTTGCTGCAGTGTAAGCCCATTGCTTCTTGTCCTATCCTCAGAGGCCAAGGAAAACAATTTTTCTCCCTCCTCTTTATAACATCCTTATAATCTTTGTTTGGGAAACACTGCCTTATGTACACATAACAAGAAGTCAGGCCTTGCCTCCCCCCCCCCCAAAGAAATTACAATTAGGTAAAAAAAGCTTTCTTTACTTAACTAAATTAAATAAACTAATGTAGAGTGTTTTTAATGAAAATTTAAGGAAAACATGGTGGCTCTTTGAGTTGCTATTGTGCCACTGTTCTACCTGTAAAAGAGATAATCATTACTCCATAATCTTTCATATATTTTCAAGTAGTATTCAGACAGGCTGCATTCCAGAACTTTCAGGGTACATCTACACAGCAGGGCTAAAGCCGAATAAAGATACGCAATTTGAGCTACGTCAGTTGCATAGCTTAAGTTGAAATATCTTAACTCGGCTTTTGGCGCGGTCTACACAGCAGGAATTCAAAGGAAGGACACTCTTTCTTTGACTTTCCTTACTCCTCATGAAATGAGGATTACCAAGTAAGAAGTCTTCCATTTCACCATTATTTCAAAATAATGGCTTGCAATGTAGATACACTCTCTGTTATTTTGGAATAACATCAGTTGTTGTGAAATAACACTGCTGTGTAGACATAGCCTCAGCGGGCTGTAGAAATGTCTATACTGGCATAGTAGATAAGAGGGAAGCTGTAGATGTGATATATCTTGATTTTAGTAAGGCTTTTTCCACAGTCCCATATGTCATTCTTATAAGCAAATTAGGGAAATGTAATTTAAATGAAATTACTATAAGGTGGGTACAGGTTGAAAGACTACATTATAGAGTGATTATCAATGGCTCACTATCAAAGTGGGGATATGTATTCAGTGGAGTCCTGCATGGGTCTATCCTGGATCTGGTACTAATCATTATTTTCATTAATGACTCTGATAATGGAGTAGAGAGATGCTTATCAATTTTGCAAATGACACCTGTGTGATTTGCATGCACACCAAGTGCTCAGAAACCAAAAAGAAAACAGAGAACCCAAATATATATATCAATTTTAAAGCCAATCTCATGGTGTTTTGCATCTTAATCATGATTTTTGAATTTGGCAATACTTGGTTGTGCATAGAACAATATGGAGGACGATAAACTGGAAAGGGCTAGAGCCAGGTGGCGTTATGAAGGTAGATTTTGTTCCAAGTGCTGTGCACCCATAGAAAACCAGATTGGTTAGGCATTATGCAGAAAAAAATTGCCCTTAATCAAGCCCATAAGGTCACCTGTCTATCCACTGTATGCTTTCTAGCAATATAAGCTCATTGTTGACATAGAATAACCATTTCCTTTTTACTAAAAAATATGAATAAATGCTGTTTTCTGCATCGGGTTTTGACTAGAATGCATTCAAAGACAGTATTTGCCCATGAAAAGCATTTGTGGTGCTATATGTATGTGTGTGTGTGTATATATATATATATATATTAGTAATCCCCTATTTCATTAGAAGTATCGTCTGTTACCAGATTACTATGTAAATCTATGCATAAATCTAGGGAAATTAACTTTTCAAAGGACAGACACCATATTTTTAGTAGCAATCAAGGTGTTCTATTTGCAATATTGTTTCCATGCTAAATCCAGGTGTAAATTCAGAAGATACATTTACATTGAGCAATTTAGTAATTTATACTTTCGTGCTGCAACGAGCTCCAGGTGGGCACAGAGTTTTGCCCATACAGAGCTCATTACAGGACCAGGGCCTTAGAATTTGAACTAGTAAAGACTAGCTATTTTTATTAACTAGTATTCAAGTAGTTAAAACACCTATAAATGCCTCATCTAGACAACAGGGATTTCAGGACCTGATTGCCTATTATACTGCTTGCAATAAAAGAGAAAAATACCTCCAAAGGAGTCGGAGCACAGACTATGACTTTCCCATTGAACTCAAAGTAAAACTTGTAATTTCATGTCCCCACTTTGCAAGATGCTTCAGTTTGTGGTGGATGTTATACTATGTTTTTAAGCTGCTTTCAAACTGCAATTCTACAGTGGAAAGCCATGCAAAGATATCAGTACTCCAGTTTTCTGAGCCCCACTACCGAAAAAAAAATATTTCCTAGTGTCACGTTATTGGATTTTAAAGGTCGTTGCTGCACCCATGGGGGAGGGAGGGGTGCCCCAAAAGTCAAAGGGGGCCGTGTGAGGTATCACATGAAAGCTTATGTTCTACTGATTCTGTATATGCTATTCATGTACTTGTATAATATCTGTATGTGGAGTTATAAATATGTACTCTGTGTTGATGCTGGAAAACTCTCTGTCTGAGACAGAGCAATAGGCAAAGAATGTTCAGCCAGTGGCTATGCTAATTAGCAAGGAGACAATGAATCTCTAGGGGCCAATACACACCTGAGGAATGTGACTGATACCTGAAAACCAGCCAGGGCATAATGGCTGCCAGCAGGTGAAACAGAGAGAGGTCACTTGACCATATGACCTGCTCCGGCCAGGAGGATGCCAGGAGAGGTATATAAGTGCCATGTGGCACCCTCCATCTTGTCTTCAGTTCAGCTCCTGATCCCAGATGCAGCCTTACAGGGAACAACGAGCTGGAAAGAACCGTGGACCCATCCTGACATAGGATGTACAGCAGAGACTTATAAGATAGCAGTTGATAACATCTCTGCTAAGATCCTGCATTGAGAACTTGGTGATTCGATGCATGTAATGTATTCTCCTTAACAATCTTACTCTCATGCTTTTCTTTCTTTTAGTAATAAACCTTTAGATTTTAGATTCTAAAGGATTGGCTCAGCGTGATCTTGTGGGTAAGATCCAGAGTGTAAATTGACCTGGGAACTGTGGCTGGTTTCTTGGGACCAGAAGAACCCATTTGGGGTGGGTGAGATTGGGTTCTATAACCCCTGACCTGTATGTTAGGCCCGGAGCTGATTGGGGCACAGGGAGAGCTGGAGTGTCTATGGGGTTTTGCTCGGTGTGGCTGGTTTGTGACCTGTTTGGGAAGGTCTCCAGTCAGGGGCTGTAAGGAGCCCTGAGTTTGAGCAATTTGCCCTGAGCGGACGCCCTCAGCAGTGCCCAGATCCGCCCCAGTCCGTCACACCTAGACATACAAGTATTCTCTTGTTCTTTGTTTTGGCTTTCTTATCTCCTTCATAGAATTAATCAACTACAAATATCATTAGCATAATTTACAGTCTCTGGTGTAGGACCTGAAAATGCCTTTTCCCTCATAATAAGTTCAGTTCTGTTAAAGGTTCCAGCAACAAAGTTTAAGGAGGGAAACACACACATACAAATAATCCAGTCACCATTTTCCATGGCAAAGGAGTGCACACATATCAGACACAATATGCAAATTCCAGCTCATGTTGTAACTTTCAGCAACATGTGGTGGTAGAGAGCACCTGGCTGGTTAATGTGAAGAGAGAAGTTTGTTAAACAAGGACAGAGGGATTTGGGGAAGAATGCAGTATACCCAGTGCTAATTGAAGCAAAATGTCCCAGTAAGTTAGAATGCTGACTCCAAGCATGCCTAAAATCTAAATAATGATTCTAATTCTAAAGGTCTTATCCTGAATTCATTGTGTACTCAGTACTCTCATTTAAACCAATGGGGCTTTTATGGACATGAGAAACACTGGATCAGATCTTAAGGAAATAAATTGTCAGAATTAACAGAAAAATCTCACAATGCTTAAAAGAAAAATTTCGGATCTGGTTAATTCCTTTCCACCTAATAATAAATATGTGGCAAGTCGAGTCTGACCAAATGCACCATTCTGCTCACTCTGGGCACATCTACACAACAGGGCTAAAGCTGAAATAAGCGACGCAACTTGAACTACATCAGTTGCATAGCTTGAGTCGAAATAGCTTATTTCGGCTTTTGGTGCTGTGTACACATCAGGAAGTCTGAGAAAGAGCACTCTTCTTCCAACTTCCCTTACTCCTTGTAAAATGAGGGTTACAGGAGTCAGAGTAAGAAGTCCTCCAGCTCAATATGATTTTGACATTATGTCGAAATAACTGCTTGTCGTGTAGACGTGGACTGTGTTATTTCGGAGCAACGTCAGTTAATCCTAACTAACGTTGCAGTGTAGACATATCCTCTGATGCTCTGGAGGCACGTCTAACCCACTGAACTTTCCTTGGGGATTTTAGCTACTTCCCAAATGATCTCTTCTGTTACTTAGTCCTGCAGCCATGGATAGCTTATGTACTTTGCTCTTCAAAGGTGTATAGAGAATTTGACTGCTATGTTGTGTAGCTTCTTAGGATGTGCTTAGGGATTTGTACTGTGCTTTCTAAAACTATCTGTTATTTCAATGTCTTTGCATATTGGGATATATTAATGTTATGTAAACATTAATTACTTGATGGTTGCAAAAGGGCAGCTGATCCTCTTTCATAAGAGCATTCACCTATGTAGAGCCACAGAGGTCCATCCAGTCTCCTTTCCTATTCAATGTGCATATTGGACTCCAAGAGGAGAGTGTAATTAATTTTGTTACTAAATGAAAATCTCTATAGGAAACCTGCAACTTTGCTCCTCTAGGGATTGTCTCCAGAGGCCCAGCTTTCCCTTCAGGATTTCCCATTTGATGGGGTCATCATATTTGATGAATGGACATAAAATTACATAGGCTTAAAGGCTCCCAAACCACCCTGAAAACCCTAGGGTTATATGTCCTGGGGACAGAAAGGAAGAAATTCAAGCCCCAGCTGAAGGGTGGTACCCCAGGCAGGACTCAGCTCCGAGTCAATCTAAGCTGTTCCAGAAAATGCCAAGCCATCAGTCACAGTCTGCCTTTCAGCCTTCCTCCAGCCAAGCTAAGTCCTTAGGCGAATGCCCCTTTTGAGGATATGCCCAGAAGCAACACACCTCTTAAACTGAATCCTCCTGATTTATTTTTGTCCCATCTTTACTCCTTCCTCCCAGCCTGGAGAACCATCACTATGGACCTTTGGTTCCTGACCATGGTCCAGTGTGGCTATACCCTCCAGCTATTTTCCACTTTCGTCATCCCTGTTTAGGGACCCCTCTCATGAGAAACTTCTTGAGCAAGAAGTAAGGGAGTTGTTCCAGGTGGGAGCAGTGGAAGAGGTGCTGCCCCATTTCAGACACTGTGGCTTCTACTCCCATTACTTTTTCGTACCAAAAGCCAGAGGGGGCCTTTGTCCCATCCTGGATCTCTAGTAGTCTCTCATCGTTTCCATTTATCTTACCAGTTCCTTGTTTCATGATCATCTCCCATCCTTGCACTGAAATCTTCGAGCAGAAAAACATATTTATGTTTCAGAATCTTGCTGATTGTGATGTTCAACTGGTCAGAGAACTGGTCCTTGATGTCAGAAGATTAGGAGATCATTGGGGCTTACACATTCACAAGCTATCAGGTGTGAACAAGCATAGTGCCAAAATTCTTTCTGATCCATTTGAATGCAGCAGAATCATCTCCAGAAATTAGTTCTTGATAACAAATCCCACTCCATGCTTTCATGCTTCTTCTGCTCTTCTCCCCTGTAGTCTTTTTCTCTAAGGGTATGGCTAGACCGCGAGGTTTTTTCAGGATACCTCTGGTATCCAAAAAAACCTCCGCCATGTCCAGGGGATGTGTTTGATCTTCTACTTTTTTTTTTGGAGAAGAGCAAATGCGCTTTTTCGGAAGCCCCTGTATTCCTCATTCCACGAGGAAGAAGGGGGGCTTTCGAAAGACTTTTTTTTTCTGAAACTTGGCCCAATCTAGATGGGCCAAATTTTGGAAAAGTCTCTTTTGACAAAAGTATTGAAAAAAGATACGCAAAATGTGGAGCACATTTTGCGTATATTTTTCCGATAGATCCTCGCAGTCTAGCCGTACCCTGAGAGATCTGCTTGATGCTAGCAGTGGTTCTTGGAGGAATGCAATATCCACATTAAGTCATTTCAGCTCATCATATATCTCAGCAGATTTACATGCATTGTTGATTTGTTCAAGGTGCTCAGATCATCCAGTTGTCACGATGTGAACACTCTAACACCCTATTTTTAAGCAAGGGCAGAGTTTCAGGAGGGTAGGGGGCGCAGCAACCATGAACTCCAGGGCACAGCTTGCTTTTTATCCTGTTCCCTGGACTATCAGGGAGTGAGGGGAAAGTACTTGCATTCCATGCATGCCTCTCACACCTGGCTGGTGGGCTATCTTGCAGGTAGCTCACCAGCTAGGTGTGAGAGGCATGCATGGAATGCAAGTACTTTCCCCTCACTCCCTGATAGTTTGGGGAACAGGATGAAAAGCAAACAGCATTCTGGAGTGCACAGCTGCTGCTGAGCAAAACTCCCCAAAACTCCACCCTTGTTTTTAAGGATGTTTTGTTTCTTTTATTTATTTGCCTAGTACATTTATTACAGTCCACTTCTCAAGTTATAAAACTGTAAGCACGCCTTGAAATAGGCAGATTGTGGTGTGATGCCATTTTGTCTTGGTGCTGCCCAGTTTTATGTGGGCAGTGGTTGTCCAATGAAATACTATAATCACGCCCACCATCAGAGACAGCCCCTGCTGCTCGACTCTATGCCATTGAATAATTGTTTAGAACCAGTTACTGATGCCTCCAATGTTGTGTTGACACTCAGTGAAGCTGAAATGCTTCTCTAGGGCACAAGCCTGGGCAGACGGTACACTGACCCTGAGTTTCCCATGTATACGAACCCCCCCACTCGCAGCACTACCAGTAAAATCCAGAGGAGAGAAAGAACCAATACATGTATAAAATACCTTATTTTGTGGCTATGGAGAAGATTTTGGTGTGATGAGGCCAGATGTTGGATTTTTCAGAGGGAATATCCAAAACTAGATGTTATGGGGAAGAAGGGGCCAGTTGTTCCAGGGTGGGTGAAATGGTGGATGATTTTGCTGTTGCAGAGAGATGGTGAAGACTGTATGCCAGGTTGGTAAGTGTTTATGACAATGTTGAAAGGCTAGTGGGGATTCATGCATGCAATGTTGATAATACTGTTGTTGGATTGGAAGTGGAGCTGAGAGATTTTGCTGGGGACAGGGGCAGTGCCCAAAGCCTCCACATCTCCTTCCTCAGTGCAGAGAGCCATAGGGAACAGCTAGCCACTTTGAGCGGCTCTGCTCTGTGCTTCAGGGGCAGGCAGGGTGGACTAAAAGGCTTGGCAGGCCAGATCCAGCCCCTGGGTTGTATTTTGCCCACCCCTGATTTAGGTGAACTTTTTGTAGATACTTTGTGCTGAATCACAATGAAAAAATTCGTAATTGAGTGTACTCTTCCACGTTAATCCACATTAGTCTCTACATTTGATTTCTGGTCCTGATCTCTCATGCCACAGAACTGCCAGACAAAAAGGCTGCTCTAAAGGCAGTTTAGAGAGAATGGAAGGAGAAAACTACTTTTACTTAATATTCGCCCCTTCTAGCTGATTTTTGAGCAATGTCATTGGGCTCTGAGGAGAATCCCATAGAGTACCCATCAGCCAGGAGGATGAATAATAGATGCAAAACAGGCTTAGTGAGTGAAGAAAGCACTGAACCAGGGAAAAAGTGGGGAGTGTCTCCAACTTTCCATCTGAATGCAAAGAATCCCCTCTCCTTCCACTTGTGGGACAAAGACAACTAATCCAGTCATTTGCATGAGCGCCAAATAACACACAGTGTGTTACAGAAATTCATCAAAAAATTGCTGCTTTGCCCAACATTTTATATTTTCTCCATATTCAGTTGATCAATAAATAACTGCTATATACAGCCAACCGAAGCTTCATGTTGACTGTGCATTCATAAGGGACAACAGGCCCATTATGACTAATAATTAGAGCAGAAGTCTTGGAGTGAGAACTCAGGGTTCATTCACTTCTATTTCTAACTTGCTACTGACTCAGTGTGAAACTTTGGGTAACATTTGGGCAACATTTTACTGGATTAATGGATACCTAAAATTAAGCATCCACCATCCATTATTAGGCACAAATATATAAGAAGTCTTATCTTCAGAGGTGCTTAAAGTCAGGCCACTTATTTTGGTGCCAAATATTGGCTTTTTGGGTGCCAACTTTAAGCACCCAAATTTGAATATTTTGATGCTACGCCTTAATGAATCTGTAAAATGTCTATGATAACACTAATCTTGCAGATTATTATTAGGCATGATGTTTTTTAGATAGACTGAGATCCTCAGTGCAGTAGTTAGGGCATTTATTTACACATTTCTGCTTCCTCTGGCTTGGAGTAAGAAGAGCACATTTGTCCTCAGCATGTTACTGAAGTACACAAAAGATAAGAAAAGGGAGAAATATGGAAAATCCACATGTAATTTAAGAGTTTACTCAATTTGCTGGCCAGGTAAGTAGTTGATTGCTCCAGGTTCAATAAAGGTCTACAAATCTGGATTTTTTTTTTCAAATGCAATAAAATAATTCCTTTGTTCAGAGCAGGAAAATGTTCCTTTACCTTATTTAGAGTAATAATTGCTTGGTCTAACCAAAAGTAAACTACATATACTAATAGAAATACAACTTCAAACTAGGTTATTGAAAATCGCCAGAACAGGAGGTAATTGCAAAATCATGTATGATGGATTAAAAAGAAACATTTATATATTACGTTTAAAATTTTCAAGCATATAAATATTGTGCAAAGCTATCATGAATATTTCATATGCAGTGAGCTACATACTGTCACTAAACTGAGCTATTCAACTTAAATGACATGAAAGTGCCCAATTCAAGAATATTTCAATTATTGTACATTACTATACAATATTCACATTTAAACTTGCTTTACTGTCTCCACTCCATTTTATTGATAGGCCAGTCTTTTACAGCAGCCGTGCCAATCTCACTGGTCTACACATTTGTCCTGTTTTCACAAGACACTCTTGAGTAAAAACAGATTTTAATTCTAACTAGCATTGAATCAATGTGAGTCTCTGTTAAACAGTACAGCTGGGATTTCACAGCTCTTTTGCTATGGCTTGCCATATCAATGGTTAATATTTTCATTCTTTCTTTTCCCTTTTAATTTGTTTATCTTTAAAAGTGCTTATTGATAATAATATTGAAAGCAATAAGGGCCAAAACTTTGTCTGAGTCATACCCTATTCATTTAATTTGTCCCAAAATAATACTAAGGAGAACTAGGTGGCCTGACAAATGACAATTTGCTAAATATTGCAGAGCATTGGATAACAATGTAATCCAATTAGCTCTGACTGATATGGCAATAAGCGGTGTTAAGTAATGAAGTCTGTTTCATGTTTCCCAAGCTGTGCTCTTGTAACCTTGGGTGGGCTAGACTTCCCTTCATTGCCCTTAACAAAACTCAGCTCCCAGAGAAAATAGCCTTAACAAAAGTGCCTTAACAAAACTCAGCTCCCAGAGAAAATAGCTGGAGACCCAGAGTTCAGTCTCTAATGATTTTCATCAAGGATTGCACTGGTTTACCCTCCCCACATTCAAGTCCCAAAAGGAACTAAAGAAATTAATGTAAAAACTTGATAAAACCTTAGGATGAAGAAACAAATAATAATCCAATTTTTATAACATAACATAGCTATTTTATAACTCAGACACTTTCTTCACAGTTACAATAAATATAAAGAAAGAGAAAACCAAAAGTAAAATTTGAATAGTTCAGTCCCCACTAAACACAGACAGAAGAAACTGAGAGATCCCAAAAGATTAGATTTAGTTCACCTAAATCTCAGTTAATGTCTTTGATCACCAAATGTGCACAATTTGCTGAGTCTTAAAAAACATCTTCCCTCCACTTGCTTATAGGAATCCTCAGTTGGAATCCAGGCCGACTCTTCCTCTGCTGTGGATCACTCCTAGCCAGTCAACTAACTGATTAACCAGTCACTCAGGTATGTCACAAGCATGCAGATTTAAAGGAAACCCTGTTACAAGAAAATAGAAAAACTGAGAATAACAAAAGAGAAATAACGAGCAGTCCTGCGGACCTTAGAGACTAACAAATATATTATGAGCTTTCATGGGTAAAACTCACTTCATCAGATGTATTGGAGTGGAAATTACAGAATCCAGAGTATATATAACAGCAAAATTTACCTGCCAACTGTAGGACCAGTGTTAATGGCGCTAATTGCATCAGGCTGGATGTGTCCCATTCCTAGCTTTTGATGTGTAAATGTGAATAGCAAAATCACGGGAAATTACCTTTCTAGTTTGTTAACCAGTTAATATCATTATTCAGGCCCATGTTGATAGTGTCAAATTTGTAAATGAATTCCAGTACAGCAGTCTCCCTCTGTAATTGGGTGATAAATTTCCTCTATAGAAAAATGGCTACTTTTAAAATGGTTATTGAATGTCCAGGGAAGTTAAAATGTTCCCCCTCAAGTTTATGTGTGTTATCATTCTTGATGTCTGATTTATGTCCATTAATCCTTTGTTGCAGAGACTGTCTGGTTTGCCAATATACATAGCAGATGGTCATTGCTGGCACTTGATGGCATATGTCACATTAGAGGATGTGCAGTTGTATGAGTTCCTGATGCTGTGGCTTATGCAGTTAGGTCCTATGATGCTGTCACTTGTATAGATGTGTGGACAGAGTTGGCAATGGGGTGTGTTGCAGGTGTAGGTTCCTGGGTGCGTGTATCTGTGCTGTGGTGTGTTTCTGCTGGTAAGTATTTGCTTAAGGTTAGGGGGCTGACTATAGGCAAAATGACACTTTCCCCATTAGTACATTTAAAGAAAAGTTGATGAATTACACTAGTTGAGAAAGTGAACTAGGACAGTTTGCTGTCCTCAAAGCATACCACTAAAACAGAAGAAGTTATTTTCCCTGCCACTTTCCCCTTGCTATAATTAATATTATCCCTTATACTTTGTTTTGTTTCTCTCCCTCACCATTACTGCATCCTTTCTTGCTTTGCTCTTCCAACTGCTCATCAGAAAAAAGTAAGGCTAGAGGCTGTTGAGCAGTAACATTATATTCCTCCCTGTTAAGATCTTTCTGTTTGTTGTGCCTGCTGTAGTTAAAGTTGCAAAACATTTCCATTAATCCTCCCTTCCCCCATTCAAAACATGCCAGCATTTTCTGAAACATTCATCTTTTGGACTATAATTATCCATATCCAAGGATCAGGAGATAGTCAGAGCTGACCATTAAAGCTCATAGGTCAAATCTGAGAGATTATCAAACAAAACCAAGCTCTTATTGCAGACCTAGAGAAAATCATCTTTCCAGTGACATTTGGCATGATATTTAAGCCAGAATATATTTTACAAGCTTGAGTCTCAACCTGCATATAAAAACACATTCAAATAAACACAGAGACTCATCATAATATAAGATGCCATCTACCAACCAATCTAAATTTCTTATTTCCCTGTGATTACATTGTTTTTGACATACCTTTCCTCTTCACCTATAAATATCCTTAAACTACAACTTTGATGTAATGAGAAGCTGCCATAAGACCAGATAATACATGTTTGACTTACTTTCTACAGGCCAAACATACGTTCATCATATTACTTAAATATTTTAAATTCACAGTAAACTAAACATTGGGCCACGTAGCTTAGAGAAAATTGTAGACAGAAACATTCTGGTTCTTCCATGCTCTTGTTATATATAGATTATGTTAATGGATTTTTACTTCCAGTCATCTCCAGTTCATCCACTACAACATTTTTACATTGTTAATCATGTACATATTAAATTATAAACATTAAAACAACATAGCAACATTGTTTGCTATTTCCATTAAAATTACAATTTGGAACCTTTTATAGCTTTATCATTTCCAAAAACACTAGCAGAAACTTTTCAATGTTTTGAATACTTTTCATTTTTTTAACCAAAAAAATATTTTTGTTGTTGTTTCTTAATCAATTACTCATATTTTTGGTTATCCAAATTAAAAGGAAAACATTATTTTTTTTAAAAAAGCAAATGGCTGCCTGGTGGAAAACTCTAGAGAAGAAGTGAGATCAAGTGGCATGAGAGCACAGGTATAGTTACCACAAAAGTAAGAGGTTTATTAGTAGAACTGCTCAGAAAAAAAGAAAATATTAAAATGCTCTAAAAATGTAATTTCTTTCCATCATCACCAATATTTTCTGACCATCTCTGTTTATTAATAATTCTTTGGAAGAAACTTAGTGAATCATCACCATGTCCCACTGTAATTAAACATACAGTGTTAATATATCATCTGGCAGTTCTCACTTTTATTCTCTTTTAAAACATCCTAGCTACGTCTGCACTGTAGCCTTCTTGCGGAAAAGCTTATGCAAATGAAGCGCGGCGTGGAATATTGCTGTGCTTCATTTGCATAATTAATGAGCAGCCATTTTTGCACAAGAGGCTTTTGTGCAAAAGAGCTGTTTAGACTGCTCCTTTTTGCGAAAAAAACCCTTTCTTGCACAAGAGCTGTTCTTCCTCATTTTTTGAGGAAGAATGGCTCTTGTGCAAGAGGGGTTTTTGAGCAAAAATGAGCCATCTACGGTGGGGTTTTTTTGTGCAAAAGCATCTTGTGCAAAAATGGCTGCTCATTAATTATGCAAATTAAGCACGGTGATATTTTACTCCGCGCTTCATTTGCATAAGCTTTTGCAGAAGAAGGCTGCAGTATAGATGTAGCCTTTGTTTGACTTCAAACTTGCCTTTTCTCTTTGGGTTCAGGTTCATTTATTTTTTTCCTCTTCATGTTGCCTTTCTATTCTTTGCTTTGCACAGCCTCTAGCTCAAGGTTCTACTTTGTAGCTAAATCATAATTCAGAATTTTGCCATCAGAGTGACCAAAAAAATCATCTTCTTCCACATCTGATTTGTGAATGGCACATGTACAAATGTCATTACAATCTCTACCATATATTACATGGGATCAGGGCCTGTGTACAGGAAACTCGTTCTTCACGTATATCACAACAACAGTTTACAAGATTCCTAGGGAGACCTTTTAAAATTCAAAGTGGGGCTAAAATCTTTGGTGGAACCGTGCATTTTGTGTCCAGCCTCAATAATTTAAATGCAAGTTCCCCTAGTAAGTTTCCCCTATATTTTGTGCCAATTTCTTAAACCATAAATCTGCCATATACTGCTATTTAAGAGTCTAATTCCTCAACAGAAAATTAATATAAAATATGTAAAAGAAATAGAAGATTATACATGGTGAAAGCCATGGAAATTTTGCGCTGATGCTTGAATATGATTCTAACTTCACTCTACTGTTTGTAGTCATTGAAGCCTAAGTAATCTTTGAATACAGAGTTACAGGCATTATACTCCAAAATCTAGGCATCATGGACACAAGTAAGGCTATTTCTACACTGCACAGTTATTTCGCAATAAGCTCTTCGAGACTAACACGGCTACATTTCTATCACTCTTCCAGAATAGTTATTCTGAAATAGCTTATTTTGAAATAGCATGTGTACACTGCAGGGAAGCCTCAGAATTAGTCCAAGGCTTTCCTAATGTAGACGTATTATCTCAATTTAGAGCCCCAGGAGGAATAACTTAGAATGGCATTGGTGAGGGGCTATTTCAAAAAAGCAGCAGTGGAGTATCTACACATGCCTTATTTCAAAATAGCTATTTCAGAACAGGCATTATTCTTCATAGAATGAGGTTTACAGAAGTTGGAATAAGCCGTCCATTATTTCAGAATTATTTTGAAATAACAGAATTGCTCTGTAGATTCTCGAATAGTTATTTTGGAATAATGGACATTATTCCAAAATAACTTTGCTGTGTAGACATACCCTAAGAATACAGAGATTAATTCTGCCTATGTCCTTGGTTTATACTTCTAACAAATTGTTTAACAAAGGCATTTTCATTTCTATTCTACCTTTAATTTTGAGCATGCAACAGCATATCTAAGGATGGAAATGAGCCTTGATTGTGAAACTATATTTATTGCCCTATATTTATTTTAGTTCAGAGGGTGACTTTTTATAAATTGCATTGTAGAGATCCATATATATTGTGTTGCAGTGATTTCTGGATCCAATATGTTTAGTATACAAGTTACTCTGTTTTTTTATTAGGATCCAAAAGTCAAACTGAATCTTTTCTTGCTTCTGTATCATACTCAGTAACATTTTCTGTAGGTTAAATTTTGCCTTCAATTACAGTTTCGTTGTCTCCAGCTTCTTTCCTCACTTGTTTTTGTCCAACCCAAGTGAAGACAGTGGGGGACACAGAGGTAAATGAGGCAAATTTGGTCCTGGAACAAAAAGTTCACAATTTCATTTATAGAACCATAGAATCTTAGAATCCTTGACCTGGAAGGGACCTTGAGAGGTCAAGTCCAGTCACCTGCCCTAAAGACAGAACCAAGCACTGTCTAGATCATCCCTGATAGATATCTGTCTAACCTGCTCTTAAATATCTCCAGTGATGGAGACTCCACAACCTCCATAGGCAGTTTATTCCAGTGTTTAACCACACCGACGGGAAGTTTTTCCTAATGTCCAATCTAAACCTCCCTTGTTGCAGTTTAAGCCCATTGCTTCTTGTCCTATCCTCAGAGGCTAAGAAGAACAATTTTTCTCCCTCCTCTTTGTAATACCCTTTTAGATACTTGAAAACTGCTATCATGTCCCCTCTCAGTCTTCTCTTTTCTAAACTAATCAAGTCCAATTCTTTCAATCTCCCTTCATAGGTCATGTTTCCTAGACCTTTAATCATTTTTGTTGCTCTTCTCTGGATCTTCTCTAATTTCTCCACATCTTTCTTGAAATATGATGCCCAGAACTGGACGAAATACTCCAACTCAGGCCTAATCAGAACAGAATAGATTGGAAGAATGACTTCTCGTGTCTTGTACACAACATTCCTGTTAATGCATCCCAGAATCATGTTTGCTTTTTTTGCAACAGTGTCACACTGTTGATTTGACTTGTCATCCACTATGACACCCAAATCCCTTTCAGCAGTACTCCTACTGAGACAATCACTTCCCATTCTGTATGTGTGAAACTTATTGTTCCTTCCTAAGTGGAGTACTTTGCATTTATCTTTATTAAACTTCATGATGAAATATGAGCCATAATAAAATCCATAGTTTCCTTCCATATCTGTACTGGTTCTGCAATGCTAATGGAAGGAGACAGTAGCAGATTATTTATTTCAGAGGGTTAGCTATGTTAGTTTCTTTGGGTACATCCACACTGCACTCTTATTTTGGAATAAGCGATACTAGAAGAAATACTCCAAAATAGCTTATTTTGAAATAGCGCATCTATACTACAGGGAAGCCTCAAAATTAGTCCAAGGTAGGCTCCTGTAATGTGGATGCACTACCTCGATTTAGAGCCCCAGGAAGCACTAGGGAGTAATTACTCTGAATGGCCCTAGAGAGGAAATATTTCAAAATAGCAGCAGTGGAGAATCCACAGTACAGCTATTTCGAAATAGCAGTTTCAGAAGAGGTGTTATTTCTTGTGGAATGAGGTTTACAGAAGTCAGAATAAGCTGTCCATTATTTTGAAATAATGCTGCTGTGTAGACACACCCTTTCAGTAAAAAGAACAAGGGGTCCTGTGGCTTCTTAAAGACTAACAAATGTATTTGGGCGTAAGCTTTCATGGACTAGAGTCCACTTTGTCAAACTATTTGTGACAGTAAAGTAAGATGACTTGAATATACATGAGGAGTTAATCTTTTGATTAAGAAGTAGCCATTTTTGTACAGTCTCTTTGCAGTGGAAGAGCGCTTTAACAAATTTTGGTTTTACTTGCTCTCAGCTGTAACTGCATTAAAGTTAGTAAATAACTGTTGAATGCATCCGATGCTAGAAAGTCATGTTATTTTCCCCAATAAGCCTTGTACTGAGTGACACTTATTGAAAAAATTAATCATTTTCTTGACTCAAGTGAAAAAAACCCACCTTTCTTTTGCTTGGGGGGTTACTTCTTTTTCCAAAAAGTAGCATTCTGTACCTAGTGTTGTCTGTATTATGTACCTTTGTGGATAGTGCAAATATTGTCACCTGGTAGGAATACACAAGCTTTCCATTTACATGCCTGTTGTATTGTCAGGTGACATTTAGCATCATTTACTTTTGGCTGCCATTTCCTTGTCTTGCATAATACATTTTTCTTATGTTAAAAACTGAAGCTTAGGGAAATTTTAAAGTTTGAGAGCACCTGTGGGATGACAGCATGATAGACATCTGTGAAATAAATGCAGACGTATGGTGAGCAGGATCAGCTGCAACCCCATAAAGTGACATTTTAGGATATGGCTGGCTTAAATTGTAGACTACTGAACAATTACAGAGAAACATTACATCATGTAAAACTGTAGCATGAGGGAAAAAAGACAGCAGTGTTTAGAGCTGCAGCTGATCCTGGTTGCCATATGGCATGCCAGTCGCAGTAACAGCACTTACATTTCTTCAGGAAGGGCTCTTAAATATCAGTTAGTGAACAAAGAAGTACATATATTTTAATAGCAATTTGCAATCATATGCACTATGAACTTTATACAGTCAAGGAATATGTCATAATCAATTTAGCCACTTAAATCGGAATGGCATTTTAATAGTTTTTTGTTGCAGATTATTATAAATGCTGCTTTTTAAAAATTATGATTGTGCATATGGTTAATAACAACTCTCATTAAAACAAAATAAAACATAAAACCCAAACCGAAAAAACAAATAATTAACATAGCTACCTGCTTTCTTGGAGTAGAATGATTTTCATGCTAATACACAAGATTTTCATGTGTTATTTACATAACTTTGCCAAACTGGCTGTTGGTGTTTTCTGAGTTCCTGATGGGAAGCCAGTTGAAATCAATGGAAATATTTCCTTTAACTAGAATGAGCTTTGCATCAGTGTGAGGAGCCTACTAATCTAGTTCTGTTTTCCGATGCATGTAGTAAATGAAATATACATGAAACCTCTTTCCTGTGAAGTAGTCCAAACTTGGTACACCCAAAATGCTATGATCGTGTATATAGGAATCAAGACTTGCAAGGACCAGCTATTCCCTCTTGTTAGTATGGGTGAGCTTTAAGATTTAGGACTTTTGGGTGATAGTGAATAATCAGCTGAGCATGAGCTCTCAATGCTGGGGCTAAAAGGGATAATGTGATCCTGGTGTATATATACAGGGAGATTACATTACCTGTGTATTGGCATTGCTGAGACTGCTACTGGAATACTATATCTAGTCCTGGTATGCATACTTCAAGAAGGATGACTATGCTTCAGGGAAGAGTCATGAGAATGACTGAAGACTGGAAAACATGTTTCATGTTTTATAGTGAAAAATGTTAGCTTTTTATTGAGAAAGTTTGATCACAGTCCATAAGTATGTACACAGGGAAGAGAAGTTTTATTATAGAGGGCTCTTTAATTTAGCAGACAAAGGTAAAATAAGATAAAATAAGATAAAATTTATTATAGAGGGCTCTTTAATTTAGTAGACAAAAGTAAAATAAGATAAAATGACTAGAAACTGAAGCTAGATAAACTTTAGAAGTAAGGTGCAAATTTGTAATACGTAAGGTTAATTAATCATTGCAACAATTTAACCAGTGATTTTGATGGATTTACCATCACTGCCATTTTAAAATCCATATTGGATGTTTTTCTAAAAGATACTTTTCATGTGAGCAAATAGAGGGAGGTTGTGTTATGCAGCAGGTAACATGGGATGATCATAATAGTCCTTTCTGATCTTAACCAACCTCAAAAATAAATCTATGAATTTATAAATCAAGTCACTTTGTATTTTGGTGAATCTATAGCTGTTCATGGAGTCCCTTATAATTTTCAGGGATTATTCTGATATTCACTGTTTGATACTGATGTTTTCTGATCTATCCTGTAGCTTATTTATTCTGTGTAACTACTCCTGTCTTACAGTATCCTAGTCAGATGCCCAAGAATAATGTTTGTTTTGCAGTTTGCAATTTCCCAGAGCTTTTCTTCCTGCTAGGAGAGTAAATGTATTTTTCCATCAGTCACTCTGCTAGAAGTCAGCCAGCCATTCTCAAACTTATGGATGATGCTCATGCAATCCTACCTTAGGCAAAAATCCCACTGGTTTCAAAGCATTAGTGGGTTGGGCTTTATCTATAACATTCTTTGTCAAAAGCAATTTAAAACCAGTTTGGCAAATCACTAGAAAATAAACTGAAGGGAAAAATTCCATAGTGACAGAAAAAAGGAGTATATGACTAAGCAGACCCTTTAATGTCTAAACTCCATTGGGCTGATTATCAGTGACAGTGGTATAAATCAGGAGTAATTAATGAAGTTACAGTAATGTAAAACCCATAGAGGTGAAGAGAGAATCAGGGTCTATGATATTCTAAGGTAAATGAATTGAGTAAACACCACTGTGTGTAAGAGTTTTTATTCACAGCCTGGTATCTACCAAGATTTCTCTTTGGTGGCAGAGGTTCTTTTCACTAAGGGTACGTCTACACAGTAGTGCATACCTTGAAATAAGCTACTCAATTTGAAATAGCTTATTTCAAAATTTGGCACTAACTACACAGTGCTAATTTCAAAATTAATCAATATTCCAGTGTCTTCCTTAATCCTTGTGCAATGAGGTTTTTCAGGAAGCTGGAATAAGAAGCCTGTTATTTTGAATGTATTTGGAAATAATGGGCATGCTATTAAGATGTGTAGAATTCTATTTCGGGATAACGGATATTATCCTGTGTAGATAACATTATCGCTGTGTAGATGTACCCTAATAGGCAGAATGTGCACCCTAACAAACATCATCATCAACGTAGGAGTATTTGTGAAACTTCTTTTTGATTTCCTCATTTTTTCAGTCTTATTTGGCTGAGTCTGCAGAATATTGACTTTGTCTGCTTTTGTATACAGACTGACAGACTGCATTCACTTGTGCAAGAATTCTCTTACATAGCAAATCTCCCATTTTTTTTGCTACTCTAGCTCTTGATACTTTTGCCCAATGTGTGCCAAGTACTTATTGGAACTTGGCTCATTTCAACCTTCTCTTGCCTATTTTCTCACCACTGTTGAGGGGTTGCTCTGACTAGCTAGTAGAATTTCATATTTATCCAAGCTATTTCCTCCAAACTAAATTTTTTTCCGCCAGTATTTTATCATGGAAGATAAGATGCAGATGAAAACACCTTCCATGTTTCTTGTTGTCGTAGTCCAACACGGAGTCTACTGTCATCTATTTCTGTTCCTCTGCAATACCGTATTGGATGGCCCAGAGCAGGTGACTGGATGCTTCGTTTTCTGGGCTTGTAGACCTGTACACTGACTTTTGAGTCATGTACTTCTAAGGTATCTTAGGCTCAGGGTTTGGCACAGCTTTTACAGTGGAAGATAGTCCTTTACCATCTCTTCTGCTTGATTTCCTGGTAGTTTTTCAGGAGCTGATAAGGATGAGCTTCAAGTACATTTTCTTCAGCTGTAATGCTGGAAGGAAATTTTAGTAAGAACAAGCAGATTATCTAAACAGAGCCTGATGAGTCTGTGTCCCTGCTCATTGATCTTTCCTAATCCATGTTTGCTTAATTCATTCTGATCCCTGACCTTTTCTCCTACTCTAGCTTTGGAACGCCCCATATTCAGTAGCACATCAGGCCTTGGCCCTGTGTCAGTGAGTTAGAACTCTTGAACTTTATCATCCTTGGCTGCTGTAGAGGAAGAGAGGCCTGAGTGATGCTCAGGTTAATTGGACTTTCTTTAAAACTTTTGGAAGGTTTATATCCCATTAGGGCCAGGGTTTTATCCCTATTTAGAACAAATACCAACATATTCTCATTTTAAAAACTATTTAAAATAATATAGATAGAGTGGAGAGTTACAGATTACATTTTACATGTTGCTTCCCAGTATCATTCAGTACTAGGTGATCAGCATTTTGTGATAATGGAGGCTTGAGAACCGAGGAATATAGTATATGTATATAGTATAGATTGGCTTTTTTTTACATCATGAGAGGACAGATTTTTCTAAGTACTGTATGAAAGGGAGAGACAGCTCTAAATATTTTTCTAGTTCTAGCCATTTAGCATAAAGTAACTTTTCCATTACAAGGCTTTCCCATATTAGAATATAACAGTAAAATATTGAGAGAATATTACATAAAAGCTTTTCAGTTCACCTTTAACCTTCGAAGTGCAGATCATTTTCACTCCAGAGTAGCATTATGTGTCAGGATGTATAGCCTATTTGAAAATAGAAAGGTTTTCTCTTTTTTTCATTCAGTGGACATGCTCTGTATGCTTTAATATGCATTTGAGATAGGTCCCCTGGAGCCTTATTTATGAATGGTATGCATTTGTTAAATTGCATATAAAGTATGGTATACAGAAGGATTGCATAGTTTTACACTGCTCATGTGTGCTTGAAATGTACTAATATATGCCTACTGATGTATAATGAGCTTCTTGTTTGGTATAAGACGGGGCCAACATAAATTGAAAGGAGGGAGAGATTAGAAGAGACAAAAGACAGAAATGGCACAAAGAAGCTATGAGCATGGATAAAAATGTTAAACAAAATGTTCTGAAAAGTTTGATGCAACAACTATACTAGCCCTAGGGTAGTTCTATTGTAACTTGAACACCTGGTGCTTATATAGCAAATAGAAACTGACACTTGCCAGAATCTGACCTTGACAGAATTATATAATATTTCAAGCATGATTGAACAATATATTTTAGGCACTCAGAGGTTTTCTATGAATATTAGGCATTGTACTGTATCCTTTGTTTCTATAAAATCATTTGTGTGCATGTGTATGGCCAAAGCAGGAGAAATCCCACACCATTTTTTAATCTTCTTTTTTAATCTAAGTGTTTATATGCCTCTCACGATGATAGTGTCTTAGCACCTCTCACACATTAACTAATTCAGTCCCACTTCTATGCGCTAAGGAAATGGAATTACTCCCTCTCAAAGAAAGCAGAACATCTAAAAGCCAAAAACAGATAGGGAACTGAAGCATTTAGAAAGTAGGGGCTAGATCCACAGTGATTTAGGTGCCTAATTTCAAAATTTGAATCTTCAAATCCCCCACCTATTTGTTGCCTAACTCTGCAGACACCTACTATAAGGTGGGTGCATAATTGGCTGGCTAACCGTACTCAGAGAGTAGTTATTAATGGTTCACAATCCTGCTGGAAAGGTATAACAAGTGGGGTTCTGCAGGGGTCTGTTTTGGGACCGGCTCTCTTCAATATCTTCATCAACGATTTAGATATTGGCATAGAAAGTATGCTTATTAAGTTTGCAGATGATACCAAGCTAGGAGGGGTTGCGACTAATCTGGAGGATAGGGTCATAATTCAAAATGATCTGGACAAATTGGAGAAATGGTCTGAGGTAAACAGGATGAAGTTTAATAAAGACAAATGCAAAGTGCTCCACTTAGGAAGGAACAATCAGTTTCACACATACACAATGGGAAGCGACTGTCTAGGAAGAAGTACGGCAGAAAGGGATCTAGGGGTTATAGTGGACCACAAGCTGAATATGAGTCAGCAGTGTGATGCTGTTGCAAAAAAAAGCAAACATTATTCTAGGATGCATTAACAGGTGTGTTGTGAGCAAGACATGAGAAGTCATTCTTCCGCTCTACTCTGTGCTAGTTAGGCCTCAGTTGGAGCATTGTGTCCAGTTCTGGGCACCACATTTCAAGAAGGATGTGGAGAAATTGGAGAGGGTCCAGAGAAGGGCAACAAGAATGATTAAAGGTCTAGAGAACATGACCTATGAAGGAAGGCTGAAAGAATTGGGTTTGTTTAGTTTAGAAAAGAGAAGATTGAGGGGGTACATGATAGCAGTTTTCAGGTATTTAAAAGGGTGTCATAAGGAGGAGGGAGAAAACTTGTTCATCTTGGCCTCTGAGGATAGAACAAGAAGCAATGGGCTTAAACTGCAGCAAGGGAGGTTTAGGTTGGACATTAGGAAAAAGTTCCTAACTGTCAGGGTAGTCAAACACTGGAATAAATTGCCCAGGGAGGTTGTGGAATCTCCATCTCTGGAGATATTTAAGAGTAGGTTAGATAAATGTCTATCAGGGATGGTCTAGACAGTATTTGGTCCTGCCATGAGGGCAGGGGACTGGACTCGATGACCTCTCGAGGTCCCTTCCAGTCCTAGTATTCTATGATTCTATGAAATTCTATAGGCATGTCTGTCTCCACTGGTAAAGTCCCCTAAGTGTCTACATTTCTGCTGATGTGCACAAACCTTGTCTAAGACCCGACCTTATGCCTAAGCATCAGTGTGATGCTCAAACTAGGTACTTCCTTCACTCACCCATATCTTGCCTCTGGGGCTCAACCCCGTACATATTGTCAGAAGCTGCCTAATTGCATGCCTGACAGACTGGGCCCAGCACAAAATAGAGGAGGAGGAAGTGCCTTCCTTTTACTAACTAGCCCAGTGGCTGGAGCAATAACCTAGTATGTGGGAGATACCGGTTAAATTGCCTACTCTGTTTGATGGACAGCTTCAACTTGAACCTCTAGTCTTTTACCTGCCATGTTGAGAGCCCTAACCACTGGGGGATAAGACATGCTGAAATGGCATTTTCTCAATCTCTCCTGTTGAAGCTGTTTCACTTTGTTTGAAGCATGGTCATGGGAGAAGGGACGGACTGGGGACCCCCAAGAAAGGGTACTAATGACTAGGCTATAGGGTTATTCTTACTTTTTCTCTCACCCAATTGTCAGTTGTATCCTAAGACCACCTTACTTCCCCCATGCATTGAATAGAGAGCATGGACACCTAATTTGGGGTGGTAGATTCTAACAAGGTGGTGACAGGATCCTAGGACTAGGGGTTGCTGAGCCTACGTGTAAGGCCCCTTTATGGATCTACCTTGAGTGACTTATCAAAGAACTTTTATTAGTACCAGGAATTGAACAAGGTCTTCTGAATCTCAGGCAAGTGCTCTGTAAAACTTGTGTGAGTTGTATCCGACCACAGGGATTACTCACATGAAAAGGATTAGTCTCTGTGTTACAAATCCTCCTATTCCCTACAAATTAACAAAGGGGTTTTCTATCTCGATGTTCTATATTTTATATTTATAGATGGCTATAGCAAATGCATCTGCATGTATGTATCTTTACAGATACATAATGACTTTGGTGTAGCTTAGTGTAGACAGAGTTGCAGTATCTGTGTGTGACTGAAACAGAATCAGAGCCTAAAATACATTCATTTATATCAGTTCACTTTGCACTCCAATGCAGAATGTTCTGTATTCTTTTATCTGAGGTTCTTGCTTTTGTTGTACAGACAGATATTATTGAGATACTAGTATGTGAGCCCTGGTATAGACTAGAGATTTATTTCGAAATAAACCCCGTAGGTCGAATTTATAAGAGTAGCGTCCACACTATGGGGATGTCTACACTTGCACCCTAGTTTGAACTAGGGATGCAAATATAGGCATTCAAAATAGTCAGTGAAGCAGGGATTTAAATGTCCCACAATTCATTAGCATGATCTCGCCAGCGCGTTACTCCGATCAATAGCTGTTTCGAAAGTGAAAGTGCGCGCCGGGATGCGTTAGTTCGAACCAAACCCCTTGGTTCGAACTAACATTACTCATTTTTTGAGGAGTAATGTTAGTTCGAACCAAGGGGTTTGGTTCGAACTAACACTTCCCGGCACACACTTTCACTTTTCAAACAGCTGTTGATCAGAGTAACGCGCCGGCGAGGTCATGCTAATGAAGCATAGGATATTTAAATCCCCGCTTCATTGACTATTTCGAATGCCTACATTTGCATCCCTAGTTCGAACTAGGGTGCAAGTGTAGACATACCCTACCATGCCTGTTGTTTTGAAATAAGGGGCCGATTATTTAAAAATCTGTACACCTGCTTTTCTCAGGGAATAATGCTAATTTCAAAATAGTTATTTTGAAATAGCATTAGTGTGGATGCTTCAGTACCGCTATTTTGAAATAACTACTTCCCAGAGCAATTCAAACTAATTACTCCCCAGTGCTTCCTGGGGCTCTAAGTTGAGCCTTTCTTGGACTAATTTCTAGGCTTTCCTGTAGTGAGGACACACTATTTTGATTTTGTAAAATCGGGAGTTGTTAAGTCGAATGTAGTTATTTCAGAATAGTTTCCTCGTGTATATATGGCCTTACTGTGTAATTGGAATTTTTAGTTAAGGGAGGGGCATTCATCTATTTGGCTGTGTAGCAAAGAGAAAGAGAAGGTAATGAAAGAAAATAGAAGAAACTGGGTTCTGGAAGTGGAGAGCAATAATGCTTGGAAAAGGAAAGTCATGACCTCAGTATTCCAACATAGATGGAGTAGGTCTGCATGATGTACCTAGGGGCTGAACAGCTTAATAGTCTGTTGGATAAACAGGAGGAGAATTGTAATTATTCTGATTACTGTCACTGATCAGACATCTACCAATTGTGTCTACAGCTATTTGATATTAAGACACCCTATTATTATTGTCAGCCTATCCTCTGCCCCCTTTCTTCTCCCAACTGTCTTATTTGTTCCATCCACTTGTTATGTCTTGTCTTTTATGTTGTAAACTGATATGTTAGTAGAATGCCAAATCAGGGCTGGATTAAGCAGGGGCCTAGCTGGGCAGCTGCCCAGGGCGCCAACCTATGGGGGGTGCCTGATGGCAGCTGTAAGGGGCGTCCGGCCGCGCGGTACCCCTTAGAGCTGCAATCAGGTGCCATGCGCCCAGGGCCGAGGCCGCGCGGCACACCTTAGAGCTGCAAAGCGCGCCGGGGGGCGGGGCCGCGCATGCGCCGTGCACCCAGGGGTAGAGCCGCGCATGCATCACGTGCCCACTCCCCGGGACACAGGAATGGCTCGAGCCAGCCCTGTGCCAAATACATGGGGTTCTAAATCTCTTTGGGGCCTGGTCACATAACCACAATGACTAGCTTCTATTTCTTAAACAAACTGAACATCAGTTCAGTGTAAAATGTTTATATTACATTACATGTAATTTCCTTGGGAAAAAGTGTTATGAAAACAATGACATTAAATCAGATTATACTTTTTAAAAATATCTTACAGGAGAATTTGTGTCGTTATTCATTGCATGTACCCTAATTCTAACTAGTTTCCTTAAAAAAGATCTTTATGTAAACAGAATATTAATCTTTATATACATTGGAAGAAATCTAACTTATTTTTATTAGATGTTTTTGAACATACATATGATGTGACTAACTCTTTTCCATATTTTAAGAGAAAGAGAACAAATGTAGGCAAATAATGAAATTGGAAAAAGAGCTAAAAATATGAGACACCTCTTCTGCCCGCACATCCTGTCTGAAAGTATAGACTAATTATATTAACATGGAATGAGAACATAATTTCCACTATTTTGACAAGCAACAAATTGCACATTAGCTCCTTGTAAATAATATTATTAAAAACAGTTGTTCTTGTCTGTAGTTTCTTCTTTGTAAGAATAAAATTAATTTAAGACCCATCATTCACAAGATAAGCACTATAATACCAAAGGAGCAGTTATAAGACATCGGAAACTGAAGATCCTGTAAACCCACTGAATACTAGGGTAAATCTGGTGTTGCAATGAAAAGATAAAAGAAGAAATGTGAAGTCCATGATAGCAGCCTGGTGCTTGGGGTAATCAGATTTTCGATTATGATTCATTTGACTCAGTTCATGTACTAATAATATTATCCGGACTATAATCTAAACAGAATATTGGTTTTCACTGAGAAATGTAAATTACAGATTGTTGAGCATTTTTCTACTTTTCCCCCTAATTAATTAATTAAGATTAGAAGTTGCCTTTTTTTCTTAAAGATGCACTGTATAGGTAAATTTTAATATTACTTCACATTTATAGATCACCTTTCATCCAAAGAGCAAAAGGTGACTTACAATACAAATATTAATTAAATAGACCTTACAACTACATCGTGATGTACATCCCTAATTATTGTAATATTCATTTTACACTCAAAAGCTGATTCTGCAATGACATTTGCTGTCATGGACTTCTGCATCTCTGCAGAATACTTATACAGCCATGGGAGTTCCATAAGGCACCAGGGTCCACACAATCTATAATCATAGAAATATCCTTTGTACTGAGGCAGGCCTAATATTATCTAGATCAGGCTTGGGCAAAATACCCTCTGTGGGCTGGATGCGTCTTGCCAAGACGCCAGATCCGGCCCACGGACTCCCTGCCTCCCCACATGCTGCTGAGAAATGCGACTGTTGTGGGGCTGTTTGAACAGCTGTGAGCCTGGGAGAGGGAGGAAAGGTTTTGCATGCTACTCTTGCCTCCAGCACAATCCCATTGACTGTTTTCTGGCCAATGGCAGCTGCCTGTTGTCAACAGGGAACTTGGGAGGCACCCTCCCCTTCCTCCTCTCAGGCCGGTAGCTGTTCAAAAACCACATGGCCCCTGCAGCCTATGTGGGAGTGGGGCAGGCAGGGGTGGCCAACGCCTCTTCTGGTGGCTGGGGCTGGGAACAGGACATACCATGTGGCTGGGAGATGGGGGGCAGGGTCTGCTCTGGCAGCTGGGAATGGAACCTGCCACATGGCGGGGGTGAGAGGACGGTCTGCTCCGGTGGCTGGAAATGTGTATATGTTAATAAATTGGGTGCTATAGTGGCACACATCCAAACCAGCTCATATGACCTCAACATTGGTGCATAAGCCCAAACTCACTCCGCTCATGGTTGGAAAATCTTAGAGGGAACACTGGCACACCAAACTTTTGCCCTTTACCCCATATAACCTTAACACTCTATTCCCCTCCTACTCCTCTATCCCCTCCCAGATCCTGCACCCCAATCCCCCGCTCCATGTCACAACTCAAACCATCTGCCCCCCTCCTGCCCCCATATCCACTTTTAGATCCTGTAACCCAATCCCCTCTCCAGGTCACAACTCAAACTCTCTGTCCTGTCTCCCTCCTGCATCCATATCCCTTCCCAGATCCTGCACCCCAATCTCCTGCCCCAAGTCACAACCCCCTCCAACCCTGTCACAGCCCAAACTCCTCCACACCCCTGCCTGCACTCTCGTTCCCGTCACCAGTTCACAACCCCCTCTTGCCAAAGGTCACGATACAAATCCCTACACCTTGGGGGAAGGGATAGCTCTGTGGTTTGAGCATTGGTGTGCTTAAACCCAAGGTTGTGAATTCACTCCTTGAGGGGGCCATTTAGGGATCTAGGGCAAATCTGTCATGGATGGTACTAGGTCCTGCTGTGAGGACAGGGGACTGGACTTAAGGTTCCTTTTAGTTCCGTGAGACAATATATTAAACCCAGGTCACAATAGCCTTCTTCTCCCAGACTTCTCACTCTCTCCTGCATCCAACTCCCTTCTGCACCCAACCTTCATCTCAGACTCCACATCTCCTGCCTTAATATAAAAGAGTGTGGCCCTTGACCACATTCCAAATTCTTGGAGTGGCCACTTCATCAAAAATTATTGCTCACCCCTGATCTAGATCATCCCAGTCAGATATTTAGCTAATCTCTTCTCAGGGATTTCCAGTGATGGAGATTCCACAATCTCCCCAAGTAAATTGTCCCAGGGATTTACTGCCCTTACAATTAGGATGTATGATGTTGAGAAATGGACATAGTACTCCAGTTGAAGCCTTATCCATGCTGAGTAGAGTGACATAATTGCTTCTTGTGTCTTGCTTACAGCATGTCTGTTATTAATCTCAGAATGAAGTCCTTTTTTTGCAAAAGTGTTAAACTGTTGACACAAATTTAGCTTGCAGTTCACTATAATCCCCTGATCCTTTTCTTCAGTACTCTCTCCTAGGCAGTAATTTTCCATTTTGTGTTTGTGCAATTGATAATTCCTTCCTAAGTGTATTATTCCTGCCTTTGCCTTTGGCCTTATTGAAATGTTCCTAATGATTTTAGACCACATTTCCATTTTATCAAGATCATTTTGAATTCCAATCATGTCTCCAAAAGTACTTGCAACCCATCCAAGCTTGTCATCATCTGTAAACTTTATACATGAACTCTCTACGCTATTATCCAAATCATTTATGGAGCTATTTAATAGAACTAGACTCAGAAAAGTTCCCTGTGGGACCCTGCTCGATATGGCCTACCAGCTTGATCGTGAATCATTGATAACTACTCCAGGAGTAGTGTTTTCCAACCAATTGTGCACCCGCCTTATAGTAAGTTTGTCAAAGCTATATTTCTCTAGTTTGCTTATGAGAAAGTCATGTGAGATAGGATCAAAGGTCCTTACTGAAGTCTAGATATATCACATCTACTGCTTCCTCCTTGCAAAAGGCTTACTACTCTGTCATATAGTATTAGTGTTTGACATGATTTGTTTTTGACAAATCAGTGTTGACTTACTTATCAAATTATAATTTTCTAGATGCTTTCAAAATGATTGCTTGATTATTTTGTCCTTTAATTTGGTGGGTACTGAAGTTAAGTTGACTTGTCTATAAATTCCATAGGTTGTTCTTATTCCCTTTTTTATTGATAGATAATATATTTGCTCTTTTCCTCTCTTATGGGATTGTTCTGTCCTCCATGGTTTCTCAACAGTAATTGTTAATTGTTCTCTTCAGCCAGTTCCTTAACTATTCTAGGATGTGTTTCATCAGACTCTGTCGACCTGAAGAAATCTAACCAGTCTAACTAATTATTACCTCATTTTTTCCTAACTTTAGCCTCAGATCTTATCCCATTTCACATGGATGTTCACTACATTAGTCATCCAATCACTGCTAAACTTTCTGGTGAAAAGTGAGATAGAAAAGTCATTTAATACTTTAACTGTTGCTGCATTTTCTGTTATTGCCTTTCCCTCTTCATTGACTAAAAGGCTGACCCTGTTCTTGGTCTTCCTGTTTTCTCTGATGTATTTCTAAAGCTATTTTCTTATTATACTTTATGTCCGAAGATAGTTTTATCTCATTTTGTGATTCAATAGCACTTAAGGATCAGAGCCTGTATTAAGTTGCACAAGGTGAAATCATGAACCCATTAAAAGTCACTGGGAGTTTTGTCATTGATTTCAATGGTATTGAGACTTCATTCACAATACTTAAGTCCAAGGGCTCCATCTAGGATCACATATGGAGTCAGTAGTACAGCCAGGAAAAGAACCCTGGAGTCATTGCTCTCAGCCCTAACAACCAATTTAAACTCCCTGGCATTCAGTATTTCTCCTCATGTAAATAAACTGCATATATACAGATTGCTCTTACAAAAACTAAGGGCTAAAGTTTCACAGGTGCAAAACCAAAGTGACTCCATTGATTTCAGATGAATTACTCCAGTTGAGTTACTCCGAATTAACACTAGGGTAAATCAGACCAGATTAGGTTGTAATTTTTATTGGTATTTCTTAACTGATCATGATTGACAGTGCCAAATTAAGCCTTATGCAACTTTAGGAATGATAAATTGATTTTGTGTATTAGTGGTTTCTCTGATACATTCATAGTGATACCACACTTGAAATAAAATGACACTTAAAAAAGGAATGCTTACTTGGCCTGTGGTTCTGGGATGGTTTCTCCTCCTGAAATGAAGAGGAGATGTAGGTGCCCAGCAAGTTGCATGACTGGCAAAGTATGCTAAAATGCCGTGAAACCCCCATACAAGTGCATGTAACATCTGCATAAAATTGCATTGTGCTATTCCATTGAAAATAAAATGCATCATTATTAATGGAACACTTATGTACTATTATCAGCAGAACAATTGTTATGTATTGAGCAATCAGAATCACCAACTTGCAATCCTTAACAAAATGCTTAACATATATAAAACAGAATTCCAGTGAATTTAGAGATTAATACAGCAGTCTAGCCACCGTTCAAAGATTGCTTTTCACAGCTTCATCTCTAGACTTACTTAAGTAAACACATATTCAGTATAGCGCATTAGTTTCAACAATGCATCACATTTTATATGTCCCTGGCATTTCAGGTTAAAAGAAACACGAGGCACCTAAGCCTAGATCCTCAGATGTGTTTATGGAGTTAGGCACCTATATACTTTAGAGGATATGGATCCCAGTATTCAACTTTATTTAAATGCAACCAAAATCTAATTTTAACCTTTTCTTGATGGATTAAGAGATCAGGCTCTAAGGCCTGGTCTATACTACATGGGAAGGTTGAAGGAAGATATGCAACTCTAGCTACATAAATTATGTAGCTTGAATCAATGTATCTTACATCATGTTTCCACACTGTGCACAAAGCGGGAGGTCCACAGGAGCAAATGCTCCTCTTCTCAAAGAGTAGGAGTAGCAGGTCCGACATGGGGGTGGGTTTTCAGTTTGATCTAGTGGGTCTATACTACATCCACTAAATTGAACCCTGGAAGATCTTCCATGTAGTGTAGATGTGCCCTAACAGTCCTCATTGTAAGGAGTGTCATGTAGGTGTCTATTAAAAATAAGTTTTTGCTTCTCTATGAATCGTGATAATTGCTCTCATGCCAGAAGAGTATTATTTTGGGTGAATGTAATAAAGGGAGAGATCAATAAGAGTGTAGTACCATCTGTTGGAGACAGGGCTTCTCAAAAGAAGTGAGACTTCCAGTTGTTTGAAAAGAGAAGATACATGGACTTGTCTTGAGCTCTGATAGCAGCTTACTGCACAGCCAGAGAACTTTTTTTCATGTGCTTTTCCTCTTGTATCAAAGATATTTACCCTGGGCTCCATGACTCTGTGGATCACAATATTCTGTAGGCTTATCTAGACAGAGGCTGTACTTGAGCTCATTAGTTCCTAGACCAAGGAGAGCTCTGCAGAGCAAGATCAGGACCTTATAGTGAATCTGGCATTCAAGATATAACCACTCCATGGACCAATGTGATATTCTCTCAGGAAGGTATCATTGTCAGCAGATGAGCTACAGCATACTGTGTTAAATACACAGGTCTGATATGGTCATAAAAGTAGAAAACTCCATAATCAGATTAGAAATTGTTGGTGGTTTATGTATATCTATAAGCAAGCACGGAAGTTGGAATACAGTGAAAATTGTGCACTTATTGACTGGCATACACTGGAGAAAGAAATCCAGTCTGCAGCACCAGAAATGGGGATTTGTATATGAACAAAAGGGATGCCCATCATTTAACAATAGAAGGACAATAAAACAAACTATATATATTCTTCTGGCAAAGAGATCAAGGGTCTAGGGCAGTGTCCCCTCTAAGCTACGTGGCAGCAACATAACTTCACAGGTGATTAATCAGCCCCACCCAGTCAGTCAGTTCCATGCATGGAGCCCCAAGCTTCTGACTGAGCAGGGCTGATTAATCATCTGTGAAGCTGTGCTGCCACGCAGCTTAAAGGGGACGCTGGTCTACAGCCCTAATGCAACTTATGTATATATAGAAGTGAGTAATAGAGAGGTGAGCTATGAGATGATGTACATTGTTCTATGTCTCCTCCTGGTGGAGCCAGAGGTGTGGTGATTGGTATACGTGATCTTACCAGTTGGATTTGTGCCAAAGGTGAAATCTGGAGGAACACAAAGAATACACCTTTGTGCCTGAGGAGAATACATTACTGGAAAAAAACCCCAAACACTCAACCAATTAGAACCAGAAGGAGATGCTACACTTATAAGGTCCTGAGGAAAGTTCAGAAAACCCATTTGAAAGGGAAGTTCTTGTGGAGCTGTAATTACTGTCCTTGTTTAGTGTTTGATACCTGCCAAACACTGAAGAAGAGCAGCTCTGAAAATTAGTTGATTGTGGTAAGAGTCCTAGTGCTAAGACCCAATTGGATCTCTTACCATTTTAAGAGCTGGCAATGTGCTATAGGGTGAAGGGCAAGGTTATTCTACCAAGAAAGCGTGCCTCCTTGAGCACTGGGGATTTATGCTCCCCAAAAGTAGTCCCTAAAGTGGTAGCTACTACAGCCTGTGAAATAGAGTAGCATCGCACTCCTTCCAGCATTTCCCTCTGTCCTCCAGCAGATGTGCAGAACCAGGACAAAGCCTCTAGACATCTTCAGAAATGTAGAAACCCGCCACATACTAGTTTATCCTCTCTTAAACTAAAGTGGCATTGTGGCAAGCTTTTGTAAGGGAGGGCAATGCAGAAAGGGCTTCCTGCAGCATTTGCCCCCGGCTTGTATATATCTGCCTTCAAGCAGCTCTCATTGAGCCCAATCTGGGAAGTGAATATAAATCCATAAACAAATTAGATATTATAATTGTTTTTAATTAAGAAGAAATGTTTGTGTACCTGGAAGAATATAAGAGCTGGTGTATCAAATATTCATGTGCCCAGAGGGTCCCACTTTCATGGCAAAATGTAACAGTTGACATTACTTGGCCAAAGCTGCAGGGGACCTGCCACTGGAGCAAAACTCTTGGGCTGAAGAATTGCCATGCACTACAAAATATGCAAAGGATATAGTAGTAAGCTTGAATACAAATGGGTGGGGGCGATAACTTCCAAAGCCCTGCTGGATGATGGTGGCCTGGAGCTGCTATTAGAAAGTACCCAGAGGAATATCAATATGAACGGATTCCTTTCCATTGTCCACAATGGGTTTATTACCTTTTGAAAAAAAAGACTTGAAAAGAGGTCTTTCACTTTGAAAACAAACAAAAAATTGTTTTCCTGCCTAATTCTGTACATTGCTGAAACTGTTTGGGAACATTTTATCCATGTGCAAATCTGACCCTTGCAAAGCTGCCAAGGTGAGGGAGGCTTAGGACAATCTGCTACGTAAAGGCTGATTGCACAAGTGAAAGCTGCCTGAGGGCTGCTTTAACTTATGCTCCCAATTTTTCTAAAGCTCCTTAGGGAGAGAATATTGTGTGTGCCATACTTTACTCTTTCCTAACTCTTTTAATTTCCTTTCAACCCCTTTTGGGCAATCATTAACCAGTTTCTCTATCTGAGTGCTAAGTAGCCTAAGGATTACTTCAGATTCCATGAAAGATTTCCAGAGTGTAGGATTTATGTGAGATATATGTTAGTGAAACGTCTGCCAAGAGACCACAAAGATCTGTATAATATCCTGCTCCTGTTGTGTTTGGTTAATGGATTAAATGCCTCCATGTGGGACATCTTCATTTTGGGCCATTGCTTTGGACTCATAGGGCAGTGAAGAAAGGAAAAGATGGTGGGGGTCAATATACATGCTCCATACTGTAACTGATACCTAGTTTTATAATCTAATGGAAAAAGTTCTTTTTAAATCCCACAAATAGATGGTAAGGAATGTAATACAAGGTAGTGGTAGCCCAAACTCAATATAGGATTAAATATAGGTGTAACTTTGCAAGGCCTTCTTCAGCTAATGGAAAACAATGAGTCAGTAATGAGAATAGTTTAGCATCTGAAGTCAAGCAGAATAAAAGATCTCCAGTATGTATATATAAAAATGTAAACAAAAAGAAAGCAAGAAAGAAAACGTGTGTATGTCACTCAATTACTCATAGCTGTAAGTTAGGGTATGTCTACACTAGCCCCCTAGTTTGAACTAGGGAGGCTAACGTAGGCATTCGAACTTGCAAATGAAGCCCGGGATTTAAATATCCTGGGCTTCATTTACATGTTCCCGGGCGGGTGCCATTTTTAAATCCCCCTAGTCCGAACTAACTGCCCGCGGCTACACGCGGCAGTTAAAAGTTAATTCGAACTAAAGACTTAGTTCGAATTAACTTTTAATTGCTGCGTGTAGCCGCGGGGTAGTTAGTTCGGACTAGGGGGATTTAAAAATGGCGCCCACCCGGGAACATGCAAATGAAGCCCGGGATATTTAAATCCCGGGCTTCATTTGCAAGTTCGAATGCCTACGTTAGCCTCCCTAGTTTGAACTAGGGGACTAGTGTCAACATACTCTTAAAGAACAACTGATAGCAAGTAGTTTTAATTTGCTTTCACAGTTATATTTAGTATACATATTCTATTAAAACTTACTTTTTTATGATTGCACATATTTTTTAATATTCTACACTTCATACATTAGGTATAGATAATTCAGTGCCCAGAAAACCTTGAACAACTCTATTCCATCTGGCAAGCTTATCTGAATGCATTTAATGAAGATATTCTCAATTTAAAATGTCCTTTATAAAAATGTTTTTTGGCCTATACTATATAATACTTAAAAGGAAATACACCTTTATTCTTTTATCTGATTAATAAAAAAACTTAAATTAATAGAAACTAGAGTTCATCTGTCCTACCCTGATGTCACTGCAGTTTATAAATACAGAAGCAACCACTCAGATCTGTTCTCTTATTTTCTTTTTTCGATTTAAGAGGGAAATTGACCTTACAATCTTTAACGTGACCTCAGGTCATTGTTATTAGTGATGAGAAAATACTGTGTTCTTTTTCTGACTGAGCCTGGCAAACCTCCCAGATATTTTACAAGCACAGTATAAAAAAAAAACCCTCTGAAATGCTCTTTATTTTTCAGGTTTAGACACTTGTTCTAATACTCAGTACATCTTGCAAATAGAAAATCTTTTTGCAAGACAATGTGTGTCCTTTCTACATGAATAGTGTTTCTTTTTCTGAAGCAATATACCTTTAAATATATATATATATATATATATATATATACTTCACTAGACCTTTCTTACTGGTCAAAAGATTAGTCATTTTAATTGGGGGCTAAGGGGTCCAGGGAACAGTTTCATGATTTTTAAGTGTGAGCTAAAAAGAGCGTGAAACATCTGAGTTGAATTCTGGTTCGCTTGTGGCCTGCTTGATGTAAATCCCTAGTAAAAATGGCTGGATGTAACTTTTCACAATCATAATATAGGATCCAAAACCAGAAGCCTTTGAGGGCTAGAGCTCTTTGCTTCTTCTGAATTGGAAAAGGGGACTATCCTGCTCTGGAAAGCTTCATTTACATTCATTATAATATATATTAGAGTTCATGTATTCTTATTTTTTCCCCAATTCAGAAAGATACTTGTGGTTTCATGTTCCCTAGGACTTCTGTGTACTTATAATTGTTAAAAAACAAAAACAGAAACAAAACAAAAACACTAGCAAGGGTTTTTGGTTTTTGTTTTAACAAAGATTTTATTTTCCCAGTGGTTGAATAGGCCTGGCAGAATTTGATTGTGATTTTTTATAGTTTTCATGGATAATATCAATATTTATTTGTAAACTTTTTATTTTAGGGAACCTAAATTTTCACAGTTGAAGAAAATTATGACAATTATTATGTAGAAACAATAGAGGCTGCAATTTAAAAAGTTAAAGCTTCATGATGGTCAAAACACAAACTGCCAGCATCATATGTCAAAATTCAAAGTAAATACCCCAAAATCATAACGTAGTTCTTAAACAGTATTTTTCTCATTATGCCTATCTAGCTTCATCTACACTACAGAGTTTTTTCAGAAAAACTGCCGTTTTTTCAAAAAAACTTCATTTACATACACACTGCAATTGCGTTCTTTCAAAAAAAAAATCGAAAGAACAGAGGGGGTTTTCCGACATCAGTAATCTCTTTCTATGAGGAAGAATGCCTTTTCTGAAAGAGCTCCCTGGTAGAGCACAGACACCCATCTGGACCTTAGAACAGGGACCCTACACCTACTCCTACTACGCAGAGGTCCACCATATCCTGAGGGGTGGGAAAATTGTTTCCCCACCCATTGTGGTGGACTCCAATTTTGACACGCCCGTTGTCACCTGGCTGGAGTTCATGGTGGAGGAGGAGGAGGAGGGACAGTAGGAGGAGGACAACACGGCCACCGTCATGCTGTCCTTGGAGCCAGTAGCTGCGATCCAGGACATCTCCCAGGCACTGTCTGACACCGGGGAGGGATCTTCAGGTGAGTGCTCTCAGTTTTCCACACACACAGGGCAGAAGATGTGGGTGCAGAGGGGGTGGGATACGAGTGTCACTCGGCCTGCTTGGGCTGGACATCGTGCTGCAGTCTGTGCATGTGGAACCACGTGCAGCATTATTGTGTGCCACACAGACTCAGCAGACTGCCCCTGAGACCACCCAGGGTCCTGTATCCAGGCTCAGCGGAGGCCACACACATGTCTGGCCCTGGGGGCAGAGGGATGCCCTCCCACCACCTGCCATGGCAGGAATCAGGATAGCCACAAGGGCACAGGCATGGCCCCATACACACTGAGGAGTGCCGCACACAGGCATGCCTGCATGTGCAAGGTACCACCCACTCCTGCGGACAGCTCTGCAAGGCACAGGTGTGTGCGCGGGCCCCAGGGAGGGCCAGGCTATTCCCGGCTCCTCTGCCCCCCATGAGATCCCACTGTAGCCAGACACTTCCCTTGCCTGCTTGGCGTGAGAGGGAAGCGGCCAGCATGGTTCCCTGAGCACCTCGAGGCCCCTGTAAGGCAGGGCCTGCTGTGCTGGCCACATATGGCCTGGTCCTGGGACACCCCCTGTCCTCTTGCCCGAGGACTTTTGGTCGCTTCTCACAGGGGAGGGCACGGCCTCAGGGACAATGTCTGCATGGATGACTGACTGCCTCTCCCTCTTTGTATTCTCCACAGCCAGATCAGCTGGAACTGAGGAGTGAGACACACCACCCGTGCCAACCTCCCGACCCCAGGGGACCCGAAAACACTCAGGGTGCAGGAGGAGCTGATGAGGCAGCATGTGGGCATCCTGTGTGACATGCAGCAGACCCTGGTGCAGAAGGTCCAGGAGGATGCAGACTGGCGGACCCGCATGTGGGACCAGCTCATGCAGCAGGGTGATAACGTGTGTGCCATCATGAGGGAAATGCTGGCACACTCGTCTCCTGTCACTGCTCCTGCCTACCACCCTCCTGCCCTCCCTGCTATGCCCATTCCCCCTCCCCCTGCTCCCCAAACAGTTCCCCTACTACCTCCCCAAGTGATGCCGATGCCCCCTCCCCAAGTGATACCCATGCCCCCTCCCTTGCCATCCTTGATCCCACTCCAACCCCCCCCTCCTGCCCACCTCCCTGTGGTCCTTGGACCTACCCAACCTCAAGTCAAAGAGGTCCCTCCGCCCAAGGTGGCACATCTAGCTGCCCCCCACGCCACTCCCCGCCCTGATCCTCCCTCCCCGTAAGGAGCCCCCCTCCCCAGTTACATTTTTTGAAAGACAAATACGAAGTTCTTTGTGTTGAAATCTAATCAGGTGTGTTTATTCAGAGGTCAGAAAAGGGGTGAAGAGAGGGGTTGTGGTGGGGATAGTTGAGCAAGGCACAGGCCCCTAGTGGGGAGGCTCTGGGGAGAGTTACTGGGGTCCTAGATAGAAACTCTGCCTCAGGGCCTCCTCAATGTGCACCCTGGCCTGAGGGGCCTGGAGGATGGCAGATGTCCACGGCTGCTCAAAGGGTCTCCCCTTGCGGCTGGGCTCTGCCCCCCACCCTGGGAGGAAGGTCTCCCGCTTCCTCTCCACAATGTTGTGGAGGACACAACACACCATGACCACCTTGGGGATGTTGTGCTCTCCCTTGTCGAGATGGGTCAGGAGGCTCCTGAACCAGGCCTTGAGGCGTCCAAAGGCACACTCCACCTGGATCCTGACCCAGTTGAAGTGGGAGTTAAAATGGTCCCTGCTGGGATCCAGATGGGCAGTGTAAGGTTTCATTAACCATGGCATCAGGAAGTAAACTGCATCTCCCACGATGCACAGTGGCATCTGCACATCCCCAACCACAAAGTCACGGCAGGGGAAGAATGTGCCCACCTTTAGCTTGATGTAGAGGCTGGAGTTATGACAGATGTGGACATGATGTTCCCTGCCCCACCACCCGACAAAAATGTCTGTAAACTGTCCACGGTGGTTAACCAGGGCCTGCAGCATCATTGAAAAGTAGTCCTTCCTATTGATATACTGAGCCACTCGATGTTGAGGTGCGCGGATCGGGATGTGGGTCCAATCAGTGTGGACGCTATCTTTTGAAAAAGCAGATCGCTTTTTCCATGAGCTTTGGCAGTGTGGACTGCCAAAGATCTTTCCTGAAGATCTGTTCCGGAAAAACTTATTCTGACAGAGTGGTTACGTCTACACTGCAGGCTTTTTGTACAAGAACAGCTGTTCTTGCGCAAAAACTTGCCGGGTGTCTACACTGCACGCGTGTTCTTGTGCAAGTAAATTTACAGTACAGCGTCAGAAAACAGGGCTTCTTCTGGAAGAGTTATTCCTCTCCCCATGAGGAATAAGCCCTATTGTGCAAGAGCTCTTCCACAAGAAGGCAGTGTAGACAGGCAACGTGATTTTCTTGTGCAAGAAACCCTTATGGCTAAAATGGCCATCAGAGCTTTCTTGTGCAAGAGAACGTCCACACTGCCATAGACTCTCTTGCGGAAAAGCACATCTCTTGTGCAAAAGCACATGGCAGTGTGGACGCGCTCTTGTGGAAGACCTTTTGCACAAGAACTCTTGTGCAAAACAGTTCTTGTGCAAGAAGCCTGCAGTGTAGATGTAGCCACTGTTTAAACTACATCCCTCTTTCGAAAGAGGGATGTAGTCTAGACATAGCCAAAGACTACTGCAGTCTAGACGTAGCCTCTGTAAATTTCCATTATTACTGAGGGAAATATTTTTTCATCAGTTTGTGTGTGTACTGTGAAATAAAGGCTTACCAACATTTACTAATAAAAATCTAATGCTTCCAGGTCTAAATATAATTCCGGGTAGGGGTTTGAGACAGGTGTTTATTACACATATTTATTCTTAGAAGAGGACCCCAAGTAAGACTAAACTTTACTCTTGATGCTGCTATTGGCACCTGACTGAAAGGTTACAGTAGTTCAAAGAACTCTCAGCACAACATTATAATTTTATAGCCTATGACAAATACAACTAACACTAGGAAATACAGTAAACTGTTTTAGTTGTTTATAAGCTTTTGGAGGCAGGGATTTCAGGGTCTGTTTCTATCATGAGCATGAGAATGTGTGGCCAGAGTGACAATCCTTTAGGGCTGTTATAAAACAGAATAGTTTCAGCTACTTTACATCATGAAGGGGATGGGAACAGCAAAAAAACAGTTGTAGGATGAGGGATTGAAAAGCGGCTGCTTTGTAACTTCTCATTTTAGACGTAGGTAATGCTTACTGAGCATGGCTAAGGAACATGTGTATAGTTTTCTTGTAATATATTTTCTACTACTGTAGATGCAATGTACATTATAGGCACTGTCAAACCAACTAATAATGAATAATAAGAAGTTAAAGTATGTGGGACAAGTAGGGCTGACCCTAAACTAAATGGCTCCCCTATATTTGTTAAACTTTTGAATACTTATTTTTATTGCATTTGTAGCCTATTTTACAACTTTGATGCACAATTTTCATGCATGATTTATGCCTATCTTAGGAGATGATACATTTGCATGCTAGGATCTGTACACCTGTATTTATTCATGCCATATATGAGCAAATAAATTTGTTTCCTCTATGCTCATAGAAACTTTTTTAATTTTAGGAATAAACTGTAATGTACTAACATCAAGAAATTGAACTGTGCATAAACATTGGGTAGACTGGTATTAAATTGTGTTACAGTATGTGACAGCCTTAAAATGTTAACCCTGATTCTTTAGTTGATAAGGTCACTTTTTTCCCTTTGCCTTTGTGAAATGAAGATCCGAAGGCTGGCCAATGGCATTTTCATGTGATAAAATAGCGAGCTATGTCAGAATCTTGGCCATTTTTCATCAAAGATATGTTGCAATGAGCCCGAGCTTTGAAAAACTGCACTAATCGGTTCACTCACAACTGTGACAGAAAGCCTGAGCAGAACCCTTAAAGCTGTTCACACACATTAGGAAAAGTGTCCTTCCACTCTGCATCATGAATTAATTGGAGTGTTTTGTATGGAGACTACTTCCTGTTTTGTAAAATGCAGTGGATGTTATTGAGTTCAACATATGTGTCTTTATCTGAACATTCTTCATGTGCCAGCATCCGGAGAAGGTTGCTCAGGAGAGTTGTACTGTCGTCCAGCAGCTAACTAAGATCAAACAAACTTTCCAGGTCTTTTTGTGGATCTTCATTTGTCCAACCCCCTTTTTTAAAAGACACATGAGCAGTGTTAACAAGTGAGCAAAAATTTCCATCTTGAATTTTTCTTCTAGGCTTCCAATTACCTAATTTCTGTCCTTGTAATCAAGCTGTATCTTCTGGTAAATATGAGTTTCCTTGAAGACAGGGTTAACTCCTGAGTTTTTGCTCATTTGGCAACTGTGATAGCTTCTTCAAATCTGTTCTCTCTATAGTCCACAAAAAAATCAAGGCATCTTCTCATCAAAGTAATAGCCATCATGATATCCATCAACTGAGCTTACAACATATACTTGGCATGAGATATCATGCCAAACCACAAATAAATCCATACATTTGAAGTCAGTGTTCTGGTTTGCCAGGTTTTATGCCTTGTGTTGGGTTCAAGTCTTGGCTTTACTCAGAGCTATGCCAGTTTCATCAGAGCACCGTAAATCTGTTATAACTGGTACCTCACTGGCCTTATGCTGTCAATACAGTTCTACCAGCTAGTGTCACTTGGGGGCTTTATGATCAGATTTATAACATTGTCTGTGAAGATTTTCCACTTGATAGCTGATGCTGAAAACAGAACATGTATCCTTTGGCAATATTTCACTTTTGTCACTAACAATGAAAATAGCAGCCTGAGCATGGCACTCCTCAATCCTTGCACTTCAGGTATTGTCTGGGTCTCCTGCCACTAAATCTGGCCCCAGGGATAACAGATTGGAAGAGTTGTGAAGTACTGGTAATAGTGAGCATGGATATAGGGAATGAGCTAAAGATCACCAGCTATAGACAGTGTTGAAGTAATACATGTTGAGCTGCAAATTTGGCACGTGGGTGGAACAGGGATAAACTGGTTTTCCCATGTGCAGAATAAAATCTACTTCAGTAGGGTGTCATGTGGTTTAACTGGTTAGTATCTGACAAGCACACTGAGTTCCTGAAGTTATGTAGCGTCATTCGTCATTGCCGAAAGGAAGATGAAGAAGACATTGAATTCTTCAGAGCTGAAGGGATTGTGAGCAAGTGGCCGTGCAAGGCCTTGAAGATGAGGAGAACATTTATATAGCAGACCTAGTGGAGTGATGTGGTAGACATGCACAGGGAAAGATGGCCACTGAAGCATGCTGTACAACCTAGGGTTTAGATATGAGCAACTTTTTAAAGCTACAGAGAAGGAAGCTGAGGTAACCAAAGAGACAAGTGAATAGGTTCCATTAAAGCTGGGGTCTCCCATATCGTAGATGAGTATCCTACGTAGATACTCATCTACGATATGGGAGACCCCAGCTTTAATCCCCATCTGCCTGATTTGGAGTACTTAAACCCATATTGCCTGCAGGAGTGCCCTAACTATTAAGTACAGTGGCATGGGCTCTTTTTGCTTTTTGAAAGAAAGAACATGGGATACCTAGGGCAGTTACTCTAGATCATATACTTAACTCTAGGAAAGGGTTTATGGTTGAAAATTTCCAACATAAGGAAATCCCTATTGCTAACCAGTCCAGTGCTTAAAGTCCAGAGCAGTGGGAAATAAATGCTTAAACAGCTTTGTGAATCTGGGTCCTAAGTCCCACCCATTTCTTTTGCACTTCACTTCTGACAACATGAGTTGGGTCTCCCCTCAACTTGCTGGCTTCTGAAAATCCCTTTCTTAGATGCATAATTCTACCCCTGCACTGTATGAGGGAACTGGGGGCCTAATTTGGGTTAAAGGATTCCACTAAGTGCACCGAGGTGTTAGGCATTGCATTTCCCAAGCCTTTGTATCTAGTCCTGAATGACTTGCTACTAGCAGAGTGAGGAAGTGGAGGCAGTCTCCTAAAAGGTAAATCCAAAGCTCTGTAACACACTCCCTAAAAAGTCAGCCCTCAACACCTTCTGATCTGATGTCTCTTAATCTCTCCTTAAAAAAAGAGATTTGTACAAAAAGTTAATTGGACTAAGGACAAGAACTTGAATCTCCCATTTCTGGGCCTTCAACCTCTGTACTGTAGACTCAGTCTAATTTCCTCTCTGGCCTAAAGACTATTTACTATTCTTTGTAGTGTCTTTTTCAACACTGGCAGCTAATCAAAATCAATTGTATGCCTAGCTGTAATGAACAAATGCAGATACTGTTTGTGGCCTCATCACATTAGCAAAGCCACTAAAGTGATCTGATTGGATGGATAGCTTATGTGCTTCATAATATTCAAACTACAATTTGTTCCTTAGTCATGTAGGGAGAAGTTAAACTTAGACAACAACAGTGAACTTTAGGACAGCGAGTTTTAAAAATAGACCTGAAGTTTTATTGCCACTGAGAAAATAAAGACCATATTTGTTTATTGTTCACAGGGCAATTTGGCTTTTGTGTTAAAATATTTAAATTGGTTCAGAAAATAATAGAATAGAAATGTCAGCAAGCAAAAAAAATTTTTAAAAATCATAATCAATTTG
The DNA here is from genome assembly GCA_032595735.1 of Pelochelys cantorii. Lineage (NCBI taxonomy): Eukaryota > Metazoa > Chordata > Testudines > Trionychidae > Pelochelys > Pelochelys cantorii. The sequence goes on along the minus strand of CM064326.1, from coordinate 69,099,301 downwards.
CCTACTCTGGATACCCTTTAAAGCAGGAATGGAGAACCTTTTTTGGGTTGGGAGCCACTGACCCACAGAAAAATCAGTTGGGGGCTGCACATAAGTAAGGAGCAAAAAACCAAAAACAAACAAACAAACAAACAAACAAACCCCTCACTGACGTGGCCCCCAACTGAGAAGGAGAAAGACACTCCTCACATTCTCCTCCTACACCACAGCCTATAGGGACCCAGACTAGTAGATTTTGTGTGTTCCAGCCCTGAATTTGGGCAGTGGGCGTGATGGAGCACCAGCATAGGCTCCCCAATGCTGGGGGAGGCCTGAGCCTTGGAGGCTGAATCCAGGCAAGCTGGGGGGCCACAACTGGCCCCCGGACCTGAGGCTCCTCACCCCTGCTTTAAAGCTTATAATTACTTCAGTATTTTCAGTATTCTTATGCTGTTCCCTAGAGAGAGTTTACTGAAGCGACCTTATGTATTTACCTATGGCAAAATTGGCAAGTTTTTACAGGCCTTCTCTCAGTCAGCCTCTTCCCGCCACCCCGCGCCCCCCCCCCAAAAAAAAACCTGGATAAAGAGATGTACCTTGTAGCATGCCTTGAAAATCAACAAATCTGCTTCTGCCAGACTGAGGGGGAAGCAAGATCAAGGTTCTCTACTGAGAATGGTCTTCTGTCCTGTCAGCTCAAGTGTTCAAGCTGTTCAAAAATGTTTAAAGTACAGGAAGAGAGGCTGTGTCTCCAACACACAGAGGAACCTAATGTCTATTTACATTGGGGTTATCGGCTTGTGGGGGGCATATTTTTACAAGTTATTTATCAGGCATGCTTTAAATATAGCTCACTTAAAAAACTCGAATAGGAGCTTATTTTTTTTCAAATGAAAGAGATGTTTTACAGAACCCCTTAATATGCTCTACTGGCTTCGTTTATTACATTTTCCATCAGTAGCTTTTCTTTAATAATCCAAGTAACAAAAAACAGACAAGTGTCTGACTTAAACTCACAAAAGACAAGATATTCAGGGTATGTCTAAACTACAGAGTTTTGTTGGAAAAACATCCGTTTTTCTGACAAAACTTGAGGAATGTCCACACTGCAATTGCGTTTTTCCTCAAAAAAATCAGAAGAACAGAGGGTTTTTTCCTGCATTGGTAATCCTCATTCTACGAGGAAGAAGCCTTTTTGCGAAAGAGCTCTTTCACAAAAAGGCATGTGTGGACGGGGAAGAGGCAGAGCCGGTACAAGGTATGGGCCAACCGGGCAACCGCCCGGGGTGCCCCATTATAGGGGGTGCTGCGTAGGGCTGCCGGGCTGGGCGGGGGTGGCACCGCGCATGCTCCGCGCGCCCGGGGTGGCGCCATGCATGTGCCGGGCGCCCGGGGGTGGGGGGTGCCGTGCGCCCGGGGGCGGAGCCGCGCATGTGTCACACTCCTGGGGGCGGCACCGCGCTCCCAGGGCCAGGGGCACAGGAATGGCTCGGGCCGGCCCTGGGAAAAGGGAGGTATTTCAGAAGAAGAGGAAAGAGGAAAAAGCACAGGTGCCCTGGTGGCCATTCTGTCCATAGCAATCACAGCTTACATGGAAGACAGCATCCATTCAGTCTGGATGCTCTCTTTGGAAAAAGCAGATGGCTTTTTTGATGCATTTTTTCAAGTGTGGACGCTCTCTTTCGGAAGAAGTTTTCCCGGAAGATCTCTTCCAAAAAAAACTTCTTCCAAAAGAAGCCTGTAGTCTAGATGTAGCCTCAGAGTTCAGGCTTTCTATTCCTTCTTTAACTCAAGTCACTGTGTCTTGTTACTGCAGCATTCTGAAACCCATAAGCAAGTGCTTCTAGGCACCTACTGTCATACATAGTATTATACATGCAGCAGGACACCTAATTATATTAGTGAACGAGGGGAAAAACGAAGCATCATGTTAAAAGAGCCAAAATGATGGCGTTCAGATCATCTTCATCATAAAACTGTTATTTAGGATGCCTTCTTTTTATGCTCCTAAGGAAGTGCTATTGAGCCACTGGCTGAGTTTGAGGGTAAATACCTGTGAAATATTGCCCTAGAATCCATTCATTATTTGTTTTATTAAATTAATTTAACTTTGAATAGTGATTTCATTAGGAAGCACTGGAGGGACCAGCACACATGATGTATCGACAGAATTCTTTTAGTTTCATGGATTTGATTTCTAACAAATGGATGAGAGAAGACAGAAGAGCTGATCATATGATCAAGGCATCAAACCAGGGCCCAGGAAAACTAGATTGAATACATAGTTCTGCCATGAATTAGCTACATGTTAATAGAATCATAGAACACTAGAACTGGAACTCGAGAGGTCATCGAGTCCAGTCTCCAGCCCTCACAGCAGGATCAAGCACCATCTCTAGCCCATCTCTGAGAGATGTCTATTCAACACGCTCTTAAATATCTCCAGAGATGAAGATTTCACAACTTCCCTAGGCAATTTATTCCAGTGTTAACCATCCTGACAGTTAGGAAGTTTTTACTAATGCCCAGACTTGCAAGGCCAAGTCTCTCCATGCCCATCTGAAAAATAGTGATAATAATATCTATTTTTTCTCACCTGTTTGTTTAGATTTTGAGCTAATAACAGGGACTGTCTAAGCCTCTGCATTTGTACAAGAGCTAATATTATGGCGCTCCAGTCTTGGTTGGGGCCTTTACTGCAAGAGCAGAAAGGGAGCTACTGTAACACATACATAATATGTGCCTATATCAATAGACCAACTCCCTGTGAAGCCAAGACTGGAATCTAATCCAGCTCTGAAACATAATTCATTTGAAGGCAAGGATGCATTTTTTTTCTGTTGGTTGGCCACATTTGAGCTGATCACAATAACTTAATAAAATCAATGAGTGAATCCATATTGTTCATTAGTAGTATTGCTATAATTGAGAGATAATTAATGTCTACTTTATATTTCCAAGAAGGAAAACAAATTTGTTATTTTCAATGGCACTAGTGGGAAGGATCTATCATGAAGTAAATGGAGGTGACTGAGACACTTTCATTATCTATGGATCATTAGTACAGTACACCATAATGGCTTCTCAAGAGCCATTATGGCGCATCCTGTGAATACATACTGGCATAGTCTGTAATACATGAATAACTGACATTCTACAGCAAAATATTTAATAATTTGGTAGATCTACAGCTAGTTCAAAATGCAGCTGCCCACTCTCCTCTCATCTACCACGTATCTCATAGTGATTTCATTGTGTCTGGGGTGTTTTTGAAAAAGCCACAGGCACCATCATCTGGCACAGGGAAGAGAGAGCTTGCCACTCATTGCCGCATGTACCTTTGTACACCACATGCCTAGAGCTGCAATTTCAGGAAGGCCCAGTTAGTTATTTTCAGATAGATTTGATGCCTCTCCTCCCTTTCTCTTTATTAAGGAGTGGAAACTGGGACATCTGAATAAGTTTAATTTGCATTTTTTAAAGTTTAGTCCATTTCATCTAATGCCCAGCAACATTATCAAGGTTCAGAATCCCTGCACTTGACCTACTTCTCACCCACCCTTTATGCCTGTTTGTATTTTGACATCTCCTTAAAGTCCTTTCTTGCTAATTAGTTGTATTTTTTTTAAAGCAACATAAGTCTTATCCTCCTGTGTGAACCTGTAATAAGCATGTTTGTTTGACGCAGAGAAAAATGGATGTAGATGGAAGTACAGGTTTCTGTTTCAGGCTTCCAAAGGAATGATTGCAATTAGACATACTAGCAGCATCCTTTTTGCACGTTAGTCATCAGAGTACCGTGTAAGAAAATAAAATATTGTCTTTTAATGAATGTTCTCATTTTGGGACTTGTATGATTATACGAGAATCCATTACCTCCTATTAGCAAGGTGCACTCTGCCCTCGATTACTAAGTATGTTCAGGGCTAGAATGAGGTTGGCTGGCAGTGGCCCAGCAAACTGATACTTCTTTTGAAGGCTGTCATCTTTGAAGGTTCACTTTTCTGAGCTTTCATTTTTTAAAAAGCAAGCAGACTTTCGAAGTCCAACCGCTCTCCTTTACTGGTAAATAAGTGCATTTACATAGTATTTGAGTAGGAGTTTATAGGTAGTTAAGTGCCTCTCTGTTCTGAAAATCAGTTACCCCACAGACACTGGGTGTGTGGTGAAGTATTGAACAGATGGGGAAATTGTATGTTTACTTAAGCGAAGTGTTTAGACAGGGATATGGAAATACTGTGTGGGCCCTGAGTTGATGGAACATTAGTTTGGTGGCCTCTTGTCTCGTTGTTTCTTAAAGATTCACTCTCTGCTGCTGGATTCTGAATATCCTCCATTTGATATCTACTTTGTCATGATATTAGTATGTGTTTACTGATTGCTTGATATTTAATATTCTGCCTAAACATTTAATGAGAAGCTCTTCAGAGGTCTTCTCCTAAAGTACTTCACACATCTTAGGGAAGAGATTCAAAAAGGACTCCCGCTCAGGAGAGTCAGATTTTGCTGGATAATGGTGAGATATTATATAATAATGAATTTGTATGCATTCACCCTATAGAACATATAGAGTAGCACAGTGATTTGCAGACTTGTTCCATTTTGTGATCTTTTCCCCATACTTCAAGGAACCATCTGAAGTTCCCTCTATTATACAGCTAGGAAATAGATAGACCCTCTATCATTTAGTAATGGGGGAAAGATAAGTCGAACTCTTGTTGATACCTGTTTGTGAACCCCTTGCAGAGAACACTATATCAACTGATCAGAGAGTGATATTCCACTGCAAGCTTGCCAGATATGTAGAAATAACAATCCTTTGCTAATTATTCACTTCACCATCACCACTTTTAGCACATAAGAAAAGCATCTTCCTTGTGGCGGAGAGAATTATGCATATTTCTTTGAGGAAATGATCAGAAGAATGACATGCCCAGATGTGATCAGCCACTGAAAAAAGGAAGTATTGAGAGAATCACTGTGAGAGAGGGTGAACACTTTTCCGTAGTATTGTTCTAAAACAAACATTTGATTCCCTACTTGGAGAAAAATCAAATTTAGGATCAATGGCTGTTTGAAATAAACCACACGCACATACACAAAAAGAGATCCAATCTGCAGCTGAACTTTTTCTATTTTTTCCATCTCTCTTTCCATCATCCATTCTTTTCCCAAGGTGGTATGTGAACTAGAGAATTCACTGGTGTAAGTGGCTGGAACTACTTTGCCCAGCTGCTTGCATTAAACTTGTTGAGAAACAAATACAAAATTACATCAGTCCAATAAAAACTTAAAGTGCCTTTGTGAAATGGTACATTGAAAGAACCCTTCTTAGCTGCTTGTGAATATGTTGCATTGATGGCTAGGAGAAGGTTCCCTTAGAGCTGCTAAAGAAAAAGTGTCCCTAAAAAGGTTTTCCTACTTTCTCTTTTCCTTTCTGTTCTTGTGTTTTCTTTACTTAATCGTATTTCTTCTTTCAATAAGTAGTTGTTGCTATGAAAAATGTGGTGCCACAAATCCCTCTATCTTTCTACCATTGCTGAGGTGACCTGGCACAGGTACACACTACTTAACTTTAATGATTGAGCTTTGACTGGTTTATAGATATGCTAAGGAGGATGCTTAAGTCATGTTTTTTGTTTAAGTCATGTAATTAATTCTCTTGAACTTCCCTCAACAGGACCTTGATGGTTTGGAGAGTGGAAAGTTACCAAAGACAGAACAAAGACAACCAATGAGAGCCTTTAAAACACAGAGGCGAGGTGGGTCAGGGGAAACAAGAATCATAAAGGAAGCTAGCAGGAGAGGAGACAGGGGAATCAATCAACAAATATCAGATTAGATAAACTTGGAGAAAGAAATCCCTGTACCTATAATAGAAGAATTTAGGATGGTCCCAAAAAACCTTGAGCACAGACGAAAGAATACTATGCAGTGGTGAATAACTGAGGCAAGGAAATGCATATGTTTATTACTTTTGAATAGGTCTGTATACATCTCGTGTTTATACATGTTGGGCAATGTCCATAGAAATTAGAAACAACTGAGTTGTTAAATGCATATTGTAGGGGTTTGTGAATGTAATAAAAGAGATTTGGCTGTAAATCATCACCATCATGGGTGGTAACTTTTTATTTAATTGACATTTCAGTAATTCAATAATTGTTCAAACATCTAACTTTAGAATTACTGCTGGTAGAACTGACAGTTCTGTAACTTTTGATTGATATAAAGTTTGACAAATTGATAGAGACTTGTATTGAAGAACCATAGTTCCATTTTGTTACACAAGATCACCTCCACAAAATAAAGAATTAGAATACATTTACTATTTGATAAGAAGACTGATTTATTATGTTTGGATTTATTACTTCTTGATAAGCTTTAACATCATAAATTAAATTCATGCATTTAGACACTCTCATATAATTATACTTAGTTTACTTTCTGCAATTTCTTATTTATCTTTAAAGTGTATTTTGATAAGAATCCTCAAGTCTGCACATTAGCTAAAACAACCTGAAATTAATGAATTAATGATAAACATGCTATGGTTAATTGGCTAATTAAAAGTATTTAATGAATGAGAGTTTTTTATGTTTTATTTTCTCTTATACTCTCAAACCTTGCCATTTTCCCACACAACTTGTTCTTCACTCATTTGGTCATCTTTGGCTGCTGAATGTGATGAAATATGGAACTTTAATCTGCTATTATAACAGCCTGAAAACAAAGGTGATGTATTTTTCACAGTAGTACCCCAAAAAGCTTTCTCTAGCAGGGAAAGGACACATACAAACACATATGTGCATGCACCCTCCCCACACACTCTTTCTTTCACTTCCATTCTCCATATTATGACCTGACACAGATTAGATTAGTGTCCTCTTGTGAAGCAAGCAGTCTATGATAATGAATGCCAATGCGTGTTACATACAGGCGGGGATTTGCAGCTCACCTTTCTATTCAGTTTCCTCAAAAGTCTGCCTGGGTTATGAAAAGACTATTCAAGTTGTCACAAGTTTTCAGTATCAAGTAAAGAGAAACTTAGGTCAAGCCGTATTCAGCAACAACTTCAAATGTTACTCTGTTCCTTAAAAAGACAGTAATTCCCTCCAGAGAACTTGAAAATCCTTGCATATTTCCTTTTTTCTAAGGCCATATTTCCTTTTTTTCCCCCAGTGTTTATTTTTGCTTTACAAAGCAATAGGGTTTAGATTTAGACATAGCCTTATATCAAGAGAGATGAACTGCCTCACTGTCTCAGGGGAAGGGATTCTATCTCACACAAGTATCATATCATATCATATCATATCATATCATATCATATGTAAACAATCCTCCCCAAGATTCTTAGTATACTTGAGGTATGTGGGCTGCAGCTGGTTGCATTGTGGGAGGGCTGCACCAGAGTTCTGTCTCTTCCTTAGCCATAATGAGGAGATAAATGCTTTAAAGAGGAAATTGTCCCTCCATATTCCTCACATGCATCCCCAATGGATCTCCAAAAGCCAAGTCACACCTTGCTCATGTTTTATAAATATGTCTGGTAGAAGTTCCTGGCTCTTTTAAAATTTAGTAGGTATTGGTTTACTTTCCAAAGCAAAGGATCTAAAGTTAGGCACCTAAATACCTGTGTCTGACACTTATGTGGTGATGTAAAGGAGTATATCAGCATTTTAGTGCCAGCTTTAAACACCTATGTCTGATGATTGTGTCTATTAATACTACTGTACAAATGCCTATTGTTATTCAAGTACAAGAGGGTAACACATGTAATATTTCTTAACATATATTTTAATGTTGCTTTGACTTCCCATACTGGATCAAGCCAATAGTCTCTGGGGTTTCTCTGTAGAGTGGAGTGGCCTACTGGTTAGAACACTTGACTACAATCCAGGAGAGCTAAGTCTCAGTCTCAGCTTTGTCACTTGACTGATGAGTAGCTGTGGGCAAATCTGTATGTCCCAAGGTTTCCTTACCTGCAAAATATAGACAATGACACTGGCTTCCTTTGTAAAACACTTTGGGTATGTCTACACTTGCCCCCTAGTTGGAACTAGGGAGGCAAATGAAGCATACCGAAGTTGCTAATGAAGCGCGGGATTTAAATATCCTGCGCTTGATTAGCATATTCGCGTCCGGTCGCCATTTTAAAAAGCCGGTAGCCCAAATTAACTTGCCGCGTGTAGACGCGGTAGTCCGATCCAAAACTGCAATGAGGAGTAACAGTTAATTTGAGGGAAGTGTTTTGGATCGGACTACCGCATCTACATGCGGCAAGTTAATTTGGGCTACCGGCTTTTTAAAATGGCGACTGGCCGCGAATATGCTAATCAAGCGCAGGATATTTAAATCCCGTGCTTCATTAGCAACTTCGGTATGCTTCATTTGCCTCCCTAGTTCGAACTAGGGGGCAAGTGTACACATACCCTTTGAGACCTACGAATGAAGAGCTGATTTTTTGTCTATTCCAGAAGTCCATGACTCAACTGGCCAGCACCAGATGCTTCAGAGAGTGGTACAAACTATCATGAAGAGTCTGCCTTGAAAAGTTTCCAGTTAATTGTCAATTATTATGCTGCAAAACATTCAGAATGATAATCTGCATAGGAACTATGTTACAGAATTGAAAAAAAAATAAATGCAATGGGTTTTCCTTACATAGTAGAAGGAATAAATAACAGATTTTAAAGTAGAAAGAAAAAAAAGGAAATAAAGATGATTTCTTATGTAATACATTCAAGACGTTTTGTCCCTATGTGTGCTCCACTTCAGAGGTGCATGAGTGTAATCACCTGTTTGGTGTCAGTATCTACATGGTCTGCTCCTGGCAGCACATAAAGCAAAGTGAACCAGTAACCCCTCCAGTTCTTCTTCCACTATGAGAACTAACCTTATGGCAGGACTCTCAAGTAGACAGGAAGAAGGGTGAGTAATGAAGGGTATGTCTCACAGTAACCTATGCAACTTCAGCTATGTTAATTGCATAGCTGAAGTCTAAGTACCTTAACATGAGTTTTGGCATTATGAGATTTGGAGTGGCATTTCTGTTGTCAATGGCAGATGAAGAGGTGGCCAAAGTGACAGGTAAATCAGGCCCAAGAACCAGCATGGATTTGTCCTGTTTTATACTTTTTCAGGAATTTGAGAAGCAACAGAGTGGGAGGAATGCCATCCTGCAGAGATCCTGGATATGGAATGAGGAATGTATCCCTGGAAACTGAAGTCAGTGCTGGCCGGACCATCGCTTCCTGCTGCTACCATTGGCTGGGAATGGAGAACCACAACCAATGGGAATGGTGAACAGCCATGCTCTGTGTACATTCATGTAAACAAAGTCTGGTGGCTTGCCAGTGGATAGCCTGCAAGCCAGAGGTTTATCATCCCTGGTTATTGAGTAGAAAATGCTCTGAGTTTGAAATTAAGGTGAGATTGAATGTATCCATTTGCTCCGTACTATAAGATTTTGAAGATGGGCACCTCAGGTATCAGAGGCATAGTTATAGTTTCGGGGGAGAGGAATGTGGAAATGAGTGAATGGGGCTCCCAGATAAGCTTTATGGGGACCCTTTGACCAATCAAAGGACATAGGTACTTTAATAAATTTAGCTTGTTTAGGTGATGCTTGTAGGCCTCTCACACAGTCCTAAACCAGGCCTCAGAAATGTAATCTGGCAAGAGGTTTTATGAATGATAAAGCAATGTGACCCAACAGTTGCAGGCAGCCTCTCATACCTGAGGCTTTAATTGAAGCTGGGGGAGGTTGGAAATTTTGAGAAATAATCCTCTAATCTTACTAATAATTAATTATTAGTAATTTAACAACAGTCTTTATTAGATACATAGCATATATGCAGAGTATCTTAACTCAGGTCAGTTTATTAGTCAAACCTAAAACTAAAAAGCCTTTTTCCACCATCAGCTCCTGAACCCTGACAATTCTATTCATTCTCAAAGCCACAATACCACCCTAACTCCTAAAAACAAAATAAACAAACAAAGAAAAAAACAACCAAAAACACAAAAACCCAGAACCACAACAACCTCCCCACAAACTTGTGTACATGTATTTCAAAATTATCTTACCAGCTTTCTATAAGTCTTTTCACAGGTCTCTTTTGACTCAGTGGTCATCTAACTTCTATATTTGCTTTGTTATTAAAATGCATTACTTGGAGGAATTATGTCATTTTCATTTTTGCTGGTCTTGTTGCTGCACTATATCATTTATTTCAGCCAAGTCTGCTTTTGCAGGTTACAATTGCAAGTGTCTGAATTTATCTATATTCTTGATTAGAGTCATGTCATTATGAGGCTAAGGTACTGTTTCATTAGAGTGACTTTGCAAGCCCAATTTCTACTATTATAGATGGACTATGTATCATGTAAATGCAGTTGAAAAATAATCTTTGTAACCAAGGTGGTATGTCCTTTTTGAAATATTAACTACTGGCTTATGGTCTGTTTCTCCCAGTAAAGATTTATCATATAAATGTGACATTTTTTGTGTAGAAAAACCATTGTCAAAAACTTTTTCTACTAGAGTATGTCAACATTCTGTTTTTAACACAGTTTAGATAAATAAGCAACTGGTTTCCATAGATCACCACACTTTGGTAATAGAATTACTCCTATGCCTTGTTTTGTCTGCCTCTGAAGACAAATGTTCCAAGTCTGTTACTATCAAATACTTGAATACTGCAGCTATTTTTATTAGTTGCTTAATCTTCTTAAGTTCTTGCTGACGCTAACAGTCTCATTTCCATCAATTATTTTTATACAGTAAAACCCTTAAGTTTGTTGGCTTTTTCCTGGTAGATTTGTTATGTATTTTCATTAAAAAGTTAACCATATCCCCCAAAATTCTGTAATGACTGCTTATCTTTTGAGTAAGCAATATTATGAAGGGCTCCTATTTGTTATGGCTCAAGCTGTAATCACTATCTGGTCAATTGTTCTTCCTAGATGTGTTAATTACTGCAATATAAATTTATATTTACTTTTTCAATGTTTCAGTGTTGCTTCTTTCTATCTAGATAATGCTTCAGTTTGCTTTGTATCAGGATCCACTGAAGTTGTTCCCCATATTGTTCTATCATCTATGTACACTACAGAGCCATCAGTATTTACAAAAATCTTTTGCATTATTCTATGAAATACCTACGGAGCCTAACATAATCCAAAAGGTAACCTTTGAAAAACAGCAACATCAATAAGATGTGTTAAACATAGAAAGCAATTGACTTTTTTGCTTCAATCGTTTTGTCCCAAATCCATCTGAAGCATCTACAGAAGAAAAGTATTTTCCTTCTGACGTTTGTCAAAATATTTTTTCTCTGGTAGGTATTTTAAAAATGTTTCTTTTAACATACTTAATTCTTCTGGATCTAAACATAAACAAAGATCCATCTTTCTTTTCTATTACTACTAAGAATTCAGCCACACAGTCATCTCTTCTTCTCTTAATTTAATAAATTTATAAATTAATTAACCCTTTCAAATTCCTTTTATACCTTATTTCTCAAAGATAAGGGTATTTTTGTAGTTACATATATATATGGTTTCTTTGTTTCACTTAACTGTATCCTACAGATTGCATTCAATTTACCAATGCTGGTGAATTACTCTGTAAATTCATGTTCTATTTCCTGTGTTTCAGAATTCTGAATAGTTTGAATTCCACCAATTAGATTTACTGCTAAACTTGTTTTTAAACCTAAAATAGAGATACCTTGCCCCTTAACTGCTACCAATCTTGCATTTTCTAAGTAATCATTACACATGATTCACAACAGAAATTTTCACCACTTAAGAAGATTGTAAATATATATTGTTCGCTTATTAAAATTTTAATTCTTTTATGAAATTACTTCAGTTTGTACAACTGTATCTATTACAGACAAAATAATAATGGGGAGGGGAGTAGAATAACAGGGAAGTCAAGCTCCATAGAAACTAGGAGGTTCCTCAACAACAGGAGTCTTCTTGGTACTTGGAAGGCATATTGGAGAGCTGAGTTAGATGCAGTTGAAGCCATCAGGCTAAGGATGGCAAAGGGATATGATCAGAATACCCTTTCTGTTTGTGCCCCACTGGAGAGGCAGGTACCAGTGGAACTGATACCATTACTGAATTCTAGTGGTGGAATAATTTTGCTTTGTTCTTTCTGAGACAGATATCCCCAGATCAGGCTGCCTGCTCATCTACTTTTCAGTGTGTCTTGAAGCAGAAGTCTTTTTAGTCAGTGCAGGCAACTTGGTACCAGAGGGTCTAAGAGTCTTGATTGAACTGCTTCTTAGACATGAGGTCTTTTTGCTGCAAAATTTCTTAGGTGATTTGCCCCTTTACTTCAGTGACTATCACAGGATTTAGATTTCTTTTTTGAGGTTTTTGAGCTAATTTGTGGAGTTGATTGATGTTTTTTACCCAAGGGTATGTCTACACTGCAAAGTTCATTCGAAATAACAGCCGTTATTTCGAATTAACTTTAATAGCGTCTACACATGCAAACCGCTATTTTGAATTTAATTCGAAATGGTGGAGCTGTTAATTCGAATTTGGTAAACCTCATTCTATGAGGAGTAACACCAAATTTGAAATAGCTATTTCAAATTAAGTTCTGTGTAGACACTTAATTCGAAACAGGGGGCCTCCTTCTGAGGGAGCCCTGGTGGCCACGCTGGGCACAACCAGGAAAACTTATTCTCCTCTCCCCCAGCCCAGAAGCCATTAAAGGGATAGACCCTGGCCACAGTGCCTGTGCCAGCTCCAAGCCTGCAAGCCCAGAGGCAGCAGTGGCCACCGGGGCCCCTGACCCAGTGGCCCCAAAACATGAGCCAGCAAACCACTGGCAGTCAGCCCTCCACCACTCCCCAGGAGCAGTCTGCCAGCTCCCAGGAACCTGACAGGGGCTGGAGAAGGTGGGTACCTTCCTGGTCCAGGGTGGAGATCATGGACCTTATTCAGGTTTGGGGGGGATGCCCCCAATGTCCATGATCTCCGCACTAGATGGAGGAACACAGCTGTCTATGGCAGGATAGCTGCCAGCCTGGCCACCAAAGGCCACATGTGAACCCAGGAGCAGGTTAGCATGAAAGTCAAGTTGGTCCGGCGAGACCCCCAACCCTGAGCCCTGAGCTTCCCCTCCCCCTTCTTCCCCTTGCTTCCCCCTTCCAGCTCCCTCCTCCCAGGTTTCCCCCTGCCCTCTCCCACCCTCTCTCTTCCCCTCTCCCACCTCCTTTTCCCAGTCTTCCCAGAGGTTCATCCCTCCCCCCAGTTTTGTTCAATAAACCCAGTTTCTATTTTTGAACATACGTTTCTTTTGTTTGACATCAGGAAGGGGGGCTAGGGAGGGGTAAGTGGAAGGACGTGAGGGAGGAATGGGGCATGAGCCCCCATGGGGAGGACTGGGGAGGCTCTGAGGGCTCCTCAGGGTGGATGCTTTCCCTTAGGGCCTCCTGGATCCTGACAGCCCCCCGATGGACCCCCTGGATGGCAGCCTGCAGCAAGTGCAGCCAGGCTGATGGCAACAACCCCACGAGATGCACTGGTATGCCCAGGGGCAGCTCTGGCTCCATGTGGCCGAGTGCTGTGGTGTCCCGAGTTCGGGCACTCAGGGCACTCCAAGACAGGACTGCTTTGCTGTCCCTCATCGAGGTAGACAAGCAAGTGGAGAACCCTGAGAACTGTCTGTCTGAGGTGGGGGTAGGGTCCCTTTAAGCACAGAGCTCAGTTAGCCTCAGGCAGCAGCCCCACACATTAAGTCCTAACCTGATGCCCCGCCGGCACTGGTTCCAGCCAGCCTTAACTTTGGTTCAGGGTCCACTCAGTGTGGATGTGCTATTTCGAAATAGCAAAATGCTGTTTCGAAATAGTTTTTGTGTATAGATGCGTTATTTTGAATTAGCTTAATTCAAATTAACTATTTCAAATTAAGTTAATTCGAAATAGCACTGTAATGTAGACATACCCCAAGAGAGTAAGAACTGTGGAAGCAAAGGTGCACACATATTGGATAGCTAGATTTGCTATTGGTGAGAAGAAAAGACCTTCTAAAGATCTGGCATGGTTTTCAGAATATCCATCAAGAAAAGAGAGAAAAAAAAGCTTCGATGAAAGGGAGACACTCAAAGGAAAGAGGGGGGGAAACCCAAAAGCAAAGGTGGAATTCCTATAGGGAGAAAAAAAGACAACAAGTATGCAAGGCAAGTTAAAAAAGTAAAATAAAAATACAAATCAAGAATAAGGTATGGAAAGTTAGCTTGGACTAACGGTATGCTAACTTGTGGACATGACACAGTTTCCTCTCCAGGTGTTGGTAGTCAAGAAGAAACTGAAGTAGTGGTGAGTCTGCCCTGCATTATATACCCCCTCAGATTGGATCATTAGTGTGTACAGAGTGCAGGCTGCCAAAAATTCTCCACATAGAGGCACCTGAAATGGGACACCCACAGGTGTTACTTGAAAAATCATCTAGCTTCCATTTTGTGCACCCAATCTCTATTCCAGATAACCGGGAATCACTCAGCCATTAAATGGAAGTTTCAGATCATGAGTATCCGCTATAAAAATAATCTTAGCCAGTCAAATTGCAGATGCTCAGTTCATCTAGTGGTATGGCCACAAAATAAGTGGCTTGGAGCATGGGCAGTAGGGTCAGATGAGGTAATCATGGCTCTGGGACAAAATAAAAGCAGTGAGCATGTGCAAGGTTAATAGCATGGAACAAGCACAGTCATGCCCAAAGTAATGTTGACAGTAAGCATGTGCAAAGTGTTGGCATTCGTCCAAGAATGAGGTAATATTTAGCAGTGAGCATGTCCATGTAAAGACCGGAAAGCCAGTAAAATAGTGTATAAGGCAGGAAGTTAAGTTAGTTAGAGGTGTGATACTAAAGAGCAAGCAAAGACATATAGGATTCAATGAGAAGTGATGATGGAAAGAAGCTGCTGAGAGTCCTAACTGTGGAAGACCAAAGGGCTGACCAAGTGTACAGAAAGGCTGCTGGAAAGACAGTTTAAAATCTTGGAGAATACTGCTGAGGAAAAGCCACTTTAGTGACCAATATGAGGATCATTCGCAAGAATGCAGTAGAAACAAGGATTAGTAAACCTGTTATTTTGACTATAGTTTACCATAAGTATAGTATAGTATTAGTATGTATGAATATAAATGAACGGTTGTTAATTGTTATTTTCTTAAGTACAACTTAAAATATAAGCAAAGGATTGCTGTCAATTGCAGACTGATCTCCTGCAATAGAGAGCATCACTTAGAACAGAGGTTCCCAAACTGGGGAGAAGAATTGTGGATCTCCCTTGGGGGCACGGAATGTATTCTGGGGGCCAGAGGAAGGGTTTTTTTCCACCCTAAAAGTGTATTAAGTCCATTTTATGCATAAAAACGAACAGCTAGCAAAGCTCATTCCACCATACAGATCAGGTCCTCGCATGGTGCTGTGCAGTTGATTCTAGATGGCACTATGAATTTTTATGGGTTTCTGTTAAGCTTCCCTAGCCTTACACAAAGTCATTGCCATCTGTATGTTTATGCAATTGCTGCAATGTGATGTAAACATTTAAATGTAAGCACCAATCAGAATTCCTGTTTTGCCATTGCTCTTATTATAGTGGCACATTGCTCTTACCTGTTCGCTTCTGCAGACACAAAGAGGGTGGGCACGATCAAATAAGACTGAGAACAATTGACTTAGAATAATTTAAACAGTATGTTATTGAAGTTTAACTGCTCTTTAACTTGCAATAAAGGATTTGTATTTTGCAGTAGGGTTTGTTACATCAGTAAAAGATATTTTATTTTGGCAAGGATACTGCCTGGGTCAAGCAATGTATCCAAAGGTAATACCAGTGTCCGTCAAGTGTTTCCTTATCCTGGAGACCCAAGCAAGTATACAAGTCAAGCAAGATTAAAAGTAGGCCCATGCCTTTTTATAATTTTAGAAGCAAAAATACACATTTCAAAAAATTGGCTGGTGTACTAATTTTTTCAGTGAGGTAACTAGTATATAATTTTGGGCATAGCAACATAGGATTTGCTATAGTGGATCAAAGCTTGTTATCCAATTAATCTGTAAATGGCTGGAACCATTGATTTGCATATGATCCTTCGAAGAAACTCCTTTTACAGTGCACCTTGCCAGTTGTACAATACTATACTGTGCGTGGAAAACAAATTACTTCCTGACTGCAGCATGTGATCAGAGTATGCCCTACAGCATAAGATTTGATTAACATTATTTTAGCTAGCACAGTTACAAATGTTATTAATGGTAACAAAATTATTTCGTATTTTTTTTAAATCTATCCATAATATTTTTCTCATGGCCTTCTGCAGTAGTGATTCCAGAGGCTCAAACTCCCTTATAAAAGTATATTCTTTAATAGGCCACACATTTCCTTTCCTTTATTTAATTTAATGTGTCTTTTAATACCATGGGACAGACTGGACAAAGACAACTAATTATTGTTTTGCTGTTTCCTCCATAAGGTCGATAACCTCATTCAGTTCCCTATCCAATATTTCTCCTGTCTTAACTATGTAATCCTAGTTGTTACATGTTCTCACCATATACAACCCCCACCACACATATGAACCATCTTTGCTGCCCTTAGCTGGACCTATTCAGTCTCGAAGTGGTTTAGTGTGCTTACATGGCAGCCAGATTGACATAAAAGAACATAATGATTTCAGAGCAGCTGTTACAAGCTTTTTGGTCAATGATCTGTGAACTCAGAGATCTGTAAGTAAAGCATGATTTGATAAGCCATAATAGCGCTAAAATAAAAAAAAATCTGCATTTTAATAACACCCTCATTACATATTTGTTCCTTTTACAAGACATTGCACATTATAAGACTTATAATTTTACATGATGGCCTAGAATATTTCTGAAGGAGTCACTACAGTCAACTATAAATTAATATGGGCATCATAATTCCAGAAGAAATGGCTGTGACAAGATCTTAGTTGGGACTGTATTTTTTCTTCCCTGGCTGGTGACTCAGCACAGTATGCTAAGTCAGAAATATTAAAGCAATAAAATACTTACATTAAGTTCTATCTTTGAAATGACAGTTACAAGAATGTAAGAGGGAGTCAGCTAATACTGTAATTAATATCACTAGTCAGAGTAGTTTATATTCCAAGAGGAAAAATAAAAACAAATGGTGGGCATAATAAGTATTATTAAGGCCTATAATGTCAGAACTTTGTATGGGGCAAAAAGGGTGGGAAGCATTCATGCCCTTCCAAGGTTATAATTTAAGGGTCCCTGTTCCTATACTGAATCACTGTGGGTGAGCCATTGTGCTTCTGCAAAGTCCTGTTGCCTTCGCATAATGGCTCCAACAATTCCAATGAACACAGGGACAGAGTAGTTGTAGCTACCACCTTTTGGAAGGAGGAGGATGCCCACTGATGTCAGCGGAGTTGTGCCAGAGTCAGGCATGTGGGACTGGGCCTAAAATAAGTTAGACTGACATAAGTTTTAAAATGAAAAACTCTATTTCTTTATGAAACCATTTTCTCTGCCCAGCAGTAATCCAGGAAAACAGTGACAATAAAAAAATCTCTCCGATCAACCAGACAAGAGATTTACAGAAGATTTATGGTTAAAACCTTTTCTTTACTGTAGGTGATTTATCTGAAGCCTGGAACTTCCACAGCAGAAATCTGGTATTGGGAGAGATTTGGAGGTGGGATAACGAATGCCCTTAAATATGAGACTGTAGGGAGACAAAACTATTTTAACCACCACAGCCATCACCAGTTGTTTAGAATTTCAGTGTGTCTACATGCTCCAAATGTACATCTAATGTATAATTAGAAGCTTTTACGTATAATTAGAAGTTGTTACCGTAATAGTCATTCTAGCTGATGTGCACAGCAAATCTAAGTTCAAATATTTATATTTTTTGTGTCTAATCGCATGGCAGTCACTGAATAAAAATCAGGGCTTCCAGTTGAACTGGCAAAACTTCCACCCTAAAATGTACTGCATTCCCATACATTTAATGCATATTTCTAATCAGTTGTTAATTTGAATTATGCTCACGTTCAAATGTTTCTTGGCATAATAAGGGCTACACAACTATTGTAAATAAATAGCTTTACTGACTTTACTAGTACAGAAAGTTAAATGTCAAAAAACTGTATTTGCATTTATATACAGTATAATTACATGCTGATCAGTACAGTAATTAGGGATACTAATGTAAAATGTTAACTAAGAGCCTGAGTGTTTTCTGAAAAATCAATAAGAGCAAAGAATAAAAAGAGCTAAGCAATGGGATTTTATTTTATGTTGTATAAAGTGAAGAGCTGAGGAAGCTTACAAAGTGCCTATAATACACTTCAATTAGTTATGTAAATGAACTCCTATACTGTAAGAAAAAGTCCTTCCCCTTTGTGAACTATGTTGGTTTTTGCATTTTTGGGTTTTTTTTTTTTTGAGATCCCTCAATGCATCAAGAAGTGTGGATCTTGACTGACTTAATGTATTTAAAATTTCCCTTATGGAGAACTGGATTTGAAGTGCTTGGGATTACAATCGAAATGAATTTGATGGTTCAGCTCAGCTTCTAATGGATTACAGTCTGAATGTCATCAACTTCATATTATAGAGAAATTGTGATCCCTTTCCAAATTTAGAAGTCCAGAGCTGAACAAACGGAATGACGAAAGTCCTTCTTTTGATCCCAGAAAGGAGGTAAAAAGAGAATTTAATGCCCTTGCTCA
This sequence comes from Pelochelys cantorii, assembly GCA_032595735.1. NCBI lineage: Eukaryota > Metazoa > Chordata > Testudines > Trionychidae > Pelochelys > Pelochelys cantorii. The sequence goes on along the minus strand of CM064326.1, from coordinate 69,080,563 downwards.
TTCAACTGAGTCTTTCTGTTTGCTGAGAACCTGCTATCTTGATGTTAACAGATGTGTTTATTGAGAACCAAGCAAAACAGGAAATTTGGTAAAAGGTGCAGATTTTGTCTTGAATGATAACAGTAAAAAACCCTAACAAACATGAAGTAATATTATTAAAACATAAAACAAGAATTCTCCAATCCAGGTTGTTGGGGTTTTTTTTCTTTTTCCTTTTCAGATGCTTTTGGAATTAAGAGATAATAACTAGCACTGTGTGAAGCTAGATCGGGGGAGGAGGATTTTCAGAGGTATTCACAAATAGTTAATTGAATAAGAGTGAATTGGTTTTTGCCGTGTTAAGCTTTCCTTTTTAAAAATGTTTTTACTGTCCACAAATACTCCAGTGAACAAATCTTTCTGGCAGGATTATTTGTAGAAATAGCAAATACTAAACTAATAGGATGGAATAGCCATATAAAATAAATTTTGAAGTCTCAAACATTCAGTCAGGCAAAAGAAACATATGTGACAACCCCGTTCAAATTTTGAATGTCAAATACTAAAAAATGGGACAATCTGCATGCAAGTAATTGTTTTCAGATAATATACAGCAAATAACTTGGTGTAAAGAATAAACTGGAGAAAATCCATAAACTCGTGGCTAATTCACAAACAGACAAAAGTAACTGAATTCAACACACTGGGTGACTTACTACAGTTTGCTCATATCTGCCAGATATAATTTAAGCCATTGGGTTTTGCGGTGACATTAAAATCTCTGAACAACAAATCAGATTGCTCAGATGGTTCAGAAAATTTCACAAACCTTTTGAATTACAGCAGTGAGTGATGTGAGGTTAATTGGGGGAGAGGGGATTAATGAAAATAAACATCATGCAAAATGTAAGGTTTCATATGATGTAAATATGAAGCCAGGTTACAGTGGGGGTTTTGCTGAATTTGCTTTAAGCTTTCAGTTTGGACTCAACCCAATCATCCACACTGAAACAGAGTGGATGCCAATCTATGTGCATTGAAAGCAAAGAAAAGGTTCACATAAACCCTTGCCCTGTAAAACTGCTGAGTGTTGTACAGCTCTAGATGTGACTCAGGCTCACTTAAGCTAATCCACCATGAAAGGTCAAAATGACTTATGGGGGTTAAATGTGAACAAACTGCTACACTAGTAGGCTTTCTAATCCCCAAAAGACTAAGGTGGTGCTTCTAATTCACTCATAAGGCATTGTACTGATACCATTAAAGGCCAGATTCCACCACACTTATTGTGTTTGATGGTGTGTCACTTCACAAGTAGTCCTGTCAAAGGTGGGGTAAGGGTGCCAGAGTTTGACTCTACAGTAAGTCTCTTCATTACCCTTCAGTGCACCCTTCTCTTCTCCGACTTCATGCTGAAAAGACTTCATGCTACATGTACTTTACTCAGCAGACTGTGCTCACATCTTCTTGGAGCTGGGGCGGGAGGAATGGGTTTCCTCTCTTGCAAAGCTTTTAAACATTTTCCTATTCCACATCAGGATGAAACTGCATTTGCAGTAGCAAAGTGTACACTATGAAGATGATAAGGAAAATATCCACTAGTGAAGACCTTCATGTGTTGATAGCCAGCACTAGAGTTTAAGAATAAACCCACATACAACCCTACCCATTATTGGCCTAAAGTTCTCCCCTCTAAAGTGCATGACACATGGTAATTTTTTTCTTAATTTTATGCTACACACTAATATTATGCACTCTTCTCAGCACATAATTAGTTCTCTTGGGGTTTATACAAAAGGATTTTCATATTCCTGAACTGTTTTGATGGTAAAAAGTAAATCTGGGAACTGAAAGCTTCAGGCTAATGTCACTCTCTACAAACTGGCCACATGTGATGAATCCACACCTGCTGTTTGAATGCTGTGTACATAACATTCCTTTATGCTTCATTGGGATTAGAGCTCCAGAGACGTGTTAACCACATGTTCAAATTCAATCACACAAGCCACTTCAGGGGGGCTTTGAAGCAAATTTGGCAATGTATCAACTACTAGTCTTGAGTTTTGAAGGCATAGCCAAAGATTGTGTTTGAGAGAGTGACCTTCTGTGATGGTCAAAGTGAGCAATAGAAAAACGGAGATGTCTTCTTTTTTTCTTTTCTTTTTTCAAATACTAAAACTGGAAGGGACCTTGAGAGATCATCAAGTCCGATCCCCTACCCTCACAGCAGGACCAAGAATCCCCTAGATCATTCCTGATGTTTCTCTAACTTGCTCTTAAATATCTCCAATGATGGAGATTCCACAACCTCCCTAGGAAATGTATTCCAGTGCTTAACTACCATAATAGGAAATTTGTCTTAATGTCCAACCTAAACCTCCCTTGCTGCAATTTAAGGCCATTGCTTCTTGTCCTGTCATGAGAGGTTAAGGAGAATAATTTTTCTCCCTCCTTCTTTTAACAGCCTTTTGGATATTTGGAAGCTGCTGTCATGTCCCCTCTCAGTCTTCTCTTTTTCAGACTAAACAAACCCAATTCTTTCAGTCTTTCCTCATAGGTCATGTTTTTCTAGACCTTTAATCATTTTTGTCGCTCTGTTCTGGACCTTCTCCAATTTCTCCATATCTTTCCTGAAGTGTGGTGCCCACATCTGAACACAATACCCCACTTGAGGTCTAAGCAGTGCAGAGCAGTAGAAGAATTATTTCTTATGTCTTACTCACAACACTCCTGTTAATATAGAATGATGTTTTCTTTTTTTGCAGCAGTGTCACTCTGTTGACTCATATTTAGCTTGTGGTGGCCTATGACTACTAGATATGTTTCTGCAATATTCCTTCCCAGACAGTCACTTCCCTTTTTGTATGTGTGAAACTGATTGTTCCTCCCTATGTAGAGTATTGTGCATTTGTCCTTATTGAGTTTCATCTTATTTACCTCAGATCCTTTCTCCAGTTTGTCCAGATCATTTTGAAATATAATCATATCCTCCAAAGCACTTGCAATCTCTCCCAGCTTGGTATTTTCTACAAACTTTATAAGCATACTCTCTATGCCATCATCTAAAACAGCGTTTACCAATTTTATTTGGCCACGGAACCCTTTTAAACTCGAAAGAATTTTGTGGAACCCCTTATAACAGTCTAATATATGAAGCTGAAAAGTAGACCACAAATAAGTAAGGATGATAATAAACAAATGCTAAACAAGGTCATGAGATCAACATTTAGTTTAATTGCACATATTTAAAAACAAAAATCACATAATAATAATTATTTTTTAAAAATCATAAAATGTTATTGTAATGGAATTTTCTCGCAGAACCCTTATTTTCACTTCGCGGAACCCCATGGTTCCACGGAACACGATTTGGGAAACACTGATCTAAAACATTCATGAAGATATTGAATAGAACCAGTCCTCCAAACTGATCCCTTTGGAATCCCACTTCCAGCATGATTGTGAACCATTGATAACTACTCTCTGAGAATGGTTATCCAAACATTTATGTACCCACCTTGCAGTAGCCTCATATACATTGTATTTCCCTAGTTTATTGATAAAAAGTATCAAATGCTTTACTAAAGTCTAGGTATACCACATCTGCCACTTTCCCTTTATCCATAAGGCTTGTTTTTCTATCAAAGAAAGCAATCAGATTGGTTTGACATGATTTATTCCTTACAAATCCATGCTGACTGTTAATTATCACCATATTTACAGATGGATTCCTTAATTATTTTCTCTATTACCTTTTCTGGCACAGAAATTAAGCTTTCTGGTCTGTAATTTCCTGGGTTGCCCTTATTTTCCTTTTTATAGGTTGGCATTGTTTTCCCTTTTCCAGTCTTCTGGAATCTCTCCCATCTTCCATGATTTTTCAAAGATGATAGATAGTGACTTAGATACCTCCTAAATTAGCTGCTTGAGTATTTTAGGATGCATTTCATCAGTCCCTGGTGACAAGAAGACATCTAACTTCTGTAAATAATTTTAACTTTTTTTTCTAGTTTTAATTTCTGAATCTACCCCATTTTCATTGGTATTCACTATGTTAGGCATCCAATCCCTACCAGCCTTCTTGGTGAAAACCAACACAAAGAAGCTGTTAAGCATCTCTGTCATTTCCACATTTTCTGTTATTGTTTTTCCACTCTTCATTGAACAACGGGCCTACCCTGTCCTTGGTCTTCCTCTTGCTTCTTATATATGTGTAGAATGTTTTCTTATTACCCTTTATGTCTCTAGCTAGATTGAGCTCATTTTGTGCCTTTACCTTTCTAATTTTGCCCCTACATACTTTTGTTATTTGTTTATATTCATCCTTTGTCTTGTTTTCTTTCAGGTTCACTTTTGCACTGTAAAACTGGATTTGTATCAAAATCAGTGGGAATGTAAATTTAACTTTAAAACAAATTAAACTAGCGAGGCTAGAGCTTGGAACTAGTGAGTGTGCTTATCTAATAAGAACCAAGAACAAATATAGAGACAAAGGCTATTAGCATCTACTACAAGTACTAAACTTAATGGCTATGTCTACATTGCAGGCTTCTTGAGCAAGAACAGCTGTTCTGGCACAAAAACTTGCCGAGTATCTACACTGCACCAACCTTTCTTGCACAAGTAAATTTATAGTACAGCATCAGAAAATAGGGCTTCTTGCACAAGAGCTCTGACACTCTGTATGAGGAAGAAGCCTTCCTGTGCAAGCGATCGTGAGCAAGAGGGCAGTGTGGACAGGCAGCCAAGAGATTTTGCACAAGAACTGGACTCCCAGGAAAAAACGCAGGTGGCTGCTTAGTCACTTCATACCCACACTCACAGCTCGCTACTTCCTGATTGTCAGACCCCCCGCTTAAAGACACACACAGCCTGCAGATGCCACGTGGCGGCAGCAGCAACAACAGAGGAGGACAGCTCCACCACACGGCTCTGCATTGCAGCTCTGCAGGCATATCTGCCCCTCAGCCACCCCGTGAGCCTGCACCCCCATCCCAGGAGCCACCCCAGGGCTCCCAGCAGTGAGGGAGGGGCAACAAGCGGTGTACCCCTTCTGATCCGGGGCTGAGGTGGAGGCTCTTCTGGACCTATGGGCAGAAGAGGAAGCCTTCCACGACCCCCGTGCCTGTTGTGCAATGCGGACATTTTCAGTCACATGGCCCAGGCACTCTCAGACCAGGGACATCCAGCCCGGACCCTTGAACAGGTCTGGGCCAAGGTCAAGGAGGTGTGCCTGGGCTATGTCCGGGCCACTGAGGGCGAGAGGGCAGGAGCTGACACCTGCCCCCACTACGACCGGCTGCACGCCATCCTCAGCGAGATGGCAGTCCCAGGCCCTCGCTGGCGGTGAACATGGGACTGCACACCCTGATGGTCAGGACACCTGACCTGGAGGAGGAGGGTGGCCTGACCACTGGCTCCAAGGACGAGGATGAGGACCTAGAACCTTGCTGCTCACACACATCCTGCCCGGGGGGCAGGGGGGATGCTGGCTGGAAGCAGCCAAGGCCCCAAGGGCGCAGGCCAGACCCTACACCTCCCAAAGGGTGATGCACACAGACAGCACACAGCCATGCCTGCCCATGTGACACAGCACGTGCTCCTAGGAAAACCGCAGTGAGCCAGCCCTGTGAGCACAGCCCCCACAGAGCCCCTCGGCTGCTCCTGGCCCCTAGGCTGCCCCCAAGGGAAGCCCCTCACTGCAGCCACACACTTCCCTGGGCTACTTGTCTGAGGGCTGTGGGGAGAGGGAGTGGGGAAGCGGCCAGCCTGGGCCTCTGGCCACTTGAGTCTTGCTGCAGGGACGGTACACTCCCCAGTAGCCCTGGCTCCATCTCCGAGGAAATCAATTGACAGTAGTCCAAGAACCCAGACCTCGTCTGCCACACTTGTTCCCATGCAATGTGGGGATGTGCATGCAAACATGACTACAGCATCAATGGTGTGTGCTCACAGACAGTGACAAGAGTAGAAGCCATGTGCTCTACCTTGGGGAGGGAGTATGCACAGTGCTACGCAGACACACACCGCATGCCAAGTGGCCAGGACACAGACAAAGGGGTCTTCATTCACAGTGATGTCAACCAAGGGTTACAATACATGGAGGATCACTTCACTCCAGGGATTTTGAGCTAGTCCTTTATGTGAACATACACACAGGGGACTGACTGGGCCCAAACCACAGTTGTGTGGTGTCACATGGGGTTGAGGGCGGAGGGCACAAGGCTCAGGGACAGTGTGGGCAGGGCTGACTGACCGCTTCGTTGTTTTCTGTGTTCTCTGCAGCAGGACCACCCAGGAGCGAAGGCTGCTCCAGCCCCGCAGCGGCAGCACCAACCACCCAGGCACCAGTCCAGTGGGCCAGGCAGCACAACCAGATCTTCCAGTGTCATGTCCAGGCCGTGGAGAGGATGGAGGCGGCAGTCACCACCAAGCTGCAGGCCAACCTGGAGTGGTGGTAGCAGCCGTGGGGGCAGTTCCTCCACAGGTGCAACAGAATTTGCGACATGATCAACACCATGATGTTGCACATCGGCCATGCTGTGCACTACGGCATGGCCTTGCTGCATCCTCCTGCCCTCCCTGCCATGCCCACGCTCCCTCCTGCTGCCCCTTCAGCTGCTGCTCCAGCTGCCCCTCCAGCAGCCCCTCCTGCTGCCCCTCCTGTTGCCCGTCCTGCTGTTGTTGCCATGCCCCCTCCTGCTGCACCCTGTCCTGCCCACCTCCCCGTGCTGCCTGCCCTAACCTGGCCTGAAGGATGCCGAGGCATCCGCACCCGCGGAGGCACTGGTAGGAGCCGCCCCTCCCAGAAATAGCTCCCCCTCCCAGTTCAGAGCCTCTTCCTCCTCCCCCTACCCGTTCAGAGCCCCTCTCTCCTCCCCATCCCAGTTCAGAGCCCCGTCCCACTGCCCAACCTTCTTCCCTATTGTAAATAAAAATATAGTTTCATCTTCTTTAAACAAAAAACTGTTTTGTTTATTGGGAGGTGAGAGAATACAGGAGAGGACAGGGTTGGGGATGGGAGGAAGATGTAGATGGGAGACAGAAGCAACCGTACTGTGGGGCCTAGGAGAATATATCCTTCAGGACCTCCCAGATGTGCACCTCATCGTGGTGTGCCTGCCAGATGGTGGCTATACGGGGCTGCTCAAATGCCCAGCCCTCACCTGCCATCCACCCCGGGAGGAAGGCCTCCCCCTTCTGCTCCATTATGTTGTGCAACACAAAACATGCTGCCACAACCTCAGAGATGTTCTGCTCACCCATTTTGAGACGGGTGAGCAGACAACGGAATCTGGCCTTTAGCCATCTGAAGGCTCACTCCACCTGGTTATGGACCCGGTTCAAGTGGTGGTTAAAACGTTTTCACCCGGGGTCCATGCGTCTGGTGTACAGCCACATCAGCCAGGGCATGAGGGATAGGCCACATCCCTCACAATGCAGAGTGGCATGAGGATGTCCCCAACCATCAATTCCCACTGGGGGAAGAAAGCGCCCACCTCCATCCTGAGATATAGGCTGGAGTTTCTCAGGATGCGGGCATCATGTGCCCTGCCAGACCACCCCACAATGAAGCGGCCACAGTGGTCCACGACGGCCTGGAGCACAATCAAAAAGTACCCCTTCTGATTGATGAAATGGGCCACTTGATGCTCCAGGGCATGGATAGGGATGTGGGTCCCATCTATGGCTCCACCGCAGTTGGGGAACCCCAGGGCAGCGAAGCCAGCCACAGTTGCATCCACGTCCCACAAGTGGATGACCCTCTTGAGCAGGATGTCGTTGATGGCTCAGACAACATGCAGAAGGGCACAGAGAAACACAGGGAATGCACACAACGAGGCAGGGCAGGTGCATGAGCCCTTGGGGGGTGCCCGCCCCCCTGTGATTCCCTCTTCCCCCAAACACACCAGGACCTCTTCACCCCAGAACCCTCCCCCCCCCACCAGCAGGCCTATGTGAGGGAGGGACGGCACAAGCCCGTAGGTGACAGGGCTTCCCCACTGCCCGTGTACCGCCCCAGCCTGGAGTCTTCCCTTCCCCCGTGGAGGGAGTGCAGCCCCCCAAGGGCCTTACCTGCATCAAGATGGCACCCATTGTGGACCTGCCCACCCCAAACTGGTGTGCCACCAAGTGGTAACTGTCCGGGGCAGCCAGCTTCCACAGGGTGATGGCGACCCTTTTGTTCATGGGGATGGTGGGCTGCAGCCGGGTGTCACATCTGAGGAGTGCAGGGGCGAGCCAGGCACACAGCTCCAGGAACATCTGCTTCAGAATCCTAAAGTTCTGGAGCCACTGCTGGTCATCCCATTGCTCCAGGACCAGCCGGTCCCACCAGTCCGAACTGGTGTTGAGTCTCCAGTTTCGCCTCTCCACGGTTGGGTAGGGATGCTACAGTGAAGCTACCACATCTGGTGAGAGGGAGTCCAGAGTGAGCTCGGCATCGAGCTCATGCAGGAATAGTGAGGAAGCATGGAGCAGCAGCTGCAGGCACTCCAAAATGTCCGTGTGGGGCTAGATCAGGCACGGGCCATCCTTGGCTCCATGGCACAGCAAGGAGAAGGCAAAAGTCCCCAGAGGCACTAGGGCACAAGCTGTGGTATCCAATGAGGCAGAGGGCAACCACAACAGGCACTGCTACAGCTTTCAGTCCCTACAAGAGGTCCCAAAGCACGCAGCAGGAGAGAAACAGTTGTCCAGGGAGATCCCTTTAAGCATGTGTCTCAGAGGAGCTCCAGCCCTCACCCTCTTGAGCAGGATGTCGTTGATGGCTCAGACAACATGCAGAAGGGCACACAGAAACACAGGGAATGCACACAACGAGGCAGGGCAGGTGCATGAGCCCTTGGGGGGTGCCCGGAAGGTCCTGGTGCCCTTTTGCCCTGTCTGAAGCGGTTCCAGGGAGAGGTATTTGCACAAGAGCATCCCACCAGTGTGGACGCTCTCTTGCTCAAGAACTCTTGCGCAAAACAGTTCTTGCGCAAGAAGCCTGCAATGTAGACGTACCGAATGTGTGCTCATAGTGCTGTTATACATCATTTCTCAACCAGGGGTCTGAGTCCTTCTCCCACTCTCACAAGCAGGTTCTGGGAGTCCATCAAAATAAACCAGAGAACAGGGGTGACATTCGAGTCACTGGGGCCTGGGGAAGAAAGTAAAAATGAAAGTCAAAGCTTCTTAGCTTCATAGGGCCACCAGTGGCATGGGACTATGAGCAAGTGGTCTGCTTGCTACCACCAAACACCCGTCCTGGCTTTTAATCTGTTGAATATGAACTATTATGGCAGAGGTGTGCTATGGAGCTTTTATAGCAGGTAGAGTGGGTTGGGGGGGTGTCAGAAAGAAAATGATTGAGAACTCCTGGCTATAGCCATGTTGGTCTCCAGGAGATGAAAGAGATTGTGATATTTGTTGAGATAGTGTAAAAACAACCCCCACAAAATTGCCACCACATGGATTCAAACCTGAGCCTGCTGGAGCTTAGGGTAGCAGCTGCTATATCTTCAGCTATTAAGCCAACAGGCTCTCAGCTTAGACTCTAGAGCTCACTCATTCTTATCTCTCAGGGTAAGTGGTCTAAGTGCCACTACATGGGACAGTCAAGCACACCCACTAGGTATGTGGGTTACATAATATCTTTGAGAGAGAGTAATATCTTTTACTGGACACATTTCTGTTACTGAGAGAGAAGCTTTCAAGCTGCCAAGAGACCTGGAGAAGAGCTCTGTGGACCTCAAAAGTTTGTCTCTTTCAAAACTTGGTCCAAAAAAATCCAAGCCATAAAACAGGCAATATTTGTGTACACGCTTCACCAAATAGCTTCCTTTCCACTCTCAAGTCACCGTGCACTAAAATTTGAGCATATAGAATGGTATTTGGGGCAGCAAAGCATAGGGCAAGAAACATGTCTCAGTGATTCATCTGGGTATCTACTCCCACTGTTGAATATTATTTCCCTGGTTTGATGCTTTGCCTATTTATTTCATGATGGAAAAATGGGGTTTAGGGGAGTTAGTTTAATCTTCAGTACAAGCAACCTGACTGAGCAATTAATGGGTCTGAGAATGTATAGTGGGATAAAGAATCTTTTTTTCCCCACGGATCATTGCTTTATATTAAGCATAGGCCAGTGACCTACAACTATTTCGCTAACTTTGCTGTTCTATGAGAGTATGTCTACACTACTGAGAAGATTGAAGCTGCCACTATTGATCTTCTAGGGTTCAAAGTAGCGGGTCTAGTGAAGACACGCTAATTTGAATTGAGAGGGGCACTCTGGTTGACGCTGGTAGTCCTGCTTCCACAGGGAGTAAGGGAAGTCAAAGGGACTTCAACTTCCTGTAGTGTAGACAGCACCAAAAGTCGAGTTAAGGTACTTCGACCTCAGCTATGCAATTAACATATCTGAAGTTGTGTATCTGAATTCGACCTTATCCCATAATGTAGACATACCCTGAGAAATGAGTTAGTTAAGATTCGTTTGTTGACTTATGACAGTTACATTATCAACATTACAGCTGTCTTTAGTTGACACTTCTTGGATATCTCCACAAAGTGTTTGAGCTTAGATAGACCCAAATGCTGAATGACTCTCTCAATTCTAATAATGATCCCTGTATTAGACATCAGGCCATGGAAAGTGTTGCCTAGTGGTTAAAGCAAGACTTCTGCCTACCAATTAGAGCTACATATAGGGTGGGCAGAGTTCAGGGTCAGTACCAGAGCTAAATGCATGAGGTAGGGTGGAGCCAAGGATCAGTACCACTAGGGCAGACAAAGTACACATTGAGCAACTAAGAAACTGCTGCTGCTGCTGCTGCTGCTGAGCTTAAAAGCCAGACAGCTGCCCTTCCTGATGATGCTGTCAATCAGGTAACCTGCTGCAGGCTAGCTATTCCTGTTGAGTTGCTAGGAGACCAAATCTGCTGCAGGCCCTGATCCCTAATACCCTGTAGGACAGAGTTGAAGTACACTGAAGGCAGTCTTAGAGAAATATGCATGGTTATTCACACTGTACCTGTTCTCTGGATAAACAGAGGACTTTACTTGCTTGGACAGTCAATTTGTCACTTTTTAAGCACTAAATTCACTGAAAGAAAAAAACAAAACAAACCCCACCAGCAATTCATTCTGAGTTTTTCGGCCTTATCTACAAATAGTATTTTGATTTTGATTTACTAGTTATCTAGCACCTAATGTTGCGATCACTAACTGGAGTTTTGGCATATTATAGGGCACTGGGCAGTTTTCCTTATGTGGTAGAATGCTGGGACCAATCTCTCAGTATTTTTGACTAGATATGTTAGTGTGTCTGATATGTTTGAGAGATGTGTGTAGGAAGCATCTGTATTGTTCTCTTTCCATTATTAAAAAAAATCCATTAATTTACGAATACAGTAGCAATTATCTGCTTTTCAGGGGTTTTTTCCCTTTAAGAAAATAAATCATACATAAAACATAGGAAATAAAGGATTTTGGTTAGGAAATTGACTTCCGTCTGTTTCCTAGGAATCCTACATAAATATATAAGGTAATGGTGGCGGTATGAAAAACTTGATTACTATACTTCAGTGAAAAGAAGATTTGTTACAGTGTGGATAATAGATATGTTAGTCTGTGTTTTAGACTTTCACTTGGGAATTAAATTCTATTGTTTCTTTGTCAACCTGTTGGGTTTTTTTTTTTGGTGGGGGGTATGTGTGTGGACAAGGGGGCGGAGGGTGATGTTGTCCTGCACAAACTGAGCTGGAAAGGATCTTAGCACCCAAAAAAGATAATTGGGAAATATTGGGTCAGTTTTGAAGTGGCTGAAATATGTATTTGAAAATTCTATTTTTGTCACATTAAAAGTGTAAAACCAAGGGACTACATAAATTATGCTATTAAAAGTGTGTGTGTGTTTACTGTTTATACTCACACTGAAAGTTGAAAACGGTGCCTTAGCTTAGTGGAATTATGTGAATGAAGTCAAGATGGAGCTACTGGACTAAATCAGAGACAAAATTATATGAATATGATGTGAATGAAGCCTAGAAGAAACTAGCTGCTCAAATGAAACAATATGATTGAAATACAACAGAAACAAAACACGTGAAGTAGGTCAAAGACATGTGATATAACTAAATTTGAACAGCCAGGTGGTAAGCCAAGGATTTTTTTAAATGAACTAGAGAAAAAAAGCTAAATTGAAACAATGGGGCACATTGTTAGGCACCAGTTCTAATCTCTGGCACCAACTGTGCAAAGTCCCACACTCACAGTAAAGGCTTTTTTCTAATTATACTATGAAACATACTCTTCCACAAAATGCAGTGTGTAAGAAATTCACAAAGATCCTGCTCCAGAAACCCCTGAAGTAAATTAGAGTCTATTCAGGGATTTCAATGTGCTTTGTATCAGGCCATAAGACCCTGATCCTTAAAGGCAGTATGACAAGATGGGTAGGATATTGGACTAGAAACGGGGGTGGGGGTGGGGGGTAGTTTTATTCCCAGCTCTATCAGGCAATTTGGTTGAAATTATAGTAAAAAAAAAATACTTATCAGACACATAGTTGAATACAAATGCTGGGAAGAGTCAATATGGCTTTTGTAAAGAGAAATCTTGCCTCATCGATCGATTAGAATTCCTTGAGGATGTCAAGAAGCAGTGGACAAAGGTGAGACAGTGGATATAAGTGTACATAGACTTTCAGAAACTCGTGGACAAGATCCTTCACCTAAAGCTCTCAAACAAAATAAGCAGTCATGAGGTAAGAAGTGAGGTCCTTTCATTGATTAGTACCTGATTAAAAAATTAAAGGTAGGAATATATGGTCAGGTTTTGCAGTGGATACAAGTAAATAGTGGGGTCTTGGAACCAGTGTTGTTCAGCCTATTCATAAATGAAAAAAGGGAGAAACAGTGAGGTGGCAAAGTTTGAAAACAACAAAAAATTTACTCAAGATAGTTAAGTCTAAAGAAGACTCTTGAGAATTATGAAAGGATCTCACAATGCTGGATGACTGGGCAACAAAATGAGAGATGAAATTTAATGTTGATAAATGCAAAGTAATGCATATTGAAAAACATAACTTTAACTATATATACAAAACAATAGAGTCTAAATTAGCTGTTATTGCTCAAGAAAGAGATCTTGGAGTCTCTCGGAAAACATCTGTTCAATGTGCAGTGGCAGTCAAAAAAAGCTAAAAGTGTTAGGAATCATTAGCAGAGGGATATACAAAAAGCCAGAAAGTATTATAATATTATAAATCCATGACGTGCTCACAACTTGAATACTGCATGACGTTCTTGTCATTCCATCTCAAACAAGATATATTAGAATTGGGAAAGGTACACAAAAGGGCAACAAAATGAATAGCTTCCGTAGGAGGCCAGATGCAATTTAACAGTGTAAAGTGCAAAGTCATGCACTTATGGACCAGTAGCAATGCATTTTGCTATAAGCTAGATCATTTGGAAGTGACAGAGGAGGACAAAACCCTGGGATAATGTTTGATCATAGGATGCTTATGAAGGCAGCGCAGAAGTGGGAGTATCACAGAAGTTTAGGCTCTGAAGGCAGCACAGTTACAGAGCTCCCTGAAGATGGAGGAGATTTATGGAGGTGAGTCTGACCCAACCCTGAGAGCAGCCTGTGCAGGGAAAGAAGTCCTGCTTCTTCCCCAGCTACAGATTAAAAGAGCTTTGAGTTTGCTGTGGGAGCAACCACAACGGCTCTCTGACAATGGGACCCATAAGACCAGTCCTACCCTCCAAAAAGTGATAATTGCCCATACTTGGTGATCCTCATTTCTTCACTGCTTCTGGCAGCAGCTCTGTTTTTAGAGTTGGGTGCCTGGCCAGCAGCTGCTGCTCACCAGCCACCCATATCTGAAGGCAGTGGCCCCAGCTGCAGCAGTGAGGAAATAAGGGTGGCAATCCTGAGATCCTTTATGGCCCCCTTTCAGATTGATATCCCCATGGTTACAACATTGAAAACTCAGATATAAAACATCTGAAACTGAAATTAACTAAAATCCTGTGACAGTGAACCTGAACAAAAGGGACCATGAATTTGGTAGGGCTCTACATATAACACAAGAATCGGGATCACCCAATGAAATGAATAGGTAGCAGGTTGGTGTTTTTTTTTAAATAAGGAATTACTTCTTCACACAGTGCACATTCACCTGTTGAACTTGTTGTCAGGGGGTGTGAAGGCCAAAAGTATAACTGGGCTCAAAATAGAACTAGGGAAGTTCAATGGCAAATAAACAAGATGGTCAGATATATAACTCCAAGTTTTAGGATCCCTAAACCTTTGAGTGCCAGGGGATGGATTATTCAATAATTGTCCTTCTAAAGCATCTGGCACAAGCCACTGTCAGAAGACAGGATACTGGGCTAAAGCAAGTGGGACTTTTCAGTTTGGAAAAGAGGAGACTGAAGGGGGATATGATAGAGGTATATAAAATCATGAGTGGTGTGGAGAGGGTGAATAAAGAAAAGTTATTCATTAGTTCCCATAATATAAGGACTAGAGGACACCAAATTAAATTAATGGGTAGCAGATTTAAAACTAATAAGCGAAAGTTCTTCTTCACACAGCGCATAGTCAGCCTGTGGAACTCCTTGCCAGAGGAGGCTGTGAAGGCTAGAACTATAACAGAGTTTAAAGAGAAGCTAGATAAATTCATGGAGGTTAGGTCCATAAAAGGCTTTTAGTCAGGGGATAGGAATGGTGTCCCTGGCCTCTGTTTGTCAGAGGCTGGAGATGGATGGCAGGAGACAAATAGCTTGATCATTGTCTTCGGTCCATCCCCTCCGGGGCACCTGGTGCTGGCCACTGTCGGCAGACAGGCTACTGGGCTAGATGGACCTTTGGTCTGACCCAGCATGGCCATTCTTATGTTCTTATGGGCTAAATGGACAATCTCCCACAAACGTTACTGAGGTGAACAGTCTCAGTAGGATTATTCATCTGAGAGAGGGTTGAGGATTGGACCATCAGGACAGGACAAAGCTCCTAAAGTGAGGACAAACTCCCGAGCCACATTTCTAAGCTAGAGCGAGTTGCTGCCTCCACCACACACCCAGACTAACATATGCTCTTCAGCAATATTTACTTTTTATGGTGGAATGAGCTCCTGTGAGTTGAAGTAGACTTCTACCTATGCCAGGGCTACTCAACTTTGAAAGCCCCGGGAGCCACAATGCTACCCACAGCACATGCCAAGGGCAGCAACTGCAGCGTGGTTGCAAATATATGCAAATATATGCAAATAGCTTCTCTGATACTGACGGCCATGAATACAAAGATTAAGGCAAGACTACACAAACCGCAGGTCCCATTTAAGTCAGTTCAGCTGATATTAATAAAATGCAATATTCACCCAATTTCCACCTATATGACAACACTTTTAATGAGCAATGACAGTTCAGAGAAGAGACTGGAACCCTCAAATCTGACCAACAGACCCACTGCCCACCTACAGGAAAGGAAAGAAGTCCAAAATGTTAACACCCAGTTCCCTGTTCTATCCCAGTGCCCCTGTCCTCCCCCTGAGCCAGGCACCCTCCAGCCCTCCCATTCCAACCCAATGCCCATCTCCTCCACTAGAACCAGGTACCCCCCCCTTCCTCCTGCTCAAACCCAATGGCATTCCCCTCCCCCAGAGCCAGCCACCCCCATTCTCCCTGCTCTAACTCAATGCTCTTTCCCTCCTGCAGAGCCAGGGACATAAATCTAGTGGGTCCGTGTGCAGAGCAGCTGTGAATGGTCCGGGTGTGTGGCTCCAAACATTCCATTGAAGGCACATACTGCTGCCCCCTCCCTGATCCCCTTTGAAGGGCAAAAAATCCCAGACATTTTTTGCCTTCTAAAAGCCTGTCCAGATGGTGATTTAACATGTAAAAACAAGGACATGTCCGGGAAAAATTGGACATATGGTAACCCTACCCAAGCCCCAGCACAGACCTTTTTCACCCTGGCCTCGCTGCCTGGCTCTGTCACCACCGCGCTGTCTCGCTGCCCAGCTCTGCCACTGGCTTGGGAAGTGGCTTAAGGCACCACGGGCTGCATGCAAACATGGGCCTCATGTTGAGTAGCCCTGTCCTACACCAAAATCTCAATCTCAGTTTTAGGCTAGTAACCAACTATTCAGCTCCTTAATTTCCCCCCCCGCCCCCAATCCACACATACACACTCTTCTCTTTATAGGTTTTGACCGATCAGTCCCATCCAGAGGGCCAAAAAACAGAGTCTTACAGTGGGTAGTGAACACCTCAGCATCTCTGAGCTTCAAAAGAAAAAATCTCCAACACATTTCCTAAGGAAAAGTGACCCAAACCTCTGTTATTTCAAGGTTAGGACTATGGGAAAGTGCTTATGCCCTACAGCGAGATTTTAGTTTCCTGTTTTTTCTGTAGGCCTCAGTGAGGAATTTTTGAACATACAACACACACACTGGCTATGTCTACACTGGCAGGTTCTTGTGCAAGAACAGCTGTTCTTGCTCAAGAACCCGCAGAGTGTCCACATGGCCCGCCTGCTCTTGCGCAAGAAGATTTACAGTAAAGCGTGGGAAGAGATGGCTTCTTGCTCAAGAGCTACGCTCTTTTCTAACAAGTGTAAGCCCTCTTGCGCAAGAGCCCTATGGCTAAAATGGCCATCAGAGCTTTCTTGAGCAAGAGAGCATCCACACTGCCATGGATGCTCTTGCGCAAAAGCACATCTCTTGCGCAAAAGCATATGGCCATGTGGACGTGTTATTGTTCAAGAGTTCTTGTGCAGGAACTCTTGTGCAAGATGTTCTTGCGCAAGAACCCACCAGTGTAGACATGGCCCCCTAGTCCTCATTGCTCTTTGAGGTAGATTGCTCCACTGCAGCTCCACAAATGGGTGAGAACTTCAGGAATGTCCCAAGATAAGACCATGGCTAACCACTAGTTAACCTGAAGGAAAAACAGAACAACATATATTCTGAATTGGTTTCTCCTTAATGACGCATGACATACCTGTCAAGTGGCCTCTTTTATGTGTGCTCAATGGCAGATGTGTCTGGTTCAGCCCCTACCTACAGAGCCTACCTATCTAGTGTAAAATGTAGAAACTCATGCTATCAATTTGGGAGCCCAATGTGGCCTAAGATTATGGCCATCCTGAGAATGGGGGCTCATTCAGGATTTAAATCAGTGACCTTTTAGGTGGAAAAAGCAGAAAACTTTCTAGCAAGGCTCTGTGGTCTTGTAAGACAGTATGGGCACGTCTAGACTACATGGCTCCATCGACGGAGCCATGTAGATTAGGGTTGTAGGCAAAGGGAAATGAAGTGGTGATTTAAATAATCGCTGCTTCAGTTAAATTAAAATGGCTGCCGTGCTGTGCCGATCAGCTGTTTGTCGGCACAGCACCGTAATCTGGACGCTCCACAGTCGACATCAAAGGCATTTGTCGACCTCCCCGTTATGCCTCGTGGAATGAGGTTTACCGGGGAGGTCGACAAATGCCTTTGATGTCGACCGTGGAGCATCCAGACTACAGTGCTGTGCCAACAAACAGCTGATGGGCACAGCGCGGCAGCCATTTTAATTTAAATGAAGCAGTGATTATTTAAATCGCCGCTTCATTTCCCTTTGCCGAGTAAACAAATCTACATGGCTCCATCGATGGAGACAGGTAGTCTAGACATGTCCTAACAGATTCACATACTCTCTGAAATGGTATCACAAGATGACTAGTGGGTTTTTATATGCACAGATAGGGGAACCACATTACTAAAGACTGTCATTCTTCTAGAAGTCTTTGATGTTCAGGCAGCCCTCACAGTTGCTAGTAGCACACATAATTTTGTTTAGACCGATGGTCATCTCTGGACTCTTTCTATGATCTCTGCCCTTCCTACTTTTTCCTTTCTAGGCAGCGTTTCAGAACCTGTACACTACAGTCTTCATTACCTTGTCCATACCCATACCAGCTATGGCTACTAATCTGTCCCACAAAAGGAGAAAACAGATCTGCAACTACTGTATTTGCTCACTAGCAGGGATTGAACCCTACCTAATACCTTATCTGCATATTTTCTTCTGTCATCCTTCTAGCACTTGTAATCACGTAATCATGAACCCTTTCCTGTGTTTCCTTTTGTAATTCCATTTGCAAGGATAACATTCCCTTTGAAAGCAAGTGAGACAGTCAATAGAATTTAAATCTCAGCTTTTCCTAATCTAATTTGGCCTCTGCTAGTTATGTATACGTTTTGTTAGCCACCCACATCTGCTCTTTGCTATGAGCAAAAGTGACTAACTACTGGAGATAACAGAGAGCACCTTGTTCTGAGCCTTGGTTGTGATGTAAGGATGTCAGCTGTTTTCACCTCTTCAAAGGAAGAACAGGAGAGAGGAGTACCTGTTTTAGGGAAAAGCTGACTTACAGTGGCATTGTACTACTTTTCAATGGGATCCTGCTGATGTGATTAAAAGGTGCTGTTCCACAGCTGCATTATCTCATTCACTTTGAAAGGGAAAGCAGCAGAATTGATCAAAACATGCCTCCCCAGGGTTGCATTCTGAGCCACTTTTAGTACCGCAGCAGATGATGTGAATGTGAAGTGCTGTTTGCTAGGTTTGTTAAATAACTATGGGATAATAGAAACTGGGGACTCGCTTAACATGTGCTTTTTACCTCTTCTTTATTCTTCAGTCTCATGCAATGGATCAGTAAACCTCACCGCTATTCAACCATGCCCTCTCTATTCTCAATAGGGTTTCTACAAATGTGCTTTGTATACGTGTGGCATAATATTTTGTTAAACCTTTTATGGCTTGCCAGAAAACAAGTTGTACAGTTGATTTTAATTAGAGCCTGTTGAATAGTAAAAACAGCAGTTTTTTAAGAACCATGGTAAGTTTGTTTCACTATTATTTGTGGAATCATATTTTTCCTTGCTTTTGAATTTATCTGGCCGTTAGTTTGTTTCTGAAAATGTCTGTGAACTCTTCTCCCCCCCTCCCCTTCATGAAATTTAGCATGCATAATGAGTCAAATGAAAATATGATTTGTTGTTCCTGTTTTTGTGGATTGTGTCAGTCATGCAGTTATTTTCTAAAGAGACGCTGAACACCTTGCTGGAATAGACTCCAGATCTGGAACACTCAGACTTTTTGGGACTACAGGATTAAGTCTCAAGTGTAGTCAGCACAATCTTTCATCCTTGTAAGATAAAATATAGTTAGTGGAGCACTCAGATATGCAGTGTGCTGTATGGGCATGTCTACGTGACAGAGAAGATCAACCCTCTGGAGGTCAATCTTCCCGCATCTGATTTAGTGGGTCTAGTGTAGATCCCTAAATTGAATACTGAGGGCAGCCCTGGATGGCATCCAGTATTCCTCCTTCTGTGAGGAGTTAGGGTAGCTGGCAGGATAGTATGCTCCCATTGTCCGCCAGCAGTGTGGTCAAGGATTTACAACAACACAATTAACACAGGTGGAGTTACAGATTTTTTGCAGCATAAGCTTTTGTGGGCAAAGACCCATTTCATCAGATGCATGTCAGTTTGGTATGATGTCCATCCATTTGCATTTGGAGAGAAAAATGATATCTGTTTGTACTTGTGCAAGTTTCTTCATGAGGTTGATGGATTTCCACTCCATACGGCTAAATGCAGTGCCTTGCATGGTGTCAAGTATGAGAGGGGAAGCCGTGTTAGTCTGAATCTGCAAAAGCGACGAGGAGTCCCGTGGCACCTTATAGACTAACAGATTTATTGGGGCATAAGCTTTCATGGGCAAAGATGGGCATGCATCTGACGAAGTGGGTCTTTGCCCACAAAAGCTTATGCTCCAATAAATCTGTTAGTCTATAAGGTGCCATGGGACTCCTCATCACTTTTGCAGATTCAGACTAACACGGCTACTCCTCTCATACTTGACAGGTGGAGTTGCATATCTTAGGTTGACCTTCCCCTCCTGTGTAGACCAGGCCCATGAAGCTTATCTGAAAACTAAGGTCCTATCTGCTGGGTAACATTTAATTGGGATTTAAGTGGAGGCTGGTTCTGCTTTGAGCAGGCGGATGGTCCTACAGAGGTCCTAACCCCAATCTTCTATGGTTCTATGACATTTTTCACAGCAGCAGGAATGTATCCCGGTGTCTTTGAGAAACATTTTCTTCCACTGTTGTGTAGTGTACAGTGTGCAGATTGTCTGCCTGACTACCTGGGCCACCTTATCTATCTACTTTAGAATTCTTCAGGATAAATGGTTCTATCTAAAAGTATATTTTTATTTGTAGTATCGTATCACCAAAAATCTCCATCATGGACCAGGATCTCATTGATCTAGGCACTGCAAAAACAGAACAAAAAGACAGATCCTGGGCCAAAAAGCTTATCATCGAAATCTAAGACAAGTGACAACAGGTGGATACAGACAGACTGATTACAAGGACACACTATTGGTCCACATAATACGCTGTGGTCTCAGGATGCCCGTAGCCTGTTTTATGTACCTAACAATAAAGAAGACTTTTAAGAAGGGATTTGAAAGAGGTGAATGATGAGGTTTGCAGATGTATATGACAAATAGCTCCCAAGTGTGAGGGGCAGCATAAGTGAAAGACGGAACATTTTAGTTTCAAAATGTAAGTGGGCGATAGAGTCAGGCATCCTGGGTATATTGAAGGTGGAAATCAACCTTTTTAATTAAAAAACAAATCAACCATTAGATGTTAAAGATTTCTTACAGCCTGTTTTTGTCTACTGTGCTTAGAGCAATCTTCAGTAACAGAACATATTAAAGAAATTTAAAAATGTACTTTGGGTAATTAATTGTTCTCATTATCATCTTTTTTTTCTTCATATGTGAGAGCACTCACCATTAAGCCCTGTCAATTTATGTACTGAGTCCCTGGATATTTCCTGAATCATATTTTTTGTGTTTAAAACATTAGAGTGAAAGAAATAGTAATGCTGGATGAGTCTCTCAAAATGAAGTATGAGGACTGCCACAATCCAGTCTGCCAAAATGAACCTGAACATTAGAATTTCATGTTCACTATGCTATCAAAACAAGCCAAGGAAAGGAAGCAGGGAAGAACTGAGCTCTGGATATCTGTCTTTGAAACAGATAGGATGTGGTTGAGCTTGACTGCTTCTTCTTTTTGACTAATCAAAAAAGAAGAGAGGACCATGGAAGCCTAGTCATTTGGGGAAGCTAATTAGGGACATAGATGGAAGAATAGATCAATAGGAGAGGTGGTAATTTTGGATTTTTGCTACCCTTTGTGATAATGATGGTACCTAGAACAGAGCCTGAACTTCCCTGAATTCAATTATCCCTCTGGAATTTTGTGAAGTGCCATGTATTGACAGAGGCAAATATAAATGTTGCTTTAATAGGTGTATGTGCTTTGGCACTCAAGAGAACTGTACATCATCTGTGAATGCTCCAAAAAAAGTATGGATATTTGTTTCAAGGGATTGGTGCATATCAGTATGGAGAATGTCACCACAGCCCTAATTAATATTAGCCAGTGTCTTCCTTAATGACAGTATTAACCTACATCATTATTTTCAAACTCATCACTGTACCTAATGCATCGCTCCTCGATATCAAAAGTCTAGGTCAAAAGCCCCAAATCAAAGATTTCTAGGGTCACGCTGGAGAACATAACCCCTTTTATGTGTTCCATGTCAGAGAAAATTTGCTGTCAAATGCAGTCCCTCCAGTCATACACGTTATGTGCACAGAGGATGGAAATTTAAGGCTGGGACAAGGATGGAAATTTCAGAGCATGAATAGTGAGTGGAATTTGGCTGTTTTATGTTGTTCTTTCCAAAAGCTGGTTAATTAGAAGCCCTTCTTCTACTGCAGCTTAGCTTTTTTTATTTTTAATTGTTACCCACTTATTTATATTGCCAACAAAACAGATTCTTTATGAACTGTCCATCTTAGTATACCTCTAATCCATCTGCACTACTGTGAATATTATTTTGTTCCCTGAAAAGTTTGAAGTAACTGTTGATCTCTTTTCACAGGCATGTATTTCCAATGATCATATCTGTTGCATGACTCTGCCGATATCATTCATATATAAATTTATTTAGGTATGTTGATGCAGTTCTGTTCTCTTTGTTGTTGTTGTTTGGGGATAAGTGTAGGGTTTTCTAGATATTTGGTAACACAAGAGCAATGATCCCCCAGACCTTATGTAAGTTAATTTTGGCCTGTCCTGCATGGTGTTGAGCTGTCTTATCATGAACAGAGCACCTTCAACCACTATTGATTTCTTTTCATTCCTATACTAAATTTTGACCTGATTTTAGATAATATTCAATGGAAATTGTGAGTGCTCATCACTATCAGGAGGCCATATTGTGCCTTTGGATTTGAAACAGAACTCTACATATATAACCAAAAGCAATCCACCAGATCACTGTTTTGTTATTCTTCATAGTTATTGGTACCTAATATAGTCTAGGATCACTCTTGCTGGACCAATAAGCTGTGTCTACATTGGCGCGATCTTGCGCCAAAGCAGCTGCTTTTGCGCAAAAACATGCTGCCTGTCTACACTGGCGGGGAGTTCTTGCGCAAGAACACTGACGTGCTAATGTGTGAAATCAGGGCTTCTTGTGCAAGAACTATGATGCTCCCGCTCAGGAATAAGCCCTTTTGCACAACTGTTCTTGCGCAAGAGGTCAGTGTAGACAGGCAACACGAATTTCTTGCGCAAGAAAGCCCGATGGTTAAAGTGGCCATCGGAGCTTTCTTGTGCAAGAGAGCGTCTACACTGGCATGGGTGCTCTTGCGCAAAAGCACATCTCTTGCGCAAAGTCACATGCCAGTGTAGACGCTCTCTTGCGCAAATACTTTAACGCAAGAACTCTTGCGTTAAAGAGTATTTGCTCAAGATCATGCCAATGTAGACGTAGCCATACTGTTCTCATTTACAACAGTGTAAATCTGTCATACAGTCACTTATTTAATTGTGTTTCAATCTCTGAGTTAGCAGGAAAATGGATAATCAACAGAATTTCTAAAGATGAGAATGAACTTAATGTCCTCAAAAATCCTGATTCTCCTGGTTAATTTCATACAACATCTCTTTTAGTGATATTTTTCATTTACTAATTTATTTCTTGAGTTCTTCAATGATTTGAAACACCATGACAATTTAAAAATAAAAAAATAAGGTTAAATCCATTTTGCTCTTCCCTGGAACTCCTAAATGAATACCACATTTTGTGGATAGACTGGGATACTGACAGCTGTACTGCTTCCCCAGGAGAAAAATCACTGACTTCACTTGTTTGAGAAGCAATGGAAAATGTTGAGGAAGATGAGAACTATGATAGGTAAGAAAGCAAAATAAAAATTATCAAGCTGACTTTCAATTCAGGCTGCTTTGTAAGACTTCATCAACACAACCAGCATGAAGAGGACAGATAAAAGGTGAATGCAGATTCTCAGTGCTGCTCTTTATCTTGGAGACATTGATTGCTACCATCACAGAAAGATTATTCTGGTGCATGAGACTCTGCCTTATTTAGAGCTGGTGCACAGACTGAATGACACTCTATATACAGAGAAATCAGGGGCCATTTCATTTATATTCTACCACCTACCATGCAGGGTGCTGGATGTCTCCTGTTTATGCTCCCAGGCACTCAGGAACTTTCAAAATGAACCCTCTAGAGCCAAATTCTCAATATGGCCTAATTCTACAATGGGAATATATGGGCTGTATTCTGGGAATACTATATGAGATAAAGTGTGGGAGGCTGTGCAGCTGCTTTGTGGAATGCACCTGACATCTCTGTTGCAGTTGCTGAGGTGAGAAGAGAAAATATGGTCTCTAGCAGAGACCCTTGGCCTCCTTCAGTTTACTAATTCAATGTGCCTATCTGCCTCCAGAGTAGGGCTTCACATGCTGCTCTTATGGAACAGTGGTCTGGACTGGACAGGGATTGCAAACTTTCTGCCCCACCCCTCAAACATCTAGGCTGGTCTCTTGTGCAGCTGAATAACTTTAAGTTGGTGCATCCTGCTTGCCCATTCAATCTGGTTGACTCTGTGGAATAGTACAAAACGATGGCCCCAGTTCCTTCTTCTCACTCCCTGCCTCTTTGAAGTAGTGTCCCAGTGCCTAGCCAAGCTCAGGAACTACAGAAGTGACAGGTGTTAGCAAGGCTCCCTACACATCCATATAAGCACCTGCCATGTGTATCCTTTGTTTTTTGCGCTGCTTTTGTTCTTCAGTTGTTGTACGATTGTGTGACTTCATAATCACTGGAGTTATCCCCTCAACACAGTTAAATCAAAAGTTACCAGCTGTGATGGGGCATGCAAACTCTGCACTGGGATGGAAGGGGTTAATGGCAGAACTGGCTCTTCCTGCCCTGCAAAACTTGCTCCCACTGGAGGAAGGGTTTAAAAGGAAACAATCCATCTCGAAATGGGGAGGAAGACAGGCTTATCCCGAGGACTCCTGTTAGGGGTGCTGGTGAAGGACTAAGACTGTATGCAGAGCCTTCTGGGGCTGATGGCTTGATTGCCTTTTCTTTTGCTTTTCACCTCATTTGTACTGGAAGCTGGAGAAGAACAGCAGATGGTAGGAAGGGAGGGTGATGTGGTAGTCACCTTTGGGGGCTGTAGCCCCTGAATTTGAAATTCCTGTGTGTACCCCAGAATTTGACAGGACTGCAGTCAATTGTTTTGTGTGTTTAATTACTTCCAGCTGAAACCCGGAGGTTACATAAGTAGGTATAATCTTAGGGTCTGAAAAGCAAGACTGTGCAGCAACTGCAGTTGTGACCCTGGCCCCGATGCTGGGTGGCAGGCAGCCCCAATCACATTGCTGTCACCAGTGCTGTGTGGGCTGCTGCAGCCCCGCTGCCTCTCAGGCTGATGCGGCCTAGCCAGACTTCCTGTCGTGGGCTGCTGTGGTCTAGCCCATGCTGCAGACATGTGTGACAGACATCTCCTTCCAGGCTGCTGCAGCCCTGCTGCTGGTAGACTGGCAGGGTTGCACCAGGCTCCCAGCTGCTGTCCCTCCTGCCCTGGGGTTTTCTCATCCAAGAACGTCTATGGTCATGCCGGACCACGGATGTTGCTGGACAAGAGAATCCCAAATTCTGGAGGTGCAACCTGTAGTAATTTTGCCAAGGGCATCAATATGAGCAGTAGGATTGTTTACCTCAGTTCAGGAAAACACTCCTATTTAGGAAACGTGCTTTCAGCAATTGTTAGGTTTGTAATGATAACTGGGGTCTAGTAGGTGCAGCCCAGTTGTGTTCTTAACTGTGGGAAAGAAAAAACCCTTAAAATCTCACAATAATCTATAACAATAAATGTTGATAGGGAGGGCATGCAAGGGAAACAAATACGGAATAAGTCAAAACAAATAAGCCTACTGACATAACTCAGTGACTGTTAAGATGATGCCTGGTAAACAAGAGAAGTGTGGCACTGAAATTCAATGCACTACAATTGTTGTGATGGAAATTAGGCTTAATTGGTGGACAAAATAATGAGAGGATAGACTATTCCACCTACCACTTCACTTCAGTTTCTTTAAAAGAGAGTTTGGTGGGAGATAAGCAGACACAAATGCTGGCTGACTGAAAAATGGGATAACAAGATGGAGCCAGGCAGCTGTCAAGTCCTCTGTCTTTATCCTGAGAAATGTCCTGACCACGGTGGGCCAGACCAGAGCAAGGGACTCATACAACATCATCATCTCCACTGACTCTGGCTAAATCGTGAACATCCTATTAAACAGTTTTCAACAAGATTTGAGGGTAGGTATACAGAGACCTCAGCTTTGTTAGTGCCATGGCAAACAAGCCACTAAAATCTTTTTAACCTTTCCTGGAAGACATAGGAAAAGAAGGGAAACTGTTAAATTATTTCAAATGTAAAGTGTTAAATAAGGTTTTCATTTTAACCATATAACTTCTTACCCTTAGCCTTTAGCTTTTATGAGGAAAATCCTCTTGCCTGACAGTCCTGGAGATTGTTTTAAAGATGTCAACAACTGTCCTTTTGGGGGGAAAGAAAAGAGCATTGAAATGGACTGAAGCAATTGTTGCTGCTAATGTTAAAGCCCAGTTCATTTACTTAAAAGCAAAACAAGGTGAACACATGCAAAAGGGGTCAGAAGAGAACAGCAAAGAGAGAAAATGACGCTTCTGTTCTGGGCCTGATTTCCTCTTGCAGTCTCACTGCTGGGGAAACAAACAAACAAATATTACAAACACAGAACACTGTTTTATCAATCACTCTGAGACCTGGCACACATCACCACTGTTTGGGCTGTTTAGGGCTTGCTTTTAGTGGCCTGTCTGATCACAGGCTTGTGATGCTACAAAAATATACAATCTTGGCCAGCAAAACCAAACTCTTATTTACACATAAGGAAAAAGGAGAGAGAGAATGTGAGAAAAGGAAAGATAACCCAAAGTCTCACACCCCAGATATGTTCAGGGTTTGGACAGAGACATGGTCACCTTAACACTTTTGTCTCTTGGTAGGGCTGCAGCACAAAATTACCCTTTTAATATTTAATGTGACATTATGTATGTAACTTATGTAACATTATGAATTGTGGCCCGATTTTTATGAATTGGATTTTGATTAATTGTTAATAACCTGTTAAGAATTGCCTTTGGAGAATCTGTTGTTGTAACTCTTTTCTGAAACTTTTTTTTATATATTCTAAGTGAAACCCCATTTTAACCATATTGTAACTGAAACTGCATTTTAAACTTTGTACTGCCTTAACTGTTTAAAGTTAGGTGTGTGTGCATGTGAAAGTGTGAATGGGTGTGTGTGTGTGTGTGTGTAAAGGAATCAGTCTCTGAAGCCAGCCTGCCTGGAGACGACCTGACAGTACCACCATGGTGGCTGAAGAACAATATGAGTGAGCCCTGCAAATGAACCCACCTAAGAAAGAGAAAGAGAGACAAAAGCCCCATCAAGAAAAGAAGAGCAAAGTCCCATCTGCCATTAACTGTTGATCCATGATCATACAGGATATGTCTAGACTACATGGCTCTGTCGACGGAGCCATTTAAACTAGTTTACCTGGCATAGGCAAAGAAGCGGGGATTTAAATAATCCTCGCTTCATTAAAATAAACATGGCCGCCGTGCTGTGCCGACGATCAGCTGATCCGGCACAGCACGGCAGTCCAGACGCAGATCTGTCAGCTGGAGAAGCCTTTGCCGACCGATCCTGTAAACCTCATTTCACAAGGCATAAGGGATCGGTCGGCAAAGGCTTCCCCAGCCGACAGATCCGCATCTAGACTGCCGCGCTGTGCCAGATCAGCTGATCGTCGGCACAGCACGGCAGCCATGTTTAGTTTAATGAAGTGGGGATTATTTAAATCCCTGCTTCTTTGCCTATGCCGGGTAAACTAGTTTACATGGCTCCATCGACGGAGCCATGTAGTCTAGACATACCCACAGTGTCCTGGGGCAGTGGGACAGAACAGGCTCCATGGACTAAAACATATAAAAAGATGAGTGCAAGACTATAGAATTGTGTCTTTTGTTTCTACAATCATTCGCCGGGACCCTGCTCCCCTCTTCATGTCTAGACCGCATGGCCAGTGGAAAAGCATGAGAAACCGAGGCTGGTAAGTATATCTCATCTGTAGAATTGTACGTCTAAACTACACCCCTCTGTCGGCAGAGGGATGAAAATTAGACATATTGAAAGTGCAAATGAAGCCGGGATTTAAATATCCCGTGCTTCATTTGCATAATGGCGGCTACCGCTTTTTTTGGAACCGGGGCTTTTCGAAAAAAAGTGTTGGCCTCCATTATGCAAATGAAGCTCAGGATATTTAAATCCTGGCTTCATTTGCACTTTTGATACGTCTAATTTACATCCCTCTGCCGATAGAGGGGTGTAGTTTAGATGTATGAGTGTGTGGCTGTATGAATAACTTTAGTACATGAATTCTGCCTTCACAATAAATGTGGCATATTGCCTTATCCCCCTTAGATTCTGCTTGTTCTGTTTCTAAAAGTATAACATTTTTGGGTTCATATATTCCATCTAAATTAACAGGACAGGTTTCACTGAAGTCAGTGGTCCAGAAACATGGCTACCCCAAATCTTCTTAGTTTGTGGATCCCCTGCCAAAAGAAGCAACTTTTGTAGATTATGGGGGAAGCAGAAGCAGCTTTATGTTGTGAGGAGACATCTGCACGTGCAGATTTTTACCTATAAATAGGTCCCAATGGCACAGTCATTATTTCTACAGCATCATTGGTGTGTAAAACACTTGTAGATATTAGAGAAGACAAGATCCTTGTCCAGAAGTTATGATGCAAGTATGACCCTGATAGTCCTGTTCAGGCACTGATACATGCACATTTAAAAAAAAATCAGACACACGATTATATTGATGTGATGTAAAGTTACGTCATATCAGTAAACTGATTCTGCAAACACTAAGGCTATGTCTAGACTACAGGATTTTTTTGAAAAAAGTGGAAGACTGCCACTGCATTCTTTCAAAATTAAATCGAAAGAAAGTGGCGTTTTTTTCGACAGCAGTAAACCTCATTTTACGAGGAAGAGTGCCTTTTTTCAAAAGAGCTCTTTCAAAAAAAGGCATTCTTGAACACAAACAGGGCTTTTTCTAAAGAGAGCATCCAGATTGCCTGGGTGCTCTCTTTCGAAAAAGCAGATCGCTTTTTTGAAAAAGTTGAGGCTGTCTAGACGATCTCTTTCAAAAGAAGCTTTTTCTAAAGATTCTTTCGAAAAAAGCTTCTTTTCGAAAGAAGCGTGTAGTCTAGACATACCCTAAGTCTAACTGGAATACTGACATACTTAAAGTTAAGCATGGGTGTGAGTTTTGTAGGTATGGCTATCCTTGAATATTCTTAAACATATGGCCAAATTCACTGAAGCCATTAGGAGTTCACTGGTACATCAGAGTGCATCTTAGTCCATAGTAAAAAATATAGGAGAAAAGTAATAAAGGACATGTGCCATAATTGGTGTTAAAGTATTAACGGAATTGGTTGCATTATTGGTTGTGAATTATCTGACAATTTTTGCAGTTTTATTCTAATAATTATTTGGCTTGTTCTATAGCTAATCAAACAATAAATAACAAGAAATAATTGTTGGATGTTTTTCCCCATCCCACGAAAAGCTGGGTAAGTTATTCACAAATAATTATTGTCCTTATCTGATCATCTCATTGAAGGTGCAAACAGCTCTTTGTGTAGACTCTTATGTCAGGAAGGATACTATCTATTGACTTTGATTTTTATCTGCTTCGTTTTAACTACCCAATCTTCAGATACTTACTGATTCCCTCTAGCTCCCTGTCTCTCACTCCCCTTCCTCCCCCACCCCCCTTCTCCTCTCCTATTTATTTTGGTGTGCACATCCTAAACTCATAACTCTGGTCATCTGAAGAAGTGGGCTGTGCCCACGAAAACTTCTGATACCATCTACATGTTTTGTTAGTCTATAAAGTGCTACTAGACCATTTGTTTTTTTATGATTAGGCTGTTTGTTTTAATCTCAAAATGTATTCACATTTGAAAAAGTCTGAGTTTATTCTTTTTTCACCATATCACCACTAAGAGCCTTATACTGCACTCATATGCATGCTTAAATTTTACCCATGTGAGCTGTCTTCTTGTGGTGAACTGATGGGAGTAAGTACCTGATGGGGATAAATCATAGCAAGATTAGGGTCAGAAATTGGCATAAGATTATAATAAATCTTCTAGTGATGCTTTGTTATCTCAATAAATGAATGACAAACCAATATCTAAACAATTTTTTCTTCATTTTCACAAATAAAACTGCTGAATAACACTTCTTATGCAAGTGGGAAATGTATAGTATTGACTAGATCCAAATAGCTCTGCCAAAAATACACCTGACCTGCAGCATCCCTGTTCAAGCTCTAGGTTCCCTCTGATACAGCTTCCCCATTGCACTTTATAGCCAAATTCTGCCACAAGAGTGGTTTTATGATATGGACTAATGTCTACTAAAGAACTAATCTGAGACCAATGAACTAATTTTGCTTGTGACCTGAGCCAGATTTAAACCCAAACCTCTGAAAGGTGAAAGGCAAATATATTAACTCATGTTATTATGAAGTTTGCTCCAGGGCAGGAAGATTTCAATAACATTTGGAAAAAAAAACCTTTAAAATTGAAATATGAATAATTTACACAATAAGAAACCTCCACTAATAGTCTTATGTTCAAATTCAATCCCTTCATGACCTGTAGGTGAGGTTACTGTAATGTGCTTTATTTGAAGCTACTCTTCCAACACCTTGTACAGTAGATTGCAGCTATTAGAGAAAGCAGCAGATTTGCCCACAATAGTCAACAAAGCCCATGCTCTTCAAAATGCAGTGGCTGCTTATTATTCATCAAGGCCCTGATCCTGCAAAGAGCTCATGTGCCTAACTTTAAGCAGGTAAATATGCCCACTGAAATCAGTGACAATAATTGTACTTAAGGGCAAGTTTGTATCAAAATGGTATTGTTAGCTTTTAAAGCTGGAAACACTATAGCATGTTGCATGTATTTACAGATATTAAGGAATGTAGCCACCCCTCTATGAATGGGCAAACAGAAAATCAAAGACTTGATTCTCCATTGGCTTGAACTTGGCATGTCGTGTACTCCTGTGGCAAGCACTTTATATTCAGTAACAATTTTTTTACACACTTTGCAGAGCTATACATAAATAGATCAGGGCAAAATAATGGATAACCAATCCCAGAGAAGGCCTGTCCAAGACTACACAGGAAGCCTTCAGCAACTGCAGAAAGCCCAAATCTCCTAATGGTTAACTACAAAACATAAGTATTGTAGAGGTGATCAAAGTTTTTCTGGTGAAAAATTTTTTTATTGGAAAATGCCATTTCTGCAACATCATAAATTCCCGCATGAAGAGTAACGCCAACAAAGAGTAAAGTGTTTAATGACCTAATGTTCTGTTGTGCAATTTGCAGAACAGAATGTTGAATTTTCATTTCAAAAGCTAATTTTATATTTAAAATATAGAAATGAAAATTAAACATTTCAATAAAACACTTCAC
Source organism: Pelochelys cantorii (assembly GCA_032595735.1). NCBI lineage: Eukaryota > Metazoa > Chordata > Testudines > Trionychidae > Pelochelys > Pelochelys cantorii. The sequence continues at coordinate 69,049,501 of CM064326.1, read as the reverse complement.
TTAACCTGACAGTTTTTGTTAATTTGATTTGTTTTTCAAATTTGGAATGAAAACAAATTTCAAAATTATGGATTTTCCCATGAAATGGAAGTTCTGTGTCTCACATTGCTGTAACATCCTTCCCTCTCCAGAAAAGTACAGGGCTATCTAAGCCCTGCCTACCATCCTGTCAGTAACTAAGGGCTGGTAGGGCTATGTAATATATAGATCTAATATATACCTTGTATCAGGACAGGTAACTACACCAACCTGGCTCCTTCCTATACATCTGATGCTGCATTTGTCCAGTCCTTTTTATGACCTAATCCCTCTTGGCCAGGTCCTTAATAGTCTCTGTCCCTTTGAGTTCTATATCTTTATTAGTGGTTAATCAAAACCTAGTTCTCTTGGTTTTAGGAGCTTCTTCTCTAAAAGTTTCTGGCTGGGGTAGGTGGGACTTCCCTCAGCTTTTAGCTCAGGACCCATGTTTGGAACAGCTAGAACTTGCTGTTCCCGGAGCTATTTCCTACCTCTTAGCTTCACCCACTTTGGAGTATTGGCTTGTCTGACAGCTTCTCATCAGTTTGCTGGAGCCACCCTCTTTTGCTATTCCCCTCCCTCTCTAGCAACTACCTCACCCACCTGCCTTGCAGACATTTTCTTTTCATGGCAGTTTTGGTACTGCCAATCAACTGTGTCTGAGGAGACAGGCGAATGCTTCTTTAACTCTTTGGCTGCTGAACTAGCATGGGGTATATAGACTTCAGAGGGGATAGGATAAGGAACCCAGCACTCGGGAATGCTCTCTCTCTTGACATATCAGAGCACATTGGTGGGTGCAAAGGATTAACTTTGTTTCTTTTCTGCTGTGTTTCATGTTGTGTTTAGAACTGAATCTGAGCGATAAAACTGACATCTTGATCTGCTTTTGAATTTGTAAGTTCTGTGTACGTGTGGAACTTGGGCTCCAGTTAAATCTATAATAGAGGTAGGTAAAACACTAGCTATAAGATGAGTTGTAGACCGAGGTTGAAATCCTGAATTGCGTGCTGAGTGCTGGGGTATTTCGATATAGAGACTGAGCCTAAATCTCTATTCTGAATAAGTTCTGATACTGTGCTTATCACATTGCACAATATCTGAGTGCCTTCCAGTAGTGCATTAAGCCATTTGACTTACATCTTTCATGGGGCAGGAGCATAATCAGTGGTGTGTCTTGTTTTGGTAGATTTTATATTTATACCTGTCCCCTTGCATTCATGATAGAGAAGGCAAGATCAAAGAAACACACCTGGAACTTGGAGTGGATGTTGGTGAGATTTGTGGTGGTTCTTAATTCCTGGGAAGGAGTCATCCTACAGCCTCAGACTGGTTTTCCAACAAATTGTGTCATTAAGCATGCCATTGTGCCAAGTGAGCAAATTTGCTAACTATGGCCTTTGTACCATAGCTTTGAATGATCCTTAAAATATTCTGGTCTCAGGCCCTTGAAAGTAAGGACTGAGTCCTTGAACTTGATTCAAAATTCTATTGGAAGTCACTGTAGAGAACAAAGGACAAGTAGTCTGTGTTGCGGAGGAGAATGGTATTCTATACCATTCCCTAGCTGGGCTGTTTACAGATGTGTGGGATGTTGGATTTTTAACTTTTCACAGTTTTATTGGGAGCCTGTTGCCCTTTCTATCTAGTCATTTTTGATGCCCTGAGACCTTTGGGCATGGACTTTACTATCATAGAAAATGAGGGTTGGAAGACACTCAGTAGGTCATTCAGTCCATCCCCTTGCTAAAGCAGGACAAAACCTAAATAAATCATCCTAGTCAAGACTTTGTCAAGGCAGAACTTAAAAACCTCTCAGGATGGAGAGTCCAGCCATATAGAGAGTCCACCTACTCCCTGGATGGAGATTCCACATTCTAGCTTCACTGCCCTCCTAGTGAAATAGTTTTTTCCTAATATCCAACCTAGACCTCCATATAATGGGGCAGTTGCCCCACACTCGAATGGAAAATGTTAAAACAGCCCTGGGAGAGGACTGAGGCTGGGAACCAATTGGGAGAGGGTCTATAGAAATCAAAGCCCTGCAGCTGTATATAAAAAGATGTTCAGCAAGGAGGGTTCCCTCTCCCTCCAGCTCAAGGATGAGGGATCTTGCTGTCTACTAGCCAAGGGTACATCGGATAGAGCAGTGCTGGGGAAAGGTAGGGTGAGCCAGAGGAGCTGGGGCCTGAATAAACCCCAGTCTGAGGCCCAGTGACAGGGGTCCAGGGAGGTATTAGATCTGCAGAGGAGAAGCCAGGGAAGGAATACACAACAGGTCCATCCTGCCCCCTCCCCATTCCTCACCCCCACCACTAAACAGGGCAGATAGCTGGACTGACCAACAGTCAAAATACTCCTTACAACAATAAAAACACCTAAAACCAGGTGGAATGTTTCATTAGGGTTCTGAAGAACCCGCAAAATGTTTTCCAAGGCAAGTGAGATGTATATTTCTAGCCATCTTTTCTTTAGATTCTGACTTCAGGATCTGGACATATAGACAAATAAAGATGAATCGTCAAAGAACAGTAGAGGGATATGCACTTAACACAATGGGCAGTAGAAGAAAAGTGATAAAATGGGATGACATTAGTTGAAAAGCTTTCTGGTAAGATTGGATTCTATACCAGCTCCTCTTTCTTGCCTCTTACCTAAGTGAAGGAAGATTTGGGCCTTGGGATTTTTCCACCTCATTTGTGAAAAATCCTTTACAATAGTTTGAGTAATCTCAGAAGTTTTGATAAACTACTAGGTTTAATTAAGGACCAGTATTTATCCATAAAACCTTGTGTAAGATACATTCTAATGGGTATTTTACCACGGTGCATGGTAGTTTTCCTTCTATGCATTTATTATATGTCGAAATCTGTATACAGATCAACTTCTGTTTCATAATCTCCAGATTATGCTTAATTTCCTTCTTTAATGTTAGAACTCAAAGCAAACATGACAGTTCAATTTTCTCTCTCCCTATGTCTATGGCTTATAATTAAAAGAACAGTGAATTGAAAAACAAGGAATGAGCTTAACATGACTACCTACACTCTGTAAATGGTCTTATAACAAAATAGTGGAATCTGTGTGACAACTTTTAGCCCTGAGCAATTTATACAAACAAGCCAAGGTTTATTTTGGAAGTAACATAAATGATTTTTCCTCAACATGTAAACCACCGAATTCCACAGTTATATTTGGGATGCTGAGGTTCACAGGAGCCAGCAGTGACAGCCAACAACGTGTGTTTTTCAGGCCAAATGCAGCTATGGGAATGCTAAAATATTGCTCTCCACCCCATTTTGTGAGCTGCAGTCCAGATGGGCTAGATGTGTCAACATGATCTAAGGGGCTGATCTAGCTCACATTAGTGTCATTGAAAAGTCCAACAGTTGGATCAATCTCTAAGAGCATGTCTGATGCTGTCTATTCTGGGACACAATTATCAAATAAAATGGATGAGAGTATGATGTGCTTTAAAAAAACAACCTATCCCCCTGACATTTTCTTTGTTGTATTACTATTTATCATCTATTTAAACTTAAAAAAAAAACCATTAAAAATAGAGAGGAGGCCAAGTGTGTTTTTAAAATAGTGCCCTGCTTTTCAGAGGTGCAAGTGGTCACAAGTAGATTCCATTGAAATTGATGGCAATGATGGTTGTCCAGTGAAAAACCAGGCCACGGGAACATAAATGTGAGTTCCTCAAACCATATTTGGCAGCTGTCGAATGAGCCTCAGCATTTTTGAAAAACAGATTGCTGCCAAAACATGGATTTGGGCTCCTTTTTTTGAAGTTTTATTTTATGAATAAGTACATATGATATTTAATTTTTATATAGTATAGTTTATAATAAATTATAACTACAGCCCATCATATTTTATGTTAATGTGAATGAAAATGTTTGGGTGTTTACTTCAGCAGTGATTAATGTGGCGCTGCATTGATATTCAATTTTCTCATGTAGTAATGCTGGAGAAGCACAGGCACTGTGATCAAATAAAAGAGAATTTAAATTGGCAATGTAATTGTAAATTGAAATTCAAATGCAATCCCAATAATGTTCCTTGCTTGCTTTCTCTCTTTATAAAATGTCAACTCTAGGTTGGAGATTCCTGCCACCTTTTCATTCAATAAGACCAAGTCACCATCTCCAACTTGTAAGAATCAAGAGTAAGAAAGGAAATTGAAGTTGTCATCCTAAACACCATGTCAGTATTTCAATTAACTCAGAAGAATTGAGGGTCAGGTTGAATCTGTCTGTAATTGTTAGTGCTTTTAGAATATTTCAGAATCTAATTTTTTTGAAGTATTTTTCTGTTACTTTATCCAACATTGTCCCTTTATTGCAGCATTTTGACTACCTAAAATAATGGGATTTCTTTTCTTTAGACTTGTGACATCTGAAAATAAATGGCAAGCATTTTAATTTTTAGGACATTGTGTTTTAAAATATATTTGTAACCATTGGATAAAAAAAAGAAATTCAGTTATTGTTGATTTTTCTAACATCATGATTTTCTAATAAAGATTTTCTTCTGAACAAAGGTATGTTAATCATGCCACATAAAATAACAATTTCGTATTAAAATGTACATGGAAATGAGAACACAGGTGTGGATAAAATGAAAGTCATTAAGAAAAGTTACAATACCTTCTGAAGAGTGTTTTTTATACCATATATTAAACCACATTTCTGCTCATGTTCAGCTGTTAAATTTACAATTTACTGTACAAACATCAGGTGCCACTGAATAGCTCCTCACAATAAAATATCACCCATTCAATGGAATGACTGATTGCATCATAATTTGATCATAATGGCAGATGACATGCATCTTAGATTACCTCTAGTCTAAAAAGACATCCCAGCTCTTACAGTTTCTCTTTATTCAATAAAAAATTGTGTTGTTCCTCTTTTTTAAATAAAGTAGTCTGATTATGTTTTTGATCCAGGCTTGCTGAATTCAGATTACACCTGAAAGTGCATAGAATTACATTTGCCTAGAAATAAATCAAGTCAAAGGGTCTTTGAAGTCTTTCCTTACAGTGATTACCTGCTTCAGCTTTGGCAGTCAGCAACACATCATTTACCAAAGGGCAGACTGGTTTATTTGAGGGGGACTTAGCTTGATTCTGGAAGTTTAGTGATTTATGCTTTGCATGGTTACCTAATTGAGTCTCTTCGGATAGCAGTTCTACTAGAATCTGAAGGTACAGCTGGCATAAAGAGAATCCAGCTATTATGAGAAGCTGACACAGTAGTTGACATTTGATACAGTTTCTGTATTGGAACTTGATAATAATGTATGTTCAGAAACAACAATCCTGTATTTCTTTTAAATAAAGCATGCTGGGTAGGTGATCACTGCAGGACATTTCCATGCCCCTAAAAAGATAATCTCTTTTATTTATCAAGAAAAATAGCAGTAGCTTCTCTTTATCACTGGAATTCCATTATTCACCCTTTCATTATTTCTATTTCTTTGTTTCTTTATCCTGGGCTCTAAATACCAAAAGCTTGTGTCTCCCAAGCCCATGACAATTCCTAAACTAGCACCCAAGATGCTAAGTAGGCTTAGTGTTCTTTTGTTGGAATGGTGGATAGATGATGTTTCCAGGAGTGCTTATGACAAAAGTTTGGTCACAATGAGAGGACAGTGAGACTGCTGGGATGTGTAAAAATTAATAAGGGCCTGGGATGACTATGCATCAGGGGTCTAGCCAAAATAGTCATTGCCCTTTAAACATGTTTTTCCCTTTTGTTTTTGCAGTCTGGAAAGATAGATTAAGAGTTCAGCCAAAACAGGTATTATCCTTTCTAATGAATAAATATGCTCTTTCCCTTTGTTCTTGCAGCCTAGAAAGATTGATAAGCATGCAACTGCTCTTCTTTGTTGTGTCTTTTACTTGCCCTCACTGGTTCTGTGTAAAATATTTTCAGGGTTACTTTCCTTGTAATCTCTGTAACCTAGTGATTTGGAAAGTTTGTAGTGTAGAAAAGTGTTGATTTAATTAGAAATTTTGTAAATAGTAATTAGGAACGGGTATAATAATATTCATCACCTGCCTGTTAATATTCATTACATGTGAATTAACATCCTAAATAAGATTTTAGGGAAAGTAGTGATAGACATGTGAATTAACATACTGAAATAGATAAAAGGGTGTAATTGGTGCCAAATTGTTGTCACTCGGAATGATGTATTGTGGGTCTGAGGCTAACGTGCGTGGGCAATAAAGCAGTTCCATTTACCTCATCCACTCCTGGGTTGCCTGTTTCTTTTCTATCAGAGACCCTCCACTTTTAGCTGAAAATTGATGTATTTTAGGGTCCTCTGTATTTCGAACTTCTGTGGCTCTGGGGTGTATTTTGGAATTTATCCCCTGTGCACTGGTATGCTCCAGAAGTTAGCACGTATGGATGTAAAGACACCTTTGAAAACATAAGCTAAGCATAAACTGATCTATGGTGTGTTCCCAAGTATGCAGATGGTTTGTACTACTTCATTCATTTCAGCAGGATAATTTTAAAACCTAAAGACAAACTTGCAATTGAACAGTTAATGTTCAGACTTCTTATATTAGCAGAAATATACATAGATTTCAAACTAGTTTTCAAAGACGAGTAAGCATCATTTAACTTTATTTTACAGAAAAGAAAACAGAGTGAAGAGTTTAAGTTATGTGCCCAAAGTCCCATAGTGAGTCAGTGATAGAGACAGGAATATATTCCACAACTGATGACTTCCAGTGTCATGAACTCTCCACTGGTCCATAATACTTCATAAAGGATATCTCAGTCAAAGCAGAGATCTTAATGGAGAAAGAGAGAGAGAGAGAGAGAGAGAGATGCAATACCCTGTTCCTTACAATCTTACTTGATACTATGCCTTCAACAATTCACATAACTCAAAATCATAGCAATCATGCTGGAAGGACATAACAAGTGGGGTTCCACAGAGGTCTGTTTTGGGACCAGTTCTGTTCAATATCTTCATCAACAATTTAGATGATCGCATAGAGAGTACAGTTATTAAGTTTGCAGATGATACCAAGCTGGGAGGGGTGGCAAGTGCTTTGGAGGACAGGGTCATAATTCAAAATTATCTCGACAAACTGGAGAAATGGTCTGAGGTAAATAAGATGAAGTTTAATAAAGACAAATGCAAAGTGCTCCACTTAGGAAGCAACAATCCATTTCACACATACAGAATGGGAAGTTACTGTCTAGGAAGGAGTACTGCAGAAAGGGATCTAGGGATCATAGTGGACCCAAGCTAAATATGAGCCAACATTGTGACTCTGCTGCAAAAAAAAGCAAACATGATTCTAGGATGCATTAATAGAAGTGTTGTGAGCAAGACACGAGAAGTCATTCTTCCGCTCTACTCTGTGCTGATTAGGCCTCAGTATTGTGTCCAGTTCTGAGCACCACATTCCAAAAAAGATGGAGAAATTTGAGAAGGTCCAGGGAAGAGCAACAAAAATGACTAAAGATCTAGGAAACATGACCTATGAGGGAAAACTGAAAGAATTGGGCTTCTTTAGATTAGAAAAGAGAATACTGAGAGGGGATATGATAGCAGTTTTCAAGTATCTAAAAGGATATCACAGAAAGGAAGAGGGAAAATTGTACTCCTTGGCCTCTGATGATAGGACAAGAAGCAACAGGCTTAAACTGCAGCAAGGGAGGTTTAGGATGGACATTAGGAAAAAACTTCCTAACTGTTCAGGGTGGTTAAACTCTGGAATAAATTGCCTAGGGATGTTGTGGAATCTCCATCCCTGAAGATATTTAAAAGCAGGTTGGATAGACATCTATCAGGGATGATCTAGATGGTGCTTGATCCTGCTGTGAGGTTAGGGTATGGGACTTGGTGATCTCTTGAGGTTGCTTCCAGTTCTACTATACTAGGATTCTATGAGTCTATGAAATTCCTAGGATTTACTCTGAGCATGGATTCTTTGGACTTGTGCAGACTACATCTACATGTTTTGTCAGTCTATAAAGTGCTACAAGACTATTTGTTGTTTTTTTCAGTTTACCTGTACAGCTAACTTGGCTATGCCCTGAAACTACATAAATCAGCCACTTTTAAACCCCTAGAAAGACAATCACATTGAAGAGAAATACACATCCATAAAGTCAGAAAGTCAAGCACTTACTAATAAGATTGAATGTTGCAGGAACCCGAAATGGTCTCAATTTGAAGTAACTCTTGAGCTGTGGAAATATTCTGCAATCACATGTGCACAAAACTTCTACTGAAATCAATGGAACTGAGTGCACCTACAAAGCCACATTTATTACTTCATCCAGTTTACATGTACCAGTGATGGACAACCGAAGCTAGTGTGTTGGTTGTGCAAGCGACCCTATATTTCAGTGGACTGCAAGATTGTCATGTATAAGACAGCCTCCCGGGATACAGTAGTTTTGCTAACTGCACTTGTATAACTGGAATTTCTGGGGTGTACTGACTGAACTGTAGCAATGATTGGTTGGATGCAGGGGGAGCACATGGCTCTCATAGTCAATGTTGTGTGCAAATCAGCAGGCACCTCACTTCAAATGCCTTTGCTTTACATATATATAATTTAAATAATAATGGTAGGAAAACCCCCTATATGGACAGAAACCAGTGTAATCAGGCAACCCTGTACGTGGGCAATGGTAAACAAAATGTCTCACAGGGCACAAATAGAACCCTGATGGGCTGTATATGGCGCACAGGCTGCAGGTTGCTCAACACTGGCATATACACTCAAGGGGGATGCAAAATACCCCGACACATAGCAAAAAATAATTAGATACACTGTAGATCTAATACACGAATACTTTATGGGAACTGGATAAGAATAATCAAAAGTCAATCAATTTTTCAAACCTGTCTAGAATGAAATTACTTCTTGCTTTATTCAGTACAGCAGAATTAAAGAAACGCTGCACACTTACTTCCAAAACTGCCTATTAAAACGTTTTGCAAACAAATCTGTCACCCTCATTTTTCTTCCAGTCCTATTAATAATCACGACTCTCTCTAACAAATCTGTAATATCCTGAAATACAAGAACATTTACCTTTTACAAGTTTTTTAGTTTTTCCATGGTTTATGAAGGCTCACATACAGAGAAGCTAAAAGTTCATTAGTAAACTATTACTTTCATTAGTAAAGTATTTTGTGTGCATATACACTCCCACTGCCAGGAAAAAAAAAGCCAGCCCAAGTTCTTTCCCCAAAAAACCCCCAGATAAACAGCTCTCTTTCAACAGAAGCAAGCAGATAGCATTATTCAAGTCCTAAATCAGGGTCATCCATACTTCACCTAGCTCAGGGGCATCCATAATTCACCTAGCTGAAGGCTGCTGCACTGGCAATTTATCTGGTGCTTGAAGTCTGCATGATGTGTTTTTGTTCTGGAGGTTTATTCAAGAATTTAATTAAAAACTTTTTTCCTTTAAGGGACAAGAAGGATTGTGGGAGTTCTGAGAGGTTGAAGTCTGAGAAAATGTGGAGAATACAGGTCTTAATATGCTGTGCCTCATTTGGTCTAAGCAGTCTTTTACTCAGATAAACAATAGTACCTACTTATCTTCATTAGATGCACCTCTGTATTCAAGCTGAAGTGCCACTCTGGCTCTTACTCTGACTGTTTTTTGCTACATTGGTGGAACAAAATCTGGTTCTTTTAGGCTGCAAATTGACCAAAAAATGTATGTCCTTCAACAGAATGAAAATCCTGCATTCAAAAATTATTGCTTCTGCAAATTTTCATTATCTTTCAAAATTGTGTTTCTCGAAGGCAAATACTACCTAAGAAAAACATAATTACTGACATGTTCATTTGAATCCACTGCTACTCATCTCTAGAACCTGGGTCATAACTATTTCCTTCTCACAGGAATGTTACTCATCAAATTGCCTATTAGCTTCTGATTTCTTTTGGTACCATGAAAAATAAATACAGAGAAGCAGAAAGTGTTTCACATTCATTTTGCAGTTTTGTCAGACTGTTAATTGCTGCTGCCATCATCTATTTTTCCCCATAAATATAGGTTAGATGAGAGTCTCCAAAAAAGATTTAATAAATCTCTCTTCATCCTGAATGACATCTTTAGGAAAGCTAGGGGTTTGGGAATGTGCACAGGTGCTAAGTGGTCTAACATTGCTAACTGATTTTTTGTCATATTAATGAGTTTCTCTCTGGTAGCACTGGATGAAAAAAAAGGTGATGTAGTTGAAGGGAATACAAGTGAAGTTCACTGAAAAGAAACATTCTTGAATGAATGTGAGCTGATACATAAGAACTAAGAAGGAAAGTTATCTCTGATGGCTGCAGAATGTCCCACATGTTTATATTTTACCCACAAGATGAATATGGCAGAAAGCCTGACTGTCACCCATACTTATGAATCAAGATTCCTTTTGTCAACCAAACTAGGAATAAAGATAGTATAATCTATTTTGCTTTTTTGCAGACAAAAAGAGGAGTTTTTATCTCCCTGATCTGCTATGGCATCTAATTTTTTTGTCCATACAAAAGTTCAGATAAAGGAACCTCAGCAAAGAAATTCCCCCCACGTGCCATGTTAGAGCTAGTGAAAGCCAACAAGGTGCAGAACTGGCGATGAAAATTTTCATTTTCTGAATCTATGTTATTGATATCCTCAGAAGTATGACTGAAGGCTAGTGGGTTCCAATCCTTTCTTGATTAGATTATTTTTCAGCAACAATTCACAAATAAATTCACTAATATTCCTGAAACATTAATTGGGTACTGCACAAAATCTTTGGGACATACTTGGATTCTTGATCTATCCATTTTTTAATCAATCTGCATTTACAGTGATCTTCCTATTGCACACACCTTAATTATAATACGTTACATAGAAATTAGTTTAGAATTTCATTAAGGAAAAAAAGGACTGCCATTCTAGGAATTATTCCAGCTTCTTCCAGGTTCATCTTCATCTGAACCAGGACAACTCTTGTCCTTATCACCTGTCTGACATGAAATTAAACACAGAAAAACTTGTCACACGCAGGAAAGTAACAAAACACTATTTTCCTAGTTTTGTGGAACCGAGGAAGCCTATAGATCTATTTATTCTCATTTAGGTTTCATGTGCTCTTGTTAATGTGATAGGAAGCACTCAATTATTGCTCACTTCCTCATGACTGGGGTGGTCATGTAGTTCTTTTCTCACACTGGCACCCACTGCATGCTGTCAGCTGACATTGGCGGGTCTTCCATGGTAGGGTTCTTCAGCCAAGTCACATATTCCAGTGAATCCATTCTAGGGTAATAAACAATCCAATAGACTCTTAACTCTCCTTTGGGTCTTCAGACCCTTTTTTCAGGCTCTCTAATGAATCCTGTCATTATGCCATTGTGGTCAGTAATGGAACTCCTGCCCACTGACTACTCCAGGTTCCAAGCCAGGAACTCTATAAACAGCAGCTATGCATTGCTCGATTTAAGTTTGATGCTGCTTCTTCCCTGGGCCACTTTATATCCAGCTCATTTTAGCTTCATCCTTACCTCAGGGCTACAGTTCTTAATTCCTCCCTCTTTCTCTCCCTCTCTGCAAGCTCAGTGTAAGAAAATACAGCCAGAAACAAACTCTGTTTATCCCTGCAGCTTCTTTGGACAAAACAGAGCAACCTACCCTTTCGGTCCTAGCCAGGAAATGATCTGCTAAGGACAAGTCCTTTTATCTCAACCTGTTGGGCTCTGATTGATAACATCTGTAAAGCCTTTCTAGGTAGACCTGGCAAACCCACTGTTGGTGCTACTTTTCTGTCACTTTTCTGCTTCCTGGAGCATAGGGCAATAAGATCATGGTTCAGTAGGGCCTTGGAGCCTCCTATAGGGATTGGAAAAGACCAGTCATAGCCTATCATGGACAGACTTTCAGATTCATGCTTTTCAAACTAGATCTCCTACATTTATAGAACTGAGTTTATCTTCTGTCCTGCTATTATTAGAGCCTAACTTACCAAAGGCATCTCAATTTCCTGGTCAAATATTCAGCTGAGTCTCATTTAAAAGCCTCAGTTAATGCATGCTCCCATCAACTCTCAGGCCTGGTTGTTTTTCAGAATTCTTTAGCTTTATTGTTCAGGGATTGCCTGTCAGAAACATTCAGCCCTGTACAGTGGCAGCCAGATCACAGGAAAATATTTGTTTTCTGCAATTGGTTACATGACTGCTCAGATACCCTTGGCCAAAATAGGAGTTAGTCTTGGAACTAGAGAGAGAAGGATACATTGTCCTAGTGGGTTAAGGTAATTCTTGGGACAAACTATTTCTTTAAAAGCAAAAGAAAGTATCAAATGGGATGAAGCAATTCTCCCAGGAGGCACTAGAAGTTGCCCAAATGGCAAAGGGGAGAAGCTATCACCTACATGAGTAACAAAGAGAGGGAGCTATCTGGAAACTGCCAGGTCACTGAAAGAAATTAGAACTACAAATTAAGGGAGAAGATGGGTATTTGAATAAAATTGTTTTATTAATATTGCAAATAATTTAATTTTCTTAATTTTAGTTTAAAACTTGTGGGGTTCTGTTTTTGTGGGTTTTTTTCAGCCAAATCAGCAAAGAGTCATGTATTCTGGCTCTGCATCTAGAACCATTTTTAACATACAGCTTTTTATGCAAAAATGGATAAGATCTCATAAAACACTGTACTTTTAATATCATTTCAGTGGTTCAGGGTCTTCCAGAAGGATAATACTTGGGCACTAAGCTAAAACAGTCACTGAATCAGCACACTGGAGCACTGTCACGGTATTTCAAGAAATACTATTTAGGCAGCAGGACATCTGTTAGTGATGGTCGTTTTACCGTCTGTGTGCATTAGCAAAAACAAACAAAACAACCCTCCCCCCCTTCCAATCCCACTATATTCTCAGGAGTTTGAATATGCCAGCTCCTCAGTTGGTGTAAATTAACCTATTTTGATTAGAGTCAATGGAACTGTATTGTCTGTCAGCAGCTGGAAGTTCTGGCTCTTCACATCTGAAAGTACTTGCATCTTTGTCAACTGATTCTTTTTGTCGCTACTCGAAGATGGAATCCTTTTCTTCAATTGCTATACATACAGGTTCACTTGTCATTTACAGGATGATCATTAAGCATCCTGGTAAATGATTTCAATACAGTAGGATCAATAGCTGCAGCAATAATAGAAGCTTTTAAGAGAATTTATTCTACACAATTTGAAAGTGCTCAAGTTTTGGAGTTTATCAACATTGCTGTAATTGCCCCCATTTTATTATTAGAAGCAATATAAGAAATAATTGTGTTTGAGAGCTATAATTTATAGGCGAATTTACCTAGAGATTTTTTTTTAAAGATTTAGAAATGTCAAGTGATTAAAATATAATTTGCCTTCACTCTCCTCCCCATTTGCACTCTGTTAAATATTTAAGTGACTTTAAAGGGAAACATTGATATATGTATTACATAAAGCAAAAATATACATGTATGATATTCTGAAAATACATTGAAATAATAATTGTCTGAAGACCTCTGACCAAAAGTAGGAGGTCTTACTTATCAGAAAATGGGAGTATTCTTTATTCAATTTGTACAGACTTTCTAAAAATCCTTGCTTAAATTAAAACCCCATTCTTTCATTCTAATGTTCACCACATTCATCCTTCCCTGCATTTTCATCCCTGCTCTCTTGAAGCTAAGATATTGAAAAGGATAATTTTGGCTTGATAGCACTGTGTGTAACTGGACTACTCTATGTTGCTAGGATACCATTTTGGTGGTCAACTGTCTCTAGTGCTGCTTCAATTACTTGCCAGGCTGACAGACATAATATTAGCTTTTATCCCTCCTAATGCTTGGATTATGAAAAAAAAAAGTTTCCATTTGTTCTTTCCATTTTGATTTTTGGAGGCAGGGGGAGAAGCATGCTTTATGCTACTTTTTTCCTAAGATCAGTTGGTAGATCAGTTTGATAGTTATAGATTTTTCTGTACTCAGTGAAATACAGCATCTGATCCAATGCCCATTGAACCCGAGGGGAGTCCTTCCATTGACTTCAACAGGCACTGGATCAGGCCCATTTAGAAATCCCTCTATATCTGTGACTGATGGCCTGGCCTGCTAGGGACTTTTAAAGCTAAAAACATGAACTGGGCAACTGGAGCTAAAGAGCCAGCAGATGGGGACTGTAAGAGCATATAGAGGCTCTGCAGCATATGCTCACCTGTGGGGCCAGTTTGTATAGACCATCCCCTCTGCCCCCCTCCCCAGAACAGTCCTGGGGAGCACAGGCTTGCATAGATCCCCCCTTCCCTCTTGGCCCAGGACTGAGTGGTGCCAGGAGGGCCGGTCTGTGTGGCTGCCCCTACCTCAGGCCCCCTCCCCAGCCCAGCCCCAGGGACAAAGCCAATAGGCAGGGCACGCAACACCCTCTGACCCGTGTGGAGCCTGGGGAGAAGCCAGCAAGTGGAGTGGGCAGTTCCCACCCACCCTGAGCTGCACTTGGGGAGATGCTGCCAGCCACCCCCACTCCCTGCTTTGACCCTCCCACTCTTTCCTCTGAGCTCCCCCTCCTCACAACCCCCCACCCTGAATCCTGCACCCCATACCTCCAGCCTCCTGACCTGAGGTCCCCACATCCACAAGGCCCTGCCCTGACTCCTGCACCTCCTCATAACCAGCCCCTTGCCCGGGCAATTCTGGTTAAGTCTTCTAGTACTGTACCTTTTCAATGAAAACTAATAGAAATAGTTTTTTATTAGCCTTGAACACTGGTGCTTGAGGAAAGGCAGATTTAATTAGAGGATGATGAGGAGGCAGGTAAAGATTCTGAAGGGGATTTCTGGGCATCCCCTGGCTGCTGCCAGGCCCCCACCACACACCCTCTATGGCTCTGTGTCTGCTCCTGCAGCCCACCCCATCCTTAGCCACCAGCTGCAGCCTGTACCCAGTCCCCATTCACCAGGAGGTGATGAGTGGTGTGAGAGTGTGCTGGAGGACTCTGGAGGAGCACAAGGCAGCTATGCAGTCGGTGGCTAGAGAGAAGCAACAGTTTGAAGTGGAAGTGTCCACTTCAGAGTACCACTTCACTCCAGGTACTGGCTGTTCAACCACCCCTGCTCCTTTGGAGTCCTCTGGCCAGTACTGTTCACTGCCACCTGTGCCTCTCTCCCGCTCCCCTGAGGCTACATGTGAGCTTTTGTTTGTATGTGTGGCTGTTCATAGGTCAGATGTTTGTAACTCAGGGAATGCCTGTGCTTCAATGCAGATGTCAATGAGCATGTGTATTTATTGCTACTTTCTGAGAGAAAGGGGAAAAGATCAATCAACAATACAGAACTCCAGTCCCTAGATGATTCTGATGCAAACCCTACCAATTGCCAAATCTTAAATAGTGACACCCTGCATCTTTTTATACAAGAATAACCTATTCCACACCAGAGAGGGTGAAAAATAGGCCATACGCTACATGTGGCAGAGTGAATGGGGCAGGAGAGGCTGTCAGTAAAACATGCAGCGTAACCACTACATTTAGGAAATTGGATAATCCCCCGCAGTTGTTAATTTGTGGCTGAAGGGAATGAGTACAGAGTACTGTAGTATACATGTGAACCTGATGGCCAGAGCAGTACAAAAGCTACTGGTTCTATACAGTGCTGTTGGCCAATGTCAAGTTTCCCTCCCTCTACATTTCTCTATGCCCAGAACTGAATTCATGATTACTAACATCTGCACATAATACTGGCAATGTGTCATTATTTCCTGGCATCTATGGATGTTAGGGGAAGATTAGAGCACATTGCCTAGGCCATGCACAGCTGTGTGTAGCTATGGTTCATCCAGATCATGCTGAGAGTTTTTTCTGATTCATGGCCAGTGATGAATATGAATGGCTTTTAAAAAGTCAACATTTATCCGACTGCCTCACAGTGATATACTTTACCATAGGTTTTCCTTAAACAAATGAGGTGTCAGGGTACAGTACTTGCGATTTTTAAAACAAATTATGACAAATTAAACCCCAGAAACAATGGATGTGAAATGGAAAGCTATGTGCAAATCCCAGTGCTTTATGTAATGTGGTTAGGGCCAGGAATATTGTAAAATAGGATACAATCCCACACTAAGTTATCTCATTGGAATGAGAAGCAATGTGTCTCTCAGCACTTCTGGTGTTATCCAGAGAAACAGGCGGAATGTGGTTCCCTGCCTGTGGGAAGAGATAGGTCAGTAGTAGCTCCAGGGGACTTCCACCCCCTAATCTATCTAGCAAGGCTATCCCAGCAGGGCCTGGTTTACTGGGCCTTAGAATGCTGTGGGACTGGGTGTAAGGCTGCTGCCCAATTTCCTCCATCCTGTGGGACATCACAACTGCTTGTGAGACCCCAGGATTGAGCCTGAACAATGGAGACTATGACAAGTGAGCTGCCCTCACCTTTCCCTCTCATCATGGTGCATCCACCTCAGTTACTCCCCATTCCCAAGTCAGATCCATCTGTGAGGTGGAGTGCTCCCTCCTAGTTAACAGACAGATGCCCAATAAATAACATACCCTCAGCTGGGTTAGTAGCTTTATCTTAAACTGAACAGTTAAAAAGGACACATAGAAACAACACCAAATCCAATCAAACAGATTAATTTTTCTCAGCCTAAACACAGGAGAAAGTTTGTTAGCAGGTTTCAACACATACTAAGCAGGCAAAAGTTTTTAAAGTACACTAAAGCAATCCTTAGACTGCTTCCTAGCACCGCAGTCCTAATCTATTTACTCTTCCCTTACTGTCTTCCTGCCCTTGGCTCAGCTACCAAGTCAATTAGACTGACTCAGGGTTCCTAATACTTCCCATTAGCCCTGGTGTGGCACTTGCTGAATGGCCAGATGCCCTGGCAGTCCCAGGATCCTTCAGCTTTTCCCTGTGCTCCTGACATGAGTAGAGTGCCAACCAAAACCCCACACAAAGTTTTAGAAAGGCTGCCAACAGTCTACCATTTGTGGCTTGTGGCTGCTCCATTTTCCCTATGCTTTCTTTGTAGCCTCATCTGTTGCATTTGTAAGCCCTTCAGGGTAAGATTCTAGCTCAAGTTTCAATGGTATACTCCTGCAGCTTAGCACCTACTCTGACAAAACAAAGTAGCCATAAACCTGCCTGAATTGGCCAGTGTTTGCAAGTTTATGGCCGCAGTGCATCAATGCAACAACACACAGTAGTCAGACTGCCCTGCTGAATTTGGACTCTGATTTTTCATATTTATCTCTTAAACAGCTGAGCATGCACATGGTGCTCTATATTATGTCCAAAAGTGCTTGCCATTGGGATTCATTGATGTATGAGCACGCAGTGTGAAATTCCCATAGAAAGCAATCAAGTTTCTATGAAGTAACCACACCCGCTATATTGTTCAGAAAACCAAGTGGGTAACTCCAGAGCTGGTCAAAACCTTTCACTCATAGCTTTTTATCAAGAGAAAACTGTACTGATTCATACTAAGTATTTGCTTTCCTCACAATTGTTTGATTTTATTGTCCAGAAAACAGATTTTTTTTAATTCAAATTGGAAATTTTCCACAATATTTTTTTAAAGGAAATATTCTGTGGCAGAGAGAGGGAACCATTTTTAGATCAATACCAGTTAATTCACTCTCAGGTCTAGCTGTTAAAGCTTTGCATCTCGTTAGTATTGCATGAACATTAGCAAAATGTGTGTGTGTGTGGGGGGGTGTGTCTCACTGAGTTTACTAGGTATAAAATTCAGGGACTTGTGTATTAAGAAATTTGTGCAGCTTTGGGTTTGGGGGCAAAAACTGGGTGCATGTGTGTGTGAGAATGTTGCTTCTGGGAACAGAATAAATGAGCTATGCCCGCAGAAAGGATTGGTGGATTAGAATTGAATGAATAGTTGCCTCAGTTCTGGTGCTGACCCTGTCCCCCTGAAATATTGTTTTGTTTTGAACTTAAGCTGATTTTTTTGGTTTTTCTTCAATTAAAAAAAAAAATAGCTCAGAAACTACCAGACATTAAATTTTACTTTTTTAAAATTATGTTTCATTTGGGGGTATTTTTCACCTTTTTGTTTTAATAAGCAGCTACGTTGTGAAACAATTTTTTAAAAATGAAACAGAACATGTTTCCTTTTCCCCACCTTGTTTCAGCAATTCACCAGCTTTAGTGAATAGTTTTGGTACCCTAAAATATTTTTGGTGGGCAAATTTACTAATTGCTGGAAAAATTTCACACAGCTCTGCAGTGAATAGTCTGCTGCTACTCGTAGTCAGAGAAGGAAAAAGGATATGTGTTTAAAAAATAAACTAGCTCTCTACACTAAAAAATACTTGCCTGTATTACCAATTTCTGCTTCAAATGTAAAATTAATCTATAAAGTGCTAAACATGAATTTGTATAGCAATCTTTGTACCACCCAAGATTTGGTCCTGGGGAGCATATAGTTGTTTGGCTGTCACCTATTACGTTTGCTAGGTTATCTGTGATTGGTAAACATACTAATTGTGCCCCTTAGCAAAAGGATGTACCATGGCTTATGGTGGTGATATTACTATCCTTTTTAACTGTGCTTCTGCTTGCTGCTCATTATTTTGTTTATTACCAGCCTCCTCTGGATTTTATTGCTCCTGAAATTTACTTCACAGTCTGCCACTTTACAACTAGCTATAACTCACCTCTGTATTTTTTTTCCCTCTTTCATGTGCTCCAACATCTTTTTTCACACTGCAAGCTTTGCTGTCTCTGGGTTGCTTCTTTTCCCTGACCACACATGACACACAGGCTACATCTAGACTGCAAGCCTCTTTCGAAAAAGAGTGTCTAGACTACAACCAGTACTTTAGAAAATCAAGACGCTTTTTCAAAAGAGAGCACCCAGGCAGTCTGGATGGTCTCTTTCAAAAAAGCAGTTTGCATTACATAGCGCCTTTTTTCAAAAGAGCACTTTCAAAAAAAGGTGTTATTCCTTGTAAAACGAGGTTTTCCACAGTCAAAAAAACTGTCGTGTTTTTTTCAATTTACTTTTGAAAGAACATGGCAGCAGTCTAGATGTAGGGGAAGTTTTTTTAAAAAAAAAGACCACTTTTTTTTAAAAAAACCCTGTAGTCTAGACACACCCACAGAGTCTTAACCCAAACAGTGGGTGTCCATTTCTGGGAGCACAATGGTGTTTCTGCATGAACACACACTGCTGCTAATTGTCCATCTCAGAACCCATCTGTGGGCTATACTGTGTGTGTGTTTTTGTGTCCATGGCATCTAGACCTTGGAATGTGATGGCCAGGGGAAGCAGCAATGCTTCTGACTGGATTTGGGTATAGCGGCCATGTGCACATGCTCAGTTGTGTACAGAAACATAAGCTAAACATGAGCCAATATTTGGCTTCCCACAATGGCAGGCTCATGGCAATGACTTCTGGGTTGTTTGTCACAACCTTCTGCCCTGTTTAGGAATCTGTGGCTGCAGTGCTCATCTGCCAATGTAGAGGACATTCTGTCCTCTATCTTCTCTGGCTGGACTGCCATTCCACCCAGAACATCCATTCTCAAGAGAGTTTTCGTAATATTTATTTATGTTTATGCATATACACTAAAAATGCTCTTCAGTGAACAGTATTTTAACAGTATTATTTCATTTTAAAAACCATCATTACAAACATTCCCTGAAATCTTATTAAAAATTGCTCAAGATTAATTTATAGGTGCAAACAGCAATACAAAGGCCACTGACTGCTAGCAGTTATTTACATAATAAAGTGAGTCTATGTGCCTCATGTCTTGTCTAAAAATAATTAGTTCATTAACCTTAACCATATTAATAATCTGAACATATTATTAACCACCAGTGCAAAAACAGATACTATTCGGGGTTCACATGCATAAGTACGTACAGTATCCAGATTTAGCACTGCTGGACATGTATGTGCTCATACATTTTAGCCGGTGAGAAGGACTATAGGGAAACAGGACACCCTGGAGGATAGGGAAACCAACGTCTCTAGTTTTTCAAGTTTTTGGTGAATTGTAGTATCTATGAAAAGTTACGTGAAAATATAAAACTAAACGAGAGCTTAGCTTAACATATTAAAGTGCTACTAGACTACCTGTTGTTTTTTAAGTTCAACCTGTGTAAGAATGTTACAATTTGGTCCCTTGTAACTATTGAATTTTTAAACCTCACTAAACAACTAGCTTTCTAGGGTCCTTTGTAATTTCTTGCTATGTGAGCCTTTGCATGTTCTTTCATGAAGATATCTTTAGGATGGGTAAATTCACCCCATAGCAGGCCTCATGTGCGGGAGGTCTAAGCTTCTTGCTCTGGATGTTGCAACCTGGCATACAGGATATCAGCACCACTCAGGTTTGACCCTTCTGTAGATGGAGGTGGAGGGATGGATGGGTTAAACCAATCATCTCTCCATATTCATCTACAGACACCACATTTGTCAAGTCACAAAGACTAATCAAAACCTCTGGGGCCTAATAAAACATGGTTTTTTTACAGTCGTTTCCATCCAAATTGACAATTTCTATGACCACTGTCACCTCTCTGACAAAAATCATAAGCCCTATCAATAATGAAAGATGCAGCTTCAGAAACAGCTACTGAGCATGTTCAGTAAGTGTCACAACCTTTTTTTGGACCCTTCTACCTGAATAGCTGGGTTTGCTGCACATGCACAGAGGCACAATGTATTCCAATGAAAATCCATATTTCTTCCCTACTTTCTCCCTACCTTTTTTTGGGCCAAAGTGAAATGCTTGACTATAAAACACATGGGCTACGTCTAGACTGGCATGATTTTGCACAAATGTTTTTAACGGAAAAGTTTTTCCGTTAAAAGCATTTGCAGAAAAGAGCGTCTAGATTGGCACGGACACTTTTGCGCAAAAGCACTTTTGCGGAAAAGCGTCCGTGACAATCTAGACGCGGTTTTGCGCAAGAAAGCCCCGATCGCCATTTTCGGGTTCGGGACTTTTTTGTGCAAAACAAATCTGAGCTGTCTACACTGGCCCTTTTGCGCAAAAGCTTTTGCGCAAAAGGCCTTTTGCCCGAACGGGAGCGTCAAAGTATTTGCGCAAGAAGCACTGATTTCTTACATTAGATCGTCAGTGCTCTTGCGCAAATTCAAGTGGCCAGCGTAGACAGCTGGCAAGTTTTTGCGCAAAAGCGGCTGCTTTTGCGCAAAATCATGCCAGTCTAGACGCAGCCATGAGTTATATTTTCCTTTCTCTACGTTTACTTCTTGTGATGTATTGAAAATTGTGTTAAAATTTTAAGCTATAAAGTTTAACTTCTCAGAGGGTTTCTTGCTCCTGCTTGGAGGAGAGGAACTTCTGTAGGGAAGCATGTGCTCTGGCGCTATCAGCATAGATCCAGTTTGGAGCATGATGATTGAGTTGAGCCAATCTGCCTAAGGGAGCAGCCTGCTTTATCTCCTTCTGCTCTCGTTCCTACATCAGGGTTGTCAAGACTGCAGCTCCCTATTAAACTTGACTTTTCTTTTTTTAAATATTTGTTTTAAATTATTTTCTCTTCCCTGTAACTAGATGTGATTAGAATATCTTTTATGTTACAGTGAAGTATTGTGTCTGATTCCATCTGTGCCCTTCCTAAAATATTTACAAGTGCCCTATTTATACCTCTGTTGAGAAAGTGCACTGGTGGAGCACATAAATGTGAGGAAAATTGCTCTGAAGGTATAGGAGAACTAATAACAGCATCATAATTAGTCAAATGCTCCAACAGCCTTAATGAAAGCAGGCAAAGTGCAGAATTTGTGGCTTTTTATGCATCCTCTACTAAAGGACAGCAGCCTGCTGTCATGCATTGTCTGTTGCATATGGAAACTAGAGAAAATAGCAGATGGGAACTTCTGTATCAAAAATTCATTTTTGTGTCTGAGAACACTTCTTTTTCTGAAGGAATTTATAAACTCTGCTTGATCATATTCTCTTTTTAGTCTTTCCTTGTACAGAAGCTGTTCCATATATATGTATATATATATATACGTGTGTGTGTGTAGATTCACAAACATACCTTGTTCAGTCATAGATATTGAGACTGTTTAAATTAACTTTCATTATTCACTAACATTCCAACACAAAATCTTTAAGGCCACGTGGTACAGAACAGAAGGTAAAAAATACAGTAAATCCTTATATAACTTGGTAGTTACATTCCTTGAAAACTGTATGTTATATAAAAATGCATTGTATAAACCAAAGAAGCAAGATATAACCATATTTTCTCCTCCTAGTTTCTGGCAGTCAGAGGTTTAGGGTAAACCCATGCACGGGGTTGCGTTGGTAATCAGCGTGGCTAATAACCATTGATGGACCTGTCCTCTGTGTCCTTATCTAATTCTTTTTTGGAACCCAGTTATACTCCTGGACATCACAGTATCCAGTGGCAATGAGTTCCATAGTTCAATTATGCATTGTATGAAAAAGGATTTTCTTGTTTGTCTTAAACCTACTGCCATTTAATCTCATTGGCTGACCTCTGCTTTTTTTATTGTAGGAGAGATAAATAACACTTTGCTATTCAGGTTTTCCACACAGTTCATGGTTTTATGGATCATATACCCCATTAATCATTTCTTTTTTAAGAAGACCAGCTCTACTTTTTTTAGTCTTTCCTTGTACAGAAGCTGTTTCATGTCCTTTGTCATCTTGGCTGTCCTCTGAAACTTTTTCAGTTCCACAATATCCAGATGGGGTGATGTGGTTTAAGGTATGAACCAAGTGGCTTGCAATTCCCACTTACTGGAATCCAGGTTGGGAAGACTATCCAATGTGAAAGGTGCTTGCTGGTGGAATCTCTCAGGAAGAAGGTGGGAGAAGTATAGGAGGAGGTGGCTAGGCTGAAGAGCATCCAAATCCACGAGGAATTCCTTGAGAGTATTCATGTGGAGACTGCTGAGGCTAAGGAAGCTATCTTATTACAAAAGACTGCTGACACACCACTGGTGGAGGAGATGGCTCTGTCTCAGGGGGAACACTGGCAGCTGGTCACTTCTGGCAGCAGGCAGTGCTCTACACCTGCTCTTTCCCCTCCCACCGTGGTTCTGGAGAGCGATTATGAAGTTCTGGAGACAAAGAATCACCCCCTAAGAAAGAAGAGGAGAAGCAGTGTATCCCCAAGGCTGGGAAGTCTACAGCCACCACTGCGAGGAGGAAACTTAGAGTATGTCTACACTACAAAGTTAATTCGAAATAACAGCTGTTATTTCAAATTAACTTTAATAGCGTCTACACATACAAACCGCTATTTCAAAATAAAACTGAAATAGTGAAGCCCTTATTTCGAATTTGGCAAACCTCATTCTATGAGGAATAACACCAAATTCGAAATAGCTAATTCAAAATAAGTGCTGTGTAGATACTTATTTCGAATTAGGGGGCCTCCAGCCCTTACCAGTTCCCCCTGGTGGCCACGCTGGGCACAACCAGGGAAACTCGTCTGCTCCCCCTCCAGCCCCGGAGCCCTAAAAGGGGCAGAATCTGGCCACTGGGCACGTGCAAGAGCCAGGCCTGCCAGCAGCCGCAGACCCTCAGCCAGTGGCCACACGATGGCAGCCAGTGGCAGCCAGCTGTCCCCCGCCCAGTCCCCCAGCACCCAGGGGCCAGCCAGGGGCCGTAGACGGTGCATGCCCTCATAGACTAGTGAGGAGATCATGGACCTCATTGAGGTTTGGGGGGAGGCCCCCAACTTCCATGATCTCTGCACTAGGTGGAGGAATGCGGCTGTCTACGGCTGCATGGCAGCCACCATGGCCAGGAAAGGCCACAGGCGCACCCAAGAGCAGGTGTGCCTGAAGGTGAAGGAGCTGTGGCAGGTGTACGCCAGGGCCACCAGTGGCGGTGCCGCAGCAGGGGCTGACAACTGCCCCTACTTCCCCGCCCTCGACCTACTCCTGGGGGGGCAGGGCGGTCCGCGCCAGCCCGGGAGGCAGCGAGCCGGGATCGGAGGGCCCTGACCCGGGTGCACCATACGGGCCACCACCAGCTGTCCCGGAACCGGAATCACCAGGGTTGTCCAGGGAGGCCATACCAGGTAAGTGCCAGCACTGTCCCCTACCCAGGGGGGAGTCAGAGAGGGAGGCCAGGGACCGCGCGCCTGGGCCATGCCTCCCACGGATCATGCAGCCACCTGTGCACGTGCAAGCACGTGCCATGCCACCCTTGGGCAGGTGGCTCCAGCTACGTGACACCCAGGGGCCGTGGCCCAATAGGCACATACGTGTGTGAAGAGACCTGACACGCTCCCGACCCTGGGGCGGGACCCAGCAGGATGCTCTCCCTTCACACGTCCCCTCTACACAGAGGCAGGGGACATCTCCCCCCACCCCGGCCACACTATACACGGCAGGGGGGCATGGGTGCGGTCTTGGGGCAGCTCCCAGTCCCGGGGAGAGCCAGACATCCTGACCATGGCCTCTGTGCAAGCACATCGGCTCTGACGGTGCAGGGCACGGTTGCCCTCACGTCGCGGGGGGGAGGAGCTGGGCATCATCCACTGTGTCCCCGGGGAGAACTGACCACTTCTCTTCTTTCTCTACAGCTGCACCAGCTGCTCGTGCAGGGCACACCACCCCGCCCGGGACATGCTCCCGCACCCGCAGCCTGAGCAGGACCACCAACATGTGGCAGGGGTACCGGGACCAGCACCTGGGGGCCCTGCGAGCCTTGCACTGCACCATCCAGGCCTGGATGCAGGAGGACCTGCAGCTCCGCCAGGAGCAGCTTGCTCAGCACTGAGCCATGAACTCAGACCTGCAGGCCCTGCTGCAGAGCATGCTGCCCTGGGCCGGTCCTGCGCCTGCTGCCCCCCCAACTACTGTTCCTTCTCCCACTCCTGCCCCCCCTTCCATTTCTTCCTCCTCAACCTCCACACCCCCCACCTCAACCTCTGCACCTTCCTC
This sequence comes from Pelochelys cantorii, assembly GCA_032595735.1. Lineage (NCBI taxonomy): Eukaryota > Metazoa > Chordata > Testudines > Trionychidae > Pelochelys > Pelochelys cantorii. Next base: position 69,024,551 of record CM064326.1, on the reverse strand, counting down.
CCCATCCCCCCAGGGACACCGAGGCCCCCTCCCCTCCCGTGCTGGGAGGCAGTTGGCCCGGCAAGACCCCCAGCCCTGAGTGCTGAGCTTCCCCTACCCCTTCTTCCCCTTGCTTCCCCCTTCCAGCTCCCTCCTCCCAGTTTTCCCTCTCCCCTCTCCCACCCTCTCTCCTGCCCTCTCCCGCCTCCTTTCCCCCGTCTCCCCACAGTTTCATTTCCCCTCCCCAGTTGTGTTAAATAAAGACAGTTTATATTTTGGAAAATATGTGTCTTTTATTTGACATCAGGAAGGGAGGGCTAGGGAAGGGTAAATGGAAGGACGAGAAGGAGGAATGAGGCACAAGCCCCCAGTGGGGCAGACCAGGGAAACTGTTAGCGCTCCTCAGGGTGGAAGCTCTCCCGCAGGGCCCCCTGGATCCTGACAGCCCCTCGATGGTGCTCCCAGATGGCAGCCTGCAGACAGTGCAGCCAGGCTGCTGGCAACGTGTCCACGAGATGCAGCAGAGTCCCCGGGCAGGTCTCGTTCCATGTTGCAGAGTGCTGTGATGTCCCAAGTGAGGGCAAGCAGAGCATTCCGAGACACAAATGCTTTGCTGTCCCTCAGCAAGGTAGACCAGCAAGCAGAGAAACCTGAGAACTGTCTGTCCGGAATGGGGGGGTCGGGTCCCTTTAAGCACAGACCTCGGCTAGCCTGAGGCAGCAGCCCCACACACTAAGTCTTACCCTGATGCCGTTTTGGCACTCGTTCCGGCCAGCCTTACCTTCGATTCAGGGTCCACGCAATGTGGACGCGCCATTTTGAATTAGAAAAATGCTATTTCGAATTAGTTTTTGTGTCTAGATGCTTTATTTCGATTTAGCTTATTTCGAATTAACTAATTTGAAATAAGTTAATTCGAAATAGCGCTGTAGTGTAGACATACCCTTAGGGTAGTGGTGGTTGGAGATTCTTTTCTGAGGGGGATAGAGACACCCATCTGTCATCTCATGAGATATGCTGCCTACCACGGGTCCATATTCAAGATCTGTCGAGGATTATCTGGCTCTCTGACTACTACCCCATGCTACTCATGCATGTGGGCACAAATGATACCACAAGATGTGACTTTGAGCAGATCAAGAGTGACTACTGGGCTCTGGGAGTATGGGTGAAGGAGTTTGGAGTGCAGGGTGATATTCTCTTCAGTCCTTCCTGTCAAAGGTAGAGGACCAGGAAGAGACAGGTGCATCCTGGCTGTGGATGCCTGGCTGCTAAGATGGTGTCACCAGGAGGGCTTTGGCTTCCTTGACCATGGGATGTTGTTCCAAGAAGAAGGACTGCTAAGCAGGGATGGGGTTCACCTTTCGAGGAAGGGGAAGAGAGTACTTGGACACAGACTGGCTAACCTAATGAGAAGGTCTTTAAACTAAGTTAGATGGGGGTAGGTTACAAAAGCCCACAAGTAAGTGAAAAACATGGAGACCTGGGAGATGGCTCAGAAATGGGAGGAAACATGGGGTATAAAAAGAGAGACAAAAGGAGGGGCAAGGCAGAACTGTGGTGCAAAATCAAATCAGTATCTTAGATGCCTGTATACGAATGCAAGGAGTATGGGAAATAAACAGGAAGAAGTTGAAATGTTAATAAATGAGCACAACTATCACATAGTTGGTATCACAGAGACTTGGTGGGATAATATGCATGACTGGAATATTGGTATAGAAGGGTACAGTTTGCTCAGGAAGGATAGGCAGAATAAAAAGGGAGGAGGTGTTGTCTTATGTATTAAAAATGTATACACTTGGACTGAGGTGGAGACGGACATAGAAGACAGACTTCTTGAGAGTCTCTGGGTTAGGTTAAAAGGGGTAAAAAAACAAGGATGATGTCTTGCTAGGGGTCTACTACAGATCACCTACCCAGGCAGAAGTGGTGGATGAGGCTTTTTTTAAACTAACAAAATAATCGAAAGTGCAGGATTTGGAGTTGATGGGGGATTTCAACTATCCGTACATCTCTTGGGAAACTAACACTGCAGGGCATAGATATTCAACTAACTTCTTGATCTGAACTGGAGACATTTTTTTTTATTTCAGAAGGTTGAGAAAGCTACTGAGGAGAAGCTGTTCTAGATTTGATTTTAACAAAGGGAGGAACTGGTTGAAGTGAAAGGCAGCTTGGGTGAAAGTGATCATGAAATCATAGAGTTTATGATTCTAAGGAATGGTAGAAGGGAGAACAGCAAAACAGAGACAATGATTTCAGGAAGGCAGATTTTAGTAAACTCAGAGACCTGTTAGGTAAGGTTCCATGGGATGCAAGACTAAGAGGAAAAACAAGTGAAGAGAGATGGCAGTTTTTCAAAGGGACATTATTAAGGGCCCATAAGCAAACTATACCACTGCATAAGAAAAATAGAAAGTATGGCAAGAGCCCACCTTGGCTTTACCAGGAGATCTTCCATGATCTAAAAATCAAAAAGAGTTGTATAAAAAGTAGAAACAAGGTAAATTTAAAAGGTTGAATATAAGCAAACAATACAGATATGCAAGGGGCAAGATTAGAAAGACAAAGGCACAAAACTAGCTCAATCTAGCTAGAGACATAAAGGGTAACAAGAAGACATTCTACAAATATATTAGAAGCAAGAGGAAGACCAAGGATAGAGTAGGCCCATTGCTCAATTGAGAGGAAACCTGGAATTAACAGGAAACTTGGAAATGGCAGAGGTGCTTAATGACTTCTTTGTTTCAATTTTTGTCAAGAAGATGGATGGTGACAGGATGCCTAACACAGTGAATGCTAGTGGAAATGGAGTAGGTGTAGACGTTAAAACAAAAAAAGAAGGCTTGCGAACAGGAGCAGCTAACAGGGAGTTTTGAGAGGGAGTTCTCCAGGTAAAAGAGGAGTAAAAACGGGACCCTTGTGGTAAGTGGCTGTCTGGAGTTTGTGTTTGTGTGTGGGGGAGTTATTTGCTGTGTGCTGAGCTTGTGTTTGTGTGTTTGGTTTGTTGGTTGGTTGGTTGGTTCGTTTGTTTGTTTGTTTGTTTGTTTGAAGGAGCTTCTAAAAGGTTTGAAATCTAGAAGCCTCTGTTAATTGGCTGAGTGTCAGTCAGGGGGAGGGGCTACCAGAGCTATATAAGCCTGTGACTCAGCGACCAGGGAGCTTGTGAACAGGAGCAGCTAACAGGGAGTTTTGAGAGGGAGTTTAGAGGGGGAGGTTAGAGGGCACGAGGGACTTCTGACCTTCTTAAAAACAACTCTTATAATAATCTATATTCTAGAGGTTTAAAAAGAATCCCAGTTTCTGCTTAAACTTATTCATTAGAAAAATGGAGACAGAAGCCCAGCAGCAGAGTGGGGGCTATCCTGTTTATTGCGTCGAGTGTAACATGTATGATTACCTGCCCTGTGGGCGGGTGGCGTATGTGTGCACCCGTTGCAAGGAGCTCCTGACCCTCAGAGACCGGGTTCGGGCTTTGGAGGCCAGGGTGGCTGAACTGGAGGAGCTAAGGGAGGTAGAGAGATATGTTGATGAGACTTTCCGGGACATTGTAGTACTGTCCCACCTCCAGTCTGAGAGCCCCAGTGCTCTTAAGGAGGATGAAAGTCTCAAGGAAACAGAGCATTCAATGGGAGCAGAGGGAAACCATCCTGTAGTTGGGACCCTCCTTCCAGAGGATGTTGCGGTATCCTCTCGCACTGAGGATACCTCTGAGGGGGAGGGAATGCCAGTTAGGAAGAGGCAGGTGTTAGTAGTGGGTGATTCGAACATTAGGAACATAGATAGTTGGGTTTGTGATGACCGGGAGAACCGTATGGTCACTTGCCTGCCTGGTGCAAAGGTTGCGGATCTCTCGAGGCATCTAGATAGACTTATGCGTAGTGCTGGGGAGGAGCCGGTGGTCGTGGTACATGTAGGTACCAATGACGTAGGGAAGGGTAGGAGAGATGTCCTGGAGGCCAAATTTAGGCTGCTAGGAAAGAGACTGAAATCCAGGACCTCTATGGTGGCATTCTCGGAAATGCTTCCGGTTCCACGCGCAGGGCCGGGTAGGCAAGCAGAGCTTCAGAGTCTCAATGCGTGGATGAGACAATGGTGTAGGGAAGAGGGGTTTGGATTTATTAGGAACTGGGGACACTTTTGGGAGGGGGGAGACTATACAGGAAGGATGGGCTCCACCTAAACCAGGGTGGAACCAGACTGCTGGCACTAAACATTAAAAAGGCTGTAGAGCAGTTTTTAAACTAAGAGATGGGGGAAAGCCGATTGGTGCGGAGATGCACGTAAATTGGATAGAGACTTCTCTTAGAGGAGAATCCATTGATAGAGAGTCTCTAAGCTGTAGTCAGAAAGAGAGGAGGGGAGAGGGCAAACCATGGGCCAGGGCAGACAAACAACCGCATACAAAGGAATCCAATCCACCAGGGAAGGGCAGACAAATAAGCAGTGGCAAATTTTTAAAGTGCTTCTACACAAATGCTAGGAGTCTGACTAATAAGATGGGTGAACTAGAGTACCTAGTATTAAATGAGGAGATTGACATAATAGGCATCACTGAAACCTGGCGGAATGAGGAAAATCTGTGGGACACAATCATACCGGGATATAAAATATATCGAAAGGATAGAGCAGGCCGGGTGGGTGGTGGAGTGGCACTGTATGTGAAAGATAATGTAGAATCAAATGAAATAAAAATATTAAGTGAATCAACATGCTCAATAGAATCGCTATGGATAGTAATTACATGCTCCAATAATAAGAAATTAGCAGTAGGGATATATTACCGACCACCTGACCAGGACAGTGATACTGACATTGAAATGCTGAGGGAGATTAGAGAGGCTACCAAAATAAAGAACTCTATAATAATGGGGGATTTTAATTATCCCCATATTGACTGGGTACATGTCACCTCAGGAAGAGAAGCAGAGATAAAATTTCTCAATGGCATAAATGACTGCTTCTTGGAGCAGCTGGTGCAGGAACCCACAAGGGGGGAGGCAATTCTCGATTTAGTCCTGAGCGGAGTGCAGGATCAGGTCCAGGAAATAACCGTTACAGGACCGCTTGGGAATAGTGACCATAATATAATAACATTCAACATTCCCGTGGTGGGTGGAACACCTCAGCAGTCCAGCACCCTGGCATTTAATTTCAAAAAGGGGAATTACACAAAAATGAGGAGGCTAGTTAAACAGAAATTAAAAGGCACAGTGACTAGAGCCAAAACCCTGAAAGCTGCATGGAAACTTTTTAAAGACACCATAATAGAGGCCCAACTTAAATGTATACCCCAAATTAAAAAACATAGCAAGAGACCTAAAAAAGTGTCACTGTGGCTTAACCACCATGTAAAAGAAGCAGTGAGGGACAAAAAGGCATCTTTTAAGAAGTAGAAGTCCAATCCTAGTGAGATAAATAGAAAGGAACATAAACACTGTCAAATCAAGTGTAAAAATGTAATAAGAAAAGCAAAAAAAGATTTTGAGGAACAGCTAGCCAAAAACTCAAAAAGAAATAACAAAATGTTTTTTAAGTACATTAGAAGCAGGAAGCCTGCTAAAAAACCTGTGGGTCCCCTAGACGATCGAACTATAAAAGGCGCAATCAAGGACGATATAGCCATTGCGGAGAAACTAAATGATTTCTTTGCTTCAGTCTTCACGGCTGAGGACGTTGGGGAGATTCCCAAATCTGCACCGTCCTTTGTGGGTGATGAATCTGAGGAACTGTCCTGGATTGAAGTGTCATTAGAGGAGGTTTTGGAACAAATAGAAAAACATAGTGTTAACAAATCTCCGGGACCGGATGGCATTCATCCAAGGGTTCTAAAAGAACTCAAATGGGAAATTGCTGAACTATTATCTGTGGTTTGTAACCTATCCCTTAAATCAGCTTCTGTACCTAATGACTGGAAGGTAGCTAACGTGACACCAATATTTAAAAAGGGCTCCAGAGGCGATCCGGGCAATTACAGACCAGTAAGTCTAACTTCAGTACCGGGCAAATTAGTCGAAACAATAGTAAAGAATAAAATTGTGAAGCATGTAGAAGAACATAATTTGTTGGACAAAAGTCAACATGGTTTCTGTAAAGGGAAATCCTGTCTTACTAATCTATTAGAGTTCTTTGAAGGGGTTAACAAACATGCGGACAAGGGGGATCCAGTAGATATAGTATACTTAGATTTTCAGAAAGCCTTTGACAAGGTCCCTCACCAAAGGCTCTTGTGTAAATTACATGGCCATGGGATAAGAGGGAAGGTTCTTTCTTGAATTGAGAACTGGTTAAAAGACAGGAAACAAAGGGTAGGAATAAATGGTACATTTTCAGAATGGAGAGGGGTAACTAGTGGTGTCCCCCAAGGGTCGGTCCTAGGACCAATCCTGTTCAACTTATTCATAAATGATCTGGAGAAAGGGGTAAGCAGTGAGGTGGTAAAGTTTGCGGATGATACCAAACTGTTTAGGATAGTCAAGACAGAAGCAGACTGTGAGGGACTCCAAGAAGATCTCACCAAACTGAGTGATTGGGCAACAAAATGGCAAATGAAATTTAATGTGGATAAGTGTAAAGTAATGCACATCGGGAAAAATAACCCCAACTATACGTACAGTATGATGGGGGCTAATTTGGCTACGACAAATCAGGAAAGAGATCTTGGAGTTATCGTGGACAGTTCTCTGAAAACTTCCACGCAGTGTGCAGCGGCGGTCAAAAAGGCAAATAGGATGCTAGGAATTATTAAGAAAGGGATAGAAAATAAGACCCAGAATATCTTACTGCCCCTGTATAAAACTATGGTACGCCCACATCTCGAATACTGTGTGCAGATGTGGTCTCCTCACCTCAAAAAAGATATTTTGGCCTTGGAAAGGGTTCAGAAAAGGGCAACTAAAATGATTAGGGGTTTGGAACGGGTCCCATATGAGGAGAGGTTAAAGCGACGGGGACTTTTCAGTTTAGAAGAGAGGAGACTGAGGGGGGATATGATAGAGGTATATAAAATCATGAGTGGTGTGGAGAGGGCCGATAAAGAAAAGTTATTTATTAGTTCCCTAAATAGAAGAACTAGAGGACACCAAATGAAATTAATGGGTAGCAGGTTTAAAACTAATCAAAGAAAGTTCTTCTTCACACAGTGTGTAGTCAGCCTGTGGAACTCCTTGCCAGAGGAGGCTGTGAAGGCTAGGACTATAATAGAGTTTAAAGAGAAGCTAGACAATTTCATGGAGGTTAGGTCCATAAAAGGCTATTAACCAGGGAATAAAATGGTGTCGTTGGCCTCTGTTTGTCAGAGGCTGGAAAGGGATGGCAGGAGACAAATCGCTTGATCATTGTCTTCGGTCCACCCTCTCTGGGGCACCTGGTGCTGGCCACTGTCGGCAGACAGGATACTGGGCTAGATGGACCTTTGGTCTGACCCAGTACGGCCATTCTTATGTTCTTATGTTCTTAAGAAATTAAAAATTACTTAGAAAAGTTACATATCTTCAAGTCACCAGGGCCCGATGAAATAGATTTCTTTGATATGATATCAAGCCTTGTGAATAAGGAAGAAGTGGTAGATGTGGTATACATAGACTTTAGTAAAGGATTTGATATGGTCTCACATGACCTTCTTATCAATAAACTAGGGTAATACAACATAGATGGGGCTGCTATAAGGTAGGTGCATAACCATTCTGGATAACCATTCTCAGAGAGTAGTTATTAATGGTTCTCCATCACTCTGAAAGGGCATAACAAGTAGGGTTCCACAGGGGTCCGTTTTGTGGTGGGTTCTGTTCAATATCTTCATCAACTATTTAGATGATAGCATAGCGAGTACAATTATTAAGTTTGCAGATGATACCAAGCTGGGAGGGGGGTCGCAATTGCTTTGGAGGATAGGGTCATAATTCAAAATTATCTGGACAAATTAGAGAAATGGTCTGAGGTAAACAGGATGAAGTTTAATAAGGACAAATGCAAAGTACTCCACTTACGAAAGAACAATCAGTTTCACACATACAGAATGGGAAGTGACTGTCTAGGAAGGAGTACTGCAGAAAGGGATCTGGGGATCATAGTGGACCACAAGCTAAATATGAGTCAACAGTGTGACACTGTTGCAAAGAAAGCAAACATGATTCTGGGATGCATTAACAGGAGTGTGTTATCCCAAATTTCACTGGAGACCACCCCAGGGTTACACTCATATCGATTAATTAAATGAGGAATTAACAATCCACTCCAGGGTTAAATTAAAGTTTGAGCTGTCTTTGAATGCCACTATAGGGTTAAACCGAAGGGAAAGGAGCTATCTTACACACACATACACACATACATTCATCCATTCACACATGCATTCATTCGTGCCCTCAGGCTCTCACACACTTACACAGGCAAAAGGTTGCAGAGGGAGCCCAGGCATATTGATTCCAGAGGTTTTCCTCTAGCCATGGATCCCAGCTGGGGAACTGATCAGAAAGAGGGCTACTTGCTCTCTCCTTTTATTGGAACTGGATGGCTCCTGTCACCCATGCAGGGTCCTTCCTCCATGTTCATCACTGAGAAGCATGTCCAGAGCTCCCTCCATTGGTGTCTCTGTGATTGCTTTAATTAGTCACCGCATGGTTCCTGGCTCCATGTGGTTAGCCTTGTTTCCCTCACCACAAACATGCTCCAGTCTCCATTCACATGCACATTCTTATCATAAGGGGAAATGCAGCTTAGAGAAAGTTACAAGCAAAGTGGCTGAGAGTTAGAAAGATTACAAAGTTGCAAAGCTCAACAAACTCACAACACATTGCAGAATTTAAAAGGCAAGGTAGCTGAAAGTTATAAAGAAACAATTGCAAAGCTTTAAAGCTCAATAGTTACAAAGATACCTTTCAAAGCACAGCACTGACTGAGAACAATTTCCATCTTAATTATCCATAAATCGTGAGTAATAAAGTGACTTAGAAGACAACTGCCCCCCCCCCAAAAACACTGTTCACAACAATGCAGTCAGCAGCAGGTTTTGTCATTCTCTAAGTCATGAGATGGCAGAACCTTACAGTTTAATGCATTTCCAGAAAATTTATGTGTAAATCAAGTAACAGCTTGGGCGGAGGCTTTATACAACAGTGTTGTGAGCAAGACACAGGCAGTCACTCTGCCGCTCTACACTGTGCTGATTAGGCCTCAGTTGGAGTATTGTGTCCAGTTCTGGGCACCACATTTCAAGAAAGAAGTGGAGAAAATGGAGAAGGTCCTGAGAAGAGCTACAAAAATGATTAAAGGCCTAGAAAATATGAGCTATGATTTTAAGGCGGACTGAAAGAATTGGGCTTGTTTAGTTTAGAGAAGACTGAGAGGGGACTTGATAGCGGTTTTCAAGTATCTAAAAGGGTGTTACAAGGAGGAGGGAGAAAAATTGTTCTTCTTGGCCTGTAATGTTCTTCTTGGCCTGTAATGATAGGACAAGAAGCAATGGGCTTAACTTGCAGAAAGGAAGGCTTAGGTTGGATATTAGGAAATACTTCCTAACTGTAAGGGTGGTTAAACATTGGAATAAATTGCCTAGGGAGGTGGTGGAATCTTCATCACTTGAGATGTGTAAAAGCAGGTGGGATAGATGGTGCGTGGTCCTGCCATGAGGGCAGGGGACAGGACTGGATGCTCTCTCGAGATCCCTTCCAGTTCTAGGATTCTATGATTCTGTGATTCTATGAGTACACCACACAATTCTGTAGTGGCATTATGATATTTTCTGCATCTTTCTAAGTAAGTTCCCAATGTTTGATTAGCCTTTTTGATTGCTGCTAACGTTTGATTAGCCTTTTTGACTACTGCTAACATTTGATTAGCCTTTTTGACTGCTGATTTTTTCAGCAAACTATACAAAATGTGTCCAAGATCTTTCTTGAGTGGTGTTGGTAGAGTGGTCAGATGTTTGGCATGCTAGTCCAGCTCTGTACAGATAGTGGAAACAGCAGACTTTAATTAAACTCCCCAATAAAGAATTTGGTACGGTGTTTTTGTTGTTTTGGGTTTTTTTGTTTGTTTTTTGCTAATGATGCATTCTACAAGTACTGTCAATGCATGACAGTGCACATACCTATGACAATGGACTGGCTCAGTCAGTGGTGGGACTTTCCATTGTCTCCTCTGCTAGATAAAGATGATCCCTCTGAAATACAAGTCCATATAGAGATAAAACATGTATACAGAGATAAAACATGCCCCTCTGACATTTTTAGATGACACCCCTTGTTGTAGCCAGTTACCACCCATCACTATGTACATCTCTATCCATCACACATTCATCCTGACCTTATTTTTAGAGTGGATCCGTGTGTTCCTGTTCTCATTAGGGTATATGTTGGTATCACAATGTTCTGGAATCTTTCTGGAATGTGTTTGCAGTAATGCTCTGTGGGAGATAGGAGACCAGTGATCTGTTCCTGAGTATGTCAGAGCTAAGTCTTAGGCAGCATTCATCCACTAGTCATTTATCAGTGAGGACAGAAGTAGCAGGGCTAGAGCTGGGCCGAGTCATGGACCCAGGAAGTCAGTGTCAGACATCAAGTTATGGGTAAGAGACAAATAGCAGAGTTGAGGATAAGCCAGGGGAGGATACCAGGAAGTCAATAGTCAGGCACCAAGTTACAGACAATAGGCAGGTAGCAGAGTCAGGGACAAACGAGGGTCAGCAATCAGAATCTAGGGTTCATAGCAAGGACAGAATGGAAGAGGTACCAAGTAGACTATCTACATTTTTTGCTCGGAGAGCTCTCTTAAAACGGTTTCCTGGTTTATAGGTCATCACCCACCAATCAGTGGACCATGGGGCAGTGCAATTCAGGCCCTTCTGTGTGGTGCGTCCTGAAATGTCTAGCTTCACAAGGTCCTTCAGCAGTAAGTCAGCCTAGCCTTCCAATGGCAGCATCATTAGTGATAATCCAGGTTCCTTTCCTATTAGTGGAAATTTCCTTTCTTGGTGGAGTTACTGAGATACATTCAAATGTCTCATTTATTTGTTATTGGTAGTGTGCCAGATATACAACAGCTCATAGACAAGTGCTGAAGATGATTTGTGCTTTAGTCTTTGGTGACTTCCCACAAGGCATGCACAGACACTACTTACTAGGGTGGATGAGAAATTTTGCAAATATCATAGGCACAATGACTTGAAAACTTACAGACAAAAATCAGCATAGTCATTCTTTACTTGGCCACTTTTAACTACTGGAATAATCATGCCTCTGGGACCATTTCATACCTAGGACCTGGGGTACAGCTAGAGAATCTTTCTCCGAAAAAGTCCAGTTAAATACTGGTCTATTGTCCCATTGTCCAGAGTGTAGTCATATAATATGTGCTATCTGGTAAGGGCCCATTTGCTTGGTTCTCCTGTTGTACACCTATTCAAGTGAATGGCAGTTGGAGTGTGCAGTGCATAGCAAGATTATGCAATTAGATTCGGATTTAATGGGGTTGTTGCTCCTATTACAATACAGGCTCGACAATCCCTCAGCATGCCTCTTGAAAACCCTAAAGGTTTTCAAGTAATCTAATAGTACAAATCTAGCTTCTCTGTTGTATTCACTATAGAATTACAAAAATACAGTTCTGAGTTAGCAAAGGGTCAGTATTGCTTCCAAAATGTGCCTTTTCTTCCTAATAAGTTACTATTTCATAGCTCAATCCTGTAATTATGCTGAAGCTTTCTTTTTTGGAGTAGAAGGTACTTTAGGGCATTTACTCTGTGTAAAAATTCATGGGATGTATCAATAGCTGAACCCTCTCTGTCACTGACCCATGCTGATAAATTTTGGGAATGAACTCTGTCAATGGGCTGGGACGGAGGAAGGCTAAATTCTATGGAAGGAAATCTATCACATACTGAACTGTGCTTAGAGCTTGCTTATTACAAGACATGAAAAATAAATGGGTTATGTATAAAGCTTATTTTTTCACCCTCAGTATGACTTAGGGCATAATGGACTGCATTTAGGAATCCTCAGTTATTTCAGTCTATGTTTTATATATTCTTCTTCATTGTATTTGCCAAAATACATTCCTAATTTCAGTGGAATTGTGGGATTTGCTTTTGTTGACAGAAAATAACCTTGATATGCAATATGTTTCATACCTGCTCAACTAAATCCTAGAGCTTATACTATGCCATTATCCACACCAGAAAGTAAGACATATGATACCCCCCCCAAACCCCATCTGATATAGTGACAAGGAATCACACTGGGTTCAATATAGTTTGTCAGGTATGCATAGGACTCAGCCTCTAAGGATTCAGTGATTGAAACAGTAACAGGATGTGATTATTACTTATGAAAAATAAAAGTAGTGGTCAGTATAGGACTCACTGGAATTGAACTTCTTTGCCCCTCTATGGGCCTGAGTGAATTACAAAGAAAATATGGGAGTGCTGTAGTTTTAGCATTTGTATAAAGAAAAAATAGCAAAATAATGGCTGTGGGAAAACAGAATGCAGTGCCATCTTACCTATAAATGGTAAACATTTAATATTGGCACCTAGGATCTACAGTACTTAATTACCACTTAAAATGTAAGGTACTTTATTTCATACAGTAATGACAAAGGCCATCGCTCAATGGCTATCAAAAACTTAAAGTGCCAACATGTTTCAACTTAAAATCTTCATCAAGGAGAAGGAACAAATGCAAAAAGTCATGTACTTTTATATAGCTCTTCAGAAACAGTAATTTTAGGTATTCAACTTCAAAAACTCTTTGACATTTATTTCAGATTCATTAATCATTCAATATAGACCTGACTGCAATATACATTGCTATCAATCACATAATATGACAATGACAGTCAGTGAAAAATACCATTTTTCCATATATGTAGCCAAATAGCTTAAATATTCCCAAATCTAAAAATGTGTGAATTCAGCACTATCATTTAATCCCTTTTGTGAAACTACATCTGATGCTGTAAGAATGTTTTGTAATGATCTCTTTTATCTAGCACAAACCTCACATTTGCTGCTGAAACCATAATTAGTTTACCTAGTGTAGCTGAGTGAACAGAGGAAAACAATGTATGGAAGTGCTTTCCTGATCCACTTTCAGGTACAATTCAAGCTGCAGATACATATTTGGGTCACAGCTAGCTGAGAAATCACCTATCTCTCCGTGCACAATTCCCAAAGTTGAGAACAACTGATGTGCTCTTGTTTTTTATTCTTTCAGTGGTAATGCTGGGGGAAAGGCATTTTCAGTGCAGGTACTTTGCAATTTGTTTCCCTTCTTGACCCAGTGGAACTTGAGTGTGTTCATGTTCAGGGCATTGTGCAAAACTAATCTGTTCCCTGAGGAAAATTTAGAGATATGTCTTTTTACAATTTAACAGTGGGATGATGTCTACTATATTTAGTTTCATATTGGAGCATGAATGCAGTATTACTGCATATTGTGTATCTGTGTCAAAGGAACAAGTTAATTTTCTAACTTGATGTGTTATGTCACCTTTGAACAGGCACTGATGGAAACACAATAATTTTAGGACATTAATCCCCTTGGGTTTAGGACCCCTATGAGGCTTCCAGTTGTACTCTGCTTTCTATTGAATAGATGAGATGGTTTTGACTTATCCTAGTTTTGTCTGATGAAGAGTCTCTGCACACAGTATTGTCAGGGGATCTCATAGTTGCTGTATCCAGAATGGCATGTTCATGTGTCCCTCGGGAATAATCTATCTCTGCTCCAGTCTGATATCAAATCACATTGACCATGATTTCAACGGTGAGTGAGTGTCCAAAGTTATGTTCCTAAATCTATGTTTAGGCATCTGAATAAGTGACCTCATAATCAGAAATGCTGTCCACTTAACATCAGTGGAAGCTGCTGGGTACTGAGAATTTATGAAAATCAGCTTACTTATTTAGGTGCCAAAATACTCTCTTGGAGTAAAACTCCCTCTAATGAACCTGGCATTGGCCATTGTCGGAAGACAGGATTTTGGGCTAGATGGACTTTTGGTCTGACTCAGTCTGACCATTCTTATGCTCTTATGTTTCAAAGGTTCCTTAAGGATTTAGGAACCTAAATACCACAGAATGTTAATGGGATTTAATGCCACAGGGCACGTCTACACAGCAGCATTATTTCAGAATAACAGACATTATTCTGAAATAACTTGGTGAACGTCTACACAGCAAGCCTGTTATTTCAAAATAATTTCAAAATAACAGGCATCTAATTCTGGATTCTGTAACCCTCATTCTATGAGGAGTAACGCCTATTCCGAAATAGCTATTTTGGAAAGGCCAAGTAGCACAGCTCCCACTCTGGGGTGGCACTGCAGGCCTCCCCATATTACACACAGCTTCACCACATCCTAAGGTGCAGGTCAGTCCCTTCCCCCACCTCCTTCTTGTGGACTCAGAACTGGAAATGTCTGTCGTCGCCCTCCCAGGGGACAGAGCTGGGGAGGAGGAGGATCCGAACAAAGCCAGGACCAGCTCGATGCCTGCCAGCCAGGAGTTCATGCTCGCCCTGGAGCTGGTACCCTCCTCCCAGGATGTCTCCCGGGGCATCACCCAAAGCTGGGGAAGGCCCCTCAAGTGAGTGCCATTACTTTCCCTAGACACACAAGCAGGGGTGGCCCGAGGTGGGCTGATGGCAGCTGGCGCCCCAGAGGGAATATGCGATCGGCGACCCCGCCTCCACAGCCATTAATGGCATGATGTCATCATTGGGTGCCCCATTTAACGTGGCGCCCTAGGCGACGGCCGAGTCAGCCGATACGCATGGGAAGCCCCGGCACACAAGGGTGGAGGTGGCAGGTGGCGAGAAGCTGCTGCGTGCTCCTCGCTCAGCCTTCTCAGCCTAGGGATCGCGCAACTGCCTGTGCATGAGGGGTCCCATGGAATGCCAGTACAGGCCACACAGCTTCAGGAGGCAGCAACAGAGGAACCACCCACCACAAGCCACCACTAGAAGGAGGCTGGGGTCATGGAGAGACACACAGAGCAGTGCCGCACATTCTTGGGGCAGCATCTGCTTCCAGGGACAGTGTGGTGAGGTGCAGGAGTGTCTGCCGCATGCACACACCTCCCTCCAACACCCTTCCCCCCTCTCCTCCAACACACAGAGATACAAGTCCTCTCCCTGTGGGATGCCACCACTGCTGGACCCGGTGTCTCTGTGGCATGTAGGGAAGCCCAGCTGCCCCATGGATCCCCATCAGGCCAGCACCTTCCCAAACCTGCTTATCCCTGGAACATGGTGGCAGTGAGACTCCCCTCCGGGACATCTGGGTCCCTGCAGGAAAGGGACCACTGTCTTGACCACAGATGGTCTTACTCAAAGCACATCGCTTTCATCTGACCTGTGACCTTTCAGTCCGAGCTCAGAGATGAGGGCTTGGCTTCATGCATGGCATATCCTGGGATGACTGACCTTCTTTTTGTTCTCCATACCAGCTGTGAGAGGGGAATGGTCGACACCTCCTGTGCCATATTCCTGACCCTGCATGACCCGCCAGTGCCGGAAAGCCCATGAGGACCTCCAGAGGTAGCCTATCGCTTTCCTGCAAGCCCTGCAACACTCCATGTACTGGCAGGACTGGAGACCAGAGCAGGGCCTTTAGCTATGGTGCGACACCTGGCAGGAGCTGCTGCAACTCCTCCAGCTGCTGCAGCCCTCCAGCTTCTCCCCTTAACTCCCCCCATGACCACTGAGGGTACTCCACATGAGGCGGTGAGACCACCCAACACAGGTGCCACTCCCAGCCCCAGCCCTGAGCCTCTCTTCCCCTCTCCCCTCTCCTCCCCCTTCCACTTCCATCCTCCCCACTCCCAAGTTCTTTCCCTAGTCCCTCCCCAGTTACATTCACCCCAATTAAAAAAACAGTTTATTGTTTCCAAACCAAAAGTGTACTTTATTGTCTGTGTAGGGGAGGAGAGAGCGAGGGGAAGGGAAGGGTGGGGGAGGAAAGGCACACTGGGGCAGTGCACAGACCCCTTGTGGGGCAGCCCAGGGGAGAGTGTCACTGGGGTCCTTGTTTGAAACTCTCTCTAAGGGCCTCACATATATGCAGAGCCTCCTGATGGGCCTGGCAGATAGCAGCCATGCACAGCTGCCCAAAATCCCTGACGATTCAGTCAGCCTCTGCCCCCCTACACTGGCAGGAATGTTTCCCCTTTGCTTTTACAAATATTGTGAAGGACAAAACATGCTGCCATCACCTGGGGGATGTTCTGCTCGCTGGGGTCCGGCCAGATGAGGAGACAATGGAACCTCCCATTGAGATGCAAGAAGGCACTCTCAACAACAATAAGGGCCCTGCTGGCATTAAAACATTCCTTGGTGGGGTCAAAGTGTCCAATATAGGGCTTCATGAGCCAGGGGAGCAGAGGGTAGGCTGCATTTCCTACAATATAGATTGGCATGTCCACGTTCCTGACCCTGATGGTGTGGTCAGGGAAAATGGTGCCAGTGTGCAGCTTCTGAAAGAGGCTGGAGTTTCGAAAGACATGTGCATCATACACCTTCCCTGACCACCTGATGTAGCTGTCCGTGAACTGGCCACGGTGGTTCATGAGGGCCTGCAGGACCATTGAAAAGTACCCCTTCCAGTTAATGTATTCAGATGACCAGTGATCAGGGGCCTGGATGGGGATGTGGGTGCTGTCAATAGCCCCTCCGCAGTTAGGGAAGCCCACAGCAACAAATGCGGAGATGATGGGGTCCACGTTGCCCAGGTTGATGACTCTGAGCACAAGGACAGGTGTTGATGGCCTGCACCACCTGCAGAAGGAGACAAACAAACAGAGATTCACAGGGTTGCCAGGACCCTCAGGAAGCCCCTGAGCCCAACCCCGCCTCCCTTCCACACACCAGGAGCAACCCCAACTTGCCTCATCCCCTATCAGGACTTTGTGAAAGTGGGAGTGAAAAACCTTCCAGGGAGGGGGCTTCCACCCCACTCACCATCCCCCCTTCCCTAGGGAACCCCTCTTCAGCAGTTCAGTTCATCACCCTCCTGGGACAATAGCATGAGAGCACCATGCCTACATAACCAGGGCCCTGACGGTTGATCTCCCCATGCCAAACTAGTTCCAGATGGATCACTAACTGTCCAGTGTGGCAAGCTTCCAGATGGAATGGTTAACCACTTCTGGAGGGGGATGGCGAGTCTCATGTGGGTGTCCTGTGGCCGGAGGGCAGGGTCAAGCCATTGACACAGCTCCAGAAAGGTGTCCTTCTGCATATGGAATTCTGGAGCCACTGCTACCTGTTCCACTGCTCCAGGATGATCGAGTCCCATCAGTCATAGCTGCTGTCCAGTTGACAGAAGTGGCAGTGCACGATGTGCAGGGGAGGGCGAGTGGGGTCAAGTTGCATGAGCAGCACCTGAGGAGAGGTGAGGAATTGACCCACAAGGAGCTGGGGGTTATGTTCCTGCAGAGCCATGAAGGCAGCTCGCAGAAACTGAAGCAGGATGTGCACTAAGACATATAAGAGCCATCAACTACTCACAGGCAAATCCAGCTCCCTGGTAGGAGTGCTGAGGCATCTGCAAGGGCAACTACAGCAGGCAAAGAAAAGGCTTTGCTGTCCCTCAAGGAGGTAGGCAAAGGAGAAGATCCTGAGACATGGCTAAACGAGGGGGGAGGGTCCCTTTAAGCTCAAGCCTCACATAACCTCAGGTAGCAGCTCCAGGAAGAGAGTACTATCCTGGTGTGCTTCCTGCCTGAAGTGCTTCCAAGTGGCCTTAAATGCGATTCAGTGTCCAATGAGTGTGGATGTTCTGTTTTGAAATAGTTTAGTGCTATTTCGAATGGCATTTTCAGTGTAGACATGTTATTTTGAAATAAGCCATTTTGGAGTATTTCCTCCAAAATAGAGTATTCTGAAATAAGCGTGTAGTATAGACGTCCCCTAAGTCTCTTAGGTTATGTCTACACAGCAACATTATTTAGAGATAACTAGCGTTATTTCGAAATAACTTAGTCCGTGTCTACACAGCAAGCAGGTATTTCGTTAAAATGTCTAAATACTGTCAAGCTGGAGGATTTCTTACTCTGACTCCTGTAACCCTCATTGTGCGAGGAGTGAGGAAAGTCAGTGGAAGAGTGCTCTGTTTTGAAATAAGTGTAGTGGAGACACTCCCAATTTTGAAATAAACTAATTCAAAATAAACTACACAATTGATGTAGCTCAATTTGCGTAGCTTATTACAAGTTATTTTGAAATAACAAAGCAAGCATCTACATGGCAATTCCGTTATTTCAAAATAATTTTGAAATAATGGATGGATTATTTTGAAATCTGTAAACCTCATTCCACGAGGAACAACACTTATTTCAAAATAGCCATTTCAGAATAGCAGTAGTGTGGATGCTCCACTGTTGCTATTTCAAAACAGCCCCTCCCTAAGGCCATTCAAAGTAATTACTCCTCAGTGCCTCCTGGGGCTCTACACTGAGGTAGGACATCCACGTTAGGGAAGCCTGCCTTGGATTAATTTTGAGGCTTCCCTGTAGTGTAGATGTGCTATTTCGAAATAAGCTATTTCAGAAAAAAAAAATCCGAAATAAACGTGCTGTGTGGACGTACCGTTAGGTACTTTAGAAAATTGTACTATTAGAAGTCTAACTTTAGCCATTCATTTTTTAAAATCTCTGCTGGGATCTTATTTTTTTTTAAGTTAGCTATATTTCATATTTGTCTCCTAATGCTGATTTTTTTGCTATAAACACATATTATTTAGTTCTAGTAAGCTATTTTAAACATTTTGTTCTAGTAAGCTATTTTAAACAGTTTGAATGAAAGATACTATATGATTGAAAGTTGAACTGTATCTCAGCAGGTTTCATAATCCCAATATTTGTTCATTTCTAAGTCCACAGAGATAGGCACATAGAAATAAAGACAATGAAAACTATATTAAAATGACTCTCCAACACCAGACATTAGAAGTAGGTAACAGGGACAAAAATTATCTGTTTACTTCAGAGGAATATTTTTTAGAAGTCAATCCAGATAATTGGTGGGTTGCTAATGACTCATTGGGTCTAGATTTATTTAACAGATGGGTGCTTTGACATTCCTGGGTGGAAACTGTGTTCTGGGCAAATATGTTTGATCATATTGAGATACATACATGGTATTTTGCTTCTCTGAAGTCATGCACGTCTGTTTGGATGGCACTTTGCCTGCTTACTATTCAGCATGGAAGTCAAGCAACAGTAGGGTTTATGTAGACAGTTGGCATCACCCTACAAATGTCACTTGTTTTACAGGAAGTCTTTATTCTGTGCCAGAATTATCATATTGGCACCACATGCTTCTTTACACCTAATTACATGCATCGAAACTTACATGCCCCAACAGGAATGCTTGAACTACAAGGAAGGGAAAGAAAAGGGAAGTTTATAGCTGCTTTAGACTTTCACTTAATCTATTTTCAGACAACTTTGAAAATCAAAAGCTTCAGAGCAGTAGCTGAGTTAGTCTGTAAGTGGAAAAACTTAAAAAACAATGGAAAGTCCTGTAGCACCTTAAAGACTAACAAAACATGTTGGTGGCATCATGAGCTTTTGTGGGCACAACCATGTGGGCTGTGCCCATGGAAGCTCATGATGCCATCTGCATGTTTTTTGAGTCTTTAAGGTGCTGCAGGACTATCCATTGTTTTTTAAGTTTTTGAACATCAAAGTATAACATAGTAAATGGTTGGTCTTACACTCTTGTGTGCAAGTCATTCCCTTATCAGACCATGTTCAGCAGCGCCTTCCTCTTCTGATATGCACTGTCTAGTTATAGATCTGTGGGCAAAAATGAGCTTTTTCTTCTATGTCTATGCTGGAATTAAAATGTTGCCTGTGCCAGCTAATTCAGTCGGATGGAGCTCAGACTGCAGGACTGTTTCATTGCAGCACAGGCTTCTGTGCTACCCAAGCTTTGGGAACTTCCCACTTCTTAAGATTCTAGAGTCTGGGCTTCAGCCTAAGCCTGGAATTCTGCACTGAAATTAAACAACCCTGCAAACCAGGCTCCATGTTGCCCCAGAAGTCCTAGAGACAATGGATGTGAAGCATCAGGAAGGACGCAGTAACTCAGGTATTGCTTTACGGTGGCTGCTCGCACCTGGGACAACCTCACCCAGTCCTCAGTCCTGGGCTCTGTTAACTCTGGAATGAGGATATATCATTACACAGTCCTCAGTAAGACCAATATGAATCCCATGGTCTGTTTCTACTTCCCTTGAATGCCTGGCTCCCCAAAATGGTCATGAAGGAGTAGGCAGAAGTGAGAATTATAGCACCATTCCTCCGTACTATTCACTGCTTCGCAGAGCTGGCCAGCTGTATTGGAGGGGGAAACTTCCTCCTATAAAAGGACACGTCTACACAGCAGGGCTAAAGTCAAATTTCGGAATAATGCCAGTTATTCCAAAATAACGCTGCTGTGTAGACATAGCCAAGGAGTGCAGTAGCAGAGGCGTGGCTAGGATGGGAACTCCAATAGGCACTCTGCCTCCCAACATAGAATACCATTTGGTACTTGTCTGGGATGGTGCCAATTTGCACTTCCTCTGATACAAAGGTCTATCTGTCTTTAACAAACAGGCTTGAAACCATCAACCTATCTCAAAGAGATCCAGGAAAGAGTTCTTGATTAATGGATAAGACAATAGTGTTTGGAGCAATGATTTAAGTTTAATAAAAACTGAGGAACCTTTTGGGAAAGGAGGAGCCTGTACAGGAAAGGTAGGCTTTGACTAAATCAAAACAAAACCAGATAGTTGATATGTAAAATTAAAAAAGGTCATAGAGGAGTTTTTAAACTCAGGGATGAAGGAAAGCTGACTGCTGTGGAGAAGTACATAGTTTGGACAGGAATGTTCTTTAAGGAAGGATTTACTGAAGAGGATTCTTGATAACCTTTTAAAGAGGGAAGAATAGAAGTTGATAAAAGTACAAGAGGGAAATGAAGAGAAAGAGACAAATGAAAAAGGTAGACAACTAACTACTGTCACATTTTTTATGCCTGTTAAGATGAATGAACTATAGTGGCTATCATCAAATCAGAATAGTGTTATAATAGGCATCTACAGAGAGAAATTCCATGCTTGAATAAGAAGAGCATAATAGTAGAAATATATACTGACCACCTGGCCAGGATGGTGACAGTGCTGGTAGGGAAGTGGCGCTATATGTAAAAGAAAGCAAAGCATCTTAAGCAAATCTTAAATGAATCAAACAGTACCATGGAACCTCTATGGCTATAACTCCCTTGCTTAAACAGGTATAAAAATATACCTGTAGTAATATACTGCTTACTATTTGGCTAGGATGGTGATGGTGACTGTGAAATGCTCAGGAAAATCAGAGCAGCTACAGAGGCAGAAAATACAATAACAGTGGAGATTTCCAACTATCTCACATTGACTGGGTATATGTAACCTCAGGAAGAAAGACAAAGATAAAATGTTTAGACCCAACACATGAATACATCTTCGAACAATTTTTCCTGAAATCCTCAAGGGGAGAGGCAATTCCTGATTTAGTCTTAAATGCTGCACAAGATCTAAGTAATTAGCGACCTTAATGTAATTACATTTAACATCTTTGTAGGGGGAAAAATTCCAGAGAGACCCATCACAGTAGCAATTAACTTCAAAAGGGGCAACTACATAAAAATGAGGAGTCTAGCTAAATAAAAATCAAACTGGAAGGTACATGGACACTTTTTAAAAAAACACTGTACTAAAGGCTCAGGTTATATGTATCTCCCTTACCCTAAAAAAAAAAACAAAAAACAAAAAACAAAAAAACCCACAAACAAACAAACAAACAAGCAAACAACACAAAACAAAACAAAAAACCCAAACCTCCCCCACTCACAGCTAAAGAACAGAGTAAATAAGACAGTTAGTGACAAAAAGACATCCTTTCAAATCAGTAGTCAATTCTTACTGAAGAAAATAGAAAGAAACATAAACTCTGGCAAGTCAAGTGTAAAAGTATAATTAGGCAAGCCAAAAAAAAAAAATGTAAAGAGCAACTAACAAAAAAACCCAGCATTCTTTGAAAGTACGACAAAAACAGGAAGTCTGCCAAATAGTCAATAGGGCCATTGGATAATCAAGGCACTAAAGAAGCACTCAAAAAAAAAAAAAAAAAGACAGTATCATTCCAGTATACTACATGGTGGTTTTGTTTGTTTGTTTGTTTGTTTGTTTTTGCATTGGTTTTCACTGCAGAGAATATAAAGGGGAACTGCCCCCAGACTGAGGTGTTACTAGAGCAGGGTTTGGAACAATTTGATAAATTAAACATTAATAAGTCACCACAACTGTATGGTATTAACTTAACTGTTCTGAACGGACTCAAATATAGACTGGCAAACTTCTAACTGTGGTGTGTGTAACTATCACTTAAATCCACCTCTGTAATACACCTAATTGTCCATGCAACCTGATTGGCTGCAGAGGCCAGCAGTCTGCCTCTTAAGACAGCAGCAGCAGCACCTCACAGACTGCTCAGTGCTCATGCACACCACTATGCCTGTTCCTGTCTTGCTCCCATCCTTGCCTCTGTCCTGCCTCTATCCCCTCCTTGTCTGATATCCTGTTTGTTTCAGTTCCTGACCTTGGACTTGATCCTTGGCTCCATCTTCTGACCCAGACCCAGACTTCTGACCCTAATCTTTGGGTCCCAATGTCTGCTCCAACCATTAAGCCTGACACCTGCTCTGACCTAGACTAGACTGGCTTTGTCCCAGTAACCTGACACCACTTAAAAATGTATCAGAACAGTTGCTATTTCTTGGCATGACGAAATGCTGGAGTAAATTGATACTTATTGTTTCCTCAAAAAGATCATGCTATTTATAATCTAAATCATCATCTGCCCAAGAAAGTCATACCATTTTGTGTTGCCTAATTTAAGTGGTAAAATAGCCTCCTAATGTGGTTGCAGCTATGACATATTAAAACTGATTACACTAGCATAGACAATTCAATACATTCCATTGTTCGGCATCTTTATAACAGTATCAAGTCCTCACTAGGGGTTGTACTGAAATAACTATATGGTAAAAACATTATACTGATCAATAGTTTTGTATAGATTAGGTCTTAGGTGCTATCCTGGTTACATGGTTACATGGAGGTGAGTGTGAACCTATAGCATGTAGTTCTAGAGGTCTTTTGGGTTCAGAGACCAGCTGAAGCCAAAGAGAATGAATTGTGTGTGCTGATGAGCATACAAACAGTTCACAAAAACACTGCAGAATCATGATAATGTCAAGCTAGTGATACACCACAAATGCTTTAATGAATAGTAAAGATCTAGGGGCAGACTGTCAAAATTATTTAAGTATGTAAATGCCTATTAGGATATTTACAAGAACCTAGGCTCTGAATTCTTATTAAAATAAATGAGAATTAGCTCCCTGATGTTTTTTTTTCAAAATCTCACTGTCTATCTGTATCTTTAGTGTGCCTTTTGACAATCTGGAGTCTAGAACTGAAGATATCAAACACTGATCGTACATTTAATTATAATAAAAATATAGTGCTAAGTACAGTGGATAGATACGGCAATACAAACATGAAAAGATGACCATAGGGTTTTTGGAAGTTAAAGTTATTGATGCCTTACTAAGGAACCTCATTGATCACTCATATTCTCCAAAGGTGAGGATACTCTAGACATACCTTTGGAGTGACCTGTCAACTTCACCACTCAGATCAGAAAGGATTAAATTAGCCTCTGGACACTCATGTAAACAAACCATCAGGCAGACCGTCAGTGGATAATCCTGATAAACGGTGTGTGGTTAGCATACTAGAGGTTCCTCACGCTTGCAATAGTGAATTATTTCAAATATTTTGCCTCATGCCCTCATCACCCATATAGAAAAGGACTGAAAGAGGAAAAAATATGCTAAGGGAATTCTACCACAAAAGACATAAGTATATCTGCCAAATTGTAGGGTAACTCCCATAGCAGTCACTGGAGTAAGCCCAGTGCAGTTTCCTATGGATGGACAGATCAGAGAGCAATATTCTAACCTTACAGTAAACCTTTGTTGGAAAGATTGCTTAAAGAATGTGAGTCTGATATGCCAAATCTCTAATGGTGTTATTTAACTCTCAGAATACACCCAGAAGCTTACCCAAGTATAAACCATAAGATCATAATTTGATAAAATGGGATAAAGAAAAAGGCTACCAAACATCTGAGTGGACATAGTTGCACTACGATTGATCACAGTTCTCAGATGAGGTGAGACAGGTGGCATCCTCTGCTGGTTCCAAGCGTAGTTGACTTGTCATGTGACATGAGCAGTAATGATTTTCACACCACCTTCTTATTACAGGTTGAACCTCTGTAAACAGGGACTCTCTGGACTAACAGGACCAGAGATGTTCCAGGACCAGAGAGTCCCAGTGGAGGGCTCGTAGCTAAGAGCCCAGCAGGCTGGCAGCTGCCAGCAGTGGGCTGCCAGTGGGGCTGGGAACCCGGCTCTCTGCAGCTGGGCTGCTTTGGTGTGCAGCATCTGGGCTGCCGGGCATGATCCAGCGTGGCTGCCTATCAGGGCTAAGAGCCCTATGCAATGCAGCCGGGCTGCCCAGGGTGATCAAATGCCCGGTGTGCCCCAGCAGGACTGCCAAGAAGGGCAGCAGCCCGGTGTGCAGGGAGCTGGGCTGGAGCTGGGTTGCCCAGCATGGCAGGCAGGGATGGTGGGGACCATCAGAGAAGTGAGGCCGGGGACAGAATGGGGAGCTGGCCAGAAGCTGGTCCAGTGCCAGGGGCCAGGGGGCGGATAGCAAGGGGGACAGATATGACCTCCTCTGGTCCATCAAAATCCCTCATCTGGGACCGGTCAGGTTCCAAGGGTGCCAGACAGGGGAGGTCCAACCCATACCAGCTTTTATGTGAAGAAAAGGGTACACAATGTTGAGAAAGACATCAACAGCAGAAGATGAAACAAAATTTTGATATTGGTGATTTCTACTATCCACATTTAGTGGTAAGTATGCAGAAAAGCTCCCCAAAAATGATTCAGTAGGTAGGAAAATATACAGCGAGAGAGACTTAAAGAGAAAAATCTTTTAGATTATAAGAATGATGAAGCGGTGACTTTATTACAGTGTATAAGTAACTTCACAGGGAAAGAGAGAGTATCAGGTACTAGACTGGGTCCTTTAATCTAGCAGGGAGAGGCCTAACATGAAGCAATGACTGGAAGTTAAAAACAGAAAAATCAAATTAGAAATTAAGCAGTTTTTTTAACAGTAAGCCATTAGCAATTAGAGCAAACTTCCAAGAAAGTGATGCGTTCTCCATCCTTTGATGTATTTAGATCAAGACTGAGCGGTTTTCTGGAAGATATATTTTAGTCAAACAAATTATTGGGCGTAATGAAGGAGTTAGTGCATGAAGTTCTATGACCTGTGATATACAAGATGTCAGACTAGAAGATTTAATGGTCCCTTCTGGCCTTACACTCTAGTTAGTCAAACAGCATAGTAAGACAAACCTTAGAGACATATCGTTGACAATTGCTTCTTGGAACAGCTAGTTCTACAGCACACAAGAGGGGATGCTATTCTTGCCTTAAAGCACTTTGCCACAC
This sequence comes from Pelochelys cantorii, assembly GCA_032595735.1. Taxonomy (NCBI): domain Eukaryota; kingdom Metazoa; phylum Chordata; order Testudines; family Trionychidae; genus Pelochelys; species Pelochelys cantorii. The sequence goes on along the minus strand of CM064326.1, from coordinate 68,998,953 downwards.
ACAAACTAATTCATCCACTAAGTAATGGCACTAATAATTTATTTAGACCTAGGCTATGTCTACACTACACTGTTCTTCTGGAAAAAGCTATGCAAATTGCGAACCTCAATTTGCGTAGCTTTTTCCACTTCTTTTTTTGGAAGAGGCTTTTCTGACATTTGGCCCATCTACACTGGGCCAAATGTCAGGAAAAAAACCTTTTTCGGAACATCTCTTCTTCCTCGTAAAACAAGGTTTACAGGGATGACGAAAAAGTGCATCTGCTCTTCCAAAAAAAATTTCAGAAGAGCAGACGCATTCCCTGGTCATGGCAGAGTTTTTCCAGGATGCCTCCTGTATCCCGGAAAAACTCTGTAGTGTAGACATAGCCTCAGTGTCTGGGGGAGAGGAGGTAGGAGACCAAAAAGGCACACAGTGATGCTAAATTTTAAGAAAGGGAAAATTCAATACAACACAGTTTTTCAAAAAGGCCCTGAAGGTAAAGGTAAAGGAAGTAAACATCGTTGGAGGTGGCAGGGATGCTTCATAATAATAATAATATAAAAGAGTAGTAGCATGTTAGAAGTTACTGATATTACTGAACAAAAAAAGGAACCAGAAAGGCAAGGATTAAAATAAAATGTAGTAGAAATCCAGGCAAGCAGGAGGCCAGGGAAGGCTTTAACATTAGCCCAACTATGAAACAGAGAAAGAGAGGAAAATAGTAGCTTTAGGGATAATATTATTTTCCTTATTCTAGTAAAGATTCTTGTGGAGAAGGAAACAACTTTTTCTGTGCTTCTTTGCCATTGTCATGTGGCAAATGACATACCTGGAAGGGAAGGAATAAAAGGCAAGTGGCACCTTTATTTACTTTTCATTAGGGAAAAATAGAAGAATGATTAAAGACACTTAGAAGAAAACAGCTCTCTGCAGGCTCTATTCTGCAACAAAGTTTCTCAGTGGCTGCAGGTGTTAGAAGCTCTTCAGATGTCTTAAGCTGCATATCTATAAATCCTCCTACCTGACTGAGTAGTCTGAATTTAAAAATCCTGGAAGTTTAAGAATGTCCTTTAGTTCTTTCTCTGCATCAGCAATGAAAAAGAATATGACCTTTTTTACCCTTCTTTGCTGTGGGCCAGATTAGGAAACTCTCATTCCTTCTGGCACTGAAATCAGTGGGCCAGCTTGCTTGATGACTGCATACCAGTGAAAGTAATGGGTTCATAGTTTAGCTTTATATAAAGAAGCTAAGTGATACGAAATATCAAGGATGTGTGGGCTACACTGGCACTTTCAGTTGTATCTACAGAAAAGCCTTCATACAGTATTTCAGTGAAGGAGGTCAATAGTGGAGGATGATTTACACTACCAACCAGACCAGTAAATCTTGGCCTTTTCAAGTTTCATCACAGTAATCCAGCAATACAGATTAATCAAAACTATTTAAATAGGGCACTGAATTAATAGTGGAAATTCCATTGTGGCAAGAGGGTAGGTAATAATTTTGTATACATTAAAAATAATATTGTATGAGGTTATTTTAGGTTATATATTCTCACCTGGGGGCTATGTCCAATTTTTAAAATGATGGTCTTTTACTCCAGCTTTACACCCCAAAATTACCTATCTACCTGCAAAGGGAACTATTAAAAAGAAAATTCTGGTGAATGCATATAATCTGTTTGGAGGTGGAGACTTTGGTATAGAGACAATGTAATTAGAAACTGGAAAATATGTATTATTGAATATATCTGTAAGAGAACAATTTAAATGACTGGATACTGCTAAGGCCTTACCAGGAGATTGGCACTGTGGTGATCAATCTCCCAGGAGTCCCAGTAAAGACCCACTAAATCGACTGCTGATCACACTCCTGTCAATTCCTATATGTTAGTGGAGTAATACCCCACACTAGAGATGCTGCGTTAACTCAAACTAAGGTACATCAACTCCAGCTATGCTAATCATGCAGATGGACTTGCATCCCTTAGTTTGACATTGATCCCTAGTATAGACCTGGCCTGAGATAGGATCTTCATAGACATCCAAAAATTCTTTTAAAAATTATTTAATTTGAGCTGCTATAGAAAGAAAAATGTTATGTTTCTTTGAAGAAAACATAAAACTTCTTTCATGTTTCTTTTTTTTTTAATTTAAGAAGGACACACTGGTAAAAATCCATGTACACCTATTAGAGTACGTCTACACAACAAAGTTATTTCAAAATAACTTTACCAGCATCTACACAGCCAAACTGCTATTTCGAAATTAAATTGAAATAGTGGAGGGCTTATTTAGAAATTGGTAAACCTCATTCCACGAGGAATAGCACCAATTTCAAAATCACTATTTTGAAATAAGCGTTGTATAGACACTTATTTTGAAATAGGAGGCCTCCAGCCCTTCCCACGGTGCCCTGGTGGTCACTCTGGGCACAACCAAGAAAACTCCTCTTCCTCCCCCATTCCCCGGAGCCCTTAAAGGGGGAGACTCTGGCCGCAGTGCCTGTGCCAGCTCCAAGCCTGCCAGCCCGGAGCTAGCAGTTGCTGCACCTGACCCAGTAGCCCCAGCATGAGCCAGGCAGCCAGTGCCAGCCAGCCTTCCACCGCTCCCCAGGACCAGTCTGCCAGCTCCCAGGAGCCTGCCAGGCGCCGGAAAATGCTGGTGCCTGCCTGGTCCAGTGTGGAGATCAAGGTTTGGGGGGATGCCTCCAACGTCCATGATCTCTGCACTAAATGGAGGAACTCAACCATCTACAGGCAGATGGCTGCCAGCCTGGCCACCAAAGGCCACATGTGAACCCAGGAGCAGGTTCACATGAAAATCAAGGAGCTGTGGCAGGCCTATTCTTTTATTGTACAGAAGGAAGGGGGGTTAGGGAGGGGTAAGTGGAAGGATGTGAGGGAGGAATGAGGCATAAGCCCCCAGTGGGGCACACCGGGGAGACTGTTACTGCCTGCAGAATGTGCTGCCAGGCTCGCAGCAACACATCCAGGAGAAGCACCAGAGTTCCCAGGGGCAGCTCCGGCTCCATGCTGCGGAGTGCTGTGGTGTCCTGAGTGAGGGCAATCAGAGCACGCAGAGAAAAAAATGCTTTGCTGTCCCTCAGCGAGGTAGGCAAGCAAGCAGGGAAACTTTAGAACCGGCTGTCCGGGGGCAGGGGAGGGGCTTCCCTTTAAGCACAGGTCTCAGATAGCCTCAGGTAGCAGCCACACAAGGTAACTCCTGACCTGATGCCCTGCCAGAACCGGTTCCGGCCAGCCTTAAATGCAATTCAGCATCCTATCAGTGCGGGCGCACTATTTCAAAATAGCAAAATGCTATTTCGAAATGCATTTTGTGTCTAGACGCGTTATTTCGAAATAAGCTATTTTGAAATAACTATTTCGAAATAAGATATTTCGAAATAACACTGTAGTGTAGACATACCTTTAGGGATTATGAAGAATTTTGTCCTTTTATGCTTGAAAAGCCAGGGATGGTTTCCATTTCTACTGTACTCCATTTGTGATAGATAGCAGGAATGTTTCTTCTGTGGAAGAGAGAATTTATATGCAGGAAAGAAGAAACAGTGACATAAACCCTAAATAATCAGTACCAAAGGATAAGAAACACTATTATGAACCACAATAGAACCTCAGAGTTATGAACAGTTTGAAAATTCAGGTTGTTTGTAACTCTAAAATGTTTTTAAGTTTGAACAAAATATGGTTGTTCTTTCAAAAGTTAACACGTGAACATCGATTGAATACAGCTTTGAAACTTTGCTATGTAGAACAAATGCTGAATTCCCTTTTTAGAAGTATACATTTCACACAGTACTGTACTGTAGTTGTTTTGCGTTTGTTTTGTCTCTGCTGATGCTTGATTGCGTGCTTCCAGTTCCAAATGAGGTATGTTGTTGACTGGTGACAGTTGATAACTCTCGTGACAATAATGCTGATCATACGAGGTTTAACAGTTAATTTGAGAGAAGGGTTTTTTCTCAAAATAATGCTGCTACACGGGGTTTTTTATGTCACAATAACGTGATTTCAAAATGGCAGCCGGATGCAATTATGCTAATTAAGCACAGGATATTTAAATCCCGTGCTTCATTAGCAATTTCGGTACACTACATTTGCATCCCTATCTCAGGATAGGGAGCAAGTGTAGACGTACCCTGAGTCTCCCGTGGCTTGCCCCTTCTATAGTCATTTTCCTGTGCATGGAGAGGGAGACATTCTGATTTTATTTTAGTTTTGTGATTTTGCACAGGAGTAAGTGATCACACAAGGTGGATAGTCCTAGGTAGTCACACAAGGAGAGTAAGTCCTTGGTATTTTATATGCATTTCTGATACACTTAGTGCAGTACTCTATAGAGCTGACATTCAAGGGGATTTGGGGTTTTAATTTCCTTAGGCAATTTAAAAGTCCCAGTCTATGCCATGAGAGTACCAGAATTTAGTGTTCTGCTGGTCATTTGTTGTCTTCAGAGGATGATTCATTTGTTATATAATTGAAATCTAGATGTCACAAACAAAGTATTATAATAATCTCATAAGAATATTCATTAAGTAATCTCCACTCTAAGGCTGTGTCTAGACTGGCATGATTTTCCGCAAATGCTTTTAACGGAAAAGTTTTCCGTTAAAATCATTTGCGGAAAAGAGCGTCTAGATTGGCACGGACGCTTTTCCGCAAAAGCACTTTTTGCGGAAAAGCGTCCCTGGCCAATCTAGACGCGCTTTTGCGCAAAAAAGCCCCGATCGCCATTTTAGCCATCGGGGCTTTTTTGCTCAAAACAATACCACGTTGTCTACACTGGCCCTTTTGCGCAAAAGCTTTGCGCAAAAAGGACTTTTGCCCGAACGGGAGCAGCATAGTATTTCCGCAAGAACACTGACGATCATACATGAGATCGTCAGTGTTCTTGCGGAAATTCAAGCGGCCAGTGTAGACAGCTGGCAAGTTTTTCCGGAGAAGCGGCTGATTTTCCGGAACAACTGGCCAGTCTAGACACAGCCTAAATGTATGCAACTTGAACCATATTGGTTTAATAATATATTGTGAATGTTGCTCTCCGTACTTATTCTTCATCCAGTGTTGAGTTATGAAATATATATATAATAGAGAAGCTAGTATTTTCCAGGAGCAAAATGGAGTAATCAAATGGAGCTCCTCTTTATTCATTGTGTATGAGTATTTAGAAGCTAGTTAGCAGTTGACAATAGCAAGAAAAGATGGATTTCATACTCAGTGTTTGAGATACTGTTGTTATATCTGAACAGGAGAAATAGACAGATGGTGACAGAAAGATTAAGACCCTACTAAGATAGTGAGATTTAAAGGAATATTTTAAAATTTCAATAGACAGGAAGAGAAAGAAATCTGTGCTCTCCATTTCTAGTTCAGCTACATTATTCAGGACAGAAAGGAGGACAGACAATTTTCTTTACCTACGAATGATATTTCTCTGATGGATAAACTCATTCTGTAACTACTTGAAATTTTGCCTCTGTCACACTTCTACAATGAAATATCAAACTTTTGGAATCCGTACTCAGATAGTCTTGTAGCTCCTGTTAGCATTCTCATCCTAAATGTCATTCCAGTTGGGGAGTGCAGATGATTTGGATGGAATGAAATGAAAGAAACGACAGAGTTTCACTTGAGCTAATTGGAGAGAAGGACAGATTCTCAGATGCTGTAAATCAGTGCATCTCCACTGACATCAATGTCCTAGTATCTTTTTGAGTTACAAAACATCTAATACCCTAATAGAAGCTGTCCACAAGAGATACCTTTCAGAAATATCTAGCCAATAAGAGAAACGAATAGCAGTGAGGAGTGAAGCATTTGATACTGACATTTTATTTTGGATGAAGAAATAACTTTCCTTGATCAAAATGATGTCTAGTCTACAAGTGGACAATGGCCCGTCATCAATTAGATGAGTCTATGTAGTATTCTTTGTGAATGAGGTTTGATTTTGTCTTGACTACAGAAACTAGAACAAAGTTCTGATAAATGCTACAGCTGTTAAGGCACATGTGACTTTACAAAGTCTAGTAAAAATACACGTGGAGGACAACAGGGCAACTTGATAAAAAATGCAGCTGGTCAGGAATTATTTTGACAATAAATGCCAGTCTGTTGAAGCCATTTCTTAAGTCTGGGTGGAATTTTTAGTCAGAGGGACAACAACTCATAATAGTCAACTGGAGCTTTCACCCAGGCTGTGGGAGTAGGGTTTAAGTTCCTGCTGTGCTTAATTCAGGCCATGGATTTGAACCAGCACCACCTATATACTGGGTCATTGACTTTTATGGTCTCTCTCTCCCAGCCCCCTTTCCTTACTCTCTCCCTTTCAAAAGTCAGCAGTTTTATTCTGCATTAGAAGGGAACAAATGCCAAATCGAGTTTTTTTTTCATGTAATGGGCTTCTTATTTTCTGACCAATCCTAGTAAATATGTTCCTAGGGAAAAATTATCTCTCTACAAAGGAGGTGGTGGCATTATTCTTGAACTAGGCTATGAGCCAGAGTGCCTGATGAGCTATATTTAGCATAGACATGGATCTGCTGACAATTGGATCAAATATTAGGAAATATGAGGCAGGTTTGACCCAGAGTTAAGTTAAGCCACAGATCAAGAAGCATTGTTTATTCAGTTTTGTGGGCAGTGAATGGGTTCATTTCAGGTCTGATAGTATTATTCCACCGTTCTTGCTGAGGTTTGGATATAGCAGAGTTTTTCAATAATATAGTAATTGGGTAGGCAGTAGTGCTTAACCTGGCTTATCCATTGTCTTTTAATATATGAATAAAATACTGAAATTGGGTTGGCTTCACATATTATGCAGAAGTAGTAGCATTTTGTAAATATTATTCAATTAATTTGACCAGATTAAAATTCAATACAGAACATAAAGCCACCATTCATTTTGCACTTGAGACTTGAAATCTGTTTCATCACAGATATTCCCAATTAAAAATCATGCCAAACTGGGATATTATAACTCAGTTACACATCTACTGCATGTATAACAGTGATTGTGGCTACTCCCAATATCAGACATATACATTCTCTGAAGAAGGACAGTCTCTTTGGACTAAGAATACAAATTCTTTCCACAATAATAGTGACAGCTGTTCCACCTTTCTCATATATATGGCAATCTAAACTTCATTCAAGGTGTTCAACAGGCAACCTTGCCTTGCTGAGGGCATGGCTTCTACATAAATTAGATGTAGAAAGACTGCTCAGGGTCTTTAGAGTAATGAGATTTTAGATGCAGAAAAGACTGTGCAGCTTGATCTTTGGGCCGGATTGTAATTTTCAGACTTTGTCTAGCCATCGGTTTGTAGTTGCTGCTTATGACTGGTCTACCTCACCTCTAACAAAATGGCTGTGAAGTATAGCAATTGTCCTTTACCTTCTTTCTCCCTAAATGGCCCATTATGCATTAAACTGAGTATACAAAAGCAAACATTTCATAATAAAGTATATTGCCAGGCACACAAAATATTTTCCTCTAGGACCATTCCAGACTTACATCCATATAGTAACATAACACATTAATTACTAATAATTATGTAAATCTTAATGCTTTTGTTTAATTTAAACTCCAGCCCTAATGCTGCAAATATAATGCCCATGCTTAGTTTTACGTTCTGTAATTTGTCCTGTTGACTTCAACTGGACTACTTTCAATGCATAAAGTAAAGCATGTACATATGATTTTGCAGGAGAATGTTTACATTACATAATAATATGAGCAAGGCTGGCATAATTTGGCCCTTTGTGTTTTATTATAAAAATGTATCTATCAAGTCTTAACCAAGAATATAATTTATGCCTTTCATATACCTTAACGCTGAACTATAGAAATATATCTTAAGGGAAAAATTTGGGTTTATACATCTATACATACTTGTTGAAATCCTCAATAAATTGTACAATTTGTATGTACTGGACCTAAAATGTTGTCATATTAAATTGTAATAGGATTCATAGTTTGGGGCCACATTTTAAAGCATTATTGGGATGCTTTCTTTTGGTAGCACCTCACTAGTTTGCATGCACAAATAATGTATCAAAATGTTATAGGAGTGTTTTACAGAAGTGCATTAAAATTAAACATCACAGTAAATAGAAACAGAGCTTAGGAAAATTGGCTGATGACTACTCTCATGAATCCTAGTACTCTCAGGAAAGAGCATTTTAATGCAGCACACACTTCCTCTACATCTCTTGTGGAGAACATGGAATTTTGAAGCTATCATTTTTAACCCATCCACAGCTGTTGAAGCTCTTCAACTTTTCCCAGGTCAAAGAGTACCTCATTTTTATGATGTTCATGTGCTCAAGAGCTTAGCTCTAAAAAACACTCATTATTAAGAAGGAAGTAAAAAAGAAGGTGATAAGTAGTTATTGAATACATGCAGCAACATCTACATCAAAATAAACAATACTTGTGCTAGAAAGTGAAGGACGATTTTACAAGAGAGATTTTATGACTAAGGGCATGGAAACTAAACTTTTAGCCAAATATGACACTCAGCCCTGCAGCAGGAGGTCATCTGGAGTGACAGATGCTACATTACATTTTGCCAGGTGGATAGCATGGGAAGTGAACCAAGCCATTTTTCCAGTTGTACTTTATATATAGGCCTGTTTAGGTAAGTTCTCTTTAAGAATATGAGCGGTAAAAATAGCAATAGACTTGCTTTAAATTCTGGGGCAAGATTCTGCCAGTCACTTTAACATTTAGGCCCTGATCTCTCATACACATACAAACATGCTTAACTTTATGTGCACGAGTGATTGGAACTGTAGCTCCAAATGTAGAAAAACATGAGTAGTTCCACTGATGTGAATGGTTTTCAAGTTTCAACCACGTGCTTTGGAAGGTCAGAAATCCCATTTCCAACACTGTTTCTATGTGAACTTTTAAAAAACATCACTGAAGTTTCTGAGCACATTCTTTTGGGAATGTGTTGCATTAAAATATAGAAATCTAGAGATAAATATTCAGCTTCTAACAGGAAAAATGACATGGTACCTTTCAAATACTGGAAGTATTGAAGGGTTAGGTTTAATGGATCCGAGCCCAGATTTTTAAAGGTATGTAAGGATTGTGGCATAGTTGCAACAATGATTGCATTAAATATAACTGTTTTTAAAGCCTATGAATTATTTTCAAAAAGGATTTAGGAATGCAGGAGTATAGGGGTGTAGGCTGTATGCTCTGGGCCAGCAGCACTGCCTAAGGGCAATACTATGGGGTGTAATAGCTAATGGTGTGACTGTTAGGGTTGGTGTCTTTGGAAGTTACGGCTTGAAGAGTGCTGGCTGTTAGAAGGCTTTCCCCTTCACCCTCCCACTTCCATGGTCTTTCTAATGTGAACAGAGACCTGCAACAGCCAAAGTCTGGAGATGCAAACAATTTGATGTTTATTGGGGTTAGCTTTTAACAAACATGAATCCAGTTTCCTTTTTTTCCCCTTGTTTTTTCCAAACTTGCTTCCTGTTTGTCCCCAATATATGTATTAATATTTGCAGGTATACGCCAACCAATCATTTTATTGAAATTTAACTAACCAATCCTACCATATTTTCCTAACATGATTATCTAATAAATTATATCCCACCAAAATTAATTAATTATCAATTAATTATTAGTTCATTAGAGTTTGTCTATTGTTGGTGTGTATACTCTAAAATATATTGATAAATGAGAAGGTGTTCAGAAGATTTAAAATTGGATGAAATATCAGAATAATTTGAAATGGAAAATGTTCAGGAATTTACAGGTTGTTTTTTAAATTACTTTACAGTAACAAATGACAGAAGCTCACTTTATTTAATTTATCAGAGTGAAGGTTAAGAGGAGACTCGATCAGAGCTTCTAATCGCCTACTTGTGGAGAGGATTTGAAGATTTTTGGTAGTAGAGACCTCTTTAATCCAGCACACAAAGAGATAACAAGCTCTAAAGGCTCAAAACTGAAGCTAGACAAATTCAGATTAGAAATAAGACATGCATTTTTGACAGTTTACCTAGGGATGTGGTAGATTATCCATCATTTAATGTCTTTATATCACAAGTGGATTTTTAAAAAAATGTATGCTTTAGCTCAATCAGAAATTAGGTTTATTGGGGAAAACACTTAGCAAAGTTCTATGGTCTATGTTATTCAGGAAGTCAGCCTAGAATAGATGATCCTAATGATTGTCTCTGGCCTTACAAAACTATGAATCTATTAAACATTTTTTTTATTTTAATACATGTGCTAAAAGGAATATCTTGTCCGCCTCTGGCATAGGACCTTACACTCTCTGTAGCTAAATTTCTCCTGAAATTCTTCACTTCCTTCAGTAAACTCTTGTGCAATAATCTTGTATTCTATTAGGAGCTCCTGTGTTCCACCCTGAAAATGGTTGCATTCCAATGGTGGATGAATTGATTCAGCTATGTTTCCATAAATACTACTTCACAAAATGCCACGAGGCTCAATAACTCTTATAAAATGTCTTGAGATTCTACAACAGACAAATGAAAATAATATATAACATTCTAATGAATAGAAAAAGGGATGGTGAGGATGGAAATGAGCTGCTGGATTTCTCCTAAAATTTGCAAAGGGATGCTTCGATTTGATTGCTATTTGTTTTTGTTTTCAAACTCCTGGTTGTGTCTGTTAGCCTATACAATTTTAATAACTAAAACTTTTACTATTGAAAGAAACATTCTTTCCATATACTTTATTCATTGTTTTCACAGTAAGTTACCCTGAATCTTGTCATGAAGAAGACTGACTGGTTAAGATATAAATACCTGCCAAAGCAATGAAATAAACATTGAGAGACATATTTCCAAAAGAACTATGCTCAACAGCATCCATTTGTTTACATCCAGGAAGCAGCAAGAATTTCAGGAGTGTTTAATATCCACTGGTTTACACTGGCAGCAAAGGGAAGCAGTGGAAGCTAAGTGCCTAAAAGGGAGCTGACTTATGTTGAAAGTCCTGCCGAGAATAATTTCCAACAGCCTGATCCTACAAGACTCTTTAGTACCCACATCTCTCACAGAAGACCGTGCAAACAGCAACATTTGGAAAAGATCCTTATAAACTACATATGAAAAATGACATTTTTGTGTGTGAGTTCATTAGATACTTAATGGAGCTCTTTTAAATGCTGATGACATCAGTTCTGGATCTGTTCTCCTGTAACATCAGCCTTTCAAAACTATGAGCCAATTCCCAATGATTATCTTGACTGAATATGAACTGAATAAGGACAGAGAGGTTTGGCCCTAGGCTTTTAGATTTGAAAAGGAGCCTTAACTACTCTTCTGAGTATCTCCAAAGTTATTGATTTTTAAATTACAATTTCTATAGAATATTAAACGATAATTTACCATTAATAGTTTCAGGGTGTGATCCACTTAAAATTGGCAATTCAAATTATTTTAAAAATTAATATTTTTTCTTTTGTTTGGCAACCAGGCCTCACATTGTGTAGCATATTCTCCAGAATAGTCCTTCTTGATTCATTGTATCCAAGTACTATAGACAGGTTTAAGAGAACAGGCAAGACCCAAGACCATATTTACATCTTTTTAATTAGAATTAGAAAGATTGCATAAAGACATGGAACTAATGTTAACTATAGGAACATCATCTGAGCTACCCTTGAATGAGATCCTTTTTAAAGCTGGGTTAACCTAGAGAGTATATGTTGCAGAGATTTTTGACATCTGTAGCTTATAGTTCAATGTATACGTCATGGAAATGATCCAAAAAGTACAAATTTACTCAGAGACATACGTTTGTCTAAACTCTACCTCTAAGAGCAACTCACACAAGGCATCCATGTCAAACACCTAATATATAATCCTGGTTCCACTGAAGTCAAGGGTAAAACTCTCACTGGGTTTAGTAAGACCAGCATTTTACTGACATCTTTCCTCCCTCCCCCTAATATTCTCCAGGTTTATGCGAGTCATCCAGATTGGCCTGGTGGTGACCTGCATACTCTTACTTCTTTTCAGGTGGGCGATGTGACCTCTTGCATGTCTCATCTGTTGTTTTGAAAATATCGTGAACATGTTGCTATTCTCCACATGCATTAATGGAAAATCTTCAGACCTTGAATCCAGCCTATATTTGACTGGATTTCATGTCTGAAGCAAAGGATTTGCACAGTTATATCTACAATCCCACTATAAGTCATTCATAGGTATTCTGAGATCAAACACTGGGCTATGGAAAACATTTCTAAGGTTTCTATTGGAATACCAAATATCAAAAAATGATGCTTTATCCTCTCCACCAAAAACATCTAAATATACACAGGATAGAGGTATATTTTGCTATGACCTTTTATTTTAAAAAAAAAGGATTTATCTTATTTTGTACTAGCAAATATACCCAATGTTGCTTGGGTCCTTAACTCAATTAAGGGGTTTTTCTGAAGGGAGGGGGATAAAAGGAAAAAGAACTTGCTTTATTTAAATGATTATATTTTCAGAAATACAGTATTATTCTTAAAGTTAATTTTGATTTGGAATTTTTAACAAAACGGATTCTCAAAATTTGTCCATTTTAATTTTTTTAGTAATTTTTTAAAATCAGAAATCCATCAACTGTACTTTTTTTCTTCTTTCCTATAAACTCTTGTCCAGTCATTATGTTTTAAGAAAAAAGGTCTATAGTCAATCGGATTTCAAATAACATTGCCTTCTAATTTTCAAAACTTAAGCACTTAAGCTGTGCCACAACAGGACACTACTCCAGATTTCTCTGTTTTATAACTTTTCTGTAAGATTTATTAAGAAGAAATTCTATTCAAGGTTCATCCTATGTTTCTGGCTCATCTTGGTTCAGTCTCTTTCAACATTTGCTGAGTTATGTCAGTTTTGAGGACTGAACTTGATTTGGAGATTCTGTCTCTTTTCTGTTTGGATTCATGAGAAGCAATCCCATTCCAGGCACAATTTGTTTTCATGGCAGACCAAGCCCTTATGTTGCTTTAAATTTTGATAAGAAGAAGCTGCATATTAAATTTGGTAGTCCTGCCTTTTACTGTTTAGGAGGATTCCACAATTAATTCCACTTGGCTGCTGGCACATGAGTCCTTGTGGCCTTGGGAGGGTGTCCATACCCTTCCGGAAACCTGCTCTGCCCTGTGTTCTCCTGCCTCTGCTCCACCCTCTCTTGCCCTTTGCACCTCTTCCTTCAAATCTCCTACTCCAAGGGATGTGACCTTGGGGATTAGTGAGGGGTTTAGTGCAGGGTGGCAACAGGAATCGGGCTCCCCCACACTCACCACAGTGGCAGGAGCCACAGGGAAGCAGAGCGCTGCAGCAGCCTGCACTGCTCTGCCACAATCTCTCAAGCCAGAAGCGCAGCAGACTGGGGCTGGGATGCTCTAAGGGGGCTGCCCCAAACCATTCTATTGATGGAAGAGCTCTACTCATACCTCCCCTGGGCCACAGGGATGTTCTGGCCTGGGTGCTGCTGTAGCCCCAGTGTACTGCCTACTGATGACAGTGGGGGTCACAGGGCATTTTAAATCAACTGGAGGTGGCAGGAGGGGCAGTGAGATGCAATGGGAGAAGCACATGGGCTGGCAGGTGGGGCCAGGAGATGTGTGACGGGAGGAGGGTGCATGCAGAGACACCTGCCCCTTTGTAGTTGCAGCCAGAGGGGTTTCCTGCTGTCCCACTAGAAAGATTTGAGGACTGAACTAAGGTAAACTCAATTTCAGTCCTCTGTACTAGATGCATCATTGTCAGGAAGCTGTAACGGTGCCCTGGACCTTCAGCTGGTGTCAACTGGTGTAATTCCGATGTACCAAATGAGGTTTTGGGTCTGGTTGTTTAGATGTAGTCAGTACAAAAAATGAGATACTGCCTTCTACCAGTGAATACCAGAGGCATTATCAAGATGAGAAGCCCAGGCCCCCAGCCTAGCTTCTGGTATGACGAGCTGGAATTCCTACCCTTGGTTTGGCTCAGTGTATCCAACTTTGAACATTTCTCCATGCTGGAAGAGAGAAGCGAGAGAACATCTTCACCTTCAAAAGTCTGGATTGGGAATAGGAACTTCAGTATGCTACTCCTGCCTTCTTAGGCAAATTTTTGTTTTTTCAATGAATAACTTATTCATAATTTTACTACAGCCCAGCCATCTCTGTTTCTAAATAGTGGGAAGAGGCACTAGGACTTCTCAGGAACAGAACCTTGAATCAATTTACACTGATCCTAAACTTAGTGAAGTTAGTGGAAAATTCCAGTTGACTTCACAGGAGTTTAGATCTGTTTGTGAGAATTCAAGGTAAGATTCCATGTTGGGGCTTACAACTTGATATTTAATTGCCTAAATATGGGTTTATGTGCTAAATGATATATACTCAGGTTTAGATGTGTTGGTCTTAGAGTTTTCTATTAGATTAACATAATCTTTTAAAAATTAATTTACTATAAAGTCTTCTGACCGCAGGGAAAAATGGATTACATTTTGTGGGTTGATGAGACATATGGGACTTGCCTTGAATTCTTAGTAAATTTCCATATATAGAAATAGTCTGTATTTAGTGTGAATATAAAGTTCAATTTATTTGTATTTATTTTGGGCTACCTGCTAGAAGAGTTACACTAGACAAATAAGTTAAATGCATTCTCATTCAACTTTTAGTTGGAATGAGTGAACAAAACATTTTTTTCATTTGCATTTTGTTCATGTCCACCAACTTTTTTAAAGAGTGAGGCATTGTCATAATTTGGGCACTCTGAACTCCAAAGTATGCCAGGTGCATTACAGGTTGCTAGCCATACATGGGTACTGTTCTGCTGGACATACTGTCTAAGACCCTGAGGTTGTAAAGGGCTACAGTGAGGAACATCCTACAGCCTGTCAGGGACTCCTATTGATTTTAATGGATTCTGCATAGTCATGAGGGTTTGCTCTTTTAGATCCCGTTGCAAAATCAAACTCTAAATTTTGATATGTAATTAGTGAAGGAAGCAAATAGTATGGGGAAGATTAGAAAAAACAGCATTACCAAGTGAAAACCAGGAGACTTGCTTTGGGAAAGGTGCACAGATAAAAAGATCCATTTTATACTGTGTCATGGAATTAAACCTAGGATGATTTTTAACAGCAGTCGGTGGGTGAATGTTGTGCTAATGAAAAAGGCACATGTTTGACTGGCAAGAGATGGTGGCAACATGTGATTGGTCTACCCATGAGCTTAGCCAGCTTGCTGTCAACTTAACCAGAAACATAGTAACGTGTGAGGGAGCTCACTTGTAAGCAAGAAGAATGATGAAGTAATGGAGGTGAAAGGTATTGTATATTGTGACTATGCTTAGGAATGTATGTGTTTTATGCAAAGGATTATTTAGCAGGTACCTACGTGCAGAGAAACCTGCTGAGCTCACCCCCCACACATACCTTGAGTAGTTAATCAGTTTCTGGAACATCTTTGGGGGCTCTCATAAAGTCTATTATGCTAGCTATCTGCGCAAAGTTGTCATAATGTACTGAGGGAGCATACAAAAACGCACACAGCCAAACATTTATTATCACTAACGGAGCAGGAGACCTGTCAGGAGGTCACACCAGTGAATCCTGAACTCACTGCATCTCTGTCCTGAGTGACTATACTGCTTAGACTCACATCTGACAAGGACAATAAAGTTGGAGGAGAAGGAAAGTAAGAATGAGAGATAATTCAAAGATGAGAAAAAGGGAGGCCACAAGCTTGAAGTGTTCTGCTTTGAAGCACCAATGGCAACAAAAAGACTGATTGAAAGGACAGCTCATTTTATTACATGGACAATAATTTTGGCCTGCAGACTCACTCGTTGTCTGACACCATTACAGGGCTGATGTTCTCATGTTTGTTTTGTGGTTTGTGTCTAATATGTCACTTAATGGACCCTCTGATTATACTTATATGGAGTGCATAAAGTTATTTCATGTATACTGAAGTGCTTTATGGCCACTTACTAGCACTTAGTGGTATTAGTTACTTGCACTATTACTGGTACTATCCTTTGACTTGAGGTTGTGAAGCACTGAACAACTGCCAAGATCTTCTTCCCCATAATGGAAAGCAGTCTGGTTGACACTTTTGATTTCCTTGTGCTAGTTTGAAGTGTTGATTTAGTGTTGGTATGTCTTACTTCTCCCATGGACAGAGATTCCCAATATTATGAATAGCATTTATGTTCACTTTTAACTTTAACCCTAGAGAAGATTTAGAATTACCTTTAATTTTCTGTACAGATGAAGCATAACAATTAGTTCCAATTGTAAGCTGGGGATGAGTCTTGTGTTTTTTCAAGGCTAGCTTGATGACCAGTTCTCCAATCTGTTTTGGATCCCAACAAAAAAAAATCAGTGGCAAATCATCTAGATGCAAACCCATAAGCTTATTTTGAAGGCAAATCTTTAGCATTTATCTGCAGTATTTGAATTTCAGGGTTTATTTTACCCAGGTTTAATTCTTTTAACAAAAAAAGTATTTGTAATCCATGTCCAACAGTGTCAAGTAGCAGTTTTATGTATAGCTGCAGGTTATGTGTTGTATTATAAGAGAATTGAGATATGATAGCATAAAAGATTATATAGCATATGGTATCAATAAAAGGATACTGAGGACAGAAACCTTTCTGAGATTCCTCTGTTAAAATGTGGTTTTATTACTTCATGGTCTTTTGCTTCCACTACTGTATCTGAGATCTTTTTAGACAGATATGTTTGTCCATTTGTCTGGAGTCTTTTGAAAATAAGCAATGTAGAACACCCCAAGATAATTCCACACAGATAGTTTGTCCATGTTTCTGCACCTCAGCCCTGTTCTAAAAGAAAAAAAGAAGAAAAAACTTATATTACAGTAAAATAAATTAAAAACAATCCAATAGAAAGCCCAGTTTTAATTCCATGTGATCACTCAATTGGACATTAAAAGCAGAAAAAAATAAGCAAATGAAATACATTTATTTTATTTTGCCCTTGATGTTAGTAGTATAGACATAAGCAAATTGACTTTTCAAACCTTGTTTTCATGCTAGAGTTTAGTTGCAATCAAGTACTGTATCTTTCTTCATGCGTGCATGCATCCAATTTACAAATGCACACTTCTAATTGGTGATACATAGCTTCTGGGTCAGGCAAAGGTCTCAGAAAGCAATATACTCATTAAACAGTTATTTGCAATTGTTTTCTAAGAAAGAAAAGGGATAAAAAGACAAAGAAATTGCATCTTCTGTTATGTTTTAGCAATGAAAATACTAGGGATTTACAAACACAGATTACAAACACACTGGTAAATCATGTAAATGCTTAGAAGAGAAGGAAAATAGAAAGCTAATGAACAAACAAAGAAATTATCTAACTTTCACTTGAGGTTGCAGCCTGGCACCAAAAATCACATTAATTATAATCCTTAGCTCTTGTTTACTGCTCTTCATTTGTACATCTTGGAATGCTTTGTGAAGGAGGATAAAATAAGTATCATTATTACTGTTTTACAGATAGGAAAACTGAGACAGAGCTGCTGTGTGTTGCTCATGATCTGGGAATCTAACCCAAATCTCATAAATATGGTCAGAACTCATATGTTTACCATTTATTTAATAATGCATTGAAGAATGTTGTGGGTCCCTGCCCACCATCCCTTTTCATTTATACTAAAATGGCTATGACTCAGTCAGCTCTGATTTTAATTGCAGTGGTTATAGATTTTGGTCATGAAATACAGGGGAAAAAAAAGCAGAAGAAATACATATCTACCTTTTCTTGAATGTTGCAACATAAGCTTATTTTACTTTTAAAAACAAAGAACCCTACAACATCAATGTCAACACAGAGAGAAACAGAGAAAGCAGAGAGGCCAATTCAACCCATCTTGCTACCTTCTGGATCTTTGTGGAGTACCCAAGAGAACCCAGATCACAATTTCCCTCAGAGCCCCTGAACATTCAAGCAGACCAGGAAACCACTTATAATTGAAAGTGATAAGAACATAACAATGTCGATAGCAAATCAGACCAAAGTTCTATGTTTGCTATAGTTTCAACAGGTTTGCCCAAGACAGAAGTCAGGCTTACTGGCTTGTAATTGCTGGGATCAGATCTGGAGCCCCATTTAAAAATTGGTGTCATTTTAGCTATCTTCTATTCATTTGGCACATAAACTGATTTAAATTATAGTTTAGAGACCACAATTAGTAGTTCTGCAATTTTACATTTGACTTCCTTCAGAATTCTTGGTGAATGCCATCTGGTCGTGGTAACTTATTACTGTTTAATTTGTCAGTTTGTTCCAAAACCTCCTCTAATGACATCTCAATCTGGGACAGTAGCTTGTAGTTTTAATACAGTTTTCAATTACATCACAGTTATCATGATAGGAAGTAGGAAAAAACTCTAAGGTAGGTGGGCCTGTCTTAATTGATTCCCTTTATGTCCTGTGAGTGCACTCAGGAGTGATCTGACCACATCACAGGCTGGAGTGCTCTAAAACACAAACCAGAAGATACATTTCCTCATCATTTTAGGAATTCCACCTTGGGTACATGTTTTGGATACTTCTGCCTGTTGTTACTTCAAGGCAGATCTTAAGATAGTTGCCTCTTATAAGTGAAGTGTATGACATGGGGAAGATCAAGTCATAATGATCTGAGGAATAATCAGGGGTCAAATAAACTGCTGTGTTTGATCCCTAGTTGTGCCAAATATGGCTTCATGCAAAATGGTAATTGAGCCCTCTGAGCCTGGAAAAAATACAGGCCATGTACTAGAAGGGCCAGGATGTCTCAAAATACCAAACATTCTAGACTTTTCTATTGTCCCTCATGGTACACTGGCCTCCTGAGTAGCATGTGAGGAACTTTCTCTTAAGCTTCCAGAGAAGTAGTTACATGACCCCAAAGGGAACAAGTAGGTAAAGAATCTTCTTGTTCAGAAATTCTTTTGGTTCAAAGGCTCCTGAATTTTATCTGAGCTCCCTGTCCTGAATATCAAACTGGTCACAGATGTGACTTGCCCATCACAAACCCTTTATTCATGAACACCTTTCCATTACTACTCTTACAATAAGTATGAAATCCTAACAAACTGGCAACATTCCTTTATTAGTGATGCAGTTATTCCTAAGCTTTTATAATTAGTAAGTAGGTGTGTATAAATATATGACTGGTGATCTCTGTGGACCTATTATTTAGTTTGTGCCTGCAAACACAAAAGACATTTTCACATGCAGTTGAAATCCAGCGTAAATTACATTTTCATCAAAAGAATACGAAACACTTTCTCCAGTGGCCGCTAACAACCCAGCAACCATGAACTAAATAGAATATGGGCTAGATTCATAAAGAAACTAAGGCATTGCAAAACTGAGCTTGCCAGTGAATGAGTGGCTGCATATAGGTATCTCAGAATGGGATTTACAAAAGCCAGCATGCTAGGTGGTTCCCCACCAATGGTAGCAAGTATAAGGTGCCAAAAAGAAAGGTGTGTCATAAGCCCTGTTCCTCTCACGGTGTTTGGCACCTAAATGTGGGCTCAAGGGAATTATTTTTCTCTGCTTGAGATGCTTAGATGCAAACTCTCTCTCTTGGAGTCAGGAAACAGGAGAGGGGAGAAAGGGGATAGGGACATTACTAGTACCTCCCTGATAACTCTTAGCTCAGCAGTTAAGTACTCATCTGGGATACAAAAGATCCCCTGGTTCAAATTCACCCTCTGCCAGAGGTGGGGAGAGAAACTATTAGAATGGTGATCTGCTCTCACTCAGGTGAGTGGCTTCACCTCTGAGCAATGGGCTATTCTGATGTGGGGTTCCCACAGTCTTTCCTCTTCCACTTTGGATTAATTAATTAGAGTCATTAGGGCAGAAAAATGGAAAGAGCAAATGAGAATGATTCCATAACCTGTCGAGTATCAGAAGGGTAGCTGTGTTAGTCTGAATCTGCAAAAGCGACAAGGAGTCCCATGGCACCTTATAGACTAACAGATTTTTATCCATAACCTGGTGGTTAGAACCCTCCGCCTGGATGTGGATGATCTAGAATCCAGTTCCCCTTCAATGCTCTCTCTCAGTTTCTTGCAGGAAGTATCTTAGGTGCCTCATGCCAAGGAGCTTTCACAGCTGACAATCCTAAACAGAGAAAGGTGCCTCCTTCCACCTCAGAAATAAGTCTTAATCTCCCTGGGAGGCATGCACACAAGTCAGACAGAGCAATGCCTCTCTTTGCCTGGTATGTGCCTCACATTGGGATGTAGCATCTGGAAGTCTAGAGTGGAGCAGCCGTGCAGAAACATAGGTGCCTCGGGAGCTTTTATTGCAACAACTTAGGCATCAGTTGAGGTTACGTACCTACTTCATTCAGATTTGGGAAGACTAGTGGTGTCAGATTTGGGGATTTAGACACTTAAATTGGCAGTTAGTTGCTTAAGTCACTTTGTGAATCTATCCGTAAAAGATTTCCTAAATTAACACTACTGGAAATTGTTCTTTCATTCAGTTGGTTTGTGTTTAACATCAACTCCTTGTTATGTGTGTTATCATGGGAAATGAAATGGTACTTTTACATGCATGGGTTTTAATAGAGGGATCAAAGACAGTATTTTTCACTTCTTTTTTGGGAACCCAGCTGAGGTATACCTCAGATATGCTGATCATTTATTTGCTATTTCTGCCTATTACTACACCAGGAAGTACTAGAAAATTGCAGTTTTATTTTTGTAGTTTTCCTCTGGTTCTGGAATACACTTGAAAATATTTTTTAAACTAATGTGATATTTCTAGACATTACTATCTGACACACTGTAACAGGTCATTACAAAAAAACCTGACTCACTAGAAGAAACAGTTTTCCCCTCAGATCTTTGACACGAGTTCCTGAAAGCTAAGTCTACCTGGAATTTTTTTTTTTTAATATTCTTAGTGTGTGAGTTTCATATATAGTTTCAGAGATTATTAAAAATTCCCAAATGATAAAATAGAACATTACAAAAACTGTCGTTATTCTAACAAAATTAAACCTCATCTCAAAAACGCAGTTATCAGTACCACAAAAAAGTTGCTTTGCACAAAGGAGTGAGGATGTTCAACATAAAATGTATACTTAACTAGATGAGTATGATATGCGTACTGATGATTCATTGATTTTAACTGATCAATTAACCATACCAAGTTTATCTCTGAATTTTAGATACCATAAAATAATAAGTACAGACTCAAAATTCACAAATCATTGTTTTAACTCAATTTCAAAAACAAAACAAAAAATCCATAAAGATGGTTTGTGATAAATTGCATAAAGTTCAATCATGTAAATCGAATGTCAGATGTAAATGTATTTTAACACCTTTATTTATTATTGCAGGAGTGCTTAAGCCCCCAGCAGCATTTGGAGCCTTATTGGGCTGGATATTTGGGGCAGCCTGCACTAACAGTTGGTTGGTAGAGAGATTAATGGTTAGAGCTTGGACTGGTGATGTGCAGAGGGATTGTTAGGAGGGGACCCTGGGCCCTCCCACCATTTGAGGGCTACCAGTGCTCTGACAGCCAGGGAATCTTAAGGCAGTCCTCCCAGGGCCACTTCTTACCACTTCCCTGCAATTGTCCCAAATTTGCAGTTTGGAGTAAAGCAACATGCATCCTTCTGGGGTACAGCCTAGCCTTCTATGCAGCTCAGTGCAAAGCTTTCCTCTGCTGGGACAGTCAAAACAAAAATAAATGGTTTCAATATAGTCCAGAGTTCATAGAAGTAGAGCCCTGCATGGACACAAATGTCTACCCACGAATGCATAATCTTGTCACAGTCCAACAAAAAATCAGGACATTTCAGCTGTGAATTTATATTTTGAAATTTTACACTTAACAGCAGTTTTAATTTCCAAAATCCAAGGTCACAAAATTTGCAAATGTTATTTTATTATATCACACAACTTATATTTTTGGGATTTTAACAATTCAATTAACTAATGGAAGCATCTGCTGGATTTTCCTGGATATGCCCTATTTTGGCATCCATAGTTCTCCAGTCTGTTGTACTTTGCATACAATTAATTAGGAATTCTATGGATCCTCACAGCATTCTGTAACCCATGATACGACCCTTTGATTTTTCTTATATTGTCACATCTCCTCTTTGCAGTTTATTTTAAAGCTTTCTAGTTTTATGTGTAAAATCTCTTCGTATTTATACCCTGATGATTTTATAAATGTACTGAATCAGTCCATTATACTAGTAATATAAATGCACTTGAGTCATATCTGGTTAATATCGTGTTATAGCTTTGCTTATGTTCTGGGATCACTTGTCTGTGTACTTTTAATCAAGCACATAACTAGCTCCTCTGGCCTTTCACTTCTTTTTTACATCCTCAGGTTGGATTTACCCTGGGTATTTTTCACGTCAGACTGGCTTTGCTACAAAATTAATTAAGAGTTTCAGTTGGTCCTTAATATAACATAGACTATAGTTTTGATACCTGTGTTCATTATCTCTCAAGGATCTCTCATTAATCAACATTTAATACTATATAGGCTACCTTGTTATGGTTACTTAGCAACTAAACTGTGCCTTAGTTCTGTCACTGTCACATCACAGAATCTGTGCCCACAATACTTTAAACATGTAAATGATTTAAATCTGTACAAAAAAAATCAGCTGCAGCTATACTTTGAATCAGTCCTACCCTGTCTATGTTCTTATACTGTCCTCACCACC
Source organism: Pelochelys cantorii (assembly GCA_032595735.1). NCBI lineage: Eukaryota > Metazoa > Chordata > Testudines > Trionychidae > Pelochelys > Pelochelys cantorii. The sequence continues at coordinate 68,976,230 of CM064326.1, read as the reverse complement.
AGTGTCCAAGTGCCTTTCTGTGCATTAAGCATTTGTGACTAACATCCGTCATGTTTGGTTCATTAGTTGTCTCTTTCTCTCCCCCTGGAGAGAGTTGTGTGTGCATTGTAGGGCTGTGCTTGTTAAGTTTTTTTTTCTTTTAATTTCCTATGTATGTACACATTGCTATATTATTATATCTTTCAGAAATGTGCATCTATCTGTCTGTTCATCTGTCTGTGAGCATTTGTTCAAGATTTCCTCCTAAATTGTAAGAGCCAAGACTACCAAATCTGGTATGCATCTTCCTCTCATAATAACATAAAGCAAGGTCAGGTGGCCAGGACAATGGGATCTCCCTGGAATTTTATTGGTTCTCATAAAATGAAAAGGGAGGAGTCTGGTAGGAGGTACAGTTATATTGCAGAATGACCACAGGGGGAGCATCAAGGGGCCAGAGATGGAGACCAGGTGTAAAGGGGGCTTCCGAAAGAGGGTTTTTTTCTGACATTTGGCCCCATGTAGACTGTCCAAATATCGGAAAATCCTCTTCCAGAAAAAAATGGAAGAACATATGCAAATGCGAGCACAATTTGCATACCTTCTTCGAAAAAAACCCACAGTGTAGCCGTGCCCTTACTGAACCTGGTTTCACATATTAATTACCATTGATGATTATGTTCTTCTTACTGTTTATTTTGAGAGTATACACATCACCTTTGTATCAAACAAACAAGAAACAGAAACAAAAAACATCATAAAGATTAGGCATGTGAATTTTTTAACCTAAAACTATGTCGCTACTTTTTGGTCACAATTGTTTGAAGACTTTCAGAACTGGAGATCTGTTCTTTTGAGAGACTGAATGTAGATCAGGAAATAGATCAGTTCCCAATTAAATACTCAAATTGAAGTCAGTCAATTATGTGCATGACTACATCTAAATATTGGAGATCTACAACATAGGGTTTTAGATAGCTTGTGAATCTAGGAACAGATTTTAAAAACTGCACTTACAAAATGTGTGCATATATTCAGTGTACAATATAGAACAGACATTGTTTTTGTAGTTTACCTATAATTTTTATGAAAGAAAAGCTAAACTCTGTTGCTTTTAATTTATGCTCCCTCACATGTTTATATCTAAAACTAAAATATGCAGCTCCATTATTCAGGTGGTTTCATTTGTCCTTATTGAATACTAGCAGAAATACCCAGCGTCACCCGTGGAAAATATAGTAAAAGGTGTGATGAATGAACTACGTCAATGATATTAACATAGCATATTTTATTGGAAATACTTTTCTCTGATATTTTGTTTTAAGAAATTAACTTAGCTAGTGATATGCTTACAAAACGACAAATCCCATAGGGTCTCTTTTCTCAATCCCCACAAATCAGGAAGGCCCACCTTCACTTAAAGACTCTATGCAAACCAATGCCTCTAGCCTCCTTGCCAGAAGCCCTGAGAAATGGAGGGGAGGTCTCCTGGGCTCTGCAGCAGCAGCAAATCATTGCTCCCCAGGTAGCCACTCCCCGAGTGCCTTCAGTGCACGCTCCATGGGGCAACCTGAATGGACTTCCTAGCAGCAGCTGGACCGGTTGCATTGATCAGACAAGGCAAAAGACCTTCAGACTAGGTTCAATGAGTGATATCTAGATGATCAGAACATGTAGCACCTGAACAAACCTGTTCTAATGAGAATAGGCTGTTCTGAGTGTATTGTGTCCTCCTCAGGCTCCACCATGCTCAAAACCTTGTCCTCCTACCTACCTCCTCTTTGTACTGTGAGCTGAATCCTGCAAAATGCATAATGCCCATGACACTTGCTGATAACACACACAGCCCTGCCAGGAGAACGCATGCAGCCCAAAGGAGGGCGAGTGGTGGGATGGCTCGTTTGGGTGTGGGGGGAGGGAAGCAACTTTAATTTGCAGAAGCAGTTCAGTCGGAGCCCTGCTGTATGAAGATGTTGAGAGGCTGTGATAGCTGGAGGCTTCTCCCAGCCACAATTAGCAAGGCTAGACCCCAGTCAGTATCAATCACATTTGGGTCTGTCCTGGAGACCTGCTGGTGCCCTAGTCTAGGGGAGGTTGCTGATTCTCTGCCCCACTGCAGCCTCTCCCCTATGGGCTTTCCTTTGTTGGTGCTGCAGGTGCCCACATGCTTTATCCTCTAGGTTCTCGTAGTTGCAGTTTATGTGACACGTTTAACAGAAGAGTCCAGCAAATGCCTGTGATCAGGCGCTACTGAAAGCTAATTATCAGTGGGCCCAATTGGGGCTCTGGGGAACTGATTTTGAGATATAACCAAGCCAGTGATTTAAGTTAGGAAATCAGGAGTATCCGTGGAAAATGTTGTGTTTCTATGATCAGGCACTACTAAAAGCTAATTATCAGTGGGCCCAATTGGGGCTCTGGTGGAACAAGGGGAACCAATTTTGAGATATAACCAATCCAGTTATTTAAGTTAGGAAATCAGTATTATCCATTCAAAATTTGGTGTTTCTAGCTCTTACTGTTTCGGAGATCTTTCTGAATTATCAGTGGGCCCAATTGGGGCTCTTGGGTAACCGGGGGAACCAATTTTGAGATATAACCAATCCAGTTATTTAAGTTAGGAAATCAGTAGTATCCATGCAAAATTTGGTGTTTCTAGCTCTTACCATTTCGGAGATCTTCCATTTTGGAGATCTTTCGGAATTATCAGGGGGCCCAATTGAGGCTCTGGGGGAACCGGTGGAACCAATTACCAATTTTGAGGTATAACCAATCCAGTTATTTAAGTTAGAAAATCAGTAGTATCTGTGCAAAATTTGGTGTTTCTCGTTCTTATCGTTTCGGAGATCTTTCAGGACAAACAAACAAACAAACTTTCAGAAATATTTATAAGAAGATATTGAAAATAATAGGAGTAATTAAAGCCAGGACTGCCAAAGTATTAAGGAAAAATTGGAAACGTCTTTCAGACACTACTGCAGGGATGGGGAAACTCTAGGCCTCAGTCTGGATGTGGTTTATCAGGGTAAGTTGCGGGGGGGGCCACCACATGCCTTGTTTATCTGAGTGTGCAGAGGCTTGACCTCTTGAACTTTCCAGGGGTCAGAGTTTGCCGTTTCCACCTCTCCCGTTGTCTGGGAATGGTGAGCCACAGCCACTCAGAGCTGCAGGGCTCCATGGCTACAGATGCTTAGGTTTATAAAGCATCTGGCAGACTGCTAGTGGCTAACCCTGACGAGCCATGTGCATCTGGCGCACTGAAGGTTCCCCACCTGTACTAGGGGAAACAATATTGATAGACATGGGAAAACAGAAAAGAGAGACGGAGAGTCTGAAACAACAATCTTTGGTCCTTATTGAAAATTGTTACTCATGTCATCTTCTGTCAGACATTGATAGTTGTTTGGTTGAGTGTGTGTGTTCTCTCTGTGGGCCTCCTTTTCTCTGCATAAATAACCGGTGAGACAGACCTCAAATTAACCATTCAATGACCACAAAATCAGATAAGGGATGAAGGCGCTCAACCAGATTTACTGCCAAATGAAGTAGAGCAATAGCATCCCGCATACTCTGCTGGAGTACTGCGCATATGTATCCCCGGACAATGGCCCATTTCTATCAGTGGCAGGAATTTGCACTGCCCCTCAACCAGAGAAAGACAGCCCCTCTGAGATACATCTTTATACACAGATACAAACAAGTTACATGTCACTGGCCAATCAGGGTGCCATCCTCTGATGTACCTCCCATTACCTTTTACATGTTGGTTCAATCAAAACATCCCAATCCATCATGCTGTCGCCCTGATCTTATCCATAGGTCACTATGTTCTTGTTATCTACGAGGAGTGTGCTGGTGTTTGGGTGTTCTGGTACTGTTCTGGAATGTTTTCATGCATCACCATCCCAGCCTCGGGCCATAGCTGGAAGCAGTTGCGGAGCCCTGAGTGCAGGACAGATGGTCAGGGTCTCGGGGCCCAGAGATGAGCTGCTGGAACCCCAGGCAGTAGCTGAGCCCCTGGCAGCTGGGAACTTAGGGCTGACAGTGGAGCCTGTGGGAGAGATGGCCAGGACTGCCTGGAGGTTGGTGGCCAGTACCCTGGATGAGAGCAGGGCCCCCAGGTTGGGGCTGGCATCTGAGATGCTGGCATGGGATGCAAAATCTGGGCGTGCTGCAGCACCTCCCACATCCTTACTTCCCGTGCCTATATTTGCATGGCTTGTTCCTAATACCTCTTAGGTATGTGTGTTTCTTCAATATCAGCTCTGTTCCTGCCAGATTCTGTGAGCAATGTCTGCCTTCTGCTCACAACCCAACTTTGCTGTATATTAGCAAAGTCTGAACTATTACTTTAATCCAGGCCTTAGATCTCATACCAGGCCTCTTATATACAGATTTATGTTTCAGGCTCTCTTCCTACTACAGTCCTCCCCCCACCCTGAATGATTTTTCTTATTTTTTACTGAGAATTTTATTCATTAATTCACATTTGTCAGAATTCACATTAGGCAGTTGACTCTGAATGCTAAATTTCATAATTCTTTTTTTTGTTATATCTCTTGTACTTACACCCCATTGCTTTGTGGACAGAGTGTGAGACAAAAAATTACTCCATGCCTACCTATTGGAACATTGCCAGACAGTTTTGCATATAGCTATACTAGTCACTTAAGATTTACACCAGAAGGGAACACACATTTATATTTTTGAAGAGCTGGATTACATTTTTCAAACCATCTAACACCACATATAATGTAGAAAAAATGGTGCATGTTGATGTGTTGATAACATTTTTCTTAGTATAGACATGGCCTAACTGACTTAGGGATCTTAATCTATTGACGTAAGGATTCGGGAAAAATATTACCCCAGTTGTGATGCGGTGTATAGACACAGATGAGGCAGATACCAGAGACGCCCTATTGGTGGGACTAACCTGTCCTTTCCGGCCTTGTCAATCTTGTATGATAGGGAGGCAGACTTTAAAAGGGAGGAAGTTACAATCATCAGACTCAGGAGGAATAGGATTGCCATAAGCGACACACTATAAAAGTGACTCTTGAAACAATGGACGGAATTCCTAGCCAGGGAGACTTTCACATTGAAAGTGGACTTTCAGGTGAAATGAAAATGCTAAGCCTGACTTAAAGGCTCAGCCAGACGGATTTCCCCAACCTTTTCCTTTATTGAGGAAGGAACCTGCCTCTCTTTTTGGTTGGGGACTCAGGGAGGGAGTATCTCTAAAAATAAGAGGGCTTGTGATTTTCATTATGCTCCCTGGGCAGAGCAGTGTTAGGATGGCCTGTCAAGGATGGAACACCTCCCTTACACATAAAAAGGAAGTGGAGCCTGTTCTGGGATCACCTAATGCAGGTAACTGGGAGTGCTTAGGTATTCCCACTTTTACCCTATATTTTTAAAAAACTGATTAAAACAGCTTGGGTGAGAGACACTAATAAAAATACTACCATATGGTCTGTTCCCTTCCTTGTACATAGTTTCTATATGTATTGTCGGAACCTTTCTTTTTACAAATGTATTGACCCAAATTTTGGGTGTAGTTGAGCTCTTTTTTCATTCAGGACCTGAAGAGGAGGCAAAACTTTCTTTGCAGTTCCCTGATGCTATCCTGAGGCTGGCCTCTGTGCAATTTAGAACAGTAGCAGAGTGAAACACCTGGCCCAGAGTTGTATTAAAGCAAATGGATAATGTGCATTTTAAATATTTAAAAACCTTCCATGGGGGTGATACAAGAACATTTTGGTATCCAAACTAGGACTATATGAAGCCAGTTCTTCCAGTCTTTCTCAATACTTCTCCTGCTGAGATAGTATTTAGCCAACATGCCTCTTACTTTGGACTGTACCTTAAATGGCCTATATAATGTTGCAGAAGGAAAACCTATACTGAAGAATCGAAAGGGTTTTGAAAAATGACACTGCTGTCTAAAATGACTCTGCAAAATAAAGTCCAATGTATTTACCATAAAAGAAAATAATGAATCAATCTAGAGTCTAGCATATAATTTATCAACATTAGCCTTGGACTGTGTATCAAGCACAGTATGATTGATTTAAATGTGTAGATTTTTAACATTTGAACAGGTGGCCAACTTATAACAACAGTTTAAACTTTTATAGCATCTTATCATGCTGAGGTAGCTCATGGTGTTTTAGAATTACATTAAAATTAAAATTTAATCTATCCTGCAGAGTTAATAATTAGCTAATGTCAGTGAAAAGTCAGTGAGAACTAATCAGTCTTAAGCATTGACTTGAAAAAGGGAAAAGCAGGGACTTCATGACAATGAGTTTCCTTCGAGCAGGTACGAGATAGTTTAAAGAGTAAACACCTCGAGTCCCGGTCTACACTAAAGGGGAAAGTCAACTTAACATACATAACTCCAGCTATTAATTACGTAGCTGGAGTTGAAGTATCTTAATCATGTTTTGGCACCATCCACATAGCAGGAGGTCAACAGAAGGACACATTCCTATCAACTTCCCCTACTTCTCATGAGGAGCAGGACTACCAGCATTTACGGGAGTGCCCTCTCAGTTCTAATTAGCATGTCTTCACTAGACCCACTAATTCGAACCCCAGAAGATTGACTGTGGCAGCTTTGATCTTCTCTGTAGCATAGACAAGCACTGAGTGATAATTCAGGAGTGAAGATTCAGAAGCCTATATTACTTAACCTCATCTACCTCCAATACAGAGACTCAGATGTAGGCTTTCTTTTTGATTGCATAGGGATGGGGTGTTCAAAACATGCTTGAAAAATGAATTGTGGCCTGAGCTGTCCTAAAACACAACTCACGCCTGCCTGCTCCCTCTCCCTGCAGTGAAGAGAGATGGGAGACTGAAGAGGAAGGACAACCCTGCAGTTAGGATTCTTGCTTAAACTGTGGAACATGTGGATTCAGTCCCCTACTCTGTCACACAGTTGCCCTGATCAAGTCACTTCCCCTCTCTGTGCTTCAGTTACCACTCTGAAAAAAAAAGGAGGGATCTTCTTCTTAACATATGCACAATGTGCCTCGGGTGGCACATAACCTGGATTCACCACCAAATGGTGTCCACTAGTTGCATCATTAGCGTCCCTGGCCTCGGCAAGGGATGGACAGGGAGTATGAGGTGAATGCTGATCCATGACTCCAAAAGGGTAATAACTGTACTGGAGTGTTGTGAGGGTATATACCAAAGAGAAAAAAGAGAGTTCTGATGAATAAACTTGTTTTTTTCTACAAAAAGACAAGTAGAAGAGACTCTTATGGTTTTATGCATTTATTATTGGGGAAAAATATGTAAATGCGCATGCTGATGCCCTCTGGTTCTTGTCAAGCTGCCAATGTGGGCATTAGTTTTGCAAAATTTGGGCACCCTGTAGGGTTTTATGTCAGCCTAAGCACCTTGTTAGTATTATACAATTTGACTGATAATAAGTGCAATTGGGTCAAGATTGAGGTCACCCCAGTGAACTGCCTAGCACCAGGATTCTTGGCGATAGGGAATGGCTATACACAGAACGATCAAAGAAGAACAAGAATGTATTATTAAAGACATGATTGAAACCAGCAATCTAACACTTAAAAATTCTGGGACATTTGTACTTCTGCCATCAAGACAGAACAGCAAAAGCAGAACAGGGTTTATCTTCAAATGTTACATTCAAAGAGAGCCAAAATAAGAAGAAATACTGTTCATTTTCCTGGTTTGAATACAAAAGTGTTCATCTGTCACTTCTGTGATAGGGTTTAAAATCTTTAAAATCCTCATTATCCATTTGCTTTAATAACTTGTCATTGGTTACATATACATTAAATAAGTGGAGGTGTGTTTAAATAACTGCATTATGTAAGAAATAATTGTGGCTGCCATGTACATGCTAATCAGAAAAACATAGCAGCAGATAAGTTAAAGTGAGGAAGATTACTTGAATCTATTTTGTCTTTTAAGAAAGGCATCAACAGCAAGTTAAATTAAAATACTTATTAAATGTCAGAATTTTTAATAAGTAACTGATATCTAATTAATGTGCCATGTGATAACTTTTAAATGTTAATTGATGCCTCAAAACTCAATAAGTGGTACTTGATCTATTAATTAATATTAGACAAAAACATACAATAATTATCTCCTAAATAAAATACTTATAATGCTTCATAAGTGTTACCATATAATGTTGGCACAGTGGCAGGTTGATTTAACAGAAGGTCTTGATGGGGGGGAATAAACTATAAACTTTTGCTTCTTTCCTGGGTGGGTGGGGAATAATAATTTTTCCTTTGTTTTCTTCTAAAGATATATGATGAGTTAATGGTCTTGAAGGGAAGGAATTGTGATTACAGGCTGTAATTTAGGCAATGTGCAAATGTATTCATACAGCTCTGCCAACGCACATCAGACCTAAGTTGCAATATGCTACTGTCTCAGTTCTGGGTATCCCTTAAGTCGATTGTCAATGATAATGTGATGGGCATGAATCTTAGTTACTGAATGTGACCATCAGAATATTGGCAAGAAAGGAAGGATGGTCCAGAGCCTAGCATAATATCCTTAAACTTGAGCTGATGTGAATTCAATCCCCTTCTTTACTACAGACTTCCCATGTGACTTTAGACCAGACACTTAGCCTATCTGTGCCTTAGTTCCTCCATCCCTAAAATGGGGATAATTTTTCTGTCTTTACAGGGGGATTGTGAAGCTAATTACATTAAAATATCATGATGCTCATATACTAGGATTATGGTGGCCATATAAGACCTCATGTTTCCATTTGCAACTAGAAATGAGTGACATTATTGTGAAGAATTATCTTTTTCTGCTTGTAGAATATCCACACGAAGTTTATTATTTCCTCAGATTTATCTGTAACATTATTTCAATAATTTTGTTGTGCTTTTTTATTTTATGGATTGATTATGAGCAGTTTGCTGCTGGTATTCAATATCAGAAATTCGCTATTTAATGAATGCTGTTTTTTACATACAACTTCCTTTTTATCTGGAGGTTTTTTTTTTTCTCTCCTTTGGTCTGATAGTAGGTTATTGCATTTCTCATGCATATGAGAAACTCTGATTTTATAAATTTTGATCCTCTTCTGAAAGTTTTGAAAAACCAAGACTTTCCTGGATAGCTGAATTTTGAATGTTGATCTGTGCTGCTTAGTTATAAATTATATCGGAAAGACAGAACAGGTCGTGCGGGTGGCGGAGTGGTACTATATGTGAAGGATAATATAGAATCAAATGAAGTAAAAATCCTAAAGGAATCCAAATGTTCCATAGAATCATTATGGATAACAATTCATTCCTCTAATATGAATATGGCATTAGGAATATATTACCGACCACCTAACCAGGACAGTGATAGTGATGCTGAAATGATAAGGGAGATTAGAGAGGCTACCAAAATAAAAAACACAGTAATAATAGGAGATTTCAATTATCCCCATATTGATTGGGTGCATGTCACCTCAGGACGGGATTCAGAGATTAAATTTCTTGATGCCTTAAATGACTGCTTCTTGGAGTACAGGAACCCACAAGGGGAGAGTCGATTCTCGACCTAGTCTTGACTGGAACGCAGGATCTGGTCCAAGAGGTAACTGTTACTGGACCGCTTGGAAATAGTGACCACAATATAATAACTTTTAATATTCCTGTGTTGGGAAGAACACCGCAGCGGTCAAACACTCTGGCATTTAATTTCAAAAAGGGGAATTACACTAAAATGAGGAAGCTAGTTAAACAGAAACTAAAAGGGAGAGTAATTAAACTAAAATCCCTGGAAGCTGCATGGGAACTGTTTAAAGACACCATACTAGAGGCCCAACTTAAATGTATACCCCAAATAAAAAAACACAGTAAGAGACCTAACAAAGAACCACCATGGCTAAACAGCCATGTTAAAAAGGCAGTGAGAGAGAAAAGGGCAGCTTTTAAAAAGTGGAAGTCAAATCCTAGTGAGGAAAATAGAAAGGAACATAAACACTCCCAAATTAAGTGTCATAATGTAGTAAGAAAAGCCAAAAAAGAGTTTGAGGAACAGCTAGCCAAAAATTCAAAAAATGATAGTAAAATGTTTTTTAAATACATTAGAAGCAGGAAGCCCGCTAAAAAAGCAGTGGGGCCCTTGGATGATAAAGATATAAAAGGAGCGATCAAGGAAGACAGTGCCATTGCGGAGCGATTAAATGATTTCTTTGCTTCAGTCTTCACGGCTGAGGATGTTACAGAGGTTCCTAAATCTGAGCCAGCCTTTTTAGGTGACAAATCTGAGGAACTCACTCAGATTGAAGTGACATTAGAGGAGGTTATGGAATTAATTGATAAGCTGAATAGTAACAAGTCTCCGGGACCAGACGGCATTCACCCAAGGGTTCTGAAAGAACTCAAATGTGAAATTGCGGAGTTATTAACAGTGGTTTGTAACCTATCCTTTAAATCCACTTTGGTACCAAATGACTGGAAGATGGCCAATATAACACCAATATTTAAAAAAGGCTCTAGAGGAGATCCTGGCAATTATAGACCGATAAGTTTAACATCAGTACCAGGCAAATTAGTAGAAACACTAGTAAAGAGTAAAATTGCAAGGCACATAGAAGAGCATGAATTGTTGGGCAAAAGTCAGCATGGTTTCTGCAGAGGGAAGTCGTGTCCAACTAATCTGTTAGAATTCTTTGAAGGGGTTAATAAATATGCGGACAAGGGGCACCCAGTGGATATAATATACCTAGATTTCCAGAAAGCCTTTGACACGGTCCCACACCAAAGGCTTTTACGTAAATTAGGTGGTCATGGGATAGGAGGAAAGGTCCTTTCATGGATCAAGAATTGGTTAAAAGACAGAAAACAAAGGGTGGGAATAAATGGTAAATTTTCACAATGGAGGAGGGTAACTAGTGGTGTTCCCCAGGGGTCAGTACTGGGACCAATCCTGTTCAACTTGTTCATCAATGATCTAGAAAATGAGGTAAGCAGTGAGGTGGCCAAGTTTGCAGATGACACAAAGTTGTTCAGGACAGTCAAAAGCAAAAGGGATTGTGAAGAACTACAAAAAGATCTCAGCAAACTGAGTGATTGGGCAACAAAATGGCAAATGAAATTTAATGTGGGTAAGTGTAAGGTAATGCATGTTGGAAAAAATAACCCAAATTACACGTACTACATGATGGGGTCAAATTTAGCTACGACAGATCAGGAAAGGGATCTTGGAGTTATAGTGGATAGTTCTATGAAGACATCCACGCAGTGTGCAGCGGCAGTTAGTAAGGCAAATAGGATGTTAGGAATTATTAAAAAAGGGATAGATAATAAGACAAAAGATATCATACTTCCCCTATATAAAACTATGGTACGCCCACATCTCGAGTACTGCGTGCAGATGTGGTCTCCTCACCTCAAAAAAGATATATTGGCATTAGAAAAGGTTCAGAAAAGGGCGATTAAGATGATTAGGGGCTTGGAAAGGGTCCCATATGGGGAGAGACTGGGACTTTTCAGTTTGGAAAAAAGGCGATTGAGGGGCGATATGATAGAGGTATATAAAATCATGAATGGTGTGGAGAAAGTGATTATAGAAAAATTATTTACCTTTTCCCGTAATACAAGAACTAGGGGACACCAAATGAAATTGATGGGTAGTAGGTTCAAAACTAATAAAAGGAAATTTTTCTTCACACAGCGCACAGTCAACCTGTGGAACTCCTTGCCCGAGGAGGCTGTGAAGGCCAGGACTCTATTAGGGTTTAAAAAAGAACTTGATAAATTTTTGCAGGTTAGGTCCATAAATGGCTATTAGCCAGGGATAAAGTATGGTGCCCTAGCCTTCATAACAAGGGCAGGAGATGGATGGCAGGAGATAAATCACTTGATCATTGTCTTCTGTTCTCCTTCTCTGGGGCACCTGGCATTGGCCACCGTCGGCAGATGGGATGCTGGGCTCGATGGACCCTTGGTCTGACCCAGTATGGCCATTCTTATGTTCTTATGTTCTTATGTTATGATTTTGTGATGGGCTCTCCAAGGGTGAAATTAGATGAGGTGGGCCCAATCAGCCAATTATGGGGAGATTCAGGCTGGAAAAAGCTAATTAGGAGATAACTCACCTGTGAGGAAGAAAGAAGGGGAAAAGAAGTGCTGAGAGGAAGGAATCCAGGGATGAGAGTAGTGAAGTTTGTGTAGATGCAGACATTACATTACACAGTTGTTCACTACTAGATCCTGGACTGGAATCCAGGGTAGAAGGTGGGCCTGAGTTCCCCTTATCAGCCACGACAGCATGATGTTGTTAAGGGCAGTGAATATCAGACTGTGAGAATCTCTGCTGGAGTGACATAGTCGGGGTAGTGAGTGTGAGGATTGTGTGATGCTCTTTGTGGAAAGAGCTTTGAAAAAATACCCCAGAAAAGAAAACTTTAGCTTCTGGAGTGAGTGAGGGGCCACAGCATGAAAAAGTGTTATAAAGTGTAACCACAGGGTGGAGTGTTGGCCTGGCAAAGCTAATCCCCAGAACCAACAAGAGTGACTGTCCAACAGTGAGTAGAGCAGGCCCATCACAAATTAGTGAGATAAGTTACATGGTACTATTTCTCTTTCATTATTGGATCACTCCTTGTCAGCATATTCACATGGGCACCTTTCAAAACTGACTTCTTTGAGTATTTGCTTACCGAGCGTTGGTTAGAATTTGGCTCAAAGGTTCAGGTCAGTCTCTACTTTACAAGAAGTGTACAGAGCTCCTCAGTATGGCCCCAGTTCTGTACTTCTCTGAGTCTTTATTATATAAGTAGTTCCACTGAAGCTATTATGGCTGCTTGCTTAGCAAGGCTCCACTCAAGATGAGTGGGGATATCAAAATCTGGCTCTATTTGAACATACTGAAGGGATGCTGAGCTATGGCACATCAGTACAGTTCATTTTTAAGTCATACAGTACAACCTACATTACAGAGTTGCACACATAAAAGAATTTTCTGAGTTAAGGATCTTTATTAACCTTATTATGATAGCATGAGACACGATCCAAGTTCCTATCCCTGTTGGAAATATTTTCTTTCCTGGAGTGCTAATGTGTGTTGGCTGCCACACAAAGTTCCCTATAATTTCCTATTTTTCTATAATTACCCTTGATACAACACCTCAGAACATTCAGAATGCTTGATTGCCAAGCAAAATATTGTAAAGAGGATGCGCTGTTAAAAAGCAATAGGCTTTCTGAGCTATAAAATATCACAACTGAAGTCATTGGAGTGATGTGGGCATAAAAAAAGATGTAACAGAGCAGGGAATCAGGCCCTCCAACAGCATTGCCCATGTTAGAAAATATCCACTCCAAATAACTTTGCATTGTTTGAGTCACCAGAGAATCAGCTTCTTAGTGACAACAATAAAATTAATTCCTGGCAGAGATATGTGCCATGATCATAACTTTTGCAATTATAGCAAACAATGGTTGTCTTGCCTGGATTGGTGTCCTTGAAGTTATGACCTTGTGTCACAGAGAGAAGCATTCAATAGTGTCAATGACTTACACTGACAGGGCTCCCCTGTAAGGAATCCTAAATAGTAGTACCACCAGCAGCAATAGCATCTAATGGAAATAAATGCAGGAACAAAAAATATCTCACTGCTGTCCCCATTACTAAAAGAAAAATGGTACATTCAAAATAAGAAGAGTTTAATTTAGTTCTAAAGTTCCTGAATTACCTGTTGGTTACAGTAATGTAAATCAGGACTAACTTCACTTTGAAGTTATTGGTGTACAATTGGTGTAAATAAAATGAGAATTAGGACCAAAAGTCCCAGATCCATTTAGGAATCGAACTCCCATTGAAACAATGGAGGTTAGGTGCCTATAGCCTTTTAGAATGTAGGCTAAAGTATTTATTTTTGGAATCCTTTGATCCATAAATTAAGTTTACCCACCTGCAGGAATTCTTTTTAAAACACAAATTTGGATTAACTATTCATTGTTCTTCTTTGTTAGTAGGAAACGGCATTACAAGTCAAATTAAAAACCTTCTAGACATTTCATTTTTCAAGCAGGGTGTGGATAGGAGTTGCATGAATTCATACAGGTATGAGCAAAATCTAAACATGATTGTCTTAGGTAGGCAACTTTCCTGGGGCTAGCAAGAAAGGGTTAATCCTTTTGCCTCAGAAGGGGCACAGTTGGTTGCAATCAGTGAAAAGAAATTCAGTGCAAAGATATTCAGTGGGGGCAAAAAGGTATGGCATCAATAACTGTCTGTGGAGAATATATAAAGGCTGGTTCTAGGGTTGGTCTGAGAGCCCTGGTCTACAACAAGGAGTTATTTCAAAATAACTCCCTTTATTTTGAAGTAAGTGGAGCATCCACCCTACCAAGCCCATTATTTTGAAATAACAGGCTGGTTATTTCAAAGTAATAACTCCTGCACTCCACAAGGAATAACGCTTATTTCGAAATAGTTATTTTTGGAGTTATTTTGAAATTATTATTTCAGAATAATTTCCTAGTGTAGACATGCCCAGAGTGACTAGGAAAGATCAGGATTTCTCTGCAAAGGCAACCAAAAAAGGCAAGGTCTTGGCAAAGAGAAGCAGCCAAGTCTCTGGAACTGATTTTCCTACTTAGAGTCTAGGTCTAGACTGCAAGCTTCTTTCAAAAGAAGCTTTTCTGGAAGAGTTCGTCCCGAAAAACTTTTTTTTAAAGAGAGCGTCTAACACAGCAAAAGCGCAAAGAAAAAGTGATGTGCTTTTTCAAAAGATAGCGTCCACATTGATTGGATGCTGTCTCACATATAAGGCCACCCGGAACCAGTTCAGGCAGGGCATTAGGTCAGCAGTTGTTTCCGAGTGCTGTTGCCTAAGCCTAACTGAGAGACACACTTAAAGGGACCCCCTTGGACAGCCGTTTCTCTGCTTCTGCTGCATGCTTGCCTGCCTCTCCGAGGGACAGCAAAGCTTTAGCAGTGCTACCTCCCTTTTCTTAGCATCCCCCTTTCCAGGATTCCACGCCCTGCAGGGACTGCAGCCCGAGAGTACCTTACCTCCATGAGGAGGGCCCCCATGGTGGACTTCCCCATGCCGAACTGGTTGCCTACTGACCCATAGCTGTCCAGGGTGGCAAGCTTCCAGATGGCGATGGAGACCCGCTTCTCCAGGGGGATGGCGGGCTGCAGGTGGGTGTTGTGTCATTGGAGGGCAGGGGTGAGCCAGGCACACAGCTCCAAAAAGGTGGCCTTCCACATGCAGAAGTTTTGGAGCCACTGCTGGACTTCCCTCCATTCCGTAACTAGCTGGTCCCACCAGTTGGAACTGGTGTCCAGCCTCCAAAACCGTCTCTCCGCTTGTGGGGTTTGGTTGCAAGGGTCTTGCTCCCGCACACAGGGAGAGGGTCTCAAGGATGAGCTCGTTGTTGAGCTCGTGAAGGGCCATGAAAACAGCCTGCAGAAACTGCCGCAGAAACTGCAGCATGGCAGTGTGGGGTTATCACATGCCCAGGGGCAGTTTGGGCTCCATGTGAAGAAGAATGCCATGGTATCTAAAAGCTTTTAGCAGCAGCTTTTAGACACCACAGGGGTGGCCTGGGGGTGGGGAGGAAGCCCTGTCCCTGGGGGGGGTTGTGTTGCTCCGCCTCACACAGCCCTGCTGCTGGGGGAGCGGCCTCATAGGAAGTGGCTCCTGGGGTTTTTGAGAGGGGAAGGGGAAAGGGATGGGCACCTCACAAGGACTCAGGCACTCCCTCTCATTCTCTGTTTTGTGTGTTTGTTTGTCTCCTTCTGCAGGTTGTGAGGGCCATCAAGTTGGTCCTGCTGTGCAGGGTCATCCACCTGGGAGACCTGGACTCAATCATCGCAGGATTTGCTGCCTTGAGGTTCCCTCATCCCAGTCCGTGCACCAACTCATTGAGTGTCCCAATACATAAACTGCAAGGGCTATTTTTCCATGTTGCTGCAGGCCCTGGTCAACCACTGTGGACAGTTTACTGACATTTTCATCAGGTGACTGGCAGGGCACACAATGCCCATGTATTTAGAAACTCAAGCCTATACGGAAAGCTGAAGACTGGCACATTCTTTCCCCAGCATGATTTTGGGGTTGGGGATATATAGATGCCACTGTGCATCATGAGGGATGTGGCCTACCTCCAATGCCTTGGCTTATGAAGCCCTACACCGGCCACCTGGACCCCAGCAGGGACCAATTCAATGCCCACCTCAGCCGGGCCTGAATCCAGGTGGAGTGTGCCTTTGAGTAACTCAAGGAGCAGTTCAGATGCCTCCTGACCTGCCTCAACATGGGGAAGCACAACATTCGTGAGGTCCTTTTGGCATTGTGGAGAGGAAGGGGGAGGCCTTCCTACTGGGGTGGGAGCAGGGAGTGCCTTTGAGCAGGCACGTACAGCTGCCATCTGCCAGGCCCATCAGTTGGGGTTAGTATCCGGGAGGCCCTAAGGGAGGGTTTCTCTCAAAGACCCCAGTAACTCTCCCCAGGGCCTCCCCACTAGGGGCCTGTGCCTTGCTCCACTATCTCTTTCCCACCACAACCCCTCCCTTCCCCCCTTCCCTTCAGTCTCAATAAACACACCTGTTTTGATTTGAACAAAATGAACTTTGTATTTTCTTTGAATAAAATAATCTTGGGAGGAGGGGGGGGCTGAGAACCTGGAGGGGGGAGGGAGGAGTGGGGCTCAGGACTGGGAGTGGCATGCAGGATGGCTGGAAGTGCCACCTTGGTTCCGGGGACCTAAGCAAACTTGGGATTGGTTGGGGCCTGGGACAACAAGGGGATGGGAAGGAGGGGGTAGTGGAGCAGGGTCAGGAATGGCAGGGGGACAGGGGAGGCGGCATGGGCATAACAGGGGAAGGGGGCATGGGCATTGCTTGGGGGCAGGAGAGGGAGCAGAGGCATCGCTTGGGGGGCTCCGGGAGGTGGAATGGGCATAGAAGAGGGGGCAGGAGGGTAGGAGGCAGGAGCAGGGACAGCAGCCGGGTGCGCCATTATTTCCCTCATGATGGCACACATGTTGTCACCCTGCTGCACAAGCTGGTCCCACATGCTGCTCTGCCACTTAGTATCCTCCTGGACCTTCTGTGCCACGGTCTCCTGCATGTCACACAGGACCCCCAAATGCTGCTTCAGGAGGTCCTCGTGCACCCTTGTGCGCTTTTGGCTCCCCCAGGTTAGGGCAGCTGTTTCAGCCTATGTGGATTGCCCCTCAGCGATGGCTGGTCCAGCTGTGGAGAACAAAGAGGGAGAGGTGGTCAGGTCAGTCATCTATTCAGACACTGTCCCCAAGACCATGCCCTCTGTGAGGAGCGACCAACAGTCCTCGGCTCAGAGCAAGGCCATGTGTGGCCTGCACAGCAGGCCCTGCCTCACAGGGGCCCCGAGGTGCCCATGGGACCGTAATTCCCACTCCCTCCTCATGGGCAAGCAGGCAAGGGAAGTGTCCAGCCACAGTAGGATCCCATGGATGGGAGAGGGGCTGGAGCAGCCTGGCCCTCCATGGGGCCCACACACACATCTCCATCTGGCAGTGCTGTCTGCGGGAGTGGGTGGTGCCTCGCATGGGCAGGCATGCCTGTGTGCTGTGTGCGGCACTCCTCAGTCTGTATGAGGTCATGTGTGTGCCCTTGTGCCCAGCCTGCTTCCAGAGGTGGCTGGTAGTGGGAGGGCATCCCCCCCAAATGTCCAAGGGTCAGACAAATGTCCAAGGGTCAGACATGTGTGTGGCCTCCCCTGAGCCTGTGAGCAGGATCCCGGGGGTGCTCCAGGGCTGCATTCTGAGGCCGCGTGGCACATAGTGGCACTGCACATGCTTCCACATGCACCGACTGCAGCACAATGTCCATGCCAAGAACGCCGAGCGATGATTGCACCCCATCCCTTCTGTGCACACCTCCCCTGCCCTGTGTGTGTATAGAACTGAGAGCACTCACCTGATACCTCCCTGATGTCAGAGGATGCCTGTTACATGTCCAGGCCCTGGGGTACCGGCTCAAGGGTGAGGGTGAATGTACTGGCTGTGACCTCCTCCTCCTTCCCCTGCTGTCCCTCGTTCTCTTCTTCCTCCTCCGCAGAGAGCTCCAGGCAGGCGACGAGGGGTGTCTCAATCCTCAAGTCTACTACCATGGGTGGAGAAAGGGTTTCCCACCCCCCAGAATCTGGTGGCGCTCCTGGTAGTAGGAGCAGGAGTGTGGTCCTGCCCCAGAGTGAAAGCTGCACTCCCTGGCCCTGGCAGAGTCCTGACAGAGCTCCTTCACCTTACTCTGGACTTGTTCTAAGGTGTGGGGTGGGTGTCCCCTCTCCACCAGGGCCTCAGCCATGCAGCCATAGATGTCGGTGTCCCTGTGCCAGGAGCGGAGTGTTGTTCTATTGTTTTTCTATTGTTAAACTATTTTTATATTGTATTGTATTTTCTATTGTTAGACTATTTTTAGTTTTCTCTGATTATCATTTTGTTTGTTTTGTTACTAATATACATTTGTATTATTTGTTTTTATTGTTAAACTCTCCCCCATCTCCAACTAAACTATCAGTCACACATCCACCTCTGTAAAAAAAGCCTTTGGTTAGGTTTTTCTATCATTTTGTTTGTTTTGTTACTGAAAGAGCTCTTTTGGGAAAAGGCTTCTTCCTCGTAGAAATAGGTTTACCGCTGTTGGAAAAACCCCTCCATTTTTTCAACTTTCTGTCAAAAGAATGCAATAGCAGTGTGGACATAAGTATAGTTTTTCCAGAAAAATGGCCGTTTTTCCAGAAAAACCCTGTACTGTAGACATATCCAGAGATGATTGGGACTGGAGCAAGATTAATGAGAAGTTTTGTTAGGGAAATGTTGTGAGCCCTGATTCAAGGATGATTATGAAACCAGACTGAAAGGGTCAGGAAGGATATGGGAAGCTTGGACCAATAAACCAGACCCTGGAAGAAGAGACTTCAGATGAAGCACCATGGATTACTGGGTTTGGGGGAAAAGTCCCCTTTCTGTTCCTGGAAAAGAAATTGGAAAATAAATTTTAATCCCCCCACAAAATCTGAAGGAATTGGCTGGTGCTACCAAATTGATTAACCTGCCATTAAGACTGCTTGTGTGTCTGTCATTGGATACAAGACATTCCCTGGCATTAGCTGCTGTTGCTGCAGTAAGCTAAGGCAATTTTTATGATTAATGTTTTTTGGGTTGTTGGTTTACATGAATTGGAGTTACTTCAATGATACCATTGCAATTTATACGAGCTGAGGGCCTGGATCCATATGATTAGCCACACCTGAACTAATCAAATAATGTTTCTATTTAGATATATCATGCTTATTTATTGGAAATTACTACAGTGCACTAAAACCCTTTCCAAAGTTTATATTTGTGCATTGAAGAGGACTGGGAAATGGTGATGGCTGTCAAATAACAGAGGCTGGCTGTTATGAAGCAGGGCTCATGGACAAACTTGTGGGGGGGAGCAAAGTTAGAAAACAAAGAGTGCATTGGAATTTCAAGTGGACCTCTTGGAAGATAAGAAGATGTGGTTTGATACAGGGATGGGAGCCCTCCAGCAGGGTTGACCAGTGCCTGTGAGGGTGTATGTGGAGGGCCAGAAGGTCAGGGAGACTTGCAGGGAGCACCCCATTTAGCAATTAAAGTTTTGGCAGGAGCACAGAATACTCCCATGAGTCACCTGTGCCCTCAGGTGAAAGAAACTTCCTCCTGGCTGTGGGTGTGTCTTGACTACATCCCTCTTTTGACAGAGGGATGTAAATTAGACACTTCGAAATTGCAAATGAAGCCAGGATTTGAATTTCCGGCACTTCATTTGCATAATCATGTCATGGCGCTCTTTTGAAAAAAAGCTATTTTGAAATTGAAACCACAGTCTAGACACGGTTCTTTCGAAAATAGAAGCCTTTTTCAAAAGATCCTGTAAACCGAGGTTATGTTTCTTGCTCTTAGTTCAGTGTTTTGCCTCACAGGCTTCCTCTTGGCCCAAGCTCCTCTATTTCTGGCTCCAAACTGTGGTTTCTGGCATCTAGACTGCGGTTTCAATTTCAAAATAGTGCTTTTTCGAAAGAGCACCATGACGCGATTATGTAAATGAAGCTCTGGAAATTCAAATCCCGGCTTCATTTGCAATTTTGAAGTGTCTAATTCACATCCCTCTATTGAAAGAGGGATGTAGTCGACTCTAGATACACCCTAAGTGGAATGCGAAGGAAGAGAAGCTGGACAAGTAGTTCACTGTCTTGAGGGGGAGGTTTTGTTATGGAGTGTGTAAACTCCACACTTGTTAATCATGGTTTGCCAGGAGCCTGAGTTCAGTTAGACCACAGGCATAAATAATGATCAAAACTAGATAGGGAGGAGCTAGGTCTACTAAAAAGATGTACAGGGACATGGCAGACAGGTCAAAGAGGAGACACAAGTGAGAGACAGCTGGGCATTTCTTGTCTTGTCATAAAGGCTAAGAGCAGCCTGGGAAGTTTGGAGCCAGAAATAGAGGAGCTTGGGCCAAAAAAAGCCTGTGAGGCAAAACACTGAACTAAGAGCAAGAAACATAACTGAAAGCATTAAACTGATTGCCGGCAGAGGCCCTGAGGACGGAGGGCTTTTTGAGTGATGCGTATTGAAGATCTTTGCAATGTACCTGTGGGTTTTAGTAACCCTCAGGAAGGGGATGAAAAAGACTGAATGTTGGGCATTGTTTTATGAGAATTTGGATCTGTAGTACTTCAAAAGGGAACTAATTCAGACGATTGAATTGAGAGAAGAGGTAGAACACCAGAGGGACCAGAGGGACCTTTGACAGGGGGCGTTAGAGAGAAAAAATCCATAATGTTGTGCCCAGCCACAATCAGTGAGTCTATTCTTTTGCACTATATCTAATTAGGACCCCAATATTTAAGGGTCAGATTGTAAAACCCTTTCTGGTGCTAGTGAGCGTTCATGTGAGTAAGTGCTTGCTAATGGATGAAATTCATCCATCTGTGTTAAACTACCATAAACCCTGTGCACCAATTAAGTGACTGCTAAGCTCTGCCATGTATTGGTCCTTTGTGCAGGAATGAATCTCATGCTAATATAAATAATGGCAGTTCAGTTTTAGGCTTGAAACAGTGATGCAATGTTATTTTGTTTGTTGGGCCTATCTTGATGCCTGATGCCTGGGTACTCAGCAGTCAGTTAATTAATGATGCCTGGGTACTCATCTGTCTCTGTCAATCTATTTTTTCACTTCCATAGATGGGTATTTAAGTTTTAAGAATTCCTGGGAGGTGTTTGTCTCTGTCTGTGGGATTGGAGGAAATCCGGTTGTGTTTTAGGGCCTGTCTGTAAACAATTGATCGTGTGATGTGTTCTGGAAGGAAGCTAGAGGCATGTAGGTATGTATAATGGTCAGAAGATTTCCGGTATAAGTTGGTGGAAATTTGTCCATCATTTAATTGTACTATAGTGTCAAGGAAGTGGATCTCCTCTGTGGACTGGACCAGGCCACTATCAGGTTGATAGTGGGGGTGGAAGTTGTTCAAATCCCTATGGAATTCTTCAAAGGTTTTCTTCCTGTGGATCCATATGATGAAGGTGTTGTCAATGCAGCCTAAGTAGAGTAACGGTGTGAGTGGATGAGAGATGAGGAAATGTTGTTCGAGATGTCATAAAGATGTTGGCGTATTGTGGGGCCATGCAGGTGCCCATAGCTGTGCCACTGACTTGAAGGTATAAATTGTCCCCAAATTGGAAATAGTTGTGGGCGAGGACAAAGTCACATAGTTCAGTCACCAGGCGTGCAGTGGCGTTATCAGAGATAGTTGTTCCTCACAGCTGGTAATCCATCATTGTGTAGAATGTTGGTGTAAAGAGCTTCTACATCCAGGGTGGTGGTGGGGATTTGGGGGAGTGTTTGTACATATTTGGTCCTGAGTTGTAGCAGGGAGTTTCATGAGCAGATGACGTAGGGGTTTTTTTTATTATTATTATTCAGAGGGATCAGAGGAAATAAGCCTGTAGAATGTGGTATTGGTGAGTTGTCTGGCAGCTTCCTGTTCATAATTTGTCCTGTTCATGATGACTACAGCACCCCTTTTGCCCTGGGAGAAAGATTGTCTCCAAGCGCAGAATAGCTGAAAGTTCAATTTTCTTTTCCTTCTTTGAGGCAAACTATACGGCTGTGTCTAGACTGGCCAGTTTTTCTGGAAAATCAGCCGCTTTTCCGGAAAAACTTGCCACTGGCCGCTTGAATTTCCGCAAGAACACTGACGATCTCATGTAAGATTGTCAGTGTTGTTGCAGAAATACTATGCTGCTCCCGTTCGGGCAAAAGCCCTCTTGCGCAAATGCTTTTGCGCAAGAGGGCTAGTGTAGACAACGTGGTATTGTTTTGCGCAAAAAAGCCCCAATGGCTAAAATGGCGATCAGGGCTTTCTTGTGCAAAAGTACATCTAGATTGGCCAGGGATGCTTTTCCGCAAAAAGTGCTTTTTCTAGATGCTCCTTTCCGCAAATGCTTTTAACGGAAAACTTTTCCGTTAAAAGCATTTGCGGAAAATCATGCCAATCTAGACGCAGACTATGACTTTAGAGTGAGGGGGTAGGAAGTGTCCCAGGGTGCTGTGTCCCTGGGCTGTTCTTCTCTCAGGTCTCTGGGCCAGAGCCCAAATGAGTGGGAGAGCCCAAGTTTCTGTACTGGCCCTTTTCCTTATGAAGGACATGAGAACCCTCACTTCCAGACTTTCCCTTGGGGAAGGAAACACAGACTACAGACTTATAGAACCCGTGGCTGGGATTAGACATCTGCAGATGTCAGTAGACTGAAAGTTATACTGTGTTGAAAGTCAAGTTCTGCTGTATTGTAGATTTTGATTAGGGCTAGGCAAATATAAACTTTCCTGGCTGATTTCTTGTTTTTCTGACTGAACCCTACTCATGTGGTGAAGGCCAAATGCCAATGCTCAGGCTTTCACAACAGATATCTTAAATTTTGTTATTAGTACCTCTCTGGGTTTTTCATCACAGTACTGGCATGTCTCGAGATCTGTACTATATGACAATATGCATGAATATGAGCAACACATTGCAAACAGATACTTTAGTACTAAAGATCAGTGAACTGTAGTTATATATGTACGCTTTGAACTTTATAGTCACTAGAGGAAACTTAACTAATCCAGTTAAAATTAGAATACTGTGGACCTGCTTGGCAGCTGTAATTTATTTAGCAACCAGTAGTCTAATCTTTTGGAAATCACAAAATGTTCGAATAATTTATTTCCTAACTTTTTAAACTGGTGTTTTCTTCTTCAAAGTTCTGTATGGAAACAAAATTTGGACTCTCAAAATAAATGAGATATTCAACTTTTTGGAAGACTTTCACTCCCATTTTGCACTCATGTGAGGTTCTGATAAGCTTTATGAGGCTCAAACTTTCAAAAGTGCTCAGATCCCAAAAGCTCCCATTTAAGCAGTTAAAAGAGGAAGTGGCTATTTTTTTTCAAATAAAGCCCAGCACATAGTAGTTCCCATTGTTCTCATTTTTGAGTGAAGAACACTTTTGAAAAGGTGTCCATGGAAATGTCTAAACTTTGCTTGTCTGAAGTACTGTACTTCATTAATGTTCAAATATATGACTTTTTGGGGGGCGGGAATAGTCACATGGTATTTAAACAGTGATTATGAAAACAAAATATTCATTACAATTCATAACTCCAAAATATCTGATTATTTCATTGTGAAATATATAGATATTCTGGAATATGTGGTGTGGTTTTACTTAAGCCTACAGTAAACCCATAGTACTCACTGCTTCATGGATCGAGACTCTTACTAGTATTTTACTAGTATATAATGAAGTTTTAGAAGTAGAAAACCTGCTTTGATGCACCTGTTTCAAGTTTGAATTCTGGGCTTACCTGCAGATCACCAGATGTTCTGGTATTTTATCGCTTGCATGTCTCTATGTGTATTTTGTTGTGTTTACTAAAGAAAATGCTTTCAATAGAGTTACTGAAGACATTTATTTCCCTGCTGAGTAACAAACCAGTTTAGAGAGTCTCACAAGATGTTCATGATATTCTATTCTACAACTGCCAATAAAGGAAGAAGTTCATATAAATAAGTGGATTAATGTGTCAGTGTTGTACACAGTATAATGAGGACAATCTACTGAGGTTTGGTAGCTTACTGAAATTTGTGTTTTCTGTCTCCTGTACAAAAGAAGCTAGTAAAAAAATAATTGGTATGGAAGCTCACCTGCTTAAAGTATGATATGAACTCACTTCCTGAATAATTTAACAATCAAAAGGAAAGATTAAAATATTTCTGAATGAAAATGGATAATAAAAAATAGTGGCCCTTGAGGACAAGCTCTGGAGCACTAAAAAAAAAAATGTTATGAATAATTGTGTCTTTCTAACATAACAGGAGTTTTCTAAAATGTGCTGTGGATCACATTCTTAAAAACAAAACAAAGCAAACATTCCCAATTAATATGATACCTATAAGAGGAAAATAAACAATCCAATAACTGTTGAAACATAGAAAAATGTTGGAAAAAAACAGGACAAGTTTTTAAAGAACTGTACAAAAGGTGGTAAATACTTTGTTTTTTGGTTTTGTTTGTTTTTTAAATTACAAGCAGAAATTTCCAGATCTTTATCCATTATTTCCCTGTCAGCATGTTGGATCACTATCCGCCACCTCAAGAAAAATACTGAACGATTTTTGCTCATTTTCTCCTGCCCATCTGTCCTTTTGTAATGAAAACAACAGAAGAGTGGGCATTGTCACACTATAGTACTCTTTCATCTTCCCGTGGGGGTTCTTCAAATTCCTTATTTCCTTGATCAATAAATATAGAGGGATCCTGAAGGAAGCCAACACTGTAACTTAAGACTGTTGCTTGAAAATATTTTGTTTAATTGCAATAGTATTGGGACTGTAAGTCAGATGTTTGCATTTTGTTTAGAAATTGATTGAGGAGTCCTAGTCATTGAATGAACACTCCACTGTCACATATGTATCACATGTATTTGCCATGTTGAGTCCGAGGTGATAAGGCACAATGCCTTTTGCTATTCCTTGTTTGAGGTTTATTCATAGCATTGTTCACTTTTTCAATTAGTCTGAAATTGTTCTGATGGTAACTTCAGTTCCTGTTTCTACTAATAATTAATAGAGGGATTTATTTTGTGAATGTTGCATAATTGGTATCTGACAAATGTACCTGAAGTGTCTGTTGCCAATTTGTTTTGTTGTTATTTCTGTATCATCATTCTGTTTCTGTCAGCATGCTGACAAAAGAAATAACGAGGTTTATTGTGATGGGAGAAAAAATAACTGAAACCCTCATCCTTGTGTAGCAGAATTACAAGGAAAAAGGGACACATCGCTGTAGGTAGTGATGAAAGTGAAATTACAGTGCTATTTCCAGGAATGGAGTGTCTCCCTGTTTTCAAAAACTATCCTATCAAACACTGGGGATTTTATTAACCATTTTCTAAGTTGGTCTTAAGCTGTACTGTGCTACAGTGTTGTTTGCTGCAGTCACTTCTCATGCTGACTAACACCACTGCTAAACTCCTGTTCTAAGGGAGCACAGGACATGTTGCTTTTACCGGATATCAGAAACATGAGCTTGCAGACAGTATTTCCCACACCCTTCCTTCCCCAGCTCTTTCTCAATGTCTTGGGTCCACTTTTGGCTACTTAAATTCTGTAACCCTTCTCAGTTTGGAAAAGAGGAGACTGAGGGGGGATGTGGCGGGCCACTCCTGCCTGGCCTTCCTGCAGGACCTCTTAAGTCCAAGGCCCTCCGGCCTGAGTCCGAAACACAGTTCAGGGTTGGGATGCACCCCAGTTAGGGTGACCTGGGCCCACCCTGCTCCACCGGGTCCCGGCCCAGGGCCCTGTGAGTGACCAGATAGTGGGCCACTCCCTTGGTGGGGCAATCCGGCCAAAACGCGCCGAGGTTCTCGGGGTGGGAGAGGCGGTTCCCGCTCCTGCCCTGGGCCACTTCCTACCTGGTTCACTGGGGTTCCTTCCCATGTACTCGTCCAGCTTGCTGCGGCCTCCGGGCCGGCGTCTCCTTGGCAGGCAGTATCTGGGATGCACCAGCTCGCCTCCCCATCCCCACCGGTCTCTTTTGGAGTCTCTGGTGACAGCTGTGCAGAAGCTCTCTTCCCAGGTCCTTCTCCTCCGGCTGCCACCCCTGACTGAGTCCTTCCCCAGGCTTTTATAATGGAGCTACAGCCCGGGCATGCTTGGTAGGGCTGCGGGGGAGGGGCCTCTGCAGCCAGGTAACCCTGACTGGGCCCTGCAGACTCAGTACGGGGCTGCCTCACCCCATCACAGGGGATATGATAGAGGTAAATAAAATCATGAGTGGTGTGGAGAGGGTGAATAAAGAAAACTTATTCATTAGTTCTCATAATATAAGGACTAGAGGACACCAAATGAAATTAATGGGTAGCACATTTAAAACTAATAAGCGAAAGTTCTTCTTCACACAGCACATACTCAACTTATGGAACTCCTTGCCAGAGGAGGCTGTGAAGGCTAGAACTATAACAGAGTTTAAAGAGAAGCTAGGTAAATTCATGGAGGTTAGGTCCATAAAAGGCTATTAGCCAGGGGGTAGGAATGGTGTCCCCGGCCTCTGTTTGTCAGAGGCCGGAGATGGATGGCACAAGACAAATCGCCTGATCATTGTCTTCGGTCCACCCCCTCCGGGGCACTTGGTGCTGGCCACTGTTGGCAGACAGGCTACTGGGCTAGATGGACCTTTGGTCTGACCCAGTACGGCCATTCTTATGTTCTTATGTTATGTTCTTATGTTCTCCTAGCTGGAGTCAGGAGCAGCAATGGCCACGTTTAATATTTATGGATTCCTCTTAACAATACAACAAAGAACCAACTCCAGCCAGCACCCAATAATCTGTGAAACTAAAACACCACCTCCAGTTCCTCTAAGAGATAATACTTTCCTCCTTGTAAGCACTGGGACTGTACAGAGCAAAATAAAAGGGGAAAGATCCCAGCATAAATTTGGGAGAACACTACAACTATGATTAGAAAGCACAATCAATTTCCCTGGTGCCTTTGGTCTCTCTATAACCACTGAGATGTCTTGAGGTCCCCTCACTGAACACGGTTTCAGTGATTTCAGCAATTAATTGGGGGGACCTCATTATCTAATGCAGACTAGGGAAGTTTTTTTTCTGGGCAACCAATGCCCCTCCAGCAGATCTAAAACTTAGAACCTAGACCAAGCCATCCATTATTTAAGCTGTAGTGGTCACTTAACCAAACAAGAAGACTCTCAGTTGAGTTTAAAGACTCTCTTTAAACAATGGGTGGGGGGCAGGAGGGGAATCAAATCATGTCTAGGACTCTTTAAGTAGAACAAACACTACCAGGTACAAGAAGATGTCTCTTCTCCTTCACTGGAATTTGGCCCCCCTGCCTCCCTGCTTAGCTACTGCAGTTCAGTTGAGTGAGAACCCCTCCACCAGCCACCTATTACCCACAAAACAAGGACAACTACCTTTTATCATCCCCAGCACTCATTACCAAAGGGACTCATAATCCAACAGCAAGCCAAAGTCATCATCTGGGCAAAGCAGCTCTCTCATGAAGCACACCAGGGTGGAGTAGGTGTGTCTATGCAAACAAGGTCAATTCCTGAAATTTTTCCCCCAGATCATCACTCGATATCAGCGGGGAACTCATTATCAGGGGAGAGCTCATTCAGGCCATCTCCCACGTCTCCATGTTTTTCACTTACCTGTGGGCCTTAGTAACCAGCCTCCGGCTAACCTAGTTTAAAGCCCTCCTCACTAGGTTAGCCAATCTGTGTCCAAATACTCTCTTTCCCTTCCTTGAAAAGTGAACCCCATCCCTGCTTAGCAGTCCTTCTTCTTGGAACAGCACTCCAGAGTTAAGGAAGCCAAAGCCCTCCTGGTGACACCATCTTAACAGCCAGGCATTCACCTTGAGGATGCACCTCTCTCTGCCTGGCCCCCTACCTTTGGCAGGAAGGACTGAAGAGAATATCACGTGTACTTCAAGCTCCTTCACCTGTACTCCCAGAGCCCTGTAGTCACTTTTGATCTGCTCAAGGTCACACCTTGCAGTATCATTTGTGCCCACATGGATCAGTAGCATGGGGTAGTAGTCAGAGGGCTGGATAATCCTCAGCAATACCTCCATAGCATTTCGGATACAGGCCTCTGGCAGGCAGCACACCTCCTGAGATGACATGTCTGGGCAACAGATGGGTGCCTCTCCAACCACCACTACCTTACGTTTCCTCCTTGCAGTGGTGGCTGCAGACCTCCCAGCCTTAGGGGAAGAAGGCTTCTTCTCTTCTTTCTAGGTGATGATTCCTTATTTCCCATATCCAGAACAGCATAACAGCTCTCCAGAACCATGGTGGGAGGGTAGGGAATGGGGTGGAGCAATGCCTACTACCAGAAGTGACCAGCTGCCAGTGTCCACCCTGAGACCGAGTCATCTCCTCCACCAGTGGTGTGTCAGCAGTCTTTTGTAATGGGGTAACTTCATCAGCCCCAGAGGTCTCCACATGAATACTCTCAAGGAATTTCTCATTGATGATCCTCAGTGTAGCAATCTCCTCCTATAGCTCTCCCACCTACTTCCTGAGCAATTTCACCAGCAGGTACCTTTTGCATTGGATGGTCTCCCCAGCCTGGATTTCAGTGAGCGGGAATTACAAGCCACAGTCCCTACAAAACCACACACAATATAACCTAAATGGTTTTCAGAATCAAATTATACAACCACAATAGAAAATAATATACTCAATTACTGTCCTGGAAAGGAGAATTGGTTTCATTTTTTAACTAAGAATAGCTTGCTTCCTCACTTGTGTCAGCTTGTTACTAACTCCAGCGTTGCAAACACTACAGAGGATAAACAATCTTAATCTAGATTCCCAAACAATTTGGTCAGTTACATGCAAATTTCGTAAGGGTCTTCTTTCCAATAGTTCTACAGTGGTCAAGCCTTTTAATATATTTCCCCATGAATATGAAGAATCTGACTAACGCACCTAACTTCCTGTAATAAAGCCCTACATTTATGATAGGCTGAGTGCGGTACAACATGCTTGCACACTTTATCTGTATACACTTAGAACTTGGAAGGCAGTATGAAACCATAATGTAGTACAGTTCTACTGTTTCATTTAACAACAGTAATTTGTTCAATGTGAAGGCTACTTCATAGCAATCTTTACTATAACCATTACAAACAAAGACACACTGCACCTCTGACAACCCTTAAATAACTATGCAGGCATATATATTTCCTTACTAGGCAGGTATCCAGTTTCAGGAAGTGGTCAGTTGAATGATGTGAATCACCACCCAAACACAAGTCCATATACTTCAAAGGGGTAGCCAAGTTAGTCTGTAACAGGAAAGACTTAAAAAACAACAAATAGTCTATTAGCACCTTAAAGACTAAATAGTTACAAAAGGCTAATAAGAACCATTAGTTTGCACTTGGAAAGGAAGATGACCAACACCAGATTCTACACAGACATCAAGAACCATTAATCTTTAATCTTTCTGGGCACTCATTAATGGATCTCCAAATCGCTGTTTTGTTTCAGACCAATTCCACAAGCCAAATACACAGAGAAGGATTGGAACTTAACTTCATTCACAAATGGTATGAATTGTGATATTGATGGCTCACACATTATCAACCAACCAAACAACGAAGGTGCTAATGGTTCTTGACTCGTAAGCTATTTCAAAATAATTAAATTTGACATACTAACTCCTAATTTTACAAAATTGAAATAATGTGTCCCCACTATAAGGAAGCCACAAAATTAGTCTGAGGCAGGCTCCATTCATGTGGATGTGCTACCTCAACTTAGAGCCCTAGGAAGTACTGGGGAGTAATTAGTTTGAACTAGTAATTATTTTGAAATAGCGGCACTGGAGCATCCACACTAACACTATTTCAAAATAACTATTTTTAAATTAGTGTTATTCCCCAAGGAAAACAGGAGTACAGGTTTCAAAATAAGTGGCCTGTTATTTCAAAATAATGCTCCACTTATAAATCTGACCTAAGGGGGGTTATTTCTAAATAATGCCCTAGTGTAGACCAGGGCCAGGTGTCATTGGGTTTTCCGAAGCAAATTGCTAAATAACCAAGGCAGTTTTGTCCAATTTTTACTGGGTGGTCCAACTTGGTTCCTCCCTATGGATGTGGGCATGGACAAGGAGATAGTGACCCATACTTGTGCCAAAGATTCAAAATGTCCCACAAAAAGAAGTCTTTTTTTTAACTTCTCAAATATTTGAGATCTTGCATCATGGTCTGGAATTTTGTAGTTTCTTTGTAGCAAAACACCATGTAATATCAGTTTGTATAACATAAGATAAGCCATAAACATTGGTACAAATATCTTTGGAAATACTTTGAACACTGGCCCATTTTCTTTAGTCAGGAACTTACCTCTGTAAATCACTTTATTCGGGCCCCTCCGTGATGCATCCCTTGGCTAACTTTGCAATTATGCTTGCTCAAGTTGTTTCCTTGCTACCACCCTACTAACTTCTGAAAAATCCAGTTTAAAGAGCATGTAATTTATATAAATTCCATCCATATTCTATGACGTCTTTTCAACTTGTTTTAACAGTCCATTGTACAGTGAAAAGTTACATAAAGAATTTTTATTTTTCAGCAGGCTGGAACAGCTATAAATGTTCCATCTTTGTTCTCCTTGTTGTAATAACAATGTGAGGACCTTGGAGATGTATGGCTGTGCTGAGTCTGTGAATTATTAAACAGCTGATTTCTGATTATTCCACTGTGTTATCAAGTGTCCTTATAAACATGGTATTTGGCTTCAGTTCTTTTTATATACTGCTGCTTTCAGCACCAAAGTATTTCACTAACTTGATAGCAGATACTTTCTTGATTGCAAACATTAGTTTTACTTCTTCACTTTATCACTTAAACTAAAAGTAATCAGTATGAATACAACCTCTTTCTTTCCTAACAATATTACCCATGAGGAAAACCACGTCATTAAAGTACATAATATTTTCTCCAAAGCTTTATCACTTACAGTTGACTTTCCTTTTCGACACATTTTAGTTACAATATTAAATTCCATCAAGTTGCCCATTTAGCATATCATATAATACCAATGATTGATATTAATATAGAATTTTGTTGATATTCATAAATATGGGAAAAAAGGGAAGTCTTGTTTATTGCACCAATGGTACAATAGTAGCGTACTCCTACCCAGAGGCACTATTTATGGATAACACCCATTATATAACTTCTTATTCCAGCTTCGTTACATGAGGACTAAGAAAAGATGCTGGAATAGCGATTTATTTTGAAATTAGTGCTGTGTAGACAGTGCCAAATTTTGAAATAAGCTATTTCGAAATAAACTATGCAATTTGCGTAGCTCAAATTGAGTAGCTTATTTCGAGGTATGCACTGCTGTACATACATACCCTTAGTGAAGGATGCAGCAACTATGAGTTTCTTCAGAGTATTGGAGAAATCTGGCCATTAGACCTTGGGTTTTTATTCTCTCAGCCCTCTGTTCTATCTTTTAGGGTACATCTACACTGCACGGCTATTT
This sequence comes from Pelochelys cantorii, assembly GCA_032595735.1. NCBI lineage: Eukaryota > Metazoa > Chordata > Testudines > Trionychidae > Pelochelys > Pelochelys cantorii. The sequence continues at coordinate 68,944,626 of CM064326.1, read as the reverse complement.
CAAAATAAGCTATTTCGGAATAGTTATTCCGAAATAGCTTATTTCGAAATAGAGCATCCACACTGCAGGGAAGCCTGAAAATTAGACTGGGGCAGGCTTCTCTAATGTAGATGTGCTATCTCGATTTAGAGCCCCAGGAGGCACTGGGGAGGAATAACTTAGAATGGCCCTGGTGAGGGGCTGTTTTGAAATAGCAGCAATAGAGCATCTACACACACCTTATTTCAAAATACCTATTTCAGAATAGGCATTATTCTTCGTAGAATGAGGTTTACAGATTTCAGAATAAGCTGTCTGTTATATAAAAATTATTTTGAAATAACAGAATGGCTGTGTAGATGCTCGCATTGTTATTTCGAAAGAACACTAATTATCTCGAAATAATGGTGCAGTGTAAATGCACCCTTACTAAAAGAGCTTGGCATCTGGGAAATTCTGAAAGAGTAATAATTCATAGTTTTGGAGCTTTAGTTCTACAAGGAACTCTTGCTATTTGGTTCATAATTTCAGGCCATGTCTTACCATTTACTGCTCTGATTAGATGACTAGTGGTCCAGTTGGCGCTTGTTTTTCATTATTACCAAAACCAAAAGGAAAACATGTTTGGCCAATGACATAACCAAAGTTTTCCTCCACTAATAGCACCATCTGCACAATTTTCTAGAGTACACCATGGTCCAAACAATTCACAAAGGTTTTACTGCAATGTCCAGTCCTGGACAGAATCTATATTGAGTTCACCATCCAACAACTAGGGGTGTAGGAAGGGGAGAGACCCATTATTGAGCCACCACAACATTAATTAGGTAGATCTTTGCTTTTCAGATTTCAAACAAACAAACAGAGCCCTCCAATCATGCAAAGATTTAGGCTTGTGTGTCATTTTTTCATTTGCTTTGAAGTCACTGAGATTATTCATGTGAATAAAGTGATATCTGTGAAGCATAAATGGGTTTAAGAAGTTGTTCTTTTTCTAAATATTCTACAATGGCATGACCCTTGTAGGTCTTATTCCCAATCTCATTCAAGTGTTTGACCCAAACAAGCATGTATGCAGGCAAATGTCAGCTGTGTATTCAATAGATCACCTCAAAGACAACATCTATAGAGATTGCATCAATGTGCCTCCCTCAGTGGTCCAGTACACCCAGACTAAAAACCTGAAAAGTTCCTCACATGACCTGTTGTTGTAAACAATGGCCTCAGGGGTAGATATAATGTATTTGACACTGTTCTGTGTCAACTTCAGGAAAAAAAGTTACAAAATAAATCATCATTGTCATGCCTGGGATGGTTAACCAAGTTGAAAACTCTGATGGAGAGTATAACCTATTCTGAAAATGTCTACTTTTGCGCAGGGACCAATCCAAAGAGGTATCAGTATGGTTCCTTGTAGTATCCTGTCACAGACCCAAATTTCTGTTTTACTCTCAAGAAAACCACTTTGATAGAAAACCAAGTAATTTTTCCTATTCCCACTTTTAAAGACTTCAGCACTATGCAGTCAGATCCAAACTACCAGGATGTAACTATCCAACGTATTCCCACATTACATGTGTATATTCCCCTGCTAGAATTACAATTGGAGTCATTGGCTGCTTGTAAAAAAAAAAATCATTAACAATACAAATAAAGCCAAACAAGGTATTGCCCAATTAATAAATAAAGATAAGAGGTCTTTAACAATCTCTGGTGTGGATTTTGAATTAAAAGAATGGATTATAGCCCAAGGAATTGCTATAGGAATTATTTTCATTATGCTAGAATACACACTGTAAATCCAACATGTATAAGCAAAAACCGAAACAGGTAACAAATGTTAATAACAAATATATATCTACCATATATTTTAGAGAGTTTGTCTGTTTGTCTGTCTATTCAATAACTCCTCCTAAACTGTAAAAGCTAGGACCGCCAAATTCAGCATACAGCTTCCTCTTATCATAACTTAAAGCAAGGTAAGGGTTTGGTTGTGCCAGGAGAATGGGATGTGCCCAGAATGGAATTGTTTCTCATAAAACCATATTGAAAAGAGACAGAATCACCAAATCTAGTACAGTCCTCAAAACTGACATATCTCAGTGAATGTTGAAAAAGACTGAACTAAAATGAGCCAGACATGTCAGATGAACCTAGAATAGGATTGCTTGTCAATTAACATTACAGAAAAAAATAAAACAGAAAAATAGTGCTCTGTTTTGGCACAGATAAATCAATGCTTAAGATCTATAAACTAGAAGAAAATGTTATTGCAAAATACACTGACGGTAGCCTTTGCTCCCATCAGCCTCCTGCTCTGTGGACACCACCAAGCTGGGCTTATGGTAAGTCAACTCCTGCTACATGTTCTGCATGGCTGGAGTTGCATACCTTAAGCTGACCTTCCAGGTCTAGAGAAGACCTGGCCTAAGAGTATAATAAGACCCACCACCTGGTCTCCAACATCAGGAAGAGTGTTGGGAATATGTAGTTGGGGTGGGGTAGAGAACTCACTTACATGTGTCTGCCTCAGAGATTGTTCCCTTCTCACCCCTGCAGGCACCATGCATACTTTGTGGAGCAGCTGTCATTGTCATGTAAAGATATGGGATTGCAGAAAACAAAGGTCATCTATTTTGGACTATCTCTGACTGCTGGAAGCTGCAGGCTACAGCCACCAGCATGTAGTCTCGTTGTTTTAGAGTTATACAATGTTGAAATAAACATATGTGTCTTACAAGTTTTCTGTGCTTCACTAAGGACAAGAAGATGCCTTCCCTTGTAGCCAGCCTGCTGTGGTTGCCTGACTTGTAATGATAGAAAGTGATTTCAGGATGTGTCCAATGGTGTTTTGGACTAAAAATATAGGAGTATCTCCTTATTCTTTCTTTGAAATTCTCTGTGCTCAGGTAGAAATGTCCTCTTGACACGAATCTACAATTAAAAAAAAAAAAAGGTTGCAAAATTTACCAGAGTTAAGAAAACTTAATACCATGAAAATCCGCTTAATTCCCAGGACATTTCTAAATACCTTCCCCGTTGTTCCTCCAGGTACTGAAATGATAATGTAATATAGCAACTGGAAGAAAAAACTATTTTTTCCTTTTTAATATGGAAAAATATTCCCCAGTGTCTCAGATACATTTTCAAATGCTGAAACCCATCTCTTTGTGAAATGTATTAATACTGTATAATCAAAAGACCTTTTTTCTTTTTTGCTATATTAGGTATTCCTTGGTTGTTTGTTGGCTGTATTGGTGGCACATCTCAGAGCAGCAGAGGAATTTTATTAGAAAATACAGTGGTAAGAGAGGGGAGGTTTTTCAACAGGCCTGTTTGCTTTTTCCTCCTTTCATGCGATTTGGCTAGGATTATCATATTTTATTTCTTTGGATCCCCTTCAGGTTGGCAGTGGAAGAAAACTAAGCTCTTTATCTAATTTCTCTTGTGCCTTGCACTATTCTGAATTGTTAGTATTATACACACACTGTGTGCAAATTATTCCATTTAGTTCAAAGCAATCTAGAATCAGTATCTATGCTACAGATTTGGCCATGCAAGGGGCACAGCTAACTCAATTTTGTGTTGCTGGCACGGTGGGGAGTAATTTTATTAAATTGTTTATGAATTATTTGTAGGGTTATGGTCACAAAGCAGCTAGAGCATAGTGGTGAATCCTGCCCTTTGTTTTGTGCAGATTGAAGAATACACAAATAGCTTTGTTCTGCTTTGATATCAATTGTAGAGACTAAAAAAAGTTTGTTTTTAATTCACACTCTTTGTGCCTCTCTACACTTTAACATAGTCCAAGTTCTTTTTATTTTTAACCTTTATTTTTAGCATCCCATCCAAATATTCCCATTCCTATCACGTCTGTTAGGGTATGTCTACACTTGCTCCCTATCTCGAGATAGGGATGCAAATGTAGTGTACCGAAATTGCTAATGAAGCACAGGATTTAAATATCCCGCACTTAATTAGCATAATCGCGTCCGGCCGCCATTTTGAAATCGCATTATTGCAAAATAAAAAGCCCCGTGTAGCAGCGTTATTTCGAGAAAAAACCCTTCTCTTGAAATAACTGTTAAACCTCATTGTATGAGGAATAACAGTTATTTCAAGAGAAGGGTTTTCTCTCGAAATAACACTGCTACACGGGGCATTTTATTTCTCAATAATGCTATTTCAAAATGGCGGCCGGACGCGATTATGCTAATTAAGCGTGAGATATTTAAATCCTGCACTTCATTAGCAATTTTGGTACACTACATTTGCATCCCTATCTCGAGATAGGGAGCAAGTGTAGACATACCCTTACTCATATCTTCAAGAAGGGATCCCACTAACTACAAGCATGTTAGCTGAGAGAGGCTTCTTATGCGAACAACTGCCTAGTGACCCAGAGAGATTTACCTCGCAATGATCTTTTTTACCTCTTTTGTGAATATTTGGGAGATTATAACTACAGTAGAAGAGACACTGATAGAGTGTAATACAGTTGACAAGTGCACTATAGATGGGAACACCTATATATCAAATTTATTTACTAATTAAGTTCTTTCCCAGTTCATTATATGAGTGCTTCCAAACCACTTGTTTACTATATCATACCTGTACCATTGTATCATCTAGTATATTTATGGAGCTTTTATTTAGAGTGCATTCCACTGATTTTAAGGTCTGACATTTGAGCTGGTGGTTCAATATAATTTAATATCTGCATTTCAGGAGTTTATTACAGAAATGAAGTATTTTGGTTCAATGTATTTGTATGCTATTGCTGTGTAAATCTCATAATTTTTTAGTACCTTAAGTATGATCATATAGCCAAATCCTGAAGTCCTTAAAATCAACTGGAATTATACTAGAGGAAGATAAGCGTGAAATGGCATAAAGACTTAAGGAATTAGCCCACATACAGAAAAGAATTTTTGTCAGTGAATTCATTTTGAATTATGTCATACATAGCTTTCACACCACTCAGCTAAAGTATCTCAGCCAAATAATGGTGAGATTCACACAATAGCATATTAATACACTGAAAGAAAATATTGTTTTTGTAATTGTCCTGGAACATTTAAAATGCAAAATATTGTATCAAAAATGCCAAATATTGAAGATCTTAAAATCACTGTGAGTTAGACATGAGCAAAGACTAAGTAAAGACTTCAGGATTTGGCCTAAAGATATAAAAGACCCATGAGAGTATGCTAATTCATATTCCTTCCAATGTATTCCTTATAAGTTACACCTTCTAGAGCTTTGTTTAATCTAGTTTTATATTTCTCCATGGCCTGAATTTCCAATACTTGGTCAGAACTCCAGTTTTTCATATGCCATTGTCAGGAATGAAACTTGTTTAATTTTTTTCCCCTAAACTGCTCATATAAGATGGCATCATAGCATTATATGAAGGTACTCCAAAGTGTATATACAGCATCAGAGAGTTAGAGGCACCAGAGGGCACATCTACACAGCAGGGCAAAAGCTGAATTAAGCTATGCACCTCAGCTGTGTCAACTGCGTAGCTGAAGACGAAATTACTTAATTCGGCATTTGGCACTATCTACACAGCAGGAAGTTGAAGGAAGAACACTCTTCCTTCGACTTCCCTTACTCCTTATGAAATGAGGGTTACAGGAATCAGAGTAAGAAGTCCTCCAGCTCACCATTATTTCTAAATAATGGCTTGCTGTGTAGACGTGCTCTTTGTTATTTCAGAACAACATCAGTTATTCTGAAATAATGCTGAAGGGTAGACACAGCTAGAGAAAGCTTCAGAGGACAAGCAAACTAGCCATGAAAGTAAAAGTAAAAGACAATCTTCCCCAGTTAGCTCTTTGTGATGAATTTTCAGTGTGGGTTTTCTGAATATAAATGCAAAGAATGTAATCTAAGTAAGAAACAAGGGGATTCATTTTCCTGCATACCCTTGATTAGGTATTTCTCCTCTATGACTTAGGTAAACATCAATAATACTAACTATACAAAATATACAAAAGTGACATACAGCTTTTTAAAAATAAGAGAACACATGATGTAACATTGAGAGCTATTTCCTTCAACTCCCTCATTAGAATTTCATGCTTCTAACTCAATTTTTAATTAGAATTTAATATTAAGATCTAAAGCAGTAGTCAAAGCCATATTACAGCTGGATTTCCTGACCTTTAACTGAAATGTCCCTTTCATCTGGGAACTTTTTTTGCTTTTAAGAAAAGAAACAAATTGCTCAGGGATAATGTGAGCACCTCTCCTGGGGCTAAATTTTGAAAACAACTTCTAAATATGTATGTGTGAATTTTACATGTGTTAAATTAGCATTTCTACAGACAAACAGGGATTTACAAGCGCAAACTGGGTGGGTAGAAGTGCAGTTAACCAATTTATATACTCAAATATGGAAGGGTATGGTGAGCCCAATAATGCAGGATTCTGGCTTGGTACAAGCCTGTAGTTGAAGAAGTTCATGGCCAAGGGAAATGCAATGTACACTGAGAGAGGATATAGAAAGTAGCCTCTCTGCCAGTAAGAAGAGGTGCGTCTATGCGACAGATTTTTGTTTCCAATCTGCCTGAGGCGTCACGTGATCACGCTGAAGCCACAGGATTGTTAAGGGAGGAGATGACGGAACACACCAAGCGTCTAAATTTTAAAGCTTTATTGATAAAATAATAAAATAACAGCAGAGAGTGATGGGTGCTTCCCATGCCACTCAGAGGAAGGAAGAAAGCATTAGTGCCCAAAGCCTAGCCTGCTTTCATACTCACACACACACACTACCCGAAGCTGGCCAGGCTTGGGTGTAACGTAAGAAGAAGAGGGGGAAAGGTGGACGAGAGTTTGGTCCTGTGTGCACAGGTCTTCCAGGTCCGCTGTGATCTCTCTGAATTTCTCCAGCTCTCAGGAGGGTTTTGAGTCCTGGGCTCTTTTGGGGGTGTTCCATTCCGCAACCTCTGGTCCTGGTGCTCTTTGTTACAATTTAAACCAGCTTTCTGTGGTCTCCTTGACTTTTCCAAAACACACCAGCTAGACTTTGTTGTTCTCTTTGCTTTCCTCTATGCTGGGCTTTGCTTTTCTTGCTTTTTTGTGGGCTGGCTCTGCAGATTGGTTCAGCTGAATGTCACTCTTATGGCTGGTTGGTGGATTCCAGGCCCCCCTCTTTTTTGGTTGGCAGCCGAGAGTCAGATGTGTGCTGTGGCCTTGAGCGGGCTGGAGCCAACATTTTATCTTCGGGCCTAGCAGAAATGTGGAGTTAACCAGTTCTCTGCTCTCTTCGTCTCTCCCCCCCCCCCTTTGGCCTCTCGTGACCTGCAAAGGAATCCTTCATTCATTCCACATTCACACCTTTGATCCTTCCCCAAAATGCCTGCGATGCTTGCAACAGCGTCAGCAATAATCAGTGCTGACCTGCCTCCGCAGGGGGACCCCTTGAGGGAGAGGGCCATTGGGGTGTGACATCTACACTGCACTGTTATTTCAGAATGCAAGCATCTACACAGCAGTTCCGTTATTTCAAAATAATATTGAAGTAATGGGTGGCTTATTCCCACTTCTCTAAACCTCATTCCACAAGGAATAACTCCTCTTCCGAAATAGCTATTTTGAAATAGCTACAGTGTGGATTCTCCACTGCTGCTATTTCGAAATAGCTCTTCACCAGGGCCATTCTAAATAATATCTCCCCAGTGCCTCCTGGAGCTCTAAATTGAGATAGTATGTCCACATTAGGGGAGCCTGCCTTGGGCTAATTTTTAGGCTTCCCTGCAGTGTGGTTCCTCTATTTTGAAATAAACTGTTTCGAAATATATCTTCCAGAATAGCTTATTCCAAAATAAGCGTGCAGTGTAGACATATCTGAGGAGAACTTGCCAAATCTGTACTGAGCCTATGACTGGCAGCAGAAGGAAGGTGGGAATGTGAAGGGAATGGAGCCTGCTTTAGAGTCTGTGTGCTGAAGAAACCTGGAAGAAAGCCAGAGAGAAGACTTGGTTACAGACTCCCAAAAAAGTGAAAAACATTGTGTAGAAGATTCCAGCTTTCTGAACAGGGAGAGAAGGAAGAAGTCCTCACTGAAGTTGGAAGGGACTTGATTACACTGGAAGAGAGTCTAAGACTCAGAGCAGCCAGATGGCTGGCCAGATACAGCCCAGTTTAAATCTCAGGAACCAAAGGGAGAAGATTTTGGGGGAACTTTTCATAGAATCATAGAGCTGGAAGAGACCTCAGGAGGTCATCAAGTCCAGCCCCCTCCCCTGCCCAAGGCAGGACCAATCCCAACTAAATCAACCCAGCTAGGGCTTTGTCAAGCTGAGATTTAAAAACCTCTAGGAATGGAGATTCCACCACCTCCCTAGGTAACTCATTCCAGTACTTTCACCACCCTCTTAGTGAAATAGTTTTTCCTAATATCCAATCTAGACCTCCCCCACTGTAACTTGAGACCATTTCTCCTTGTTCTGCCATCCGTCACTACCATGAACAGCCTCTCCCATACTCTTTGGAACCTCCCTTCAGGAAGTTGAAGGCTGCTATCAAATCCCCCCTCACTCTTCTCTTCTGCAGACTAAACAAACTTAAATCCCCCAGTCTCTCCTCATAGCTCATGTGCTCCAGCCTGCTAATCATTTTGGTCGCCTTCCTCTGGACCCTCTCCAATGCGTCCACATCCTTTCTTTGCTACTAAAACATGAAAATAACTTTGACTGTAAGGAAGAGCCTTCTTAACAGGAAGGGGTAGATTTTTACCAGTCTGGCTGAAATGTTAACCTAACACATCCAGAGGGATTCTGCCTACTTACGTAAATGGTTAGAGACAAAGAGTGCGGCTGCACCTTATGTTGTAGAGGTCAATTGCACCAGGATTGGAGCTTGCAAATTTGGGGGTCAGATATGTGCACTGGAATGGAACTCACTATCTTCTTCCAGAACCCGAGACATACCAGAAAAGCCAGCTTATTCTTGGCTTGGATCATTGTGTGAGCCTATAGTGATCTTTGTTTGAGATCATCCTTAGCTGAGATTTCCTGTTCCCTATTCAGACTTAATCAATTGATTTCTTCGTGTTGTCCTTCTCCTCTTTCTTCTTCTCCTTTTTTTTTGATAAATGTTTGGCTAGTGTTATACCATCTGCTTTCCTTACTTCTCATACTATTCTAAAAAGCTTCATTATACCAATTTCCCCTGAATAGCTGTTCTTGTCTCCCTCCTGTATGTCTCCTGATGTCTGGTAGTGACTCTGTAAATTTTCTTCTTTTATTATACTAGTAAGGTCTTTTACATTAATGGAGATTAATGTAATGAGGTTATTCATAGTCACCATTCTTCCTTATACAGGTATATCTTGATATATGTTGTAATAAAGTATAATCCTATTTCTTTCAATAAGAGTGCATTGGTAAAATCATACTTCTGCTGCACCATTGTCAAAAGATTAGCAATTACCTAGACTGCACAGAACTCATGTTTTGTACTCATGCCATTTTTTAACATATCTACTTCTCACAGGCTTTAATAGTTTTATTCTTACTGATCTTAATCATTGTATCCAATATCTGCCCTCTTAACACCAGTCTGTTTTCCCAGGTAATGTTCTGAAACACACCCATTCTAGGTTTTTTTTCTTTCATAAGCTCTAATTGCTTCATTTATTGTAGAAGGAACCTGTTCCTGCCACCGTAGCTCCAATAGTTGGAAAATGAACATATAATTGCGATGCCAGCTGTTGCTATTTAAATTCCATTCCCTCATCACCTATTCTGCTGTGACTGTTACTACAGCAGTGCCCCCCTTCTGTACTTTCCCCATTTCTTGTGGAACGGCCTTATGTTTGATGGGAACAAGTAAGTACCTTGTAGTGAGGTAAAGCCCCATCCCAGTTAGGAAAGAGTTGAAAAGCTTCTTCGGAAATAAACAGCTTGGAGTTGGTTCACCTGTGTGACTTGTCAAGGGAAGGTCTCTGCTCAGTGTTGGGTGCTCTCTGAAGGAGTGGGTCTGTAGTTTAGAGCTCCCTAGCCTCTAGAAGTAGGTGTCATGGACCAGGTAAATGACTTGGGAGGTAAGGCCACCCAGGCCCAAGACTGTCCTTAGGATTTATGGAGCCCTATGATGTATAGGCTGCTCCCTCACCTACTGATTCAGCTTTTCAAAGGCCTGGAATACCGCTTTGTGAGCTGTGGAAGCACATTGACTTTATGTGTAAACTAGCATAACTCCCTCTTTGGGGGTGTGTGTGCGGGGGGGGGGGCTCAGATTGTGCCTCAGATTCTGCACTTGCGGGGGGGAAACTTTGCCTAAAATTCTGACAAGGACAGTAGCGGTGTCCTCTGCTCAAGGCAGTATTAGAGGGGTATAGACAACTACATAAACCTGAAGGATAAGAGGTATCAACCAACTAGAGACATCTGAATTACTATATAATTGAGCCTTTCACTGGGGATTGCTTGACCTTCAAAAGGCCTGATGTGATGTTACTAGATAATAATTTCATACCATCCCTACTAGCTGATCCCTCCCCCACATACTCACTTTCAATGTACACAATTTAGTATAATAATTAACCCTTAAATAACAATATTATCTCACTCACCATGGGCACATTTACACAGCAGGGCAAAAGTCAAATTAAGTTACGCAACCTGAGCTACATCAATAGCATAGCTTAAGTCGAAATAGCTTATTTCAGCTTTTGGCTCTGTCTACACAGCAGGAACTTGAAGGAAGAACAGTCTTCCTTCAATTCCCTTACTCCTCGTAAAATGAAGGTTACCATGGGTCAGAGTAAGAAGTCCTCCAGCTTGACATTATTTTGAAATAAAGGCTTGTAGTGTAGACGCGCATTATGTTATTTTGGAATAACATCAGCTATTCCAAAATAATGCTGTTGTATAGATGTATCTTTGTCTCTCTCTCATCCTAGGCTACAACAACACTTCAAACAAACTGGCAAAAAAAAACCCCAAAACCAACCCCCCCCCCCAAAAAACTGCACAGAATTCAGGGACCAGATCCAAAGCTAATGTAAATTGGCCCATTCCCATTGAAATCAATAGACCTTTGCCAATTTAGGCAGCTTGAGGAGCTCTACTTAGCTGTTTGTTCAACATGTTACACTGATTTTAGATATTTTTCAGGAGAATATTTTTGCTTGTCACATAAGAATCGCTTTCTGCAGGTAATAATGAATTTTGACAACCACATCTCTGGGTTTGCCACCCGTTACTGACAAAGGTATAGGCCCCTCTATGCCCTTCAAATAATCACCTCTTCTGATGAGTCTATTATTAACAGATACTTAATTGCATTTTTTATCATTCTTGACAGTTTTGCCTGTTTCCTGGGCTTCATACATCCTCGCCAATCTTAACTTATTAGGCTTTTCTTGCTCTCGAATACATCAGTCTCATTGTACAAGTCCTGTCCATTTTCTTCTATTTCTTAAAATTTTACTGTGCTTGTACTGTACTGTGGATGACAGTTTCAGAAGTGATTCCTAGATAATCTTCTACAACTCCTGTTCTTTCTCCTATGTCAGTCACTGTTTTTAATTGCTGTTAACTTCCATATGTACAACATAAAATCTTACACCTTCAATTTCAAATAGAAGCACTTTCACATTCAATTTTAATTCAAACAAGCTCTCTGTTTGCTTTCCTGTCTTTTGGTCACATCTAGTGTTCCTTTTCTGGCTTGGGGAATTTCATAATCTTTGTATTTCTTAAGGAAATAATCTTTAAATCTCGGGGGAGGGGGAAGGGTTAGATTTTTGCTATGAGAAACTTCTAGTTCAGTGTTTGTCTGGTGCAAAGTGATATGGGGTACTAGTATGTTGGATGCTATTAAGACATTACTCATAGAAACAGATTCCACTGACTTTTTCTCTTGCATATGGATTTAGGGAAGTGAGGAAGTGTGGAACCTGTCACAGTCATCTCCAAACTCTTGAGTTCAGTCAGTCATTCTTGCTGGGTGATGACACTTGCAGCTTTTTCAAGTGAGTGGTTATGGATGAGTACAGGGCACCACAGTAATCTAATCTAGAGTTCACAGGAATGTTGCTCACCACCATTAAATCCAAATCCAGTAGGTAGGCATATGTTCTTCATGCCAACTGTAGATGGAAAATGTGATTCTCTTCCCCTCCCCTGGATCATAGCAATTTAGGTTTCCAAAAGCAGTGAGTATTCAGGGTAAATTTTAAAGCTAGCATCTTAACTGTATGAGGGCAAATACCCTCATTAGAGGGTAATATTAGGGGAGTGACCATTTCTATTAAGAGTTTCCCTCTTCCACCAATATCATTTCAGTTTTTACATATTCTCTCTTCATCCTGTTGCCGATAACAGCAAAGCCTACAATTAGCTGAACAATCTGTTGTTTGTATCTGATGCGAATGTGATGTAGAGCTGGGTATTATTTGTGTACTTGCTGTTTAACTGCCTATAGAACTGCTCTCCTCTGGATTTAATTGTGTGCCATAAGCCTCAGTTTTACCTCACATGGTGGGCACTTGTGTTTTAAGGACAATAGGGCCTGAATTCTTTCCTCAGTGTTTGTGACATTTTAAGTGGCCCTGGTAATCATCATAGTCACCACCATGATGTTCCAGATCTGATACAAGATTGACCTCATTTGATATTAGCTAGAATTAGCCCCTGAAGTAGTGTGGAAAATGCCACAGAAGCTTTAATGACTATGAATGACCAGAACATCCACTATGTAGTATAGGCTAATGTGACCCCTAACATCATACTGGAGAGTTCCAAGTGCTGAATCATCAGCATCTCTGTGTAGGTGTTTGTTGGAGATGTTCCATCAACTGCTGCTCTGGCTTCACCTTGTTTATCTTGATCTGATGGGATTGCAACACCAGGTGCTACACCTGCAATAGATAAACTCACGAATGTTTGTGCTCAGTCTGTGATAATGGGGGTCTCATCAGGCCCTCTCAGAGAGAGACAGAGGCTTGGGCCACTGAGGGTATGTCTAGACTACATGCCTCTGTTAGCAGAGGCATGTAAATTAGACTACCCAACATAGTCAGTGAAGCTGGGATTTAAATATCCCTGGCTTCATTAAAATAAAAATGGCTGCCGCACTGTGCTGGCTCAGCTGATCATCAGCACAGTGCGTGGGTCAAGACGTGGATCGGTTGACAGGGGGAGCCTTTGTCAACCGCTCCTCTAAACCTCATTTCACAAGGCATAAGGGAGCGGTTGACAAAGGCGGTCCCTGTCGACTGATCTGCATCTTGACTGACGCGCTGTGTCGATGATCAACTGAGCCGGCACAGCACGGCAGCCATTTGTATTTTAATGAAGCCGGGGATATTTAAATCCTGGCTTCATTGACTATGTCGGGTAGTCTAATTTATGTGCCTCTGGCAACAGAGGCATGTAGTCTAGACATACCCTTAGAGTTTAGAGGCCCCAGCCCAGCCACACCACAGGTCCCCAATATATTTAAATTCTCACCCACAGGGTCACACTAAAGCCAAAAGAATATATGAAAATGAACACTTGAGACATTTCTTTATTAACAATTAAGTCATTATATCAATAGCATGTATATTAAAATGGAACTTTAATTGTGAGTTTCCACTGCAAGCAAAACTCTTCATTTTAGGAATGCTTTTCTGTATTTGTTGTGTGCAAAGTCATTTGTAATTGAAGAAAAATCTAATTTACGTGCAACATCACTGTTAATGTTAAGCATTGTGAACCCATTCAAACACTCTTGTCCCATTGTAGAACAATGATAATTCTCTACTTGTTTTAACATGTTGAATGTGCATTCACCTGAAGCCACTGATGCAGGGAGACTGACAAAAATACGTAATGCAATTGTGACATCAGGACAGTGGACGGGCCAAGATTGAATTTTCTTGAATCAGTTGGTGGAATACATATGTTTCAGGAAGATGATCTCATCACAGAGATCTCCTGAAATTTTGTTGTTGAAACTGTTCAGTCTTTGAATATAGATCTTCATCACTTAGTTCTCTGAACTCCCAAAGGAATCCAAAAAGGGTACAAATTTGTCTCAGTGACTCAAATTGAAGTATAAAACCAGATTTGATTGAGTCAACAATAACAAAAAAACCATTGACTCGATAGTGTCTTTCTGCATCAGATTGAGATGTTATGCTCTTATTGGTGGAAAACTCAGATGAAATGTCAATACCCTGTGCTATTGGTTTTGACTCAGAAAGGATTGTGTCCCACTGATCACAAATCTTTTGAACATCTTAAAGAAGTAATTCAGTGTTATCCCTGTCAAAATCTAATGTAGCATTGTGTATTTCAATTACAAAATTAGTTTTGTGGATCATTTTTAGTAGCTTCATCCTCATGGATGACTAAAATGCATTCAAATTTGGATATATACTTCTGAATTGACTTAAGCTCAGTTAGAGCCTGAGCTGTGAGAGTAAAAGATTCAAGCTCACTTAAAGCCTATCTCACAGGTCCAAATGCTGTGCAACTGGTTTAAAACCATCAATTCGTGCTGACCATTTTGTTGCCGACATGCCATAAAAGGAAACAGGCAGATTCTGCTTCAGAATTTCCCACTTCTGAGGACGGCTACTGAAGAGGTTGTACAATTGCTGGATTGTTCCAAAGTATGTGATTGCCTCCTTGCATAATTCAGCACAATCAACGCCAATAATATTTAGTGTGTGGTTGCCACAATTGGAGAAAATACAGTTTGGAGTTTGCTCAAGAAGGACTGCTTTTTGCCATTGTACTTCCCAGCTATATTGGATCCATTGTCATAGGCTTGGCCAATGCAAACTTGAAAATTTAATTTGAAGCCTTCCAGAATTTCTAATACATGAGCGGTGATTTCTTTTCCATTTTTTTATGAAATTATCGAACAAAATGAATCATTCTTCAATTGAAACCTTTGAACTTCCTTCAATTTTAACATATAGAACAATCACCATTGTCTGTTCTTTATGAGAACAGTCTGGAGTTGCATTAATAATAATTGAAAAGTACTTCACATGTTGTATCTCTTCAAGAATTGTTGTTTGCACAAATGTCCCACACAGCTTAACAAACTTGTTTTGTAGTCTGGTAGGCAGATAATAGACTTGCATGCATTTTCTGCTCTCTTGTGATTCACGAACACACTTAACATGGCCTGATAAAACTGGGTCATACTTGCTAAGAAGCTCATGTATACCAAGACAGTTTTCATTTGTAGCATCACCGATATGTTGACTGGAGCCAAACAAAGTGAATCCCCATTCAGAAAGAAAAAGAATGACATTCAATATACACTCAAGGAGTTTTTTCCAGTTATTAGTTTCTGTGTTTATTGCTACTGTTGGTATTTCTGTGTCTTGAGGCAATGGCATTGAAATATCATCTGTGAGTGCAAAGTTTTCATCACCAGAACTGGAAGTGTCACTGTCAGTATGGTCACCATCTAATGACTGAGGTATCTTTTCCATGAGAAATTACATTATTGTATTTAAACTCTTAACTGCTTCTTTACTCTATTGCTTTTGCCATCTCTTACTTGCACCACTTTCAAATCTTCACTTCATTTTTATAAAGAAGTTCTTTTACAACATAGTAACACACAATAAATTAATTTGCTAAAGGCTATTGGTTATACAAATTTCAATTGTATATACTTCACAATGAATATTATATAATAGCGGTTTGGGGGTGTTATTTACTATGGTCCTTATATCCTTAATTCAAAGACTTGAAATTTCATCTGCTAGCATGTTACTGTTATTCAAATCCTCCAGTGTGTTATTATTAATATGAACACGGGGTGATTGTCAGATTAGATATAAAGTTTATGGAACAACTAGAATTAAAAGTTTACTATCACAAAAAGTCTTTAAAGGTGTATCTGAAACTGGATGAAGAGATAGCTTACAGCTGAACCTATTGTATAGGAAGATACATAAGAAAAAACAGAAATATGAAAATCTCCTCTGCAGAGATAAACTTCTAATTTAAAGGTTAAACTCACCCTCAGACCAAGCAAAATCACTGTACAGTAACAGAATTAATTACAAATTTCAAAATTTGAGGCCCCTTTGTCTTCTGAACCCTGGGCCTGGGTCTCATAAATGTCTACATAGAAGCAGCACCCTCTAGTTGCCTGGAAAAAATAAAGTATAATTTCTGTGCATTTAGGCATGCCCAGATTTGGAGATGACCAAACCTCATGAAATCTCTTGTTACAAGAAGGAAGGAGATAAAATATTCTCCTAAAACTCTGAGGATAGGACAAAAAGCAATGGGCTTAAATTTCAGCAAGAGAAGTTTATGTTGGACATTAGGAACAACTTCCTAACTGTCAGGGTGGTTAAACACTGGAATAAATTTTCTAGGGAGATTGTGGACTCTCCATCATTAGAGGTATTTAAGTCCAGGTTAGACAAACATCTATCAGGGATGATCTAGATGCTAGATCTAGGTGCTTGTTCCTGCAATGAGTGCAGGGGACTAGACTCAATGACCTCTCAAGGTTCCTTCCAGTTTTAGTATTCTATGATTCTATGAAAATTTGCTAACTGGTTTGGCACATCTCTTCTTCACACTTTCTAGTCACAAATACAGCTAGCTAGATGAAAATCTTACTGCTCTTGGTTCATGATAATTTTTAGAAATGAACCATGAAGCTATTTTTTATTTTACTTGTCAATGCTGCATTGCTGTATGCATTGTGGATGAATGATACCATATTTACATCAGCATAATGATTTGCAGTCTGTCTACTAGTATGATTTAAAGAGTTTGAGGTGGAGTAGATTTGAAGTGTAATTAAATTATCTCACTTTGGTTCCCTGGGAACCTCAATTAGGAGAGTGACATGTTACTGTTACAAATTAAGCATATTTTGTTGATGTGTAGAAGACAAGAGCAAAGATGGAAGAGAATAATTTGGTAGCATATAGAAGGGAGAAATCTATTGCAGATGCATTGGAGAATTCTATATAAAGTAGAGAGTATTAATGTCTCAAATAATAGCTGTAATATACATAATCCTCCAAGAATGACTATTCTGGTGAGCGTATTAAGTAGCAATAAATTAATAACACTTTAATTCCTTCCAGCATTTCTGTTACTCCTTACCTTATTTTTGAACTATAACATAATAGTGATGGGATGAGTCGCAGATTATGGTGATGAATAGCTCCCAGCAGGAGATCCAACATAAGAGGATCCTTTTTCTTTCAAACTGTGATCATTTGTCCCTTCCTTTTCTTTCTATTATTATTAACATTATTTCTATAGCCACAGCCATCTTTCAAGGAGGAAACAAACTATTATCAAGTTCTATCAAATTTGGAAACACAATGTCCAAATCTAAAGAAGGCCTTTGGAGGAAGTTGAGTATTTGTCCAACTTTGAACCTTATGGCAGTCACTGGCAAACCAAGCACCAATCTTGCCCATAAACCTGCCATGTTTCATGTGCTCATGAGGGAGAGATAGATACAGGGAGAAGCTGTATAACGAGAAAAGATGGTAAGATGGTTCACCGAATTGAATACCTCAGTAGTTAATGAAAGAAATGCATGTGAAACAATTGCACATGTGATTCAGGGGATGAATAATGTTAAGGATACATAACTGACACAGGGCTCTTCACATGTATTCTGGAAATGTACAATCAGAATACTACCACTGACTTCAATAGAACCACGATTTTACCCAAGCCAAAACATTAAATACTAACAGCCTGGAACTTCAAGGAATGTTCAAAATATGAATTCAGATATGCATCTGATTTATTTTCTTTTATTTATTTTAATTATTTATTTTAATTATTTGTTATTTAATTATAAGTTAGGGGGAGAGGTACATATGTTGGAGGGTAAAGATAGGGTCCAGAGCGACCTACACAAATTGAAGGATCGGGCCAAAAGAAATCTGATGAGGTTCAACAAGGACAAGTGCAGAGTCTTGCATTTGGACGGAAGACTCCCAAGCATTGTTACAGGCTGGGGACCAACTGTTTTAGTAGCTGTTCAGCAGAAAAAGACCTGGGGATGATGGTGGATGATAAGCTGGATATGAGTCAATGATGTTCCCTTGCAGCCAAGAAGGCTAATGGCATATTAGGGTGCATTAGGAGGAGCATTGCCAGCAGATCTAGAGAAGTGATTATTCCCCTTTATTTAGCACTGGTGAGGCCACATCTGGAGTATTGCATCCAGTTCTGGGCCCTCCACTATAGACAGGATGTGGATGCATTGGAGAGGGTCCAGCAGAGGGCAACTAAAATAATTAGGGGGCTGGAGCACATGACCTATGAGGAGAGGCTGAGGGATTTGTTCTGCAGAAGAGTGAGGGGGGGATTTGATAGCAGCCTTCAACTTCCTGAAGGGAGCTTCCAAAGAGGATGGATTGAAGCTGTTCTCAGTAGTGATGGATGGCAGAACAAGGAGCAATTGTCTTGAGTTACAGTGCAGGAGATCTAAGTTGGATATTAGGAAAAACTGTTTCACTAGGAGGATGGTGAAGCACTGGAATGGGTTACCTAGGGAGGTGGTGGAATCTCCATCCCTAGAGGTTTTTAAGTCCCATCTTGATAAAGCCCTGGCTGGGATGATTTAGATAGTGTTGGTCCTGCTTTGGGCAGGGGGCCGGACTCAATGACCTCCTGAGGTCTCTTCCCAACCTATGAGTCTATGGTTCTATGATTTTACAAATTGACTTCTAGCTTGGTTATGAACTGAACCAGACATCTGCACCTTACTATGATGTATATCAAAACTGGGTAATACCCACTGAGTCTTGTGCACCATAAATTGTCAGTGCCCCCATCTGCAGGGACTATATATTTGAGTTTGTAATTTCTTTATTCTGAGACAGAAGGTGCATTTTAAGTCCTTGAGCAAAATCCCCGACACTCTCATAAGACCTTTCTTATTAGGGTCTACATAGTGTGACAGACCCAAACCAGTCATCTGCTGTACACTGGTGGAGGGAATACATGCTGGAGCTTGGATAAATAGTTTTCTCTTTCCTGAGTAGAAAAAAGGCCAAGTCCATCATAATCAGGCAGGCACCAGGGGTCAATTGTAACTTTGTAGATACCACAGGCTAATTAAGTCTTGTGTGATGCTTTAAAAGGGCAACGAGGGGGGAAGGAAAAGAGTGAAGGATAGGAAAGTGGAAGTGCTATGTGGGTGTGAGCGAAGGACTGATGAGCAAGTACCAAAGGAAAGGTGCTGGGAGGGATTGTTTGGGGAAGAGACCCGGGAAAACCTGTGAGATTGAGAGTGTCAGTAACCTTGCCTGTTGCCACTGCCTTCGGATCCCTGGAACCTGGAGTAGTGGGTTGGCTTGGGTTCCCCCCAACCTCCCCACAACATCTCAAAATCTTCCTTGGGAAAGGCGATCAGGACTCCAGAAGGGATTTTACCCCAAACATATGAACTAGCTTTTGATGAGTATGGCTCGGTAGGCTATGGCTTCTGCCTTTAGTAAAAGAGAAAGAGACTGTGTAGAGGGCAACAGTGAGCCTGTAGTGGGTTGGAGTGGCTGCACACTTGCCACAAAGGGGAGGAGCCCCTCCCTGGGCCTTGGTGAGCAGCACCTGGCCCTAGCAACCCACCTGACAGGAAGCCAGGAGGTGGGGCCAGGAATATAAAAGGCTGCCCAGAGTGCCCAGTCAAGCCCCAGCAACCAAGGAAGCCAGAAGCCTCTACCAGACTCCCAAATGAGGAGCTAGACTCTGGGGAAGCCGAGGACCAGCTGGGGCTGCCGGGCCCATAACTGGAGGACAACCCAGAGAGTTTGTTTACCTGTCCAGAGGACTCGGAACCACAGTGCCCCGATAACCTGCTCTGGATCCAGGTACAGCCTGAGGGGGGAAATGGAAACAGCTTAGGGATAGCTGCCCCTGTTTGCCAGAAGGTCAGTGTGTTGCAGTACGGATTCCCGATTCCCGCTGACCCAGCAGCCGACTGCTCTGCTGCTGCTAGGGTCCTGGGCTGGGACGCAGTGGAGTGGGTGGGCCTGTGTCCCCCTTGCCTTCCCACTCTTGGGTGGCAGTCTTCCCCCTCAGCTGTTCTTGTTCAGCGGCCTGCATCTGCCAGACCCCTGCTTGTGCAAGGGGAGCCAGCTGGGGCTGTTGCAAACAGGCCTTCAACTATGTGTGTGTGTTTGCCTGCTGACCTCTCCTGAACCAGAGCCAGGGCTTATAAACTGCTTTTCTGCCACCCACCCTGATCCAGGGTCTGAGCATTGAACTGACTGTGTAGTTGCCTGTTATGCCTCCTGGAATTAGGGTCGGGCCTAAGGACGGTCTTTGGGGTGTATTGTCGTCCAGCCTGGAACAAGGGCTGGTGCATAGAGATTTTTTATTATAGACTGTGTGGTGGTGTAGTGGGTCAGAGTGGCTGCCCACTGACTGCGAAGGTGAAGAGCCCCTCCCTGAGCCCCACAAGTCTACAGAGCCTCTGAGGCTAACACTATCTGCCAGTAGCAGGAGACCCACGAGAAATAGCTGGAGCTTTGCCACAATAGTTAATGTGGAGATTAACATGTTTGTGAAAATGTTTGCAAGGTTATACTGCTATTGTTATGATTTCAGCATTTCTCTAACAAAACCCGGTTTTAAACAACTGAGCAATACAAATTTGTTCTGGGCTGAAACTTGGGCATACTTGCAGCAGCTATGGACTGTGAGTTCAAACATGCATTACAGCATAGGTACCTAAATATATCACACTTAATGTAAAACTCTCTGTGAATTATCAGGAGATTATTAATTTTGTCCATTATTGACCTGTAGTAGCTTCCCTTTGGAGCTATTACAGAATATTATGTTAATGCAGTGTGATGTACATGTGCACTAAAAAGCCTTCAGAATTTTTTTTCTTTACTGTTTCACAGGTTCCAAGACCAGAAAAGACCACCTAACCTGGCCCAGAAATGATAATGTAATCTGACCCCATCTACCCTGGAGACCAGAAATGTTTCCCCAAATTATTTCTAGAACATGTATTTCTGGGACAACATTTAATCTTGATTTTAAATGGCCAGTGTTCCATAACAATCCTTGGTAAATTGTTTCAATGGTCAATTATTCTCATTATAGAAAATATACATCTTATTTCCATTCTGAATATGTCTAGCTTCAACTTTTACCATTTGCGCTAATTGTAGATCCCATTATCAAATGTTTCCCCCTCTAGGTAATTTTGCCCCCATAATTCTCTTTCTTAAGTGAAATAGATTCACCTCTTGGGCGACGTCTAAACTACACCCCTCTGTCGGCAGAGGGATGTAAATTATATGTATCGAAAGTATAAATGAAGCCGGGATTTAAATATCCTGCGCTTAATTTGCATAATGGCGGTTGCTGCTTTTTTTCGAAACAGGGCTTTTTGAAAAAAACCCGACAGTTTAGAAGGGGCATTTTCAACAAAAAATGAGGAGTACAGGATCTTTCGAAATAGGGCATTTCTGTTGAAAATTCCCCTTTTAAACTGCCGTTTTTTTCGAAAAGCCACATTTTAAAAAAAAGCGGTGGCTGCCATTATGCAAATGAAGCGCAGGATATTTAAATACCAGCTTCATTTGCACTTTTGATACATCTAATTTACATCCCTCTGCTGACAGAGGGGTGTAGTGTAGACGTAGCCTTGGAGTCTATCGGTGAATCTACACAGCACCTTTACCTCAAAATAGGCTACACAATTTGCACCATGCAAATGTGTAGCTTATTTTGAGGTAATTCTGAAATAAAATGCTATTCCGACAAGTCCCTTAGGCCTCATGGAATGAAGGTTACAGGGACACTGGAATAGCATGCCCATTATTTTGAAATATATTTCGAAATAACAGGAGTGTTTAAAAACGTGGAATTGCTATTTCAGGATACTTCCAGTATCCCAAAATAGCCTGCTGTCTAGATGTATCCTAAAATTATAAGGAATGTTTTCTAATCCTTTCATCATTTTCATAGTCTTCTTTGAATCCTTTCCAATTTATTAACATACTTATTGAATTGTGGACACAAGAGCTGGACACTGTATTCCAGCAGTGGTCATACCAATGCCAAATACAAAGATTCCCCTATCTATGCATCCAAGGTTCACTTTAAGTCTTTTGGCCACAGTGTTGGGAGCTGGGAGCTCATAGTCATGCCATTATCCTTTATAGCATAAAAGGGATGATTATCCATCACAATCCCCCCATATTTTTTGGGTTCATTGCTTCCTAGGAGAGAGTCCCTCATTCCATAAGTATTGCCTACCTTCTTTGTTCCTAGATGCACATATTTAGCCATTTAAGAATGTATTTGCTTGTGCCCCACTTTACAAGCAATCCAGATGGTTTGGTATCATACCCACTTCATAAACATAATCAGTGAGGAGTGTATGCTCTTTCTAGTCAACCAGTAAAATATTAAATAGCATAGACCCAGTAGAAAAACAAGCTTTCAATTATGATTCCCTCTTCAGAGTTATATTTTGAGATCTATTAGTTAACCAGTTTTTAGTCCATTTAATGTATGCCATGTTGATTTGCTATAATTCTTTTTTAAAATCAAAATGTCATGCAGTACCTAGTGAAAAGATTCACAGACATCGAAGTATATAATCCATGCAATACATTTTGTAAATAGTACATTTGCTGTTTTCATGTTCTCCTTTCAAGGTCCTGTGAAAATTAGCAGCTTCTGCAATATGGGATGAGATCCCCATGAGGGCAGGGGACTGGACTCGATGACCTCTCGAGGTCCCTTCCAGTCCTAGTATTCTATGATTCTATGATTTTTTTTCCAGATATTCAGCACCCACAATTAGGGCCAGGATTCCAAAGGAGATCAGTTCCTGCTGTGATCCTTAAGGCCAGATTTTGAAAAGAGCTTAGTGGTGAGCTCTTCTGAATATCTGTCATTTAAATTGGTGGCAGCTGGGGGACTGAACTCTTCTGAGAGTGCTGGCCATGCTGTTCAGTTTAGGAAGAATACAGTAATTTCTTTCTATGAATACTAGTCGTTCAATTTTCAGGCAAAAGAGCCTCTCTCTGCTCTCTCCCCTCTTTTCCCCCAAGATATTTGCAAAATCATCAAAAGAATAGAAACAGACAATTTAAACTTTCAAAATAATGATAAAACCCTGGGTATCTTCTTTGATCCCCTCTAATCTGTCCATAACGTGGGTGTGAAAAATAAGAACATAAGAACATAAGAACAGACATACTGGGTCAGACCAAAGGTCCATCCAGCCCGGTACCCTGTCTGCTGACAGTGGCCAATGCCAGGTGTCCCAAAGGGAGTGAACTGAACAGGTAATGATCAAGTGATCTCTCTACTGCCATCCATCTCCACCCTCTGACAAACAGAAGCTAGGGATACCATTCCTTACCCATCCTGGCTAATAGCCATTAATGGACATAACCTCCATGAATTTATCATTGTTATATCCTGAAATGAAAACAATGAAACCCCCGCAATTAATTTTTTCACTGATTAAGATCCCCTTCATGATGTTCAAGCCCCTTGGCCTCCCCAGCCAGATTCTGCTTTCCTTTCTGCTTATTTTATCCACTTTTCTGATCCCTACATTCCACTCAAGGTTCCCACTTAGATGTTCCTTTCACATTCTTTTTCCAGTGACATCTTCGTATATTGTTCCATATTTCCACTTAAGGCTGGAACAGTCTCCTTAGTTGAAATTCTTTACACAAAAGACTGGTACAATGCTTTCATATCTTCCACTCTTTAGTTTCCACTGTGAATCCCCCTCTATGTCCAAGTCACCAAGCAAGAGGGTCTGTTTTAGTCACCAAAGGCTATACCATCTTGGCTGTCACTCTGGGGATTGCCACAACTGAAAGCACATTTCTCTATAACTTGAATTATGGAGCCAGACTCTGAGCCTGAGACTGCAATAAATTTTAATCATCTATGGAATGTGTAAGACTCTGACAAGTTGATTACATATGCATCATTTAAGCCCTCAAATAAGTGGCAACATGAGCCACTAAGAGCTTGGGGTGGGGGGGAGGGAAAGAGGTGATGCCTGCAGATAGTCAATATCAGCAAAATGTCTCGTGGCCTGCTATCAAATTACCCTCATGGGCTACATGTAGCCTTGGACTGCAGGTTGCCCATCACCACACCACCATATTAAGATGACCTAATGGGTCCTTCTGGCTTTAAACTCAATGAAACATCACTGGGTCAATGTTAACATAACTACTGCTCAGAATGTGGTCCAACATCTATAAAATGAAACAAAATTCCTTTAATTATAATTGAAGAGAAGTAAATCTTTTTATAATTTTTCAATATTTGTTTACTCATTTCAGATTGGTCAGTTTCACTTTTCCTTTTGTCAGTTTTTAGTGAACTTGGCTTTCAGGTTCTAAATGCGCTCACACAATATTACAATGATTGGGTTACAAATGCTTTGTGTATTATTAATCTTAACAAAAAAGTCTTAATCCTTTTGGATGAAGAAATATTAAAATATGATAAAAGCCATTCCTACAAAGTCTAAATTTTGGATTAAATTTGGCAGTTTCTTCTATTAACTCTTAAAAGCAGCTACAAGGGACATATATAATCCAATAGTTCAATGCTAGGCACATTTGTCACAAACAAAATGATGTGGTAAAATAGTATGACAGCACTCATACTAATATATATTTATTTTTAGATTACTCAGTAACAAAGTGTCGTGGCAATTATCTTTTTTTTCCTCCAACTCTTCTCTCTTTTTCATATGCCTCTCTTCTTTATTATGCGATGTTATACACGGTCAGTTCAAGAATATGGGTACTTTTAAATAGAGTATCAAACCACATATTTATTTCACTTCTTAAATCCAGTCAAATCTATTTATCAAATCTATCTATGGAACAAACAGTAATCAGAAGTAAATGCGTATTACCTTCTATTGAATTTTTCAGTATTGTCAACAACTGAGGCCAAGACATTGTGCTAAGAGGCTAAATATTACATTGCTTTGCAATGAAGATACTGATCCTTAGCCCTTTCTTAGGCAAACATTCATTTGAAGTCAATGGAAGTTTTGCCCAACCAGGCCAGATACCTGTGAAATATAACACTGTAACTATCAGCTAAGAAAAGAACTTAAGTATCAGAAGTGCATGGGTTTTCATTTAGCCATCTGACACAGAAGAACCACAATCATCCTGTTAATCCTGTTTAAGTTTGGAATGCTTTGGAGCAGCATTTGGGGGAAGCCCTGACATATGAGTGCTACGGGCTTTGGCCTATCCTAAAGTGACAAGGGTCAAAGGTTGCACTATGGGTTGGCTGTAAGAGGGACCACGCTTAAGTGGATCCAGTGGTCCTAAATCCTCACACTGAAGGAGGGAATGGGAGACAACAGTGACTACTGCAACTCATATACTACTAGAATGTCACATTCTGGGCAGCTATGTTGTTTCAGTTCCTACTTACAAGCTAGGAAAGTAGATTTCTATGACCCAATCCACACACATTTTTCTGTGTTGGCTTTGTTCAGGGATGGAATGATACCGACTCACCAAAAAGAATGCTCTAAATAGTAACTCTCTAGACCTTGTAAGTGCTATGTTACCAAAAAGAATGCTCTAAATAGTCACTCTCTAGACCTTTTAAGCGCTATGTTAGAATTAATCAGAAAAATAATTTTGCTGAGAGTCTTTTCAAGTATGCTTTATGAAAATTGTAAGTTGTACAGCCAGGGTAACAAAAAAAAAAAACTTAAAAAACAACAAATGGTCTGGTAGCACTTTATAGACTAACAAAACATATAGATGTTTTTAATTGTACATCAACATTTGCATGGGCACAGAAACACAGTAGTTTCTTCCTCCTAATTTCTTAATCTCATTCCTAAAGATATCCATTTCTCATTGGGGGGGGGAGGATGAATGAGTAGCAGTAAGTGTGAGGGAGATGGTAATGGAAATCAGTAATGGTAATTAAATTACAAGAATTAACATATTCACCATTTCCTGCTCCTCCAAGCTGATGTAACCAATAATGAGAGGTTAATTAGTAAAGTAACTGAACTTCATGTTTTTTTCTCTCTCAAGGCACAATCTTCACCTACAAGCTTTATTGGGGTGGACTTGAAATTTAACTCACTAGTCTCTCTTGTTTGGTTTCCTCACTTTCCCATTGGAGCCAAAGTTAAAACCCTGCTTTTGAGGGGTTCCTCTTTTAGCTCACTTATAGTGCGATTTTTGAACCTGTTGGAGCCAAGATTAAAATCCTGAGCATCAAGATCTCATAATATTAAGGTCCCCTGTACAGAATCACAAGTACAGAATTCACAATATCCATGAATTGGAATAAGGGCACGGCAAATATTTCAGTACTTGCCCCTTGTCCAGATGGTGATGCCATATCCCTTGTCTGAGTCACATTTCCAGAAATGATCAACTCTTCAATTGCAGTCTAGAAATGATGCTGCAGTGCTGAAAATACTGGCTTGTATGTTCCAAATGTAAGGAGTACAGCAGGTTGATGGGTAAGATGGGATTGAGGGAGGTACATGAGTGAGCCTAATTCTCCACTGCCTTTCATTTTGCATGAGTTGTAGTTCAGCAAAGACTGAAGTTCCATTGGCCACAGTGGGACTTAAAGGTTGCGTGCTTAGATGACTCCTATCTCTTTAATTTTGCTGGTAGATGCAGGAATACTGATATAAATGTTCTTATATGATTAGCCTGTTTTCAGTGTTATTTTAGATTTGTGGGTTCTAGGATATGATTATTACCTCCCACAACTCGCCTTTCAAGATTCATGGTCCTACACATGTTATAACAGCATATGGTATACATCATCCAGTGCACTAAATGCCCCAATAACAACTATGTGGATGAAATCAGACAATCATTACTCTATTGAATGAACTCACAGAGAAAAATGATTAAAAGACAAAAATAGCATATCATCAATGGGTGAACACTTCCCCAAAATGGCTACTTCATATCATAGAATCATAGAATACTAGGACTGGAAGGGGCCTCGAGAGGTCATCGAGTCCAGTCCCCTACCCTCATGGCAGGACCAAATACTGTCTAGACCATCCCTGATAGACATTTATCTAACCTACTCTTAAATATCTCCAGAGATGGAGATTCCACAACCTCCCTGGGCAATTTATTCCAGTGTTTGACTACCCTGACAGTTAGGACTTTTTCCTAATGTCCAACCTAAACCTCCCTTGCTGCAGTTTAAGCCCATTGCTTCTTATTCTATCCTCAGAGGCCAAGATGAACAAGTTTTCTCCCTCCTCCTCATGACACCCTTTTAGATACCTAAAAACTGCTATCATGTCCCCCCTCAATCTTCTTTTCCAAACTAAACAAACCCAATTCTTTCAGCCTTCCTTCATAGGTCATATTCTCTAGACCTTTAATCATTCTTGTTGCTCTTCTCTGAACCCTCTCCAATTTCTCCACATCCTTCTTGAAATGCGGTGCCCAGAACTGGACACAATACTCCAACTGAGGCCTAACTAGCGCAGAGTAGAGCGGAGGAATGGCTTCTCGTGTCTTGCTCACAACATACCTGTTAATGCATCCCAGAATCATGTTTGGTTTTTTTTTGCAACAGCATCACACTGCTGACTCATATTCAGCTTGTGGTCCACCATAACCCCTAGATCCCTTTCTGCTATACTCCTTCCGAGACAGTCGCTTCCCATTGTGTATGTGTGAAATTGATTGTTCCTTCTTAAGTGGAGCACTTTGCATTTGTCTTTATTAAACTTCATCCTGTTTACCTCAGACCATTTCTCCAATTTGTCCAGATCATTTTGAATTATGACCCTATCCTTCAGATTAGTTGCAACCCCTCCCAGCTTGGTATCATCTGCAAACTTAATAAGCGTACTTTCTATGCCAATATCCAAATCGTTGATGAAGATATTAAACAGAGCCGGTCCCAAAACAGACCCCTATACAACCCTACTTGTTATACCTTTCCAGCAGGATTGTGAACCATTAATAACTACTCTCTGAGTATGGTTATCCAGCCAGTTATGCACCCACCTTATAGTAGCCCCATCTAAGTTGTATTTGCCTAGTTTATTGATAAGAAGGTCATGCGAGACTGTATCAAACGCCTTACTAAAGTCTAGGTATACCACATCCACCGCTTCTCCCTTATCCACAAGACTCGTTATCCTATCAAAGAAAAGCTATCAGATTGGTTTGACATGATTTGTTTTTACAAATCCATGCTGGCTGTTCCCTATCACCTTGCCACCTTCCAAGTGTTTACAGATGATTTCCTTAATTACTTGCTCCATGATCTTCCCTGGCACAGAAGTTAAACTAACTGGTCTGTAGTTTCCTGGGTTGTTCTTATTTCCCTTTTTATAAATGGGCACTATATTTGCCCTTTTCCAGTCTTCTGGAATCTCTCCTGTCTTCCATGATTTTCCAAAGATGATAGCTAGAGGCTCAGATACCTCCTCTATCAGCTCCTTGAGTATTCTAGGATGCATTTCATCAGGCCCCGGTGACTTGCAGGCATCTAACTTTTCTAGGTGATTTTTAACTTGTTCTTTTTTTATTTTATCTTCTACACCTACCCCCTTCCCACTAGCATTCACTATGTTAGGCATTCCTTCAGACTTCTCAGTGAAGACCGAAACAAAGAAGTCATTAAGCATCTCTGCCATTTCCAAGTTTCCTGTTCCTGTTTCTCCCTCCTCACTGACCAGTGGGCCTACCCTGTCCTTGGTCTTCCTCTTGCTTCTAATGTATTTATAAAAAGTCTTCTTGTTTCCCTTTATTCCCGTAGCTTTATTTGAGCTCATTTTGTGCCTTTGCCTTTCTAATCTTGCTCCTGCATTCCTGTGTTGTTTGCCTATATTCATCCTTTGTAATTTGTCCTACTTTCCATTTTTTATATGACTCCTTTTTTATTTTTAGATCATGCAAGATCTCGTGGTTAAGCCAACGCTGTCTTTTGCCATATTTTCTATCTTTCCGACACAGTGGAATAGCTTGCTTTTGGGCCCTTAATAATGTCCCTTTGAAAAACTGCCAATTCTCCTCAGCTGTTTTTCCCCTCAGTCTTGATTCCCATGGGACCTTACCTATCAGCTCTCTGAGCTTACCAAAATCCACCTTCCTGAAATCCATTGTCTCTATTTTGCTGTTCTCCCTCCTACCCTTCCTTAGAATTGTAAACTCTATGATTTCATGATCACTTTCACCCAAGCTGCCTTCCACTTTCAAATTCTCAACCAGTTCCTCCCTATTTGTTAGGATCAAATCTAGAACAGCTTCCTCCCTGGTAGCTTTTTCAACCTTCTGAAATAAAAAGTTGTCTCCAATGCAGTCCAAGAACGTATTGGATAGTCTGTGCCCCGCTGTGTTATTTTCCCAACATATATCTGGATAGTTGAAATCCCCCATCACCACCAAATCTTGGGCTTTGGATGATATTGTTAGTTGTTTAAAAAAAGCCTCATCCACTTCTTCCACCTGGGTAGGTGGCCTGTAGTAGACTCCTAGCATGACATAACCCTTGTTTTTAAGCCCTTTTAGCCTAACCCAGAGACTCTCAACACTTCCATCTCCTATGTCCATCTCCCCCTCACTCCAAGTGTGTTCATTTTTAATATATAAGGCAACACCTCCTCCCTTTTTTCCCTTCCTGAGCAAGCTGTGCCCTTCCATACAAACATTCCAATCATGTGTATTATCCCATCAAGTTTCTGTGATGCTAACAATGTCATAATTGTACTTATTTATTAGTACTTCCAGTTCTTCCCGCTTATTACCCATACTTCTCGCATTTGTATATAGGCATCTAAGACACTGATTTGACCTTGCCTCCCAGTTTTCCCCTGATCCTCCTTTCTCTCTGCCATTATAGCCCATGCTCCCTCCCATTTCCGACCCATCCCCAGGTCTCCATGTTCTCCACTTACCTGTGGGCTTTGCTCACCTGTCCCCGTCGAACCTAGTTTAAAGCCCTCCTCGCTAGGTTAACCAGTCTGTGTCCGTATAGGGTCTTCCCCCTCCTCGAAAGGTGAACGCCATTTCTGCCTAGCAGTCCTTCCTAGAATAGCATCCCGTGGTCGAGGAAGCCAAAGCCCTCCGACGACACCATCTTCGCAACCAGGCATTCACCTCCAGGATGCACCTGTCTCTGCCTGGGCCCCTACCTTCGACAGGAAGGATGGAAGAGAATACCACCTGCACTCCAAACTCCCTCACCAGTACTCCCAGAGCCCTGTAGTCACTCTTGATCCACTCAGTGTCACACCTCACAGTATCATTTGTGCCCACATGGATGAGTAGCATGGGGTAGTAGTCAGAGGGCCGGATAATCCTCAACAATGCATCCGTAACATCTCGGATACGGGCCCCCGGCAGACAGCATACCTCCCGAGATGAAATGTCAGGGCGACAGATGGGCGCCTCCGTCCCCCTCAGAAAAGAGTCTCCGACCACCACTACCCTATGTTTCCTATTCGCAGTGGTGGCAGCAGACCTCCCAGCCATGGGGGTACGAGGCTTCTCCTCCTCTGTTGTAGGGGGTGATTCCTTATCTCCTGTATAAAGAAGAGCATAACAGTTTCCTAGTGCCACAGTGGTAGGGTTCGGAACAGGGGTGGAGCAGTGCCTGCTGCCAGAAGTAACCAGCTGCCAGTGTCCACCCTGAGCCGTCTCCTCCTCCACCAGTGGTGTGTCCGCAGTCCTGTGTATTGGGACAGCTACCTCAGCTGTGTCCTCATGAACACGGTCCAGGAATTGCTTGTGGATTCGGGTGCTCCTCAACCTAGCCACCTCCTTCTGTAGCTCTCCCACCTGCTGCCTCAGAGATTCCACCAGCAGGCACCTTTCGTATTGGATGATCTCCCCAGCCTGGATATCAGTAAGTGGGAATTGCAAGCCACAGTACCTGCAAAACCACACCAGGATCTGGGTAGAGGCATCCATGCTAAGGCACTCTGTCTGGCTACAGGCGCAGGTGGAGGAGACAGAAGCAGTGCTGGCACAGGTGTTGCAGGTCTTCCGGACCATAGTAGGTCTCCCTCTGTCATACTCCCTCTCAAACTCCCCTGTCTGCAGCCCCCTGGTCGCTCTGCCTCTGGCATTTAAAGCCTGCTTGCCTAGGCCAGGCCTGCCCCCTCATGAGTCACACAGGGGAAGGCTGACCAGATGCAATCAAGAGAGCAATTAAGGGAACAAAAGATCAGGCACTCAGTCCCAACTGCCACAGCTCTTCCAGTCTTTATTCTCAAAAGAAACCTGCACAAAACTTTCAAAAGATTAGCAGCAGAGCTTAAATTTATAACTTTGCTAGACACTAAAAAACATGGTCTTAATAAAGACACTAGATTTATGGTTTATTACAACCATCTGTAACCCACTAGTCCCTCCACCCCTTTTTTGTGTTCTGACTGCAGAGCTAGCTTGCCACTTCACTTTAACAGGTCTCTTACAGTATATTTTAACCATTTATACTAAGAAATCTGTTCCACTTTGTTTTTAGCATTGACACACTAAGCACGTTTCCAAGACCTGAAGAAGAGCTTTGTATGGCTCAAATTCTTGTGTCTCTCCCAAAGAGAAATTGGCACAATAAAAGATATTAACTCACCCACCTTGCCTTGCGAGTGGTTAACACATTAATCCTTTTTTGTTTTACATGAATTATTTTCTGAAAGCTTTGAGCTTTCACATTTGCTTGATTTCTCTCTTTATTGTATTCCATTCTTCTCTTTAACTAACCTGCCTTTTTATGCCTATTTAGATTTGTGCTTAGCAAAATTACATTTTGTCTTCAGATGCAACTGAAATTTCAATTAGTCTTTGAGTCATAGGATACATCGAGAATAAACTCCCCCTCCCCTCCACAACTAAAGGCTTCCTTCTGGAGGCATCATCATCCTACCACACACATCCCAGGAAAGGTGCAATGGAGCTGACTCCTCCAAGAGACTGGGCAGGAACCAGTAAATCAGTAGGCAAAGCTGAGTGATGGCAGGGACTGGGGATGCAAGAAAGCTCTTGGCTGACTGCTGGGCCTGAATGCAGATGGGCTCTGAGCTAAGTGTGAAACATCAATGAAGACTGGGGCTATGGGGAAATGCCCCAAGGAACTGAAAGCAATTTCACTGAAAGGGACATGGTGGCATGTGGCTGCTATTCTTAGGGTTTTGGGCTGGCATGTGGAGTGATAGTGGGCTTAGGTGCTACCCACTCCCATAAGCCAATGGGATAGTGGCCTATAATTGAACAGTGATAAAGTCCTGGAAGGTAGAAAGGCCCAGCTGGAAAGCTGGGGCCAGAACTGACCAAGAAGGCAATCTATTGCCACTAGGGGGAAAATGTGTAATGACTGTAGACACACCCAATCAGAAGGGGCACTCCTAAGTGAGTGTTGCATAGTTACACAAACCCAATGGCAGTGAGTCTCAAAGCCTCAGTCAACTGACTTGGGCACATGAGGCTCTCACTACGGAGCTAAGCAATAGCAGTATAGATGTTCCCACTTGGGCTCTAGCTATGGTTCTGCAACCTACTGAGGAGTGTGGGTCTCAGAACATAGGCTTCAGTCCAAGCAGAAAAGTGTACTCTGCTATTTTTAACCTGACTGAGTTGACCCATGGTCTGGGACTCACTGTTGCACCTTTTTTTGGGGGGGGGAGGGAGGGGCACTGTATAGATGCACCCTTCATTATCTGTCTGAGGCAACCTCCAAACTTTCCATCTTTATAATCCTGTTTTATATACTCTTCAGAATCTCAATTAAGGGCTTAACTACATGGTATGTGAGTCTGAATTACAGGTATTCAAATTCCGGTTCACACCAGCCACAGATGGCTTGCTTGCTGACACACATGAAAAGGATCATAGTGCGCATTAAGGTAGTGTTTGACATAGGATTACATTCATCTGCACTAGAGAAAGTATAGTGCATGCCAGTAGGATACACCCAGCCCAGTTAGTGTGTGACATGCTAGTCTAGTTTGGAATTTACACCTCTCTAATGCACCAAGTAGATGATCCCTTACTAAACATATATCAGGATGCGGTGTCTATTTCTGAATGCAATGGGTGATGCAATACATTTTAATTCTGAGATGCATCTTAATGTAATTAATTGTAGTTTAATAGAGTTGCTATTTTTATTGTGATCCACTGCATGAATTCTGCACAAAAGCAGAAATCCCACTGACTAGTACTCTAACCAGCAGGAAGTGTCCGTTCATCTTATTTCAGCTCTTGTACAACCACTGAGGATCTGATCCAGCAGTCCCATTACTCATGGGAAAACTCAAGCTGATTTCAATAAGGCCAGCTGGTTTGTGTGTAACTGTTATCCCTCAGCATATACCAAATGAATTTGGCATTTGGATGTGTGGATCCCCAG
This sequence comes from Pelochelys cantorii, assembly GCA_032595735.1. Classification (NCBI taxonomy): domain Eukaryota; kingdom Metazoa; phylum Chordata; order Testudines; family Trionychidae; genus Pelochelys; species Pelochelys cantorii. Next base: position 68,911,288 of record CM064326.1, on the reverse strand, counting down.
AGATCTGTTTAAAATGTCTAAAAAGTCTTCATTATTAAAGGGTCCCTTTTTCTCATTTGCATATCTAAAAACAAGTTCAATCTACTTTTTGGAAACCTTCCAAAATCAAAACAATGCACTAGGAATTTACATAGGCCGAAAATCAAGACCAAAAGGAATATTTTTCAGACAATTATTTATATGCAAAGGAATAACAACAGCATTTTCAAATATATTTATTCTTCCAGCTTGTGGTCAGATTTGTAGCACAACACTGATAATGGTTAAAATTCCATGTTTTTCCAAACAATAATCTGGCTTCATTTGTGAGAAGAGCTAGTTGACCTTCAGTTTTGTGGTTTGTCCAACTGCATTATTTTTCCCTTGTACACATACAGTTTCTTTTTTTTTCTTGAGAGAGATACTGAAATGAATGTGGAATATTTGATGATGTGCTGCAGTTCTAATCAGCTTCTGAGTGAAGGAAACTTCTATTACAAAATCTTCCCATTGAATTTATTGGCCTTTGAATTTCTCTTTCAACCTTACATTTCTACCAGCTCCTCACCTACACATGCACACAGATAATGCTTGCGAGAATGAGTCAGGAAACACAACTAGATTGTTCACATTGTTCATACTAAGTACTAAATAAAGATTATGGAAGTAAAACATTTTTATAACTTCGTTTATTAGAGATATTTAGTAATACAAGTTGAACCTCTCTAGTACGGCACCCGCGAGATGTGACCAATTCTGAATAAGAGAATTTTCCGGACCACAAGAGGTCAATATTGTCCAGCAGCATTACTAACACTTCCACTGCTTATTGGGCTGTTAGAGGAGATTTAGTGGTAGAGCTAAATAACAGCACAGAACACTTAGAGATAGGAGTGGTGGCTATAAACAAACTTTATGGGACCACAGGAAACTTGGCCACACCCATGAAAAGTGAACATCCAGCTAACTAAAATAATTCTAGATGATGGATGTTTCTGAACCAGAGAGTTCTGGACTAGTGAGTTTCAACCTGTATAGCATTTTCTAATTGCAATGTGACATGTTGACTTAATTGAGTGACACAAAACCATATTGAATTCTCTTGCATGCAAACTTCTAATGATTTTTCTTCACTAAGAAGCTGCTTTCAAATATTAGATTATTTAATTGATTTAATTAAACCAAAAATTAAGGAATTCTCCATCTCAGTGATGGATAAGAAATGGTACATCTCCTTATTTGTGGCAATGCAAATTCAGAATGGACATTCTGTTTGAACTTCTTAGCTAAATAGAATCATGGCTATGTGCGTGTGTGTGTATGTATGTGCCCGAGCAATGGTTTCCCTTTCCTAAATTGGTCAGAACTTTTTGACTAAGGATCATGAATAACTAAATAGAGATGGACAGCCTATATAACTATGAAATTGCTTGGTTGCCTGTAGGACATTCCTCTGCTGGAATGAGGCTACTACTCTGATAGCGTTCATCTCTTCAAAGAAGTTAACAGATATCTATAGCAAACAAGATTGCTTCCCCCATAGAGTGTACAGTCTAGTAAAAGCAGTGAGGAGTCCTGTGGCACCTTATAGACTAACCAAAGTGTTGGAGCATAAGCTTTCGTGGGCAAAGACCCACTTCATCAGATGCATGTAGTGGAAATTTCCAGAGGCAGGTATAAATATGCAAGCCAGAATCAGGCGAGAGATGATGAGGTGGATCCAATGAGGGAGGATGAGGCCCACTTCTAGTAGCTGATCTGGAGGTGTGAATACCAAGACAGGAGAAGCTGCTTTTGTAGCTGGCTAGCCATTCACAGTCTTTGTTTAATCCTGAGCTGATTGTGTCAAGATGAAGATGAACTGTAGCTCAGCAGTTTCTCTTTGAAGTCTGGTCCTGAAGTTTTTTTTTGCTGCAGGATGGCTACCTTTAGATCTGCAATTGTGTGTCCAGGGAGATTGAAGTGTTCCCCTACAGGTTTTTGTATATCGCCATTCCTAATATCTGATTTGTGTCCATTTATTCTTTTAGGAAGGAACTGTCCAGTTTGGCCAATGTATATAGCAGAGGGGCATTGTTGGCACATGATGGCACATATTACGTTAGTAGATGTGCAGGAGAATGAACCAGTGATGGTATGGATGATCTGGTTAGGTCCTGTGATGGTGTTGCTGGTGTATATATGTGGACAGAGTTGGCACCAAGGCTTGTTGCATGGATTGGTTCCCGAGTTAGAGTTATTATGGTGTGGTGTATACTTGCTGGTGAGAATATGCTTCAGGTTGGCAGGGTTGTCTGTGGGCGAGGACTGGCCTGCCTCGCAAGGCCTGTGAAAGTGAGGGATCATTGTCCAGGATGGGTTGTAGCTAAGTAGTAAAATCTGTAATGAAAAAATACAATTTAATGGAGACTGATTCCATTGTCTTTATAACAAAACTGAAAATATTCAAAAGCCAAATCATTCAAACTAATAAAGGAGCCTAGTATTAACTTCTGTGAAAATTTTAAGTTGAAAATTTTCAGTTATGCATTTGTGTCCCAGGAGTTTAATGTCATTAAAAGATAGAAAATTTATGTTTGGTGCATCTGCAGATATTGGTAGTGATTTCATTACAATACGAGTGGAACAGATATGTGCACTATAAATGATGTAAACTGTCACTTAAAATTATTTTGTTTCATTGAGAATAGGCCTAAAACACTAATGCTTCCTCATAGTTTAGATTTTTTTCTAACCTGGTTTATGCTTTGTGGTTCTACTGTATATCATCTTCCAAATGACAATTCTTTCTTTTGACCATTGTTGAGAACTGCACATGTTGTTTTGGATGGATATTTAGTAGCAGTATTGGTTTTTGTACTCATATCCCTGTTTGTATTGTTTATTGCCTTTATGTGATGAATCAATGCATGAAGTGATTTCGTTGCACAGGCTGAACCTCTCTTGTCTGGCTCCCTTGAGACCTGGTGCTGAGGCAGAGACTTTGCCAAACCAGGAGAGTTCAATATATTCTACCACCATTGCAAACACTTCTTCTGCTTATTGGACTCTTCGAAGACATTTAGGGGTAAATTAGAGCTAAATAATAGCACAGAACACTGGAAGCCAGGATTGGTGGCTGTATACAAACTTCATGAGACCACGGAAAACTTAACCACACACATGTTAACTGGAAATCAGGCTAACTAAAATCATGCTGGACCACAGATTTTACTGGACCAGAAAGTGCCGAACTAAAGAGGTTCAACTTGTACTAGAAGTTTACATTTTCACCATACCACCTGGATATCTGTGTTCCGTGTTTCACTGTGTATATATGCACAGTAGGGCTCCAATTTTTCCCCACTAAAAGTAACTCATATTTTTAAGTGTTTGTAGAATCTGATCCTAAACAGACAAGAGAGACAAAACTGGGAGTAAGAAAACATTACTAAAAAGCATTACTATTTTTATTCCCATTTGGCAGAGAGGACACTCAGACATAGAGGGCTGAAATGATTTGGCTAGAAAAGGAACCTAAATCCAATAGTTTCAGTCCAATGCTCTAACCACAAGACCATTCTTTGTCTGCAGAATGACTATTCTGTTTATATATTAGACAAAATTATTCAGTTAAACCTTTTTCCTTGAGTTCCATTCCTTTATTTTTACTCAGATTTACAAGTGCATATTTCAAATCAATTGAAACATATTCTTTGTGCTGGATTGTGGCTTCCATGTTCTGTGAGTACAAACTAGAGGTGTAAATACTTGTATCAATGAATTTTGTCCCTACCAAAATGAAAGATTGGACCATTAAAATTCCTTTGATTTTTTATGCGCCGTCACCAAAGCAAAGAAACTTTTTTCCCCCAAATAATGATGTAGGTGGCCCAATTAAATACACTGATACAAATTTAAGCTAGTTCCTATCACACCCCAACATAACTTTCTAAACTCTGGAGAAGGGAATATGATTAAAAAGATAAAATGGATGGTTTTGCGACTCTACAAGGGGACCCTGCATTCACTGTGCTTGCCTGTAATCCCCCACTTATCCCTGCAGTACAAGCAATAAAGAGATTGTTGTTCTGCCATCATGCATTTTTATTGAGGGAAGGCAACAGGGAAAGAAAAGAAATCAGTGATGGGAACCCAAAGGGAGGGGCACTCAGAAATGTGATGACAACCTTTTTCCTCCTGAGACCCTGGAGGTTCAGTGTAAGGTTTCCCTTGAGTTTCCCCTCCTTGCCCCCCCCCATGTCCTGGGGACCCAGGGGTGGGGGCTATGAAACTGGGGGAGGAGAAAAAGTGATTACTGCATGGAGGGGATTCTGGGGGTGGTGGTGTTCCTTCTCCATGCATGCCACCAAGAACTCCATCACTGCCAAGATTTTCTTGTGTTGCCTCGCTTGCACTTCCCTGAAGGCTTTCCTGTCCTGTCACTCTGCCGTTCTGTCCTGCCTCTCTGCCACCCTGTCCTGCCTCTCTGCCTGCATCTCTTTCAGGAGGAGCATGTTCCTCCACTTCATTTGCTCCTTAAACATATCATCCCTTATCTGTTTTCACCTGCAGATCTGTGCCAGGTGCACAGCTGGTGGAGTCAGGGGATAATGGGAGTGAGATGGCTGTTCCTGCTATAACAAAAAGATACAAGGGCACACATTACAGGAGATATGTTGTATTAAACCTAACCCTAATCTGTTAACATACAGCGAAGATCTCTGTAAAGGCAATGGAGATGTGTTCTGTGCAAGTCCGAAGTTTTGCTTTAAAGCAGCCATTGTACAGCAGGTACACAGAGTTCTCAAGGGAGCATCTGGACTCACGCAGTTCAGAAGCAGGCATGGTAAGGGGCCTGTCAGGGCATGATCCTATGGTCGTAGACGGGGGTGGGGACAGGAGTCCAGTCATGCCTGTGGGGCAAGACTGCTTCCCAGGAGAGTTCTACTTTCCCATCCCACAGAAGCTTGCATGTGGGGGAGGGGAAGAAAGGGGTCTGGTCATGCTAGAGGGGCAGGGGGCTTCCCTTTTGTCTGGTGCATGGGGCTTCCTGGAAGAGTGCTACTTTTCCATCTTGCAGGAAGCTGCAGTCAGGATGAGGGGGTAAGGGGTCATGCTTGCAAGGCAGGCAGAGGGCAGGAGGAAGGGAGAGGGGGTACCAGAAGCTGAAACCATTCTAGCACCAAAAGCAACAGCTAATAGCTCCTCCTCCTCCTTCATTTGGGTTTCCATGTGAGATATCCTGTCCTGCCATTCTGCTCCCAATCACACAGAGTGATAGGGAGCATATGCTGACTAAATGTGGTCAGAAACCTGGACCTTACACTGCAATGCTTTGTGGTTCAATGACAACAAACCACTTATTTGTGGCTGACGTGGGAAGATGTCCTACCATGGAGGGCAGAATAAGGTTGGCCTCCCCAGAATCCTTGTGAGAAGGATCAAAGAGTTCCTGTCTGAGAGCTTTATAGAAATGTGCAGGGAGGATTCCCGCTCCATCTCCAGACACATTAACAAGCTGTTTCAGCCCCCCCGCACTGTGTAGGCGTGGAGCACACCTCACATCACACCCAACTTCCTTAACCTGTTTGTAGTAAAAAACCAATTGTGAACTCACCAGAAGTGCCCTTCTTGGGATCAGTACTCAACTGGGAGATGTCTTGGAAGGAGCGGGGGGGGGGACTGGCTCCAATGTGATAAAAAGTTCTTAGCTCTCACTGATTGCTATCTGGCCATTCTCTACCTTCTCCTCCTCTCCCCCTCTGCTACTATTCTGTCCTCCACAGTTCTGCCCTAAGTGTCTTGGGCAGAGTCCATGGACTGGCTTTGAAAGCTGGTTGGGCTTCCTCCCTCCCCTAGGATTGCATGCAGCTGATCATAGAAATGGCATGTTTGCCGTGATGCACCAGACCATTGATTTGCCTCCTTTGTTTTATGATAGGACTGTCACAGCACCTTTATTTTAACTTTGCATTGCTGGACATCTCTGGAGGATCATTTCTCTTCCATTGCCTTCGCCTTTGTGATCTTTGCATTGATATTGACATTTCTTTTGCTGGTTTGGAGCTTGGAGAAAATGGATTCCTTTCCCCATACCTCGATGAGATCCACAATCTCCTTCACACTCTTTGCTGGTTCATCCCTGCGAACTGGAGCTCATGGGACTTGAAGTATTAGAAGTGTTACTTGTGGTACTCAGGTGTGCTACCCATTTGGAGGTGTGCCCTAAAGGCTGGCCACATGAGAAATGAAATTCAGACTTTCCCAAGGCTTTTCCTGTTTACCTGGAGAGCAGTAGAAGTGCAACTTCTGGCCACGGTGTGCAGAACAAGGCACTGTGGGATACCTTTCAGAGGCCAAGAACCTCAGCTTTCACCAATTCTACATCTACACCAATTCTACATCTTCCATAAACTCGTCCAGGCAAGGTCAGAAATTGCGCTACTCCTTGTGAAATCAGGAGTATCCAACATTGACTTCAGCGGCCCTTAAGGTCAGCGAGATTGGTTTGGTATTGTGGACATATCATTTAGAAAATCCACCTTATATGGCTAAATTTGGTCTAAACTACTAGGCTATGTCTAGACTGGCATGATTTTGCGCAAATACTTTTAATGGAAAAGTTTTTCCATTAAAAGTATTTGCGCAAAAGCGTGTCTAGACTGCCACAGAGTTATCATTATAATGATGCGCTTTTGCGCAAAAACGCGTCTACATTGGCGGCGTGCTTTTGCACAAAAGTAGAAGCCCAGAACCATTTTGCAGAGGGCAAAAGGGCACCAGCCCTTTCCGGGGGCGGGGGCTGGAGCTCCTTTTTGACACGTGCTTAAAGGGATCTCCCTGGACAGCCGTTTCTCTCCTGCTCCGTGCTTTAGGACCTCTTGTAGGGACTGACAGCCGTAGCAGTTTTGGTGGTTGCCCTCTGCCTTTTGGACACCACTGCCTTTTGCCACCTAGTGCTTTTGCCTGTTTTTTTTTTTTCTTTTTCCTTGTTTTGTCTGCCATGGAGCCAGGGGTGGCCATGTGCCTGCTCTGGCCACTGCTGGCCATTTTGGAGTGCCTGCAGCTGCTGTTCCAGGCTGGTGCCCTCCTGTTCCAGGACCAGGAGGCGCAGACTGCTTTGGACTCCCTCACCAGGGAGGCCATGGCGTCCCTGTGGCATCTCCACCCCAGGGTGGAGAGGCCACTGTGGAGACTGGACACCAGCACCGACCAGTGGGACCGGCTGGTCCTGGGGCAATGGGACGACCAGCAATGGCTCCGGAACTTTCGCATGCGAAAGCAGACGTTCCTGGAGCTGTGTGCCTGGCTCGCCTCTGCGCTCCAGAGAGCCACCACCTGGCTGCGGGCACCCATACCCGTTGAGAAGAGGGTCGCCATCGCACTTTGGAAGCTGGCCACGCCAGACAGCTACCAATCGGTGGCACCTCAGTTCGGGGTGGGCAGATCCACCGTCGGTGTCATCATTATGGAGGTAAGTCCCAGGGGGAGTGGGGAGTGGGGTGGGGGGAGGGTGCTGCACTCCATGCCCAGGGACAGCCAAGTCTCCAGGCTGGGTCACCCAGGGGTTTGGGCCGTCCCTCCCTTGCACAGGCCTGCTGGTGGGGGGTGGGGGGGGGCGTGGGGCAAGGGGGCCATGGTGTGTGTGTGTGTGCGTGAGGACAGAGGGAATCATGGGGGGGGGCAAGGGAGTGCACACTCACCCCTGCCTTATGTGATGTGTTCCCCTGTGTTTCTCTGCACCCTTCTGCAGGTCGTCCACACCATCAATGATGTCCTGCTCCTGAAAGTGATCCGCCTGCACGACGTGGACGCTACGCTGGCCGGCTTTGCTGCCCTCGGGTTCCCCAACTGCGGGGAAGCCCTGGATGCAACCCACATCCCCGTCCGGGCCCCGGAGCATCGAGCAGCCCATTTCACAAACAGGAAGGGGTACTGCTCGATTGTTCTCCAGGACCTCGTGGACCACTGGGGCCGCTTCCTGGATGTCTATGCGGGCTGGTCCGGCAGGGCACACGACACCCGCATCCTCCGCAACTCCGGAGTGTTTCGCAGGCTGGAGGCGGGCACCTACTTCCCCCGGCGGGAGTTGACTGTTGGGGATGTGCCTATGCCCATCTGCATCATTGGGGATGTGACCTACCCCCTGCTGCCCTGGCTAATGCGGCCCTACACGGGGCGGCTGGACCAGAACCGGGCCCGGTTCAACGACTGCCTCAACTGGGCCCGGAATCAAGTAGAGTGCACCTTCGGCCGCTTAAAAGCCCGCTTCCGTTGTTTGCTCACCCGTCTCGAGATGGGTGAGCGGAATGCAACGGAGGTAGTGGCCACATGCTGCGTGCTCCACAACGTTGTGGAGCGGAGTGGGGAGGCCTTCCTCCCCGTATGGATGGCAGCCGAGGCACAGACTTATGAACAGCCGCATACAGCTGCTATCCACCAGGTGCACCAGGATGGGGTGTGCATCCAAGAGGCCCTGATGGGCATGTTCGCATAGGCCCCATAGTAGGGTCACCTCGGTCTCCCCATACAACTCCCTCCCATCCCCTACCCTTCTCTCTCCCCTCCCCTTAACTCCCAATTGTAAATTTACTTGGTTATGCTTGTTTTGTTGGGTACGAAGACTCCTGGTAGTCTTGTCTGTCAGGTCAGGTCAAGCGGAAGGCTTGCACCTACCAATATAAATTGGATCCAGGTTTAGTTAAATTAGCTATCGTCGTCGTGACTGTTCCGTCAGGCAGCGTCGGTTCGAAGCATATCGGCTGTCGCCGTGCATGTTCGTCAGGTGCGTCAGATGAAACTAGGGTTTTTCTTTTAGTTGAGGCTAGGTTTTAGGCCACCATCGCCTGTTCAAGCTGTCCCGAAGAACAGGAAGAGGATTCGTGGTTCGTGTGGAAGGCTCGAGTCAGCGTACCCGATTCCAGTCGTCTTCGAGGGATCTCCTGGCAGATCCTCGTCTGAGGCCCAGAAGGACCAAAGGATTGAGGTCGCCAGCTTCGGCGTCGTCTTCCATCGATGGACTCCTGGCAGTTCCTCTCCCGAGGCCCGGAAGGACCAAAGGATTGAGGTCGCCAGCTTCAGCGGCGTCTTTCATCGAGGGACTCCTGGCAGTTCCTCTCCCGAGGCCCAGAAGGACCAAAGGATTGGGGTCGCCAGCAATACTACAATCCTCCCTGCGTCTAGACTATGTAAATATTCTTTGTGTTCGTGTTTTAACCTTTCTTGCTTGTTTGTTATCTATGTTAATATAGTCTTGTGGTTTAAATTTTACTTAAAGTGTCAGTATTTATTTATGCGCCATAAACCAATGACCAATTAAAGGAACGATCGGTGATAGATACGGTATTTGGTGTCCGCATTTTGTAATCTTCTGAAATTTAGTTGGCTAATTGGCATCTCAAATCAATTATTTAAGTTACCTCGAGTAACACAATAAACAACGCAGTTTTGTTTTCATCAGAAAAACTGGTATGTGTTTATTTACAAGGGGAAGAGGGGGAGGAAACCTTGAACTGGGAGGGGGAGGGGGAAGAGACCTTGAACTGGGAGGGGGCGGGAGGAGGAGACCTTGAACTGGGAGGGGGAGGGGGGGGAAACCTTGAACTGGGAGGGGTAGGAGCTACTCCTCGGAGGGGTGGCCCCTGCGACTGCTCCTACGGGGGTGGACCTGGACATGGGGGGGCAGGCCGCATCGGGGCAGGCTGCACAGGGAGGTGGGCAGGAGGTGCAGGAGCAGGAGCAGGGGCAGGAGGGGCCATTGCAGGAGGGGCAAGGACAAGAGCAGGAGGGGCCATTGCAGGAGGGGGCAGGGGCAGTGCTAGGGGAGGGATGGTGGGGGCATGGGGCAAGGCCATGCCGTAATGTATGGCATGGCCAATGTGGGCAGTGAGGGTGGCAATGGAGTCGGCCATCCGCACACACTGGGCCTGGAAGGCGGCCCAGGCCTCCTGGTGCCACTGCAGGTCCACCTCCACACACCGAGTGATGGCAGCCTCGATGGGCTTGACGGCCTGCACGTGGCGCCGAAGGAGCTGGTCCCGGTGGCGGAGCCTCTGCCTCGGTGGTTGGGCGGCTGGGGGTGCTGCTGCTGCCGGACTGGAGGGTCCCCGGCTTGTGCTTGGTCCCGCTGCAGGGAAGAGAAGAAAGGATAGGTCAGTCAGGCACCCCGGCCACTGTCCCCACACCTCATGCCCTCCACCCCTGAGCCCAGGTGACACCACAGTAGTGTGGCTTGGGCCCACTCGGTTCCCCTTCTGCCCCCCGTGTTGTATGTTTGCAAAGAGGACTGCCCCAGAGTAGGGTCCTCCTCCATGTATTGTAACCACCAGTCTGTGTCCTGGTCCCATGGAGGGTGGGAGGGCGCTTGTGTTGTGTTAACCTGTGGAACTCCCTGCCGGTGGAGGCTGTGAGACTTTGGGCTAATCAGTGGTGTTTGACAGGGAGCGAGATGAATCCCCACACAGTGCCTGGGAGCACATCTGGCAGATGTGGTCTGGGCTCTCAGATCCCCATCACGTGGGATATCTCCTGGACGGAACCAGAAGAGTGACTGGGGAGTGTCCCATCCTTGCAGCAAAACTCAGGCGGCCCTAGGGGCGGCCCGAGCGCTTCCCCCCCTTCTCCCTCCCACTATCCCTCACACACGTAGCCCAGGGACATGTGTGGCCGCAGTGGAGACTTTCCTCGGGGAGCCAGCCAAGGCACCGGGAGCAGGCGAGGGGCTCAGTGGGGGCCACATTCACAGGGCTGTGACGCTGTGGTTTTCCCAGGAGCAGCTGGCTGTGCCTCACAGCCAGGCATGGGACAGTGTGCCGTTCTGTGTGCTGCACCCTTGCGGAGGTGCGGGCTCTGGCCTGAGTCCCTGGGGTCCTGGCTGGTTCCAGCGGGCATCCATCCATCGCCCTGGTCCCGCCGGATGTGTGTGAGCAGTACAGTCCCAGGTGTGCCCTGGAGCTGCCTGCCGCGGCCTCATGCCGCTCGGTCACCAGGCTGCACGTGGTTGCACGTGCTGCTTACTGCCTAATGCTACACAGCGTGCAGCTAACATGGCCTGAGTGACATGCTCTCCCCCTCCCCCCTCCGGGCGCCTGGATCCCCCCCCAACCCCCCACCCTTGTGAGTGCAAAGTGCAACACTCACCGGTGGATCCTTCCCCGGCCTTAGAGGATGCGCGGGAGATGTCGGGGCTGCCGAAGGGGGCCTGCTGGGTGGCAGTGCTGGCCTCATCCTCTGACGCACTGCTGTCTCCTTCCCCTGCCTCGGTGGTCCTGGTGACGGGGAGGGCGCATGCTGCTGTCGACGGAGACCTCCGGGGCTTGCGGGGCTGGCTGGCCCAGGATGGCATGGAGCCGGTCGTAGTAGGGGCAGGTGTCTGCTCCTGCCCCCTGTCCCTCGCTGGCCCGCACGTAGCCTAGGTGCATCTCCTTGACTTTCTCCCGGACTTGCTTGGGGGTCCAGGCTGGATGGCCCTGCTGGGCGAGCGCCTGGGCCATGCGGGCGAAGATGTCCTCATTCCGGCGCCGGGAGCGGGTGTCTTGGAGGGCCTCCTCTTCCTGCCAGAGGTCCAGCAGGCTGCCCAGTTCCCCTGAGGACCAGGATGGGGCCCTTTGTTTGCGGCTCCTGGGGGACTCCTGTGCTGGGGGTGAGGGTAGCTGATCCCCCCCTGGAGCTGCCATGGCGCTTGAGGGTGTCTCCTGGATGGCAGGGGCCAGGTGGCAGACGTCTGGCCAGAGGTGCGAGGAAGGCTCCTGCCCCGTGAGCTCAGCAGCCTGCGTCTGCTTTAAGGCGGATCGGGTTACCAGGAAGTGCCAGGGAACTGACTGGCTACGGAGTCTCCAAGCGTCCATAGGGCTTTTTTCTGTTTAGCCTGCTTTTGCGCAAAACGTCATAGCTGCCTGTCTACACTGGCCCTTTTGCGCAAAAGCATTTGCGCAACAGGGCGTTTGCCCGAACGGGAGCATCAAAGTATTTGCGCAAGAAGCACTGATTTCTTACATTAGAACGTCAGTGCTCTTGCGCAAATTCAAGCGGCCAGTGTAGACAGCTGGCAAGTTTTTGCGCAAAAGCAGCTGCTTTTGCGCAAAATCTTGCCAGTCTAGATGCAGCCCAAGTGTAGACCAGGACACAGTATTTTCCTTTTTAAAAGTTTTTATAGTTTATCACCTTATAAACTCCTTTAAATGTATTCCTTGTTCCCTCTGTTGATTTAAAATAAGCAAAATAAGCAAAAGCCCACTCAAGATCTTGAAAGACTGCATAGTGATCATGCTCCCCAGCTGAATTCTCATGTATTGGTTGAAGTAAATGGCCAGATTCTGCCGCCAGTCTATTAAGTGAATGCCCCTTACTGTCTGGGCATTCCCATTGCAGCATATGGGACTGTTCATGCAAAAATTCTTATCAGCATTAGAAAGGATTTAGAACCTGAGAATATTAGAAATGCAGCCAAGTTCTAGAGTTTTCATCTGGATTTTGAAACCCACTCTCCCCTCCTCTCCCCCTCATCCAAAGTTTGAGGCTGTCTGGATCAGAGAGTTTGGTTCATTCTTAATGTCTAATCTAACGAACGTCAAGAGAAATGGTTGAGAGAGAATGAATGACTTCCTTTGTTGTGAGTGAGACTGGCAAGGGCATACATAAAAAAAAAAAAAAAGAAACAGGAGAAAAACAAGCAGCAGACCTGCAACAAGTCTGACAGCATACCACAGTTATGATAGGCAGCCTGTGCAGAGGGGAAAGTACAAAGACAGTTACAAATGGCAAGGTGCATATATGTGAATACCAATCAAGATTCCTCCCTGCTTTAGAATCTTGATTCAGTGCTATTTTTTCATATATCTGTTTAAGAGTAGCTTTCTAATTGGTCTCACTTTAAATACCTAAATTAAATATACATATATAATGCAAGGCACATTTGTCTCGTACCTTGTTGCAGCAGCATGCCACTTCTCAAAGTAGCATTGCTGATTTATAAGCAACATGACTGTTTGTTAAGTCATAGCTGTGATTTATAAGTCACAGTTTTATGCAGTCTGGGTATTAAGATCTATTTTATGAATCCCAGTTTATTTGTTAAAGAAGACTGATTTACTAGACAGATTTATTAATCGTGGCTTAGAAATTCAAACCAAAGTCTTGGTTTAAAGTCTTATATTTATAAATTGGATTCTTAAATCAAATTCCAATTTTTACATACTAGGACTGGGTCTAAAGATGTGCAGACAGTAATATATCCACTATCTGCTTTTACCTGAGGATACCAAAATATGTCTTGCTCTTCATAAGTAACTTAATTATTGCTCAGCTTGGCAAGGGGATAAAAGCTAACTTTAATCAAATGCTTCCCTTTGGGAACATTCTGAGGTTAAGCAGACAAAATGAATGTTCCATACTACAACCTTGTAATGCATGTTGGTTTGACTCACATATTTAAAGAATAGGTGAAATTCTGGCCCACTAGAAGTTTGCTATTGATTTTCATGAGGTCAAGATTTCACCCACTGTTCTTTCTCTACTGCTTAGTAGAGAGGATAGGAAGGTAATATTAGTCTGGGTACTTTTCATTGACCACATTGGTTTCACACCCACCTGTTAGAAACAAGCAAATACCAAGTATTTAAAAAATGCAATCAACAAGGAACCAGGAGACAGCTATTTGAAAAGTGATCTTTTAAGTCAAACTCATCTACCAGAAACAAATATCATTATTATTATTGCGCATAGTCTTGGCTTGAAGTGCCAGGTTCAGATAAACTGAAAGCAATATGGCTGAAAACTACACTTCCATATCATCTTTTTGAATAATCTCTGATTCTAGACATAGCCTGATATGTAACCAACATAAGCATACCATGTCATTCCATCATTTTGCTGTTAAATGAGCAAAAAATATTAATAATTAATCACAAAATTAAAAAAGTTGCAATCAATTACAATTTTAGTCATACCTTTAAATAATGATAGAATATCAATTGAAATATATTGTAAATTTTTGATATTTTTCTACGTTTTGAAAATACTGATTTCAATTACAATGCAAAATATTCATTGCTTTATATTATTATTTTTATTATAAATATTTGCAATATATCAAAAATAGTATTTTTCAATTCAGCTCATAGCAATACTGTAGTGCAATTTCTTTGTCATGAAAATACAACTTAAAAATGTAGAATTTTTTTATTTTACATAACTGAACTCCTAACCAAAGCAATGTAAAAATATGGAGTATACAAATCAAAGCATGAAGGGGCATACAAATATTTAGCATATCTGGCAAGGATTATGTTGTACAACAGTACCATATGAGTGCACTTTCCCACTCTCAGGTGACACTGAAAATAAGAAATAGGAAGAATTAGCTCCTGTAAATGTAAACAAACTTGTTCGGCTTAGTGACTGACTGAACAAGAAGTAGAACTGAGTGAACGTTTCTGAGAGATGAATTGAAAAATGCTGTTTCTTTTGTTAATCTTTTTTATAGTGCAAATATTTGTAATAAAAATCTACCATATATTTTAGGGAGTTTGCCTGTTTATCTGTTTTGTCTATTTGATCAAGAACTCCTCCTAAGCAATAATGCTAGAATCATCAGCTTTCTCTTTTCATAACTTGAAGCAACATATGGATTGGTTGTGCCAGGAAAACTGGAGCTGTGCCTGGAATGGGATTGCTTCTCATACAACCAAACAGAAAAGAAACAGAATTGTGAAATCAAGTACAGTCCTCAAAATTGACATAGCTCAGTGGATGTTGAAAGAGACTGAACCATTCAGACTGAACCGGCCATTCTTATGTTCTTATATTCTAACCAGAGGTGAAAGCAAGCTGGTGCGCCCTGGTTGCCACACCGGTGAGAAGGAGCCAATCAGCTCGAGCACCTTCCTGCAGGAGTAGGTGCTGCACACTCCCAGCCTGGTTCCCAGGGCTCTGCTACAGGCTTCCGCACTAAGCAGCAGGCAGCCAGGCAGATTAAAGGGGTTGGCTGGGGCATGTGCCCCTCCCATCTGGGACTACCCCAATCCCAAATCTCCTACCCCAAGACTCCCTTTAAGGAGGATGGAGGAGCTGAAGCTCCCTCCCCCCAAATTTGCAAGGGGATGTTGCTTGCTGTTCCCCTTCATCACTGTCAGGGAGTGAGGGGAAAATGCACATTTTGCTGTAATCTTTACTCTGACTGGGGAGTGCAGAAGGCAGATGAGCTGTGAACTTCACTTTTGCTCCTTTATAGGGACAGGAAGGGGAACAATAAGACGCTTCAGCTTCCCCGAACCTCCTCACACATCCCTTTTATATATACTCCAACAGCTGACCTGAGTCCCCGACATTCCCACGCCCTGTCCTGACTCCTACACCCATCCACATCACCACCCCCTGCCCTGAGCCACTCCTCACCCACAACCCTGACTCCTGTACCCCCAGGCATCCCAGCCTGCCCTGAGTCCCCTGCTTTGAATCCTGTTCCCCTTCATACACACCACAACCCCTTGCCCTGAGTCCCTCTTTACTCCCCAGTCATTAATCCTACACCACATCCCCACATACCCAGGCCCTGCCCTAACCCCCCACATCAAGCCCCTGTCCTCATTCCTGCACTCCACCATACATACATCACCACCCCCTGCCATGAGCCTCTGCATACTCTGTCACTCCCAGCTGTCTGCCTTGAACCCCCCACACTCCTTCCCACACTTAAATTTCTTTATCACAACGACCCCGACCTCCTTCCCTGATCCCCACCCCCATAATGGGGAGTTGCAATATGATAGTACCTGTAAGATATTTAAGTTACTTTCACCCCTGGACTGAACTAACATGAGCTAGCAAAATAGGCTGAACCTAGAATAGGGTTGATTCTCAATAAACCTTTGCTGGCACATGATGGCATATATCACCTCTGATGGTGTGACTTATGTGTTTAGGTCCTGCGATAGTATCAATTGCATAAATATGTGGGCAGAGTTAGCCGCCAGGGTTTGTTGCACATATTTATACACAACACCATCAAAGGACCTAAACACATTAGCTCATCCACCTGCACATCTACTAATGTGATACATGCCATTATGTGCTAGCAATGCCCTTCTGCCATGAATACTGGCCAAACTAGACAGTCTCTGCGCCATAGGATAATGGACACAAATCAGACATGAAAGAAAACATACATAAACCTGAAGGAGAACACTTTAACTTCACTCTAACTGAACACTCAATAATAGATTTAAAAGTAGTCATACTTCTCCAAGAAAAAAACCCAACAACTTCAAAACCAGGTTGCAAAGAGAAACAGCAGAACTGCACTTCATTTGTAAATTTAATACAATCAGATGAGGACGGTATAAGGATTTCGATTGGTTATCTCACTACAAAGGTAATTTTCTCCCTCTGTGTATTCACACCTCATCTGTTGCTGTGAGTGAACCACATCCACTCTGACTGATTTGGCCTTGTTAACACTGGTCCTACACTTGATAAGTAACTCCCTTCTTTGTTATACCAGTGTATACACACCACACACACACACACACATATATTTCCTGCGGGACGGCAATGACATTATCACATCATCAGCATCCACACGTTGCTGCCGCTACCACCACCCACCTCTATCCTCAACTGCTTGCTGTGGCCAGCCTCAGCACCGTCCCCTCTGGGCATGGGCTGCTACAGCTCTGACTCCTGCTTCACTCCCCCTTGGGCCATGATGGGTCCCCTTCGCCATCTGAGCCCATCCCTCCTTCTAGCACCCTAATCCTTCTGCCGAGACCCCACACCCCCAGCCTGCTCCTGTACCCTCCCCTGCTCTTTGACCCTCCCCCCGATGAGACACCTACACCCAGCCAGCTCCTGTCCCCTCCCCCTTGGCCAGATACTTACCTCGAGAGAGAGGGAGGTTGGTAAGCATAGTGAGCAGGGGATGCAGTCTCCTTGTGAGTGTGTGTGTGTGTGTGTGTGTGTGTTGAAGAATTTGTTTGTGGATTTGTTTGTGCAAAATAAAGTCATACTTGGCAATTACCTACAAATAACACATTTTGCATAAACAATCCTGCCACTAAAAATTAGCAGAATGCATTATTGACTATGCTGTCTCAGCCAGCATAGTCAATAATGTTTAAATAATGTTTTTGTTTTTGTCAGAAAAAAGTCATGATTGTTATAATTAGTGTTCATGAAAATATTTGCGAACAAAATTAAAATCAAGTTGCCTGTTCAAATGCAAAGAAAATTTTTACTGTTACAAATCATAAAATAATTCAATTTAGTTATGGAAAGAGTAATGGAAGCTTTATGAGCTTTTGATTCAAATTTACTATATTTGGTAATTATGCAATAAAATGAATATGTTTTGAACTTGAAATCCTGCAAATTTAAAACTGTTTTATTTTCCCTTCGAAAGCACATTAATAAAAAAAAATCTATTACTTATATTTTATTTCTTCAACTTCCCTGTAAGTGTGATATATGGAAACTGACTTTGCCTGGGCAATGATGAGCCTTACTCGCTAGCGTATATGTGTGTATGTGTATATCCTATCTCTGTAATTTCCATTCAAATTCATCTGATGAAGTTGGTTTTACCCACAATAGCTTATATCCGAATAAATTTGTTAATCTCTAAGGTGCCACAGGATTCCTTGTTGTTATTACTTTCAGAAGCATCATAATTCTTATAGCATTTTATTTTCTAGTAAAGCACCTCTGTTAGAAGGGAGATGCCTGCCATGTTTTTGTCTGCTTCTCCTTCAAATATTTTATATATTTAGCTATTTGGGGTTTTTGCTTTAGTCAGATAGTTATATGAGATCTTTTCTTGTCTTAGTATTAGCTACAGGTCTAAGTGAAAAGTGTGCCACAGGACTACTCATTGTTTTTAAAGTTACAGACCAATATGGCTATCCTCTAAGACTATAGATTTAGTATCTCTCAAGGACCAGAATGCAGGAATGAAATGCTCAAAATACATTGTCAGAAATAGAATGAAGATCAAAATTCACTTTGCTTTGCAAAAGGGGTTGCTACACTAAAGATAAATGCCTTCTGTTATGGTGCTTTTGTGAGGTGTGCAGTACTTTATATTTGATGCCAAATTGTCTCATTTGGAGAAACATAGGTAAATCCTTGGGATTATTTGGTGGCAAGGAGGACGTGTGATTGTTGCAGCACCTCTGTCAATCCCCCCCCCCAAAAGGTAGGATTTCCTTTTGTGCTCCTCCAGATTCTTTTTACTCTTGCTGCAGAAATCCCTCCACATCTGTTTAACAATCCCATCTCCAGCTGAGAGAAAGGTATTGATGGATTGCAGAGTCCTCTTCCACATTCTGTTATTCTTGGCAGCCTCTACTCCCTCACAGCTTCCGTACATAAAGATACAGCAATGGCAAGTATCTTTTGTTCCAGCATTTCATTCTCTTGTATGCCAAAACAAACAGAACTGCTTTGATTTGACAAGCGCTAACATTAAGGCCCTTGAATCTGCCCCATGGGGTGTCAGCTGACACAGTGAAATGCACCCTAAGCAGCATGCATCTTTGTGATGTGGAGGCAAACATATCCATGTAAGCAGTACAGATGTCAATAGCAAAAGTAGGCACTTGAAAAACCAGGAAAAATTGTTGCTTCACTTCTTATCTATCTTATTAGGTATAATTTTTAATACCTCCACCCACACCCTAAAGAGGATGCTTTTGGAAATGTAGTATTGCACTAGAGTTTGGATAGTATATGTGATAGTACGATTTGTTCAGGTGTTTTAGCAGATGTAGGGGGGAAAGAGTTTGAAACAACTGCCCTAAATCTCAGATAAATGCCTAAAAAAATCTGAACCAGAACTCTGTTATAAGCCTTTTACCTAAATGCTCCCCTTATTTTGCTCTGTCTCCTAATTCAGCCCCTCCAACCCTACCTTTTCCTAACACAACCGTTGCTTGAAGTATTTACATGATATGTGTCTCAAAGGCTTCCTCAAATCAATGATATTCCTGGATGTGCTCCTAACCTAGGGAGCCCTTGAGTGCTGAATACCCTCCCAGAACAGTCAGCCTTGACTCAGTAAGGCTCTAGGACAGTTGACTGTCTTAGGATATGTCTACACTAGCTCGTTAGTTCGAGCTAGGTAGGCAAATCAGGGAGCCGGGGTTGCAAATGAAGCCCGGGAGTTAAATATCCCGGGCTTTATTTGCATGTTCCCGTCCGGCCGCCATTTTTAAATCCCCCTTCGTCCGAACTAACTGCCCGCGGCTACACGCGGCAGTTTAAAGTTAATCCGAACTAAGTCCTTAGTTCGGATTAACTGTTAGTTAATCGGATTAACTGTTAATTAACTGTTAGTTAATCCGAACTAAAGACTTAGTTCGGATTAACTTTAAACTGCCGTGTGTAGCCGCGGGCAGTTAGTTCGGATGAAGGGGGATTTAAAAATGGCGGCCGGACGGGAACATGCAAATAAAGCCCGGGATATTTAAATCCCGGGCTTCATTTGCAACCCCGGCTCCCTGATTTGCCTACCTATCTCGAACTAACGAGCTAGTGTGGACATACCCTTACAGTCCTACCACAATATGGAGATCAGTAAAGGTAAATCCATTGGGGATCTGGAAAAGGGAGTAAAGAGTTGAGGCCACAGAGTTGGAATCAAGCATGGAGGGGTGGAGAGATAACAGTGAGAATGAACAAGATGTAAGTTCATGCCAGAGATGATTGTGCTAGGATGACGGGCGAGTTACAGTGATCACGCTGAGGGATGTGGGCAGGAAAGGGGAAGGGTGGCTTGCAAGGAAGGCAGGAGAAGGAGTGGATGCAGTAAAAGCAAGAAGGAAGGAGCCCCAAAGTGAGTGGCTCACAGGGACTTAACCAAATCAAGTATCTAGAGGTGTCTCTAATATTAAACATTAGTGATTGTTTATTAATGTGAAGATCCCATCTGGACTTTATGTGAGTGCATAAAGTTGAGACTAGGGCACAAAGAGCATTCTGTCTAAAGTGCAAGAACTGGTTAAGAGCCACACTGGATTTCTGAGAAAGCATGTTTCCTACTTCCTGTGAGCTCAGAATATAATGATGGCTCTGCATCCATTCTGCCCCTATATTTCCCCTCTCTTGATCTTGGGAGGAACTATGCTGCCTCTTATTTTGAATGGTGCCACATGTCACAGCCTTGCTCTTAGAATGAGACCCAACTCAGCTTTAAAAAACAGTAGCAGCAGGCATAAGAAAGCGAAGGCTTGACACAGATATTTTCATTTGTTTTAGCGCTGAACACTCTAGCTTTGTCACTGATATACTTGAAAGGAGTGATGAGTCTGAGTTACTAGTCAAATGCCAAGTCATCACTATAAACTTCTGTGTATATTGTTGTGAGAATCATCTCAAACTGAAGCAGAGAGAGACTTATTGACTTTCTCAGGAAGAGGGGAAGACAAGGCAACATAAATATCAAAACAAACTCGTCAAATAGACAAATAGTGAGTCTGATGTAAATACCTGGCAAGGGTAATAAGGTAATGCCTAAAGGAGAATTCAGAGAAGCCAGGGCCACAAGTGACCTAGGCTGACCTTTTGTATAACATAAGGCAGAAAATTTTCCCAAATTATTTCCTAGGGAATCTTTTAGAAAAACAACAAATCTACCACAACCCTTTTTAAATTGATTCAAAGGTTAATCGCCTCGCTGTTAAAATGTACTCCTCATTTCCTGTCCAAAGTTGTCTACCTTCAACTTCCAACCACTGCATCATTTTATATCTTTCTCTGCCAGACTGAAGATCCCATTGTTAAATATTTGTTCCCAGTGTTGGCTGTAATTAAATACGCCTTAACCTTCTCTTTGTTAAGCTAAATAGACTGAGCTTCTGGAGCCCTATTACAATAAGGCATGTTTTTAAATCCTTTACTCATTCTTCTGGCTCTTATCTGCCCCCTCTCCAATTTATCAATATCCTTCTTGAATTATGGTAACACACTATTCCAGCAGTAGTCACACCAGTGTAAAAGCTAGAGACAGAAGAACTCTTCTACTCCCTATCCAGCATTCTTTGTGTATGCAACCGAAAATCACATTAAGGGTGTGTCTACACTGCACCATTATTTTGAGGTAACTAGCGTTATTTCAAAAAAACAGTGTGAGCAACTATATAGGAGTTCAGTTATTTCTAAATAAATTCAAAATAACGGACAGCTTATTCCAACTTCTGCAAACCTCATTCCATGAGGAATAATGCCTATTCCGAAACAGCTATTTTGAAATAGGGCATGTGTAGATGCTCCACGGTTGCTATTTCGATATAGCCCCTCACCAGGGCCATTCTAAGTTATTCCTCCCCAGTGCCTCCAGGGTTCTAAATTGAGATGGAACATCTATATTAAGGAAGCTTGCTTCGGACTAATTTTGAGGCTCCCTTCAGTGTAGACGTGCTATTTCAAAATAAGCTATTTCGGAATACCTATTGTGGAATAGTTTATTTTGAAATAGCTGTGCAGTGTAGATATACCCTTACTCTGTTGGCAACCGAGAACTCATGTTCAGCTGATCTTCCACCAAGACCCCACATCTTATTCTGAGTCACTAGTTCCTATGATAGTTCCCTATTCTGTAAGTATGACCTATCTTCTTTGTTCCTAGAGGTATACAGCTACAAATAGATATAATAAAATGCATATTGTTTGCTTGTGCTCAGCTTATGGAGTGATCCAGATCACTCTGTATCAGTGAGCTATCATCATCATTATTTGCCATTCCCCAATTTTTTTGTCATCTGCAAACTTTATCAGTGAAGATTTTATGTTTTCCACGTCATTGATCGAAGTGCTAAATAGAGTACAGCCAAGAACCTCTCCTGGAGGGACCTCACGAGAAATAATAATAATAATAATTAATAAATAATAAAGAAATACTAGTGGAAGTCTGTATTAACAGAAAGCAAATATTAAAGGAATAAGGCAGATACTGGGGAAAAGAAGGCAAACTAACACAAATATACAAATTGTGAAGGAATAAGAAAAATGATGAAGTATGTACCTACCAGATATAATAATAAAACAAAGAACTGAAGTCAGACAAATATTACACTAATGAAGAAAATTAAGACAACTGCTGGGAATAAAGCTAAGGGCTCGGAATAAGACATATACTGCAAATGGGGCAGTCAGAATGCAACAGAATTTAAACATATTTCATGCTGAAGACAAAGTGGCGATGGAAGCACAGACTTCTCTTTTTTACATAAAACCTGTGGAAATGGGACAGGTTTGACCAATAGATTTAATTTAGTAATAAAAGGGGGGAGTATTTTTTGGCCTTTAAACCATGCAAAAAATGGTCCTGTAGCATCTCGAATTTTGCTCTTAGTAATTTAAGACAAAATATTGTGGCTTTTTAAATTTGCCTTGAGACATGATGTTTATTGTTCATACCCAAAGGGGATTATTTTTTTTTAAATTTTATGCCCAGGATGGAATTTAAAAAAAATTATTTGTGTTTTTCAGAGTGATTTGGTTGAAATAATATTTTCATGCCCTGTTATGCATCCCGCGTATGATCCGGAAGCATATTTCATTGTTTCTGTTAATTATTATTTGTGTTGTATTGTGGGCCCTCATAGGAGTATAACAAGTGACAGGGAGGAGGGGGAAGAATACCATCAAACAGTTACTTAGGTAAGCTATTGCACAGCTTAATGTTCCTAATCACTTGAAATACCTGATCTACTTTGCTTTCTAGTTGAAGGAGCTGGAGCTTTCCAATCCCTTGATGTTCCCTAGAATTCTAGATTCCAAGGCCAGAAAGGATCATTGTTGTCATCTAGTTTGACTTCCTGTGTAATACAGGCCGTAGATCTTCCCCCCAAAAAATACCTAGCATAGGAGTACGCTAAGGAAATGAAACCACAGGAGAGCAAGTGCTGGCAATGTTTCCAATTCTGCAGGAGCCTTTAGAGTTCACATAACTGAACTGTAGCTAGGCCTGATCACTTGTAATGAGGGACAAGAGCAAAATGCTCTCCTGGAGTCAAGTGGGCTAGGCCAATACATGTATACTCTTTCCCCTAAAAGAATTGATTTATGTCCAAACCTTCAACTCATGCCAGAATAAAGTCTGTTGTGATGGGACAAAAAAGGAAGATGTAATCCTTCACAATATCTGGGCCAGCATAAAAGGGTTTCACAATTGGAGGATTTTGGTAGTAACAGAAGAGGATAAGGAAAAGATCAAAGCATGACTTAATTCTCTTTTTCTCTCTTCCCTCCTGAGACACCAAATAGAACAGCGCAGCTCTTTGTCTGCCAATTTTGCTTGCAACCAATACACTCAATAAAATGGCCTCATTCACCAATTTTTGTGTCTAATTGTGTTAATCTATTGGATTATGAATTTAAACATATTTCATGCTGTCGGTAGCATGACAGGGTGGAATTTAAAGCTGTTCAGGGGTTGGGAAAGGGCTTGGCTACCAAAAATGATGACTAGTCTCAGCACCGCTTTGGTCTTTCCAGCGGTGATTTGTCTTTTATCTGGATGCTTCCCAATTTCTCTCTGCTTTCATTACAGGGAGATCAATTTAAAAAAAAGCAATTGCATTGTTGGATGAATATATGTTGTCTTCTTTTATTATTAGAAATACTTTACCTGAATCTGATCATCTTAAATGAAGCACTCCATATATTCTGTTTTTCTTTGTTAAGTGACTGCTTTTAGTCAGTTTAATTGCTCCATTGTACAATTAGCTTCCATCACTGGGGGTCTTTCATATAGCAACAAGGAAGAAACATCCTTTTTAAATAGGGGGATTTGATAAAACTGGCCTGGGTTTCTGAAACACATGCATCACTCTGAAATTACTTGTCACTAATTGTTTTGAAATGCTCTAGTTTTCAAGCTGAGGGTCCCCCATTTAAATTGTATTACGTGAAATAAAATCAGTGTTTCCCTTGCAAGTTCCCAGGAGAGCTGATGAGAAACCAAACAGCTGACCACTTGAACCAGACTGGTAGCCAGAGATTGCTGGTCCAAGACAAGCAGCTAGTCAAGTATGACATTGATGGAGTGGGACAGGGAATGAGAGGGATTCTCATTCAGGCAACCTAAAAAGGAGAATGTTCATTACACATTGTGAGTAACAAAGCTGAAATTGGAACTAAGCAAAATAAGGGGTAGGGTGAGGAGAGGACACTTTCATCTATGAGGGGAAGCCTATCAATTTGAGGAGTCAGACTACAGAAACAAAAGAATTTAGTACCTTCTAACCAAGACCAAAGAAGAAAGGAGAGAAGCAGAAAGTTAAAGAATATGAGGAAGACAATCAGGAAGGCAAAGAGGGAAGAAAAAATACTTTGTAATATATAACTGATTAAGATAGATATTATGGGGACTAAATTAGCTATTATGACTCAAGAAAGAGATAGAGAGATCTTGGCCTTGGTCTATACTAGGGAGTTATTTTGAAATAACTCCCCTTTCTTCAAAATAACAAGTGGAGAATCCACACTATTTCAAAAATAATAATTCTGCTTATCATGAGAAATAATGCTTATTTCAACATATTTATTTCAGGAGTTATTACTTCGAAATAACTTATTTCAAAATAATTTCCTAGTGTGGACATGCCCTAGAAGTCATTGTGGATAGTTCTCTGAAAACATCCACTTAATGTGCAGCAGCAGTCAAAAAAGCAAACAGAATGTTAGTAATCATTAAAAAGGGAACAGAGAATAAGACAGATAATATCTTATTGCCTCTATATAAAACCATGGTACGCCCACATCTTGAATACTGCATACAAATGTGGTCACCTTAAATCAAAAAAGATATCCCAGCATTGGAAAAAGTTCATAAAAGGGCAGCAAAAATGATTAGGGGTTTGGAATGGGTGCCATATAAAGAGAGATTAAAAAGACTGGGACATATCATCTTAGAATAGAGACTAAGGGGGATATGAGAGAGGTCTATAAAATCATGACTGATGTGGAGAAAGTGAATAAGGAAAGTTATTTACTTGTTCCCATAAGAACTAGAGGTCCTCAAATGAAATTAATAGTCAGCAGGTTTAAAACAAACAAAAGGAAGTACTTCTTCACGCAACACAGAGTCAACCTGTAGAACTCCTTGCCAGAAGATGTGAACACCAGGACTTTAACAGGGTTCAAAAAAGAGCTAGATAAATCCATGGAGGATAGGCCCATCAATGCTGATTAGCTAGGATGGAAAGGAATGGTGCCTCTAGCCTCTGTTTGTCAGCAACAAGAGTGGGATCAGTTGATTACTTGTTCTGTTCATTACCTCTGGGAGCACCTAGCATTGGCCACTGTCAGAAGACAGGATACTGGATTAGATGGACTTCTGATCCGACCCAATATGGCCATTCTTATGTTCTTATGTTATGTGACCTAAACAGAACCAGTGTCAGAAGCCTTCTATATCTGTCTGCCAATGCATCACATACCTAATTTCTTTCATCTAATGTAATCCCGGAGAGGGGGGTTGTCCACACTTATGGTGATGATTGTCAAACTTGTGCTTCTTACAGAGTTCCTTTAATTTTTGTTATTACCCATTGCAAACCAATCAAAGTGGGTATTGCGACTATCTGAGAGGATTCTTACAGTCAGGGATGTTGCCATTTTCCCCTCTGTTGTTGGTGCTCATAAGGAAGATTATCAAAAGACCGTGTGTAAGTTTGCTGCCCAAAGGTGGTATATGGTATAGAGTGGGAAAGAGACTCTATCTTTGGCTGTTGTCTAACGTTCTGCTGTTCATTGCTGTTTCTTTTAGTGGGTTATTCTCCTCAGCTCTCCAATTCTCTTTAGGGTTCTCTGCAGGCCCATTCTAAGGCGTTCTACTCTTCTGTGGATGAATTCGTCCACTCTCACATATTCAGCCACCATCTTTAAGCCAAAGATTTACAAGTCTGTGTTTCTGCTGCTGTTCTATTCGATCCTGCCTTTCAGCCTGTCTTGCTGACTACTCTTCCCGGATGATGTCTGGGTGATGTCTTCTCTCCCTGGATGATGCCAGTATTTGAAATTTAACATTTGCAACTCAGCTGAACTGTTTTATCTTGCCTTCTAAATCCTTTTCAATCCCACATTCCCCGGTGACTCTTGACAACACCCTACCCCTTCTCCTCCTCCTCTTCCTTCTCCTCCTCATTGTAACTCAATCTTATAACATGGGAATCATCTTTCTTGTTCCTCTTCCTTGCCTCTCATACCCAAACCATGTCCCAATCCTTCTTCTCCTTCCTCCGTAACATTTCTAATATAATCTTTCTTAACTTCAACCATGAGGTTATTGATACACTCATGGTGCTGCTCTAATTCATACAAGACATAGCTGCTAAAATCATCCTTCTTGCCCATTAATCTGACTGTTGTCACATCTCCAACCCTCTTTCAATCTCTTTGCTGGATCCCTGTTTTTCACAGCAAAAATTCTGGTTGCTTCTCCAGCCCTTCAATGTTCCTCTCAACAGTCCCTTTCTACCGATCTGCTCTTTTTTATCATTTTGCCAATATCAGTCATGTATGAACATTTGCCTCCTTCTCCTACAAATGTCCCCATGCTTTTTTCCCTGTAACATACACTGAATACCTTTTCCAACTTAATTCCTAAAGGCATTCATTGTTTTCTTTTCTTTCAAATCCCTTCTCAAGCTTTGTTTGTGCTATGATGCCTATGAGCTGTCAGACAGCTTGTCTGAACAGCAGTTGGGGGATAGTTCACTTTTATTTATTTAATAAAAGGAAACCTTTTAAAAGATGTTCTGATACCATCCATGTGTAACATGGGATCTTATTTCTAACCTCATCCTCTCCCTTCCCTCTTGTTGATGATCACACTTGAGCATTCTGCCTTGCCTTAAATAAGATTGTAAATTCTTTGGGTCAGGGACCTCAATACCAGTATATGTGTTTAGAGTGTCTTGCACAATGGGACCTGGAAGTTAACATGGGCCTTTAAACACTGCTGCAATACAAAGAGTAAATAACAGATTTTCCAAACATGCAGACATTTTAAGGGCATGTTTTAAAGAGGTGCAAAAGAAGTAAATGGACACGCCATTGTGATTCAAGAATGAGGAAAAATACAAACGGCACTCACAGTTGCTCATGTTGCATGCAAAAGCACAGGTAAAAAATCTCAACACTTACCATTCAGTTTGAAATATTTGGTGTTTAGTGCCAAATTTGCACAAGTTCTAGGCAGACTTGACTGAAGAATTAAGAATTCTTTATGGAAGAATTTACAATCACTCCAGGAAAGCCACCCTCCATTTTAGTTGTTGTTGTTGTTGTTATTTTTGTTTGTTTTTTTTAACTGCACTAAATTACAGTCATCTTGATCTGGATAATGGAAGGAAGGGGCCAAGAGAGCGAATAAAATTAACTATGTGGCAACTGAATACAGGTCCGATGACTCCTCTGTCTAAATGAAATTTTGATGTAACTTTAATTATTGTGAAATGCACAGGTATGCCTAAATTCAATGAATCATTAAGATTTAAGAGCATGTAATCCACACCTGGCTTTATGTGTATTTGTATACACAATCACTTTCAACAGGCCTTAAAGTGGAGATCTCAATTCACATTTTCGATTTGGACATTTGCAGAGTGTACAGCATCCATTACTTAACTGACATTACCTCTTTGGTGACAGTAATGGAAATACTAATGGAATTCTGCCGTGACCTACAATCAATCACTCAGATTGGCAAATTACATTAAAATAATGATCTGTGTGTATATTAATTATGAAATAGTCACTGCAATTACACAAGAAGTTGAAATGTGTAGAATGTTATTAATATATTGAAGATCATTCATTTCTGTATACTGATCTTCTGTGCTATAGCTGTGGGAGGTGTTCCAATGATTTCCTCAGAGTGGCTGAAAGAACTGGACATAAATAGAGGGCGAAAACAGAGCAATGTGCTGAAGGTGTAGTGTGCTCATGTACTGGCTAACAGCTAGTTCTAAACTCTAGAACAGCCTCCCAAATGATATCAGGGAGAGTCCTACCCTGTAAAATACACCCCCCCACACACCCCTCCTCTATAGAACTGGAAAAGAGGGTGAGAGGGGAAATGTGCCCAGTAATAGTAGTCAAGACAAAGAATGATCGCTGCACTCAAGTTAGGAGACCAGATTATACCTAGAAGAAGATGAAGAACTGGACTATGTGCCAGCCTCTTACTCTATTTTAAACCTTTTTCGATGCTTGGATATCATGATGAGAGGCATTTTGTCAGTTTTTAAAGATAGCAAGTTTTATAGATTTTCCTGTGATTCAAGAAAGAGAGTCCTGTGTTTTGGAGCAGGAGGATCCAATGGCTCTCCTTGTCCCACTGTGACATTTCAATTGGCTGTGGCATTCAGTATAATGACTGCAGTGACGGTCCCAGATGGTCCCAGATTTGTTATATCAGTGTTAAAAGCAATGACACTGAATCATTTTTAATGGTGGGGGCATTGGAAGTCAACCCCCTTATCCCTGTCCTCACCTCACAGAGGTGGGAGCAGAGCCATGTGTCTGTGATGGAGAGACCTGGAGAGGGGTAAGGAGGGAAAGCTGAGGCCACAGCTGGGAGCAAGTGCGGAGCCAGGAGCAGAGCTCAAGGCACAGGCCTGGCACCTGGAACCATGTGTGTGGGTCCAGCAGCTGGGACCGAGGGGTGGGGCAAGACCTGGCGCCTTGGATACAGGGACTTCAGCTGGGACCCTGCATAAAATGTGGGAGTACTACAGTGCCCCATGCAGCCTGGCTCCTGTGCCTTTGGCAGGCAGTGAGTTGTGAAGCCACAAGGTGAAAGAGAATAAGTATTCTGTAACTGCAGACCCA
The DNA here is from genome assembly GCA_032595735.1 of Pelochelys cantorii. Taxonomy (NCBI): domain Eukaryota; kingdom Metazoa; phylum Chordata; order Testudines; family Trionychidae; genus Pelochelys; species Pelochelys cantorii. Next base: position 68,882,497 of record CM064326.1, on the reverse strand, counting down.
TGTAAAGTGCAAGATGATGTATGTAGATGCCATGGACCACTGCTGGATGGAATCAGTACTCCCATAGGCTGTGTCTAGACTACACCTCTCTGTCGACAGAGAGATGTAGATTAGACACGTCAAAATTGCTAAGGAAGCAAGGATTTAAATATCCCATGCTTCATTAGCATAAACATGGCCACCGCTTTTTTTCGAAATGGAGCTTTTTGGAAAAAAACCGGCAGTCTAGACTCAGATCTGTTGAAAATAAACCCTTTTTCAACAGATCCTGTATTCCTCAAAAAATGAGGTTTACAGGATCTGTTGAAAACAGGTTTATTTTCGACAGATCCATATCTAGACTGCCGTTTTTTTTTAATAAAGCTCCGTTTCTAAAAAAGCCGTGGCCATGTTTATGCTAATGAAGCACGGGATATTTAAATCCCTGCTTCATTAGCAAATTCGACGTGCTTGATTTGCATCCCTCTGTCGACAGAGGGATGTAGTCTAGACGTAGCCATAGTGTGTTTCATAGGATCAAATACTTTGGGTGTTGCAAGAGTTTTCAATTAGGTGGTAGTGACCTTTGGGGGGGTTTTTGTACTGATTGCTACCCCTACACCTTCCGTGAAGTTTCAATTTGTTGCAGTGTACACCATAGTCTCAATGACCAGAGACTTCTAAATATGCTAATCATATTGATGAATAATAACAAAGTTTTTCTCAAATGGCACTAGTCCAACTTGAAAGGGGTTGTTATTGTGTAATGGTTACAGGAGAAGATTGGGATTAAGGGCTCCTAGATCATATTTTTGGCTCCACAAATTATGATTCTAATACACTCTCTGTGCTTTGTTTCCCCTATCTGTAAATAGGGATGATAAACTTCACCTATGTCACAGGTACAGTGAGGCTTAATGAATGTATGTAGGACACTTTCACATTCTGTATGTGAGGGGCAAGGGAAATGTAAATTTGTATTTTAAAATTTTTCATCACACTTTAAGCCAGCTGCTTATTTTTAAATATACACTAAATGCAGCAATTTTTGCTCTGGCATTTTATTGTACAGCTAAGCATTTCAAATTACTTTGCCCAGTGTTGAAAAGATATGCAGGAGTAGCTGTTCAGCTCTTGGAACTGATTAAATAAAATCTTTTTAACTGGAAGTTGAAACACTTTATCAGACACAGACAGAACGTACAGAGTAAATTCAATGGACTCACCTTTACCCCTACTAGTAATAAAGTGGAAACCAGACACTACTGCTGCAACCAGAATAATAAAAGCCTAATGCAGGTATCCTCCATAAAGTTGCTTCATCTGGAACAGCAGGTCTTTGCATGAATAAACTTGTAAATAAACAGAGACTAAGGTTTGCTAAAGTATCCCTCCTTCTTTCTCTGTGGCCCTTGTTAAGGAAAGTAAATTTGTTACATACCACTTCACTCCTTTTGCAGAGTCCACAGAAGTGAGCAGAGTATAAAAATGTACTCCCTCCCATGCAGAAAGATACTAGAACTGAATGTTCTCAACTGTAAACTAAACACACTTAAAAAGCTTCTCTCACACAAAGTAAAATCAAAGCCTGAAATAACTTCAAAAAAAGACCCAGAGTAGTTTGGATTCTATGAGCAGGCAAGAGAAATACCACTGTTATTAACAGAACTGTCTAGTGAACCAGGAAAATGTACTCTCTGAAATGGCATCCAAATTCCTCAGCAGATCTGTGTTCACACAGTAATTTGTATGGTCACCTGTTATGGTGAAAGGAAATATTAATATGAATATTAATTATGGAGATACTATAGTGTCATAATCCCCTCTGTTTACAACAGTGGTGCCCAACCTCAATAAAGAAAAGGACCTTACAAATTTAAGAACAACCTTGTGTGGGCCAAACAGAATATATTTAAAGTACAGCTTATTTTGTGTGCTTAGGTAGGTTGTTTCTATGCACAATATTGTCTGTTTACACACTTGTGTAAAATAAAATGATGTAAAATGGCAACAAAATACTAATGAGTCAGCTAATAGTACATTGCCTCAAGCAGGCTACTGGCCTTATAAAATGCTCTGGTGGGCCATGTACAGCCCATAGGCCATAGGTTGGCTTACGTGAATTAAACATTGCTTTTAGGTAAGCCAAGTTTCCTAATACTTTAGCCAGAAGGAATTTTTGGTTTGACTCATCAGGTAAAGATTCTGTCTTTAGAGCATAAGGATCAGAACTCAAGCCTCTATTGCATTAAAATGCTGATTAGAACTGGGAGCAATTTTTTAGCCAAAACTTTTTTTCATCAGAAAAATGCAGATGAAGAATTCATATCAGTTTTGTTGACTTGCTTTATTATTTTTTTAAAACCAGAATGTTGTTTTAAGGACATTCTCTAAATGAAAATGTTTGATATTTTCATTCCAAAACGGGCTTCTCATTTCAAAATTTTCCTTCTTTAAAAAAGCAATTAATGAATTTCAGGGCCAAAAGTGAAACAAAATGATTTTACATGGCCCCAATACAGTTGTTTGTTTGTTTTTGACTCACTGAAGTACCAAAAAATGTATCTTCAATAGAGCCCCAAGCATTTTTCCCTATCTTTCTTACACACTCAAGAAAAACTGGCCACTGGAAAGATAAGCGTGCCGACTAGTTATGTCTATCCAGGCCAAAATTTTCAGAAGTAGGAAACTAGTTAGGACTTTAATACTATACTTGGGTAACTACTTCGGCAACTAAGATCCTGTTTATGCACTTTTAAAGTCATTGAGATTTTTGCCACTGACTCAATGAAAACAGGATTAAGACATGAGAGACTTGGTCTCAAATTTTCTGGAATTATAAATTGGTGGAGGTTCATGAAAGGAGTTCTGGTAATCTACATGCTCTCAGAGTTTGACTCATCATTTTCACCAGTTTTCAATAGGGTTGAGCTCCCAGAAGTGATCTCTGGCTCCATTGGGAGATGAGAAGCCTAGACATTGTGGGTATGCCTAGACTACATGGCTCCGTCGACGGAGCCATGTAGTCTAGACATACCCTGTTTGCTTGAACATCTCAATCAGCCACAGGTAGTGGGCTAGACAGTCCATCTAAATAAGGCTAAAAAGTGAACTATTCATAGGACTTACACAATAAACCAATCTATTGTGAGACCACTTGGGTGATGGGTCAACCTGGAAAGCTCAGGGATTCCTATAATTGTATGTTGTTATGCTATTTTAGTGATACATCCACATCATTAGTCATCTGACAGTTTGTCCCCATTGGTTCCTCAGAGACATCACCTTCCCCCAACACACCATCTCTACCTCTTTCCCCACAGCTTACTCTTTCACCCCCATCAATACCCTATATCTTTCTGGAGCTATTTCATAAACTTTTCTCTGCCCGTAAGTTTTGTTACGTGAGCCAGAATGAATAAGTTTTGAATGTGAGGTGTCAGGAACCATTGGCAGCAGGTAGCTGCTGCATCAGATCTTAAGAGGTGGTATAAGTGGTATCTATATATTGTTTTGTTTTTCCTCTACATAGAGAAAAAATGAGGAAGAATGGCTCTTAAGCAAGAGGGTTGTTTTGCACAAAAAGGAGCCATCTACACAGCTCCTTTTTGCACAAAAGCCTCTTGCACAAAACCAGCTGCTAATTAATTATGCAAATGAAGCCCAGCGATATTCTACTCCGTGCTTCATTTGCATAAGCTTTTGCGGAAGAAGGCTGCAGCATAGACATAGCCTAAAATGCTTACTGAGAGAGGATACATGATTTGGGACAGAGAAGTCGAGAAAAAGTGGGAAAGGGTCTAGGGGCTACAGAAAATAAAGGGGAGTTATAGGAGAATGGGTAAATGGGGATAGGTGGTAGGTGAGGGGAGAGAGCGTGAGGGCCTCCAGTAGAAGAATGTAGGCAAGGGCAAGTGGCAAGTTGGTCCATTGATAATGAGCATCAAAGAGAACTAGGGAAGAATAATAGCATGGCCACCTGTCAGGCCCCCTTTTTGTCTGTGTGTGCTCAGATCTGAGGGGGTTTGTCCCTTCTAAAGGGGAGGGATGGGGTGTATACCCTTGCAGGCCCTGAATGGGTTTATGTAGGCCTGAGGGCCAAGTTATGTTATCTGGCTGCACCTGGACAGAGAACCAGGGTTAATGATCATGAAGCCATGCTGGGTGAAAACAGGCTGGTTAGAGAGAGTGAGTCTGTAGCAGAAGGGAGCTGCATGGAGGGGGTCTGCAGCCCCTCTCTGAGAACAGAGGGGATAAAAGGAAACCCTCAGAGGGGAATAAGCCCTGGTATCCTATGTCTAAAAGCTGGTTCAATCCAGAGAATTGTGGGGAAGAAAGCAGGAGAAAGGCTGGAGAGGAAGCCCAGGGAAGCAGCAGAAAGGCGTGGAACTGTGAAAAACTTCAAACTTTGGCTGGACCTCATGGTAGAGGGGATCCAGAGGTGCTGGGGCTATCAATGGGATTTCTCTACCAGACACTGAAAGTAACATGACATCAGAGTAAGGGGTCAGAGACCAGCTGGGCTCATTTGCTGAACTTTGTTATGCTGAAAGGGGTGGATGTCATTATTGTGACCTGGCTGGAGAGCTGAGTTGTAGAAGAGAAACTACCTCAGGGATGGAGTGACTGTCTGCAGGGGATGCCAGAATGACAGAAGCTATGTGACGCCCAGCCACAAGGAGGCACTCCTCTTTGCAGGGCATCTGAGCCCACCTCTCCCTGATACCCTTATCTGAGCAGGCCTGCCCTCAGCAAGATCTTCTTGCTGTCCTCTGGGTGCGCCTAGATTGGGCAGAGGGTCAGGGAGGGGGCAAGCCATCGAAAGGGGTTGAACAACCACCCCTCTTATGCCAGTTGAGTTCTAGTGGTGGCTTTCCCTTTGGAGAGAGTCTGAGCTCCTTTTCCTGCTGCCATGTGAGCCAGGATCTAGCAACAACCTGATTGCTTGGGTGAGAAGCTGAGAAAGGGCATACTTCATGCATAACACAGGCTCTAAGGCAGGGGTGGGCAAACTATGGCCCATTGGCCTTATCCAGTCCATCAGAGTTTTTAATCTGGCCCGTGGGATTACCAGTCTTGAGGTGCAGAGGGGCTAAGGCAGTCTCCCTGCCTACCATAGCCCCGTGTCACTCCCAGAAGCAGCCAGTATATTCCTGCAGCCACGGGTGCTGGAATAACTTTTATAATGGGGATGCTGAGAGCCATGGAACCCAACTGTAAATCCTGTATAAAATGGAAATCACTTCAAGTTGTGGGATGCTGCAGCATCCCCCTCCCCCCTCCACATTCCTACTTTCAACACCTATGCCTGCAGACACTGGAGGAGGGGGGCAAGAGACACTCCATGTGCTGCCCCTACCTGCAGGCACTGCCCCCTGCCCCTCAAGAGCCACTCCCAAACATGCCAGCCACTTCCAAGAGGCATGTGGGGACAGGACAGGCAGGGAGCCTACCTTATTCTCACTGCTCTGCCAGGCCAGAGCCTCCCAAGATAAGCAGTGCCAAGCCAGAGCCTGCACACCACACTTCCCTCCAGCACTCTAACCCCTCCCCCCAACTCTACATTAATGGCCCTCCATACAATTTTCCTGCCCAGATGTGGCCCTCAGTCCAAAAAACTTGCCCAACCACTTCTCTAAGGGTTATGTCTACTCAGAAAAGAAATACCCTCAGTTGACCCGTGCCAGCTGACTGCAGCTCTTGGGATGAGGACTGCAGGGCTGTTTCACTGCAAAATTGATTTACAGGCTTGGCTGAAGCTCAAGCTGTAGGACCTTGTGAGTTGGAAAGGGCTCAGAGCCCTGGATGCCCTAGTCCGCTAGCACAGACCAGGCAAGGGTTTTTCTTTGCTGTTGTCATAATCAGAAGTGCTGAGCAGCACCTGGTGACTAAGGTGTTAACTCTGTACCTAGCCAGAAATTGGGTGGTCAGCCAATAACAATATAGGTAGGAATTTCAAACTGGAAGAGAAAGGTTTTCTTTCTCTGTTCTTTGAGATTCAGAGCAGTTTCTTTCAAGTATTGAGGGAGCTGGGAGACACCTCTCTCTCCAAGAATGGACTTCTTACAAGGTGTAAGTAGGAAAAAGTTTGGCTAATCTGTCAGGTTTTGTTGTTTTCCTTGTTTGGGGATGTGGAAATAATGCCTGAGCTTAAGTGTTTTTTGTTCTTTTGTAACTAAGTCTTCACCCCAGGGACTTTCCCTGAGTACCTATATCAAATGGTGGTTCTTTCCATCTAGCCAATTTACTATGCTTGCAACTGTAGCTTTGTTTTGATAATAAATTATTGTTTCTTTTTTCAAATTAACCGGGATTGGTTGATTGTTGTGTCCTTAGGACTCAGTGCCTAGTTACAAGGGCAGATTCAATTGTTGTCTTTGGATTCCCTCTGTTTTTTTCCAACTCCAAGTAAAACAGATGTTGGGGCAGGGGAAGAGTTTTACCTTAGGGAGGAGATTTTCCAAGTGATCTCTTTGCTTTTTTTTTTCTTAGAATTACTTGGGTGGAAGCATCGGATTCCCCAAAATCTGGGTATTAGGATTTTGGGGGGAAGTTTTTGTGCCAGAGCCTATAGAGGCAAGTTTTGGAGTGCTCTTGCAGGCCCCCAACTTCTGCATTCATCGTGCTGGAGTGGGGAACAGCCTTGACAGCTGTGTAGACATGTCCTAAAGCACTGTGGAGGTGGATTGGAACATGCAGTGAGAAGAGTGGAACAGACATATGTCTCAAGTCTATTGTTTCAGGCTGTATTCCTTTCCTGGGGCTGTTCTCGTTCATCTAACAGTGATGTTCTCAGCTGAAAGGGCTACCTCTCTCCTTCCTGCTTGAAGTGCCATGCTTCACAGACCTGGTCTGCCTGTCACCTTTAGGTTGATGTAACCTGCCTTGCATCGACTTAGCTGTGGACGTGTCTTCACTTAAATTTGGCTCCTGCCAACTTAAGTGCCTTTCAACACTGACTTAATAATATCACCTCCCTCTATAGTGAAGTGTCGTGGTCAATGTAATTAGGTCAACACAATGCCTGTGTAGACATTGTGTTACTTATACAGAGAGATACTGGCTTTTAGAAACTGTCCCACACTGACAACACAATCAAAACAACCCTAACGAGGATGTGCACCACTGGCACAAGTAGCCAAGTGTGCACACCCACTAGCTGTTTAATACATTCACCACCTGTAAGTAAGTTAAGTCAATATAATTTTGGAGCATAACATGGCCACTGTACTCTAAAATCCGTTTGCTTACAAGGCTTGTTTTTTGACATTTGCTATGCTTTATGGGAGTGCAGAGTAGCTTCAGTGATCCACAGCTGAGGCCATTTGAGATAGACATAAGCCCTGGGAAAAGCCATTTTTCAAAATGTTCCTAGATATATTTGTGCATGTGTATGTGTGCACACTGAGCTAGAAATCAAACTATTTCCGTGATGTGGGTCAGAATGGTCTCAGTCAGTTAATTTGTCCCCAACATACAGCATGACACTCACTAAGTCTTTGGGGAACACAAGTTGTGAATGGCCTTATAGAACATGTTCCATTCTTTGTTAGTGTCTGGAAAGGCAGTCTGGAAGGACTGCAGTACACATTCACCGTACCAATAAAGGAGAACACCATGAAAGGGTTTCTGTACAGCCACTTGAAACTTGTTACATGGAATCCTTTGAGTGAGAGTGAGACAAACCGCTTGTACATTTCAGCAACTGTCGGGTTGGTAAATTAAAGTTATGTATGTTAATAGGTCATATTGAGGCATTGCTGAAAGTGGGTAGAGTTAATGCTGTATGAGCAACCTTAATTGTCAATATCCTGGATTTCACAAGTTTGAATTTTGTTCAGTCCATCTCTTCTAGGTCACTTTGTTTTCAGAACAGGTCTGATTTTTTTCAATAAGCAGATGTTAATTGTTTGACTTGACCAGTATATGAAGTGTCAGAACCACACGGCAGGCCCAGAGGAAAGATGATAAAAGAGGAAGAAATCTCTCCATCTGTGTCGTTCTCTTCTCTTCTCTTCATAGGCCTATGCTGACCACTTATGTCACTGTTTGGGGTAGCTTGTTCCAAATACACATTTTGACTTATCCCTGTATATAAATGTCTATCTGTCTGTCTCTCTTATGCACACATACACACAACAGCACAGCCAGGGTGATGTGATTATCGTTTATCACTGCTCATAATTGCCCCACTGATGCCAAGTGTCTCCTCTCTGTTATCTTTTATCTTAGACTTAGTCTCTGCCCCCAAAGAACTTACGATCTGTCTTTTTGTTATATGCAGACTGTCACATTCCCAGCTAAAGAGTTTCAGCCACTCTAATTCCAATAACACTAGTGGTCTCACTTTATATTAAGGTTCCATTGTTCCATTTATAAAAAGTTAAAAAACGACTAACAGAAACACAAATATGTTACAGACATGAGCATTGTGTGGTATGCATGGTTATACATGCATCAGTACATGATATTACAGATTATTCTAAGGGAATCCTTGGCCATTTGGACTTACTAATATTTAATGAGTATTAATTAACCATTTATTAAAACAAATATCAATGATCTATTAATCATTTTTAAATTATTAATAAATATATCCTTTGAAGTGTGGGAAGAAGAAGAAGAAGCAGACACCCAAATCTGCAAGGGGAAAGATGGACTTTTAACTAAAGAATAGGGATATGATTCAGAAGTTCCTGCCAGGGTGAACCTGAGCCATCGTTTAACCTCATTGTACCTCAGTGTCCTATCTGTGACACAGGGAAAAATACCAATCTAGCCTACACAAATTCTGTGAGGAATGATTAATCAATAGTTAGAAAGTGATTTGAAACCCTTAAACTGTATCACTGTGTCTTTTAATACATACATATAAATAATATAACAATGGAATAGGGTGATACTTGAGTAGACAAGCAGCTAAACAAAACAGGCTATAGAGGGAAATGGGAATAGGAGCCCTACCAGTAGTTTACATCTTCTCCCCTGCTAAACATAAGTCTCACACTGTCTCATTTCTGACCAACACTGCTTCACATGCTTGACTGAATGACTTGGCAGGACAGCAGCAGGGCAGCGTCAATGCAGCACCTCTCATTGTCTTGGTCTGGTAGAAATCTGTTGTAAGTGGCATAGTGTCAGAGGAAGACAGAAGCCAAAGAGAACAGAGTTCTCCTTGTCTGTAGAAACACAGCGTTCTCTCAATCAGCATAGGAGCACGACTTCAATATCACATAAATTGACACACGGAAGTATAAGAGGGACGTGGATGCCACTGCAAGGAACGTGTTCTGAAAGCTGCTGTCAGATTGATAAGATCAGCATTCACACCTGTAGAGCGCTCTGATCTTAGCCAATTGGTCATCAATAAATACGTTTTAAATTTCCAAAGGAGAGAGTTATGCTTCCTTCCTGGGCCCACCTCATAAAAAGAGCACTTTAAAATGTCCGTTGGTTTGTTAAACCATTCATTATTTATCAGCAGTAAATTAGGAATTTTAAACGGGGCTAAAGTTATTACTCTTAGTACCAGTCACCCTTAACATATGTATCTTGAGAAAATGATATTTATAAAATCAGTTTTAATAATGTTGCTGCAGGAGTAAGGACAGGGCGTAACAGCAGAAATGAATTAAAAATGCTCATGCATTATTAATACTGAATGTATAATGCCTATCAAGGAAGGCACTGCAATAGTTTAATAAGACACTATCCTATGGATATTGATGTGTCAATAACTCTCAAGTGATTGGTATATTCATTCATACCTCATTAAAGATTTATTGATTTTTAATTCCTGGCAAACTCTGGTGAAAGAGGCAAACCTTTTAATAATATCTCCCTGTTTGTTTATTTTAATATAATTTATCCGTAATACTTTAGTAGCAAAGTGTTTGTCACTCGGACTGAAATGTTGTTCACAGTTTATTAAAGATTTATTGCTATTTCACCCCAGAGGAACATTTACATGACATGCATCATAAAATACTAAAAAGAGTAAAGAAGAGCTAAGGAGAAAACAATTCATTAATATGCTATTGTGTGATTTTTAAGAAAGGCACTAACTTTGGAACAGCATTTACTCATTGAAAATGGGATAAATGTTTTTTTTTCATATTTTATTCAGTTTTTTGGGGGGAATTTAATTCCTGAGCTTAAGTTCATGCCTGGCGCTACTGATGCAAGACACACTATGCTTATTTATTTTGGATGCCAAGTGTCAAGACAGCATAGCTCTTAATGCCATGCAACGAAATGCGATGTGTTCCCAGTGATCTAGCGCATCAGGAGAGATGACATTTAAAGGAAAATTGATGGTAAACACGAGAAGAAAGGGCAAATGCAGTGGTGTGGAGCCCCAAGTTAACTTCATGCCTAACATGAAATTTCACAAATGTGGAACTGCAACTGAAAGACAATGGAGTTGAACTTATCTCTGGCCTAACTCTGCTAAATAGCATAACTTTGGCCCATTATTTTGCAAGTTAAAATAATGAAACCCAAATCTCTCCCTGGGCTATGAAAGAAAACATCTGGGGATACTAAGAAACTAGTTTCCTGTGTACAGAAATGTACTTTTTAGTAGTTAAGCACAGTCATGCATCTTGAATTATGTAAATATAGAATTTGTTGCATTCTGATTTGATTGTATTTTACAAGCACTTTACATTCACTGCATGCTGGGTGAATGTCTACAAACAGGTGTAGGGCAGTGAAGAATCAAGGTTTTAGTTTTTCATTGCACATTTCATTAAATATGCTAGAGAAAGTTCTTTGCCTCCTCTCAGTTACAGCCTCATTTGAATCTAGTACAGAAAGATATGCAGTACATCTGTATGTGTAAGATCCAAAGAAAGAATTAATATGTCCCTAGATACCTTTGTGTCTGTGAGAAAACTTAAATGCCCTTCAATGACAACCAAACATATTTGCCCTTCAATTTCTTTTTTGTAACCTGTTTTAGCTGTGAAGCTTTGTAGGTTTATGAAGATTTAGCACTTCTTCTCAGCTAGCATGTATTAATTTTCAAAACACTTAGCAGTTCAGTCCTGTAGCAGATCAATGTGTATGGTAAAGTCTTAAACCTTGCAAAAAATTCTAAGCCTCAAAAGTTAAGACAGAAGAAGTAGGTTTACACAGTTTAGCAGTCTATAAAATACAAGTAGGCAGTGTAAATCATTAACAGAACACCAAAACTTTCTCAGAACATGATGTAACTAGGCTAAAAAAGTATTAGCAAATCTTTCAGAGCAGCCTCAATTAATCTTAATTTTACTGTAACATTAATCAGAAATTACACATAAAAGATTATATATGTGAGCTATTTATATGATAATGAAATTGTATAAAATCTATGGTACACACAGAACAAACATTTATGGTTTCTTCCTTTTGTCCTGTATTTCTTTAATTCTATTTGGGATTATGCAATTTATTTTCATCTGTCATATTTATGAATACAGAAATGCTATCTAGGTAACTTTTCATCCACATTAAAGAATCTGAGATACAGATTTTTAAAAAAACAACAAGTAGTTCTGTGGCACCTTAGGGTATGTCTACATTACGTGGTAAGGTTGAATTAAAGTACACAATTTCAGAGTCATTAATTGTGTAGCTGAAATTGAAGTACGTTAACACAACTTTTGGCGCTGTCCATTCTACAGGAAGTTAAAGGGAGAATACACTCCCTTCGACTTCAATATTCCTCGTGGAAGCAGGACTATGAGCACTGAACAGAGTGCCCCCTCAGCTCGAATAGTGTGTCTTTACTAGACCCACTAATTCGAACCCTGTAAGAGTGACAGCAGCAGCTTTGATCTTCTCTGTAGTGTAGACATAGCCTTAGGGTACTTCCACACACCAGCGTTATTTCGGAATGAATGACATTATTTCAAAATAACATAGTGCGCATCTGCACTACAAGCTTTTATTTCGAAATAATGTCGAGCTGGAGGACTTCTTACTCTGACTCAAGGTAACTCTCATTTTACGAGGAGTAAGGGAAGTCAAAGGAAGAGTGTTCTTCCTTCAACTTCCTGTTGTGTAGACAGCGCCTAAAGCCCAGTTAAACTATTTCGAATTAAGTTACGCAATTGACATAGCTGAAGTTGCGCAGCTTAATTCGACTTCAGTTCTGTCATGTAGATGTACCCTTAGAGATTAACAAAGATAGATAGATAGATAGTATCATGAGCTTTTGTGGGCACAACCCACTTCTTCAGATAATCTTGAGTGGAAAAAAAAAAAAGCTCATTTGAAGAAATGTGTTTTACAGATTGACATGGTTACCCCTCTGAGACATGGAGATTTTTTAGTCTATATGAGACTTAATGGTCTAATGTATAGGTAGCTGGACTTGGTCTTGGGAAACATGGGTTCAGTTACCAACTCAATCATACAGAAGCTCTGCCTTCTTGGGCAAATCACTTGATCGTCCCTGTGCACCCTATGTAAACTGCAAATAGTGTATCTCCAGACCTCACAGTGGCAAGGATCACTATCCATTAGTGATTCTATGGCATTTAGTTCCTATAATGATTACAGTCACAAAGGACCTAGTTAGATCTTTCTTCCTTAAAATATATAGAGAATCTACTTTTTCTTATACCTCATAACCTTCATACCTGAATAATGTTTCAGAATCAGCTGCTTGATTCAATGCTTCTTTATGTTAAGTTTACTGAAATATATTTGGATACCTGGATTTTCTATTGGTATACCAGAGAGGATGGATGCTCTAAGTCTGTAAAAATGGAAAGATAACAGTTCTGCACTAACTTGTATCATGTTTAAGCAACTGAACCTGTGTAAATTTGGTGATTAAATCTTGCCAATGGCAATTCATTTCCAGTGGAAAAATGTTTGCATTTGGATTGGCTATCTCTTTGAACTAATGGGTAAGGTGCAAAAGGGGCATGGCTGAAGCAAAAGTGTGTGATTTTTATCAGTGTAAAAGTTGGTGAAAGTGGCTTGTGGAAACTAGAGCAATCATGAAGCCTTTCGGTGTTGCCAACTCTAACCATTTTGTCACTGGTGTTTTCTTAAGGGCCAGTTCATGGAGTCATGTGATCACATGAGACTCTGAATTTTCATTAAAAAAAAAAAGAAAGTTTTTAGTCCTCATGGGTGCAGAAAAAGCTTGTAAATATCATAAAATTTTTAACTAGAAACAAAATAAAAACCCAATCTATTTATTTTAAATGCTCACATTTTAGGGGGCGGGTTCTGACTCAGAATAAATTTTGAATTCCTTGAATTGGCAACTCATCATACATTCCCTTGCAGATGTGGTGTACAGGGACTTCACACAACAAGAACATCAAACAGTTAAATACTTGGCACATAGACCATGGGAAATACAATCTGTTTACCTTTGATATTATATGGAGGATCACAGTCCCAGAACATGTTTGCATGTGCACAATGTGTGAAAGCCAATAAGGAATTGTGCAGATGGGAGAGAAGAGAAAGGAGCAAAGCAGCCGAGTGGATTACTAGCTGGTAGAGCAAGAACCCTTGACATCCAGGTACCAGTATTGAGAAAGGAATTGTTTTCAGGCTAATTAGAGAGTATACACCAGCATGCACTCTAGGGAACTTTACAACAACTGAAATTTCTGAGTGAGAGCTTTTGCATAGGGGCATTTTCCTCCGCAGATTTATTCAGCATTTACTTTTGGAGCTGCTTATGTCTATTTTCACAGACGCTAGTGCACTTCCTTTTTTCCCTTGTGCTACTCCCCAAATTCCCCAAGCAGCCCTAAAAGTACCAGCAGCTCAGGGATTACAATACCCTTGCAAGCTGCTGTTTGAGAGCTGATGGAATAACCAGTGAGATAACTGCAGTACTCACCACATATATACAATCCTTAATCAACAATAGTGACTATAATTAAGGTTGAAAGCAAGCTGCATTATTAACTCTGGGTGAAATCCTGGGCCCAGCAGAGGCAATGACAAAACTTTCATTGAATCAAATTGATTCAAATTAGAAATAAGGTACACATGTTTATCCGTGAGGGATATTAACTGTTGGAACAAACTGCCAAGGGGTGGATTCTCCATCTTTTGAAGTCTTGAAATCAAGGATACCTTGCTGGAATATGTTTTGGTCAAACACAAGCCACTGGGTTCAATACAAAGAGTAAATGCAAGAAATTATATTGCCTTTGCTATAAAGAAGGTCCGTAAAAACCTGTGAATCAATAACTTCAGTGTGCCAGCTCTTCACCCTCTATTTAGCTCTTCTGAAATTTTGCATCTGAGAAGTGGTTTAGCTTGACAATTGCAACATTTCCTCTGGAGGAAGAGAATTTTTCTATATAATATGAAAATTAAAACTAATTGTTTTAGTCGCAAATCATGCAACTATTACTCTGATTTGAAGTTTCATTAACAATGCTACATACCAAATTATTATATTTTTTCTAATAGTTTGATTATTTTTGTGGCTGGTTGTAGTTTAGTTAGTAGAAGGAAACTCCTGTTCTCTGTGGCAGTAATAGAAGTTTTTTTTCATCTCATGTAATAAATACTAGTGTTTTGGGACCCAAAATGGTGAAGGTTTGCAAATGTGAGGGTTAGCTGCTAATTGTTATTAGCAATAGATCTACTAGAGGATGGTATCTAAGCCCTGGTCTACACTAGGAAGTTATTTTGGAATAATCAGCCCGTTATTTCAAAATAACAAGCAGAGTATCCGCCCTACCCAGCTTGTTATTTTGAAATAATGGGCTGGTTATTTCAAAATCTGTAGTCCTGCTTTCCTTGGGGAATGACGCTTATTTCGAAATTGTTATTTTGAAATAACGTTAGTGAGGATGATCTGGTGCTGCTAATTCAAAATAATTGGCCTCCAGGGTCCTCTCACAGCTGCACTTGTGCCTGCTCTGGCCACACCTGCCAGCTCCACTGCTCTGCTTCTTCTGCAGAGCTTTTAAGGAAGAAGGCTGCAGGAAAAGGGCTTGTGACATGAAGTCAGCCTTGACAGACCAGTGCCACACTGCACCATCTAAGGAGCAATGTCAGACCCCAGCACTCCCTATGAGCTCCCCACGGCTGCCAGAACTCCCTCAACACCCTCAGTAGCAAGTGGCCAAGGATGTAAGGGTATGTCTACACTTGTCCCCTAGTTCGGACTAGGGAGGCAAATGAAGCATACCGAAGTTGCTAATGAAGTGCGGGATTTAAATATCCCACGCTTGATTAGCATATTCGCGGCCTGTTGCCATTTTAAAATGGCAGTCCCCCGATTTAACTTGCCGCGTGTAGATGCAGTAGTCCGATCCAAAACCCTTCCCTCGAATTAACTGTTACTCCTCGTGCAATGAGCAACTCATGCTTCATTAGCAGCTTCGGTATGCTTCATTTGCCTCCCTAGTCCGAACTAGGGGATAAGTGTAGACATACCCTAAGAGAGCACCAGCCTGGACTGGTGCAGATATCCTGGGTCTTGTCGAGGTCAGGGGTGGGGAGACCAACCTCCAGGATCTCCGCACCAGTAAAGGAATGCTGGCATGTATGGCCAGATGGCCTCCAGCCTGGTCAAAAAAGGACACACGTGGACCTATGTGGTCCACATGAAAATAAAGACATTCCAGCAGGCCTACATTAGGGTCAGGGAGAAGAGTGGACACTCTGGGGTGGCACCTTACACATGCCTCGACTATGACCAGCTCAATGCCATCCTTGGAGGAGGGGGAACAATCACCTCCCCCCCACTGTCATCCTTGAATCTGGCCAGGGCACGCCTGTCATCAGTGCAGAGTTGTGGAGGAGAACCAGGATGAGGACAAGGACGAGAAAGAGCAGGGAAGCCAGGCAGCGATGTCCAGAAGCCAAGAGCTGCTGCTCATCCTGGAGCCAGTCTCCCCCTACCAGGACATCTCCCATGTGTCGGATGAATCTGGGGAAGGCACTTCATGTGAATTCTATAACTTTCCCTGTATACACATGGGGGCAGGTGGTGGATGGCAAGGGGCTGCGTGCTCCTTGCTCTGTCTACTCAGCTTGTGGCGGGTGGGGGGTGGGTGTCACACAACAGCCTGTGCATGTGGGTGCACATGGAGCACCAGTCTGGAGCGCTCAGCCCCATGACACTCTCACTCAGGAACCCCTCAATCCTTCTAACAAGGTTCCTGGAGAGGCCTGCCTTACTGTAGCCTCCGTGGTGGGACACCTTCCCACCACTAGCCACCACTAAGGAGGTTGGGGTTGTGGAACCACACAGCAGAGCTGCACATTGAGCAGGGTCATGCCTGTACTCAGTCAGCATCCATTCCTGGTCAAGCGTGGTGATGCAAAAGAGCCTGTTCCCCTGTATGGGAACCTGCTGGGGGGAGAAAAAGGAGAGGATCCCAGGACCACTCTCTCCAACAAGTGGCCTCTGCCGCTCACATACACCTCTCCCAACAACCGTCCTCTCCAGCGGGCAGGGAAGGAAGTTCTCTCTCTGCATGCCACCACCAGTGTTGGAACCAGAATGTGCAGGACACAGAAGGAGGCCGAGCCACTCCCTCCCCCATTCCCATCCACAGGCTTTTCGCCTGGCCGGCACCTTCCCACGCCTGCTTGTCCCTGGGCCTTGGGTGTAGTGATGCTCCCCTGGGACATCTGTGCCCCTGCAGGACAGTGTCCACTGTCTAGGCAGCAGATGGCCTTGCTGAAAGCATATTGCCATCATTTGAACCAACACCTTCGGCGTCAGCTCAGAGATTAGGGCTAGGCTTCATACACAGTGTCGTCTGGGATGACTTACTTTGTAACTTTTCTTTATTGTTGGGCCAGCTGCGAGCATGGTGCACCATCTCCTATGCCAAGGGCGGGGAACCTCAGGCCCGGGAGCCTGAGGCTCAACACTGGGGAGCCTGCGCTGATGTTCCAGCCACCCACCTGCAGGGCTGGAGCACACAAAATCTACTAGCCTGGACCCCCCTAGGCTCTGGGGTGCAAAGGTAGTGTGGGAAATATCTTTCTCCTTCTGTCAGGAGCTTCTCACTTGTGTGTGGCCCCTGACAGATTTTTCTGTGGGTTAGTGATCCCCGACCCCAAAAAGTTTCTCCACCCCGTCCCACGCCATCCTCCCAACTCTGCGGGATCCGCCAGAGGAAGAGAACCTGGAAAGACCTGCTGCATGAGCAGATTGACTGCCTCAAGTCCCTCATCCAGGGCCTTGACAAGGAGCACCAGGAGTGAGCTGCTGACTGGGAGGAGTGCCCAGCTGAGCAGGAGCATCAAAAGGCTGCCGGGGACCAGCTGGTGAGCCAGCATGAGGCTTCTACCTCACCTCGGTAATGGAGCACATGGCCTCATGCATGGAGTGGGCCACCAGCCACCCGTGCCCCTGCCCCTGCCCCCTCCCCGGCTTCTCCTCCTAGCCTTCCCCCAGGGGCTGCTGGGGCCCCCGAGCATGGGATGGTGGGACTTTGAGGGCAGCCGAAACCTCCCGATCTGACTGAGGAAGGCACCACTCCCATCCCCCTTCCTGAGCCCCCCTCATTCCTCCTCCCCCATTCCAGGTTCTTTCCCCAGTCCTTCCCATTGTATATCCCCCCAAATAAACAGTCTTGTTTTTAAAGGCTTTTTTATTTGCTCTGCATGGGAGGGAGAAGGTGAGAAGGGAGGGCAAGGGAAGGGAAAAGTGGGGTAGGAAAGGCACACAGGGAGAATGCAGGGACCCCTTGTGGAGAGGCCAGGGGGAGAGTCTCACAGCTGGCCTTGGCTGAAACTCTCCCTCAAGTCCTCCCAGATGAGCACAGCCCCTTGATGTGTTCATTGAATTCAACTGGTGTCAGGCTGCTCATAAGCCCTGGCCAGCCATTCAGCCTCTGCCCCCTATCCTGGCAGGAAAGTTTACCCATTGCTTTTGCATAGGTTGTGGAGAACACAGCAGGCCACCACTACAAAGGGGAAGTTTCACTCATTGAGGTCCAGGCGAGTGAGGAGATTCCTGAACCTCCCCTTCAAGTGGCCAAATGCACACTCCACCACCATGAGGTACCTGCTAAGTCTGGCACTGAAGTTTTCTGTGGTGGGGTCCAGGCTGCCTTTGTAGGGCTTCGTAAGCCAGGGGAGCAAGGGTAGGCTGCATCGTGTAGGATGCAGATGGGGCACATCCACCTCCCCAAATCTGATGGTGTGGTTGAGGAAAAATGTGCTGGCATGCGTCTTTTGGAAGAGATAGGAGTTCCGGAAGATATGGGCAGTGTGTGCCTTTCCTGACTAGCCAATGTTAATTTCAGTGAAGTATCCCTTGTGGTCCATGGGAGCTTGCAGCACCATTGAGAAGTACCTCTTCCTGTTTATATAGTCTGAGGTATAGTGGTCGGAGGCCAGGATGGGGATGTGAATGCCATCTATGCTCCACCACAGTTGTGGAAGCTTATGGCAGCAAAGCCATCGACGATGGTGTCAATATTGCCCAGAGTGGTGATCCTCCATAGCAAGATGTTATTGATGGCCTTGGCTACTTGCAGGAACATGGCCCCAGCTGTGGATTTCCCCATGCTGACTTGGTTCCTGACAGAGGAACCAGTATGCTGTCCGATATGGCGAGCTTCAACAGGGCGATGGCGACGTGTTTCTGCAGGGGGATGGTGGGTTGCAGTTGGGTGTCCTGTCACCTGAGGGCAGGGGCAAGTCATTCGCAGAGCTCTAGAAAGGTGGCCTTCCACATGCAAAAGTTCTAGAGCCACTGCTGGTTATTCCATCGCTGAATGATGAAGAGGCTCTAAATCCAAGGCAGGCTCCAATCGGTGTGGACACTCTATTTCAAAATAATTTTGAGCTATTTCGATGCTCCCCCATATTGTGGACATGCTATTTCAATTTTGTTACTTCGGGAATTATTTTTTCTATTTTAATTATTTATAAATTATTTCTGAGTGTAGACATGCCCTCAGTGTTTCTTTTTCCAACTAACATTGGAGTCCAGTGGCTTAGGCAAGGAAATCTCTGACTTCCCAAACCACCAGCCTGGCCACACCCACACTCTGCCATCAGAGCACCTACTATAGGTGTTTTGGGGGTGGAGTGTTGCCATCCCCACACCTCCTGCCCTCCCCTAGTGCTTCTGGAGCTGCGCTGAATGCATGCTCCCCTTCTCTCTCTTCCCCTCTCTGGTGCTCTGGGGAGACTGGGGAGCATTCAGCACACTGCCCACTTCCTCCCCTACTCATGGGACAATTATTTAAGATTTTTTTTAGATACAGGTAATTAAAGCTGTATATGTGTAGCACCCACAGGTGGAACCAAACCTGGGACCTCAGTGTATGAGCCTTTGCAGCTTGAGTTAAAAGCCACTTGGCTCTCAGCTAAAGCTGTAGAGCAGACTCAGTAGCTCTCTCTGGGTGTGTCTAAACTACACCCCTCTGTCCCCAAAAATGAGGAGTACAGGATCTTTCGAAATGGGGCGTTTCTGTCAAAAATGCCCCGTCTAAACTGCCTTTTTTTTTTAAAAGCCCTGTTTCAAAAAAAAGCAGCGGCTGCCATTATGCAAATGAAGCACGGGATATTTAAATCCCAGCTTCATTTGCACTTTCGATGTGTCTAATTTACATCCCTCTGCCAGCAGAGGGGTGTAGTTTAGATGTAGCCTCTCTCTAACTGGTCTAAGTACCACTACATGGGACAGTGAACCACACCCTGTAGGTGTGTAGGTTACATATGCAATTACTGAGTAGACACTGAATAGACACTCCATGGTTAGGTTTGAAACTAGGTTTTACTTTTATTAATATTGTTTATTAATTATTTTAACATCTATTTAACCTGCTAGATGCTGTACAGAAAATACATAGAAGGCAGATATTTAACCTAAAATGCTTGCATTCTTAATTTTATAAATTCAGTGTTCTTTCTCATTATAATTATGAATAGCTAAACCTCTTTATTGTGATCACTTTCTGGGTGCATCAAAATATTTTTCTGCACATCTATATGGCTATATAATATATATACACACACACGCATATAAAGTGCATAGTGACGTTTCATGTATAAGTAAAGTTAATCCCATGTGTTAGAGTTTGCAGAATTGGGGCCTTAGTTTATACACATTTTAAGCAAATGCAAACTTTAATAGGTTCTTGTGATACCAATATACCTTAGCTATAAGTTTTACAGTGTTCTGAGTTTTGGTGAAAAAGACTCATTTCATTTTTAGCAAAAAAAAAAAAAGGAAGAGTGCTCTGCATATTTATGAATAAGCAATCAATTATTAAGATGAAAACACTACTTAACTGTTCACATGCTTCCCTCTTCGGGTAAAACAATAAAACTAAATGTTGCAAGATAGCAAAAGTCAGAGTTTGCTGAAGGTCAGTAAATGTGCTGTAGGCACTGATATTGATAGACACATCTGTGCAAAGGGCATACTGCCACCAAAAAACACCTGTAAAATCATACACTGTGCAATGGGGAATATGTATAATCATAACATGTATACTCAGTAATATTAATGAGTATCCAAGTGGTGGCTTAAGTGTTTAAAGTATTAACATACCACCCTTATAAAACCTTCTTATTCAAGGAACACAGAGAACTCTACAAAAATGGGTATTTATCTCTATTTTACTGATGGGGAAAGTGAGGCAAAAGAGAGTAAATAGTGATTTTCCTGTGATTTAACAAATGTATTTTCAGTATTTTTGAGGGGTTTCATTCTAGATTCCATTTGTGTTCATTCAAAGTTGTAGTCCTGTGGCGCCTTAGCCCTGGTTTACACTAGGGCTTTATTTTGAAATAACCACACTTTGGTCGAATTTATAAGTTGAGCATCCACACTACCAAGCTTGTTATTTTGAAATAATGGGCTGCTTATTTAGAAATCTGTACTTCTGCTTTTCTCAGGGTACATCTACACTACAGAGGAAGCTCAAAGCTGCCGCTGTCGATCTTCCAGGGTTTGAATTACCGCTCTAGTTAAGTCAGCTAATTCAAAGTGAGTGGGGCACTCCAGTCAGTGCAGGTAACCCTGCTTTCATGAGGAGTAAGGGAAGTTGAAGGAAGAATGTTCTTCCTTCGACTTCCTGCAGTGCAGACAGCGTCAAAAGCCAAGTTAAGTTACTTCGACTTCAGTTACGCAATTAATGTAGCTGATGTTGCCTATCTTAATTTGACTTTGTCTCAGAGTGTAGACATACCATAAGAGTCCTGCTACACTGTGATACTGAGAACTGCTAAATTCAATTTCTCCTTTTGTTTTCTTTTTCTTTTTCCTGGGTGTGTTATATCCAGAGCACTATCATATACACTCTTCAGCATCTTTTTTCCATTCTAATTTTCTACTGTCTGCACTTAATATTACAGATACACACACTCTCATACACACAACTGTCAAATTAATGTTAAGGTTGCAAAGTCAAATACTCAAAAATCAGAAAATGCCAGAATTGAAGTTGCTTGTCTTGTGCAGCCTTAATTTGGTCTCCTTGCTCATGTGCAATGCTCTAGTCTCAGATTACTGATACTATTTTTTTTACAAAGGACTCATAGCACATTCAGTGCACAGGATGGATGGTGTTCACTGAGTGAGCAGCTATTCAATATTTCGTTTTATCCTTGTTTTTCAGTTAGTGGCCCCAGGTCTTATTTACTGCATACCATTTAAACTCTGCTCTGAATACGGAATTATTATTTTCTCATGGATTGTTTTATGGTACTTTTTCAATGCTTCATAAATATTAATTTATTTTCACAACGCCATGAGGAGAGGGGCTGGTATTGTCCTCCTTGTACAAAATTTCTGGAACAAAAAAATGATCCAAAAGCCTGAGTATAGAACAGCTCCTTAAAATGTGATCCAAAAAAGCCAGCATGCTAGGCAGGGAGCACCCGAAGCTAGCTGATGGGAGATGTTGACAAAAGAGATGCATCCTGGAGATACTCATCTAACCTTAGACCCCAAGGAGGCACTTGTCTCTGGTAGCAAACCACAGTTGGGAACCCTCCCTTGGAATCAAGCAATGTAAGTGAGTAAGCTACTTCTTCTGAGAATGAGGTAGGCAGGCACAAAACTCCACACATACCTGCTGGACGAGAAAGTGTTCCCCCCCTTTAACTTTAGGCCACTGGTGAGAGCACACATCTGGGATGTGGGAGACCCATGGTCAATTTTCTCTGCTGCCTGGTGGGAAGAAATGATTGGACCAGAGTTATCCCACATCTTAGGTGCATGGTCAAGCCACCGAGCTAAGGGATGTCCTGATAAAGGTCTCCCTCTATATCTCCTTCCTCTTGGATAAATAAAGAATCATTGGAGCACAGGAATTGGCCCATATATCTCCCACCTCCTAGGTGGGTGCCCTAACCTACAGGCTTAAGAAGCACTTCCACTTGTTGCATAAAAAAACCTCCGCCTGAGCTCACTAGATTTATATACATGGATTTTCTGAAGCTACACCAAACTGTAAGGTCTAAGGTTTTAATCTGCAATTTATTGTGATCCTTGTCAATCTTTGTAATCTGTGTAACTCTCAGAAATTTACTGTAAACTGCAATTTTGTAATCTTTGTAACTCTCAGCCACCTTGCTTGTAACTTTCCCTAAGCTGCATTCTCCCCGGAGAAAGAGTGTGAGAGTGTGTTTGAAGAAGGCTTGGAACAATGGAGCACATTTCAATGAGTCATCACAATCTGGGCATGCATGCTCCCTGCTGGATAAAGGGAAGTCTGGGCATGCTCCCTGATGACGTAGTGAATGAGTCACAGGAGCCATTCAGACACTATATAAAGAGAAGGAGCACGTGTGAGACACTCTCACTTTTTCCTTCCCCTGCTCCTGAGAAGCTCCCCTCCAGTGTCTCTCCTCCTGACCAGCTTCCCCAGCCATGATGAGCAGACAGACCCTCCAGGATCCACATGCTTTGGCTCCTTCTGCAACCCATATGTCTGTGTAAGTGTGTGAGTGCCTGAGGGCAGGAATGAATGGGTGTGAATGAGTGAGTGAATGAATGGAGGGGTGTGTGCTTGCTTGCTTGTCTGTGTGTGTGTGAGAGAGAGAGTTCTATCTTCTTTAGTTTAAACCTTTGGTGGCTGCTTTCTCCTCTTTAGTTCTACTTAGTGGAAACAAACCCATACTAGTGTAACCTGGGGTGATCTCCAGTGAGAATATTTTTGGGGTAACACCCACCACCCACCTTCTCTCTGACCCTCTAATTAAGTATTTATTCAAAGTGGAACATCTTCAACAGGAGAAATTAAGATAGCCCCACAGAAGAACCACTCAGATGCCTCTTCAAATCCGTCCTTCCTGTGAGGCAAAGATGGGAGTTGAATGCAAGTGGCTATTTTCCCAAAGCAAGTGCTCTAACTAATGGGCTAAGGTGGTGAATGTCACAGCTCTGCTTTGTCTAGCCAGATTTGGAATGGGACCTGATTTGATAGACAGCCTGCGAGTGCACCTCTGCCTAGCTCCTGCATTGCACTAGAACAGAGGTCGGTAACAAGCAGCCTGTGGGCTGGACACATTTCATCAGGATTAGTCCCTGGAAGGCTGCCAGACACTTTATTTACCTGAGCATCTGTAGGTTAGAGAGCCCTGCAGCTTCCAGTGGCCAGGGTTTGCCTTTCCCAGCCAATCAGAGCTTCCGAAAGTGGCACGGTCCGGGCCACTGTTCCCCACAGCTCCCATTGCTCAGAAATGACAGACTGCAGCCAATGGCAGCTGCGAGTGGCTGTGCCTGAAGAGACTTAGGTAAAAAAGCTCCTGGCAACCCTCCAAGGGCTAATCCTGATGAACCTCATCCAGCCCGGTGGGCTATTTATTGCCCACCCACACACTCAGGATTAGGCAAGAAATACAGGATGCCAAGGGGGCGAGGCAGCCGTGTGTTTACTCAGAGGCAAAACATTAGGCAACAATGGAACTTTCCAGTGAAAGTGTAGGTCCCAAGTGATTTTAAGTACTAATGGCTGAGGAAGCCGTCAAATGATGTTTTGTGGGTCACAAAAGTGATTAAAACTGTGGCTTGGGCACCTTAGTCAGTTGTTTAGGTAACTTTGTTGTTCTTGGGCATAGAGATGAAGGGCATAACACATATTCACTGATTTCAAGTGCCCAATTTGTGGGTCGAATCTGATTTTTTTCTGAGCACTTAGCATTATATAGTACTTTATATGTTCAAAACGTAGCTTCCATTGGGTTTAGCTGCTGCTATGCATACTCAGGACATCTCCAAATCAGGCTCAACCAGCTCCCCTGATAACACAGGGAACGTGAGACAGTTCATAATATAGTCCTTTGTGAATGTGCAATGCCTTGAGTTGGTCTTTTTGGGAAGAAAAATACTATAAAAACATACTAACAAAAACAAGCAGCAGCATTTAAAAGCTTTTTGAACAATAATTTCCTCCCTGCTTCCCTCATCCCTGTTGCACTCACAGATTCTTTTTATATCAAAAGGCAAAATATTCCATTATGAGCCATTAGTGTTATTTTATAAATACACCCTAATAGCAGTTGGCATTCTAAGTGCATTTGCCACACATCAGTATCCTACTGAAAGCACAGCAGCCAGCCAGAGACACAGGAGCACTATAAGAATAGCCAGCGGGTCTTGTCCTCTCTTCGTGCCTCTCGGTATTCCCATTTTGCATTGTATCTGTGATCCAGGTCCCATCCCAGCAGCACCTATTGGATCCTTATCTTGCCAAGGAGACGTGCAATTGTTTCACTTCTGCAGCAGCTTGCTCACTAATATCCCTTCAAGATGATATGTGCTCTCAGTTAAAGGGGGAGAAGTGTGCCTCAATAGTTTGCAGGATCGGCTTGCACTTTGAATGGGCCTTACCCATTCTCCAAGTACCAAAGCCTTTGGTCTCTCTGTACTGTGAGTTTGAGGCAATGTACCATGTGGGGTGGCTGCTGAATGTGGAGCAGGCTGGGCAGTCCCAACAAGAACATCTGCCTTCTGTTGTTAGAAGAGGAAGCTGACTTTGTTTGCCCCTGGCCAGTATTGCTATGGCAGTGACTCATGTGTGGGTGACATTTTATCTACAACAGTGTTAGTCCTGGTGTTTTATTCTCCCCTTCAGGCCCACCAGTGGGGGGAGAAGCAAAAGGGGCAACTATCCTGGAACCCATTGATTTAAAAGGGCCTGGGATTCCCAGCTGCTGTTGCTATTGCGACACTGTGGGCTGGCTGGGGGCCATGGTGTGGTGTGGCACAATGTGGTCTGGGTGGCACTGAACATTGGCTGACCCCAGCTCCTGCCCCTTGTACGCTAGGCCCTCCCCTCTTCAGGAGCATGGAATTGTTCCCTCACCTTGCCTAGGGCCCTGGCGAGTCTGTTGGCTCCACTGCTCCTCTTACTCGAAATGGCTGGAGGGATTTTCCTCAGTTTTCTTCTCTAAGACACATAAATGATCTGAAGAGCTGGTATGGCAATTCCCAGCCATAAAAATGAATAGATCAGAGATAGGGATGTGTGAGGAAAGTGTGGCTTCTCCCTACAGCTAGAGGAAAAAGGTCTCTTTTAGTAAGAGAGTTGCCAAACCAAAGGGGCCTACTGATTTTTTTCTCTTTATTTGCAGGTCATGACCTGTTCCCCTATAATATGAGAAACTTCAGTTCTGCAGCAGCCCAGTTCGAAGAAAACAATAGGTTGTGGCTTTCTGCAGCCAGTCCCTTCCAAATAAACTATTAAATGGTTAATAAATCAGTGTGTCCTTTCTGAATAATTTGTCTTCTGGCCTCACTGTTTAGAACACACTTTACCGTAAGAACGTCTAGTCTGAGTCTCAGGAAGAACTTATTTCTCCCTCCACAGAAGCATGTGTACTGAAAGCCAAGCTTCATTTTTTTTACCTGCAGAGATGTAATTCAACCTTGCAGGCTGACTTCCTGCTCTTCTCTGCTCTTCTCCACTCTCCAGGTGCATGGTTTACACAACTAATAAGAAAGAGGTTAGCACAGAGGTTGTTTTATCTTTACTAAAACAGCTGTAACCAGCCTCTTCTACAATGTATCATAAATTAACAATAATGTAAAAAAAAGAGACAAAGGAGGGTGAGACAATGACCAACACTTCATACAATAAAGTAAAAAAAAGTTTAATATGGACTTCTGTTTTGAACAGTCCTTTCTATTATTCCTGTCAAAAATCACAAAGGGCAGGTTTACACAGCAGGGTTAAAGCTGGAATAAGCTATGCAACTTGAGCTATGTTAATTGCATAACTTAAGTTGAAATAGCTTATTTTGGCTTTTGGCGCTGTCTACACAGCAGGAAGTCCAAGAAAGAGAACTATTCCTCTGACTTCCCTTACTCCTCATAAAATGAGGGTGACAGGAGTCAGAGTAGGAAGTCCTCCAGCTTGACATTATTTCAAAATAAATGCTGGCAGTGTAGACACACACTATGTTATTTTGGAATAACATCAGTTATTCCAAAATAATACTGCTATGTAGACATACCCTAATAGTCTAATGTCAGGCTTAACTATCTGTGATTCATAAGTGCTGACTCTGTGATTTCTCAGAAGGTCAAGCACCTACTGAAAAAAATAGGGGGTGTTCTGCACCCATGAGTCTCAGCATGGGTGGCCAGAGTAAGAGTCTTGGGGAAACAAACGTTGGGTTTGGTGACCTTCCCTTTAGTGACACACCAGTCTGCAACCTTTGGAGTGCTATCGGTGAGAGTTCCTGAGAAGTTCGAGAGCCAGACACACCCAGCCAAAGCATTATCTAGAGACCCTGCTCCCACTCAGCCTTTTCCCCCTATGGCTCCACTCACACTGTGCCTCTTTCTGTGCCCACACTGCCTCTTCTCCCAAGGCCCTGCCTTTGTGCCATGTCTTCCTATCCCTGTTGTGAGTCTTCCCTCTGAGGTCCCATCCCCACTCCACCTCCAAAGCACCCTCCAGCAAAAACAAAAGTCAATGCCTGTGCCATGATTTCCTTTAAAGCACATAGTACCAAACATCTTTAGTATCCAGAAAATAGGCTGAGACATACCTCAATATTTTATTGAGCAGTTAGATCAATTCTTCCTGGGGATTCCTGAGGATGACACATCCATGGATAATACATGAATGCATTAGATGAACTTGCATGGATGGAACTCAGACAACTAATGTTCTGGCTTTGAGGTGAACATGTTGCCTATTGATGATGCATACCACTGACATTCTTAAGAATATTTATTCACTAACTGGATTTCTATTTAATGTTCACTGAATCAACTTCAGAAGCGAGGTCAGTCGTAAGTCTACTTCATTGTGACCTTCAATGACTTGAATAATATATAAGTGAGCCTTGCTCAGGACTTAAATGATAATTTAGTAAGCTCAATCACTAATTTTCTTAAAAGATCATGTAAAAAATATTTCATTCTTGAATGCTGCTAGTCGAGATGAGATTTATAGATGTATAGGTGTGTAATTCAGTTTGGGAACTGAACCCCTGAAATTTCTTGGGTTTTTTTCCTGTTAAAGACTCAATGAAATGCACAAAAAAATCCCCGTAGCCTTCTCCGCACTTTTATGTTAAATATTATGTGGTAACCACTAATATCAGCACATGGAGGACAGATGTTTCTTCATACTACAGTTGTTGTTTTTTTAAATATTGTTATTTCAAATTAATGAAGGCAACTTGTTGGCTCAGAGATTTGGGCCCCAAGTCAGCAAATTATTTATTTAACAGGTGCTTGAGCACATACCTATTCATCTTAAGGAGAGGCTGAAGTCCCATCGATTTCACTGGGTAGTCCATAGGATTGTTTGCAAGGACAGTACCTAAATAAACAAGACCAATGAAAAGCAGGGGAAAGGGATATAATATACATATAATGTTAAAGCAGGAGTGGGGAACCTTTTTTTGGTCAGGGGCCACTGACTCACAGAAAAATCAATTGGGGGCCGCACACAAGTAAGAAAAAAACAGAACCCCCTCACTGTGGCCCCCAACTAAGAAGGTAAAGATATTCATCACATTCTGTTCACACAACAAACCATGGTACACCCACATCTTGAATACTGCATACAGATGTGGTCGCCTCATCTCAAAAAAAGATATATTGGCATTGGAAAAGGTTCAGAAAGGGGTAACAAAATTGATAACAGGTCTGGAATGGATCCCATATGAAGAGAGATTAAAAAGACCTGGACTTATCATCTTAGAAAAGAGGAGACTAAGAGGGGATATGACAGAGGTCTGTAAAATCATGACTGGTATAGAAAAAGTGAATAAAGAAAAGTTATTTACTTATTCCCACAATATAAGAACTAGGGGTCACCAAATGAAATTAATAGGCAGCAGGTTTAAAAGAAACAAAAGGAAGTTTTTCTTCACTCAGTGCACAGTCAACCTGTGGAACTCCTTGCCAGAGGATATGATGAAGGTTAGGACTTTAACAGGGTTTAAAAAAGAGCTAGATAGATTCATGGAGGTTAGGTCCATCAATGGCTATTAGCCAGAATGGGTAGGAATGGTGTCCCTAGCCTCTGTTTGTCTGGATATGGTGACAGAAGAGGGATCACATGAGGATTACCTGTTGTGTTCCCTCCCTCTGGAGCATCTGGTATTGGCCACTGTTGGATGACAGGATACTTGGCTAGATGGACCGTTGATCTGACCCAGTATGGCCGTTCTTATGTTCTTATGCAACAGGACCCATCCTTGTAGATTTTGTGTGCTCTAGCCCCATGGTAGAGCAGTGGGGGAGCTGAAGTGTCAATATGGGCTCCCCAATCCTGGCAGGGCCCTGAGCTTTGGGGCCCGAATCCAGGCAAGCCAGGGATCGCATCCAGCCTCCAGGCCTGAGGTTCCCTGCGCTTGCATTAAAGGTATCAACCATCATGTTAGTTCTGCACTGGGATTTGTGATTTCTTACTTGCATTTTCTATTTTCAGAATGGAGTAGAGGAGATGGGATGTTAAAAATATAGGTGACAAGAAAAAGAGAGGGAAGGAATGATACTAGTATTCAATACAAACATAGATAAGAAGATTGTAAAATGGTAGAGAAGAGAGGAAAAAATAGAAGGGCTTGGCAGGCAAGAGGAGTGAGGATGTAGAGGAGGGACTGGCAAGGTTAGGGGAGCAGTGGACTGAAACTAGTAACATTCTAATTCTCTTTCCATATAAAATCTGTATATTAGTATGTTACTTGCCTCAGTCTACTGCTCCCCTCACCTCCCAATCCCTCTTCTGTGGCCTTATTCTTCCTGCCCACCAAGCCCCCCTATTTTTCCTCTCTCGTCTCCCATTTTTATGCATGTCCGTATTCCATGCTATCATTCCTTCCCTTCCTTTCTGTGTTCCCTGTATTATTAGCATTCCACCTCCTCATATGTCCTCTCCCTTGAAATGAAAGTTTCATTTTCCAGGCTCTTCCTGCACAACCCCCTTTGCTCTGAACCAAATGCAAGCACCAAACCCAAGGCTGTGTGTTCATGTTAAAACAGAAAAGATCACATCCTTGGCTGGTGTAAGTCAATGGAGTTGTGTTGATTTATGTCAGCTGAGGATCTGGCCCAACTGTTTTATTAACAATTATCTAACATAAAACAACTTAGACACAAATACATAAAACTAGAATTTTACCCAGCATTGCCTGGGTCCTTAACTCAGTCAATTTTTGTTTTGGGGGGAATAAAATAAAAATGTGCATGCTTCATTTAAATCATTGCTCTGAGGAGGAGTTCAGTGTGCAGGCAACCCCAGAGAGAGAGGACTATTCCAGCCCTCTCTCACTGAAGTAGCTTCAGGCCAGCTGAGAAGCATCACTGCAGCTCCAACAAGCATAGATGGGGGAGGGGTGCATGTCCCTGTCTTTAGGCAGATCCAGGTTTGTCTGTCCTCTGCACTCCCCAGGCAGAGTGAGAAATGCAGCAAACTGTGCACTTTACCCTCACTCACTTATGAAGGGGAGCAGCCAGCAATGTTCCCATACAAATTGGGTGTGGGAGCTTCAGCCTCCAACCTTCCTAAAGGGCACTCTGGGGGCAGAAAATTTAGGCTGTATCAGCCCTGGTGCGCAGAGGGGACATGCCCCTAACCCCTTTCAACTGCCTGATGATTCTGTCTCTTTTCTGCATGGTTTTCTGAGAAGAAATCCCATTCCAGGCACATCCCACCAAACCCTTGCCTTACTTTAAGTTATGATAAGAGGAAGCTGCATACCAAATTCAGTGGTCCAAGCTCTTATTATTTATGAGGGGTTCTTTAACAAACAGACACACAGACTCTCTCATATATATAGTAGATTAAACTTCAATCTGTAACAAAACTATATGATAAAAATGAACAAAAGACACCTCACATGTATTAACAAAGATTTTACTAATGAGTTTATTTTTAAATGTGTCTTAAGGAGAAAATCCATTACACCTTTGGCTTCTGAAAATATTTTCTTCCTGAAAAAGAAAAGTATAAGAACAGCTAAACTATAGATTGCGAACAATGTGTTGGGGACATGTAAAAGGTAGAAGCAATGTTGTAAACTTGTATAATGATCGACATGGAAGGAAATAACATGTCTGCTGAAGGCAGTTTTATATAAACACTGTTTTTCTTTAAGGGTTGATCCTATATTATTCAAGCCAAGGAAGTTTTTATTTGACTTAAATAGGAGCGCAGAAGAAAGCACTTAGAGATTATCTGTAGTAGATCCATTCTAGGATTGGTAGGTTGATAAAGAAGATAAGGAAGTGGCCTTTTTCAAGTGCTTCCTGCATGCTGTTGAACAGCTCATGCAGGCAGGCAGACAAGGTTCTCTGTAATTACCACCAGAGGATAAGTAAGGTGAGGCAGGATGGCCTGTTATAACTATTTGAGTGACTCATGAAAACACTGGTAACTACTGATAAAGACCGCTTGTGTCCCACAGAACCTATGCCTGATGCAAAATTAAAGGTATAGGCAAATATCCCAATATGTATTATATTTTGACATTTTTTTCCTGATCAATAAATGTATTTTTTTTAAATGAAGGACTTTGCCACACTGGGTCTTTTCTTTAATAATCATAGGAAAAAGCTAGTGGTGGTGAATACTAGTATAAGAACCTGAACAGGTAGGGTGTGTCTACACTGCACCCATAACTTGAAATAAGGTATGCAATTAGAGCTACGTAAATTACATAGCTTATTTCGAGTGTATTTTGAAATAGCTTATTTCGTAATTTGGTGCTGTCTACACAGCGCCAAATTTAAAAATAAATCGCTATTCCAAAGTGTCTTTTACACCTCGTGGAACGAGGTTTACAGGAATGTCGGAATAGCGCACCTGTTATTTCAAAAGATATTTCAAAATAACAGATACACTGTCAAGATGTGGAATAACTATTTCAGGGTATCCCAAAATAGCGCTGCAGTGTAGACGTACCAGTTGAATTTAAACTCTGGCTTGGACCAAATTCCTACTAATATATTCTCTAGCAGTACTCAAAGCAGGTACTTCAATGGGAATTTCATAAGTGAAGTTCCCTGATGGCCATGAACAATTTAAGCTTGGGTTAAACCTGAAGTATGAGTGTTTCCTTTTTATTTGTCTAGTGCTGAATTTTTCCAATCTAACTGTGGATATTCGTAGATTATAATGTCAGAAGAGGGACTTCATTTCACAGAATTGCAACAAGTAATTCCTGTGTCAAGCCCACAACTTGTGTTTGAGCTATATAATAACTCTTTAAAAGCATCCAGCCTGAATTAGCTACTTCAAGAGGCAGAATCTACCACATCCTTAGGTAAGCTGCACCAATAGGTAATTAACCTGACATCTGAAAATATTTGCACCTTATATCTAGTCTGGATTTATCTAGTTTCAGTTCCCAACCATTTTTTTGTTAGTAGGTGTTTGCTAAATTAAAGAGTCCTCTGTCAGAAATCTTTTCATTACATAGATGCTTGTAGACGATGACCAAGTCAACCTTTAACTTTGTCTTTCATAAACTAAATAAACTGAACTTTGTTAGTAAAACAGATTTTCTAGGCCATTAATCATTCTTGTAGCTTTCTTTTGAACCTATTCCCATCTGTCAGCACCCTTTCTAATGGATCAATACCAGAACTTGACATGTTATTTCAGTCTCATTCGTTTAACCATTTAAAAGCATGCTTAATTAATATGGGCTTGAGCCTCTGATACTGTAAACAGGCAGAGCTTCATCCAAGTGGAGTTATATCTATTTATGATAGCTCAGAATCTGACCTATGAATTTTTATTTATTATAAGTTGTTCTCTGAAATAATAAATTGCTGTTCACAAAGTGATTTTTTTATGTGATAAATGGAATACTTGGTGTACTGTTTTTTAAATATCACCACAATTCATTTTTAAAATGAATTTTTAGATCTCCAAGATTTCCATGTTTAACTTGCTCTATATATCGAATTTTAACTATACAATTTAATTTATGGAAGTATTTTTTTAATTTAAAAGATGTTAATAAATAACATATTACTTGTATTTAAGTGTGCTCTCTCTGACTTAGGCTGCAGACATTAATAAAGTATTTTATTTGTGTTGCTGTTACAATTTCATGAAACTTGATCCATCAACTTGCTGAATGAATGAATGATTTGTGTAAAAGCAAACACTTCAGGAAAAAGAAAAGTTGTTTGCCTACATGTGTAAACTGGTGGTAATGCAGAGTAATTCTCTAATTTGTACACACATCTTGCATGTGTACTGTTTTCCAAACCACAGTGTGAGGGATCAAGAGACTTTCACAACAATGTAATCTACTTAAAGTAAAGCAAGTTGGTTTGTGATAGGTTTATGTTAGCCATTAACCATTCAATTAACAAGTATATTGAAAGGATATTGAGCCAGATCCTTTGCTGGAGTGAATCAGCATATTGTTATTGACATCAGTGGAGATACTTCAATTGACAGCATCTGAGAATCCGGTCCATTTAGTTCACATGTAGGTATAAAATTATTCAAAACCTTATTTGCATGTGGTATTTAATGATTAGCAAAATCAGACACTTTCACAGTGATGTGCATGTGTTTTGTATCACTGGCTTCCATCCCTCACGCAGGATAAACTATGTAAAGTTCATTTATCATGCAGTGAAAGTACAAATCTGTGAGTATTGCCGACAGAATAGTAATATGTTTGAATGCAGCCATTCTCTAATCAAACAGTCAAGAAACCCTGGGGGGGAGAGGGGAAATTAGATTGAATATTTTCCATTTTTAACTGTTTTTGTGCATGTTTCTCAATGGATATTGCAGGAGAATGGGAGGTCCTGGAATGTATGCTTATTGAAAACATTATTACAAATGTTTTTTAAAAGCCACAGATGTCAAGAGGGGAGATATAATGTGAAAATTATTCTGGTCTGCTTTTGTGGCTGAATTTCTTGTTGCCACAGTTGAGTCACAATAAATTGAGATTGTTGAACACATTTCTGATTCATGGGCTTTGTCATAATATTTGCCATTCAAACTTGTTGATCACGGAGAAAAATCTGTATTCCTATAGATATTCAATTCATTTTGTCAAATAATCAGAAATTAATTTTATACATTCACAAAGCCTTAACAATGAGGTACATTTGGAATATTCCTATCTGACTTGCTGTCATGGCATCAGCCTATAACTTTTAGTACTGTCAAAATACCCTTTGAGAGAAATTAAACTAGAATAATGTCATCCATTCAAATGCATACCTTTTAAACAGATAACTCCATTCTTACAGGATGGATGTTTAATCCCATTCATATTGTGACTGAAGTCCCTGCATTTCAATTTTTGCTTTAGTGATTTTATTCTTGGGAAGCCACTTAAATGGTTTTAATGTTTCTTTAGGTGATTCCTGTTCTGGATTTATGATTGAAATTTCCTCGAGACATATATTGTTGGCTATGTTCTGTGATAAGAGGCAGAGTTATTCGTAGGTTCTCAGCCAGATCTTCTTATATATGGAAATGCTGAGTGCTCCATTCTATATCAGTGTTCTTCCACTTACTTGGTAAAATAAGTCCTTCTAAAAACATAATTAAATTAGAATAGTTTAATATTTTCTTTATCTCTCCTGATTCTCATCTTTCGCACACACACACACATTCCATGAAGGTAGGCTGATTTAGAAGAGCTCAAAAAGTAGCCCCAAACCCTTTCAAGTTACTTAAGCTATGTTTAAAAACAAGACTCCTCAACCTTTACTAAAGGAAATTCCTTATCTTGCAGCAGAAGAAACAAATTCCAGCCTCACAAGTTTTTTCCTCAATCCAGGAGTAAAAGAGCTATGGGAAACATTTATCCCTACCTCAAGTTCCTGTTCTAGGGGAGAGGTGAAGAAAAAAGTGGCTGTGATGACGTGCTTTTCTTGGAGGAGGTAGGATTAAGAAGATCATGAAGTAACAGAGAAAGAAGATCTGACCCATGAGGAGCAACAGTTTACAATATGTGCACTAAGAGAAGGTTTAGGCTTTGAGAAGCTTTCTCTTTTCAGTAAATAGAAGTCAGTCTATGAGAGGCCCACCATCCCTCTGCTTAAGTGGTCAGTAAGGTAAGGATTCTCATGGATGAGGGAAGTATTCATGCAGAGAAAGCTCATCTGCAGAACTGTGTGAAGCATGGAGTAGGTCACCTCTGAGATTATCTCATGGACCAAAGGGAACATCTGAGGGATCTCACAGAGGATGCTTGCAAGAGGGTCAGTACTACAGCACACTGGATGTTGGAGAGAAGACTACACAGGAGATGTTGGTGTCTTGTGATAGTGTAGGAGTGCCCAGGAAATGTATATGTTAGGTACCCTCTATATAAGAGTAAGAACCTTCAATAGCCACTCAGCAATTCTCCTCCTGACAATGTGTAATGGAGGTCAATTTGCAACATTCATGATATCATTTGCAACCATAAATATGTAGAAAGGCACAACTAGGAGTAACTTTTAGGAAGTTAAACTTAAAAAACAACGAATAGTCTAGCAGCACCTTAAAGACTAACAAATCATGTGGATGGTATCATGAGCTTTCGTGGGTACAACCCACTTCTTTGTTGTTTTTTAAAGTTTTTCCAGCAATAGACTAACTCATCTACCCCTCTGAAGTTTTAGGAAGTTAGCCATCTGCTGATGAACTGATGTCTATATCTTGTGGTTTGGTGAATTTTAGAGATGATTTGCCTGTATTTCCTTCCCTTTCTGTAGCCAAACTCAAGCACTGAAGAGAATCGGGTTTTTTTAAACTAATACAGGGATTATGTAGCTCTCTGCAGACACAGTGAAAAGTTTTGTTGTTGCTGCTTCTGTTGCTCCATGTGATGCAAAATTCGTTCATTTTCAGGTTCATGATGGTAAGTAGAGAACTCAGACAGGAGACCAAATATAAGATTTCAGTGCATCACTTTCTAAAAGCACATCAATATAACTTTCTATTTGACCACAAATACACTAGCTATATATAAATACCTAGATTGATATGTATGATTTGCATTACAGTGGCACTGTAGTGAGTCAGCATGGCCTCCCGCTGACCCAGATAAAGAAAATTCCCCAAGGAGCCCTTGGTGGGCGGTGCCAGCACCACTGAGCCCAACCCACAGGAAAGAGGAAATCAGGGCTGTGGATATAAGAAGAAGAGCTTCAAGCTCAGTTAGAGCTCAGCTACTGAGCAGGGCAGAGGTTCTTCCCCAGCCCTAGAGGGAGGATTGGGTTGGGCTGCCTGGGCCTCTGCCGGGCCCTGAGCACTGTCCTAGATCACCATGGCCACTGCCGGACCCAGATAACTGGGCAAGGTTGTGGAAGCTGGTGCCTAAACCCACAGATTTACCCGTACCCCCAAGACCCTTGCTAGGCCCAGATAAGTGCGTTGGACCACCTGGACCTTTACCAGTTGTCATGGCCATAAGGGATGGTTAGCAGCCTGGGGACTAAGAAGTTAACTATGTCCCTGTACCTAGCCAAACATCTGCTCAGCCAATAGAAATGAAGGTAGGGATTTCAAACTGAGACAAAGAAATTTCTGGGTTTTTCCCTCTTTTGTCTCTGAGCCAGTTTGCTCTCTAGATACTGAGGGAGACAGAATACATGTCTCTCTCCAAGAAAAAGACTCTTCATAATGTGTAAGTAGGGTAAAGTCTAGATAAATCCGTCAGGTTTTATTGTTTTCTCTTTTGGGAATTTGGATCTTATGTCTGTGCTGTTAGAAAGGGGTTTTCCTCTCTTTTGCAATTAAGTCCTGAGCCCATGAGGGTCCCCCATGAGTATATTAATTGGTGACTTTTTCCATCTAGTCATTATGCTTGCAACTGTAGTATTGTTTTAATAATAAAAGTTCCTTCTTTTTTTTAATTAACCTGGTATTGGTTCGTTCCTGGAAAATCAGTCTATGGGATCTGCATGCCTCTGACGAGGGGACAGCAATCACAGACTGCAATTTGTATTTTCTCTTCTCTTTTTCAAGCTCTTTGGAGAAAAGAGCTTGGGGTGCCCTGGGCTTGGTTTCAAGTGTCCACTCCTGTTTGTGGGTTCAAAAGCACTTGATGGTGGCAGCGGATTCCGCAAAATCCGGGTATTAGGATTTTGGGGGGAGTTTTTATACCAAAGCCTGTACAGATCAAGTTTTAGGGTTGCTTTTGCAGGTCCCCACTTCTGCATTCATCATGCCAGAGTAGGGAATCAGCCTTGACAGTGCAGGACCCAGAGCCTATGGATACGCTGCCGGTGCCTCCGTCCCCAGCCAATACGGAGGAGCAGTGCCTGAGCCAGTTAGACCCCCAAGGGGAACAGGGAACTGGCCCACGGACAGCCGACCCTGGGACGGCTGAGGAAATGGAGGTCAGCTGGGCAGTGCGTTGTGTCTCAGATCCCTGCTGACCCACAAACCCAGACAGTGGGTTGCAGCCTTGATCCCCGTTGACCCAGTGGCAGTGGCGCTGCCACTGTTAGGGCCCTGGGCTGGGATGCAGTAGAGCGGGTGGGCCTGAATCCCCCCTGCCACCTCTTCTCTTGGGTGGCCGGTTCCCCCTGTAGGGAAAGAAGCCCCTGTGCTTGTCGGCTCTCCACCAGCAAGGAGACCCGACCCCAGCTTGGCCTGCAGAAAGGCCTGTGCCTTTGAACCTTTTTATTGTTTCACTGTTTAATCGTTTATTTGCTGCCTCACCCTGGCCCAGGACCTGGGCTCATAAACTGCCGGATAATTTAACAGTTTAACTGCTTAACTGTTAACTTGCTGCCGCACCCCGAACAAGGGCATGGCACCTAGACTGGTGCCTGGTCAGGCCTGAGGCCCCGAACTCTGGGGCTTGTTGTGCGTCAGCATGGCCTCCTACTGACATGAACTACTACAAGCACCCAATAATAATAAGGGTCAGATTTTCATTGTCCTGGGTGTTATAAAAACACCTATTAAAAAGGTCCTTACCCCCATGAGTTTGTAGTCTAATCCTCTGGTTCCTCAAAGCACATTAAGCATATGCTTAAATGTGTTGAAGTCAAGTATATGCTTAAGTGCATAGCTAAATCAGGGACTAAATTTGCACATCCTTTAATGTAATACTCCCCACTTCCATTCAAGGATTGTTTTTTCCTACTCCTCAAACTATTACAGAATGCATCACTAACTCTAATTGTGAGCTCTCACTGGTTTACACTGGTATAACTTCACTGACTTCATGCTCTAGGCCTGATTTGCATTGGTGGTATCAAGAGATTCAGTCTCCAAGGCATCCAATGACACTGTCCCATTGTACTTAAAATTAATATAATTTAAATTTAAAATCATATACATAATTTTCCAATGACCAGATGGCCCCCCAAAGCTAGCATATGTCACTTCACTAATTCACTACTTCATATAATATTTGTTACATAACAATTTGCTTCAGTGGAAATAATTAGGGTGTCAAAAATAGAGAATAAAGGCTTGAAGTGGGAATATGTATCAGGATAAAGTAATCTCTTCAGAAAACACAGATCCCATTTTCACACATATTCCTAGTAAAAAAAAAAAAGATGAAGACTTTGATTCAGGAAAACTCCACTGTTCAGAAAGAGCACTTAAGCATGTGCTTAACTTGAAACTTGCACCTAAATCCTACTGATGTCAAAGTTTAAGTACACATTTAAAGTAGTCATCTTTTAAAGAAGCACAGACCTTTTG
Organism: Pelochelys cantorii; assembly: GCA_032595735.1. Classification (NCBI taxonomy): domain Eukaryota; kingdom Metazoa; phylum Chordata; order Testudines; family Trionychidae; genus Pelochelys; species Pelochelys cantorii. The sequence goes on along the minus strand of CM064326.1, from coordinate 68,844,455 downwards.
AGAAGGGATAAAAAAAAGAGGACACATATGATACAAAGGAGGAAATGTTTGTATAGAATGTTTGTTTTTCATATCTCCCATTGTATGTTGTTCCCTTTTCAATCCACTTTCAGGGGATAAATCTAGAAAGTTGTCTCAAATTAGAATTATATACAATGCTCTACAAACTTGTCACAGAGCATACACATCCTATGGAAATTTTTATGAGTGTTATGAAAGAAATGGAACTAATGTCCTTTGGAAAGAAAAATAAATATACTTTTAAATTGTCCACATTTATCTTTTGCTCATGCTACATACTTCTGCATTTGTTCACTGTTTAATAAACAGATATGAAAAAGAAAAGGAAATGCCAGTTGCTTATTGAATAGCATGGGAACATCTCCCTTTTTAATCTAAAACTTTTCTGATAAAGTGGTTTTTTAAGTGGCTGATTAATCTAAATGGTTTTTTTTGTCTGTCCAGCTTTCGGCCAGTGGATACTTTTTGTTCTTTTTATGTGCCCATTTCAGTGTTTGATATTCTAAGCCATATCATTAGAGAATTATAATATGCAAATAATGGAAAAGAGTTTTTAAGTGGAATTACTTGACAGATATATAGAGGAGACGATCAACTACTGACACATGATGGGTCTAAAATCCAAATGGTTGATTGTGGTGGACACATTCCATGGTCATAAAGAGTCTTCCAGGCTTTGTGATATTACCTATATGGTCTTTGCTCATGAAAGTTTATGCTCAAATAAATCTGTTAGTCTCTGATATCACCTGTTACATTTGGTGTTTGAAAGTGTAATAGACTTCCACTGATAGCAACTTCTCTTGACTTTGGAGACATACTTCCTGCATCAGCCTAAGTGGGAAATGACTGGCCACAGCACTGCACTGGGCAGGAGATTTAATTACAGATTGCTGGTCAAAGATTGGTATATACAGATTGCTGAGATGACAACATGCATGTTGCTATATATGAGTTGAAGAACAAGGAATATTTGTCTAACCTGACTCCTTTAAGTCTATATGAATTTTCCTTGTCTGAAAATACAAGTTCCCTGGTGGGCTAACTGAATCTTAGAAGCATTATATGGTTAGATTTTGCCCTCCTCCCCACATTTACTCTTTTCCTTAAAGAATATTTAGCTTTCTCATTCATGTCTCCCATATTCTGCATTCAACTTTTATATGGTATATTAATCTTCTCCTTCGTTAGTCCCTAAACTCTCAACTCCAGGTAATATATTGCTAACACAATGCATTTCACCCTTGGTAATATAGGACCAATAGTTATGTCTCAGACAACCTTTCTCATGTGCCCACCCACATTCAATCTCTCACCAAAGAATAACACACAGAATAACACTTTATATTGCTCTATCTTTATCAGGTAAACTTTACGGCTTACTACTGTATGCTGCAGGCTGACAAACAAGAGGAACTGGGTTTATAAAATGTTTAAAATCACTTTACAGCATATCCAGGACAGTTATTTTCTTGCACTAATGTATTCTTTTTATAGTGCATCAGCTATTCTAATTTTGTTTTACTGTATCCTTTACTTTTCTCTTATGGCATAATGTGAGCTGGGCATTGCCTTGCAATAAAGAGTGAGTGTGCAAAAGAGTAACGTATAGTCAGTATAAGGAAATATTTCAGAGTTAAGTCAGAGAAACAAAATGAGACTGGAGCAGTTCAGAAAGATTTGATGGCTTTGTAGGCACTTCATACTGCATCATTTGAAAGCAATGGGAGCATTGCCACAGACTTCAATAGGAATAGAATCAAGCCTCAGTTCAGTTCGGGTATGTTATTCCTAGTCACTCTCATGTTGCTATGTATATATGCCCTCTTTTCAAAGATTCATTTACTCAATCGCTATATTGATGCTCCTAATTATTCTTCATCCTTTTGTTACTTGTTAAAGAGAGGGTTTTTTTTAAATAGCTTAGCTATTATTCAGTCTGCATTAATTTAAACGTTTCCTGTTTTATGCTAGTGTTTATTCCCTCTTAATATAGTTATATAATCATTATGTCCCTAACTCTCTCATATCTTATAATAAAGAGTGGAAGATATGCTTCAGTCAAACAGGTCACTAGTTCAATGCAAGGGTAAACTGGGTGAAATTCTATATGTCATGTCACATGGGAGGTTGGACTAGATGATCTAATGATTTGTTCTGGCCATAAGCTCAATGGGTATGTCTACACTGCCACCCTAGTTCGAACTAGGGTGGCTAATGTAGGCATTCGAACTTGCAAATGAAGCCCGGGATTAAAATATCCCGGGCTTTATTTGCATGTTCCCGGGTGCCGCCATTTTTAAATGCCCGGTAGTTCGAACTCCCTGCCCGTGGCTACACGCGGCACGGGCTAGGTAGTTCGAATTAAAGCTCCTAATTTGAACTACCGTTACTCCTCCTGCAATGAGGAGTAATGGTAGTTCGAATTAGGAGCTATAATTCGAACTACCTAGCCCGTGCCGCGTGTAGCCGCGGGCAAGGAGTTCGAACTACCGGGCATTTAAAAATGGCGGTGCCCGGGAACATGCAAATAAAGCCCGGGATATTTTAATCCCGGGTTTCATTTGCAAGTTCGAATGACTACATTAGCCACCCTAGTTCAAACTAGGGTGGCTAGTGTAGACATACCCTATGAGATACTGATATGCTCAATTCAGAAACAGAGGGTATGTCTACACTACAGCGCTATTTTGAATTAACTTATTTCGAATTAGTTAATTCGAAATAAGCTAAATCGAAATAACGCATCTAGACACAAAAACTAATTCGAAATAGCGTTTTTCTAATTCGAAATAGCTCGTCCACATTGAGTGGACCCTGAATCGAAGGTAAGGCTGGCTGGAACCAGTGCCAAAACGGCATCAGGGTCAGACTTATTGTGAGGGGCTGCTTCCTCAGGCTAGCCGAGGTCTGTGCTTAAAGGGATCCAACCCCCCCATTCCGGACAGACAGTTCTCAGGTTTCTCTGCTTGCTGGTCTACCTCGCTGAGGGACAGCAAAGCATTTGTATCTCGGAGTGCTCTGCTTGCCCTCACTCGGGAGATCACGGCACTCTGCAACTTGAAACCAGACCTGTCCCCGGGGACTCTGCTGCATCTCGTGGACACGTTGCCAGCAGCCTGGCTGCACTGTCTGCAGGCTGCCATCCGGGAGCACCATCGAGGGGCTGTCAGGATCCAGGGGGCCCTGCGGGAGAGCTTCCACCCTGAGGAGCGCTAACAGTCTCCCCGGTCTGCTCCACTAGGGGCTTGTGCCCCATTCCTCCCTCTCGTCCTTCCACTTACCCTTCCCTAGCCCCCCCTTCCTGATGTCAAATAAAAGACACATATTTTCCAAAATATAAACTGTCTTTATTTAACACAACTGGGGAGGGGGAATGAAACTGTGGGGAGACGGGGGAAAGGAGGCGGGAGAGGGCAGGAGAGAGGGTGGGAGAGGGGAGGGGGAAAACTGGGAGGAGGGAGCTGGAAGGGGGAAGCAAGGGGAAGAAGGGGTAGGGGAAGCTCAGCACTCAGGGCTGGGGGTCTCACCGGGCCAACCGCCTCCCAGCATGGCGGGGGAGGGGGCCTCGGCGTCCCCGGGGGGATGGGGAGCAGGGTGCGGAGGTTGAGGTGGGGGGAGTGGAGATTGAGGAGGAGGATGTGGAAGTTGAGGAGGAAGAAGTGGGAGGGGGGCAGGAGTGGGAGGAGGAACAGTAGTTGGGGGGGGCAGCAGGCGCAGGACCGGCCCGGGGCAGCATGTTCTGCAGCAGGGCCTGCAGGTTTGAGTTCATGGCTCGGTCCTGAGCAAGCTGCTCCTGGCAGAGCTGCAGGTCCTCCTGCATCCAAGCCTGGATGGTGCGGTGCAGGGCTTGCAGGGTCCCCAGGTGCTGGTCCCAGTACCCCTGCCACATGGTGGTGGTCCTGCTGAGGCCGTGGGTGCAGGAGCATGTCCCGGGAGGGGTGGTGCGCCTTGCACAAGCAGCTGGTGCAGCTGTAGAGAAAGAAGAGAAGTGGTCAGTTCTCCCTGGGGACACAGTGGATGATGCCTAGCCCCCCCCCCGCGACATCAGGGCGACAGTGCCCTGCACTGTCAGAGCCGTTGTGCTTGCACAGAGGCCATGGTCAGGGTGTCTGGCTCTCCCCGGGACTGGGAGCTGCCCCAAGACCGCACCCATGTCCCTGTGCCGTGTATAGTGTGGCCGGGGCGGGGGGAGATGTCCCCTGCCTCTGTGTAGAGGGGGCGTGTGAAGGGAGAGCATCCTGCTGGGTCCTGCCCCGGGGTCGGGAGCGTGTCAGGTCTCTTCACACACGCATGTGCCTGTTGGGTCATGGCCCCTGGGTGTCACGCAGCTGGAGCCACCTGCCCAAGGGTGGCATGGCACGTGCTTGCACATGCACAGGTGTCTGCGTGATCCGTGGGAGGCATGGCCCACGCGCGTGGTCCCTGGTCTCCCTCCCCGCCTCCCCCCCGGGCAGGGGACAGTGCTGGCACTCACCTGGTATGGCCTCCCTGGACGACCCTGCCGACTCCAGTGCCGGGACAGCTGGTGGTGGCCCCTCTGGTGTGCCCGGGTCAGGGCCCTCCGGTCCCGGCTCGCTGCCTCCCAGGCTGGCACGGACCGCCCCGCCCCCCAGGAGTCGGTTGAGGGCGGGGAAGTAGGGGCAGGTGTCAGGCCCTGCTGCGGCACCGCCCCTGGTGGCCCTGGTGTACGCCTGCCGCAGTTTCTTCACCTTCAGGCGCACCTGCTCTTGGGTGCGCAAGTGGCCTTTCCTGGCCATGGTGGCCGCTATGCGGCCATAGATGGCTGCGTTCCTCCACCTAGTGTGGAGATCATGGAAGTTGGGGGCCTCCCCCAAAACCTCAATGAGGTCAATGATCTCCGCACTTGTCCATGAGGGCGTGCGCTGTCTACGGCCCCTGGCTGGCCCCTGGGTGCTGCGGGACTGGGCGTGGGACAGCTGGCTGCCACTGGCTGCCATCGTGTGGCCACTGGCTGAGGGTCTGCAGTTGCTGGCAGGCCTAGCTCTTGCATGTGCCCAGTGGCCAGAGTCTTCCCGTTTAAGGGCTCCGGGGTTGGGGGGGGAAGTAGACGAATTTTCCTGGTTGTGCGCAGAGTGGCCACCAGGGGGAACTGTGAAGGGCTGGAGGCCCCCTAATTCGAAATAATTGTCGGCACAGCACTTATTTCGAATTAGCTGTTTCGAATTAGGTGTTATTCCTCGTAGAATGAGGTTTACCTAATTCGAAACAAGGGCTCCACTATTTCGAATTTATTTTGAAATAGCGGTTTGTATGTGTAGACGATATTAAAGTTAATTCAAAATAACGGCTGTTATTTCGAATTAACTTTGTAGTGTAGACATACTCAGAGTGATTGGGGAAGTTGGTATTTTCAATGAAAGTCAAGTTAAGCAGGCTGAGTGAGGGGTATGAGGCTTTGTCTACACAGCAGCATTATTTCGGAATAATGTTATTCCGAAATAACAAAGAGCGTGTCTACACTGTGAGCCATTATTTCAAAATAATGTAGAGCTGGAGGACTTCTTACTCTGACTCCCATAACCCTCATTTCACGAGGAATAAGGAAAGTCGAAGGAAGAGTGTTCTTCCTTCAACTTCCTGCTGTATGGACAGCGCCAAAAGCTGAATTAATCTATTTCGACTTCAGCTATGCAATTGATGTAGCTCAAGTTGTCATAGCTTAACTCGAGTTTTGCCCTGCCATGTAGATGTACCCTAAAAGAGCTACTAGGAGCCAAAGGGCCAGGGATTCAGTAAGAGAAGTAATGGGGAACCAGAAAGCAGGGAACAGTAATAAGGAGTCAGGGGAGAGAAGGAACAGGGAAGATACTGGAGTGAATCCAAGGTGTAGGATAGAAGCAGTCAGTCTGGAGAGCTGGATGGGAGCTTTAGACATGGAGCTGGTGTGTGGTGAAATCCTGAACATGTGGAAGATGTAGGAAGAAACTTGCAGTGAAATAACACGTTAAGTGGAAGCTAGGTAAGTGAACACGTGGACATCAAGAACCAGCAAGACAAGGAGCACCAATGTGGGAAGTGCACCATATGACCAGGCACCGTTGCAATAGCTTGCTGACCAACACAGGAAGTCTGAACAGATAGAGGAGAGTGTGGCCATCAGCAAAAACATTGTTCTCACTGGCAGGAGGAGAAGGGTATGCAGAAACCACAACTCCTCTTGCTGGCTTTGTAGTCTGGACATGTGCTATCTCAAAGCTGCATTTATGTAACTCCAATGAATTTCTAAAGGGACATATTGGAACAAATGTGTTAATTTATCTTTATTTTGGCCAGTTTTGAGACTGAATATCTCTGTAATCATGGTCAAGTCATGCAACCTCATTTGTAAATATTGTCCATAATACTTGGCTTTGCACAGAGGGCTTGAGGGTAAACTGATGTTTGTCAAATACTTCAGGGTTCTTCACATGAAACTATAAAGAAATTTTAGCTCCTCATATCTGTGTGTGCAGGGAGCCAACTGAAAGAGGATATGTACAAATCCTATTTATTCTTTCAAGAGGTAAGAGCATGCTGGCTGGAGCCAGATGATAATGCTGGGAAACTTAAGTCACAAACTCCAAACTCTCCCAGACCTGTAGAAAGAGAGAATGCATACAGCAATGCTTCTCAAATGTGTATTGTGATTCACCAATAGGAAGCTGCCAACCTACAGCACAGTCAGTTCCAGTATTATCACCACATCTCTGTATGACTTAGCACCTTTCTGTTTTCTTCCCTGAAGCTACCTGTTCTGTGAGTAGCTCTTTTGCTACCCTACAGATGTTTAGATGTATGTTCTTGTTATGGTCTTATAGATTCTGAGCCTGAACTATACCACAGACTCTAATGGAGTTATTTCTCCTTCATGTTGGCAAAACCAAAAACTTAGTCAGAGCCTCTATTTTTCTTTTTATTTTTAATCTGTGGGAATGTCTATAGCTACTATACAGACTGAGTAGAAAAGGGGAAAATCACGGTAGGCACACAGTAAATTGGGAAGCGTGAACACGTAATACAGCTTCAGTTCAGGATGACTTGTATTATAAAAGACATGAATGGGTCTAGATTAATTGGTACATTCAATATTTTGCACTATACCACTGACCCAAACTTACTAACTCTGGTAAGTTAAAGCTCCTGGGTTTTTTTCCCCATATCCCTTACTGATAAACAATATTATTTTGTTTCATCTGCATCTGTTTGCATTTCAGAATGTACACATAGTAGTCTGAGCCCACAGCACATAGCTGATACTCCACTTAGATAGTTCATGAATCCAGGTACACATTATGACCATCCAGTTGAATTCTGTAGAGCCTGAAATTTTCAATACATTTACCAGTCCATATGCATGCTTTGTTAATTGAACTCATGAGTGTTTTGCTAATGACCCTGAAAATCTGCATATACAAAAACCTTCCATTCCCTTGAGTCAGAAAAGCTACTGTACATCTTGCATATTATTATAAAACCCCAAATTGTGTTTGTACTCAACAGAAACATTTATGAAGAGACAAAAACGTCTTATTCTGATCTTAGTTAACAGGAGCTCAAGTGTATAGGGATCAGGGGTAGCCACTAAAGCCCTAAAAAAAAGATCTTTGAACAGCTGTTTTCCTTAATATAAAAATGAGGTGCTTTCTGAAGCCTTTCATCCCGGGCTCCAATGTCAAGACTAAAAAGAAGTTCTGGGTCCCATTAAAAATTCTGGGAATCTCCCTTTCCACTCGTGAAAAAAGCTCTAGTTTCTATCTCTGATTGGATGGACTTCTGTTATAATGTTCTATATAGACAAACTGTCCCTGGAGAAGTGACTGAATCTGCCCAGCCAAGCCTGGAAATACCATGCTATAGGACAGGAAAAGGAAACACCCTACAAATGAATGGCCAGTATCCACATAAAGCATATCATTGAACAGTCTTCGTTTCATCTAGTATCCAGCACCGGCAACCAGAATCTAAAAATTCAAGAAGTATTCTTCTCTAACACATGCATTTTATATAAGAATTATGCTTAAATGCAATTATAAGTGCATGGTTCAAGCATTGTTATGTAATTCTGTGATGTTACATGTTACTTTAGATAAATCATATTAGAAGCATATTGCATATGACTCACAGTCCAGGTCTTGTCTACCAGTCCAACCTGTATACCTTTATCATTTATTTAAGCCACTCAGTTTACCATCACTGTACAGTCAATCCGATGGTAACTAATATATTTTATGATATAGGAAGGAGAAAAAAGACCATATACAACCTATGTTGCACCTCTATAAACCAGAACCCTCTAGTCGTCATCAGAAGGACCACTGATGTGGAGTGATACGCGGACAGCAGGGGTCCAGAAATGACCTCCCCTGATCTGGAAAAATCCCTCATCCAGACCCAGTCAAGTTCCAAGAGCACTGGATGAGGGATGTCCAACATGTAGCATTAAATATGGTGCCTAAAGTATCAGTAACCCTGATGAGATGTAGACTGCATTTAGCAAAGAGTGCATGTGGATTACATCTCTATAAACATAGGATTAGTGCAGAGGAAAGGTCAACAGATTAGAGATGTAATTTAATCAGCATATTATGTAAATGAACACAAATGAAATATACCATCCAACTGTTACCATCAGTAAAGCATGAACTCTATTAACAAAGTGTTTGAGCATTGGGCTTCTCAAATATGCATCTAAAATCAGTAAAGTTCTAAAAATATTCAGCTTTACTGGATGGTTCAATGAGACAGGTAAGGAGATCAGAGAAGTGTGTTAAATGACCAACACTTATTTGACAGTTCTGTTATTCTCAAATGCAGTGCAGACTGATCAGTAAAATCAGGGAAAAAAAGCCACCCTACTACCATCCCTGCAGATGAAGCCTTCTTGGAAGCCAGTGGAGTGCGAATATCAATTAGCAAACAGTAGGAATCTGACTACTTGAAACATACAAATCAAACAGGTGGAATTTATAGGGCCTTAAGAATTGCAGTACACAGCTCAGACAGTACATCTCCTTCCATCTCTTTATCTGGCCCCAAAGCACTTCAACATAGGTATCAAGTCTCAGAGAAGTAGTTGTGCTAGTCTGTATCTGCAAAACCAGTGAGGAGTCCTGTGTGTCTTAAAGGCTAGCATATTTATTTGGACATAACTTTTCATGAGCAAAAACCAGATCTGACAAAGTGGTTTTATCCACAAAACCTTATGCCCAAATAAATCTGCTAGGGTATGTCTACCCAACTGGGCTATTTTGCGATAACAGAAGTGTCCCAAAATAGCTACCCTGTGTCTTTTGAACATGCCCGCTATTTCGAGATAGGTCTCAAAATAATGGATGCGCTATTTTGGCATCTCTGTAACCCTTGTACCACAAGGGTTAAGGGATGTCTTGAAATAGCACGTTATTTTGAAAGTTGGTTCCGTGTAGACACGCCGCATTTCTAAATACGCTATTTCAAAATTATATCAAAATAAGATATGCAATTTGCATAGAGCAAATTACATATTTTATTTTGAGTTTAGGGTGCTGTGTACATGCACGCCTAGTCTTTAAGGCTACGTCTAGACAGCGGGGCTATTTTGGGATACTGGAAGTATCCCGAAATAGCAATTCCACATCTTTAAATACACCCATTATTTTGAAATATATTTCAAAGTAATGGGCATGCTATTCCTGCATCCCTGTAACCCCCATTCCACAAGGGTAAAGGGATGTTTCAGAATAGCACTTTATGTAAAAATTACCTTGAAATAAGCTACGCAATTTGCGTAGTGCAAATTATTTTGCTTATTTCGAGCTAAGGGTGCTGTGTAGACACACCCTACGGTGCCACAAGACTCACTAATATAGGTATATAATTTTAAGAATGAGAGCAGTCCCACTGAAGTCAAAGACTAGTCAAGTGCTTAAAGTTATCCATATAGTTAAGTGCATGCGTCTTTAATCTCCTCCCTTCCTCATAGTTTCCATCTTTCCTTCTATCTCCTTTGCTTCCAAATACCTACTGTTGTACAGCATTCAAAGATTTCCTACCAGATCCACCCCGCCCCTGAAAAGCTTACAACCTAAACAAAGACAAAAGGTAGACAAAAGGAAGTAGTATTATTCCCTCCTTATCTTTACCCTCTCATTCCCTAACTTTCTTCTGTCTCCTTTCCAACATGCCCTTCACAGTAAAAAAAATAAACAGTAAGCGAATGACAGCTTTTGAATTACAGTCCATACACCATACCCATCTGGACTTTGAAGACTGCGTAGACTGAGAAATTACAAAATGACTGCAGCAATACTTGGAATCCTTGGCTAGATACAATGGCATAAAATAGATTGTTCTTTACACTGTTAGAAAAAATATTGTTTTTTGGTAACCTGAACATGTATGTTGCTAAAGAATTAAAAACAAATAGAAACTAGTTCAGATGTAGTCAGCCAAAGTAGCTACCAGTTTCCTTTTCCTTTCCTTTTCCTCCTGTATCCTTCATATCACTCCATATTTGTTATCTTCACATGTGATGCTTATGCCTAATCAACATCTTATATATTAAGCTGCATCCAAGAAGTAGATAGACTTGATTCCCTTCTATCTGATCCCCATTGGGAATTAGAACAGTGTGAAGGATGCCCTGAAATATGTCAACAGCTGGAGATCACTGAGCTGTGGGGGTATATGCTAAACTCACTGGGGCTGTGTCTAGACTACACCTCTCTGTCAACAGAGAGATGTAGATTAGGCACATCAAAATTGCTAATGAAGTGGGGATTTAAATATTCCACACTTCATTAGCATAAACATGGCCACTGCTTTTTTCAAAATGGAGCTTTTTCAAAAAAAATGGCAGTCTACATGCGGATCTTTTGGAAATACACCCCTTTTTCGAAAGATCCCTTATCTCTCATAAAATGAGGTTTACAGGATATTAAAATTCACGCTTCATTAGCAATTTCGACGTGCCTAATCTACATCTTTCTGTCGACAGAGAGGTGTAGTCTAGACACAGCCTGGGACCAGATATGATGCCAAAGCTACTCTGATGGTTCATTGCCACCCACTGATTTCCCTTTTGCAGTGACAGTCCTCCACTGGCTGGCTAAGTAGGCTGTAGAGCACCTTTGCACCGGAAAGGATGCAATTCTCTCCAAATGGACTGGAGCGTTAGGGCCATGTACCGTAGCTCTTTGAGGTACAGAGGGTGTCTTATTTTAATGCAAGGACTGGAGCTATATAGCCAGTATACAGCTAGCTAAGTTTAATGCAGCTTAAACTCAAATACAATATACTTCATCTGCATAAATAAAACATAAATATGTTCAACACTTCAGCTGAAAAATTATATAGCTCAGTGAAATATTGCACACAATTCAGCAAGTGATGGACTGCTTAAATTTAGACACATAAATCCATGTTAAGAGAGCTGACCGGAGGACAATTCTGTTTCTTTGCAGTTTTTGAGACTTTGAAATTTATTATCATTCTATTTTGGCAAAAAACAAAACAAAATTCATTTTTTCCCACACAAAAAGCAAAAAGCCAAACAGAATTATGTGCGGGTAGCTTGGTGGTTAGGGCTCTTACCTTTAATGTGGGAGCCCCTGATTCAAGTTCCTGTTCTGCTCCACTTACAGTGGAGTTTACAATTGTCCTGCACTCTGATTCAGGCAGAGAAGGGACTTAAAGCTAGATGTCCCAGCTTAGTATTCTAACCACCAGTGGTGCGGGAAAATTTTTAAGAGAGGGGCTACTGACATCCCCTCTTACCCTGTCCTGCCTCCTAGCTGAGGGTGGGAGCAAAGCCCTGGAGTGAAGGGCAGCAGCTGGAACTCAGGCCACAAGACTGGTAGCAGCCCCCCCCGCCATCAGTGCGCCGGGGCCAAAGCAGAGTCCCCAAGTGCACAGGACTGGCAGCTGGGATCTCAGGCCTGAAGCCAGCAGCAGAGGCTTGGCACGCAGGACCAGCAGCAGAATCCTGAGAGAGCAGGGCAGCAGCTGGAATCTTAGGTGCAAAGCCAGCAGCAGAGCCCATAGCATGCAGAGGCAGATGGGAACCTGGGCACTAGGCTGGGAGCCTCAGTGAGCTGCAGCATTCGTTGCACCTCTAGATCCTGTGCCTATGATATCCATCAGACTCTACAGCAGAGCTACTCAACTTTGGAAGCCCCGGGGGCCACAATGATACTCACAGCACATGCCTAGGGCCACAACTTAAGTGTGGTTGCATATATATACAAATATATGCAAATAGCTTCTTTCACACTGAGGGGCATGAATACAAAGTACTTCTCACAATGCCCCGGTGCTCCCAGCACCTCCTCCCTGGGGTCTAGAAACGCCAACACTCTGTACCCGTCTGTTGCAGCCAGCCCATCTGCTTGTGTCTTTCATTGCTCAACCTGCCTGGGAGATGCCTCGCTGTTGTGGAGCGTGTTCCCAGTGGAGACCATGTTCAAAGGATCCTACCTGCAGGCCGCATGTTGAACCCCATGTAAACCCAAACTGCACCGCAGGCTGCAAACAAATGGGCTGCGGGCCACCCATGGGCCACATGTTGAGTAGCCCTGCTCTACAGCATAAGAAACAGTCTCTCTTTCTTGCTCTCTCTCTCTCAAAAAAAGCCCTTTTCAATTAAGTCTTAGTCAAAATCAAAACATCCCATCCCTGCAAAATGTGTTGGTTTCATTGAAACAACATTTTCCAATGAAATATGAACATGTCCTAACCTGCTGTAATACTTAGGCATCAAAACCAACATTTAGATACCTAACTTTAAGCACTCAGTATAAAAACAGGCTCATGATTGTTAAGTATTGGGGGTTTTTAGTGCAGTACAAACTGACGAAAGGCCACATGATAGTTTTTCGTAAGTGGGCCATTTTATCTGTGTAAAAACCAGAAACATGTTACAATTGTTGGGTTTTTTTTAAAGAATAAAATCATTGAAATGTCATTATTCCCTCCTCTAGTTTCTGTTTCTTTGTTTCCACAGGATCAGAACAATACTTTAAAAGTAAACAGTTTTTGACAATGAAATAATGTTTCCTATACTTAATGTAACCCATACTTAATGCTCACATGTGTTTCTTTGGTTGCATAGGCTTGTGTCTGTGTTAAACTGAAAAGATTCTTCCTCATACATTTTCAGAAATGTGGACTGGGCCAAAGATGCTAAACAATGATAGATTTAGATTGTCATCTTGCATAGTTCTTTTAAGTGTTGTCTCTACACAAATGTCTTTCCTTTGTAATAGCACTGAGACGCTAACGCCGCATGCCTCTTTATATTAGATCTCACCTACTGCTACTGATGTGTCAACAATATTTGAACAATGAAAGAAAAGCAAAGACTTCACAGTATGCTGGCAGCTAGTAAGACAATATGCAATGCAGTGGACACATGGAACCAATTAGACCTATTTCTGGAACCAAAAATATATGTAACAGAAAATTATTGTCAGTGGGAATTCTGTTTACAGGCAATCCAGTTCTGGATAGTGCTAACAGACTTGAGAGGGTCAAGTCAAAATGCCTAGTATGCTTACCGAATGATAGATAATCAAACATAAAGTGTGGCTCTGCCTAGTTAACAACAAAGTGTCATATTGCTTCATGATGAGTAACGGAGAGTAAAGGGAAACAAACTATAATGAGGAAGTATCCAGTCCGAAATCTGTACAACCAAAGAAACATATCTGAGCATTAAATTAGGAGGTTAGGGACATTACTTAATCATCTAAAAAACAATGTCTTTTCCTGTTTTGTTTTCCTGCAAAATACTAAATATTGTGTAAGATATAGTGAGAATTAATTTGGTTTCAACAGCCTCACATAGCTCCGAATAGAGCAGCAACTAGTTATTTCTATACTTCCCACTCCAGAGTAGCTGCTGTTCACTTTAATATGAAATTCATGGCATTATTTACCATCTATAAAACCCTTATAGCTGTTCAAAGCGGATCCAAATGACACAATGATAAACATTCTGGCAGCTGTCTGGTGTGTAGTGGAATTCCACTGACACTACTTGTGGAGCTAAACTGGTGGAAGCAAAGGTGGGGAATTTTAAAGAAAATATATGTGTTGAATAAGGAACACAAAGGTGATATCCATGTGCCTGTGCAGCTGTATAAACTATGGGACATTGTTTATTATTTATTATTAGAATATACATCCATTAAAACAGTACTTGGAGAATTAACCACTCAAAGCACCAGTTAACGTGACTTTGACTGACGGGAAAAAACTTTAGACATGATTTAAAATCCATCAGAGTGTGCTACCCATCCTAGAGCAAACGGTTAGGTTCAAATTGATTTAACTGGCTGATAATGGGATTTATCATCAGAGGAAGCTGAAATCCAAGGGTACTTGTCAGTTAAACCTCTATTTTACTTACCATTGCATATGAATAGATCATCTAAAATGGGTATGAAAAATCAAACTAGCAATAGATGCTTGTCAGTTGGCCCAAGGGCTACTCACCATGCTGCTGTTTTAAACACAAACAATGTGTCTCAAACAATCTTGGGGCACGGCTACACAGTGGGGCTAAACTCAAAATAAGCTACACAACTTGAGCTACACTAATTGCATAGCTTATGTCGAAATAGCTTATTTCAACTTTTGGTGCTGCCTACACAGCACTTATTTCAATGTAGAGCACTCTTCCTTCCTTCCCTTGCTCCAGGTACACTAAAGGTTGCAGGAGGTGGAGTAAGAAGTCCTCCAGTTCAACATTATTTCGAAATATCTGCTTGTAATATAGACATGGGCTATGTTATTTTGGAATAATGTCAGTTATTCTGAAATAATTCTGCTTTAATGGGGAGACCACTCCAAAATTTTGATAAATGGTCAAGTGATCTAGGGCCACATGTCCATGGACAGGGCGTGGGGCCTGGGACAGCATGTGCGGTATAGAAGGGAGCTTGGGATAAAGGATTGGGGTTCAGGAGGGAATGTGGGGTCTGAGGGGTAGTTTGGGTGAAGAAGGGGGTTATCATCTGGGCCAGGGACTTGGGAGGCAGGGTGCAGGAGGGGTTTTGGGTACAGGAGAGGATTGCAATCCTCCCACTGTGGTATTATCCACCCATTTTATAAGCATATATTCTATTCTATTATCCAGATCTTTAATGAAAATAGGTAATAATACCTGGCCCAGAACAGACTATTATTTAAATATGTTTTTTTTTCAACTAGTTATGCATCCATCATCATACCTTCCCATGCTTTATGAAAACTGGCTTAGCAATATGAATGCACATAAATCAAAGAGGCTTTATGCAAAACAGGCCAGTGTAACATATTATTTTAAAGTTACAATCTACTGACCCTGTATACCATATTTCTGTGCATGTATCACTCTTCTATGTGAAGTTAGAAATATATGAATCTGCTTTAATTCTAAATGTGCTAATGACGGCCATTAATGATACTTTAGGAACTTAACGGCTCAATACTCAAATGAACAACCCATGAATGGTTTTATTTTTCCTGTAAGACCAAATAATTTTCCTGTGGTTGGTCCTAGAAAGACATGGGATCATACCATCTGGTGCTGGAATCCATCTTGAATCTGGTACTTTTCCATGGGGAGTGGGACACTGAACAAAATGTTCCCACTCTAGTGGAGAGTTTATTTAAGGAATGGAAAGCAATCAAATCTTTGTCTTCGGCTCGCTTTTGAAATTGTCTCCCCACCATAAGAGGATACATATGAGGACTTGAAAATAAAGAAAATAAAGAAAGGGTGAAGGCAAAGCTACTGGGCCCAAGTCAGAAAAGATCAGCTCTGGCCTGAGATAAAAACAACTGTTTAGGGTAAGAATTTGCATATATCGAGTTTCTCAGTGTATTGGAATTAGCTGGCATCCTTTGTTTATTTTCACTTAGTAACCTAATTTGATCTGTCTGTTTTCACTTGCAGTCACTTAAATCCTGCTTTGTATATTTAATAAAAACATTTTTGTTTATTATCAAGCCCAGTATAAATAATTGTTACCTGAGTGGAGGGGGAGAGCAACCACTGTGCATATTTCTCTTTCATTGATAAAGTAGGCAGACACCTTTGTGAGCTTTCTCTGTGTAAAATTTTACACAGGGTAAGATGGATATATTTGGGGGTTTCGTCTCTTTTGGGGGTTGCTTTCCTGAGTATAGTCAAAAGCCTTATAGCTGAGTCCTCCTAGAGCTGAACTGGTTCAATGTCTGTGTTGCTCTACTAGGGGCATTCACCCCAACTCTATGCCTTGGCTAAGGGCGACTGGAGATTCTAGCCCAGCAGGACAGAGTGGTGGGGAGCCCCAGAGGGCAGAAAGGCAGGCATTAGTGGCTTGATCAGCATGCCAAGGGACATCCTCAAAGGGATTTCTGTGATCCAACCTGTCACACTCATCTAATAGTAATTTCATCTAGACCACATTTCTCTAGGTGGTTTATAAAAATGTCATGTGAGACTGTGTCAAAAGCCTTATTAAAATCAAGATATATTGTGTCTACATCTTCCCTCCTAACCTTTACTCTAGTAATACTGTCAGAGAAAGAAATTAAGGTGGTTTCTCATTATTACTTATTGACAAATCTGTGCTGTCTCTTATTTATCACCCTGTTATCATTTCCAAGGTTTCATTGTAATTATTGACAATTTGTTTCGCTAGCTCCCCAGGAACTGAAAATAGCTTCTGAAAGAGCCTCTCACTGCAGTCTCCTTTGTCAGGTGACTACTCTCAGTTGGTCCCTGGTGGTGATCCATTGCTTAGTTACAAGCTCACTTGGAAGAGCAAGTTGCCCAGGGCATAATCCAGCTCATTGTCCAAGAGTGCTTCTCTCTTAAATGGGACTCAGAATGCTCCATCAAATTGTAAATGCACATCAACAAAGTCCACATGGACAGTTAGGCCACAGCCATCTAGTGTGGGGTAAATTCACACACCAGCTTGCCCTGACATAATTGTTCATATAGAGGAGCTCAAAGAGTGTGCCAGAAAAGATCTGATGAGGAGGTGGATGTGACAGGGCATCTGCCCCGCATTGGCCTTTTAAAGGTTAAAACCCAGCTCTGGGAGAGGGCTGGAGTGGAGGAGCCAGCAGCTGAGGCAGAGACAGCCAATTAGGGCCCATCTGGAGGCAATATAAATAAAGGCTCCTGGAGGGAAGGACATAGACTCACTTTTGATCCAGCTGTGGAGCAGGAGGGACCTAGATGCTAGGGAAGCTAGAGAATTCCTGACTTACCGCAGGGCTGGGGAAAGACAGGCAGAAATGGGGAGCTCTCTCCAAGCAAGCTCCCAGGCTGCATAGCCTGAAGCAAGACCAGGGAGTACTAGGGCTGCAGGGGGGCATCCAGGGTAGGCAAAGGCAACAGGTTCACCCCTTTGCCAAAGATGAGTGGCCATTTAAGACTGCAGTTTCCCCGCCTGTGGCACCAGCTAGATAAGTCATTGAGGCAAGGTGGGGATAGGGGATTGAGGGTTCCCAGAGGGGAAGGACCCCAGTGTGTGGGGGGGCACTGCACCAGGACGGTACCCAGAGGGGAGGATGTCCTGGTCTGGGAAGGATGTGGGTCCTAACACAAAGGTGGAGGAAGAATAAATAACAGGGGGCGAGACACCAGCTGAAAGGAGACGGTCCAGAGCTGAAAAGCTAACTCCCAGAGTGTCCAGAAGGAGACACTCATGGTGGTGAGTCATGCCATGTTACATAAGGTGGAGAGTGTGAGCAGTAGCAGTCCACCCCTGATACAAGGGAACTAGTATGGACTGGGTAAACTGTGACAAAAGAGACTAAATTGTGGACAGCAGGGATAATTGACTCCAGGTATGCAGAAGTCTTTTTTGCAGAGTGCAGTCTTTGGTTGGACTCCTGTGTCAGAGCCCCAGCGAAAAGAGACTGGCCACCAGTAGAAAAGATTGGAGAGCCTGCTGCAGGAATTTGGGGAGAACCATCAGAGGCAGTGTGAGGGACAGTGGGCCCTTCAAAAACAGTGAGCCCTGGGTAAGACTTCTGCTGACGGAGTATAGGAACAGCCATCCAGAACAGCGTAAGGAGCCCAGGGTCAGGAGGCTGACAAATGAGTGGAGGACTTTCTACATGTGGTTGTGGAGACCTATGGAGGGTGTTTCACTATTGGAATGGGGGCAGAAAGCCACACTCAAACATGAGAGAGGCTGCCAGAATTCCCTATGGGCAGAGAGCCAGGGAGGAGAAGATATGTTGGGCCTGTGGGCAGCAGGGGCACCTATGGACGAGTTGCCCTGACCCACAAGGTACAGCCCAGGGTAGCCCACAGAGGGCAGAACCCAAGAAGGAGCAAGGGATGCTCAAGGCCAGGAAGAGGTGAGAGGCCTGTTTCTTGTCCCAGGAGTGGTGTCGTATTAAGGGGCAGGGGAGTCTAATGAGCCAGGAAGGTCACAAACAGGTAGGGTCAATACTGTGCTAATGATTGTAAATTGATGGGAGGTAGATGAGAGGGGGACTCTGATGGAGAGGTCATACCAGGATAGTGAGACAAACACCGCAGTGGTGGAACGAACTACTGTGTGGACCCACACCCTGAAGGTAGAGGATCCAGAGGAGTCTGGCTTGCATGTGCAGTTGGCAGCAGAGGAGAAGGCCTGGGATATGGCAGAGGCCTATATTGTGGTTGTGGCCCAGACGTACAGGGACGTGATTGCAGAGAATAGCCACCTTAATGAAAAGTTGAGGGAAATGGAGAAGTGAGGGGCTGTAGAGGGGCACTGGCGACTAGTGAAGGCTATGAAATCCCCCTACCCCCAGGAGGGGTGTGTGGTGGGGCATCTGCCCTGCACTGACCCTTTAAAAAGGTTAAAACCCAGCCCTGGGAGAGAGCTGGAGCAGTGGAGCCAGCAGTTTAAGCAAAGACAGCCAATTAGGTCCAGCTGAGGGCAGTAAAGAAAAGGCTCCTGGAGGGGAAGAGACACTCAGATTCACTCCTAGCTGTGGAGCAGGAGGGAACTAGATGCCTGGGAAACTAGCTAGAGGATTCCTGACTTACAGCAGGGCTGGGGAAAGGCAGGCAGAGCTGGGGAAGCTCTGGCCAGGCAAGCTCCCAGGCTTCAGTGCCTGAAGCAAGGCCTGAGAGTACTAGGGCTGCAGGAGGTCAGTCAGGGTAAGCAAAGGCAGCAGGTCCACACCACCTTGCCAATGATGAGTGGCCATTACAGACTGCGGTTTGCCCCTGTGGCAGCAGCTAGATGATGACTAGCAGTAAGATCACTGAGGCAAGGTGGGCATAAGGGATTTCCTGAAGGGAGGGACTCCAGAGTGTGGAGAACCCCAGAGTGTGGTGGCAGTGTAGCAGGGCAGGACTCAGAGGGGAGGACATCAGTCTAGGAGGGATGTGGGTCCTAACACAGAGGTGGAAGAAGAATAGGTAATAGCTGGTAAGACACCAGCTGAAAGGGGGCGTTCCAGAGTTGCGCCATGTTATAGTGACACCCCAGAATTCTGAACACAAATTCAGGAATGCCTCTAGAAAATGGATAGAGAAGGCTGAGAAGATGCAAGAGTGATCTTCCTGCGGATTGATTTGCCATTTAGTGTACTCCTCATACTACTTCTAGAGAATTATTCCGTTCCTCCATGCTCTTTGTTATTTAATCTCAATTGACATGTATGTCTTCAATATTTCAATCCCTACAAACCATTAATGCCTGCTATTGTAAATGGTCCTTGAATTTTATCCATTTTTTATATTTTTTTGGTTTTGAGATATGCACAACAGAACAAAATATGTTACATGGACTCTCCCCATTGCCATAAAAGATCCTATTGGGGACATTTACCAATTTGTTTAAGTACAGAGTGGTACATATGAAGCTTGGGGATGGACTGTTCCTCAGAGACATACTAAGCTGAAGCAGCCCAACACAGAGAGGCTCTTTGGATCCTCAGTCCATTCAATAGCTTTTGGCCCTGTCTCCTCCTTGCCTCCTTTGTGGTTCTGAGCTCTTACAATGAGGCAGGGATCTCTGCATTTAAATATAGGAGCTGCATATGTGATAGGTCCTAAAGCAGGCCAGACAAGGATTGGGGCAAGTTCCTTCTGTGCTTCTCCCCACTAACCCACCCACAGACACCTTCCCAGAGCTGGTCCATACAGATTATGTCCTATGGAATGACTGTTACTTTGCAGCACCAAATCAAGTTGGCTTTTTAAACTACCATATTGCTTTGCCAGTTGCATTTCAGCTATTGTCCACTGTCACCCACAGAACTTTTTCCAGCATTCCTGTGTTACAATTCTCTCTCCTTCACTGTGCGTTGGTCCCCTCCTTTTCCAACAGATGTATTCTCTTGCATTTCTCTCATTTGTATCTAGTTTTATTTCCTGCATCAGATGTTCTCAAAGCAGCTCTGGCCACTCTGCACTCTATTCACCAATTAGTGTAAATTGCGCTCATTTAGGCTTCGGACCATGAAGTCAGCCCCAGACAAGAGAATTCAGGGACAGAAAGAAAAGGAATAGAATGCAGAGAGATGAACTGGCAATGTAGTCTTGCATCAGCTGACTAAGGATCCAGTTGATGCAGTTTAGGTGTATATTAGGAGTATATAACATAAGCTCTTTACTTTGTCTGAGACATATCAGTTTTTCTAGGAAAAGGGGAAAGGCTAAGTAGAAGCACTAAAGCAACATAAATTGGGGAAACCAAATGAAGGGAATACAGACTCTGAAGGGAAAGGAACCCCTAAGAGGGATAAATTGAAGAAGAAAATGGCTTAGGGCAATATGTTGGCAAATACACTTTTTCAGGGACTGAGGACAGAGAGAAAGTTCCTCTCTCCCTGGCTCCCTATGTAGCCTTGAGGAACAATGAAGGAAATATTCAGCTAGAGAGAATCAGTTTAGAATTGGTTCATGTCAATTGCGTAAATGAACTGTTGAGCTGGATGAAGGAACCTTGTGCTACCACCACAATTCAATGCTATCACCAGAACCTTAGGTGTAATCACCTCCTAATATTATATGTAAACATTATTTTTAAAGTGTAATCCATCCACAAACAAAGCAACATGACGCATTCAATATATATTGTTCTTGTTTTTATTTTTTGTTCCTTTGAGAAATTATTGACTTATACATGAAGCCTCCAAACAACAGAAAACAAAACAAACAACACCCCCCCCCCTGCCAAAAAGAAAAACCTGGGAGGAGGGGACTCCTTAAATGTATTAAATCAGCTGAAAAATCTAAAATTCCTGCTACGCTATTTCATCTGAATGTTTGATTTTAATTAATAAGAACAAAACAAAAAACAAAAATCAGAAGACTAATAATAGCAAATTCCATTATGGGAGAACCCCCTTTTCCCCAAATATAAGAATACACATTAAAACCTACATTTCCTGTTTTACTCATTTTATTTTGTTTATGTGGGTACGATTTCTTGATCCTGTATTTTCTATACGTGTCTGAGAGGATATTTTTGGTTGTTTTCCACTTCCCCCCTATATTCTGCCTCAAACTGAACAATTCTTTTGAGGTCACAATTTTGCACATACAAACAATAGGTAGTATATCTGCATATACTAGTTAACAATGCCTGTGTCTACAGTTTTGTGCATATGTAAAATTTAGGTGCAATTATTTGCAGGTGAAAAATTGTAGTGTCAAAAATCAATGTCATCTCTGAAAATCTGATTAAAAACATTTTTAAAACTCATATTAGGATTAAATAGAATTCAAAGACAGATCAAGCAAAATTCAGGCTTTCATAGGGAAGAACAGGCACATAGCACCAGCTTTGAACCTGGAATGCTCCACAGTGCAATTTTAAGATGCACAATACCTACTGCATGAATCAGCCATCATGAATGAATCCTATTATGAAAAGTGCCTTTAGATAAATGGCTGCACTGAATGTTAAAGAGGGGCTGAGACGTAATATGCCAAGGCAAACAAGGTGTGCTCATTATGAGGAAAAGTGCTGAACATTCTAGAGTGTGAGCCTCCTAAAAGGTTCGGAATTCTCTATCTTATTCTCTATCTTCCTATTTATTACCCATCTGTCTTGACAAGCCACAGTATCAAGTCAGCATAATTAATGAAATGGTTCCAGAAAACCATTTGCAAGGATAAAGTTTGTATCTAGTTAATGAATTTGTCACTGAAGCCCATTTGTACAGATGAGAGAGCATAAATTCCAACTCCCTCACATTTTCAAAGGCTTTCAGAACAAAAGGCAGGGAAACAATAGGATAAAGACAGAGCGTTACTCCATATTTCTCCAATACAAATGAAAAGGCTCTAAATCCAAAAACGGCTAACTGGTCCACTGAAATAAATAGAAACATTGGGATTTGTGCATCTGAAAATTAAAAATGTGTCATTTCGAGTTAGATAATGATTCTGAGTTCTACTGTGAACATTGAGAATACTGCATGGAAACCCAGTTTTGCATGTGCAACTATTCTGTATGCAAACCCCATATGTAAACAAGTTCTGTCCAGTTTGATCATAATACTGTGTCTAAGGGCCTGGCCAATGATTTTGAAAAAAATCATGAGATGAGTCTTAGTAGGAAGAGCAGAAACATAAGAGGGCGTACCTGTAACCCGAGCCAAGTATATAGTAGTACTTTTGGAATTCTGCAGTTTTATTGTGTCTCCAAATGCAACAATTGAGGAATTTCAACAGGAGTGATAAAGGCTCCTAATGAAAGCAGCCATCCCTGATATGCTCAATGTTTCTGCCTTGTTTGGGAATCTCCTTGCTCTCCAGTAGTTTTGATAGAATGCACCTATTTCTCATCCTGCACGTACACCTCCATCTGTTTCTGGCCCAGCCTCTACCTGGTGCAGCTCCTGCTCAAGTAATGGACAGTTGCCCTATTGTCCTGACATTTGGTTTCTTATATCATCTCACAGATTTTATTTTTCTAGATCTCATACTTCTTCATCCTTCTGTCCTGGTGTACACTAGGGAGTTATTTCAAAAAATGCTCCCCAGAGTCATTCAAAGTAATTACTCCTCAGTGCTTCCTGGGGCTCTAAGTGGAGATAGTGTGTCTACATTAAAGGAGCCTGACTCAGACTAATTTCAAGCTTCCCAGTAGTGAGGACACACTATTTTGAAATAGTTATGTTGGGAGTTATTATTTCAAAATAAATTATATTGAAATAATTTCCTAGTGTAGACATTCCCTCTGTGTCTATTAGAAAGGAAGCTACTATGTTCTGGGCACATACAGAATTTAGTAGTGCTAAAACAAATAGGGTTTTTAGAAATGTAATGAGTTCTGATAGAAATTATCCTGAAAAGGTATAGAATTTAACAGGGAATCATACCCTTGCAATGCTTTTTAAACATTCTAAAGATATTCTGAATTGTATTCTACTATAGTCAATGAGTAGTCCTGTGGCACCTTAGAGACTAACAAAAATATAGTCTTTAAGGTGCCCCAGGACTTACTCACTCTTTTTAAAGTTACAGACTAACATAGCTACCCCTCTGAGACTAAATTCTATTGTGTACTTCAAAAAAGTATAGAAAGAAAATAATTTCCTATTAAATTGTAGAGGACTTTTTAATAAAGCTAGAGCCCGGTATATATTTCCATCATGGACTGTTTTATTGAGCCTATAATTCTCAGTACTGCATGTACTCCAGTAAAGTTATAATCACTGGAGATATATCTGCTTCTCTTACTGTTTAAGGTTCATTGGCATGGCCAAATGCAATGCATTTAGATTTTAGACCTGCTGTCCCCTGAGCTGTATTTTATAGTTGTTAGTCAACAAACCAGACTGAGCAGAAACTTATACAGCAATCACCATTTACCAAAGGCTACCTATCTACTGTACATAGGAGAGGGGAGTATTTTCTAGGCATAGCGACAGAAATAATGACAACCATTGTACTATACTTTGGAGCTTGGTTGCTGCTTGTTTTCTTCTTTCTTTTTAAACAGTCTAGGAATGTTCTTTATCTTTTGCCCTCTGTCATTTCTTTTATCTCTTCTACAAAACAAAAAAGAATACATAAAAACAGCAAAAACTACCACTAACCAGAACAATAGTCCACAATCCAATGAGATCCTGCTATCTATAAAAAGTGGTACAATATAACCACTATCTACAGCAGTAGCATATCTTATCTTCCTACATCCTCTTATAACTAAACAAAGAATATTCAGAAATGTCTTCTCACACTCTTAAGAAAAGCAACAACAGAATCAAATAACTACTTTAACTGAACTTGACAAAAACTAGGAGCAAAAGTTTGTTTAAAAAAAAGGTGTCACAAAAACAAAAATTTAGGGACATGCCCAAATTCACCACTTTATTTGTGATATTTCTAACATAGTTTCAGGTTAATTATGCCACTATATTGGATGCAGGAGAGATCCCCATATTTGCTTTTTCCCCCCATCCTGCCTCTTCTCTCCCTATACCACTTGCAAGTAGCAAGCCAAGAGTTAAGCAACAAGAGACTGAAATCCACTTACGGATGAAGTCAGCAAAGCTGATATTATGAAGGGCACAGCAGAAGTGTAATACTCCTCTACTATCAAGAAATATTATTGTTGGGGTATAGATATTTTAAACTGTATGCACAACAAGTGATTTGTACTGCAGGAAAATAAGAAATACTTGAGATATTTCAAAATATGACAAGAGCACTTCTGAAAAATATTACATTGTGTTTTGATATAATCTTTTAGAGTTTCATTCTCTAATAGTTTTTTTAAGTAAACTCTAATGGCTGGATTCTGATAAGACATGGGTATTGTTAGAGTAAGGGACATAGTAAACCATGCCATGAGTTACAGATGTCACCACTGATTGTATGTACCTTTAAAGATGCATAAATGAGAAAATAAGGTCCTGACATTAAATCTTAATTTAGAGAGGTTATTATTTTTAACTGATAAAATTGGGCTACAGAAGGATGGGTGTTAAGGAGCTCTCCAAAAGCAACCATAGAACAACAGATAATCTAACTTAGTATAATGGAAAATATATAGAAACAGAAGATCACTGGGGCCATTCAGGTATGCTTCATGTAGTGATTGAATTCAGGCAAATGATTTATATCATCCTTCATACCATGGTGTATCAAGCATTTCTATCATACTGTACCCATGCAACTGTTGTACATTCCTTGCTGTTTCTGGTCCCACTGCTCCCTCTCTGCCACAGCATACAAGCATCTAGCCTTGAAGCAAGCAGTTTCATCTATTGAAAGATTGAAAACCACTCCATGGAGTAGTCTCCAAAGCTGATATCTTAAAGGTGACAGCAGAAGAATAATACCACAAAACTACTCCACTCTTAGATCAAAGGTTATGGAGCTCATATGAGTGGTGTGCCACTAGCTCTTTCACATTGTGGATCTTCCTGTAGTTGGCAGAATTAGTAAAGAGGTAGTCTGTGCTTTTGTGTAAATCAGTTTCATGTATATAGTTGGCAACTCAACATTGAGCAACTGCAGTGTTTTCGGTGGTTGACACTGATCTTTAAGGACATGTGTAACTGGACCTCTGAGTCTCATTTCTTAAAAGTAGTATCAGACAGAGAGTCTCTTCAGAAAGTGGCCAAAGACAGAAACTGTTGCTGGAGCCTGCACAAACCCAGCGGGGGTTTAGAAGCATACTGATCCAGTGTATTGTTCCAAACACAAATGCTTGGTGTGTCTACAAATGGCAGCTCAGCTAGCACTGACACCTACCTTCATTTTTTTCCTTAATTTATACACCTGAATTTACACTCATTGATTGCACTGATGGTAGTGCCCCAATCCAATAAATTACTCAATCATGCATTCAATAGTATGCATATATATTCAATTAAATGATTCACATCCTGAAATGCATAAGTAATTCCCTGGGTTAGAGCATAAATAAAGGGAGAATATGATTCTTTTATTTTCTTTAGTCTCCTTCATATTGGTTTGTCCTCAATTTACAGGTACAGGTTGAACCTCCGTAGTCCTCCATCCTTAGGAACTTACCAGTGCCGAACCAGAGAATTGACTGAACCATGGGAGATCAATGTTGTAGCAGAATTACCAACACTTCCACTGCTTACTGGGCTCTTATCAGACATTTTGGGGTAAATTAGAGCTAAATAATAGAACAGCACAGTGAAAGCCAGGACATGTAGCTGTAAACAAACTTTATGGGTCCGTAGAAAACTAGGCTACCTCCATGATAAGTGGACATCCAGCTAACTAAAAATCACGCTGGACCAAGGATTTTGCCAGACAAAAGAGTGCCGAATTAAAGAGGTTCAACATGTACAATTAAACTTATCCACATGGAGACATTTTGAATTTTATCTAGTTTTACTGCTCTTCTCATCCTGACTGAAGAAAATAATGTTTGAATTAACTGTCAATTTGATCATGAAATCAAAACTGGTTCAGTTGTCATTCACGTATCCACTTCAATATGGTTGTTTCCATCATCAAGTTACCCAATGCCAGATCAACTATATTTTGTTAACTATATTTCTGTGATAGAAAAGTTAATGAATGGCTCCTGGAAATATCTTTCTGTGAAAATTTAGCATAATCTATTTTTGACTCATGACTGACGTCAATTATCAGGGGAGGAATTGACTTAAATTCAAAAGTACTGATCATCTTAATGACTTTTTATTTTCATTTCACAAGATCCCTTTTACATTTAGTATTGAAGAAGATGTCACTTTTGAAAGAATCAATTCAGTTGTACTTCCAATGTTCTGCAATAGTATATACCATAGATTTTAAAGCTGTTTAATTGGTTTAAAACTTTTTTTCTGTACTATTGTACATTACAGTGTCAGTAAACTTCAACATAGTAGGCCTGATTCTCACTTAATACTAGTGTTACTTCATTAACTTTATGGGAGTTATTATTGATTTATACCAGGTGGGATGAGACACAGAGACATTCTCTATCATGTGTCCAACTGAAGAAAATACCCTCTATACACATCTCGAAGAAGATCAATCACCATATAGACCATCTCTGACAGGTGTTTATTTGATCTACTCTTTGAAATCTCCAGTAATAGAAATTCCACAGTATCCTTAGGCAATTTGTTCCACTGGTTAACCACCCTGACAGTGGAGTGTTTTATAATGTCCAGCCTAAACCTTCCTTGCTGCAATTTAAGCTTCTTTACTTTGTCATGTCCAGCTTTATCGCTGCTTCTTGGAAAATCTATGCCAGGAGCTATATCAGGCAACCTTTGATGAATAAGCAACTTCCCTCAGATAAGTATCAGAGGGGTAGCCATGTTAGTCTGAATATGCATAAACAACGAGAAGTCCTATGGCACCTTATAGACTAATAGATTTACTGCAGCATAAGCTTTTGTGGGCAAAGACCCACTTCATCAGATTCATGTAGTAGAAATTGGGAATTTCCACTACATGCATCTGACGAAGTGGGTCTTTGCCCATGAAAGCTTATGCTCCAATAAATCTGTTAGTCTATAAGGTGCCACAGGACTTCTTGTTGTTCCCTCAGATACCCACTCAAGGATGATGACCATCTGCAGCTTGTGCATCTCTTTTGCTTCTTCTCCTTCTAAGGCTACTTCTAGTGCTGCCTCAGTAGCAATTGCCTTCTCTTGTGTAGAAAAAAGAAAGTGGGGAAAATCCCCCAAACTCTCTTCTACAACCCCACCTCTTACACAGAACCCTGTTGTTAGCTGTTTGCTGTGCCAGTGTTCACTAATGACTAGGTTTCAATCTAGCCAGACAAGGTCAGCAACACCTCTCCTCACTGAAAAAAAATCATAACTGTGCCTTATGAACACATCACAACTCTCTTCTTCAGCCAAACTCCCACAAAAGCCCAGCTGTTAGTTGTACTTGTGTCACATTTTTGTGAAAGGAAAAGCACTGGATATGAACTGTTGTGGTCTAGAGGAGTAATTTTCAATTGAGTTGATACATCAGGGGGTTAGATTGCTAACTAAATTATTAATGTTGGCTGAGCTATCATTGAGAATCCCATTGGATATAAAATTCAACTAGCAAATGGCTAAGGATGCTGTGTTAAGAATACAGAGTTCTGTATTGATATAAAAGTCACCTCCCAAGAAAAGTGGATGATTACAATTAATTTATCCTCTCTGGGACCTTATCCAAAGTCCCCTGGAGTTGAGTGCTTCAATTGACTTCAGAGGGCTTAGGATCAGTCCCACGGTTTTATTACCACTTGTCAAATTTCAAAAGCCTATGTTGTCCATTCATTTATGCCCTCTTGCAAACCGTCTTTATTTTTGTTTATTTTAAATTTGTTTATCTTCAAATGTAGGTGAATGAAATTATAAATATACAAAGTATAATGTAAGAAAAAACACTTTCCTGTTCCACTGTCTGAAGTAAACAATTGCCTTTAAAAGGGATCACAACTTGGGTTCAGGTCTCCTTAAGGAGCTGTTATTTAAACAGTAGTCTATGGCGTTGATAAAAGGTTAGCATCAAAGACTAATCTCCCCTGTCAGTTTAAGACATTCAGCTGATTTACTCATTCACTTCTATTGTTCTGTTAACAGAAAAGAACTGCAAGGAATATTCAGGCATGGAAAACTGAAGAGAAACTATTTGCAATGATAATTCTGAAAATCATGTACAGTAAACTTGAATTGTGATGTAAGCTTAGCTTCCCTCCTCAGGCCTCTCCTGTCAATACAGAGTTCTTCCAAATCTTGCCTTCTGTAAACCTTTGTGCTGGGCTTCCCTGGCCGCTCAAAAGGTTACCCTGCAAAGGGGAAAAGTCCCTTTTCTTGCTGAAGTTAGTGTCATGTAAAACTGACAAAGCAGTTGGTATATATGTAAGAAGTTGTGGGATACATCTTTCTGTGTAGATGAAAGGTAATTTTCACTACTTCACAACTTAAAAAAATCTTTCATAAATCTTTTAGTTTATGAATATTTGGAGCAGAGCCTGTTACTTATTATGTAGCTAGCACAATGGAACCCTGGTCTGACTGACGTCAAGGAACTATCACAATGTGATAAATAATAAATTCCATATTGTACCTTTTAATTTTGGTACACTATTGTTTTACTTCTCATTTAAGACAATGGTTCAGATTCTGATACCTGACATTGGTGGAAAGTCACTGACTACCTAATAAACCATCTTGTTAGTCTTTAAAGTGCTACATAGTTCTGTCTTTTGTTGACTACAGTAGAGTTACTCCAGATTTACACTGTTGTAATTGAGATTAGAAACCAGCTCAATCTGAGGATAGTTGTTAAGGACCTTACTTGTACACATAATAATTTAACTAGAGCCAACAGAATTCTCAACTTATAATTTAGATACTTTAGAAACATGTATTTCAGTGGTGGCCAGTGGCCAAAATATGTGGCAGAGCCAGTAATTAGAAAAAGTTGCACCAAAAAAAAAAAAATTCTGACCCGTTCTACTCACCCATCCATTCACTTACACAAAAGTATTTCTGATCTCTCAATTAAAATTACCCAAGCAATTAAACAATTTGAGTTCTGTCCCTAAACCCAATGAATAAATTCAGCCTCAACAGTTATTACTGTAATTAATTCCCTACTCCTGAAATGATTAAATAGCCCATTTCTGTTCTGCTTCCTACCCCCCAACTGGGTCACAAAGCTATTTTTACTAGCTCTCTCTCCTTCACATCATAGGCCTTGTTCTGTGCCTCAGCTTTCTCCCATTTAGGGCTTATCTAGACTACACGGAACAGTCGAAAGAAGAGCTTTCAAAAGTGAAAGTAGTTTAGACACGGCTTTTTTAGGTTCCTGGAGCTACTTCTGAGGTAGAACTGGAAATCAGCACTGAGATTGTATCAATGCATAGACTATGTGGATCCCCAAAGAATGCTGGAAAATGAACATGTGAGCAAGCTCTGATTTCAGTACTGCTCTGTACCTTCAATAGAGGAAGTTGTCTTAAGGGTTAAGAGCTAGTAGGCTCACTTGCCCTTCCATCCCCAAACACCACTCAGTGATGCTGTGGCTGCACTAAAATCAAGACACTATCTGCCTCTCCTCTCCTTCCAGCATATTCCAACATGAATCTCTCCACTGGGCTGCAGTAGAGGAGGGAAAATGAAAGTCATTAGAAAAGGCCTTTTTTCTTTTAAAAGAAAGAAGAAGGATTTAATTGGTGGACAATAGCCCATTAATGAGGACAGGGTGGGGAGAAGGTCTGCTATATTACACTAGCTCTGTACCACTCAGAGATTCCTCCAGAGCAGAGGGATCCTCACAGTTTTGACCAATCGCCTTTAAAGACGATGTCCAGCATGGCACAAAGGGTTATGGGAGTGGTTCCATACCCATTATCATTTTTATTCTTTTCTATATCTTTTCCAATTCTAATACATATTTTTTGGGGATGAGGTGACATGCAGTTTCCAAGGTGTGGGCATGGCATGGATTTACACAATGGCATGATATTTTGTATTTTATTATCTATCCATTTCCTAATGGTTCCTGGCATTATGCAAACTTTCTTGGCTGCTGGTCCACACTGAGCAGAAATGTTCAGAGAAGTATCTGCCATGACTTCCAGGTGTCTTTCTTAAGTGGTAAAAGCTAATTTTTACCCAATCATTTTTTATTAATAATTTGGATAATGTCTTCCAATGTACATTAAATTTAATGTGCCATTTTGTTGTCCAATCAAGTAGTGAGATTGCTTTATAACTTTTAACAGTCTACTATGGACTTTATTATATTAAACAATTTTGTGTCATCTGCAAACTTTTCTGCCCCAGTCATGATTTCCTTTATAAGAACTGTGCTGTTGACTCTTCCTCAACATTTCCTGTTCAACTACAGGTCTAGTAATTCTGTCCTTTACTATTGATTCAACTATTTTGAATGATACTGAAGTCTTGCTTACCATTCTACGAATGTCAGGATTGCCTTTTAAGTCTTTTTTAAAAATTGATGTTAGTTAGCTATCATCCTGTGATCTAGTACAGATGCTGATTTAAGTGATTGCTTACATACCAGAGTTAGTAGTTCTGCAATTTTATATTTAAGTTGTGTCAGAACTCTTGGGTGAATGTCATCTGGTCCTGGTGACTTATTACCATTTATTTTATGTTTGTTCTAAAATCTCATCTACTGACACCTCAATCAGAACAGTTCTTCAGATCTGTCACCTAAAAAGAATGGCTCAAGTGTAGACAATCTCCCCTGTATCCTCGGCAAAAAAAAAAAAAAAAAATCCAATGCAAAGAATTATTTTAGTTTCTCTGCAATGCTTTGTGTCCCTTTAGGGCTCCTTTAGCTTCTTAATTGTCCTTTGGCTTCACTGTTTATTTGGCATGTTTTCTGCTTCAGATGTAAATGAAAAAAGAATGCTGCTAGTTTTTGTGTCCTTAGCTAGCTGCTCTTCAAACTTTCTTGGCCTTCCTTATTATATTTCTGTAATGGACATACCATAGTTTGTGTTCCTTTCTGTTTTTCTCAATAGGATAAGATTTCCAACTTTTAAAGGTGCCTTTTTGTACCTGACAACCTCCTTTACTTCTCTGTTTAATCACAATCATATTTTTTGGTCTCTTACTGGTTGTTGTTGTTGTTGCTGGGAGGTTTTTTTGCCGCTCTTGTGGTTCATTATTTGGATTATATGTTTAGTCTGAGTGTTTTAAGTGGTCTCTGTGAAATATGTATGCATTTCATCCTTCTGATTGTTCCTTTAATTTCTATTAAACTAGCTTCCTCATTTTTGTGTAGCTCTCCCATTTGAATATAATTCTATTATGGTGGGTTTCTTTGTCATTTCCCCCTTACAAGAAAGTTAAATTTAATTATACTGTGGTCACTAATACCAAGCTGTTCATCTATATTCACCACTTACATCAGATTCTATGCCACTTATGACTAAATTAAGAATTGCCTCTCCCCTTTCAGATTCCAGAACAAGCTGCTACATGAAGCAGTCATTTATGGTGTCAAAACATTTTATTGCTGCCTCCCTTCTTGAGCTTACACATACTTAGTAAATACAAGGATATCCTCATTCCACCAAATTTCCATGATGCCTGTTATATCACTATTCTAATTTTTTGACAGATACAGTACTATAGGTTGAACCTCTCTAGTCCGGCACACTTGAGACCTGACCAGTGCTGAACCAGAGAAATTATTGAACCATGGGAGGTCAATCTTGTCTAGCAGCATTACCAACATTCCACTACTTACTGGGCTCTTAGAACACATTAGGTGTCAATTAGAGCTAAATAACAGCACAAACACTGAGAGCTAGGACTGGTAAACAAACTTTATGGGATTGCAGGAAACTTGGCCACACTCACGATAAGTGGATATTGGACTAAATAAAATCATGCCAGACCATGGATGTTGCTGAACTGGAGAGTGACAGACTAGAGAGTTTCAGCCTGCACACCTATCTTAGTATTTAGATTTTAGCATTTATTTATAATCACACGTACATTTTGTCAATAATCAGTTGCTTGCCTTCATGTGTTGTATGCAAATGGGACTCTTTTAAGTTTGACTGTTCCTTGCTAGCTCCTGCTTGTACTTTACTAGAATATACATTTTGTCTTTAATAAATTCATCCAAAGCATGTTATCATACCTGGCAGCTTTCATCATACCTGGCAGCTTTCCCTCTCTATTTCTGGATTTCTATTTTCATATTTAAAAATAATATGACTTTTTCTAAAACTGAATATTTCATATTCCCTTCTGTCTTGTAGAAACTTCTCATTTATAATTTAGTTATATAGAAGCATAGCCCTGTCCAGAGCTTTAAGCCAGTTCTAATATGCTCAGGATTAATTTGTGTGTTCATTCAAATGGTCATAAAATCTAAAGGAGATGATTACAATATGGTAACCCTAAACTCTATATCTACAGGGTTACTTGTTAGAAGAATGATAACTTGTTGTGTGCTCTTGTAGTAAAATAGTCAAAAGACAGATATTCAACACTAAAATTGTCTGAACACTCTAATTTTCACATCAGGAACTAGCTTCAAGGAAAACAGAATTTCACTTGCATGCCAAAGCAAATTCTTAATGTGAAATTTCCCCTGTACTTTGTCATATGTAGAATGCAATTTCCTTCAAAATTAGTAAGATATTATATTATATTATATTATATTATATTATATTATATTATATTATATTATATCTTCCTAATATGCTATTTGAATATACCTTGATCTGATTAAATAACGAATATGTGTGTGAGCTGAGAACATCTAAGTACACGCGTAACTTTCCTTGCAGGCTCTTTCACTAATTAAAACAATTTCCAAAAATGTTACTCCTCTCTCTTATTTCTGGTCCTTCTTGTAAGGAATCACTGTGTTTGGAGCTGTTTGATCAAGCCAAAATAAGGGAAAGGCAACAAAGAAATGTGCATCCAAGTGCGATGCCTCTGTTCAAACTGATAACATGGTTGTGTTTATTATTTCTTGTTTATGGGCCAATACAGATCAGTGGCCATGCAAAGCTTTAAAGGTTGAGCTGTGGTTGACAAATACCATAAAGAAATAAAGATGGGGCTGTCTGTATTAAAGATAGTAGATATTCAGTTAATCTCTATATTATTTAGGGCAATCATTTATATAGAAATAAATTTTGCCAGAGCTGTTTTTAAAAAGTTGTCTGGGTCTGTTTTATTCATTCATTTTACAATCTTAGCAGCTTTGTTGAGCACATTCCTTTTCCTGTCATAAGAGCATCCACTTTTTTAGTTTCTCTTATTCATCTTTAATACAATTTTTACCATTGAAAGCAGAAAATATTTCTAGTTTGGATATGATAACCAAGTTAATATACACTACTCAGTGTGACATGTAAATAGTGGAATATACAATTATAGTTATACAACCTTATTGTTTTTATGTACAGAGCCTTTAACAAACTTATCCATTACTTCCTTCACCAGATTCACTGTAACCTTAATATAAGTTATAAGTTCATGGATTTTTCCTACATTAAAACTCAATCAGTTGTCTGTATTCCAGAAACTCTCCCATTTAGTTCTTAAGCCTCTATACTTTATCATAAAACTTTTTAAAAAAAATCACTTCCTTTTGCTGAATTGCACAAATAATGACCTAGATTTTTTTTCCTTTAAAATTTATTTCCAAGATTTTCAAATACATAGAATAAAAAAATATTCTATTAGGACTGGTCTACACTAAAGGGGAAAGTCAACTTAAAATATGCAACTCCACCTATGTTAATTATGTAACTGGAGTTGATGTATCTTAAATCACACTTTCACGCCATCCACCAGCAGGAGATTGATAGGAGCACATGCTCAACCTCCTGTAGACTCCCCTTACTCCGCATGAGGAGCAGGAATACTGGTTCCGACAGGAGCGCCCTCTCAGTTTGAATTAGCAGGCCTTCACTAGACCCGCTAATTCATACCCCGGAAGATCAACTGCAGCACATCGATCTTCTCCATAGTGTTGACAAGCCCTGAGAAAGCAAGGTTTATACAGAAAAAAATACAGCAACACAATTACCAATATGCCACAAAAGAAGCATACAGGGAGTGCAACAGAACAAAGTTATATATGATACAGTCAGCATAGGTTGATATATCCTTCCACAGAGGTATCATTGTTTAATTGACTGGCTACCTAGTGTATCTTCTTATTAGAAACAACTGCAAGGTGGTGTCTTGTTAAGTAGAAAATACTGCTTTATATAAATGCGTGCAATAAGTTTTCTTTCTGAGACTTTCTTGTAAGAAATTTAGTCTATTCAGATTAGTAAAGCAATATGCTTGATTTACAATGTCAATTAATTTGATCTTTTTAGCAGAACATTAAGTCAAATGTTGAAATTGCACTTTCAATTTCTCTTTGAGTTCATTAGTAAAACAATGGACTATGAGATTGTAATGGGTATTTAGATTAGCAACTCTATTTAGTCTATTAAGTAACTGCTTTGTCCCAATAAGGTAAAGAGGTTCCATGTAAGGCTTGTACCCCACATATCTCCTAATGTCTCACTGTCTCAATAAGCCAACCATTTCCTTTTTCAACTCCTTATATTTTGTTTTCTCCCATGCATATTCTTAAAAATTACTAAATGTCATAATGATCAATTCATTTAGCCAGGCCAGAACTTTTTTGATTCTAACTAACTAACCAACCATAATCCTCGATAAAAGACTCTCAGTGTACTCAATAGTGAAGTGAAAAGGCTTCCAGCTTGCTAGACCTATAAGCATAACGCTAAACCTGTGAAAGAGACATTCATTAATTAATTGCTAATGAAGCCATGAGTACAGGACCTTAGTTTAAGATTGTTTAAAATATTTCATTAGTTTGTTGCTGAAGATTATAAAATCACATCTCTAAAAAATCCCTATATAAGTTTTTAGATGCACAATGTGAGTATTCAGCTTTAGCATTAAAAGCTTGGATCTTCAGACATGTATTTTTTTAATTTAATTCTTTAAAAGACTACCTTTATTTAAATTCACATTTTCATTTTAATGATTATAGTACAAAAACCTGCTTCCAAAGTCTTCCTGTCCTATCTGTCCATCCCTGTTGTAATTTTTCTTTTTAGCCCACCCCACCCTTGTTGAAGAGAGCCCTTAAAGGGAACAACATACTTTTCTTCCAGAAAGCTGGACAAATGAATTTCCCTTTCTTTATTTCTGACTATTTCATGAACTAGTTTTAGCAAACCCTCCATCAAAATCAGTAGTAAGATATACAATTCCTTGTTATGCCCAAAATCTTGGGAAACATATTTTTAACATAAACATATGTCACAAAAATGCTTTTATTTTCTAAAAGCAATGGACTTTGTTATGAACATACTGAGCATCTCTGATTGATTAATTTAAAATAACATCTTTGTTTCGGTGTGTTAAATATGTAGTAATCTGGAATGGTTACTTTATGAAGGCTTAAGAGTAGATTTAAAATATAAAATCAGCTTAGAAATACTGATGAAGAAAATGTAAAACAGAGAAGAGTTGCATCATGTATTCCTTAATATTTAATTCAGCAGGACAGCTAACCTGCCCTTTCTACAAAGT
Source organism: Pelochelys cantorii (assembly GCA_032595735.1). NCBI lineage: Eukaryota > Metazoa > Chordata > Testudines > Trionychidae > Pelochelys > Pelochelys cantorii. The sequence goes on along the minus strand of CM064326.1, from coordinate 68,808,434 downwards.
TTTTGCAAATACATCTCTGACAAACTTCAGAGTATATCAAAAACCCATGACTGACTTTTTTTTTATTCCCAAATTTGGTGCTTTTAATTAGGTACCTCCTGCATGTCCAGTCTTCATAAGTCATGCAGTGGAAAATATGATCCATTTTCTTTAGAAATCAATGTTAGAAGAGTGATTTTTTTTCAAATCTCATTTGCTACATTTCAGTTCAGAGATTTGGCTAGAAGGGATAAGCAGGGAGGGGGAGAGAAGAGAAGGAGGAGACAGTGGGAAGTGTGTGAGGCTTAGGTGGAGCAAATGCGGAGTATGGGTGGAGTCACAGGCTGAGGAGCTGGCCTTCCCAAGCAGCAGCTTCAACCACCACCACCACCACCACTGTTGCCACAGATAAGAAATTGGTCTGCTTATATACTGGCTAATTCATAACTCTCTCTTCAGATAAACTATTTTTTTCCTAAAGTGCAAGCCATATCAGCTAAGATTACAAAGCTTGAGCTACAGTTTGGCACCACTGGTACTTCAGTCCCAGTCTTGAAAAGAATGCACCATGAGAGACACCTGTTCCCTCACAGGCTGGGTCTATACCACAAGGCTTTTCCGCAAGAGGAAACGCAAATGGAGCGCTCATTTGCATATGTAGTACTCGCATTTGCACTTCTCCTAGGATGCCTTTTGTGCAAGAGGTTTTTGTGCAAAAAAGAGCTGTGGAGATGGCTCCTTTTTGCACAAAAGGGGGGGTTTTGTGCAAAAAGGAGCCATCTACACAGCTCTTTTTTGCCCAAAAACCTCTTGCGCAAAAGGGATCCTAGGAGAAATGCAAATGCAAGCATGACATATGCAAATGAGCGCTCCATTTGCATTTCCTCTTGCGGAAAAGCCTTGCAGTATAGATGTAGCCACAGAGTCCCAGTGAAATCCGTGGGACTCCATACAGGCATTAAGGTCCACCCAGATGGTTCATTCTGAAGGATGAAAGGACCATAATAGTTGTGCTGCCTGTCTATGCAGACTTGAATTCAACTATGTTGGCCTAAAGTTGTTCAGGCTTTAAACACTGTTGTTAGTCTGACTATCTTACAGCTTTGAAGCCATGCAACAGGCTTATGAGTACCTGATTAGAACCAAATGGAATGTTTCAGTCAAAACTTTTTTTCTGCCAAAAATGTGGATCGGTGTGTAACAGGATTCCCATGATACAATTTGTACCGCAGGGACATTGAGCCCTCCAAACAGAGCTGTCTCTCACACTGTGATGCGGATGTTAAGCAACAAGCCTTGGAGAGGCATTGAATTTGCACCAGGGATGGGCAACCTAGGCTAGTGAGTGGGTTACAGGATTCCTTCCTTCATCTCAGTGGATCACAAGATTGTCCGAACCAAGATGATTTCCCGGGATGGTATAGTTTTGGTAACTGTTCCTGCATAAATAGAATTTGCAAGGTATGCTAACTGAACTATAGGAGTGCTTTGATTGAATGCAGAGAAAGCACATGACTCTCATGATCACCACTGCGTGCAATCAGAACACACCTCACTTTACATGCACTTGCTTTACATGCATTTCACTTTAGTAATCCTGGTTGAAAAAAAAAAGTACATAGACAGAAACCTGTAGAATCTGGTAACCCTGCACATGGGCAATGGTTAACAATATATCTTGCGAGCCTCCCATAGAAACCCCACACAGAACCGCTGACTTACACAGACATCCACAATCAGGGACAATCCCAGCTGAATTGTGTGATTGAACTCCCAGCCACTCATGAATCAACTACAATGAAGCTCCAGACACTTCCCCCCAACACTGCAGCCTTGCAGACTAGAAACGTATCGATTTGCTCTAATCAGAAGCTTCACCAGTGTTAAGTTAATTACTTAGTTTTCCACTTCTTTACAGGAAAGTGGACATGCACTGGCCTTTGTAACCTCTGCTGAGGTTTCACAGGCACTTCTACCAAAGCACTGTTTTAGGTAAAATATAACAGATTTATTAACCACAGAAAAACAGATTTTAAGTGATTATAAGTAGCAGGCATAGAAATCAGAGATGATTGCCCAAGAAATAAAACAAAAACACAGAGTAAATTCTATTTTTAACACACTAAGCAGGATTTGAATCAAGTAACGTATCATCCTGACAGATGGTTCAATCAGGTTAAAGTTCTTTATAAGACAGGTTGGGACTACGTTCCAGCCTGGGACCAAACTTCCCCAGTTCAAGGTCTTAGGTTTCAAGACATGGTTCCTGCGGTTGAGATGAGGAGAGATAAGGGGAAAGAAAAGCCAAGAATATTGTCACTGTCTCTGTTTTTGTACCTTTTCTCTCTTTTGTGTGCTAATTTTCTCTCAGAAGTCTCTGGGATAATGGTTGTTTTCTTGATGGGCCATTAATGTTATCTGGGACCTCCTTTGTTGCAGCTGAAATGCTGGTTGTGGGTGTTCCAATCATATAGCATATGTCAGTCGCACACAGAGCAATACTTCATAACTTCAAATACAATGATAGTTCATACAACCCAACAGAATATTATTGTTAAAATTGTAACACACAAGGTTTTCTATGTGCAAAATTTATAATCATATCACAGTGGTGAATATTGAGGGTTCCAGGTTGCTAGTGTGAGGTGCAGCGTGCTGCACACTGACCTTCCAATGTTTTATGAATTCATGTTGATTTTTGCCAAATTGTTTCAGTTGAAACTTCTGAAAAAAAATTGAATATTTTGATTTGAACTTTCTGAAAAAATTCTGTAATTTTTTCATTGAAAATGACCTTTTGTTTCTAGAAGTATTATATTTCATATTAATGTAAAACAATCCTTGAAATGAAATGTTTAAGTTGAAAAAAATGTGCAAACAAAATATATTTTTTCTGTACAAACGATGAATGGAAAATCTGTTATTTGCTCAGCTCCACAAATGATTTCACATAGCATGATTATTACTATTAACATAAAGATAGTATGGATATATCACTCCTACAAGATTTTTTTTCATACAGAAAAGAGACTTGGAGGCTTAGGAATTATTTTGATCAAGTGGGGATTTATTTTCATACTATTTATATTAATATTCAAATTTTTGTCCCCCAAATTCAAGGCAAATGTTATTATGAATATTAGTCTCATGCACAGCTCTACCAATTAACAGTTATTTGCATATATTTTAATTTCTTTTCTATTATGTCTGGAAAAAAGGATCTGTGGATTAGGAAAATAAACACTCTTCATTTTGTTAGATAAGATGCAAAGTGAAAGAAAAATATTGCATTTCCGGTCTTGTGTTCTAAACCGTAATAATAATCTTTTACCTCTCAATATATATACATTATTACTGTATTACTTTTGTTGGCAATGATTTGTACTATATGATCTTATTTATCCATTCAGGGTACATCTAAACTACATGGCTCCGTTGATGGAGCCATGTAGATTAGGCAGGACAATAAAGGGAAATGAAGCCGCAATTTAAATAATCGCTGCTTCATTTAAATCAAAATGGCTGCCGCGCTGTGCCGATCAGCTGATTGTCAGCACAACACGGCAGTCTAGACAGGGATCTGCCGACCCCAGAACCCTTCATCGGCAGATCCTATAAGCCTCGTTTCATGATCCTTTATGCCTCGTGCCGACAATCAGCTGATCAGTGCAGCATGGTGGCCATTTTGATTTAAATGAAGCGGCGATTATTTAAATCACCACTTCATTTCCCTTTGCCATCCTGCCTAATCTACATGGCTCCGTTGATGGAGCCATGTAGTTTAGACACATCCTTATGCACATGCAACATTTACATTTCTCCAACCTTACTACAGTTTTGCTATTTAATTTAATTTTTTGTATTGCTTTCAAGGGCTTTCTGTATTTTCTTTTATAGTTTTACTTATCCGCTGCCTCATCCCAATGGCTTCTGTATTTCATGACTTGCTAAGGTAAGATAAGTTGTGCTGTGTTGTTTTTTTTTCATAAAGATGATTCAGGAAAATAATTGATTTCTGCAACTTTATTCAGGTACGGTCAATTTTTTGCAAGAAAGATTTTAAATAGATTCATTGAGTCCAAGGCCAGAAAGAACCAGTGTGGCCACCTAGTCTGACCTCTATAACCCAGGCCATGGAACTTCTCCAAAATAATTATTAGAACATAGGCTTTAGAAAAAAAAATCAATCTTGAATTAAAAATACCAGATATAAGGAATCCACCACAACTCTTGACAAATTGTTCCAATTACCCTCACTGTTAAAAAATGTACACCTTATTTCTAGTCTGAATTTGTCTAACTTTATCTTCTAGCCATAGAATCACATTAGACATTTTTCTGCTAGTTTGAAGAATGGTTATCAAATATTTGTCCCTCATGTAGATATGTATAGATTGCAATGAAGTCACTCCTTAACTTTCTATTTGTTAAGCTAAATAGATGGAGTCAGTGAACTCTGGCACTATAAGGCAGGTTTTCGAAGTCTCTCATCATTCTCGTCGCCCTTCTCTGGACCGTCTCCAGTTTATCAACCTCCTTCTTGAATTGTGGACACTAGAACAGGTCACAGTATTCCATCCTTGATTGCACCAGTGCCAAATATGGAGGTAAAATGACCTCTCTGCCTCTACTCAAGATTCTCCTCTTTATGCAGTCAAAGAGTGAATTAACCCTTTTGTCCAGAGCGTCTCACTGGGAACTCAAGTTCAACTGATTAGTCACCACATCCCCCAAACCTTTTTTAAAAACCACTGCTCAGCATACCTCACCATCTACATATGTTCTACACTCTTTGTTACTATGTGTACAATTTATATTTTGCAATAATGAAATCATATTATTTTCTTATGATTAAAAGACACATATGGGATCTTTTTCTGAGGGATAAGTCAACATGCCACATTTATTGATAATATAACAAAGTGGCATATGCATTCACACACACACATACATACACACACATCCTGCTGATGTGATAGTTACCAGTCTGTTGCTCGACCCAATCTATTGGCCATATAAGTTGAGTATGAGGGAGGAGCTGGGTTCTTGTCAGTCCGGACTGATGCTCCATGGTCATAGCAAGACAGAATCCGAAGAACCGTACAAGACACCGCATCCTTTATAGGATTTTCCTTCCATGAGAGTCTCTGCATTTTGCCTTGTCAGGCGTTAATCAGTCATTTATTATCACAATCAGTTTTTCTGTGACATATGTTTATCTAGAGATTGTTCTCACAGTCATCTGATATCAGTGTGCTGATGACTCCTTGTGGGTGTTGTCTTCCGGCTAAAGTTGTTATCATTCCCTATCAAGGGGTGCTTGCCACTAACTTCAGGGTTCGTCAATTTGTCCCGGTCCAATCTCCATCTTCAAAGTGCTTTAGTTGATAATTATTTGGTGCTTCTGAGTCTCTGGCCCCTCCTCTGACCATCTGGGCATCCAGTGGCCTTCACACTCATCTCTCCTAAAACATTCTTTCTCTCATTCACACAAACAACACATTTACACAATTGCAGCATAGAATAATGGGGTACTTCTAGTCACTTTAACAAAGTTACAAAGTCTTTCAACATTAAACTTTTTTCTATTACAAGGCTTTATCTAATGCTGATATCACTATGTATTACAATATTCCATCCCATCACTTTAACATCAGAACATGCTAACATCAAACAGAGCTGGAAATAAGTTAAGAGCCTGTCTGAGGCCTACATCTTGTATTTAAGTTTAATCCAAACTTTATACTGTAACATACATTCATTATAACTAACTAACTTATCACTTACAAAATTACAAGGCTACAATTTGTTGCTCCCAGCTTACCAAGTGATCTAGATTGCTTTTCCCTGACATGTCCTCTTAATTATTTACTATTCTAACAATTTTTGTGTCACCAGAAAACTTTGTTGGTGATCATTTTATATTTTCTTCCATGACATTGATAAACAGAGTTAAATAGTGTAGGACCAAGAACTAGTCCCTGTGGGATGCCATCAAAAACTTACACATTCAGTGATGATTTCCCATTTACTATTGCATTTTGAAACCTATCAGTTGGCCAGTTTTTAGTCCATTTCATGAATGCTGTCTTCCTTCCATCCCTCTGGAACTTACCTAGAAAAGGTGAAATGCCCTTAAACTGTATTAGCATTGCAGAATAGCCTTCACCAGTGAAGTTAGCTATGGCTGAACAGCTCTGTGTGGGGGGGTCTGTGTCTGTGTGTGTTTCTGAGAGAAAAAGAGAGAGGTTATGTGTACAGCTGCTTTTCCGACAAAACTTGAGGAATGGGCACACTGAAATTGTGTTCTTCTGCAAGAAAATCAAAAGAACAGAGGGGTTTTTCCGGCATTGGTAATCCTTATTTTATGAGGAACAAGCCTTTTTGCAAAAGAGCTATTTCACAAAAAGGCGTGTGTGGACGGGGAAGAGGGAGTTCTTTTGTAAGTAGAGGAAAGAGGAAAAAGCACAGGTGCCCTGGTGGCCATTCCGTCCATAGCAGTCACAGCTTACATGCAAGAGAGTGTCCATTCAGTCTGAACACTTTCTTTCAAAAAAGCAGATTGCTTTTTCGATGCACTTTTGCATTGTGGACACTCTCTTTTGGAAGAAGTTTTTTCAGAAGATTTCTTCTGAAAAAAGTGTCTTCCAAAAGAAGCCTGTAGTCTAGACATAACCAGAGAAAGAGAGAGACAGAGAGAGAATCCAGAAGATGCAGCGCCAGGTATATGGGAAAGGGAAGATGAACCCATGCAAGAAGGGCATATGGCACTCAAAGAGAAGGTAGAGTGTTTGGTGGCATACCTACTAGCTTTTCTGTAGACCCTCCAGGGGGTCCATTGAGATGAACTTTTTTCTAGAATTGGAATCTCCCAAGTGAGCTTCCATCTGTGACACCTAGAGGATGCAGGAGAAGAGTACACATGTATGGGGATAGGGAAAGACAAAACAAAAGAATTACAGTTCTACCTAGGCCTTTCTTATCTCAGACACTTCAGCCTCTGCAATCTGAGGGTCAGATTGCTCCCTAGCAGTCTCTGCCTATATTCCCGTTAACTAGCTCATTGGACTGAGAGATTGCCTGTATCTTTAAAACTTTCTGAGGCTTTGACAGCAGAAAGGAGCGGGGGAACTTAGTCCTGGAGAAACCTGTTTAGCAAAACCAGCAGGGGGTCTAGCTAGTGTATCATAGCAAATGTTTAGGTGTTGTTGTAGCAACTTTTCTCATCTTACTGCCTTTCTTTCTGCCTAGTACATACATGCAGCTAACCCCTTCTTGAAATAACCCTCTCTACGCTCACAGTAAACAACACGGTAACAAACAGATGGAACATAAAATATTACAGGCAGCCCAATATCCTTGACAAACATAATCTTTAAAAAAAGACAAAACCTTCTCAAAGTTCTCCTGAAGAAAAATAAAATGAAAAACTTATTTATTTGTTGTAAATTAATCATATTGTAGCAGTGTTTTCTGTTTAAACAAATTAATATACAGGTTCTGTTGTAAAATAAACAATTTATTTTTGAAAGTGCTGCTAGAGCATACTGGTATTTAGCTATGAATTAAAAAAATAATCCCACTTCAGAATATAATCTGTTATTGGCTGTTGACATGAGAATATCTAGTCATTTTCATCTGACAATCTCAAAATCCGTGAGAAAAGCAATGTTCTCTCCCCCCCCACCCCGCCCACCCATCCCCATTCTACCAAAGGGGGAAAAAAATAAACCATGGTGAGTTACAGTGGTTTCTCAAGATCACGTAAGTATTTTCGGAGCATCCAGTGTTGCCTACTGTCATGATTTTGTCATGATAATTATTGTTTTACTTAAAGTCCGAGCTTCTAGAGTCAGGTGGATGTGGAGACAGTTTCAAAATGTGACCCCTGTGTATGCTAAAGCTCAAAAAGCTGAAGGCAAATAAAAAGAAAACCAAATACTTTATTTGCTTTTACTTTCATGATTTTAAAGCCCATCTCATGGTTTTTGGTGAGCCTCGCGCATGATTTTTGAACATTTGGGGTTGGCAATATTGAACCACAGATACTTTGGCTTCTCCCTTGAAGTAGGATGTATCAGTTTGGCCAAGTGGGAAACATTATTAGTGGGACAAACTGCTTTTTTTGTTTAGAATGAAAAAGACAGAAACTTCAAAGGCATTTACTGCATTATTATGAAACTAGCCAATTAGCCCGTCATAAGACGGCATTTTCAGGTCTCTCCTCCACATCGGTTTTCTTTCCTGAGCCTCCGGTCTCTCTCTCCATCTCTCTCTCTCTCTCTATCCTCTTCCTACTGCCTCTCCCCACCCCCCCCTCAGCTCTCCTCCGCCTCCTGCCTCTCTCTCTGTCTCTCTCTTTCTCTTCTCCTCCCCCTCCTGCCTCTCACTCGGGGGACCACGGAGCCCAAACAGTTGTTTGGGCTCCGCACTCCCTGTGCTGCATGGGGAGCATGGAGCCCAAATGGTCGCTTGCACCACTTGCTCCCATGCGGTGGCCTGGCTGAGCGGTGCAGAAGTCAGCCAAGTGCCACAGCGAGAGGCGAAGGGGGGCAGTGACCTTCACGGCCAGGGGGCGGGGCCTGGAGCCACTGTCATGCCTCATGTCACCGCCCCACCCCCCTTCGCCTCCCGCCGTGGCGCTGCTCAGCCGGGCCGCTGCGGGGGAGCAAGCGGACGTTTGGGCTTCCCCATGGCGGCCCGGCTGAGCAGCGCAGAAGTCAGCCGAGCACCACAGCAGGAGGCGAAGGGGGGTGGGGCGGTGATGTACATGGCCAGGCCCCACCCCCTGGGCATGTACGTCACCGCCCCACCCCCCTTCCCCTCCTTCCGTGGCGCTCGGCTGACTTCTGTGGCACTCAGCCGGGCCGCCACGGGGGAGCAAGCAGCGCAAGAGGCTGTTTGGGCCCTGCACTCCCCATGCAGCACGGGCCACCCAGAGGGAACAGCCAACATTTCAGGCAACAGCGCCGCCCAGAGGGAACAGCCAGCATTTCAGCGTTACAGACTCACAGACATTGGGCTACTATAGATATAATAAGGATGAGTGTGAGGTCAGGAACTTAAAACTTGCCAGCCAATTAATTTGTAACACACACATGTTATCACACAGCTTATTGTTTTCACTTAGTAGATCTCCTTAGAACTAAATTCAGTTATCGCAGTTATTCTGGATTTACATCATTGTAACTCCATGCCTCTGGATTTACTGCAGTAGCAGAGTAAGATTTGGCCCTCAGTTTGTAATTCAGGTTTGGGGATGTTTTGGCATTTAGGTTTATTGGACTGACGGTGGGGCTGCTATTATCATGTGCAGCACCTGCAGTTTGACCTTTTAGTCAGCTGAGTCCTAGTCAGAAAAGACCTCTGACATGTTACCAGGATGCCAAGTAACTGTCCACAAATGAAGGCCAGGAGTTAGACCAAATATTTTCTCAGCAGAACTCAGCAAAGCCACTAGAGCATACAACACTCTCCACACATCATTCCCCAAAAAACAAGAAAGAAATAGTGAAAGTAAAAGTGGAAGAAATAATATAAGAAAATCCACCTGTAATCATTATAAAGGCAGGGCTCCCATTAAATTTAAGTTTGGGTCAGCCAGTTCATGATTTTTTTTTTTTGAGTGCCTGCATCAGGAACTTTTCCTTTCTTCAGGAATCCATAAACACACCACTGACAAAATAACAATAACAATTCTCTTTCTCATAACACTTACTTAAAAACCAAGGCTGCCAAGCAATTAAAAATTAATTGTAATTAATCATGCATTTGAAAGTGTGATTAATCGCACGATTAATCACGGTAATAAACAACAATAGAATATAATTTATTTAAATATTTTGGATGTCTTCTACATTTTCAAATATGTTGATTTAAATTACCACACAAAATATGAAGTGTCGTGCTCACTTTATATTTATTTTTATATCAAATTATTTGCCCCATTAAAAAGATTCATACAAAAAAAATAGGATTTTTCAATTCACCTCATACAAGCACTGTAGTGCAATCTTTTTATTATGAAAATTGAACTTACAGATGTAGAATTATGCATTGGAAAATAGAACAATATAAAACGAGGGGGGGGAAAGGGCAGAGGGGAAACTCTGGCCTGTGGACCACATGCGGTTCTTCATGGTTAGCCTTTGTCATGCTGGAAGGGCATAACATGTGGGGTTCTACAGGTATCAGTTCTGGGCCCAGTTCTGTTCAATATATTCATCAGCGATTTAGATGAGGGCATAAAGTTTGCAGATGATACCAAGCTGGGAGGGGTTGCAACTGCTTTGGAGGACAGGGTCATAATTCAAAATGATCTGGACAAACTGGAGAAATGATCTGAGGTAAATAGGATGAAGTTCAATAAGGACAAATGCAAAGTACTCCACTTAGGGAGGAATCAGTTTCACATACAAAATGGGAAGTGACTGCCTAGGAAAGAGGACTGCAGAAAGAGATCTAGGGGTCATAGTGGACCACATGTCAAGTATGTATTAACAGTGTGACACTGCTGCAAAATAAGCAAACATCATTCTGGGCTGTATTAACAGAAGTGTTGTAAAGTTTCAGAGGGGTAGCTGTGTTAGTCTGTAACTGGATAAACTTAAAAAACAACAAATAGTCTTGCAGCACAAATTGTGTATCTTGTTTCGAATTTAGGCTGCTGTGTAGATGCACCCTTAGGGTACGTCTAGACTACAGGCTTCTGTCGACAAAGCTTCTGTCGACAAAGAGCGTCTAGACTACATCCAGTTCTGTCGACAAAGCAAGGCGCTTTGTGACATGAGAGTGTAGACGCAAAGGACAGTGTAGATGCAATAACGCCTTCTGTTGACAAAACTCTGTTGACAAAAGGTGTTATTCCTCGTAGAATGAAGTTCACCGCCATCGACAAAACTGCCGAGTTCTGTCGACGTTATGTCGACAGAACTTGGCGATAGTGTAGATGCAAGTATAGTTTTGTCGACAAAAGTCCACTTTTGTTGACAAAACCCTGTAGTCTAGTCACACCGTTAGAGACTAACAAAAACGTAGCTCTACATCTACATTTTTTGTTAGTCTCTAAGGTGCTGCAAGACTATTTGTTGTTTTATAAGTTTTTCCAGAAGTGTTGTAGGCAAGAAAGAAGTAATTCTTCCACTCTACTATTAAATTGAAGCAAGGGAGCTTTAGGTTAGACATTAGGAAAAACTTCCTGTCAGAGTGGTTAAACACTGAAATAAATTACCTAAATAGGTAGTGGAATCTCCCTCATTGGAGATATTTAAGAGCAGTTTAAACAAACATCTGTCAGGGATGATCTAGAAGGTGCTTGGTTCTGCCATGAGGGAAGGAACTGGATTCAATAACCTCATAAGGTCCCTTCCAGTTCTAGTATTCTATGATTGGCAGGGTATGAAATGCTTTATTTACCTGAGCAGGGCTCGACAAATTGCTGTTTCTACTTGCCCATGGCAAGTAGATTTCAGCCGGTCTCTCTGTTCGCCCCGTCGGTGTGGCACATGCGCGATGCGGGGCTGGCGAGTAAATCTCGCCTCGGTTTGTTGAGCCCTGTACCTGAGCATCTGCAGACACAACTGCTTGCTGCTCCTAGTGGCTGCAGTTGACCATTCTCAGCCAAAGGGAGTTGTGGGATATAGCATGTGCTGGGTCACTACTTCCCACAGCTCCCATTGCCAAAAACAGCAAGCCATCACCACTGGGAGCTATGAGCCCCAGTGCCTGCAGACAATCAAGTAAACAAAGCATCTTATGCCCCACAGTGGCGAACCGTGAGGATCCACATGTGGCCCAAGAACCAGAGGTTCCACACCATTTATGTAAAACTTTAGAACCTACAAGTCAACTCAGTCCTATTTCTTGTTCAGCTAATTGCTCAGACAAACACATTTGTTTACATTTGCAGGAAATAATGTAACCTAATTCTTGTTTACAATTTCACTTGAAATTGAGAACAGGCATTCATGTGGCACTGTTGTAGCTGGTGTCTCAAGACATTTAAACACTGGAATAAATTGCCTAAGGTGGTTGTGGAATCTCCATCTCTGGAGATATTTAAGAGTAGGTTAGATAAATGTCTATAGGGGATGGTCTAGACAGTACTGGGTCCTGCCATGAGGGCAGGGGACTGGACTCGATGACCTATTGAGGTCCCTTCCAGTCCTAGTATTCTATGATTCTATATGTGAGATATCCTAAGGATTCACATGTCCATTCATACGTCAAGGTGTTTAAGTCTCGGCTTGACAAAGCTCTGGCTGGGTTGATCTAGTTGGTATTGGTCCTGCCTAGAGCAGGGGGCTGGACTTGATGACCTCCTGAGGTTTCTTTCAGCTCTATGGTTCTATGATTCTATGATTTCTATGATTCTAACCATTCCACAGGCTATGTGTCTATTCTGGTAGATGTTCCTTGATAATGGTCCAAAGCAGTGTGGACCAATGCATGATTATTTTCATCATCTGAATCAGATTCCACAAGCAAAAGGTTGAGTTTCTTTTCTGGTGGTTCAGATGCTGCAGGTTCTGCATCAGAGTGTTGCTCTTTGAAGAGTTCTGAAACAACACTTTGTCCCTCTTAGATTTTGGAAGGCATGTGAGATTCTTAAACTTTTGGTTGAGTGCTGTATCTGTCTTTAGAAATCTCACATTGGTACCTTCTTTTTATTTTTCAATTCAGCAGTGAAAGTGTTCTTAAAACAAACATGTGCTGAGTCCTTGTCTGAGACTGCTACGACATGAAATATATGGCAAACTGAGGTAAAATAGGGTAGGAGACATATAATTCTCCCACAAAGAATTCAGTCACAAATTTAGTTACCTGATTATATTTTAATGAAGTCATCAACATTGAAGTATGTCTTCTGGAATGGTCACAGAAGCACGAAGGGGCATACAAATATTTAGCATACGTGGAACATAAATACCTTACAGTATTGGCTACAAAAGTTCCATGCAAAGACCTTTTAGGTGACATTGTAAATAAGAAGGGGGCAGCATTACCTCCCATTAATGTAAACAAAATTTGGCTCTAAGCAACTGTCTGAATAAGCAGGACTGAATAAACTTGTAGGCTCCAAAGTTTTACATTATTTTGTTTCTAAGTACCATTATGTTTCAAAAAAAAAAAAAAGAATTCTGCTTTTGGAAGTTGTACTTTCATGATAAAGAGATTGCACTGCAGTACCTGTAGGTGAATTTAAAATGCCATTTCTTTTGTTCATCATTTTACAGTGCAAATATGTGTAATAAAATAATATTATAAAGTGATAACTGTATTCCATGTATTATGCTGCAATTTAAATCAATATATTTGAAAACGTAGATAAACACCCAAAATATTTAATACATTTCAATTAGTATTCTATTTTTAAGAGTGCAATTAAAACTTCAATTAGTTGTGATTAATTTTTCACATGAGTCACTGTGATTTACAACCCTATTAAAAACATAAACCTTGGCTATCCCAGAAGAAAGCACCCTCAAAATTCTAATTTAGTTTAAAGCTGATTAAGGACAGACATTAGGCAAACTCCAAGCTCCCAAAACTGCTCTGACAAAGGCAGTTTATAAAACAGCTGTAGGTTATTTGCAAACTAGTTCTATTGCAGGTTATCTTGGTCTTTTTTGAGCACTGTGAGGAACTTCACCAGTAGTCTTGAGAACATAAGAACGTACCATACTAGGTCAGACCAAAGGTCCATCTAGTCTAATATCCTGTTTTCCAACAATGGACAGTGCCAGGTGCCCCAGAGAGAATGAAGACAACAGGTAATCATCAAGTGATTTGTTCCGTCAGTCATTCCAAGCTTCTGACAAACGGAGGCTAGGGACGCCTTCTCTGCCCATTCTTGCTAATAGCCATGGATGGGCCTCTCCTCAAGGAATTTATCTAGTTCTTTTTTCAACCCTGTATGTCTTCACAACATCTTCTGGCAAGGACTTTCACAGGTTGGTGCTGCATTATGTGAAGAAATACTTCCTTTTCCTTTTGTTTGTTTTAACCTGCTGCTTATTCATTTCATTTGGTGACCTCCTAGATCTTGCGTTATGAGAAAGATTAAAAAGCACTTCCTTATTTATTTTCTCTAAATCAGTCATGAATTTTCCAAGCTGAAATGCCCCAGTCTTATTAATCTCTCCTCATATAGAAGCCATTCTATGGCCCGAATAATTTTAGTTGCCCTTTTCTGAATCTTTCCCAAATCCGATATATCTTTTTTTGAGCTAGGGTGATCACATCTTCATGCAGTGTTCAAGATGTGGACATACCAAGGATTTATATAGAGGCAATATGATATTATCTCATTATCTATCCCTTTCTTAAGGATTCCCAACATTATGTTTTTACTTTTTTGACTGCTGCTGCACATTGAGTGGATGTTTTCAAAGAACTATCCACATTGACTCCTATATCTCTTTCTTGAGTGTTAACTGTTAATTTATATCCCAAAATTATATATTTATACTTGGGATTGCATTTTCCAATGTGCATTACTTTGTATTCATCAACATTCTATTTCATCTCCCATTTTCTTGCCCAATCACCCAGTTTTGAGAGATCCTTTGGCACTATGCCTGGGACTTAACTATCTTGAGTAGATTTGCCACCGCACTGTTTACCCATGTTTTCCAGATCATTTATGAATATGTTGAACAATTCTGGTCCTAGAACAGACCCCGATGGTGCAAGATGAGAGAAGCCATTCCAAGTAGCCAGCACTAGTCAGGAAGTTTGAAGCTGCACCCCTAGGGGGAGGAGCTATATGGAGATCAGCAGTGGTGCCCAGAAACATGACATTCTCCTCTTATTCCAGTATCTACTTTAATAGTTAAATTCCTTGCTATTCCTGATAAATAGCCCTTAAAACTTTGTTATGTAAGGAAATTCTCAAAACTGCAGTAAAAGAGAAATTAGGTTCCTCTACCTGAGCATATGAATTCTATTTTTTCCCTTAGCTTTGACTGTTGAAATGTACATTAAAGCATAACCTTAGTACAATTATTTCAAATTCATCTGAAATAAAACTAACAGGATGTAGCGTTTTTATGTTCAGGCTTGGAGATATCAGTAGCAACAGAGGTGGCTTCAAATGGAAAGACCCTTTCTTTCTGATTTGTACGGAAGTATCCTGGGAGAAAGGAAGAGGGACTGATTTTTGTTGGCTACAGCCTATCGGTTACAGTGCTTACAGTTACTGGCTTTTTTAAACTGGATTTTCTAAAGTGTTTTGATGTCTTAAATTACTTTTCATAGCTTAATTTCCACAAAAGCTTATATCCCTAATGCAGCTTGTTTTGTAAGGCTAGTTTTACACGTTGGAACAAAGAAAACTACACCTGAAAAAGGGGAGGGATTGACTTTTCAGAAAATAAAATCCTGAGGTCAGTTTGCATAGAATTTTACATATGAAATAAATCAAAATCTGCATACAACATTGAATATGAAAAGAAAAACAAATGTTTTCCCTGAAACAACTCTTCATCAAGCTAAGCTGCATAAAACTAAACCAATACATTTGGGCTTGTGGTGAGGGGTGATGTAGGAGGGCAAGAGGGGACATGTGCCCCCAAAGCCATAGGTGAAAGATGAAAGGGGTCGCCCCATGCCCCACACTCACCAGCAGCAGCAGCGGGGAGAAGTGGTCCCCGGTGGCCGGCACAGGACTGCCCTTTGTACTCACTGGTGGGAAGGGGAGCAACACAGCTAGGAGCCAGGAAGCAGAGTGATCTAGGGCCATGTAACTCTGCTTCCCCTCACCACTGCTGGTGAGTGTGGGGGATCCTGACCCATGCTGCTGGTGCCAGACCCCTGCTAATGCTCCAGGTCTCATTGCACAGGAGAGGATTTGGGGAAAGAGGCAGGGAGGTGACAGAGAAGGGGAGAGGTGGGACCAGGAAGAGGCAGGGAAAGGGGTGAAGCAGGGGTGGGGGTGAGAAGAGGCAGGGACTGGATAGGGTCTAGGTTAGAGGGCCATCCTCTGGATAAGGGTAGCACAAATTGTTTCATGGAGTGGAGCAGTCATTTGACCAGTGCCCACTCCTGTGTCCCTCATCAGCAATTGCCTGGCGTGTAATCCATATTTAAAAATCTCTTATCGGTTCTAAATAACAGTAGAGTCCCGGGTGGGGGGGGACTCTACTATTGCATGTCCACCTGACTTGCCATGTTGTCAGTGGGCCCTTCTTAACTCATTCCATATTGGACAAAGCCTCTGTGTAGCACTGAGTAATTACTCTGAATTACTGTAATTACTCTGAATGTGTCTTCAGCACAATCCAAACTTCAGGGGTGGTGCAGATCAAACAATGACACATATAGCCGAGAAGTGCCCACTAACCAAATTCAGCGGTGGGGCCCAAGAGCTCCACTTGTCCACTAAGAATGTTATTGCTTTGCTCAGCAAATACATACATCAAATAAATAAATAACCAACCAACCAAACAAACAAACAGCCTGTTCTGACCTCCACAGTTCTCTTATGTTCTCAAATGGCTTCCTACTGCCTCACACCCACCATGTGCAGTATTAATAAAAGTAGCTTTTTTGCAGAATGATGGTGGAGTGGAGGACTTTTCAGCAAGTCAGTATCTATTGTGAGAGAGAAACGATATCATGGGTACAAGTCTGGTACAGTTTGGCTATTTATGCTGAATTTCCAGTATAGCGATAAAACACCTAAACCTCCTGTTACTTTTATTCTCCTCCACTAAGAAGCTGACTTCTAAGCCCTGAAACTCTCTCCAGAATACACAAAGGGACTTAAGTGTTGCAAAGCTCAGCACTGTCTCTGGAGTAACTTTTAGGCCCCCCCAAAAATTACTAGAACAATTCTCTGATCTGCAAAGCCTCAGTTAAGTGGTAAGGCTCCCTTTACAACAGATAAGGACAGGGAGGCTCTTAAGACTAAGATCCACAAATGCCAGCACACTAGATCGGCGCTGTCTCAGCAGCACTACGTAACCCAGACTTAAGACACTTATTTCAGCATGCAATCCACAGCTTGGAGGCCTTTTTCTGGCATCGGATGCCTTAGGTGCCTAAGTCACTTATGAGAATGAGGGAGGCACCTGCCTCGCTCCCTGCATAAGAGATGGTGCTCATCTTACAGTTTTTAGAGCAGCTGTTAGAGCACTCATCTGGCATGTGAAAGACCCCAGTTCTCTTTCCTTCTCAAGAAGTGTGAGACCTTAATTCAAATTCTGTCAGGTGCATGCTCTCTCTAACTGACAGACTATGGGATAGTCTTATGTGGGGCTTCCACAATCTCTGCCACTGATGCTATTCTACTGCATATGAATCATTAGTCACTTGTGGGCATGTCTACAAAAGGAAGTTATTTCAAAATAACTTATCTTAAAGAATAGCTCCCGAAATAACTATTTTGAAATAGCATGTCCACTCTACAGGGAAGCCTTGAAATTAGTTCGCGGCAGGCGTCCTTAATGTGGACATGCTACCTCGACTTAGAGACCCAGGAAGCACTGGGGAGTAATTACTCTGAATGACTCTGGTGAGTAATTATTTCAAAATAGCAGCAGTGGAGCATCCATACTACCACTATTTTTAAATAACTATACTGAAATAAGTGTTATTCCTTGTGGAAAGCAGGAGTTATTATTTTGAAATAACCAGCCCCTTATTTCAAAATAACTGGGTTGGTAGTATGGAGGCAGGAGTTTTGTAGATCATAGTGGAGCTTAAATCAGGAATTTAGGAATTTAAGAACCTCTATGGAGTTGGACCTCTATTACTGCTCACTTATAAGTGGAACACTATTGTTGGGAAAGAGGGCAATGATACACTTGTTATTTTAATCTGGGCATATATATTATGGTGATGAGTGGCAAAAATACATTATAATCCTCTCTTAGAACACTTCAACTAAGGTCCACAATAATGGTAAGCTCCATATGTTCTTTACTGAGTATATAGATTACTGCAGCACCAATGCATGCTGGTATCTGTGCACTCCAGGAATAGCAGCCCTTTGCCTACTAGTCTTCAACTACTAGGAAATCAAGTAAGACAGAACAAGTGAGTAACTGAGGAGAAAGGGAAAGGCAAAATGAAAAAGCGGGCATAAAGTAAAAACAAGGCATTACATGAAAAGGCAAGGGAATCAAAAGATGATGAAGCAGTAAACAAATAATTAACCTCGGCATTAATAGATTCATAGAGTTTAAGGCTGGCGGGACCATTAGGTCATTTAATCTGACCTCCTGTATGTCAGAGGTCACTACATTTCACCAATTACTCCTGTATTAAGTCCAAGAACCTAAATACAAAATTTAGACGTGATTGCCATTTAAAAAAGCACTGATCAACTGCAGCCTCACTCTGTAAGAATCTACATTTCTGTTAGCGAAGTTTCCAAGGCACTTAAACTTTTCCACAGCCTTATTCCTGACTGCACTTGACTCATGCCTAAATTCCAGTATGGATTCCCTACCTATTGTGCCTTTTGGGATCCAGTCTGTTAGATATACTCTGAACACATCTAAACTCACACAACTGGCAGAAGTGCACGTGCATACACACACAGACACACACACACATGCACATACACCTGCCCACCTGTAGCCAGGATCTAAAATACTCAACCAGGAGGGGGAGGGGGGAAACCCAGGTGGATATGGAGGGAGCAATGTGAAGTTAGGTCTTGCCCCCTTCTAAAAGAATATCTACACCATTGAGCTATAGTGTCACTCTTACTCTTTCTGACCCACTGAATATTTATGTTTACAGTGGAATGGCTTCAAGAGGAAAGAATGAGAGCCCACACACCAGAATATCCTGTAGTCCAGTGACTGGGGCAATGTCCTCAGTCTTCTCACTGTGAACCATGGAGTCTCTGAGCTCATTCTTTCCTCTCTCCTTTGTCTAGATCAAAGCAGGCTGTCTCTTCACTCTCTGTGTCAGCTCCAATATATGGAAGGATTGAGAGAGAAGGGACTCCCTCATTTCCCCTCTGATGTGTGGGACTGCTGATGAGTGTACCCTGTGAAACAAGGTGTAACTTTAGGAGTGGCATAGGGGAATCTTACATCTGCTTTGAGCTAGAAAGTAATAATGTTTCTTTCTTCCCTCACATGCAACTTTCAGCCATTTTGAGTGAAAGAAAGAACCAAGCAGTTGATCAGTGCAACAGAACTTGGCATCCTTGTCTCCCCCCTCCCCACACACAAATAGCTGATATGCTAGGCAGCAAGGAGGAATATGTAGGTTTAGTCTTCAGATGCTTAGAGATGCTCTGTCCCCTGGGAAGCTGCTCTCGTAAACCAGCTTCAGAAAAGGAGCTGTTCTTCCCCACATCAGAACTGACTTTAGAGCATGGGAAGCCCATTATCTGAGGAATAAGGCTGAATGGCTTTCTTCCTTGCCTCAAGGAGGTTCAGAAATGAGAGGAGCCAACTGGGGGTAGAGACACTCTAGAGGTCATTGCCTGAGGAGCTGGAACCATGGAATAGGGAGCTGACTAAACAGGCTTGCAGTGGAAACAAAAGATGAGGCACTGTGTGTGGGAAGGGAGAATGAAGGTTTTGAGTCATGGGAATTGAGGGAGTGTGGTAGACAAGGGAATGCTCTGAGAAGAGAGCCTGGTGAAATGGAGGGAGACACAAGAGAATGCTTGGGAAGAGGGAATTACATAGATGGGGTGCTTGTGTAGGAGCAAATTTATACAGTAGAGTGAATCTGCGGGTAGTCAGAAGGCTTATGAAACTGTGAGGGCCTGGGGCCACTGTTGTTTTGCTGGCAAAATTACTTCAGTAGTGAAATTGGGTCTTTAGTGTTAGCTGAAAAGCAAATCAGAGTTCTTTCTTTCCCAGCCCTCAGATAATCTACAGAACAACTAATATCCGGCTGATGCTGCAGCCAAATATTTTTTTCTTTCCCCTGATATGTCTATTTGGGCTGTGCACATGTCTAGGCAATTTTAGTTGTGCTGTTGCTTCTTGGCTGCTGTCTGTTGAGCTGCTTTTGTAACCCCCAAACAGTAAATGAGCTATACTTTGATAAATTGGATCCATAGACAAAGCTACTCAGGGGCTTCAGAAAGGCTTTTGGTGGCTGTATATATGATCCAAAAATGGCCCAAAGCACCCTATGGATATTTTTTAAATTTCATCCCAAGCCTCCAAATTGTCATCCTTGCCAAAGAAGAAAAGGATAAGCTCATATTTGCACGTAGCTAATATTCAGATTTAAAAAGCCGTGGAACATGAATATTGTCTTCTATGTTCAACACTACTTGTTCAGATATATTCTTCAATTAACTGTTTGCTTGATTTTCCATTCTTGCTATGGTTTGAAGTTTTCCATTAGATGCAAGCAACTCAGGTTGTGTTTTTATTTTCCACCATGAAACTTTTATTGTCTGATTTTTCTTCTTCATCAATTTCTTTCTCTAATTCAAAGAGATTTATTTCTACTCACTGATGTATAAGAACTTCTTTCACTTTGTTTTTGAAATAACCATTTTCTGACAGGTTGTTCTAGATTCTTTGAAGTTTGGGTTGGACCTAATGCTGTACCGTATTTAATGTACTGTGAAACCATTTGAAAATAAGAAGATATGAAAATATGCCTAAAGTGATCAAATGCTGCCTGCAACCCTGAAAATCTGAGAGATTGAATAGCTGAGAGTAGCAGAAGCTAGTGTTTAGCTAAAATATTGCTGGAACACATATTTCACTTAGGCTCAATCTCTGTATATTGGCCAACCTTGATTAAGTGTCAGGAATGTTGAGTAATCTAGTTCTAGGGTGCATCTTTTAACAGGGTAAAACAGGCATCTGAAAACTGATTTTGCCCTTGATGTAGAATTTATTGAATCTATATGCTAATGAGCTTTTCGCTATCTGCAGCCAAAGCACTGGTTTGTGATCTCATCACAGCCAACAAGCTAAGCATTGTGGCACCAAGTTTTTACTTGCATAAGAGATCTCCAGAGAAAATCTCTATGCTAAAGAAGTGTCTTTCTAATTTAGGAGGTGGCAATCTCCCATTACAATGTAAGGAGGAACTTTGCTGCTTAGTAGTACCATTGCTTGGATGAGAAAAAAATTCAAGTAATGACAACAAATAATCCAGGCTTTTTATCAGACTGAGTGGTACCCTTTCTGTCCCAGATCAAATTCTGATCACTCTTGGTTGCCATTTATTTTATGTTGGATCCCTATTTCCTACTGTGCCATCCTATACCAAGACACAATCCTTGAAACAGTATCTTGTTTAGCTATTCTATGTCTCCTTGATATGTACTTAGTAGGACTTATTCATCTTGCTTGTTTAGAGTTTCAGGAACTGTTCCTTTACTTCTTTACTCTAAACATATTTTTGTAGCAAAACATTTCAGCAATCTGTCCACATTTTTGATAAGTGAATGGCCCAGTTTTCACCTCTATGTATATTATTGTGTTAGAAGCCAAATCAGTTCTTGTTCAGCCCTGATCTTGTGGTCTTTGAGATACTTTTTTACTGTTAAATTCGACCTAGATATTTTAAATGTATTACTTGGCAATTTTTCTTTTCAGCCCTGTTTGTAATACTGTTAATGTTAGCAGTTTGTCATGAGGGAATAGCTGATTTCTATGGATTTAAAGGGAAGTCCTGCAGGATTGGAACTGCATGTAACCAGCTCTCTTTTTCTCCCCTTCCCCCTTTTTTTTTAAATTGGCCTGGTGATAAAAGCTATTTTATTTCTAAAAATATTTAGTTACCAACTGTCAGCACAGGGGCAGGAATGGAAGGGGAAAAACATTGAAAATGATGGTCAGTAATAATAGTAAAAGGTTTTTATTTTTTAGCCTACCATCCTTTACTCTGGCAAATTTCTCTGAGCAGTCAGAACTGCTGGATATGAATCTGTGTGGGCCTGGATCTTAAATTTGTCCTGTAGTAGGGAATGGAAATTCTTTAAACTGCAGGGTGAATTCCATTGAAAGAACTGGGAATTTTTGTTTAAAACTTAACTCCCCGGCTGGAAGGTGGGGTGGTTTTCAGGATTTAAGACTGTCTGAGGGCTTTTGCTGTACATTCAAGATCTATGGGATTTCTCCTAACGGTTAAAATAGTCCATTCTATAAAAATGGATATGCATGACTATAAACAGAAGTTGTACAGACACAAAATTACTTAGAAATAGTTATTTTCCTTTCCATGAGTATTTCAAATATGTAATCCATAATTACTGGCCTCTTTTATATTTCAAACAGTTGTCAGTTAAAAAATCTGAATAGTAGCAGTAATTGTTTTGAGGCTGGCACCCCTCATAGTCCATAGAGTACATATTTATTACTGCATTTCAGACTGCTTCAGCAGTAATAAACATTCTTTTAGGCAACTAAATGTCCAAGGACAGCATGGGTATTTTGATGTTTGTTTGATTTTTTTTCTTTTGATTTTAGGCATATCCAAAACCTAGGAATGAATTAACTTGGATCATGTAGTTGCTATCAATCTGCACAGCAAGCATTTGCTGTTTTTTTCCTTTTGTCAATAAAAACAGACAACCTTCTCGAAGCAGATGTAGTTCTGTGCTTTCAGTACCACTCACAATGGCAAATGAATAGGCATAGTGCCATTGGTAGTTTTCAATAAGGCAACTGGCCTGCTAGTGAAGCAGCTGAATCGGACATTTGTTTTAATTTTATTGTAATGTAGCAAAGCTAGAAATATTGCAAAATGTAACAAAGACTTTTTTTAAATCACATTTTCCTCCTTGTGAGCAGAAATAAAGGAAGGGATATGACCAATGAGCAAGCACTGCCTGGCTGGAAAGTTTCTGCAGTCCCATGGTGTAATGTTAATTGCTGCTGGTGACCAACGGCTTTAAGCCTCCCTTGTACAGGTCTCTAATCTAGCACTCTTTGGTCCAGCAACATCTGTGTTCTAGCATGATTTTAGTTAGCCTGATGTCCACTTGTCGTGGATGTGCACAGGTTTCTTGTGGTCACATAAAGTTTGTTTACAGCCACCAGTGTGCCCCACTTAGACACTCTGAGTGCAGGAAATGGGGGCCCACAAAGGACCTTAAATACCTTGCTTCTATAGTCTCTTCTTAGAAAAACTCCCCAGAGTCACAGATTTACTGACTTTGGGGGGTAGCTGCCACCATCAAGTGATTTAACCCTCAAAAACAGGAAGGAACAATTGAATTCCTTCCCTAGGGGTAATCCAAGCTCTTTTGCCCCAAGAGAACTTGAAAAAAGAAGCAAAAAGCACAGAAAACCAAACTGTGTTTCTGACAGCTAACCTCCAATTGATCCTGGCAATTACAGACCGGTAAGTCTAACTTCAATACCGGGCAAATTAGTCAAAACAATAGTAAAGAATAAAATTGTCAGGCACGTAGAAGAACATAATTGGTTGGACAAAAGTCAACATGGTTCCTGTAAAGGGAAATCATGTCTTACTAATCTATTAGGGTATGTCTACACTACAAAGTTAATTCGAACTAACAGCCGTTAGTTCGAATTAACTTCGATAGGCGCTACACATGCAAACCGCTAGTTCGAACTTAATTTGAACTAGAGGAGCACTTAATTCGAACTAGGTAAACCTCATTCTACGAGGACTAATGCCTAGTTCGAATTAAGTAGTTCAAATTAAGGGCTGTGTAGCCACTTAATTCGAATGAGTGGGAGGCCAGCCCTTCCCAGGTTCCCCCTGGTGGCCACTTTGGGCCAAGCCAGGGATACTCTCCTCTCCCCCAGCCCCAGGGCCCTTAAAGGGGTAGACTCTGGCCAGACGGCACTTGCCACAGACAGCCCTGCCAGCAGTCTCTGCCCCGACCCAGTGGCTGCAGGATGAGCCAGGCAGCCAGTGCCAGTGCCAGTGCCAGTGAGACGTCCCCCGCCCAGTCCCCCAGCACCCAGGGGCCAGCCAGGGGCTGTAGACGGCGCGCGGCCTCCTGGACTGGTGCAGAGGTCATGGACCTCATTGAGGTTTGGGGGCAGGCCCCCAATCTCCATGATCTCCGCACCAGGAGGAGGAACGCAGCCGTCTACGGCCGCATAGCAGCCGCCATGGCCCGCAAGGGACACAGGCGCACCCAGGAGCAGGTGCGCCTGAAAATAAAGCAGCTGCAGCAGGCGTACGCCAGGGCCACCAGGGGTGACGCCACAGCAGGGGCTGCCACCTGCCCCTACTTCCCCACCCTTGACCGACTCTTGGGGGGCGGGGCGGTCTGCGCCAGCCCGCGAGGCAGTGAGCCGGGACTGGAGGGCCCTGACCCGGGCGCAGCAGAGGGGCCACCACCAGCTGTCCCGGCACCGGAGTCGGCAGGGTCGTCCGGGGAGGCCATACCAGGTAAGTGCCAGCACTGTCCCCTACCCGGGGGGCGGTGGGGAGGGAGACCAGGGACCACGCGCGTGGGCCATGCCTCCCACGGATCACGCAGACACCCGTGCATGTGCAAGCACGTGCCATGCCACCCTTGGGCAGGTGGCTCCAGCTGCGTGACACATAGGGGCCGTGGCCCAACAGGCACATGCGTGTGTGAAGAGACCTGACATGCTCCCAACCCCGGGGCGGGACCCAGAAGGATGCTCTCCCTTCACACGCCCCCTCTACACGGAGGCAGGGGACATCTCCCCCCCCTGCCCCGGCCACACTATACACGGCACAGGGACATGGGTGCGGTCTTGGGGCAGCTCCCAGTCCCGGGGAGAGCCAGACATCCTGACCATGGCCTCTGTGCAAGCACAACGGCTCTGACGGTGCAGGGCATGGTCACCCTCACGTCGGGGGGGGGGCGGGCTGGGCATTATCCACTGTGTCCCCAGGGAGAACTGACCAATTCTCTTCTTTCTCTACAGCTGCACCAGCTGCTCGTGCAGGACGCACCACCCCGCCCGGGACATGCTCCCGCACCCGCGGCCTGCTCCAGACCACCACCACGGAGCAGGAGTACTGGGACCAGCACCTGGGGTCCCTGCGAGCCCTGAATGACACTGTGCAGGCCTGGATGCGGGCAGACCTGCAGCTCCGCCAGGAGCACCTGGCTGAGGAGCAAGCCAGGAATGCTACCCTGCAGGCCCTGCTGCAGATCATGGTGCCCCGTGCCTGCCCTGCCCCTGCTGCCCCCCCAACAACTGTCCCTCCTCCCGCTCCTGCCCCCCCTCCCACCTCTTCCTCCTCAACCCCCACACCCTCCTCCTCAATGTCCACACCCCCCACCTCAACCTCCGCACCCTCCTCCCCATCCCCCCGGGGACGCCGAGGCCCCCTCCCTCGCCGTGCTGGGAGGCGATTGGCCCAGCGAGACCCCCACCCCTGATCCCTGAGTTTCCCCTCCCTCTCCTTCCCCTGGCTTCCCCCTTCCAGCTCCCTACTCCCAGTTTTCCCCCTCCCCTCTCCCACCCTCTCTCCTGCCCTCTCCTGCCTCCTTTCCCCCGTCTCCCCACAGTTTTATTCCCCCTCCCCAGTTTTGTTAAATAAAGAGAGATTCAATTTTTGAACACACGTGTCCTTTATTTTTTACATCAGGAAGGGGGGCTAGGGAGGGGTAAGTGGAAGGAGGTGAGGGAGGAATGGGGCACGAGCCCTCGATGGGGAGGACTGGGGTGGCTCTGCGGGCTCCTCGGGGTGGAAGATCTCCTGCAGGGCCTCCTGGATCCTGACAGTCCCCCGACTGGCCCCCCTGGACTGCAGCTGGGCTGATGGCCGAGTGCTGTGATGTGCCGAGTGTGAGCACTCAGGGCACTCCAAGACAGGACTGCTTTGCTGTCCCTCACTGAGGTAGACAAGCAAGCAGGGAACCCTGAGAACTGTCTGTCCGGGGTGGGGGTTGGGTCCCTTTAAGCACAGCCCTCGGCTAGCCTGAGGCAGCAGCTCCACGCTCTAAGCCCTAACCTGATGCCCTGCCGGCACTGTTTCCGGCCAGCCTTAACTTTGGTTCAGGGTCCACTCAATGTGGACATGCTAGTTCGAATTAGCAAAACGCTAATTCGAACTAGTTTTTAAGTCTAGATGCACTAGTTTGAATTAGCTTAGTTCGAATTAACTAATTCGAACTAAGTTAGTTCGAATTAGTGCTGTAGTGGAGACATACCCCTAGAGTTCTTTGAAGGGGTTAACAAACATGCCAACAAAGGGGATCCAGTAGCTATAGTATACTTAGATTTTCAGAAAGCCTTTGACAAGGTCCCTCACCAAAGGCTCTTGTGTAAATTACATTGTCATGGGATAAGAGGGAAGGTCCTTTCATGGATTGAGAACTGGTTAAAAGACAGGAAACAAAGGGTAGGAATAAATGGTACATTTTCAGAATGGAGAGGGGTAACTAGTGGTGTCCCCCAAGGGTCAGTCCTGGGATCAATCCTGTTCCACTTATTCATAAAGGATCTGGAGAAAGGGGTAAGCAGTGAGGTGGTAAAGTTTGCGGATGATATTAAACTGTTTAAGATAGTCAAGACAGAAGCAGACTGTGAAGAACTTCAGAAAGATCTCACCAAACTGAATGATTGGGGAACAAAATGGCAAATGAAATTTAATGTGGATAAGTGTAAAGTAATGCACATTGGAAAAAATAACCGCAACAATACGTACAGTATGATGGGGGCTAATTTGGCTACAACAAATCAGGAAAGAGATCTTGGAGTTATCATGGATAGTTCTCTGAAAATGTCCACACAGTGTGCAGTGGCGGTCAAAAAGGCAAATAGGATGTTAGGAATTATTAAGAAAGGGATAGAAAATAAGACCCAGAATATCTTACTGCCCCTGTATAAAACTATGGTACGCCCACATCTTGAATACTGTGTACAGATGTGGTCTCCTCACCTCAAAAAAGATATTTTGGCCTTGGAAAGGGTTCAGAAAAGGGCAACTAAAATGATTAGGGGTTTGGAACGGGTCCAATATGAAGAGAGGTTAAAACGACTGGGACTTTTCAGTTTAGAACAGAGGAGACTGAGGGGGGATATGATAGAGGTATATAAAATCATGAGTGGTGTGGAGAGGGCAAATAAAGAAAAGTTATTTATTAGTTCCCATAATAGAAGAACTAGAGGACACCAAATGAAGTTAATGGGTAGCAGGTTTAAAACTAATAAAAGAAAGTTCTTCACACAGCACGTAGTCAACCTGTGGACTTCACAGAGGAGACTGTGAAGGCTAAGTCTATAACAGAGTTTAAAGAGTAGCTAGATAATTTCATGGAGGTTAGGTCCATAAAAAGCTATTAGCCAGGGGATAGAAATGGTGTCCCTGGCCTCTGTTTGTCAGAGGCTGGAGAAGGATGTCAGGAGACAAATTGCTTGATCATTGTCTTCGGTCCACCCCCTCTGGGGCACCTGGTGCCGGCCACTGTTGGCAGACAGGCTACTGGGCTAGATGGACCTTTGGTCTGACCCAGTACTGCCATTCTTATGTTTTTATGGTCTTATGTTCCAAAGCTAGGCAGACACACACAAAGCTCCTGTTATCTTCCAGGATACAAACATCAAATTATCACCTTAAAGAAGATGATTTTATTAACATATCAAAAAGATATACTTGATAAAGCATAGCAGGTTACTAGGTGTTATGGAGCAACTAAGAAAAGAACAGATCAAACCCACAAAGAATCATGGTTCTTCAGGCTGTAACTTAAATGGTGAGTGGGGAAGGGGAGGCATAGATTCACTCAGAGAAGTTTAACCAAACAACCAACACAAAGAAAAATGACCTGTTCCCAACTAAATACACATTTCCCCTTTATTTACTTATGATCCCTTCCTGGTTCAATCCACTTCCGTACCCCAAATTCCTTGGAGACATGGTAGTCGTGCCTGGGTTTAAATCATTCTGTGTCTCTCAGCTCCAGGTTTAACTCCCCACACAAAGAAAACAGGCAAGGTATCTTGTACAATTCAAATTTCAGCACTGTATTCCATTGGTTCTTCTGGCTTCCTGCCAACACCCTTGCTAGCTACCTGAGTTTAACCCCTTAGTGACCAGGTGCTGGCCTGCACTCCTCCCACCACAAGATCTAATTTACTCCTAAATGTCTTCTAAGAACTCAGTAAGCAAGTAAGTGTTAATAATGCTTCTCAACAATATTAACCTCCCATGATGATTTGGCAAATTCGCTGGTTTGGCACTGGTTAGGTCCCGAGGGTGCAGGACTATGGAGGTTCGACATTTACTTTGGTTATGCTTCAGTGGGAAATATAAAATTCCTACTCACTCTGTGAGATCCAAACCAGGGTCATTCTTCTTGTTTCTTGCAGGCTACCTCACATATGGTGATGAGATCTTGTTGCTTGAGTGAGATGGAGAATTCAGCCTGTGCAAAGTATAGTAGCATTAATATTGTTCCATTTATAAGCTATTTTTTGTTAGTTAGATAAAACACATATCCTAAAAATACCTAAGATGGCTCTTAAATATTACATTTTAATTTGCCCTCCTGGATATTTCCTAGTGGTTACTGACAGAACAAGATTCCTCTATTATTTTGGTTCCATAATACTTACAAGGTCTAAGGTATGGCTAAATGAATGGATATTGGGATTCAACTTAAATCGCCTATGAATAAATTATCTTATATCCCAAACAATTTCAGTTGCTGGTTGTTTTACATGCAAACTAACTCTAAAATGGCTGAATTACACTGAATAACAATTTCTTTCTTGTCCCATGGTCTCTGAGCCACTATAACTGCAGTAAAATCAGTGTGCTCTAGGTAATTTTGCTATGTA
Source organism: Pelochelys cantorii (assembly GCA_032595735.1). Lineage (NCBI taxonomy): Eukaryota > Metazoa > Chordata > Testudines > Trionychidae > Pelochelys > Pelochelys cantorii. The sequence continues at coordinate 68,779,764 of CM064326.1, read as the reverse complement.
GAGGAAAGGATTCATACATTGAGTGCCACAGGGTTTCACTTGGGCATAGGCTGCAGAAGAGGAAGAGTAAATGTATCTGCCTCTACCTCAGCCTCAGCCTCAGCCATGTTTTTCGTACTGTGTCCAAAACTTGAATTGAAACCTATATGTCTCCTAGATGCAGTTGCATAGAAACTGGTACAGATTCTGAGACTCCTTTTGGATGTGGCTAGTTGTCATGACAAAGCAAGAGGAGAAGTAATCATGGCACAGTATTTCACTATTATTTTCCATGAGCACTTCAGACAACTATCATAAAACTGTCACATATATTTGTTAATTTAAATAAAAATCTTTTAAATGTAATATTCAAATAATGTATGTATGTAATGGATATAAGTTTAAAACATTTAAACATGCATCAAAAAATCAGGGAAAAATGTTCTCTAGCAATCTGACAGCAATGTCTATTATATGACATTTTAATACAAACCAACCAACCAACCCATGAGCAATAGCAGACAAATATATACAATATGAACTCTATACATTTGTTTTGTTTCTCTGTTTCCCCATTAGAACCCAAAATTACCAAAGATGGCTAACAGAGTACTTTGGAAAGTAATTTTAAGCAAGGAAGAATTACATTTGTATCAGTCAATTCTGGTAAAAGTTGATCTCATGTATACATATATGAACAAAAACAAACTTCCATAGTTGAAATCAACATTTAAAATACATAAATTAAGAAATTGCTGTTCAAGAATTTTTTATTTTAGACTATTTACTTTCTGTATATTTGATGTCTGATGTTGATAGTTCATGTTCTAAACCTTCACTTTTGGGATTTCTGCATTTAATCACACTGAATAATTATTATATGATTTCCCCCTTCCTAATTTCCTGCAACTGTGAACATATTAATTAATTACAAATAGATATAAATATTAACTGTCAGAACTGTTAAATTAATAAATATTAAATTCAGTCATGCCTAGGAATAGCAAACTGGCAAATTCAGAATTTTTTTTCTAAGTGAATAGTATCTTCTGTGACAAAAGTTTGGGTGCTTTACAATTCACTGAAAATAAAGTGTTGATGACTCAAAATGACAAAATGGTGGACAAATACTTTTATATAAAGTCCCTGGGGCAGCAGGAAATCATCAATGTTAAGCAATCTTAAATGATAGCATATATAGTAGGTGTTGTGAAACAATAATTTTTTCATGCCTATGTTTTCTAAAGTCTTACATTAATTTCATGGCCTCCTATTTATTCCTTTGTAAATGAAAACCCACAAAAGAACAGCTAGCACAGTTGTTTCAAGGAATAAAAGAAGTTATCGATACAGTTATTCTGGAAAAAATCATGAATATGAAGCTTCTGAAAACTACTGAGGTGGGAAGACTAGGGAAAATAAAATAAAAAAGAAGCTGAACTAGAGATCTGAAGACCAATGTTTTATAACTGAGCTGAGCTACTATAGAAGATTTAAGAGTCAATAAAATTGTGAAGCATATCATTGGAACTTAAGCATGAATCTATTCCATTTTTTCCAGGTGGAAGCAGATCAAGGGGTAGGGTGTAGGGCACAAAGGTGTATCTCTCACAATAATAAAGTTGAAAGACAGCCAACAAGGCAGTGCCAGATTTTATCTTCTATAACAAAAATACACCTTTATACCTAATGCCACAGCCTATTCAAGCAAAAGCAACCTATAGGGAGGACAAATGCCTGTTTCTATCTATGCCTAATTATAATTCTATTGACTAAACATTTGCAATAAGGCTCATTACAAAAGCTAGATAGTTTGCATCTTCTGTCTGCCTCTACATGCGCTACCTCAAAGCAAAGGTATTCTCCCATGGGATTCCAGGAAATCAGTTCTTCAAACTCCATTATAAAGATAATAAGTGCTGGGACTTGGTTCAGGATCTTAGTCAGAATCCACTTACACACCAGACTGCAAGGTTTTGCCTTTGTACTGTCAGTGATTCCCTGTGGAACAGAATATTGAAATCAGAGTATAGTACACAAGTTTTTCTGTCAAGTTAGTGCTGTCCTGGCCCCGATTACTGAGAATCCAATCTAGCTAAGCAATATAGTAAGCAAACTGCATATAACATTCAAAATAGTATAAATGGATGAAAACATGAAGGGCCTGCATTATATATATAACCTAAAAAGGACAGGTAAAGTGTGTCTTTATAAACTAATTCCACCAAACCTTTTTTATGTACAGTCCCACACCTTAATATTCTACCTATCCTTCCAAGTATCTCTTGCTTAGTATGAATCCCAATGAAATAACATTGAGTTCCTGTAAAGCAAGACCCCCTTTTTCTTCAGGACAGATAGAAATGTAAGCCTCCTGGACTGTGGTCTTTTTAAACTGACCAACATTTATAAACTATTCTAAAAATGATGTAAAGAGCTTCCTGTAATGGGCTCTCCTTCATATATATATCTGTCAAAATAGGAGTCACCCCAGAGCAAAAGAATGATACAGACCTCTTGGTTCTATTTAGGCCCCATGTTAAAGTCTTTGAGGAACTTAAGTGGGACTTGTACAGGCCTGACAAGTGGACCATGAAGAATCAGCAAAGTGAATGGCAAAATATAGTCAATAAGTGATAGAGTAGATGAATGGAGGATGAAAGTTAATCAGAGTTCCTCATTAGACTAGGTCTCAAGTCATGTTATAACTATTTGTGACTATCCTCTGCTCTGCCACAGACCTGTGACTTTCGGTAAATCATTACATCTCCTTGCCTCAGTGTTTTCCTCTGTAATATGAGGATAATGATACTGTTCTCTTTGTATAGTGTGTTGAGATATACCAATAAAAAGCACCATTTAAGAGATAGGTGGTATTATTATTATTATTTTATTTTATTTTGTTAAGTTGAGTTTTCCATCACCAAAATCACACAAACCTTGGAAAACCAAGATGGTAATTAAATATCTATTACTAGCAAGTGAATGATCTTACTAGTATTTGCCACAATCTTGTACTTAACAGTAGCAACAACGGTGGGCAGTTTGGGATTCATGTCCATAGACATTAACATGCTGGGGTTGATTTTATCTGAGACAGAGTAGATTCAAGAATACTTTTCATATTTCTATCAGAGGGTTTTTATTTTGCCCATCACAGGAGGCCAGGATTTTTTATTAAAGACTTAAAATTAGACTCCTCTATCTACGTTTAGGTACTAGTGAGCAGATTCACAAAGGCACCTAGTGGGGAGGGATCACATTTCTTTTAATGATAATTATAATTTATGCAACTGTATATATATATATATATATATATATATATATATATATGGTGGGATTTTTCAAAAATTCCCATTGGTGACTTAATATCCAGTGACTTTAATGGGAGTGAAGTTAGGCCCACCTTGAATATTTTTTAAAATCCCATATATAGTATATTAAGTTGGTGTACAAAGGCTAGTATTATTAGGGGTTTTTTGTTTTGTTTTTTTGCAGGTGGGGGAGAGTTGAGGAAGCAAACATTTGATTACAAATATGCTCCGAACCCAATAATAGACTTAACTAATGAAAGTTCTATAGAGGTCCTTGAACTGTACTGGAGATCTGAAGAACACATAGTCCTTCAAATACAAATATAGAGATCTTCTGTACTATTCTGTATCTCCGCTTAGCTTTCTACTTACATTCTCACAGCAATAAGAGGTTTTGGGAATTAAGTTTGGTGCCTCTCCTGTTGTCCAGCAGTACAGGTCCCAGTCACAGACAAGTTGTTTAATTAAAAGTAGCTATGGTTAAAACTACCTGGAGATATCTAAAAGTCAGATAGTGTACCACTTTCTTTTGGAAGTCTTCTGTTACAATGGGCAATCTATTTTATATCCCCGTGGGAACTGGCTTCTTGTGTATGTCATTGTTTATACTCTATCACTCCTACTAAAGATGTGCAAGCTTAATATATTTCTACCATTTACTGAGTTTGCTGAATCACAAGGAACATACACATGTTTTATGAACTCTAGTGTGGGTTACTGTGCACAGAAATGAAAACAATATATGTTATCTCCACAGTCAGCTGTCAGCAAAAAGATGGGGGAAAGCCATAAAAGTCTCTTGTGTTGTTTTATTATGGCTCTCCTAGGAGTCAAATGCCAATGATTTAGCTTGTTACATTTTGTAAAGCAATAACCTTGGGTGATGTTAAAGAAGCTGTTTCCCAAGGTGCGGTTTATGAATGACTATCATCTAGAGGAAAATATAATACCATAATGCTATACTTCCACTTTAAATATTGTATGTTGAAACTTACCAAATGTATATTGTGGAACCATGGTAAAAGGTAAAGCTAAATCCATTGCCATCTTTCTCAGATAAACCTTTTCAGGGTCCCTGGCAGTGGTAGAAGAATTATGTAGGAGCAAAAAAGTAAATTCCAAAGCCACATAGAATACTTCTGGGGACTGATCTCTTATGGAGGACCAAAGTGATCTACAAGATCTGTGACTCTTGAACAGTTTGTCAACTTCAATAAGTTAGGGCTGAAATAGAGGCTTCTAACTTATTATTAGTTCTAACTTATTATAATAAGTTTGTATGCCCATAGCTTCTAGGAGTCTTTAACCAGGAATCCCTTGTGCTAGGAGGTGTCCAAACATGAAACAAACAAACGAAAGATATTCTTTGACCCAAAGAACTTCGAGTCTAAACATAAAATGAGAGGTAACAGATATGTCTGGACAGACAAATGAGGGAGTACAAGGAAACAGTGAGACAATACTTATCAGTGTGGTCATCAGTGGTACCAGTGGCCAATTTTTGTAAGCATTACTGCAAAGGAGAACTTTGGGAATAATGAGGTAGCTTTGTGAATGTTTATGTGTAGTTCCTCTGAAATGTGAGGTGCAAGAGTAGAGATCCCTGACACAGTGGCTTACAATCTGATTGGTGCTGTTCAGCAAGAAATCCTGCTTATGGGACCTACCCTGGCTCATTGCTATAGTATCCCATACCTACTTGGGTATATGTGGGTTTTTTAAGAAACTGATTTTAAAACCCAAACTGAGGAGATGGAACAGGAGGAAGAATGCTTGAAGAGATTTCTCTCATATGAATACTGTTGAGATGGGCAACTAAAATTATAGTTTTACCTTCTCCCTAAATTGTGTCACTTAAATATTTAAATATGTATGGCATTTGTGCTGTGAATAGTATGGTCACATGAATTATGTACAAATAGCAAATGTTTATATTGAATGGTAGATAATAGGATTTTTTTTAATTACTGAAATTTTGAAGGCCTTAACACTTTAAAGCACTGTATGGAAGAAATAAAAAAAAAAACGTTAGTGATATTTTAAGGCTTTAAATCTTCATGTAGGGTGTGTCTAAACTATATGGCTCCATCAACAGAGCCATGTAGATTAGGCAGGACGGCAAAGGGAAATGAAGCGGCGATTTAAATAGTAGCCACTTCATTTAAATCAAAATAGCCACCGTGCTGCACCAATCAGCTGATTGTCGGCACAGCGCGGCAGTCTAGACAGGGATCTGCCGACCCCAGAACCCTTCGTCGGCAGATCCTTTATGCCTCGTGCCGACAATCAGCTGATCAGCGCAGCGCAGCAGCCATTTTGATTTAAATGAAGTGGCGATTATTTAAATCGTTGCTTTTTTTCCCTTTTTCTAGTACACTAATCTACGTGGCTCTGTCGATGGAGCGAGGTAGTTTAGACATACCCATGGAGTTAAGAGTTAAGAACTAATCCCAATGTTATTAGATCAGTTTATTTATAGAAGGGCAAAGGGTCAGATCATGACTTTTTGAATTGTGTGTTGGAAAGTGGAAGGTTGCCCTATCCCTTTGTCAACAGGGGGACCCAGCTGCCCTTCTCCAGGGGCTTCTGCAGTCTTTGTATTCACTTTTGGGAGGCAGCAAGCAGTGAATGGCCCTTAAGATGAGAGGGTTGGTGAGATCCTGCACTGAATGCTGTAGTGCCAAAATAGCTAGGTGGCTGTAAAATAGCCATGAGCCTAGTGGAAGCCAGCATCAGCCTGGGTGGCAGTCATCTCTAATGTGAAGTCCTAAAAAATGAAGGACCTCTGCCCATTATTTCTATTGACTTCAAAGTATAAAACTAGATGCCGGCAGTGGAGACTGATGAAATTATGTGTAATAAAAGCCTAATTTCTAGGCAAAAATCAGTTCCAGGCTTTGAGACCTTGTACTGTTTGTTTCCTTGGCTACTTTTCTAAGGCAAAAGGCTAGAAATGTACAATACATTGCTTATTAATGACACAGAGAATCTTCTTGCCAGTTCCTTTAAATCAAAGCTCACTTTGCTGCTAACTTAGTCATTCATCAAAAACAAGACACCTTATATCTTTGATCATGTTTTCTTTGCAAAGTTGGTATAAATTTGAGGACCATTTTTTCACTTTATTGCACAGCCTGTAGAAGTATATGTGAAGGGGACTCTAGTGGGAGAAAAAGCCTTCTTATCATATTTTCCCTTTTCTTTTGTCACCTATGATGACTCAGAAGTTAGACATTTGTCTGTTGTTCTTCCTTCCTTACCCTGTTGTCTTCACTTAAGGGACATCATTCAGCGAGAGAGGAGGGAGATGAAAAAGGCCACTTTAATAGACCCAAATTGTAAAGGTAGAGCTGAAAGCCTGGTACATAATAATGGTTGTGTAATGCCAACAGGCAGAACCAGATCTGGGACTTCTGGAGCTTAGTCACGAGCCTCTACCTCTTGTCCTCTTGAGCTAAAAGCTAGCTGGCTATCACCTACAGCTATAGAGGAGGCTCGTTCTTTCTCTCGTAAAAGATATAAGTGCCACTACATGGAAGAGTGAACACACCCAGCAAGTGTGTGGGTTACAGTTGCTTCACACTTTTTATTTTCAGTTTTTGTAAACATTTGCCAAAAGCTTCTATAACTGAAATTTTCCATGTCTAGTATCTGCAAGGTATTGTTCATTTGTTTGTTTCAGAGTAAACCATTTAGTCATTACTGAGAAGATTGTTAGGTGAAAATTAATTTTTCACATGTTAAAAGATTTTTGCAATCATTTCACTGAAAAAAGCTCCAGCCCCTCCATATTTCAGTGCAGGGATTTGAAATTTGGCAAAGGATATCAAAGATGTGCTTTTTTCTATCCCTGTGAAAATCCACAGAAACTTGGCAAAGTTGGACACTTTTGCAAAGTTCAGGTCACACATGCTCAGTAGAACTTTGGGGTCACTTTTAGTCCTCTAGAAATAATTAAAAAGCATCATAATTTCAAGAGAAAATTATTGGATCTTAATCAGTCAACAGAATACAAGAATAACAAATCACAAGAATCCTAAAAATTATGAAGAATGTGGACCAAATTCTGTTTTTTGTTCCATAAGATGAGTGACTCACATTGATTTTAATAGGAATTATTAATATCTGCTGTTTAAAGGATGGGGACAGAAGTGAGCAAGGGAACAATGGAGAACATGGCTCTGTACATTTGTGATTCCACTGTTGCCAATTTTCATGATATTACTGTGTATATCACAAAATTTTACTATCTTAAACTCCAGTTCCTGAAGTCCTCTTTTTCATGTCAGAATATTAGCAGTCATTTAGAATCAAGTAAATTTCTAGCCCTTATGATTGTAGAGAAAAACTTAATATAATATGACCTCTAAAGGTTCAAATACTGGAAGGCAAATAATAACTTGCTTTTTAATCTCACAATGAAGCCAATTTCATGACTTTTGGGGATCTGAATCATGTTTTTTGAATGATTAGGGTTGGCAATAAGGGAGGAAATCAATTTTTTCTGTTCATTCATAGGATGCATGATCTTCATACATATGTTGTAGCATATTGTTTTAGATACACTGCAACATTCAAGACTTTTCATTACAGGATCTGATAATTACAGCTATGACTAAGGAACAAATTAGGAACAAAAATGAGTAGTTTTGACCCACAAAAGGTTATGCCCAAATAAATCAGTTAGGGTATGTCTACACAACAGTGCTAATTGGAACTAACTTATTTCAAATTAGTTAATTCGAAATAACGCATCTAGACCCAAAAACTAATTCGAGTTAGCGTTTTGCTAATTCGAAATAGCACGTCCACACTGATTGGACGCTGGGTCGCATTTAAGGGAAGCTGAAACCGGTTCTGGCAGGGCATCAGGTCAGTAGTTGCTTTGTGTGGCTGCTGTCTGAGGCTATCTGAGTCTCGTGCTTAAAGGGACCCCCCTGGACAGCCAGTTCTCAGCTTTTTCGCTTGCTTGCCTACCTTGCTGAGGGACAGCAAAGCATTTTCCTCTCTGCCTGCCTGTGTTGGTGGTTCCCATTGGGGATGCTGCCGCAGTTGGCACCATGGAGCCAGAGCTCGCCCTGGGCATTCTGCTCCAGTTTTTGGACTTGCTGCTGCAAGCCTGCCAGCAATGGCTGGAGGCTGCCTGGCACCATCTGGTGCACGTCAGCCCCCTGCCCCTCCCTCTGGCCTCCCTGGGGGCCGTGGAGGAGCCACAGCAGCACCCGGACACCAGCGTGCCCCACCGCATCTGGCGTCTGGACACCAGCAGCGACTGGTGGGACCGCATCGTCCTGGAGCACTGGGGAGACCAACAGTGGACCCAGAACTTCAGGATGAAGAAGGACACCTTCCTGGAGCTCTGCGAGTGGCTCACCCTGGTCTGCGGCAACGGGACACTCACATGAGGCCTGCCATCCCCCTCCGGAAGCGTGTGGCCATCGCCTGTGGAAGCTCTCCACGCCGGACAGCTACCGATCCGTCAGGAACAAATTCAGCGTGGGGAAATCCACCGTCGGAGCAGTGCTCATGCAGGTACGGCACTCACCGGCCACTGGGCCGGTGGGGGAGGGGAGCTGCAAGGAGGGGATGGGCTGCCCCAGGGAAAACGGGGGGGGGAGGAGGCAAAAGTGCCCCACATGGGAGGGTTCAGTCTGTCCCAGCCGTACCACACGCCGCCTGCGGCGGCCAGGATCACAGCAGAGGTTGCTTCTGGGAGTGAGGCGCGGGGCAGTGCCAGGGAACGAACATTCCCAGCCACCCGGGCACCTCAGTGATTCACGGTTTGGTGTGTCTCTCTGCAGGTGGTCAAGGCCATCAACTGGGTGCTGCTCCACAGGGTGGTCTGCCTCGCCGACCCGGACGCAGTCATCCAGGGGTTTGGCGCCTTCGGCTTCCCCAGCTGCGGGGGGGGGCCATCGACGGGACGCACATCCCCATCTGTGCCCCGGAACACCAGGCCTCCCTCTACATTAACCGCAAGGGTTACTTCTCCGTGATCCTGCAGGCCGTGTCTGACCACTGGGGCCAGTTCACGGACATTAATGTGGGCTGGTCCAGCAAGGCACATGACGCCAGGGTGTTTCACAACTTCTCCGTGTGCCAGAGGCTGCACGCTGGGACCTTCTTCCCTGACCGCCACATCAGGGTCGGGGACGTGGACATGCCCGTCTGCTTGGTAGGGGATGCGGCCTACCCCCTACAGGCCTGGCTCATGAAGCCCTACACGGGACACCTCAACCCCTCCCAGCAGGCCTTCAATACCAGGCTCACCAGGGCCCGCATTGTGGTCGAGGGGGCCTTCGGACGACTGAAAGCACACTTTAGGTGCCTCCTCACCCACCTTGACCTCTCTGAGCACAATATCCCTCCCGTGGTGGCAGCATGTTGTGTGCTGCACAATTTATGTGAGTAGAAGGGGGAGGCTTTCCTGCCAGCCTGGATGGCTGAGGCTAACCGCATGACTGGCCAGTACACACAGCCCCGCACCGCCGCCATCTGGGAGGCCCAGCGGGGGGCCATCCAGATCTAGGAAGCCCTGCGGGAGAGCTTCCTGGTAGAGAAGGACAGAACTCTCCCTGCATGCCCCACTGGGGCCTTCTTCCACCATCCCCTCCTTCCCCTTTCCCCTCCCTAACCCCCCTTCCGAATGTCAAATAAAGACACCTGTTTTGGCAACAAAAATCTCTTTTTATTTTACATAGGTGGGGTGGGGGGAGGGAGGAATGAGGGTGGGAGAGGGGAGGGAGAAACCTGGGAGGAGGGAGCTGGAAGGGGGAGGAAGGGGAGGAAGGAAAGGGAAACCTCAGGGCTCGGGGTCCTGCTGGCTCTCCCGTCTCGCAGCACTGCAGGTGCAGGGGCGTCGGGGGGGAGTGGGTGTGGAGGGTGGGGCAGGAGGGACGGGGGGTGCAGAGGAAGTGGGAGGGGGAGCTGGGGAGGGAGGAGGAGCGAGAGCTGGGGTGGCCGCAGGGGCTGGAGCAGGAGGAGGCAGGAACCTGTCCACCAGGGTCTGGAGGTGGCCTCTGAGGGCACGGCCCTACTCCTCCAGCACCTCCAAGCTCTGCTGCCACAGCCGCAGGCCCTCCCAGACTCAGTGGTCCTGGGTGCGGAGCTGCTGCTCCGGTACCGCAGGTGACGCCGCTGGTACTCCTCCTGGTTGCGGGTGCGCCTGCTGGCCCAGGTGCGGGTGGCTGTTCCAGGCAGGGTGGTGCACCCTGCAGTCCCAAGTGCTGCGGCTGTGGTGAAACAAGACAGACAAACAGACAAACTAACGCACTCACACCCGGGGGGCATGGACTCCATGAGGAGTAACGGTAGTTCGAATTAGAGATCCTAATTCGAACTACCTACTCCGTGCCGCGTGTAGCCATGGGCACGGAGTTCGACCTAAGGGTATTTAAAAATGGCTCCCGCCCGGCAAGATGAAAATGAAGCCCGGGATATTTAAATCCCGGGCTTCATTTGCAACTTCGAATGCCTACATTAACCACCCTAGTTCGAACTAGGGTGGTAGTGTAGACATACCCTTATTGTTTTTATAGATGGATACTAATATGGCTACCCCTCTGAAACGAACAAATTATTAAATGCTAAATATATGACATAGAAGATAACAGTTTGAACTTTGTCAGGTTTTTCATGTAAATTATCCCTGTCTCCATGGCACTGTGACTGTGAGGGTACGTCTAGACTACAGGCTTACGTCGACATAAGCTGTGTCGACAGATTCTGTCGACAAAACTTATGTCGACATAGAGCGTCCAGACTACATCGCTTTGTCGACAAAGCAATGAGTTTTGTCAACAAAGAGTGTCCAGACTGCGGGACGCTCTGTCGACAGAAGGCGGCACCCGGAAGTGCTTCTGGAAGGTCACAGGGGCAGCCATAAAGCCAAGGCACTGCTGCATGCTCTCTGCAGAGATGTGTGCTTAAATGGATACTCCTGGACAGCCGTAGCTCTGCTCCTGCTTCTGGCTTGCCTACCTTATACAGGGAAAGCAAAGCTGCTGCAGTTTTTCTGGCTCTGGTTGCCCTGCTTTGTCAGACACCACAGCTGCTTATTTTCTGGTTTTTCTGTTTGTCTGTCTGTTTGTGTGTTTGCTTGTGTGTTTGTTTGCTTGTTTGTTTGGGTCTGGGCCCTTTTGGTTTTTTTGTTTCTTTGTTTGTATTTTTGTCCATTTGTTTGTTTCTTTTGTTCTTTTGTTTGTGTGTTAATTTGGCTTTTTTAGCCTTGGAGCCTGAGCTGCCCCTGGGCAGGCGATGGCCCCACACCGTGCTGATGGAAGCTCTGCTGCATGCTCAGGAGAGTATGATGACCTTGGCGGCAGAGCTGGATTCCGAGCCCAGCTTTGAGCCCCTCGCTCAGGCTGCAGCCCTGCTTGTGTCCCCCAACTTATTCCTGGCGAGGCGAGTTTGGAGCCTGGACACCAGTTCCGACTGGTGGGACCGGCTAGTGCTGCAGCAGTGGGACGACGACCAGTGGCTCCAGAACTTCTGGATGCGGAAGGCCACCTTCCAGGAGCTCTGTGTCTGGCTTGCCCCTGCCCTGCAATGCCAGGACACCTGCTTGAGGCCTGCCATCCCCCTGGAGAAGCGCGTCGCCATTGCGCTGTGGAAGCTGGCCTCACCCGACAGCTACCGCTCCATGGGGCATCAGTTTGGAGTGGGGAAGTCTACCGTCAGGGCTGTCTTGATGGAGGTAAGTCACTCTCAGGGGACACTGCAGAGGGGCAATCAGGACCAGACACAGGAAATTGGGGATGGGGTGGCAGAGGTAGAAGCCCTCTCAGCCTCATCCTGCCATGGTGTGGTGGGGGAGGGATTGTCTGGGGGAGGCTGTTGGGGTCTGGGGGGGAGAGGAGGAGCACCCCTCAGGAGCTGAGCCAGCCTCTCTAATGTCCTGTTCTGTGTGTTTCTATTTGTCCCTTTCTGCTGGTGGTGACGGCCTTCAATTCTGAGTTGCTCCACAGGACCATCCGCCTTGGAGACCTGCAGACCATCATCGCAGGGCTGAGGTTCCCAAACTGCGGTGGAGCACTCGACGGGACCCAGATCCCCATCCGCGCCTCGCCCCATCGAGCAGCACAGTACATCAACAGGAAAGGATGCTTCTCCATGGTGCTGCAGGCCCTGGTCGACCACAGGGGACAGTTCACCGATGTTTGTATCGGGTGGTCAGGCTGGGCACACGATGCCCGCGTGTTCAGAACTTGTACCTGGACCACAGGCTGCAGGCTGGGACATTCTTCCCAGAGAGGAACCTGGCAGTCGGGGATGTGCAGATGCCTACCCTCTCACACTCTGGTTCATGAAGCCCTACACTGGCCACCTGGATGCGAGCAGGGAACTGTTCAAGTCCCGCCTCAATAGGGCTCGCCTCCAGGTGGAGTGCGCCTTCGGCCATCTGAAGGGCAGATTTAGGTGTCTGCTCACGCATCTGGACATGGGGGAACACAACTTCCCCGATGTGGTTGCTGCATGCTGTGTGCTGCACAACCTGGTGGAGAGGAAAGGGGAGGCCTTCCTCTGCGTGGGGACAGGGCTGATGTGGAGGGGGACACTTTGAGCAGCCCCTGACAGGGGCCATCCGGCAAGCCCACCAGCAGGACTTGGGCATTCGAGAAGCTGAGAGGAGAACTCTCCCATCGGCCAATGAGTGTGCCGGGGCCTTCCATTGTGGGGGATGGCTCTTGGGCTGGGGCCTTCCTCCCCAAAAGCCATTCACTCACTGAGAACAGAGCCAGCGTTTTGTGAAAACATGTGAACTGTTTATTGCCCTGTTCCTGTGGTTGAAAAACTACATATTAGCTTTTCCACAGAGAAAATAAAATCCTCTTTTGTTCAGAGACCATATAAGGCTTGGTTCAAACCAAATAAAGTGTTTGTAAACAGACGGGACCGATCCCTCCGTGCCTCTCCCATGAGGGAAGGTAGGAATGTCAACTTGGAAAGGGGCTGGAGGCTCAGGGCTGAGGGGGCTGCCTGGAGGAAGGGCCCCTGGCACTTTGGGTGCGAGGCCTTCGGCACCTGGCCTGCGTGTTCAGGCTTGTACAGTAGGGGGCTCGGCTGCAGGCTGGGCTGTACCTGGGTCTGGGATGGCAGGGGCTGAGGCAGGGGGATGTGCAAGTACCCTGCTGACCGGTCAGGCCGGAGCAGGGGCAGGACCGGAGCAGGAGCAGGGAAGTTCAAGCCTCCCTGATTGCTGCGCAGATGTCCCTGGGCTGCTGGCAATTCGGCCATCAACTGCTTTGCTCTCGGCCTCTGCCTCCATCCTGGACTGGGGAAGTCCTGCATCCTTTGCAGGACTCCTACGTGCTGGCGCACCAGGTCCAGATAGGTGCGCCAGTGCCGACTGGTTCCCTGCAGCCATCTGTGTGGTGGGGAAGCTGTGACTCCCCACTCCTGGTCAGCTGATCTGGCTGTGGAGGACAAGAGGGAAAAGTCATCAGTCATGCACGCTCACCCTTTCCCTGAGAGGGCATGGCCTCCTTCTTGTCAGCAGGCAGTGCCTGTCCTAGGGTCAGAGGCTGCTCATGTGTGTCTCAGTAAGGCATGGTGTGGCCTGGCCTGCAGCCACGGCCTCCCTGGAGCCCAGAAGGTGTGCAGGGCACCATCCTGCTCCCCTTCGCACACACCCCATGGCTGAGCAGCACAGACAAGTGTCAGGCCACGGTTGGGGTTCCCACAGGTTCCTGAGAGGCCTGCAGCTGCGAGGCAATCCTGGCATCCCCGACCCATGCCTGCCCCTGACATCAGTGCCTGCAGGAGCAGGTGGTGCCTAGCAGCCGTGAGGGTGCAGGGGTATGATGGCCCTCCCTGAGGCGGCTATGGGTGTGCCCGTCTTCCCCCCAGGCTATGATCAGCATGACATGTCACAGTACTGCAACGTGTACTTTGCTCCCGCCTGCCCTGCCCTGTGCATGTTGGACCCTCACAGCATTCACCTTATGTTCCCTCCCCGGTATCTGAAGTTTCCGGGGAGGCCTCCTGCCTCTGGTCATCTGGCTCCTGGGTGCTCCAGGTGCTGTCCCCCTCCTCCTCCTCCTCCTCTTGGAGCTCTGGGTCGTCTGGCAGGAGTTGTGGCCACTGCTGCAGAGGTGTCTCCATGGCAGACTCCACAAGCCTCTTGGGAGGCAAGGGTTCCCCTGCCCCCAGGATCCTGTCCAGGTCCTCATAGTAGGCACAGGAGTGTGGCCTTTTCCCAGAGCGGGAGCTGCGCTCACGGGCCCTGACGTACCCCTGCCTCAGCTCCTTCACCTTGGCTCTGACCTGCAGTGCTCTGCGGGGGTGGTGTCCTTTCCTGGCCAGGCCATCTGCCATTCTGGCGTAAATGTCCATGTTCCTATGCCTGGCCTGTGGGAGCCGAAGTGCCTCCTCCTCAGCCCACAGCTCCAAAAGGGCTTTAATCTCAGGGCCAGACCAGGAGCGTGCTCGCCGTTTAGTGCCCCGGGGTTCCTGGGGGGATGTTTCCCTGGAAGGTCTAGGGGGTTCCTGGGGGGCTTGTCCCTGCGACATGTCTCCCGACTGCCCCTGCCGGGCAGACCTGCGTAGTCAGGATCCTGGCTGGAGCTGTCTTGCAGCCAGACTGCTGATTCTGGGTGCCTGTGCCTTTTAAAGATGGCTGCAGGCAGGAACAATAGAGTTGCAAGCTGTGGCAGGAGTGTCCACCAGGGGTCCTTCCTGGAGGCTTTTTCTGTCGACATAACTTTTCCCCTGCGTCCACACTGCCCTTTTGTCGACATAACTACATCGACGAAGTAGTTATTCCTTGTGGAATGGGGTTTACGGCCGTCGACAAAACTCCTGAGTTATGTCGACACAGGTTTAGTTTTGTCGACAAAAGTCCACTTATAGGATACGTCTAGACTACAAGCTTTTGTCAACAGCAGCTTTGTCGGCAGATAATGTCGACAAAGCTTCTGTTGACAAAGAGCATCTAGACTACATCCAGTTCTGTTGACAAAGCAAGCCGCTTTGTCGACATGAGCGTGTAGACGCAAAGGACAGTGTAGATGCAATAACGCCTTCTGTCGACAGAACTCTGTCAACAAAAGGCGTTATTCCTCGTAGAATGAGGTTTACCACCGTCGACAAAACTGCCGAGTTCTGTCGACGTTATGTCAACAGAACTCGGCGGTAGTGTTGACGCAGGTGTAGTTTTGTTGACAAAACCCTGTAGTCTAGACACACCCTGAGACTCTAATTGGTCAATGATTTCTTCTGTGGGTGTGGCATTTCGGTAATGAGACAGTTCACGAGAAAAAGAAGGTAGGTACCAACTGGTAGGTTGGTGTTAGTCTGCTTTTGGTATCTCTTTTTTATTTATACCAATATTAGGACAGATCCTTAGCTGGTGAAAATCAACATAGTGCCATCAAGACTGGTGACATACTTCGCTGGGTCCTGGGCAATATGAGGGGGCTCAGTATGGGGCCTTGGGATGAAGGGGTGGGACTAAGGACAGCCAGCCCTTAGCCCCACCCAGACTGCACCACCTGGGACTCTGGCAAGGTTATAAAGGGCCTGGGGCTCCAGCTACAGCTGCTGCTGTGGTAGTGGTGGTGGTCTGGGCCCTTTTATTTTTTTCAGCTCCAGGATAATTGACCCCTCTGTCAGTGGCCCTGAGTGCTGTTGACTTGAATAGAGCTACTCTTTAGCTAGTGTAAATCAGATCTACCACTGTGCCTTTTCCATTGCATACACATGCACTGTGTAGTGGCTCTGTCATCAGACTTAGACTCAGGCCATTCTGCCTCACTTTATCACACAGTAAGCAATCAATAAGCAGGTTAGAGGGCTGGCCCTCTTGTCAGGGTGGAGAAACACACAGTCTACTGATCTGCAGACAGTAACCTACTATCTAAAGGTTGGCCCTCTGGATGAGGCAGACCAGCAGTATTTAGCTGCAGCCTTCAGGTGGGAGCAGGCAACAAACAGTCTGGGCCTCTGGCCCTCTGGGCAGGGCTGAGCAAAAAGACATAGGCGAAGTACAGACTTTCTGACTTAGGGTGAGCAGGCTGCCACCCTGAAAAGGTGGAGGGTGGGAGGGTCATGCTAGTGAGTTGGGGGACCCAGGCACAGACTATTCCACTGGGTCCCAGCCCAGGGTCTTAACAAAGAATGGGTAGTCCTACCCCTGGGTCAGCAGCTGATTCATTTTCTGGGCACACAACCAGACTAATGTCTGGATCCCCTATGCTACTTCCTACTTGCCCTTCCTTGGCATGGCTCTATAGTCTATGGATCCTCTGTCTCTTTTGGGTAAATGTGGATGGTTGTCCCAGCAACTTCTCTTTATAGTTGGTTTCCTGCAGGGGCACGTCACTGCACATCTCAGTCCAGAGTTCAGCAGTGAGGTAGAGACATCTGTCTCCTTTAATGGCCCCAACCCAACTGAGGTGCAGGGTGCCTCACACTTCCTATTTCACCATTCCACTTCTGGCATGGGGGCATGGCTAGCAGGGATCCACCCACCAGGAGCTGGTGAACTAAGATAAATAGCAGAGTCCAGGGATCTCTGCTGGGACTTGTGCTGTTCAACATACTCAAAACGGATGTCGCAAAAGGGGTAAACAGTGAGATGGCACAGTTTTTTAATCATAACAAAATACTTAAGATAGTTAGGTTGAAAGCAGACTACTAAAGAGTTACTAAAGGGCTCTCACACATTGGAGTGACTGGGCAACAATATGGCAGTTAATGTTGATAAATGCAAAGTAATGCACATTGGAAAACATAATCCCAACTAAATATTTGAAATTATGGACTCAAAATTAGCTCTCATCATTCAAGAAAGAGATAACAGAGAAACAATGAATTGTTCTCTGATGATAACTGTTAAGTGTGTGGTAAAAGTTAAAAAAAAAAAACTAACAATGATACAGACCATTAAGAAAGGGATAGATAAAAATATCATAATGCCACTATATAAATCTATGATATGACCACACCTTGAATACTGTGTTCAATTCTGGTTGCCTCATCTCAAAAGAAATACATTAAAATTGGGGGAAAATATAGGGAAGGACAACACAAATGAATAGGATTATGAAACATCTGCCATATAAGGAGGGATTAGGAACCTTAGGTTTCTTCCACTTGGTAAAGAGACAGCTGAGGGGAGATATGTTCAAAATCTGTAAAATCATGAACGGTGTGTGGAAAGAGAATAAGGGAATATTATTTACCCTTCACATAACACGTAGCCAGGGATCAACCAATTAAATTCAAAGGAAGAAATTTTAAACAAACAAGGAAATGCTTCTTCACACAACACACGGTGAACCTGTGAAACTCATTGTTAGGGGATGTTTCGAAGATCGAAAGCATAACTAGAATAAAAAAAACAACAACCCTTAGATATGTTCATGGAGGACAGGTCCATTAATGGCTATTAGCCAGGATAGTCAGAGATTCATTCCAGTGCTCTGGAGGTTTGACTGTCAGAAGCTAAGACTTAATGATGGGGGATAGATGACTTGATAAAGTTCTGTGTTCTGTTCACTGCCTCTGAAGCATCTAGCAAGGACCATGGTCAGAAGACAGGATACTAGACAGATGGACCATTGGTCAGACTTGGTATGACTAGTCTTAATGTTCTTATACAGTCTTGTATAGTCAATGGGTGGGTTAAGTTGCCCATGGAATACAGGGTTGGGCCACACGTATGGCAACAAAAAGTTTTCCTCCTGATGAAACAGAAGAATGAACACTTAAGCATATGAATGGAATGGATATTTATACTACTGATATCAAACTCGGATAATTAGGAGCAATATCAGTTTTTGATTATGAGAAAACCTCAGAAATTTAGACTTTTGGTGTTTATAGTGTCTGAAAGCTTTGATACTTATGTGTATCTTATCTGGGAGTCTAACATCTGTGAAACTGGGCTGAAAATCAGTGAAAACAGGCTGTAAGAAGCTTCCAAGAGTTTAGCTACTACTTCTAGACAGTAATCTCTGTCTGGAAGAGAAATCACGAAAGCTCATGCTAACATCTACATGTTTTGTTAGTCTATAAAGTGCTACCTGACTATTTGTTGTTTGTTAAGTTTATCCTGTTCAGACTAAATCTCGGCTACCCCCAGAAGCATATTTATCTAGACATTTTTGTACCTCAAATAGATTTAAGCCAACCTAGATTCTGAAAGTATGCAAATGTTAAAGAAATTATATTTTACTTCAAGTGGTTCACTGATTCCAAAAGATAGCACTTCTGAGAATTATACTGTGGTATTATAAACAGTTTTTGGCTTGAATTGTAATAATAGTGCACCAACTTCTCTCTTCTAACACTGGACATTCTGGGAATTGACATAAAACTCAGTCTTCTAATAGTCGGTATGAACACAGAGTAAGTTCTTTGGGAACTGAAAGTGAATCAGTCATTAATATTGTGTCTAATAGTTTATTTATGTTTAGTTATAAGTAATGTTATAACTAGGGAATATTTTAATACACGATGTTTAATAAACATGCTTCACTTAGTTCTGTAGAATATCCAGATCACAAAATCTCTAGCTTTTATGAAGCACTTAACCAAATAAATGAGGAAAATGTTTTGCAATAATCAATATCTAGTAATAAAAATGTGTGAATTAGTTTATCTATTTATCCTTCAAAGATCACAAAGTCCAAAACTTTTCTATTAATTCTTGTTAAAAGAAACAAGGTTTTAGCACTGGAGAGCTGATTAGCTCTATAATGCAATTTTCAGAAATAAAGTCCTGTGAACGTAATTTCTCTCTCTCTCTTTTGTTAGATTGTTATATGCCAGTAGCTAAGTATGTTCTCTAGAGGTGAAATCCTGTCTCAACTGAATTCAATAGGACTTTGGCCTTGGACATTAGTGAATTCTGGATTTCATGCTAGGTGTTTCAGCTCCAGAGAATTTCCAGACAGCCCACTACCGTACCATTTCAAATGTATATCCCATTGTTCATTATGCAAAGACCCACAGACTCATTGAAATGGTTACTTCAGCCTGCTTGCATTTTTGGGACAGAACCAGATCTTTCAGTCACTTGCAGCAGGAATTCTTTACTAATTCTTCATTGACATCCACATGGCTGGATTTCTGTACCTGAGCAGAGCACAAAGGGACTCTGCATGGCATCAGAAATTTGCCCACACAAATCACAGTGTCTAACTGTGGACTTAGGCTTGCAAATTCTAAAAAGTTGTGCTGTTTTAAATATATCAATCTTGTTAACATAGTACAACTCCTCAAGATAGGGCACAGTTATATTGTAATGAAAGTACCTGATTGTGGCATAGCTTATCCCCTTTCCTGGGATTGCCATCTGTCTTATCACACAAATCCATCCCTCTCGCTCCATTGCTTGCTCTCCCCTAATCTCACTCATTCTCACCAGGATGGGGCAGAGGGTTGGGATTCAGGAGAGGATACAGGGTGATGCTCTGGCAGGGGATTCAGGGATGGGGCAGGAGGTTGGGCTGCATGAGCGGCTGAGGGAAGGAGTTTTGGTGCATGAGGAGACTCAGGGCAGGGTTTAGGGTGTGGGAGAAGATGAGTGGTGCTGATTCCAGGAGGGGGCTCAGAGTTGAGGCAGTGGGTTGGGATGCAGAAGTGTGTTTCAGTTGGGCAGAGCTTACCTTGGCAGCTGCCAATAAGCAGCACAGTAAGGCTCAGGGAGGCTCCCTACCTGCCTTGCCCCCTTGCCACTTCCAAAAGTGACTAGCAAGTCTCTGCAGCCCATGGGGATGCATGTGGCTCCATGCAGTGGTCCTTGCTACAGGCACCACCCCACACCTCCCATTGGCCAATGCTCCCCATTCTTGGCTTATAGGTGCAGCAGAGATAGCACTCAGAGTGGGGACAGTACATAGTGACCTCAGAGCCTGCAGGGAGCCCACTGCACCATCAGACTTCTAGTGGCCAAAAATCTCTGAGACTGGCTGCAGTATTCTATGTGAGAGAGCAGCTAATTCTCAGAGACTCCTAGCAAATTTCTACCCTTTTCCATTTGGGAATAATTTGTATAAGAATAATGCACCTTTATAAGGGTATAACAGGATCCACACTGGAGGTTGTACTGGTATAGCTACACTCGTATGTTCACTGAGGAGATAATGAAATCCTGGTGCAGTAGTGTTGACAGTTTAACTGCCACTGTTTTCTGCATGCTTTGGTAGCTTAGTTAGGAAGTTGATCCTTGTAACTGATGAGGGATCAGAGATTGCAGGATACAAAAACCGAGCACAGCTGAACCTTTCAAGTATTTGTGAATAATCACATTAACATAAATATTTAGGCATGTTCTGAAAAGATTTGTAATGTTATTTCTAAACAAATATTATGTTGCACAAGTAATGTTTCCTAAAACCCTTAGAGCAGGATTTAGTAGCTATTCAAACAAAGATGAGAGTCTCAATGCAGACATGATTATGCAGACTTCTAGATTCACAACATTGTAGGAGCATATCGCTGATTTTAAAGACATTTTTTCTCTGAACTCCTTTCGTACATTGTTATATTATGCAGACTCTATTAATGTGAATTTAATACAGATGAAAGTTGCCAGCTGCACAACCCTAGAGACACAGAACAGATCCCCAGCTGGTGTGAACTGGCACAGCTCCATTCATTGCAAAGGAGCAAAGCTGGCTTTACACTAGCTCTGACTCCCGATTCTCTATTAATACTCAGAACAGGCTGTGGCACTGCAAACTTCTGCAAAGCACTCAGCACCTAATCATCTCCAGGGGCAGGAAAGTAATTGACCTATCAGTCTTTTCCCCTAACCCTGTCCAATTTCTATCTTGCATCCCTTTTCTCCCCTTATAACACAAGTGCTAACACCTCTTCTAGTGCTGCAGAGCTTTTGGTACTGGTGTGATTCCTCCTCTCTGCTGCTGTCTTGTCTCTTCATATGCTCTTCTCCCATCTCCTTCCCTATGTGTGAAACTATGTATCACAACATGCTGCATGCAGGTGCAAGGAGAAAGAACATAATTTATAGGTAATGAGGCAAGAGCAAACATAGATGTCTGGCCTGAAAACATCAGAGGTTCACTCCCAGAGTAGCTCTCAAAAGAGAGATTGCTGTAAATTATAATTACCCTTTATCAACAAAGGTGTGTCATTGTAAATTCTTGTCATCTGATTACAGCTGCAGATGGCCTGTCCCTGCAGGGATGTAGGGGTATAAAGGCCTATGTTTCTTTGGCCTAAGGAGACACAGACCTGATTCACTTCCTTGATTTCTCTGCTGAGATTACTAACAAGAGTGCCAATACAGTCATTTTGTTTGATGTGGACACTAGCTCACTAGATAATAGACTGAGACCATCAGCTAATTCTCTATGAATCACTGAGCAGACTTCAGGTGTTCTGAATGTTGCTTTACATTCACTGTGGAGCTGAAATGTCTAAATATTTGCAAAGTATTATCTACACATAGCTCCTTTGTGTATCAAGTGATGCACAGAGGAATAACTTGCCTATTGAAATAACACCTTGTGTTCTTACTGTGAGAGCGCTGCAAACCAAACCTGACTCTCTTGCACTCCCTCAGGGTGAAGCAACTGTTTTGAATAAAAATAAAGTACCGGAGTTTCATTACTTCTTTACTTGAGATTTTAGGCATATAATAGCTATGGGTATGTCTACACTACAGCATTATTTTGAAATATCTTCTTTCGAAATAGTTATTTCAGAATAGCTTATTTCGAAATAACACGTCTAGACACAAAATGCATTTCGAAATAGCGTTTTGCAATTTCAAAATAGTGTGTCCACACTGAAAGGATGCTTAATCGCATTTAAGGCTGGCCGGAACTGGTTCTGACAGGGCATCAGGTCAGGAGTTATCTTGTGTGGCTGCTGCCTGAGGCTATCTGAGACCTGTGCTTAAAGGGACCCCCCCGGACAGCTGGTTCTAAGGTTTCCCTGCTTGCTTGCCTACCTCGCTGAGGGACAGCAAAGCATTTTTTTCTCTGCGTGCTCTGGTTGCCCTCACTCAGGACACCACAGCACTCTGCAGCATGGAGCCAGAGCCGCCCCTGGGCACTCTGGTGCTTCTCCTGGATGTGTTGCTGCGAGCCTCGTAGCACGTTCTGCAGGCAGTTACAGTCTCCCTGGTGTGCCCCACTGGGGGCTTGTGCCTTATTCCTCCCTCACGTCCTTCCACTTACCCCTCCCTAACCCCCCTTCCTGCTGTACATAAAAGACACATGTGTTTATTACAACAAAGCCTCTTTATTGAACAAAACTGGGGTGGGGGGGATGAAACTGAGGTGAGACTGGGGAAAGAAGGTGGGAGAGGGGAAGAGGGAGGGTGGGAGAGGGGAGGGGGAAACCTGGGAGGAGGGTGCTGGCAGGGGGAAGTAAGGGGAAGAAGGGGGAGGAGAAGCTCAGGGCTCAGTTGGGGGTCTTGCTGGCCCAACTGTCTCCCAGCACCATGGGTGTGGGGGCCTCGGCATCCCTGGGGGTGTGGGGAGGGCGGGGAGGAAGAAGCAGGAGGGGGAGAAGGAGTGGGAGGAGGAGCGGTAGCTGGGGAGGCAGCAGGGGCTGAAGCAGCAGGAGGCAGCAAGCTCTGCCCCAGGGTCGATGACCACCTGGGGGGCATTGACCATCCTGCCCCCCAGGATGCGGTCCATGGCATCAAAATAGGGGCGGGGTCTGGGTCTGCCCCTGGCTGGGAGCCGCCTCCTGTGGCCCTGGCATACACCTGCCACAGCTCCTTTATTTTCACATGAACCTGCTCCTGGGTTTGCATGTGGCATTTGGTGGCCAGGCTGGCAGCCATCTGCTGTAGACGGTCACGTTCCTCCATTTAGTGTGGAGATCATGGACTTTGGAGGCATCCCCCCAAACTTGAATTAGGTCCCTGATCGCCGCACTGGACCAGGCAGGCGCCCACCTTTTCCAGCCCCTGGCAGGCTCCTGGGAGCTGGCAGACTGGTCCTGGGGAGTGGTGGAGGCTGGCACTGGCTGCCTGGCTCATGCTGGGGCCACTGGGTCAGGGGCAGTGACTGCTGGCTCTGGGCTGGCAGGCTTGGAGCTGGCACAGGCACTGTGGCCAGAGTCTACCCCTTTAAGGGCTCCAGGGAGAGGGGGAGGGAGAGGAGTTTTCTTGGTTGTGCCCAGAGTGGCCACCAGGGCACCCTGGGCAAGGTTGGAGGCCCCCTATTTTGAAATAAGTGTCTACACAGAGATTATTTTGAAATAGCAATTTCGAAATTGGTGCTATTCCTCATGGAATGAGGTTTACCAATTTCGAAATAAGCCCTCCACTATTTCGATTAAATTTTGAAATAGCGGTTTGGCTGTGTAGACGCTGGTAAAGTTATTTCGAAATAACGGCTGTTATTTCGAAATAACTTTGTTGTGTAGACATACCCTATTTTAGTTCATCATTACAGTTTTTTTTATGAGCTGTGGACATCTGCACTGATGCTGACTATGGCACCTGGTGCTGACCGGTATAGGGAGATGAAAAATGTTCTCAGAAGGTGCTATCATGATCACCTAATTTCCCTAATGTATAAGGCATACACTGAATCTATGATTGGACACTTTCCCGGGATACCCAGATTAATGTGCGCCTCACCACGAGGATTCTGTCTGTGCCTGCCACTGGCCAGCTCCTAGATTTCACCAGCCATGGGCAGCACCAGCACTTTCCTCTCCACCTACTCCTGCTCCACCATCTTCTTGCAGATTAACAATGGATACATTCCATCCCCCTGACCCTCCAACCATCCCTCTAAAGTGTCCAACTCCTACTGGGGGTTCTACTAGGCACACACAATATTCACAGACCCACCTCTCCCAGGGTATGTCTACACTAGCCACCCTAGTTCGAACTAGGGTGGCTAATGTAGTCATTCAAACTTGCAAATGAAGCCCAGGATTTAAATATCCTGGGCTTTATTTGCATGTTCCCGGGCGCCACCATTTTTGCAGGAGGAGTAACAGTAGTCCGAATTAGGGGCTTTCGTTTGAACTACCTAGCCCATGCTGCGTGTAGCCGCGGGCAGGGAGTTTGAGCTACCAGGCATTTAAAAATGGCGGCGCCCGGGAACATGCAAATAAAGCCCGGGATATTTTAATCCTGGGCTTCATTTGCAAGTTCGAATGACTACATTAGCCACCCTAGTTCAAACTAGGGTGGCAGTGTAGACATACCCCCAGAGAACTAGTTCACACCAGTTTTTTAGTTTCACCTCAATTTAACACATGGCCCTTAAATTATGTTAATAGTGAAAACAGAAGCAAGTTTATTTATCAAAGAAGAGAAATTCAAGAAGGAGCAGGTAGAATTAATAGAAACAAAATGGCAACACATACAACAAAGCCCTAACGCGCCTGGTAGAGTCTAAACTTAACTAACAAGTTCTTCCTGTTACAGACTGGCTTGGCTAACCCTTTGAAACTTATCTACCCAATGTCCTCTTCACCCTCCCTCCCAATTTTTTTCCTTCCCCCCCCCCCTCACTCCTTCCCTTATTTATTCTTGGTTCTGGACCTCCAACACTCCGGGTCATCTGAGGAAGTGGGCTGTGCCCACTAACGCTCATGATACCATCTACATGTTTTGTTAGTCTTTAAAGTGCTACCAGACTATTTGTTGTTTTTAAAGTTTTTCATGTTACAGACTAACTCAGCTACCCATCTGAAACTTAAAAGCCCCTCTTGTTAGTTGCTGCATATCCAAAGTCCTTCTTGCAGCATTTTTTCAATCAGAAGCACTGAAACCCTCCTTTCATAAAACCAAGTCCTTTGGCATCTTGTCTTCTCAGATAAAGGATCCCAGGGCATCTCTCTGCATCCCTATATATATTAGACATGTCCCTTGTTCTTCATCTGTAAACAGGGTTCCCACCCCGCTGTTCACCTCTTCCTATAAATGTCTTCTCCTGAAGTCCCTCAGATCACTTTAATTTCATTTGAATCCATATGCAAAGAGCTTTGCATTGTAAAGTAGACAGAGTTCTGCTAGAGAAAGGAGTGTCTCCTATTTTTTGTCTGGTGGAATCTGTTTTAAGGCATGCTGTCTAAGTACCTTAAGGCTTTAAGAACGTAATTTCCAGTATGTATCTCTTTACATGTCATCTGCACATACATTTCACACACAGTATGATGACCAGTGTGACAAGGGCTTTGAGCAGAGACCATGCTTAGTGATGTTCTTTTGTGGAACTAACATGTAAATAGGATATCCAGCAGATGCCTGTAACTTTTATAAACCCCTGTACTCTCTGCCAGTTGGTGCTAAGAGATCTTGGGCCACACACATGGTATATTAAAGCACACTGGCTGAGGTAACTTGCACATGACTTTGTCATACATATGTAAATTCCCAAACTCAGGCTGAGAAAGTCTAAGCACGACATTGTTAATTTCACAACATATACCATTTCTGTGTGCGTGTATACATTACATATATATATATATATATACACTCTGTATGGAGCAACATAATCTAGTGGCTAAGGCACTGGACTTGGAGCCATCTCTGTTTTGGTTGGTATTTCTATGCTTCAGCTAGCTTGGCTTGCGCTGGAGCACTAAAAATAGCAGTGTGGATGATCCAGCTCAGGCAGCAGCTTGGGCTGTCAAGCCCATGCAGACCCCTAGGTCTGAGTTTGGATGGCTAGTCCAAGCTGCTTCCCAACCTCTATCTGCTATTTTTAGCATGCTGGCTCCAACCTGTCTCCCTGAGCTGGGAGGCTAGCTGTGTAGAACTACCTTAACTGGCTGCATGACCTCAGGCAAGTCATTTAATCTCTCTACTCCTGTTCCCACACAATTCCTAACTTGTCTATTTAGCACATACACATTTTGGGCTAAGGGCCTGTCTCTCTTACTTTGTGTGTGCATGCAATGCATAAAAAATGGTGCCACAATCTCATTTCTAGTTGCTACTATAAGGCAAATAATAATTGTAACAGTTTGCAGCAGGTGTGGGGAACTTCCAGCCTGCTGGCAACACATAGTTCATTTGGATTAGCTGCTAACAACCCATTTTGTTTACCTAAATGTCCACAGGCCTGGCCACTTTCAGCTCCCAGTGGCCACAGCTCCCCATTCCTTGCCAATGGGAATTATGGGAAGTGGTGTGGGCCGGGTCAACACTTCTTGCAGCTCCCATTGGTTAGGAAGGATGAACCATGGCCTCTGGGAGCTGCAGGTCTCTGTGCCTGTGAATGCTCAGGTAAACAGTGTCTGGAGGCTCACAAGTGGCTAACCCCGACAAACCAGGCGCAGCCAGGGTGCCGGAGGTTCCCCAAACCTACTATATAGAATGCCCAGGATAATATACACAAATGTGTACATGTGTACATGTATATAAATGCTATCCACATTCCAAAACATAATTTTTAAAGATATATCTGACTAGCATAGCAGAGATGGCATGTATCAAAAATTTATAAAGACTGGTGTCCTTTTCCATATCTGGAGTTATGTCTCTTAGCCAATACATATATATTAGCCACAGAACACACCATATTAATGTTGCATTATGTCCAGCCTGTGGGCAGTTATGTTAACACTTTTGCTCACTTATGTCAAGAGGTATGCATCCCACAAAATATAGCTTTTTTGCATTAGCAAATATAAAACCTGCCAAAGGCAAGATACATGAATGTTTTGCTTTGGTACAAACCTGAGGAAGTGTTTTTAGGCCTCTTGGTGCCTGGGATGTGGTAACAAAAAGATATGGAAAGGTACAGAGCAACAAGTTAAGCAACAGACACAAACTGGTGGGCTGGATCTTAGATGTTATATAAAGTGCTTTAGCTTGTAAAGGACCCTATTATAAAGGGAAGTAATTTAGAAGGTGTATCTCTGCAGCATACCTACTGTGGAAAATGAACATATGGTGAAATAAAAATTATTTCCCAGAATGTGGGATATGAATGCCTCTTTTTAATATTGTACTGTTTGGCCTTTAGGCAATACATTGGCTATCGTTGGTTCATAGGTCTCTTGAACATTTTTTAGTGTCAAACCATAAGTGTAGTTAATCAACTGGATATACATTTTAATTAACATCTCTGAGAAATATTTTTCATATCTGCAGAACAGCCTTTTTCTCTCCCCTATACTGAGCCTTCAAAATCATACCGATGTGTTTGAGAACTGTTAGTGGAGAGCTTTTCTTTTGTATTATTATGTTTTGGTATCAATAAAATCCAAAGAATGATTATTTGTTCTTTTTTTCAAGTTCAGTATGTACAGGGTGAACCTTTGGGACTTGACCAGAGAATTTCCTGGACTATGGGAGGTCAGTATTGTCTAGCAGCATTGCCAACACTTCCACTGCTTACTGGGCTGTTAGAAGACATTTAGGGGTAAATGAGAGCTAAATAACAGCACAGAACATTGAGCGCCAGACTGGTGGCTGTAAACAAACTTTATGGGACAATGGGAAACTTGTCCACATCCATGATAAGTGGACATCTCTCTAACCAGGGGAGGGATAGCTCAGTGGTTTGAGCATTGGTTTATTAAACCCATGGTAATGAGCTCAATCCTTGAGTAGGCCATTTGGGGCAAAAATCTGTGAGGGATGGTACTTGGTCCTGCTGTGAAAGTAACAGGCTGGACTTGATGACCTTTCAAAGTCCCTTCCAGTTCTAGGAGGTAGGCAATCTTCATTCATGTTTTTTTTAAACCAAAATCATGCCAGACCACAGTTGTTGCCAGACCAGAGAGTGCTGGACTAGAGGAGTTCAACCTGTAATATTATTTTTGCATATGGATTTATTCAAGATGGTACAAATTAAATCCCAAAAAAGGAAAACTTGCTGCCTGAACTTCAGTGTCCACACTGCTGTTTTTAGTTTGCTAGCTTGAGTCTTACAAGCACAAATCTTTCTACTGGGCTGGGAGGTTTTCCCCAACTGCAGTGTAGATGTACCCAAAGTTGATTATTATGCAGAGAGAAAAGTGAGTTCTAGGGCAGTGTAAATCTGGGTGAATGTCCCTCCCTTGGTATTCAGCCTTGTGATTTCTGAGACTAGTCAAATTTAATTTTCCTAATATTTTGTATTTTCCTAATAGATGCAATATTGTCATCCATACCCAATCCTACTAGGTTAAAATTCCCATAAAGGCAGCAGTAATGAAACTTTGAAATACTATAATGCTGTTCATTAAATTAAATTATGCCCGGGTGTTTTAAAAGCCCCATTTAATTAAGTTCCATAGCACACAGATTCTATTATATTTTTGTGCGGTAGGTATTGTCATATTGTCACTATGTAAGGGATGGACAATACTTTGTAGTTGAGACGCTGAAGAACTTTTAGCCCTGGTTCTCAAAGTTTAACCAAACATTACAAGTAAAAAAAGAATTATACCTTGAATTAGGCAGGTGATGTTTGGTGCCATTTGACTCTCAGTTAATAGTTTCTTACTTAGATTTTCATTATCTATGCATAGGTTTAGTGGAACAGTTGCCAACTCTTGTCTGGAAGATGGAATTCATTACCTGCAGTAGCTTACTTGTATTGTTTTAGAGCTTTGGGCCTGAATTTGCCACAGCCTACAGCTGTACACTGATTCCCATGTTACCCTTTACAAATATAATTTTAAGGAATTACTTTAAAAACCTTGGGAATCCCCTGAGTCATTCTAGCCTGGTTTAATTCTTTCCCTATATTGTACCCCATAGCAGTAAACAAAATCTAATCAATAAAAGCCACTGAAATTTGACCTCTTTCTCACCTTTAGACGTGATTTTAAAAAAATACTAAACAGAAAGGCGAATGCAATTTTGTGTGTTCCTTTATGGTTGGCTGAGATTGCTGTGTATGTAATATGTTAACAGTGCAACAGGTCTTTGATTGTACACCATATATAAAAGTGGAACAATGTAATCAGAAATGTACAGTTGGTTTTCATTTATTTCTTGAATGCTCATGAAAGCGAGAGGCTGATAATTGTATAGAGCCAGGCAACATGCGAACTTTCCCCACTGCAGTTTTACCACTACACTACAATCTGGTCAAGCAACAGCTCTGCTTAAACATGACCAGAGGCTATCATACGTACGAAGAAAATGCATAGTGAATTTATGGTGTGGACAAGCATCCACGAAGGCGATGGGACCACAATAACATTCATTCATTCATTTTAACCAAGTGAGAATACTTAGGATAGGATTCACAAAGGGATTTCAGAACTGCAACACTGAAAATTCAAAACCTTCAGTTAGGTGCCCAGGCTCTCCGTAAAATGAATAGGGAGCTGAGCACCTAAGAATGGGATTCACAGAAGCTAGAAAATTGAGTGGGGAGATGCCTAAGCTAGACAATAGGAAACAATGAGGAGAGGGATGTAGCCTAAGACCCATCTCTCAAGGGACTTAGGGGTCTATATGGGGACTCTCAGCCAGGAATCCTCCCCTTCAAGTTGGATACCTACCCCCAAACCTGGCAATAGGATGGGGCAAAGGATGCAGTTGAACCAGGGCCTGGTAATTCAAAAGGGCCTGAGGCGCCAGCCATTGCCACTCCTGCTAGTGCAGGATCAGTGGTAGCTGAAGGCCTAGGCCCTTTGATGCACTGCTGGAAAACCACACAGAGCACTCTGGATGACTTTCAGAGTTGGCTAGTGGGTTGGGTCCAGAGCAATGTGCTCCGGGCAGTGCTGAGAGCGGGCTGCCTCCGTCTTGCTCCTTCCAGGAACACGAAGCTGCCTCCCCACCTTATCCAGAGGCTCAGCAGGTCTACTGGCTTCCCTTCCTACCCTAGTTCTGTCCTTTTTCAAGGAAAAAAAACAAAACAAACAAAACAAAACAAAAAACAGGGGGCAGAAGTCGTGGTGCTCGCCTTAAAACTTTTAGCCCAATCATTAGCTCACTTACCCAGAATGTGGGTCCCCCTATTCAAATCACCCCTTCTGCCAAATATGGAGAAAAAATTGAACTTCCTCCCTCCCAACAGCATATCCTTCCCCAAAAGCTTGTAGGTGTAATTTGGTGAGTCTGTAGGCGTGTTGGACTGCTCCCCTCCCCCACTCCCAAGCTGCAAGCCTTTGGCAGGCATGGCATTTACTCCCTCACATATGGCCTACCACTATAGAAGTCAAATAATACCTATGGTAACCACTGGGCTATGGAGTATTAGTGGGTATGGTTCACTCAATCTCACCTACAAACGCTTCACCTAAGAATAAATAAAATAATAAATCATTGGGCCAGAGAGACAATTTAGAATTACTCTCTAGCCCAGTGGTTAGGATGCTCACTTGGGAAGTGAGAGACCAAGTGTATAGTCCTCCAGCTCCAATGGATATCTAATTATTTATATACTAGAAGATTTACCTGGTGTTGCTCAGGTCCTTAACTCAAATATGTTTATTTTTAATTTAAATCATTGCTCTGGGATGGGGCTAGGGATGAGGAGTTCAGTATGCAGGGTGCCCCAGGGAAAGAGGACAACTCCAGCCCTTTCTCACCACAGTAACTTGCGGTCAGGTGAAAAGAGGCTGTTCTTGGCCCCAGAAGCTGCAGCGGGCACAACAGATGGAGGGATCCATGTCCCCTAGCTGGGAGACAGACATATACAGACTCTCTGAAACAAACTCTGTGAAATACATAGTAAATAGCTGTCCCTTTCTCCATCCCAACCCCCTCTTGGCCCAATGAGGTTATAACTATCCCAGTCCCGAACTCTGTCTCCTTGCTGCCCCCTGTGGTCATTCTACAATATAACTGTCCCATCCACCAGACCCCTCTGTTTCGTTTTAAGAGAAACAATCAAATTCCAGGAACATCCCATTGTCTTAGAACAATCAAATCCCTACCTTGCTTTAAGTTATGATAAGAGGAAGCTGCATACCAATTTGGTGGTCCTAGCTCTTACAGTTTAGGAGGAGCTCTTGAACAAATGGACACACAGACAGACAGACAGATTCACATTTGTAAAATATATAGTAAGACAAAAATTACTGTATTACAGGTGGGGAAAAATTTACAAAATGTAAGTTGTGATAAAAAAATAAATTCGAACCCTGATTCTTTCCAGAGCCTGACCTTAGCCTTAGCTTTAGTTTAAACCTAATCTAGGTCTGCTCCTGTTCTGAGGCCTGTTCTAAATGTAAAACTTATGTTGCCATGGCTATGTCAGCCAAGGCAGCAAAAATTACATTCCCTAGATACATAATAACTGGGCTGAAAAACACATATTGTAGGGGCACCTATGTTGACAGGAAAGTGTTTCTGTCAGAATAGCCAAGGCAATGTTTACTGGCAGCAAATCTCTTTCTGTAGGCATATGCTGTCTCAACCCTAGAGGCTATGCCAGCATAGGGTCTCTAGTGTAGACATAGCCTTAGGTTCCTTGGTCCATATTCAATTAAAATTCTTCCCTCTGCCATCTTTAACTTTGCTATTTGAAAATAAGCAGCATCAGAAACATTGTTTACATGAAGGCCCTGAAATGTTCTTTACAATTTCAAATTACAACAGGCACTTTCCATTCAATTGCTAGTGGGAGTTATCTTGCAAAAGGGACACAGTTTTTTATACTGGCACTGGCTTAGAGTGCAAAAGAAGGGATTGCAAGTCAGGGTTTTTTTCCCCCCTTTCTTCTTTTGTATTAGCTTAAATAATCAAAGAAAGACTTTTACTGTTTAATTTTTAAACAAAGTCTTTAATTTTTAAGCATAAAAAAATCTCTTCCAATAGCTAAACCAGCATAAAAGCTAAATGGAAATTGGTTTTACAGTATCTTTCATATGAAGCCAGAGTTGCAGGCATTTTGCAGACGAGTGACATAATTTGTAAGGCAACTCCCACAGTCAGAAATACAATTCAAAGACAATACATGGTAATGTTTTTCTCCATACGAACCTTCAGATTGCTATGCTGTGAAAAATGGGCCTAGTTTTCTTCAGTTCATATTTTTCAGTTCAACACTGACTTCAAATTCATTGGGCCTGTGTTTTATTACAGTATCCTGCAGCTCTCTACCTCATATAGAGCAATAGAGGCTTTCAGAGCTGTTCTGTGTTTCACCTGTAAGTTTGGGAGCAGGATTGTGCCCTTTAGGTCCAATTCTGAAGTCTTCAGTACAAATTGGCTTTATTAAAGAATAAGTTACATGAAAAAGTCACTTGCAACGCCCCCGTAACCTTGCACAGAATTGATTTTAATCAACATTAATTACTCACCGGTTAATGGGACTCTTAGCTGATACCTTCTGGGGTTGAGTAAATCCCAAATGGAGTGAAAAAAAGAGGGAGGATCTGGCACAAAACTCAGAGTGTACTTAGTCATCAATGCAACATTTTAAAAAATTTCAATAAAGGCAGACACTAATATGGCAAATAACATATGCAGACACCGATCTTGGCATCATTACAAAGGTAATTCTTTTAACTCTTCTAATTTCTCCAGACTGCTAGGCACTTGAATACTTTCCTTTTATATTAGGGATACACAGTCTCTTGTATTCTTCAGAGCTAATAGGCTGAATCTTAAAGTCCTTACTCTGCCCTTATTCCTGCTGACTCTTAGGAGAATTTACATGAGAAATGTCTCAGTAATGACATCAAGATTTGAACCTCAGTGTTTAATTCTGGTGGATGTCTCAACCAGCTCTAGGTTGGTTTAGGACCTGATCCTAAACACAGTTGTTAGTATCAAAGAAATGTTGTATTAACTGAACGTGTGAATTGTGATTAAGATCCTCAGAGCAAGCAGTTAAGTAACATAAAGTCAAATCACTGCTGTTTCACTCATTACAAGAACAATTCTCCATTAAAACTGATATTTATATAAATACAGCTTGCAAATAAGGAAGTGTTCAACTTTCATGTGGATACCTTCTGCAAACAGATCTCTCTTAAGTTCGCCACCATTGTTTTTGACATTTCTATATGCCAGTTTACTTTGCCTTCAATTTACATTTTAAGAAGTGACTATAGAGATTTTGAGTTCTCTGACGTTTAACAGAGCCTGGTTTTTCAGTTGTGTTGTGAGTCCCATTAATAAGTGGATTAAGCTGTCTGAAGCTGAGGTCCCAAAATGTGAGGCACTCAATATTTGGAAATTGAGGCCCCTGTTTAGAGTTAGGGGTCATAGTCCAAACATCAGTTAGACTCCTCTCCTTTGCTCATATAGTGCAAACTATTCTGAAGTTCACTCTCTTCTCCTACTACTTGAAGCAATAATTCAGCCAAGCTTTCAAATATATTAATTTGTATTTTCCCCACAAATCTCCTGCATGCCTATACAACCATTTTTACAGACAGAGTGGTAGAAAGTTTTAATTTCTATGAAGTATCTGCAAAGCGTTTAATGTCACTAGCACCAAGGGCACCTCACTCTTTTTTCATATTCAGTTTTAATTTGAAATTCATATAACTGAACCCACAATGACCAACTTTTGGCCTTTGTGAAGCTGAGCCTCACATTCTTCCTTCATCCAATCATGTCCTCTCTACTCTCTAGTGCTCTTGTCGAGGTGCTCCGCCGGTGTGTTAGATACTATTAAAGTATAAAAGCAATATAACCCCTCATGCCTCAAGACGAAAGTCAACAGCTGATTGGTGAAAGTTACAAAGAAGCTTCTCCTGTGGGCCAG
The DNA here is from genome assembly GCA_032595735.1 of Pelochelys cantorii. Lineage (NCBI taxonomy): Eukaryota > Metazoa > Chordata > Testudines > Trionychidae > Pelochelys > Pelochelys cantorii. The sequence goes on along the minus strand of CM064326.1, from coordinate 68,745,908 downwards.
TTAGTCCTTAATTGTTTGTTACAGGATTTAGCACCTTTATGCATCACTGTCTGGGACAGGATATGAGACTAGACAAACCATTACTTTGCCGGTCAAACAGAGTGTGAAATTCTCCTTATGTTCAACTTTAATAATTCCTTTCTGAGCCCATTAGGTACTGATGAAGAGTCACAGATATGTAGCTTAATTATTTATTTCCATGACTCTTCACCACTACCTTAGGAAAGAGGGGTAAGTCAGTGACTTTGTGTGGGTTTTCATTGCTGCTTTTGTGTCAGTCATAAGAAGGCAGCACCTGTGAAAGCATAGTTTTTGAAATTAGACATGCAAAAGAAACATCTATTAATCATCTTGCTTATCTCTTGCCAAAGTAGAATTAATTTCTTATGGGAGAGGGTCACATGCTTCATTCCTTCTGCAGGCTGAGGGCAGTGCATGCTCTGGGGGCTTCTCATATGCCCTGCACCCCAAAATCTTCCTGTGTGCCACCCTCTCATTGTCTACTTCAGAGACATCCTCTGACACTTCCTTCCTCATGCCTAGGGGCTCTGCTTGCCTTGCATCCCTCTCTCCATCACTTGTTAGGGGTTCTGCATTCTTTCATGTTCCCTTCTCCATATACCATTGTCCCTCATTCTCCATATCCCAGACAATACTTTGGGGAAATTCTCTGAGAACTGAATTAGGAGTTGACAATCTGTGCATCAACTTTAATGGACTTAAGATCAAGACATAACTGCTATAACTTGTGAGTTTAAATTGCTTTTGTGTGATAATTTCACCATCTACTTATTATTAATCTCTAAAAAAATCATAGAGTTGATATAATATAGAGATCAGTAACAGACACAAATTGGAAAAAAAAACCCAGCTAGGACATGGTAGGTCCACAACCGGAGTCAGATTTATTTACACCTGTTGAGGATCCTAGCTGAAAATATAATCTTACAATGTTTTACAGAGCAGTTACATAAAATTTCACTTTCTGATTTTCATATCCATAAAGTTTAGTCACTGAGTCCTAGAAGCAAAAATCCATACAAAAGTCAAGGGCTGATCTTTGTGGGAAACAGCTGAATGCTGAAAAGTGCCAGCTGAAAAAATTGGAAAAGACGCCTCTGCCAGTGCAATAAAACTGAGACGCTTTCTGCTTTGCAAAGCAAGTCACCGGGTTGTTGAGAACGAGAAGTTAAGGTAGATTGCACATTCTGATTAATGGTGTGCACACTTCACAAGATTGAAAGGTTCACATAGGCATGCAAATGTCTGGACTCTTCTCCAAAGTATATCTGACTGATTCAAATGCATGAGACTCCTTCATGTGGCTTCATAATGTGCCTCACACGTATACTGTGCATGCAGCTTTCTATCTGCTGATGTGTATCTGTCTACTTATTTGGCCCCATCATTACAGGATTTGAGCTACTCCTAGACATTAGTGTACATGTTTTCTCAGCTATTCCGTGGGATAAGGAAATATAATTATCTTCTTTTTTAGATGGGGACAAAGGCACAGAGAGGCTAATTGACTTGCCCAGAGTCACATAGGAAGACTGTGGCACAGCCAGGAATTGAAGCTAAATCTCATGTGTCCCAGTCCAGGGCCTTTTCCACAAGATCTTCTTCTGACAGTTTTTTCTCACTATTAAGGAAGGAAGACAAGGGTGACCATAATATCTTGACTATTTCCTTCCCAAGTTCTCTCAAAGCTGTCTTCCCTTTCACACGGAAGCTGAAAGGCCAACTTGTCTTTCTGATGTACCAGGTAGGTAACATGGGACAAGTAATCCTTCCAGTCAGAGTTTACCAGAAGTTGTGGTGCATTCTACATCACTGAAAATGTTTTAAATCAAGATGGAATATTGTGTTAAAAGATATGCTCTCGAAATTATTTTAGAGAAGTGCTGTGGTAATCAGTGCCATTGTAAGAAAAAGGCTCTTGATTTGAGAGGAAAGAAATCCTCATTTTTTTTCAAAACTTCAGAAAGGTTTGTTTTTTCTCTTATTTTGTTCCCTTGGCATGCACTTTTCTCTAGAACTCATGCAGTCCTGATGCTTAAATTAGGTTTCTGGGAAAGCTCTCTCTGTCCATGAAATATGAAGTTTAGTAATATTATAGCCATCTGTGCCACTCTAGTTCATATTACTTTATAGGCACCAATAACAGCAATAATTTGGGCTGATCATAAGTTCCATTGGATTCACCTACCTCATTTTACTCTGTTATTTTGGAGCTCAGAAGTCCCTGATTTTTCCAACCGTGCACAGGTCTCCACAGTTTAGGATTTCTTTTGGGGGTTCTTGTTTCTCCTTCACTTTTCCTTACTTTGAAAGGACTTCATAAAGCATTCATTATGTCAGAAAGACTTTACAAAATGTGTATTTTTGGTAAATGACCTTGTTGGATTGTAATGGCATTTATTGATAAGCAAAGATTGAAGTTTCTAAATAAGTTGTTCTTTAGCTTAAAAAAACCCTGTCCCAAGTATCTACTGTTTAAAAGGTGTCATTGTTAGGCATTAATGACATTAACATAGTTTGACCAACTGTTTTCTAACTTAGTAGCCTATAGTTCAGAAACAGTTTGGTTAATTTCCTTTCTGCAGGGGAGGAAAAAATATTGGGCATATTGTGCAAGCACAATTTCCAGATAAACCACAAAACTTCTCATATTGGAACCTTATATATAAAAACAAACAAACCCCCTCACATCCTACGGAGTTGTGCCATTTGAGCTGACAGAAAATCTCTCTTACAGTTATAAATTATATGGTGACTGCTGTGTTATTTTCTATGGCCTCTTATCCTGAAGTGGACTTATGGCCACCCATGCAGGGTCTAGGACCGACTGCAACCAGAGGGCAAACTGCTCAGGCAGACTGTAACCATTAGTGTTATAGGCAACAATTTTTAAAACTTTGCTTAATTATAAGCTCTTTTCTTGGAAAAGAGCTAGTACTAGTCAATAAAAATTGTGTTCTTTCTAAAATGTGAGATGTACTGATTTTTTTTTTAAATCTATTTGTTCAAGTGAATAAATCTAAAGAGCTCACTTTAATTAAAATTTTCCAGACAATTTAATGATGTGCAAAGTTTAATGGGATAGTAGCAACCTGCAATATAACTACAGGCTCCCAAGAAATTCTGTACACAAGTCCATGAGTCAATTTGGAGTGAAATTATTATTATTATTAGTAGTAGTATTATCAATAATAATAATAATAATAATAATAATAATGTAGCCATGTTTTTCCTGAATATGAGCCAGATAAGGGGGGTGAGGAAATATATTTTATTGGACAATCTTTTGTTGGTGGAAAGGACAAACTTTCAACTCTTGGGAAGATAACCAGCACTGAATATTAATAATAATAATTGTTTAAATTTGAACAAAACCCTTAATAATTAGAGTTAAGCTTACAATTTTCTGGCCAACACAAATCAGTTTATAATGGGATTAAAAATATGTTCTATAATAGAATGAGTTTCAACCCCAGTATAGGTCACAGCTCCATGGAAATTTCATGAAAGTATCTCTGGCTACAATTCGGCTTAAATCTTGGAATTAGCATAAATACAAATAAATTCATACCTTAGAAGCTAAGCTTTACATTTCAAGGATCAAAACAAAGAAAGAATATATCCTACTCACCTATACAGAATAACACAATGGGTTTTCTACTTTTATTCACATGTACAGATAGAAATAAAAAAATCAATACATCTCACATTTTAAAAAAGAATGTCACACTTCCGACTAGTCAAAAAAACCCCTAAAAGATAGTTAAATACAGCATAAATATTTTATACAGAACTGCAATACAGTATTCAAAGACTGCAGACTTCAAATACAGCACAAAACCATATAGAGTATCTTTCATTCTGTTGTAAGCCCAGCTATATACAGTATATGGTTACAGATATGTAGCAATGATTTTTCCTTATGTATGACTGTGTTAATTTTTAAAGTTCATGCAGGCAAATGTTCCTCTTTCAGAAACAGAAGCAAGCAAATGAATATGATCCTGAACAGAAATCTCTATTGTGTACTTTTGATTAATGCATGTATACATTTTTAAATATCATCCCTTTTTGAAGTATCCCTCTATAGTATTTAAATATATGACTCAGAGATATTCCTTTCCTGAAATTTTAATTTTCATTCAAGAGAAACTTTATTTCTACAAGTCATATTTTATAAGCTAAATAGTTGGAAGCAATCAGCATATTTATGCTGTATTTCACTTTAGCAATTTAAAAAAAAAAATCCAACCCCGTAGCAGACTTGATTATTTGTAGGTTTAACACCAGTGTCTACTTTTTTAATTTTCAATAGCACCAAATACATTATTGCAAATGACTTACAACTATTCATTGTGACATAGGAAAGACAGTAAAGGAATGTTCTCTTGAAAACTTGATATGCATAAGAGTCTTCATCTATCATTTTAGCAGCTATAGCTGGATACATGTCTTAGATCAAATTCTATAAAAAACACAATCTCCCCCAAAATGAGCTTTTCCTATTTGGCACTGTTATTGTCTCTGTGTATATTGCCACAGAGCTCCTATGCTACTCATAGGTGACGCAGTGTTGCTATGTGATTGCAAGACTGCATTCAGTTGCTAAAATTACAAGAAACAGATGAGAATGTAGCATTTTCTGTCTGAATTATATTGCACTTGCTTTGGATGTGACTATTTATTCTCTGCTAAGGGATTTTGTCTTCAGAACTTACAACTCCCTTCAATTCTGTTTATGCAAGAACAGATAGATGCTTCAAATATTTTGGGAAGAAAAGCTCCTAGATTGATAGTTGACTGTTTACCCAGGTGGAATTATTTTCATCTCTTTGAGACTAATAATCCTACTAAAGAACTTACGAGAAAGATTAATGACAGTAACACATAAGAATTTGAATTTCGTTAAGGTTTAATTTGCTTCTTTTGGAATTAGAAACTGAAGTAATGGGAATGCCAGCTATGGTTTCATTGAAACTGATGTTGAGGGGGCTTGTGATAAACAGCTTCATTTACTAACAAATACAAATAAATCTAGTAGTAATTAGTCCAGTAACTTATTAAGATACAAACATAAGGCCAAATATTGACAATATAAGTGAAAAGATAGGTTGTTATATGTTATCTGGGTCTTATTTGGTCAGCTGTTGGTTAAGTTAATCACTGATAAAGAAAGCTTTGGAATGCCTCAAATGTTTTATGGGAGACAGTGCAGAATCCTCTTCTGTGATTTGCTGGGACTCTTTGGAGTGAACGCCCAAATGGCCTGTGGATGTTCACACGTAAAATTGAGTTGTCAGACCTAATGGGAAAATGGAGTCACAGTATCAGGGCTGTTTATTTCAGTTTCTCGGTAACTGAATGTATAATGGAGGAGTGACAGCCATATCTCTAAATAAGAAACCCTTTCAGGCAGGCTGCTCAGCTAAGAACTTGAATTCTTTTTAAAGAGAGATTCAGTCTTCTTTGTAACAAAAGGTTAAGCATTATGACAGCATGTGACAGAGAGTGGGAATGGGGGAGAAGGGCAAAGAAGGAAAGCTTTGTGAAAATGTACAGTATATATAGTAAGCTGCAAAGCACAACAAAATTGTCATTTTAAGTGGAACCTTTTCTCTCCTAAGATGGTAGCTATATACTGTAACATCTTTTCTACAGTTGTGGTGGGTGCTGATGCCACTTGGTGACTAGCTGAGTAGCAGATCTCCTTTCCCTGGAGATTGCACCTGATTGCTGATCCAGAATGAAACTAGTGTGAATACTGTATATCTGCACTATTAAGGCATGTCTACCATAGGAATTATTTCAAAACAACTTATTTCAAAATAATAACTCCTGAAATAACTATTTGAAAACAGTAATAGAGATGTAGCCTTGTTAGTCTAGTCTAGCTGAAACAAAAAACAGGACTATGTAGCACTTTAAAGACTAACAAGATGGTTTATTAGGTGATGAGCTTTCATGGGCCAGACCCACTTCCTCAGATCAAATTGTGGAAGAAAATAGGCATGACCATATATACCAAAGGGATACAATCAAAAAAAGTGAACACACATAAAAAAGGACAAATCAAATTTCAGAACAGAGGGCAGATAAAGGGGGGGGAGGTAAATGTCTGTGAGCTAATGATATTAGAGGTGATAATTGGGGAAGCTATCTTTGTAATGGGTAAGATAATTAAAGCCTTTGTTGAGACCCTGGCGTAAAGTGTCAAATTTAAGCATGAATGACAGTTCAGATGTTTCTCTTTCAAGCCTGGTGTGAAAATGTCTTTGAAGCAGTATGCAGGTAATCAAGTCATTGAGACAATGCCCTTTCTGGTTGAAATGGCAAGAAACTGTTTTTTCTTTGTGATACTGTCTGATATCCATTTTGTGTGCATTGATTCTTTGGCGAAGCGTCTGAGATGTTTGTCCAATGTACATAGCAGATGGACACTGTCGGCACATGATGATATAGATTATATTTCTGGATGAGCAGGAATATGTGTTCTTGATCTTATAACTGAATTGGTTAGGTCCAATAATGGTGTCAGCAGAGTAAATATGTGGGCAAAGTTGGCAACGGGGTTTGTTGCAAGGAAAAGTCCCAGGGTTGGTATTAGTGTGGTATGTCCTGTGGTTTTTGGTAAGAATCATCCTGAGGTTAGGTGGTTGTCTGTAGGAGACTATGGGTCTGTCTCCCAGAGCCTCTCGGAGTGTAGTATCCTGTTCCAGTATAGGTTGTAGTTTATTGATAATGTGTTGGACGGGTTTAAGTTGGGGGCTATAGGTGATGACCAGTGGTGTTCTATTGTTGGTTTTCTTGGGTCTGTCTTGAAGTAGATGGTTTCTGGGTATTCGTCTGGCTCTTTCAATTTGTGTTTTTATTTCTCCAGGTGCGTAATTGAGGTTTATAAATGCTTGGTAGCGATCCTGAAGTTTCTGATCTCTGTCAGTGAGATTAGAGCAGATGCGGTTGTATCGAAGGGGTTGGCTATAGATGATGGATTGTATGGTGTGTTCTGGATGGGAGCTGGAGGCATGAAGGTAACTGTATGAGTCAGTGGGTTTTCTGTAGAGAGTGGTGTCTAATTTACCATTGGTGATTTGTACTGTGGTATCCAGGAAATGGATCTCTCGTGTAGAATGGTCCAGGCTGAGATTGATGGTGGGGTGTAGGTTGTTAAAATCTCTGTGGAATGTCTCTAGTGTTTCTTGGCCGTGGGTCCAGATCATAAAAATGTCATCGATGTAGCATAAGTATAGAAGGGGTAAAAGGGGACGGGATCTGAGGAAACGTTGTTCTAAGTCAGCCATAAAGATGTTAGCGTACTGTGGGGCCATGCGGGTACCCATGGCTGTGCCACTGATCTGGAGGTATAAGTTGTCCTCAAAATTGAAATAATTGTGGGTGAGAACAAAGTTACATAGGTCTGCTGCCAGGTTGGCAGTGGTGTCCTCTGGGATAGTGTTTCTAATTGCTTGTAATCTGTCTTCATGTGGGATGTTGGTGTATAGAGCTTCTACATCCATGGTAGCAAGGATGGTGTTATCAGGGAGGTTATCGATGTTTTGTAGTTTTCTCAGGAAGTCAGTAGTATCTCAGAGATAGCTGGGAGGACCTCTCTCCTCTGATCCCACCTCAGAATACCAAAAGAAACTACACTGTCTCCTTAAAGACCTCCCTACATCTACTCGGGACCAAATCCGCACAGAAACACCTCCTGAACCCCAACCAGGATTGTTCTATCTGCTTCCCAAAATCCATAAACCGGGACACCCTGGAAGTCCCATCATCTCAGGTATCGGCACGCTCACTACTGGATTATCCAGCTATGTAGACTCTCTTCTCAAACCCTATGCAACCAACACTCCCAGCTACATGCTACACTTCATGGCACAGTTCGTGCAGACTACCCATGTGCTGCTTCAGGATGGCGATGACCAGCCCAGACCAGGGAACCTCTTCACCCAGGCCCTGGTGCTCCTGATGTAGCAAATGATCCTCAATCCCCTGCACACTGGGGAACATCGCTTCTGGCGGAGGGAGACCAATTCCAACTGGTGGAGCTGCATCATCCTGCAGAGATGGGATGACCAGCAGCGGCTCCACATATGAAAGGCCACCTTCCTGGAGCTCTGTGAATGGCTCACCCCTGCCCTCAGGGGACCCCCGTGTGAGACCCTCCGCCCCCTGCAGGAGCGAGTCACCATCACCCTATGGAAGCTCACTAAGTTATGGCTTTGTAGGGAAACAGTTTAGTGTGGGGACATCCACTGTTGGGGTCTTGCAGGTAATCAAGGCCATCAACACCATACTGTTGCAGAGGGTCGTTAACTCGATCGTAGCTGGTGTTGCCACCATGGGCTTCCCCAACTGTGGAGTGGCCATAGACAGCACCCACCTCCCCATCCTGGCCACCCAGCCACCTTGCCTGGGACTATATCAACAGGAAGAGATACTTTTCAATGGTGATGCAGGCCCTGGTGGACTACAAAGGCAAGTTCGCGGACATTAATGTCAGCTGGTTGAGGAAGGTGCACAATACCCGCATATTCCAGAACTCAAACCTGTTCCAGAGGATGCACACTGGCACTTTTTCCCCCAACTGCACCATCAGGGTTGGGGATATGGACATGCCCATGTGCATCCTGGGTGACACAGCCTACCCTTTGTTCTCCTGACTTATGAAGCCTTACACAAGCAGCCTGAACCCCACCAAGGAGAACTCCAAAGGCAGGCTCAGCAGCTGTCCTGCTGGGCAGTGCTACAGGTATCAGCCAGTAGGGGTCAACCCCAGCCCACACACAGCCACCAGTGGTTGCCCAGAGGATATGGCCTGCCCACTACATCACAGAGCGGAAACCCCAGTGTTATTCAGTGAGCACATCAGGACACTGTGCTCATCTGGGAGGCCTTGAGGGAGATTTTCAGCTAAGACCTAAGACCAACTGTGAAACTCTTCCCTGAGCCTCTCCACAAGGGGCCCCTACATTGCCCCTGTGTGCCTTTCCTCCCGCATCCCTCCCTTCCCTTGCCCTCACTTCCCACCTTCTCCCCTCTCCTGCAAACCAAATAAAGAACCCTTTTTGTTTGAAAAAAAACCAAACCAACTCTGTTATTTTTAATTTGGGGGGATATACATCAGGGGAGGGACTGGGGAAAGAATCTGGAATAGGGCAGGGGGAGTAGCAAGGAGGAGGGATTAGGAGGGCTCAGGGATCAGACTGGGACAGGGGGCAGGTGCAGGGGCAGGTGTGGGGAGTGGGGGGAAGATGCAGGGAGTTGGGGGGCAGGATCAGGAGGTGGCTGGTGGCCCACTCCATACACATGATCGTGTGCTCCATGACTGATGTTACTGAGGAGCAAATGGCCTTGTGTTGGCATGTCAGCTGCTCCCACATAGCCTTCCTTTCTTCCCAGTCAGCCCTCATGGTCAGTGGTCTGCTGCTGACATGCCTCATCAAAACCCCAGATGAGGGACTGGAGGCAGGCCATCTGGGCCCGCAGCAGGTCTTCCCTGGTGCACTTCCTCCAGCAGATCTGGCAGCGTCAGGAGTATGGTGTCAGAGGTGATGGACATGACATGTTCACATCTGGGCCAGCTGTGAAGAAAAGTGACACTGTAAAACGAGGTGTACAGGGGGCTTCTGAAAGAGGGTTTTTTTCCTACATTTAGCCCTGTGTAGATGGGCCAAATACCAGAAAATCCTCTTCTAGAAAAAAAATCAGAAGAAGATATGCAAATGTGAGCACAATTTGCATATCTTCCTTGAAACTCCCCCCCCCCCCCCACACACACACACAGTGTAGCCATACCCTGAGGGTATATCTAGACTACAGGCTTACGTCAACATAAATTTTGTCACCAGATTCTGTCAACAAAACATATGTCGACGTAGAGAGTCCAGGCTACATCGCTTTGTCGACAAAGCAATGAGTTTTGTCAACAAAGAGCGTCCAGACTGCGGGACGCTCTGCTGACAGAAGAAGGCACAGGGGCAGCCATAAAGCCCAGGCACTGCTGCATGCTCTCTGCAGAGACGTGTGCTTAAAGGGATACTCCTGGACAGCCGTAGCTCTGCTCCTGCTTCTGGCTTGCCTACCTTGCACAGGGAAAGCAAAGCTGCTGCAGTTTTTCTGGCTCTGGTTGCCCTGCTTTGTCGGACACCACAGCTGCTTATTTTCTGGTTTGTCTGTTTGTGTGTTTGCTTCTGTGTTTATTTGCTTGTTTGTTTGGGTTTGGGCTTTTTTGGTTTTTTGTTTCTTTGTTTGTATTTTTGTCCATTTGTTTGTTTCTTTTGTTCTTTTGTTTGTGTGTTAATTTGGCTTTTTTAGTCATGGAGCCTGAGCTGCCCCTGGGCAGGCAATGGCCCCACACCGTGCTGATGGAAGCTCTGCTGCATGCTCAGGAGAGTATGATGACCTTGGCGGCAGAGCTGGATTTCGAGCCCAGCTTTGAGCCCCTCATTCAGGCTACAGCCCTGCTTGTGTCCCCCAACTTATTCCTGGCGAGGCGAGTTTGGAGGCTGGACACTAGTTCTGACTGGTGGGACCGGCTAGTGCTGCAGCAGTGGGACGACAACCAGTGGCTCTGGAACTTCTGGATGCGGAAGGCCACCTTCCAGGAGCTCTGTGTCTGGCTCGCCCCTGCCCTGCAACGCCAGGACACCCGCTTGAGGCCTGCCATCCCCCTGGAGAAGCGCGTTGCCATTGTAGTAAAAACTAAGTGTGCTTCTTCTCCATTGCTTAAGCTCAAAACAGCACGTATCATTTAGATAACTGCACATGTCTCAGAAGCTGCTAAATTTTCTGCTAGGGAACTAAGCAAACTTGCAGTAACAGTAACCAATCACATTGCGACACGCTGACCAGAAGGAATGTGGAATCCATAAAAGTTTCAGCCCAGCCGTCGTTCAAGGTCGACTCTGCTTTGAGCGACAGAGCTCCTTTGTCGAACTTGTTTGCAAACAAGAAAATGGAGTTGGATCCAGCCTGAAAGTGTGACTCTTTTCTTGGGGCAAATTGGACTAGCCTCCAGGGGATGAAACTAGCAATTTATGCAACAAATTTGGCGAGCCGCCAGGAGATACCCCTTGGACTACTCCGGAGTCGGACGACAAGACCGTCGTAGGTGACCGTGAAGTGCACACCGGACTGTGTTTGAGTCTGTCATGACACCGAAAGCGTGAGTCGGGACATCCGGAAAGTTAAAGGAATCTCCACTGTAAGAGTCAACCAGGCTATGAGGTTCGAAGGAACGGCGCCAGGGTGTTGACGGAGTAAGTATACATATTCCCTGTGTCTTTTGTGGTTGTTGGTCCTTCGGGGACTCTTGCGTTCAGCACATAGGTCTGAACATTGCACTCAGCACTTGGGGCTGAGAAGTTGACACAATAGGTTCGGGTCGCTCCCAGGTAGAAAACTCTGCAACCCCATTGGGATGCATGCTGCACAATTTCAGTAAATTTAAGGGTGATTTTGGAATTAAGATGACAAAGGATGATTTAATTAAGTTCTGTCAGTTAGAGTGGCCAACCTTTGGGGTAGGCTGGCCAGATATAGGATCTTTTGATGTAAATCTAGTTGCCTCTGTGCATGGTGTTGTTACTCGAGATGGGCACTGGGATCAGTTCCCATATATTGATTGTTGGTTGAATCACACACAGAGGCGACCTGCGTGGCTGCTGAAGTGTAGCATGGGAGCTTGTAAAGTTATGGTAGCAAAAGCTAATGCCTCGGGAGGCAAGGGTGGTGCATGCCCCAGGGTTTTAAATGATTCTGGTAGTGAAGTTAATCTGACTCAAGGCAGGCGTAGAGAAACTCCTGTGGTGGAGCAACATGAGGAGGGGGAGAGAAAAAGCTCAGCAGAAGCTCAGGCACTAACTCAAACTCCCCTGCCGTCTCCAAAGCACACCCCTCCCCCTTATAACTCACCCGATGAGGGGAAGACACCCTCTGCTCCTCTTGAATCCCCCCATCTGAAAGTTCTGGAGGATAGGGGGTTTATGCCCCAGCTCAAGCCATACAGCATGGAAGACCCCTATGATCTGCGTCCCCATCCCAAGATCAAGCCCCGATATGTATTTCCTATGAGAGAGGTGGCAACAGGGGACGGGAATACAGCTTTTGTCTACGTCCCCTTCAGTACTTCTGACCTGTTCAATTGGAAGAATCAGAACCCCTCTTTCAGAGAGGATCCCCTAAAGATGCAAAGCCTTTTTGTGTCTGTGGGCCAGACCCATCGACCCACATGGGCAGATGTCCAAATGATGTTGCAGACACTGTTAACCACAGAGGAGCGGCGTTTGGTTCTTGGCACTGTGGATCGAATAGCTGAAGAGCGTAGAACCGCGGCTGGAGAAGGAGGAAGGGGGTTAAGAGAACTGTGCCCGATAGAGGATCCAGGATGGAACGGCCGCGAGGCAGCGGGCCAGGAGCGAAATGCAGAATATTTAGGAATCATAGTGGAGGCACTGGGCAAGGCGGTGCCTCGCGTCACAAACTTGTCTAAGTTGTATGATGTTCAGCAAGGGAAAGATGAAAACCCCTCTGCCTTTTTGGGGCACTTGTTTGAAGCTTTTTGAAGGTTTAGTGACTTGGATCCGGAGGCCCCTGAGAACCAACGGATGGTGAATTTGATGTTTATAGGACAGGCTGCCCCTGATATCTGCAAAAAGTTGCAAAAGACTGAAGGTGGGCCGGGAAAGCCCATTTCTGAATTGGTGGAAATAGTTTACAAGGTGTATGGGAACAGAGAGCAGGTTGCAGAGAAAAAGGAAGAGAAAAGGGGACAGAAGCAGATGGCAATGCTGGCTGCTGCCATAACTGGCAATCCAGACCCAAAGGCTGGCGGGCAAGGAGGCAGGGGAAAGTACTCCAAGAAAGGAAAAGGACGTGTAGGCACGGATGTATGTGCATATTGCCGAGAAAAAGGGCACTGGAAGAGGGATTGCCCTCAGTTGAAGGATAAGAAAAAGGAGAGTATGCCAGAGGGCCGGCAGACGCGGGCGGAATCCTCTGGAGAGGACTCTAGCTGAAGGGGACCGGGATCTAAGGCCACCACCCTACGAGCTAAGGCTCGAGAGGATCCCATGGTGAAAATAAGGGTTGGTGGCAGAGACTATGAGGCTCTGGTGGATGCTGGGGCCACGTTTTCTTTGATTCCTGTGAAACCCCCTCAGCTAAGGAAAGTGGAAAGCATGTGGTAGTGGAAGGGATTGAAGGGAGACGAACCAGGCTACCTGTATGTAAACCCCTCCTCACGAAGATTGGAAATAATATGCTGGAACATGCCTTTGTTGTTTCATCTGCGTGCCCAGTTGCTCTGCTGGGGCGAGATATGCTAACTAAGCTGCAGGCTGAAATTTTCTTCCGAGGAGATCAGATTATAATGCAGCTACCAGTGAAACAGGGCTCAAATTACCAGATGGCTCTCCAGGCAATTGAGACGGTGTTAGAGGCAAAAGGGACTGAGATCTTAGAAGGTGTCAATCCATGTGTATGGGCAGATGGGACCGTTGCCCGGGCGAAGTCTGTGACTCCAGTAAAAATTCCTCTCAAGGAAGGAGAGGGCCCTGTGTGTGTGAAGCAATATCCCCTGAAGAAAGCCACCCGAATAGGGTTGAAGCCATTAATTGAAAAGTTCAAAGGATATGGCTGGTTGGTAGAGGGCTCTTCCCCCTTTAACACCCCGATTTTGGGGGTGCCCAAAGCAGATGGCACCTCATATAGATTAGTGCAGGACCTGAGGGCTGTAAATAAGAAGGTTCTTGTGGATCACCCTATGGTCCCAAATCCACACACCATTTTAACACAAGTTCCAGCAGATGCAAAGGTGTTTTCAGTGTTGGATTTAAAAGACGCTTTCTTCTCTATCCCTTTGCATAAAGACAGTTGGAAACTATTTGCCTTTGAGTGGGAGGACCCAGATACCCATTACAAAACTCAGCTGTTGTGGACTGTGTTGCCCCAGGGTTTTGTATCAGCTCCCCATATCTTTGGGACCGCATTGCAGAAAGATTTGGAAAACTGGAAAAGGCAGCACCCTGAGGTAGCTCTGCTCCAGTATGTTGATGATTGCGAGTCCTGATATGCAAAAGGGAAAAAGGGCAACGGAGTCCCTATTGAATGCTCTAGGAAAAAAGGGATATAAAGTTTCACAAGGGAAGGCCCAAATATGTCAGTCAAAGGTCACCTTTTTGGGCTATGAGATTGAAAAGGGAGTGCGGGCTTTGAGCAAGGATCAAATCCAAGCAATACAGGACATGCCTGCCCCAACCACTCCGAAAGAACTACAGGCTTTCCTAGGCTTAACTGGATTCTGTAGGATGTGGATTCCAGACTACGGGGGCAAGGCCAAACCCCTATATGAGTCCCTCACTAAAGAGGGTCTCGCAAACTGGAAATGGACCAAAGAGAATCAGCATGCCTTTGAATTGTTAAAGACTGCTTTAATGCAGCCCCCAGCCCTAATGATCCCCAATGAGCGCAAGCCCTATAGACTCTATGTACACGAAAATAAGGGCATCGCCTCAGGGGTCCTGACCCAACCAGTGGGCCCAACTTGGAAGCCTGTGGGCTATTATTCAAGGGTGCTGGACCCTGTAGCAAAAGGGTGGCCAACGTGTTTGAGAGCTGTTGCAGCAACAGCTACCATTGTGGAGGAAGCTCAAAAGATTGTAATGGGAACCGACATGGAAATACACACTCCACATGGAGTACCTCAAATTCTTGGAGGGGAAGGGGGAAAGTTTTTGAACCCCTCCAGGTAGTCCAGTTATGAGATTTTCTTGTTGTCCAACCCTGGACTCACTTTTAAACACACCACTGCCTTAAACCCAGCCACCTTGCTGCCAGAACTGGGGCCACCATGCTATGATTGCTTGGAAGTGTTAACTCAAACAGTGCTGATTTGGCCAGATCCGAAGGATGATCCTCTTGAAAACCCAGAGGAGGAGTTTTTTGTGGACGGCTCAAGCAGTGTAGTAAAAGGCACTAGGCACACAGGCTGTGCTGTAGTGACCTTGACAGAAACAGTGTGGAAAGAAAAGCTTCCTGCAAGCTGGTCGGCACAAGCAGCAGAGCTGACTGCCCTGACTAGAGCCTTAGAGATAGAAGCAGACAAGAGAGTAAACATCTTCACTGATTCCCGGTATGCCTTTGCCACTGTGCACGCTCATGGACTATTGTGGAAGGAGCATGGATTCATTACAGCCTCAGGGCAAAGAATAGCCAATGGACCACAGATTGTGATGTTGCTAGAAGCCCTTAAGCTGCCTAAAGAAGTAGCTGTGGTTCACGTAAGAGCGCATGGAAGGGCTGCCGACGAACGCCAGAAGAAGGGAAATGCAAAAGCGGATGCAGCTGCCAAAGAAGCGGTGCTAATGGGAGGTGATGTGGGATTCCAGGGCTCTGCACACGAAGTTCCATTCTTCCTAGAGGATTGTATAGTACGGTACTCCCCCATGGACGATGCCGCAGCAAGGGAAAACAATGCAGTAAAGAATGAGAATGGTTGGTGGATAGCGCCGGGAGGAAAAGTTATGGTGCCTCGACCCTTGCTGCTAGAAGTGCTCCTACGTCTCCATGCCTCCACCCACATGGGAGGCACAGCAATGGGAGATTTGCTGGTGCGACAGATGGTGGCACCAGGATTGTACCTGGAAGCACAACGAGTGGCGTCACAGTGCCCAACCTGTCAGAGAGTGAACCCCAAGCCAGCCCAACCACCCGTTCCTATGGGAGGAAGACAATGGGCCTACTACCCTGGCCAAGCATGGCAGATTGATTTTGCTGAACGTCCAAAGTCTGGACGATACCGATACTTGCTGGTGTTAGTGGACCAGCTAACAGGATGGGTGGAAGCATATCCCACCAGGACAGCTACAGCATCGACAGTAGCACGTGTCCTAGTGCAGGACCAGATACCACGATTTTTACTGCCGGAGTCAATTGAGTCAGATCAGTGTAGTCATTTTGTGGGGAAGGTAGTGCAGGAAGTGGCCAAAGCCTTAGACATTAAGTGGAAGCTCCATACTCCATGGAGACCTCAGAGTTCAGGTCAGGTGAAGCGCATGAATAGAACCTTGAAAACAATGCTAACAAAAATCTGTATTGAAACCCATTTAAAATGGCCCCAGGCGCGTCCACTGGCTTTAACTCGCATTCGTAGCATACCACGTAGGGGGATAAAATTGTCCCCTTTCGAGTTAATGTTTGGAATGCCTCCCAGGATCTTGCCGGCGGGGTGGAGGGAACAAGTTACTGTTGATTTGGGAAAAACTGAACTCAGAGAACATGTTATCGCCTTGCAGTCTGTTTTGTCATCCCTCCACAGGTTTGCTGCGCCATTCCAGAGCTTGCCGTTAGACGCCCCGATCCATGACTTCCAGCCGGGAGATCAGGTGCTGCTCCAGAAGTGGAAGAAAGATCCACTAACAGAAAAATGGGAAGGACCTTACCAGGTGCTATTAACAACTCATACAGTGGTTAAGCTAGCAGACAGCAAAAAGTGGACCCATTGTTCCAGAGTAAAGAAATATTTAAAGGAAGCACAGGACAACAACTCCCAGGGTGTGGTCACTCCAGAGGCTGACCACCCCTTGGAACAAGAATCCAGCCAGTGGATTAGCAGTCTAGGAGAAGGACTAAAAACCTTAGAATTGCCGTATTTAACTGTAGGGTAAATTAAGGCAGTCCATGGTATCTTGCTAAGAACTGGCAAACTCAAATCAGAAAGTATCAGGCTAAGCCTGGGAGAACGTACAGTTCCTGTGACCCTGGTTCCCCTGGCAACTACATTCCAAAGGGGCCTCTCTTACTCTGATAAGGCCTGGCTGGCATCAGCCAGGCTGCGCGGGTTTCACTGTCTATTGTGCTTTCAGATTAACGGGCTTGAATCTCAAGGACTGTGCCAGGACGGGGATGAAGTCATCCGTCCCGCCTAGACATCACAAGTTCGGCTAGCAAGCTTACAACAACATATTCATTCTGGGGGCTGCCATCCTGTTTATGTTGGCACAGTTAGCTTGTTAGGAATAACTACCTGTATTAGCGATAACATGTTTAATTGGCAATGGGCGGAGATATTGTGTAACTGTCGTAAGACCATTGGCTTATGTGCATATCTCACTTCCTGGCTGCTAAATTTGAAAGGGCTTAAAGGGTCCTTCCTAGTGTTTTGTCTTGCTATGATGACGTTATGCTTATTGCCTTGCCTAGTACCATGTAGTATAGCTCTTGTACAGCGAACTGTGCGGTCAGTTGTAAAACGTGAAATGTTTGTACATTACCAGAGACTAGCAATGGCTGAGACAGATTAAATATAATTCGAAGAAAGCATCTTGAGGAGGGAATTGTAGTAAAAACTAAGTGTGCTTCTTCTCCATTGCTTAAGCTCAAAACAGCACGTATCATTTAGATAACTGCACATGTCTCAGAAGCTGCTAAATTTTCTGCTAGGGAACTAAGCAAACTTGCAGTAACAGTAACCAATCACATTGCGACACGCTGACCAGAAGGAATGTGGAATCCATAAAAGTTTCAGCACAGCCGTCATTCAAGGTCGACTCTGCTTTGAGCGACAGAGCTCCTTTGTCGAACTTGTTTGCAAACAAGAAAATGGAGTTGGACCCGGCCTGAAAGTGTGACTCTCTTCTTGGGGCAAATTGGACTAGCCTCCAGGGGACGAAACTAGCAATTTATGCAACACCATTGCATTGTGGAAGCTGGCCTCACCCGACAGCTACCGCTCCATGGGGCATCAGTTTGGCGTGGGGAAGTCTACCGTCGGGGCCATCTTGATGGAGGTAAGTCACTCTGAGGGGACACTGCAGGGGGGCAGTCAGGACCAGACACAGGGAATTGGGGATGGGGTGGCAGAGATAGAAGCCCTCTCAGCCTCACCCTGCCATGGCGTGGGGGGTGGGGGAGGGATTGTCTGGCTGTTGGGGTCGGGGGGGGAGGGGAGGAGCACCCCTCAGCAGCTGAGCCAACCCCTCTAATGTCCTGTTCTGTGTGTTTCTATTTGTCCCTTTCTGCTGGTGGTGATGGCCTTCAATTCTGAGCTGCTCCACAGGACTGTCTGCCTCGGAGACCTGCAGACCATCCTGGCTGGATTTGCAGGGCTGGGGTTCCCAAACTGCAGTGGAGCACTCGACGGGACCCACCCACATCCCCATCTTCACCCCGCCCCATCAAGCAGCACAGTACATTAACAGGAAGGGCTACTTCTCCATGGTGCTGCAGGCCCTGGTCAACCACAGGGGACAGTTCACCGTTTGTGTCGGGTGGTTAGGCCGGACACACGATGCCCGCATGTTCAGGAACTCGTACCTGTACCACAGGCTGCAGGCTGGGACGTTCTTCCCAGAGAGGAACCTGGCAGTCAGGGATGTGCAGATGCCTATGTGCCTACCCTCTCATGCCCTGGCTCATGAAGCCCTACACTGGCCACCTGGATGCGAGCAGGGAACTGTTCAAGTCCCACCTCAATAGAGCTCACCTCCAGGTGGAGTGCGCCTTCGGCCGTCTAAAGGGCAGGTTTAGCTACCTGCTCACGCGGCTGAACATGGGGGAACACAACATCCCTGATGTGGTTGCTGCATGCTGTGTGCTGCACAACCTGGTGGAGAGGAAAGGGGAGGCCTTCCTCCGTGCATGGAGGACACGGGCTGATGTGGAGGGGGGACACTTTGAGCAGCCCCAGACAGCTGCCATCCGGCAAGCCCACCAGCTGGGCTTGTGCATTCGAGAAGCCCTGAGGGAGCAATTCTCCCATGGAGTCCAATGAGTTTCCCCAGGGCCTTCCAACTGTGGGGGATTGCCCCATGCCACCGGTGCCTTCCTCCCCAAAACCCATTCACACACTGAGAACAGAGACAGGGGTTTGTGAAAACATGTGAACTGTTTATTGCACTGTTCCTTCGTTGAAAAACTAACATATAAAACTCTTTTGTTCAGAGAAAATAAAATACTCTTTTGTTCAGAGACAATATAAAACTTCTGTTCAAACCAAATAAAGTGTTTGTAAACAGACTAAAGTGCTTCCCTCAGTGACTCTCCCAGGTGGGAAGGAGGAATGTCAACTTGGAAGGGGGGAGGGAGGCTCAGGGCTGAGGGGGCTGCCTGGAGGAAGAGCCCCTGGCACTTTGGCTGCGGAGGCCTTCTCGCACCTGGCTGCGCGTACAGGCTAGGACAGTAGGGGGCTGGACAGGAGGTAGGGCTGTACCTGGGTCTGGGATGGCAGGGGCTGAGGAGGGGGAACAGACTCTGGGGGGGAGGCAGGCTGCGGAGCAGGGGCAGGACCGGGCACAGGACCAGGGAAAGCCATGGACTCCCTGATTGCTGCGCAGATGTCCCTGCGCTGCTTGGCAAATTCAGCCAGCAACTGCCTGCGCCACTCGGCCTCTGCCTCCAGCCTCCTCTCCATGGAGTCCTGCATCCTTTACAGGACTCCTACGTGCTGGCGCACCAGGTCCAGATAGGTGCGCCAATGCTGCCCGGTTCCCCGTGACCGTCTGGGTGGTGGGGCAGCTGTGGCTCCCCCCTCCTGGCCAGCTGATCCGGCTGTGGAGGACAAGAAGGAAAAGTCGTCAGTCATGCATGCTCACCCTTTCCCTGAGAGGGCATGGCCTCCTTCTTGTCAGCAGGCAGTGCCTGTCCTAGGGTCAGAGGCTGCTCATGTGCATCTCAGTAAGGCATGGTGTGGACTGGCCCGCAGCCATGGCCTCCCTGGAGCCCAGAAGGTGTGCAGGGCAACATCCTGCTCCCCTTCGCACACACCCCATGGCCGAGCAGCACAGACAAGTGCCAGGCCACGGTTGGGGTTCCAGCAGGTTCCTGAGAGGCCTGCAGCTGTGAGGCAATCCCGGCATCCCCGAACCATGCCTGCCCCTGACATCAGTGCCTGCAGGAGCAGGTGGTGCCTAGCAGCCGTGAGGGTGCAGGGGTATGATGGCCCTCCCTGAGGGCGGCCATGGGTGTGCCCCCCTGTGGGAGCTGAAGTGCCTCCTCCTCAGCCCACAGCTCCAAAAGGGCTTTAATCTTGGGGCCAGACCAGGAGCGTGCTCACCGTTTAGTGCCCGGGGGTTCCTGGGGGGATGTTTCCCTGGAAGTGCTAGGGGGTTCCTGGGGGGCTTGTCCCTGTGACATGTCTTCCGACTGCCCCTACCGGGAAGACCTGCGTAGTCAGGATCCTGGCTGGAGCTGTCTTGCAGCCAGACTGCTGATTCTGGGTGCCTGTGCCTTTTAAAGATGGCTGCAGGCAGGAACAATAGAGTTGCAAGCCGTGGCAGGAGTGTCCACCAGGGGTCCTTCCTGGAGGCTTTTTCTGTCGACATAACTTTTCCCCTGCATCCACACTGCCCTTTTGTCGACATAACTACGTTGACAAAGGAGTTATTCCTCGTGGAATGAGGTTTACAGCCGTTGACAAAACTCCTGAGTTATGTCGACATTATGTCGACATAACTCAAAGGTTGTGTGGACACAGGTTTAGTTTTTTCAACAAAAGTCCACATTTGTCGACAAAACCCTGTAGTCTAGACACACCCTGAGTGTCCATACTAACACTCTTTAAAAATAACAATTTAAAAATAAGGCACCTCATCACAAACAGCAGTTGTTATTTCAAAATAATGGTCTTGGTAGTGTGGATGCTCCGCTTGTATTTTGAAATAAGGGGAGTTATTTCAAAATAATTCCCTAGTGTAGACCAGGATGAAGGCATTATATTTGGCAATGCACGAGACTACACATTGTCAGTGTCAGGGCAATAGCTATAAATTCTTGTTCCTTGAAAAAAATTAGACTGAATAATGTTCCTTTTCTTCATCCAGATAAGTTGCTGTGCTTAAAAAATGAAAAGGAAAAAAAAGGTGCAGGTATTGAACACCTGATGCAAGGTTGGAAAAAACAAAGCAAAATTCAAGATTTTTTTTCAGAAAAGTCCACTAAAAACAATTTCTAAAAATAAAAGATTGAAAAATTAGAGAATATAGATCATTCTTCAAGAAGAAACTTTTCCTTTCATAGTTTGTAGCAGTGGGATTTTTTTAATGCTAGATTGTTTGGTAGTGTCTATGCCAATGGTGGCCAAACTTACTGATCCTTCAAGTGAAGCCTCACTCCCAAGATTTCTCTCTCCTCTAGGCAGAATCCAGAGTGACACACGAGAGGACATGTGGGATGATGTGGCCCAACAGATGTTTTCCCTATTCAGTCACATTGTGTCTCTGGACCCTTTCCCTGCATGGCAGCTGCTGGAGCCAGCAAACTGAGAGCTGCACCTTGGGTAGAGACAATAGCAAACAGCTGGGAGCTTCCCGGAGGCCTACTGTTTTTGCTGCTGCCTCTCTCCACAAAGCTAAAGAAGGAATCCCTCCTTGCAGCTCCCAGCTGTTTGTTGTTGCTCATGAGCAGTCATTAATGTAGACAGGGGAAGGCACAGCCCTTCCAAAACTACCTAAATGCCCACCCACCTAAGGCTGGGGCTGCCAGTGGGGAAGTCTGGGGCCATAGCACAGAAGCCTGTCTTCCCCCAGCTGCCAGGGAGGTATGAGGCTGCGGTCTGGCAGACATCTCCTCCCCCCGGCCACTGGAGAGGGATGGGGCTACAGCTGCAGCAGGACAGGTCTCCATATGACCGGGAAGGTTTGGGCTGGGGGTGGACAGGGCTTGGTTTCAGGGACAGGGCTTCCAATGGAAGGGGCAGGGCTGAGGCTTGCCTTCCTCAGCTGGGCTTTCACCTGCCACCCATGCTGCCGCCTCTCCACACAGAGCTAACACATTGGAGATTCAGGGAGGGGCCTCTGAGAGGAAATGTGGGTGTGACCCACGCTGTTTGGGGGGGCTCAAAGATTTAAATTGTGCCCTCCCCCCCACAGCAGGCACCAGTATGCTCTGGCAGAAGCTCTCAACCTTACTATTTAGCCACTGGGTAGATGTCCTGAGTTCCCATCCCCCAGTTTGGCATGTGGAGAATGGAGGGGGAGTCATGGGTGCCTCTGCTAGCCAGTTACATCTGTGAAAGAGCCACACGCTTTGTGTGAATAATGCTTTGGCCACCCTTGGCCTAATCGTGTTGTGGCTGGCAGTCTTTGACCAATACTCTAGGATAGTGAAGTAAAATCTCTAGATTGTGTGCGTATTCCAGACAGAATAGAGAATATATACTGATCATGTGAGGAATCATGCTGATGTTGTGCCAAGTGATAACATATAACTTGAAAGCAGAATTGAGAAACTGAAGAATCTGAAAATGCAGAGGCATGAGAGCTCATTGTGTTCCAACTAAAGAGCCATTATATGTTATACTGGCAGAAATACCCGGCGTCGCCCAGGGAAAATACAGTAAAAGGTGTGATGAATGAACTACGTCAATGACATTAACATAGCATATTTTATTGGAAATACTTTTCTCTTATATATTACTTTAAGAAATTAATAGAGCTAGTGATGTGCTTACAAAACGACAAATCCCATAGGGTGTCTTTTCTCAATCCCCACAAATCAGGAAGGCCCATCTTCTCTTAAAGACTCTATGCAAACTAATGCCTGCAGCCTCCTTGACAGAAGCCCTGAGAAATGGAGGGGATGTCCCCTGGGCTCTGCAGTAGCAGCAAATCACTGCTCCCCATGTAGCCACTCACCAAGTGCATTCAGTGAATGCTCCATGGGACAGCCTGAATGGTGGCAGCTGGACTGGTTGCATTGATCAGACAAAGCAAAAGACCTTCAGACCAGGTGCAATGAGTGATATCTATATGATCAGAACATGCAGCACCTGAACGTACCTGTTCTAATGAGAATAGGCTGTTCTGAGTGTACCATGTCCTCCTCAGGCTCCACGGTGCTCAAAACCTTGTCTTCCTACCTACCTCCTCTTTGTACTGTGAGCTGAATCCTGCTAAGTGCATAATGCCCGTGGCACTTGCTGATAACGCACACAGCCCTGCCTGGAGAACGCACGCAGCCCAAAGGGCGCATGTAGCCCAAAGGAGGGTGAGTGGTGGGATGGCTTGTTTGGGTGTGGGAGGAGGGAAGCAACTTTAATTTCCAGATGGGGTTCACTCGGAACCCGGCTGCGTGAAGATGTTGAGAGGCTGTGATAGCTGGAGGCTTCTCCCAGCCACAGTTAGCAAGGCTAGACCCCAGCCAGCATCAGCCACATTTGGGTCTGTCCTGGAGACTTGCTGGTGCCCTAGTCTAGGGGAGGTTGCTGATTCTCCGCCCCACTGCAGCCTCTCCCCCATGGGTTTACTCTTGATGGTACTGCAGGTGCCCACATGCTTTATCCTCTAGGTTCTCGTAGTTGCAGTTTATGTGACATGCTTAACACAAGAGTCCAGCAAATGCCTATGATCAGACACTGCTAAAAGCTAATTATCAGTGGGCCCAATTGGGGCTCTGGGGGAACCGATTTCAAGATATAACCAATCCAGTGATTTAAGTTAGGAAATCAGGAGTATCCGTGGAAAATGTTGTGTTTCTATGATCAGGTGCTACTAAAAGCTAATTATCAGTGGGCCCAATTGGGACTCTGGAGGAACCGGGGGAACCGATTTAGAGATATAACCAATCCATTTATTGAAGTTAGGAAATCAGTAGTATCCATGCCAAATTTGGTGTTTCTAGCTCTTACCGTTTTGAGATCTTCTGTTTCGGAGATCTTTCGGAATTATCCGTGGGCCCAATTTGGGGCTCTGGGGGAACCAGGGGAACCAATTTTGAGATATAATCAATCCATTTATTTAAGTTAGGAAATCAGTACTATTCGTGCAAAATTTGGTGTTTCTAGCTCTTACCGTTTCGGAGATCTTTTGGGACAAACAAACAAACATACACTCAAACAAACAAACAAACTTTCAGAAATATTTATAAGATAAAAATGTTGTAACACCTTCACCTAACATGCTCACTTGCGGGGAGAGATCATGCATATTAGTTGATTTAGTGCTAGATTTTAACTTAAGGCACAGCTTTGAGCAAGGAGAGCTGTGTTAGGTAGACCACTCTGGAAAACATTGCGGCTCAGCTGCATCCCTTGGAGGCACAATTCTTGACTTGGTTTGGCTCTAGGATGGGGGAGGGGGGACAAAGGGGCGGGGATAGGGCTAGCCTTTCCCAGTTGGACATTCATTTGCTACCCATGTCTGGGAAGCAGTCAACAGGCATGCGGCACTCATCCAATTCTGCAACCCTCTTGAACCTCCTTACTCTTCTAAACAAATATGTAATCCCGTTGCAGTGTAACTTTTACAAAGACACATTGTATTTGAAGTTCAGTTCCAATGCTTTTCTCCCTCAGGTGAGTGCCAGCTCACAGCCAACCATGCTTTAAGTGAACAACAGCACAGATTTTCTTTAGAGCATGTCAGTACTGATTAACTGGCCAGAGGGATCATTCTTGAAGGACAGGAGACATCCTCTGAACACAGGGTTGAGCATATGGTCTCCTTAGCTTTTAGCCTATGTCAACGTAAAGAATTCACGATCGGGAGATAAGAGACCAAATCACTACTAATAAACTATCAGACTGGCAATGCATATAAATGGATACAAGATTATTGTTCCTTAACTGATAATTTTACTTCTTACGGTTTCTGACTGCGTATCGAAGGGACAATTTTAGTAAAGTTGATCCCTATATAAGGATAGCTGGTTAGGTAGATTTCTGGAAAGATTGGCTGCCTAGCAGAATTGATAACTCTGATGAGTGTGAAGTCAATGAGAATATGTTTCCCTATTAGGCAGATCAAGGTAATGCTTATCTCCATGGCACTTGTATCATAGTGAATCTTGAAAAGACATGCCATAATGCTGACATAATTAACTTATTACTTACTGCAAAGAACATTTTTCAGCCTTTCATTACCATATCTAGTACCTGAATTAGACTGGGTGAAACATACTTCTAAGAAAAATTCAGTATGGTAGTTATAGTCCAAACAATACCTTTCCCTCCAGAACAACATAGGAGTTCAGGATCTGTTATTACCTGAGGTATATAACTATAAAAACACCAGCCATATTATGTAGACATGTAGCAACTCTATATAAAAGGTTTCAAGCCTCTTTCTGTAGGGATACAGTCTACATGGCTTATAGATTCATAATTTTTAAGACCAGATGGGTCCATTAAAATCACTGATTCACATAACATAAGTCATGAAATTTCACCCGGTGGTTCTTGCATATAGCCCAGTATTTTGTTGCACTAGTATATCATTTAGAAAGACATCCAATATTGATTTAAAATATACCACATTTTTTAATCATGTTTAAAATTACCCTCACTCTTACAGAGTTGCATCTCTCTTTTTAAAAAGTCTCCCTCTTTCCAGAGAAAATTTTATTGCAAAGTCTGAATGTGGTGGCTGAGCTGTTTGTTATGTGCACTTTTAAAAATGGCTGGTACTTTACATTTGGAAGAAAACTTTTTTTCCTTCCATTGCTTATCTCAAAAGCAGCTTGGTCCAGGAACTTCAAATTTATTGCATTAACTAAGCCCCAAGGTGAACTGTGCTTAGGAGTATATCTTAGGTGGATAATTTAAAAGTTACTTGCTAAGGCAAAAAATTAACTTCTGGGTGCTCTGCAAAATCACTACAAAGATAATAGCTTTAATGAGGAGTTCTCTACAGCCTGCGGGATTTGTAAACTCGGTGCTTACAATCATTTCAGGTCATGAACGCGTATATGCTGATTGTTACTGTCTAACAAGGACAAATCCATATTATTCCATTCCTTTTTTTCCCAGTCTGCCCCTACTACAAGTTTTCCCAAAAGTGTATATTAACAAAAATTTAAAAGCTGTGTCACTGTCCCCAAATTTCCCTATTTATAATGGTCAAATATTAGCATGTGCAAAGTATGAAAGTCACAAACTCCATGTATCCTGGTTCTGAAACTTAAAAACATCTATTACAGTCTCTGACTCACCAACATTCATAAACATTTGTGTTAAATTCAGTGGAACTAATCACATTTTTAAAGTTTTGTAGGTGCTTATGCACTATGCTGGTTAGACCTCATAGATATTATTTTTCCATGAATTTAAGTTACAAAATAAAAGCCCACAAGATGTACTTTATCTACATAAGAATCATAGAAGTTGCCATGAATCAGAACAGTAGTTTATCTGAGAGTGGACAATATGAAATATTTCAGAGGCACATAACTCTTAATGGAATAATCTGCCTATGTGCAGTTTGTTCCTGTATGTAGGCAGCTGAATTTTGCCACATGGCCCGAAGCATAAACTCCTATCCCTTTTAAACGCTTATCTTCTTTAATTTCAAATGGTTATCCTGTTTAATGTAGATTTTTTTAGGATTCATACAAAACTCTAATCCTTTTAAAAATCCTCCTCAAGGTTAGGGATCCTAGTCTTTTCCTCCTGCTGAATACGTTTCTTATCTAGACTTCCAGCAATTCAGGGCAGGGACTATGTATTTTGTACAGTGAGTACACCGCTGGTTCTTAATAAGCCAATACTTAATAACAATAGAATCGGATCAGAACTAGAACTTTAAATTTGCCTCTTTTCATAAACTTTGGGGATGTTCAGATTTAAATTCTGACCCATACAGCACAGCTCAGAGCCTCCTCTATAAAAGATCAAACAGGAACACTGAAGGGCCAAACAAGGGCTTTGGGAAGTCCTTCTGTGAGTTTGGCTTATTTGAAAGCTCTAATAGTAATTTAGGATCTGCTAGCATGAATCCCCTGCACCTTTGTGGAGCTCAAGCAAATCCAATTATGTGTGGGTTCAGGACACTGTGGGTACATCTACACTGCACAGTTATTTCGGAATAAGCTATTCCGGAATAGTTATTCCGAAATAGCTTATTTTAAAATAGCACATCACTTCAGGGAAGCCTTAAAATTAGTCCGAGGCAGGCTTCCCTATGTGATATCTTGATTTAGAGGCCTAGGAGGAATAACTTAGAATGGCCCTGGTGAGGGCTATTTTGAAATAGCAGCAGTGGAGCATCTACACATGCCTTATTTTGAAATAGCTATTTTGGGATAGATGTTATTCTTTGTAGAATGAGGTTCACAGAAGTCGGAATAAGCCATCCATTATTTCGAAATTATTTTGAAATAACGGAATTGCTGTGTAGATGCTCGCATAGTTATTTCAGAATAACAGCCGTTATTCTGAAATAACTTTACCGTGTAGACACACTCTGTGGGTATGTCTACACTACAAAGTTAATTCGAACTAACAGCCGTTAGTTTGAATTAACTTTCATAGGCGCTACACACGCAAACCGCTAGTTGGAACTTAATTCGAACTAGCGAAGCGCTTAATTAGAACTAGGTAAACCTCATTCTACGAGGACTAACGCCTAGTTTGAATTAAGTAGTTCGAATTAAGTAGTTCGAATTAAGGGCTGTGTAGCCACTTAATTCGAACTAGTGGGAGGCTAGCCCTTCTCAGGTTGCCCTGGTAGCCACTCTGGGCCAAGCCAGGGAAACTCTTCTGCCCCCCTCCCGGCCCCGGAGCCCTTAAAGGGGCACGGTCTGGCTACACTGTTCGTGCCAGCTGCAAGCCTGCCAGAACCCAGCCAGCAGACCCTGCACCTGGCAGGGCATGAGCCAGCCACCCGCTGCCACCCAGCCCTCCGCCTCTTCCCAGGACCAGGCTGGCGGCTCCCAGGAGCCTGTCCGGGGCCGCAAGAGGCGGGCGACCGCCTGGTCTAGTGCGGAGATCGTGGACCTCATCGAGGTTTGGGGGGAAGCCTCCAACATCCATGATCTCCGCACTAGCCACAGGAACGCAGCCGTCTACAGCCGCATGGCTGCCAGCCTGGCCATCAGAGGCCACATGCGGACCCGGGAGCAGGTCCGCTGCAAAATTAAGGACCTGCAGCAGTCCTACTCCAGGGCTTCCCAGCCAGGGGCCGAGGCGGAGGCATGCCCTCATTATGAGGCCCTGGACCGCATCCTGGGGGCTCACACAGTCCATGCCCCCTGGGTGGTGATCGACCCCGGGGCAGAGGGACCCGTCCCTGACACTGAGGAGGAGGAGGAGGATGCCGAGAGCCAGGAGCCTGCAGGGAGCCTGCCCAGGACCCAGGACCCCCAAGGCATCCCACAGAGCACATCGGCTGTGTCGTCCGAGGCCGAGGGGGGCTCCACATGTGAGCGCCATCATGCTCCCCTTATGTGTACGGGGAGGTGGGGGGAGAGGGAGCCCAGGGACCATGCACCTGGGCCTTGCCCACCATGGAGCAGCAGCTGGGTGTCATGCAGGGGCCCTGGCCTGTTCCCCACACGCCAACCTCGCCTTGCAGAGGGGGCTGGGGGGCTGTGTCCCCAGGGAGAACTGACCACTGCTCTTGTTTCACCACAGCCGCAGCACCTGGGACTGCAGGGCGCACCACCCCGCCTGCACCAGCCACCCGCACCCGGGCCAGCAGGCGCTCCAGGAACCTGGAGGACTACCACCGGCAGCACCTGCGGCTACTGGAGCACCAGCTCCGCACCCAGGACCCCTGGGTCCGGGAGGACCTGCGGCTATGGCAGCGGAGCTTGGAGGCACTGGAGGAGTAGGGCCGTGCCCTCAGAGGCCACCTCCAGACCCTGGTGGACAGGTTCCTGCCTCCTGCTGCTCCGGCCCCTGCGGCCGCCCCAGCTCTCGCTCCTCCTCCAACCCCTGCTCCCCTTCCCGCTTCCTCCACACCCCCCGTCCCTCCTGCCCCACCCTCCACACCCACTCCCCCCCGATGCCACTGCACACGCAGTGCTGCGAGACGGGAGAGCCAGCAGGACCCCCAACCCTGAGCTTTCCCTTCCCTTCCTCCCCTTCCAGCTCCCTCCTCCCAGGTTTCCCCCTCCCCTCTCCCACCCTCATTCCCCCCTCCCCCCACCCCAGTTATGTACAATAAAAAGAGATTGTTCTTTGCAAAACAGGTGTCTTTATTTAATATTAGGAAGGGGGGTTAGGGAGGGGAAAGGGGAAGGAGGGGAGGGTGGAAGAAGGCCCCAATGGGGCATGCAGGGAGAGTTCAGTCCTCCTCCTCCACCAGGAAGGTCTCCCGCAGGGCTTCCCGGATCTGGATGGCCCCCCGCTGGGCCTCCCGGACGGTGGAGGTGTGGGGCTGAGCGTAGTGGCCAGCCATGTGCTCAGCCTCAGCCATCCAGGCTGGCAGGAAAGCCTCCCCCTTCTGCTCACACAAATTGTGCAGCACGCAACATGCTGCCACCACGGGAGGGATACTGTGCTCGGCGAGGTCGAGGCGGGTGAGGAGGCACCTAAATCTGGCTTTCAGTCGTCCGAAGGCCCCCTCGACCACAATGCAGGCCCTGGTGAGCCTGGCATTGAAGGCCTGGCGGGAGGGTGCCCCATGTACGGCTTCATTAGCCAGGCCTGTAGGGGGTAGGCCGCATCCCCCACCAGGCAGACGGGCATGTCCATGTCCCCGACCCTGATGTGGCGGTCGGGAAAGAAGGTCCCAGTGTGCAGCCTGTGGCACACGGAGGAGTTGCGGAACACCCTGGCGTCATGTGCCTTGCCGGACCAGCCCACATTAATGTCCGTGAACTGGCCCCGGTGGTCAGACACGGTCTGCAGGAGGACGGAGAAGTACCCTTTGCGGTTGATGTACTGGGAGGCCTGGTGTTCCGGGGCACGGATGGGCATGTGTGTCCCGTCGATGGCCCCCCTGCAGTTGGGGAAGCCGAGGGCGCCGAACCCCTGGATGATGGTGTCCGGATCGGCGAGGTGGACCACCCTGCAGAGCAGCACCCGGTTGATGGCCTTGACCACCTGCAGAGAGACACAGCAAACTGCGAATCACTGGGGTGCCCGGGTGGCTGGGAGTGTTCGTTCCCTGGCACTACCCCGCACCCCACTCCCAGAAGCAACCCCCGCTGCGATCCTGGCCGCCGCCGGTGGCCTGTAGTACGGCCAGGACAGACCGAACCCTCCCATGCAGGGCACTGTCGCCTCCTCCCCTGCCCCCATTTTCCCTGGGGCGGCCCATTCCCTCCTTGCAGCCCCATTTCTCCCCGGCCCAGTGGCTGGTGAGTGCCGTACCTGCATGCGTACTGCTCCGACGGTGGATCTCCCCACGCCGAACTGGTTCCCGATGGATCGGTAGCTGTCCAGCGTGGAGAGCTTCCAGAGGGCGATGGCCACATGCTTCTGGAGGGGGATGGCGGGCCTCATGAGAGTGTCCCGTCGCCGCAAAGCAGGGGTGAGCCACTCGCAGAGCTCCAGGAAGGTGTCCCTCTTCATCCTGAAGTTCTGGGTCCACTGTCTGTCTCCCCAGCGCTCCAGGACGATGCGGTCCCACCAGTCGCTGCTGGTGTCCAGACGCCAGATGCGGCGGGGCACACTGGCCTCCGGGCGCTGCTGCGGCTCCTCCATGGCCCCCAGGGAGGCCAGGTGGAGAGGCAGGGGGCTGACGTGCACCAGGTGGTGCCAGGAAGCCTCCAGCCATTGCTGGCAGGCTTGCAGCAGCAAGTCCAAAAACTGGAGCAGAATGCCCAGGGCGAGCTCTGGCTCCATGGTGCCAACTGCGGCGGCATCCCCAATGGGAACCACCGACACAGGCAGGCGCAGAGGAAAACGCTTTGCTGTCCCTCGGCAAGGTAGGCAAGCAAGCGGAGAAGCTGAGAGCCAGCTGTCCAGGGGGGTCCCTTTAAGCAGAAGCCTCAGATAGCCTCAGACAGCAGCCACACAAAGCAACTACTGACCTGATGCCCTGCCGGAACCAGTTTCAGCTGCCCTTAAATGCGACCCAGCGTCCAATCAGTGTGGACGCGCTAGTTCGAATTAGCAAAACGCTAATTCGAATTAGTTTTTGGGTCTAGATGCATTAGTTCGAATTAGCTTAGTTCGAATTAACTAATTCGAACTAAGTTAGTTCGAATTAACTTTGTAGTGTAGACATACCCTGTGTGAATAGATCCCAATGATGGAACAGGGTCAAGTAGTTAAAATACGGAAACTGCATAAAATAAGTACACAAAGATCAGTTTTAATCAGCCTTATGTAAAATGCAACTTGGCCATGTGCTGAATTAAAGAGAATCCTGGATATTTATATATGAGGACATAAATCTGCTGTTCTGAGATTTTTTTTTTGTTCATTTTTTCTTTCTCATGTGTAGGCATTAGGCACCCTTAAAAAAAAACAAGACAGGTTTTTAAAGTCTCAGTTTTGCTTAGTATTAAGAACACTCTCTAATTATGTAGTTCATAAACCATTTGTCTTCTCAGAAATTGATGGCCAATCCATTTATTTTTGAATCTGATTTTTCCCCTGAAGACTATCAGATGATTTACAACACAGCAGTGTGTCTTACTCTAATAAATTAAGGCAGCTTTTGTTGACTTTCATGGGCCTGGTTTTTTTTTCCCTTCTTTTTAATTAAAACATTTACACAGGAAAATTTACTGACACACAGAGTGGTTTCTGACAGTTCCTGTGCAAACCCTTTTAAATTATTTATGTTCCTAATAGGGGGATAAGTCATAAAAAGTGAGTGAAGCCCGACTATCCTCATTAATTGTAAACCTCCTTACATATTTTTCCTGTACAACTAGTATTAAGAAAAAGTCAAATTTGAAAATATTTACATCCAATAGGAAAAAACTCAGCAAAATGAAAATATTCAGATATCCCGTTTATTCACTTTTAAATGAGGGAATTATTTCTGTGAAAATCCAGTCATGTATGTAAGTATCTAAATGGGAGATGTTGGGTGCAGATATCTTTGGAGAATCTGTTCCTGAGACACCCTGGGAATCTAAACTGCCATTCTGTCTATTACACATTCCTTTGGGTTTTTCATTACTGAAAAAGTTCCTGAGTAGTAAACAACCTTACTATTATATACTCATTAGTACAGATCATAAAGGATTGATATGAAGACCAGCATTTAGCCTGAATAGATACAGTGCTCACAGTTTTGGCTGTGAAATAACATTAACAAGATAGATAGTATTGAGAGCTTCCCTTTCATGCGCACCTCTGCCTGACATTTCAACATCCCAATTACAGACAGAGATAACTGGTGGAACAAAATTATGCTGCTCTTCACTCTTAGGGGTCTACACTTATCCAGAGAGTGACGCTCTAGAGATTGATCTCCCAGGATTTGATTTAGTGGGTCTAGTAAGAAGCTGCTAAATTGACCATTGATGGCATCACCCATCAACCACAGTACTCCCCCAGGACAAGAAGGCAAGAAGAGTAAGGGGAGTTGATGGGAGAGTTTCTTCTGTTGACCTACCACAGCAGAGACACCGCAGAAATTTGACTTAAGGTATGTCAATTCCAGCTACGCTATTCCCATATCAGGAGTTGCCTATCTTAGGTTGACTTTCTTGCATAGTGTAGACCTTGCCTCAGCTGCATCCCACATGAGCAGCTCTATGCATGGATACTACCTCTTCACTGTTTCTACTGATTTGGATTCCTCATCTTTAATTTTACAAATTAGGGATGTTTTAAGTTAGAACTGAGCACCAACATCGCCATGGATGGTGTACTGATCAAACACACACAAGCCAGTTAAAAGAAATCATTTGGAAACATTATATTTTTTTTCTTGGAGTTTAAGGACTGAATTTTAAACTGCAATAGCACTAACAGGGGTTGATGTAATGAGAAGATAAAAGTATGAAATTTTGGAGATAAGTAGAATCGATTCAGCCTAGAAAGTTCAGTCATATATATAACCTTTTTCATTAGAGATGACATCTTGATTGACCTATGTCTGATTATGTATGGATAGTACTATTCCATACATAATCTAATGTAAAACAATTAATAATAATAATTATAATAATAATAAACTTTTATCAGTTTGGGGGGGCTTGGCAACTCAGATGCTAGTTATTTGTAATTTTTTAAAAAGCATGATAGATCCTTCCCCACTTCTCCTCGCCAGTCTTCTGAATTCCCTTTTTTAGGCTTCATCAAATGACTCCACACCATTTCAAGTGTTGTCACAGTGTTTCCTATTGTGGAAGAAAACAAGTCCTCACTCTGAGTTTGTAAGCAACAAGTCAGAGGCAATTGCAAGGGAATACTGCGGTCAGACAGGGGGTTCCCCTTCCTTAGGCAGATCTTCAAAGTACACGCAGTAAAAGACAAGTATATATACCTTCTCATTACATACATCAACGGCTAACGGTTATCTATTTGTTTGTACAAACTCCTTCCAGATGCTTCCTTATCTCAAGATTTCCGCTTAAGTCAGCATTCCATCCTTATCTTCTAAAGAGAGACGGGGCAGCACCTCTTACAACTCTCGTGTGGTTAGGGTTAGGGTGAGGGTTAGCTTGTCTTTTGCTCCACTTCTAACAAACCTGAGATGGCTATGCACAAATCCCCTTTTTCCCTTTTCCTGCTTCCACACTATTAACAGACAGCCATTCTCATGGAAGAGTTGAACAATAACACTGATGGCAACTATTGGCGAACAAGCCTCAAAATGTTGGAGGTTTAATTTTGCATTATCCCTCTCTGAATTATGGGTGCATATGTAGCTTTCTTAGCTTCCCATATAAAACATCTTCTTGCTATCTCTTCTACTTTGTGAAGGATGTTCAAAAGAAAAATCTCTCTCAAGGCTTGCTTTGGGTGGATATTGTCTATATCAGCCCCTTTTGATGGTGACAGAACCTTGTAGTTCCCTTTTCTTTCCTTAAGAATTACACAGTTGACTCTGAAGAGGATTTTATTTTTCCTTGGGAATGGATCAGATAACTCCAGATGGCAGGTATTACCACATTTTCCTTTGGCAGGATACCCCTCTGCCACCACAGTCTTTATCGTGACTTACCATTTCAAATTTGTAAGAGCTGAATGCAATAGTACACCGATATATTCACAAGAACAATGTATACACATTATCATTTAATTATTTTTTTTTCAGTCCAGCTGCATTGTCCCTTGCTGTCATCGTAGTTAAGAGAAAATTGTTTTCAAATAAGCAAAGAGAGAAATGAATAGGTCTACCTGTGGCACTTTCCCCCCTCTTTGCGCATCTGCCCATTTTGGTTCATGAGGTTTATTACAGGCTAAGAGGGTTTTTTTGGGGGGGGGCGGGGACCGGGTGAGTGAAAAAGTCATATTGAGACCTCTAACTCCACATATTCAAATAAATCCAGATTTATTCCTGGGAAGCTGAGAAACAGTAATCACCTGTGAAAAAAGATATCTGAGGTATCTGGTTCTTGTATTCACTCTGCTAGACTCCATTTCACTTCTTTCTTGCAGAATTAGGGAGTGTTGGTTACTGAAGTCTGAAGCTGATATTAGTAGCCCACACGTTACATTGTCCAATGACTCCCTAGATCGGTGGTTTTCACATTTTTTTTCTCATGACTCAGTTTAAGAAAATTGTTGATGTCCTCCTTAACTTGAGTGCGGGCTTCAGGGTGGGGCTGAGGATGAGTTTTGCAGGAGGGGGCTCCTGGCAATGCCTATCTTCACCTGGTTTGAGTATTGCACTGGGACTGAGGCTTGAGAAAGGCTTCCAGGCACTTGCCTAATGCAGCAGGACACATGCTTGTAGGCAGAAATGTACATAGGGGACTTTTACAGTGAAGTTTAGGCATCCACAGGATTATGTGGCATCTGACCAGAGGTTTTGTGGACTTCAGTGACACCTTAATCTGGAGTTTAGGGTGCCCAAGCCCCTTTGTGCATATGGATCTCAGATACTAAAGTGATAAATGTTATAGCAAACCCTAAAACAGACAGGCAGATGGAGTGAGATAGAAAGGATAGAAATAATACATAGAAATTGCACCCAAACAAAACGCTACATCTAAATCTATCCAAGCATGGGCGAAGTTTGGCTCCAGTATCAGATTAGAATTTGGATGTAGATGTGGAGCTGAACTTTGCAGTTGAAGCCCACATCTAACAATGATAATTAGTAAAAAGCCATCAGTTATGCCGTTATGTGCAATACAACATCCATCTTTTAATGAAGCATCTGAATACAATCAGTACACAGCCACATTTGAGGACTGCATTTCCCAAACATACAAAAATCATCTCTCATGCAGGAAAGATGAGAGAGACCAAAAAATTAAGCTTCTCCCTCTGGAAAAAAAAGTAATGAGCATGGGGGAGCAAATCTATGTTTTTCCTGCATCCTTAGTATGATAATTGACAATTTTAGAAAAAAGTTCTAATTTAATCTGAACTTCCTTATGTTCCAAGTCTATATTAATATCACACAATTCTGGTATCTCATTCTTATGAAAATATTTTTAAGAAGAAAAGAAAATGCCAAATAATTGTTTTTAGGATGAAATGTATCTGTATGGCTGACATCAACTGTAAAGGGAATGGATCCAATTTTGTCAACAATTTTACAATTTCTATTCATGAATAACTTATACTCCATTTATACTCGATTTCTGTGTAAGTTCCACTGGAAAGTTATACAACACACTTTTTGCATATAAATTGCATTAAATAGGAACAGACGGGCCAGAGTTGAAATACCTGACACTTGGAGTTACCCCAAATATTCATGAGTAACCTGATTGATTCATCTGGTACCTGAAAAATGGAGTCAGGAGTTTTGTATCAGGCTAATGACCCCCAAAGCATTTTGTTGAACCAGGCATTGCTGCCTTAGCATTCAGCACCTGTCTTAGCTGAAAGAATCATAAGGAGAACCCAGAGAAAGCAGAGTTTAAGGAAAAGAGAGGGGAAAAGCATGTTATTTCTTAACTGTGCTATGGACTTCTATAATGGATCAGTCTTTGTGTAAGCGTATGTTGCAGGAGGAAGTAAGAGACTTCCAACTAAGAGGTCAATCACTAGTTCCACATGCACACATGCCCCTAAATGCCAGCCATAGGGCCTGAGTCACCAGTTCACTTTCCCAGCTTGATCCTGGTGTAATTCCACTGAAGACAGTAGTATCATAATGGTATGAAACTGGTTGCCACCAATCCAGTTGCTCCCCCACCTTCTTCTGTGAGCAGACTCCAAGTCTCTCAGTTCCTGGATCCCTGGGATCATTTAAGCTATTCAGAGGCTGAATGGAATCCAGCTGCTGTCCCAGTGTTGAGGTCCCTGGGACTGCTGTTAGAGCACAGATCTTTTGTTAAAGGTGTGACTGCCTTCTGCTTTATAGTTTAACTTTTCCCGGAGGCTTACAGTAGTTATGAAGCTTTAAACATATACAGAGACACCTTATTGCTGTCTTACTGTTTTACTTGATCATACATAAGCAGAAGAGACTACAAATCATCCAAACCAATAAATGATACTCATGATTCCCTGCCTCAGTTTCCTGAAAATGCCAGGGCATTCTTTGGACTAGGGTTAGTGTCCTTTGTGTTTTCCAGAGTCCTGCTTCTGTATGTGGCTTATGAGCTCTAACATGGAGCCATCTTCCAGTTGGGTCAGCTTGCTTTCTTTTCCCTTCACCAGTCTGACCCTTTTTTGCATCCTCTGTTTTGATGTGGCACTCTATTTAAATCACACTTCCACACATGGCTTTCTTTATTCTGTCCTTTGGGCAATTTTCCGCTGCTCTCCCTTTTCCCCCTCCCTTCAGAAGGCCAAACTAAAACTGGTTTTCTAACAATGTAGCTTCTTTTTAAGATGATGTTTGTGATCAAAGCACTAGCATGAATGTTAAATATTGCCCATTAGACCTCATTTGATATCTTTCTGCTGCAGGTCAGCAAAGATAGCTCTACTTACACATAGGACCTAATAATAATTCAATATGCATAATAATAATTCATAATATCATCCAGAATTTACAGATTTGTACATTTCCCAGACAAGAAGAAGAGCTCTAGGTAATCTCAAACACTCGTCTCTTTCACCAACAGAAGTGGGTCCAATAAAAGATATTACCTCACATGTCCTATCCCTCTAAGTTTGTACAGAGAGATTTCCAAAACAGCACATTAGTCTTACTGAAAATTGAATCTGATCTATAGTCAGATCCTGTATTAATTAGTAAATAATTATATATGTTACAAGCCCATCAATGATAGTATAATTAAACCCTAAACACCTGCTAGAAAATGATTTTCCAAAGCAGGGAACTTTGCTGACTTCATAATTTCCAGTGGCATAAAGAATTTTCCTTAATAGTTCATCAGTATTTCACCACAATGTACAGATCACTTAGTTTGTTATGGTGCCCAAAGTTTGCTAGTGTACAGACAAAAGCCTGCAACATAACTAGACAATATTGAGATGGGGAATGGGAATCCACACTCAAAATGATGAGGAAGATTATTGGTTCATGTCTAATTAGTGATATGAGTTATGGCGGGGAAGAATTGGCATAAGGGGAATAAACAGAAATTCAAAACTTATTATTACTATATGATGTAAGCAGGGTCTGAATGAATGTTCCATTGCAGCCTGCTGGAATGGGAAGGAAAACCTGGGTATGATTATGTAAATACAGTTCACTCAGTTTGCTTAGGCCTGCTAGATATTCAACTGTTAAAATTTGGCTGTTGTGGGGTCACAAACTGTGTTAACACGAAATGAAGGAAATGTAAAATATGGCCACCAATGCTTGCAGTTATATAGTGTTTAACTTGGTTCAAAGGAGAGACCCTGTAAGTGTAAATACACTTGGATGGACAGAAGCTCCTCTTCCAGAGCCCTATAGATTAAGCAGGGGAGGGAGGTAACTCAGCAGGCTGCATGCCCTCCAGGTATGAGCTGTCAGACTGGTTCAACCTCTTTCTCCCCACTGTTTCAATGATCAAATTAAAGAAAGGCTCCATAAGGAGACTCTTTTGTATGTAAATTTACTCAAGTGGATGCTGGAATCTCTTGTGGCTGGTCTGTGCCTTGGGCTGAGAGCTGAAATCACTAGGTTTGGCCCATAGCCAGATCCACCACAAGCCAGTAGAAGATGTGGTGAGCAGCCAGCAGGGTGGCGAGGGAGAGGAGTGAGGAGCAACTAGCAGAGCTGCAGCAGTGAGGAGGCCCAATGAAGAGGTGTGATGAGCAGCCAGGAAAGCAGAGACAGCAAGGGGTGACAAATGGCCAGCAGCGAGGTGCCAAAGGGCAGCAAGCTGGTGAATGGCGAGTGACCAGCGGAGTGGGTGAAATGCCTCCTACCCCACCACACTCAGGATGGGAGGTGAACTCTGCAGAGGCACCTCTGAACTCTGGTCTGCCCTGACCAAGGGCAGTGACTGTGAGTGGGGTGCAGAGAAAGGTTGAGCATATGAAGGGGACATTTACATTCTGGACTTGAGAACCTGAGAGGGAAAGGCCATTTCCCAGCCTACTTGAGCTGGGACATTTACTCATGGTTTTGGTTATGAACTTTGTGGTGTTTTCCCAAATTAATGCCATGTTACTTCTTTCCCCTTTTATTAAAGTTTCTTTCTTACACTCAGACTCTGTGCATGTGATTGGGGAAGCATTGCCTCCCAGAGGCGCCCAGGGGTGTGTGTGAATTTCCCAGGTTACTGGGTGGGGGCTCAAGCCAGTTATGTGATGTATGGATGGAGAGGAACTCCTAGATATTGAACCCAGTCCTGGATGCTACTGGTGCTACCTGACAGAATGGTTATATGTTGCTTTCTTCATAGTATTTAGTTGTATTAACTACATCAAACTAGTCAGCATCCATTAATTAATAGTTTAATTAGAACTTTAGGGAAACCATGTATCTGGCTTCTTCTTCGTGGCAATAATCGGTGTTTGTTAGTGTAATCCATAGTTACATAGTAAATCTGTCTGCCATTTTTTCCTAGCCTCCATTAGTGTTACTCACTCATGCATCAGCTATGATTACTTAAAAGAACCTGAAGCTTTAATTAGCTCTCTTATTAGGTAAAAATAAACATCTGAATCTCATATGCCTATCTTGTTCTCTCTCAAACAATATCAGCTTAAATATGTATGAAAAAAAAACCATCACTGTCATATAGTGTGTATGTCTATAAAAAGAGAAGCTGCTGTCTTGGGAAGCTGGATTGCATTCCACATCTATATGGATATTTAACCTTTGATTTAGAATGATTTCATGCTAAAAAGAGACAATTTCTGGTCATGAAGTCAGGTGTAAATGTCAGAACCCTGTGGTTTTGAGAGGGAAGTCACAATGGGTCCAGACCTGCTTACAAAGGAGAGTGGTATGGGGGTTGGGGGGGACGATGACAAGGGAAGGGATGAAGGGGATGTCAGATTCCAGCTCACTGTTTCTGAGGACAAGTGAAACCCAGAGGCCAATTAGAACTGCAGCTCTAAATTATACCAACAGAGAACTGGCATAGTCAAGCAGAATTATATTCATGAGGCAAGAGCATATCCCTGTCCTGATTCTTCCCTCAAGCCAAGAAATGAGGCAGGGATGGAGGATGGAAGACTGAGGCCGGCAGCTGGATGGTGGCACAGATGTTCCAGCAGGGTTTTCCTGTATGCCAGGGGAATTGTCTGCTGATGATTTTCATACAGACCCATTTATG
This sequence comes from Pelochelys cantorii, assembly GCA_032595735.1. Lineage (NCBI taxonomy): Eukaryota > Metazoa > Chordata > Testudines > Trionychidae > Pelochelys > Pelochelys cantorii. Next base: position 68,706,452 of record CM064326.1, on the reverse strand, counting down.
CCACCTGAACAGTGTAAATGGACATAACCAGATTTTAAAATCTGGTCCAGTTCACATCTACTGAGAATTTTTGGTATTCTCATTGAGCCAATCTGAAAGGAACAAAGTCAAGGCTACTGGCCAAGAGAACTCACTAGCTTTGTTAGGTGCTGTCTTCAAACAGAGTTGCACTGGTTTAACTCAGGTTGTGATTTTGAAACTATTTAGTTAAAGCAAAGTATATCATTTAAACAGACATAAGGATAGCCACATAACTTTCTCCCCTGATTTCAATACATTGGTTTAAAATCACACCACTAGTTAAATCAGGGCTGCAGAAAAGGTGTATTTCAGGTCAGCATCATATGGTTAGGCACTGGTTTCAGATGAATCAAAATAAGCCCACTCAAGCCATAACAAGAGATTTGGACACAGTTTCACTAAATTGATTTAACTAAACTCATTGATGGTTCTGTGTAAACCATGTCTTAGGGTGTGTCTACACAGCACCCTAAATTCAAAATAAGATGCACAATTTGCACTACACAAATTGTGTATCATTATTCGATTTTATTTCTAAATAGGCTATTTTGAAATTTGGGGCATCTACACAGCGCCAGATTTTGAAATAAAGCTCTATTTTGAGCCATCCCTTATCCCTTTTGCAATGAGGTTTACAGGGATGGTGAAATAGCGCCTCCATTGTTTTGAAAAATATTTCGGAATAACAAGAGTGTTCCTTGGATGCAGGATAGCTATTTCAGGATACCTCTGGTATCCCAAATAGCCTTGCAGTGTAAACGTACTCTTAGTTTCATGAACTTGCATCCTTCATATTGGTCCTCCCATTTGTCTTTTCCAGACCAGATGAGTGTGATTTTGATAACATTTTTTGCTTGTATGAGGTCAACAGAGAAAAGAGCCAGGTCAAAACTGGTGCAGACCAGGGAAGTAAAATTACTGTGGACTGGGCTGCATGAGAGAGATGTAAATTTTCAGTACCATGTGGAGGGAAATACCTTTTGCTTTCCCCTCTTGCCCAGCTGCCCAGGTCTCCTCCTTCCTCCAGAGGCTGACACTCCTCCAGAGGAGACAAAAGGAGAAGGCAAAAGATAGCAGAAATAAACCAGCAGCTCTGAATTGTTTTGCTCCCTCTTTTCCACTCCCCCCCGAAAGAAATGGATGGCTGTTCCCATCCCCCGCATTTGCTGAAGTTACTGTGTTAGTACTGGAATCAGACAAAAAGTGAGGCATCATGTCCTTTGTTCATTGGATTCATATATGACCTTGTAGCCATAGAGAATTTTTTTTTTAAACGGTGTTTGGACAGGGGTTACTCTGGGGAGATCTAGGGTTAGAAATGTAGCTCTTCTTTAGGACTGCAAGTCGAATTTTCTTACTCAGAGAAATGATTGGTGGAAAATAGTGGGGGTTTTCAAGGGCCATATCCTTTCACTTATCTTTAATTAGATTGTATGGATTTAAATTGAGTTTAAGCAGGAAGATAAATTGGCCTCTTGCAGCCAGACACAAGGAATCATCTTTTATTTAAAAACAAGCAACTATAGTCATCTAGAATAATGGTATAAATCACTGCAGCAGTAAAATTAAGATATACAATTTTGGCCCCATTACTGGAGAAATCTGTGTCACCGTTAATAAGGACTGGAACAACTGTCAAGTTATTTTCCATTTCTACTTGCTTTGGGGGACTTTACTGCTTCTTAATATGTGAGAGAAAACAAATTGCATTTGAAAAGCTTTACCTACGGAGGTATGGAAATAAAGCACTTTAGAGCTGCTAGCATGAATGACAAGGTTTTCTTCCAAGAAAAAAGAAACACAAGAGGCTTCAAAAGAAATAGATAGATTTCACAGGGCATCTGTTTAGCCAGCTCTAGTTAAAAATGGCATTCAGCTGTAAAACATCAATATGTCAAGTACATTACTAATATAATTTTTCTGACAGCATAACATATTGTGATAATATGATCCTTCTCCCTTTCTCTCAGCCCCACTTAACTGCCTTTCTTATTCAGAGATCCCACTGTTGCTAAAAAATGAAAATCTCTTTGCCAGCACCTAAGCCAACTGGCATCTCTAGAAGCCATGTAGTCACAAGACGTGTAGATAAAATCTTGATATCAGATTGTGTGGTATATCTACTATTCCTAGGCACCCTACACAAGGCATTGGTGAGTTGGGAATTTATATGGTACCAATTCCTAAAACAGTAACAGGGGTTTAAAAATAATATTATTTAACAAAGGTACAAGAGGGGAGTCTGAAAATACTTCTGAATCACATATTAAAAACTTTCATGTGTAACTCTATAAAATACCTTATTCCTGTCAGTGGACTAGATTATTCCATACTGCTTTCATTATTGACACTTCTGTCTTCTCTGCTCCCTGTGAGTGCATCTACACTGCACTGTTACTTCAAGATAACTAGCTTTATTTCAAAATAACAATGTGAGCGTCTACACAGCCATTCCATTATTTCAAAATAATTTTGAAAGAACAGACGGATTATTCTGAAATCTTTAAACATCATTCTACACAGAATAATGCCTATTCTGAAATAGCTATTTCAAAATAAGACGTGTGTAGACACTCCACTACTGCTATTTCGAAATAGCCCCTCACCAGGACCATTTGTTAGCTTAATCTACAGATTGAAGTAGCTATTAGGAATAGCTTCTCCCGAACAACTACTAAAAGTTGTGCTCATCCGCTTTAAGGGATGGTATTTCAGGTGCGGACCCTCCTTACAGTATCTAATCAACTGTGTGTCTAGTCTTAAGGAAAATTGGACACGTAAATGAAAACTCAGTGCTCCAGGTATAGTTCAACAACAGAACTATATTTTTAACACAAATTTAACAAACTATACCTTGAGAGAACATTGAGGGGCAGTCCCCCAATGTTCGTTAACTATACTTACAGAATCTGCGGTGCAAGGGGTGATGGAAGAGTTGCTAGCGACCTCAAGCCCTTGGCTGATTTAGAGCCGTAGGCGAGGAACAGCTAAGGAGATCCCTCGAAGAGCAGGTGGAGAGCGATGGCGGTTGGTTCATCTTCCACAAATCCTCTGGCCCTCGGCTTCTCTTCTCCGCGCTTCGGAGCGGCAGGATCAGGCGATAGATGACTCTGGACTACACTAAACTAACTATCCTAAAATAAAACCCTAAACTAGATCGCGACGCACCCGCCTTACAGACTCGAAGACGGCCGACATGCAAACCGCGATGCAGACTGACGGACAAACACGATGACGATCACTAATCTATGCTACTTACTAAACGAAACTAACTAAACCTAAGCCTAACCTAAATCTATAAAGAGTGGAGTAAAACCATGAGCCTTCTGCCCAGGCTTACTCTAAAGACTTTACAGGAACTCTCTCATACTAAACCTAGGACAAGACAGATGTCTCACTCATACCCTAGAACCCGACACTACAAAGTCCCGACGCAGCTCTAAGAGAGCGAACTGCTGCAGGGCAAAGACTTAAATAACCTAGGCTTATGAATATTCATTAGGCCTTAGGTTTAAATTGATTGGTTGGTGGGTGATGCTCATTTGCATAATTTCAAATCTATTGGTTAACAGTAATAAACACACTTGATGGGATGCACGTGCCACCAGATTTGAATCTTAACAGGTATACCTGGGGACGTGTAGTACGTGACATAAACAACTTTGGCAATGGAAAACTTGAGGATGGAACTTAAACAAAATGGATGCCTTTCAAACTCCATTTTGTGATAACATTCTTTTTGACATAAATTGTGATTAAGTGACATATTTGACATAACAGTATAATGCATATACAGACATTTCATAGTATTTTCCTAGTTCTGTTCACAAGCAGTTACAAATTATACAATACACTCATTTTTCAAGATGGTTACAATCATTTACCAGTGCAGTGATTACTTTTGCAAGATTGATACAGGCACATACATAAATAGATACAATATGATTCTGCTACAGATTCTAAGTTATTCCTCCCCAGAGCCTCTTGGGGTTCTAAATCAAGATAGCATGTCTACATTAGGGAAGACTGCCTCGGACTAATTTTGAGGCTTCCCTGCAGTGTAGACATGCTATTTCGAAATAAGCTATTTCGGAATAACTGTTCCAGAATAGCTTATTTTGAAATAGCTGTGCAGTGTAGACGTATCCTGAATTAGAAAGAGAGAGCCTAAGATGTGAGGTGTGGTGGTGTAAGGGGCCCGGTGAAATTCCATAGGCCTGATTTAAAGTTGGGCCTTGCTGATATAAAGCAAAGTTAGCAAGAGTCAAGGTATAACCAAAAGTCAGGCCTGATCACTAAACATACCTACTTGCAGATTCACAGAACTCAGCAAGAATAGTACTGGCATAAAAAAAAAACCCCAAAACCCCACACTTTTAGGGCACATCTTCACTCACTGCACCAGAGATTGACATTCTGGTGTTTGATTTCGGGGGGTGTAGTATAGACCCATAAATCGAATGCTGAGAGCAGCTTTGGCTGGTGAGCCAGGGAAGCTGATGGGAGGAAATGCTCCCCCAGTGTGGATAGCGCAAAGATGGGCTTAATGTAAGTCACCCCTAGGTACATATTCTATGTAGCTGGAGTTGCATACCTTAAACCAATCTTCCAGGTCTAGTGCGGATGTGGTCTTAAGGTCCAAGTATTCACATAAACACACTCTGGCAAGATGGTGCCAGAACATCTTGATATGGAGTAAGCATACTCTCCAAAGATCATAGAAGGACACACTGATCCCATACTGAAGGAGATGACTGAGGAAATATTTGAGCCAATAGCAATGATCTTTGACAAATTATGGAATATGGGAGAAATTCCAGAAGACTAGAAAAGGGCAAATACAGAGACAATCTATAAAAAAGGAAATAAGGACAACCAAGGGAATTACAGACCAGTCAGATTAATTTCTGCACCCAGAAAGATAATGGAGAAAATAATTAAGCAATCAATTTGCAAACATCTAGAAGATAAGAAGGTGATTAGTAACAGTCAGCATAGATTTGTCAAGAATAAATCCTGTCACATCAACCTGATACCTTTCTTTGACAGCGTAACAAGACTTGGGGATATAGGAGAAGGGATAGGGGTGGTAAATTTTCACTTTAGGCATAATAGTCATTCTCTCTTCCTGCATGCTTCATCCACTTCTTGAGCAGCTCCAGTTCTCCACAGCAGAGTGGGAATTACCATACATTGTTGCAATCTCTCCCTTGCCCTGATTTCTGCTGGTACACTAGAGTGGTATGAATATACTCACACTCTTGGTACATGCATTCAATGTCAGATATCTCAATCCCTACTCTTTCTTTGTCTTCTCTTCTGCTTCTCTTTCTCTTAGTTCTGTGCTACTTTGTGACATACGTTCAAAGTGAGCATTTCCTTGACTACCTCTGCATAACTAGTACTCAAGGGATTTATATTCCAGGCCATACTCCCACTGATTTGATTGGCAGGGTTGCTTTACAAAGAACTTCAATGCAGACTTTAGAGTCCAGTTTAGTCAGACTGATATGTGCCTGCCTATGTAAATGTTGGAACAATTCACTGATGAGGGTGTGTCTAAACTACACCCCTCTGTCGGCAGAGGGATGTAAATTAAACACAGCAAAAGTGCAAATGAAGCAGGGATTTAAATATCCCATGTTTCATTTGCATAATGGCAGCCACCGCTTTTTTTTTAAATGGGGCTTTTCGAAAAAAACCCGGCAGCTTGGATGGGGCATTTTGGACAGAAATGCCCCGTTTCGAAAGATCCTGTACTCTTCAAAAAATGAGGAGTACAGGATCTTTCAAAATGGGGCATTTCTGTCAAAAATGCCCTGTCTAAACTGCCTTTTTTTTTTCGAAAAGCCTCATTTAGAAAAAAAGCGGCGTTCGCCATTATGCAAATGAAGTGCAGGATATTTAAATCCCTGCTTCATTTGCACTTTCAATACATCTTATTTACATCCCTCTGCCGACAGAGGGGCGTAGTTTAGACGTAGCATGAGTTGTAGATCTCATTTTGAGTATGACTAGCAGAATTTGGCCTTACTTTGTGCTGTATGCATTACCGTTGCAATACTCGTCACAAGTATTGCATCATGAGATACACTCACGAATGACTGAACTCGGAAACATTAAACTTTTTATGACATATCATTTCTCTTTTGTCATTATAAGCACATTTCAGAAATAGAATGTTGACATGTCTTGTGATTGTATCATAAATCCCATATTTGTTGGTTTTCTCAAAGACCAGCTTCTGGAGTCTGGGCATGACATGAGAGCATCAGCTTTCATTCAAAAAGAGAGTGAGAGATTTTCTAACCCTTAGTGTTTCAGAGGAAAACATTAACATATGATTTGCACACTCCCAGAATCTAAAAGCAAATAAAAAGAACTAAACATTGTTTTTAAGGAGGTTTTTATTTTCTTAGAGGCCTTATTCTTGATTATAGAATGTGTGGGACTGGTTATATTGGAAATAGACTTATCTTAATTATCTCATCGACTCTATAAATTGCTTAAGCTTCACTCCTGTGATTTCTGCATTATTCAGTCCTCTTGGTTAGAAATCAGATACTTCCATAGTTAATTCTAAACCATCGATCATGCTTTACATAGTTTCTCATCCTAACTTTAACTCTTTTTCAGTGGATGATTTCCCCTTAAAAATATTAAATCATTAAAATAATATCCTATGGTGGTTTAAAAGAGATAAGATCCTCATTTCAAAATCTAATAATTAAAAGTGACTTCAAATGAATTAAAAATAAAAGCATTCTGTAACAGCATATGCTGATAATTGTGCATTTGACTTGGTTTTCTGAAACCTTATAAAACCTTATAAAATTCAACTTTATTAGTTTCAGAGGGGTAAGCATATTAGTCTGTAACTGAAAAAAATTAAAACATAACGAATGGTTCTGTATCACCTTAGATACTAACAAAAAATGTACATGATATCATGAGCTTTTGTGAGCACAACCCACTTCTTCAGATGAAAGCTTTGTTAGTTGTATCTCATAATATTTCACAAAAGACTAAGCTTGGAAACATTAAACTTTCTATGACATTTTATTTTTCTTTTATTGTTAAAATGCATATTTCAGAAATGTTTTCAGAATGTTGATATGTCTTGTGATTTTATCAAAAGTCCCATATTTGCTGGTTTTCTTGATAATTACATCAGCGCATGTAGTTTGATAATTACATCAGAGCATCCTAGAAAAATCCTAGACAAATATTGAATCAAATAAAAATTGTTATATATTTTTATATATAAAATATATTGATCACATAAATACTGCACCAGTATTTAATGACAGGAGCGTGTTTCTGTGTGAACTGAAACAAAATGTGGATTTAACATTAGATCCTGTTCACTATAACAAATATGCCAAAATCTTTCCATTTCACAAACTTAAATGCAGAATCCAACAACAAGATAAAGTGCTTCTTTTTTATGTAAGAGGAAGCTTTTGTAACCAAAGCTGGAAAAAAAAAAACCATTTAGGATCTGTGACAGTACCAAATATCCATCAGGGAGTATGATATATATGGGTTAGATTCAACTGTGGATCAGAAATGGATAGATAATAAGACAAATAATAACATATTGCCTATCCTCAGTAGGTCTGACAGACTTGATGAGCCCTGGGGCAAGATGGAGGGTGACTCTGAGCTCTCGGAAGGGGCAGGGCCTTGGGTAGAAGACACAGGGCTGGGGACAGCTAGCCCTCAGTGCCACCTCCACACCCCAGCCAGCTTTGAAAGCTGCCCAGAGCGCATAGCATGGTGCTCCAGTGGTAATTTAAAGGGTCTGGAGGTCTGGCTGCCCCGGGTCCTTTTGAATCACCAGATCCCGGGGCAACTATCCCTTTTATCCTCCTGTCCATTGGTCTGCCTCTATATAAATCCATGGTATACACACATTTTGAATACTACTTGCAGATGAGGTCCACCACATCTCAAAAATATATGTATTGTAATTGCAAATGGTACGGAAAAGGGCAACAATATTAATGGAATGGAACAACTACCAAATGAAGAGACATTAAAAAGACCAGGTCTTTTTATCTTGGAAAGGAAGTCCCTAAGGGGGATATGAGAGGGGTCTACACAATCATGACTGGTGTGTAGCAAATAAATAAGGAAAAGTTATTTACTCCTTCTCATAACACAGAATTTGGGGTCACCAAATGAAATGAATAGGCACCAGGTTTAAAAGAAACAAACGAAAGTATTTCTTCAAACAACACACAGGCTAGGCCTACACTACAGAGTTTTTGCGCAAAAACTTGCGGAGCATCCACACCTCAAGTGCATTTTTGCGCAAGTAAAATGAAAGAACAGAGGGGTTTTTTTCCGGTGTAGATATTCCTCCTTCTACGAGAAATAACTCCTTTTTGTGCAAGAGCTCTTGTGCAAAAGTGTGTGTGTGAACGGGACACAGGGGTTTTTTGTGCAAAAAGAGGCAATCAAAAAAAGCACAGGTGCCCTGGTGGCCATTCTGTAAATAGCAATCAGAGTTTCCTTTTGAGAGAGCATCCATGGAGTCTGGACGCTATCTTGAGCAAAAGTGCATTGCTCTTTCAATGTGCTTTTGCAGTGTGGATGCGCTCTTGCACAAGAAGTTTTTGCAGAAGATCTCTTCCACAAAAAGCTTCTTGTGCAAGAAGCCTGCACTGTAGACATAGCCACAGTGAGCCTGTGGATGTTTTGTCAAAGGATTTAGTGAAGGCTAAGACTGTAATGACTCAAAAAAGAGCTAGATAACTTCATGGAGGATATGTCCAGAAGCTGGGAATGGGTGACAGGGAATATATTTACTTGCTCATTGTTTGTTCTGTTCATTCCCTCTGAAGAACCTGGCACTGGCCACTGTTGGAATACAGGATACTTGGCTAGATGGACGTTTGGTTTAACCTCAGAGTTCTTTGCTGTTCTTATGAGTTTTAGTTCATGAATTCAGGCAATCAACACAATAAACTGCTCAGATTTATTGTGAATCCTTATTCTTCAGAAAGTGAGGATTGCCACAGAACCATTAAATTTGGGAGTGATACATATGTAAGCCACAAAGCTGACTTGATGGAAAATGAAGTCATCAACACACAGAGAGCAGAGTCCCCGAAAAAAGGAAAAAAACAGACAGATATGCTTCAGAGAATAATTGCATATTACTTGTACTGAATATGGATGAATTCGTCTCAATGCATAGGATGTATCTATGTAACCCACACACCTAGGCTACATCTACACTGCAGACTTCTTATGCAAGAACTTTTTGTCTAAGAGATCTTCTGCAAAAAGTTCCTGCGCAAGAGCGCGTCCACACTGCCATGTGTTTTTGTGCAAGATATGTGCTTTTGCACAAGAGAGTGTCCACACTGCCATGGATGATCTTGTGCAAGAAACCTCTGATGGCCATTCACAGAATGGCCATCAGAGCACTGGTGCTTTTTCCGATACGAGTTTCTTGTGCAAGAAACCCCTGTTGTCTGTCCACATACACCTTTTTGAGCAAGAGCTCTTGCGCAAAAAGGCTTATTCCTCGTAGAAAGAGGAATAACTCTTGCACTAAAAGCCCTGTCTTCTGATGATCTACTGTACTTTTTCTTGTGCAAAAACATTCTTGCAGTGTGGACGCTCTGTGAGTTTTTGCACAAAAATGCTTGTTTTTGCACAAAAACTCTGCAGTGTAGACGCAGCCCTAGTGTGGTTCACTGTCCCATGCAGTGGCACTTGGTCCACAGCAACAAATAAGAACAAGAGAGCTCTACAGCATGGGCTGAGAGTGAGCTGGTTTTTAGTTCAGAGAGTAGAGTCTCTTATACTAAGCTTCAGAGATCCCAGGTTCAAATCTGCCTGGTGGCGGTTACATCTACACTTCATGGTAGGCAGTCTAAGGGTATGTTTATACTTCATTCCTCTCTCTCGAGAGGAATGCAAATGCAGACACCTGAAATTGCAAATGAAGCAGGGATTTAAATATCCCGTGCTTCATTTACATAATCTCAATTTGGTGCTATTGCGGAATAGTGCTATTTCGAGAGAAAAAAATGGGGTTATTTTGAGATAAAACCCTTCCCTCAAAATAACACAGTTATTCACACACTGGTGATGTTGCCTCACCAGTGCCGAATAAAGGGGAATACTCACTTCTCTAGGGGTGTGTCTAGACTACAGGGTTTTGTCGACAAAAGTGGACTTTTGTTGATACAACTATACCTGTGTCTACACTACTGCCGAGTTCTGTCGACATAACGTCGACAGAACTCGGCAGTTTTGTCGACGGCAGTAAATCTCATTCTGTGAAGAATAATGCCTTTTGTCGACAGAGTTCTGTCGACAGAAGGCGTTATTGCATCTACACTGTCCTTTGCCTGTACACTCCCATGTCGACAAAGCGGCTTGCTTTGTCGACAGAACTGGATGTAGTCTAGACGCTCTTTGTCGACAGAAGCTTTGTCGACAGTATCTGTCAACAAAGCTTCTGTCGACAAAAGCCTGTAGTCTAGACGTACCCTAGATCTGCTGGCAATGCTCCTCCTAATGCAACCTAATACTACTCATTTTTTGAGGAGTAAGGGTTATTTCAAGGGAAGGGTTTTATCTCAAAATAACCCCGTTTTTTCTCTCGAAATAGCGCTAGTCCACAATAGCGCCATAACATGATTATGCAAATGAAGTGTGGGATATTTAAATCCCCGCTTCATTTGCAATTTCAGCTGTCTGCATTTGCATTCCTCTCTCTCTCTAGAGGAATGAAGTGTAGACATACCCTAAGAGATATCAAGCTTGCATGTTTAAAACAGAATGGGGCCATGGAAGTGTTAGTGGTGGGAGGATTTAGATGCTCTGAGTATGTGCCTAGTCAAAGTTTATATTTGGAGCAGCTAGCCCCTCCCACTGTTTGTGCTGCCATGGCTGCACTCTCTTTTTAGCATACTTGCTGGATCACAGCTAGGGAGGTTATGGAACCTTGAGCTGAGAATCACACCCCTAGCTCAAAGTATAAATGTGCTCTAGTTGGGAGAGGGGTGCTTTATCCACCCCCTACATGCACTCCACCCAGGCCTTAGCCCTACTCCATCTCTTCCCCCAAACCTCTGCCTCTCCTCTTACCAGCCCCCGCTATGTCCCCAACCTGCCTCTTTCTGTCTCCTTCCCCAAGTATCACGTCCTCAGACCTCTTCCACCCTTCCACATCAGAACAGCTGTTTTGTGGCAGCAGGAGGTGCTGGGAGGAGTAGATCAGTGGGGTTGCCAGCAGGCTATTGGAGCCATGGGGAGGAGTGCAGAAAGAGGACTTTGGCTGCCAGTGGGTTGTGAGCACCTGCTAATTTGTCCCCAGGAGTGCTCCAGCTACGGAACACCCATGGAGGTGGTGCCCATAGATATACCCATAAGTTCCAACTACTAGCTTGAGCAAGAACTTGGTAGCATAGGAAGGGCATGCATCTTCCTATATGTTTGTACATTGCCTATTCCGAAACCACCAAATTACAAATAATAATTATAGTCAACAGAAGCACTGAAGGAGATGATAGTAGGATTGCCATGTTGTTAAAAGGTGACTGGCATCCTCCCTACACTAAGGCTACTAGGATTGTTACCACGGTGTGAGATGACTTTTTTGGTTCTCTTTAAATTGAGGCCACCCTAGTGTTGTGAAGCTGTTCTTGCTGTACTTGAAACAAAAGTTGATCGGTAAATATGCCCTGGATGTGTCTAAATCAAGAAGGCCTTTTTAAAATTTGTGTGTGAAAGTGGTGACAGCAGATACAGAAGAATCTCCCTGACTCCTCCCCCAGTACAGAACAGGTTAAAATTATGAAAATGGTCAATGAAAAATATGCTTGGAGTTCACGTCACTGAGCTATAATTTTTTTGCAAGTTGTCAACCAGCTCTAGCTCTATAACTTTTTAAATAAATAAGTGAAAATGTGTTAAAATCACATTTTTCATGAGAAAAAAGTGGTGTTTTTTACCATGGTATTATTCAATACTTTGATTCTTCCTATATTTCTTTGAACAAGGATCAGGATTTCTGACCATTTAGCAGAATATTTCTCCTCTTATACTTTTTTCTCTGACGACTGGGAACTGATCTACCTGCAGAAGAATGATCTGCAAAGCTAATCATTCTTTTCATGAATCAGTTTTTATCCTACTTTTAAGTCATGGATACAGGTAGGAATGCCTAAAAGGAAAGGCTCATGGTTTTGAAAAGCAAATGACATCTCTTTCCACCCAAAGGGAAATAGCTTAGCCTTTATAGGCTCTATTATTAACCACTGCTTAAGTAAACATGCTTCTGTTAGAAAGAAATGATAGCATCATCTCCACAAAGTCACTGTGGAATCAGAAAGCTTGGAATGCTAAGAGGAAGAAAAAATTAGATTTTAGCCAATCTGGTATTTTAAAACTTATTTCGTGTGTAAGGAAATGTTTGCAGCTGTATAGAAATGCATTTTTCTACCCTTGACCAATTATCAAGTTTTCATTTAGCAAATAAACTGTGAATGCTGAAAGTAGTGTGACAATTGTATGTGCATATTATATTGAACATTTCGTAATGTGCTTGAAAGCTGCAGAAAATACAGTATTGATTTTGAGCAATTGTATTTCATTCAGGTATTACTTAATGTAATGTGATGCTTGCCAATATCAGATTATAGCTGGAGCTGAAGTGAACTGTCCAAAGGTAATTTAGGTAGTGACAAAAAAGACTACCTCTCCCACCATGTATCACTTCTTCATAGAATTATAGACTCATAGGGCTGGAAGAAACCTCAAGAGGTCATCCAGTCCAGCCCCCTGCCCAAAGCAGGACCAGTCCCAACTAAATGATCCCAGCCAGGGCTTTGTCAAGCCAAGACTTAAAAACCTCTAGGGATGGAGATTCCATCACCTCCCTAGGTAACCCATTCCAGTACTTCACCACCCTCCTAGTGAAATAGTTTTTCCTCATATCCAACCTGGAGTGCTCCTACTGTAACTTGAGACCATTGCTCGTTGTTCTGCCATCCATCACTACTGAGAACAGCCGCTCTCCATCCTCTTTGGAACCTCTCTTAAGGAAGTTGAAGGCTGCTATCAAATCCCCTCTCACTCTTCTCTTCTTCAGACTAAATAAGCTGGGGGGCCCAGAACTGGAAGCAATACTCAAGATGTTGTCTCACCAGTGCTGAATAAAGAGGAATAATCACTTCTCTGGATCTGCTGGCAATGCTCCTCCTAATGCAACCTAATATTTCATTCACCTTAGTGGCTATAAGGGCACACTGTTGACTCATATCCAGCTTCTCATCCAGTGTAATTCACAGGTCCCTTTCTGCCGAACCGCTACTTAGTCAGTCGGTCCCCATCCTGTAAAAGTGCTTGATATTCTTCCGTCCCAAGTGCAGGACTCTGAACTTGTCCTTGTTGAACCTCATCAGATTTCTTTCGGCCCAATTCTCTAATCTGTCTAAGTTACTCTGGACCCAGCTCTGCCCTCCAATGTATCTACCTCCCCACTACCTTAGTGTCTTCCGCAAACTTGCTGAGGATACAATACATCCCCTCATGCAGGTTATTAATAAAGATGTTGAACAAAACCAGCCCTAGAACTGATCCTTGGGGCACTCCATGGCTGCATCTAGACTGCATCCCTCTGCCCAGAAAGGGATGCAAATCAAGCACTTCGGAAGTGCAAATGAGCCTGAGATTTAAATATCCCGGGCTTCATTTGCATACTCATGTTCCGACGCTGTGCGGATCAGGCTCAGTGTTGAAAGTGAAAGTAAAGTGTAGCCGCGGCTCTGCCAACAGTGGAGAGCTTTTTCGGCAGCTCCTGTACTCCTCAAAAAATGACTTTTGGACACTATCTTTTGAAAAAGCAGATTGATTTTCCGATATGCTTTGGCAGTGTGGACGCTGTCTTTTTTTTTGAAGATCTCTCTTGGAAAAGTTTCTTCTGAAAAAAGCTTGCAGTCTAGATGTAGCCTCTGAGTGGTACAACAGTGCAATCTTCCTGTCCCACCTCTAAACATGAAGTTTCGAATGAGACGACACTTAGATGTATTTATTCTGAGTGCCAATTTTGTCTCATCAGTTCTACTGGCGCACACCCTCCAAACAGTTTGACATCTTTATCTTTTCTTTCTTTGTGGCAGAATTGTAACTGTGGTAACAAAAATATACACCTGCATTTGATAAACAAATCCATGGAGACGTATTTGTATACTGATATTTCTGTATAACAGATCTTCAAAATACCTTACCATGCAATGCAACTCTTTAGTTAAAAATCTGATAAAGAGAAAATATGATGATACACCAATGCATTCTTCTTCTTCTTCTTCTTAATGCCTCTGCTGCTTAGGGCAGCAATGAAGTTCTTCTACTTCTATTTGTTTCTGTAAAGACTTTTAATGGTTTCCCAGTTGTGCCCCATCCAGGGGTTTTTCAGCCAGGCTTCCATAGTTTTTTTGCCATGTTGGTTTTCGGCAGCCTCATCATTTTCACTTGACTTCAGGTGTCCATCTTATTGCTACTTTGGCGATGGAATCAGTTTCTGACAGAATCATATGGATAATCCATCTCTAATGTCTCCTGGCAATGATGGTTGTCTCCTGGCAATGAAGGTACATCCTTTTGGCTGTACTGTGCCAATGGATCTTGGTATAGCTCAAGGGTGGGCAATAATTTTTCAGGGAGGGGGGTGCTCCAAGATTTTGGAAAGAGATCAAGGGGCATACATTTCTATAGAGGGGATGTGAGGAATGGGAGGGAGGTTCAGTGCATAAATGAGGGAACTGGGGTGCAGGAGAGAGTGTTGGATCCAAGAGGTAGTTGGGTGAAGGAACAGGTTGTGAGCTGGGTCAAGGGATTGAGATGCAGGGCCTGGGAGGAGCAGGAGAAGATTCTGACCTGGGGAAGGGATGCACAAGGGGGTGCAGAAGGTCTGAGTCATGACCTCGATCAAGGATTAGGATGCAGCAGGAGGTGCAAGGTCAGGAAGGAGGTATGGGTTGAAGAGAGGATTCGGGCTCCTGGAAGGAGTTTGTGGGGATGTACAGGGTCTGGGAGGAAGTTGACCTGGAGTAGTAGGGGGTGGTGACTTGGGGCAGGGAGTTTGGGTGTGGGGTTGGCGGACACAGGCTTTGGCTGGAAGGTGTTTACCTAAACAGCTTGTGGTCAGCAGTCCAGTGGAACCTTCAGGAAAGGTTCCTACCTGCCACAGCCCCAGGACACTCAAAGTGGCTGGCTTCTGGAGCATTGCCCAAACCCCCCAGCACAATCTCGCAGTTTCCATTGGTCAGAAACTGGCCAATGGGAGCTGTGATGATTGTTCTCTGGGCAAGGGCAGCATGAAGTCTCCTCCTTGCACATGGGGCATATGGCACCCAGAGGCACATGGCCCCAGCATCCAGCCCCTTTGAGTGGCATATGGCTGAGGCAGGCAAGGAGCCTGCCTGAGGGTTCTGATAGTCCGTGGGCCAGATCCAAAGGCTTGGCAGGCTGGATCTAGCCCCTGGGCCATATTTTACTTGCCCTTGGTTTAGATTGTTTTCCCTGGCCAGGTTGTTTGGAATGAAGACGGTCTGGATATGCCATACTTTCCTCATTCCCCAGCAATCTAGTCCATAAAGTATTGTTGAAAATAAATAGCTCTGATAGCTCTTGAGTTTGGTTTCAATGTTGTATTTTGATCATGTCCAGACAAAATTTAACTTCCTAAAGGGGTTCCTGGCTTTACTGATTTTGGTTCAGATGTCCTGGCTTATTTCACCATCCTGGCTGATGGTGCTGCCCAAGTTTGTGAGTGTTTCTGCATTGATGAAAATGTAATCCTCTATCTGTGCTAGGGATGTTGAGGCAATATTAAAGGTCATGCTATTTGTCTTATTGTAGTTAATCTTCAGTCCAATTTTCTGGCTGAATGCATTGAGTCAAGTTGTTTTTTCTTGTATATTGTGTTGGATATGTGATAGGAGAGTGAAATCATTTGTGAAGTCCAAGTCTTCAAGGGAAGAGAAGTTTATTCATTTAAATGCCTCTTGGCATGTCTTCTGTTGTATGCTGCATTATTCAGTCAATGGCAAAGTTGAAGAGGATTTAATACAAGACACACCCTCGACTTATTCCTGTGCTGACTTCAAAACAGGGCTTACTGTCATATAAAGTTGAAGTAGAAGCTTCTGATGATGTTGATTAGATTGGAAGGGATTCCACATATCTGCAGAATGTGTTACAGGATGCTCCTATGAATGCTATCAAATGCTTTCTCAAAGCGTATGGAATTTATGTAGAGTTGTCATTGACATTCTAACAATTGTTCTATTTTCTTTCTTTGGTACCCATAGGTCCATCATCTGGCACTTTCCCCTTTCCCAGTTTGATGGTGGAGGTTGGATCTCTGTGGTCCAGCATCCTTGGGATACCCTCAGCCCTGGGACTCCCGCCGTACTGTTGCTCCCCCTCCCTCCGCTGTGGCACGCCCTGCACTGCCTAAGCCCCCCGGCAGGGCTCCTGGCCACACCATGGAGCTCCTTGTGCTCCCTGAGCCCCTGTCATGTTCCTGGCTGCACCACCAGTGGTTCATACAAAGCTGCTCCCTGTAGTGATGTGCTGCAGGTATCAGCTCTGTACAAACCACCGGAGCTCTTCACGCCATCTGAGCTCCCTGCAGCAAGGCTCCTGGCTGTGCCACTAGCACTCCCTGGACTGCCTGAGCCCCCTGCTGCAGGGGTCCTAGCCATTTTGCAGGGCTCCCTGCACCTTCTGAGCCCCTGCCGAGGGACTCCTGGCTGTGCCATGGTAGCTCCCCGCTCTGGTGGAGTCTCCTGCTGCAGGGCTCCTTACGCCGCCAAAGCCCCTTGCTGCAGGGCCCCCAATCACATTGTGGGATTTCCCTCACCACCTGAGCCCTCTGGCACTGTGCTCCCCATGTTGCTTGATCCCCCTGTCCACCACTGGCCTCCCTGCTCCTGGTGTGTCTGATCCAGGAATACTCATGGTCCTGCCGGACCATAGATGTTGCCAGACCAAAGAGTCCTGGTTTAGGGAGGTACATCCTATATAGGATAGTTGCTGCTAACTCAGTTGTTTACTATGAATAATTCTGCAATGAATTTAGCCAGGAGCTTTCCCATTTTTAAGGCTTTGATAGCTTGAATGATCTCTTCCTTAGGCGGTGTGTTTGAGTTTATATCAAGATCATCTTCTGACTTCCTGACTTTTCTTTTTCGGGGGCTCCCTGTTCTTCAGCAATTGTTTGAAATGCTCTGTCCAATGCATTTCTTGTTCTTTTACTGTTGCTAGTAGGTGGCTTTGTTTGTTCCTGATGAGACTTCATTCCTGTCTGCCGTTTGTCACTGATCAGCTGTTTCATTTTATAGATGGTTTCTTGTTCACCATGAGCAGCTGTATTGTTTGCTTGTGTTGCCGAATTATCAATATAATGTTGTTTGTCTGCTCTTACAAGGCATTTGACTTCCCTGTGGGCCTTGCTATACTGCTTGTGGTATTTATTGGTTAGCTTCTGGGATTTTGTATCAAAAACTTTTTTCTTCAGGACTTGTCTGCTTTCTATGACGTTTCATGGTGCTGGGTGTAATCCATTCCTCCCTTCTGCCTGTAGCCTAGACAGGCTTCGCTGCTCTGTTTAGAGATTGCTGTTACTTTGTCCCACGTCTTGTTGATCTCCTGTTCTGCATTCCCCTCCTCTTCAGAAAGATCTTCAAGGGCCTGAAACCTGTTCTTTACCTGCAGAAAAAAAGGCTTTCTGTATTTCAGGGGATTTTAACTTGTCAATGTCATAATGTCAGTCCCTTGTTTGGTGGACCCACACTTCTCAGTTTCAGCCTGATGGAGGCTCTGCCTTCATCTGCACTAAGGATGTTAAGTGACAGTTATTTTACTAGTCGAGTAGTCAATGGAATTTTCAGCTGATCCAGGGCTCCACATGCGGCAGCGCCGCACAGCTGATCCTAGTCTCAGCTGTGCAGCACTACCCCTTTGAACACCGCCTCGGTGTTTCAAAGCGGCAGCCACACAGCTGATCCCCAGCTCAGCAGTGCAGCTGTCCCTTTCAAATGCTGAGGTGGCATTTCAAAGCAGCATCACCAGGCTCAGCTGTGCAGCGCTGCCACTTTGAAGTACTCCCTCTCCCCCCCCTTTGCTGCCTCTATCTGATAGAGGCAGCAAGGGGTGCGGGGTAAATCGACTAGTCAACTAGTTGACTGACTATCTAATAGGCATTTGCACTAGTCGACTAGTCCTTAACATCCCTAATCTGCACCCCTTCTCACTTTCACATCTGACAGCGATCGTCATCATTTGCCATTGATCATCTTATGGTCAATCTGGTTCTAATCTCTGCCATTTGGAGAACACCGTGTCAGCCTATGAATTAAATGATGTTGAAAAAGGATTCTGCCTTTCATATTTCAGAAGTCAACAAGCCTCTCTCCATTTTCATTCCTGCTGCCACACCCCTATGTTCCCATGGCTCTTTCATTGTTTGTGTTGCCCTTTCTGATCTTGGCATTTAGGTCTTCCATAAAAATAATTAGGTCATGGCATAGTGCTCTCTCTAACTCCACCTGTAATGTAAGGTAGAATTTGTATTTTACTTTCTCACCACTGTCACTTACCGGTGCATAGAACTGAATCAAGGTGATATTATTGTGTTTCCCTTTCACTTGGGCTCTCATAAGTCTGCTGCTGATGGACTTCCATTCAAGCAAGCAATGCTCTACTCCCTCCTTCGAAAGGGTGACAACACCATATGGAAATCAAGGAACTTGGGATACAAAATAAGTGTGCAAGGCAGGTCTATAGTAAAAAGTTCTGTCAGCATAGCTATGTCAGTCCAACCAACATAGCTATGCTAGCAAACCCTGCTTTGTAAACACAGCTATTCTGGCAAAATAGTTTTTTTTGCTTTTATAGCTGATGTCATTTGAGGAGGTGGTTTAACTATACTGAATTTATTTTGAGAGTATACTCTGCATCTCCATTTGGAGTGTGTGTGTGTGGCGGGCCAGAGGGGAGTAGACTTTGTCAGAAGAGCTATACTGGCAAAGCCTTTGTAGTATAGTTTTATGAACAATGTTCACTACTCCTGCAGAATAAGTACAAGACTTAGCCATGACTTAAATACTATTTAAGTCCTCAAAATATGGTTTAATTGAGTGGTGGGCAAACTGCTGACCGTGAGCCACATGCAGTCCATTGGGGTTCTATGTGTGACCCACGAGACACTTTGTTTACCATTGCCCTCACACAGGGTGCCAGATTCCACTGGTTTCTGTCCACATAGGTTTTTTTTTTCCTTCCGGTATTACTAAAGTGACATGCACATAAAGCAAGAAGACATGAAATTAAGTGTATGTTGATTGCACACAACACTGACTGTGAGAACCTGGCTCTCCCTCTGCATCCAATCAAAGTGCTGCTAACGGTTCAATTGGCACACCCTGCAAATTCTAGGTACACAAGCACAGTTAGCAAAACTACTCTATCCCAAGAGACCAACTTGGTTACGACAATCTTACAGTCTACTGAGATAAAGGAGGGCCTTTCACATGGCCCACTTACTAGCCTTAGTTGCCCATCACTGGTTTTATTAGAATTTGTGTGGGGCATGGACCTTGTGCTGACTATTCTAGAACAGTTTGGGAAATGATTTTACTGCTGCCACCATCCCCCTGCATGCATGTTTTTCCCTCTTAATTTTTGTCGGTATTTTGAGGAGCACATGCAAATATCAATTAAAATGGCCCTTTTCAGTGAAAATGCCCATTTAATTGAAAAATCAATTTTCCATTGGGAAAAAATTGAGGGTTTTTTTTAGTTCAACATTATGGTGACTTTCAGCATTTGTGCCTAGAATATGTAATATCTATAAAATATTCATCCATTCATTATATTCACCTTATAATGCTGTAAAATTTTATTCTATTCTATTAAAAAAAATCCAGTCAGAGAGAAGAACATAGTTTTATGCTGTAGACAAGTACAATAACACATTTTTGTGAACAGGACGATATTGATTTTTTTTTATTATTTTTTATTTACAGTCTTCATGGTAGTGATATGTTTGTGCAATTACAGTTAGTTCTGTCAATGTTTTCATCATAAACCATGCTTTTCGGGGATTTATAACTGGGCTACAAGATTGCTGCAGGCTTAGACTTGGCAAGGAGTATAGTGTCTCAGCAAAGGAGTGACATTCTTTTTCGCTTTTTTTGGTAAACAATCACTGGAGATATTTTCAACATCCTCAAAAAAATCCCCTGGTACTTTACAGTATAATTCTAAAAAAACTCTTGATTCATTACTGGGTATCACCTACCACCCCATGTCCCTATTGTCCCCAGAAGAATGAGCTTCTTTAGGTTATCCTGGGATAGGCAGAGATCCTGATTAACATTCTGTTGTGCTCAGAATGACTCAGGAAAGGAAGTGACAAGCTCAGGTCAGAATGATGAGGGAAAGGTAGAGGAGAGAAGACACAGTTCTGGTGTATGAACAGGAGTTGCAGGACTGAGACAGAAGTCTGTATGGGTATGTCTACACTAGCCACCCTAGTTCGAACTAGGGTGGCTAATGTAGTCATTCGAACTTGAAAATGAAGCCCGGGATTAAAATATCCGGGCTTTATTTGCATGTTCCCGGGCGCCGCCATTTTTAAATGACCGGTAGTTCGAACTCCCTGCCCGCGGCTACACGCAGCACGGGCTAGGTAGTTCGAACTAAAGCCCCTAATTCGGACTACCATTACTCCTCCTGCAATGCAATGGCTGCATGACTAGCAAAGAGACTGAACAGGTAAGCAGGCTGTGGCAGCAGGAGCAGCGGCCTGAGGGCAGGAGACCTGAACCACTCAGTATGTTTGTTTGATAGAAGATACCATAGATGGGTCCCCACTGAAAACAGTCAATAAAGAGGACACCACACTTGACGCTACCACTTATGGACCAGTACATAACTGCCATCCAAGAGAAGGTTGGACTAGAGAGGGTAACCAGGACAAACCTAACATCCTATTCCCCTGGACATCAAAGGGAGTTTCTTCGGTATCTTTCCAGAATTTTCCACTGAACCTCTTCCTCTATCTTGAATACTCATATTGCACTGATTAGCAGAGTAGCAAGTTATATTCACAGTAGCATCTATCTGCAATTTAATTTAGTATTTGTCAATCACTATTAAGTGATTTTTGGAGGGATTATTCCTTATTCAGAACATAAAATTGATTCTACATCATAATAATAAAAAAGAATAATTTCCCCAATATGTATGCATAAAAAGAAAAGAAAAAAACCACCCCAACACTCCTCCCAACTTTGGAAAAAAATTCCATATTTGTGTTGTTGCTCCCTCACCTGCTATTGAAATCTAGGCAGCTTCCTGTATGTATTCGCACTGATTATTCAAAAAATATCCCATTTTAGCATTATATTTTCTTTCTCCCTAAACTTAAAGTAGAGTACTGGACGCTAATAAACCAAATTTTCTTTAGTTTTTAAAGGAATTTCTTTTTCTGCATTTGTTGTGAATGTTAAACCCATTCCTCCTTCTAGCCTTTGTGGGGCACATACCGGATTTGTTTTGCTCTCTTACCCAGCAGCTGTTTTAGATGCTCTTTTTTTTTTTTTTTTTTTTTTTGCCTTTCAGTAATGTCACCATCACCATCAGATTCTAAGGGACACAGTTCAAACTGTCAGTAAGTATTAACATTGAACACAATCCTTAAGACTTGCAATATTTCAGTTGCATTTGGTTAATTTTCATGTAATTGTCTAGCTGTGTGTCGTAAAAGCAAATAAAGTAGATATCACAATTGAGTGCAATAGCTTCAGTAGAGAACTTATCTTTCTAGTAACTGTACAGATAGATGGTGTAGCCTTGATTCATATTGGTGAGCAATGAAATGAATGGCTACTCATAAACTCACCAGCATGACAAAGGGTTGCAAAATCCAACCCTATATTTTCACAGCACCTGGAGAAATTGAGCCTATATTGTGATACAATAATAAAAATAATGATAACAATAATACAATGGTAGAATAAGATAAATATGTGTATTTTTCACATACTTAGTTATAACCACATGCCTTATTATGGTAGATATTTACATTGTCAGGGAGATTAATTAGATTCACATAATATATCAGGGCAATGGACAAGGTAACCTTGCAGATTTCCTTTTTCCTTTTGCTAACATTTTAGTTACAGTGAAAACATAATTCCTCATAATGGTGTAAAGTGCTAACATCTGCATACAAAAGGAAAGAATACTTAGGCCTTGTCTACACTATGAGATCAAGTTGAATTTATTAAGGTCAATTTTTATCACCCAATTTCATAAAACTGAATGTCCTCACTGCACAATAATTTGACATAGTTTGAAGTAGCACATCCTAAGAAAGGTGGCTACTGTGCAACTTCGGGAGAGATCCCACAGGTCCTGCCACCCCTCTGCATTCTAGGTTATGCTCCCAGGCCCCTAATGGAACCAAAACTGCTCAGAAGGTGGTTCTGGGTACATGTCATCAGTGCCCCATAATGCACTCACCAGCTCCCTGTTCCCCTGCTTGAAAGCAACAGCAAATCATATTTTTGTGCCCTTTTTCTCCTTGTTTATCCATGTAGATGCCATAGCAGGGATAGCATGGAACTCCTTCAGTAGCAAAATATTATGGCAATCACATTAACCCGGTGTGCCTTATGCTGGAGTATATCCAGAGCATCTCCAGTGCCCATTGGAATGAGGAAAAAATCTTGGGAGGTCATGAACATACTTTTCTGTGAAGCACTTGAGTTGAGCATCTGGCACATGCTGATGGTATTCAGTCCTCTAGACAGGGTGAAATGCCAGTTCTGGTGCCAGGTGGCAAGCACAAACTGGTGAGACTGCATAGTGATGCAGCTATGGGACAATCATCAGTGGCTGTAAAACTTTTGCATGCATAAGGCCACTTTCAGGGAAGTCTGTAAATTGCTTTTCCTCCACCCTGGAGCACAGGAATGACAGCATGAGAATCACTGTGACAGTTGAGAAGTGAGTGGCAATAGCTCTGAAGAAGTTTGCAACACCAGACAGCTACCAGTCAGTTGGGAATCAATTTAGAGTGAGGAAATCTACTGTGGAGGCTGTTGTGATCCAAGTAGCCAAGGCAATCAACATCCCTCTGCTATGAAGGGTAATGACTACGCGGAATATTTAGGCCACAGTAGAGGGCTTTGCTGAATGACAGGGAGTGGATGCTGACTGAACGTGGCCAGAAACTGGAGCTCGGCATGGAGAATGGAATAAGGCAGACCTCCCCAGAAACCTTGTGAGAAGGATTAAAGAGTTATTCTAGAAGACTTTTATGGAGCTGTGCGGGGAGGATTCCCACTCAGTCTCCAGACCTGTTAACAAGCTGTTCTGAGGCACCCTGACTGTGTAGGTTCAGTGGCCACCACAGATCACACCCAATTGCCTTAAGCAATTTGAAGCACAATAAAAAATGTGAACTCACTAGCAGTGCCCTCCCCAGTATCAGGGCCTGGCTGTGAGACATCCTGGGAGGAGGGGATTGTCTCCAAAGTTATTGAAAGGTCCTGGCAGTCAGTGAGATTGGCTGCCCCCTTACTGTCACAGATATCACAGAGCACATATCAGGCTGCCACAATAATGGGAATGTTGTTTTCACTGAGGTCTAACCTACGCAGTAGTCTGCAGAACTGTACCTTTAAATGCCTAAAAGCACATTCTACCACCATTCTACACTTGCTCAGCTTGTAGCTGAACTATTCCTTACTGCAGTCCAGGCTGTCTCGGTATGGCTCCATGAGCCAAGGGAGCAAGGAGTAGCTGGGTATCCAAGAATCACTGTTGGCATTTCAACCACCCTGATGTTAATTTTCCATTTTGGGAAGAAAGTTCCAGCTTGCAATATTTTGAAAAGGCAGGAGCTCCTAAAGATGTGTGTCTCATGCACCTTTCTCCATCCTTCCACAGTGATGTCAGTGAAACAGCCCGTGTGGGCCACCAGTGCCTGCCGCATCATTGAGAAGAATCCCTTGCAGTTTATACACACTTTGGCAAAGTGGTCAGATGCCAAGATGGGGATGTGTGTTCCATCTATCACCCCACCACAGTTAGGGAATCCCATCATGGCAAAGCCCTCTACTGTGGCCTAAATAGTCCACGTAGTCATTACCCTTCATAGCAGAGGGATGTTGATTGCCTTGGCTACTTGGATCACAACAGCCTCCACAGTAGATTTCCTCACTCTAAATTGATTCCCAACTGACTGGTAGCTGTCTGGTGTTGCAAACTTCTTCAGAGCTATTGCCACTCACTTCTCAACTGTCACAGTGGTTCTCATGCTGTCATTCCTGTGCTCCAGGGTGGGGGAAAAGCAATTTACAGACTTCCCTGAAAGTGGCCTTATGCATGCAAAAGTTTTACAGCCACTGATGATTGTCCCATAGCTGCATCACTATGCAGTCTCACCAGTTTGTGCTTGCCACCTGGCACCAGAACTGGCATTTCACCCTGCAAACTTCCCTGAAAGTGGCCTTATGCATGCAAAAGTTTTACAGCCACTGATGATTTTCTCTTCTTTTTTATGATTACAGCCACTGATGATTTTCTCCTCTTCTTCCTCATCCACACTGTCCTCCATGCTGCTGCCTGAGGAGGGTGTAGAAATAGATGGGCATGAGTTACAAAGTTCCCATTTGTTTTTCCTTGAACCCAAGATTTGGTGTTAAAAGTGGGGTTTTAATTTGGGTCCATCTCTAGCTGTAATTCAGCTGATGTCAACAGCCTATATTTCAGCTATAATTGGAACCAGACAAAGGCAGTATCTGAGATCCCAATAATGGATTCTAAACCTGCCTGGAGAATACCATGTTCAGTGGTGTTGAATGCCACAGAGCAATTTAGAGACCAGATGTGCAAAGGAACCTGAGTCAGCTGCATTCCATAGATGATTGTACACTGTCAGTAGAGCCACCTCTGTTCTGTGAGGTATTCTGAAACCCGAATCAATTTGTTCAGATAGGCTGAATTGAATTAAATGAGTTTATAATTGAGTCTGAATTATTTTTTGAAGCGCTGTGCCTTAGAGAGAGAGCATACTGTACATCTGAGACAGGATGAAATGTCGACATATACTCAGCTGATCAGAGTTTCTTCAGAACAGGTGTTACTGAATGTTCTTTAAAATTTGCTGAAACATTTCCATGTTGTAATTAGGAGACTAAGTTGATATACAGTCTGCTCTCAAAGTTGAGAGCTTATTCATGAAATAATAAAATTGCAAAAGTTTTGCATGCGTACACTGATGGAACTGGTCTTTCTGGATTTAGAAATCTTCTCCTAGTCTGAAAAGGAGTTGCAGAACTTAAGCTATTAATCCCTGATTCTGCAGGGTGTGTAAATATTTTTCTAGTTTTAAGCCCATTAAGAGACCCCATGAATTCTATGCGGCTGCTCATATGCTCAAAGTTACATACATTCCTATGTAACTTACTGAATCAGAACCTGAATTTTCAGTAGAAAGCCACTTTGGATATAATAAGGGCATTGTGGTATCTGAACATGCCCAGCCCCATATGAGAAAAATTATATTGAATCCCATCATGCCATTATAAATTGCTTCTACATTTTTAGAACCCTGGGAGCTGGAGCATACTTAAAAGAATAGCAAGATACTGCCTGAAATGTAATTAGCAGATGGTCACTGTCATCTATAATGTGTGGTATTGTAACATTTTCAATTTGTAGGACTGATACCAGAGAAAAGAGCCAAGATCACGCATGCATCATCTTGTAATGGAGGATTCTATGTGCTAATGGCATAGAAGACATTTTGACTTGTGAGATATTGAGGATATCCAAATAAATGAAATGGGGAGGGCTTCTAAATGTGGATGACAAAGAATTGCACAGCCATTTTCTAAATTTGCCTAAATGGAAATGTCAGACAGATTTATTTGCCATTGTGCCTTTAAAATAGTACATCAGGAAAACAAATGGAAAGTTTGCACTCTTTTTAAAACTATGTTATTTGAAATTAAATCAAACAGAATATAATACAAAGAAAAAGAGTAATGCACTTCTTATGAATCATCATCTTTTTAATACAGCCAAGCTATTTTAACATTTAAAAATAATAAGATAGTAGTAACTTGCTTCCAGCTGGTTAATTACAGGGAAAAACAAACAAAACTCAATATGTTATTTTCCATCACTGCATCTAGTTTATAACTATGACTGTTGGTGATTAAACTTTGGCATAAGTTGAATCACGGAACACTAACCAATACCCACTTCCAGTGAGGAACAGTATTCAGAAAGTGTTATTTAGTTATTACATATTTTATAATGGAAAAGGAACCCATGTAATCAAAGAAGATATGTGACGGACTGATGAGATCTCCCACCCCCAAGATGCCAACAGTGTATATGGTGGCTGAAATGTACACCTTGAATTTGCTTTCGCCAGCATACTGGTCACATATAAGAATGGACAAACAACAGTTTTAAACTGGTGAAAATTGAGGCAAAATGGCTGAATGGTGATGATTTCTTGCAGCTTTATATATATATATATATACAGGGCTCAACAAACCGCTGTTTCTACTTGCCCGTGGTGAGTAGATTTCAGCCGGTCGCTCCATGCGCCTCATTCACTGGCGTTGTGCGCATGCGCGGTGCGGGGCTGGCGAGTAGCTCTCGCTGCAGTTTGTCAAGCCCTGTATATATATATATATATAAAGCCTGCCCATCAAAGCTATTACAAATAGTCAAGTTATATTGCTGTCTAGTGAGTCATCATTTACTCATAGCAGTTTTGTGTGTGCATGTGTGTGTAGTGTTTCAAACTTCTAATAACTCTCTCTTTACCTTTCAGAGTTAGATTGTCACCTACCAATCATACCTTTTATTTTTGGGTGTAGCTATGGCATATATAATCTCTGTCCATTACAGTAGTGAGTGGCGTATGTCATCTGGCTGGCTATTGAGCACATAGTTCCTAATTTTTCCCTTTTGCTATTGGATAGAAGGTTAAATGGTGATGGTACATGTAACGATCAACTAATCTGAGGAAATGACTTGCAAGTTTTTCTGCATTATTGTTACTCAACCAGTCTTTATACAAAGAAAAAAACCCCATAGAAACACACCCCCAGGGCACTTAGTTACATAAACTTATGAAAAATCTATTATTTTAAATACCTTTATGCTTATTTCTCACACATATTGACATTCATCCATTCACTGAGCCTTTACCAACATTGTGTACAATCCAACTTATCCCACCCTTGAAAATTTAAGGGCTGTGACATTTGGATTTAGAGTCTAGATATAGAGTCAACATGGCAGAGTCAACATTAGATCAAAAACTGGCAAACTGACAGGTCTCAAATAGTAATTGTAAATTGACAAGTGGATATGTTTCTAGTGGGGTGTCACAGGAACTGATTCTTTCCCTTGCATTCCTTAATCAATGTTCTGGATGGAAAAAACATAAAACCATTACTGAGAAATTTGAAGGTGACACACAGATTTGTGGAGTGGTTTTAAAAAAAGCAACAGATCACTTGTACAGCTTATTGGGGACAAGCAATAGTATGTATTTCGATATGGCCTATTGTAAAGTTGTATATCTGGATACAAATAATGTGGGCCATACTTGCAGGATGAGGAACATTATCCCTGGGGAGCAACAACTCTGGACAAGGTCATGACATATGTAACTCCATGAGCTCCCTGTGTGAGGCTGTGAATAAAACGATCCATGGAATCACAACACGATCCATGGATGTATACATGGGGATATCATAATAAGTTCCAAGAGCTGAAAGTTGAAGCCAGACAAATTCTGAAAAGAAATAAGATGCAAATTTTAAAGAATGAAGGTAGTAAATAATGGTTGGAAACCTTATCCAGGGTTGTGGCATATTTGCAATCAAATAAAAGATATAAGATACTCTCTAGTTCAACTGTAGCTACCGGACTTGAATCAGGAATTAATTCAAGGAAGTCCCATGGCCTGTTTTATGCAGGAAGTCAGACTCCTTGATGATCCCAATGGTCCCTTTCTGCCTTAAATGGTAGTAGAGTTCTTCCAGATGATGGTTCCTTCCCCCGTCCTAGACTGCCCCAGCACAAAAACCTCTTCTCTTGCATTAAAATAGCTTGAGCTACCAGATTTCAGCGGCACTGTGATCCTGTGTATGGAGCCAGGCCTAGCACTATGGGACAGAAGCAACTGCTGTGGAGCGAGTGCAAGGTAAGCTCATCTCCTGCCCCTCCCCCCATCTGCATCAGGAGAGATGTCACAACCCATGCTACCACAGATTATGGGTGGCCCCCTCGACTACTGTGTAGTTCACTCTTTATATCTGGATTCTACCTCTGTCCCAATACAAAGCAGATATGGATAAGGTTAAGGTTTACTTTCATAGGATGGACTCTACAATGTACTAGGCTGACTAGTTCATGGGGAAAATTATACTCCCATTAGAGTCAATCATAAAATTCCACATGAGTGCACAGTTCTCTTCTTGAGTGCAGCATTAAATATATGCCCAAATACCACTATGTACATAGTAAAGATTCTCCTTTAGTTCGAGTGATAAGCATGATAAGTGCTTCTGTTTATTCAGTCACTGTTCTGTATACTTGATGACAGTTGTGTGTATATGTGGCTAATGAGAGAGAAATATTTTTAAACATCATTATTAACTATTTGTATTATGGTAGTGCCCAGAGGTCCCAACTGGAACTGATGGGCATTGTGCTGTGCATATTACAGATAAAGCAATCCGAACTTGTTAGGATAAGAAATTCACAATTAAGGTACCCAAACAACCTTAATTCTACCCCACTTTGACATAATGATGGGGAATATATGAAAATAATTGAATGTGTCTTTAAAATCAGTTTAATCTGGGAACACAAATGCTAGAATATCTTAATTGTAACTCTATCGTCACTGTATGACATCATTACAGACCCAGAGTTAAAGTTGTTTGAATATCTTAACTGTAAATTTCCTACATTAACTATGACTTTCCTTGATTTATTACTCTCAGTTTGGGGTAATTAAGTTACTGATTCATACTCTGAACCTTAACTTCATTTGAATGTAGATTATCTGGGGATTAATGTTATATACAACTAATGCCCATAGATCCCAACTGAGACCGAGGCAACATTTTACAAAATATAGTAAGAGACAGTCTTTCCCCTAAAGAATTTACAGTCTATCAAACTATATATATATATTCACCTATACTCCTGTACAGGGAGATTTTGACAAACAAGTAAAAGGCCAGGGACTACTACCAATAGTGAAATATTGATTATAATAATTGTTACTAATAGCAGCT
Source organism: Pelochelys cantorii (assembly GCA_032595735.1). Taxonomy (NCBI): domain Eukaryota; kingdom Metazoa; phylum Chordata; order Testudines; family Trionychidae; genus Pelochelys; species Pelochelys cantorii. The sequence goes on along the minus strand of CM064326.1, from coordinate 68,677,047 downwards.
AAAACTAGCAGGCCTTTTTGTAGGTCTGTGCGGTTTAGCATGACTAAACCAAAGGAGCAGGGGGTTTGGATGACCACAAAGGAAGTCTCTTGCTTAACCTTTGCCTGTTCCAGCATCCCTGCCTGATGGAATCTCTGTTGGATGTGCAGAGGTCTGTGTTTTAGGAGAAAAACAAGACAGTTATTTATATTTGCCACTGAGATGTGACTGTCAGGGTCTCCAGGTAGGCAGATTTTGGAGGAACACATCTGGCTAATTAGTAATCTGCAGAAACCTCTTCCTTTGCTTTTGAAACTGCTTAACTAACAAGATTTCTTGATTTGACATATTATTGTCTACTAAAGTGGATAAACAAGCAGGGAGAAGTTTGGACTCTTGGGGAGCTCTTCATGAACTTAGTTTGGGTTCTCCAATGACAACTGAAAGACGGGCCAAACAGAAGGTTGCTGCTGTACCACTTGAGAGCCACAACAAACTTTGGTGATGATTTAGGGTTAGGGCATTTTATGAACCTGTTGCAGATGTGTGTAATGCTTGAGACCAAGTAAAGTTAGCTGTAAAGCAGGGATGGGGAGCCTCCAGCCCACACATGTGATTTGCCAAGGTTAAACACTGGTGGGCTGCAAAGTGTTCTGTTTACTTGACAGTCTGCCGGTATGGCCACTCGCAGTTCCCATTGGCTGTCATTTATCCTCCCTGGCCAACGGGAGCTGCTCCCACAACTCCCATTGACCAGGAATGCTGAATCTCAGCTTCTGGGACCTGAGGGGCTCCATGCCTGCAGATGCTCACGTAAACATACCATCTAGCTGCCTGCCAGTCGCTAACCCTGATGACCGACATTTGGCCAGCATGCCAAAGATTCTCCATCTCTTCTTTAAAGTGAGAGCATTCTTGTATCATTTGTGCCTGCTATCTATTGATTGGATGACTCCATCTCCATTGAGTTGTCTCCTGATACTATCTTACATAGCGTAAAGTTACCACGAGCTTTGGGTTGAACAAACCATGGATATCACTCCCACCAGCCGAGGTACAGAGACATGAAAGTGACTTGTCTAAGGTTCCAGAATAAGTGAGTGATAAAGCCAAAAACAGAAATCTCATCTCCTGATTTCTAGTCTACTGCCTTACCAACTCAACCTGCTGCACATCATATTTTTTTTCATGTTGTTTCTACTTTCATTTCTGGAGACATGTAGTAAGATTTTTTAAAAAATAGGCACAAAAACTCAAGTCGTAAAACTGTAATCAAACCTGATTAGTTAGCTGAGTGCCAACTACTTTACATGGTAACAACCATATAATGGGAGAGCAATTATGTGATTAGGTTTTTCTTCTAAGCTAAAGAGTTATCAAGAGATCTAAAACTGTGGATTATGTAGTAATTATTACTGGAGTAATTCAGCATCTTTATATAGTCTCACAGAGTGACATTAATTACATTACTATGTATTTATTTTTATAGTTATATAATATTAAGGATTATACTTTTTTTTAGATTCCCAATCTAAAACTTTCAGTGCTTCTGTTTTTACCATTTTCTTTCTCATATGTGATCACAATGGACAAAACCTAAAATCCTTTCTCAGGTCTTATCTTTTGTTTTGGCAAAATGGTCACTGGCTTTTGTGAATGTTTTGTGGACTGGCGGGAAGGAGGACCAAACCTAAGTATAGACTGCAGGATACAGCCATATAAAATTATTTGCTTTTATTGTTATTCATTGTGTAAGTTCATTGTGGATCTCTTCAAAAGCTGGATGAAAATAGGTGTTTGCACAAGAGAATGTTACAAAAATATAGGGCTGGGTTGTTAAAAACAAGCTTAGCTCTAATGTCAATACCTAAATGAAGTTTGGCTTTCAAAAATTGTCACTTCTTTCACCAATCTAAGTGGGAGCTAAGTTCTTTTCAAAAGCTAGCCACTTGTTTACATGTCTAAATGGGAACTGTTGGGTTCTCAGCTTTTTACAAAATATAGCTCAGAGTGTACATTTATTTAAAAAGCCCAAATATTTTGCCTCGTTTCTGATCAAGAGTGATCTCAAGAAAACCACTTTTCCCCTTTGTGTTTAGTGCCAAATAAAACTCCAACTGGTGTTCATTCAATGGATGATACATTAGGCTGAAAGTTCCCTGGAGTTCTGAATTCAAACTTCTACCTCCTCATTTTATAAATAGCAGAAGATTGCTCTTTTGGGTCAATATGGGAATGAATCCAGTACAGTAAAGTACTAGTCATAATATGCAGTTCTACTTTCATTCCCATTCTATGCCATCAAAGTTGTTGACATTCACAGTTTCATTAGAAAATACTGAGCAAACACTCATGAATTTTATTGACAGAATGGGAAAGCAATTTATCCTTTAGCAAAGCAGTAGTAGCACATCACAGACTCAAGTAGAAAACCACACAATTTTTATGGAAAGTATGCTTTAGTCCTATGTAAATACACTCCATGAAATGTAAAATAGCTATGATATTGAGTAGTAACTTTTTTTTGAACCAGCACAACAAAATAATATCACAATTTTTAAACAGCATGTCAGTTGCAATGCCAAGAGTAACCACAGTCTCATACAAAAATAAATACAATGACAAGATTCATAGATTTTATGGCCAGGCAGAATCATTCTGATCATCTAGTATGATCTCCTGTGTAAAAGAAACTTAAGAATTTTACCCACTAAATAAAATCCTAGGGCAAAATGATGTAAATTAGCAAAGCTGAATGACTTCAATGGAGCTACAACTACGTTAGGTCTTGTCTATCACTTTGATCAATCCATCAGCCTTCACAGACAATGTGCTGATCACAGCACATCACTCGTGTTGTTCTAAGCATCCACTGAACATTCAATCTACATAGCACATGGCAGCTCCAAACTCCCAAGCTTAAGTGATCCACCAGCCTCAGCCTCCCAGTACGTCTAGACTACAAGCCTCTTTCAAAAGACGTTTTTTCAAAAGAGCTCTTTCAAAAATGCCTCTTTCGAAAGAGGTTGTCGAGGCAGCCACAAGGGTTTCAAAAAAGTGATCCACTTTTTCAAAAAAGAGAGCATCCAGGCAATCTGGACATTCTCTTTCGAAAAAGCCCTGTTTGCATTCAAGAATGCCTTTTTTTCAAAAGAGCTCTTTTGAAAAAAGGAGTTCTTCCTGATAAAAATTGGTTTACCAATTTTGAAAAAAACCCACGTTTTTTCGATTTAATTTCGAAAGAACACGAAGGCAGTCTAGATGCAGGTGAAGTTTTTTCGAAAAAAGGCCACTTTTTTCGAAAAAACTCAATAGTTTAGACACACCCCCAATGAGCAGGGATGACAGGCTCATGCCACCACACCCAGGTGGAACTTGCATTTTTAATCATTTTTAGGTTGATTTTAATTTTCATCTATCAGAATTTTGTAGATATAGTAGCAGAATTAAAAAGTATATGAGCATTTTAATGTGTGCTGAGTATGTTGATGACAACATATATATGTGCTAAGTCTTATTATCCAACATCCTTCCAGCACCAGGTCAGAAGTTCCATATGCCTGTAATGCAATGTTACCTTCACAACCATTATTCTGAAGGTTTCTGTCCTTAATATGTGATTCAGTGGCTGGAGATTTGATAATGACATCCATCCTTGCTTTTTGGAGATGAATGCTTTAAGGCAGACTGGGGAATATTTTTCTTTTGATCAGAACATTTAAGATTTTTTTCCCGAGGAGAAAAGGTTGTTATAAATAAGCTAAAGGTATTAGACTTATAGAAATGTACTCCACATCTGAGACATATAGTACAGACCTATGTACAAGTCTTCTCAGACAGCTACATAGCGATATAATATCCATTTTGGATAGAGAGATAAGGTCATTCTGACAGAGTTTGAATATTGTTTAAGGGGAAAGTAATCAGCTTGTCAGTAAACTGCATTTCAGAAAAGGAGGGAGATAGTGGTACATGCCATTATCTAGAGAGAAGTGTCATGGTGAGGAGGTGTATTTAATCTATATAGGATTTGGGGCATATCAGAGTGGGATATGTTTGTTTTAGGACAATACCAAAGTACAGAATATGTCGTCTGATTCCCATGCCTCAAACCAATGACAAGGAATTGAGGAAGATGTATTGTCTTTGTGTTTGTCTCATCCTCTGTCCATAGTGGAGCTATGAAATCACCAAGCACATTGCTAATTTTATCTTGGTAGCTAAGCAGACCATAATTCCAGTTCCTGGTTTGCCCTGTTCATAGGTTTTTCAGCATGGCTCCAGATGTAATTAACTGACAGGAAAAGGGAAATAACAGAAAGAAGGTGAAAGGGCTGAACAGATAGGGCATGTGTACACTAGGAAATAATTTCAAAATAAGTAAATTCGAAATAACAACTCCTGAAATAACAACATCGAAATAATGTGTACCCGCTACGGGGAGCATCAAAATTGCTCAAAATTATTTTGAAATAGTGCATCCACGCTGATAGAATCTGCCTCAGACTTAGAGCCCTTGGAAGCACTCCAGGGAGAACACCAGGAAGATGGACACTTCTGGTGGCTGCTTGGTCAGGCAAGCTGACACATGTGCTTTCAGGGGCTCCTCTCTATGGCTCCGGCTCACACGCCACTTCTCCACTGCCTTCCCCATTGCAGGACAAAAAAATGGATGCAGTGTTCTCTAATTGCCCCTGCAGATGCCACAGCACTCACAGCAAGGAGCCAGAGCTCCTGCAAAGCAGTGCCAGGCTCATGTGCCTCATGCTGCATCTCATGGCATAGCACTTCCACACTACCTGCATGCTGCACTAGCAGGACAAGGATCAGCCCAGACTGCAGGCCTCATCACCCAGATCCTGGTGCTTCTGCTGCTGCAAATATCCTTCAATCCCCTGGACACCATCGAACTCTGCTTCTGATGGCAGAAGACCAGTTCAGACTAGTGGGACCACATTATCATGCAGATATGGGAAAACCAGCATTGGCTCCAGAACTTCTGCATGTGGAAGGCAACCTTCATGGAGCTCTGCGATGGCTCACCCCTTTCTTCAAGTGACAGGACAGCCCGACTGAGATCTGCCATTCCCATGCAGAAGCGCCTCACCATTGCTCTGTGGAGGCTTGCCATGCTGGACAGCTACCGCTTGGTGGGAACCAGTTCGGCATGGGAAAATCCAAAGTTGGGGTCATGCTCATATAAGTAGCGGACACCATCAACCACATGCTGCTATGGAGGGTCGGCATTCTGGGCAACAGGCACCACTATGGATGGCTTTGCCGCCATGGGCTTTCCCAACTGCCAGGGGAACATAGAGGGCACTCACATCCCCATCCTGGCCCCCAACCACCATGCCTCGGACTACATCAACAGAAAGGGGTACTTCTCCATGGTGGTGTAGGCCCTTATGGATCACAAGGGACGCTTCACTGACAACAACGTTGGCTGGTTGGGGAAGGCACATGGCATCCACATCTTCCAGAACTCCTGCTTGTTCTGAAAAATTCATGCCGGCACCTTTTTCCCTACCTGCCACATCAGAGTTGGGGAGGAGGACATGCCCATCGTCATCCTGGGTGATGCATCTGACCCCTCGCTTCCCTGGCTCATGAAGCCCTTTATGGGCAGCCTGGACCCCACCAAGGAGAACTTCAATGCCAGGCTCAGCAGGTGCTGCACAGTTGTCAAATGTGTGTTCAGCCATTTAAAGGGGAGACTTTCCTGCCAAGCTGCGGTGCAGAGGCTGAATGGCCAGGGCATTCAAGCAGCTAGACAGCAGTGCCATTTGGAGAGCACATCAAGGGGCTGTGCTCATCAGGGAGGCCTTGAGAGAGAGTTTCATCCAAGGCCAGCTGTGAGACTCTCCCCATGCCTCTCCACAAGAGGCCCTGCATTACCTCTGTCTGTCTTTCCTCCCCCACCCTTCCCAGCCCCTTCCCTCCCTTTTCACCTTTCCCTCCCCCCTGCAAAACTGGACTGTTTATTGGGGGTATATACAACAGGGGAGGGACTGGGGAAAGAAGCTAGAATGAGGGAGGGGAGAGTTGTACAGATGGTGTGAAAGATGGGGGATTCACCAACCTCGCAGCTGGCCCAGCTGTGAAGAAAAGTTACCACGGTAGTTATACCAGTAGACACTATGTATGAAGCCTAGCCCTAATCTCTGAGACAACAATGAAGGACTCAATTCAGATGATGGTGATGTGCTTCGAACAAGGCCATATGTTGCCAAGACAGCAGGCACTTTCCTGCAGGGGCACAGAAGTCCCAGGGGAGCCTCTATAACCCCACAGCCCGGTGACAAGCAGGCATGGAAAGGTGCCAGCCAGGCCAGAAGCATGTGGGTGGAAGGGGGGGGGGCGGAGCATCTCAGCTTCCTTCTGTGTCCCACACACGCCAGGTCCAGCACTGGTGGTGTCCCGCAGAGAGAGAACTTCTATCTCTGCCCACTGGAGGGTGGGGAGATTGCATGAGGTGTGTGTGAGCAGCAGAGGCTGCTTGACAGAAAGAGTGCTACTGGGTTTCCCTCCTCTTCCTCCCTCTGGCAGGTTCCCATGCATGGGATCAATGTCCTTATCACCGCGCTTGATGGGGAGCAGATGCTGCCTAACTGTGGGCATGACCCTGTGCCATGTGCAGCACTGCTGTGTGGTTCCATGACCCCAGCATACTTAGTGGTGGCTTGTTGTGGAAAAGTTCCCCACCACAGAGGCTGGAGTAAGGCAGGCCTGTGCAAGAACCTTGTAAGAAGGATTGAGAGTTCCTGTGTGAGAGTGTCATGCAGCTGAGTGCTCTGGACTGGCACTCCATGTGCACCCACACTCACAGGCTGTTTTGATTTCCCTGTTACAAATAATGTAATAATTGAATGTTTATGTCATGCTTATCTATCATGATCTATGTAATGTGTCATTTTTTGTAGTAAGGTGTCTAAATGCTTATACTGTCATTCAATATATCTGTTAATCATTGAAAGAACCATTACTGTAAGACCACCTAGCACGTAGGGTTAAACTGACCGTGTAAATTTGAAAATATATGACTATTCATTAGAGAGACTGTTACTCATGAATATGGAATTCCCAAAGAGTGTCATCCAGTCATCTTAAACTTATGTAAATAAGCATTCTTGTCCACCAATCATTTTAAAATGTAAAGCTTATGAATATGCATAAGCCCAGCCTTATAAGTCCTCGCAACACCCGTTTCCAGGGTTTGGTTGCATCAGGGCATCGGGCTTAAGCATAGATCTAGCTTAGAGAGAGTGCATAAAGTCTAGCGTCTTGTCCCGGGTCAAATGAGAGAGGGTTAAGCATCATCTCAGATTTAAGACAGGCGGAAGGCTTGTTCTTATATTCTGATAGTCTTCATTTAGTTTAGGTTTAGTTTAGTTAGCTTAGTTTTTAGATAGATTAGATTTCGTCTTCGTGTTTGTCCGTCAGGCAGCGTCGGTCTACGCATGTCGGCCGTCATCGTGTCTGTTCGGTGGGCGCGTCGCGAATTAGTTAAGTTATTATTTTAGGTTAGATTAAGTTTAGGGTAGGGTAGGAAGTCTTAGCATCCATCGCCGTCGAGCTGCTTCCGAAGCGCAGGAAGAGCTGGAAGAGTCGTGACCCGCGGAAGGCGAAGTCATCGCACTCAACCTCAGTGCTTCGTGGGATCGCCTGGCAGCTCCTCTCCCGCGGCTTCAAATTAGCCAATGGATCGAGGTCGCCAGCTTCGGCGCCGGCAGCCGACGAGGGACGCCTGGCAGTTCCTCCCTGAGGGCTTCCAATTAGCCCAAAGGTTGTAGGTTGCCAGCAACCCATCCATCGCCGTTGCGTCGCAGACTTTGGTAATATAATTGTGCATTTTAAAAGGGGACTTCCCCCTATCTGTTAAATTTGAGATTTATTCTTTAATATAGTCTTGTGGTTATGAAATTTATCTAAATTGTTAAGTCTTTATTTACGCACCACTTCTTTGGGTAGAGGCAATCAACCGGTGATTAGATACGGCACTCGGAGTCGCACCTGTAAGATCTCAATATTACAATTAGGCTAATTATAAGTGTTGTTTACCCATAAGGGCGTAACATCCCCAAGCTGAGTAGGCTGAGCAAGGATCATGCAGCCCCTTGCAGTCCATTGGCTGCCCCCTTGTCTATCTAGGGATAGTTATAGAACTCACATGAAGTGCCTTCCCAGGGATTGTCCCAGGCCTGGGACACATCCTGGGGGAGAGGGAGACTGGCTCCATGGTGAGGAGCTCATCCTGACTGGTGGACATGGTGTCCTAGATGGCCTCTTCCTCTTTCTCCTACTTCTTCTTGTCAGCAGCCCCACCTTCCTGGAGGCTGATGCTGGGCATGTTGTGGCCAGACTTGATGACAATGAGGGGGGAGGTGACTGGCCCCCCTCCCATGTCATCCAGCTGGTTGTAGTAGCTGTACATGTGCACTGCTGCCCTGGACTGTCCACTCTACTTCCTGGCTTTGTGACAGGCCTTCCAGAGCTCCTTAATCTTCATCCAGAACTCATAGAGGGTCCTGGCATGGCCTTTGTCAGCCAGGTGGGTGATTATCCAGCTGTAGACATCAGCATTCCTTTTTCTGGTGTGGAGATACTGGAGGTTGGTCTCCTCCCCCCATAGCTCGATGAGGTCCAGGATCTCCACACCATGCATTAGGATCAAATATTGGTTTTTTCCCCACAGATTACAGAATGTCTAGATAAAAATGACCTGTTGCATCCTTGTTTGTTTGTTTTTACAGGGAGAATGGAGAATTCTGTTTGTGATCCATTAATCAAACACCTTCGATTTTCATCTTTGGTTTCTCTTCAGATTGTATAAATCTTTCACCTTCTACTAAAGATTTCCTTGGTATGTTACTTCAGAATGTCTGAACTGGCATCTATTAAAGTTTTGGAACCTTTATTAGAGGTTTTAAATTTTATGGACAGGAGAGAGAAATCTCAGATTTCATGTGTATCTTCTCCATTCCATGCAGCAGGAATGGGAAACATATGGCTTGTGGGCCAGATTTGGCCCCTAGCTTAATTTCATCCTGCTGATGTCCAGGAAGTCCCTCTAGTAAAATGAAGACCTGAAGCATAATCCCTTGAGGCTTAAGGCCTAGGCCATAGTGGTGAAGACTTTGCTAATATAAAGCAAAGTGAAGCTGTGAGCAAGAGGCAGTCTCTGTTAACAGAATCTGGCATGAACAGGGTTAATGGTGTAAAACACTAAATGGCATTAGACACAGGATGGAAGCACATTCAAAAGCGGTTGTGACAGAACATCTGGTGAAGAAACATCTTGGTACTAACACACTCCACACAAAAAATAGCCTTACAGATCCAGGTTCGGCACAGGGTCTCTTGACAGCCTGATAGACTACGTCTAGACTGCCGCTTTTTTTCAGAAAAGGGGATGCAAATTGTGCTCTGCAATTTGCATACCTTTTTCTGATTGTTTTTTTGGAAGAAGCTTTTCTGAAATTTGGCCTATCTACACAGGCCAAATTTTGGAAAAACCTCCTCTTTGAGAAGACCCCTTCTTCCTTGTGAAATGAGGAAGACAGGGCTTCCAAAAGAGCGCGTCTGCTCTTCCACAAAAAATGTTGGAAGAGCAGACGCATTCCCTGGACATGGCAAAGTTTTTCTGGGATACCTCTGGGATACCTCTGTTAGCCCAGAAAAACTCCCTAGTCTAGACATAGCCATAGTGACTGAACCCCTATGTACAAGGAAATGGATGGATGTAGGTACATCAGAGGTTGGCAACCTGATATGTCGGGAGTGATGTGTAACTTAATTGTACTTATGTATAAAAATACGCCCAAGGGATTTGTCTTTGTCTGACGTAGAGGGCTGGGGCCCATCCTATGTTACTGACTCAGTCATGGGCACACATTCTTGTCTACCTGTAGACATCTGATCTCGGGAAGCTATTATGGTGCTTCATTTACAATAAACCTGGCCTGGTGCCTTCAATCCTTATCTGATTTTGTGATCTTTGGGGACTGTCGTGGTGTCTACTATATAAACTACACAGAGCTAATATAATATACAGAAGGAGCATGCAAACACAGCCAAATGACTATCATCATTGGACAGAGAAAGACACCTGTCAGGACTCAAGACACCACACCACTGACTTCCGGCAACCCGAGTGTCAACATCTGTCTCTCCTCTCCATGGGGCTAGAGCATGGCATACACTGAGTGAATGAGGGGTGTTGGGCTTTTTTTTTTCTTCCTGCCTTGGGAACATTAACAGCATTGAGGGGTTTTTGTTGTTGTTTTGCTTCTCACTAGGGAGCAGGAGAGTAATGTTATAGTTGTTGTTGGGTATTTTTGTTTGTGTGTTACCCCCAATTGATTACTCTGTGTGTCAGTGACCTCTGATTAAAAAAAAGGTTTTCCACACCTGTCATGGAGAATTATTTTAAAAGGATAAAACATTTGAAGTCTGGAACATATGTACTTCTATTAGGCTGGCCTCAGTAAATACTTCTGCATTAAGTCCAAATAAAAGAATGAAGGATACAATAGATATTCAGCTATATGGAGCTTACTCTGTATCAGTATATCTGCTAAAGTCAGGCTTGGGGTAGACAACTAGTAAAGCTGGAATCAATAAAATGATTGAGGAATGAGAATATTGATGAAATGATACTGGAGAAATAAGGAAAAGTATGATATGGCAGTGGAAAATATTTGGTAAGAGAGAGTTTATTTCATGAATTTCAATTTTATTTATATATTCTAATCCATTAGTAAATTGTCTAAAAACCTAGGTGTCAGAAACACAAAATACATCAAACTATAACAAACTAAAAGTATTTATCAATATGGGGAATTACTAATTTATAATTAAAACTAGATCCATTTTTTTATTTCAACAGAGTTAAATAGAAAGCATAAATAAGGGAAAAGAAGATCATTAAGGGACTGTTCTGTGATATGAGAATGTTTTTAAAATAAATAACAAGTATAGTTTGGTTCGCAGAAATGTAAGGGAAGTATATCCATCTTCAAATACGTGAAATAATGGAAGACACAGGGAGAGGAAAAGAAGTGTTAATGGTGATGCAAAGATTCAAATAAAAAGTCTGGGGATAAAACTAAGCAAGGAAAAATTAGGCTGTGCCTGGAGAACAATTCCTAGTAATAAAGTCCACAAAACTGGGGAACAATATTCTGACAGAAGAGATTAAATCCATTCAAACAAAAGCTAGGCATACACAGTGCAGGGAATATTTCTATATTGAATTGTTCTAGATTGTGCAACAGGTCATTTCTATCTAGACATTCTGTAATCTGTGAAAAAAAACCAATATTTGATCATAGTGCATAGCTGTCATGCAACATTAATTAAAATAATATTCACGATACAATAAAGATTTGAGAAGTAGCCTGTACACATATGACTTCAATAAGATTCCTGAAGGCTTATTTACTTGAGAAATTGCTTGGAGCTGGGGGGGGTCTCTATTTTCCTAAATACATTTATTTAATGGGGTCAGGATTTCACCCAACATATTATCTCATGAATAGTACAAATAGTAAGTAAATGTATAATAAATACAGCCTTAGTTATGGTACATTGGTGTGAATCCCTGTTCTGTTCATTTCATATATGTATATGTATGAGAGAGACACAGACACACTGTTATTCATCTTTATGGAAGATTCTCTCAAGTGGCAAAGAACATGGTTTTAAATAAAGACAAAAAAAGGCTAAAAGTCATACGTTTTATACAAAAGCTGTATAACAAATATACAGGCATACAAATAGCTATCATTTGAAGTTTTTGTCTTCCCTGACTAGTGTAAATTGGGAACTAATGAAGTTATTCTTATTTTCACCATATATAAACAATGTATTGTCCCATCCCTACATCCTACATGTGCAGTAAATGTCAATGAAAGATAGAGTTTACATATATAATAAATATATACTGTACTATGGAAACATTTACTGTGAATTTTGTTTCTGATGTAGCAGAGACAAGGTGGGAGCATAAAAATAAATAGGTGGCCAGCTACTTTTGTGATGAAATATTGAAGTGCATAAAAATCGTTCCATTTTTTTACCTTCACATGGACATTTTCATGCAAAAATATATGAATAATGCAAGAACTAAAGAATACATACATTAATTAATCTTAAAATGAAGAGACATTGCCACCGCAAAAGAACACTGTCAAATGATAATGGTCTCCTGCTATCAAGTATTGTAAACACTGAGATGAAGCCAAGACATTTATTTTCAGAATTATTGATCTTATGACAACATTCTATTTCGATGACTTTATTTCTATTATAGAAAATGAGAGATGTAGATTTAATAACTTTATGTGATGGATGTTGATGCAGTAAATTGACAGAGGCTCACTGTATTATCATTAACCTATGGCATTTGGATTGGCTTCAACTCAGAGAACAGATGTATTGTGTGTTTCAGACATTCAGAGACCAATTAACCAGGAAAAGTATAGGTTTCCCCTTAAAATATCACTTATTTTTATTTATTATTTCAGTTTGATGAATTCTGAAGTCAGAATTCCTGTAGAGGTAAGCAACCGCTTTCAGGCTTCCCCACAGGCACTGCAGTGGAGAATGCTTTGGCAGGGACCTCTCAGGGAATAAATCAGAAAAGATGTGCAGTCCTAGGGATGGGGGATCCACAACCACCACCCCCAAAGGAAGACGGGTGGTGGTAGTCGGGGACTCCCTCCTAAGAGGGACTGAGTCATCCATCTGTGGTCCAGACCTGCAATCTCGAGAAGTGTACTGTTTACCGGGAGCTCGTATTCAGGATGTGACCGAGAGTCTTCTGAAAGTGATTAAACCTTCAGATCGCTATTCCTTCCGCCTTCTCCATATAGGAACTAACAATACTGCCAAGAATGACCTTGAGCGGGTCACAGCAGATTATGTAGTGCTGGGAAGAAGGATCAAGGAATTTGAAGTGCAAGTGGTATTCTCGTCCACCCTTCAGGTTGAAAGAAAAGGTCCAGATAGTGATCGTCGAATTGAGGAAGTAAATGCGTGGTTGCGCAGGTGGTGTCAGAGAGAGGGCTTTGGTTTCTTCGACCATGGGACTCTGTTCCATGCACAAGGATTGTTAGGAAGAGATGGGATCCACCTAACCAAGAGAGGAAAGAGCATCTTCTCGGGCAGGCTTGAAAACCTAGTGAGGAGGGCTTTAAACTAGGTTCATTGGGGGATGGTGACCAAAGCGCTGAGGTAAGTGAGGAAGTTGGACACTGGGAACAATCACAAGGAAGAATGAGCAACAAAGGAGGACCCCTGATTCGGATACAGAAGGCAGGGAGATCAACTGGTTATCTAAGGTGTTTGTACACCAGTGCAAGAAGCCTGGGAAACAAACAGGAAGAATTGGAAGCCCTGGCCCAATTAAAGAGCTATGATTTGATTGGAATAACAGAGATTTGGTTGGATGACTCGCATGACTGGAGCACTGTCATGGAAGGGTATAAACTGTTCAGGAAGAACAGGTGGGGGAGAAAAAGAGGAGGAGTGGCATTGTATGCAAGAGAGCAGTATGATTGCTCGGCACTCCAGTACTTAAAGGGAGAAAAGACTGTGGAGAGTCTATGGGTTAAATTTAGAGGTGAAAGCAACAGGGCTGATGTTGTGGTTGGTGTCTGCTATAGACCGCCGGATCAGGTGGATGAGGTAGACGAAACTTTCTTTGGACAACTGAGAGAAGCTTCCAGATCACAGGCCCTGGTTCTCACGGGTGACTTTAATCACCCTGACATCTGTTGGGAGACCAATACAGCAGTACACAGACAATCCAGGAAGTTTTTGGAGAATGTTTGGGATAACTTCTTGGTATAAGTGCTGAAGGAACCAACCAGGGGCTATACGCAGCTTGACCTGCTGCTCACAAACAGGGAGGAACTATTAGGGAAAGTAGAGGTGGGTGACAACCTGGGAAGCAGTGATCATGAGATGGTAGATTTCAGGATCCTGACCAAAGGAAGAAAGGAGAGTAGCAAAATACACACCCTGGACTTCAGAAGAGTAGACTTTGACTCCCTCAGAGAACTGATGAGGAGGATCTCCTGGGATACTTACATGAAAGGGAAAGGAGTCCAGGAGAATGGGCAGTATTTTAAAGAAGCCTTTTTAAAGGCACAGGAAGAAACCATTCCAATGCGCAGCAAGAAAAGCAAATGTGGTAGGCGACAAGATTGGCTTACCGGAGACATCCATGGTGAGCTTAAACACAAAAAGGAAGCTTACAAGAAGTAGAAACTTGGACTGATGACTAGGGAGGAGTATAAATATATTGCTTGAGAATGCAGGGGAGTTATCAGGAAGGCAAAAGCTGGCAAGGTATGTGAAGGGTAACAAGAAAGGTTTCTACAGGCATGTTAACAATAAGAGGGTGATCAGAGAGGGAGTGGGGCCCTTATTGGATTAGGGAGGTAACCTAGTGACAGATGATGTGGGAAAAGCTGAAGTACTCAATGCTTTCTTTGCCTCTGTCTTCACAGATAAGGTCAGCTCCCAGACAAATGCACTAGGCAACGCAGTATGGGAAGGAGGTGGACAGCCCTTGGTGGGAAAAGAACAAGTTAGGAACTATTTAGAAAACCTATACATACACAAATCCATGGGCCCTGGTTTAATACATCCGAGGGTACTGAGGGAGTTGGCAAATGTCATTGTGGAGCCTTTGGCCATTATCTTTGAAAACTCATGGAGATTGGGAGAGATCCCAGATGACTGGAAAAAGGAAAATGTAGTGCCCATCTTTAAAAAAGGGAAGAAGGACAATCCAGGGAACTACAGACCGGTCAGCCTTACCTCAGTCCCTGGAAAAATCATGGAGGAGATCCTCAAGGAATCCATTCTGAAGCACTTGGAAGAGGGAAAAGTGATCAGGAATAGTCAACATGGATTCACGAAGGGCAAGTCGTGCCTGACCAATCTGGTTAGCTTCTTTGATGAGGTAACTGGTTCTGTGGACATGGGAAAGTCAGTGGATGTGATATACCTTGACTTCAGCAAAGCTTTTGATACAGTCTCCCACAATATTCTTGCCAGCAAGTTAAGGGACTATGGATTGGATAAATGGACTATAAGATGGATAGAAAGCTGACTAGACTGTCGGCCCAGCAGGTAGTGATCAACGGCTCGATGTCAAGTTGGCGGTCGGTTTCTAGTGGAGTGCCTCAAGAATCAGTTCTTGGATCAGTTTTGTTCAACATCTTTCTTAATGACGTGGATGAGGGGATGGATTACCCCCTCAGCAAGTTTGCAGATGACACTAAGCTAGGGGGAGAGGTAGATACGCTGGAGGGCAGAGATAGGGTCCAGAGTGACCTGGACAGATTAGAGGATTGGGCCAAAAGAAATCTGATGAGGTTCAACAAGGACAAGTGTAGAGTCCTGCACTTGGGACAGAAAAATCTCAAGCATTGCTACAGGCTGGTGACTGAATGGCTAAGCAGCAGTTCAGCAGAAAAGGACCTGTGGATTACAGTGGATGAGAAGCTGGATATGAGTCAACAGTGTGCCTTTGTAGCCAAGAAGGCTAATGGTATATTAGGGTGCATTAGGAGGAGCATTGCCAGCAGATCCAGAGAAGTGATTACTCCCCTTTGTTAGGCTCTGGTGAGGCCACATCTGGGATATTGTGTCCAGTTCTGGGCCCCCCACTATAGAAAGGATGTGGATGCATTGGAGAGGGTCCAGCGGAGGGCGACCAAAATTATTAGGGGGCTGGAGCGCATGACCTATGAGGAGAGGCTGAGGGATTTGGGTTTGTTTAGTCTGCAGAAGAGAAGAGTGAGGGGGGATTTGATAGCAGCCTTCAACTTCCTGAAGGGAGGTTCCAAAGAGGATGCGGAAAGGCTGTTCACAGTAGTGACGGATGGCAGAACAAGGAGCAATGGTCTCAAGTTACAGTGGGGGAGGTCTAGGTTGGATATGAGGAAAAACTATTTCACTAGGAGGGTGGTGAAGCATTGGAATGGGTTACCTAGGGAGGTGGTGGAATCTCCATCCCTAGAGGTATTTAAGTCTTGGCTTGACAAAGCCCTGGCTGGGTTGATTTAGTTGGGACTGGTCCTTCCTTGGGCAGGGGGCTGGACTAGATGACCTTCTGAGGTCTCTTCCAGCTCTATGATTCTATTATATAGATTAAATAGCTATTTTATTTAAAATTCCCTAAGCCTTTAAGAGCTGTTCAGATTGCTAGTCACAGTGGGTACGTCTACACTGCACATTTGTTTCGGGATAAACTATTCTGAAAGAAATACTCCGAAATAACATATTATGAAATAGTGTGTCTACACTACAGTGAAGCCTCAAAATCAGTCCGAGGCAGGCTCCCCTAATGTGGATGTGCTACCTCAATTAGAGCCCCAGGAAGCACTAGGGAGTAATTCGTTTGAATGGCCCTGGGGAGGAGTTACTTCGAAATAGCAGCAGTGGAGTGTCCACACTACAGCTATTTTGAAATAGCTATTTCAGAATAGGTATTATTCCTCGTGGAATGAGGTTTACAGAATTCGGAATAAACCATCCGTTATTTCAAATTTATTTCAAATAATGGAATTACTGTGTAGACTCTCGCATTGTTATTTCGAAATAACATCAGTTATTGCAAAATAACTGTGCAGTATAGACACACCCAGTATGTAATAGAAATCAGACACTGCTGGGATGCTATCCTCACCTGCACATGAGGATGCTAGCCTCACCTGGATTGGAGGGTGGCAAAGCAGGTGGGAATGTGTGTAAGCCCAATTCCACCTCCGACCCCTCAGAATCTCAGTCTATCCTTCTCATTCATAATTTGCACTCTTAACTGCTGCTATATCAGCACACGTACTCAGGGAAGATTGTGAGCTAATACTTTAACCTTATTTAATATGCTCTGGGACAAAATGTCCTCCACTTAGACATGTATAACACTCATTGCCTTCAAAGGGAGTTGAATTCACATAATAAGAAGCAAGATTTCTTTTTTGTCAGCCATATTTTGCGTTAGTAACAACTGTCCAATCCCTTAGACCAATGATAACTTATTTTTTGTCAAGGTCCAGATTTTTTCGTTAAGGTAAAGTCAACTTGCAGATTCAAGATGTTGAGGTACATTCAAAATCATCTGTTGGTTTAAATTTGGTCTATGGTATGCCTATTGATTACCTCTGCACTAGATTACAGAGATATTATTGTAGACAAAATGTGACCATATTGTTTGGTACTGATATAATTTATAATCTAAAATGTTCATTAGCAATTTTCTTTGTATGATATAAATATGTGAACATTCAGGAAGGATAATTATATTCCATAATATTTGACAAATATACCACATAAATTTGAATGGGCATTAATGAGACTGAAGCTAGACTAAGGTTACCAACCCTTTCAGTTTCACCTGGTGTCTTCTGAAATCAGACTTAATCTCCCGGAGTCTATTGAAACCAAATCAGGTGATTTTAGGTTGCTAAAAATCCAGTGGCACAGTGTGGCTAAGGCTGACTGCACACTGCTCCCCTTGGCTCCATGCTGTTCCCAGAAGCAGCCAGCACCTCTCTGCATCCCCTGGGGGAATAAGGAGTCTCTACATGCTGCCCCAACCTTCACTGGTTCCTATTAGCCAGGAACTGCAGCTAATGAAAGCTGCAGGGTGTGTGGAGACACCTCCCCCAGGTGCCACAGGGAAGTGCTATTGGCTACTAGGAACAGTATGGAGTCAAAGCAGGCAGGGAGCCTCCCTTAGTCCCAATGTACCACCACCTGGAAGTTGCATGAATTAAGAGTCACCTGGCTGAAGCCCACATCCCCACCCACTCCTGGACCCCAAACATCTGCCCAATCCTAAACCCTCTCCTGTGCCTGAACTTCCTCCTAGAGCCTGTGCCTTGCACCCACTCCTTTACCCCTACCCTGCCCCAGGCTCAGTCTTCAGTCACTTCCCACACTCCAAACCTTCAGCCCAACCCCATAGCTTGCACACCTTCCTGAATCTCAATGCTCTGCCCTAGCCTGGTGAAGGAGAGTGAGGGTGGGCGAGAGTGAGCTACGTAATTTATGTAACTTTATTTGAGCATCTTAATTCAACCTTCTGCTGCAGTGTAGACCAGGCCTAAATGATTTGCCAAGGTCACTCATGCAATCTGTGATAGAACAAGGAATATAACTTGTATTTCCGAGTCTTCACTCCCTCTTGTAAACTAAAGCCATCAATTCTCTTCAGAAGTGTTGGTGGAGAGGACACCAACATCACTGATTTAGAGAGTTATGCTGCTATGGAATTTCACTCTTGTAAATCCCTGATAGCATCTATGGCTTCTGGCAAGAAGAAGACACTATTTTTTTCCGGTGTGGATTTCTGTATGATTATCCCTGCCTTGGTGACTCCATATGATAGTATTGTAAAGGGTGCATCTCTACTGCACCATAATTTGAAATAAGATACGCAAATTGAGCTTCACAAATTGTGTATCTTATTTTGATGCTATTTCGAAAAAGCGCCAAATTTCAAAATAAAGCTCTATTCTGAAACGTCCCTTACTCCCCATAGAATGAGCTATTCCAACAGGCACGTTGGAATAGCAAACCCAAAACAACAGGCTTGTTGTGAAGACACAGGATAGCTATTTCAGGATACTCTGGTATCCCAAAAAAGCATTGCAGTGTAGATGTTGCCTATGAGGGCTCTTCAGGTCTTGTGGAAGCATAAGTGACTGAACTGGGTAGCAGCCCACTTTTTCTACAGTGTTTTTGTGGAAATGCATCATACAGGCTTTTGATTACTGACATTTCACATAGCTTCCATTGACACTTTTAAAATGTTCATTTTGACCTTTAAAGCTCTAAAAATGGCTTGGTACCTAATTACGTAAGAGACTGCATCTCCTCCTGTCCCTTCCCCTCCCTGTGATACCAATATTGTTGCAATCAGTGGAGCTATTCTAGTGACCAGTCTCTAGATATAGCATATCTAATAAATTTTTCCCATGAACTGTCCTCAGTAGAATTTGCTTCCTCCTTCACACTGATGGAGGGCATATTTGTTAGCATGTAGGCCATGGTTTTTTTTATTTTAATGGGTATTGGTTGAGAGAGCAGCACAGCGGGGGTTCTAATTATTCTATGAGAGGTATTGTTTCGATGTTGAGTTATTTTACATGGGATATTATATTTACTGAGGTTTTATTCTTGGCATCTTTACATTTCATATGTTGCAAAACAACTTAAAGCCCGTTGATATAGGTAATTAAAAAGAAATATAGAGAAAGAAAGACATTCAAATGGATCAATTTTGAAAATTTTAAGGATACAAAACTCCCACTGTTATTTCAGTGGGACTGGTCTGCATGGAACAGCTGGATGATCAGAATCACAGCTTTTTCTCTGCTCTGTAATCAGTTTTACTGCAAAAAGGAAAAAATAACAACTGTAAAGTAGTCTAATGTTTAAGCATATTGCAATCCCTCCTAATGGGCATTACAGCTTGTCATTTGTTGTTAGCTGTGGTAATTTTTTTTTACTCTAAGAAAGTTCTGAAATAATTAAAAGCTCTTTTGAGTATATGTGTGTGAGAGAACCAGCATATTAAAAATTATTTCCTCAGATTTGCCTCAGAACAGAGTTTTACAAACACAGAAGTTCATTAAGAGTTTTATCCTTAATTTTATATTATATAACTTTTTGTTTCAATGTTTATAGCCTGTGTATTGGTGATGGGCTGAAACCCGATCTTTAGGTCAGAGTTGAATTTTTTTCAGGCCTAAATGTTGCATATTGGATCCATCTCTACAGCTCACACACAGGATTATTTCATCCATCGTGGAAGTGCAATTTCTTTGGAGGTGTTAGGCGGTGATTGTATCAGAGTGCTTAGTGAGACTGACAATATCGTAGGACAGGAAGTCCAACAGAATGGCAAAGCTAGTTGAAATTATATGGGGATTTGGGAGAGCAAAATGTAGTGAACACAAAATATTTGTTTGTTTGTTTGTATCCTGAATTATTCCACTGCTGAAGTAGATTTAGTCTCCTGTCTCTACATCACATGAAATTGCATGAAATCAGTGTTTAGGCTTATCAACAGTGGGAAATGTTTCCTCTATTTTTTTCCCATCTGTATGCAGAATAAATGTTGGTATATGCACAAAGGCATGAGCAGATGTGCACCGCCAATAGAAATACATTTTGGCAGCTATGAGTGCTATGTCAATCAGCTGGGTGGCATTTCAATCTGTCCTGGATGACCACCCAAGCACACAGGTTACAGGAACACCGACAGTGGGAAATCCGGTCCTACTTTAATATATATAACAAACGTGATATTAAACAGCATTTAGCATTCAGTGTAGACTGCTCATTTTAAAACGATATCAGTTGGTTGTGGGGATCCTCGGCTGGCCCCAACACAATGTAATTTCCCAGCATAGTCAGTTCCTATGTGTATTTGAGGGATGGAATTGGTCTGTCCTTTCTATTTGTGTACTTTTAATGTAAGTGGCAAAGATGCATTATTTTTAAGGTCCTACTGAATAAGCTGTGCCCAGGAAGCTAAACACATCTAAAATACATCTAAATTTTCCATACATTTATAATTGAATATGATATTCTTTATGATCTGTCTGAAGTTATTATATAATGCCATATGTAGTTTATCAGTTGTTGCTGCATTTCAGAGTTGGCTGCAATACATTGATGGGTAAAATAATCTCTCTCTCTCTCTCTCTCTCTGTCAAAATCATATATATGTTGTCAGGGGGCTTTGAGGTCAGGATAATAATAATATTTATTAATATTAGTATTCGTATTAGTGTACATTACCATTTTTAGATACAGCTTTTTACTGAATGAAACAGAACATTAGATTTTTGTTTTCTTTTCCATGGAGGAAATGAAGGAGGCAGTTTAAAAACAAAATACAATACTTCCTTTTGCCTGTGATTCTTTGCCACACTCATGTAATTTTGTAAAACTTAAAAGCCATAAAAATTTGTATTGGACATGGAATAAATGGATATTTCTGTATGCTCAAACTTCAAATAATACATTATTTGATTCATAACAATTATTTTCTGGGGTAGTTACCAGAGGCTCATAACTTTAAAGTCAATTCACAATTTGTATTGTATTGGTGAGTTTACACTACTGTACAGGTTTATGAATTTGCTCTGTAATGTGATTGATAAATATTTCCTTTGCTCGTCAATATTTTCAACTACAAATACATTATCAACATTATACTTCCCTAATAAATAAGTACAATTGCAACCAACAGATAATTCTTTTTTACTTCCTCTGGTTTTGTCCTTTCTCACTCTAGCCTTTCCTGCTGACAGTTGATCAGTATAGGATCTTGATTGAATAGATTACCAGCCATCCTTTCATATTCTGGTCTCATTATTATTCAAATACTTATTATATTCTCCCTCTGTCCACTCAGCAGTTGCCTATTCTTGTGTACAGCTATCCTGGTTTATACAAGTTTAGAGACACATATCATTGTGTTCATACAGCAGCCCACGTATTTTGGCCCTTATGGAAGAAATAATGGCACTGACATTTATGTCTATTTCGTTAAGTCTCTTTCCATTATGTTATGTGGTTTACAAGAGAGATGAAAAGACAAAGGAAAACACAGCATTAGGATAGCATAGACAAAAAGCGCATAGCATGATAATGTACTTTCAAAGGAAGACTACCAACTACAAAGATAATTTTGTTGATTACAATGTACTCTAAGTGCCATTGCATAACAGCTGAGTCACTAAATACAGTACTTTATACCCATTGAAGTTACAAACATAGCTTATAATATCAGATTAGATAAAAGCATATAAAGCAAAAAAGATGATGTATTTTTGTAGCTTTTATTAAGTCTATCTGTTTTGGAAGCTTTAAAAATTATCTTTTCTTAACAGCTCACTAGTCTTTGGTACCATTTCCTCTTTCACTAGTAAGAACAATGCTTCTTCAAATGAAAGAATGAATGTACCTCGTATGCAAGCTATCAGAAACACACACCAAGACATTGTCTCACAATATTTGGTTAAACCGGGTACTTTAAGTTGAAAGTGTAGTGAGTGTAGTGAGTACAATAAAGAAGTATCACAGGGGTGTGTGTGTGTGTGTGTGTGTGTGTGTGTGTGTGTGTGTGTGTGTGTGTGTTCTGGGGGGAGGGGATTGGATGAGACCACTAATGTATTATAGAAAATGAAGGCAACACACAATTTTTCTTCTATAGTCTAGATTTTTTTTCCTTCAAAGGAAACTTACTGTAGGATGCAAATGGGAAAAGCATATTAAATGTTCTCACTATCTGAAGAGACTCACCTAAATTAAAATGACAAGAAATATAGAGTATGCATAACTATGATTGTATGTATTGTGCCTTTAAATGAAAGAACTCACTCTTCTGTTTGTTAACAAGAAATATTACAGTAGTGGGTGCACTCTGCTTTCTGTTTTACAGGTCTGGTTCCTGCCACTATTTCACTGAGAAGTAATTTCATTCTAGAAGCAGTGTCATTTTGCTATTCACAGATACCTCAATGTCAGCATGAGAAGAGGTAGCATGATCCATGCAGTTTTTATGGCCTATAACAGGGTAGTCAGTAGATGAACTGTGGGCCAAATACGTTGATATATTTTTATTTACTTATTATCATGATTTTTTATTTATTTATATTTTTGGTAGTCTGGGCTTTGACCATCTCTTGATCAAGAAGTTTGGACCTGGACAAAAAAAAATGTGATGGCCTCTGACCTAGTATATAAGAATCTCTATTACACATCTATACAGCCTACCCATTCTATAGGTCCTTGCCACTCCCTTCCTAAAGCAAGTCAGCAGGAAGTTGACAAAGCCTTGACACTTACCTTTTCAACATTTAGACCCACAGATCTGAGCTGGCTCGAGGATGTCATAAGTCGTTGCTGACATAAGACAGCAGAAGATTATATATTATTTTTCTTTTTGGGTATATCTACACTGCCACCCTAGTTTGAACTAGGGTGGCTAATGTAGGCATTCGAACTTGCAAATGAAGCCCGGGGTTTAAATATCCCGGGCTTCATTTGCATGTTCCCGGGTGCCGCCATTTTTAAATGCCCCATAGTTCGAACTCCCTGCCCACGGCTACACGCAGCATGGACTAGGTAGTTCAAATTAAAGCTCCTAATTCAAACTACCGTTATTCCTCCTGCAAGGCAATTTAACGGTAGTTCGAATTAGGAGCTTTAATTCGAACTACCTAGTCTGTGCCGCGTGTAGCCGCGGGCAGGTAGTTCGAACTACAGGGCATTTAAAAATGGCGGCGCCCAGGAACATGCAAATGAAGCCCGGGATATTTAAATCCCAGGCTGCATTTGCAAGTTCGAATGCCTACATTAGCCACCCTAGTGGCAATGTAGACATACCCCTTGAATCTAAACTAGTGATTAGGATTGAAATTACTTTTTTTCCTTATTTTGAATGAAGACTTTTTTTCCTTATTTTGAGCTTTGCGACCGGGTGCTCGCGAACAGGGTGAGTGCTAACAGGAGGGAGTTTTGAGAGGCTCTCCTGGAGGAGGAGAAGGAAGGAGCAAACCAAAGCACCTTGGGGCCGTGTGCTCAGGCAGGCAGGCAGGCAGTTGGAAGCTGATTAGGTTTGAATTGAAACACCGTGTGCTGATTGGCTGAGCTGTAGGCAGAGGGAGGAGCTATCAGGGAGGCTGAGCACTTAAACCCTGCTGGTAAGCGACCAGGGAGCTTTGCGACCGGGTGCTCGCGAACAGGGTGAGTGCTAACAGGAGGGAGTTTTGAGAGGGGAGTTTAGAGGGGGAGCCAGTGACTTCTATTGCCCTTAAACTAAATCCTTTATAACAACCTCTATCTGAAACATTTAATTAACCCTCATATATAATTAGAGTAGGAAATGGAGGCAGAAGCCCAGCAGCAGAGTGGGGGCTATCCTGTTTATTGTGTCGAGTGCAGTATGTATGACTACCTACCCTGTGGGTGGGTGGCGTATGTGTGCGCTCGATGCAAGGAGCTCCTGGCCCTCAGAGACCGAGTGCGTGCTTTGGAGGCCAGGGTGGCTGAACTGGAGGAGCTAAGGAAGGCAGAGGTGTTTGTGGATGAGACTTTCCGGGACATAGTAGGGCTGTCCCACCTCCAATCTGACAGTCCTGATGCTGTTACGGAGGATGAAAGGCTCAGGGAAGGAGAGCAGTCAATGGGAGCAGAGGGAAACCATCCCATAGTTGGGACCCTCCTTCCAGAGGGTGATGTTGTATCCTCTCGTGCCGAGGATACTTCTCCGGGGGAGGGAGCTCCAGCTGTTAGGAAGAAGCAGGTTTTAGTAGTGGGGGATTCGATCATTAGAAATATAGATAGTTGGGTTTGTGATGACCGGGAGAACCGTATGGTTACTTGCCTGCCTGGTGCGAAGGTTGCGGATCTCTCGAGGCATCTCGACAGACTTATGGGCAGTGCTGGGGAGGAGCCGGTCGTCGTGGTACATGTTGGTACCAATGACATAGGGAAGGGTAGAAGAGATGTTCTGGAGGCCAAATTTAGGTTACTAGGAAAGAGACTGAAATCCAGAACATCTTTGGTGGCATTCTCTGAAATGCTTCCAGTTCCACGCGCAGGGCCAGATAGACAGGCAGAACTTCAGAGTCTCAATGCGTGGATGAGACGATGGTGCAGGGAAGAGGGGTTTAGATTTATTAGGAACTGGGGACACTTTTGGGGTAGGGGGAGCCTATACAGGAATGATGGGCTCCACCTAAATCAAGGTGGATCCAGACTGCTGGCATTAAACATTAAAAAGGTCGTAGAGCAGTTTTTAAACTAAGAGGTGGGGGAAAGCCGATTGGTGCGGGGGAGCACCTGGATCGGACGGAGACTTCTCTTACACGAGGCTCCATAGGTAGGGATTCCCTAGAAGTTAGTCAGATAGGGAACGTGGGAAATAATATATGGGCAAGATCAGATGTGAAACAATCGTGCATAAAAAAATCCAATGTGTCTGTGAAAGGCGGACATATAAATAGCGGTAGTTTTCTAACATGCTTTTACACTAATGCTAGGAGTCTGTCTAATAAGATGGGTGAACTGGAGTACCTCATATCAAAGGAGGAAGTTGACATAATAGGCATCTCAGAAACATGGTGGAATGAGGACAATCAGTGGGACACTATCATACCGGGATATAAATTATATCGGAAAGACAGAACAGGTCGTGCAGGTGGCGGAGTGGTACTATATGTGAAGGATAATATAGAATCAAATGAAGTAAAAATCCTAAAGGAATCAAAATGTTCCATAGAATCATTATGGATAACAATTCATTCCTCTAATATGAATATGGCATTAGGAATATATTACCGACCACCTAACCAGGACAGTGATAGTGATGCTGAAATGATAAGGGAGATTAGAGAGGCTACCAAAATAAAAAACACAGTAATAATAGGAGATTTCAATTATCCCCATATTGATTGGGTGCATGTCACCTCAGGACGGGATTCAGAGATTAAATTTCTTGATGCCTTAAATGACTGCTTCTTGGAGCAGCTAGTACAGGAACCCACAAGGGGAGAGTCGATTCTCGACCTAGTCTTGACTGGAACGCAGGATCTGGTCCAAGAGGTAACTGTTACTGGACCGCTTGGAAATAGTGACCACAATATAATAACTTTTAATATTCCTGTGTTGGGAAGAACACCGCAGCGGTCAAACACTCTGGCATTTAATTTCAAAAAGGGGAATTACACTAAAATGAGGAAGCTAGTTAAACAGAAACTAAAAGGGAGAGTAATTAAACTAAAATCCCTGGAAGCTGCATGGGAACTGTTTAAAGACACCATACTAGAGGCCCAACTTAAATGTATACCCCAAATAAAAAAACACAGTAAGAGACCTAACAAAGAACCACCATGGCTAAACAGCCATGTTAAAAAGGCAGTGAAAGAGAAAAGGGCAGCTTTTAAAAAGTGGAAGTCAAATCCTAGTGAGGAAAATAGAAAGGAACATAAACACTCCCAAATTAAGTGTCATAATGTAGTAAGAAAAGCCAAAAAAGAGTTTGAGGAACAGCTAGCCAAAAATTCAAAAAATGATAGTAAAATGGTTTTTAAATACATTAGAAGCAGGAAGCCCGCTAAAAAAGCAGTGGGGCCCTTGGATGATAAAGATATAAAAGGAGCGATCAAGGAAGACAGTGCCATTGCGGAGCGATTAAATGATTTCTTTGCTTCAGTCTTCACGGCTGAGGATGTTACAGAGGTTCCTAAATCTGAGCCAGCCTTTTTAGGTGACAAATCTGAGGAACTCACTCAGATTGAAGTGACATTAGAGGAGGTTATGGAATTAATTGATAAGCTGAATAGTAACAAGTCTCCGGGACCAGACGGCATTCACCCAAGGGTTCTGAAAGAACTCAAATGTGAAATTGTGGAGTTATTAACAGTGGTTTGTAACCTATCCTTTAAATCCACTTTGGTACCAAATGACTGGAAGATGGCCAATATAACACCAATATTTAAAAAAGGCTCTAGAGGAGATCCTGGCAATTATAGACCGATAAGTTTAACATCAGTACCAGGCAAATTAGTAGAAACACTAGTAAAGAGTAAAATTGCAAGGCACATAGAAGAGCACGAATTGTTGGGCAAAAGTCAGCATGGTTTCTGCAGAGGGAAGTCGTGTCTAACTAATCTGTTAGAATTCTTTGAAGGGGTTAATAAACATGCGGACAAGGGGCACCCAGTGGATATAATATACCTAGATTTCCAGAAAGCCTTTGACACGGTCCCACACCAAAGGCTTTTACGTAAATTAGGTGGTCATGGGATAGGAGGAAAGGTCCTTTCATGGATCAAGAATTGGTTAAAAGACAGAAAACAAAGGGTGGGAATAAATGGTAAATTTTCACAATGGAGGAGGGTAACTAGTGGTGTTCCCCAGGGGTCAGTACTGGGACCAATCCTGTTCAACTTGTTCATCAATGATCTAGAAAATGAGGTAAGCAGTGAGGTGGCCAAGTTTGCAGATGACACAAAGTTGTTCAGGACAGTCAAAAGCAAAAGGGATTGTGAAGAACTACAAAAAGATCTCAGCAAACTGAGTGATTGGGCAGCAAAATGGCAAATGAAATTTAATGTGGGTAAGTGTAAGGTAATGCATGTTGGAAAAAATAACCCAAATTACACGTACTACATGATGGGGTCAAATTTAGCTACGACAGATCAGGAAAGGGATCTTGGAGTTATAGTGGATAGTTCTATGAAGACATCCACGCAGTGTGCAGCGGCAGTTAGTAAGGCAAATAGGATGTTAGGAATTATTAAAAAAGGGATAGATAATAAGACAAAAGATATCATACTTCCCCTATATAAAACTATGGTACGCCCACATCTCGAGTACTGCGTGCAGATGTGGTCTCCTCACCTCAAAAAAGATATATTGGCATTAGAAAAGGTTCAGAAAAGGGCGACTAAGATGATTAGGGGCTTGGAAAGGGTCCCATATGGGGAGAGGCTAGAGAGACTGGGACTTTTCAGTTTGGAAAAAAGGCGATTGAGGGGCGATATGATAGAGGTATATAAAATCATGAATGGTGTGGAGAAAGTGATTATAGAAAAATTATTTACCTTTTCCCATAATACAAGAACTAGGGGACACCAAATGAAATTGATGGGTAGTAGGTTCAAAACTAATAAAAGGAAATTTTTCTTCACACAGCGCACAGTCAACCTGTGGAACTCCTTGCCCGAGGAGGCTGTGAAGGCCAGGACTCTATTAGGGTTTAAAAAAGAGCTTGATAAATTTTTGCAGGTTAGGTCCATAAATGGCTATTAGCCAGGGATAAAGTATGGTGCCCTAGCCTTCATAACAAGGGCAGGAGATGGATGGCAGGAGATAAATCACTTGATCATTGTCTTCTGTTCTCCTTCTCTGGGGCACCTGGCATTGGCCACCATCGGCAGATGGGATGCTGGGCTCGATGGACCTTTGGTCTGACCCAGTATGGCCATTCTTATGTTCTAAGACACCACAATATCATTACTGAGCCATGACAGACATCAGATGTCTTTGATATTTAGAATATTTCATGTACAAAGATTAGAAAAAACTGTGGAGAATTTTGGCTGAGAAGAAGAAACCTTTGTAGTTCCTCAATCTCAATTTCTTACACATGTGAAGTCTTTGGTCCCCCGTTGCCCCCCCCCCCGTGTGTTAGGAATAGCCATTAAAGCCCATGCACTGCCCACCATAAGATAGCTTTCTACAAAGAAAAAATATACCAAATACTATATGCTTGATTTCAGAGCTCTCTTTTTTTTTGTCTTTTCTGTGAAAGTGTCTATTACAACTGGAGTTGATTCCACTTCCACTGAAATAAATTGCAAATTATTCATTCACGTCAGTGAGAGGAGGCTGAAGCCCCAACTCCATTACAACACATTGTCTTTTAAAAATACATAAAAGCGACCATACGTCACAGATTGCAGTCTCAGAAAAGATCACTTACTTATTGCATGATTCAAGCTCACACACTGTATTTTGCAGAATGGTTCACCTCCTTTTCCCATTGTTATCTCATTCCATTAGTGTCTGATATTTAAATATGCCCAGTGATGGTGCAGTAGTCACTTCCTTTGATAACCTACACCATCTACTTGCTTTTACTATTCCAAATTTTATTTCCAAATCCCTATTTCAAACTTTTCTGTGATTAGGTTCAGGCAATGGGTCTTTCCTTTATCACTGTCATATTATGATTAATTCCATTCTTTTCTATGTAGAATGAATGACATCTTCGTCTCAGTGTGATGCAACACTTGCCCACTCTCTCTATTGACATGGAAGGCTTGATAGGCAGTGAAATCATTAAGGTTCTGCTGTGCAGAGTAGAGGGAGGATATTGGCAAGCCTGTTCTTGAGAACTTCAACTCCTCAGAGCAATTGAACAGAATTCTGCGGGGGCTCCATCTGCCTGTGGGAAGGAGTGGGAACTAAAACAGAACAGAGTTTTTCTGGGGGAGAAGTCAGGACATGACTGAGAGATATCTGTCTACACATACTCATTTACTGAAACCTCCTCATGAGGGTGCTTCCATTGCTGGTTTATAGACTTGGAGGTCAGATTCCATTCCTCTGTTATGTGGAGCACTTTAAAGACTAACAAGATGGTTTATTAGGTGATGAGCTTTCGTGGGCTCATCCAGGTGCTGTTAAACCTCATTCTAGGAGGAATAACAGCTAATTCGAGTTAGGGGTTTACTTTGAACTCCCGTTTCACCGCCGCATGTAGACGCGGGCAGTTATTCCGGGCTAGTCAATTTCCAAAATGGCGACCACCCGGGAACATGCTAATGAAGCACGGGATATTTAAATCCCGTGCTTCATTTGCAATTTCGGTAGCCCTCATTAGCCTCCCTAGTTCGAACTAGGGAGCCAGTGTAGACATACCCTGATATCTGTTTTGTGTGCATTGATTCTTTGGTGAAGTGTCTGAGACGTTTGTCCAATGTACATAGCAGACGGACACTGTCGGCACATGATGGCATAAATTATATTTCCGGATGAGCAGGAATATGTGTTCTTGATCTTATAACTGAATTGGTTAGGTCCAATGATGGTGTCAGCAGAGTAAATATGTGGACAAAGCTGGCAACGGGGTTTGTTGCAAGGGAAAGTTCCAGGGTTGGTATAAGTGTGGTATGTCCTGTGGTTGTTGGTAAGAATCATCCTGAGGTTAGGTGGTTGTCTATAGGAGACTATGGGTCTGTCTCTAGTGTTTCTTGGCCATTGGTCCAGATCATAAAGATGTCGTCGATGTAGCATAAGTAGAGAAGGGGTAAAAGGGGATGGGATCTCAGGAAATGTTGTTCTAAGTCAGCCAGATGTTAGCTAACGTTTCCTCAGATCCCGTCCCCTTTTACCCCTTCTCTACTTACGCTACATCAATGACATCTTTATGATCTGGACCCATGGCCAAGAAATACTGGATGCATTCCACAGAGACTTTAACAACCTACACCCCACCATCAATCTCAGCCTGGACCATTCTACACGAGAGATCCATTTCCTGGATACCACACTACAAATCACCAATGGTAAATTAGACACCACTCTCTACAGAAAACCCACTGACTCATACAGTTAGCTATATGCCTCCAGCTCCCATCTGGAACACCACCATACGATCCATCATCTGTAGCTAAGCCCTTCGATACAACCGCATCTGCTCTAATCCCACTGACTGAGACCAGAAACTTCAGGATCTCTACCAAGCATTTATAAACCTCAATTACCCACCCGGAGAAATAAAAAAACAAATTGAAAGAGCTAGACGAATACCCAAAAACCATCTACTTCAAGACAGACCCAAGAAAACCAACAGTAGAACACCACTTGTCATCACCTATAGCCCCCAACTTAAACCCATCCAACACATTATCAATAAACTACAACCTATACTGGAACAGGATACTACACTCCAAGAGGCTGTGGGAGACAGACCCATAGTCTTGTATAGACAACCACCTAACCTCAGGATGATTCTTACCAACAACCACAGGACATACCACACTAATACCAACCCTGGAACTTTCCCTTGCAACAAACCCCGTTGCCAGCTTTGTCCACATGTTGACTCTGCTGACACCATTATTGGACCTAACCAATTCAGTTATAAGACCAAGAACACATATTCCTGCTCATCCAGAAATATAATTTATGCCATCATGTGCCGTCAGTGTCTGTCTGCTATGTACATTGGACAAACGTCTCAGACACTTCACCAAAGAATCAATGCACACAAAATGGATATCAGACAGCTTCACAAAGAAAAAACAGTTTCTTGACATTTCAACCAGAAATGGCATTGTCTCAACAACTTGACTACCTGCATCCTGCTTCAAAGACATTTTAACACAAGACTTCAAAGAGAAACCTCTGAACTGTCATTCATGCTTAAATTTGACACTTTACGACTGGGCCTTAACAAAGATGCTAATTATCTTACCCATTACAAAGATAGCTTCCCCAATTATCACCTCTAATATCATTAGCTCACAGACATTAACCTCCCCCCCTCATCCCCCCTCTGTTCTGAAATTTGATTTGTCCTTTTTATATGTGTTCACTTTTTTTGATTGTATCCCTTTGGTATATATGGTAATGCCGATTTTCTTCCACAATTTGATCTGAGGAAGTGAGTCTGGCCCACGAAAGCTCATCACCTAATAAACCATCTTGTTAGTCTTTAAAGTGCTGCATAGTCCTGTCTTTTGTTTCAGCTATACCAGACTAACACGGCTACATCTCTATTTCTGTTATGTGGAACTTTCTTGAGCATAGTTGATTAGATTAAGGTGTGTAGTGGACAGGGTTTTGTCCCTTTAAGGGAATGAATGGTTAAAAGTTTATTCATAAAGATTAATTGAAAATATACCATATTAATTAAAGATCTTATTTACTGATATAATCCAAGCAGAAGTTTCAAACAGATAAACAATGTTTTATGATCTTTAGTGGACTTCTAAACAATACATCTAATATTGAACATATTTTGAAAATACTGTAAAAATATTGAAAGTGTTATCATGAGAAACAACATGTTTGGATGAAACAGTTTTATAAATATGAACAAAATGGGAAGTTATATTTATGTTCTAGCTCTCCACAGAAGTCCCTTCTTACTGTATATGTTCTTAGAGATAAAGCATCTGATCTACTAAGAGTCCACCAAACAATGCTAACAGATGCAAGCGTTCTTCCCAACTCAGCAGTTTTTAAAATCTTTCTAATGGATCAAGTTTCTTGGGGACTAGTATTCTGCAACAAAAAAAAAAATTAAATTTTGCCAACATGCAGATCTCACTAATGTATTAAGTAATATTTCTTAAGTTTTAAATTGCCAGTACCTTCCCATTTCCTTAGCAATGTGTGAACTAAAATGAAAATACTAGTTCACATGGTAGAATACAACAAGTTGCTGAGTGCCCACAATACCTGCTAGCTAATTCAAAGCCTCTTAAGATTAATAGATGGCTTTTATTGATTTCAGTTGGCTTTGGGACGGTCTTAAAATCAGTGGAAGGTTGAGGTGCTCACTCTTCACCTCTATGGAATACTCAGCACCTCCAGGACTGATCGCTACATGTCTGTTTAAAAAAAAATCAAAATAGTCCTGGACTGGAGTTGGAGATTGAAATAATTCTGTAGGGAGCTACACGACTGAAGGTACAAATGATTTGGGGTTTGTTCAGTATTTGAACACTTAACTTGAAACATGATGAAGGAGGCTGCTTTTCATAAGTGGGTTTGCAGAAAATCAGGATTCAGGAGTTTTAAGTTGTACAGCCAAAACAGAAGCATCCAAAATTGTGAGTCTCTTTTGAAAATTGAGAGATGATAGCAGGTCTGCCATTGGGAGGTGGGAGGGGGGTAAAGAGGGCAATTACCCTGGGGCCTGAAAATTCAAAGAGACTCGGATCTGCCAGTTACCACCACTGCTACTGCAACAGCAGCAGTGGCCAGAGCCCTGGGCCCCTTTGAATTGCTGCTGGAGTGCCAGAATGCCTCTCCACAGAGCTCTGAGGACTGGGGGAAGGAGCATAGCACCCTGAGGACTGGGTAGCGCTAAGGGCTAACTGGCCCTGGTCCTTCCCCTTCCACCCAAGGCCTTGCACTTTCTGGGGGATGCAGAGCTGGACCTCCCCCAAAACCTTGCTCCAGGGCCTGTGGTGGCTGTTGGCCCCACTGGATAACAGCATTTTAATCATCTGGGTGGCTGTGTATATGGCTATTGCCTACAAACTCAGCAACCATGAGCTCAAATCCGTGAGTTACCAAACCTGAATGGAGTGGAGTGGTTGAAATTACTGATGAAAATCCAGTTTAAAAAAGTTAAACAGTATGTTAACCAGGATCAGATTGCAAAGGGCTGCTCCAGGCCAACCATGCCATGGGCTGCTCTGGCCAGGCCGGGCCACCAGTTAACTGGTTATCCCAGTAAGCATGCTGATAAGGTGAATGCTTACCGGGTAACCAGTTAACACTTTACATCCCTAGTTGAAATTCACAGCACCTGTGATGAGGTTTTTAAATCTTCTAGATTGGAAATAAAGCATATTTTTAATAGCGAGAACGATTAATCATTGGAACAATTTACCAAGGATCATGATCAATTCATAAAGACTAATAATTTTTAAATTAGGTGGGTGGGGGCTTTTTTTGTAAGAAATGGGATCTAGAAATTATTTCAGGGCCTATGTTATACAAGGGATCAGAATGGTTCCTTTTGACCTTAGAATCTATGAATGTATAAAAATATCTTTGGGAAATAACTGTTGGTGAAAAATCTCTGAAGTGAAGCCCCCCACAAGTGTACAGGCTTTGAGATATTTTATTCCCTTTGGTGAAAATTCAAATTATGGAGCATGCAATATCTGTATAGGATAGAAAGCCAAGCAATTAATCAAGCTTATTACTAAGTCTTCAAGCCACTCCAGCTGTACACGAAGGAGGTGTGAAAAAAACGAAAGTTCAATAATCTAAAAAAAATACTACAGATCTATTCATTTCTTTGTGTGTTGGTAATGGCTGTGGAGGATGCACAGTAGTATTCACTCAGTGGGTGATTTTTGAGATAGGCATCTCTGATCTAAATCCAAATCCTAATCCAAAATTAAAGCCCAAGATGGATTTGGCCTTTACAGTGCCAACACTTTTCTGAATCAGACACACTAAATAAACTTTAGTAATTCTCTGAGTCACTTATGTTTGTATTACCTTTTATAATTAAAACTTTGGAGACACTCAATTCTGGAACAACTGTACTGGACTAACCAGTCGGGTGCTCATGTCTGCTTTTTATTATGATTATTAATAATAATAACAACAACAATAATAATTATTATTAATAACAATAACAATAATGTTTTAATCACAGTGCCCATATGGATTTCTTTGAACTAGTGTCTGTCTGTGTGAATACATAAAATTCATGGTCCTTCCATCTTAGAGCTTAAAGCCTAAAGACAAAATGTAAGTGTATATAACAAGCAATAGGAAAAAAGCGAAGGAAGAACAATGTGTTTACACAGGCTACCTATATACACTTCTTGATGGTTTTAAATAATTTATGTTTAAATACAGACATAACAATATCTCAAATCCTAAATGGCGCTATACCTAGCCATTACAATTTGAAAATTTCTTGTAGGTATCAGGTATCATCTTAAGAAGGTACCTGAAGGACAAGTGTAGGAAGAACTTAAAAAACAACAAATGGTCTGGTAGCACTTTATAGACTCACAAAACATGTACATGGTATCATGAGCTTTCATGGGCATAAGCCCACTTCTTCAGATGACCGGAGTGTAGGAAGAACATTCCAAGTGTGAAGGACAACTTTGAAAAAAAGGCACAAAGGCTTCAGAAAACTGTTTGAGGTGGTTGGGGAAGTGAAGGCATCAAGATAAGAAATAGAATCAGGTAAACAGGAATGGGCACACCCAGCACAGTAATAAAGATGAGTTAAAAAAATCTTGAAAAGGATGCCAGGTCAGCAGTGTTGCTGACAGAATTGATGGCCCTCAGGGCAAGGTGTGGAGGGGTAGCTCTGGGCCCTGCAAGGGACAGATCCTCAGGCATATGAGGCAGGGCTGGGGACTAGGCTCCCCAGCCAGCCCTTCAGCACTGCGTGGCTTGTGATGCCTGGGGCTCCAGCATCAATTTAAAGAGGTTGGGTTTCCAGCCACTGTCACTCCCATGGTGGTGGCTCCTTTTAAATCACCAACTTCCAGGGCAATTGCCCTTTCCCCACCTCGCCATCAGCAGCTCTGCATGTCAGTGTAATGAGAATAGGCAGAGCAGAAAGACAGAAAAATCACATGAGGGGACAAGGACGTATAAGTCATGTAATACAGAAGTGAGCAAATGGGGACGAATACCAATCATAAGAGTGAATATGGGAGATGAAGAATGTGTGGAAAGGAAAATCTGTATTTCAAACAAAGTCAAAACAAAGGTTGGGGAAAGACACTTAAGAACAGGGTTTCAGACTTCTGCTTTCATTTGTGGGTGGAGGGATTGCAGTCAAAAATACTAAATAATTAGCTGTCGAATATCTAATTATTGTACCTTGGACGGTCCACTGATAATTCACAGTTGACACTTTTCGGTTCATGAAAGGTACATTCTTCAGCTGCTTGAAGTTCCTTTCTGTCCCTTGGGGTATCAAGTGGCTCTACATAGCTGAATCAATTAGAACATTTATCCTGAGTAGTTTTGTACCTTGACTTAATTTTTAATAATGAGAGAAAGATGAGCTTCTGTCTAAAATGAGTGAATCCTTTATTTTTTAATGTAAAAAATAATGTAATGCATTTTTAATGTAAAAAATGCATTAATGTAATGCATTGGTGTATGTGTATGTGAAACCCTCCCTGATATCCCAGCAGTCTACTCCTAAGAAAGGAAATTATTAAACATAATTGAAAGAAAAAGGACTAAAATTACTCACAGAAGGAGACAAAAATAAGAGAGTAAAGGAAAGGAATAAACAAGCAAAGAAGCAAAGAGTTATTTTAGGATAGTAAATTTAATTTCTGTGTATGCTCATATATTTTATTGCATTTCCCTGGCAGATGTATAAGACCACTACATTGCACTTATGTCATATGAATATAGTTCGCTATCTCAATTTTGTAGTCACATAGCTAGAGTATATTGGGTTACTGCCAAATTTAATTATTAAATGTGTGTGTGTGTGTGTGTGTTTTATACCCAGAAGATTTGATATATTATCTAAACAGCATACCAGTGTGGCGCGAACATGGGACCTCTTTCACACTCAGCAGACACCAGCTCTTTCTCTTCTGTCTGAATCAACTTGAATGTCCGCCTCATTGAGGGACAGCTTATTTTTTTGAGCTCAGCCTTATGCCATGATTGCCTCAAAACCTACATATATGGGGGGGTGGGCAGAGAGAAAGACAGTGATAGCAATGACAGGAAATACAGGCTTTAAAAAGTTATTTTTGAGCCATATGAATGGCCAGATAAATATAGATGATTCTCTGCCTTTCCTGGAATTCAGGCTTATCTTTGGATCCTGCAAAACTCCCCTTCTCATCTCTCCTCATCTCTGACTTGTATGTCAAAAGAACAAAGATTCCACTGAAAGGGTGATATCTACAGGCCCCCAGACTCCCACCTGATAAATTGGGATATGCCTAAATCATCTCTAAATGGCTTAATCGTCTCTGTAATATTCTCTCTATGAACAGTCTGTTGCAGTACCAATGCCAATATACTCCCATATACGTTTTAAGAGTTAAACTAAGAGTAAAATACACTTAAGATACCTTTACTTGACAAGTTTTTTTTTACTCTTCAAGTTCTTCCATGATTACAGGGAACTGGTGTTTCACTCTGAGCTGCCTTCAATCAGTCTCTTCATGGAGTTGGTATTCCCATTGTGAAATCCTGGCCCTTCTGCAGGCAATAGGAGTTTTGCCATTGATTCAAATGTCATCAGGATTTCACTCAAGGTATCTTCAAGTAACCTGCTCACTCTTTTCCAGTTCTATGTCACATCTCTACATCAGTAACTCCCCTCAGCTGAACTCTTTCACTTCTGACCTGTCCTAGCCTGGTGTGAAAGTTATACTATCTGAAGTCTTTGTTTCAACTTTCTAGAAGCTCTTCAATATTACTCTTCAAAAAACCTTGGGAGATCAGAGGTGAGAATGAGTGTAGCATTAATAATAGGTATACCACAGAATCTTCTGGTGCTTACAAATGGCTGAGTAGGGGGCTTGCCAGGTGCACAATATGGAGATAAGATTTCTGTGATGGTTTCTAACTAATTCCAAAGGGGGTGTCTAAAATCTGAAAACTGCCCATGCATGAGGAAAGTGGTGTGAACCAATGGTGAGTCCACATCAACTTATTATTAAGGATTAGTTTATATGATTGGAGGAAGAGAGCATCAGGCTAGGAGCTAATATATATCACCTTAACAAACATCTGACAAAGTTTCTAGATATTGGAAAAGAATTCCTGGAAAATTAAGCAATTAAAATGTTGGAGAAAATTCAGTTTGTGACCAAAATACAAAAGGTGAAGATCTCAGACATTGTTCCTTTTCTCGCTCTCTGAACATTTTTCCTCTTGCATACTGTTCATCTTCAGTTTCTCGTGCGTTAGACTTTTTTTCATTACAAGGTTCAAGGATAGTGCACAATAAGTACATTAAATTATTGTAAGAAAGAGAACTTGGGTCAAAATCTGCCCTCAGTTTCATTAATAGAAATCTATAGTACTTCAGTTAAACCTGTGGAGTTAACCCAGTTTTTCACAAGTGCTATTTAAAAAAGAATTTGGTGTAATACCATGTCCCTGTTCTATGTTAGTGCTAGTAAGCCTTTGCTGCATTCTTTTTGTAAATCTGTAAAATCTTCAGTAAGAATATTACAAAAATTTAGGAAGCAAAAACAATCTTCTGGGAATGGGCATTGGTGCTGAATGTACCTGAATTAAACATTCATAGACTTCTGTTGCAATTAATGCATCACAATGGGACCCACCAAGACACTGGACCAGAAACTTTAAAATATCATGCTTAATATCATATTAAACAGCTTAAATAGAACCTACCTATGATTTGGTCAGCAATAGTATTATAACGCATTATACTCAGTGTTTTACAAACTCAGATGGCAATATTCATGAATTTTGGCACATTTTAGAGGTTCTTGGGCCAAGAGCTACTTTTTATTTATTTATTTCTATGAAATTGGTTGTCAGATTGGTTTGGCCTCTTCTTGGAGAGCAACAAACAGCTGAAATATTTTGGCTCATTTGAGGTGTTTAAAGATGTTTCCTTAATTATAAAATGCTTTATTTGTAGCCTGAATATTTCCCAGTTGTTACCAGTCAACAGCGTGGACTGATCTTTTTGGTACATTATTGTACAATTTTAACAGTTATTTATGGTAGCTGAGTGGCTCATGCATTAATCATGTGGTTAGTCAAGCGAATGTGCAGTGTTTACTTCTGTCAGTGATTTGTAGTGCACATGGAACACTGTGTTACCAACATAATATAGTAGTGCACAAACAATCCAGGATGTTTTTCGAGAGTGTTGGAGACAACTTCCTGGTGCAAGTGCTGGAGGAAACAAACAGGGGCTGTGCTTATCTTGACTTGCTTCTGGTAGGCGAAGTAGACATATGAGGCAACCTGACAGCAGTGACCATGAGATGGTTGAGATCAGGATCATGACAAAAGGAAGAAAGGATAGCAGCAGAATGCGGACTCTGGACTTCAGAAAAGCAGAGCTGGGCTATGTCTAAACTACAATGATTTATTGGAAAAGGTACCCAAATTGCGCTCTGCAATTTCCATACCTTTTTCTGATAATTTTTTCAGAAGAGGCTTTTCTGAAATTTGGCCCTTCTACAATGGGCCAAATTTTGGAAAAAAACTCCACTTTCAGCAGAGCCCTTCTTCCTTGTGGAATGAGGAAGACAGGGATTCCGAAAGAGCATGTCTGCTCTTCCGAAAAAAAAAGTGAAAGAGCAGACGTGTTCCCTGGACGCAGCAGAGTTTTTCCGGGATACCTCCAGTATCCCGGAAAAAGCCCATAGTGTAGACATAGCCTTGGACTCTCACAGGGAACTGATGGTCAGGATCTCCTGGGAGGCCAATACGATGGGGAAAATAGTCCAAAAGAGCTGGCTATATTTTGAAGAGGCCTTAATGGGGGTGTAAAAACATACTATCCCAATGTGCAGAAAAAAATAGCAAATATGGCAGGTGAGCAGCTTGGCTTAACAGAGAAATCTTCAGTGACATTAAACACAAAAGGAAAACTTACAAGAAGTGGAAATGTGGTTAGATGTTGAGGGAGAAGTATAAAAATATTGCTCTAGTATGCAGAGGTGTAATCAGGAAGGTCAAAGGGCAATTGAAGTTGCATATAGCAAAGGATGTGAAGGGTAACAAGAAGGGTCTCTACAGGTATGTTAGCATCAAGAAGATCAGGGAAAGTTGATGTGGGACACTTACTGAATGGGAGAGATGACTTAGTCACAGATGATGTGGAAAAACCTGAAATACTCTTTTTTTTTTTGCCCCAGTCATCACAGACAAGGTCAGCCCTCACGTTGTTGCACAGTATTGGGAGGAGGTGAGCAGCCCTCAGTGATGAACAGTTTAATGACTATTTAGAAAAACTGGACATGGGGCCAGATGCAATGTATTCAAGGATTTTGAGGAAGTTGGTTGATTGGCCATTATCTTTGAAAACTCTTGAACATAAGAAAATAAGAATGACCATACTGGATCAGACCAAAGGTCCATCTAGCCCAGTATACTGTCTGCTGATAGTGGCCAATACCAGATCCCCCAGAGGGAGGGAACACAACAG
The DNA here is from genome assembly GCA_032595735.1 of Pelochelys cantorii. NCBI lineage: Eukaryota > Metazoa > Chordata > Testudines > Trionychidae > Pelochelys > Pelochelys cantorii. Next base: position 68,637,623 of record CM064326.1, on the reverse strand, counting down.
GTAATCCTCACAGTATCCCACTCCTGTCACACATTTCCAGACAAATAGAGGGTAGGGACACCATTCCTACCCAGCCTGGCTAAAAGCCATTGATGGATCTAACCTCCAGCTCTTTTTTAAACTCTGTTAAAGCTTAGTCTTCACCACATCCTCTGGCAAGGAGTTCCACAGGTTGACTGTGCGCTGAGAGAAGAAAACTTCCATTTGTTTGTTTTAAACTTGCTGCCTATTAATTTCATTTGGTGACCCCTAGTTCTTATATTGTGGGAATAAGTAAATAACTTTTCCTTATTTACTTCTTACACATCAGTCATGATTTTATAGATTTCTACCATAACCCCCCTTAGTTTTCTCTTTTCTAAGCTGAAAGTCCAAGTCTTTTTAATCTGTCTTCATATGGGACCCCTAATCATTTTGTTGCCCTTTTCTGAACCTTTTCCAATGCCAATATATCATTTTTCAGATGAGGCGACCACATCTGTATGCAGTATTCAAGATGTGGGCATACAGTGGTTTTGTATAGAGGCAATAAGATGTTCTCCATCTTATTCTCTATCCCTTTTTTAATGATTTGAGGACTGGGAGAGGTCCCATACAATTAGAGAAAGGAAAATATAGTGCCCACATTTTTTAAAAAGGAAGATGGAGAATCCTGGGAACTACAGAATGGACAGTTTCACCTCAGTCCACAGAAAAAGTCATGGAAAAGGTCCTTAAGGAATCCATTTTGAAGAACATAGAGGAGAGGAAGGTGATCAGGAAAAGTCAACAGAGATTTATCAAGAGTAAGTCAGGCTTGACCAATCTGATTGCCTTCTTTGATGAAACAAATGGCTCAGTGGATATGTGGAAAGTGATGAGCATGATATACCTTGATTTTGTATGGTTTTCCACAGTATTCTTGCCAGGAAGTTAAAAAATTATGGGTTGGATGAAAGGACTGTAAGGTGGAAAGAAAGATGGCTATATTATTAGGCTGAAAGGGTAGTGATCAAGATCGTGAAGTATAGCTAGCAGCCTGTATCAAGTGAAGTGCCTTAGGGGTTGTTTCTGGGGCTGGTTTTGTTCAACATCTTCATTAATTATCTGGATGATAGGATAGATTGTACTCTGAGTATGTTGAGAAGACACTAAGCTAGGGTGAGACGTAGATTTGCTGGAGGGTAGGGACAGGGTCCAGAGTGACCTCTACTAATTGGAGGATTAGGCCAAAAGCAATCCGATGAGATTCAATAAGGACATGTGCAGAGTCGTGCCCTTAGGACAGAAGAATCCCATGCAGTAGTGCAGGCTGGGAACTGACTGGCTACACAGTAGTTCTGTGGAAATGGATTTCAAGGTTACAGTGGATGAGAAGCTGAATATGAGACAACAGTGTGTCCTTGTTGTTAGGAAGGGTGGGGGCATATTGGGATCCATTAGTAGTATTGCTAGCAGATCAAGGGAAATTATTATTCCCCTCTATTCATCACTGGTGAGGCTGAATCTGGAATACTGCATCCAATTTTGGACCATACACTACAAAACAAGGATCAATAGTGTCAAATTGCAATGGGAGAGGTCTAGGTTGGATATAAGGAAAAACTATTTCTGTGGCAGAGTGGTGAAACATTGAAATGGGTTACCCAGAGAGGTGGTGAAATCTCCATCCTTAGAAGATTTTAAGGCTTGGTTTGAGAAAGCCCTGGCTGGGATGATTTATCTGTGATTGGTCCTGCTTTGAGCAGGGGGTTAGCCTGGATGACCTTCTTGGGGTCTCTTCCTAACCTAATCTTCTATGAGTCTAAAATTTGAAAACGGCCATTCTCTTCAGCCTGAATTCTTAGAATGCTGCATGTCCAGTGATAACCCAGCCTGTAGTCTCTGCTTTGCCTCACACCAACATTGCCAGGGAGAGCAGTGGCTAGCTGCGATACCTTTGGCAGGGTCCTGACCTGAGTTTTTCCTCAGACCAGTGTGGCCCCTCTAACTAACCAGATTGGTGACGTTCTCCCTGCCTTTTAAGCAGCCGCTGAAGAAAGTATGAAGTGGGTTTTTTTCCCTCTCTGAGCTGCATTGTGTTTCACTGCTCAGACTCTTACTGGGGAGTATTTACACTACCCTCTTATGTGGGATTTCAGAGAATGTTATGCCAAGTATGGCTGCCTGCACCGTCCAGCTCATGAAGTAGACCAGCTGCCATAAGGATAGGGGAGGCAGCAAGTGCTACAGCCAACAAAAAATGCAGCTAGGCTGCCTGGCAAGACTGTCCTGGCTGGCTTGCTTCCCTGGGGAGCTAGAGTGTACAGTCCTAGCACTGCAGCAGAAGGGTTTTCTCCCCCCTTCCATGCCTTCCTGCAGCAGACTTCCCAAGAGCCAGTTTTCCTTCGGGACCATTGAAAATGAGACTTATTAAATGAAATAGGCAATTTCCAAATAAAAGTTGCTATCTTTGTGTCACAAGATGAGTCAAATCTGAAGTATATTGCCTGAGTAGAAAGTGTGGTCCAGTATGTATTACACATACTGACGTGATAGATATTAATCGTATAAATATGCCATGTTATTACTGTGCAAGACTAATTACAGTCTGATATACTAACACAGGGGTGGTAAACCTCCAGCTTGTGGGCCACACACAATTTGTCAGGGTTAGCCACTGCCAGGCTGCCAGATGGTTTATTTACCTGGGTGTCTGCAGGCACAGAACATCACATCTCTCAGTGGCTGTGGTTCATCATTCCTGGCCAATGGGAGCTGTGGGAGGCCGAGGCCCAGCCCACACCACTTCCTGCAGCTGCAGTTGGTTGGGAATGGAGAACTGCAGCCACTGGGGGTGTGTCTAGACTGCAGGGTTTTTTCGGAAAAACCTCTATTTTTCTGAAAAAACTTCACTTACGTCCACACTGCTATTGCATTCTTTTGAAAGAAAATCAAAAGAACACAGGGGTTTTTCCGACATTGGTAAACCTCATTCTATGAGGAAGAACGCTTTTTCCAAAAGAGCTCTTTTGGAAAAGGCATGTGGGGATGCGGAAGAGGGAGGGGTTTTTTCGAATGAAGAGGCCTCCAGGAAAAAGCACAGGTGCCCTGGTGGACACTCCATCCAAAGTAATCACAGCTGTGTAGTTCCTGTCTCCTGCCATCTCTTAAAGCTGCAGGCACCCTGGACTAGCCTTGTGGCAGCAACCTGACCACAAGGCTCTGACTGCTAAGGGCCTGCTGACCCATGGCACAGCTACAAGCCCCCCAAAAACTGCTGGTCTGCACAGGGAGCAGCACCAGGGCTCCGAGGACCCACCCAGGGGCACCAAACACTGGACACCCTCCTGGTCTGGGGCGGAGATTCTGTGCCTCCTCGAGCTGTAAGGTGAGGAGGAAACAATGAAGGATCTCCACTCCCAGAGGTGTAATGAGGACATTTATGGGCACATGGCCGAAGTTCTGGCCCAGAGGTGTCACCACCTCCACACTTTGGACCAAGTACGGAGCAAGGTGAAGGAGCTCTGGCAAGGATACGCCCAGGCCAGGGAGCGCAGCTCTCGCCCCTACTAAAAAGAGCTGCCCCATTCCTGCCCCTACTAAAAAGAGCTGCCCCAGATTCTAGGGGGTGGGGAAACCCTTTCCCCACTCGTACTGGTGGACTCGGGCATGGAGACATCTGTGCTCACCTGCCCAGAGCTCCTTGAGGAGGAGGATGACAATGATGACAAACAGCAGCTGCAGGAGGAGGAGGACATGGGCAGCATCTTCACTCTCAGCCTGGAGCCGGTACCCCAGGCCCTGGGAGGGATCGTCAGGTGAGTGCTCTCATTTTGTCACACACACAAGGTGGGGGAGGTGGGCACAGAGAAGATAGGGTGCAAACGTCGCTTGCAAGCATATGCACCGGCAGTGTGCACCACGTAATCTCAGGAACCAGCCCCGGAGCACACACGAGCTGCTGCTCACAGGCTGGGGGGAGGCCCCACACATGTCTGAACCCTGGGAGGGACACTTTCCCCCACCAGCCACCCCTGGAAGCAGGCTGAGCACAAGGGCGCATGCATGACCCTACGCAGACTGAGGAGTGCCACACATAGCATACGGGCATGCCTGCACATGCGAGGCACCACTGCTTCCGCAGGCAGTGCTGCCAGGTGCAGATGTGTGTGTGTGGGCCCCAGGGAGGGTCAGGCTGCTCCAGGCCCCTCTCCCACACATGGGATTCCACTGTGGCTGGACATTTCCTTGGCCTGCTTGTCCATGGGGAGGGGAGGAAGCGGGCAGCATGGTCCCCTGGGCACCTCCAGGCCCCTGTGAGGCAGGGCCTGCTGCCATATATGGCCTTGCTCTCGGGACATCACCATCCCCTGCTCCAAAGACAGTTGCTTGCTGCTCAAAGAGGAAGACACAGCCTCAGGGACAATGGCTGCATGATCACTGACTGCCTCTCCCTCTTCTCCTCCACAGCCAGACCAGCCATCACTGAGGGGTGATCCTCGCTATCATAGGCAGCCGCCCGAACCCGGGGGAGCCGCAAGCACTGGAGGGTCCATGAGGACCTCATGAGGGAGCACGTTGCAGTCCTGTGCAAGATGCAGCAAACTCTGGCCCAAAAGGTCCACAATGACACCGAGTGGCACAACTGCATGTGGGACCAGCTCGTGTGGCGGGGAAAAAACATGTGTGCCACCATCCGGGAAGTGATGGCACATCCAGCTCCTGTGCCCACTCTATCCCTCCCCCCTCCAACTTTCACCACTCCCGCTCCCCCCACTCCCACTCCCCCTGTCATACCCATGCTCCCTCCTCCTGCCCCCCTTGCCAGATCTAACCCCGCTCCAACCCCTCCTGCTGCCCACCCCCCTGTTGTCCCAGGCCCCACCCAACCGCAAGTTCGTTGAGGTCCCCGGATCTGAGGAGGCACTTGCAGCTGCACCACATGCCACTCGCTGCCCTGATCCCCCCTCCTCACTCCCCCATCCAGGTTCTCAGCCCCCCGTCTCCCCAGTTACTTTTTATTAAAAAAATACAAAGTTTTCATTGTTCAACTCACAGCTGTTGTTTTTATTGATTGTATGGGGAAGGGGGGCAGGGAGGGATTGTGGTGGGAAAGGTATGGGGGGGCAAGGAACAGGCTCCCATTGGGGAGGCCCTATCGAGAATTACTGGGGTCCTTCAGAGAAACTATCCGTTGGGGCCTCCCAGATGCACACCCCCAACCGATGGGCCTGGTGGATGGCAGCTGTCTGCAGCTGTTCGAAGGCCCTTCCCTCCCAGCTGGCCTCTGCCCTGCCCCGCCCTGTCCCGCTTCCTCCCCTGGTAGAAAGGCCTCCCCTTTGCTGTCCACTATGTTGTGGAGAACAAAACATGCCACGCCCACCTCAGGGATATTGCACTTCCCCACGTTGAGGTGGATCAGGAGGCACCTGAGCTTGGCTTGCTCACCCCCAACTGAGGTGGATCAGGAGGTGCCTGAAGGTGTGTTCGACCTGCATGCAGGTCCTGTTGAGGTGCATGTTGAATTGATCCCTGGTGGGGTCCAGGTGACCAGTGTAGGGCTTCATGAGCTATGACATTAGTAGGTAGTCTGTGTCCCCGATGATGCACAGTGGCATCTGTATATCCCCCATACAAAAGTCCCACTGGGGGAAGAATGTGCCAGCCTCCAGCTTGTGGTAGAGACTAGAGTTCCTGAATATGAAGGCATCGTGGGCCTGGCCCCAGTACCTGACAAAAATGTCCAGAAACTGTCCACAGTGGTTGTCGAGGGCCTGCAACACCATGGAGAAATAGCCCTTCCTGTTAATCTACTGGGTGGCTCGATGCTATGGTGTGCAGATCAGAACGTGGGTCCCATCGATCGCTCCTCAGCAGTTCGGGAAGCCCAGGTCATCAAAACCGGCAACAGTTGGGTGCAGGACATTGAGGCAGATGACCTTGTGCAGTGGGACAGAGTTGATGGCTCTCACAACCTGTAGAAGGAGACAAACAAACATACAAAACAGAGAATGAGAGGGAGTGCCTGAGACCTTGGGAGGTGCCCATCCCACTCCTCCCCTCCTCAAATACCCCAGGAGCCACCCCCTATGAAGCCACTCAACCAGCAGCAGAGCTATGTGAGGACAGAAAGGCACAACCTCCCTGGGGATGGGGCAAATAGATGGACATACAGACCAACCTTCTCAAATATATAGTAGACAATATTAATCATCTTACAGATATTTGAAATAGGCACAGAAATTTCAAATATGAGCAGCCAAATTATTATACCTCATTGTTCTGTACCTAACATACCACGTGGTGATATTCTTCACATAATTCAATATGTGAATGGAAAACTATTAGTTTAACACAGAATTTGGTATTCCTTTATGTCACTCTGAAGAAAAAGTGACCATACATTTTGTATTTTAAAATGAAAAACTTCTACTCACTGTTCTTATCGCAAACATCTAATCTAGTTAGCAATACATTGATAAACATGGGAAGTAAGGGTGTGGAGATGCTGTAGCTCCCCCAGATTTTGGGCATCCAGGCCCTGCACCACTGTTATCCATAGTCCTGGCTGTTGGCCCCATATGCAAGGTCCCAGATGCCAGCCCCAGCTTTTGGGGACAGTGAGGGACACAGACAGATGTTCCAACATCACTGTGTATATTCTTTCATGAAAGCCGATAACTCAGATACCTTTGCCAGAGTCTTCTGAGAGAGAAGACCTTGTTAGTTACGAAATATACCGCAAATGAGAGATACTACTTTAGGTTTGAGTCAAGAAATAAGTTACCATGTTTTAGCGTAGATAACGGGTTATGCAAAGTTTTAACCCCACCCCTACTCCCCCGTGGGCTATACTCATCTGCATGTAATACAGGGTTTTTTTTACTTTGGTGACGGTTGAGGTGCCAAATCAGAATCGTTGTCGTAGCCTGAGCAGCTGTCACAGGGAGGGACCAAGCAGGCAAAGCAGAGGGGGATGAAAATTCAGGGAAGAGGTAATCAGCTGTGGGGAGGGAGAGGAGATTCCCTTGCTGTGGGAATACCCAGTGACCTTTCTTCCCTCTGTTGTGGCTGTCCGAACATGGCTGGCTCTCCGTGGGGAGGGCGGGGTTGCTCTGTTTAAGGACACAGCTCCTTTGCTCAGCTCCTGGCTCTGGCTGCCTGGGGCAGACAGCTCACCCCGGGGGAGTGCACAGCACGGGCGGAAGGCAGCTGGGGAGGATTGGAGATGGTGCGAGGAGTAAGTCTGGGGCAAACAGCTCACCCTGGGGGAGCCAGCCTATCTGCCCTGTCAGGCTGCGGCCATCTACTCTGCGATTTGGCAGTTATGTATCTGGGAGCTCATATGCTTCATATGCTTCTGCGCGACAGGCTCAAACCCTGACGCCTAAGTTAATTACCCTCGTTATCTTTTATTAACAGTACCCACGGTTCACCTCCTGCAGGCTATACACGTGCGCGGGGTATGTAAGATGTTTTTTACTCAATCAGGAAAAACCGCGGGTAATACACGGGTGTGGGTAATACTCGTGCACGGGTTATATACGCTAATTTACGGTAATATAATCCCCCACAAGCAGTGTTCCCTCTAAGCTGTGCAGCAGCACAGCTTCACAAGTGATTAATCAGCCCTGCCCCATCAGTCAGCTCCATGCATAGAGGCCTGAGCCTCTGATTGGGTGGGGCTGATTAATCACCTGTGAAGCCCTGCTGCTTCTCAGCTTAGAGGGAACACTGCTCACAAATTGCTGTATTATTTAGAATACAATCAGTGAAAATTAGTATCCTGATATGGAGAACAAAGAAAAAGATGCCATAAATTGAACTGAATCACACTGGAAATCAGAAAAAAAAATCCCAGCAAAAAAGTGTTTCAAATGCAAGTACCTTAATGTATAAAACAGCAATGATGCAAAGTATGATTTAACAATATAAGCAGATCAAGATTTTAATTATATTTCCCATTCTATCAGACATATGTTAATTAATCATGCAAAAATGTAGTGTGTCTATATATATTTAGAGAGAGAGAGAGAAAGAGAGAAACAAAATGTTGAGTTTACATGAAAGGTTAGCAGCGTCAGTGTTATAGTCAGCATATTGACATTTCATTGCAGTAATATTTAAAGCTCTGTCTGAAGCGAAATTAAATGTCTGATTTTTGGCTGTAGAATCTGTGCAATACTTATTTATTTCTGTGACAACAAATCTCGATTCAGGAGCCAGAAGTCTTTAAACTATTTTTCGTGCATGATTGAGATACTAGGGTTCCTCCGAACTGCAATATTAGCTTACAGCTGGAAACCATGTCCTGCCTACTTGCCTACAAATGAGGAGTGGATCACAAACAAGATAGACTGGATTTTGTTAGCCTTTCCTAGAGAGAATATTGGCTTTGACACCTGTGGCTCTCAGGCTTATGGATAATACCACTACAGTTGACCTTGATTTTGGTCATGCAGAAATTGAGATCTGCTTCTCTGGAGGGTGAAAAGCAAGTTGTTTATCTAAGCAGTAGGAAATGCTGCTGCCAGCTACCATAGGTGATCTTGGACATTTCCACTCTTTGCCTACATGCTTTTCCTTTTCTCCCAGTATAAGTATAAAAACATAGGATGTTCAGAGGTAAGGTGTGGTCTGGACCTCTATACAACTTTTTGCACTTGTGTCTCTGAGCAAACTGACAAGGGTGTGTATAGCGAAAGTAAGTATGTGAGGTAATATCTTGTATTAGACCAAGTTCTGTTGGTGAGAGACAGGAGTTTTCAAAGACCTCTTGTTCAGGTCTGGGCTTTGTGTAGCTCAAAAACTTGTCTCTAGAAGTAGAAACAGAAGTTGGTCCAATAAAAAAATTACCACACCCACCTTGTCTCTCTAATATCTTGGAGGCCAACACAGCTATAAAGAAACTTCATGATCTGCATATAACCTTTTTTGCTTTCTCTCTGCTGTCATGTAAAACAATGCATGGTCAAGGCCCCAGTGAATAAAATCATATCAAACTGTAAATGTCGGCATATATAATCTTCATTGTTTCCTCTCTTCTGTGTTTCCCAGCATGTTGCCTCATGCAGGGGAAAAAGCTTATTAATAGGGGCACACCTGATAGTAAATTAGACAAAAAATAAACGAGTTTTGACCACTGGGCATGGGAGGAATGGTACAATCTTTATTAATTTGTTATGATTGAAGTTAATAAGAGATTCAAACTGTTACATAGTATAAATTTGCCTTGTCAGCTAAGCTCTTGGAGTTGACTGGATATTCAATTCCCATATTGGGATAGCATTTCCAAATTCAATAAAATTGTTTGGAAATTTATAAAATTACCATTAGGTCATCAGTGCAACCTGGCAGGTGAATTATTACGAGGTACACCGATTGCATGTACTGAGTGGGTACATTAGTATTTAGAGAACATCGTGCATACACTTAACAGACTTTCACTTGAGTGAAGTAAGTATGTACAAATATTACAGCTGCTTAACACTGTGGAATCATTTTCTTACTCCATTGCTTAGCATGAGGCTCTGTTAATGAGGATAGGTACACCTACATTGACAAGTGAAAAAGGATCCATTTCACATTAATCAGTCTCCAGAGTTTGAAAACATCTCCCAGCCTGTTATAATTCCATTATAATTCAAGGTATTACTTTTCTGAATGTGTGTAAAATGTGCTGATCTCATGAGCTACTATGATATCCCATGGGATTTCAAATTAGCCATCTTTATTGGAAACACTGGCTTATAGAAGAGTTAGTGCAATGTGTTAACAAGATTCATAATCAGATGATTATACTGGCCAGCATTTTCAAAAAGTAGGTTCCTAATTAAGAGCCTAATTGGTTTGCTTTTGCAAAAGTGTTGACTATCCAACAGCCCTCATTGAAGTCTGTGAGAGCTGATGTTTCTCTCAAACTTTCAGGAGGTAGTTAGTATATTTCAGGTTAATGTTCTTTTTGGGCCATATGCCTAAGTGACAAATGTCCTGTGTTCTGTCCTTGATATTCAGTAATGTACAAATCATTCATCACCACACAGTGGATCAATCAAGGGCTTTTTCTACTAGATTAATACTCCATTCTGCATAATGGTCATACTCTTCTATGTGGGATTCTGTTCAAATATTTGTTTCCCTTTGGTACTGTGACCGGGTGTACCAACCCTGCACTGGGCCTGCAGGGGTTATCCAGGCCTATCTGGCTGAGAGAGCCCCTCCCCTACAGACCTTCTGGGCATGCTCCAACTGGAGGACCAGTATAAAGGCCAGTGGAGCAGCTCAGTCACAGCTGACCACTGCAGGGGAAGGAGCTCTTGTCAGAGCTCTGGAGAAGGAACAATGGTCGGATGCTACAGCAGAGGCCAGCCAGCAAAGACCAGCCAGAGAGTCTCCCTGTCTAGGGGAGGAGCAACTGCCAAACATCACAGCAGAGGCCGCCAGTGGAGACTGTCTGGAAAAGCAAACAGCTCGGAGGACACAGGTGGGGAAAACACTGATGGCCTGGAACAGGGCAGGAAGTAGCTCAGGGCAGGGAGCTGGAGTAACCTGGGAACTCAGCATGTTTTGGGTGGATTCTCCACTGAGCTAATGGTGGGATATGCCCACCATTGACAGAGCTTTGGGCTGAGACCCAGTGGAGAGGGAGGGCCTGCGTCTCCCTACCCCATCCCATTGACCCCCAAAGGGGGGGGGCACTACATCTGGACTACAGATGCAGGCCAGTAGTCCTTACTGCTCTGCAATAGGGAGCATTTTTTACTGACTATGCTGGCGGCCCCACTGCCCCTTGATGGAGGCTGCTATGGACTTGACCACTAGGCCCTGCTGATGGGGTCCACTATTTACTAGGCTGTTGGGTCCAATACTGACTTGGCCACTGGGCCCTAGTGCCCCACTGATGGGGCTGCTACTGACTTGGGGACTGTAATTACAAGGTGGAGCACCCCAGAAGGGGCCTGAGAGGCTCAACACCCTGTCTCTGAGGGGGCTGGGCTTACCACCCCCATGATAGGTATGTATTTTGAGATATGGATCCAGTCTAAGTTGTCCACTCTAGCAATAACCAGATTTTTATAAAGATTAATGCTGTGATTATCCAAATTACCTATGGAGGATGTGTAATCTCCATCACTGGAGATTAAGACTAGAAAAGATGAAAAACATCAGGAATGATCTAGCTATTACTCAGCTCTGCCTTAAGTGCAGGAGACTGCATTTGGTGACTTATTGCAGTCCTTTCCACTACTAGACTTCTGTGATTTTATGATCATACCAGCAGAGTGCCTACAAGATTTGCGATGGCAGGATTTGTCCTCTTAAGTCAAACCTGTGTCTCCCAGAGGTCTAACTTGGATTTTATTGTGGGTGGCTATATTTTTTTTCTAATACAAACTATCTGTAAGTAAGGGTCTCAAATTCTGTCACAGAGGAAGAACACATTTCCTACTCCAGGACATCTGTCTAAATTAATCAAGATAAACACAGGGCAAGACTATGGGTCACCACTTAAAGGGAAAGCAAGTCTGTGGATTATTAATGGTAAGAAGAAAAACAGAGTATATCTGGAAGATATGGAGGAATTTGGAATGGGATAGAGCAGTGGTTCTCTATAAGAGGCATGTGTTACCTTGAGGGGTGCACAGCAGTTTTCTGGGGGGGGGGTACATCAACTCATCTAGATAGTTGCCCAGTTTTACATAAAAAGCACTAGCAAACTAAAATTTCTTACAGATAACGTCGTCTTTATATTGCTCCATATACTATAAACTGAAAAGTAAGTACCAAATTCATATCATAATTGATTTATTTTATAATTATATGGTAAAATGAGAAAGTAAGCAAGGTTTCAGTAATAGCATGCTGTGATACTTTTGAATTTTTATGTCTGATTTTATAAGCAAGTATTTTTTAAAAAAATGAACTCTGGGATATACATGACAAATCAGATTCCTTAAAGTGGTACAGTACTCTGGAATGGTTCAGAGCCAATGGGATAGAGAATGCTTGGCAGCTAACGATAAATATTTTATGTAAAGGGCACAACATAGAATCACAGAAGATTAGGGTTGGAAGAGACCTCAGGAAGTCATCTAGTCTAACCCCCTATACAGCGCCAACATCTGGTACTCCACCTTTTGTGAGAAGTAAGGGAAATCAATGGGAGCATTTGCTCTCATTGGACTCCCACAGTATGGACGCTACCAAGGCTCAGCTTAAGATAAGTCTACTCCAGCTAAGCATTTTACATAGCCAGAGTTGCATACCTTAAGCTGACCTTCTCAGTCTAGTGTAGACCAAGCCTGGGTAACCCATTCTAGTGCTTCAACACCCTCCTAGTGAAATAGGTTTTCCTTATATCCAACCTTGATCTTCCACACATGAATTGAGACCATTGCTCCTCATTTTGTCATATCCCAATACTAAGAACAGCCTAGCTCCATCCTCTTTGGAACTCCCCTTCAGGTAGTCGAAACCTTCATCTGCTGGTAATGCTCCTACTAATACAGCTCAATATGCCATTAGCCTTTTTGGCAAGGGAACACTATATTGACTCATATCCAGCTTCTCATCCCCAGTAAATCCCAAGTCCTTTTCTGCAGAACTGCCATGTAGCCAGTCAGTTTCCAGCATGTAGCATTGCATAGGATTCTTTCATCCTTGTTGAATCTGATCAGATTCCTTTTGGCTCAATCCTCCAATTTGTGTGGGTCCCTATCTTCCAGTATATCTACCTCTCCCCCAGTTTAGTGTCACCTGTGAACTTGTTGAAGATGCAATCCATTTTATTATCCTGATAATTAATGTAGATGTTGGAAAAAAAAAACTGGCCCCAGAACTGACCTCTAAGGCCTTTGTACCAGGTGACAACTAAACAATGAGCTGTTGACCACTGCCCATTGAACCTAACAATCTAGGTTCTGTCCACCTTATAGCCCATTCATCCACTCCATACTTCTTTAACTTGCTAGCAAGAATACTGTGGAAGACTTAATCAAAAGCTTTGCTAAAATCAGGGTGCATCAGGCCCACCATTTTCAGAGAGCTGGTTATCTTATCATAGAAGGCAATCAGATTAGGCCTGACTTGCCCTTGGCAAATCCATGTTGATTTTTCCTGATCACCTTCCTCTCCATGATTTTCAAAGTGGATTCCTTAAGGACCTGATCCATGATATTTCTGGGGCCTGAAATGAGTCTGTCCACTTTGTAGTACCCCAGATTCTCCTTCCATTTTTAAAAGATGGGCACTGTATTGCATTTTCCCAATCATGTGGGACCTCCCCTAATCACGATGTATTTTCAAAGATAATGGCCAATGGATCTGCAATCACCAGCCAACTCCCTTAGGACACTTGAATCCATTGCATCTGGCCCATCAACTTGTGTCTGTCCAGCTTTTCTAAATAGTCCTTAATGTGTTCTTTCACCACTGATGGCTGGTCACTTCCTCCCCCATACTGTTCTACTTCTCTTATCTTAGAGCCATACATGAACTTGCTGAAGCTGTAGTCCAGCTCATTAATGAGGATGTTGAACAAAACCATCCCAAGGATCAACTCCGGGACACTCCTCTTAATACCACCATGACATGACAGAAGGGCAGAAGTTTAGAGTTGGAGGAGGAGCTGAATGAATGAAAGAGTTCATGGAGCAGGATATGAGGGTAAGGTGTATATAGTAAACATTTCTAGAATATGATTCCTGTAATGTATGTGGGAATATAGGGTGCCAACTCTGGATTCTCTAAGGCTGAAGCATTCATGGAACACCATTAGCAGGTGCTTAGCACACACCAAGCTCCCTCTTCCCCCAGTGCCTCTTGACCAACAATGACTCCACTGTCCAGCTCTTCCCCCTCCATCTCAGCACCTCCTGCTCATAATAGAACAGAACAATGTGCAGGAGGCACTTGAAAAGAGGAGGAGGAGCAGGAATGGGTATGCTTGGTGAAGGGGGCAGGAAAAGTCCAGATGAGGGTAGGAAAAGGCAGGGTGGGAGTGGGGACTTGGAGGAAGAGGTAGAGTGGGGGTGGGCTTGGTGTAAGGGGGCAGAGTTGAGCACCTCCCCAGTAGAAAAGAAGTTAGCACCTATGTGTGAGTGAATACATGACTTGACAAAGTGAGTAAGTCATCAAACATTGGCTTGAGCAGATATGAGTCTGGTCTGCTAAATTCTCTGCATCAGAAAACTTACCACATTGCCATTGTTTTGGAGCAATAGTGGAGGTCTTCCATTGGAGAAAGAAGCTGGACTACATGAAGGATGAAGATATAAACACAGTTGTGGGAGCACAAGCAGTGAAGGAAGAAGGGATTTTTTCCAGTGTAGTCTGCTGAAGTCATGGAGACAATGTAGGAGATTTAGATGGTGAGTACTGGAATAGAAAGAGGAAGGCATGGATAACTCTTGCTTTTTTTTGCCTTCCCTATCCAATCGACCTGCGGTAGCTCATGTCAGAGGGGCAGCTTTGTACATATTTGTACTACATAGTTCTCCTCCACAGCCTATCTGACCACAAGTTCCTCACTCACAAGTCACAGCAAGAATCAGGTTGCAGTGTTCAAATACCAGTTCACTGGGTAGCTAGTGTGAAAAATAGGGTTGGGGATGGTAATAAGTGCCCATATAAGACAAATATCAGGATTGTCCCTATCAAAACTGGACCGCTCATCACCCTAGGCTAGGTGCTGCATGGAGCGCACTCAGGGTGTGTCTACAGAGCACAATTATTTCAAAACAACTGATCTTTCAAAATAACAATGTGAACATCTACACAGCAATTCTGTTATTTCAAAGTAAATTCAAAATAACGGATGGCTTATTCCGACTTCTGTAAACCTCATTCCACGAGGAATAACGTTTATTCCGAAGTAGCTATTTTGAAATAGCCTTAGTGTGGACGCTCCACTGCTGCTATTTCGAAATAGCTCCTCTCAAAGGCCATTCAGACTAATTATGCCCCAGTGCCTCCTGGGGCTCTAAATCAAGATAGCACATCTACATTAGGGAAGCCTGCCATGGGCTAATTTTGAGACTTCCCTGTAGTGTATACATGCTATTTTAAAATAAGCTATTTTGGAGTGTTTCTTCCAGAATAGCTTATTTTAAAACAAGTGTGCAATGTAGATGTACTCTGTTACCTGAAATCACAATCAAATGCACAAGCATAACTGCAATTTCTACATGGCTAAGATATTTTCCTGAGACACATACTTTCACCGTAAAACGTATAATATGCTATTGTTGCATTTAAAAACAGTGAGTTCTTGTGTACTGTTATATGTGATGGCAGACAGATGAATCAGCATGTTTATGTATCTTTTTACTGGTTTATACTAAGAATGCTGTTATGAAATGAACTTGACTCCAGCCTTAACTCCATGTTAAGAAAAATTTCTGTGTGGGATACACAACAATGCAATGCACTTTAAGAGATGTGAGTCTCTCACTTGCAACTGGAGTTCCTGTGGTTAGGCTGATGAGCAACTCTGGCTGTTGACTGAGTGTGGTCATGGTCTCTCTAGCAAGCAGAGGTGCCTATGTACTAATACAACATTTTTTCCCTTTACATTTAGCAGTGCTTTCAGCACTGAAACACGATTTATATTTTCAATGATTCAGAACTGCATCCTCAAGTCCGAATCCCTTTACATTTTCTATCCAAATCCAGAAAATGCCTATTTTCCAGCCCTGCTTTAGATGCACCAGAGTTTTGTCCCAAGATGGCAGAAATAGCACAAGATAAAATTATTTCTGTAAGATGTCTGGCATATGGCTTGGAAACATCACAAGAGCAGATGAAAGCCTTTTGGCATTCAATGAACTCCAAATGCTAACCTAACCCCCATTTGGATCTGAACACTGCCTGCTCACTTCATTATTAATATGAGTTAATGTGAGTGAGTTTATGGCATTTTCTAAAATTACACTAAAAAAATCCTTTCATGAGATCATATGGCTACCTCAGCAAATCATCATGGATTTGTACTTGGGGACAGACTGCCTTCTAATGAACACACAGCTATGGTGTGTGGTAAAATGTAAAAATGGACAGGTTCATTGCATCTGACCCATGGATTTGTCCAGATTTTCTAAATAATAGTTAACCTATTCTGTCATCATTGATGGCTGCTCACTTCCTCTTGAAGAGGACACATAATTTATCTCTGTTTGTGACTGTAATACATTAATAAGGAACATGCAAGTTGTGAGAAATGTGACTGACAGTAATCTGATATAGCTGTCTATATTTTGGAAAAAGAAAGCTGAGCATGTCTCTTTTTAAACAATTTATAGTAAAAGTGAACGTTTAAGCACACATTTTTTAGTAAGTGCTGACATGCATTTGTGTAATTTTAATAGATTGCTCTCACTACTTAAGTAACATAACCAACTCCTTTACCCATAGATAAAGTAACTGTTAATATAACCATTTCTGAAACCAGTGTGGCCAAATAAACCCTAGCCCTAAATAGTGCAGGTGTTCATGTCTGTTACTGCATAGATTTTACTGAAACAAGTTGAATGGTCTTAGTTTTAACAACACAAATGATACGTGTCACTTAACCACTTGCTGAGAGAGAGAACAGAACTGAGTGAAATCACTCTTTACCGAGGGAGACAGAGAAAAAGAACAGGCCAAGGAGGTTAATGGGCACCGTATTAGCCAATGTGAGGGAACCTATAGGCACATTCTTTATAAATGGAAGACCTCACTACACAGTTTTGGCTTGGACTACATAGTTCAAGTGTGGACTATGATGGGTGACACAACAGGTAAAATGTATAGAGTGATTTAAGGATCGTGGTTGAGTAATGCATTAGATGAACTTTGCAATGCTTTTGAATATATTACTCAATTGGTTTTTTTTTAATTTGTTTGCTCAACTATTGGAGCTGAGTGCCTGTTGCATTACTTTAAAAACAAAACAGTGTCTTATTTTTCTTTATCCATTTCTTAAATAAAAAAACCAGGCAGAGTATTTTTATCAAAGAGGGCACTTCTGTACAGTGACTTCTTCTAGATAAACAATAAGGCTGTCTTTACTGCCAGTTCTTCTGGCAGGAAATATGCTAATGAGGGACTCATTAGCATAAATCATAATCTCTAGCATATTTTCTGCTGTTTTGTTTTTGTGCAAGGGGGTTTTGCACAAAAAAGTGGTGTGGCTGTGGGGCTTTTTGCATAGCCCTCCCATTTTGTGCAAGATCCTTATGCCTATCTGGGATTTTTGTGCAAAAAATCCACATCCACAGCACTACTTTTAGCACACAAACCCCTTGCACAAAATGAAGTGGCAGAAAATATGCTAATGAGATCATGAATTATGCTAATGTACTCATTAGCATAAATTTCCTGCCAGAACTGGAAGTTAACAAGTGTCTTCCACTGTCTTTAATGGATTTGAATTAGGGTGTGTCTACACAGCACCCTAAACTGGAAAAATTATTTCAATTCTATTTTGAAATTTGGTGCATATACACAGCATAATATTTTGAAATAACACTATATTTTAAGACATCCCTTAGCCCTAGTGGAATGCAGGTTACAGGGATGCCGGAATAGCACACCCATTATTTTGAAATATATAGTGGGCAGCTTGTTAAGACCTCCGATATCCCAAAACAGCCATGATGTGTAGATGTACCCTTAGAGCAGCACCTAGAGAGGTGCTTAGATAACTTTTGCCTAAGGCCCATCAGTGTTCTTCTGAGTGATAGTGTGAGTGTGAAGGAGGTGGCTTAAAACTTATTGTATTTCCATTCACTTCAGAGGACTCTCTATAGTGTTTATACACATGAATAACCTCCATGCCCACATGAGCTGGAGCACACCAGCCTGTTGAGAAATGTAAAAACTTGTACCACCAAGCCCTGTATGTGTTTGAGTGGATTATACACTAGTCTTAATCTATTTCAATATAAAAGTCAACCTAGATAAGATATTATGGAAAATACATTTGATGGCTTTAGTTCATGTGTTCATTGGCTGCTGGCCTATGTTTCAGAACTTATATTATTAATTTGATATTGCATCATCTTCAACATAGGTTATTAGAAAAATGCAAAATTTCCTCTCAAAACAATGCTGTGATGATGATGGACCATGGCATTTACCCAACATGGAGATATTGCACACTATTATGAGTCAGACAGTGAAATCAGTTAGATGTACCATAGGTGATTTAGGTTAGGTGATTTTTGTAAAGCTTATTTATATATCCTGTAAAGTAAAACATCTTCTTTTACTTGCAATATAGTAAACCCTAACATATAGACACACAAATTTCAGGACATTCAGAAGCTATTGGAGCTAAAGTAGTATGTGGACTTCAAAACAGTTTAGTTAAAATGAGCTCTTATATCTACAAAGTATAATATACTAACTATAATCAAGATGGTTGGATATCATAAAATATTTTTGCCCTTATTTATTCTCTTTCCTCTGCTGCTATAACTTAACTAATAGTGAAAAATATATTTTAGAAGGCAACCTGGCAGGGAATCTGGCTGTGCAAATAGGACTTCAAGTTAAGACAGGCATAGGTATGCCTCATTTTTTTTTAATCAGCTGACATAAAAGTATGTAAAGTGCATGATGGGTAAAATGATTTAAAATGTTTGCATGAATGTTAGGTATAGGGTTTTTTTACCTAAAACATAATTAACCTGCAAAACCCATTGCCAAAAGATATCGCCCAGGCCTATAATTTAGTAGGAATCAAAACTGAATTTGACATTTATATTGATAATGAAAACATTAGGTAGGCTAAAGCAGTCTTATTTTTAACACATACTTCAGGATACAATCTATCCACTAAATGATATGGACTAAGATGAAACTTGGGCTGTTTATTTTATAACTGTCTGCCATGGAGTGAGTTGTGCTTTTTTCACAGGCTATTTTCAGAAATAAAATTGTGGATTATCTGTAATATTGGTTAAGTCCATTGTTAGCATTTGTTTTTTGCTGTGCAAGTAAAATACAATCAAAAGCCTTATTATTTTATTAGGATATCAGGTAACACTTAGGGAAATAAACATAATTGTGGCAGGTACACTTTGATTAACAAGGATAGGCGACATGACCACAAATCTGACAAACACAAAACAGCCAGCAGAGATCAAACACAATCCATTGGATACAGTGAAGCACTGCAGGCTTTCTCCATAAAGTTAGCTCCAGCTAACAAATTATTGCTGCTGTTCCAAGAGTCAAATCATGTGTCCCCACATTTTCCTAGGTGATACTGCAGCTCCATTTTTATACCTTCCCAGCTAGTTAAATGCAGACTCTTAATCAGCAACTAATGTGGGAGGAGAAATTCCACAATCATTAATCATCACAACTCTGCTCTGATGGGTGTTTTAAAAAACAAAACAAAACTAGAGGGTGGGGGTGGAGAGAGGCATCAAACAACATTAAATTACATAGAAATAAATTATCAGGTTGAGCTATAACAAAAGAGTAGAGACAACTGCAAAACCTCTTGGTGCACTTGCATCTTATTATACTACCATATGGTGCATCTGTAACATTCTTACTCCCTGAACTCTAGGTCGGTCGTAGATGTGATGTACTTTTTATTTGGATCAGCAGAGGGGTTAGGCAGGTTTCAATTGTACTGTATCCCCTGTTAGCGCTCTCATGGAGTGACAGTACAATAATAGAATGTTTGGGTTAATGATTGTGTGTTCCACCTTCCTGATTTATGGGAAAGTTCTGTTATTGCGGTCAGCAGAAGGGGAGACTTGTAGCAGAAATCAGAAGTGCTGGGAATTACAATCCAATATATTCAGAGTCTTGAAGTCTGAAATTTGCCACAGAGAATTTAATCTTGGAAGCCAACAGTCTATCTACACATTTAAAATAAATGAGAAATCTGTTTAGAAGTTAAGTTAATTAGAAACAAAACTAAAGGTTGGGATTCTGAATACTATTTTATGTTTGGAAAACAGTGTAATTTTTAACTAGAACAAAGGAAATTTGACAGGTAAGTATTCCGTAAGTATTATAAATGTAATTTTTGGGGGGGGAGGAGAGGCTGTCCATTATAAAGTTAAATCAGGCTGGGGGGAGCCTCCTCAAACCCAGACAATCATGGAGAGGCTCATTGGGAACCAATCAAAAGGTGTCTTACTGGGGAAGCTCTGTTTATAAGGAGCTACTCATCAGAGCAGTGGGCAGTTGGATCCTGACCAGTGAAGGGGAAGGATTGGTTTACTGGGAGAAGCACCTTAGCAGAAGCAGTGCTGGACAGGATCAAGGGAGCTGGAGAGAAGCTCCAGCCTGATACCTGTGGGCCTTGATAGAAGGGCCAAGAAAATACTAGGGTCTTAGGGAAGTGGCCTAGGGAGTTTGAGCAATAAAGGGGGAGCGAAGGAGGGCAGGACAAGGCTGCCACTAGAGGGTCCTTGGCTGGGACCCAAAACAGTGGGTGAGCCTGGTTCTCCTCCTTTCCTCTTGCACTGCATCTAGCCACACAGAGCATGGCCTTTATAGACTGTGGCTTGCCCTGAGATGAGGAGGTAGGTCAGCAGTGAGCAATAATCAGCCCATGAGCTGAATGCAGCAGACTGAGGTTAGCCCCTGGCAAGCTTCCAGACTCTTGATATACTTGTGCCTCCACAGGTATGGCTGCTTCAAGCTCCTATTGGCTGTGGATCACTGTTCCTAGCCCATGGGAGCTGCAGGAAGATGTGTCCGGGTCCACACTGCTTCCTGTAGCTCCCTTTGGCGAGGAACAGTGATCTGCAGCCAACAGGGGCTTCAGGTGGCCATACCTGCAGAGGCACAGGTGAAAAACCTGGGAATGTCCCATCAGGAGCTAACCCTTCCAACCTGCCTCCTGTATATTGCCCATCCCTGGTCTAGACCTTGGCTGCAATTGGCCAAGTTGGCAGGTGTGAAATGGATGACTACTGACACCCCCAGAAAGGTGGGGGGATGGAATGGTGGGCCCTGCTGGAAGGCAATGCTCCCAAAAAGGTTACCATAATCCAGGGAGAGATGTGGGTCCAGATGGTGGAGACATCAGACAAGAGAGCAATGACAGGTGAGACAGATCAGAAGAGGGTGCCTTGCTGAGGAACAGAGTGACCAGCAGATGTTGCTGCCACGGTGAGTCGAACCCACTTACAGGGGCATGTAACATTAATAACATGTGTCATATTTAAGGACATACTGGGCATGAACTGAGTATCCTTAATCTTTAAAATGTCTCACCAAGTTATTTTTCTATTGATTTGCTGCATACAGCTCTTCACATTTCCAACACTAACCATTATGAGCTATGGTATCAATATTAATATTGAAATACACCAGTGCTCAGAGTGCCCCATCTGTGTATTGTCTTAACAACTCATGGTTTAATAGGTATTTTTCTCCCATACTAAGGAATCAAGAATCCACAGATTATAAAGTACTCATTGTCAGTGACACAAATAGCTATGATAGCACGGCTTCATTAAAATACTGGAAAAGACCATCCCCATATTAAAGAATCAAGGATCCACAGACAGTGCATCCTATCCCCTGTCATACATTACAGGAGGAAACTGCAACAGTTCTACTAAGATGTGTTTATTGAAGTTATCATTTTACGCTACTACTGAGACTGCAATATACAGGATAAACACTATGTATCATGCAATTGATATAAAAGAGTATAAATGCCACACAGGTCTATTAAATCCTCAGGATGAAAATTATTGGCAGAATACACTATATTGGTTCAAAAAGAGCTTTTACAATGTAGTCAGTAAAAAAAGCCAGATACTGCAGCTCATATGAGGTATAACTAGTATTGACTTCACTACTAGTTTTTTGCCCAAGGGTTTAAAAAGCATTTGTTCAAGTTCATCAAAGTATCACAGGCGAAACAGAAAATATTCAAATAGGAAACCTTGCATTCGCATGTTGTTCAAAGTTGTGAGTTTTTACAAATAATTGCAAAAAAGACAGTCAGTGCTAATTACTGTGTGGTGATCTACCCTCTCAGTTTCCATAGGAAGTTCCCTCTATATGTTAGTAAACCCCACTGCCATGCATCCTCTTTTCTTCCCCACCCCGTAAATTTTGTATCAGACTTCCTTCTATGTAGAGATCTTCCCCATCTGAAGCCTAACACTGAGGATGATATCAGGAGGATGCATGTGCCCTCACTCCCACTCAGGCCTCCTTCCTTACTGCTTTGCCAAACAGCAAAAAAAAAAAAAAAAAAAAATCTAAAGAAATCTTAATGTATTCAGAGGAGGCTACATTAGCTTTCCTAAGTGTGGTAGAAGAAACTGAAAGGGAGATTTCAGGGCCAGCTGCAAGCACAGGTGACCTAGTTGTGAGTGTATTTATGCTTAAATTTGTTTCATGCCAAGGAAAGCACCTCGTTACACTGACATAGTAACATGACCTCCCCAAGCAGCCCTGAGCCATGGTTGAGGTAATGAGGTCGATGCTGCCTGAGTGTAGACACTGTGTTACTGATGTCAACCTAGCAGCCTTCAAGCAGTTCCCCCTGCCCCCTATGCTCAACTCTGAATCCTCTAGTCACAAGTGTGGACTCTAATGCCCAAGGCCACATAAATTGGAAGGTCCCAAACTCATGAAAGCCCTGATTATTTTTCAATGCCTTTTTCTGATTGCCCAGTTTGACAACCACCCATAGCAGATCGCCATGGCTGTGTGCAACTGCTCAGTCATGCCGGCTATACCTTCCAGATATACACTGGCTTGGAGTAGACACAAGATACTGGATCTCCTGAGCCTGAAAGGAGAAAAGGCTATGTATGCAGAGACACAGGCCAGCCATAGAAGCATTGGCACCTATGAGCAGATTTCATGAGGGATATAGAAAAAGGGTTGTAACAGGGAGCTGTAACAGTGTTGCATGAAAGTGAAGAAACTGTGGCAGGCATGCCAAAAATCCAGTGCAGCCCAGATTCAAGCAGACCCCATCACTTTTGCAAAGAGTTGCATGCCACAGTTGGTGGAGATGCCACCACCTTTCCACAGACCTCTGTGAATATCCTTGAGAAGCCAAAGCCACAGTTCCATGACTTGGAGAAAAAGCAGAATGGGGAACATTTGATTGGTTCAGGTACACCATGAGTGAAGATCTACTTGGAATTACACCATAGTTTAGTTCTTCCCGGCAGACAAGCACAGATGAGCTGTGAGCACTGGGTGTGGAGGATGAAAACTGCAGACAGCCTGGAGAAGAAAAGCATTGAGAGTAGAAAAGCCCAGGATTCCCAGCAGGAAAAGAAAAGGGAGATGCATAAAAGCATAATGGGGCCTCTCCAGCAGCCAGCACAAATAGTGCAGACTCTGTGCTGAAGTTCAACAATCTCAGGTTTGTCGCCCTCTGCAGTCCATGAAGAATGTCACTGCAGCTCCTCCCTGTACCCCCACCTCTCAACATTCCATGTGAGGGGTCATTGCACTACCTTTACCACTCCACCCTGGGGGACATTAAAGACTACCACAGCTTCATATCAATTGACCAGTGATGGCTACAGTTGGTGTCAGGGTAGCTGAAGAGGATGTGAATGTTCCTTCCCCTTCATAAGTTCAGATGTATTAGTTTATTCAGGCTTTAGAGTATTTTCTTTAGAATTGCACAGATATTTCTTTTCACTGATTATTACAGAATAAAATGGTATTGTTGAAACACAATTGATCTATATTAGGTCACAACATCTGCTACAGAGTTCCTAGTAGTTGTGAAAGCAACCAATGACTTGTTACTGTACAGTTTGACACAACTCAGAGGATCAGTAACACAATTAATAGGTATATTAACCTTCTTATTGTGCATGTATACACAGTTCCTACCAGGCCCAAACAGCAGGGTCAGGTAGAGCACAGTACACCGTAGAACATTACTATTGCTCACTGTCAAAGTGCTTTTTCAAAGCATCCTTGATCTGTAAAGCTGCGTGTTGAGGTATGCCTTGTATCTTGCTGTTCAGATTCAGCAGATAGCCACTGTGCCTCCTCCCTTCATCCCTGAAGAAACTTTTCCCCTTTGGTTCACAGATATTATTCAGGGCATATCAGGCAGTTATAACCATGAGGGTATTTTTCTCATGGAGAACCAATCTTGTGATTAAACAATGCCCAAGTCCTTTCAATCTACCAAAAGTGCATTCAGTTTTCATTCCACACGTACTGACACGTAGTTGAATGTCACCTTGGTGCTCTCAAGGCTGGTATATGGCTTCATAAACCAGAGAAGGAAGAGATAAGCTGGCTCCCCCAGAGTCACCACTGGAATTTCAACATTTCCACTGGTCAGCTGCCAGTCAGAAAAGAAAGTATCTATTCTAAACAGTCCCAGGTTCTTAAATTGTGTGCATCATGTATCTTCCGTCAGCTCCTACTGAAGTTGGTGAAGGGTCCCCCATGTTTGCATGACTATTGAAATATAGTTCTTTCTGTTAATGTACAAGGTCATCTTGTGCCAAAAGAGGGATATGCATGCCATCTATTGCTCTATTAAAGTTTGAGAACCCCTTTGCTGTAAATCAATCCATTGTGCCATGCACATTTCTGAGCATTATAGTCCTATGTGTGGATCAGGCCCTTTTGTAAAGGTTGTGTCAAGCAATTTTCACCTTGGATAGATTGTGAGTTTTCAAGGGTGTTCCCTGAACTGAACATGGTATGTCTATCACCTGATGGTGGTACCTTTTGCAATTAAACTTTAAGGAACAACATTAATCAGAAACTAGTCCTATAAATAAGGCTTCCAGAGAACACATAAATTCAAGTTAGAAATTAAAATAATGAAAAATACAAAGTACTTAGCATGCAATGAAAGTTGGAAATAGTCAGATATTCAGTACACAGACTAAACATAAAATATATACAAACATTAATTTAAGGATTCTGGCTAACATTTATTCAGGGTGTAAAAATATTTGTCATTCTGAAACAATACAAAAGTACAGAGAGAGGAAGATATATAAATATTAACTGCAAACTAAGTGGAATGTTGTAGAGAGGGTTCAAGGAAGCTGGCTGGTTAACATACAGTACATTAATTCTAAACAAGTGCCTCGTACATACCAGTACAATTGTATTATGCATTACAAAAATGCATACATTCAAGATTCCTGTCTTCAACTTCTGGTGATAACAGCCTTATATCTGTCTATTTTATGTATTTCCAGGATGCCTATCACCTTGACATACATATACTTGATAACTGACCTTCTTGCAAAGCATTTGGAAATGTATCTAATGGAACACAATAATCACAAGAGTTTCCTGAGAATAATGAGTTGCGGCAGTTAATTCCTTTCTTATGATCAAGAAGCCCCAGGAGATACTTTATAACTCAATTACTATTGTTTAAATTGCAAATGAACTTCCATCACCCTACCTCCTGCCTCAGGCCCTTACATTTTAGAAGGCAATGGTCATATCAAGTATATGACCCTGAAGATAGAAGATAATGTGTGGAGTAATCCCTGAAAAGCATTGCTGATTATTATTATTTGTATTACCATACACTAAGGAGCTCCAGTCATGGACCGGATCTTAACTGTGCTAGGCAAAAGTATGAACACAGAACAAAATAACAGTCCCTGCTTACAATTTAAGTATAATAGAAAAGATAATAGACATTGCAGACAGATGGCAAAGCACAAAGAAACAATAAGACAATAATGCCAGCATTATAAGCTGTTGTTAAATAGAGACCATTGCCTAATCATTATCCCAAAGAGGAACAGGAGGAGGTTCAGGTGACTTTTTCTTCAAGAGACCAGAGTGATTTGGAAAACAGGTGTGTGGATTCAGGGTTTTATCTTGGACAAACAATATCAGACTAAGACCAAACTCTCTGATTCATGTTCGAGAAACCAAATGGATTTCAGTTAGAGGGCTCAGGGTTCTATTTCACACAGCCCCAACGATCCATCAGGTCAGGAGTCATCCAGAAATATGTAGGTAGATATGTAACCTAGAATTTTGGGATGTTGCCCCTACCACAGGTATGATGCCTCCTCCTGGCTATTCTGGGGATTAACACTTGAAGGCTGACACACTTTACTGAAATTGCACACCATCTCCCTGTCAACTTGTGGCCCTTCTCCTGCTCCGGAACTGCAATAGCACTATGAGCAAGTCACTCAGCAGTCACCCCTTCTGGGACATAGTCTCTATTGAAGTCTCTGTCACTCCCACAATAACCCAGCAAGTCTACCAGTTCACTATCCCATATGTGCTACTTCTCCAGTGGCAAATAGGGGAATATGGACCCATCTTCTCCTCTGAGTTCCACCGCAGGGACTCTACATCACACAGCCAAGGACTGAAAGTCCCCAACCTTACTGCTTACTCCACAGGCTGCTTCCTACACCACTTCCCACAGATTCAGTTCTCTGCCCTGCTCTCCTCAGGATATACCATCTTGCTGTGCCAGGCCAGGGCCCCTGGGTCCTGCTCTTTCTTTGTGTTTCTTCCTTCCCTCTCTACTAAGCAAAGGGAGATGATAAGCTTCCTTCCAGACATCCTTGCTGCTGCCATCTTCCTGGAATTACATTAGCTCCACCCACCTCTCCTCAGTTTCCTTCTAATCAAGGCTTACTTCCCAGCCTGAATCTCCCTTGTTTGCTACTTAATAGGTTTAACAGGGTCATTTGGACTCCATTAATTTCTTCAATGCACGTATGAAGTGGGTATTTCATCACACCCAGATATTCAACAATCAGGTACCTCAGCATGCATCTGTTCTCAAATTTTAGGTCAATAGTGATAGTACCATGTTAATTTACTATTTTGTAAATAGCTTCAGAGCTGAAGAGCAGTTGAGGTTCCAAACTGAATACTGACACTAAGAAGCATCTTTGGAACTGTGAGAGCAAAAGCTAAATGGTGTTTTTACGCCAAATTTCCAGAATGTTGTTATTTTTTTAAAAATATTTTAGATGGGGTGAATAATCTCCAGCATGCTGTCTGAACACAGTTCGTTGGGGTTAGCCACTGCCGGGCCACTAGATTTTTTGTTTAACTGAACATCTGCAGGCATGGAGCCCTGCAGCTTCCTGGAGCCATGGTTCACTGTTTCCAGCCAATGGGAGCTGTGGGAAGCAATGGTTTGGTTGTACCACTTCCCACAGATCCCATTGGCTGGGAATGGTGAGCTGTGCCTGTGGATATTCAGCTAAACAAAACAGCTGATGGACCGCCAATAGCTAAGACTAACACACTGTGTCTGAGTTATCCACACTTGATCTAAGAGGTATTGAATAACTGGCTATTCTCTGTTTTTCTTTTTTACCTTCTCTTATTCATCTCTATCTTGAATACTCATATCAGAGGACTGGAGCAAGATTGTATTAACTTCTTCTTCTTCTATTTTATTTAAATAGTGTCTAGAAGTCTCAATCAAGGATCAGAACACTACTGCTAGGTGTTATACAAACTCTTCAAAAATGACAATCTGTGGCTATGTCTACATTGCAGAGCTTTTCTGGGATATTGGAGGTATCCCGGAAAAGCTCTGCCATGTCCAAGGAATGCACCCGCTCTTTTGGAACAGTTTCCGAAAAAGCAGATGCGTTCTTTCAGCATCCCTGTATTCCTCATTGTATGATGAAGAAGGGATGTTCCGAAAGAGGAGGTTTTTCAGAAATTTGGCCCCGTGTAGATGAGCCAATTTTCACAAAAGCCTCTTCCGAAAAAAAAATGGAAAAAGATTCGCAAATTGCGATTTGCAATTTGCGTATCTTTTTCTGGTTTAACTCCGCAGTCTAGACATAGCCTTTGACTCAGAATATCAGTCTAGGATTATGACAAGATACAAGTTGTGTAAGAAAGGGCAAATGAGGAGGCATGGCAGGAGTAAGTACTACTTAATTCTAATAAATACTGTATTTGGGGTAGTATTTTCAAGGGGACTTTACGTTGGCCTATTTCAAGGATGGGGACCCTCTGGTGTGCCAGCTGCATGCAGTTCGTCTAGGTTAGTCAGGGTTAGTCACTGGCAGGCCACCAGATGCTTTTTGAACCTGAGCATCTGCAGGTGGAGCCACTCGCAGCTCCAAGTGGCCGCAGTTCACCATTCAAAGCCAATGGGAGTTGCAGGAAGTGGCCACTGGGAGCTGTGGGATTCTGTGCCTGCAGACACTCAGGTAAACAAAGCATCCGGGGGCCTGCCAGTAGTTGAGGCTTTGTCTATACTAAAAGGAAGATTGCTGCTGCCACGATTGATCTTCTGGAGTTCGATTTAGCAAGTCTAGCTAAGACTTGCTAAATCAAACTCAGAGGGTTCCCCTCCTGGTATTCAGTATTCCCTCCTTTTACAAGGAATAAGGGAAGCTGATGGGAGTGTTTGCTCCTGTTGGCCTCCTGCTATGGGGATGCTGCTGAGCTCAGCTAAGCCAACTCCAGCTACGTGTTCTACATAGCTGGAGTTGTGTACCTAAGCAGAGCTGCCGGGTCTAGTGGCCCTAATAAATCACATGTAGCCTGTGCGCTGGAGGTTCCCCACAGCTTGCCTAATTTGAAGCCAATATTATATTACTGATGTCAGTTTGAGCAGAATTAGACCAGAGCTGAGAGCTTCTGAAAAATCTCACCCTTATTAGTGGTGTTTGTTTAGTTTTGGGGGGTGTTTTGGTAAAATACATGGATGTCTTCTGCTATCACTGACTCTTTCCTTATTTTTGCTGTGTATTGTGATTCTGCAAACACTTATAGAGAGTTGTATATTTTAACTCATATGAGTAGCTCCATCAATTTCGATATTACTACTGAAGTAAATAAAATAAACCACATGCGTTTTTCCGTTAAAAGCATTTGCGGAAAAGAGCGTCTAGATTGGCACGGACGCTTTTCCGCAAAAGCACTTTTTGTGGAAAAGCATCCATGCCAATCTAGACGCGGTTTTGTGCAAGAAAGCCCCGATTGCCATTTTAGCCATCGGGGCTTTTTTGCGCAAAACAAATCTGAGCTGTTTACACTGGCCCTTTTGCACAAAAGCTTTTGCGCAAAAGGACTTTTGCCCGAACGGGAGCGTCAAAGTATTTGTGCAAGAAGCACTGATTTCTTACATTAGAACGTCAGTGCTCTTGTGCAAATTCAAGCGGCCAGTGTAGACAGCTGGCAAGTTTTTGCGCAAAAGTAGTCGCTTTTGCGCAAAATCTTGCCAGTCTAGACACAGCCTTAAGGTCTTTGGGATAAGACCGTGTTTTTCCATGTGTTCATGTAAAACCTAGAAGAAGGACAGGCTAAACCAAACTGAGGCCTTTAGGAGTTACAATAGTATAAACAATAACAAAATAAAGCCTTAGAAGAGCAAGTGACAGTCAGTCAAAATTTCTTTAAAGGGGAATATATAGTGTAAATGAGCAGAGTATTTGGCTCAACATGAGAAATGCAGGTATGTTAACTGCTCATATAAAGTGCTTTTTAATTACAATCAGGTAAAATAATCAGACTGCATGTCTGATATCTAAATGAATTCAGTTGGTCTCATCCAATTGCTTATTTAATTCTTAGACATCATATGCAGTTTAAAAGCAAATTAACACTATGTCATTTCTGTTTCACAAAACTTGAGTCAAGCAAATTGCCCTCCAGGTTTGTCCTGAATAGCATGTTAGCTGATCCACTTCCAAAAGAAATTAGTGATCTACATTCGTTCAAGAAAATTATTTCCCAGACCATGAAACCTTTTCAGACAGTTGTTGAGTCAAACACTATAATGGACAAACTCCCATCACAAGAATAAAATGGTGTAAAATAAAATGCTGGATTTTCCTGTACAAATATGTATGTGACTCTTAAGTAAGAAATTGAGCCTGAAAATTAATTAATTCAGTATGAAAAAAAAACCTTAGTCATGCAAACACAATTAGAAATGTGTTATGATTATGAAAATATAGACTGGCAGTGGTTTAATATGGACTGTATGAATCGCTGGAGAAGGAGGGGGAGGACAATTGGTTTCTATTAACACCCCTGCAGAGCAGGGTGCCAATGTCTTATTGCCAGACAGAGAAAACCTTGAAAACAGCTTAAAAATCAATAGGCAAAATGTACATGCTGGGTGGAGTCATCACAGGAAGAATGCACCCCAGACTAAGCACTGCAGAGTACACAGGTCACTGGCTAGGATACACAAAAGAGAACCTCTTCTTGGCTTCTCTTCCCTGTTGTTCACATGAATGGTCATTCTGAATCAATACATGAAGCTTGTATTACTCCTCAGAAGGAACTACATAAACTAGGCCTGATTCTCATCTAGATGAACACTGCTCATCTGTACTTACACAAGTGCAAAGAGGTTGTCAATGAGAATAAATTATTTAAAAATATATTTGCATCCTTTTTAAGACCCATATGCACTACTATAGTGGTATAAAGCTCTCTCTTGCAGCTGAGAATCTGGTTCATGGTATGCAGATTTATCTTGTACTCTGAGAACCTAATCCTGCCATTTTGGATGGGCAAAGCTTCCATTGACATAAGTAAGATATTTACTGCTTATGACTGAAGGGCTGAATCAAAAGAGTTAAAAGAATTTTGGCTAGCCACTTTAAATTGCCCCTACTTTGTGCAGACAGATGTAACAGAGGGGCAAATAGTTTATAGACAGTAATTTTTATGACTAGTCTTGAGGTATTAAGTACTTGATTCTTAGTACTAAGGAAAATGAGGTTATATCTACACAGTAGGACTAAAGTTGAATTAAGCCACGCAACTTCAGCTGCGTCAATTGCATAGCTGAAGTAAAAATAGCTTTATTCGGCTTTTGGCGCTGCCTACACAGCAGGAAGTTGAAGGAAGAACACTCTTCCTTTGACTTCCCTTACTCCTCGTGAAATGAGGGTTACCATGAGTTGGAGTAAGAAGTCCTCCAGCTCGACATCATTTTGAAATAACAGCTTGTAGCTATTTCAAAATAACAGTGCTGTGTAGTTGTACCCTAACTATTGGGTTGTAAAGCCCAACAGTGAAATAAAAGAAGGTTTGCAACAGAGAATCCCATTAGCACAGATTTGCTCCAAATTTAATTGACTCCATTTATCCAAGACTAAGGATGCTGGTCCCCTTTTTAGATTGTAGAATGGTAAGAGTATAAGTTGCATGAACAGAAAATAACTAAAAAAAGGAACGTTAAATCTAAAAAAAAGTTAATGGTAGTTTAGCAAAGAGGCAAATTCTCTGATTTACAATCTATCCTGTAACTGTATGGAAGGCAAACAACTTTGTTTCTTCACATCAAACTTTATTATAATGAGAATTCCCTACTCGGACAATGTTTTACAGAATGTCAAAAATTTTGAAATCCTTTTAACAGTGTAAAATTGGGACATTTTACAAATTGGTCTTGACTTTTATGAAACAAAATAATTGTGCATGTTGAGAGTGCTGTTTTTTCCCCACTGACTCCTCCTGGACACTCTGGGAATTAGCTCTCAAGGTGGAGATACCACCTGCAGTTTCCAAACTATCACTCTGACTTTGTTCTGCATTTCTTCTTGCTCCAGGACCTGCAACATCTTCCTCATGACTTGCCCCTCTGGCTAGATTACTCAGTGTTCCTCAGCAGTGCTAGGCAGATTTTCTATTCACTGTCCTGGTGCTACTCCCTCAGGGCTTGCTAAGGGAAACTGGGCCTCCCCCTGCTCTAGGTTCCAGTCCAAGCACCCTCAATTCAGCAGTCTGGGACTTTCTTCTCACTGCTCCTTCCCTGGACTGCTATCTACTCCTCTGGTTCCCCTTTTCTCTCTGCGTATACCAGCTTCAAGAACCTACTTCTTAGGAAGTGACTGTTGTCTATCATGCTGCAGCCTTGCTCCACAATCCATCTGTAGCCCTCTACCTGACTTTATTGTCCCCATCTATTCCTTCAAAAGTTTACCTAGTTGCAATCACTTACTTCTCTGCTCCCTGGATCCTCCTCCAGGTGCAACCTGGTCAGTTAATTGGCTTCCCTGGTCACTTTAGCCATGGTGATCCCTGTCCTTTTGAGTCCTTGGGCCTTTCCACAATTAAAAGCCCCTAACCCAGCCTCAGGAAGAGTCCTGTGTGAGGCAGACAACCCATCACATCTACTTTTAACTAAAATGTTTTATTTTTGTATTAATAGACACTCTCTAGAACTTCAAATTCCATTTGATCAGATTCCTACCTGGTATAAATGGACTTCCATTTGAAGTAAGTGGAGCTATGCTGATTTTCACCACCCCAGGATATGGCCTATACTTTCTTTAGGTAGAAAAGAATAAATTTACATACATCAGCTAGAGCATAATAATAAGTTTACTGTGAATTTTTCATTGCAAGGGGTGGATAAGTTGACTTATCAGTTCTGAAGGTGAGTATCTTCCATTATAATAAAAACATTGTAGAATTATGGTGAAATTAAAGTTTTAATTATACTCTGTCAAGTAAATTTTTGAAACAATTTTTTCTGGAGTGATTTTATACTGAATCTAATTATTGCATTTTATTTCTTATTATTACATGCTGTTTCAGACTCCCAATTATGAGTCACTTTTCGTAAACCAAAGTTCATATTCAGTGTGTACAGATCCAGTGTCCCATACTCCCATCTACTTGTACCGTAATAACTGAAAAGAGTGATGACTGCTCTTCGTGTAATATCACCAGCCACCCATGGGGAAATATAGATTGCAATGGTATTATACCTAAACAGATACACAACGAAGGCTGAGTTAGGTAATCTAAATATCCTAGGCACGTGAACATTCTGTGGCCTCTCATGTTCTGCTGTCACTGGGGCTATGTCTAGACTTGCTTTCACTTCCGAAAGAAGATATGCAAATTTGGTGCTAATTTGCATATCTTCTTCCGATTGCTTTTTCAAAAGCATTTTTTCGAAAGTGAAAGCAGTTTAAATGTGGTTCTTTTGAAAAACACCCCTTTTTTCAAAAGAATCTGTAAACCTCAATTTTTGAGGAAGAAGGTTCTTTCCAAAAAAGGGGTGTTTTTCGAAAGAACTGCGTCTAAACTGCTTTCACTTTCGAAAATGCGATCGGAAGAAAATATGCAAATTAGCACTGAATTTGCATATCTTCTTTCGGAAGTGAAAGCAAGTCTAGACGTATAATTGAAGAATTAGAATTTCACTGGTGATAGAAAAAATGTTTCACTGGGCATTCTGCATAGCTAATTCTGCAGCGTGGCATAATCTGGTCCCGTTGCAATATATAGTAATTAGCCTTTCTCAAAAGCCCATCAGCTACTTTACTGATTATACTGAAGGTGATCCTGCATCATGTTTGAGCATAAGAGCATTGGACTGATGTCTTCACTGAGAGAATGAATAGTAGCCGGAAGAAGGTTTTTAAAGAATCCATGGCCCAGAATTGTTGTTTTTTTCTTGGCTGATTAGTTCATTCCTGAGGGCAGTCAGAATCATGTATGACAAGCATCACCTTTTGTCTTTCCCTATTGAGGATAATTCCCATTCCTATCCTAGGGTTTTGTGTGTGGGGGTGGGGGGGTATTTTTAAGATTTTTGAAGTTTTATTTGTTTTGATGCTGTTTTGAAAAAAAAAAGAAGAAAGCAATCATTGCTCAAGAATCAAAGATAAGCTGCAACCTTTTAGGAGAGTCACTCCACTGTAGATACAGGTAATCTTCAGTTTGCCACATGGATGTGGTTTCAACATCATTACTGAGTTTTAATTTTTATTATCTTATTTTCCATGGCTGGTCAGCCTTGATTCCAAAGAGATTCTTCTACCATAAAAGTCAGAGACCAAATTCTGCTGTTACTTACACTGGAGTAAATTAATAGTAACGTGATTTAAATTGATTGACTCTATATTTGCAATAGCCTAACTGAGAGCAGATTTTGCCATAGACTCTGTGACCTGTTAGGAGCTGTTGGCTCAGAAATTTCTAGATATATTCTTCTAAAATGATCCTAACTGTCAAAACACTACTTTCTGCCTTAAATCAGTACAGTAGATAGTGTTGACTGTCTGCATACTTTAAAAATATGTGCAGCAAATCTGTAAATTGGCACTCATTCAGTTCTATGAGCATTTTATGTAAATCATACACCATTACGCATTTTAAAATAATAAACAATTATGCATCCATTTTCTACATGGAATAATATTTTAACACACCGGAAGGATTTCTGACTAGTTAATATGCTGTCCTCCCATCTCAGAACAGCAACTATTTGGTGTGGATGCTAGGCTCTGTATTCATCCCTGAATTCCCAATTTTAATTGAGGTACCTGACTTTGGAAATGTATCATCAATCAAGAGCTGAACCCCTCAATACCTGATAAGTAAATGTTAAGGCTACTATGGCATCTTTAATTCTGTTGCCTTCTGTACACCCTTTTATAAACTAATAAATACTGTGATTTTCCATTACAGGGACTCACAGCACTGGGAAATTTGACAGACCACAGGGAAACTATTTATTTCACAAATATGAGCTAAGTGCATGGAGGGATATTAATATTTCATACATACATTGTAATGCAATATTAGATTATAGAAGTAAATTCAGATAAATTCTCCATCAGCAAGTCCCTGTACACTAAGCAATGTATCATAATACTGGAAATACTGATTTCTGGCCTGTTAGCTATATGTTTGGACTGCAGTGAAATAAGACAAAAGACCAGCTATAATAAAATATATGTCTATCATAAATATATATTAATTTTAAATTAATATTCATAAATAATTATAACATAAAAAGTTACATTTGGAAGTACTGTATGCCGTGTACAGATATACACCATTATTAGATGATACTGTGCTAAAGAAAAGACCAAAATCAATATTATATGTGTCACTTCAACAGGATACTTGGAATACTTGGAAGATCTGTGATTTCATCGCTGCAGATCGTCTTGCCACCGATGCAGATTGCAACTTTTCTACACCACCCAACATACTAGAGGCCTCCCTCTTGTTCTTTTCTCATCTCCTGGATACCAATGGAGTAAACATGCTGTCCATCTGTTGTCTCTCAGTCTCACTACATGGATAGCCCATTGCCTTTTCCGGTCATACATAACTTGGATGATATCATTGACACCAGTTCTTGCACACAAATCACCAATAGTAACATGCTGTAGCCTACTTACACCCACCATAGGTCTTTCCATTGCTATTTGGGTGATTTGCAGCTTTGATTCTTCTGTAAGTGTTGTGTTCCAGGTTTTTCAGACATACAGCATTACCAGAAGGGTACTGGTGCTAAAGAGATGGGCTTTCATGGTAATGCAAAGTTTGGAATCAGCAAAAACACTGTACAGACTCCCAAAGGCAATCCAACCCGATCTCCTCCTGATCAACTCCAGGCCCAACTCATTGTCCATCTGCAATGCTTGTCCAAGATATACATATTGATCAACCAGCTTGATGGAATGTCCATCCAGCTGCATGAAGTACTCTGAACAATATGTGTTTTTCATCCACTTCGTTTTTCCAGTATGGGTAGTCAGGCCAATCTCCTTTGCATTCTTACCGATGTCATTGAGGAGGATTTGGAATGTTGCGGGTTTTGACACAATTAGAACGATGTCATCCGCAAAAAGGAGAATTTGATGAACCTTGCCATCAATCAAAAATCCATCTTTCGCCTCAGTCCTCCACAAGACGTCTTCCAGAACGCAAGCAAACAACTTTGGCAAACAAACATCCCCCTTCTTTATGCCTGACTTAACTTTGATGATTGCGGGATCATCAAAAAACATGATTTCCATAGTTGCATCCATCATGGAGTCTCATATGATTCTAACATACAGAGGGGAGACGCCCTGCAACAGGAAAGCGTTTAGAGTTGCATTTTGTTCCACTGAGTCAAAGGCTTTTTTAAAGTCAGTGAACAACAAGCACAGTGGGATCTTGTACTCTCTACACCTTTTAGTCATCTGCGTGACCACAAAAATGTGGCCCACTGTGGAGAATCCCCTATGAAAACCTGCCTGTTCCCTTCTCATGTTTTCCTCAAGGACACCCTCAATACAGGCATAGATAATTTTCATAAAGACCTTATAAAGCTGAGAAAGCAGGCGGATAGGTCAATAATTGTGAATGTTGTCTCAATCACCCTTTTTTTAGCAGAAGAACAGTTCGTGACCTCTTTCAATCTTTCAGGATTCTTCCCTCTTTAACATATCTTGAGAATTTCTCACTAAGTGCTCATTTTTTGAGGAGTACAGGATCTTTCAAAATGGGGTATTTCTGTTGAAAATGCCCCGTCTAAATTGCCGGGTTTTTTTGAAAAGCCCCTTTTCGAAAAAAGCGGCAGCTGCCATTATGCAAATGAAGAGCGGGATATTTAAATCGCAGCTTCATTTGCACTTTCAATATGTCTAATTTACATCCCTCTGCCGACAGAGGGGTGTAGTTTAGACGTAGCCTGAGACACTCCCAGAGCACCTGGGGGCGTAGTGAGAACTAGTAGCTGAGTGTAGGGAAGCCAGATGCTTAGATATTAGGATTTTATAGATTCAGAGTTGGAGCCAACAAGCCAGATGGGTGCAAATCGCAAACCCAACACTTTGAGCTCACAACCCAAGTGCCATGAACAGGTTGGTGTGACTGAGAGAGGGAAAGAGGTTGCGCTGACATGGGACAGAGAATCTGTATCAGTCTAGCAAAGGAGGTGGGAAGGTGGCTGTTTCACTGTGTGCTGTAAAAAAAAAACCCTGCTAGACATCTTCAGCTGGATCTACTTCTGTCTCTGCCTGGGTTAAATAAAATTGTTGTTCTTTAGCTTACTCCAGGTGAACCCTAAGAGGGAGGCTGACCTTTGTGCAGAGACTTGTGACTAGAACCTGGGACCCTACCTTGTCACTGGGCTCTCTCACCTGACTGCTACTGACCAATGTCCATGGCAGGTAAATTCCTTTCATATACCAGCTCAGTTCTGCTGGCTGCTGGGTTGGGAGGATGGAGCCAAGACTTTGCTCATTTCCTGCACAATCTCTCCCCATCCAGGCAAGACATAGAAGCCTTGTGGGACTTTCCACCCGTCCTCATTTTGCCCAATGACCCAGGGAGGCTGAAGCATGCAGAAATGGAGCCTTTTACTCCTCCCTATTCCCTTGCAGGGCCACAGTATGGTTAGTCATAATCCATCTCTAACTGCTTTCCCTTTCTTTAAAAGGTTCTAAATGATTTGACAAACATTTTTTTTCTTTTAAACAGTCTTTGCCCGGCTGTAATAACAGGAGGTATTCATGCTGAGTAACACTCAGCACTGGCACACACCAGTCTAGGTTAAAGTTAAAGAAGCACAAATGTAAAAGCAACATTAGCTCTTGTTTAGGCTTTCCCTAGCAGGGAGCCAATTTTAATCATTTATTCCAGCCAGCAGACATCAGAGCTGAGGAGGAATTTATTCTTATGCCTCACAAACAAAACCAACAACCAAATAAGGTTTCAGTTTATAACAGGTTTTTAAGAGCAGAATTGGGAAAAACTAATTGAATGACTTTCTGCTGGCCCCAGGTTCACTTTTTCCAATCCAGAATGGTAATTTTCCTTCATTTATTTTCCAACGTGAAGGCTAAAAATTAAGAAACAAAAAAGAATAGAAGATTATCTTCCTTCAGGAGTCTCTTGTACACTCACACTACCATGATGCTTACATAATAGTCGACAATGTCAAGGAATAGTTTTGCCTCTGTAAAGATTATCTTCCTGACTCATTTTTCTGACACTGCTGGCCTGTTTGGGTGTGTCTATACTGCAGTCAGACATGTGAGCTTGCCTGTGCCAGCTAATGCAGGTTTGCAGGTTTTTGGGACGTAGAGCTGTTTAACTGCAGTGTAAACTTCTGGGCTCAGACTATAGGACTGACTTGAAGCCCTTGTGATGTGGGAGCATCCCAGAACATGGGCTGCTGACTAAGCCTAGAAGTCTACACTACAATGAAACAGCCCCAAAGCTGAGACCCAGAGTTCCAAGTCAGCTGGCCTTTCTGTCATTCAGCAGGCTCTCTGTTTTTTTCCGCATCAGTAAACTAATTATCTTTCCCTTTAAGGCTCCTTATAGCTTGGCCCCACCACACATGCTGTATGCTGTTAGTCTTTCCACCTCACCTATTCTGGTCATCTGTAAAGCTGGCTGGAAACTGTATTTTCTACAATTCTGTGGAAAATAGTTAAAAAAATATCCAAAAGAGAATGACAAATGAAATATTGAAATTTCCTACAAATTCCAAAATTTCATTGAGAAAAAGTCACTATAACATTTCAGGTTGGCCTTTTCTAAATAATTCCAGGAATCCCTGTGTTTCTCCAAGCACTGGCATGCAACGGCTTTGTAGCTGTACAGCTCAGGGACTCTGAGAGACTTGATTGCAAGGCAGCCTGCCAGGTTAATGGTCCCAGAGTAGGGACTTTTGATAGCTAAAGAGCTGGGAGCTTGGGAGTTGGGGCTGTTGAGGAGCTGGGAGCTTGGGAGTTGGTACTTCCAAGGCTTCCAAGCTCCTGCCTCACTCTTTGCCTTCCAGGTGGGCTGCCAAGGAACCAGGCCAGTGAGCTGGCAGGAAAACTGGCTGTTTCCTATTGGAATTTTGTCAAATCATTACATTCCCATGGAACATTTCAATATCTACAAATTGCCATTTTTCCCTGAAAAAAATGTTTCCAAGTACTTCCACATATTACTTCAAATACTCCCATTTAAACACCTTTGCACTAACAGTAACATATTTTAATACTGGAAGGGTAGCTGTGTTAGTCTGAGTCTGCAAAAACAACGAGAAGACAACAGATGTATTGGAGCATAAGCTTTTGTGGGCAAAGACCTACTTCTATAAGGCGCCACATGACACGCATCTGACAAAGTGGGTCTTTGCCCAC
Source organism: Pelochelys cantorii (assembly GCA_032595735.1). Classification (NCBI taxonomy): domain Eukaryota; kingdom Metazoa; phylum Chordata; order Testudines; family Trionychidae; genus Pelochelys; species Pelochelys cantorii. The sequence goes on along the minus strand of CM064326.1, from coordinate 68,598,828 downwards.
AAAAGCTTATGCTCCAATACATCTGTTAGTCTATAAGGTGCCACAGGACTTCTCATTGTTTTTGCATATTTTAATATGCCCCATTCTCCCAGGAAACTTTGTAGGTAAAAGTTTTCCAAGGCATTTACCTGGTATTGAAAACTCTGCTATGGAGAAATCACTCTCATAAAAGGAATAACAGCTAATTCACCATTTTCATTGAACCTACAAAAAATGTGGTATTTCTATACAAGTTCCTTTTTCTAGAAGTTAACTTAAAAGCACACTTTTCACAGAGATAGGCATGTTCACATCAACATCACTAATAACATTGCTGAAGGAACAAAGAAGGAAACAAAATGAAATCACTTTGAATTTTGATTCCTTAGGGTATGTCCACACTAGCCCCCTTGTTCGAACTAGGGTGGTTAATGTAGGCATTCGAACTTGCAAATGAAGCCCAGGATTTAAATATCCCAGGCTTCATTTGCATGTTCCCGGGCAGGCGCCACCTCCTGCAATGAGGTGCAACAATTAATCCAAACTAAGAACTTAGTTCGGATTAACTTCTGACTGCCGCGTGTAGCCGCGGGCAGTCAGTTCGAACTACGGGGCATTTAAAAATGGCGCCCGCCCGGGAACATGCAAATGAAGCCCGGGATATTTAAATCCTGGGCTTCATTTGCAAGTTCGAATGCCTACATTAGCCACCCTACTTCGAACTAGGGGGCTAGTGTAGACATACCCTTAGAGATACACGAATAAAAAAAACCCCAAAGACAGGTAAATAGAAAACCAAAAGAAATATTTGTAAGATTTTGAAGGTGAGGTTCAAGTAATATACATTGTGTAAAGCCAAAGATAACACCATTTGTGTGAATTCAAATAGCATGCACAATCATCTACCCTAGATGGCCCAGATTTTTATCTTAACCCTATACAGTCAAGTCATATAGAACATAAGACTTCCACTTGGGAGTAGATGGACAAGTAGACGGACAAGTATGTACAATGGGAAGAACATTAGACAAGTACGTGGAATGGGAAGAATGTAGTCTGTAGCTTCCAAAACACTGGCCAAAGAAGCAGAGCCGGAGAGTGGCAAAGTGAGAGGAAGTAACATGCTACTGCTAAGGACCAATAGCAGATTATTTTCCTGTGGAAGCAAATAGAGAACCAGGAAGGAATTGCAACTTTCTGAATCATTGGTCTTTCCCTTAAACAGGTTCAAACGAGTCCACTGATTTAACTTTAAAAGAAAGTTGAAAGTTTCCCTCACTAGCAAAACTGCTATGGCATTATAACAAATTGAAAACAACTGACCAAACAAAAACAAAAACAAAAACCTTTTGCAATACCTAACAATGAATGTAGGTGCTGAGGCACCACTAAATGGATGTATTTTCACATTTTTTTCAAGGACTGAATGTATCCATATGCTCAAGAATTTTCAGATTCACAAAAGGAAAGAAGTAGATAGGCAGCTCATATATGAATCTCGTAAGAATAAATATTAGGGGCTAATTGTAAAACAGAAACAAGGCCAGAGTTTACCCATACCTCTTTACTCATTTAAACAAAGAAAAAGATTTCAGTATAATCAGGGATCTCATGGTTAACATGCTTATCAATTACTTTGTGAACAAAGGCACCCAGTACAAATAAGATTGTTAGCTCATTTACAAAAGCATATTGATCATGCAGAGGAATTGTATCTGACACACATGCTTTGTTCTAAAAGAATTATTTTATTCAAAACATAAAGGAATATTATATGGAAGAAAACATAGTATTGGGAGTACCTTCTCTATAGATTTTTTAGCATCCTTCCTTTGCTGTAAGGTTGCAGAGGCACATCGTACTTGGGGATCAAGTGCAAGACCCTTCACACTAACAACACAAGCCCCCACCACTTAATCTGAATAATTTCTGTAACTATACTAAGAAGCAAGCTTTGGGTTAGGCACTAGATTAGTCATGGGTAATCTGCAGCTCACAAGCCTCATGTGTCCCATTGGGGTTCTACGTGTGGCCCACACGCAGAGTTGCCAGATTCTGCCAGTTTCTGTCCACATAGGTTTTTTTTCCTACAGATATTACTAAAAGTGGCACGCACATAAAGCAAGGACACACGAAGTGAAGTGCATGTTGGTTGCACACAACATTGACTGTGAGAGCAGTGTGCTCCCTCTACATGCAATCAAAGCGCTGCTATGGTTCAGTTGGCGCACGCTGCAAATTCTAGGTGCTCAAGCACAGTTAGCAAAACTATCCCATCTCAGCAGGTCATCTTGGTTACAAGAATCTTGCAGGCCACTGAGATGAAGGAGGACCACTCATGCAGCCCAGTCAAGGTTGTGCACTGCTGCACTAGTTAGAGGCTAAAATAGGGTAATGGATAGCTATGGATGGTTCTTTGGCAGTGAAATTGGTATAGTTGTGCAGCACAAGAAGACGGGATTTATAGATAATGAACAGAGTTTACAAAAGTGGCTAGCAATTTTGACCACCTTTAATTTTTGGCTGGCTAATATGAGTCTCTGCAGAGGGGGCTGATTATCAGGTGATAGGAATCCAGCACGTTCAGAAAAAAAAATCAGAGCTCTTTACGGTTGTTCAAGTTGGGCATGCAAAAATGGAGGTTCCCCAAATTACCAGTCACTTCTGAAAATCTCAGCTAGTGTGAATGGTGCAACACACTATGCAGGACACACCTTGCTGTGTGAAGAATATCTTTCAAGGAACATACAAAGGTGAGAAGGGAAGAGGAAGTAGGTGAGGAAGCAGAATATTACTTCAGACCTTGGCCTTGTGTTGCACTTTGCTCTGCTGGGCAGTTTCAGTGATGCATTAATCATTTAGTAAATATCTACTGTGTGTTACTGTATCACTATAATATCTCACAGTATCAAATAATGTGACCTAGAAATTCCAATAATTAAATAGTTACAATTTATATCAATAGAAGTATGCAATTATCTTGTATAAGGCTGCTCTAATTCTTTGTAGTCTGGAAAGAGCTGTGTGCAAGGAAATGCTAGTTATGCAATGGTGAAGTTGCTTGGTGTTACATATTCTTGGCAGGAGTTTTGCAAATATATTATATTATTCTTAATAATCCCACTATGTCCCTATTTGCTGAGGTCATATTTTCTTAGTTGTCTCATACGCATTAAAGAAGTTTACTGCATTGTTGTTTTGTTTGTTTTGTTTTGTTTTTCCCTGGCAAAGGAAAACAATTTGAGATAATTGGAAAAGCAATTCTCCTTGTCAGATTACTTTGTGGTGGAAGATGGCCTTGGTCTCAAATACTGCTGAAAAAGTAGCTTTCCCAGACCAACAGACTTTTCCGAGAAAGATCATCAGAAAACATTATATATGTTTTCAGCATTTATTTTTTTTTAAAAGTCTTTTAAATTGCTATTTCTGGCCATGATGCAAAGTCCTTGAAAGTCAGTATAAAGACTCCTATTGACTTCAGCGAGCTTTGAATCAGTCCAATGATATTACAGATAAATTAATTTTCAAAATGTTCTTGCATATTTACTGATTGGTTCTCAGCAAATGAGTACAGTCCAAAGGATGCAGCAAAGCTGGTATGTCATGTATATTATTAGATAGTCTGAATAGGTGAACAGGCAGCCTTGAAATTCTAAATTGTTGAGATTCGAAGGGTATGCAATGTTCTTTTGTAAATGACAGCCCTGCATCTGATCTTTGTCACCACGGCATTAATGGTCACCATACAGATAATCTATAGCCAAATATACACATGAGTTTTGGGTTGATTTATTAGCTTATTATTTATTTATGAGGATAAACTCAATTAGCAGAAATAATTACTTTCTGAAATGTAACATGCTGTATTTTCACTGAATATTCAATACTTGCTCCTCGGAGGCATAAGTCTACTAATGAGAGACATATGCCTACTTTAAACAGCTACCTGCTTCTTGTTTGACTGTGTGTGTGGCATTGATTTATGTTTGTTATCTTCAATTACTTTGTTCTTTTCTTAAGTTTTCAGAAAATAGCCATTTAAAAATGCACTTGAAATCAGCAACTATGATTAAGATGCTCATTTTCTTTCTTGGATTTGGAATTGGAAGGAAAATAAATGAGTTGCCATTTTTTTCAAGTTTCATTATATTTCTTAGAGCATCAAAGAAGAATGAGGAACATGGGCCCTTTAAGTATAACTCTAACAACAAAATAAAGCATACGTCCAAAAATAAAAAAAATAGTGGGCAAGCACAGGTAGAAGAATATCCTTGGCTCTACTCCCAGTAATAACCAACGTTGTTAGCTGAGAAAAGGCAGGAGCAATGTAGTCTCTGAGGAACTGCTTGTGTCTTGGAGACAGCAACAGTATAAAAAAGGAGAAGCAAGCAAAACAATAGCCAAAGTAGGCTCCTGCTCATATCCATAGCCAGCAAAGAATAGCTTATCTCCTAGTCTTGATCAACAAGATTCTTCTCATTTCAGTAGCTCTCCACCCATGTGATCAAATGATAAGTTTCCTCCTTCCTAACTGCATGTCAATGAGCAAATGAATCACCCATTTAGCATAGTTACACTGGTAACCCTGCTCACTTTATTGGTATATTATAAATCAGCTTTAGTGATGGTGAGCCAGCCTGTGTGTTTGTGCCACTCTGATCCACAGTATATATTCCTGGATGCACAGGTTCAGAATAGATTGCATTTGAAAACCACGGGTAACACCAAAACCCGACAATTGTCAAGTGACTATAAAAAAATTGAGGGTAAAGGGGAAACTGAGATGCAGGAACCAATGAGTCACCAATGCTCTTGTTTGTTTCTATGTTTCTTTGTTTTTGATTAGGTCAACATTGCTTATACCAGTTGCCGAATACAACAGGTGAATGGGGAGATTTGGGGCCTGATTTTGTAAACCCTTACTCAGTGAAAATCAACCGAATTATTTAGGTGATTAGGGGGTTTTAGGATAGTGTTTAACTGAATATATTAAAATTGTGGTTTCCTTATTTACTGATTGCTTTAATTTGTTCCAGGCAGTTCCTATGGTAATACTAATAAGTAATTGAATATACAATATGTAATCTTGGGGGGAGGGAGTTTATAAATAAAAACATTAACGTTTTTAAAAATAGGAAAATGTGGCTATCTATTATGGTTAATTAAGTAATGGACATGCTTCAAAATGCCATTTAATGAGGAAACAGAACATTCTAGACACACTCGGGATTATTCTGATCTTATTCTGGTTTATACACAAAAGCTACGTTAAAGGAATATTAAGGTTTTGGATTCACCCTCCTGTACTTTCACTCTTGCAGCTGTAAACTCCCCCCCCAGCCCGTTTCTGACTCCTGTCCATTTAGATTTGGTCCTTTTTCTTTCCTGCCTGAGTGCTAACAACATGAGCACTGAGAGCACAGTCAGACAATCTCCCTGCTCTCAGGTCCAGTGCCTGGCATTACAGCAGCTTGAAACTACCAGGAGCAGCATTTGCAGGGAAATCCTGTTCAACCCCTGCAGCTCTGAATGAAGCCTGGTCTGTGACATTTTGGAGAATTTAGCTGCAATATACTCTGGGGATTCCTACACAGCAGCTGGGATGGTGCTTCCCAGCATGAATAGACATACACACGCTAGGCCTGCTAAGCTAGCAAACTAAAAACAACAGTGTAGCCAAGGGAAGCACAGGGACCTGCCCAAGGCTGGGAGGGTTTGCACTCAGGAGGCTAGCCTGAGCTGCCAGCCATGCTATCCATTCCCGCCCCACAGCTAAACTGCTATGTTTAGCACACTGGCACAAGACAGTTACCATTTGTCTATTTGCATTGGGAAGGAGGGTCCCAGTAGCAGGGCAGATGTACATTTTGTTTCTATCGAGCATGTAAAAGCTGTGATTCCTCAAAGGCATAGAGGGTGCTACTCTGGTGTAAATTTGGATGTAAATTTTAGTTTGCACCAGCATGTCATGAATTACCCAACCATTGTGGACCCTGTTGGTGAACTAATGCACATTAAAAGTAGTACTATGTTACTCTCTTCTGCCCTTATGTGAAAGAGTATAGCAGGGGTGGGAATTCTCCAGTGTGTAGGCCCCATGCAGTTTGTCAGGGATAGCCATTGGTAGGCTGCTAGATATGCTGCTGACCTGAGCATCTGCAGGCAGGGAGCCACACCGCTCCCAGTGACCACGGTTCACCATTCTTGGCTGACGAGGGCTGCGAGGCTCCATTCCTGCAGACACCCATTCCTCCAGACAAAGCGTCCTGGCAGCCCACCAGCATCTAACCCTGATGAACTGTGTGCTTCTCGGTGACACGATTGTAAGAATTCTTTTCTTTAACATTACTCTCAGAATTGGCTGATCTTTTAGCGGAAATTTTATCTTCCAACAAACAAAAACAAATAGCGAGATCCAGACACTTAGAACGGAAAATTTCAGCTCAGACACTACAATTCACCAAAGTCATAAGCAAAAAGAAACAAGGTTTTGTGACTGGAGTTTCAGGCACCCTTAATTTTAGAGGCAGTGTTTCCAACTCCACAGATAATATCAGTAATCAGAATATAAACAAGTTTTGAGACTTTATAATACAATCTGTTCATTAAAACTATCAATTACCACTGAAATGCTATACACTTCAATATCATATTCCATTTAGATATTAACAAATTTCATTTAGGATTATCCTCAGCTATGACTTTGTCCATGTTGACACTAATAATGCATATTACATTACTTTGTCAAACAACACTTAGGACCAAATTATCAGTTTGCGTAGCTTGACATACTCATACTTGCCTCCACTGATTCAAACCAATTAAAGAGGTGGCCAATAATGAACACAATTTATAAAATAATGTTCCAATTGTAATGGACAATTAGAGTAAGGGTATGTCTACTCTGCACAACTATCTGGAATAGTTATTCCAAAATAGCTTATTTTGAAATAGCACATTTACACTGCAGGGAAGCCTCAAAATTAGTCCAAGGCAGGCTTCCCTAATGTAGACATGCTATCTCGATTTAGAGCCCCAGGAGGCACTGGAGAGGAATAACTCAGAATGGCCCTGGTGAGGGGCTATTTCAAAATAGCAGCAGTGGAGCATCTACACGTACCTTATTTCGAAATAGCTATTTCAGAATAGGAGTTATTCCTCGTAGAATGAGGTTTGCAGATTTTGGAATAAGCTGCCCTGTTTCAGAATAACAGAATGGCTGTGTAGACACTTGCATTGTTATTTCGAAATAACGCTAGTTATCTCAAAATAATGGTGCATTGTTGACACACCCTTAGAGAAATTTAACATATTTTAGTAAAACATTCCATACCAAATGCCATTGTGGGGTGACTCTATTGATTTCAGTGAAATTACACCAGGGACTTATTTATCTAGCATTTTAATTGTTTTCTCATTTTTAAGTACTAAGTACTTCTCTCTCCCTCTCTCTCTGATGCACTATATATTACTTTATAACTTGGACTGTTTGACAAATCAGTAGGGGGTCTCACCTTTTTTGTAACAAAGTGCCTTAATAAAATCACACATTTCCAATATTCCAACTAATGAGAATAGGTTGAATTTATACTATTCCTCCCCAAATATTTTTTATTTAGGGTTTGTGTCATATGGATTTATGTTATGCCAGCTTCTGTTTTCATTAAAAATGTTGTCACTAAAATGAGATTTGGGAATTTTAAATGCTTATTCCATGAAATGATTTGGATGATCATATATTTTGCTTTTTTCACCTATTTTGAATTTTAATTGGTTAACCAATTTTACTTCCCAACAGGTTACCACGACTATAAACATGAATTGTCCAACTAATCAAAATGCAGAATGTTAACAAAGTCAGTATATAGTCATGGACCACACACTACTTTAATTTACATATTATACAAAAGTGGAAATCATGATATCTGATTCATATGACAAGCTTCTAATGAGAACAGATAGCAGTACAATGTTATTTTCTCCTTAAGCAAAGAACTGAAGTAATGAAAACTAATTAAAATCTAACAATAATGCTGTGGTCTTTTGCTGATATCATCTTAGCGAGTCATCTAAAATCCTAAACATAATTCATTGATTATGAAAAAGGGTTAGTGGTCACATGATTTGTCACAACGGAGAATGCTAATGATTTGTAATAGCATCCTGTCTTCCTGAAACTTGTATCATGAAATATATGCTGTGCAGGATGAAAACACAAACAATACTGAGAGTTTAGTTACTGTCCATTTCAATAGAGATATAAGATTGCATTTTTAGATGAGATCATAAACTGATATGTTTCCCAAGTGATATTCTAATAACTACATGACTATCCTATTTGTTATTTGTCTACTCTCAAATTGAAAATATATTTTGTATTAGCCTCTTTCATTCAAAGCTTTCATAAAGTGCTTGGCAGTATTCCATATTGAGCCTGATCCAAAGTCCACTGAAGTCAGTGAAAAGATTGCCATTAACTTCAATAGGCTTTGACTGGATCCATTATAAGGCCAAATCATCAGGCTTATGTGTATTTATAAGCCCAATTATATATAATTGATGTGCTGAATTATCACTGAACCCACCTTCCTGCCCTCTGGACACCCCTCAGCTTTGGGCATGGGGCAAAAGCATAGATGGAAAGCTGCAAATCCACAGGAGTTAAGTGAGGAGTAACTTGTCAAAGCTAGGCCTCACACAAACAAGGCCCAGGCTTCCTGGAATGACTCTTCACAAATTCTTACCATCCCTCTCTCCTCTGGGGGATCTAGTGCAGTATGAACTCTGATCAGCTACCATGAGGCGGGGGCAGGGTTCAGATGAAACATGGGTGGTGCGTATGAAAGAGAATTTTAAAAATTGTGACCCTGAGTATAGGGAGTGTGGTGGATCTTCGGGATGACATCTGACATTCCCTGATTCCTTTAATTCATTGATGTATTGTGCTGCTGCGTAAAGCAATTCTTCATACCACTTCACTTCTATCATCTTCTTGGCTAACAGATATATTCTGAGATATCATGGGTCCACTTAGTCCTTTCAATCCCCCCTCAAATGTCAGCAAGGCAAGAAGGGCTCTGACCCTCCTTTTCACAGGTTTGGTCACTGGAACTCCCTTAGGGCTGTCAGTTGATGTGCTGAATTCCTCAGGCCTCCTACAGCAGTGACACAGAGATGGGTCACAGCCTTCTTCAGTATAATAAAGACACTGAGATCAGATCAGCTCTGGCAAGACTCAGATAAAGGGACTTGCCTCATTACCCAAATGCACAGCCTCAATGGGACCTGAATGCCATATAATTCCTCTTATGCTTCATAGAGATCTGTGCAGCATAAACTTATAACATTCACCCTTTTTCTCAGGGTAAAGAGACTGATGTACAGATTCCCTGACTCCTTCTCCCACCATAGCAACTATTTACATTGAGTTTATTAAGTTAGGATTAAGGTAGGATTCAAGTGGTCATAAGAGGAAGCTGATAAAACAAAGAAGGTTACTGAACAAAATAAAACAGAACATGCAAACTGCTTAAAAAACTAAAAAGACTAGTTACATGTAATATCTCACCTTCTAAATTGTTCTAATAAGCTTCTTTCACAGACTGGAAAGTCTTCCAATCTGGGCCCAGTGATTACCCCAGTCATCTTAGATGTTTCAGCTGTCATCATGGGTAGGGTAGCCAAGGAAAACTGACAACCTAGATTACCTCGCTCCACATCCATAAAGAGGATTTGCATAAGGCATGAGTCCATAGTTTCAGTTCTACCCCCTTCCTGCTACGCATAGAGAAGTGCATTGTTTAAGATGGCTTTTAGTATCAGGTGACATGGTCACATGTCCCTGCAAGACTCCTGTCTCCATACTTCATGGGCTGACCCACACATCCACAGGAAGGCTAAGCTTCATTGTTCGTTTGCTAATGGACCATTATAACTCTGAAGTACCATTAATGGCTCTCACTTTGCATGATTACATTAAAAACACAAGTTTATATTCCATATCCATAACTTAATCTACAAAGATGATACATTCATACCAATGGGAAAATCATATTCAGTACATTATAACTTTTCAAATTATATCTCACAAGGTATATCACATAAATATATTCCAGTTATGTCACATTCATATTCATAAGTATATTTTCATAAAGCATATGGCATGCCCCATCACACTCCAATCAAAATGTCATGGAGGCCATCCAGCAGGAACTGGAACCAAGGGCTTTATTCCTATGTCAAGTAAAAAGTGGGTGATTACACAATCTCTCAGATGGTTCTCCTCCATACTACACTATCAATATGTACAGGGACCTGTAATATAAAGTCTAACTGGTCTATGTCACTTTGGCCACTACCTTTGTATGTGTGAGGGCTAGGATTTGGTTCCACAGTATTATTTATTGTATATCATAGCATCATTGTAGCTACGCAATTGTTATGACTGAGATAGCTCTGCCATTCAGTACCTTTATTTTCAGCTACTTCTGTTTAACTGAGGGAAAAATTAGATCTCTGGGGTGGTAACTTGTTATGTTTCATTTAAGCTCAGAAGTCATTTTTGGAAAGTTTTAGAAAAATGCATTCAGCTGTGTTTTCAATTATCTGAATGTGGAAAATACTGATCCATTTGAAAAACTAAAGCTTTCCAAACTATCAGTGCAAGGAAGAAGTTCTTCCATATCATTGGAACTCTATATTTGACTTGCATGAAAACCCATGTACTACCTTATAAACTGTCCAAAACTGGAGGAATAGCTGAAAGGGATCCAGGTCATCCCTGATACAGTCCAACTCCCTCTGAAATCATTGGGAACTGCACCCATGTATATCTGATAGCAGATCTATTTGCCATATGCTTGACCCATGTCTGAAAAGTAAAGTTGACAAATCATATTGACAAAGACTGCCAGAAGACTGCATTCTCACAACCATTTTCCCAGTCCCCTTGCAACTTTAATTTAACAAAATAGAGCTTTTTAAAGTTATCCTATTATTCCCTGTTATACTATGTAGCCCCATTGAATTCTGTTGAATTCTATCTTGAATACTATGTACAGATGTGGTTGCCTCATCTCAAAAAAAGATATATTGGCATTGGAAAAGGTTCAGAGACTGGGACTTTTCATCTTAGAAAAGGGGAGACTAAGAGGGGTTATGATAGAGGAGTATAAAATTATGGCTGGTGTGGAAAAAATGAATAAGTATAAGTCATTTACTTATTCCCACAATATAGGAACTAGGGATCACGAAAAGAAATTAATAGGCAGTAGGTTAAAACAAACAAAAGGAAGTTTTTCTTCACTCTGTGCATAGTTATCCTGTGGAACTCCTTGCCAGAGGATGCGGTGAAGGCTAGAACAGGGTTCAAAAAAGAGCTAGATAGATTAATGGAGGTTAGGTCCATCAATGGCTATTACCCGGGATGGGTAGGAATGGTTACCCTAGTTGCTGTTTCTCTGGAGGTGGGTAACAGGGGAGGGATCACGTGAGGATTACCTGTTGTGTTCCCTCCTTTTGGGGCATCTGGTATTGGCTGCTGTCGACAGACAGGATACTGGGCTGTATGGACTTTTGGTCTGACCCGGTATGGCCATTCTTATGGTCTTATGTTCTTATGGAGTCATCCAATGCAGGGTAGTTTTTAGTCCTACTGATATGAAAAGAGACAAGAGAAAAAATAAGAAAATAGTGACTGTACCAGTCCATTGTAGCAACGCTCTCTTTTCTCTTCCATTAGCACAGGCCAATGTTCCCAACTCAATCTATAACAGCCTGAGTCTGTTCATCATCAGGGCATGCTGCAAGGCCTGTGGTTTCCCTTTTCTCTGAAATAAAATGAGTTATGGGTAACAGTAGTATGGGATTCAGGTGGGGATTGTAGGGGGAGGTCAATTATTTTTTTTTATGTTGCTGCAGGGTTATTTAGTCTGATGGTGTGATAAGGGAGGGGTTTATTTATTTATATGTGTATTTGCAAAAAATTGCCAAGGGCACCCAGAGTGGTGAATGGCTGCTCTTTTATTGCTGAATAAGAAAAGTTTAAATAAAGAAACTAAGTAGGAAAACTTAATGTTGGTGATATGTTCTTAATCCTGATAGCGGCTGAGTGCCTGCAGTTACCGTTGAAGCCAGCACAAGTCAATGGGATGTTAAGTTTAGGCCTATTGAATGGTACATAACTACAATTATGTTGAAGGACCTCTATGGAAAATTTTTAATTGTATTAAGGAACCTAGAAAGTTGCTGTTGAGTGCTCCCTATGAAAGTGGCTGTTTTTATTTCATACCAGCTGTTTTCCACCTATTATTTCACAAAGAATATCTTCCATGTCTCTTCTGCCACAGATGTGGACAGAAAGACCCATACACAGTGCCAGGTGATTAGGTCACTACATTTCTGTAAATCATTTTAAGTAATCCCCCAAAACCCTGCTGCTGAAGATATTACATTATAATATCTATAGAATATGTCACTGGTTTTGGGTGTATCATGGGAGTGGTGACCATACAGGGAAAATCAGGCACTAACTGGTTCAGAGAACCCTGTAAACTACACCTAGTAGGTGATCCAGATGGTGACTTGTTAGGCAATTGATAATGGAGCAGCTGAACTCTATAAGGATCATGCCTGAACAGTATAAGTAGGAAGCTGACCAGATAAAAGGGTGATCCTACATGAGAGGAAGGAGGAGAGTTCTATCCTTAAAGAAGGCCTGTGACTGGGGAATCCACAGGACACAGAGTAGGCTGCTGTAAAAGAGAAGCCATTAGTTAGGATTTGGTGATAATTGAGTGGTCCGCTAAGTAAGAATGAGAAATGGAGACTGGGGGGGACTTACAAAATCATAGAATCACAGAGCTGGAAGAGACCTCAGGTGGTCATCAAGTCCAGCCCCCTGCCCAAGGCAGGACCAATCCCAACTAAATCAACCCAGCCAGGGATTTGTCAAGCCAAGAATTAAAAACCTTTAGGGATGGAGATTCCACCATCTCCCTCAGTAACCCATTCCAGTGCTTCACCACCCTTCTAGTGAAACAGTTTTTTCTAATATCCAACCTAGACCTCTCCCACTGTAACTTGAGCCCATTGCTCCTTGTTCTGCCATCTGTCACTACTGTGAACAGCCTCTCTCCATTCTCTTTGGAACATCCCTTCAGGAAGTTGAAGGCTGCTATCAAATCCCCCCTCACTCTTCTCTTCTGCAGACTAAACAAACCCAAATCCCTCAGTCTCTCCTCATAGGTCATGTGCTCCAGCCTCCTAATCATTTTGATCACTCTCTGCTGGACCCTCTCCAATGCATCCACAACCTTTCTATAGTGGGGGGGCCTAGAACTGGACACAATATTCTAGATGTGGCCTCACCAGAGCCGAATTAAGGGGAATAATCACTTCTCTGGATCTGCTGGCAATGCTCCTCCTAATGCACCCCAATATGCCATTAGACTTCTTGGCTACAAGGACACACTGTTAATTCATATCCAGCTTCTCATCCACTGTAATCCCCAGGTCCTTTTCTGCAGAACTGCTACTTAGCCATTCCTCCCCCCAGCCTGTAACAAAGTTTGGGAGTCTTCCATCCGAAGTGCAGGACTCTACACTTGTTCTTGTTGAACCTCATCAGATTTGTTTTGGCCCAATCCTCTAATCTGTCCAGGTCACTCTGGACCCTATGCCTGCCCTCCAACATATCTACCTCTCCCCTAGCTTAGTGTCATCTACGAATTTGCTGAAGGTGCAATCCATCCCCTCATCCAGGTCATTAATAAAGATGTTGAACAAAACTTTTGATTGTTAGTTCTGTAAATAGAACTGGATTATGTCTTTGGGGAAGCCTGCAATTTGAAGTTGTCTCATTGGGAGTGAACAAAACAAAATAAAGTCCTCTGGGAAAGAGTGGGTTCCTGGACAGAGAAGTGCTATTTAAAGGACTAAAGATTTTGGATACATAGTAGGACAGGCAGGAAGAGTGTGTTGGATGCAGTGGAGAAGGGCCCAGGTAGCCTGAGAACTAATTCAGTATCTAGACATTAGTAGTGACCACAAAGCAGCACCATGGATGGTTAGATGTCTAGAAAGAAAGATTGTTCCCTCCATAGTTCTCCCACCCTCTTAGAGACCAGCAGTGGACATAAGCAAGCATCTGTGTCCAATGCACTGTCCTCTTGGTGTTTGATGCTCATTGTAAGATTAATCTTTCCCTATGAAATAGGGACGTATATTTTCTTTCAGTATGCTCCTTCTTGTAAAGATATTCCTGGGTTGTTAGTATAATTCATGTTCCTGTCTGAATTAAAGAAAACATCACAAGGTCCATTTTGTAAGAAATGCAATCTGTGGAAAATATCAAGTATCTTATAGGAATTACCAGAGAGATTGTAGCCATTCTCAGGTTAGCAAGTATTTTGATAACCATGTGTTAGCTGTTCTGTTACATTAATGAAAACCAGCAGTCACGTCTCTGTCTCTGATAGATTTACTCTAGACTTCTTGTCCAAATCATTATTATCTTCATCTCAAATGTCTCTCATTTGGTGTGATGTCTCTCATTATTCATTTTACTCCCAAAGTAACCCATGTTCCACTCAAACTTGTTGCCCTCCACTATTATGATTGATGGTTATTTGCACATGAAATAAAGAGTCATGAAGCTGAGGTTATAGAAAGAGTTTATTATACTGAAGGAATGGATGGCAAAGCACTTCAAGTTTCCTGCAAGAATATTTTTATACTCCTCCTTTGGGGGACTTGTCACACATTATACACTATATTTGGTTTTTGATAGGATGAAAAGTGTACACTTATAGTAGGAATAAGGCTGAATGGTAGGACAAGGCAGGGATAAGTGGAGCCATGAAACAGAAACAATCAGCAAGGAAAATTATCTTAGGGTATGTCTACACTGCACGCTTATTTCAAAATAAGCTATTCTGGAATAGTTATTCCGAAACAGCTTATTTTGAAATTGCATGTCTGCACTTCCCTCATGTAGAAGTGCTATCTCAACTTAGAGCTCCAGGAGGTACTGGGGAGGAATAACTTAGAATGGCCCTGGTGAGAGGCTATTTTGAAATAGCAGCAGAATAGGTGTTATTCCTTGAAGAATGAGGTTTACAATTTTGGAATAATCCTTCCATTATTTCAAAATTGTTTCGAAATCACAGAATGACTGTAAGGACGCTCACATTGTTATTTTGAAATAATGCTAGTTATCTCGAAATAACGGTGCAGTGTAGATGCCCCCTCAGAGGCTACACTTCCATGCACTTCTGTAGTATTGTCAAGAGCATTGCAAATGAAGGACACATGATCCTGAGTATTTGCAAAGCCTCAAGAGAAGCCGTGGGGAACATGATGATTCTTTAGAGGCTAGATTGCTGTGGGATTCAGAAAGAAACAATTCAAGGTTAGTGGCATTAATGGACCAGCTGAAGATGGTGGATGATGAACAGCGGGTGCAGAACCTTCAGTGGTGCAAAGCCTCATTTATGGATCTGTGTGCTGCACTCATCCCAGCCATTCAGCACAAGGACACTAAATGAAAGCTGTACTGATAACTGAAAAGTAAGTAGCAATTGCACTGAAGAAATTTGCAACACCAGATTGCTGCTACCAAAGGGGCTGCTGTTATGTGAGTGTTTAGGGCCATTAATCACCTCCAACATGGGACTGTGTCTCAGGACAATATGCAGCTCCTACTGGCAGTTTTTGCAGTAATGGACTTCCCGAACAGTGGTGGGGCAATAGATGCCACTCATATCTCTCTTTTAATACGAGACTCCCTTGCCATGGAGTGCATCAACAGAAAGGGCTAGTTTTCTATGACAATCCAAGTCCCGGTGGATCATGGGGATTGCTTTACTGACATCAATGTGGGCTGATTGAGGAAATGTTAGGGTGCATGTTTATCTTTAAGAACACAAGACTGTTCAGAAAGCTTCAAGTAGGGACTTTCTTTCCTGAGTGGAAGATTGCTATTTTGAATCTTGAAATACCTTTGCATATCCTGGGAGACCGAGCTTACCCCACCACTCCTTGATTCATGAAGCAATACACCTGTCACTGTGGCAGCACCAACTATTCCACAAACGCAGAATCACAGCTGAATGTGCCTTTGGTCATTTGAAGGGTCACTGCTCTTGTTTACTTAAAGCACTGGGCACCAGTGAGAAAAAAATATTCCAATGGTTATAGCCACCTACTGTATACTGCATAATATCTGTGAGACAAGAGAGGAAATTTTTCTGCTGGCATGGAGGGTGGATGTGGAGCAGATGTCTGCTGAATTTGAGCAGCCAGACACATGAGCTATCAGAAGAGTTCAGTGAGGGGCTATATGACTGAGGGAGGCTTTGAAAGAACATATTATTTGTGATACAGAATTGTGTGTATTCCTAAGGCGTGCAACATCTGATCTGCTCTTTTGCATCCTGGAATGAATATAACATTTTCAGTGCATTTATTAATATTATTTGTGAATACTGGGTGTCACACCTGCTCAATGTCAGACCTGTATGCTGTGAACTAATAAAGATTAAAGCTCAATAAAGATTAATTCAAAAGATTAATATAATTTTATTCTGTCTCATGAACCAGGAAATTAAAAAAAAAACGTTATCAATTTAGAGAACAGCATTTATGAAGGGGAAAGAATACACTTTTCCATTTCAGGTACACACATATGTCAATCATATAATTCATGGATTAGTGTATATGACACTATAATTATCTTTAATGTCCTCCGGCATAGAGTGGAAGGTGTAGCGTACCAACTACTGGGGTAGAGTGGTAGGGGTGGTGTTTCTGATACAATATGTAATGTTGAAGGAAGGTGTAGGAAGGTCCTGATGCTGAATTCTCAAAGGGCTTCAGATGAAGGCAAGCACAGGACTGTTGAACCTGCAAGTCTACCAGAGACTGCAGCATATCTTTGTCCAGTCTGAGAACAGCAAGCATTTCCTGCTGCATATTGCCCTTCTTTTCCTGATCCTCTCCCATCGCCACTCTGTCCTTCTTTAGGCTGATTACAAGATTGATCCTCCAGGTCATGTGATCATTCTCTGATGTAGCACCAGCTTGCAGGCTGATCTGCTTTTCTTTCTGTTCCTTATCTGGCTCAGATGTTCCATGGGTATGGACAGGAGACCCTGAAGGCTACAAGAGCAGCAGCTACAGATACAATGCAAAGATAGGGAGACCTTGATTCCCAAAATAAAAAGATGATATTCACCTGAGCTGGGCACTGCCCAGGGCCATGCACCTGCGCCTCAAACCACCAATCTGAGCCAAATGCTTTGGTGCCTTTCTGAACATTCCTCCATAGCCCCCTATGGGAGCTCATCCCATCTTTGTTTGGAAAAACTGGGTATTTGTTCTGTTTGCTTTTGCCAACAGATGATAAGTCAGCATGAGAAATTGGGACAAATGCTCATTTTTGCCAAAATAAGGAAAAGTCAGGACCTCTGAAACAGGGCTAGAAATTGATACTGCGCCCAGGAAAATAGAATGCATGGTTACCCTACACTAGGGATAGACAAACTTTTGCTATCAGCCTGTCATGGTCATCCACTAGTGGGCTACAAGTCATATTCCTGACATTGGATAACAGAGTCAGGGCCCCACAGAGCCCCCAGTAGCTGTGATTCACTGTTCCCAGCCAATGGGAGCTATGGGAAGTGACATGATGGCTACTGCTTCCTGCAGCTCCCATTGGCTGGGATCAGCAAACTGCAGCCACTGTGAGCTACGGGGGTCCCTGACTCTGCATGTCTTGCAGCCCATCACCAAATTACTTTGATAGACTGAGAACCAAATCATTTCAACCCATGTCCTACAAAACAGTCCTACAAAGCAGGTACCATTGTCCGTGTATTCACAATGGAAATCAAAATGTAACAAACTGAACTCAGTCCCTTTGCTCCTCCAAAGTTTTAAGCACTACATTCTTACTTCTGCTTCATATCGATAAAACAGAACCAATCATAATGCCAGTCACGGTGAATATGTGGGTTTGGGAAATAAGGGAGAAACATAGGGGCAAGCTTTCTTTTTAACCAGAGGGTGCTTAGTTCCCTGCTCCATTCCAGGCCCCATCCCTTCCCCAAGTCTCCGTCCAACCCCACCTCTTCCTGCCCCATCCCACCTCTTCCCTACACTTCCCTACACTCCTCCTATGGTTGTGCCCCATCCCTGCTCCTCCTCCTCCTCCTCCCTCCCAGAGCCTTGCATACTACAAAACAGCTGAAGAAGGGGAAGGAGTGAATCGACAGAGCCACTCATGGGCAGAAGGAATGAGAGGAAGGGAGAATGCTTCTGCTAATGTTTTTTCAGCAGGTACTCCAGACAAACATTAGTAAAAGAGTTTCAGGGAGCAGAAAACAATGGTCAGCAGTGATGTGAACTTTCAAGACCGGATCCTAAACTGGCTCCACTGACTGCATTTCAGCTATATTGATTTCTACTAAGTCCCGGTCTTAGTATGAAATACTTCCTTATTTTGAAATAACAAGTGGAGCATCCACACTACCAAGCCTGTTATTTCAAAATAATAGACTGGTTATTTCAAAATAATAACTCCTGCTTTCCATGAGGAATAATGCTATTTTTTGAAATAGTTATTTCAGAATAACTGTAGTGTGGATGCTCTGGTACAGCTATTTCGAAATAACCACTCCCCAGAGTCATGCAAAGTAATTCCTCCCCAGTGCATCCTGGGGATGTAAGTTGAGGTAGTACATCGACATTAAGGGAGACTGCCTTGGACTAATTTTGAGGCTTCTCTGTAGGTGAACTATTTCAAAATAGTTATTTTGTGAATTATTACTTCAAAATAAGTTATTTCAAAATAATTTCCTACTGTAGACATGCCCTAGCTGAAGACTTGGGCTTGATTTAATATATGCTCTTATAAACAGAACCCTTCTCAACCATTGGACATATACTGCAGCATAAGTTCAAAGTCAAGTATGGGTTTTTCAGTGTTCCAGAAAACTTCTCAAGAATAGAGTATATAGAATTTTAAAGAGTTGGAGAGTTTTTGCTCAAGTTGAAGTATTAACAATTGCTTTGTTGGAAATAGGCTTTGACTTTGGCCTTCATAAAGGGTAAACATTTTCACAGGTTTGTGCTGCTGTATACATGCTGTCCTTGGTGCAATAATCATGCTCAAAATAAATAATAGCTGGGTTTAAGCATGAGCAAAATGCACCATAGTTGTATTATCTGAAAAAAAGGCTTTGTTTCATTATTGTGTAATATAATAAACCTCTCAGGTACTTGGAGTTATGCCACGCTCCAAATTAATGTAGCACTTGCTACAACCAGCCTCATCATCCATTACACTCTGCATCTTCAAAAGACAACTTCAAACCATGTCCTGTTTCAACAATCTCAGATTCCAAGTAGGTCAAGGTCATCTCAGGTTTGAAAATACTTTAAAAGTCGTCTCATATAGGTACTGAACTGTAAATATATGGATCCTTATAATTCTGGTACACTCATTTCACAGTAATCATTGCCAAATAGACGCAGAGAGAGATTTTGTTAGCAGAGAGGGGGAAAAGCCCAAGGTCGTCCCTATGAAATTGAAAAACATACAGCTGAGCAGGGTAACATGAAATTTGGGGCACCAAATCTTTTCAAATTTCATGGTGCTTTAGGCAGCTGCATGCTGTGGTATGCAAAATTGCTGGTTACAGTGGCCAGTCCCCCATGGGTTGTGCTCAGCAATCCTCCTGCTCTGTGCACATCCTGCCCACACTCCACCCCTACCCAGCCCTGTTCCACCCACACTTCACTCTTTCCTCTAAGTCCCGACTCTTGCTGTGCTCCCACCCCACCTCTTCCCACTCCTCCTCTGCCATCTCCCTACCTCCATACCACCCCTTTGCCCAACTCCCTTCCCCCAAGTGACACAGATTGGGGAGACTAGCAAAGGAGCCTGGTGCTGGCAGCAGGGGGTGGGCCTGCTGCCACACTCATTGATAGAAACAGGAAGTGGAGTGACTCAGCCCCAGAATGCTCCACTTCACCAGCTCCCAGCCATACTGTTCCACTTCCTGCTGCTGTTGGTGAGTGCAGGGGGTAGTTCCATCCCTTCCCCCAAACACTCCTCACCTGAGTGATGTGGCTGGGAGCCAATAGAGCAAAGCGGTCTCAGGCCAGGTGGCTCCATTTCCTGCTACCACCAATGAATGCAGGGGCAGGCCCAACCCCTGCTGCTTCCCTTCCTACCTGCCATGCTCCTGATCCCATGTCCCCATAGCCCCTGAACATAGCCCTCACTCCCCATGCAGTGGATTCCCTGCACAGGGAGCGGTAGCATAGGATACCAGAACTGCTAAATTATCTTTAAAAGTTGTTTTGTATTGGTATGGAACTGTGAACATGGAGATCCTTATAATTCTCATGCACTCAGATCACAGGGATTATTGCCAAATAGACACAGAGAGAAATATTGCTCACAGAAGGGGGGGGGGAACCCCTCATAACCAATTAATGAACTAGCTAAAATTCTCTGTCAAACTCTGGCGCTCTGAGTGTTCTCAAATGTATATTGCAAGAGGATTCTTTGCTAAAATCAGTCTAAATTGGCTTAATTTAAATGCTGGTTTCATGATGTGAATAAGCATATGGTGATTCTTAAGAAGGTGTCTTGGGTATTACTCTGTAAATTTAAAACAGTGTTTTATTCAGTCTAAGTGTTAAACTAGTATTTTATTGCTTATACTCTTATTGCTGTGTTTACTTCTTTTCCAAGGAGTGAGAATCAAATTCAGACACATAGACTTACTTTGACTCTCAATAACAAATAAAAAATGTTGTATTTTGTGTAAACTTTATTTTTTCAGAGGAGGTATGCTCCCTTCAAATCCATTAAATTCCATGGCATTTGGATACCTCTGAATATCCCAAACTTTTTATTCTTTTCAAAGGTCTTGAAAGACAGTGCTCAGAACCAGTTAGACTTAGAGTCTCCAGAAACACTCTGGGGAGGGCACCAGGAAGGTCGATACTTCCTGTGGCTGCTTGATCAGGCAAACTGCGGCACAGGCTTTCAGGGGCTCCTCTCTATGGCCATGTCTCACTGGCCACTTCTCCACTGCCTACCCCTTTGCAGGACACAAAAGGGACGCAGTATGCTCTGGTTGCCCTTGCAGATGCCATAGCACTCAAAGCATGGTGCCAGAGCTGCTGCAAAGCAGTGCTATGCTCATGGGCCCTGTGTTGTGCCTCATGGCACAATACATCTTGACTGCCCACATGTTGCACCAGCAAGATGAGGACTAGAACTGCAGGAGGAATCCCAGTGTGGACCGCAGGCCCTGCTCACCCAGGTCCTGGTGCTCCTACTGCTGTGCATGTCCCTAAATCCCCTGGACACCATGGAAAACCACTTCTGGCACTGGGAGACAAGCTCAGACTGGTGGGGATGCATCGTCATGCAGGGATGAGACAACCAGCAGTGACTGGAGAACTTCTGCATGCAGAAGGCCACCTTCCTTGAGCTCTGTGAGTGTCTCAACCCTACCCTCAAACAACAGGACACCCTCAAGCAACATGCCATCCCTATGCAGAAGTGAGTCACCATGCACTCTGGAACCTTGCCAACCCAGACAGCTACCACTCCATAGGAAACCAATTCAGCCTGGGGAAATCTATAGTTGGGCCCATGCTCCTGCAGATAGCAGAAGCCATCAACCAGATGCTGCTACGGAGGGTGGTCATTCTGATCAAAGTGGACAGCATTGTCAATGGCTTTGCCACCTTGGACTTCCCCAACTGTGAAGGGGCCATAGACAACATGCACATCCCCATCCTGGCCCCCAACCGTGGGCCTCAGATTACATTAACAGAAATGGATACTTCTCAATGATGCTGCAGGCCCTTGTGGATCACAAAGAATACTTCACTGACATCAACGTTGGCTGATCAGGAAAGGCATACGATGCCTTCCAGAACTCCTACCTGTTCCAAAAGATGCACACCAGCACTTTTTTCCCAGATCACACCAACAGAGTCAGGGAGGTGGACATGCCCATTGTCATCCTGGGTGATGGAGCCTACCCCTTGTTTCCCTGGCTCATGAAGTCTTATCGGTGCAGCATGGACCTCACCAAGGAGCAGTTCAATGCCAGGCTGTGTTGTTTGATATTTACCCTTATAATAATGTCCTTATAATGAGTATCTTTAATTTCTTTGCATTAATTCTCTTATTCACTTTTAATTGTCACCTACTGCTAATGGCGCTAAGATTTCCTTAAAATGATCACATATTATATAGCTTGACAACAATAAAAGTAATTTGTACAGTACTTTGCATGATGTCCCTCTAAGAAAGCAAAAATCAAAGGCACTTCTGCTGTAATATAGTCATGAATCTGGCCAAACTAAACAATCTAAGTCCACATGGCAGAGCTTCACCAGGGATAGGTCCTAAAAGTAAGAAGCAATGTAGGTGTTGCATAGTTGACTATCCTATGCTAACAGCAGAGAGAAAGCTCCATCTCTTCTCACCCCAACTTGAAGTACTGCCTTTTTATTGACTGAAGAAGGCAGGTAGAGCAACTTTTGTACCTGGCTAGGGAATTTCTAGGGTTCCCATCTTTTCCACCAATGGCTGAAACAACATAAACAAAAAATAAGGGATTATCTATCTGTCCCTTCTCTTCTTCAGAAAAAAAGTTTGTTCCTCAGCCAAGTTACTGTAGCCTTTAGGGGAGGAAGAATATAAGATCCTTCACAAGAAGAATGAGGGGAAAGTTGGAGGATAGAGAAAATGGAGGACTCCATCATTGTAAGCTGGTGCAGTTTTGCATTACTACATACCTTACGACCCATCATGATGAACACTGACATTTTGTTAGGTTCTTTGTCCTATTAATGTCTACTTGATGAGTCTGGGATTGCATTTTGAATATAGAGGTTAATAGATGCCGCCACACCAATCTTAAAAAATATTCAAAACATCTTAGACTCATTCTCTTGGCAATCAGTAATCTAAGAACCTATTGTGCAAAAGGGTTTATACGACTTTTTTCATATTGGATAACACTCGGGTGGCTATATCTGGAATCTATTACATTTGAAATGTACTAAGGAAAAAAAACCTCTGCAAAATAGCTTTCTGGGTATTTACAGTTGGGTGAATGAAGTTCAGGCAAGGATGGCACCCCTGAACATAAACAGCTAGAAACCATAGTATTGCTCTTGAGGTTTGTGGGGGGGGGATATAATCAACATATTTTTGTTTAAAATAGATATGTGAACGCTGGCTGGCAGGGAAGGAACATTTTAGAACATAGAGCAGTGGGAGGCATAGAGGTGACAGGTTTGCGGATAAATGGGGGTGGGTGGGTGGAGAGGAGTTGAGAGGGAACAGGGGATAGGGAAGGGTCATATGGGAGTGAATGGGTGCGGGACAAAAGGGGCTGGGATTCCTATTTACCCTATATTCTCCCTTTTCTCTGTGTGTCAGTCATTTAAGGGTAACCTAAGATAAGCAGATGGGGACTCTTTTACATTCTTAGAAATCATCCCTCATAACTGTGCCCTCTTTAATCTGCTCATAAGATCCTTGGGGGACCCTATTATTTATCCATCTAACAGTGAAAACAGACCATCTATTCCCACCTTTTATTTTCTAACTTTTTAGCAGGAACTGATCCATGAGAGTGCCTTCCCTCTCAGCACATGACTACTTAGTTTGCTTTGGTGAGGTTTGCTTTCTGAAAGTTCAAGTCCAAATGACTCTACCTATTGACCACCTATTGCTGCCACTATTCAAATCGCCAATATGTATTGTGTGAGAAACATCAGAGCTAGAACCATGTATGTCCCAGCCACTGACACTGTGCAACACCATGGGGGATTTATGCTGGGCTCCCATAGAAGGACCCTGTGAAGTTGAGTTTAGCAGGAAGTACCACACAGCAGGATCTGAGTGGCAGACCCTCACATCCCCATTGATTGGCTGGATGAGTAACAATACAGGCTGCCTGTCTCTCTGATCCAGACTCTAGGCTCTGGCATCTGATGCTGCCTCACTTTCCCTATTCAATTGTCATCTGTAACCTGGTGCCCAGCCATAATCTCCTGGTAACATGACCCTGCATGGCTCCTGATGCTCGACTCTTTTCCCACTGGCCAGTCTCACACACTGACCTGCTGGTACCAGACTTAGCCTGATGGCCAATCCTTGCTCTGGACACTAGGTCTGACTGCCCATATCCCAGCTGTGACATACTGTTTAGTAAGACAGAATCAAGGTTACAGAGGTGAGTAGATGATTTTCTACAGTTTGAATTTTGCTGAACTAGGTGTTCTGAAGCGACATGAGGTGTCTTTGGGAAATAAGGGATCTTTGCCTTTTAATTTTCAGAAGGGACAAAGTCCTATGCTCTGAGTGTCCCTAAACTGTTGACTTCTAAAAGTGGAGACAGCCATACTGGGGATGGCTCATTCCATAATAAGCATCCTCTTCACTCCTTCTGAAGTATCTGTCACCAATCATTGTCTAAAGACAGGATACTGAGCTAGATGGACCATTGGTCTGACCCAGTATGGTCAGTTTTTATCTTCTTATATCGGGTGCTTTGATTCTTTGAGTGACCAGCTTAAGACACGTTGAAGAAATCTGATACTTTTAGAGGGTCAAGGTTCATCAATTTATAAAAAGCTAGGATACCCAGAAGTTGAAGGACCACAAGTATCTATTTGCTGTTGAAAATATGTCCAGTGTTTCTCTGAATTAGCTGCAATAGTGAGCATTCAAAACAACCGAAATACTGGTTTTTGGTATTATATTTTCATTCTGAAAGGTCCACTGGTAGTTAATGCAGCAATTTGAGAAGCTATCATTAGAGAACAGGCAGAAGACAAAAAAGGTCAATAATGACTTGATTCAAACAGTACATGTCAGGATAAAGGGATCATAAGTTTAAACAGAGCTTATTCTTTAGATTTCCATATGCTACTTCAGAGAGCTAAAAAGAGGGCAGAGAAACTCCTGAAAAGCAATACAAAGAGTATGAAAAAGAAGATCTTGCTTTGATAAACACATGCGTTCCATTGGCAGCACATGCCAAATATTTCTAAACATTAAAATTTACTTTCAACATTTGATACCTAGCATGACTGAAACTTTTGTGCTTTACATATGAAACACCATAAAGGTCAGGAAATCAATCATCCATGTTTTACTTGTCATGCCTTTTGGTTTAAGCCAATATAAAATAAGTATTACAGTTCTGTTTTGGCTTAATTGAACCTCTGTAAACCCGTTACAGAAGTCAAGACTATTTGGGTATAAAAAGAGGATGCAAGGCAAAATAAATATGTTACCAGTCTGGGCATGAATTTTAACCACTGAATGTATTTGGAAGTTTGGTTTAGTTAAAATCAGACTTCATTATAGAGTGATATTTCTATTTGATACTCCCGGGGAGAGTCTGTGTGGCTGTGCAGCCACAGAAAAACACCTCCCCCCTGTAGAATTCCTGTGCTTCCCTGCAGATAGTGGTAGGAAAACAGGAGTATAGATTTCAAAATAGCTAGCCCATTATTTCAAAATAACGGGCATGGTAGTGTGGATGCTCAACTTATCATTTCAAAATAAGGGGGGTTATATTGAAATAACTCCCTAGTGTAGACCAGGGCTGAATACCCACAGAGGGTCTGAATAAGGGGGAGTTGGGGAAAATGAGGAATGGGGATGAGAGGATTGGGGAAAGAGGCAGAGGGGAATGAAGGGGGTGGAAAAGGGCAAGGGGAGGAGAATGTGGAAGTGAGGGAAGATGGGTGGAGAAGGAAAGGGGATAGAGAATTCGAGTGGAAGCCCAGCATGCAGGCCCCTCAGCAGCATCTGGGGATCCCCCATTAAGCAGGCCCATTGAACCTTTACCCTGACAAGCCCTACTCCCTACACCCAGATCCCTTCAATGAGCTCCACACACCCAGATCTCAACCCACTGATCTCCAACCAATTAAGCCCCACTCCTTCAGCATCCACACCCCCACTGATCCCGTTTCTCCACTCCCAAGGACTTTCACCTGGATCCCCTTCAAAGTCCCATTGGCCCTGCATCCAGATCCCCCAACAAGCTTCCAGATCTCTCACTGAGCCACCAATCCCCAGATTGCCCCACACAGAAACTTCTCAGCCCACACCTGGTTCCCCTCTCTGACCCACACTAAGCCCCTGCACACTTAGATCCTGCAGGGCTGAGCCTGCCCACTCACATCTGGTGCACTTAGTGCAGAGGGGCAGGGCCCAAGGGTGTTTCTGGGGCAGGCCTAGCACTGTGTCATGGACAGATGCTGCCTCATTGCTGAGATGGGGGCTTCCTGGTGATCTCCCACCTCAGTGCAGCCAGTGGCCTGTGCGCCCCACTGCCATGCTGGAGCCACATTTATTTATTGACAAACAACATTTGCAGAACTTTGCAGAATCTTAAACTACCATGCCCATGATTTTTAATTTTTTGGTGGCTAATCCTTCAGCAGTAATATGCATATAGCAACATGAATGCTGGTCTGAGTCTGGTACAAGGTCAAATATTTTTTTCAAATGTTAGCTATATCACACTTATATGCACAAAATGGATGCGTACTGTATACATATTTGCTCATTTTGTGTGCACAGTATGAATTTAAATACTCTGTGTGTATTTTTGAAGGAGCGATGTGGTCACCAATTAACAGTGTTACTCAGGAGGGAAAAGATCATCAGTAGGAGTAAGGGGTTTAGAGGCTGGCTTTTGAGACCACAAGGAGAGATTCTTTATATTTTAGCTTTAGTGGGACCTGAAAATCATTAGAAGCATAGCAATGTTCACCAGTTTAGAAACTTCCCCTTGATCTACAAGGTCTTAATCTAAATATACATGTTAACTTTTTGTTAAGTATGTAGCCCAGGGGTGGGGAATCTCTGGTGCACTGGCTGCATGCAGTTCATCAGGGTTAGCCGCTGGCAGGACACCAGACCCTTTGTTTACCTGAGTGTCTGAAAGCACTGAATCCCACAGCTCCCAGTGGCTGTGGATTGTCGTTCCTGGACAATGAAAGCTGCAGAAATCAGTGGCCTGGCTCATGAGCTCCCATTGTCTAAAAACATCAAACCATGGTCACTGGGAGCTGCAGGGCTCCATGCTTGCAGATGCTCAGAAAAACAAAGTATCTCGTAGCCCACAAGTGGCTAACCCTGACAAATTGCATGTAGACCATGGGCTGAAGGTTCCCCACCCCTGGTTTAGCATGTAATCAGTAATGAGTGTAAAATGTGATCAGTAAGGAGTGTAAAGAAGTGAGGTTTCAAGAGGAAGGTTTGGGGTATTTTTATATACCATAAGGCTACATGCTTGCTTTTTACTACATACTTCATAAATTAGTTTACTAACCTATTCATAAGAACATTGCAGTTGTTACAAATGGTTAGTGATTATGGATCAGATTCTGTTTCCCTTACAGGAATAATCCATTTTGACTATAATGTGGCAACTAATTTGGGCAGGGTGAGTAGACTTGGGCTCTATATTAACTGTTTACAAACACAATTAAATGTATCTTAATAGTAAATCAGACAAGTGACAAACAACTGTCAATTTCACGGTTACACAAGTTATATGGGGTCAGGTTTCAGGGAAGTTGTAAATTCAGAGAGAGAAGCTACTCTGTGGTAGTTTATGAAATCACTAAAAGCTTAGGCTGGAGTTATAACCTTGTAATGCAAAATGTGATTTTCTAAATTATATTATACTTTATAATTTGTGGGTCTGATGATAAAAACCAATCTAAAAGGAATCATAATCGAAAACACAGTACAAAGTTTCACATTTTTTTTCACCTGACTTTTGTTTCCCTCTCTGTGGAGACATCAAATCACAAACATTTGTTTTCAGACAAAAGCCATGCAAAATCTATAGCTCCTGTGTAACCATTGTATATGCCCATGATCGCGAGACAGATACCAAACAAACAAGCCATATATAAAAAAAACCCTGCCCTTGTTAAATGGATGCCCTTTTTCTGCTCCTTCATTGGGTAGTTCAAATTTCTATTGGTTGTTCTGGAAGAAAATATCTTCTCGTCCTTTCCTTTTTGGGAGGTAAAGACCTTTGCAAAGAAGGATTATGTAAACATCTCTGGTTTCCATCTGCAGGGATATACTCCCTCCTGCCTTACTTCAGCTTTGCTTTGTTTAGAGAAATTCCAATTCTCTCTCTCAAAAAGGAATTGTTTTGTGCACAGGCTAGAGAGTATATGATCATGTACATTTTATGTCTGAATGGCAAAATAGTTTACAAAGAATATAACAATTGAACCAGAGAGAATATACACAAGATATGAAAGAACTAAATATTTAGGAACCTATATATCTTTGTAAGCATAAGCCTATGTGTCTGGCGACAAAACAAGGGAAAAAAGAACAGCAAATTCAGTATTTTTTCTTCCACTAATTTGCTATCGAAAGCTGTAGAAGATTCTTGGTGAAAGTTCTTTAGTAATCACAGTGATATATAACTGATTTGTAGAAAATGATGGAAATAATTAAATAGCTTTCAACTCTACTTGAGGTAACAATGCTTGAAATACTGTCTAGTTTATGATTTTGTTTCATATGTATAATGTTCTTCCTATGAATTATCAGTGGGCTTGTTTATTGTAATCACAGTCTACAGAGAAAACATTCTCAGGAAGTCACATTTACCCAATATATTTTGGAAAAAAAAATGATTAAGATAAGACCCTTAATATTTCGGTTACATTATTTTACACCCTGTTATTGTCATTTAGTTCAGCATGAACAGATAGGAAAGGAATAAAATTGTGAAAGCTAACCTCCTACATAAAGAAAATTAAAACAGATGCATTCCTGTTTCATAAGGGATTCCTCACTCTCTTCCCAGCCAGATCTTTTAATAAGCATTTGAAAAATTACATCTTGCTATTAAATGTGAAAAACTTCAGGTGAAAAGTGGAACCCAATTTTGGCTGTGTCAACATTATTACTAGCTACTAATAATGGCTAGCTAGAGAACTTGCTTAAATATAGTCACAAATTAAGAATCCTGGTGCACAGAAATACACCAGCTACCCAAAGATCCACTATATAATTAGTCTCTTGGTAACAATTAGAGGGTGGAATATTTCAATAAAAGGGAGGGAATAGGTTCATCATCAGCATATGTGTAGAATGGACAACAAGCAAAAGTATACATGGATTCATACTACTATAGTTTCCTTACTGGGAACTTGAGAAATACAGTGAAGGAAATATGTGAAAACAACCTATGGGGAAACTGAGACACACAGTATGGATTTGCTGTGCACCCTAGGTCACAGATGCTTTCGGCCCTCTCAATACTAATAATATAAAGATGTACCCATGCTCCCCATCAATAATTCAAATCAGACTAAGGCTAGTATGAGCATATGGGTAAAGAAATATGTTATTCACATGCTTAAGTGTTTTTCATGTACAGCAAACAAAAAAATTGGAAATTTGGAATTATGGAGTCCAGTATGGAACTCAGGATTTTTTATTTTTTTTTTTATAATTTGGTCAGGGTCTTAATCCCTCCTTTGATGGGTGAATGTAGGCCAGACATTCGCAAAGATATTCTTGTGATGATGTTACCTGCAAAGGGCACGTATTCTGCAAATAACCTATTTTTAAAAACAAAATGGATCTAAACAGCATCTGTTTTCCTGTGCTCAGCTCTTATTGAAAGAGTTCCACTAATAGGATAACAGGGAAAGGAAATCTATGCAGCTGTAACAGCGCCATCATTTAATGTATATAGCCAATAATAATAAAAGTATAGAACTGGCCAGGGTTACTGGTGCAGCTAGAACACAAGCTTCATGATACATTTGCTCTCCCTATACAATTGGTTTAATAGACACATCAGCACAGATGAGTGAAGCTCAGAATATAGTTTGGGTCACAGACCTCAACACTCACACTCTTCCTTCCACTACACTAACTGCTTTGCTCATTTCCTGTGCACTCTTCAAAGGACTATCTTCTTCAGAATTAACAACCCATTAATACCATACCTCGGTAGTAACTCTGAAGCAGGCTCTTTAGTTTACTAAGGTCACTTTGTATCACATCAGGGAACTTAACATGAGTCTGAGAATCATGCTGTACCCCAGGCCACTACTGGTATAACTGAAGTCAGAATACGCTTTTTGCTGATCTAATTTCTACCTGGGGCCTAAGACCATGTGTCCATGAATTATTGAGTCACAGCTGTCTCCATACCGACGCCCCTGCAGATGAAGTGGAAATTCAGGTGCCATTTCTTTTAATCCATTGGTCTCAAACTTTCAGGGTCATGCCTCTCCCTTACTCCTGTCTGCACTACCCACCTCCCCCGCAGTTGGGATTGGGAGTGGGGATGCAGCTCCAGAAGGGTGGGGTGGCACAGACAGAAGTAAGGGGCCTGGCATCTGGGGTCAGGAGTGGAGCTGGCAGACACTTCCCTCCTGCCTCCCCTGGGGGTTGTACTTGGCCCCAGCTGCACCCCTCAAATGTTTGTCAACCTGTGCCCTGTTAGGGGTGTGTGTGGGACCTCAATTGTAATCACTGTCCTGTTGCCTTAATGAACTGTAGATTATATTGAAAATGGTGGTAACTGCCCATTACAGAGCAAATTCTCTGGTGGTGTAAATGGGCAAGATAACCCTAAAATTAAGCTTATAAATTTGGCTTGGAAATGTTTATTAAATTTCATGGCAGATGCATGAGTGTAGGGTTGGCCCAGGTCCCTGTTTTGGGCATTCAAATCTGGCACACTGGGTCTCAGTGCCACTCCGATGTTGGGGGCTAATAAATTGAAATTTTACTGCTGTTTCCAATATTTCAGTGACTTTATCCAAGTTAATGACTTCCATGACTTCGGTGATAACAATCCTAATCTGAATTATAGCTGACAAGGGCTATACCTATACATCAACAGAGAATTTGATCCTTCATTGGAAAGGGCAGGAAAGGGATCAACTGAATACACTCATTACTTATACTGAGGAATATTACTGTAATAGTTAGAGAGTAGTTTTTATTCATAGTAAGTCACATGATCAAGTTAAGCCCCACCAATTCCAGGCATCAATCACTAAAATGATTGCTTTGTAGTTAAGGACAAAAAGGGGAGAGAGAAAGATGATACATGTCTTTTAATTAGAAGCATTTAAACTCTTTTCACAAAGAGATAGGCGATAAGAGTTTCTCTTCTTCACAGAGTTATAATCTAGGACTCTATACAGTAACATTCCCGGTTGGGTCTGCTAAATTATTTTTAAAACTCATGATTAATTGCAGTTTTAATTGCACTGTTAAACAATGCAATACCATTTACAGTAGATTTCCGATAATCTGGCACCTTTGGGACCTAGGTGGTGCCGGAGTATCAGGAGACACTGCATACTCCCAACCCAATCCCCCTCCCTCCTCCCCAACCTTATGCTCGGGTCCCGGAGCCGCTGGTACAGATGCGCGTCTCCCTCCAGGCACTGGGGGCACGTGCGCTGAGCGGCTGGCTTTTCAATGAGCTGTGCAGGATGCCGTGCGTAACCCAATCCCCCTCCCTTTCCCCTTCCTCTTCCCCGGAGCCAAACACTTCTCCCCCCTGCTGTAACCCGATCCCACTCCCGCCACAACCTTATGCTCGGGTCCCAGTACAGCCGCACGTCTCCCTCCAGATGCTGGGGCACGTGCACTGAGCGGCCGGCTTTTCAATAAGCTGGCCAGGATGCTGTGCATAACCCAATCGCCCTCCCCTTCCCCTTCCCCAGAGCCAAACATCTCCTCTCCCTGCTGTAACCCTAGTGAGAGCTGCTGACCTGAGTG
Organism: Pelochelys cantorii; assembly: GCA_032595735.1. Lineage (NCBI taxonomy): Eukaryota > Metazoa > Chordata > Testudines > Trionychidae > Pelochelys > Pelochelys cantorii. Next base: position 68,566,994 of record CM064326.1, on the reverse strand, counting down.
GTTCTGGGTTCCATCCCGGTTCCGTCAGGAGCGCTTGCCATTTTGACGCCAGACTATCGGGAGTGCTGGACAATTGGGTGCCGAACTATAAGAGTTTTACTGTATTTAAATATTTTTGGATATTTTTATACTGTCAAATATTTATTTCAATTACAACACAGATTAAAAAGTGTGCATGGCTCATTTTATAATATTATTTTTCATTACAAATATTTGCACCATAAAAAACAAGCAAAATACTATTTTTCTGTTCATCTCACACAAGTACTGCAGTGAAATCTCTTTAATGTAAAACTGCAACTTACAAGTGTAGATTTTTGTTACATTACTGCACTCAAAAATAAAACAATATAAAACTTTAGTGCCAACAAGTCCACTTATTCCTACTCATTGTTCAGCCGATTGCTAAGACAAAGAAGTTTGTTTACATTTAGGGAGATAATGCTGCCCACTTCTTATTTACAATGTCACCTGAAAGTGAGAACAGGTCTCAGCAAGGCACTCTTTGTAGCCCGCATTGCAAGTTATTTATGTGCTAGATATGCTAAACATTTGTATGCCTCTTCATGCTTCGACCAGCATTCCTGGTAAGCAATTCAACCAAGTAAGCAGTTGAAAACTAAAGGACAAGTCTGCTTTCCACAGCTCCCATTGGCTAGGAACAGTTAACTGAAGCCATTGGGCATTGCAGGGCTGCGTGCCTGTGGACACTTAGGTAAACAAACTATCTCTCGGCCTGCCAGCAGCTAACCCTGATGAACTGTGTGCGGCTGGTGCACTGGAGGTTCCCCACCTTTGGTCTAATACCTCTTTACACTGCTCAAGGTGTTCATAGAGGAAATAAAAATGGATGTAAACATACTGTACTATTTATTTTCAGATCACTTTGCACTTCCAGAGAGCTGGAGTGTGGCCTTCGTGTAAATTAATGAGTAACAGGCCCAAATTGAGATAGAATTCTTGCTCTCACCTAAAAAAAGCTCTGCTTTTTTGTTCAAAAACATTTGAAGTGAGAAAAATGGCATCATCCTCACATCTTAGTAACAAAAACTTTTAAATATTAAAAATATCCTGATATTTTATTCAATTTTTGTTTCAAAATTTTGGTGATCAATGAAAATTTGATTAAAATTATTTTTTCTGCAAAATGTCATTGCCAGTGAAATCCCAATTTCCAAATGTATGATTTCTACTAGAACAAAATCAACCCCTTGTAATTATTCCTTCTCTCAATCTTCCTTCTGTTCTCTTTAATCCAAGTGTCTGTGCTCACAGAAATGCTTCTTTCAAGGCTGCTGGTATGCTGCCAAAGGCCTTCTGCTCTGCTATGTTGCTCTGAGATGCCTAGATGTGCATTTCCCTTCTGATTAATAACATTATTGGAACTCAAAACAATATAATGTAGCAAGTATAAAAGGGTACAGGGTTTTGGATTTTTTTTAGAAAGGATGGGCATGGAAAAAGGGAAGAGGTGTTGCCCCTACATCAAACATACTTGCACTGAGATTGAGATAGTGTTAAAAGTCTGTGGTTAAGGCTGGGAAGTATAAAGAATAAGTGTGATGACATGATAGGGACCTGCCTAACCAGGAATAACAGTAAATGGAACTTTTAAAAGAAAATAACAAAATTATCCAAAACTTGGTGGTGATGAGGGACTACAACTGCTCAGACACCTGCTAAGAAAATACAGCAGGATAAAGATTATCCAAAAAGTTTTTGGAATGAAGAGTTTTTGTAAATTATCCAACAAGATTATCCAACAAGTTTTTGGAGAAAAGTTTTCATGACAACAGATGAAGACAGTGACTAGGAAAGCATATTTTAGATATTATTCTATAAACAGGGATGAAGTAGTTGAGAATCTGAAAGTGGAATGCTGTTTGGGTGAATGTGACCATGAAATGCTACAATTACTAATGATAATGATACCACAAAATGGCAGAAGGTGAAAATCAGACGAATAAAGGCAAGGATCCTTAAGGACTTTAGCAAACTCAGAGAAGTGGTACATAAAGATTATGCAGGAAGAAAGTTTATGGGGAAAAAGTTGAGGAGAGATACCGGTTTATTAAGGAAACATTAAAGACACAAGAGGAAACTATCACAATTGATAAGAAATATAGGAAGTATGATAAGTGCATGTTGGGTTAACCGGGAGGTATTCAATGACCTCAAACTCAAAAAAATAATTATGTAAAAACTGTGGAAATTAGGTCAAATTGCAAAGGATATATATGTGTGTGAATATATATTCACACATTTAGGTATATAGTTAGAATAGCCAAGACATAAATGAGATTAACCTAGCTAGGAACATAAAGGATAATTACAGTTACATGAGAAGCAAAAGAAATACCAAGAACAAGGTAGTAATAGAGATGTAGCCGTGTTAGTCTAGTACAGCTGAAACAAAAACCAGGACTATGTAGCACTTTAAAGACTAACAAGATGGTTTATTAGGTGATGAGCTTTCGTGGGCCAGACCCACTTCCTCAGATCAAATTGTGGAAGAAAATTGACATGACCATATATACCAAAGGGATACAATCAAAAAAAGTGAACACATATAACAAGGACAAATCAAATTTCAGAACAGAGGAGGCATAAGGGGGGGGGGAGGTTAATGTCTGTGAGCTAATGATATTAGAGGTGATAATTGGGGAAGCTATCTTTGTAATAGGTAAGGTAAATAGCATCTTTGTTGAGACCCAGGTGTAAAGTGTCAAATTTAAGCATGAATGACAGTTCAGAGGTTTCTCTTTCAAGTCAGGAGTTAAAATGTCTTTGAAGCAGGATGCAGGTAATCAAGTCATTGAGACAATGACCTTTCTGGTTGAAATGGCAAGAAACTGCTTTTTCTTTGTGATACTGTCTGATATCTGTTTTGTGTGCATTGATTCTTTGGCGAAGTGTCTGAGACGTTTGTCCAATGTACATAGCAGACAGACACTGTCGGCACATGATGGCATAAATTATATTTCTGGATGAGTAGGAATATATGTTCTTGATCTTATAACTGAATTGGTTAGGTCCAATAATGGTGTCAGCAGAGTAAATATGTGGACAAAGCTGGCAACGGGGTTTGTTGCAAGGGAAAGTTCCAGGGTTGGTATTAGTGTGGTATGTCCTGTGGTTGTTGGTAAGAATCATCTTGAGGTTAGGTGGTTGCCTATAGGAGACTATGGGTCTGTCTCCCAGAGCCTCTCGGAGTGTAGTATCCTGTTCCAGTATAGGTTGTAGTTTATTGATAATGCGTTGGACGGGTTTAAGTTGGGGGCTATAGGTGATGACAAGTGGTGTTCCACTGTTGGTTTTCTTGGGTCTGTCTTAAAGTAGATGGTTTTTGGGTATTCGTCTGGCTCTTTCAATTTGTTTTTTTATTTCTCCGGGTGGGTAATTGAGGTTTATAAATGCTTGGTAGCGATCCTGAAGTTTCTGGTCTCAGTCAGTGGGATTAGAGCAGATGCAGTTGTATCAAAGGGCTTGGCTATCGACGATGGATTATGTGGTGTGTTCCGGATGGGAGCTGGAGGCATGTAGGTAACTGTATGAGTCAGTGGGTTTTCTGTAGAGAGTGGTGTCTAATTTACCATTGGTGATTTGTACTGTGGTATCCAGGAAATGGATCTCTCGTGTAGAATGGTCCAGGCTAAGATTGATGGTGGGGTGTAGTTTGTTAAAATCTCTGTGGAATGTCTCCAGTGTTTCTTGGCCATGGGTCCAGATCATAAAGACGTCATCGATGTAGCGTAAGTAGAGAAGGGGTAAAAGGGGACGGGATCTGAGGAAACGTTGTTCTAAGTCAGCCATAAAGATGTTAGCGTACTGTGGGGCTAACCTAATAAACCATCTTGTTAGTCTTTAAAGTGCTACATAGTCCTGTTTTTTGTTTCAAGAACAAGGTAGGAACATTACTTAATGATGAGGGAAAGACATTAACAGAATATGCATCAATGGCTGAAGTGTTAAATGCTTTTTTTGTTTCTGTTTTCACTAGAAAAGCTGGGCAACTAACATAGTGAACATCAGTGTAAATGGGGTAGGATCTGAGGATACAATTGGAAAAGAACAAGGTAAAAGTTATTTAGACAAGATAGAAATGTTCAGATTTTTGGAGCCTAATGAAATACATCTTAGAATACTTCAAGAACTGGCTAAAGAGATCTCCAACTCATTAGCTATTATCTTTGAAAACTTGTGAGGAATGGGAAAGATATCTAAGATCTGGAAAAAAAGGCAATACAGTACTTACTTATGGGGTACGTCTAGACTACAGGCTTTTTTCAACAGAGGCATTGTCGACAGATACTGTCGACAAAGCCTCTGTTGAAAAAGAGCGTCTAGACTACAGCCAGTTCTGTTGACAAAGCAAGCCACTTTTTCGATAGAGAGTCTAGACGCTCTCTTTAGAAAAAGCACAGTGTGGATGCAATAGCACCTTTTTTCAAGATAACTCTGTCGAAAAAAGGCTTTATTCCTTGTAGAATGAGGTTTACCGCTGTCGACAAAACTGCTGCGTTCTGTCGACTTAGTGTCGACAGAACTCGGCGGTAGTGTAGACGCAGGTATAGTTTTGTTGACAAAACCCCGTAGTCTAGACACACCCCATATAGAAAGGAAAATAAAGACAACCAAGGGAAAGAGATGACTCAGCTTTGATTATTGGATCCATTATCTTTCTGGGTACCAATCTGCAAGTACCTAAAAGAAAACTGGGTAATAACTAACTGCCAACATGGATTTGACAAAAACAAATCATGTAAAACCAACCCCAAATACTTTGTTGGCATGGTAATGACCTTATGGATGGAGGGAAGCAGCAGATGTGGCATATGTCAACTTTAGCAAGGAATTTGACACGGTTTCATACAATCTAGAGAAACATAGCCTAGACAAAGCTACTATAAAGTGGGTACTCAACTAGCTGGAAAAACACACTCAAAATGCAGGGATCTCCTCTGGATCTGGTTCTATTAAGTATTTTCATCAGTGATTTGGATAATGGCATAGAGAGTACACTTATAAAGTTGCAGACATTACCAAGATGGAAGAGGTGGCAGGTGTTTTGGTGGATGAGATTAGAATTCAAAGTCATCTTGATAAAGTGGAGAAATGGTCTAAACTAAATAGGATTAAATTTGATAAGAACAAATGCAAGTACTACACTTAGGAAGGAATAATCTATTGGACAAATACAACATGGAAATTACTGCAAGAAGGATCTGTGGGTTATAGCAGATCTTAAAGTAAATATGAGTAAAAAATGTAATACTTTTGCAAAATAAGCAAATATAATTCTGGAATGTATTAACAGAAAAGTTGCAAGCAAGACACAAAAAGTAATTATTCTGCTCTACTCCGCACTAAAAGTCTCAGCTGCAGTATTGTGTCAGTTCTGGGTACCACATTTCTGGAAAAATGAGGACAAATTGGAAAAGGTCCAGAGAAGAGCAACAAAATGAATCAAGATTTAGGAAACTTGGCCTATGAGGAAAGATTGAAAAGGTGGGGGTGTTATTGTCCTTCAACTTGCACCAGAGGAAATTTAAGTTAGATATTAGGAAAAGCTTCCTAACTATAAGAGTTGCTAAGCATTGAAACAAATTATTTAGAGGGGTTATGGAATCTTGTTAATTGGAAGTTTTTAAGAACAGGTTAAACTAACCCATCAGAGATGGTCTAGATCAGGGTACTCAACATGCGGCCTGTTTGTTTGTGGCCTGCAGTGCACTTTGGGTTCACGCAGGGCTCAACACACAGTCCGTGGGTGGGATCCTTTGAACATGGCCTCCATTGGGAACATGCTCCATAATGGTGAGTCAATAAAATGGTCTTCTGTTGATATGTGTTTTAGTAGTTAAATTCCTAGACTGTCATTGCTCATTAAAAGTACAGTCATATGAGTGGAAATTGGGTAAATATTGAATGTTATTAATATCAGCAGAACTGACTGAAATGGGGTCTCTGTGTTGTGTAGTCTTGCCTTAATCTTTGTATTCATGCCCGTCAGTGTGAAAGAAGCTGTTTGGATATATTTGCATATATATTTGCATGTACACGCAACCACACTTAAGTTGCAACCCTCAGCATGTGCTGTATCATTGTGGCTCCAAGAGCTTCCAAAGTTGAATAGCCCTGGTTTAGTTAATATCAGTGCAAGGGAGTGGCCCTTTTGAGGTCCTTTTCAGTCGTACATGTCTACGTTTCCGTGATTTCAGACTGGGACTTAAATAGCACTGCAGCTATCTTGCTCATGGGTCTCCTCTTTCCTGGACTTCCAGTCCCTCAATATGCTTTCAAAAACCATTAAGCTAAAAACCTGGGAAGCCTTTGTCATAGAATGTTTAATCTTAAAGGCAATTCATGTAACATATATCTGCACACAGGGCTGCCTTTCATCACTTATGCTGAAGTTAAGAGCTAGATTACCAGATGAAATAGTTTCCATGAGCTTTTCTGCTTAATAGGATTTTTAGAATTCTCCTTTCTTTTGTATACCTTGTATCTTCTATCCACACTGACCCTTGTGAACACTTCATGGTTTATATTTTAATACTCAATATTTTTTCTTGGGTTCATATAATTTTAGCTTTATTGGTTATTTGTGACAATAATAAAACATTTTAAAAACCAAACTTTGATTATACAAAACATTTTAATGTAGGCATATATATCTATAACTAAACCATATATTCATATATGTCTATAGTTAAAAAGTGTGACTATCAATTTCTATATACATTCTTACATTCACCTATAGAATTAAGTCACTTTAAAAGGTAAAGATAACACATTCAGAGGGGTAGCCAGGTTAGCCTGTATCTGCAAAAACAACATGGAGTCCCATGGACTTTAAGGACTAAGGGTGCATCTACACAGCACCCCAAACTATGCAAATTGTGTATCTTATTTCAATTATATTTCAAAGTAGCTTAATTTGAAATTTGGAGCAACTACACAGCACATCCCTTAACCCTTGTGGAATGAGGGATACAGGGATGCAGGAATAGCACACCCGTTATTTCGAAAAATATTTCAAAAAAACGTGTGCATTTAAAAGACATGGGGTAGCTATTTTGGGACACCTCCAGTATCCTGCAATAACTCATGCTGTCTACATGTATCCTAGCTGGTTTATTTGGGCATAAGTTTTCATGGGGGAAAAAAACACTTTGGGAGCACACGCTCCTGTCAGCTTCCCTTACTTCTCAAAAAATGAGGGGGCAGCCCTTAAAATTCGATTTGGAGGTCTGCATTAGACCAGCTACATTGAACACTAGAAAATCGAGCTACAGAAGGTTGCTCTTCCCTGTAGTGCAGACAAATATTAGGCTATGTTTACACTACCAGGCTATGTCTACACTGTCACGATCTTGCGCCAGAAATATGCAAATGAGGCTAAGCGTGGAATATCACCGAGCCTCATTTGCATATCTAATGAGCTGCCATTTTTTTCAGAAGAGGCTCTTGTGCAAGAAGGAGTGTCTACATTGCCCCGTCTTGCGCAAGAAAAACCCTCTCGCGCAATACCGTTCTTCCTGAAAAGTAATAGGTGTAACGGTAGACTTGGGGAAGCTGCAGAGCAGAACAGCTGGGGTGCTGCCCAGTTAGTCCCGCAGCGCCGCCCCTCACCCCCCTGCTCAGCGATAACTACTGCAGTCTGGGGGGTGGGGAGCCCACTCCCCTCCCAGAAACTCTCGGCGGTGGCGCGGGGATTCCCCTGCCTTCCTGCAAAATGGCGGAGGGTTCGCCCCTCGCTGCGCTTCCCAGCCCACCCTCCACCCCCTGGCCAGCTGCAGTGTGGGTCCCGGTAGACCCGTCACAGGGTATAATCCCCTTCCCCTCTTCACCCCTTTCCTTTCCCAGCTGCGAGTGCCCTTGGGGCTCACAGCAGCTCCAGTTGTCCGGCTGGCTGGAGCACTTCCAGGTTCCAGTTGGTGCCGGACTATCAGGAGTGCCAGACCACTGGATGCCGGACAATTGGAGTTTTATTGTACTTTGAAATATATTTCCAAATAACGGCCATGTTGAAGATGTGGAGCAGCTATTTCAGGATATCGCTGATATCCTGAAATTGTTCCACTGTCTAGCCTGAGGCTCTAAATCTACATTTACACTGCGGTGCTATTTCAGGATACCGGAAGTATCTCAAATTAGTTCTTCTGCGTCTTTTGAGAGTGCCCGTTATTTGAAAATAGATTTCTAAATAATGGGTATGCTATTCTGGCGTCCCTGTAATCCTTATTCCATGAGAGTTGAGGGAAGTTTTGGAATAGCACTTTATTTTGAAATTGGTGCTGTGTAGACAGCACCAAATTTCTAAATAAGTATTTTGAAATTACCCCCAAAATAAGCTACACAATTTGCGTAGCAGAAATTGCGTAGCTTATTTTGAGGTAAGGGTGCAGTGTAGGTGTACCCTAAGGTGCCAGAGGACTCCCTCTTTTTAGTGATAACTCTGTTCCTTCAAGTGAACTGGAGCTAATTCACACACTTTTGATTCCATTCAAAAACATGAAAATTCAGGAAATGCATTATATGTTAGCTTGGTGTTAGAGATTACATTTTTCTAAGATTATACTCATTTTTTGCCTGAGTGGAAGCTTCCCAACCTGAACTTGCATTCTGTCACCTTTTTCTAACTCCCGGCATTGATCAATATTAACTGTATTCAGTTTATAGTGGCAACCATGCCAGAGTCATAATGAAGATTTGGGGAAAAAAATGGTTTAGTGAAATAGATTTGCTCTAGAAGTTAGAAAACAAATCTCTAGTTCATATTGATGTTGTATAGAAGAATTTTACTTGAGTAGCCTGAGGAATGTGGTTTGTAGTTTGTACTGTATATTCTTGCTTACACTGAAAAATTAATTACATTTTCTATTTAAGAAAGGTTTGGGAAAATAATTGCTTATGTTATGGCTGCACAAATATCATATAGATTCTGTTGCTGTTGCAGGGTGAACTTCACCTTTGACTCCCTTCTCAGTCTACGTCTATACAGCGGCACTATTTCAGGATACCAGAAGTATCCCAAAATAGTTATTCTGCGTCTTTAAATTTGTCCGTTATTTTGAAATATATTTCAAAAATAATGGGCATGTTATTCTGGTGTCCCTGTAACCCTTGTTCCAAGAGAGTTAAGGGATGTTTCAGAATAGCACTTTATTTTGAAATTACTTGAAAAAAGATATGCAATTTGCGTAGTCCAAATTGCGTAACTTATTTTGAGGTAAGTGCGCAGTATAGACATACCCTCATTGTCTTTATCAGCACCTAAGTGACCAAGCTTCTGTCCAGGTGGAGTTCACAATCTACCCGCCTTAGATTGGGTCCCCAGATCACAGCTTCCCTGTTCATCAAATGCGTGTCAACACAACAGGGCAAAACTCAATTTATCAAATGCGTGTCAATTGCATAGCTGAAGTCCAAATAGCTTAATTCCACTTTTGGCGCTGTCTACACAGCAGGAAGTTGAAAGAAGAACATTCTTCCTTCTATTTCCCTTACTCTTTGTGAAATGAAGGTTACAGGAGCTGGAGTAAGAAGTCCTTCAGCTCACCATTATTTTGAAATAATTGCTTGCTGTGTGGACGCGCACTGTTATTTTGAAATAACGCTACTATGTAGACATACCCCAACTGTCCTTAGCAGGCCCAACTGATTTTTAACTTAGACTTCCCTCTAGGAACCTGTGACAAATCTGAAAGTGCAGTGCCAGAGACCAGCATATTCAAAACAAAGATTTATTCATCCATGGGAATATAGCAAACAGAGGAAAAAATGTTCCAACAAACACACACTGCAAATTATCATACCTAAACTCCACATTTCACTCAAGCAGTTGGGGTAACCAAGGCTAAACTAGGCCTGCCTCTCCTGTTCTCCTGGAGACCAAATTAGTATCTGCTTCTCTGGAGATTCTCTGTCTCCTCTTCCCCTCAGAGATTTAACTTTCAACTACTTTCAAAATATTTATTTCAGATTTCCACCATGAATCCTCCTGAGGACACAATTTGAAATCCCTTTGGGGCCAGCTAGATTCCTGATTCCAAATTAATTGAATTCACTTCAAAGGAATTAGCACTTGCTCTGGACTTTGTGGTTAACTGGAAATTAAAAAAAAAACATTCTGTGGGCAAGCTATGCCTACTTGGTGCAACACTGTCCCTCTTTACTGGTGGCTAATTCAAGTGGTACTTAATGATTCAGCTATAGCCTGAGGAGAAAGGGTTTATTTACCTCAAACAGTGGACACTCATGCATTAAAAACCAGAAGGCTCAAGTTTGATCCCCACAACTGATAGTATACCTGGGTTTTTTGGCAGTACATGTATCCGAACAATATCATAAGAAAATGAAAAGAAAGTTTTAACAATATCAAAATGTTTATTTCAGTTTATAACCATTTTAAAACTATTTTTTTTTAAATAAAACACTGAAACAGTCATTTGGAACCAAATAAATGAGAAAATTTACAAAATTTTCATTTTACAATTTCATTTATAAAATGTTGAAACAAAATATGTTTTTTACTTTCTCCCAACTGAAATAATTCAGCAAAACCAATATGAGTTAGCAAAACATTTTGATAACACCAACTCTGTGTTTTTTGGAAAAAAAAAGTTGAACTGAAAAATTTTGCCCTAATCTAATAAAGAATCTACTCCACTGGCTTTGTGTCATTTTGGAGATATACTCCTGGAAGGTAGGTAACATTTGAAATAGAAGGAACAGACATCAACCATGTACCCTTTCAAATAATCTCACAAAAAGTTAAAGCAACATCCCTTCCTCCTACTGGGAATTATGAATATCTAAAAACCTGTACTTGCCATACATCAGTATGGATGATTATTTTGGACTTTTTTTTAGAAAAGTAATGTTATCATCTGAAAAGAGCTGTCCACAATTCAGCACTCATCATCATTTCTGGAAGGGGAAAATGTTTTTAGTTTTAAAAATTAAATAAGTGATAATAAACAAGGTGTGTTTTATAGTATGCAATAAAATCTCAATAATCCACAACATGAAATACATACAAAACCCGGAACTTTTTCTCTCAACTCAACAACAAATTAATAGAAGAGATCTGAAGAGAGGTTTCATATACCTGAGTTATAAAATATGTTTCAGTTTGTTTACCAGTATAGTACAATATATTATAAATACTTAAACTAAACAAACAACATTTTCTACAAATTATGCCCTTTTTTGATCCTGTGAAATAAAGTCAGTAGGACTACATAGCTGTAACCAAGGGCAGAATTTAGGGTGCACTGAATGTATACTTATTTCCTAATTGATCTGTCGAGATACTGCTCCATTAAGATGCACTGTAATGTAGATGTTGTGGGCACGTCTATGCTAAAAAGTTAAGGTGACTTGATTTAGGTTGACACCCAGCCACCACAATAAGTAAGGCAGTCATGTGTGTCTGTATCATGCTCATTGAATCAATGGTGTGCATCCTCACTAGTACTGCTTTCATCTCTGCACAGAATAGTGCACAGTGGGTAGCTATCCCACAGTACAACGAGTTGAAAGGGACTTGGGGATACAGAAGTGGGTCTGGCCCATGAAAGTTCATCACCTTGTAAACCATCCTGTTAGTCTTTAAAGTGCTGCATAGTCCTGTCTTTTGTTTCAGCAAGACCAGACTAACACGGCTACATCTCTATTACTATTCATGGGATCAATACATTGTTGCAGTGGAGAATGGACACAAGTCTTCAAACTCCCATGATGCTCTTTCCTTTCTGCTCCCCTCTCACCCCCCGATATCAATACTAAACAACTGATGGGTTTTGTGCCTTTTTCCCCAAAGCCTGGCTTAGCCTCATGTAGGCCATGGCTGAAGAATCATGGACCTCACTCAGCTGTGCACTCCTGTTTTGACCATTACAAACATCTTGCCCCTTTATCCTGCAGTATTTCCAGAGCTGAGACAGGAGCTGATGCATGGAGCATTGTGATGTGATTAAAGCAGTCCCCCAGCAAACCACACAATGAAACAATTCCCAGTTGCTGCTGGCAGTCATGCATCAACTAACTGGGTCAGATTACATTGTTATGCAGTTATGAGATGATGAGCAGTGGCTGCAGAACTTCCTAATGCAGAAGAACACTTTTCTGAAAATTTGGACAGAGCTTTCCCCTTCCCTGAAGTGCAGTAACACTAAAACGAGTCTTGCTCTTTTAGAAAAAAAGGAGAGGTGATTGCTTTGTAGAAGCTTACAACACCAGACTATTACCAGTCAGCAGAGAATCAATTCAGAGTTGGTAAATCCACTATGGGAGCTGTTGCAATCCAAATATTTAGGGCCATTAATCAACGTATGCTAAGAAGGGCACTGGATTCTGTGCAACTCAAAGAAAATAGTGGATAGTTTTGGTGAGATAGCTTTCCTTAACTGGGGTGGGGAAATAGATGCTAAATATCTTGGCACCTGAGCAGTTTGCCAAACAATACATCAACCAGAAGGGATTACTTTCAATGGTATTGCAAGCACTGGTGAATCACTGACATCAGCATGGGATGATTGAGAAAGGTCTGTTCAGAAAGCTGCAATCAGGGACTTTCTTTCCAGATTGCAAAATAGCCATTGATGATGTTGAAATGCTGGTAGTTGTCGTGGGAGACCAGACTACCCCTTGCTCCCATGGCTCATGAAGCCATACACTGGCCACCTGGACAGCAGTGAAGAGTGGTTCAACAATATGCTGAGCAAATGCAGAACATTGGTGGAATGTGCCTTTGAACATTTAAAGGGTCACTGGCACTATTTGCTTACCAACTTAGACCTTAGTAAAAGCAATATCCCGATTGTAATTAGTGGATGTTGAGTGCTTCATAATATCCGTGAGGCAAAGGCAGAAAAGTTACCGCAGGAGTGGGATGTGGCAGGGAATAGGCTGGCAGCTAATTTTGTGCAGCCAGATACCAGGGCAATAAGAGCGCACTGAACGGTATGTCTTCAGGAGGCTTAGAAAATCTGTTTCAGCAATCAGCCACTGTAATGTGTGCCCCTTATTTGCATTGTACCTTCCCATCCCATCTCCTCCATTGCATATCTTCCCTTCCCCTCTCCCTAAACTCCCATGCTTGGAATACATAATGAGTATTTAATTGTTGAAATGTTAGCTTTTATTGCACAAACATAAAGAAACTGAAAGAACAGGAAACTAATTTAACCTTGAGCCAATGTTGTGATAAAATTGGGAGGGAAGAAACCAAGTCAGCTTGTGTGTAAAAACCCAGAAGACTTGGCCATCAAAGGTCTTTGATTAAGGGGACTCTTGACTCCTTACTAAAACTCACTGGAGAGGGGGCGGGGGTGGTTGGTTAGTTCCCAGTATCAAAAAGGAAGGAGAAGGGTCTTTGAGAAATCAGGATGCTGAAATCAACAACCCCCTGGAACAAGAGGAAGAGGGAAGAGGTCAGCCTGACTGCCAGGGCTGGCAGGCCAGAGAGGGAGTGAAGAGTCTGGGGAGTGTCTTGTTCTCCGTGTCAGCTAAATTTTCTGGATCAGACTGACTGGGGATGAAATAAGGAGACATGTGCCTGAGATGAGCAGGGAAGGAGGAGGGGGTGAGGGGAAAGGAGAGCCATGCCAGCCAGAGAGAGGCAGAGACATAGCCCAGGAGCAGATCCATTCTGGGAAAAGACTGGAAGCCACAGATCCTGAGACACAGCTGAGAAGCAGATCGATGCTGGGAGGAGAGCTGCAGCCAGAGATTCTGAGACAGAGTGCAGAGAGCTGATCCATGCTGGGAGCAGGGCTGCAGACATGGAGCCCTAGCTATTCAATTAGCCAGTTTACTGTGCAAGCCATAGTGAACATGTCTCAATGGCATACGAGATGGACCTTGTGGTGCAGCCTCTCCAGAAACTCAAGCTGGGAGCAGAGTTGGGGCATTCCCTATCCCTTTAGCATTATGGATGTCCCTTCGAGACCAGGGACCAGCACTAAGCCTCCCAAATTGTGGGCTTTGTCCAAGTCAGCTCTGGAAATACTTTATTTCAATTTTTTTTAAATAAAAGGTTTTATTTCATTTTGAAGAATCTCCAAAATGAATGGATTCAAAATGACTTTATAAATGTCATTTAAAAGCATTCAAAATGGTGTGTTTGTCCTGTTTTGGTGAGGAATGGGAAAAACATAAATTTCAGTTTCAAACCATCCTTTTTTTCCCCATCCAGATATTTCAATTTGGTCACTGAACCAAAAATTCAATTATTTGCTCAGGTGTACGCTATACAGTGTTCATTTGCTATTGATAATCGTGTAAAGTTGCTTCCTTCATAACAACGTCCTAACGTGATATTTCTTCTCAGAGGGAGAGGCATAGAGCACCCCAGGAATGCAACATATTAAGCTGAAGAAAATCAATATACATCCTTCAAAACAGAATTGTTATAAGATATAGAGAGGCTTCCAGCTGTTTGGGAACAGTGGAATTTTCAGTTCAGATAAAATGGTCAGGTTTGGAAAAGATTCTGTATTATGTAATTAAATTGACATAATTATTCTTTTTTAAGATTGCAAACTAATTGAGACAGAGAATCTTTCTTTTTCTGGATTTGGCAATTCATAATATATTTTAGGCAGTATTAAAATCCAATAAAACAATAATTCTAATACCTAATCCATTGTAGTGAAACAATGCCTTTTTTTCTTTTTTAAATCAATCAGAAATAGCATTTAAAATGGGTGGAGAGAGAAATAGAGATTTTGGGGCTCAGAGATGGAGCACTGGACTTTATCAAGATTTGGTTTTGAACTAGTGATTCGGGCTGTTCTAAAATTTTCCATTTAATCTATTTTTTCAAACAGAGGATGAGAGATGGGTTGTTTGTATGGTTTTTCTTATGAAAATTTCCACTTTCTACCCAGAAAAAATAAAATGTATCACAAAATCCACTAAGAATTAATATATCAGTAAAAACAAACCCTAAATGTTCTACTACAGTATACCATGGGAGTCACAGTTCAGGTACTTCATATCCCCATTCTTTTCTATGGACTGATCTCCTCAGATAGATTACATATCCACTAGCACATTTATCAGGCACTGCTCAGATCCCTAAAGAGGGGCTCACAGCAGGCAGCTAAGGTGTGGGGGTGCAGGACTCAGGGTTATAGTATGAGGAGGGACTCGGAGCAGGCGGCTGAGTGGGTGAAGGGGCAGGACTCTGAGATGGGGGGTAAGGAAGGGCTCATGGCCGGGAATGGGGGTACAGGAATCAGATCAGGTGCTAGGGGGCTCAGGGCAGGGAGTGGGGGGTGCAGGATGTTGGATAGTTCTCAGGGCCACTGGTTACCCTGGGCTGACTGGGGTAGCAGGGGCTGCGCTGCCTGGCTGTTGGATCCCTGGGGCTGGCCGGGGCAAAGAGGGACATGCTGCCTGGCCAGCATCTTACCGGCACAGGAACCTTACCCAGGTACAGTGGCTGGTACCATCCAGAGCTCCATCTTCAGATGGTCACTTTCTTACTGATGCATCTGCCCTCCTGTGGTCATTCTACCAGTATAACTGTGCCTGCTAGCAGACCCCTCCCTTTGTGTTTTATGAGAAACAATCATATTCCAGGCAAATCCCATTGTCCTAGCACAACCAAACCCTGACCTAGCTTTAAGTTAGGATAAGAGGAAGCTGCACACCAAATTTGGTGGTTCTATCTCTTACCGTTTAGGAGGAATTATTGAACACACTCACAGATGCATGGACAGACAGGTAGACAGATATACAAACGCTCTCAAATATTATACACCATAGATACAGAATTCTCATGATATATCAGGGAGATATAATCTGAGCAGGCCTTCTGGCTGATCGAGGATAAATGGGAAAATAAGGCACCCAAATTATCACTCCCATGAAGCACTGTGGAGTTATTTTAAAAATAAATGCTTTTGGTTATTGATTTTTTCATTAAAGAGTCAAAATTTTCCCCAGTGGCAAAAAAAATTCTTTCCAGCAATATCAGTTATCAAATTCAAAGACCAAATATGCCCCGCTTTAGCTGTACTTCATGATAATCCAGTCGTTTGGCCTTAGTTTTTTCTATGATCACTTAAAGGACTTTGAACTTCAAGTTATAAAATGGTAAGTGTGGGAATGAAATTGTGACACTAAATCTATTATTTTATTCCAGAAAAAGTGGAGACAATTTGGTCGGGATCTTTAAGGAAAAGGTTATTTAATATTAGAAGGGTATTTAATCTACCAGAGAAAGGTGTAACAAGAACTAATGGCTGGAAGTGGTAGTCAGAAGGAAAAAAAACACTAAGTTGTAGAAGGATACAGAGTTGTTATACATTTTAACATATTTCCAAGTAAACAAGGGACTACAGTTTATTTATTTTCCTCTGGGAAACAAGAAGGGAACAATGATGAGTTCCAGCCTTCTTTTAGATGGCTTGAAATTCTGCATAGAGAGGAACTTGACTCCATTGCTCAGAAAAATCCGAGCTTGCCTGCTGAGTAAATCATAGACATTACATCAGTATCAGGCTGACCCAGCTTTGAGATGCTGGGAAAACTGCTCCTAGGAACACCCTTGTACTAAAAATATCTCATTAATTAATCATGTCATAAGTCTGTAGCATTATACTTCCTTAGTAACAAGGTGGTTTGATTTAAAGGAAATGAGCACGCACATTTTGGTTATTGCTAAGTTTAATGTAAAATGAATGCATGCGTTATTATGTAAATAAGATACATGTAAACCTCACACACGCCTACTGCAGTAACATGAAAGACACATTAGGTGCGATTAAGAGTTTGTGGATCGAAACAACATATACACAATTAGGCAACGAATGTTAGAATAAAGGGAATGCATTGAAGCACATCTTTAATAATTTTGCTCTCCATCCTTCCTCGTGTTTGCAGCCACTATGGCTGTTAAATAAATCTTTTGTTGAATACATCAAAACACCTGCAGGCCTTTGATAAAAAGCTAATGGAATTCAGAAAAAAATGTTAGCTTTGAGGAGAACTTGCATGTATAAGAAAAGAACTGACCTTTTAGACTTTGGCATATCAGAGGATGAAGTAACTTGTTTTTTAACACACAGTAATCGACCAAGGTCTATGAAATATCTCTTTTTAACCATTGTTCAAAAACTTTTCACCAGCACTTGTCAGGCAAAACGTTACAAGCAGGCATTTTTGTCTGTACCAAAACACAAGAAAATAAATAATTCTGCAGATTGTTTGACTGGTGTTGCTACAAATGAAATGGATTTTCCAAAATAAATTTCTGAAGCTCATCCTGCCTTGCTGAAGTATCCAAACTAAGGTATTACTAGAGAAAAAACAGGAAAGTATATTGATTTTGTCAAATACCAAATTAGTCAATATCAACTTAAGTGAAACTTTTCTATACATGTGTAACTGTACTATGGAGATGTATGTTGAGTAGGTCTCTTTAAAAGTGAAGAACGCAATTCCAGCTTGGTTTTAAATCAATGATAGTTTTGTCATTGATTTTAATAAGGACAATATCACACTAAGGATTTGGGTCAGATTTCCCCACCCTTAATCACGTATTTTGTGAGTAGTCCCATTGATTTAAACCAGGATACTCACAGAGATTTAGATTGTCCCAGTCCTTATTTGACAATGCAGAGGAGTGAGGGGGAGTAAGACACCCC
This sequence comes from Pelochelys cantorii, assembly GCA_032595735.1. Lineage (NCBI taxonomy): Eukaryota > Metazoa > Chordata > Testudines > Trionychidae > Pelochelys > Pelochelys cantorii. Next base: position 68,549,328 of record CM064326.1, on the reverse strand, counting down.
ACTTTAATTCCCTTAAAGGGTAGGCATAATCTTCTTACTTGATACTCATTGATGTAAACACCAGGAGAGGTGGAGTGTCAACAAGTAGACGGGGACCCCAAGCTGTGCCATAGTCAACAACCAGAGGACATGATTGGATACACAGGGTAGAGTAATCAGTTCCACAAAATTGGGTGAAACAATTGACCTCTTCCCCAAAAGAAAGGGGATTGGAAAAAGGACTGTGACTTCGGTATGTTTACACTGCATAAAAGATGTTCCTAACTCAAGGTAGTTAACCTCCATTAGTTAATTAACTTGAGTTAAAGCAGCAGTGAATACAGTAGGGTCTAAAATAAGGTCTGGGGAAATGTTGTTAAGACTTTGCTAGTATAAAGCAAAGTTGAACTGTGAGCAAGAGGCAGGCCCTGTTCACAGAATCTGACATGAACAGAGATGATATTGCAGAAACACACATACTCAAGAGGTATTAGGCACAAGTCATGTAAACACATTCCAGAAGGTTGATACCAGAACATCTTGGTACCAACACCTTCCCCATAGATAACAAGAATGAAATGATTCATCCTAAGGATATGGTCAGGATGACTGAGAGGAGACATGATAAACTTAAAAAACAACAAATAATCTGGTAGCATTTTAAAGACTAACAAAATACCTAAAAGGGTGGTACAAAGAGGAGGGAGAAAAAATATTTCCCTTAACCTCTGATAATAGGACAAGAAGCAATGGGCTTAAATTGCAGCAAGGGAGGTTTAGGTTGGACATTAGGAGAAGCTTCCTAACTGTCAGGGTGGTTAAGCAGTGGAATAAATTGCCTAGGGAGGTTGTTGAATCTCCATCAATGTTGATTTTAAGATCAGGTTGGACAGACATCTATCAGGGATAATCTAGATGGTGCTTGGTCCTGTAATGAGTGCAAAGCACTAGACTTGATGACCTCTCCAGGTCCCTTCCAGTTCTAATATTCGATGATTCTATGAGGGTCAGTGATGTTTTGATTGGCACCCACATATGTCAGAGAATGGCAGCCTGACACATCAGGAGTGATGCAGAACTTTTTTATATCTGTCTTTACAGATGTATTTCAGTGGGGATCTCTTTGTCCAGGCTAGGGGGCAGTGAAAGTCCCACCACTGTCTGATCTGAGTCCAATGCAATGGGCATACACATGCTAGTATAACTATAGACATCCAAAACAATAAACCTGGCCTGGCACCTTCATACCTTATCTGATATTGTGGTCAGTGAGGGTTCTCTTGGGGTCTGCTGTGGTGACAAAGACAATGCAACTTGGGGTTTAACTCAGAGTAGTAGGTTTTTACATGAGCCTAGAGTTGAACTCAAGTTGGTAATCCAGGCTAGGAACTAAAGTGCAGTATCTTCACTGTATTTTAACCCAAGATAGCTACCCTGAGTCAAGAATACACTTTGCAGTGTAGACATATCTTGAATCACGGTACCTTCCCTGGCTTGCTCGTGGGGCATTACAGCCATATACTGGCCCTAACTCAAGGCAAGGAAGAGTTATGATCTGATTAAGGTATGATGAGTAAAGGAGGCCAAATATGGTCCTCACTATGGTGTAAAAATACCTTACTGCATTACACATTCTAAACATAAATGTCACAGTGAAGTCAATATTGCAGTGTAGTATTTGTTTAATGCTGTCTATTACAAGTACACTTGCTTGCAGCATTATCTTTACTGGGACTGCTTAATACCTATATAGACATTGGTGATCTCTGTGGAATGAAGTGCAGTCACACAGCAGAGTGGTTTTAAAATCAGATTAATTAAAAACAAAGTATAAGGTCACAATGCATTTATCCTGCCAGGCTGAATTGAGGATTGCCATGTGTGATCCAATCTCTCACTACAGTGAAATGTTTTCCATCAGTGAGCCACAAATTAATAGCTTGTATGATAAATAGCACTATTTTGTCATATTTAATTCAGACATGGATTTGTCTAAATATCAGTATCCAAATCCAAATCAAATCCAATCCCTACCTTCTGGCATGACCAAGAGACTAATTGCAGTTGATCTGAAAGCTTCTCTAAAAATTTGCACACACATCTATATTATGGAATAAATAGCCTGTTTTCATTTGATGCCGGGTTCCCATGCCTGTTGTTTAAATTCAATTGTTTAAAATTGATACAGATTGTACTCAGAACTAAATTAAAAAGGATCTTTCTCTTCATGTCTTTTTCAGCTCCCTTTCCCTATTGCAATAATGAGGAACCAACATCCTTTTTGCCTCGGGCATGATAACTTGTTGCTTTATTTAGAACCATTCCACACAGTTGTACTTCGGCTAAATACGCGCTTGAATTTATAAGTAAATGTGGGTTATTACTGCATCTGCATTTCCATTTTTTTAGAGAGTACCTCTCCAAATCCTCTTCCCTCTCCAAACCTTCCTCTGAAGTCTGTCAAAATGCATAATGTGCCAGGACAGGGAACCAGCCCAAGTCTTCACAAATATTTTCTGCCATTACAGTAAAATGAAAGCAGCTCAAAAGTAAAAATAAAATTGAGATTCCAGGCACTGGACTGGAGGCAACTAGCTGCATTCCTGAGGTGACACTAAAGGTCCCCATGGGAAGGTGCTCACTGAACAGCAATAAAGCAGCCTTTGTTGGCTAATTCCCAGAGCAGCAATAGCTTGACACTAGCCAAAAGCAAAGGCAAAGAAGGGGATAAAAATGGGTGGAGGAGACTAGGAATATAATTACAATATGTCTGCATGGGAAAAGAATATTAGAAGAGAGCTGTCAATAGCACCAGTTAATTAGAATTGTTATGATTTCTGTTCTTTTGTGTAAACCTATATTCAGAGAGGAATTTGAACAGGTTTGAAATATATCTTGATGCTAACTGGAGCCATTCTACTTGACAACACTGTAGCATTTGAAACAGTTTATATCTCTTTTTTTTGCCATGTCATTTCTGCAGTACTACCATTTTGAACAGGGAGGTGGGAACTTAAACAAAGAGGATTAACTTCCTGTGGGTGGTTACATTCAATTTTCTCTCTTGGCCCATTCCAGTTGTGTGTGCAAAGTGTTTGAATCTATATTCTCCCAGTGTGCTCTTTCAGTCAATTACAATTAAATGTTTTTCACTAGATATTTTTCTCAATAAGACTTAATCATTTCCAAGCAAGGTTTAATTATCTCTCTTCCTTGAAAGAAGATAAGTCTATTTTCTCAGAGTTTAGCTAAATTAAGGTTTTTTAAAAAACGTAGAGAATTTCCAGACACTTTGGGTGCTTGAACTGAGGGGGAAATCTGTGGGGAACACAGTAGCCCATTTAAAAATAGACAAGAGTGGCACTCACCTCTCACAAGCACTCCGCCTTGCAAGAGCATATGTGACCACATTTTCTGTGCCTTGTGGTGAGTCTTCAGCAACGCAGCCATCTGGCTAAATCATACACCATCTGTATGTGAAGTAAAAAGCAAACCCTTTTCAAGGTAGAAGTCCAATAGGGAACTCTCTTAGTATTTCCTGATGCATCTCTATATCTGCAGACCTATCCCTGGGTTTGCTCCTCAATCAGTCCAGCAGGGCCTCTCACAGTGCCCTGTTCAATTCTCTCTCAGCCCCTTCATGGCTCTCTGAAAGGCTATCTAAACTACATCTCTTTACTCAAAAAAGGGATGTAAATTAGACACTTTGAAATTGCAAATGAAGCCGGGATTTAAATTTCCTGTGCTTCATTTGCATAATGGCGGCCACAGTTTTTTTCAAAAACGGGCTTTTCGAAAGAAAAATGGCTGTTTAGACGGGGATCATTCAAAAATAAAACCCTTTTTCAAAAGATCCTGTACTCCTGAAAAAACTGTTCATGCTCTGATATAGTGCAGTAGCCCAGGGATCCCACCCTGGAGAAAATGTCTCAACATCTTTCTGGTCCCAGTTCAACTTCTAGACCACTAAAAGAGTTCAGTTCACCATTCTAGTATTCAACAAAAGTCTAAGCCACATTCCAGATGGCTAATGGGTAAGTGGAAGATCAAGGGGCATCCACTACTCGAGATCCCAGCCCAAGGACCCTATAGATAGCATTCATCTGCCACATTCCCTTAGATAAGCTTTGTTACTGCTACAGTTCCCTGGGACACTTCCCCATGGCCCCAACACCCTTGCTTCAGGGGATTTGTCCTTGTGGAGTCCCAGCTGCCATCCCAGAGCCTTCTTGCTCGTCACTACTCTGCCAGCACTGATGCTTCTGAGGTCCTGTAGCTGCCTCTGCCATCCAGGGGCATTCCTCCAGCCTCAACATGGACTTGAACGCACCCTGGTCCTGCATAGAGCTCTGCACAGATATGAAATATATGTCCACAGACGTGGGTATCCATGAATGTAAAGCATATTTACATGAAATAAGCAGTGTGACAGGCCATCACTTGCAGGAGCCTTAGAGGTGCTCCTCCAGTGTGGCTGTACTGCCCCCATCTCCAGCCTGGGAGCATGCAAAGTTCTAGCATGCATTAGTGTAACCAGAAACAGCTGCCAGTGACCTGCAGGTCTGGGGGTGATAAAGCCACATCAGAAATAGACATCTTTTTACCCATGCAGGGCTCTAGCCCTACAGCTCTTTTTATAATTCCTTGTTGGGCTCTGATTGGTTGCTCCCTGCAGACTTTCAGATTGGCTTAGTCCCACACAGCCCTTCTAGGCAGCTTGGAGGACCCGCTCCACTGCCCTCTTATGGAGCAGGGTGTGGCATGGCCTTGAAGCCTCTAGCAGGAGGCCTTTGAGCCAGGTCCACCTCATCACAACTAAATTATGGACCTTTTATACTAAGGATGTTAAATAGCGAGTAATTTACTAGTCAAGTAGTCCATGGAATTTCCATCAACTACTCGACAGGCACTTCTGCATTCCTTCTTTGAAACATACAAATGCATTTCCAAAGAGGAATGAGGAACTCCATATGCAGCCTGGGGCCAGGTGGGAAGTCCCGCTGACTCTGGGCTGCATAGGGAGTGCCAGCTTTGAAATGTACAAAAGTCCCCGGTGGGGGCTCTTGTGCATTTCAAAGTGGAAGCGCCCTCATGGAATCTGGGGCCAGTGGGGGACTTGGAGTCCCCCACTGACCTGGGCTCCAAGTGGCGCTGCTGCTTTGAAATGCCATGTGGAGCCTGGGGTCAGCTGGGGACTCCCCAGCTGACCCTGGGTTCCATGTGAATTTCCTTGGCGTATCAAAGGGGCAGTGTTGCCGCACAGTTAAGCTGGAGATCAGCTGTGTGGTGCTGCCCATTTGAATGCCGCTTCAGCATTTCAAAGGGGCAGTGCCACACAGCTGATCCCAGGATCATCTGTACAAGCCCGGGTATGGGCTCTGTGCAGTGCTGCCACTTTGAAGTATCCCCTCTTCACCCCCTCTTTGCTGCCTCTATCTGATAGAGGTGGCGGGGAAGGATCAACTAGTAGACTGGACTATCCGATAAGCTTTTGCTTATCGGATAGTTAACTAGTCTACTAGTCCTTAACATCCTTATTTTACACTGAGGATGAGTTATTTATAGGAGTAGTTAACTACAGTACTCATCTGAAAAACTCTGGTCATCTGAAGAAGTGGGCTGTGCCCACGAAAGCTCATGATACCATCTACATGTTTTGTTAGTCTATAAAGTGCTACCAGACCAGTTTTTGTTTTTTAAGTTTATCTTGTACAGACTAACTCGGCTACCCCCTAGAGCTTCACACCAGTACAATTAACTGGTTTATAACAGAGCCCTGAAAGAGTATTTATCATACATACAGAAAGAGTTAAAAAGAAATAAAAGGAAATTCCCATTGTTAATGTTTATTATTTGAGTCTTGCTAGTGAATTTCAGTTTATATTTGTTCTACAATTTATAGGAGGTAAATGTTGGGATAGATCCTTTTAGTAAGATCTGATGTAGGAAAAGTGCTGTGAGACACTTGTAATTATTATAGCATAGATTTTGTAGGCATTTATATTGATGCTCAGGAATATACAAGTCTCAGGTCAGGTGTGATTTGTTTTATTATTGCAGTGTTGAAATCAATAAAATAATCCCAGCCTTTTAAATTTGAGAGCATACAGATGCATAGATAACAGTGAGTAGATTTAAAATGTTCATTCTGGTTCTAGAAATATTACCCATTCTATTACTGATCCTGATTTTAAGTACAGAGAATACTTGTGGAACCAATAACAACTCTAAATGTGTCTTTATGCATTCATAGTTACTATGCTCACACACATGTTCCCAGATTTTTTTAAAAAACCCTCAATTTAGAGTTAAATTTGCTAAAGTGTCACAACTTATAGAAAAAATAAATAAAAACGTTAACATTAATTACACTTTAATATAGATATGTATAGAAATAATGAAGGAGAGGATATTGATTTTAATACCATTGGACAAATATTTAGATGTGAAAAAATCATATTAAAGCTTCTATTAATAGTCATTTTCTGACCCCAAAATGTAGCAACCAATAAACACAGCATTTGCCCTTTCTGAATTAAAATAAATAAATAAAAGGCTTCAAATATTGTTTCAAGGAGATAATCACTAATATAACTGCAGTAACTATAATTGTCTTGTACTGATTCATAAACAACTTTTCAAAGGTCTCTGGTACACACTTCTTAAAATTGCCAAATACTAACACTTTAATTATAGAGTTAGGTGGGCTGTACGCAGAAAACAAAGAGTTTGCTCATTTCCTCCTACAGGAAAACCCACGGGAGGAGTTAACAGAATAGAAAGGAACCCTTTTTGAGATTCTCTTCCACACCTTGCACAGTAAGCTGTAGTTTGGTCTACAAATCCTTGTGCTCTCACTGTCTTTGCTATCACCCTCCTCTGCTGCCTGACAGCATGGTTATAGCATGGTTCATGGCTGCAACCCTAATCATTAGTTCTTACATATGCCTCTATTGCAGGGTTATGTTTCCCAGATTAGGCATATACATATACATATACATATACATATACATATACATATACATTTGCAAGTGCCTAACCTCTTATGTGCACACAAATCATTCATTTGTATATGCACAGAGTCAGTGAAGCAGGTACCTGGCTATTGACATGGAGAAATCTGAATATTCACTCTGGGGCTTGCATACAGTATACAGTTACACTTGATTTTGAAAAAAAATGAGTCAATATATTTAAGAAATAGGTACCTACAGTAGAAATGTAGCCGTGTTAGTCTGGTGTAGCTGAAACAAAAAACAGGACTATGTAGCACTTTAAAGACTAACAAGATGGTTTATTAGGTGATGAGCTTTCGTGGGCCAGACCCACTTCCTCAGATCAAATAGTGGAAGAAAATTGTCACAACCATATATACCAAAGGATACAATTAAAAAAATGAACACATATGAAAAGGACAAATCAAATTTCAGAACAGAAAGGGGCTGGGGGGGGGGGGGGGAGGTAAATGCCTGGTACCTTCCTTGCAACAAACCCCGTTGCCAGCTTTGTCCACATATTCACTCTGCTGATACCATTATCGGACCTCACCAAGTGAGTTACAAGATCAAGAACACATATTCCTGCGCATCCAGAAATATAATTTATGCTATCATGTGCCAAAAGTGTCCGTCTGCTATGTACGTTGGACAAACATCTCAGACACTTCGCCAAAGGATCAATGCCCACAAAACAGATATTAGACAGGATCACAAAGAAAAAACAGTTTCTTGCCATTTCAACCGGAAAGGACATTGTCTCAATGACTTGATTACCTGCATCCTGCTTCAAAGGCCTTTTAAGACTACACTTAAAAGAGAATCCTCTGAACTGTCATTCATGCTTAAATTCGACACTTTACACCTAAATTTGAATAAATACTCTAATTATCTTACCCATTACAAAAATAGCTTCCCCAATTATCACCTCTAATATCATTAGCTCACAGACATTTACCTCCCCCCCCATCCCCCTTCTGTTCTGAAATTTGATTTGTCCTTTTCATATGTTTTCATTTTTTTAATTGTATCCTTTGGTATATATGGTTGTGACAATTTTCTTCCACTATTTGATCTGAGGAAATGGGTCTGGCCCACGAAAGCTCATCACCTAATAAACCATCTTGTTAGTCTTTAAAGTGCTACATAGTCCTGTTTTTTGTTTAATCCATAATTAGGTACCTAAATATATGGCCTGATTTCACTGGTCTACAATTTTTTAGAAGTCGTCTGCTTCAGAGATAAAATGTGCTATTTATTATGTATTTTGATGTGCTGAATTCAAATATGACAATTAAAACAACTGATTGGCTACTGTTTCCAAGATATTTAAGTTTTTACGTTTTATGTCTATGTCTATTGTGTAGATAGTAGAGTTTTAATCATAAATTGTAAACCTAGGTCTTTTCATGTGTTTATGGTTGCTTTACATGATAATATTTCACCTGTCCTGTTTATGTAACACTTTAAAAATCAGCAAAAGGGTTATATAAATAAAATTTATTATGAAACAAAAGGCAAAAAACTATTATGTACATAGTTTAGTCCTATTCAGTGTCTACTCGGCGCTTCTTGGCTTGTCTCTTGTATTCATTAAATGGAGCACCTTCCATGAAGAAGAATGGGACAAGATACTTTTGACGGTCACGGAACGTGGAAACCCTAACATCACCTGCCAGGAGATTCCACTGCTGTAGTCTGGAGCCCAACAGCTCTGCCTTACTCTTGGGTAGCTCCAAATCCCTGACAAGGTCATTCAGTTCACCTTGTGTTATGAGGTGTGGTTCAGAGGAGGAGGATGGGAGAAAATGTGGGTCCTGTGACATTGATGGTTCAGGACCAGAAGTTTCATCCTCTTCCTCGTCTGACTCAAGTGAGAATGATTCTGGTGCATCAGGAACCGGCAGTCCTTCTCCGTGGGGTATTGGGCGTATAGCTGATGGAATGTTTGGATAATGCACAGTCCACTTTTTCTTCTTTGACACACCTTTCCCAACTGGAGGCACCATGCAGAAGTAACAATTGCTGGTATGATCTGTTGGCTCTCTCCAAATCATTGGCACTGCAAAAGGCATAGATTTCCTTTTCCTGTTCAACCACTGGCGAAGATTTGTTGCACAAGTGTTGCAGCATATGTGTGGGGCCCACGTCTTGTCCTGATCTCCAATTTTGCAGTCAAAATAAAGGTGATAGACTTTCTTAACCACAGTGGTTATACTGCGCTTTTGTGATGCAAAAGTCACTTCACCACAAACATAGCAGAAGTTATCTGCACTGTTCACACAAGTACGAGGCATCTCTGCTCACTTTGGCTAAACAGAAATGTGTCCCTTTGCAAAATCAAACACTGACAAATAAGAGAGCACGACACTGTATGATTTCTAGAGCTGATCTAGGGCAATTTGTTCAGCAGAGTGATATAAGCTTCCTTATGATTGCATCATCCATGACTTCTAGGAATAACATGATGCAATTCATATCATGTATGACGCAATACCTTCAAAAGCTTCAGATTGCATCATTCATTGTTTTGCCTAAAAAGCAAGTACTGTCCAACCCCAGTCATAGATTTATTCATAGATCCAGTCAAAGATGTATTTTAGTCATTTCTGGTTTAAATTGAGATCCCTTCCCTTTATAACTCACCTATCCTCCGCCATTCCCAAGTCAAGGGTCGTATATACTGACCCAATGGCATATCTTGAAAACTAGAGCCAATCAACAATTTTAAGCATCATTTTCGTTCTCAGTGACCCAGAATTAGTAAAGTTTGACTACATTTATTTCAGAAGCATTTTGGCTGTAGAGCAGTGTTTTCAGAAGAGATGAGCATCCTGCAACTCCAACTGAATTCAAGGTGAGTTAATAGGTGTTCTTTTGAAAACCAAGCCACTTATTTAGGTACAGGTACTTAAATATAGACTTAGAAGCCTAAACTTAACCACCTATATCTGAAAATCTTGCCCATGCTATAGATATATAAGCCCCTCGGTAAGATTCAGAGGATGGAACTCTCTGCCTCTCCCTGTGGAAGAAAAGAGAAACGTCTACTTGCTGATAAGCATCATTTGTAATTTAGAGTGTATTTTTGGTAACCCAGAGTTTCCTATAGCATGTGTTATGAACAAATTTTGTAGTTTGTATTCTGCTTTTATAATTTATTAATTTAACCAGAATTGATGAATGATCATATGAATCCTACAATATGTACCCTGGAGAAAATGAGTCACTTTACCCTGAAAGGTGGTGAATGCTGCGCTCAAAGCCCAAAATTCAAGAAGGAAACTTAGAACAGGTGGGCTTTGTTTAAGGCACAATGGATTCTATCAAAAAGCAAGGAACTCTCTTCAGGAGTCTCTCTTGGTTTTAGACATCTTAACGAGAAATGCTGAATCTGTGTAAAACTGATTGACTTGGACAAGACTGAAGGAAGAGAAAGGATTCTGCAGGGCCTGACCAGCGGTGGAGTGGATTGGATTAGACACTGGGGATTGAATCAGGTAGTTGCATTTTGGAGAAACCATAAATCTCAAGGGCCTAGACTGAAGCAGATGGGTTGCATAAGCTTCCATCCAAGTACTCACCCAACAACCACCAAGCTAGAGTTATTTTGGAAATGAGATCACAGAAGTATTGCAACTGTGTGTTTTATCCAGAGAATGGGCCTACAAGAACTTGGGCAGATGAAAAGGCTGGGAAGAAGGGATTTGCTCTGACCCCTTCCTTTTCTTACTGTGATCATTTTGTTTGATTATATCTCCCCTATATAAAAGTTGTTGTTTTCCATATTTCCAAGGACACTACGAGTTTATGAGATTTAAAATTCTGCAAACCAAGTGATGAATGAAGTGGTAGGTGAAGCATTAAGCCACATGTGATATTTAGTTTAGAAGTGGTCACTAGACATATTATTTAACGTGGTCCTTGCAGCTGCCATTGACACCTGGAAGAACGGTTACAGATACAATAGCTAAATAGTAAGGCATCCTGTCTACATGTTTTATTATAGGCTTGGAAAATGTCATTTTTCTCTGAATGCTAACAGCTTCAGTTTCTCTATTGTGAGGCATCTATATTTTAAACTCACATGTTTATATGACCCTGGGCACTGAAGGAGCTCCAGGAACATATCCAGAAGCCATCTTGTATGCATTATTCAAGTCACAGATTTTGTCTTTCACATCCACTTAAAATAATCATTTTTGCTCAGAATGTGGCTGGGTATACCTGCTGGTGTCACCCAAAGTCTCTGAAAGTATTTTTATTTCCATGCGATTTTACTTCTTTTTTTCCCCAGGAATTTTGATTCCCACATGTCATACAAGGCATAAATGCAATGGAAGAGGCAAGAAATATTCTCCAAGCTTATATTAAATAAGCCATTATGATTAGTAATTTAAGGCCTCATTCTGCATGCCTTTCTTATGCTTAATTGTATTTACTCACATGAACAATACCTTTCAAGTAAATGGAACTGTTTGCTATTCGGTACTATTCAGTTTACATGAAGGTTTAAGAATTGTGCCCTGAGAACCTGACCCAAAATCCACTAGCCCATACTAAGGCCTCTGGTAGGAATAGTCAGTGTTTTTGATACTTTCAAAACAAATATTTAGACTCTGGACCTATTTCTTCATGAATTATTATGGTTGTATGCAAGCCTGATGATGGGAGAGGAGGGCAAAAGAGGCAACTGCCTTGGGGCCCGGTGGTTCAAAAGTACCCGTGGCTCTGGCCACAGCTACTGTGCAGCAGTGGCAGCAGGAACCACAGGCCATTTAAATTGCCACCCGGGTGCCTTATCACGCACTCTGGGCAGCTCTGCTCGTTGTGGGGGTGGGGGAAGCAGACGCAGCATGTCATGCTCCAGGCAGCACAGAGAGCTGGCTGGCTCCAGTCCTGCCCCCATCCACTTGAGGCCTCTCCCCTTCTAGGAGCACAAGGGGTCCCCCACACATACCTTGCCCAGGGGCCCAGCAAATCTGTCAGCCCCCTGGTTGTATGCTTCCGCAACCCCATGGACTTTGTATCACACCCGAAAAATACACCTGAAGTTCTACATCAGAGACAGGGCCATATCTGTCCTGCCAAGCCTTTGAATCTGGCCTGTGGCCCACCCAGCCAGGACTCTCAGGCTGTGCCTAGACTACACCTCTCTGTTGACAGATTAGGCACATAAAAATTGCTAATGAAGCAGGGATTTAAATATCCCGCGCTTCATTAGCATAAACATGGCCGCCGCTTTTTTTCGAAACGGAGCTTTTTTGAAAAAAACGGCAGTCTAGATGCGGATCTGTCAAAAATAAACCCTTTTCAACAGATCCTGTAAACTTCATTTTTTGAGGAATACAGGATCTGTCAAAAAAGGGTTTATTTTTGACAGATCCGCATCTATACTGCCATTTTTTTTTCAAAAAAGTTCCATTTCGAAAAAAAGCAGTGGCCATGTTTATGCTAATGAAGCGCGGGATATTTAAATCCCTGCTTCATTAGCAATTTCAATGTGCTTGATCTGCATCCCTCTGTTGACAGAGGGATGCAGTCTAGATGTAGCCTCAGGTAGGAAGCAGCCTCAAGCCGCTCAAAGGGTCTCGCTGCTCCATGTGCTTCTCTACACCATGTGCCAGGGGGAAGCTTCGTGCACTGCCCTGGCCCCCAGCACAATCTGTCAGCTCCCATTGGTGAGAACTGAGCTGCAGCAAGTAGAGAGCCTGTCTGAGGATCCTGCTGGGCTGCTGGCAGGGAGCCTCCTAGGTAAGCACCTCCTTGTTGGAGCCTGCCTTTGGCATCCCATCCCCTCCCACACCCAAACTCCCTGCCCCAGGTCACCGCCCTAACCCTCTGCACCCCAAGTCACAACTCCCTCCTGGACCCAGCACCCTCTCCCACATCCCTCCTCCAAGCCAGAATCCTCGTCTGCACCCATATCCCCTTCCAGACATTTCACCCTTATCACCTGTCACAACACCCTCCATCACCTAAACTCACTCCCTGATCTCACACCCTTTCCTACACTCCATCCCTTTACCCAAGCTCCCTTCAGCACCTAACCTCTGTTCCAGACCCAAATTCTCTCAATTGGAAAGTGCAGCCCTTGACCACTTACTAAAATCCTGGAGTTCCCCCCCCCCAACAAAAATTATTGACCACCCCTGCTCTAAGTTGTAGAAAAACCTTTTCAAATGAAGTTATACTGGAAATAGGCTGCATGCTTAGAATTATGCTGGATTTTTTATACATTGTCATGTGGCTGCATATTAACCTATTGTGGTGACTGTCATCTTGGCTTGCACACTGGACATAAAATCAAGGACTTTAAGCCAAAACATGAGCTGTTACTGCTTGAGCTTAAAAAACCAAAGCTTTGTATTTGAGGGCTATAACGACTCATCTGTTCTGTTTAGTGGGTTACACTGTCACAGCTTTACAATCCCTGAATTCCTACCTGTTCAATAATTATTTGATTTTCTGTGTACCATCCTATAATTCTTGAGGCCTGAAGCTGCAGAGAGCAGACAGATTCCCATTGACACATGTTGGTGAATTGCTAGTGAAACTGTTCAGAGCAGCCTGAGAACTGCATGGATAGAAGCTTCATTGGGGAGGCAACTCTCTGCTGCTAGCATCTGTTCATCACCAAGAGGAAATTACTGAACTGGATAGGCTGCATTTGCATTTCTGTTATGTCACAAGCCTGGAGTTTCTAGTCAAAATGTAGTTAAGCTGTAAGTTTGGGGGCAATGAAACATTATTATCCTCACTGAGTAAAGAAAGGGCAAGAGAACAGCACAAAATGTACCTCGAGATGAGGGGTCACTCTGACCATAACTGCATTCTGGCACAATTGGATAGCAAAGCCTGAACAATAACAAAACCTACTAGTATATGGAAATAACAAAGCACTTCTTGTAAAAATGTGTCCCAGCGTTCTATGTACCAGTACAATTATTTTTTTCTGAAGACTTGGTGAAAATCATAGAATCATAGAATACTAGGACTGGAAGGGACCTCGAGAGGTCATCGAGTCCAGTCCCCTGCACTCATGGCACAAAGATGACACAAAGGCAGGCTTTGCAAACAGGATATAGCTTTGAGGTAGAAGATGTTTTTTTACTGTGGATATCAAGTTGAAGAACTGTGGTGAGGGGTCTCTACCCAGCAATTTACAAGAGCTGTAATTTTACACTTGGGATATGTAGTAGAGTCCCTGAAGCAGGCTAGGCTGTACTTCTTTTAAGTAATGGACTTCTTGAACTCTGGACTTCACCAACCCGGAATAACAAACAGTTAATAAGGGCATGGGGCAGGATGGAAGTGGCTACAGCAAGAACACAAGAACACTTGTTGGATAGTCACGCCATGAATGGAGGGGACTGCGTTGAAGAATATTTCCAAGACACCATGAGCAGTCGGGAAGCAAGTCTTAATAGATACGTACAGATATGAGTGGCTTTCCTAAGTTTATTCTGCGTCTCTGTTTTCCCAGTTTTCTTTCTTTGTACAATGAACTCAATGTTTGACCCTGGCAAACTATTGCCGATCAAGAGAAGCAGGAGGTAGTTAGCATTCCTGGGATTCTAACTGGGGGCTGGAACCATCGTTATTTGTCAATTATTTCGGAAGGGACCCCTAGAATTAACATGACCTTTTTTATTCTTTTTTTTGCTGTTGACAACACCTTGCATATGGTTTACAATAACAACATAGCAATTGCCATAGTGTCAGGCCAGTGTGCATCTAGACCTTGATTCAGAAACATGCTGAAGCACATGCTTAAATTCATCCCTGTTCAGCAAAGAAGTTCACTAGAGCTGTTTGAAAAATAGGAGAATACATTCATAGAATCATAGAATCCTAGGGCTGGAAGATACTTCAGGAGGGACATCGAGAACAGCCCCTTGCCCAAGCAGAACCAACCCTAACTAAATCAACCCAGCCAGGGCTTTGTCAAGCTGGGACCTAAAAACCTCTAGGGATGGAGATTCCACTACCTCCCTAGGTAACCCATTGCAGTACTTCACCACCATCCTAGTAAAATAAAACTGAGGTTTAGACCTGGGACCTTTGGCACCAAAGTTTAATTTTAAGCAACTTTCATTGACCTCAATCATAGTTAAAAGCCATGTCTTCTGCTGAATACAAATGCTTTTCTGAATAGGTGTCCCAATCCGTTACCTGCTATATGACAGTGGCAGTACCACTTCAAAGGAAGAAGCAAGAAAAATAAAACCAGATTTAAAAAAGAGCTTAGCACCCAACAGTTCCCAGTTAGAGCAGGCAATTCTGGAATAAAAAAGGAGAAATTGCTTGCTAACACCATCAGTCAGTGATTGGCTTATGCCCTGGAGCATGAGGGGTTATATTCCAGATCAATTTATTTTTTTAATCTACTATTTAATGTAACTATGGATGTTCTCATTATCCATTTAATGTCTTAATAATACAGCAATTAAAGAGTTTGAAAATGCTCATTGGTAGAGTGTTTTCCTTGAATGCCCTCTGGAGGTATTCAAGTCATTTGAGTCATAATTCAGCACTTTGAAAAATCCCAAATATGGATTTTTCTGTTAATAGGCATTTTTGAATTTCCTGCATATGTATTTAATATTTACCTAATAGGAAGTAATGGTTACACATCTGTTGGTAATAGGTAACTTTATCACTTAAAATGCTCCTAATTAGTTATGAAAACATATCCACTTGTATCATTACTGATAGAAGAGGCACAGAAAATGAGCACATAGGACTATCTATAACAAAGCACTCATCTCTCATAGTTCCTGGAGCCCTGGAACCCAGTCAGCATTGATGCACACTCCTCCGAGCAGCACTGGGCAATCACAACTAGTGAGTGGGCTGCATAAGTGACCCTCCTTCGCCCCAGTGGGCTGCATAATTGACAGTGGTGAACAACCTTCTTCCTCCTCCTTCTTCCTCCCAGCACTTTTGGAGCGCCTGAAATCTGCTAATTCATGCTCCATCCCACTCTTCCCCCTCCCTCTCAGGCCTTGAACAGCCACAAACAGCTGACTCGTGGCATTCCAGCTCCAGGAGGTGTGTGGGGGGGAAAGCAGGGACAGAAAGTGAATCAGCAGATTCAAGGTGCTCCAAAAGTGCTAGGAGGTAGGAGGAGGCATAGGAAGTGTGGGGCTCCAGTGCTCCAGGGTGCAAGACAGATTAAAAAGCAAGACAGATTGCATTTTCCTGTGGAAACACTGAAGGAACAGGACTAAAGAAGAGAAATGTGAGATTCACCTGACAAAGGTCTCATGATGACAGAGAACAGGATTTTCTCACTTCTACATGGAACAAGTGGAGGGAATCAATCCTCAGAAACTTCAGATCATTGGGGCAAGAGGGAGTCTGTGTAGATTTGGATAACTGGATGCAGGACTTGTGTCTCTGGACTGGTTCCAGGACTTTTTAGCTCCCTGACATAGTGTGTCCAATAGGTCTGTGCTACTCTATCATGGGACAGGAACCTCTAGCCCATAGGCCACTCACAGTTTGTCAGGGTTAGCTACTAGCAAGCCATGAGATGGTTTACCTGGGCATCTGTAGATATGAAGCCCTGCAGTTCCCAGTGGCCATGGCTTGACATTCCTGGCCAATGGGATCTGTGAGAAGCAGTGCACCTCAGGCCATTGCTTCCTGCAGCTCCCACTGGCTGGGAACAGTGACCCATCGCTACTGGGAGCTGTGGAGCTCTGTGCCTGCAGATGCTCAGGTAAGCAAACCACCTGGCAGCCTGCCCAGGGCTAACCCTGATGAACTGCATGGACTGGAGGTTCCCTACCTCTGCACTAGATGCTTTTGAACCCTTCTGTGTCTTAGAAGCTCTCTCCAAAAGGAATCCCACAGTATGGAGGAGACTCCGTGGCAAATTAATGCAGAATGAGGTTATATTGACTTTTCTGCAGATTTCCTGAGATGGATAAGGAAGGAAATAATTTGCATTTAGTCAGCTCCACCTACAATCGTTTCTTCACATATGGCTCCCCAAAACAGTGAGTTATACTCTGCTCATGAAGGATGAGGATGGTCCTTTGTAGTGTCTGACCTATCACTCCACACTGGGCTATTGAATGAATAGAAACACGTTGAAAGCTTCAGTAGTATATAGAATCATAGCAGTGAATACCTCAAAATGGACCTCAGTATCCTCTGGTCCAGTCCCCTATAGTCAAGGAGGTCTAGTAATAACTCAACTATGTCTGACAAGTCTTTATCTTACCTATTCTCAAAAAAATTGAATGATAGCGATTCCACCTCTATAGGCAATTTATTCCAGTGCTTAGCCACACTGATAGGAATTTTTTCCTTAAGTCCAACCTAAACCTCCCTTGCCACAATTTAAGTCCATTGCTTCTTATTCTATCTTTAGGGTTAAGGTAAACAAATTTTCACCCTCATCCTTGTAACAACCTTTGATGTACTTGAAAACTGTTATCATGTTGCTGCTTCAGTCTTCTGTTGTCTAGATTAAAGGGATGATAGGGTTTATCTGTCAAATGAAAACTATGATATCTCCCCAGTTAGGCAGCAGAGATGGTGGCATCTTGGCTTGAGACCCAAGTGACTTGAAAGAAGCTTTCATCCCCACATTCTTTCCTGTGAGCAATCACTTTTCACCTACTAGCTCCCAGGTAATTTCCCCAACCAAAGCCATGGTCCTGCCAGCTACTCCATGTGTACACAAGGATCAAAGTGTGTGGAGCAGCTTGCAGGATTGGAGCTGAATCTTCATTTATACTCAGGATTAGTGCTTTTGTATCTGAGTAAAACTAAATGCTCAGCACCCCTGGTCAGTATGCTGACTCAGGTGTTTACCTGCGTGTGACCCTCAAAAGCATGTGTTTTCAATACTGGTGCAACTGATGTATTCAATACCATATTTCATAGTTTTTTGTTATATTTTTAAAAGTAACATAAATAACAATGGCCAAAGTAAGTGTTAGAGAAAAAAGATCAATATAATAATTTGGATTTAGCTAAAATTATCACCAAAAAATGAAGAAATGCTGAGTCAAGGATCCAATTGTATGTGTGTGTGTGTGTGTGTGTGTGTGTGTGTGTGTGTGGTAATGCAGAGGGGCAAATGGTATGAAACCTTAGCAGAAAAGTGTCTCAATAAAAACCAAGTAAGCAGTTACTAATTCTGAATATATGACAGGGGTATTAGCTTTTGTAACCCTGATCAAGATCAGAAATAATGTTCAGTAGTGCCCTAGTACTCCTGTGAGTCCAACTATTTAAAAAATCCAAGAATTGTAGGTTCTGATCCAGCAATGTTTTGGACATGGGTAGATTTCTGTGGCCATGCAGAGCCATACTAGAGTCTGAAATGCTCTGTAGGGTGCAGTAATCCATCCACTCCCAAGAATATGTAGAACCACATCCTTAATTATCATTGAACATCTGATTCCAAGGTACAGCAGGGTAAGTGAAAGATAAGGACAAAAGAAAAACCAAACGATCTTTCAGCAGTAAGATAGAAATTCTGAAAACCTAAACAAAGTTACATTTGTGACAGGAATGTGTTGCCCACATTAATATTTGTGGTATTAGATGTTGCAAGAAAATTAGCAGCGCTGCCCCACACAGAAAATTAAAAGAAGCATTTCTTTTTCAATGTTATTATTCAGTGCCAATGAAAAGGGAAGAAATAAAGATCAACAAAGTTGCTTGGTTGCTTTAGTACAATGGTAACATTCTTACAGCTTGCCCACACTGACAAAGGCAATATTAAGCAGACAGGTGCTGAAAGGCCACAAAAGAAACCACATCATAACTTACTTCTGCTAAATAAGGGATATTAATTTTCCCTAGTTTCATGTGCACAACTCACATTAGAGTTAACAGGGACTACACAAAAAGCAGAGAATAAAACAGACTCCTGCGTTTTTACTCTGATAAATCAAAAACTTGAACTATCATCTCATAGGGACAGGGACTGTACTGCTGCCATTCTGAGGGTACGTCTACACTGCAACACTATTTCGAAATAACTAGCACTATTCTGAAATAACTTAGTCCGTGTCTACACAGCAGGCAGTTATTTCGAAATTGTGTCAAAATACTTTCAAGCTGGAGGACTTCTTACTCCAACTCCTGTAACCCTCATTGTACAAGCAGTAAGGGACGTCGGAGGAAGAGTGGTCTACTTCAAAATAAGTGCTGTGTAGATGCTCCCTATTTCAAAATAAGCTATTTCGAAATACGATACACAATTGCCATAGCTCAATTTGCGTAGCTTATTTCGAGTGTAGATGTACCCTAATGGTTGGTTTCTGAACATCTCCTCTGATGTCCTAATAAGGTTCTTTAGTTTTCCTCAGTGATCCCAGGCAATATGAAGTAAGGTCTTCCTCTAAGGTTTGGCAGAGATTGATGCTGCTAAAATCTCATGTTAATAGAGAAAGGAAAATGTCCCCTTTGGTAAAAGATGGGCCAAATTCTACTCCTTCTTACACTAGTTTAAATCTTGAATAGTTACAATGACTTCAGTGGACATACTCTTGACTTAACTACAATGTGACCAAGTTCAGAATCAGACCTGCTATCATTTCTTTTATCTCCATACCTGCCCTTATCTTTCTGTTGTAGGGGGTTTTTTTTGCATATTTTTTCACCTTCCCTGCCTTCAGTGTTGCCATTTGTGCAGCTGTCCCTGTCTCTACTGCTGCTTTTTCTACATCTGCTCCTGCCTCTATTGATGCCACTTGTGCATCTGCTTCTTGCTGTGCAACTTATATGATTTTGTCAGTAGTAAGGGACAGTGAAGGTTATAATTTACTTTCCTCGGCACACACACAAACTGACTTGCCTTATACTTATCCTGTCACTGTCCCATAGCTCACACATTTCTCTTTAGTACCCCAGCATCTTTCTCTCCCACCAAAGAAGAAAAGAATTTACATATTAATTATAACTTGTCTAGTAAAAATGAAACAGACACCTGTAATTATGCAGAGGCACCACACACCAGCACATTGCTAAATCAATGATGAATGGAAAAGGGAGCTCATTAAAATGAATCACAAATTTACTGCATAATACATCTAGATTTGCAGAACATATTAATTCAATAGGGTTGAAATACGTGATATTAAATAGCACGTGTGAAGAAACTTTCAAGAGTAATTTAAATAATTATCAGAGTACTGGATAGTATTTTGTTTGTTTTCCTCATGCCCAGTTACTAATGCCTGGAGCCTAAAAGGTGTTTACATGACTTACTTCAGTTGATATCAGTAGGAACTAGGTGCCTAAATACCTTTGAGGATCTGAGCCTGAATTCCTTAGGTAAGATACACGATTCTATTTTGTAAATCACAGTTTTCAGCAGAATTTACCAAACTATATCACTGAACACTGGGATCTATCTTCTGCTCTCAGTTAGAAAAATAATCAGGATGCTTTGAATGTGTACAGTGCCTTCCCCTCAATGGGTTCAATACACATTATACTTGTTAATTAAATTAAACCTGGAAGATAGGCATTATGATCCCTATTTTATGAATGGGAAAACACAGGCATAGAAAGTTGAGTGGGCTGCCCAAAATCCACTTTTGGAAGGGTCTGTACAGGAGAGAGTGAAACAGACCCATCTCAGAATATCCCATGGCTAAGGGATAAGGGGGTTGTCTAAAAAGGTAAGAGATGAGGGCTACAACCCCTGATTTACATTAGGCAAAGTGAGACTTTTGAGTCTGGCTCTCCCACATCCTGGGTGAATGCTCTAACCACAAGGCTGAAGTTTATGAGGGGCTGCTCATCTTCTGGGTGCATCTTGAATGAGGGCTAACCTAGGCAGGTGGAATGCCTAGTGTAAGGATCTCACCAGGGTGTAGGGAACTCTGCACATGCTCATTGGAAGGTTTTAAACTACTTTACCTAAACTTGGGCTCCCACAAAGTTGGGAGGCAAGGCTTTTTAGCATCTGAATTTTGAATGTATGTTCATAAAATGGCAGTTTGGATCCTAAAGCCCTTTTTAGCATGGAGGCTACGTCTAGACTACGGGGTTTTTGTGGGATCCTGCCGTGTCCAAAGAATACGTTTGCTCTGCCAATTTTTTTCACGGAAGAGTAAACATGTTCTTTCAGGGAGCCATGTATACCTCGTTTCATGAAGCATAAGGGCTCCGCTGAAAGGGGAGGCTTTTCCACCATTTGGCCTCATCCAGGGCCAAGTGGCAGAAAAGCCTCTTCCAAAAATATGGAAAAAATGACACAAAATGTGGAGTTCATTTTGCATAGCTTTTCCCGCAAAAACGTTGCAATATAGACCTAGCCTGAGAATTTAAGATATTAGGGTGGAAGCAAGGGGAGGGGGAAGAAAGAAGGAAGAAAGCGGATGCAATAGGAGAAGCTCTGAGATATGATTAAAAAATGATGCTATCACATCTGCCAGTGACTGCATTGAGGTGCACAATCATCCTTTCAGAAAAGCCAAGTTTTCATGGGGTCAGTGATCTGTGGAGTAACATCATAGATGAGGAACTCATTCCAGGTGCCAGATAGTGAGAAGTGGACTGATTAAGAAAATGATGACTGGCTTGAGATTGTCACAGTACAGTTGTTAATTAACAACTAAACTGAAGATAAGCAACTTTGAAAACATCAACGGGGTTATATTACAGGGATCAAATTTCAAATTCCAATGAGAAGGTCTTGAAAGAACTAGATTGTTCCTTCTAATTTATTTCCAAATTAAACATTATTGGTCCTGATTCCATTCTTAATTAAACTGGTGTTTGTTGCTGGAACAATTTCAACATAGTCAATGGAGTTACACCAATGTAGAAGTGGCAAACGTGACAGAAGAATCACAGTCGATTGCTCAATGTTATATTAGATAATTTCATGACCACTAAAAAGTAAGTTGGTACATGTCTACACTAGGAAATTATTTTGAAATGGCTTATTCCAAAAAAGTAACTCCTGAAAGAACTATTTTTAAATATGTGTTCATACTACAGGGAAGCCTCAAAATTAGACACGCTACCTCGACTTAGAGCCCCAGGAAGCACTAGGGAGGAATTACTTTGAATAACTATGGGGAGTAGTTATTTCAAAATAGCAGCAGTGGAGCTTCCACACTACCACTATTTCAAAATAGCTATTTTGAAATAAGTGTTATTCCTCATGGAAAGCAGGAGTTATTATTTTGAAATAACCAGACAATTATTTTGAAATAACGGGCTTGGTAGTGTGGACGCTCTGCTTGTTATTTTGAAATAAGTGGAATTATTTAAAAATAACTCCCTTGTGTAGAGCAGGGCTTGCTGTAACTGTTAAAAGTTCTGGGACAGGTTCTATTCGACTCCACGAGCAGGCATGCTTCCCCCAAAGGAAACAGGGAGGGAACAGGCATATATCTCTGGCTTCTCCAGTGTCCAGGCTGCCTGTGAAATAGGAAATAAGTTGCACTGCACGAAGTAGCTTACAAGTAGATGTGTGGCAGTTGTGTAGTAGGGCGTTCTAGGAGACATTCTGCCTTCCTAATATAAAATTCCTCCCAGTTCTGTGGGTGACATAGTGTGAACTACACCATACCCAATGCAGGGCAATGGATTTAAGGCAAAACCGAATCCTTAGATTGTAATTACCTTGTGCTTAGTGTTTATTTATTAGTCTGTAAGTGGTGGCATAGGATGGATTTTCAAGGTATTTAGGAGCCTAAAGTTGCAAGATGGAACCTAATGAGAAATCAATGGAAGTTAGAGGCCTAGATGGTTTTGAAAATCCCACATGGCTCTTACCTACATCTTTGGGCACCCAAATCCCCTCAAAATGTGCATCTATATTGCATTTAAACAGTCTCTTAGACCAAGACCTGCAAGACTGAGTCAACTGGTGTGGGGCAGCAATGGGTGTCTAATTGCAGTGTAGACATATTTTGAATTTCAATTCTATTTGCCAAACCTAGATTAAGAATGCTTTAATCTGTGCCTGGTGTCCACACTGCAATATGCAGACCTGAATCCAACCAGCGCTATTCCAGACTTCGTAGAGCCCTCCCAAAATGTGGCTGCTTTAGCTCTTTTTTTTAAATGATGAAATAAGGGAAAACTTGACTGTCCACCTGTACGTTAGAGGAAATCTGAACAACCTGCCAACCCATCTCACTGAGCTGTCATTCTGGTCTGTGCTCTCCCAGCAACTAGAGTCAACAACATGGTTCAGGCACCACTTGAAGAACTTCTCTTGCTTGTGCTTTCACTTCTGTTTTAGAAAATGGACAAAGCTTCTATGAGGTGGATGCTTTAGTGGCATTTTCTGATGCATGAAACTGCTCATGTCAGAGCAGGACACAAACTTGGCAGATTTGAACTGGCTGATTCTGCTCTTGATACTTGGTATAGCTTCTGAGTCCCCCTACATAGACCTGTACTTCAGGTGCCAGACCATGAGCAGGGGACTATGAGCAGAATTGCTGGGCACCTGGGCAAGGTGGGGAGGGACTCTGGGCCCTGGAAGAGGAGGGGCCTCAGGCGGAAGAGGGGAGACTGAGGGCTAGCTTCCCCCAGACAGCCCTTGAGAGCTGTCCAGCCCATTGTAGTTGGGGCTCTGCCAGCAATTTAAAGGGCTCGAGGCTCTAGACATTGTTGCAATATTGGCAGTGGCTGCTGCAGTGGCAGGGAACCCTGGGATTCTTTAGTCCTCTCCACCCCCTCAGTGGCCACAACCATGAGCATAGATTGGTGGGACAATATTGTCTTCTAGACCTGGAAGGGCAAACAGTATATCTAGAACTTTCACACAAAAAAGCTACATTCCTGGACCTCTCTGAGCAGCTTGCCCCTAGCTGCCAGTGTAAAGAGACATACATGACCGTGGACATGTTCTTCCAGAAGCAGGTTGCAGTTACCTCAGATTGGGATAGGTCTCTTCAACCAGTTTGGTGTTGGAAAGTCAACTGTGGGTGAAGTGGTGGCTCCAGCTATCTGAAACAATAAGGTGTGTGGTTTATCTCAAAGTGGCAGCTATAAAAGGGTATTCCTGAAGTACCTGCTGTTTTTAAGGGAACAGAGTTTCCAAAGTGTGTCCATCACTACTGATGAAACTCATCTGCCCACAGAGCCTCTATCTTAAGGAGCACTTGAGTACATAAACTGAGAAGTGTATTACTCCATTGGTATGCAGGCTCCTGTGGGCCACAGAGGCTGATTTATGAACAGCAGCATAGGCTGCTATGGGAAAGTTTATGATGCAATAGTTTTTCATTGATTCACTGCCTACATTGTTGGATAGGCTAGGATACTATTCTCACCAAATGACATTTCCGTAAAAGGAGTTACTCTCCTTATCTAAGTTCTCTCTAAGCTGTGTAGCTGCATAGCTTCCTGTTAAGCCTTGTGTACTGTCTATTAAGCCTTCGGCAGGGGCTCAGGGATGAAGTGGGGAGAAATGCCTCTCCCCAAGCCCTGAAGCTGCTGTGGGCAAAGGAGAGATGTCTCTTTCCACTGGATCCCACATGGAGCTTTCGTGGTTGGAGAAGAGGCACCTCTACCCTCCAGTCCCAGTGAGGAGCTACTGCTGCTATGGAAGATGTGTCTCTGTCTGCCAGACCCAGCATAGTGCTGCCTTAGTTGGGGCAGAGGAGCCTCTTCCCACCAGCTCCCATATGGAGCTGCCACAGAGCTGCTCTGGCTGGGGAACAGTCATCTCTTTCCTGGCCCCCATCTAGCCTAGCCTGAGCCTGCTCTGGCTGGGGAACCGGCACCCCTCATACCCACTGGAGTAGCTGTGGCTTTGAGAGACACCTCTCACCTGGCCCCAATCTGCTGAGGTGATAGAGGGCAGGGGAGAGTCCTTTCTCCCCAGGGCAGCCTGCACTCTAAGCCCTTCATCCTCAGCCTCACTCCAGAGCCCACACCCTCATCAAAAGCTCTCACCACATGCCCAAACCCTCTGCCCTCCCTTCAGAACCCCAAACTCCTCAACAATGGCCCCACCCCTGAAACCTGTACCTTCAGCCTGAGCCCTCACTTTCCTGCACTCCAAACCTCTGCCCAACCCTGAGCCACCTCCTGAAGTCCAACCCTTCGGCCACACCACTGCCACACACTTCTCATGTGCAAAATGACTTTTTTATGTGATATATCATCTCCATATTCATAATAAAAGATACAACAAAAATAGAGGGAACATTGCTCCTTACCGCTATTCTGCAGACCCCTTGAATCCCCTTTTGCCTTGGCTTATGAAACCCCATTCTGATCTCACAAGCCCCAGCAAAAGAATATTTAATTGCACTCTTAGCAGATGTAGAATAATTCCTGAACATGTGTTTGGCAGATTTTAATTTCATTGGAGATATCTACAGACCCATTTGTATTCCCACCCAATGAATGAAGTCTGCATTATTGTGACTTGCTGGATGATTCAAACTCTATGAGCGAGCAATTTCGCCCCTGAATGGAACTGTGAGAGTGATGGACTGCTGATCCAGTACACTCTGCCGGAGCTGGATGTACCGGGGCAAAAGAAATCAGGGATGCCTTGTACTCCATTTGCCAGTGGAAGAGTGATAATAGTACCTTTGTAAATGTACTTGTCTGTAGAGCCCTGTGCCAATACAAAATTTGTATCCACATCTGTTTCCATAGAAATGAGCTGTGGATATCCACATCTAAGCTGCAGATACCTGTGGATAGCTGCAGATTTGCAGGGCTCTACTTGTGTGGTGGAAGGGGATGGGTATTGATTGCTGGGGGTAAGGGTTATTGCCATGCAATGTACTTATGAATGACCCGACCACTCATCAACTGGAGCAGGGATGTAAAGAGGATTGGTTCACAGTGTGGAATGATGTAAGAAGTGATTGATGCCTTGACTGATAGAGTTAACTCTGAGAAATAGTGTCTGCACATAAATTCCCAGTTGTCCCTGATCATTCTATAAATTTGCTTAATCAGATTAAAAGCTGTATTTATAAATTTTACCAGAAATGTACATCAACTCATTGCCAAACAGGCCAGCTGACATTAACTCAACAAAACATCAGTAACAACAAAAGCTTTAGCAAAAAGAACAAAGTGCATGAACAAGCACAAACAGTGAAGCTGTACAAGACAAGCCCTCCTTACACATACTGTTGCACACTCCGTGCCCTCCACCCTATTCGCCTTTCCCTTTCACATTTGCTCCAATGTTGGTGCCAGAGAAGAGAGATGGAGGTGTTCATGGAGGAAGGATTCAATATGCAGGACTGAATAGGACATGGTTCCTCTGCCCGGCCACTCAAATGGCCTGACTGCATTGACCTCCCAGCCATGGAGTTGTCCAAGCTTTTCCTGGCAGGTAACATAGGGTATCATGGAGGGGACTCCTCTCAGAAGGTGAGGCAAGGATGCAGCAAGAACCAGTAGTCTTGTGGCCATTAGTGGTAGCGGCCACTCTAGCAGTTCTTTCTGGTGAGCTATATTCTCCTCCCTTAACCACCACTCTTGTACAAATCAAATGGATACTTCCATGCTTTAAACCTGTGGAAACCATTTCATATTTAGCTAGAAGCCATTCTGTATAACAAAAGCCATTTCAGTTTCTTGCTTCTGCATGTATGCCAGTGAGTGAACTGACCTTCATCAATGTGGAAAAAAGCCAGTAAGATGGGCTGTTGGAATGTGTTAATGAACTTTTTTAAGTCGAAACTCTCACTCCCTAAAACCTGTTTCTTTCTTTGCTGATAACCATTTCTCTTTGAAGTTTGCTTTGATGGTATGCCCTGGCATCAAACTTGTTTTGTTAAGGGTATAAAATACTAGGATTGATTGTATTAGCCAGCTTTACTGGGCCCGGATCTGCTGGAACCACGTTTGGCTCACTTTGTGTCTTATTGATCAATAAAGCTGTTTGTTAGCTGCCTAATCACAGAGAAGCTTGTTTTGCTTCAACAAACCTATCTCCCAGTCCAGACTGTGCAGCCAGCTTTAGCTTTGCTGCTTGCTTCTCACCACGCCTTTCCACTATCTTTGGTTTGGGACCTGCCTGATGGTTCTGTCTAGCACTTCAACCATGAAGAGACATTGACCCAGGCTTCTGCTGCATTGTAGGCAAGCTGTGGAGGTACTGCAGCTTATAGAGGTGGATGGTCCTCACCAAAACACAGAGGGTTGTTGTCTGAAATAGCTCAGTGTCGGAGCACCGAAAAAATCCTTGTGGAATTTCAAGGACATAGAATCATAGGGCTGGAAGAGACCTCAGGAGGCCCAAAGCAGGACCAATCCCAACTAAATCAACCCAGCCAGGGCTTTGTCAAGCCGAGACTTAAAAACCTCAAGGGATGGAGATTCCACCACCTCCCTAGGTAACCCATTCCAGTACTTCACCACACTCCTTGTGAAATAGTTTTTCCTAATATCCAACCTAGACCTCCCCCTCTGTAACTTGAAATGTTACTTTTTAAAACTGAACTTCAATATAGTGTGAGCAGGATGTTTCAGACAACAGAAAACTCCCTGGACACAGTCTAGTTATTCACAATAAAAGAAGTAAGAGACAAAGGAAAGTTAAAAATCACAGCTGCTTTTTTTGTTCTAAGAATTACAGAACAATATGGCTTTAGGGGAGTGGTCAGTTGGCCATGCTATAAAAGCTTTTTCTGTCCTTTCAAGCAAATCACAATTTGAAGGATGTAGCAGTTCTTGTGCTGCCTGAATGACAAAGAGAAATGTTAGTTCAAGCTGGAATCAGCAGGGTATTATCCTACCAAAATATTCAAATGTATACTGACTGAATAGCACATCTGTGGTGGAATGGGCTGGAAAGCTATCAAGGTAGCTCTTGAAAACATGCCCTTCCTCCAAAATGTGACTATCTAGCTGGAGCTCCCACTTCAGGAAGAGTTTGTAGCTGTCAGTGTCTAGCATTGGGAATCAACTAGATGTTCTGTTAGCTTCCAAATGGTTCAGCTTGTTAGGACTGTGTGCAAACACACACAACTCCACTGCCATCTTCTTTATCCTGCCAGCCAGCAGATTTCTGGACAAAAAAGTAAACCCCGGTTGAATTTGGGGCAAATGATTTTGTCATTTATGCACTGCATGGACTTCATTTAACTGAAACGGCCTAGATTTGTAAATGGATCCCTGCCCTCTTCCTTTCCCAGTTCCCTGTTTTCACAAGGTTTGTTACAGTGTTGAAAGGTTCAGAAGGGTGTAGTGACAGAGGTGACAATGTAAAGTTATTATTTTTAACCAACAGGAGTGCACGAGCAAAAATCTGTGCTTCTCTAGTAACAATTCAGATTCCAAGGTTTGAGGGTTTTTTCCTAGTCACCATTTTGAATTGCAAATGGTTGGTGGCAGAAGGGGACCCTTAGGTGCTGGGATACAATTACCAGTAATGGATACACACTGTTTTCTGGGCCTTGGAATGATTTTTGCATTGCTTCATGGAACAGATATCCCTGCCATTCCCATAGCAATAAACACTAAAATGGTGTTAACTTACTAGGATCTAGGACAGCTTCTCCATCTGTTGTTTCTGTTGTAAGGTCCATGGTGGGCTATTCCTCAGGATGGACACCAAAGAGCTCCTCCACATGCAGCTCTAGGATGTACTACAGTTCATCCTGTGGCAAAGCATCCTCTGGAACTGGTGTTGGCAGCACAGTCATTTGATCTGGCTTTGTCTGGCACCTACTCTGGATTCCCATCACTTCCCATGTTGGATTCTGAGACAAGCAGGTTGTCACCGTGCACCTCACTCAGCTCAGTATTCAACACTCACTCAAATGAACCATAATGTAAGCATGATAAGGAGGAGTTGCCCCTGGTGCTGTTCTGGTATCTTGCTTCCTGGTAGTTGCTCTTGAGCACTTCATGCATTCGCTGTCTGATAAATTTCCAGCACTGAAAGCTTCTTAGCCACAATCCGGATGTGTGCTCATGACCATGAAGCAGTGTGCTTTCCTATGGATGGACACCTGGTCCACTGCAAAACCAGAAAGTTCTCAGAAGGTGTCTTTGCAACTTGGTAATCAGAATAAAATGGAAAGATTTAATGCACATTTGTCAGACTACTGAACTACAACAAGGACAGTTGATTCCATATGCCTTGAATCAACTGGTAATTCTTGCAAGAGCAAACAAAGGAAGTTGGCACATAGGATTGTGGGATGATTTTGGCAGACTCCAATGACCTGAGACCAGGGGCTTGCATCTATGCTACAAAGCTATTGGGCTTGAATCATGGGTCTTGGCTTGTGTTGAGTTCCAACCTTCTAATCTTGCAGCTCCTAGGACTCTGGGTCTACGACTGGGTCCAAGACATTTGTGTGCAGACACAAGGTGGTTTGGGCTCAACCATAAGTCTGAGCCTGGCTTATGGAGTACACATATCCTCAGAAACCTAAATAAATGGCAGGAGTTTTAAAACAGCTCACTTCCCATTTAGGAAACTAAACAAAGTGAGTGGATGTGCAAAAGTGATCAATTCTCAGCAGTTCCATGAGAGAGCCATGGGGAGTGCTGAATGCTTTTGAAAATCTCCCTCTTTAATAATGAGAGCTTATGTATCTTATTTAATAGAAATGCATTTATTGGACCCCCATAAATTGTGTTTTTATACAGTCCTCTTCTTGGAGACTTGGAATTCCTTCCTTTGCATGTTTTTCTTCTTTCCTGGAGACATACAATCTGAAAGCTTTAACAACATTATTAGGCATAGTCTGAAGCGAATCTTCTGCTACCTTGATTAGGAATTTTCCAGACCATTTTCAGAATTGAAAGGGAATCAAATTATGTTCTTTTGACACAACAGATTCTTTTAGCCTTTCTATATGTTAAGCCACCCTTCAAGGCCAACTGAAGATTCTATTCCAATAGTTATAAATGATTAATTTGTTTAATTCAGACCTATTATTTTGTTTTCTCACTTCACACAGGACTGACATGCATTTGTTATTCTGTTTCAGGTGGTTTCATTTTTGGTTTATGCCTACAAAAGACAAAAAGAATGAAGATGTTAAAATTGGATCACTACTTTATAATTCTCTTCCTGGGCCCCAAAAATTGACTGGATCAATAATAAATTTTATATTATATATATAGTTTATCTCCATTAATGTGTATAAATAATAAAGGTAGAATCTAGACCTACTTACGTGCAAAACTAAAGAATCACAGCAGTGTTCTTTTTTTAATTTCAAGTTCTAATGAAATTGTTTTGTATTTGATGGAAATTTGGATTAAAGATTTTTAACTCAGGATAATCACAGCAGTTTTACTGATGCAATATTTCCTACAGGAAAACATTAATGTGTGCTTGGAAAAATGTTCATCAGATTTGTAATTGCTGCATGGCAATAACATATGGTCATATGATATTTCTCATGCCTTTAATATAGTATAATTGGTAGGTGACATAACATTGACACTGAGTGCTTTCAAATTATCTTTCATATTGAGGCCTTCTATACCTACATGATGGGCAGTGTGGTATTAAATACTGTCTCAAAAGAAAATTAGACTAAACATTAACAGTTTTCTGTCAATATGTACTTCTGGTAATGACAGTTTTAATCTTTTCAGGGTCTGCTGATAATGGATGTTCAAAGATTCTTTCATCACAAATGACCTCTACACCTCTGGATTCTAAACCAGGAATGGCTTCAAAATAAGGAACATTCATCTGAGCTGAAATAATAATGAAAAAGTGACCATTAGTTCAATAAGCTTAAAAAACCAAAACAACAATGCTGTGTCTGTCCTTCTTGCTGCTTATTTGGCAAAAGTGTAATAGGGGTGAGATAACCTCAACTTTACTTTTCAACAAATGCATTAAATACAATTGGAGAAATTTATTTCATTCCTAGGTGTTCTATTGTTGTGGGTTTTATTATTATTTTTAGAGCTCAGTCCCAAGATGTGGTTTGCAAAGTTTGCAAATTAGTACTTCCAACACCTAATAAAAGGGTTAATTATATGTGAGTTGACTGATTAATTTAAAGTGTGATTAGTGGATATTTTTAGTCAATAAATATAGTGATTTTTATTCATGGAAACATCTTATTAATTGATCCTGAGTGCTTGTAGATAGGTCGGCATTGTCATTACTGGCTGATGTATTTCTTTACCTATGAGCACACATGTGGCCAAATGCCCAAGGTCTGGCAACATGCAGCAGTCACTACTCTCCTGAAATCAGAGAAAGCATCTGAAGATTTGAAACAAATACCAAACGATATTATTAATATGCATAAGATATGAGGTTTGGGAAAGAATCCTACTCCAGAACAATGTTCCCTCTAATCTTTTCCATCCATGTGCAGAATAATTTTTTGATGTGCACCAAAGCAATTGCAAATATGTATCACTAGCAGAAATGAAACTTAGCTCTGGGCACTCTGATAATCAACTGGGTGGCATCTGAATCTCTCCTGAGAGGCCACACCTGAGCACAGTTTAAAGGGAACACCACTCCAGAGACTTAGAACCATCTTTGAAGGCTACATCTCTAAAGAGCATTCTGTGCTCAGACTGGGACCAAACACCTTCCATCAGATAATTACATTAATTACATCAGACAGTCCACATAAATATTGGCTTCCAAAACAGTTTCTAAAGAGCAATGGCCTTTGTGGACCTATCTGCGGCATATAGTACAGCTTGGTGGATTGTTCTGTTTTGGAACATGTTTGAAAATATTTTGTTTCAGAACAATACTCTGTGCCTTCTGACTAGCTTGCTCATCAACCCACAGAATTCTACCTCGGCACCATTACTATTTAATATTTATAGCAGTGACGTAACATTGACCTAGTCATGGAGAAGCTGCACCCTTCATCTCAAAATTAGTAAGTAAATGCAAATGCCCAGCATACAACTAGGCAAAAATCTGCGTGTTCAACTGAGTTTCTCTCTGAATTTCTACCTTCTAACATCCCCAAAATGAAAGTGAAATACATGGGGTGGGGAGAGGAAAATCTATGTGGAGTGAAGCTAAAAATGTGGTCTGGCAATGGAACACAGGCTGCAGGCACAA
Source organism: Pelochelys cantorii (assembly GCA_032595735.1). NCBI lineage: Eukaryota > Metazoa > Chordata > Testudines > Trionychidae > Pelochelys > Pelochelys cantorii. The sequence goes on along the minus strand of CM064326.1, from coordinate 68,517,360 downwards.
AAAAAGTGCAGAGAGGGCCAGCAGCCCAGATAGGTCTGGAAGCAGCAATCATGGTAAGTGTAGTGCACTACCTCATAAACATAATTGTATGTAACCAATCCTTTCCACCCTGCATCATTCGGGAGCAGGCAACATTCATCTGTGTTCTTGGATGACTGATATTGTTGATACTAAAGGAATCCTCTCTCCATATCTCTGCTGCCATCTCTTACGCCTAAAGGAATTTATAATTGACAGTGTCTCCACTTCATTAGCTCCTGTACACACTCAGTGTACGTCTATACAGCGGCGTTATTTTGGAATATATGACATTATTCTGAAATAACAAAGACCTTGTCTACACTACAATCCTTTATTTGAAATAACATCAATCTGGAGGACATCTTACTCCTAGTCCTGTAACCCTCATTTTACAAGGAGTAAGGGAAGTTAAAGGAAGTATGTTCTTCCTTCAACTTCCAGCTGTGTAGACAGTGCTTAAAGCTGAGTTAAGCTATTTCAACTTCAGCTATGCAATTAACATAGCTGAAGTTGCGTAGCTTAATTTGACTTTAGCCCTGATGTGTAGACGTACCCTCAGTGGTATCAACCCATACTAACAATAATCTGTGGCATGGATCTAACAAAAAAAAAGTTTAAAGAATACCCACCAGGGGAAATGGGAGGGGGGAAAGATTGACAGAGCCAGGTGAGTACCCAAGAATCAGCTTCTTCAAGATAGACCCAACAAACAAAATAACAGAACACCATTAGTCATCACCTATTGACCCCAACTTAAACCCCTTCAGTGCATCATTAACAATCTCCAAACTATCCTGAAAAATGATCCCTCCCTCTCGCAGGCCTTGGGAAACAGGCCAGTCTTCACTTACAGGCAACCCCCTAACCTGAAAAAAATTCTTTCCAGCAACCACTCTGCAAACCTCAATCATACTTACCCAGGAACCCATCCCTGAAATAAACTCCAGTGCCAACTCTTTCCTCACATCTATACAAGCGACATCATTACAGGACCTAACCACATCAGCCACCACATCAGAGGTTCATGCAGCTGCACACCCACCAATGTGATCTTTGTCATCAAGTGCCAGCAATGCCCCTGTGCCATGTATATTGGCCAAACTAGACAGTGTCTATGACAAAGGATTAATGGACACAAATCAGATATTCAAAATGGTAACACACAGAAACCTGTTGGGGAACATTTTAACTTGCCCGGGCACTCATTAATGGATCTCAAAGTGACTATACTATTACAAAGCAATTTCAAAAACCAGCTGGAGAGAGAAGCTGCAGAACTTACCTTCATTTGCAAATCTGACACATTTAATCAAGGTTTGAACAAAGACATGAACTGGATGGGCCACTATATTCAACACTTTAATGACATCAAACTCTAAGTATCAGGCACTTACAGCCAATTCTATTAGCCTCATTTAGCATGGACACTCTAATTGACAAGATTTTTTTCCCTTCTCTTTCCCTCTCCACACTCTCTTTTTCTGCTATTTATTTGTACCTCTGGACCCCTTGCTCCATTCATCTGAAGAAGTGGGCTGTGCTCATGAAAGCTCATGCTATTATCTAAGATTAAATATCACTCCTAATTTAAATCCACAGTGTGCAGTTGAATAAAAACCTCCAGGGGTGGAGATTCCACCAGCCCAGTAACAGAACTCAGTAATAAATGAAATTTATGTAACTGGCCTTTACATTTCCACTGTGCACCCTACACCTGAATGTACACTCTTCTGAATTTCAGAATCCCTAACACTTGCTTGTATGGGCATGCTTGACCTACAGCTGGAATACAGACAATCCCATGCAGGCTCTGTGTATCAGTTAAGCCAAGGCTGCACAACCCCTCTGAAACTGGAGCTGTCCCCACAAAACTCTAACAGCTCTGGGTCCTGGTTCACTGGGCAGATCACTCTGCCTCTCCTTAGCCTCAGATTCAGTCTCTTTGCTGTGCTCCTTCTCTTCTTATGCAGCACTTTCCCAAACAAGTTACAGTTCCTTCTCTGCAGACCCTTTTCAGACAGCTCCAGAGTCTATCCCCTTCAAGGAAACCCACCAACAGCTTCTGAAGTTCCCTGCTTGATCAAAACTCCAGCAGGCTCTCAGCAGTAGGCTCTAGCTTCCAGCAGCAGCTCCTATTCTGGACAGAGCTCCACACCAACAACCTGGCTCCTCTCTGCACAAATGGAGCCCACCAGGTGCTCTCTCTGCACTGAGCATGGCTAGAAGAAAGCAAGTCCCCTCCTTTTCCCAAGGCAGCATGGGAGTTGTAGTCTCTAAGGCTAGATTGCCTCACATAGGATCTTCCCAATAAAGGTTATAGGCTCCTGTAGTAAAATCTCCAAAAGATTAATGGATTTAAAGCCATAAATGAATATTATGCTTGCCTAGTCTGATCTCCTACATAACTCAGGCCATACTTAATTTTCCACTTCCACTGCAAAGACTACACCAGCATTTGAACCTGGGTCCTTTTGCACCATAAACAAGCTCATACTGGTAGCCCCCTCCCCCAATTTTTCCCATTTCTGCAACAGATTGAATATCATTTGAACATGCAACTTGTATACATTTCAGAAATATTTCACAGCTCTACCAGACCATTCAATCAAGCTAATGCCCTGTAGCAGTGACTGAGACAGCGAAATAACTCTCAAGCATATGTGGACTGAAAGAGGGTGCATGCATACTTTTATAACATTTCTTCTGCATGAGCTACATAGTTTCCTACATTAGAGATAGCCAGAGGGGAAGAAGAAAGAGAAATAGGCTGCTCAGAATCTCACAGGCTTTCTTAAATAGTTTTATGTTGCCAGTTCCTAAACAATCATGCTTGTTATTCTCCTACAAGATGTGCTACTAGAGACAAGTTTGCTGGATAAAGCTGCCTGCTAAAGTCTAAGAAAAACATATCTAGTGGCCTTACTTGCTTGGTAAAGAGAGTATAATAGAATTATATCCTGAAAACCCTTGAATGTCTGAGAGGCCTGGATTTTCCCGCTTTATCCAACACTGCCACCTGCATTTACTTTACTCTCGCTCACATCAATGGAGCAACACCACCAAAAAATTTGGTCCCAAATGTTCACTCTAGAATTTCCGGATTTTTGCAATTTCAGTTTTTCTGCAAAAAGTCCACATAAAAATCAAATACTTTATTCGAATTCTATTGTCCTTGTGCTCTGTTAAATGAGTGCTATAGTTTAAGGAATGGAACAATTCCTAGAATATTGCACTCTATTTTTTTGTTTTAAAACAGATTGCGTTAAGTCATGACTGCTCATGAGACAAAGTATTACAAGTGGACAGTGTGATGGGTTCCCCACCACCTTGACTTGTTGGGACAGAAGCTCTGGTCTCCTCCAACCAATGCACAAAGTTGGGGTAACAGTTCCCCAGCAGAGCAACACAGATGCTGAACCAAATCAGCCTGGATGATATCCAGGAACACAAGGCACCAAGATCCCCAATCTGTCTTCCTCCGTATAAAAGTCTTACATAGACAAAGCTCATGAGACTCACTCTCTTTATCAATGAAAGAGAGATCAGCTGTGGCTTCCCCTCGCTCTCAGATAACAATTATTTACACTGGGTTTGATAATAAACAAAAGTGTTTTAATTAAGTATAAAAGGTAGGATTTAAGTGATTGCAACTGAAAACGGAGAGATCAAAGTGAGTTACTAAGCCAAAATAAACAAAACATGCCAATTAAGCTCAATACACCAAGAAACTTGCTACATACAAATTTTTACCCTAACAGTAATTCTAATCATTTTTTTCACAAGCAAGGCAGCTTCCTAGCTTGGGCCTGATCTTTCCCCTGTTCAGTCTTAAATGTTTTCAGCAGGCCTCTTGGATGGTAAATGAGTATCTCCTAGCATATGGCACCTCCTTATTGTTTGGTTTCCCATCTTTGCCTATCCCCTTTGCCCAAGGTGGAAATTCTTTGTTTTCGGTTCCATTTTTTCTCACCTTGATCCAAAAATAGGTTTGATCTCACCAAGATCCAAAATAGGCTCCAGCAGCAGGTGGCCTGGCCACGTGTAATTGCAGGACCAACCATAGTCTGCCTTTACAAAAAAAAAAAAAAAAAACCAAAAACAAATCCATTTACAGAATTGTTGGTTTGAGTACTGAGCCATTGTGTTTCCAGAGTATCACTAATGGCTCTCATTAGCACATCTTGATTTATAAACAGATTCAAACTTCACATTTCTAACTTCACATGCAAGAATGATACATGCACAGAAATAGAATATACACATTCAGCATACTGTAATACAAAAACAATATGTCACGGGATACATTTTGCCTAAAGCCAGTTATGCATATCCATAATCCAATTGTCAGAAAGCATGGGGGGCGGGGTTCCATCTCAGTAAAAAACATGGGATGAAGCATGAGGGAGTAGAAATCTTAAAGAGGAAATGGTAAAATAAAAGCAGCGTTACCTTGGGCCAATTTGTGACTCATTAGTCCTGCTGGTGAACCACTTCTACTTAAGAGTAACCTCTCACCAATGTGACTAATGGAGTCATATTGCCATTGCCTACTAGAGAAGTAGTAAAACTCTGTTTTGCCAAGACCCCAATCTGAATTCAGTTCTGAGCCCACCAGTCTGGCTGGGGAAGGGAGTAACATTAACTTTGACATTTGGATGAAGATTTTCAAAAGCCTAAGGAATTTCAGGAGCACAAGTTTCATTGACTTTCTGTGAGGTGATTTTTTTGTTTTTGTTTTGTTTTACTACTTATATTGCAGTAACACCTGGAAACATCAGCCAAGTGTAGGCTAGACACTGTACATATATTGCCAGACTATGAAACCCTGACTCCTGAGGAATATATTTTACTGAACAAGAGGTGCCATTGATTTCAGGGGACATTTGTGAAATAAGAAGTTATTTTGCATATCATGTTCTGGCCCATAAGGCAAATGTCAATTACTGCTCTAAAGATATTGCAATCTACAAGACATAACATTGCATGTGGATGGCAAATATCCAAGTGTGGGACCTCAAGAGGAAGGGAGAACAAGAGGTTGTAACACAACCTGCCTGTGTGCACAATTTGTAGCTGGGTGGTAGTACTAAGCAGTTTCAATTCACCACTTGCATAGTCATTTTCAGAAGGTTGTTTTCTGAGACCTGGTCTACACTACGACCTTATTCAGAAATAACACCCCCAAGTTTGAAATGATAAGTGGTGTGTCCACACTACCAAGCATGTTATTTTGAAATAACAGACCATGAAATTTAAACTAATTCCAAAATAGACATTTCAAAATAATGTTAGTGTGGATGCTCCGGTGCTGCTAATTTGGATTTATTGGCCTCCGGGAGGCCTCTCTCAGCTCCCCAGGGTGCTTTCTGGGGCTCTGAGTCTGAGGTAGCTCATCCACATTAATGGAGCCTGCCTTGGCCTAATTTCGATGCTTCCCTGTAGTGAGGACACACTAGTTCAAATTTGTTAAATCAGGAGTTCTTAAGTTGAATTTTGTAATTTCAAACTAGTTTCCTAGTGGAGACATGGCCTGAATGAATCACAGTAGAAGTAACTTTAAAGAGGGACTCAAAGGTCAGGATGGTAAAAGACAGGGTCAAAATGTAAAGATGTCTGCATCACTCTTCAGTGACCTACCTGAGCAAATTCGACAGCCCTTCCCACAACTGTAGTCAAAATGAGTAACACTTAAGCTAGCACTTACTGATGCTGTAGACAAGGTGATTACAGGTAGCAGAATTATGCTATTGTGGGGCTCAAGTGTCAACATCTTTGCATAATCAACACACCTATTTCTCCACACTGCAGATAGCAGGAAATGCAGTGATAGGCAGCATCTGAAAGCACAGATGATGAAGATGTATACATTTATCACCGTATGTGGTGGGATTAAAAGCTAATCAAAATTAATGCAACCAGGAATGGTTTCTGTTCTGGTATTTAGCTCCAAACGCCAACCAAAGAAGAGAAAAGACATTTATTCATCCATTGCACATATCACTGTGGGTAGAAATTATTAATTGTGGTGATTCTAGGTTCCTTTGTCCTGTGGAGAAGAATTTCTGGAGTTATTCCAAAATTAAGATCTCCTGCCTGCTTGTGTTCAGTGCTATCAGCAAGTCCACCAGGCCTATTTGACTTTTAAAAACGTCCTGTCGGAGTGTGCTCTAGACGATGCACACCAGAATGGGAATGTCTGGTTAACAAATGTCTGCCGGTTAGAAAATTAGGCCAATACACTATCTATTTCATTCTCCTCCACTCTCAGAGCAGAGGAAAGACAATCAATTGTTACTTTTCTCCCCTATTTGCTCTCATAGTAGGTGGTTGTTTTGGGCCAGAGAGGATATATGTAAAAGCAAGCTATTATATTTTTTTCTAAATATTTTTAGGTTACATTCTGAACTACTTAGTTTTACTATATAATTACTTAGGCTTCAACCCAAAAACAGATAAAAAATTCAGAATTTTTAATAAACAATGTCATTATAATCATAACAGTTTTACGATAACCTTTTTATCTGTACATAGTGGGCAAAATCATGCCCCAACTACAGTTAATGGAAGTTTGACTATTGACTTCAGTATTTCACCTATCTCCCTCTCTCTAGAAGCATTAATATAGATAATAAAAAAGGATCATTTCAATGCTTAAATGCAACCTCTTCTGGAGTGAAATTGAGTAGCAACTGTTTAATAGTGTATTATAGTGCTTCACAAGAAGTGAAGAATGGATTATTTGTGAAAATTTCAATTTGGCAAATCTTGTCTGAGATCAGTAGATAGGTTTAGAGCAGATGAGCCCTGATCCTGCATCTGATAACACATGGTCTGGCTGCTGCACCTGCTCTGTGGATTTTAATGGTGTGCCATGTGGATGCAGCAGTCAGTCCATGAATTATCATTTGCAGGATCAGAGTCCTGGGTCTCATCTGTGGTGCTGATCTGATGTAATGATATTGTTACATAGCCATGTGGTACTGGGTCATTGACCAGTTTGATGTAGTGTAAAAGGAGACCTAAAATATGGGGGATCTAGGCATCACATTTTTTCCTTCAACAGTCCTGTTATATTGTGTGTTAGGGTATGTCTACACTACACCGTTATTTCAAAATATCTTATTTTGAAATAGTTAATTCGAAATAAGTTATTTCAAAATAACGTGTCTACACTGAGTGGACGCTGAATTGCATTTAAGGCTGTCCGGAACCAGGTCCGGCAGGGCATCAGGTCAGGAGTTACTTTGTGTGGCTGCTGCCTGAGGCTATCTGAGGCCTGTGATTAAAGGGACCACACCCCGGATAGCCGGTTCTCAGGTTTCCCTGCTTGCTTGCCTACCTCAGTGAGGGACAGTAAAGCATTTTGTCTCTGCGTGCTCTGGTTGCCCTCACTAGGGACACCACAGCACTCTGCAACATGGAGCCAGCACAGCCCCTGGCCACTCTGGTGCTTCTCATGGACGCGTTGCTGCGAGCCTGGCTGCACTTGCTGCAGACTGCCATCTGGGAGGTCCATCGGGGGGGCTGTCAGTGTCCAGGAGGCCCTGCAGGAGAGCTTCCACCCTGAGGAGCACTAAGAGCCTCCTTGGTCTGCCTCACTGGGGGCTTGTGCCTAATTCCTCCCGCACATCCTTCCACTTACCCCTCCCTAAGCCCCCTTCCTGATGTCAAATAAAATACATGTATTTTCATGAACACAAACTCTCTTTATTTAACAAAACTGGGGGGGGGGGAAATGAAACTCTGGTGAGACGAGGGAAAGGAGGCGGGAGAGGGGAGGGGGAAACCTGGGAGGAGGGAGCTGGAAGGGGGAAGCAAGGGGAAGAAGGGGGAGGGGACGCTCAGGGCTCAGGGTTGGGGGTCTCACTGGACCAACTTGATTTCCATGCAAACCTGCTCCTGGATTCACATGTGGCCTTTGGTGGCCAGGCTGGCAGCTACCCTGCCATAGACAGCCACGTTCCTCTATCTAGTGTGGAGATCATGGATGTTGGGGGCATCCCCCCGCAAACCTGAATAAGGTCCATGATCTCCACCCTGTACCAGGAAGGTGCCCACCTTCTCCAGGCCCTGGCAGGCTCCTGGGAGCTGGCAGACTGCTCCTGGGGAGCGGTGGAGGGCTGGCTGCCAGTGGCTTGCTGGCTTATGTTTTGAGGCCACTGGGTCAGGGGCAGTGACTGCTGGCTCTGGGCTAGTGGCCTGGACCTGGCACAGGCACTGTGGCCAGAGTCAACCCCTTTAAGGGCTCCAGGGAGGCGGGAGGGAGAGGAGCATTCTTGGTTGAGGCTGGAGTGGCCACTAGGGCACCCTGGGAAGGCTGGAGGCCCCCTATTTCGATATAAGTGTCTACACAGCACTTATTTCAAAATAGCCATTTCGAATTTGGCATTATTCCTCGTGGAATGAGGTTTACCAAATTCGAAGTAAGTGCTCCACTATTTCAAATTTATTTCGAAATAGCAGTTTGTCTGTGTAGACGCTAGTAAAGTTATTTCGAAATAACGGCTGTTATTTCGAAATAACTTTGCTGTGTAGACATACCCTTAGAGACCAGCACCAGGCTAAAATAATTCAAAAGGATCAAAAGTGTTGTATAGTGAATTTAGAGGACTGAAATAGTTAGGTGAGCTATGTCTGGAATAGTATAATCTCAGTGTGTGTGTGTGTGTCTGTGGGGGTCTCTTGTGCTTTGTGCAAGTCATGTTGATTATGTTCCACAAATCAATAAAACAATTTACCAAAAATAACTAGTATGGATGGGTGGAGTGTTTTGTTTTGGGGGCTGTTTGTGTTGATTTTTGTTACCCTGCATAGATGCTGGAATGTAATGAATTTGTAATTTGAGGCTGAACATGTACATCTTGTGACAGAGCTGAAATTGCCATTGGTAATGTGAACAATTTGTAAGCCATAATTTGTAGCATTGCAGGCAGACTGTAAATAAATAAGGGGAAAAAGCCCTGAAGTGTTTACTTGAAGAAAAGGGCAAAATGTACATTTGAACTGTTTGTAAGTCAAAGAAAGGTAAACATCTCAAAATCACATGGCTGTTTTAAAACTCAGGGGAGGGAGTAATACAGGGATGTCAGCATGGAACAGATGTTAATCCTGATGATTTTACAATTGCTTCCATTTGGGAACCAATTAAAAATTTTGGAATTGCTATAATAATAATAATAATAAATATTTGTATTACATATTTACATTGCATAATATTGCACAGTTATAATAACAGTGTGCAATTGTTTTGTGTTGTGTAATTTTAAAAAATCATCAATATTACAATAGCACTCAGAGGCTATCAGGGCTCCCTTACTGCACAAACAGATGAAGATGGAGTTTCCATTCCAAATAGATCACACATTACACTGATTTAAACATTTGGAGCTAAATTGTGGGACTTCCACCAGGCTTATGTATGAGGCCTGGCAGTTGCATTGCCCTAGGAGTAAGACATGGAATGAATTGTATCTCTGTACAATTCCTTCCCAGCTTTCCCCTTGCTTTGTAGGGGGAGTAGCAATTTGCTGCTGGGCTGGTCTTACCAATAGCAAATTTCAACTTCCTCCATGCATGCTCAAAGCCTGGGTTGGAGGCAATTAAGGGGTAATACCAAAGTTCCACCCATTCTCTGCACTGTTCACCCACTCCCACTCAACCTGGTTGGGAGGGGTGGGTAATCCTGGGAGCACAATGACCATTTATGGCACTAATACATGCAGTGGGATCTCTAATTTTAGAAATCTGGCCCTCAAAATGTATTTTAAGGTGGATGTGATTTTTATTTTATTTTGTTTTGTTTCATTTTTCTTAGGAGTGGTTACAGTGAAATTTGGCAGCATGTAACAAGTTGTGTGCACATCATAAGGGCATTCAGCTTTAGAACATCAACCTATGTAAACAACTGTTGTGGAAAAAACAATATCATTTGTTTATCCTTTGTCTTGGAAACAAAACAATACACAGACAGATGGTTGCTAGAAGGACGGACAAAGACTAGAGATAAATAGCACTTTCTAGGCATTGCAGAGTAATTTTTGGAAACAAGAAATATGTATAGTGTCTATGAATAGAAGCTTCATGTACAGTAGAAACCAATGTTAAAAATATACTCAACTGGCCTGCAGAGGCCTTGGAGCTGGGGGAATCCAAAAGTGGTATACAATATAACTCAACCAGGTTCAGTTTGTGGGGTCAGCCACTGTGTTATATACAGTACACAGTAGTACATCAGTCGTATTTGACACCTAGAGATACCAGATTTGACATAGACCTTGACTATAGAATAACCTGATATTATGTGAAAATAACAAGGAGTTCTGTGGCACCTTAAAGACTAACAGATTTACTTGGGCATAAGCTTTTGTGGGTAAAACCCACTTCATTCACACCAATACATCTGATGAAGAGGCCTTTACCCACAAAAGTTTATGCCCAAGTAAATCTGTTAGGCCTGGTCTAAACTACAGTGGGAGGTCAAATTAAGGTACACAACTCCAGTTACAGATACCACTAAGAGAGCTGTGAGCACCTTCAGTGGTTATTAAATAGGTAGTGTCCTAGCCAGCCCATATCATGACTGAGTCCATTAGCATGTGAATTGAATTTGTGGATGAACTGTGATTCCAGTCCTTCCCTATGTATCTGGCTTGTGGAGCTTCCTGTCTTAGCAATCTATCTATTGACTTTGATTTTTATCTGTTTAGGTTTAAGTACCCATTCTCCAGATACTTAATGATGCTCTGTCTCACACACCCTTTCTTTTTTTTCTTTTTCTCCCTCCTTTCCTTCCCCTCTCCTATTTATTTCGAGTTTTCATATCCTTTACACATAACTTCAGTCATCTGAAGAAGTGGGCTGTGCCCACAAAAGCTCATGATACCGTCTACATGTTTTATTAGTCTATAAAGTGCTAACAGAGCATTTGTTGTTTTTTTCTGTAACAGACTAACTCGTCTACCCCCTGTAATTCCAGTTATGTAACTGGAGTTGATGTATCTTAAAATCACATTTCCATGCTGTCCATACAGTGGGAGGCTGATGGGAGTAAATGCTCCCGCCAGCTTCCCTTACTCCTTGTGAGGAGCAAGAGTATTGGTGCTAGTGGGGGCACCCTCTGAGTTTGATTTAGTGGGTCTTTGCTAGATCCGCTAAATTGAACCCTTGAAAATTGACCATGAAAGCATCAATCTTTCATGTAGTATAGATGTGCCCTTGGTTTTTAAGGTGTCACAGAACTCCTTATTCTTTTTTGCAGGTGTAGACTAATATGGCTACCCACTGAGGCTTGATATTATGTGGCATTTCCTGGCAAACACTGATATTTTAAGGGTAATCTTTATAATTATAATCTAAAAGGCCTACTCCTGTTTCCAGTGAAGTTAATAAATATACTTATTATCATATGTGTTGCACTAGCACCTTGAGTCTGCAGGTGAGACGGGGATCCCATTTTACTAGGTACTTTGCGAGGGAACAATCCTTGTGTTGAAATTTGTTCAGTGGTCCTGCTTTGAGCAGGGTGTTGAACTACATTACCTTCTGAGGTCTCTTCCAATCCCTCTATGATTCTATATTTCTATAATCTAAATAGATAAGGCAGTATCAGAGGAGATGTGTTACTATACTTTATAGATGAGGGTTTGGTCAGTGAAGTGATTTTCTATAGATCACAGAGGATCTGTGGGAAAACCAGGCATTGAATCTAGCTCTTCAGCCTTCCTTTACAGTTCATTAAAAACAAGGGCACCCTTCCTCCCCACTAACATCAAATGAAACAGGATTAAGACCATATTATCTTCAATTTAATGGACTTCTTTGTGTAATGAAAGAAAAGTAGGATTGCCACATCTTTGGATATAATTCACAGTTCATAACTTATAGTTCATAACCATGCTCATACTTGGTGGCTAAGCCAGAGTAATTTCCAGCTAACTAGGTCTAATATTGCTGCCAGGAAAAAAATGATCAAAACAATAAAGCTGGCTTTGTCACAGAAATTTATATGGCACAACATTAAGAACGTAGGGTGAAATTCAGTCATCACCAGTAATGCTGGGGAAGGCTGCAGAGCCCCAGAGGCCCTGGGACAGGCTGCAAAGTTTAGTAGTACTGGGTTGTGAAGCTCAGAAGCCCTGGGGCTGGTTGTGGAACCCTGGCAGTCTTGAAGAGCCCAGAGTTCATCAGCAGAGGGGCCAACCTCCCCTGGTGCGACAAACTCCCTCCTTTGGGCCGGCCAGGTTATAAGCATGCCGGATCAGGGAGGTCCAACCTATAATAGGGACGCATCCTCTTTTGTTACTGCAAAATAACATTTTCAGTACAACAGGTTCAATTTAATCAGGAAAGTATTTCTATTAAAATATTGCAATGAAAAAGTGAATTGGTTTAACTCTCAAGGATTTCTGTAAATACCAACTGGTTGAGTTCAATATCTCTAACTGTGTTAGAAAATTTTATTGCAAATCAAAAGAAACAGGAGAGGTAACTGATATTTTCTACAAAATAAACACTTCAGCAGGTAAGATTTCCAAGTGGGTTTAGATCATATTTTTAAAATACATTCCAAATTGTATCGTCTCCATCCCACTAGAATCACAGAATCATAGGGTTGGAAGAGACTGCAGGAGATCATCAAGTCCAACCTCCTGCCCAAAGCAGGACTAACCCCAACTAAATCATCCCAGCCAGAGCTTTGCTGAGCTTGGACTTAAAACCTCCAGGGATGGAGATTCCACCATCTCCCTAGGTAACCCATTCCAGTACTTCACCACCCTTCTGGTAAAATAGTTTTTCCTAATATCCAACCTAGACTTCCCCCACTACAACTTGAGACCACTACTCTTTTTGAAGGTTGCTATCAAATCCCGCCTCATTCTTCTTTTCTGTAGACAAAATAAGTTTAAATCCCTCAGCATCTCCTTGTAAGTCAAGTTCTCCAGCCCCCTAATCATTTTGGTTGCCCTCTGCTGGACTTTCTCCAATACATCTACATCCTTTCTGTAATGGGGGTCCAGAAGTGGACGCAATACTCTAAATATGTCCTCATCAGTGCCAAATAAAGGGATATAATCACTTCTCTGGATCTGCTGGCAATGCTCCTTCTAATGCACTCTAATATGCCATGAGCCTTCTTGGATACAAAGGCACACTGTTGACTCATAATCATTACTTGTCCACTGTAATCCCCAGGTCTTTTCCCACCAAACTGCTGCTTAGCCAGTTGGTCCTCAGCCTGTAGCAGTGCTTGGGATTCTTCTGTCCCAAGTGCAGGACTCTGCACTTGTCCTTGTTGAACCTCATCAGATTTCTTTTGGCCTAATTTGTCTAGGTACCTCTGGACCCTATCCCTACCCTCCAACATATCTACCTCTCCCCCAGCTCAGTGTCATCCGCAAACTTGCTGAGGGTCAATCCATCCCCTTATGCAGGTCATTAATAAAGATGTTGAACAAAACCAGCCTCAATACTCACCCTTCAGGCACTCTGCTTGATACCGACTGCCAGACAGACATCGAGCCATTGATTACTCCCCATTGAGCCAGCTTTCTATCCACCTTACAGTCCTTTTATCCAATCCATAGTTCCTTAACTTACTGACAAGGATAATGTGGGAGTCCGTATCAAAAGCCTTGCTAAAGTCAAAGTATATCATATCCACCATCTTCCTCATATCCACAGAGCCAATTATGTTGTCATAGAAGACAATCAGGTTGGTCAGGCATGACTTGCCCTTGGTGAATCCATGTTGACTATTCCTGATCACTTTCCTCTCTTCCAAGGGCTTCAAAATTTATTCTTTGAGGATTCCCTCCATGATTTTTTCCAGGGACTGAGGTAAGGCTGACTCGTCTGCAGTTCCCAAATTTGTTGTTATATTCAACATTCCAAAATGTACTGTTACAATGTCTTTGCTGCATAGAAAAATACCCATGTAAGACTTTAAGGGCAAAATGACATTTTTATTTCTTACCTATAAGAAATACTAAGATGAAGATGACTTTGCAAAAATGAAAATAAATGCTTTTGAATCTTCTTAAAAGACTGTATTTTCTTTTTTGAGGGGGTAACTCAAGCCCCTTTTTCATCCATTTGAAACTTGATCTTGCAGAATGTATTTTGAGCCAATTTTTTAAATGGTGGCAATGTAGGGCTAGTACCAGTGTTTCCTGTTAGCTGAATGCTTGGGTGATCACCCAGCTGGCAGCATGTGTGTCTATTTGTGGTGCACAACCACACATATTTTGGGGCACATAACAAAATTTATTCTGCACATGGATGGAAAAAATTAGAGGGAACATTGGCTAGTACATGACTAAGATTTCACGCTGTTCATGGGTTTGGAGAAATATAACTCCCCTTAAGATATTGCACAGGCAATGTAGGACCCTAGTTTCACGTGTGTAGAATAGGCAGGTGACATGTGTCTGTGTACTTTCATCCTGGAGCAGGAGTATGGAATTGGATGAGCCTGGCTCTAAACTCACTGGCCAACACAGCTGAACAAGTATGGGAAAAGTGGCAATTTACTGCCAGAGCACACCAGCAATAAACTATTTTCTCTTCACTGTACACAAGCAGGGAATAGGGGAGGGGTTATGCCACAGGCATTATGTTTCCTAGAGCCACTCCTAGGGTGGGGTAGTATACCTACAACTCTATGCTCAGGACCACATCTAAAATCAGATTTGGTCCAAAGTGAGCTAATGATCAAAGCTGGCTAAATCAATGAGACTTACAGATACTCCGGATCAGGCCTTCTACTTACAGGCAAGGCACCTTTTGATAGTTCTTACACGCACACACATTCAGCCACAGATCCTCTTCTGAACTCATGCCCCAGGCACCAAGCAGCTTCTGAGGCAGAAGGCTTCTTTGGAATAGAGGCCTAAGGTTTTACACAGACTGCGATAACTACAGTGAAGATTTTGCTATTAAGCCATGCTGAATTTTTCAGAACACACTGCTGAATTCTACTTTAAGTAGTCTTCTTGTACTCCCTTTAACTATAGCAGTACCAAAACTGAACTGGGAACTTTGTCCTTGATTGCATTACACCCCTCACTTCACTGCTTGCTCCCCATCCAGCATTAGCCTTAACCATGTTCCATTCCTTTCTCCATGAAATGTATAGCAGGTGGGCTTCGTTTCTGACATTGCATAGCCCATATTGTTCTAGACAGGAACCTCCCGCAGCATGATTTCATAGCAGAGAATAATTTGCAATCCTCAGCCACCAGTGAAAATGAATTGCTTGTCTTGCTGCAGCTTCTAAAAAGCCTTCTCCTACAGTGTTAGGATATAGTCAATTGCCTCCATAGGTGGTGAGTTATATGGGCCCATGGTGTCCCAGCACCAGGAATATTCTGGCCTGGGGCTGGATTCCACCAAAACTTGCCACCTGCCAATGCTTCTTGCTTTCTGTGTCCCCTGTCACTCCTGCAGCCCTACATGTTCCTCCCATGCATCATCTGGTCCCACCTGCTGCCCCTGGGTCATTTAAAATGCCCCAGGATGCCCCGCCACCACCACTAGCAGTGCAGTAGGGTTAGAGAAGCTCACCCCAGCTGCTAACATATGCATCCCTGCAGCCCATGGGAGGAAGGTGTCTCCATGCTGTTTGCTTTACCCACACTCTGTCTCAGAGCCTGCACCCCTCCCCCACCCAAACTCCCTCTCAGAGCCTTAGGCAGGTAGGTGATGGTGGTGGTGGAGAGTTTGAGTGAGGGAGGGGTGTGGGCTCTGGACATTCTGGGCACCACTGCAATTTTTGCAAACTTGCTGCCTCTGATTGTCTCAGTTTGGTTTGTAACAGAAAATGAGGGGGGTGGGAATTAAAGGCAGTGAGATTGGCAGGTGAAAGATGGCTGAATGTCACAAATAGAGTAACGATTTCTGTTTTAATACAGGAAATTCAGTCTTTAATGGGGAGATGGATTTCAGTAGCATTTCCTATCTGTGGACATTCTGATGTTTATTTTTAACTCTCCATCAAAACCAAAAAGAAACCCAAACCCACAATATTAATTCAAAAATGTTAAATCTTGTGGGCCTGATTCTCGTTTAGACTGAGTCCTCTCAACACTGCTCCATCAATATCTAGGTTCAAAGGAGTGTCAAGCCTTTCCCACTTTAATGTTTGAACATAAAGACTAGAAGCCTAATCTTAAAATGAGTTGAATGAACATCTACTTATAGACCACAAATCTGTCTGGTGATTTTCAGTTCTCAACTTCATTCACCTTAGAGGAACTTGATGGTTAGAAAATGTTGAGCTCCCACAGTTTGAAAAGCTAGCAACATTAATGTGCTTCAAATTGTGCTCAATCCATGCATCGCCTGTGAAAATCTTGGCCTGGGAGTTCTGAAACTAGAGGAGATCTGAGCAGGAGGCAAAATCCTAAAAGCTGTGCAAAGCAAGATCTAATGCAGACTCTACATTTGAATAATATTAACAATAATATAATTAACGAGCAAACAGACTAAAAGAGTTATATATATTTTTGCATTACTCATTCATCAAAGTCCTGTAAAAGCAGCATGTGAAGTTACACTGCCTAACATAAAACAATCAAAGCCTCTTACTTCAAGGCATGAGCTGATCACCAGCTGTGGTTGGTAAGAAATTTTCCCCATGCAATGATACTCTTCAGTCACCTGCATTGTGGAGTTAGTAAACTTTCCCTGGAACCATCAGGAATTAGCCATAGTCATATACAGGATGCTGGACTAAATGGATCATTGATCTTTTTCAGTAGAACATTTCCTACACACTTCCCTCCCCCATCTCAAATTCAACTTTTAATATGAATGAAGTGAGCTATGCAAATTGCGTAGCTTATTTCGAGTAAATTTCAAAATGATATCAGAAAAAATTCTGCCAGTAACTGTCCCATTGGATTGTGTCTGGCCATGCTACTGCAGGATTGATTGATGGGTAGGGATGAGGATAGGAATGTCATTCAGGGTGTGTCTACACTGCACCCATAGCTCAAAATAAGCTATGCAATTTGAGCTATGCAAATTGTGTAGCTTATTTCGAGTAAATTTCAAAATAGGTTATTTTGTAATTTGGTGCTGTCTACACAGTGCCAAATTTCTAAATAACCCACCATTCCAAAACATCCCTTACTCCTCGTGGAATGAAGTTTACAGGGATGTCGGAATAGCAAGCCTGTTAAATTTTGAAATAATGGGCTTGCTGTTAAGACGTGGGATAGCTATTTCAGGATACTTCTGGTAACCCAAAATAGTGTTGCAGTGTAGACGTAGCCGAAATGTTCTGATAACACATCAGATATTCATATAGTCATCATAGTAATGAGCTCAACAGCACACATGCAGTATTAGGGGACAGAGTGCAGGAACACAGACACCAACAGTGAAGAAAAGCCTTAATCAGTGGGTTCCTACCATTTTAATTTCTGTTTTTCTCTTTTCCTTTGCCTTTCTTCATATTTTGCAACCATTTTCTTTCTTCTTGCCTCCTCTTTGGTTCTTCTGCTCCCATGAACTACCCCTTCTGCATGATTACCCAGTAACACATGTTCTAGTGTATGAATCAGCAGCAAATTGACTTGATTTTTCCAACTTCCCTTGCACGCAGGTGCAATGAGCAGAGAAGCCTTTCATTACAATAGAGCAGATAAAAAATTGCCAATAGCAGAATGCTTAGAGTCCTGAGTTTTGTGCTATTGATGAGACTGCCACATGTTTCCACCTCAGTTTTATTTCAGGGCAAAGCTATGTTTCCAGAACACAATGTACATGAATCCACTGTGTCATGTAGTTCTGCTAGCACACAAATGTATTTCAAAAGTTTGCTCACAAATAATGCCACACTGTCCTCATTTCCTTCCTCTTGTCCTCATTTTTAAAGCATCCTCCCAGAGACTCATCTCTACCCACCTTTTTCTATCAGCTACTAATTTTTCTTTCTAATCTCCAGTGTTCCTTCTCAGACTGTCAATATCTCTCCTTGGACCTTAATTTTCTAACTAAAGCTGTTTATTGATGCACTACTTTTTTCAGTAGAGTATTCCATCAATATACCTATGTGATAAGAAAATAAGGGATGATGGTGTCTCTGATTTTTGTTGACTCAGGGCTCCTATGTTTTCTGCCTTGATAGCTCTGAAGTTTTCTATTTGAAGCTTTTTGTATATAGTTAAAAGCATTTAGTATTCTTAAAGTTATGACTCAAAAGTTTATTTTTAAAATTTCAAACCAAGAATCTTGTTGAAATACTTAAATTTTGCTTGTTGGTAGTAGTGGTGGTAAAGACTTTTTGAAACTTTATTTCTACATCACTTCTACAGCAAAGAATATATTCACCGACTAAAAGTGGTATCTCATCTACATTATTATCAATTGTTGATTCTCTTCATCTCTTCATCCAGCAGGAAGTTCTGGCCACCCTCTTTGACTCACTTAATGATTACAGTTTTATATTTTGTCATTTGGATCTCAAAATAGTCCATGTTCTGAGAAAAACAAGTATACATTTCTAAACATATCAATCAAAACTGATGAGCTTCCATAGAGCCCAGATGCGGATATAATATGGGTACATTTTGATTCTGAATTTTAATAGACTTGAGGTTGTCTCAGTCTCCAGTGCAGAGATAAAATCAAATATCTGTTCTGGCTTGCTCCTGAGTTAATTATGATAATGAAGCAGCACTCTGTTGTGAAACAGCATAGAGAGAGTGAAGCTTTGTCTATACTTCCCTGCAGTCTGGGACTGTGAATAACATTGTGTGCCAAATTGCTGCTCTGTAACTCCTCCATGTGGATGCTGCGGGCATTAACTGAAAAGGTGCTAGCTTTCATTAAGTGTCATCTTGTCTAATGAGGACTCCATTGACACAAACTCAGAACCCTTTAGTTCTTGCCCATCGCCCCACCCAGGGGAGTTACAGCACAGTAGATTGGTATACACTGCCATTCTCCCCCCCTCCCCACAGTCCAAACTGCAGGGCAGTATAAATAAAAACAGAATGATTGGGGAGTAAAGAGATGGAGAGATTGGAAATGTTCAGATAAGGCCGGATCAAAAGTCTATTGAAGAGCAGGGAAAGATTTCCATTAACATCAAAGAACTATGGATCAGACCCATATTGCACTATGTTCTTTGGTATCTATAAAAGATATAAAAGTAATATTGGGAAACATCAATATGGTGATTTAAAAATCAAGACAAGAGTACTTTGTTTCTTGGTAACCTAGCAGTATTAGCTGTTGGTCTTTTTGTACTGTAGTGTTATGTTATTCATGTATTACTAGACGATTTATCGAACATTACTTGGGTCCTTAACTTGATTTTTTTCTTCATTTAAATCATTGCTCTGGGGGTGGGGCTGGGGATGAGGGGTTCAGTACACAGGCTGCCCCAGGGAGAGAGAACTATTCCAGACTTCTCTCATCACAGCAGAATTTGGTCAGGTGAGAAGAGCCTTTCCATGGCTGCTGCAGCTCCAGCAGGTACAGCCAGGGAAGGGGTGAATGCCCCAGCTAGCCCCTGTCTGGTGATTCTGTCTCTTCTGTATGGTTTTACAAGAAGCAATTTCATTCCAGGAACACCCCATTTTCCTGTCACAACCAAACCCTTACCTTGCTTCCCCTTGCTGCCCCCTGTGGTCCTTATATAGTATAATTGCCCCATGCTTTCTATCCCATATCCCCTGCTGCCCCACGTGGTCTTTATATAGAAGAGCCCTCCCTTTCCATTTTATGAGATGCAATCCCATTCCAGGCCCATGTCATTTTCCTGGCAAAACTAAACCCTTACCTTGCTTTAAGAGATCCTAGCTCTTAATGTTTAGGAGGAGTTTTTGAACAGACAAACTCTCTAAAATATGTAATAGATAAAACTGCTCTGCACTGAAAGTGCCTGATGGGGCAGCAGATGGGCACCAATTAAAGACATTCACATAGCAGCTAAGAAGGATTAGAGGCATGGTCATGAAAAGACAGGGTCACTGAATGCACAGCAGTGGCAGAAGAATAAGTGTTGTAGGCTGTGTTAAACCTTATTGAAACTGATGGGTGTAACAGCAGCACTTCATCTGGGATAATTGAAGAAGCAGTTAAGTTCCTTGATGGAACTAGATAGCTGAGACAATAGCAGCCTCTGCCCAAAACAAAGCCATGTGCAAGACACATGTGAGCAGAGGGGGTTTGCTGGGTATTATATTGTGAAGGTTTATGTATCTATAAAAGAGAGTCAGCAAAAAGACCAGAGAAAGACGAGAGAGAAGGAAGCAAAGAGGCACCAGATACAGCCCCATAAAATACTAATAGAATGGCCCTAATGGAAGCCTAAGACACAGATCTTGTGGGTAACCTCCTGGCTCGAAAGGGGCTTGCAGTTGTGAGAAGTTTGATTCCTACAATTTAATTCTTCCCGTGTGCAGGGAAATCATAATCTGTGTAATTTAAATAGTACTGCAACAAAAAGGCTCTGACTTCCCCTTTCCACTCAACCCCAACCTCTACTCAAGACCCATCTCAATTCCACTACATCCCCTGCTCTGCCTTGATTCCACCCCCATTCCACTGCCTTCCCAAACCCTACCCATACTCCACCACTTTCCTCTCTCTTTGCCTGTGCTTGCCCCATCCCTGTTCCTTCCCCTTCCTCCTTGAGCTTCCTGAACACCGGAAATCAGCTGTTCATGGTGCTCTGGAAGTGCTGGGCGGGTGGGAGAGGAGTTGGTCAGCAGGGCCACCTGCGAGTGAGAGGTGCAGGGGGGCAGGAGGCAGAGAGAGGGAGTTTGGCTTCTGGTGGGAGCTCAGCAGCCATTACATTTTCCCCATGGATTCTCCAGCTATGGAGCATCCACAGAGTTGGGCCTATGCTGCATCAAAGAACCTGAGTCATTAATCAATTTTTCTTCCTAATCAGAATCCACGGGACTCTCCCTCCTGCTCCAGTTAGATAACTGCTCATGTCAAAAAGGACTAACAGTAGTAACCTCTGATCTCAAATGTTGAAAAAAAAAACGCTTAACAGTCAGGCATGAGCAGGATTTAATAGAATAATAGTAATGTGGGGCTGGAAGAGACCTTGAGAAATCATCATTTTGAGTCTTCTTTGTACATACAGCAGTATATGTAGCGCATCCCTGATAAGTGTTTTTTCAACCTGTTCTGAGAAACCCTAGTGATAGGGATCCCACAACCTCTCTTAGGTTAAGAGATCTGAGTCTGTCACAGATCTCTTAACTACCCTTATAGTTAGAAAGCTTTTTTTCCCTAAAACTAACCTAAATCTGCCTTACTGCAGATTAATCTTATTCCTTTTTGTCCTACCTTCAATGGACTTGAAGAACAGTTGAGTTCTGGGCTGTTTATAATAGCTCTTAATATATCTGAAGTCTGTTATCATATTCCCCCTCAGTCTTCTTTTCTCAAGATTCAACATGCCCAGATTTTTAATCTTTCTTTATAGGTCTGGGTTTCAAAACCTATTTTATCATCTTTATTGCTCTCCTCAAAGCTCTCCTGGCTATTCCTTTTAACTCAGTTATGTTTTAAGTGATTACAAACTGATTTTTAAAATATTTTGTACCAGCATCTTTCCAGGTGTCAAAGTTAGTCCTACTGGTCTTTAATTCCTTGGGTCTTCTTTTGTTTCTGTTTTTAAAGCTAGGTACTGTTCCCTTCCTACACTCCTCTGGATTCTCAAAGATGCTTCCAAAATTGTGTCAGCTTGTTCTTTAAGGCCTGGTCTACACTAGGACCTTAGTCCAAAATAAGGTCAAATTTCTAAGAGATTCATCCACACTACCAAGCCTGTTATTCCAGAATAAGGGGCTGTGGAATTTGAATTCTGTATTCTTGTTTTTCATGAGGAGTAATGCTATTCCCAAACTTGTAAGTCTGAAATAACATTAGTGTGGACTCTCTGGTGCTGCTAATTAGAACTAATTGGCCTCTGGGAGACCTCACGCAGCTCCTCAGAGTGCTTCTTGGGGTTCTGAGTCCAAGGTAGTGCATCCAAATTAATGGAGCCTTCCTCAGACTATATCTGAGTCTTCCCCATAGTGAGGACACAGAACTTTGAATTTGTAATATCGGGTGCCCAGAAGTTGAATTTAGTAAATTTGAAATAATTTCCTAATATAGCCATGGCCTAAGTCTCACTCCTTCCTTTCTTAGTAATCATGAAATCTATCAGTTCGTTATTACTTTCACTAACATTCCATTCCACTTTCAGATTTGCGATGAATTCCTCCTATGTGGTCAGAATGAAGTCTAAATAGCTGTCCCTCTGGTTACTTTCTCCATTTTCCGAAATAAAGAGTTCTCCCAAATATTTTCCAAGAAGTTACTGGAAATATCTCAGTAGTTAAAGTCCCCCATTACAGCCTGGTCTTTAAGTCATATATCTAGAAATGCCTCATCAATCTTCTGTGTTGCCAAACACATTTTAACAGCAGATATGCACAAATTTTAATGATAAATGAGGATACGTCTACACAGCAGTAGAAGTTATTCAGAAATAACATAATCTGTGTCTATACTACAAGCAATTATATCGACATAATGTCGAAATAATGTCAAGCTGGAGGACTTCTTACTCCAATTCCTGTAACCCTCATTTTATGAGGAGTAAGAGAAGTTGGAGGAAGAGTGCTCTTCCTCGGACTTCCTGCTGTATAGTGGAAATAAGCTATTTTGACTTAAGCTGTGCAATTGACATAGTTCACATTGTATAGCTTATTTCTACTTTAGCCCTGCTGTGTAGACATGCCCTTAGTTATTAGTTTTTTCAGTTATCTACTACATCCATATTTTCTGAGTGTTGTTGGGGCTAGTGAGTATGTCAGGCTTGAAAAGCGATACTATCATAGACTAATGAACAACTAATGGGCTTTAGTGTCACAGTCAGGTTATTCTGGATCAGCAACAGATAATATCTTGGTTACAATTATTGGCAGCATTTGACAATATTGGTTAAAGTTATTTATTTGATTGAGTCACTGCAGAGACTTCTAAACTGGTGGTACTATCTCTTGCTGCCTATATTACCATGGTCCTGCTCTCCATGCCACCCCTTCTTTTTGCCTCCCTTCCCATTCTAGCACACCTGGACTAGAATAGTGTTTTTAGACCAGTGGTTAGGGCACTCCCCCAGGATGTGTGTGAAAGACCTAAGTTCAATTTTCCTTTCCCTGCCGGTTGTAGAACATAGATTTAAACTTACGACTCCCTCAAGTGCCCTCATCTTTTCATGCTCTTTTGTTGAAGGGTGGTTTTTCTTCCTACAATTGGTTGGTATTGTTGTTGTTTGGTTTTAGTTTTGGTTTCTGATATCAATCTAGCACCTTCTATAAATATTAAACTTTGCTTTAAAGAAAGAGAAAATGACTTTGCAGTGTTTCATAGCAAGGCTTGGCTGGAAAAAAAATCTGCTGGGGTATACAAGGCATATTGCTTCTGCTCATATATGGTATTGGGTCTTTTATATTCAGATAGAATATTCTAAAGTACCTTGGGCAGGTAGTTTATATTACTGCTTTCCTTCTGTCTTAAATTTGGTCACCTGCTCTCAGAGCACACAGAAATAAGAAAGAAGGTCAACACTAGCACATTCATACATCAAAGGATTTCAGAGTGATAACAAGACTTTTAATCAGACCCTAGTTGTTTACTAAACTGCAGGAGATCTGAACCAGCCATTTAGCAGGTTGGAAGGTGAACATGCACAGCTAATTGCTGCTCCTGGAATACTACTTTTTGTAATACGTGGAATTCTACCTTGTGACTAATTCCTGTTTTAGATGTTCAAGGTCTGAATTATAGAAGAAGTGCTTTTCTGTGGAACATACAAATGCTTCATTAGGCAACAGAAATTGACCAAACTGAAAGAGAACAAAGGCCGTAAAAGAAAAATATATCAATAGAGAACCACTGGGTAATCCAGCACAGAGAAATAGTAAAATTCCCAAATGTTCAAAATGTGTATTCCAATTACATATTGCCTCCAGGTGCTCAACAAGAGAGGAGAGCAATAAACACTTCAAATCACTGAAACATCTAACTAATCCTATGTCACACCAGCAAATACTGCAGTTCAAAGAAAAGGCATCACGTCTCGAAATTGTACTTGTATTTTAAGTGGTTTAATGTGATTGATAGGTGAATAGAAAGAATTAAACATTTCAGCCACTCACTGATTCGTTCAGGCAAGGAATAGTTCAAAGGTGATTTCTTCCTTTTTCTTCTACTTACAATGCTTAATGATTTAACATGGGAGTACATTCACAACACTGTTATATTGCAAGTCAAAATTACTCAAGATACTTAAGCACATAGGTGGGTATGAAGAATTACAAATGGATGTCAAAAAAATCGGTGGCTGAACAATCAAATGCAGATGAAATTCAATTCTGATAAGTACAAAGTAATGCCATTTGCTCTATTCTTTTCATTCCCTCTGAAGCATCTGGCACCAGTCACTTTCAGATGAAAGGAGATTGGGCTAAATGGATACTTGGTCAGACCAAGTATGGCCATTCTTCTATATTATATCACAGGGGCACAACTAGCTGTTCTGGGGGGTGGGTATGCAAGATATGACTTTGGGCCTCCTTCTCCTCTCATGGCTCACCTCTTGAGCATTGCTATTTAGCTAACATTAATTATTTTACCCCATTGTCTCAGTGTATTAAAGAGCAATTAAATAAGTTTGTGGTTTTCAATTGTGCCTACTATTTCAATTAAAGAACAAAACCAGTGTCATTATGCAAGTCAAAATTTAGTACTTACCAAGTTATTATTAAAATCAAATATCTCATAAGTTAAATTTGACAGCAAACACCTGCATTGCTCAATATCACATAAAATAATCCACTAATTATTCAACATGGAGACTTACCGAGACATACATTATATGGTAAACAAGAGCATTAGAATACTTACAGTTATAGTCTCACATGTCTTGCTTTCATGCCAGCCTATGTGCCCAAGACTGTTGCAAAACAGGTGGATTGTTCAAGCTTGTGCTCAATTGAAATGACCTCTAGGTTCATTAAACGCTCTTGGTCCATTGTAGACTGCAGGTAATTTGGAGGTGGAGGGAGTCAGGGCAGGGAGCTAAGAGTGTATGGGCAGGGGGGCTCAGGTCAGGAGGGGTTTAGGGTTTCAGGAATAAGGGCGGTGGGTTGTGGATGGGGAAACTCAGGGCAGAGGGATGTGGGAGGTGCATGAATCTGAGCAGGGGGCTAAGTGGGGGGATCAAGAAAGAGAGATGAGGGTGTGTGGGGGGGGCTCAGAGCAAGGGAACTTGTGGATTTCAGGAATAAGGACAGGGTTTGGGGGATGGGGGGACTCAGGGCAGGAGGATGTGGGAGATGCAGGAATCAGGGCAGAAGGCTGGGGTGGGAGGTCAGGGCAGGGGTGTTTGGGGGATTCAGAAGAAATGGCAGGGAGCTGGGGATGGGGGCAGGGATGATGGCAAGAGACTGGGGGTGTAGAGGTGAGGGTAGGGGAGATAAGGGCAATATTTCGGGTGGGTGAGGGCACTGCAGTTCCACATACTGGGCCGCTGCTGCTCTTCCTCTTCCTCTGATGATGAGGGAGTGAGGGAAAGTGCACAGCCTGTGTAAATTCTCCTCTGCCCCTCCTCTGGACAGCAGGGAGTGAGAGGAAGGCACACAAGCTGCTTACTTTCCATCACTCCCTGGTAGTCAGGGAACAGAGCAACAGAGTTCTGGGTACAAGCCACTGCAGCCCACCCTCCCCTAAATCCAAAGGATGGGAGGGGGGTCTAGGAGAGGGGGCAGCCCCAGATGCGGATGTTAGCGCACACCCTCAGCCAACCTCTTTCATCTGCCTGGCTGCCTGCTTCTTAGAAAGGCAGCCTGCAAGGAGAGCTCAGGGAGCCTGGCTGGGAGCAGCTATAGCCAAGTGCCCCAGCCCGCTGGCTTCTTCTTGCTGGATCACTGCACTGGGGTGCATGGGCTTTCACTTCTGGATGTGGGCCCCTCTGTGGCCATGGGCCCACATGCATGCCATGTCCTGCATGCCCACTTGTTGCTCCCCTGGTATATTATCTCTGAGCTACTTACTGGAGTGATAGAGTATTTGACAGAAGATAAAAAGAACACTGAGAGCAATAAAAACATGTCTTCTCATCCAGGAAACAGAGACAAGGAACTCAATCTTAAATCCAGATATTGGTTCTATTAATCTATCTTTTTATTTACTGTTCCATCTCTTTATTACATATCTGCCAGTCACCTTTTAATCCTCGGAGATCATAATTTTCAGTTGAGAGAGAGAGAGAGAGAGAGAGAGAGAGAGTATTTTGTCAGTATTTTAGAATGATTTGTCTCCTGTTAGTGGATTTGGGAGGCTGAGCATGATGGCGAGGACAACCAGAAAATATACTAAAGAGCATTGGCAGAAGATTTTTTTTAAAGGTTGGTGTTGAAAAAAGCTGTGTGAAATAACCAAATAACTAACTAAATAGATACATACATGTTTCAGACTTAGGAGGAATCCCGGAAAAAATATTTACTTTTTGCGGTTTTTTTGATAAGTTGAAAAATCTAGGGTTTTGCTGGTATAGTGTCCTGGCTGCTTAAGAGAAAAAAATTGCTTTGAAAAAATACAAAATGTGTATATAATTAAAGGGGGGACACTGAAAGACTAAGCTTATTTATTTTTTTCCATGCCATCAACCAATATTTATGGCCTGAATCAACATCAGCTTTCCCACTCAACCAATGAGCTTGGCAAGCAAGGAATCTCGGCTAGCCCAGAGTAAACTGAAATATTGAGAAATAAAATGAGATAATCAGATAAAGAGAGAGGGGAGAGACTGAGAGAGAGATTTTGCAATTTTGTCATTAGATCTAGTTAGATCCGATTGGAAAGCAGGATGCTACATTGCCTTTTCAGCGAAATACTGAAAGCCAAAATATTTCATCTGAAAACTTTTAAATTTTACAATGTTCATTTTTGGAAGGAATATTAAATTTTCACCAGAAAAAGATACTTTTCACACACCAAAATTGTTTTGTCAAATCCAGTTTTTCATCAGCAACAGTTTTGACTCATTTTCAGCCAGCCCTAACTCTTGTAAATAAGTTGCATATTTCAGTGAACTCCATCTCTTTCCACCTTCTGCTGAGCAAATCACAATTTACTTGTGTTAACCATATAGTATTTTGCATATTTTTACTCTATTGTACAGGTTGGACCTCACTGGTCCAGAATTCTCAGAACCTGACTGGTCCCAAAAGAGGGGATTTGCCAGACCAGGGAAGGTCCCTCCCCTCATGGCCATGCTGCCACTGGGCTAGGGCTCCAGCCTGCCTCCGCTGCTGCCTCAGCCCCCCAGGCTCTCCCCAGCTCCACTAATGCCGGGGCCAAAGTGCCACAGCCAGAACTCCACACCTGCCTGGCTCCACAGCTGGGGCTGGAGCTCTCGTCCAGGGTGAAGGGATGGAGACAGAGCTCTATGGCCTAGGCCAGAGCTTCCTGGCTACTGCTGGGGCTGGAGTTCCCTGGCTGCTGAAGCCAGAACCCGTCCGGAGCTCTGTGGCTGGGGACGGGGCCAGAGCTCCCTGGCCAGGGCCAGCTGTCCACGGCCATGGCCATGCTATGGCTCCCCAGCCACTGGAGCCAGGGAGCTCCACTGGCACAAGAAATCCCCGCCATGCCATCCATCCTCCCTCACTCCCACTGCTACACGCACACACTCCAGGCTCCTGGTTGAGTCATCTATGTCCCTTACAACGCTCCTTTCCCACTGCCAGACTTCCCTCTTCCTATGCTCTGTAGTCCAGGAACCTCCGTGGTCCATGCTGGGCCACGATGTTGCCGAACCAGGCAGTCCCTATTAAGGGAGGTACAACCTGTATTTGAAATTTGAGCTGTGTTATGTCAGGGTTGTAAGTCCTGTAAACTGTTCCCCTTCTCACCCCTTTGTCTCTCATTGCTAAGTGGGGAAGATTTTCTGCCTTGATTACCTTTTTCTGTATAGATAGAGATAGAGATAGAGATAGAGATAGAGATAGAGATAGAGATAGAGAAATACTCGCAGATTCTTGTTCACTTTCTTTGAGTAATTTTGCCAGTGAAACTTGATCTGTGAAATGATCACGGAAAGCAAAAGGGGTGAGATTATGGCCAAAGCAAATTCAATTAAAAAAATTCACGCAAATATTTGCATGCATCTTTATTCTCCTGTGATTTACTGCCTTTACTGTACTATGTAGAGACCTTATTTTATATTAGTTAATTGTAAGTAAAATGAGCACATAATTCTTCTTTTGAATCTTTTTGGAGGAGAGTGAGAATTAGAGGAAGGGTGTAGGAAATCCATCCAAGTGAAATTCCTAGGCATTTTCGAAAACCCCAAAAGGCATTTGCTCTGCATCTTTAGGTGCCTAAACATAATTCAACACCTAGCTCTCAGGGACTGTGATTATGGTAACACAAAAGATCAAAAAGGGAAAAATAAAGGGGGCAAGTATGAGCATGGGAACACAGCTAAAAAAAGCCCCAAGTTCCCTTCCCCCAACTGGAAAGATAAAAATAAAATTAAAAAAAAGGCATGAAGAAAATAATATTTCAAGCTTTAATCCTCACCTGGATCCACTAGCTCAGCTCCTTGTGCCCAGGTAGAGAGACCCTGAATGGGACCCTGCATGGTTGCAGGGTTCTGTGTTGGCAGATCCCAATTCAAAATCATGGGCTTTTGACCCCAATTCTCTAAGCTCTTCAGGACAGGCAGATCCCTACGTTCTCACCTGAGCTCAGTGAAATCAAGCGAGATCCACATAGGAACAGTGAGACTTCACAAGAGCATCAAGGTCTATCTGCACTGAGCAAGTTTCAGGATTAGGGCACTGTATTATAAACTGCTTGGGGTATAGACTTAGTTTATCATTAGTACCATTCAAAATACGTACTGAATCTCAGGGGTGAAAGCTTGGCCCCAGTAAAGTCACTGATTTCACCCCTCACCTCCCAGCTAGAGCAGGGTCAGGGTGTTATTTTTGTTTGTAATGAAATATGAACAGAAACAGATTTTTCACTTATTCTTCGAGAAGAAAAATAAATGGCTGGGGCTGCATCACTCTGCATTCCTATTAACACAGTTAGTCGCATTTTCTTGGAACTGGTCCACAAATGAGGCTACAATTCAGTTTTTGACTGAATGTTTTTCACACTGAATTTCACTGTAGGTTTTTTCTAGCTTTTTCAACCCAAGCTGATAACTTCTGTCTACTAACTCTTTGACTAGCAAAGAATGCAGAGCAATGGCTATGGTATTTGTAGACTTAAGGATGATCGTGTTGTTTAGTCCTTGTCGGGTTGATCTGACTTGCCCTTGGATGTTAAAAATGATGCATTATGTTGGAGCAATTATGCTTGATTCACCCCTTCTGGGATAGAGGGGTGAAGATTTCACCATCTAGCAGCTGCAGAAGAGAAGTGATTCAGCCCAAGAGACAGCTGATGAAGGTACAATTATCTTTCTCCACCAGGATATCTGTCAGGAAAGAATAGCTATTATTTATGGCATGGTACCTATAGAAGCTATTGCAGGCTGGGCCAGTCCCTGTAGAGTATATTGAAGACTCTGTTTAAAACTACAAGCTATCACTTTAAAATCTAACTGTTTTTCTGGCCCTGCATATAGGATAGGGGGAATAGAGGCAGAGTGTATCTGCATCCTCAACATCCAGTCTACCAAAATGCCAGTCAGGAGCAAGGTGGGGTAAGTTGTGAATATCTGCCTTAAGTAGCATCCCACTGTGTAGCTCTCTGCATTTGTTGGTTTTGTGTTTAGATTTAGATTGGGAAAAATGAAGCAGTTTTATGCAGCAACCTTTCAGGGAGAGTAGTTATGTTTTGCTTGTAACTCTTTCTCTCTCTGCATGCCATGAATATAAATCACCCTCTGGACAGTCTATTATAATCATCACTGGGCCCCACATGCTTCTAAGCCCATTAGGTCTATAGGAGACTTGTGCCTATGAGGGAGTGGGACAGAGAGGAGCAGGGATAAGGGAACCCAGTTCCAACAACTAAAATCTTTGGGGGCACATGAGACAACTAGGGGAGTAGGTTACTCCACCTGTCCCCACCCAAGCATCAACTATGATTGACTCTGTGTGGAATCTAGTCACTATTTCTAGGTATGAGTCTCTAGGGTGTTCTTCCAGATTCAGACCCAAATCCTTCCTTGACACAGGACTTCTTAATCCAGCTGAGCCACCCTAGTTTCCAGAAGCAGTGTCTTAGATCTCCTAAGTTCCCAGCAGCTTACCTATGCTCCCTCAGAGTATTCAGGCAGCCAGTGTAGCCGAACCCTAGGGATGCATGGGGCCCAGGGCAACCCCCACTTCCCTGCTCAGGTCCTGCCTCTGCCTTGCCTCTGCTCCACCTGGCCCACTCCCACTCCACCCCTTTCCCCAAACCAGCAGGGCCAACAGACACCATGGGCTTCAGGACAAGGTGTGGAGGGCCCCAGCTCCACCCCTCAGAAGGGCAGGGCCTCAGACAGAAAGGACATGGCCAAGAGCTGTAAGCCCTTAGTGCCGCCCAGACCTGCAACCCCTACTCAATGCAGTCCAGAAGCCAACCAAAGGGGCCCAGGTCTCCAGCCTCTGCTGCTACTGCAGTAGCAGTGGCAGGGAGTTCTGGGCCCCTTTGAATTGCTGGGCCCTGTTGCAATTTTCCCCTCCCCCCCATATCAGTGGGCCTATCCCAAGCCCTAATTCTTCCCTGTCCTGCCCCGGCCTCACCACCTTGCTAAATCTGCTCCCCGAGCCAGGGGATTACTTGAGGGGCTAGTGCAGGGGCGGCAGCATGGGTCAACCATTCCCTTGCACTCACTGTGGCAGTGGGAGCCAGACTGATCCAGCAGCCTGGGGCCAGCGTGCTCTCATTCCCATGACCATGGTGAAGTGGTGTGCAGCGGGCTGGGAGAGGGCAGCACGGAGTAGGCTCATGGCTTGTTTCAGCCCCAGCGGACACAGTAAGTGCAGGGGGAGGCCAAACTTTGCTGCTGTTCCATGCCAGGCCTCTCCTTCTTGGTAATGCTCCAGGCTGCTCTGGAACCTGTCCATAGGACAGTTGAGGCAGCCACTGCAGGGGCCCCCAAAGTGCAGGGTCTGGGGAGGCTGCCCCAAACCGTTCTATGAATGGGTTTGTTCTGCTTTCAGACTAAGCAGAGTCCTTCCTCCTGCATGCTGCAATGGCTTTTCTCGCTTCACAGAAACACATCCTTCCCTTAATTCCAGCTCTGTTCCTTTGGCCCTGTGGTAAGGATGAGAAGTTGCAATTTGACATACACCTTGTGTAGGGAGGGAATCTATGGTTCCATAGGTTGGGCTGGCAGCTGACAGGCAATTCAAACTGATGGACCTAGATTATTTTTTGATGGCTTCTGAATCTGAGGTATTCAATGACGTGTCAGCACCCTTTCTGCACAGAGTAGGTATGAAGAATATATTCTGATAATCTTTCTCTGGAAAATATTAGAAGTGTGTTCAAAACCTAATCTGAAATGTACATTACATTTGGAGCTGATTGAATAATTGATTTTTTTGTTTGATGGGATGGGCAGATGCCTAAATATGTTTAATTACAATCAGTAAAGAGATTGGAATCTAGTCATTTCCCTGGTTATTGTTAGGGAGTGATTCAAGAGGCGTGGGGTATAATTTGGAATGGAAAAATCATTCAAACAGTTTGAAAACCACTGGCATAAATGTTCTGTGGCCAAAACTTTCAAACCAAGGCACCTAACATTAGGCTCCTAAATAACTGATGGATAAGGGGGAAAGATTTCCAAATACCTACGGAAATGAGGAGCATGGTTCTCATTTAATGTTTCTCATTGAGGAAACACACTCCTAAATCTCTTAGTTGCTTTTGAAAAATCTAAGGGTTCACTTTGCAGAACCCCATTGACAGGAGCAAGTATAGAAGACCTGCTGCAGACTACAATTTGGATTTTGCATAAATCTCTAGCTTCCAAGAAGAACACCCAATCTCCTTCCCCATGGAAGTTCCCCCAGTCATGCTCTTGTCTGGGCTCCAGCTCACCTGACATCAACTGAGTCCTGTTTTTTATGCAGATTGTTCACTGGGCTTTAGCTTTCACCTGCCCATTGTCACTGGTTGATGACTGCACTCTAGGCTGCTGTAATAACAGGGAACATCTCCTTTGATATGAACTAGCAATAAAATTACTTCATTTCCTTTTTCTTGATTAATTCTGCATCTCCCATCTGCATATTTACCTTGATAGATCAGAAAACTATTTCTCAGGAAATGAACAAATTTACAAAGCACTTATCTTAAAAAGACAGTGGTGAAATTGGCAAACTGATTTTCAGAGCCTTATTGTTTGGGGGCACATTGTGTGTCCACCTCTGTGTTTCAATATTCTGCTTCAGTCTTTAGATAATGTAAATCCTCGTGCAACTTAGAAATGGTTTGTGGGAGCCTTTTTGCCTGTGTTACCAAGGCTCATGCAGTAAAATGATGACCCTCAATTTGTTTCAGAGTGACAAGTACTGGCTTGTCCTGATATAACAATCCAAATTTAAATGGCCATTCACCAAGATATAAATGACAGGAACAAAAGGATTTTCTTGTTTTATCAAAAAGAAGGGTAATTGTCAACAAAAAATTCAAAAGGAAGAGCCCATGAAGTCACTTAAGACTACGTCTAGACTGCAAGCCTCTTTCCAAAGAGGCTTTTTCGAAAGATACTTTAGAAAAAGCCTCTTTCAAAAAAGAGCGTCTAGACTACAACCAGTACTTTCAAAAAAGCAAGCCGCTTTTTCAAAAGAGAGCACCCAGGCAGTCCGGATGCTCTCTTTCGAAAAAGCACAGTTTGCATTACATAGCGCCTTTTTTCGAAAGAGCACTTTTGAAAAAAGGCATTCTTCCTCGTAAAATGAGGTTTTCCACGGTCGAAAAAAACTGCCGCGTTCTTTTGATTTACTTTCAAAAGAACTCAGCAGCAGTCTAGATGCAGGGGAAGTTTTTTCGAAAAAAGGCCACTTTTTTCGAAAAAACCTGTAGTCTCGACACACCCTAAGGGGTACGATACATATAATGGGTGATAATGATTCACAGGGAGAGAACAAAGAAGGGAGGTGTCTAAGATTCCAGTCAACAATGCCAGGTGCACAAAAAGAATGCCTGGTTCATAGAACCAAATGTAGCACTCAAAGGATGAGCACAGATGGAGGGTGAGCATCAGATGACAGAACATTACTCACCAGTAGCAAAGGATAAACTGGATGAAATTATCAATGGCCTATCAATTTGTTGACTTTGTGAGTGAGCCTTATGAGAAAAGGTAGTTTAGGCATGGCCCAAATGCTAAATGAATATTTTGCCTCAGTTTTTAATACAGGTAATGAGTTGCTTAGGAGTTGTGGCAAGGTGGCCAATGGAAAAGAAGAAATGGATATAGAAATTCCTCATCCAATATGGAAGTCAAACCAAACTATTTAAGAGAACCAAACTGGCAGTATTAAGATAATCTCCATCCTAGAATATTAAAGGAGCTGGCACGCGAAATTGCAAGCCTAAGAACAAGGATTTGTAATAAATCCATAAACTCCAGAGTCATAGACTATGACTTGAGAATTGTGAATATATTGCCTATTTTTAAGAAAGTGGAAAAAGTGATCCAGGAAACTACAGCCCCATTAGTTTGACCTCAATTGTATGCACAGTCTTGGAACACATTTTGAAAGAGAAAGTAGTTAAGAACATAGCAGTAAACGCAATTGGGATAAAATAGAACATGGTTGTACAAAAGGTAGATCATGCCAGACCAAGCTGACCTCTTTCTTTGAGACGTTAACTGATTTTTTAAGAGAAAGGAAATGCAGTAGATCTTATCTATCTAGATTTCAGTAAAGCATTTTATACATTTCCACATAGGAAATGATTAAGTACATGGGAGATAAGTACAAGCTGATTAATATAAGAATTGAAAGGTGTTTAAGGAGTTGGGTAAAGGGGAGACTGCAACGGGTCATACTGACATGTGAAATATCAGGCTTGATGGAAGTTACTAATGGAGTTCTTTAGGGATCAGAATTGGGACAATTTTATTTAACATTTTCATTAGTGACCTTGGCACAAAAAGTGGGAGCGTCCTAATAATGCAGATGACACAAAGTTGGGAGGCATTGCCAGTATGGAGGAAGACTAGGCTATCATACGAAAGATCTGGATAACCTTGACAGTTACAATAACAGAAATGGGTTGATATGTAATAGTACAAAGTGTAAGATCATGCACTTAGGCTCTACACTATAGCTTTTTTTCAGAATTTTGTGTAGCTTTTTCCGATTTTTTTCAGAAGAGGCTTTTCTGAAATTTGGCCCGTCTACACTGGGCCAAATTTTGGAAAATCCCCCTCTTTCAGAAGATCCCTTCTTCCTCATGGAATGAGGAAGACAGGGCTTCTGAAAGAGCGCGTTTGCACTTCCGCAAAAAGAAAGTGGAAGAGCAAACGCATTATCCTGGAAAACCCCCACAGTATAGACATACCCTGAGGGACTCATGACAAGAATTTTTGCTGTAAGCTGAGGCTATAGCGGTTGGGAGCAACAGAGGAGGATAAAGACCTGGGGTATTGACAGGCAAATTACTTTGAGTAGAGATAGGGTAATGTTAATAACATTATACAAGGCACTGGTGAGATCTCATCTAAAATACTGGGTACAATTCTGGTTTCTCATGCTTAAAAAAAGAGGAATTCAAACTGGAACAGGCGCAGAGAATGGCTACTAGGATGTTCAGAGGAATGGAGAACCAACCTTAGAAGAATTAAGGAGGTTGGCTTGTTTAGCCTAATCAATGAAGACTGAGGGGAGATTTTATTGTTCTTTATAAATACATCAGAGGGATACACACCAGAGAGAGAGTTATTTAAGTTAATTAACAATGTGGCAAAAGAACACATTAGTATAAACTGGCCATAAACAAGTTTAGGCATGAAATGAAATGAAGATTTCTAATAATCTGAGGAGTGAAGTCCTGGAGCAGTGGCAGCAAAAAATGTAACTGGTTTCCAGACAGCTTTATAAGTTTATAGGGGGGATGGTATGATTATGTACAATCAGCTGTGGCCCATGCATGATTGCTAGTAACAAATATCCTCAGTGGCCAGAGAGGGGGAGAGCTCTGAGTTACTCCAAAGAATTATTTTCTGTTTGTGGCTGGTGGTCCTTACCCACATGTTCAGTGTCTAGCGGATCACCAAATTTAGCATAGTGAAGGAATTTTGCTCAAATTAAATTGGCAGAAACCTGAGGTGGGGAGTGGCACCTCCTTCTACACTCTAGAGCATGGGGCATGGATCCCTTGCAGGTATCAACTAAAATAAATGATGGATTTTCTCTAACTTGACATGTTTAAACTATGATTTGAGGACTTCAGTAACTCTGCCATGAGTTCTGAGTCTATTATAGGAGTGGGTGAATGAGATTTTGTTGCCTATGATGTGCAGGATGTCAGACCAGATGATCATGATGTTTCTTTCTTGCATTAAAGTCTATGGGTTGCTAAATCTTGAGCTAGAAAGACAAGGCTCTCTAGCTTGTGCTGGAATAGACTTGTATCCTCTGTGGATTTGGCAAAGAGGAAGAGCTGTGACTCACTCACCGATTGGTTACACTTGCATTATTTATTGATTTACTATTTTTCCATCTCCCTGCCAGCTGGACAAGTCTCTTCCTGCCTCACTGGCCCTAATAGCACCCCCCACTGCTAGATAACAAGGGACTCTCCAGCACATAGCCATGAATTTCAGTTAGCCTGACCACTTTCAGTATTACCTCTCATTTTTATGTCCATTTGCAGAATGAACTTTGCTATGTACACCAGACACATCACCTCCATATTGGTGCACATAACAAAATTAATTCTGCATATGGATGATCTGTGGCAGGAGTGGGGCTAAAGGGTTCAGAATCTGGGAAGGGGCTCACAGGTGGGGGATTATGGGCTCTGGCTGGAGGTGCAGGCTCTGGGGCGCAGTTGGAGATGAGGTGTGTGGGGTGCACAAGGGGGCTCAAGGCTGGGGCCAAGGGGTTGGAGTGTGGGAGTGGCTCATTGCAAGTGGTCGGGATGGGAGTGTGGGGTGTGGGCAGGAGTTAGAGTGCAAGAAGGGGTCCTGAGTTGAGGTTTGGGGTTAGCTGTAGGAAGGGGCTCAGGGCTAGGGCCCAGTTTGACATATGGGGTGCTTATCTGGGGCAGATTCAATTTCAGGGGAGAGAACAGGTGGCTCTGCACTGCCCTGCACTGCCTGTGCTCATCTGCAAGCACCACCCACCACAGCTCCTATTGGCCATGATTCCCTGCCAATGGGAGCTGTGGGGCAGAGCCTCTGGAGGATGGCAGTACAGGGAATGAGCTTCCTGGCACTTGCAGCCAAGTGCAGCTGCCACCCTTTCTCTCCCACCATAAAGGTCTGGCCCAGAACGCAGGAGCTTTGGGCCTGCAATCCAGGGTCTCCTTTGCCCGGGGCCCTGGGCTGTAGCCCCTAAAACCCCTTTCTTAATCCAGCTCTGCTGATGGGACTGGAGGAGCACAACTCTCCTTTGGCCATAGCAGCTTCCTGTTGGTCCTGAAACGAATGGAAGTCCCTGCATGTTTCTCGGCCATAGCAGGTCCCTTCTGGGGCTGGAGAAGAGGTGTGCTTCTCCAGCCCCAGTATGGATCTGCTGCAGCCAGGAGAGAGGAGGCCATGGTAGCTCTGTACACGGCAGCCCACATGGGCACACAGCTTATAGGGAACCCTGATCAATGTTGTGAGATGAAGAACAACATGAGGTCATCCTTAGTCTGGAGTCAAAACACTGAGTTTGAGAAAATATAATGAGAGAGAAGAAACCTATCTTGGTATCCACTGCTAGGCAGGCACAAGAGGCCACAGGTTGTGCAAACTGAGAAAAATGGATCCTTCAGCCTTTGGGGCCAATGTCTCTGGGTACTGGGTATAGGTGAGAAACCTACTTAGGCAAAATATCTTTCACCTAGCATAACAATGGAAACCAGTACCTTTTAATTTTGAAGAAGGGCCTGACTTAGAGGACAGTTAAGTATGTCTGGGGTGGCGATGGGGGTGAATAATTGATGGGTAAGAAATCTACCTTGAACCAAGGCTGTAGCTTGGTGAGTGAGGTCTTAGCTATTTAAAATGTGAATTTTACATTTATTTGCTTATAAATATTTTGTGTTTATCCCTTACTCCTTGAACTCATTTAAAATCTCTCTTTTTGTTAATAAATTTGTCAAACCAATGCTGTTTGAATTGATAATTTCAGTTAAAGTAAGCAGCTATTGTGCTTGTGTCCCTTTAAAGGAGCAACACACTTTATTAAGTCTGTCCATTCCAGGAGAGAGCAGGATGCTTCAGAGCAGATGTTTTGGGGGAAATTCAGGACTGGGCGTATATTGGGATCAGCCTAAAATTAGTTATAAAGGTTGGTGGAGACCAGCATTGCAGGCAGGCTACTGGGATCAGAGCAGTGAACCATGAAGATACTCAGGGAACTGCATATTTGTCTCGTTTCTAATGGTGTCTGGACTGTGAGCCACAGCATCAGAGCAATTAAGGCACCAAGATTTACCGGCTAGGGGGTGACACCTTGCTCATTGGTCTGAATTGCCCCACAAAATGTGGTACTCACACCCCAGCCTTTCCAATCTCTCTTTCTACCCTGCATTTTCATACTTTCAAACATATGAGTTTCTTTTAAGGTTAAAATTAACTGTGTATTTCCTTCCTTTTAATTGTTTTTGCTTGTTTTTATAACAATAGCGTCATAAGGATTTTTATCTTTAAATTAATGATACTCAGCCTTAATTACATATCAATGAAGTTGTTGCTCGGTGTATATGTCCAAAGTATTAATGTCACATAGGCCTAGATGCCCAAAGATATTTAGGCACCATCCTCTAGATTAAATCAATGGGGATTAGGCACTTGACTCCTTTGAGGAGTAGGGCTTTACTGGCAGACATGGGAGGAAATCAGGAACTTGCCACATACCAGTTCTATTTTGTGTTTATTTTGCGGGAGGAAAAGGTCCGACATTTCCCACTGTCATTAAAGCTCTTTTTCAAACTTCACACGGATGAGTTTTTTCTGTTTTTAAAAAGTCTCAAATGTAAAACCAGCTTTTTTTAAAGGAGTGGGGAGGGGAAGAATAAAAAGAGGTGGAAGGAAATGGAACAGTTATAGAAGGAGAGTGCAATTTTTTAAAATAGGTGAGCAGAGTCAAGGTTTTTAAGATGTGAGTGGCAGAGGGAGGTTTGGGCATGAGATGAACTGGAGACAAACATTAACTTTTGAGAGACAAGTGGTCACACTCACACTGAGGATTGATGCAGTCTTCTGTTTATTTGGTGAAACATAATTATGCAAGAGCTAAACCAATTCAGATTGCATAATGGTGGATGTGTTTCTTTATTAAATTGTTCTGTTTTTCTCAGGTAGCATGTGTGCCAAATGATGTAATAGTTACCATGGGAACTATCCTTGTATAATGAGAAGTGTAGAATAAAGCTGTGAGAGCTTGCAAATATCCACCTGGCATGCAAGCACGATTGTGGGGGTGGGAGTGGGGTGAGTCAAGGCACACATAAGCAATAATATTTCTGTCCAGTTTAGGGCCAGATTCTGTCATCATTGAATTGTACTTCACTCTATGAATAGTCCCATTCACAAAACGGCTTACTTGCAGAGGTGGGTAATTGTCAGTGCAATTAGTGACAGCAGAATATTTCTCTTGGTGAAGTGATCATTCATGTAAAACAATGAAAAATGGAAAGTTATTAAGAATAAGTGTAAATTTGAGAACTCATTTAAAAGTCTAAAGAAAGACACCTAATATGTGATCGTTTGGAGTTAGGAAAGTTCCCAAAGTATAATGTTTTAACGATTCTGCAGTTTGCTGACAAAATAATGTGTTTTATTTGTTTATTAGCATCTGACTTGCATATTGCATGCTCCCCTTCTTTCTAGTCTTTCCATCTGACAATCTTTCTGTCTAACGTTGGAAGAAAAGAAGAAAACATTTTCAGTAAAAGCACTTAAAATACTCTTTTGGGACTCACAATGCTTCTTTAAGACTAATATTTTACAAATGCTGTGATTTTTGTGACAAAATAATGTGTTTTATTCTTTATCCAAAAGGAGTTCATAAAACCGTGGCACCTTTCACTTTCTGCTTTTATGCCAGCAGTGTAGCAGGTGGAAAGCAATGTTTCTGAACGATTCTTCTTCATTTCCTAACCTGTGTTCACATGGCTAAGAGCAATTCTTTAGAAATTAGACAGAATGATTGATCTTTTTTTTATGGCTAATCTGACTTTGCCAATTAGTATATGGACCGGAAGGGAGTTTGATTATTTTATATTATTGGGGAACTTTCCTGAGGTTGTTCACCACTTTGAATGCCTAGTGAGTAGCAAATAATTTTCTGCAGAACTGGTGAATGGTAAATTTTGGTATAAAAGTATAGACTGCAAAGTACATTTCCTTTAAGGCATCCTCAAGCTTTCAGAAATGTCTACTGATATCTTGTTTTATCTTTGTTAGTATATAGACTACAGCACTTTAATATGAAGAGACTTTTATGAGAAGAAATCACTCTCAAATTTCTCAAGGTCCAGAGCCATGGTACTTTGATTCCATAAAGGCCATTCCCAATTTGTAGACATAAATCTGATGTTTTAATTATAATACTTTACTCCCACAACACCTTTTATACAAGAACCTCATAGTACTTAACCGACATTTGTTAGTTCATGAGCTGAACCTGCAACTTTCACTCATAGGAATACAACTTATTCACATGAATATTCACAATTGTAGGGTCAACTTCTTAACCTCTCAACAGCCCTGTGAGATGAGTGTCATTCAACTTATTTTGCACTGGAAGGACTTGATCCTGCAACTTGTTGAGCATTTTCAAATCCAATATATTTCAACACATGGTGAAAACACGCAGTACTTCACAGTATCAGAATGTTGAGCAATGGCTGAGTAGACTATTGGAGCTGTGATTCCTGGTTTTGTGCATTGGCTAAATCCCAACCTGGACCTTCTCTACATTGGCTGATTTTGTCACCAAAACTGTCTTTTGTTGACAAAACAGTGAGAATGTACACACTGAAATGCAACTTTTGTCAGGAAAAACACTCAGTTTTGGCAACAAAAAACATCCACCCCTGGGAGAGATTGTTGTCTTTTCCCCCTCCTTTTATTGTAGACAAAGAGCCTGTGTGGACTCAGTTATTTGTTTTGTCGAGAGAACTGGCTTCTTCCAGTATCCCACAATGCCTATCCTGATAGTTGTGCCCAGTTCTGTGATCTCTGCTGTGCTGTAAGAATGTGCCCCTCCCCTTTCAAAGCTCCAGTAATTATCTGATAGCTCAGTGAGCTGGTCTGTTTGGAGAACAAACAAAAAGAGCAAATCATTGGAATGCTCCTGTTCTGCCCTGCTATAAACACAGCAACAGGCAGACTGCCACTGCAGGGGGAAGACGGGAAAGGCTGCTGTGCTGCTTTGACATTCCTCAGCATGGAGAGCTCACACAGTGACTCACAGTACTGCTCCCAGCAGCTGAGAGTGCTGTGTGGGAGAATTTGGAGAGAATCCTATGAAACGCAGGGATCAGCTCTGCCTTCCCACAACCCTGCACTGAGGGATGCTTACCCACATTGCTTTGCTCTGTCTGCCGATAGGGGAGCTAGCAATGTGGCCACAAAATGTCAACAGTGGGAGGCAGAAAAATCAGTTTGATTGGTTTTCAC
Source organism: Pelochelys cantorii (assembly GCA_032595735.1). Lineage (NCBI taxonomy): Eukaryota > Metazoa > Chordata > Testudines > Trionychidae > Pelochelys > Pelochelys cantorii. Next base: position 68,476,511 of record CM064326.1, on the reverse strand, counting down.
TTTTCCCAATGTTTACATGTTGACAGAACTTTTGTCACCAAACCTTCTAAGTATGGACCCATGTAGGCCTGCTAAGCTGTATTTGTATAGCTCTTTTTAGCTCCCTGTGTTAAGATTTTTTATAAGCTTCGTGTAAAACTCAAGGTACGATTTTCTATGCTAAATCAACTGATAGAGTCATGGGATTTATTTGTTAAAAATATCCTTTAAGCTAGTGAGAAGACACTAACTTATTGCATATTTGCTTGCTTTCTAGGATGGCAACTGAAAGTTTACCTGCGCTTTCCCATACCCACTTAAGTCTATTTTTATTCCTCTTCTCCTCCCATTGGGCAGCCTATTGCATTTGCTTGTCCTTCCAGCATCTCTTTTGTTTGATACAATCTTCTACCGTTCTGTATTCTTTCCTCTTCAATTTCACTGCATTTTCTTTTTTTCCTCTCTAATTCTTCCAAGGGATAATGGTCTTGAAGTTAACATTACTTCACACTGCTTTTTTGGGCTTACAGTTGACAGGAATAGTCAATCACATTTTTATTATGGGTTGAAACCAGGGTCTTATTGTTCATAAACAGATACATAGGCTAAGTTCATTGAATGTATTATTCACAGTAAACATTTCCATCAGCTATAGCCCTGGGTCTGTTTATCTTTAAAAAATAGTCATTCAGGAGGCATTACAACATTTCCAACAGCCCTCGGTGGCTTACAAGTACTAGCTATGAATGATCTATAACCCAGCAGCTTCTTTCTGCCTTAGGTACCAGAACTATGATTTTCATATAGCTCTTGGCTCTTGATAAAGTTAGTTTTAGAAAATGTAGAAAGCTCCTCTATCAACTTTATACCAAAAAAAAATTAAAGCCCTCAACTGTCATTGCAGGAAGGACGCACAGCTGAAAGGAGAGAAAAGCAAGCAGTTCCAATTTCTGTAAACAATGTAGTTGGTAATTTTTTTTTTTGCCTGTTACATTCTGTTTTTATTAAAAATGCAACAGGAAGCCTGACCTTCATAATGTTCCAGATACCAGTAGAACATACAGCCAGAATATTCCTAACATCAAGGTAACACACTGCTAAATCCTAAATTTTATGTCCTATTGTTCTGAGTAGGGCAGGTCAGAACTGGAATTTCTGTTCTACATTTTAAAAAATTGAAACTTTTTAAGATGGCTTTTATTTCAGAAAAAGAGATAAAATTTTCAACATCTTTTTCCAAAACAAAAGATTAAAAAAAGTAGTTAAGGACCATCAAAAGTTTTGTTATGTAAAAATTTTGTGTAAAGGCTTCAGTGTATATTTTATATAAATATAATACAAAATAAGATAGACAAGCTTTTATTAAAATTATTATAGAATATAATAAAAGTCAAAACAAATATTATAAACATTATGCAATCATTACGAAATGTTTTATCATATTTAAACAACCTTAGACATTATCAAAATGAAACAAGACATTTAAAATATTTCATCTGGACTTCTTCCTTTTGAAATTTAGTCAACATGAAGAGCTTGGCTTGTTTAGCTGAACCAAAAAAAAGCTGAGGTATATATAATTATGCTCTATAAAGACAACACAGAGATAAATACCAAGAAAGGAGAGGACTTAAGTACAAGTGTAGACACAAGAATAAATAGATATAAACTAGATATCAACAAATTGAGGCTTAAAATTAGGCAAAGGTTTCTAACCATCCAAGAAGTGAAGTTCTGGAGTATTAGGGGACAAAAAACCTGACTAGCTTCAAGACTGAGCTTGACAATTTTGTTGAGGGGATGGGATGAAGGTACTGCCTACAATGGCATTTTGTTGATCTGCAACTGCTAGCAGCAAATATCACCAATATTTTAGTGATGGAATACTAGATGAGGAGGGCTCAGAGTAACTATAGAGATTCTTACTCAGGAGTCTGGCTTGTGGATCTTGCCCACATGCTCAGTGTCTACCTGATCACCATATCTGGAGTAAGGAAGGGATTTTCCTCTGCATCAGATTGGCAGTGATCCTGGGTAGTTTTCATCCACCTCTGCAGCATGGGGAATGGGTCACTTGAAGGTTTAAATTATTGTAAATGGTGGATTCTCTGTAACTTGAAGTCTTTAAACCACAATTTGAGGACTTCAGTAACTCAGCTAGAGGTTAGGGGTCCATCACAAAAATGGGTGGGTGAGGTTCTGTGGCCTGCAATGGGCCAGAGGTCAGATTAGATGGTCATGATGGGCCCTTCTGACTTTAAAGTCTGTCAGACCTATAAAATTTTGAGGGTGACAAAACTGCATTTTAAAATGCAAAACTGATCCATTCATTTTTTTCAGCCACTTCTAGCCATGAGATAACGCGCATTCTTGCCTAGTGGTCCTGAGGTCCTATTCTGTCCCTAGAGAATACAAATAACTCACAGTGACTTTCCTCGGGGGCCTTTTCCTTCTATGCTGTCATGGAGAAATCATTCCTTAATTTTTATGTAGATCAATATTTTGCTAATATATCTTATATTTCTAAAGCATTAGATTTACTATCTTATTCTTTTGCTAGAAGATTTACCTGGCATTGCTTGGGTCCTTAACTCACATAGGTTTTGTTTGTCTTCATTTAAACCATTGCTCTGGGGTGGAGCTGGGCATGAGGGGTTCGATATGCCGGCTACCGCATGGAGAGAGGACAAATCCATCCCTCTGACACCGCAGCAACTTGGGGCCAGGTGAGATGTGCCAATGCATCTGCAAAGGGCACAGTCCAGGGAAGGGTGAATGACCCCGGGTGGGGAACAGACAGACACACAAACACATAAACAGAAAAACTCTCTGAAATATATAGTAGGTAACTATCACTTTCTCTGCCTCCTACTGTCCCAATGGGGTTATGGCTGAACTGGTCCCTATCTCTGGCCCTTTGCTGCCCCCTATGGACTTTCCACAGTATAACTCTGTCCTACCAGACCCCTATTTTATGAGAAACAATCCAATTCCAGGCATATCCCATTGTCCTGGCACAACAAAACTCTTATCTTGCTCTAAGTTATGATAACAGGAAGTAGTATACAAATTTGCTGGTCCTAGCTCTTACTGTTTAGAAGGGGTTCTTGAACAAATGGATTCAGACAGACAGATGCATATTTCTAAAATATATAGTAGGTTATGATGAACATCAAGGTGTGACCTTGACAGCAAAGCTGTATGAACTAATCACATTGTTTTTCATTCTGTTTCTTTTATATATGATGGAAAACATATGGTTTTATTAAGAAAAATATTTAACATTGTCAGAGAAGTATCTAGAAGCCTTTAAGAATGTGCTAGAAACTCCTGTCTGGGTGCTGTCAGTAATACAAGAGCTCACAAATGCCTTGTCCAAAAAGAATGATCAGAATAAAGTTTTCTATTGGTCTAAAAGTAATGTTACACTTAGTAAGTATATATTATTAATCTGTGACAATTACAAGTGAGGAGATGGGCTTGCGCAGCCATATTTTGATTGTGTTCACACCAATCATTGTGTTTTATCTTCCCAGCAACAGAACAAAACACATTACTGATTATGGATTTGATTCTGGTTTCATCACCTGTAGGTACAGAGGAAGATTAAAACCTTTATGGGCAGGTTTTATAAGGTCATGTATTTGATTGTGTAAGAAGTAGGCATAGGAATGAAATAACACAAAAAATAGGCTAAAATGTCATCAATTGGAGCTAGAGAGGACAGGAGAAGACAAGAGGAAGATATGATTATTCGTTTCTAAATAGCAATATGGGCACTGATGAACAAGGGTGCAGAGTTAAATAAAGGCCAGAACCACTGGTTACAGTGGGACTAACAGAAGTACGTTGGCAGTTCATCTCTGAAATATCTGTTGGATCCACTGTATTCATTCTATCTCTTAAATGAGAAAGCTGCAGCCATTTATCTGACCCTGAGGTCTGAATGTCCTCAGTGAACTGTAGGCTTCTGGTGGATGACAGCTATTTGGTATGACCACTTTGCAGAATGGAAGACCAGATACTCAGATGGGATAAATTAGTTTAGTTTTACTGAAGTCAACAGAGCTATAATAATTTGCACCAGCTGAGGCTCTGGCCTTCCATCTTCTGAATGGCCTAGAAATGGATTAACTTCCCTAGCTAAACAACTGAGAGAACAGAAAGAAAAACAAGAGAAAGTAAGGTGCATGGAATTCACATCACACACAGCAGCAAAACAAGCTCAGACAGAACTAATCCAGCTTGTCCCTCACCAGGCTCCTGCATAAACAGTTGTTAAAGTGCATTACATCAACAGCACAATATAAATGGGAGACTAATTAGTTTACTAAACTGATTAATAGGAAATAATGGGGCCACTTACAAGACATGTATGAACAAATAACTCTTGTGTTTGAAAAGCAGCCAAATACAAATCAGCATATCCATAAATGAAATATTAGAGAGCAGGAAGAAGAGTCCTGGGCTCAGCTCTTACTCTGCAGGATAGGAGTAATGCCCTTTGGCTTCAACAACTGTTACACGTATCATGCATCAGGAGAACAGATCCCCAGGCAAGTATATGGCATTGTACCCTTATGAGGTGTTCCAAAGGATTCCTCTACCTCAATCTCCTTATATCACCACACGTGATATGAACAAAATGGATGGTTTAGAGCTTCCTCTTGAATGCTGTAATGTGCTTTATAGTTTGATTGGGGCTTTATCCCCTTTTCCTTCCTACCAGTTGCTTGAGGTAACTGTTGCATAGCACTGGGAAAGCAGACTGGATGCTGGGACAGGTTTCCAATCAGTTTTATAGGGCTGGGATCTTTAAGAGCACATCTACACTGGAATAAAAGACTAGTGGCATGAGTATGGCTATCCTTCATGAGTTGACTCAGGATTGCAGGGCTAAAACTTGCTATGTAGACATCTGGGCTCAGGGTGGCAGCCAGGCTGTGGGACTGCACCCATCAGAAGGTGAGGAGGTGCAGAGCTGAACATTTACAAAGCAATATTTTAGCCTCACAGCACGAGCCCTGCAAGTCAGATAAGCCAGGCCAGGCACAGATCTTGAGCTGCATATGATGCAGTGCCATGGATGCTGCTTTGCAAGACTAATGGAAGCATGAGAACTGCCATGATCTTCCACTAATAGCCTACAGTGCATATACATGGGGTGAAGAACACTATTCCTTGGTGTACAGTCAGTGGAATGCACACATGTTTTCACAGTCATAGGAACATAAGTCTGGAAGGTGCCCTCTGGGGTATCCAGTCAAATCCCCAGCTATCACAGGCAATCCATAACACAATCCTGTTAATAAATGAAAGTAAACTCCATCTTAAAAGTAGTTAGGCTATTTGCCTCCACTCTTTATATTGGAGGACTGTTGCAGAATATCTCCCTTCTCTGATTATTAGAAACCTTCTAATTTCCATGCTGAATTTATTCATGGCCAGTGTTTACCTATCCTTATTTTGCTTTCTACAATGCTATTATTAATACTCCTGAGTTCTTGACCTCTCATTCACTGGCATGCATTCACACTGGATAAAGTAATAAATCAGAAGTGCCTACTGCTGATGTCCTCACCTGTGTTTTGAGTTCTTGACTAAACAACATATTTGATCCAGTAGATTTCGATAATTACATTTTCAGGATAACGAAGAGGAAGCGTTACTTTGGAACATCACCAGTATAACACCTTTATTATCATCAGACCTCCTTCTGTGACACATCCTTTAACTGAAGCATCTTTAACAGAGATTTTCTTTAAAAAATTGTGGTTAAAACAGTGCCTTAACAAATGCATTCTGAAATGCAATTCCACTCTGAAAACATTGAACACGGTGGGATACAATGTTTCTCTTGGTAATTCCAGATTGAATGAGCTATTTACAAAGAAAAATGTGTCAGTGGTTTTCTTCTAACTGGAAGTGCTGCGGAATGAACTTAGGGTTTGAAACTCAATATGTGGTCTCAGTATTCAGGTATCAGTTGTAATAATGCTGAGCCAAAACTCATCTGCATTCTAGGTGGAATTAGGTTGACAGTGCTATATGAACAGAGGCAGGCTGATCCAATGGTTAGAACACGAGTTTAGGACTTGAGATATCAGTGTTCATGTTCTTGCTCTGCAGCAGATTTTCTCTGTGACCTTAAAAAGATCACTCTCTGTGGTTCAGGTCCCTCTTTGTCATATGTTGATGATAGTATTTCTCTGTTTCACAGGGATGTTGTGAGGATAAATGTATTATAGTTGTAAGTAGATACTATAGTGACGGAGCCATATAAGCACCTTAGATTATAGATTAAATGTGTATCATTGTGCACTCTAAAATGTAATTCTTAAATTAGAATTCAATTGACAATTCTGTTGATAGTGGTTGAAGCAGAAAATAATCTATCTTGCTCACTGAGTTACATTAGTTCTACAAGGACTTGAAGAGCAGTGAAAACTTTTTTCCCCCCACAAAATCAGCAAGTGTATCTTTGTATAGGTCTGAACAGACTAGCTTAGCTTAGAAGAAGGTAACACTTGGAAAACAAAACAAAACAGCCACAGCTATGCTTTTAAATGTAAAAAAGTGTAATTTTTTTTTTAAAAAACCTCGTAACTTTCAGAATACTGGGCCATTGTGGACCTTGCACTCCACATTTATGTAATAATTCCACAAAGAGGCCAGTTCTGCCTTATACCCCGGAGTGGTTATGAGTCATCCAGAGAGGAGGAGATGGTCTCTCTTCATCTTCTCCACACCCAAGATCTGGTTGGCTAGGTAGTTGTCAGAAAATCCTAGCTTGAGTTCTTACTCTCAGGCCCTTGTCCAAGTGGAAGATGGAAATGCCTAGTCCAAAGCAGGAGCTCAGATGTTTCTCTCTAAACTGGGATGGGTAACAGATTTTTTGGCTGCCTGGCTTTGACCTAATTAACATTCAAATAAGGCCTGTGGATGGGACTTGGTGGAGACAATGTGACATGGTCTATGGCCATGTGCTGCTATAGAGACACATGAGCTCCAATGCAGGCTGAGCATGGAATAGTCATAAGGACAGCCTGGATGTGTTACCAAATAGACCACAGATAAGAAGTCACTGGAATCATCCAAACCAAAACTAGCCAGAAGTTAGTTTAAAGCAGTTTGAAATACTCTGAAGTTAACAAAACACTTATCCTTGGAGTAGTGCCTTTATATGTCCCAGTTTTGAAAGGTCCCACCTAGAAGATGCACAGTCATCTGGTGCTTAATGAAATTGGGTGGACAGTGCAGGCTAAGTACTTTTACCCAGTAGGGATTGGGTAATTTTAGACAAGGTCGTCTGCTGGATGCTGGACTAGACAGCTCCACAAAGAGCTCCAGCCACAGCAAATTTAGCCTTGATCAGCATGCTGATTTACAAGGACAAATGCCTAGAAATGCAGTGATTACCCAGATTCAAAACTATAAATTTATACTGAACTGAAGTATTGGCCACTAATGCACGAAGAAAGGTTGTGGTATCTAATTCTTGATGTGGGGCTGATGGAGGGATCAGTGGGGCAGTTTAGACTATTTGATTTTTGGATAAGTAGTGATTTTTTTTGTATTTATGCATTTGGAATTCAGTGTGTTGTACTTACGTAGTATTGTTGCTAGCATGACTTATGTGCAGCTCTCTTAGGGTCATTTAGTAATTTCATGTTGTGATTCTGGCTATGCTCCTGCCCACGAGGAAACTGATACATTTATGGGGCTACATCTGAGGATTGTGATGACTTCTAGGTAAATTCCTGCCTCCCTGAAGATTATGGAAGGGAATCAAAAGGTTCATACCTTATTAAGGAGGTGAGTAAAGAAAACCATGATGTTCCTACTATATCAATTTATTTCAAATTCCAATGATTTTTCCTTTTTTGATAAGAAATGTGCACTATTACCACATTGAAGGTAATTAATTTCAGCCATCTTTGAGCTATATAAATGTACAGTTTCCAAGCAGAATATACGAGGAATATATCATTTTTACCTGTTGACACAAATAAAGAAAAATGAACCGATTGTGAAACACCTCTCCAATTCATCGTTGTGTGGAGCTTTAGTAAAATTACAGAAATAATTTTATGTAACCAGTGTAGCTGTAGACATGTTGGTCTCAAGGAAATCAGAGAGACAAGGTGAATGAGGTAATATCTCTAGTTGGTCTAATAACAGATATAATCTCACCCACTTTGTCAGAAAGAATTTCAGACAGTTCTGAACCACTGAAGAGAGGAAGTTGGAATGGAATTTCAGACTAACTATATTCCCTGAGCAAACAGGTTACAGCCCAAAGGAAGGGGAAGGGAGTTGAAAATTACGCAAAAATTATCTTGTTCTTGCTATCATGAAAACGTCCAGCAAAAGGTATTGTTTCCATTGTCACCTTAGTCAGTCACTCAGCAGCCTGGAAGTTTAAACCCCACAGAACATTCCAAGTCTGTTGTTTGGCAACCCTGGTTGTCAGGGCAACACAAGTCAGTGCCACTTCCTCTACTTGCTGATGGATGCTGTCACTTGAATACAGAAATTGGGGTCCTGAACTGACCTGATGGCCCCACAGAAGGCATACAGCATGGTGTGAAATTTCTTCTTTATAATGAAACATTAGTGTGTTTTGAAAGTTTAAATATGTTTTTATATTTGCAGTGTTCCCTGATGAGCTGCAGTTCATTTCATTTACAGTAATGTGATTGGGGGAGGCTGTAGAGTGTTTGACATAATGGTCAAGGGACCACTGCATTTGCTACTGCTTCACTTGCATCTACTCGTTTACTTGTGACAAGTCCAGATAACAAATCTGCTGCTCCTTTTGGTTACCACTGAGTATCTGTCTATTTCATACACACTGAAGGAGAGTTATAGAGAAGACTTTTCAAGGATCCCTTTGCAAGAGGTACAGTCCAGGACAAATATGAATACTCCCCAGGCTGTTTCCTGTTGCTGAGGACATGAACAAGTTTCAACCATCCCTTTCTGTCTTGGGTTGCCTTTTTTCATGTTTGCTATGTCGTTGAGTCCCGTAAGTGTTCCATTTCTAAATAGTATACAATGGAGAAATTATTTCAGTTGGCTCTTTTTGCATGGTCTCCTTCTTGCTGTCCAGTGGCATGCACATTCTTAACATATGCCCCAAATATTTCCATCATCTGTCCTGGATAACTTTAGAGATAACGAATTGCGTAAGACTCTAGATCTTCTCATTGGGTATAGATCAATTACATTTAATACGTAATGTTTTTCTATGCCATTTGCTTTTGAATGTGAATATCTGTGTGCATTTTTGGTGGATTTATGGCTTTCACATCCCTGTGTTCAGATGGAAATAACATTTGAATTTTCACAGGTTGGGCTACGTCTAGACTGCATCCCTCTGTTGACAGAGGGATGCAAATCAAGCACATCGAAATTGCTAACGAAGCAGGGATTTAAATATTCTGCGCTTCATTAGCATAAATATGGCCACCACTTTTTTTCGAAACGGAGCTTTTTTGAAAAAAAAAAGGCAGTCTAGACACGGATCTGTTGAAAATAAACCCTTTTCCGACAGATCCTGTATTTCTCAAAAAATTATGTTTCCAGGATCTATCAAAAAAGGGTTTATTTTTGACAGATCTGTGTCTAGACTGCCAGGTTTTTTTCTGAAAAAGCTCAGTTTCGAAAAAAAGGGGCAGTCATGTTTATGCTAATGAAGCACGGGATATTTAAATCCCTGCTTCATTAGCAATTTCGATGTGCCTAATCTACATCTCTCTGTCGACAGAGAAGTGTAGTCTAGACACAGCCTTAGAGTTAAAGTGGTAGATTTAAGATTGATCAAATCCTGTTTAAGCTAGTTAATTCAGACTTCACCTTGCTAAACAAGGAACCTACTGGAAAGCTATAGTCTAGTAACATTACCAAATTAAATAAGCATGGACAGCACTAATATCCCAATACCGTTGGACCTCCCTGGTCCAGCACACTCAGGATCTGAGTGGTCCTGAACCACGGAGTTTGCTGGACATGGGGAGGTCAAGGTTCCTCCCAGGGCTGTAGGTGTCCCCGGAGCCTGGGCTTCCCTCCCCACTGCTGGGACTCCCCACAGCTGCTGCCAGCCCCTCTCTGCGAGGATTCCTGGCTGGGCTGGAGCTTCCTGCTGGTCCTGCTACCACTGGGGTTCTGGGCCAGGGATAGGGATCCCCCCACCGGCCACCGTTGGCCCTGCTTCCACCAGGGTTCCCAGCCAGGTATTCCCTACACCTGCTGCCAGCTCAGCTGCTGCCTGAGTTCCCAGCCTGGGCTGGAGATTCCTCCCGGCCAGTGCCGGTCCTGCTGCTGCCTGAGTTCCTGGCTAGGGCAGAGGATTCCTGTCAGCCACTGCAAGGGTTCCCTGGCCTGGGGCTCCCCGAGGCTGGACTCCTCAGCCACCCCAGGTCAGCCCATGCCAGCGCAGCTGGGCTTCCCAGCACTCGCAGGATTCCCAGCTGGCTTGTGCTCCTCACCTTCAGGGCTCTCTTGTCCAGCAGCATCCATGGTCTTTCCTTCCAGACTATGGATGTTACTAGACCAGTGAGCCCTGGATTTGGGAGGTTCAACCTGTACTAATTGATCCACTCTATATTAATGCTAAGCAGATGGATGAAAAGCTAATTTCTACGTATCACAAAGAAAGCAAAATTGGACGATAAAGCTACATTTATATATTTTCTATGGCAGTGGTCTACAAATTGTGGTGCATGGATGACTGGTGGTGTGTGGAGACATGGCTAGTCACATGGGGCCAGATCCAAGCATGGAGAAGTGAATGGAAACACCTCTTCTTGTGTGTTTTGAATCAAACCTCTCATATGATATGAACCCCAACAATTTTAGAATCATTGGTAAATGGGAGGAAGAGGCAGTTTGACTAACTCTGCCAGGGCAGCTGTACAGTAAGAATAGAGGACCCAGGAGCACCATCTTGAGCTAAAGACCGTGGCAGGAAAGGTATGCCCAGGGAAGAATGAAAGAAAGGAAACAATGAAGTCATGCAGTAAATCCAGGGAATAGATAACCAAGTAACAGGGCAGCATACACAGAAAACTCAGCCAGGGTTGAAAAATAAATGAAAGAAAGATGGGTAAGAGTCAAGGCTTATGAAATAATAGCAAAGAAGGAAACAGAAGTCTGAGAATGTCTGCTCTATGATTAAATATACTTTCTGTTTGAATAGATTGATAAGATCACATCTGTGTTTGTAAGATACAAACCCAAGTTTACAAAAGGGATATCTGGCTCACGATATCTATATGATTTATACTCATATAAGTGGTTGTAATAACTTTTAATAATTACAGCTTTCTGGACAATTTATTGTGGACCTAATAAGACTGCATGTACATAACTGAGACTCAGCACAGGTGTCTGATGCAATATAGCAACTGAGTAGGCACAACATGTGTGTGTCTGAAAGCCATCCAGAAGATACATTTGTCTGCTTACTTTCAAAAGGGTTCTTTTTAGTTTCAAGGTGGGCTCAACATGCTCTTTGCTTTTAGCTATAGCTGAGTTACACATGGGGGGGGGGGAGTTTGTATTACCTTTTGACACAGTGTGCATGTCTGTCTTATTTGCACCCACAAAATAAATGGGCATGAGAGAACCAGTATCTTCAGCTGCAATTACTTGGGTTGACTAATGTAACAAGACAAGAATATGACAGTATGATGAAGCTGCTGTCTTTTCTTGTGAAAACTAGGACTCTGGTGGTCTCAGTCAAGTACAGGTTGAAACTCACAAAACTGGGACTCTCTGGTCCGGCAACATCTCTGGTCTGACAGGACCAGAGAGCCTCAGGCTTGGAGCCTAGTTGCAGGAGGGCCAATAGAAATGGGGTGGAGCAGGCGACAGTGGGGCTGGAGTCGGAGCCAGACTGTGGCAATGGGGCCAAGGCCATCCAGCAGCCCACCCAGGCTGGGGTTGGAGCCAATGATGGCAGCATGCCTGGAGCCATCTGACAACAGTCTGGCCATGGTCAGAGCCATCTGGTGGCAGTGGGGCTGGGGCTAAAGCTATCCGGTGGAAACAGGGCTGGGGCTAGAGTTGTCCTGTACCAATGGAGCCAGGGCTGGCGTCATCCAGTGGCAGTGGGGTTGGGGTTAGTTCCAGCTGCTAACAGCAGGGCTGGGGCAATAGTTACCTGGCAGCTCAGCTGGGACCAGAGCCAGAGGCATCTGGCAGCTCACCTGAGCTGGTGGGAGGATGGGGGTAGCTGGAGTTGGAGGTAGTGGGAAATGGAGCCAGCAGTGGGTAGGAACAGCATTCATTCTGCATTCCCATCTGTGGTGTTGAAAATGCTCTTTTGACTCCCTTATATCCATCTGCTCCAATAACACCCTGGAGTCTCATGTCTAACCACAACAAAAAAGGGGCAATCAGAGGAGCTCTCCCTTTTAATAAATGACACAGCAAAATGTTAAATGTATTGTGTCCCCAAAATCTATGAGTAGATGTCCCACTACTTAAGGGGTGGGCTCAGATGGGTCTTCAGTAAAACCCTTGTTTTCCGTACAGATTCAACCTAAGATATTCTGTATGAACTGGGGACTGTGCACTGGGAAAGGGTGGGTAGTGGCTGGGCTAGGGAGGAGAAGACAGGCCGAAGTGAAAATGCCTTGTCTTTCCTTCCATCAGCCTGATGGAGCAGAGTGGAACTATAATATAACCAGCAGTCAATAGTTCATGTCGCACTCTTGAGGACCTTCCTTTTCCTGGGACCTTTAGAAAGTTACTGGCTGTAATAACCCTGTCAGTTTGGCCTCAATACTGCCTCACTCCAAAGACTCTGAAAACCACAGATACAAAGCTCAAAGCCAGCTGTGACGGGGTGAGGCAACCCAGTCACCAGCCAACGCGTGGCAGAGCCGCTGTGGGCGGTGCAGCGGCTGAAGCGGACGGCCCCGGCACGGCGGGAGGAGGCAGATGCAGGGAGACTACGTCAGCAGGTGCCGGGGGTGTCGGCTGACGTCCCCGGTGCGTCTGGAGGTGGCCGGGTGAGGCGCCCGGAAGAGGAGGTGCCGGGGAAGGGGGATAAAGGCTGGCCGAGGGAGGAAGAAGGGGGACGGAGGCAGGCGACAGAGAGAGAGAGTGTGTTGGGAGGGGACCGAGCACGAGGCGGCACGCAAGTCCCACGATAAAAGGGCTGGGGGAGGACGAGCTGGGACCGGCGGGGTGAACAGGCCCAGGGAGGGTTGTGGAGCCCGTGAGCAGGCGCGTTTAGGGGCACAGCCCTGCCTGCTTCCATCGGGAGCGGCGTTCCCAGTGTTAGGGCCCTGGGCCGGGGTCAGGGAGTGAGGGAGGGCCCGGACCCCCACCCCGCCGACGGGGAACCCAGATGAAGAGAAAGGGGGGGGGGAGACAGGAACAAAGAGGGGAAGAAAGGAGGGCGAGCCCCCCCCCCCCGCACACACCGCATGACACTTGGTGGAGAATGTGGGCACGACCTGTGCCCCTGTGAGAGAGGGGCAAGGGGGGGAGTGTAGTCATTGGATTTGTTATTTCAAGGGGAATGCACCATGGAGCCGACTCAGATCCTCGAGTGGCTGGTGGAGAACCAGTGACAATTGCAGCGGCAGCAGACAGAGGTGCTGCAGCAGCTTACGACAGAGTTTCAGAAGCAACAACGGCAGCTAATCCAGGAACTGAAGGAGGGAGGCCCCGCCAGCTCGGAGACTCAAGCCCGAGGTACGGGGTCTACGGGGGGCCAGGACGAGAGGGCAACGAGCGCCCGACTCCCGATAAGGCTGGCTAAGCTGGGGCCTGAAGATGATGCCAAGGCCTTCCTGGTGACCTTTGAGAGGGTGTCGACGGTGGCCCGGTGGCCCCAGGAACATTGGGCCATGAAACTAGCCCCCTACCTCTCAGGGCCAGCACAGCTGGCCTACCGAGGGATGTCAGACCGCGACGCGCTGTGCTACTATAAGGTTAAGGAGGTGATACTAGAACAATTGGGTATCTCGCCCGAAACCTATAGACAGAAGTTTTGTGCCTCGGCGTATACCGTCGGGGAACGCCCCAGGGCGGTGGCCCACTGCATAAAGGAGATGGCCATGCGCTGTTTGGAGCCGGCCACTAAAACGGCAGCGCAGGTAGCGGATCTGGTGATCCTGGAGCAGTATTTGCAGGTGTTGCCACACGAGGGCCAGCACTGGGTACGCTGCCACCTACCCGGGACCCTGGAGGAAGCAGTTACGTTGATGGAGCATTTTATGGCTGCCAAAGGCGCGGAAGGGAAAGGGAAGCCGGGGTCGGGGCCCAATGCCGCCGGATGGGGCGGCTCATCATCCAGGGGGAAGGAAACCCGAGCGGCAGGAGGGCCCGGATCAAGGGTGACCCCCGGCCGAGGAGCAGACCGGAGGTTAGCCCCCATGTGGCACAGCCCGGTGCCGGAGAACGGAGAGGACGCCCGAGACCCCGAGGAGAAGCAGTCGGATGCTTGAACCCTGGCTCCGACGCGGCTGACTTGCTACCAATGCGGCCAGGAGGGCCACTTCCGGAGGGAATGCCCGATGATGGACTGCATGTTTGGACAGCCTGCCGCAAGGAAGGTCCCCAGGCTGGAGGTAAGCCGCGGTCGAATGACACGGAAGGTACGGCTGAACGGGAGGTGGGTCGAAGCGGTGCTAGATTCGGGGTGCAGCCAAACGGTAGTGAGGGCCGACTCCCTGGGGGCGTGGGTGCCTGGCGGCCGTCGAGTGTGGATCCGATGTGTACACGGAGACACCCGGGCGTACCCGACCACACGGGTTGACCTGCACGATGGACATCGAGGCAGGTGTCTGCGGGTGGCGGTGGCAGTCCAGCTGCCTTACCCGGTCCTACTGGGGCGAGACTGGCCCGGACTCCGGCAACTCCTGCGGGAGGAGGGCAGAGAGCCTGGAGGGCCCAGTAGGACTGCCTGGGTGGCCCAGGGGGAGGAGAGCACTTGCCAGCCGCAACCTTGCAGTGAGCAGCCCAGGCGACCGGGCCCCCCCACGGCGTTGGAGCCGGACGTAGGGGACTTTATGGAACTGCAACGGGAGGATCCGACCCTACAACATGCGTGGGAGAGCGTGCGAGCGGCGGCGGCTGGAGAGGAGGGGGATGGCGAGAGACCCGCGCAGGGACCGTATTTTGAAATCCAGGGCGACAAGCTGTACCGGGTCCAGAGGGGGACGGAGCAGCGAGGGGAAGAGGTCCAGTTGGTCATGCCTAGAGCTTATAGATGGAGGGTCATGGAGCTAGCGCATGACAACCCGTGGGCTGGCCATCTAGGGGTGGAAAAGACCCAGCAACAGGTGCTTCAGCGATTTTATTGGCCAGGGATATACCAGGACGTGAAGAACTTCTGCGACTCCTGCCCTCAGTGTCAGCTGACGTTGGTGATGAAGGTACCCCGGGCCGCGTTAGTACCCCTCCCCCTGGTCGAGGAACTCTTTGAGTGGGTGGGGTTAGACCTCATGGGGCCCCTGGAGAAAACACGAAGGGGACACCGGTACATCCTGGTGGTGGTGGACTACGCCACGTGCTACCCTGAGGCGGTGCCCCTTCGCAAGACCACGGCCCCGGTGGTAGCCGATGAACTCATGAAAATGTTTGCCAGGGTTGGTCTCCCTAAAGAGACCCTGATGGACCAATGCCCAAACTTGGTGTCCCGGGTGATGATCGAGCTATGCAAGTGGCTGCGAGTCAAGAAAATACGGACCTCGGTATATCATCCGCACACGGACAGGTTGGTCGAGCGATTCAACCAGACACTGAAGGCCATGCTGCGGAGGTTAGTGCAAGATGACCGGCGTGACTGGGACAAACTGCTTCCCCCCTTGCTTTTTGCGATACGTGAGGTGCCGCAGGCTTCACTGGGACACTCCCCTTTTGAGCTGTTATACGGGCGACGCCCGCGTGGGATATTGGACTTGGTACGGGAAGGATGGGAGGAGCAAGCGTCGACGGCCTTAGGGGCCGCCCAGTATGTTATTAAGCTGCGGGATAGGATGCGTGCCATTGGACGCTGGGCCCGAGACAACCTGCAGCGAGCCCAGGAGGCTCAGGCCCGTCGTTATAATAAGGGAACGCGGGTGAGGGAGTTTAGCCCCGGTGACCCTGTACTGGTTTTGCTGCTGGTAGGGGACTCCAAATTGTTAGCCCAGTGGCAAGGGCCCTTTCGGATATTGAAGAAAGTGGGGGAGGTCGACTACGAAGTACAGGTAGAGGGGAAGAGGCGCTGAAGCCAGATCTACCACGTGAACTTGTTAAAACATTGGGTCCCCCGGGAACTGCCGTGAGAGGAAGCCCTAAGTGCCGAAATAGAGTTCGGACCATGGGGGGAGGAGGAGGTGAGGTGGACAGCTAGTCGGGTGGGAGATGACCTGAGTCCCACCCAATGAGAACAGCTCTGGGGGTTGTTGGAGCAGGCCGGAGCGGGGCTGACGAGCCGGCCGGGGAAGATGACCCTCATGTGCCACACGATCAGCACCGTTCCCAGGCAAAGGGTGCGGGACCCCGTGCGCCCAATACCCCGGAAGATGTGGGAGACGATACGGCGGGAGCTCCACGACATGATTCAATGGGGAGTAGTGGAGGAGTCGAGGAGCGACTGGTGCAGCTCCATCGTGCTAGTCCCCAAGAAGGATGGGTCGATGCGGTTTTGCATCAATTTCCGGAAGGTAAATGCCATATCGAAATTTGACGTGTACCCAATGCCCCAGATCGATGAGCTCCTGGAACGGCTTGGACACACCAAATATTTGTCAATGATTGACTTAACGAAGGGATATTGGCAGATCCCGCTGTCACCAGAGTTGAGAGAAAAGACGGCGTTCGCGACCCCGTTCAGTTTATATCAGTTTGTTACCATGCCATTCGGTCTCCACGGGGCAGCCACCACTTTTCAACGCCTTATGGACCGGGTTCTCAATGAACATTGGGGCTACGCGGTCGCCTATATCGATGATATCATCGTCTTCAGCGCATCCTGGGAAGACCATTTACGACACCTCGAGTCAATACTACGGGCGCTCCGACAGGCGGGGCTGACGGCCAATCCGAAGAAATGCCAGTTCGGTAAGCAAGAGGTGTCTTACTTGGGGTACACCGTGGGAAATGGGCAATTACGGCTGCTGTTAGATAAGGTGCAGGCGATCCGGGACTACCCGTGCCCGAGTACAAAGAGACAGGTGCGGCAGTTCCTCAGCCTGGCCGGGTATTACCGGCGATTCGTAGCGCATTTTGCCTCCCTGGCAGCCCCATTGACGGACCTTACAAAAAAGGGCCAACCACAGCGGGTAGTGTGGGGGCCCCAAGGGGTGTGCACCTTTGAGGCGTTGCGAGGATGTCTGGTCTCGAGCCCCGTGTTACGCCAGCCGGACTTTGATAAGCCATTCATATTACAGACGGATGCGTCAGAAGTAGGACTCGGGGCGGTGCTGGCACAGGAGGGGGAGGGGGTCGAACACCCGATTGTCTATTTAAGTAGGAAGCTGTTTCCTCGGGAAAGAAACTATGCTACCATAGAGAAAGAGGCATTAGCTATCAAATGGGCTATCGACTCCCTACGCTACTACCTTGCAGGAAACCACTTCACGTTGGTGACCGACCACGCGCCCCTCCAGTGGATCCAGACTATGAAGGACACGAATACCCGGATATTACGCTGGTACCTGAGTCTGCAACCCTACCATTTCGAGGTTCTCCATAGACCAGGTAAAGACAATCTAAACGCCGATTTTCTCTCGCGCATACCTGAACACAGGCAGGAGGAGACGGCAAGTGTAAGGCCTGCTCAGAGGAAGGGAACAGGGGATAGGGTGAAGCAACCCCACCGCCCACAGCCTCCCGAAGGACCAGCGACGGGCCAAGAAGCCACAGGGGTAAGGACTAATAGAAGGGGGGAGGTGTGTGACAGGGTGAGGCAACCCCGCACCAGCTGACGCATGGCAGATCCGCTGCGGGCGGCGCAGCGGCCGAAGTGGACGGCCCCGGCACGGCGGGAGGAGGCTGACGCAGGGAGACTACGTCAGCAGGTTCCGGGGGCGTCAGTTGACGTCCCCGGCGCGCCTGGAGGTGGCCGGGCAAGGCGCCCGGAAGAGGAGGTGCCGGGGAAGGGGGATAAAGGCTGGCTGAGGGAGGAAGAAGGGGGACGGAGGCAGGCGACAGAGAGAGAGAGAGTGTTGGGAGGGGACCGAGCGCGGGGCGGCGCGCAAGTCCCACGGTAAAAGGGCTGGGGGAGGACAAGCTGGGGCCGGCGGGGTGAACAGGCCCAGGGAGGGTTGTGGAGCCCGTGAGCAGGCACGTTTAGGGGTACAGCCCCGCCTGCTTCCACCGGGAGTGGCGTCCCCAGTGTTAGGGCCCTGGGCCGGGGTCAGGGAGTGAGGGAGGGCCCGGACCCCCATCCCGCCGACAGGGAACCCAGATGAAGAGAAAGGGGAGGGAGACAGGAATGAAGAGGGGGAGAAAGGAGGGCGTAGGGGAGGGGCGAGCCCCGCCCGCACACGCCGTGTGACACCAGGAGCATCTGTGCAGATGGAACATTGGAAAAACCATCAGACCCATGGTCCAGCTTGTCAGTTATCCTTCGATGATGGCCAATAACATCGGTGTTGGTGATATGGAGTAATTATTCCACAGGGACCATCACAAGTTGGTTTATGTGGTTTAGCCAATCAGTAATCTGTTGTATCTGTGGATGGCTTTGGCCTCATTGGCCTGCTGATTGTCACTGTGTCTGCTCTTTGTGTACATGGCCCTACACTCTGCTAAGACACCACTCCTTGGAAAAACAACCGAGGAGCAATATTAGTGCAGAACCTCACAAGCTGAGTCCTCCTCTTTAGAACTCCCAAGGAGGAGTGATTAGACCCATAGGGTCTTCACTGCACCATAACGCGAAATAAGATATACAATTTGAGCTACGCAAATTGCATACCTTATTTTGATGCTATTTTGAAATAGCTTATTTCATCATTTGACGCTGTCCACACAGCATCATATTTCAAAATAAAGCTATAGTCCTACACATTCCTTACTCCTCGTAAAACGAGGTTTACAGGGACATCGGAATAGCGAGCCAAAAATAATGGGTATCCTGAAATAGCATTGCAGTGTAGCCATAGAAATTGGGAAGGAAAATCTTTTCGGGACAAAATTCCACTGAATGCTCTGTGATTGGATAAAAACAAAACAAAAATAAAGCACTACAATAGATTATTTTTTTTTATTAATTCAACATTTTTCCTATTACTAATATTTCCATTTGGTTATTGTACCCTCATTTTTCTCAGACACTTTTCAATATCTCATTGGTTTTGATTAAGCTTCCCAGACTGGGTAAATGTTATCTTTATTTTAAAGTATGTTGGCTCATCAGGTTGATTTCACCAGCTCTAATTAAAATGTAAAAGAATGGGAAGGAAGAACCTTGTGTATTTTATTTGGTAATTAGCATAGTGTTAGGGAAATTTCTCTTATTTTATTAAGAAATACTTGAAAGCTCAAGGAAATTATTTTGCAGACATTGACTAAAGCAATACATCATAGAAATTAAATGCATTTCAAGTACAGTAAATTGGGAAATTATGCACGCGTTTTCCAAGATTTAAGCATAAACACTAGCTTTTGTTTAGTTATATGGAATGGTCTTGTTTAATTTAGGAGCCCTGGGTATAGTGCAATGGTTACAAGAATGACAGAATCCAGTAACTCATATTCAAAAGAAGGAAATATAGCATGAATTTCATAGGCTGAAGGAAAGCATTCTGAATTAAAAAACCTGAATTATTCATTGTCTCCTGTCTTTCTGGATGTCATTAATGAGACATTAATTGTTACACAGAAATATAGGCTTAAGTTTTAAAGGGATTTTAACACAGCAAATAATTTTGCATCTGCCATTTGCTTCTGTAGTCACTCCTAGCCATAATTAAGGTAGTTTATTGGGTAATTTTGCTTTTAGGGGATGGCAATGAAAAACTGACTTTTAAAAATTTAATTTACAGCTGTTTTATCTCTAAGTAAGGATAAAGGCACCAACTCATGAAAACCCTTAAACAGGTGTATAAGAAGCATTGCCATCATTGCACTTTAAGCATATGCTGATAGTTACATGATTTCATTATTTTGGATAAAGTACCTATATAGTTGTCTTAATATCGATATTGCTGCTAGGCAAATTCCACATGGCTATACAATTCACACACTCCAGCAAAATCCCCCCAACATATTCCCTGATGCTCACCATGGTAATTAATTATGACAGGAATAAATGTTATAATAGAAATCTTGAACCCAAGTGGTATATAATACTGTATTGGCAGATGCAGATAAAATGGAGTATAAGGATTAAAATCCCAGATTGTGAGGAAAGTCTAACATTTGTCCACCCTTGCACTCATGTAGACAAATCTAAAACCAGAAAATAAATCTCAAGGCCTTGTCTAAGAAGTCGGCTTAAACTACACAACTCCAGCTATGCAAAATGCATAGCTGGAGTTGTTTTACCTTAAGCTGAGCTGCGATGGCATCCACACTGCAAGAAGCTGACAGAAGCATGTGCTCCCTTTGGGTGTGTCTAGACTACATGCCTCTGGCGACAGAGGCATGTAGATTAGGCTACCCAGCATAGGAAAATGAAGCGGCGATTTAAATAATTGCCACTTCATTTAAATTAAAATGGCCGCCACGCTGTTAGATCATTACTAATCTACTAGAGTCTTGAGGGGGTCAACAAACGTGGACAAGGAGGATCCAGTGGATTTAGTGTACTTAGATTTTCAGAAAGCCTTTGATAAGGTCCCTCACCAAAGGCTCTTAAGTAAAATTAGTTGTCATGGGA
The DNA here is from genome assembly GCA_032595735.1 of Pelochelys cantorii. NCBI lineage: Eukaryota > Metazoa > Chordata > Testudines > Trionychidae > Pelochelys > Pelochelys cantorii. The sequence goes on along the minus strand of CM064326.1, from coordinate 68,455,699 downwards.
TAAATGGGAAGGTCTTCTCATGGATTGATAACTGGTTAAAAGACAGGAGACAAAGGGTAGGAATTCAGAATGAAGAGAGGTAACTAGTGGTGTCCCCCAGTGGTCTGTCCTGGGACCAATCCTATTCAGTTTATTTATAAATGATCTGGAGAAAGGGGTAAACAGTGAGGTGGCAAAATTTGCAGATGATACAAAACTGCTCAAGAGAGTTAACACCAAAGCAGATGTGAAGGGCTTCAAAAAGATCTCACTAAACTAAGTGATTGGACAACAAAAAGGCAAATGTAATGTAGTTTTGATAAATGTAAAGTAATGTACATTGGAAAAAATAATTCCAACTGTACATACAATATGATGGGGACTAATTTAGCTATAACTACTCAAGAGAGAGATCTTGGAGTCATTGTGGACAGTTCTCTGAAAACATCCACTCAATGTCCAGTGGCACTCAAAAAAGCAAACATAATGTTAGGAATCATTAAAAAAAGGATAGCGAATAAGACAGAGAATATCTATATATCTGCCTCTATATAAAACCATTAAACATTCACATCTTGAATACTGAGTACAGATGTGGTCACCTCATCTCAAAAAGATATATTGGCATTGGAAAAGGTTCACAAAAGGGCAACAAAAATGACTAGGGGCTTGGAACGGGTCCCAGATGAAGAGAGATTAAAGTGACTGGGATTTATCAGCTTAGAAAAGAGAAGACTAAGAGGGATATGATAGTGGTCTGTAAAATCATGACAGGTATGGAGAAAGTGAATAAGTAAAATGATTTACTTGTTCCCAAAATATAAGAACAAGGGATTACAAAAGTAAATTAATAGGTAGCGGGTTTAAAACCAACAAAAGGCAGTTTTTCTTTGTGCAGCACACAGTCAACCTGTGGAACTCCTTACCAGGGGATATTGTGAAGATGAGGACTTTAAGGGTATGTCTACACTGCAGAGTTTTTTCGGAAAAATGGCCATTTTTCCGAAAGAACTCCAGTTACATCCACACTGCAACTGAGTTTTTGAAAAAAAATGAAAGAATACAGGGGTTTTTTCCAAAATTGGTAAACCTCTTTCTATGAGGAAGAAGCCTTTTTCCAAAAGAGTTTTTTCAGAAGATCTCTTCCGGAAAAGCTTCTTCCTAAAGAAGCCTCTAGTCTAGACATAGCCTAACAGGGTTCAAAAAAGAACTAGATAAATTCATGAAGGTAAAGTCCATCAATGGATATTAGCTAGGATGGGAAGGAATGGTGTCCCTATCCTCTGTTTGTCAGAGGCTGGAAATGAATGACAGGAGAGGGATCACATGATGCTTATCTGTTCTGTTCACTCCCTCTGGGACATCTGGCATTGGCAACTGTTGGAATACAGGATACTGGACTAGATGAACTTTTGGTATGACCCTGTATGTCTATTCTTATGTTCTTATGTATATTCAATGCATGAGCTTTTTCTGATTTAAACAGTGTTTTGGCTAAATTCATGACCAGCTCTACAATTTTAGTAGAGTTGGTCGTTTTATTATTTTTTTGATACTGAGTTATGCTGGAACAGTTACTGAGATTTAATGGTAAGAAACCACATATGAACAGACAGGTAATAACTGGTTTTTGTCTGCCTGTGATTTTTAGGATGAAATATTGTATGAGTGAACTGGCCATTAATATGCTCAACATGTTCATTTTGATCTACTATAAACAAGATAGCCTCTTAATCACAATTTAACGGTACTAAATATACCATAAATTAGTGTGCTGTATTTAACAAACAGTATTAAAACTAATCAAGAAAAGGCTTTGATGCTGGAAAAAATGTACAGATTATTACTTTTGAATCCTCTGAAAATAGCAGGTGGGAACAAGTCCACTATGAATGAAACCTCCATCAACTGCAGTTGTAAAAGAAAGTCACTAGCTCTTCCTAGGGAACACACATCAATTTCTGAAGGTTTTTTTTTTTTAAATAGAACGGTGTATGTATATGTATATGTACATGTATATGTATATTTTCATTGTTTTGTTGGTCTTTATGGATGATACTTTATTCATACAGTAGAAACTCTATGGCACAAGCATGTATTTTGCAGATGTTAAATATAGCAGCCCAAAACTGGCATTATGTCTATCTTTCTTTATGGAACAGAGTGGTGGAAATCTATGAGAGTAATCAATCAACTCATTCCAAAGTAAATTCCTGCAGAGGCTCTTCATATTCTTTAGGGAAGAATTTCTTGCAACCTCACAAATTCTAAGTAGAGCAGATTAATCTAAAGCATCAAATATTGTTAGAAGATAAAGATGAATAGATTTAGGATGCTTTTTAAGAATACCATCACCATGACTTTCACTGCAAGTGGTAATATAATCACCACCTGGAAAAAGATGGCAACCTAGAGGAATATTGTGCAAAACATTAGAGAAAAGCCAAATCCATCAACATGACACTCAGGCCAAAATAAATGATGGAAAATGCATTGGAAGATGTGGGAGAATAAAGATATAAATACAACACATGAAATACAATTTGAAATATTTTTATAATACGGTTTTCCACTTATAATTGACATGTCCTGCCAATATGTTAGTGTACTTTCTATATATGCTCTAAAATATAGTGCACAATTTTTTATATTAAAATGTCAAAAGATGAACTAATGATTTTCTTTCTAAAACCTTTAAAATGTTATATATAGGTGATGTGCTAAAAGCAGAATTCCATCAGTCTGAAATCTGTCTATTAATTGTCCTTAAGGTCAGATCCTGTAAGATACTTAGTGCTTTCTGTGAGATGCTAAATTCCAATACTTTACATGTCTGGTGTCTAAAATGATTCATTCATGCAAAAATTCAAGCATATCAGAATTCTGTGTTTCTTGTTCAGATAAGAACCACTTGGTGTTTATTATTGATAACCTCTGTTCATTGACCTGAGAAAGTATTATCAGACTTCCTATTACAAGAGCACTTTCTTTCCGTGTCTAAAAAGTGATGCATCTGTCCCTCTCCCAAACTATAGGGGTACATCTACATAGCAGCATTATTTTGGAATAATGTCCATTATTCCAAAATAACATAGTCTGCATCGACACACAAGCAATTATTTTGACATAATGTCGAAATATTGTTGAGCTGGAGGACTTCTTACCCCGACTCCTGTAACCCTCATTGTATGAGGATTAAGGGAAGTCGGAGGAAGATTGCTCTATTTTGAAATAAGTTCTGTGTAGACGTTCCCAAATTCGAAATAAGCTATTTCGACTTAAGCTATGCAATTAGTGTAGCTTAAATGGCGTAGATTATTTCGAGTTTAGCCCTGCTGTGTAGATGTACCCAAGCTGTCCAGAGGATATTGGAGGAAAGAAATGCTAAATAATGAAACTCTTCAGTCTTTAAAATACCCACACGAAGATTTTTTTTTTAATTTTTGAAACAGTGTTTTCTATTTGTTCCTTTTTTTAGGTATGACTGCCAAAAATTAAGTGTGAATTATTAGGAATTATTTGGTGAATCTCCGTGGGTGATAATCTCACTAAAGATGGCACAGCCTTCAGTGGAGCTACTCTGATTCATATTAGCTGAAGACCTGGCTCTGTGTATGTAGATTCTGTTCAGAGCAGGTTGGGTACTGCATTTTCTTATGCATAGAGTACATTCATTGTTTTATAATAGACAACTGATTCAAAGGGCTTCAACAGACCAACAGGAAACACTGCATGGCCCGTGGGTCAACTCTCAACTCTCAGTTCTATTCTCCCCTCCTACTTTTCCACTGCCTTTGGGAGAGGGAATGGAGAGCTTCATCAGCACTATTATCTTATGCACTATATGTTCCAGTGTACTAGCCACACTCTGCTGACTGAAGTATTAGAGGGTCAGAGTCAAGGCTATGCTCACTTCTACATTTTTTTCTGCTTAGTGCCACCCTCATGCATTGGGAGAGGGAACACAGCAGCCCTATGGAAGCTGCCTTCTCCATCTCCAAAGCCGCATTTAGTGTGAGTAGTCAGCTCAGAGGATCAGTGGGTTGTGAATTCCATGCCCTTAAACTGCTGCACAGATAAATAAGATAATACAAAAAAAAATCCCATCCCAAAATTTCCCCTTGAGATTGAACTATTTTCAATGGCTGCATTTGTATTTTCAGCAATTCCTAGAACAGCCAGTTAAAGTCCTATGACTCTGCAGAAAGAACTGGATCAGGCAGCCCCACAGAAAAAAGGCAACATTCTCTCTAAAGAAAATGAAAAGTTTCCATATGCCTTGCAGAAATGTCCTATTGTATTTTTGGTGTACAAAGTCCTTCTCTTTGCAGTCAGGTCTGAGGCCAGCGCAATCTTATAACAAGTTTGTCTCATGCAATTAACAGTAATACTTCTGGTTCAATATTTCACTGTTGGTTAATTTATTTACTCCAGCACCTCTAAACCTAACAGTGATATCCATTGGGTGCAAATGACCCATTCAAGTGCTTTAAAAAAGACCCCTAAATTGCACACAAATGTAGTCTGCAGTGTATGGTGCCTAAAAGGTCCCTGGAAACAGAGCACTAAGTTTGCCAGGTTTCTCTGGAAAAAAATTAATCTATATTTTGGGGTATACCAAATAAAATCACTATATATCTTATTTGTAAGCAGAAAGTAAATGCTCTCAAACAATGAAATGTGGATCGCCAGAAGCAGGCATCATGATTTTATTGAAAAATTCCCAACAGAATGAAAGTTACATTCTGAGGCTTACTCCTTAAAGCAGTCTCTGAAATCCCAGCCACAGATCTGCTTGTGGCCAGCTAAAGAATCCTAAACAGTTACTGACATTTCATTTAAAGTGGAAAAAATACACAAAAAACCCTATACAGAATCACAGAAACATAGGGCTGAAAGGCATCTAGAGAAGTTATCCAGTCCAGCACCTGCACCAAGACAGGACCAAGTGAACCCAAACTATCCCTGATACATATTTGTTGAACATGCTTTTTTAAACTTCCAGTGATGGGGATTCCTCAACATTCCTTGGAAGCCTATTCCAGAAGTTGACTACCATTATAATTAGAGAGAATTTCCTAGTATCTAACATAAATCTAGGTAATGCTAGGTTGGGAGTGGCCTAAGCTAGCCAGTAGGAAATACTGAGGAGCATTGGCGGTGCATGAGCCTTCTATTTGGAGAGGCTTACACCTGAATACCAGAAGCTCCCTTAGAGGTGTGAGAGAGCATTGGTGCCTGGACCATGGACCTGCTCTCCAAGGACTCACCCCCTTCCGCCTCATCCTCTTCCTGTAGTCACTCCACCTCTCTTAAGTGCTGCTCCTCCCCCTTCCCCAAGCCCACCTCACCCACTCTTTTTCCACCTCCTCCTCCAAGTTACCTCCACTGGCCACTCCACTCGGAATCTTCCACTGAGGCCCCCTCCATCGAATGCTCATTCTTTTCTGCCTACTTCCCTGAGTCTCCCCCTCTGTCAGCTGCCTGTTCTGCTACACCTTCTCCTCTGACACCTCCTCACTGAACCTTCACTCCTCTCCATCTGTTTTCCCCAACGCATACTTCCTGTTTGCTCCTTTAGAGAAGTGCATAAAGGGTCTTGGGGGAATGGGTGGAATGTGAGGGGAAGAGGTAGAGTAAGGGTGCGGCCTCAGGGGAAGAGGATGTATGGGGGTGGGAAGAAGCAGAGCAAGGACTGGGCCTTAAGGGAAGAGTCTGTGCAAGAGCTGGCTCTTGGGGAGGAGAAGGCATGGGGCTATGATTCAGGTGCCCTGGCCCTCCCACTTCTGGGGAATATCGCTAATGGTGCTCTAAAGCTGGCAGACTGGTATGTCTCCAAAGAGAGGTGACCCATACCACATTCATGGCATTTGCCCTCCTGCCTCACCAGGCTTTTGGGGGGAGGCTTAGCCTCCTCCAGACTCTTCTACATGTCTTCCATGCTGAGAACAGGATATAGTTGAAGCCCAGTCCCTCAAAGGGTGTTAAGTGCTTAACTCTGACCGGAAGAAAAGCCTTCTCTCCAGTCAGGGCTAACATGATCCCTCCCTGGGAGCTAGGCATCTATGCTAGTTTAGTCTTTTTTTTTTCCCTAGAAAAAAATTAAGAGGTAATTGTGTCTCTCCCTTGCAAATTTTAAATCAGAGGTCAGACTACTCCGGAGGATGTGGGTTCAAATTCCAAATCTTCCTGAAGATCAGTGAGAACTGGAACTTGGATCTTCCCACATCCTAACTGTGTATCTGAAAAAAAATATCTGTGCTACATTTTCCCCAACAGAAATATACATTTTGCAGAACATCAGAGAAAAGAAAAGTGAAAGTCAGAATACTTCATTTCAACAATTTCAAATTTAAATGGTTTGGCTTTTTCTTTGAACATGAGGTTTTGTTTAACAATTTAACTGGAAACTAAACAAAAATATTATTTTGGGTCACATGAAACATGTATTTAGACCAAAAATATTTTATGTTTCAGCAACAAAAAGTGAAAAATGTCAGTCTGGATTAAAAACTAACTTTTTTGGGGGGGTGGGGGTGAAAATTTTTCTGTTTGTCCCCTACACTGATAAATCAAGTGCCTGAATTATAGTTCACTGAACTGTAACTCTAACCATTGAGCTATAGAGTCATTGTCACACTCTGCCTGGCCTAATGACTAATTTGTACACAGTGAGAAAAGCCTGCCCAGAACACTCCATAACTCAGTGGTTCAAGCTCTACAGGTTATAAAAGGACACCACCACCTTCTCCTTCTCTTCTGCTGATTTAAGCATGCTCTTGCCACATCTGCCAGATTGTACCCAAGAACAAGATAGATGAGGAAATGCTAAGTTTCTGAAGCCAGAGTTCGGTTCTGTGCTTCTGGCTGATGGCAGGACTTTGATGTCTGTACACATGCCCGCATGATGAAATATATGCTTCCTGACTACTTTAACAAGGAAATGTAGGTACCTAGGGATTTTAGGGTCTAGATTCACAAAGTGATGTTGGCATTGTGACACTCAAGGTCAACACCTAATGTTTAGGTACCTAGAAAATAAATGGGGTTCACAAAAGCTGAGTTAGATGTTCAGCTCCTTATACAATAAATGCAGAGAGACAGGTGCCTAAGAATGGGATTCACAAAAGCCAACATGCTAGGTTAGCTAATGAATGGTCTCAAGAAAGAGGTGGGTGCAAGTCTTGTCCTTTTCAGATAATTCATCATCAAAGTTTGGGCTAGAGGGAAGCACCTATCTGTACCTTCTCAGCTACAGAGCCATGCCCTGAGTCAGTCATCTAGCGTGTTTGGAGGTTGACCTCCCTCATAAATTTTGGATACACCGTGGGATGGGAAAGACCCTTGGTTTAACTCTTTCCTCTCACTGGTGAGGCAAAGGAACTCAAAGGGATTTATTACCTTTTAGGGATGTGCTCTAACCACTGTGCTACAGGATATTCTGAGATGGGGCTTCCTCAGTCTCTCCTGTGAAGATGTTCCACTGAGGAATCATTAATTAAATTTGGCCAGGGATAGAGAGTGTGCAAACCTGGGAATGACTCTCTAGCCTAGTGATTAAACCCATGCCCCATCGTGTTGGAAATAGAGCATCCAGCCCCCTATAACACTGAGAGTCCCTAGGGTATGGACAATGGCATTTCTTGAATGCAAATGCATAAAAAGGCATTTGCATTGTTGAAATAATAATCTGAACAGAAGGCTTTTGGTTTTGAAGTGAGTGGAATGTTTCAGTCTATTTTCAGGCTTACTCATGCAGAAATTCTTCTAAGTACCTTATCAAGAAATTAATAAAAATCTTAAGAATCAAATTAATAAGATATGCTTTTGTAGATTGTCTTCAAAGTCCTAAGACCACTTTGCAGTTGTGAAATTCGGCATGCAAGTCATGTGGGAATTTTCTGTTCCCTGATTGTGTGATATAAACTTTAGAAATAGGACTAGTGCCTCAATATCCCTAAACATCCCATCTTTTACTCTTCCACAGACAGAGCCAAATTTTATTAATTTGACAAACTACCCCCTCCCTCAGCCAAAAAAAAACCCCAAACAAACATAAATTTATCTCTCCAGCTTGGTTTGTGACTTTCAGCAACTTAGTGCTGTTGTTTTATTTTTGTCCTCCTCCCCTGTAGCCAGACATGAACCCCATCTTGTTTCCCACACCCCCCACGCCCAGAGAGCAAGAGAAAGGCAGTCAGCCTTTGATGCCCTGGGAACGCAGGTGTGCTGCCTGTCCCTGACTCTAATAAACAGAAACCAGACAGTAAATGGGCTAGCTGACGACCCAGGGGCCTCCCGTCGCCCTGATGGCTAGCACCAGTAATTGACACGCCTGCACTGTCCCAGGAGAGGAATCTTCGCCCATCACATACTAGAAGTGCCCATTGTCTGCATTTTCCCAGGTGTGAATTATGCTTTGCACCCTTCGTGGGAAACTTGGCATTCAAAGCCATTTTTCCTAATTGGCCACTCGAGACTAGGAAGAAGCCTACGTGACCCAAGGGGTATAAAGAGGGGTTTAGTAGCCCACCCCATTTGAGCTCCAATCATCTACACCTGCTGGCAGGTATTGGTTGTCTCCCGAGGTCTGTGGGACGCCCAGCCTCGCCCTACTTCTTCCCGAGGGATTGAGAGAAAGACGCTGGCCACGCCAAGTCTGGAACGCAGGGGTGAGAATATATACCTGCTAGGTGTCTATTTTGCATGCATTTAATAAGAGCTCAGAGAACCAAAGGGGTTTCATGGTACCTGTAAGTGACTTATTAGTGTAATTTCTGTCCTGTCCTTTGTAGTGGCTGTGTTATCTGTAACACAGTAGTAGCATTTAACAGCTAAGTTTACCCTGTAACAATAAAAATAGTAACTGTTTAAGCTGTGACCTGGCTCCTTCAGTTGCTGTAACAGAACCAAGCACAATTTTAAAAGAACTCCAGCCGGTCATAAGGGACAGATATAGGGAGAGCTTGAGTGTTGGATCGTGTCGCTTCCAGGGGACAGATCCGTTGGGGCATCTCTCAGCCTCCCCAGGCTGCCCACTGCGAAGGGATCGTGTATCCTAGCAGTGAAAATCTGAGGTGTAATAAGCTCTCCCTGTAAACTCTGGGGCGTCTGTTGGCCTGTTGGCTGCCCGCCGCGAAAGGATCCCGATCCTAGCGGTAAAGACACGGATGTTAAACTCCTCGGGGCGCCCGTCAGTCTCACCTAGACTGCCCACTGCAACAGGGCCTTGTGTCTCAGCAGTTGAAGACTCGGGTGTAACATACACACATGCACTGCCCTGACCACCGGCATACAGAATTGGCGTAGTCGGCAGGATTGTGTTATAGCAAATACAGCAACATGAAGCTAGTCATGGTAAATACTGATTTCAGTAAAGTAGAAAAGAATTTTGCCCAGGAAGGTTGGGGCAACCCAAAATGGGATACAGAAATGTTAGAAAAGGATTGGGGAGATCCTGAGGAGTTGTGGGTGCAGTTCTGTAAGTATAGAACTGCAAGGTAAAGAATGGGACAAAGCCTGAGTCTGTGGAAAGGAGCCACCTTCCATTTAGCAGGGAAAACAGGATCAGGCCCAGACAAGCAGGCAGATAACAGATAGATTGAAGGCCTTGTGGTAGAACTGAGGAAAAGGCAGTTAGTACATGTACTGGAAATCTAAATCCTTAAAACAATACTTACAAGAGTAATATCTGAAACAAGGCCAGTTTTTTTTTAATTATTTTTAGAGATAAGAAAGTGTTTTAAGAAAAGAAAAACCCACAGAGAATTTAACTCTACAGAGAATGGAGAGAATTGAGCAGTTGTGCAAATGCTAAAATGGTGCAGATAGAAAATTGTGGTTTCTTTGCAGCCATTCTGAAGGAAAAATGGGCCCTTTTTCCAAAGGAATGTTTGTAAATAATCCAGGCAAATTTGACTCAAATCCATACATTTGATTATAGATACTGCTAAAAGAACTCTAAAGGGAGGGGGTTCTATTGGAACTTAACTACCCCAATGAATAAAAAGGGAATGTAATTGTTGTACAGCTATGTAGAAATAGTATAAGAAAGGTTCAGAGAGAATGTATGTGTATCTGTGTGTAAATATACATATATATAGTGTAAATAAGTGAGGTTTTCAAGGTCCAGTAATCTTGTTTGTAGGTTTAAAACAAATTGGTTTGGTTTACTTTTAGTAAGACCATTTCAGTCCAAGTTGTTTAATGAAAGTACAGGAAAACTGTAAGCATAAAGAAAGAGTTACACCTATGCAAAGTTTAATGTGGCTAAGTAGTGTTGTAAACAAAGATTGCACATTTTCCTGTGACATGCCATGTATATTGTAGAAGGGGTAAAAACTGCAAACAAATTAAAATGCTGTGGAGGCTCCAGGAGCCACAACAGGTTGTAATTTCCTTTGTGATGCAAATGCCCTACCTGGCAGCACAAAGAAGCTTTGCAGGTAATGGCTAAGTTTGATCAGCAAACTACCTGAGATCAGAAAGTTCAAATTGTAGCCCTCCAGAAAGAAAGATGGGAAAAAGAAGTCAAACATAAAAGTGAGAATCTAAAAGGATTTATGTTTGCACAATGCAAAATGTGAGAACAGATACAGAAGGGGGAGCAACCTTTGGTAACAACAAGACGGAGTGTGCTTGTGGGTGTGTAAGAGTAGATGAGTGTAATGTATCATATGCACATGATAAGTATTGATTGATCTATGTATGTTCAATAAATGTGACGTGTTGCCTTATCCCCTGAAAGAAAGAAAAAAAAAGGAGGTATTGGTATTGCTATTTTAGTCCCAATAGGAGGCTGGGTATACTAGAAAATGTTTAAATGTAAGCAGTCTTTTAAGAAGGCTCCCAGAGAGAAGACTGAGAAATTGGCATTTGTAAAAGATGTTACCCCTTTTGAACAAAAATCTTGCAAAGGTTCGGGCATCGCCCTTGGTCTGATCAAGTGTTAGCTGCTGTCCATACAATTTCAGACCTAGAAGACAAATTGGCTAACTACTTGTGGATATGTAAACCGTTGGCCCCAATGAAGGGGGAAGCAGCTGCAGCTTGACTTCTATGGAAAACCTGTAATGAGGTGTTCTTCAAATTGACTGAATATAAGAATGTAAATATGAAACTGCAAAAATGTAAAGGCCTCTGCTGCAGAAGTGGAGAGGTAGAAATGCATGTCCCTCAGTATCCAGACAGAGCTAGATTCCCTTAAGGATGGGTACTGAGAGTTAAAGCAACTCTCAGATTTTTCAGGAATATGCTTAAGAAAAGGACCAGGAGGTGTGGGGCTTAGTGAACAAGGCCACCCTCCTTGCTAAAACTGGTAATGGGCAAACTGGCGAATTGATTACATTGGCCCATTACCCTCCACCAGACAGAGAAGGAAATATGTTTTGACTGGAGTAGAGATTGTCTCGGGAATTGGCTTTGCCTACCTGACCCGATTAGCAACGGGGTTGTCAACCATCATGGGACTAAACCGCTCAACAGCGCTCGTCCCAACACCCCAAGTAATACAATCAGATAAGGACTCCAAATATGCCCCTGGGGATACTGTTGTAGTCAAACACCCCAGCCTGGGCACACATACCTGTGTACTTCAGTCTTATAAAGACAAGGGCGTTTGGATTATTGCAAACCCTGACAAGATGTCACTAACTATAACTAAGGCTTGGATTGTATCCAAGACCGGTTGACTTTGTGCTTTCTTTTAGAATCAAACTTGGTTGTGTGGCAGACCCCGATCCGAGCGACAGCATGATGTTTGGACTCGTTGTAACGTTCCTTGTGGCCACAGCAGCCTTCGCCGTTCCCAGACACCCTTTCCAGAATGCCATCCAAACTGGCACCACGGACTGTTGGACGTGTACGCTGCTGAACTTTTCCACAGAACTAGGGATTGAATTTGTTCCTCTAAACTTGAACAGCTAGTGGAACAAGAGCGACATCCTCAGATGGGGACCAGCCTGGTTCAACGACAGCGACCCTGACCACCAGGATCTTCAGAATGGCTCTGGGAAGGGAATTTGGGGGTGGCATGGACAATGGCAACCTACACTATGGGGTCAAACTCTGGAGTATATAACAGGAAGCTCCAGGGAAGTGTACCCCATCTGCTTTGAGAACAAAAATGGTACTGGACCCCACCTCGGGTGGTTAGGGGACCAGCAGTGTACCCACATTGTAAGTTTAATGAGAAATTAAAAGTCTGGGATGTCTATCCCAGCGCAACCCACCAAAAACCCTTAAGGTGCTGGGGATATAACATCTCCCAAGGTGATACACCACTATCTAGCAATATTACCATTATTCCCCTAAACTTCAGCCAATACCCGGAAGGAAAAGCCTGGTACAATCAGTCATTATTCATTATTCCTAACACCGGTCAAATATACAACCCCACACTGGTAACCAGTAACACCCTACTCCCAAACCAGTGTGCTAGGGCAGAGCTTTTTGCAGCAGATCAGGTCCTACAGGACTTGCTGCTTGCCTTGCACTGCACAGCCGCTAATGATAGTTACTGTGCTACACACCATACCCCAAAGAAAGGACCCACTGGAACAGGGTGGTATAAGGGACCCTACTCCCCTATTCTAAAGGAAGAGCCAGGACTCTTTTTCATTTGTAGGCAGAAAGCCTACAAGTATCTGCCACTGAATTAAATAGGGCACTGCTCACTGGGGCACGCTGCCCCTGGGGGGCTCACTGTACACCTCCACATTATGGCTTTTGGTCTCACTAACCTTGGAAGTTTCCTGCACCGGATGCCAAGAAGATTCACCCTGAACCCCCTATAGAACGCTCTACAGATTTTTCACCAGTTCACCCGCACATTCCTGCCCTGGCTTGGAGTAGCTGAGCTGGAGAAGGCATTAGTGAATAGCCTTAGATGCAGTTTTAGCCCAGCAGGGGGAAGTATGTGCGATAATTAACCAATCTTGCGGCTTACAAATTAAACAAGATGCATTCACTATAAAGGGCGCTGTTAAGGTGCTACACGCTGTAACTGAAGACGAAAAAGCCTCATGGCTAGATTGGCTAGCCCAACACCTAGGATTTTCATTAACTCCATTCCGTCACTCTATTGTAAATACTATATTAACCATTTTTCTTGTTGTAATTGCTTGCTGCATGCTTCTATGTATTGTTAAGCGTTTGGTGTACACTGCCACCTCCTCTGCGCAAGTCCGGTATATGGCGTTGGGAAGCAATCCTAATCAATCCCTTGATCCAAAATTATCTGATCAGACCCTGCCGATAGGGCGATTTTAGCTTCCTCCAAGGAGGGCAAAAGGTGCTGGCATCACCGCCATCTTGCGTTCTGGGACGTAGTGAGGCGTGTCAAGGGGGTGGAATGTAGCCAGACATGAACCCCATCTTGTTTCCCCCCCCCCCCCGAGAGCAAGAGAAAGGCAGTCAGCCGTTGATGCCCTGGGAACGCAGGTGTGCTGCCTGTCCCTGACTCTAATAAACAGAAACCAGACAGTAAATGGGCTAGCTGACGACCCAGGGGCCTCCCGTCGCCCTAATGGCTAGCACCAGTAATTGACACGCCTGCACTGTCCCAGGAGAGGAATCTTCGCCCATCATATACTAGAAGTGCCCATTGTCTGCATTTTCCCAGGTGTGAATTATGCTTTGCACCCTTCGTGGGAAACTTGGCATTCAAAGCCATTTTTCCTAATTGGCCACTCGAGACTAGGAAGAAGCCTACGTGACCCAAGGGGTATAAAGAGGGGTTTAGTAGCCCACCCCATTTGAGCTCCAATCATCTACACCTGCTGGCAGGTATTGGTTGTCTCCCGAGGTCTGTGGGACGCCCAGCCTCGCCCTACTTCTTCCCGAGGGATTGAGAGAAAGACGCTGGCCACGCCAAGTCTGGAACACAGGGGTGAGAATATATACCTGCTAGGTGTCTATTTTGCATGCATTTAATAAGAGCTCAGAGAACCAAAGGGGTTTCATGGTACCTGTAAGTGACTTATTAGTGTAATTTCTGTCCTGTCCTTTGTAGTGGCTGTGTTATCTGTAACACAGTAGTAGCATTTAACAGCTAAGTTTACCCTGTAACAATAAAAATAGTAACTGTTTAAGCTGTGACCTGACTCCGTCAGTTGCTGTAACAGAACCAAGCACAATTTTAAAAGAACTCCAGCCGGTCATAAGGGACAGATATAGGGAGAGCTTGAGCGTTGGATCGTGTCGTTTCCAGGGGACAGATCCGTTGGGGCATCTCTCAGCCTCCCCAGGCTGCCCGCTGCGAAGGGATCGTGTATCCTAGCAGTGAAAATCTGAGGTGTAATAAGCTCTCCCTGTAAACTCTGGGGCGTCTGTCGGCCTTTTGGCTGCCCGCCGCGAAAGGATCCCGATCCTAGCGGTAAAGACACGGACGTTAAACTCCTGAGGGCACCCGTCAGTCTCACCTAGACTGCCCACTGCAACAGGGCCTTGTGTCTCAGCAGTTGAAGACTCGGGTGTAACATACACACATGCACTGCCCTGACCACCGACTGACATCCCCCTAAAAAATTCCCTTCTCCAAGAAACTATATAATATACTGGCAATCAGAACAGGTGTTTGTGCATATTAACTGAGGAACTAAATATCCAGTAACCTGATTATTGTGCACAAATACTCATTTTCATACACAGAAATATAATTACTATACTCACTGGGTACAAATTTAGTTACACTCTTTTACAAATATGTCCCTTCTATTTCTCTCTCTCTATATATATATAAACCCCTTCTCCTGTGGTATGACATCCCACAGGCTCTGCCCTCACATAGGCTTCCTGCCTTGACACTGTTTGGGGACCGGCAAAGCTGCCTGGCAGCCCAGACTGGGAAGATTCCGCCTCCCTAGGGTCGTGCCCACTCAGCCTTGGTTGCAGCCTTTTGGGCGGTCAGTCCCCTAGCCCAGGGGCTGCTTTGGCTGGTGCAAGGCTCAGGGCTCAGGAGAACTGCCAGGCACAGGGCAAGGCCCCCAGCATCCCCAGCCATCCCCTGAGTGGCCGTGTCCTAAGCCCAGTGCCAAGCCATTCCAGTAAGACCCAAGCCCAGCCTGACTCCCTGCCCCAGCCTGGCTCCCTCCCATCCAACTGCTAGACCAGGACTGAAACCTGCTTATTGGAACACAGGTTCTATACCTGCACCGTATCTGCATCACCATGTATTAATCAAGTCAAACAGAAATGGTTGGAACTGTTTTATTTAACACAATACTTAACTTTGAATGCAAACATAAAATTTGGTTGTCATAAATGAAGCCTGGCATGAGTCCAGAACCCAAAATAGGAATGATTTAAACAGTCCTACCACTGTCTCGATGAAGAGAGGTACATGAACATCTTCAGGCTGAGGTAAAGGAATAAGCGGAGGCAGATTTGAGTTGCAGAGACCCAGGTAGGTGAACAGTCTTATTGCTTCTTCTTCAAGTGGTCCCCATGGGTGCTCCACTGTTTGTGTCGGGCTCGTCCCAGTGCCGCAGGTCGGAGATCTTTCATAGCCGTAGTCGGCCAGACTGAGCATGCTTGGTCAGCGCCATGCGCCGTTCGCGTCCTTTTCATCTCGTGCACTCCGGCTCCCACCAGTTCCTCTCGACCGTCCTCAGTTGCAGGCCGAGCGCAGCGTCTCTCTTCATGAAGAAGTCTTTCCTGTGTAAAATAGTTTAAATTACTCGTAGTTTTATCATTGTTAGTTAGTTTTATAGTTAGTTAGTTGTTCTAGTTTAAAAAAAAGATTTTTTTTTCATCTTATAGTTAGTTTAGCTGTTAGTTCCTCTGCTTATCGTTCAGAGGCAGACACACAGTTGTTAAAATGCCTGGCTCCCCAGGTTTTAAGAAGTGCGTGGAATGCGGAGAGGCTATGCCGGCGTCAGATGGACACACTGCATGCATACGCTGCCTCGTGGAGACACACACACCCCTCATAAGAGCATTCATTGCACTAAGCTGACTGCCAGAGCGTGGCGGGACAGGGAAATGCACTTGAAGGTGATTTCCATTGATAAGGCGCTACAACCAATACCTCCCATCCCACGACCGTCATCAGAACCTGTGAGAGTGCATAAACGAGCAGCCTCTCCTGTGCCTTCCACGGGCTCCAAAAAGGCCAGACCGTCCCCAGCAAGATAGCTCCCAATGGTATCTGCGGGATGAGTTAGTAAGGGGGATAAGCCCGGTACCTGCGGCATCCTGCTTAAACCTCCGAAAAAGCCATCAGTGGCACCGAAGACCCCGGCACTGAGAGCGCTGGCACCGCCATCTCCGGTGCAGGGGAACATGGACGACGGATCGCCAGCACCGCAATCACTGGCACTGTCTTTATCATCTCCGCCCCTGATGCCTGGCCACTCTCCAAGGCTTTCCACATCGTCGCCGCCTATGGTACCTCTGGCAGCACCGGGCACACAGAGCCCACGGTCTCCTGACCATGTGTCAGAATCAAGCACTCCGGTGCCTCCTATAACCACGATGCCTTCCACCTTGCCGACCCCCTCGGTGCCGCACACCTCAGCGGCAACTGCGGCTCCACGCACAGTGGTGGGCTCCTCGGCACCGCGCTCCTTGATGGTTTCCACGGTACTACGTACTTCCGCTTCCACGGTTCCACGCACTCCAGCACCGTCCAAGGCACCACGCATTTCCTTAGTCTCATCAGTGCTGCATACCTCGGCGCCGGCTACAGTGCCGCGCATCCCGAGTTCGCCTCCCATACTGCACAGCTCAGAGTCATCTGTGAAACCATCATCGGGGCACCGCAAATCAACATCAACAGCCTCGCAGGCACCGTCGGCCCCGCGGTCAGCTCCACTATTGACAAAGGCAGCTCAAAAATCGATGAACTGCCATATATCGATCTCACCATCACCTACCTTCTCCCCGGCTCCATCACCTTCACCGCCTCCTTCTCAGTCACCAGCCAGTCGACACTATTACCATTCTCCACGTCACACGACACCTCTGCCTACCGAACCATGTGAACATCACTCGAGCCACTGGGGTAGGAGATCCTGTTCTCAGTCAAGAGATCGTACTATGAACCCTACTCACTGAGCAGGTTTTCTTATTCTTCTTGTCATCGCCGTCATAGCAGCAGGATGTCTTCCTGTCACTCCTCACCAACTAGGTCTAGGCATAACTGCGATTACTATCACAGACCCCATCACTACTCTCGGCGCTACCATGCAACATATGAGCATTCGTGCTCATCTTGCGGCTGTAGATCGCCACAAAGTGTGATTCGTCGGTCTCAATCCCAGCCACAGGACCGCCTCCAACTCCACCCGAACCAATCGAAGTTCCGCAAGCTCAAGGGTCTGAACCTGAGGACGGTCAATTGTCTGATCAAGAGGAGCCGGAACCAGAAACATCGCCAACTGACCTGTTCTCCTCATCGCCTGATGAAGCAGTGTTTCCGGGAGATATGTCACCACTCGATGACCTGAAGGAGTTTCTGGAGCTGTTCAAACGCATCACACAATCACAACAGGTGCAACTCGCGGAGGTGCAAACTATGCAGTACAAGCTACTTAAAAACTTGCACCCACAACAAAGAGCCAAGGTCGCATTGCCAATTGACGAGGCAATCATGGAGTCTGCTGAAGAGATCTGGCAGATTCCCACTTCGGTGGCCCCAATGAGTAAGTGGGCAGATAAGAGATATTTTGTTCCCACTAAGGGCCTAGAATTTTTATTCAACCACCCTCAGCCTAATTCTTTGGTGGTTGACGCGGCTCAACACAGATCTAAGGCACCTCAACACAAAAATCTGGCGGGCAATAAAGACTCAAAGAAGCTGGACATTTTTGGAAGGAAGGTGTATTTGTCTGCTACTTTGCTCCTGCGCATAGCGAACTACTGCGCTTTGCTCTCTAACCACACTTTTGATAACTATGCGAAGTTGACGGATTTGCTACAACACCTACCTGAATCCAAGAAGCGCATACTGAGAGCAATCATGAAGGAGGGCTATAACGCAGCCAGAGCTGGTCTGCAGATGGCTATGGATGTGGCGGATACTGCAGCATGGGCTACGGCTACTGCAATTGCCATGAGACGATCATCATGGCTTGCTGCAGCTGCTGTCCCGAGAGAACTCCAGAACAAAGTGGAGGATCTCCCCTTTGAAAAATACAAACTCTTCGCTGAAAAGATGGACGAAGTCTTGAATTCCGGTAAGGACTCGCGAACAACATTACGTACCCTGGGTATGTATACCCCTCCTTTCAGGAGAAAGAGATACTACCCTTATCAAAGGAGGTATGATTTTCACTTTCAAAGACAACAACGTTGTCCACCTGATCAAGCAAGACACAAGCAATGTCCTCAGCGTAAACGAAACCAACCGTCCCAAATAAACACTCAACCGAGACAGAAACAGCAAATTTGACTCCTCCGTCGAGGTCTGCAAACCACCTGTCATTGTCAAGCCAAATATTCCGGACCATCTCCTATTCCATCACCGTCTACGGCCCTTCCTTCACCAGTGGTCCGAGATAACAACAGATCGATGGGTTCTGGAAGTTGTGAGGTCTGGCCTCGCGATCCCATTTGCCTCCATTCCCCTTCCCTCCCCACCAACCCCGTCCCTCTTCAGGGACCCATGTCACGAAGAACTCCTAAAGCAAAAGGTTCATCATTTGCTAAGTATAGGAGCCATGGAGGTGGTGCAGCAAAAGTTCAAGGGGAGAGGATTTTATTCCCGTTACTTCTTGACGCCAAAGAAGACAGGAGGATGGAGGCCCATTTTGGATTTGCAAAGGTTAAATCACCTGGACTCCACCACTGCTAGGGCTTACTTACCAAACGACCAATTTCAAGCCATTCAAGACCTGGTCACCATTCTGCAGCAAGCTCCCATGGTACTGGTCCACACTTGTCTACAATTGATGGGCCACATGGCCGTGTCTACGTTCGTGGTCATGCACGCCTGCCTTCATTTTCGCTGTCTGCAACATTGGATAGCGTCAGTTTACAACCCCACAATGCACGACATCCACAGGCTGGTAACTCCCTCTCTTCAGGTCCGCGCCTCTCTGGTCTGGTGGACCAAACCAAAAAATCTATTGGCGGGTATTACATTTCATCGCCTTCAGCCCGCTTTCCAAATAACTACTGACACTTCCCTCCTAGGATGGGGGGCGCCTATGGATGGAAGGACGACTCAGGGCAGATGGTCTCCTACAGAGAGGTCTCTACACATAGACTTGCTGGAGCTCAGAGCCATACGCCTGGCTTGCAAGCATTTCAGAAAGCACATTTCAGGGACCTCAGTCAGAATACTGACAGACAATGTAGCTACCATGTTTTATATAAACAGGCAGGGGGGTGCGAGATCACGTTCCCTCTGCGCAGAGGCGATACTATTGTGGAATAGGTGCATAGCAAATGACATCAATCTGCTCGCATCGTATTTGCCAGGCATCAACAATACCATAGCGGATGAGCTCAGCAGGACGTTTCCCCATGACCACGAGTGGGAGCTACGTTGGGACGTTCTTCACCAAATATTCCATCAGTGGGGAACTCCCCAAGTTGATTTGTTTGCTACAAAGGACAATGCCAAGTGTCACCACTTTTGTTCCAGAGTGGGCATGGGTGACAAATCGATGGGCAATGCATTCCTCCTCAATTGGAAGGGTCAGCTGATGTACGCATTTCCTCCAATGCCTCTCATACCTCGAGTGTTGGAAAAGATCAAAATGGACTGCGCATGAGCAATCCTAATCGCACCAGCTTGGGTGAGATAGCCCTGGTTTCCCTTCCTCCATCTAATGTCAGTGAGATCTCTGCATCCCATTCCTCCCCTCCTGGACCTACTGTCTCAGAACGACGGTCGACTGCTTCATCCCAAACGAAATGCATTACATCTGATGGCCTGGTTTCTAATTGGTTCAGCGAATCAGAAAACATTTGCTCACAACAGGTTAAACACGTATTAATGCATAACAGGAGACAGTACACAGATACAACTTACCTGGAGAAGTGGCGTCACTTCTTTCTTTGGTGTTCCCAACATCAGATCGATCTGGAGACCTCGAGACTGCATCACATTCTGGACTACCTGATACATCTGCAGAAGTTGGGTCTCTCCCTCTCCTCCCTGAAAGTGCATTTATCTGCTATTAGTGCTTTCCATTGCTCCGTAGAAGGCACGTCTATCTTCACTACTCCCATTACAAAAAGGTTCTTCAAAGGTCTCACAAACCTTTATCCTCCCCGCAGACCACCTCTTCCATCGTGGAACCTCGACTTAACATAAGAACATAAGAACATAAGAATGGCCATACTGGGTCAGACCAAAGGTCCATCGAGCCCAGCATCCCATCTGCCGACGGTGGCCAATGCCAGGTGCCCCAGAGAAGGAGAACAGAAGACAATGATCAAGTGATTTATCTCCTGCCATCCATCTCCTGCCCTTGTTATGAAGGCTAGGGCACCATACTTTATCCCTGGCTAATAGCCATTTATGGACCTAACCTGCAAAAATTTATCAAGCTCTTTTTTAAACCCTAATAGAGTCCTGGCCTTCACAGCCTCCTCGGGCAAGGAGTTCCACAGGTTGACTGTGCGCTGTGTGAAGAAAAATTTCCTTTTATTAGTTTTGAACCTACTACCCATCAATTTCATTTGGTGTCCCCTAGTTCTTGTATTATGAGAAAAGGTAAATAATTTTTCTATAATCACTTTCTCCACACCATTCATGATTTTATATACCTCTATCATATCGCCCCTCAATCGCCTTTTTTCCAAACTGAAAAGTCCCAGTCTCTCTAGCCTCTCCCCATATGGGACCCTTTCCAAGCCCCTAATCATCTTAGTCGCCCTTTTCTGAACCTTTTCTAATGCCAATATATCTTTTTTGAGGTGAGGAGACCACATCTGCACGCAGTACTCGAGATGTGGGCGTACCATAGTTTTATATAGGGGAAGTATGATATCTTTTGTCTTATTATCTATCCCTTTTTTAATAATTCCTAACATCCTATTTGCCTTACTAACTGCCGCTGCACACTGCGTGGATGTCTTCATAGAACTATCCACTATAACTCCAAGATCCCTTTCCTGATCTGTCGTAGCTAAATTTGACCCCATCATGTAGTACGTGTAATTTGGGTTATTTTTTCCAACATGCATTACCTTACACTTACCCACATTAAATTTCATTTGCCATTTTGCTGCCCAATCACTCAGTTTGCTGAGATCTTTTTGTAGTTCTTCACAATCCCTTTTGCTTTTGACTGTCCTGAACAACTTTGTGTCATCTGCAAACTTGGCCACCTCACTGCTTACCTCATTTTCTAGATCATTGATGAACAAGTTGAACAGGATTGGTCCCAGTACTGACCCCTGGGGAACACCACTAGTTACCCTCCTCCATTGTGAAAATTTACCATTTATTCCCACCCTTTGTTTTCTGTCTTTTAACCAATTCTTGATCCATGAAAGGACCTTTCCTCCTATCCCATGACCACCTAATTTACCTAAAAGCCTTTGGTGTGGGACCGTGTCAAAGGCTTTCTGGAAATCTAGGTATATTATATCCACTGGGTGCCCCTTGTCCGCATGTTTATTAACCCCTTCAAAGAATTCTAACAGATTAGTTAGACACGACTTCCCTCTGCAGAAACCATGCTGACTTTTGCCCAACAATTCGTGCTCTTCTATGTGCCTTGCAATTTTACTCTTTACTAGTGTTTCTACTAATTTGCCTGGTACTGATGTTAAACTTATCGGTCTATAATTGCCAGGATCTCCTCTAGAGCCTTTTTTAAATATTGGTGTTATATTGGCCATCTTCCAGTCATTTGGTACCAAAGTGGATTTAAAGGATAGGTTACAAACCACTGTTAATAACTCCGCAATTTCACCTTTGAGTTCTTTCAGAACCCTTGGGTGAATGCCGTCTGGTCCCGGAGACTTGTTACTATTCAGCTTATCAATTAATTCCATAACCTCCTCTAATGTCACTTCAATCTGAGTGAGTTCCTCAGATTTGTCACCTAAAAAGGCTGGCTCAGATTTAGGAACCTCTGTAACATCCTCAGCCGTGAAGACTGAAGCAAAGAAATCATTTAATCGCTCCGCAATGGCACTGTCTTCCTTGATCGCTCCTTTTATATCTTTATCGTCCAAGGGCCCCACTGCTTTTTTAGCGGGCTTCCTGCTTCTAATGTATTTAAAAAACATTTTACTATCATTTTTTGAATTTTTGGCTAGCTGTTCCTCAAACTCTTTTTTGGCTTTTCTTACTACATTATGACACTTAATTTGGGAGTGTTTATGTTCCTTTCTATTTTCCTCACTAGGATTTGACTTCCACTTTTTAAAAGCTGCCCTTTTCTCTCTCACTGCCTTTTTAACATGGCTGTTTAGCCATGGTGGTTCTTTGTTAGGTCTCTTACTGTGTTTTTTTATTTGGGGTATACATTTAAGTTGGGCCTCTAGTATGGTGTCTTTAAACAGTTCCCATGCAGCTTCCAGGGATTTTAGTTTAATTACTCTCCCTTTTAGTTTCTGTTAAACTAGCTTCCTCATTTTAGTGTAATTCCCCTTTTTGAAATTAAATGCCAGAGTGTTTGACCGCTGCGGTGTTCTTCCCAACACAGGAGTATTAAAAGTTATTATATTGTGGTCACTATTTCCAAGCGGTCCAGTAACAGTTACCTCTTGGACCAGATCCTGCGTTCCAGTCAAGACTAGGTCGAGAATCGACTCTCCCCTTGTGGGTTCCTGTACTAGCTGCTCCAAGAAGCAGTCATTTAAGGCATCAAGAAATTTAATCTCTGAATCCCGTCCTGAGGTGACATGCACCCAATCAATATGGGGATAATTGAAATCTCCTATTATTACTGTGTTTTTTATTTTGGTAGCCTCTCTAATCTCCCTTATCATTTCAGCATCACTATCACTGTCCTGGTTAGGTGGTCGGTAATATATTCCTAATGCCATATTCATATTAGAGGAATGAATTGTTATCCATAATGATTCTATGGAACATTTGGATTCCTTTAGGATTTTTACTTCATTTGATTCTATATTATCCTTCACATATAGTACCACTCCGCCACCCGCACGACCTGTTCTGTCTTTCCGATATAATTTATATCCCGGTATGATAGTGTCCCACTGATTGTCCTCATTCCACCATGTTTCTGAGATGCCTATTATGTCAACTTCCTCCTTTGATATGAGGTACTCCAGTTCACCCATCTTATTAGACAGACTCCTAGCATTAGTGTAAAAACATGTTAGAAAACTACCACTATTTATATGTCCGCCTTTCTCAGACACATTGGATTTTTTTATGCACGATTGTTTCACATCTGATCTTGCCCATATATTATTTCCCACGTTCCCTATCTGACTAACTTCTAGGGAATCCCTACCTATGGAGCCTCGTGTAAGAGAAGTCTCCGTCCGATCCAGGTGCTCCCCCGCACCAATCGGCTTTCCCCCACCTCTTAGTTTAAAAACTGCTCTACGACCTTTTTAATGTTTAATGCCAGCAGTCTGGATCCACCTCGATTTAGGTGGAGCCCATCATTCCTGTATAGGCTCCCCCTACCCCAAAAGTGTCCCCAGTTCCTAATAAATCTAAACCCCTCTTCCCTGCACCATCGTCTCATCCACGCATTGAGACTCTGAAGTTCTGCCTGTCTATCTGGCCCTGCGCGTGGAACTGGAAGCATTTCAGAGAATGCCACCAAAGATGTTCTGGATTTCAGTCTCTTTCCTAGTAACCTAAATTTGGCCTCCAGAACATCTCTTCTACCCTTCCCTATGTCATTGGTACCAACATGTACCACGACGACCGGCTCCTCCCCAGCACTGCCCATAAGTCTGTCGAGATGCCTCGAGAGATCCGCAACCTTCGCACCAGGCAGGCAAGTAACCATACGGTTCTCCCGGTCATCACAAACCCAACTATCTATATTTCTAATGATCGAATCCCCCACTACTAAAACCTGCTTCTTCCTAACAGCTGGAGCTCCCTCCCCCGGAGAAGTATCCTCGGCACGAGAGGATACAACATCACCCTCTGGAAGGAGGGTCCCAACTATGGGATGGTTTCCCTCTGCTCCCATTGACTGCTCTCCTTCCCTGAGCCTTTCATCCTCCGTAACAGCATCAGGACTGTCAGATTGGAGGTGGGACAGCCCTACTATGTCCCGGAAAGTCTCATCCACAAACACCTCTGCCTTCCTTAGCTCCTCCAGTTCAGCCACCCTGGCCTCCAAAGCACGCACTCGGTCTCTGAGGGCCAGGAGCTCCTTGCATCGAGCGCACACATACGCCACCCACCCACAGGGTAGGTAGTCATACATACTGCACTCGACACAATAAACAGGATAGCCCCCACTCTGCTGCTGGGCTTCTGCCTCCATTTCCTACTCTAATTATATATGAGGGTTAATTAAATGTTTCAGATAGAGGTTGTTATAAAGGATTTAGTTTAAGGGCAATAGAAGTCACTGGCTCCCCCTCTAAACTCCCCTCTCAAAACTCCCTCCTGTTAGCACTCACCCTGTTCGCGAGCACCCGGTTGCAAAGCTCCCTGGTCGCTTACCAGCAGGGTTTAAGTGCTCAGCCTCCCTGATAGCTCCTCCCTCTGCCTACAGCTCAGCCAATCAGCACACGGTGTTTCAATTCAAACCTAATCAGCTTCCAACTGCCTGCCTGCCTGCCTGAGCACACGCCCCAAGTGCTTTAGTTTGCTCCTTCCTTCCCTCCTCCAGGAGACCTCTCAAAACTCCCTCCTGTTAGCACTCACCCTGTTCGCGAGCACCCGGTCGCAAAGCTCCCTGGTCGCTTACCAGCAGGGTTTAAGTGCTCAGCCTCCCTGATAGCTCCTCCCTCTGCCTACAGCTAGCCAATCACACACGGTGTTTCAATTCAAACCTAATCAGCTCCACTGCCTGCCTTGCCTACACACGGCCCTGCTTTAGTTTGCTCCTTCCTCTCCTCCTCCAGGAGAGCCTCTCAAAACTCCCTCCTGTTAGCACTCACCCTGTTCGCGAGCACCCGGTCGCAAAGCTCCCTGGTCGCTTACCAGCAGGGTTTAAGTGCTCAGCCTCCCTGATAGCTCCTCCCTCTGCCTACAGCTCAGCCAATCAGCACACGGTGTTTCAATTCAAACCTAATCAGCTTCCAACTGCCTGCCTGCCTGCCTGAACACACGGCTCCCATTTCCTTGGGGGTCTATTTTGACCCCCCTCCTTT
The DNA here is from genome assembly GCA_032595735.1 of Pelochelys cantorii. Lineage (NCBI taxonomy): Eukaryota > Metazoa > Chordata > Testudines > Trionychidae > Pelochelys > Pelochelys cantorii. The sequence continues at coordinate 68,430,496 of CM064326.1, read as the reverse complement.
TTCTCCACCTTGGCAGGCCGGACCTTCATCTTTCCTGCTGCTGCTGCTCTCCCCAAAGAAGAGACGGTAAGGGGGCTGCTTTAAAGCAGCCCCTGGGGTTTTCCTCTCCCCACAGCCTGCCTGGTGCTGGGGAGGGGAGATTAGGGGCCCTTTCCATCAGGGCTCCTGGGTGGGGGGGCTGATGCAGCTCCTTTGGGGTGCTGAGGGCAGGGGGTGGCTTACCTCCCCCTAGTTCATCGGCCCTCACACTTCTCCTGCTGCTCCCTCTCCAAGCCCCGGTTGCTGTAGGGGCCTTTCCATTCTCGGCCCCACTGCTTGTCTCCTTGCCCTTCTCTGCTCTTCTGGGCCTTGCAGCAGGTACTGTGGGCCTGCTGCTCAGGTGCCTGTGGGTACACTGTTTCCCTTTCCCTCAGCAGTGTCTCCTCCCTCCTCCCGCCCTTGAACAGGCATCTTTTAACTGCCTGTCTTCCCACTCCACTGCTTGTCCCATCCACCCCTTTGGGTGCCAGTGCTTCCCCCCCCCCCCGCTTTCTTTTGTTAGGCGCTTGAGCTTCCCCCTCCTTTTAGTTACTCTTCCCACACACACAGCTTCACTTGTCCCCATGTCCTTTTAATGATTATTTACCCCTCATCTCCCCAGTGCAGCCGGAGGAGCCACTCTTTCCATTCTGTGCTGGGAGCTGTATTCCTTACACCTTTTTCCCTTCCCTTTCTTCTGAATTATCACCCTCCCACCCCACTTCCAGCCTAGTGGGGGGGAGTGGTAAATCTCCTTCCTCCCCTCCTCTTTCTCTCCCTGTTCCCTTCCCTGGTGTTTTTTTTTTTTTTTTTTTTTTTTTGGTTCTCCCCTAATTGTTTGTTTTGTCCTTTCCTCCCTACCCATGACCACAACGAAGGGGTTGTCGGATGACACCCCATACAGAACCTTCCCCACCCCTCCCTAAAAACAACAACTCCTCTGAGGCTGCCGGGCCCCCCGTCACTACGGTAGAGGGGGCGGACATGGACGAGGACCCCGGGGCCTCGACCGCTTCTGCCGCGGCACCTCCGGCTACCATCAAGAATGCCCCCCTGAAGGGTAGGAAGGGCCTGGGGACCAAAAAGGGCAAGAGCCCCGCCCGGAAGGCAAAACCTCCTGAGGCGAGGGCTCACTCCCCGGCCGCGACCCACATGTTGGCCGCGGCTCCCCCTCCTTCCCGCTCCCCTGTTCCTTCCACCAGCTCTGGGGGCAACGGTGTCCCGGGCCCCAGGGCGTACGCCCAGGTGGCCGCCACCCCCCCCGCCTGTCGCCTCCCAAGCCGCCTCCCGGAATACCATCCCCGGCGGCCGCGGCCCCTTTCCCACCCTGACCAGGAGGCATGGGGTCCGTTGTCTCCTGGTGGCGGCCTCGCCCCACGTGGAGACCTACGTGCGAGCGTTGGCACGCGTGGTGGGGCCCGCGGCCGTGGTGGCGGCCTCTAAGATGTTCGGGAAGGTGGTCTTCTTCCTGGCGTCCGAGGCCGCCGCCCAGAAGGCGGTGGAAAGGGGTTTGGCGGTGGGGGGAGTCCACGTTCCCCTCGAGCCTTTGGAGGACCTGGGCGTACGGGTGGTTTTGTCCTCTGTTCCTCCCTTCCTCCCCAATGCCGCCCTACTGCCTTTCCTCTCCACCCTGGGGAGGCCTCTGTCAGTCCTGAGTCCCCTTCCTCTGGGCTGTAAAGACCCGACCCTCCGCCACGTCCTTTCCTTTCGCCGGCAGGTACAAATCCTACTACTGCCGGCGGGACGTGGCGGAGAAGCCCTGGAAGGGTCATTTCTGGTGCCCCATCAAGGGGCCCGGTACCGGGTGTACTACACCATGGGGGAGGCCCGGTGTTTTCTCTGTCGGGCGACGGGGCACGTCCGAAGGGACTGCCCCCTGGCCCGGTTTGGAGAGGCACCCGGGACCCCCGATGCCCGGGAGGGCACCGGCCCTACCATCGCCGGTGGCCCTGACGGTCCGGACCCTGGGGTCGCCCCTCCTCCAACCGTGACCGTCGTCAATCCCGCTCGGGTTCCGCAGGGCCCAGACGAGCGTGCGGGTGCTGATGCTGCCACCGCCAAAAGCGGCAAGGCTGGGCCCGCGGAGGAGAGGGCGGCGGGGTCAGTGACGGGACTCGGGCAGGACCTACCTCGGGGGGAGGTATCCTTTTCCCCTGCTGCCCAGCCCCCATCTACCCTTGCCCCCCCGACGCTGCCCTTGTCCCCTGGCTCTTCCTCCATTCAGGCCCAGCCCTCTTCCTCCGAGGGATGGGAGCTCGCAATGGGGAAGCGCCGAAAGCGTGCTCGGCGTTCCACCCCGCCCTCTGAGGGGGAGGACAACCTCCCTGTACCCATGGGGGTGGACGCTGGGGCCATTCCACCCTCTGAGCCCGCAAGCGATTCACAGCACCACGAAGCGGTCGAGGTGACTGCGGGGACGCGGGAGAGGTGAACACCTCCCTCCCGGGGTCCCTGCAAGAGGGGGTGTCCATGGAGGATGCTCCCACTGTTCCCGCCTCCACTGAGGGGGCGGCCGCTGACCTTGCCACCGACAGAGATCAGCACCTGGTGGCGGGCGGCGGGCTCGCCTTCCTCTCTCAGGAGGTGGAGGCTTTGGGGCTGACCCCGGCTGCCTCGGAGGGGGATCATCAGGTCCTGGAGGGACAACAACCGACCTCTCCTTCCCCTTCCGACCCGCTGCTATCCCTTCTCCCTGCCTCTGAGTTGCCCCGGGGTGCGACCGTCTGCCCGGCCATCGACAACACCTCGGCCGCGGCCGCGGCAACCCTTGAGGCTCTCAGCGGGCGGGAGATCCCGTTAATATCTGTCACCCCCGGCGCTGAGGCCTCCGGTGCTGCACTCTCTGTGGCACTGGAGCTCAGCGCTGGGGAGACTATTACTACCCTACCACTGCCATCGATTCTCTGCGCTGCGAGGAGGCACCGCACCCCGGGCCTCCTCTGCTGAGGCATCTCGCCCTGCTCCTTCTCCTGCTCCCTATTCAAACGCCCTCTCAATCGAGTTTCCCACCCCTCTTCCTCCTCCCCGCCATTCTTGTCTCTTCCCTAATCCCTCACCTCTTCCTCCCCCTACTCTCCTTCCTCGTCTCCCTCCTTTTCCCGATCCCCTCCCTGAACTCTTTTCCTCCCCTTACTCTGTTACTGCCGCCCCTGGGGTTGCCACGTTTAGTCCAGACGTTGGCCCCCGGGAGGCGGTTTTCGTTTCTTCTGCTCCCAGCACATCTGGGGCTGATCTCTCTCCGCCACTGTCCTCTCAGCAGGGACCTCAAACGCCCTGCGTCCCCGTGCCGATGGGTCGCGGGGCTCACGGAGGGGTCTGGCCCCAAGGCGTTCGAGGGCCCGAGGCCCCGACGCCAGACGCGCTGAAGGGCGAGATGCGTGTTTTCTTGGAAGACATCCGTGGCTCCAAGAACAAGGTCGCTCTCGCCCTTCAGCGCTGGGGAGATTTTCATCTCATTTTGCAAATAGTCAGAGCCCTCTTGCGGGAGGGTAAAGGGACCGGGCGGCGGGGGGCCGCGGCTTACCAGCGGGTCCGCAGCTTCCGTGACGCCCTGCTCACTTTTGGGAACGGTCACGGTTTGCTGCGGGGCCCGATGGGGGCCGTCGGCACTCCTGCCAATCAGGATCTTCCCCAGCCCTCTCGATGCCGCCGCTCATCTTTGCCACTCTAAACACCCGGGGCTGCGGGTCGGGCCTCCGTACGTGTCAGGTCCTCTCCTTCCTCCGGAGGGGCAGGTACTCCGTCATATTCCTCCAGGAGACCCACACAGCTCCGGCCACCGAGGCTAGCTGGCGGCTGGAGTGGGGGGACAGGGTTTATTTTAGCCACCTGTCGGCCCGTCAAGCCGGGGTGGCTACCCTGTTCTCCCCGAACCTGCAGCCCGAGGTGCTGGGGACCGCCGAGGTCGTGCAGGGTCGCCTGCTGCATCTCCGGGTTCGGACGGAAGGGCTGACACTAAATCTCGTCAACATCTACGCCCCGACGTCCGCCCCGGAGAGGCTCCGCTTCTTTCGGCAGGCGTCGGCCTTCCTCGGCACTTTGGATCCTCGCGAGTGCCTGGTCCTGGGCGGAGACTTCAACTGCACCCTCGAGGAGCGGGACCGTACGGGGCTCGAGCAGTGCCCGGCCGCCGCGGACGTCCTCAGGGAGATAATAGACCATCACTCCCTGGTGGACGTCTGGCGAGACCTCCACCTGGGCGAGGAAACGGTGTTTACCTACGTCCAGGTGGCGGGTCGTCGGTCTTTCCACTCCCGGTTGGACCGCATTTATGTGTCTCGTCATCATCTCTTCCGGGCCCACTCCTCCGGCATTCGGCCGGCCCCTTTCTCGGACCACCACTTGGTGGCCGTACGGGCTTCTCTTTCCTCGGAGAGGCCGGGGCCGGCCTATTGGCATTTCAATAACAGCCTGCTGGAGGACGTGGGCTTCGTAGCGTCCTTCCGGGAGTTCTGGCTGGCCTGGCGCGGGCGGCGGTGCGCCTTTCCCTCGGCGCGGCGGTGGTGGGATGTGGGGAAGGTGCGCACGCGGCTCTTCTGCCGTGACTACGCCCGGGGGGCCAGCCGGCGGAGGGATGCGGCGATAGAGCAGTTGGAACGGGAGGTTTTAGAGCTAGAGAAGCGGCTGGCCACCGGCCCCGAGGATCCGCCCCTCTGCGGAGCGTACCGGGAGGAGCTCCGGGCCCTCGAGGACCTTCGAGCCCGGGGTGCCTTTGTTCGTTCTCGCATCCGCCTCCTTCGGGAGATGGATCGAGGCTCCCGCTTCTTCTACGCCCTGGAGAAAAAGAGGGGGGCCAAAAAACACGTCCTCTGCCTTCTGGCGGAGGACGGCACCCCCCTCACGGATCCGGTGGAGATGCGCGAGAGGGCTCGCGCCTTCTACGCCTCTCTCTTCTCCCCGGATCCGACCGACGCCGACGCCCGCAGGGTTCTCTGGAACGAACTCCCGACGGTCAGCGCGGGCGACCGGGACCGGCTAGAGTTGCCTCTCTCTCTGGCCGAGTTCTCGGAAGCCCTCCGTCTCATGCCCACCAATAAATCCCCGGGCATGGACGGGCTGACCGTGGAGTTCTACCGCGTGTTCTGGGACGTCCTCGGCCCGGACCTTGCTAGCGTCTGGGCCGAGTCCTTGGAGAGCGGGGTCCTCCCTGTATCGTGCAGGCGAGCCGTGATCGCCTTGCTGCCCAAGAAGGGGGACCTCCGCGATCTGAGGAATTGGCGTCCCGTCTCGCTCCTCAGCACGGACTATAAAATTGTCGCCAAAGCCATCTCCCTAAGGTTGAAGTCCGTGCTGGCGGACGTGGTCCATCCAGACCAGACCTACACCGTCCCGGGCCGAACCATCTTCGACAACCTCTTTCTGGTCCGGGATCTCTTAGAGCTCGGGTGTAGGGACGGTCTGTCGTTCGCCCTCCTGTCCTTGGATCAGGAGAAGGCGTTCGACCGGATGGACCACGGGTACCTCCTGGGCACCCTGCGGGCCTTCGGCTTCGGGCCCCATTTTGTGGGGTTTCTCCAGGTGCTGTACGCCTCCGCAGAGTGCTTGGTCAAGCTCAACTGGACCCTGACCGCACCGGTCAGCTTCGGGCGGGGAGTACGTCAAGGCTGTCCGCTGTCGGGCCAGCTGTACGCTCTGGCCATAGAGCCCTTCCTCCGTCTCCTTCGCAAGAGGTTGACGGGGTTGGCGCTCCGTGAGCCGGAGACGAGGCTGGTCCTGTCGGCGTATGCCGACGACGTGCTCCTCGTGGTCCAGGACCCGGGAGACCTGGCGCGGGTGGAGGCTTGCCAAGCCGTCTACTCGGCGGCCTCCTCCGCCCGGGTCAACTGGGTCAAGAGCTCTGGCCTGGTGGTAGGGGCCGGGTGGCAGGCGGGCTCCCTCCCACCCGCGCTTCAGGCCATCAGGTGGAGCGCGGGTCCGCTGCTCTATCTCGGCGTTTTTCTTTCTGCCACGCATCCCTCCCCGCCGGAGAACTGGCAAGGTTTAGAGGCCAGGGTGGTCGAGCGGTTGCAGAGATGGACGGGACTGCTCCGGTGCCTCTCCCTGCGTGGGAGGGTACTGGTACTCAACCAATTGGTCCTGTCCATGCTCTGGCACCGCCTCGGCACCCTGGTCCCGCCCCCGGGCCTCCTGGTCCGTATCCAGCAGCTCATGCTGCGGTTCATCTGGCCAGGACTGCATTGGGTCTCTGCAGGGGTTCTCCATCTCCCCCCGGAGGAGGGAGGGCAGGGCCTGACGTGTTTGCGCACGCGGGTTCACGTCCTCCGCCTCCGGGCCCTGCAGAGACTCCTATTTGATGCAGGTAGTCCGGCATGGAGCACGCTTGCGCACGCTTTCCTTCGCCGCCTCCGAGGGCTCCGATACGACCGGCAGCTCCTTTATCTGAGAGGTCTTCCGCGAGACCTCTCCGGGCTGCCGGCCTTCTACCAGGACCTCCTCCGGACCTGGAAGCTGCTTGCAGCGACCAGGTCCTTGGGAGCCACCGTGGGGGCAGACCTCCTCGCGGAGCCCCTGCTACACAATCCCCATCTACGTGTGCAGGCGGCGGAGTCCCCCTTGGTGCGCCAGAGGTTGGTCCTGGCAGAAGTCACCAGAGTCGGAGACCTCCTGGACTACGACCGGGGAGACTGGGTGGATCCTCAGGCGCTCGCCCAGCGCATGGGGCTCTCCACCCTACGTACTCCCCGGCGCGTACTTCAGGAGGTGAAGGACGCTTTGCCGCCCACTGCTCGGGTGTACCTAAACAAAGTCCTGCGAGAGGGTGCACCCCGCCCACCCCTTACCCCCGGCCCTCCCGATCTCTCCATCGGCCCCCAGCCCCGCGTACCTTCCCGACCTCCTCCCCTTCGTCACCTGAGCCGGCTGCACTCGCTGCGGCCAGTCCCCTTCCGAACCGCGCCAAAGAGTCACCTGTACACGCTCGTGCTTCACACGCTCCACTTCCCCACCCTCGTGTCCCGCCCAGACACCAAGTGGCGGGACCTCCTACCATCAATAGAGGGTGGGGAGCCCCGGTGGGCCAGCCTCTATTCGACTTTGGTTCCACGACCCACCGGGGACATCTGTTGGAGAATCCTGCACGGCGCGGTGAGCACGGGCGTGTACTTGGCGCGGTTCACCCCCACCCCCGAAACGTGCCTCTTCTGTGGCGTGAGGGAGACCCTGGCGCACATCTACCTCGAGTGCGCCAGGTTACAGCCCCTCTTTCGGCTCCTCCAGAACCTCCTGTTGAGGTTCTGGCTGCATTTTTCCCCCCACTTGTTAATTTACGCACACCCCATCCGTGGCCCCACAAAGTCGCGGGACCTCCTGGTCAACCTCCTCCTGGCAATTGCCAAATCGGCAATCTATAAAACCAGGGAAAAGAGGTTGGCCGGGGGAGGGGCCTGCGACTGTGGGGCCTATTTCCGTTGCTGTATCCGCTCACGTATCCGGGCAGAGTTCCAATGGGCAGCGTCCGCTGGCTCTCTCGAGACCTTCGGGGAGCAGTGGGCGCTGTCCGGGGTTCTCTGCTCGGTATCCCCATCCGGCTCCCTCGTTTTAGCCCTTTGACCCTCACACCCGTCCCTGTTTTTTTCATTATTTGTCCCCAGTAATTAGTTGGTTCTCCTGGGTTCTGTGGTCCTCCCCGCAGGCTGGGGGGAGGTCCTTTTGATGTGGGCGGGCTAACGCCCGCCCACCTCCCGGACACCAAATAGTGCCTGAGCACACGGCCTTTCAAACAAACAAACAAACACACTCAGCTCAGCACTCCAAACGCTCCAAACAAACAAACAAACTCCAAACAAACACACACAAGCCCAAAACCTCCAAATATAAGCAGCCACTTACCCCAAGGTGCTTTAGTTTGCTCCTTCCTTCTCCTCCTCCAGGAGGCCTCTCAAAACTCCCTCCTGTTAGCACTCACCCTGTTCGCGAGCACCCGGTCGCAAAGCTCCCTGGTCCTTACCAGCAGGGTTTAAGTGCTCACCTCCCTGATACTCCCCCTCTGCCTACAGCTCAGCCAATCAGCACACGGTGTTTCAATTCAAACCTAATCACTTCCAACTGCCTGCCTGCCTGCCTGAGCACACGGCCTTTCAAACAAACAAACAAACACACTCACCAGCACTCCAAACGCTCCAAACAAACAAACAAACTCCAAACAAACAAACAAACTCCAAACAAACACACACAAGCCCAAAACCTCCAAATATAAGCAGCCACTTACCCCAAGGTGCTTTAGTTTGCTCCTTCCTTCTCCTCCTCCAGGAGAGCCTCTCAAAACTCCCTCCTGTTAGCACTCACCCTGTTCGCGAGCACCCGACTTGGTGTTGGATACGCTAATGTATTCCCCGTTTGAACCACTTGCTTCAACATCCGTTCGTATGATGACTATGAAGGTCCTTTTTCTCCTAGCAATTACATCGTCTTGGAGAGTTGGTGAGCTGGCGGTGCTGATGGCCACTCCACCATTTACCACCTTTACGCAGGCTTCAGTAGTATTGAGGTTACATCCTACATTCCTTCCTAAAATGTGCTCAGGATTCCACATTAATGAACCTATTGTGTTGCCCTCCTTCTACCCGAAGCCTCATTCTTCCACCCAAGAAGCCTTGTTACATACCCTTGATGTACGTTGAGCTCTATCCTTTTATGTCCACAGAACTCTGCAATGGCAGAAGACAGATCGCCTGGTAGTATCATATGCAGGGTGTTCTAAAGGTTGCCCTCTCTTGAGTCAACGCATTTCAAACCTTATAGCGCAGTGCATCACTACTTGCCATAACATCCAGAAGAGGCCTCTTCAGATTTGCCCGAGGGCCCATTCAACAAGAGCAATGGCTACATCAACAGCCTTTGTCAGAGGAGTCCCATTGAGCGACATTTGTAGAGCTGCAATGTGGTCATCTGACACTACATTCCTACAGCATTATGCAATTACTCGACGACTCGCTGGGGACTATGCGGCGGCTTCAGCAGTTCTGGCCTGTAACATTAAATCTAGCTCTTTAGCACTCACAGATACTAGTGTGTAGTCACCAACAGTGGAGCACCCACAGGGACCACTCGAAGAAGAAGAAGAAGTTACTCACCTTTGTGCAGTAACAATGTTTCTTCAAGATGTGTCCCCGTCCCGCCCTCCTCCCCGCTCCGGAGCTTTCTTTCTCTCATTTCAGATCAACGAGCAGTGAGAGGAACTGGCAGGAGCCGGACCGCGTGAGATGAAAAGGGTGCAAATGGCGCGTGGCACTGACCGCGCATGCATGGTCCGGCCGACTATGGCTATGAAAGATCTCCAACCTGAGGCGCTGGGACGAGCCCAACACCAACAGTGGAGCACCCACGGGGACACATCCCGAAGAAACATTGTTACTGCACGAAGGTGAGTAACTTCTTCTTCTGATCTTCTTTCTTCCTTTCTTCTATACTTGACCCACCGTCCTGCATGCAGTGTGCAGACTGGAAGATGAGATGGTACGTATGCATGTGTGTATGACTGGCCCTGCTGCAGACTCCTAACTAAGACAAATAAACCCTGTGCTAGTAGTCATTACAGCTGTGAAACTGGATTGCTGCACCACAATGAGCTGTCAGCAACCAGGCTGGCTTCTCCCCCAGATGGCCTATAAAGCCAAACAGCCTGCTAGCTGTCGCCCTAGCACCAGTGGGTTGTGCCGATGCCATGCATACAGAGAACCCCGAGGGGCAGGTGAACTCTCTTTATGAATCCTCTGGTTATCAGGCAGATTAGAATAATGTGATCCATTTTTCCCGCTTTTTCTCTTTTCTGCCTTTCCTCTTTTTCCCACACTTTTCTGACAGGAGATGGTGACAAGGAGGCTGCTCCCCCCCCCGCCCCACCTGCTGCAGGAAAGGCTGTGGCAGACAGAGGAAAGTTGGCGAGCACAGCAAGCAGGGGGCACAGTCCCCTAGTAGTTCTATAAAAGTAAATTGTAAACTCTTTGGATCACAGACTCTGTTGTCTACATGGATATACAGCAATTGATACAATAGGGCTTGATTCCGTAATGTGGTTTGCTAACAGGACATTTCAAGGAGCAAAGGCATTCAGTGGGAACTAGGTGGCTTATAGCCTTTGTCTCCTTTGAGAATTCCAAACTCCTAGATAATAGTGAAATACAAATAAATAACAATAATCATTTTTATACCAGTTGGTTAAACAATTTTTTCAGTTTGTGCAAACAGACATTTGATATTAAGAGAATGTAATGAAATGAACTCTGGGCTCAGTCAGTTCTCTTTAGTGATGTCCCTTATTGCTTTACTCATTTCATTCTCATCTTAATTAAAAAAAAAATCAAGAAAGTCTTGCTTGACTCCTTGCTTTCTTGAGGAGTACTACACACTAATAAGAAAAGCCTGTTATCTCACTTGTTTGATGTAACCATGGTAACAGAGACGTAGCCACAAGCCTGGAGTTCACTTAAAAGCAGTCCCTGTGATTTTGACCCTAAAAAGGCTCTCTGAAATGTGGGAAGCCTATCATAGCATACCGTTTTCTTTTCAGTTTGTGATTTTGGAGTAAGCTGAAAGAGCAACCTGTTGCTACAGTCTTAACTGGTATAACTGACAATGGTGGTGCAGGATTCAGTGTTATTTGAAGCTGAATACTCAAGCTACTGTAATTTAATCTTCATATACAATTTTTTTTCTCTCATGAAAATGCTTTAATGTCTTTCTTTTCTTCTGGATTTTCTGCCTCCTGCATATACACGGCACATTCTTTTTGTTCTCTCATAATCAGCTTCCTCTCATATTTCACCCAAAGTGTTTGGCTACACAAACACTCTGTGGTTTGTGACTAGTCTTTGAAATTCTTTTATTTTGTCTATTCACCACAAAAGACAAAAAAAAAAGACTATGAATCATCTTTTCTTTCATGAAACAAGTAGTGTCCAATTGTACGAATTAGCCAGCAAAAGAAAAAATGCAAAAGAATAATACTTTTTTTTATTCCATCTTTTACTGAAATTTCTTTAACTAACACTGTCCATTCCCAGCTTTCTTGACAACTCAGGCACATACCACTTAGTGATCCAGCAAGGGATCAGAATGAATTACCGAGAATAAAGGCTAAGCAAAACTGATGAATTTTGTACTGTATTATTAGCAAGTTCTATGTAATTTTTGATTTCAAAGTTTTCTCTACTGTGAAATTTCAAAGGTTTCAGTATTTCAGAGCAATCATTTTGAGAAATCTTCAAGCTAGACATCTCATATTTTAAAAATGTAAGGCATTCTAAATGTTTCATGAAATTACTATAGTAGGCATTGCTAGCATTTTTGTCTTATAAAGAGAAGACAAAAAGGAACAGAGAAATACACTGTCGTTATGCACCTTTATAGTATATTGCAAACACAAACACACAATTAGACAGCTAGGGACAGTTGTGATCTTTCCATCCCCAGAAGCAGCACAAATTGCATACCGGGTCCTGCAACTTTTTTCAAAATCCAAACCCTGTGATCTATCCAGGGCAAAGGATGAAGCTAAAGCACTAAGGCATCGGGACTATCAAGAAGATCAGAAGCTGAGAGAACAGTTAACTGCTTCTGGGCTGCTTTCATGTACTGCACTTGTGAACAGGACAACTCATTGCACATAGGCCCTGAAGGACCACAAATGGTCATTAGAGGTCCAAAGTCTCTGGCTTCTCAGTGGGATACACAAACCCATCTCAGCACAGTGGAGCCAGATGTTAATGTTGTATATTGGGTCTACCTATGCAGGCAGGTTGGGTACTCATGAGGGATATTGGAGGCATCCAATTCTAGCACCACACTGTCTCTCTTATATAATGACCAGTAATAGTTTTATTGACTATTCAAATACAAAGTAAGCAGAAATAATTAGGCTGAAAATTTTTATGAGAGAACTTGACAATAACTTTCTTCTTTTTGGTTTCTACTTACTGAAGTTATAAAGTATCTTTTTCTTTGTAGAGATAATTATCTGCCATTTATCTCTGAAGATGTGGGTCAAGTGTCCGAGATCCACAATTAAATCTGCTAAAAGGTTTCATGTAGAGGTACTGAACAAGTGGCATTTTTCTGGATAACTGTCATCCTGTCACATCAGATTACATGTGTCAAATGGGGAATTTGTCATTGCCCATGGTATGTTACTATTCACATGTATCTAATCAAAATTCTGTCTCTCACTTGCTAGGAAATAAGGTTATTTAACCTTTCTTTGTGGGAAACACTAGATGTTTACAATATCTACTTCTTTTTCTTTCGTGTTTTGAACATTCATTTGGGAACCTTGAAGATCCAGGTTATAATGCCACCACTATGTTTTCTCTAAAAATCAATGTATCACTTTTTTCTATGGTAAATCTGCAATAAATGAATTCTCGTTCAGCAAACTAGTTGGTGGGTCTTTCATCTGGCTCTGTAGGTGATTTTCCTGTATTTCTGTTTTTGTGACTTGATGACTTATACCTCTCCTGTATGTTCTTAGAAAACATAGCTTTAATTCTTTGGTTAAAAAAAATCCTGAATAAACCTCTATTTTGTGATACATCATTCAGATTTTTTGGGGGTAGGTAGATTAGGGAGTGAAACCATTTAAGCAAGAAAATATAATAGTGAAACCGCAGAAAGAAAATGTACCGAGACAAAAGGAAAGCACCTATTGAAACATAATCACCTTTCTTTTTATAAATGTTCTGCTAGAAAGAAAATTGGTCTAGCTAATTTCAAATTTAAGACACTACTCATTTGAGACCGTTGGAGGACTGAGTTACAATATTGCCACTGACTTTGCTTTGAAAATTATTGCATTGATAATATAATTTACCATTTCAGTGAAAAGGACTTGGACCACATAACATTTCCTTGTTAGTGACAAGCTCTAAAGTGAAAGTAATGAAAAAAATTATGGAAAACTATTATTGATATTCTAGGTCCTGCTTATACTAAAACACAATATGGATGGAGAGAAAGGGAAGGAAAAAAATACTCAGAAAAAAGTGAAAGATAAGGAAAAAATCCGTAATTTTATAGACATTTGCATCTTATTTAAACTCTTACCAGTGTGGAGGGCTTAAGTAGGATGTGGTGGGGCATAAGCGTCTTGCTAGTCCTCTGAGCAAGGATTAATTTCACCTCAGTGTAAGTAAAGGATCCATATCCGTGTCTTAACTTTATTCCTTCTGAAGTATTTCTATTATTATAAATGAAGAAATGTGCGTATTCCTTGTAGATGGGGGATACAAATAAAACAAACCAAAACAATAAAGGCAGATGTCAAATCTATCATATTTTCCAAAATGTACCATCACATCAAACAGTGTCTATGTCCTCTACCTATAAACAAGCTACTGTTCAAAAGATAGTCACTGAAAACCACATTTTTGTTAATAGAAAAACAGCTGAATCCGTTTTATATCATCATAATTATGGGTAAATATTTATTTAAAACATTTGGGATCTCTCCACAAAGTGAACTTAGGCTCATCACTGCAAAAACCTAATGTAGCGCTCCCCTCTCTACCTTGTTACCTTCTGCTTAATACCAATCTCTTACAGGTTTTGATGGACAGGTCTGAGTTCTTCTGGAGCCCGCCACCCACTCAGCAGGGTGTATCTTCTTTATTTTTAACTATGAATTTATTTGGCTGTGCCTCCACCCCCCTCACTCCTTCCTGGCAGGGTCACCAGGGCAGCTTGGGAGGAAAATTCTAACCACAGGGTAATCCCCACTTAGTTGGAGACTTCCAGAAAATAACACAAACACATACAATATATTCAACACAATAATTATATTAAACAGGAGACAAATATAACATAACAGGGTAAAACACTATTTTTAGGTTCACCAGTGCCCACGCTGTTAATACTTGTGACTTGCCCCAGTCACGTGACTTGATGTAGCAAATGTAAGATAAGTGTCCCATTGGTATGTGTACTTTGTTGGGGCCCTTGATGACCTATGACCACAAAATTCCTCTCTGCAGTAGTTTAGCAGTGTGGCTAATTGGGTTCAGTAGAGCCCAAAGGACTCACAAGTGGGAGAAGGTGATAAATCCCTCCACAGGTTTAATATGCAGCAGGTTATAAAATTCCCAAACCCTAACTCCCTGGCTTGAGGACAAAACAAATTCCCTGACTGACTAACTAAAAGATGATGCACTCACAAATTCCATGAATGATCCTCAGGTTCAGAGATGACTCTGGACTCCTCAGTCACTGCAGAGGAACTGAACTCTGCTGGCAGGGATCTTCTTCAGGCAGGAATCAGGCAGCTTTGGTCCCACGATTTTCCTTCACCACAAAGGGGTGCAGGGCTCAAGGTGCAGATTACACAACTGTACTAAAATCCAAACTATAGTATCCTAGCCCAGCATCCAAACACACACACGGCAGGCAGCAGCCCTGAACTAGCAGACAGAGCAGAGCTGACCATGTGGTGACTGGTCTCACCTAGGAAGCTGGAGGGCTAACTCAGCCTAGCTGGGGAAGTTTCCCAGCCAAACTCGACAAACTGGGAATCATCAGTGGAAAAGGAAAAGCCCAGCTGAGGGATCTTTCTTTCAGGTCCCTGGAGGCCAGTTCTCAAGGGAAACCCTGCATGCAGACCTGGGGCTTACCAGCTCCCCCCACAGCCAGCTCTGCTCTTGCCCTGGCTGGCTCCAGACTCAGTCAAAAAATGGCTTCTCCCCTTTCCTGAACTCCCTGGGAGGGGCATCTCACTCCCTATTGGTTGCTGAGCAGACTCTGAGTTTGCCTTGGCTCCCCCTCCCTACCAAGGACAGTGTGCCTCTCCCTGAGCTGCCAGCAGACAAAGCCCCAGGAATCTAGGTAATCATCTTGGGGGTTACACTAAGGTAGGCACCTAGTCTCCCTATACAATGCTGAAAGTTGAGTATCTAAAAATGGGATTAACAGAAGTCAACATGCTGAGCAGGAAGTTGCCAGGCTAAGCAGTAGAGGTACATCTCCATTGCAGCATTTTTCTGGAAAAATGGCCATTTTTCCTGAAAAACAATACTTGCATCCACACTGCTATTGAGTTCTTTCGACAGACAGCTAAAAGAATGGAGGGTTTTTTCCGACTGCAGTAAACCTCATTCTACGAGGAAGAAGCTTTTTTCCGAAAAAGTTTTTTCAGAAAAAAGCATGTGTAGGTGCAGAAGAGGGAGTTATTTCAAAAGAAGGGGCCTCCAGGAAAAAACCCCCACAGATGCCCTGGTGGCCACTCTGTCCAGACTAATCAAAACTCTATAGTTCCTGTCTCCTGCGAGCTCTTAAAGCTGCAAGCACCTGGGACAAGCCTTGTGGCAGGAAGCCAGCCCTGGGAGCTGCATCTCACCACGCGGTTCTGACTTTAGTTGGGGGGCACCCACATTTGGAGCTATGGCCCAGCCACAAGCCCCCCAAGAATCCCCTGACCCACACAGGGAGCACCAGCAGGGCTCCCAGGACCCACCCAGGGGCAGCAAATGGCGTGCGCTGTCCTGGTCCAGGGTGAAGATCCTGTCCCTCCTGGAGCTAAGGGCGGGAGGAGGAGACCCTGCAGGATCTTTACTCCTGGCAAGAAAATGCGGACATTTACAGCCGGATGGCTGAGGCTCTGGCAGCAAGGGGACACCACCCCCGGACCTTGGACCAAGTTAGGAGCAAGGTCAAGGAGTTCCACCAGGTCTACGCCAGGGCCAGGGAGCTAAGCTCTCGCTCTGGGGCAGGACCCCACTCCTGACCCTACCACCAGGAGCTCCAGCAAATCCTGGGGGGCAGTGCAGCCCTTTCCCCACCCATCGTTGCCTGCCCAGAGCTCCCTGCCAAGAAGAAGGAGTGGAAGATCAGTATGAGCTGCAGGAGGAGGAGGAGATGACTAACACCGTCACTCTGACCCTCCAGCCAACACCCTAGGGCCTGTATGTGTCACAGGCATCTTCTGAGGGTGGGGAGGGATCATCAGGTGTGTGCTCTCAGTTTCTCAAACACACAGGGTGGGGGAGGCAGGTGCAGAGGGGATGGAGTGCAATTGTCGCTCGACCTGCTCGGTCTGGACATTGTGCTGCACTCTGTGCACTTGAAAGCACGTCCAGTACCAGTCTGTGCCACACAGCCTCAGGAGGCACCCCAGGAGCATCCTCGTACTCCTGCTCACAGGCTCAAGGGAGGCCACACGCATGTCTGACCCCTGGGGGGATGCTCCCCAACCACAAGCCACTGCTAGAAACAGGCTGGGCACAAGGGCACATGCACGACACCACACAGACTGAGGAGTGCTGCACACGGCACATGGGCATGCCTGCGTGCACAAGGCTCCACCCACTCCCGCTGACAGCGCTGCCAGGCGCAGGTGTGTGTGTGGGCCCCATGGAAGGTCAGGTTGCTCCAGGCCTCTCTCCCACCGATCGTATCCCACTGTGGCCGGACACTTCCCTTGCCTGCTTGCCCATGGGATGGGGTGGGGGTGGGGTGAAGCAGAAAGCGTGGTCCCCTGGGCACCTCGGTGCCCTTGTGAGGTAGGACCCATTGTGCAGGCTACACACGGCCTTGCTCACAGGACCTTCCCATCCTCTGGCCTGAGGACTGTTGCTTGCAGCTGACAGAGGAGGGCATGGCCTCAGGGATAGTGTCTGCATGGGTAACTGACCACCTCTCCCTCTTTATTCTCCACAGCCAGAGCAGCCATCGCTGAGGGGCAATCAATGCCATCCGAGGCAGCTGCCCGACCCTGGGGGAGCCACAAGCACAGGAGGACCTCATGAGGGAGCACATGGCTGTCCTCAATGACATGCAGCAAACCCTGGCCCAGAAGGTCCGGAATGACACCCAACAGCGGACCCGCATGTGGGATCAGCTTGTGCGGCAGGGTGAAAACATGTGTGCCACCATCCAGGAAGTGATGGCACAGCTGGCTCCTGTCCCCGCTCCAGCGCCCCCTGCGCCTGCCCCCCTGCTATGCCATGGCCCCCAGTCCCTATCCCCTGCTATGCCTATGCCCACTCCCTCTGTCCCCCACCATACCTGACCCCCACTCCAGTCCCCCTGCCATCCCTGACTCCACTCTAGCCCCCCCTCCTGCCCACCCACCTGTTGTCCCAGGCCCCACCCACCCCCAAGGTTGCTGAGATCCCCAGACCTGAGTCGGCACTTCCAGCCAAACCACACGCCACTCCCAGCCCTGCTCCTCCCTCCTCTATCCAGGTTCTCAGCCCCCCCTCCTCCCCAGTTACTTTTATTATAAAAAATGCAATTTTTTGTTGTTCAACTAAGAACTCAAGTGTTTATTGAGACTACAGGGATGGGGGGAGGGAGGGATTGTGGTGGGAAAGGCACAGGCCCCTAGTGGGAAGGCCCTGGGGAGAGTTACTGGGATCATAGAATCATCGAGCTGGAAGAGACCTCAGGAGGTTATCAAGTCCAGCCCCCTTCCCAAAGCAGGACCAATCCCAACTTCAGATAAACTATCCCTCAGGGCCTCCCGGATGTGCACCCCCACCTGATGGTCCTGGCGGATTGCAGCTGTCCGTGGCTGTCTGAAGGACCTTCCTTCCCAGATGATCTCTGCCCCAAACCCCGTAGGAAGGCTTCCCCCTTCCTCTCCATGATGTTGTGGAGAACACAACACACCAATACCACCTTGGGGATGTTGTTCTCTTCCACATCAAGGCAGGTCAGGAGGCACCTGAACTGTGTCTTCAGGCACTCAAAGGCACACTCGACCTGGATTCAGGCCCAGCCGAGGTGGGCATTGAATTGTTCCCTCTGAGGTCCATGTGGCCGGTATAAAGCTTCATAAGCCATGGCATTAGGGGGTAGGCCATGTCCCCAATGATGCACAGTGGCATCTGCATGTCCCCCATGTGAAAGTCACGCTGGGGGAAAAATGTGCCAGCCTCCAGCTTCTGGTAGAGGCTGGAGTTTCTGAAAATGTGGGCATCATGTGTCCTGCCTGACCACCCAACAAAAATGTCCGTGAACTGTCAATGGTGGTCAATCACAGCCTGCAGCACCATGGGGAAATAGCCCTTCCTGTTGATGTATTGGGTGGCCCAATGATGTGGTGGATTGGGATGTGGGTTCCATTGATGGCTCTCCCATAATCCTGCGATGACTGGGTCCAGGCCTCCCAGGCAGATGACCCTGCACAGCAGGATGGAGTTGATGGCCCTCACAAACTACAGAAGAGACAAAGAAACACACAAAAGAGAGGATGAGAGGGAGTGCCTGAGCCCTTGGGAGGTGCCTGCCCCCCATCTCTCTCCTCCCTTTAAACACCCCAGGAACCACCCCCTATGAGGCCACCCCCCAGCAGGACTGTATGAGGGCGGGATGGCAGAACCCCCTGGGGTCGGGGCTTCCCCCAACCCCCAGCCAACCCCCGCAGCCCCACCCTCTCTTTCCCTGGGGTTCCTCTTTCCAGGACTCCTCCTGAAGTGACTGCAGCCTGAGAGTGCCTTACCTCCATGAGGAGGACCCCGACGGTGGACTTCCCCATGACAAACTGTTGCCCAGCAACTGGTAGCTGTCTGGGGTGGCAAGCTTCCATACTGTGATGGTGACCCATTTCTCCAGGGGGATGGCGGATCGCAGGTGGGTGTCCTCTCATCAGAAGGCAGGGGTGAGCCAGGCACACAGCTCCATAAAAGGAAGTTTACAGGGGGCTTTCAGAAGAGGGATTTTTTCTGATATTTGGCCCCATATGGATGGGCCAAATATCGGAAAAGCATCTTCTGGGAAAAAAAATTGAAGAAGATATGAAAATTTGAGCCGCATTTGCATATCTTCTTTCGGAAGCTGCACGTAGTCTAAACGTGCCCATAGTGTAGACATGCCCTTAGAGAACAAACAGTGCAGCAGCATCGGACAGACTTGCACATATACACTGGCTGAAACATAGGCCTCTAGGAAACTTTTTGAGTGGAATTTCAGGCCACTATAGGTTAGGTAACAGCTGAAAAGGAGTTTTGGGGATCTAAATTTTGGATTTAGATGCCTAAATCTTCTGGTAGATCTCATCCTTTGAGATGTTAACTAAGACATCATCTGAGAGAAATGACTCATTCTACAATCAATCAGCTAACAAATAATAAGCTAGCATTAGCATTTATTTTGACAGTAACAAAGTCCACACCTTACCCACAAATACAATAATCACATATATTTCTTAATATTTTCTAAGAATGTTTTTGCCTAACAGTGAATGGAGCTACAGTATGAAAAAATTAAATTAACTTGGTTCGCCAGCAGATCTGCTTTTACATGCTCTGGCTTTTATAGGTATTTTTAATCTGTTTATTTTGTGAAAAAATATTCTAGCTGAAAAAACAAATTATATTACTTTGAATATCACATCATAAACTGATCTATGTACTATATTTTTAAAAAGCCTGCAGGGAAAATAGAAATTCTCTAGTCTCATATTATAGGAAACTCAGCTTGATTTTTATTAGATCCTTTCTCTTGCTATGGAAATTATCAGAAATGAAAGTTCAATTTAATTCATATAACAAATTAAACATGGGGACATTTGTATAAATTCCCAGTAAATCTTTAGCTATGAGATGAAAGAGGTTCATTCAAAAATGGCTGGTATCTTGTGTCTCCTTCCCCATCCCACCCTACTTTGTTCAAAACTAATTTACAAAAAAATGAAAATAACCTGTGTTACATTTCATGGACATTAGTGTGGATTTCACCTCATATTTAATCTATAGAATTAAGAGGAGTGTAATGCTTTACCTACTTACAACCCCTCCGCCACCTGCAAATATGCTAGATGTATGCTGGTTCTTAATTTATATAATTTGTTCCTATGAGTTACTCTATTATCTTCAATGGCTTCACAGTATATAAAGTTAAGCGTAAGCCTATGCAATATTAGGGCCTTAGTTGTTTGGGAAGCAAAATTCTGCTGTTAGTTATACCTGTTATTTCTAAAAGTAGTTATTGTAGCTCATTAAGGATTGGTATCAAATTATGACAGTGTGCACATGCATGCATTAGTACATCTTTGGATACCAGCTAAACACACAGAAAAGCTTGTACTGACATTACATAGCCCTGGAGAAGCACAGTACAGCGGATGGTCAGGGGAAAGTAGTTCTGTTTGGGATGGTGTTCTGCCTATTGTAGAGGGCACTGGATTGAGAGTGAGATGTTCCCTCCGTGCCCTGAGTAGATGAGAGACCTCGGGTGAGTCACTTTTCTTCATTTTCTGCTTAGATTATGAATTTTTTGGGACAGAGACCATTTCCTATTGTATGTTGCAATATAGGAACCTGATCTCAGCAAGAGCCTTTAGATGCTACTGGAATATAAATAGCTCTGCGCAGCAGCCCTAGTAGAGCAATGACTGCTACTCGCTTCTCTTTGAGCAAACTATACACTACATTTGTCCTATAAGTGAAGGCGTCAGGAAATACTCTGCTAGCATGTTTGCAGTGTATAGAGATGCACAATAACAAGTGAGTAGGTGGAGTGGCTTCACCATTTTCCCTGCATTATCCAGTTTTTGGTACATAAGATCACACATTGAATCTTGCAATATTTATGGACATAAAATAAGATAGAAAGGTTGAAGGCCCCAATTCAGCAAAGCACTTCAGCTTTTGCCTAACTCTAATCACGTGAGTATTCTTCTTGTCTTCAATAGGATGACTCAAAGCTAGGCACATATTAAACTGCTTTGTTGGATCAGTGCCTAACGGAGCACTGTCAAGTGGTTTTGGGGCACCAAATGTGACCTATTTTTAAATGATTGCTATAGTAAAAATCTCATCCAGAATCCTTTTTTATCTATGTAGAGCTGTCATTCTTTACATTATAATTTTTATTTCAAAAAAGGCCATTGTTTTTCAGAGGCCCTATACTACATAAGAGTAACTACTTTTTTAATATGCATTCCTTCTTTTGGCTATGCATCAATAGAAAGTTAATATACTGAATGTCTATTAATTAATTAAATTAAGTAATTCCCAATAATATTGCTGATAAAACCGGTTAACCCCAATGAAAGACTATTTTGAGTACAATTCAGTATTATCATATAAAATTGCAACATATGGGAGTCTACACAGCTGCATGGGCTGTAGGTTTTCAGAGGATGACATTGAGCTCCTTAAACTCAGGAGTGGGATGCTGCTTCTTTTGGGTGCTGGTCCAGTATATGAGGAAATTTGAGGACCCTGTACCTGTGCAGTTTCAGTCTATTGACTCCTGGGCCTGCTCTCAAACCTGCATTCCCTTTCTGCCTAATCAAGCTGATTTGGAGCCCTTCCCTACAGCTCCCTTACCCCAACTCCAGAGGTTCTGCAGCACTTGGTTGGTACAGAATATCTTGCTTTAGCCTTTCATAACAGCTGAATTCCACCCAAAAGAGATGTGCCTTTGATTGTGCAGCACTTAAAAAGCTTGATGAAAAGCAGATTTTGGCAATAGATATTATCAAATGGTAAAGGACAAAATGATCAGTATAGGAAAGGAATTAAATGTTCAGAGTCAGAAAGGGATTATATCAATGGAAAGGCAAAAATGCAAAATTATTGATGAAAAATTATTTGGCTTGTGTCATTGTAAGTATGTTACATTAATTACAAGATAGCTTTTAATATCATAGAACAAAGTAGGTTTCGTGTATTCATTTCATGTACATGTACAGTAGTGATTTCCAAAAGTGAACAGACAAAAAAACCCCACCTCCTAGAGCTGTGTGAAACGTAAATAGATAGAACAACACCTTCTGAGCGCTTAAAGTCTATAATTTAAAAATGTATTTTATATTATGTTTTAAAACACAGATTAGAGTATACATGTTACACACTTTTAAAGGCACCTTTAGTACCAGTTAAGTCTATCATGGAAATAGATATTTAGATTTGTTTTAATGCATGCTATTTACCTAATGCTCATAATAGAACATACTGAGTCACTGTGATGTGCTATTTTACATAGGCGTGAAGAACATTTTAAAAACATACAGTGCTATTTAACTAAGACTAATAAAGCTTTTTAAAGAGTTTAAGCCGAACACCCTTTCTGCAAAATTTGGAATATATATTACTATTCCTAACTAATTTCTTTCGAGAAGTCATTTTTCATGTGTATACATCAGTTTTCAAAGTTAATTATGTCAGTAATTGGGGGCTTTTTTATGACTTCAAAGTACTAAAAGGAAATAGGCTGTGTTTATAAATTAACAGCTATAGATAAATAATACAATATATGCAAGAGTGAATGTTGAATAATGGTATTATGATTACCAGAGTAACTTATTTGTTTCAGTGGGAGCCTAATTCCGTGGCATTTGACTGTAACAGGCCTGTAAGGCCAATAGAATTCAATATCCTATATATACTTAAATTGGCTGAATTCTTAGAGCCTGCAGATTTTCTATTTCTAAATTACTAGTATGGTTTATGTTTGGTCAGATTGATGATATAGCAAGCAGCCTCTTCTAGATTAAACATGTCATTAAAAAACAAGGTCGGGGCAGAAAGATTCAGCCCCCAGTTAGATGAGTGCAACAGCCATTGACTTCAATAGAATTTCCGTCCATGTACATAAGAATGTAATTTGCCTCTCAGACCACACTTCTTAAGTCTTATCCATGATCAAAGTAAACATGGGCTAGTACTGATCATAATCCCAAGAAAGAAGGATATGGAAAACTCCATAATCAAACCTGCATGCACAAACCTGCATCCTGCCAAAGAAACAGAATAGAGCACTATGGGTCAGGTATTCATCTTAGCTGCACTAGCATATAGCTTGAATAATTCATGCTATATAATTGTCTTTTTTCTAGCTCTGTATCAGGATCTCTGAGAGCAGAATCAAGGCTGAACTGTGTTGCATTGTCCTTCTAGTAGACTAAATACCTCCTTTATGAAGTAATTACATTTTCCTCTTAAAGAAATGATTGTCAGTGATTAGACCTTTTTGCGTTTTGGTTCTGTTAGGAAGAAGAGGTCAAATATTCAGGCTTAATCAGAAATGTATTAATAATAGAGACTGTTAGTCAAAGATTAATACAGAAGAAAGCCTATAGTTTCCAAATCAATATGGAGACTGGAGAAGTGACTGCAGCTTAATTCACACCTCACTAATACCACCAAACACTTGTGCACATGTATGTGCTCAGGACAAAAAAAAAAAATCTTTTCCCAAGACAGGTCGATGTGAGAAGTTCCTTTTATGGTATCTCAGCTTACCTAATCAGTGAATTAGGTATATTAGAGGTGCCTTTTTGGTATCTGATCTTATCAAATTAATACATTAAGGATATCTGTAAATCCTGATTATAGAAACCACCCGTGACAACAAATAATCCCTAATAAGGTAAAAACATCTCTCAGTGGGCCATTATCTCATCAGTTACTAATGGGGATTCAACACCTTCCCTTAGAAGCCTATATCCTCATATTTACCGTTATCGTTAGGAAGTTTTCCTAATATCTAACTTAAATATCCCTTGATGCACATTAACCCCATTCCTTCATCTCCTATTTTCAGCAGTTATAAAGAACAATTGATAATGATCCTCTTTAAATAGCCCTTAATGTGTTTAAAGGTTCTTATAAGATTCCTACTTAGTCTTCTTTCTTCAGCACTAAAAATGTCCCTTTTTAGACTTTTCCTCATAGGTCAGGTTTTTGAAACCTCCTGTCATTTTTATTTCTCTCCCCTGGACTATTTCCAGTGTGTCCACATCTTTTTTTAAACCAGATAATCCAAATTGGACATAGTATTCCTGCAGAGTCCTGCTTAGTAGAACTGGACAATTGTATCCCATGTCCTACGTAGAATGCTTTTATTTACAGTGATGCTTTCAGCTGTGTTACCCATAGTGCATACAATTGCCAGGGGCACCAACTGGCAGGCCGAGGTACCCAGAGTAGGGGACAAAGAGGCATTCTTATGTTTACCATTTGAAGGGTCCCCCAAACTGAGTGATGTTGCAAGCAAGCATGCAGGGTCACCTCACCACTCGGGTTTGGCCAGGCTGCCTATGCAGGCAAAATTAATGAAAATATTGTATATTATCAGTCTGAGGACAAAACACTTCAGGACTCCAATAGATAAATTCTTGTAATTTTTTTTTCAGTGAACCATTAGTAACTATGCTTTGCATATGGTTTATCAACCTGTTTGTCATCCACCTTATAGTAATTTAATCTAGACCACATTTCCTTAGTTTGTTTATTAGAATATCATGTGGGACAATGTCAAATGCCTTACTAAAATCAAGGTATAGCATGTCTACAGCTTCCCCCTTTCCACTATACCAATAACTGTCAAATAAGAAAAATAGGGTTTTTTTTTAATGATTTATACTTGACAAATCCAGGTTGACTATTCCTTATAATGCTGTTATCTTCAAGGTGCTTACAAATTAATTGTGTAATAATAATATGTTCATAGAAAAAAACTGTTTAACATTTTTTACATCTTTCATCTAGTTTCTGTTGCCATTGACTTCAATGATTTATTTACATTACATTCCAAAAATGCTTTTTGTGATTCTGATATCTTCTGGGGTTTGTGCACTTACATTACACTGGAATGTGTTTAATATTTGTTAATGCATCTACTAAAATGAATACATAAGAGCACGGTAAAGCAACTAAAACTGACGAAGGAGGGATGAGAGAGAGAGAGAGAGAGAGAGAGAGAGAGAGAGAGAGTCTGGCCTTCTTTTGTAGGCATAGAAAAAATTGAAAACACAAATAAAATTTTAAGGTTTTGGGGGAAAAGATCTCAAAATACCCCAAATAATAAACATTAGGTAAGTAAGAGCATGTCTACATAGCAGAACTAAAGCCAAAATAAGCTACATAACTTCAGCTGTGTCAATTGGGTAGCCTAAGTCGAAATAGCTTATTTCGACTTTTGTCACTGTCTACACAGCAGGAAGTTCAAGGTAGAGCGCTTTTCCTCTGACTTCCCTTACTTCTTGTAAAATGAGGGTTAAAGGAGTCAGAGTAAGAAGTCCTCCAGCTCAACATTATTTCTATGTTATGGAGATATAACTGCTTTTAGTGTAGATGTGAACTATGTTATTTTGGAATAATGTCAGTTATTCCTAAATAATACTGTTGTATAGACATATCCTAAATCTGAAGGACAGAATCCATAGTGAACCAACGGTTTCATGAAAAGCAGATTTTGGCAATAGATATTACAAAAAAAAATGTATTGGTAGCCACCAGAATAATGGGGCTCTAATTGATCCAGGCACCACTGTAAAACCAAAAACTATTTAATGATAATATAACTCTGTGCTGTATACCTAAGGGAAGAGAGCAAAACCATTTGTGGATATTAATGCAAAATAGGTGTCTAATCTTGCAACAGCCTTTGCAATCATGCACCACTACACTAGAGCTGGTTGAAAATCACATTTCCATTGTGCAGGTTAATCTCACCACTGTTGTTCAGTAATGGACAGTTGTGAAACTTATGATATGTCTGCACAGCAGTCGAGAGGTGTGACTGTTGCAGGTGTAGACATACAGGAGCTGACTTTGATCTAGTTAGTTCAAAGCTACTATGAGTAACAATAACAGTGTAGCTGCTGTATCTGGATAAAGGCTTGGGTCAGACTCCTAAGTACAACCCCATACAAGATTCTCAGTAAATATTTGGAAAGTTATAGGATGCTGCTGCCCCTTCTACCATGGCTACATTGCTATACTTGCATTAGGCTTGATCTAGCTACATGAAAGTTTTCTGGGGCATACATTCATGTCAATTCACATCCTGCCATCACACCTCCTGATTGTAATGTAGACATACCTTTGCATCCTTGTTCCTGGGGCACTCTTCATGGCAGGGCTACTCTAGTATAGCAGACCCTGGAAATCCTGGGGTATTTGACCCAATCTGGGACAGTTCACATAGCGGGGTCATTGACGGGGATGCTGACAGGATTTGCCAGGCCTCCAACAACCTCCCACAGCCTGTCCTTCAGCGCTGCCTGTCCCACCCTGCATGGAGCTCCACGGTGAGAGAAAGGGCCCGAGGTCCAGCCACTGCTGTGGTAGCAGTGGTGATAGCCAGCAGCCACAGCCCCTTTTAAGTCACCAGGGCCCATGGTGAAAGCAGTGGCAGCCAGAGTAATTTCATCTATTTCTGGGAGTCATGGCAGGCAAGACAGAAATGTTAGATGGGCCACATCTGGCCCATAGGCCATATTTTGTTCACCCCGATTTAGAATCTTCTGGTCAGGGGATACAGGTGGATTTGCTGCTCTGTTCTCTAAGAGCCTTGCTTTTCTGATTGGCAGGAACAGAGGGTGGAGCCATCGCCTCTCTAACCCTCCCCCTTTCCAGGTACCCAGCACCCACAGTGATTTTAGAAGGAGCAGAGCTACATAGCACAGTGGGATTCTGAATCTTTCTGTACTTGCTGTGCCTCCTCACCCCACTTGCAGGTAGTGTAGCTAGAGCTGTAGTATACCAGCCGTGTTTTATTATAAACTCCTTGGGGCAGGGATTTTATTATGCACTTAGTGTATTGAATTTGTAAAGTGCTTGGGTGTAGTTACAGTGCTGCCTGAATAAGAAATAATAAAAAGCAAGCTCTTGTTTCCTGCACTGTGTAAGAACTACACTTCTAACTTAGCGATCAAAATGTTTTGCATGTTTGCCATATCCTCTAAAATATAGGGATGAGTATTGTGCCCTTATCCCTAGCATGCCCCACGGGCAGTCAGTGTGGGACTGTGCTTCAGGTCCTCTGTGAACCTTTCCTTCTCACAGGGAATGCTACCCACCTCCAAGATGTACTGGAGATGCGGTTTGTGCATCCCTCAAAGTCCAAGGATTGACCTTTCTATGGGCATACAAAGGGAGAAGACTTCTTCTGTTCCCTCACATGTACCTATCCAAGGACCAGTCAGCATCTGTCCTCTCACTGGTATTTCCTCAATGTTTGAGGGTCTGTTTGGATCACACTGACGCTCACTGAGTAGAACCTTATTTTACATGTATTTAGTCTATTTGTGGAATAAGGTACCACTCAACATATTTAAGGCTTACATGAACTTGTTCTGTAGCTATGTTATGGACTCCATCCCTGAAAATAATGACTCAGCATTATATTGAAAATTGTTTGTTATAAAGATACAGATATCTGATCATCCTGAACACATAATTAGTTGGTTAAATATGTTATGGATACTTTTGGTTTTTGGCTTTCAAATTTACATAAGCATCTCAGCTCAATTTACACCAGGAACTTTTATTACTTGACCACACATAAGAAGACCATTTTTGCATATTATGCCAAATGGAATCTATGTCAGCAAAAAAAATCACAGACACATTTGGTTTGGAATGTGCCTCTAATAATAATAATTATATTTAGCACTTACATAGCAGTTTTTTGTCTGCAAAGCACTTTACTACCAACATTAGCTACTAAACTTCATTGTGGTAGGCAGCTATTCCACCTCCCTGCAACATGGTGCATTGTTAGGTGGCAGATGATTATTCACTGAATAGAACTGAAAAATATATAAAAGTTTCAGCTAAGCAGAAAGTTTTTAATGTACAGAAACTTTAAAATGGTTAGTTTTATAGGTATCTGACAGACAGATAGATGAACCCAACCTATGTCTTCATTAAATCAGTAAGAAATCAATGGGTCAGGGGTGGGCAATAAAACAGCAGCAATTCACTAGCGCTAACCCCACATGGGCTGCTGCTGCTATATTTATCTGCGCCTCCACAGGTCTGGGCAATTGCAGCTCCCATTGGCTGTGGATTGCCATTCCCAGACAATGGGAGCTGCAGGAGGTGGTGCAGACTGGAAAACTACTTCTGGCAGCTCCCATTGCCTGGGAATTGTGATCCATGGCCAGTGGGAGCTGAAAGTCCCTAACCTGGAGAGGTGCAGGTAAATACAGAGGTGAAGACTGGCCAGGGGCTAGCTTTGACAGACTAGATCCAGCCCATGGATGAGTATTTGTCCACCCCTGCAATGAGTTAATAATAATACAATGGACAAAATGTAATGTACCACCACCAAATACAGGACTAATTCATGACCAACCATTTTAAGAGAGATTGACTGTGAAGGTAAAATGAAGAACTCCACCCCCTCAAGACATTTTGCTGGATCATTGTTTTCTTGTGTGATAGGATGAGAAATTAATCTCCAAACCTGTGTATGTTCTGACATCTAGAAAGTGTATATTTAAAGAACCTATTATACTAGTCAGGAAGTTCACTCTGCTCCAACCATGCCTTCTCACACATGCAGCAGATTCCCTATGCCATACACCCAGGGCTGGGTGGTTCAAGAGACGGCTAGCAGCTTTTCAGAGTGACACAAAGGGGCTGGCGCTAGGATCTGGCTCTATGTTCCTGGCTTTCTTAATCTCAACCTTTTTAGTATACATTTTCTGTAGCCATTTATGTAGCTGCAGGAGGTCATCTACTTATGGCAACAATTGTACAGTCTAAACAGATATGAATTAATATTCCAAACACATTTTTTAAAAAAATAAGTTGAATAAAAGATTTATGTACAAATCTTTGGGGAACAAAATATTAAAACATTTTGGGGAACAAAATATTAAAAAATCATGCCAACATCAATGGCTAATTATGCCTGTCTGAAGTGCTCCACACCCTCCCAAGCAGTACTATATAGGCCAATGAATGTTGCTTCATTTTAAGGGAAGGCTCTGCCATTTTGAGGACAGCTCTCTTTGAGGCTATGTGTACACTGCAAAAGCAGATGTGATTGCAGCATGGATAGGCATACCCTTCTAGCTTTAAACTAGATAGCATTGGAAATAATAATAGTGTAGGTGTGGTGGTATGGGTTATGAATGAGTGCTTAAGCCTACTGATGAAACTGGTGTGTACTCAAATTTCTAACCCATGTTAAAGCCCATGTTCCCACTTCTACACTATTCTTATTTTCTAAGGTAGCTAGATAGAAGCTAGGCAGGGATATATGTATATATTCATACCTTTACTTGCAGAACAAACATATTTTAAATGTCTCCCAGTTCATAACTCCCTCTTCTTTCCTTCCCAGCCCTCTCCAGGTACCCTGTCCAGGCCTCCTGTCGATCCCTGGATTCCCCTTCATGGCCTCCTCTCTCAAGTGATCCATGCCTTGTCACCCAGTCCCAGTATCAGTTAGTAAGGCTGGGAACACCCAGAGCAAAGAGCAGCATTTCTGATGATCTTGACTAATAATAGTCATTACAGCTACTATCCTCCATAAACCTGGGTAGTTCTTTTCTGAATCCAGTTATAGTTCTGGTCTTCACAACATCCCCTGGGAACCAGTTCCAGTTTCTATGAGTCCTGTACATTGTGCAAAGACATATTTCCTCTTGTTTGTTTAAAATCCTATGTTAATTTATGTTTGGTTTTCCTTCTGATTGTCAATAGACCCAGAAGGAAAGTACTGTTACTGTCTCAGTTAGAAGGGGAAGGGTATCCCACAACCAGATTTGTGCTAATAAGCACTTGGCAAAGGCTGAGCATGTTCAGAGCCCCATAACACCGAGGATGATTTGGGAGACTCAACCTGCAACAGACACATATAAGTGTCACAGAAGTGCATCAATAAGTATCTCATGACAGCCAAAGGGTATAGATATATCCTAATTAGTGACTTGAAGCTTATATGATTCCCATAAAAGTGGGGTTTGTTAGGCCCTAGAGAATTGGGCCTAGTGCAGTTATGCTAAGACAGATCAAAAAAGGAGGCTAACAAAGGTTTCTGGGTAGTCCCTGAGCAGAACTAGAGACATGGTTCAAGCAAGGGGCGCTCCCTACATACTTGCTTAAGTTGTAGAAGTAGGATAAATGGAAAGCTGCATTCCTGTAC
Organism: Pelochelys cantorii; assembly: GCA_032595735.1. Lineage (NCBI taxonomy): Eukaryota > Metazoa > Chordata > Testudines > Trionychidae > Pelochelys > Pelochelys cantorii. The sequence continues at coordinate 68,400,664 of CM064326.1, read as the reverse complement.
CTGTTGTGATGGGAACAGCTAGTTATGAGAACTGATAAGATAACTCCCTGTTTCTGTTCTCACCCTGATCTTAACGAACTGTTTCCTCAATGTTTTAACTCCCTGTCTCCTTGTTGTTTGGTACTTGCCTTCTGGGCTGATAAGAAAGCTGTTGACGCATTATGAATTGCTTACGGCCATGAAGTATACGCATTAACACTAGAAGCTTCTAACTAATTAAGGGGGGCTGGGTTGCTTGGGTAAATGTTTTATGACGCGACGGAACTGTCTATATAATCATACTTGTAACTGAAATCGTGGCTGGTTCTCTTTGGAGACGGGCTGCTCTCTCTTGTAGTGCGCACTATTCAATAAAGAGCTTATGCTTGGATCTTGCTGGTGTTGCCTGTCTCTTTGCAGTCAGACAACGAACAGAGGCCGTCTGGGTTCGAGTCCCCGACAGGTTCAAATTTCCTTCCTTCTTCCAAGACTCACTATAACTACCCCTCTTATGTTTGTGAAAATGTTTCTACATCCAGTAACATTTATCATTCAATGAATACTTTCCCTCATATGTCTATCCATGAATCCTGTTTGACCTATGTGCATATTTGATGCTGCCTTTTGCAATATCATAATCAAGATTTTAGTAAAGTTTTTTCTAATCAATCATTGTACAGTGTAATTTCATGGTAAGATGAACACAACATAATTTTTCCCCTTTATATTCCACAAAAATGCATATTTTTAACATTTTTTGGCAAAAGATATTCCAAGAAAATAATTGTATAGACCCAAAGGTATAACGTTCTTGTTTTAATTATTTTTATCTATTAAAAATAAAAACAAAACCACCCACAGGATTTTACTGTGGTATTTAGTTATATTTCTACCGACAAGATTCCTTTTCTTGGACACAAGTCTCCAAAGCCTCAGGATATATCTGGAGAATCCCGGGATATTAAGCTTAATAGCATTTAGTGCAAATCATGCTGCACATGAGGGGTATACCAAATAAAGCCAGACAAGATTCTAAGGAGAATCTTGCAGAAGGAGAAATAACAGCAACTTCTCATATTATAAGATATTGATATAGCGAACCTCATTCCTTTCCCACCCCTAATTTTTTTCCTTTTTCTGTACCTACTTGCTTTACGTCAGTCTAACATGTCTGCTCCTCTGAATCAACACTCAACAGCCAGACCTTATTTAGGAGCAAATCTTCCAATCAGTTGGCACAAACAATATGGATTAAGGTAAATATTTCTTTGTCTGTAAGCACAAAGGCAAAGAGGCATGAGGGTGGGATAGGCTAGCCACCCAATTACCTACATAGGGTTTCAAATGGAATAGTTCTGCTGTTCTTGCCACTGAGGCTGACCTCCCATTTTTGGTATGTCAGGACAATGGGTTGTGCCCACAAAAGCACATGATACCATCTACATTTTTGTTAGTGTCTAAGAAGCTGCAGAACTATTTGTTGGTTTTTAAGGATTCTAAGGTCAATTAGGGTGTGTCTACACAGTAGGGCTTAACTTGAAATAAGCTATGCAAATTGAGTTACATCAATTGCGTAGCTTATTTCGAAATAGCTTATTTCAAAATTGGGAGCATATACGTAGCATTTATTTTGAAATAAAGCACTCTTCCTCTGACTTCCCTTACTCCTTGTATAATGAGGGTTACAGGAGATGGAGTAAGAAGTCCTCCAGTTTGACAGTTTTTCAACATTATTTTGAAATAACTGCCTGTTGTGCAGACAAGGAATAAGTTATTTCGAAATAACGCTAGTTATTTTGAAATAATGTTGCTATGCAGATGTACCCTTATAGAGTCTACCTGAGCTGGAAATTACATCTCCAGATTTAGTATAGATATACCCATATTCCATCACTCCTGTTTGTTCACTGCATTCAGGATCAAGACTCAAGTTAAATTAAAATAAGGAAGAAATCTACCCTCTTCTTTATTATGCTCTTTTCATGGTGGACAAGTTGTGTGCATCATGCATAGCTTTTCAGTGTACAAATCTCTCTGGTACAGATCCTGACTTAGGAAAGCATCCTTGTTCAGGACAGCACTTAAGTGTCATTGCCTTTCTGCATTGAAGCACATACTTCAATATGTCCCACACTGCTGTGCTCAATGGTCATAGAGTGAAAGCTTGTCCTTACTTAGACCAGTAGCCCAACTCCTTTTGGTTTAACTGATCCAGGATTTCATCTATGGTTCTAAAAAAGTTCTGAATAAGGCATAGACCTGAAGTAGAAGAGAGTGGAAGCTGAAAGATCACCTCCAGAAATAATACTTGGCATCCTGATGCTATCTGGTACAGTACAAATAATGCCACATGAACAATGGTTTAGAACAAATAGATAATGGCCTAGTTGGTTTTGGTCAGTTATTATATAGATTGATACAGGTTATTAAGCAATCAAAAGCAAAAGGATTATTGAGTAGGTTAATGAGTAATCAATAACATTAGTGTCTCTACAGTCCCTAATCCAGCTCCCAGTGAACTAGGAACAGAACTAAGGCAAGCTCTGGATACTTATTTATCAGGACTTAACACAGTGATAGTGAAAGTTATCATGTACAGTAATAGGACTTCCATTGGGCTTACCATGGAGTTACAACTACTTAAATATACAGTTATATATGCTCATTTGCAGCTCCTAGTATGACTTTCAAAGATACCGAGTCCACATTTCTCCTCACTTTTTTCCTCTGCTGTAATTTCTTCATATAGTAAAAGCAAGAGGGAAAATACTGAGAAGGATGATGAAGTGAGGATAGTGATAATGTGGGTGCAGTTCCACCTTTTAGTTGTTTCAAGGTCCCCCATTTTCCCTCTTAAATTTTCTTTCTTCACACAATTCTATTGTTAAAAACAAATATTTGAACTTTGAATTGTGGTGATCTCTCCACACATAAAAACTAGAAAGCATTAGTACATTCCATATGTGAAATATATTTAGGAAAAGAAACTCAGTAGTGAGCCTAAATATGTCACATAGGGTGTGCCAACGCTGCAGGGCTTAACTCGAAATAAACTACAAAAATTGAGCTATGTCAATTGCATACCTTATTTCAAAATTGGGAGCATATACACAGCACTCATTTCGAAATAGAACACTCTTCCTCTGACTTCCCTTACTCCTCATACAATGAGGGTTACAGGAGTCGGAGTAAGAAGTCCAGGCTGACAGTATTTCGACATTATTTTGGAATAACTTCCTGCTGCATAGAGGTGGATTAAGTTATTTAGAAATAACACTAGTTATTTTGAAATAATGTTGCTGTGTAAACATACCCTTGCTGAAAGGGAAGAAAAGAGTGAATATAAGAAAAAAGTTTTACATCATTAATTAAAGTGGCGTAAAAAGATTTTAATTATATTTGCAAAGAGCTGTAAGGTTTGATATTTTTCTCGTGCTTTTCTTAATAGAGAATGACAATATGCACAGCAGCAAATTGCTTGTTCATTTCTCCCTGAAATATCCTAGTTTTTATGAAGACTTTTCAGTCAGCTCTATCTTAGGTATACTGCAAGCCATAAGTATATGTCAAAAAATATGTAACTAAGGAATCGTGGCTCTCAGAAAGGTAGAATTTAATCTTGAGATGACAGACAGTACCACAGAGAAGTTTAGGAGAAGCACCATGTTTATGATTCTGACTCTATGAAGCTTTTAAGATCTTTCCTGCCTATAAATATACTACCATGGAGAAGTCAAGTTTTTTTAGTGAAAAATGTAGCTTTCTTCATTGGTAATTTGAATAGATTTCATCCTAAAACAAATTAATATGTTTTGATGAAAATCTCAATTTTATTGCAGAAAAATTGCAAAATGTAAACAAGAAAGTCTATACACCTCTAGTCATGAAAGGATTACCGTGGATCATAAAAGAAGACACACTTTACAATTATTATGATAAAAATGTGCTTTTACTCCAGATTATATTTTAGTAAAATGATACACATTTTAAGATATTTATTGTAAATATATTTAATCATCACTGTACATCATGCATGATTAGAGCTGGGAAAATAGAATTTCATCATCTCCCTCGTAGTAAGTATAACATCATTTGTACCCAAGATAATGAGAAAGAAATTTAGCCCTGACATTTCAGTCATTGTGAACTGTCAATGTGCAAGTTTCTTCTGTGCAGGTGTTGCCTGTCATATCACCCCACCTTGTGTCATGTCCCAACTATACTATTAGAGCAGTCTATCATTCTCCTAAAAGATTAGGAAAAGAAAGGTGCAGAATCCTTCTTTGAGGTGTCATATTTCTTTATGATATATTTGGAAATTATGACCACTGAACTGGGTACAAACTTAGCAATTAGGAATGAAATGCACTGGTGTGTTCAGAAAGTTCATCATCCCTGCTATGCATTCTTTATAGTACTTTGTGCCCAGTACCAAAAGTGTCCTTCTCTAGTTCTCTGCTCACATTATTCAGAGGTTACTGTTGTAGAACAGGAAGGAAAATGAATGCTTTATTCCAATCTCCAGTTGCCTGGAGACTAGATCCCAGAAGTACAAGATGTCTCTCCTGTTCAAATTGAAACACTAGATGCATTGCTCATCTGTCATTTCCAGTTCATGCGTTTGGTGTCTAAATACAATTTCTCTTATATATCTACTCTTCTTCTCAACCTTATAACCTGCATGTGATACCTCTCTGTGAAGAACCAGAAGGTTGAGTACTAAAGGAACTCAATTTATTGTGGCAGAGTCAAAGTGCTGCATGCAAATTGCAGGTTCGGGGTTTTTATTCAACATTAGACAAAATAAACAATAAATTAATGACTATTTAAATACATTTGATAGAATAGTACATAAGCTGTTAGATCTCTGTATTTTAGAAAGCACACATTGGCTTCCCTCTGTCCAGTCTCCTTACTACCTAAAATTACTTCCTGTCCCCAAATGTCTGCTGTTTGCATCAGCTCATGCCCTTTCTAATCTTAAGTGGGCCCCATCATCAATCACATCATTTTAACAGCAGAAATTTTTCTGCCCCACATCTGCCCCTAAATGTTCCACAAGAAACTATGGGGAAAAGGAAGACCATTTCACTCAGATTACTGACAGTACCCATATACTGCCTGCCTTCCAGTGGTTGGGATGAAATATGTCTGTTTTATCTAGGGCTACTTGAACATTGCACTGAATAAGTGCATTAAACAACTGGAGTAAGCTAAGAAAAAGTGTGTCCAGGGAAAGGAGAAAAAAACAGAACATGGGACCACTCACATTTAGATGACATATCTGAGAAGAAGTGTCACTTCATTATACTTCTAATAACCCATTCTACAACTCTAAGGCATAGCAATATTATTCTACAATCAATAGTATAAAATATTTGGAAGGATTCAGCCGTTAAATATGAATCAATGCATTTATTCATTAGCACATCATTTATTGAAATGCTGACACTTATTCGGTGTCCTGGCTTGAAATTTGGGAAAGACAGGGACAAATACAGTTGGAGGAGGCGCTTGCCTTCAAATTTGTTACTGCTCAGCTATATTTCTCTTTTCATTTTTTTCTCCCTCTGGTGGCCTGACCATTTTTGCCACCTTCCTGTTATCTTTATATCTTTCTTCCTCTCCTACCTTTGTGAATGACTCTGTACTGTTTGGAACAATTTACCTGTACTTGTTTGCCATTCATATCAAATTCCACTATTTCAGTCAAATTCCACTACTAAACACACTTCTATGAGATCTTAGAGCAATAATCAATCAAAGAAGGAAACTATATTAGGAAAATAAAAGTTAAAAGTTCTCCATGGCAATACTAGGTTTTTTGTGATTCACCAATTAATTCATGTTCCAGAGCTGATTTCTGTTTTTTCTGTCATTTCTATCTATACACATGCATACATTTGGAGTATGCACTGCTTTCTTCTGTGCTCTCTATACCACTGTTAATGTTATTGGTACACACCAAAATATATATATGCAAAATTTAGAACTTTAGCTATTTTGTTCCAGATAGATAATCTGAGTGTCAGAGGGTATGTCTACACATCAAAGTTAATTTGAAATAAGAGCCGTTATTTCGAATTAACTTTAATAGTGTGTACACAGGCAAACCGCTATTTTGAAATAAATTTGAAATAGCGGAGCGCTTATTTCGAATTTGGTAAACCTCATTCTATGAGGAATAATACCAAATTTGAAATAGCTAATTCGAAAAAGTGCTGTGTAGACGCTTATTTCGAAATAGGGGGCCTCCAGCCCTTCCCAGTTTTCCCTGGTGGCCACTCTGGGCCAAACCAGGAAAGCGCCTCTCCTCTCCCCCAGCCCCGGAGCCCTTAAAGGGGTAGACTCTGGCCACAGTGCATGTGCCAGAGCCAGGCCTGCCAGCAGTCACTGCCCCTGACCCAGTGGCTGCACAATGAGCCAGTGCTAGCCAGCTGTCCACAGCCCAGTCCCCCAGTTCCCAGGAGCCAGCCAGGGGCTGGAGATGGCAGGCACCCTCCTGGACTAGTGCGGAGATCATGGACCTCATTGAGGTTTGGGGGGAGGCCTCCAATGTCCATGATCTCTTTACTAGATGGAGGAATGCCACTGTGTACGGCTGCATAGCTGCCACCATGGCCACCAAAGGCCACATGCGCACCCAGGAGCAGGTGCTCATGAAAATTAAAGAGCTGTGGCAGGTGTACGCCAGGGCCACACGGGGCAGCTCCCCAACAGGAGCAGACACCTGTCCCTATTTTGACACACTGGACCACATCATGGGGGGTGGGATGGTCCATGCCACCCCGGGGGCAGCGATCGGGGACTGGAGGGCCCAGACCAGGGCGCAGAGGAGGAGCCACCATAGAGGGTGCCATGCCAGCCGGACCCCTGAGCTGTCCCAGCAGCAGAGTCACCAGGGTCATCCGGGGAGGCCACACCATGTAAGTGCCATCACTGTCTCCTTCCCGGGTGGTGATGGGGAGGGAGACCAGGGACCGCATGCGTGAGCCTTGCTTACCATGGATAATGCAGCAACCTGGGCACATGTGAGCACATGCTGTGCCACCCCTGGGCAGGTGGCTCCAGTTGCATGCCACACAGTGGCCATGGCCTGATCGGCACACGCGTGTGTGAAGAGACCTGACATGCTCCTGACCCCGGGGCGGGACACAACACGATGCCCTCCCTTCACAAGCCCCCTCTACACAGAGGCAGGGGACATCTCCCCCCCACCTCAGCTGCACTATACACGGCACAGGGGCACGGGTGTGGTCTCAGGGCAGCTCCCACTCCCAGGGATAGCCTAACATTCCGACCATGGCCTCTGTGCAAGCACAGTGGCTCTGACAGTGCAGTGCGCAGTCATCCTCACCTCACAGAGGGGGGCTGGGCTTCACCCACTGTGTCCCCAGGGAGAACTGACCACTTCTCTTCTTTCTCCACAGCTGCACGTGCAGGGTGCACCACCCCGCCCGGGACATCCTCCCGCACCTGAGGGCTCAGTAGGTCCACCGCAACACTGCAGGGGTACCACGAGCAGCACCTGGGGGCCCTGCAAGCCCTGCACCGCACCATGGAGCAGTGGGTGCAGGACGAATGGGAGTTCCGGCGGGAGCTGCTTGCCCAGGGTCGTGCCATCTGTGCCCATCTACAGATCCCGGTGCAGAGCGTGCTGCCTCATGCCGCTCCAGTGCCTGCTGCCTCCCCAGCTCCCGCTCCCCCTCCCACATCTCCCTCCTCAACCTCCACACCCTCCTCCCCATCCCCCCGGGGAAACCGAGGCCCCCCGCAGCCGCCGTGCTGGAGACAGTGGGCCCGGCGAGATCCCCCACCCCTAAGCTCTGAGCTTCCCCTCCCCCTTCTTCCCCTTGCTTCCCCCTTCCAGCTCCCTCCTCCCAGTTTCCCCCCTCCCCTCTCCCACTGTGTCCTCTCCCACCTCCTTTCCCCAGTCTCCCCAGAGTTTCATCCCCCCCCACAAGTTTTGTTATATAAGGAGAGTTTATATTTTTGGAAATATGTGTATTTTATTTGACATCAGAAAGGGGGGTTAGGGAGGAGTAAGTGGAAGGATGTGAGGGAGGAATGAGGCACAAGCCCCCAGTGGGCAGATCAGGGAGGCTCCGAGTGCTCCTCAGGGTGGAAGCTCTCCCACAGGGCCTCCTGGATACTGACAGCCTCTCAATGGACCTCCCAGATGGCAGCCTGCAGCAAGTGCAGCCAGGCTGATAGCAATGCGTCCACAAGAAGCACCAGAGTGCCCATTGGCAGCTCTGGCTCCATGTTGCAGAGTGCTAGGGTGTCCTGAGTGAGGGCAACCAGAGCACTCCGAGACACAAATGCTCTGCTGTCCCACAGTGAGGCAGGCAAGCAAGCAGGGACACCTGAGAACCGGATGCCCGGGGGTGGGGGTGTCCCTTTAAGCACAGGCCTCAGATAGCCTCAGGCAACAGCCACGCAAAGACACTCCTTACCTGATGCCCTAACCCTGACCTGGTTCCAGCCAGCCTTAAATCCGAATCAGTGTCCACTCAGTGTGGACGCGGTATTTCGAAATCGCAAAATGCGATTTCAAAATGCATTTTGTGTGTAGACGCATTTTTTTGAAATAACTTATTTCGAATTAACTATTTCAAAATAAGATATTTCAAAATAATGCTGTAGTGTAGACATACCCAGAGGGCATATCTATCTGCATCAGCTGAACAATGAAGAGAAGCAATTTAATCTTACCATTCAACCAACAAATGAAAATGAGTAGCAGATAGGATACTGCAACAGGAAAGAGTGTCAGAAGACCAGAGCAGACACAAACAGACATGTGGAAGAGAGATGTTAGAAAAGGGTTAGCAAAAGCTAGGGAATGGTATCTAGAAACGAATGAGAGAACGAGCATAGAAGTAAAATATAAAAACAAATATATATTTAAGGAGGAGTATATATTAAAAGCATTTATTTAAGAAGCTGCCTGAGAGGTTTTAAGTAACAGCATCTCCTACTGTAGTCAACAAAAGTTATGGATGTTCAGTATCTTCAATATGCACAAAGATAATATTGAAAATCAGTATTCTCCATTATACTAACAGCTTCTTCAGCAATTCATGCTTGGACAAATTCTTATCAGTTAATCCCCAAAATGGAGTCAGCTACTCACCAAAACGGAGTCATTTCCAGATTTGTCCCATTACTAACTTTAAGGACTAAGACTTCATATGTTCATTTTTCTGTATAGATTTGCTATGATTTTCCTTGATAGAGGTTTTCTGGCATAAAGAATTAGATTGTGTCTGATCAAGCCCCTAGCATATATACAATACGTTTATCCCTCCATCCACCAAAGAAAGAAATGTGCCTTAAAGGCACAGGGCCCAAATCTTAGCTGTGGGCATCAGCTGAGGATCCATGCTTATTTAACCAACACTCCCTGGAAGTCATTGGAGTAGGGCCTGAGTAAACATTGGGTAAGGAGACTAAAATGGTTTCAAATACAATGCAAATGCCATGAGAATGTATTTATTCCTATACATATACATAAATGCAAGTATACACACATAAATAAGTAAATCTAGTGCACACATACACATGTGCACACACTCAAATATATACATACAGGCTACGTCTACACTGCAGGCTTCTTGCGCAAGAACTGTTTTGCACAAGAGTTCTTGTGCAAAAGGTCTTGCACAAGACCACGTCCATGCTGCCATGTGCTTTTGTGCAAGAGATGTGCTTTTGTGCAAGAGCGTCCATGTCAGTGTGGACTCTCTTTTGCGCAAGAAACCCCTGTTGCCCGACCACACTGCCTTCTTGTGCAAGAGCTCTTGCGCAAAAGGGCTTATTCCTCATGGGGAGAGGAATAACTCTTGCACAAGAAGCCCTCTGTTCCGACGCTTTACTGTAAATTTACTTGCGCAAGAACGCACGTACAGTGTAGATGCTCCACAAGTTTTTGCGCGAGAATGGCCGTTCTTGCACAAAAAGCCTGCAGTGTAGATGTAGCCACAGAGTATATACAAGCACAGTTAAAAATTCTTCTGTGAATTCATATTCTTGCCCTGGTTCTCTGAAAAGTTGGCTTTTAAAGGAGAGGAATAAAATGAAAAATCTTTGTTTTTTTTAAATGTGATAATTGACAGACTCTGCCTTCATTAGTTTGCCTGCAGATGTGTTCTATTAAATTAATTAACTTTGCATGTGAAATAGCAGACATTATGCTTTTGTGTGGCCATTATCCCACAGTTGGAATCCTTGTAAAGCCTCCTTTATTTTTGGCTTTCATGGGTTGTCAGTGTAGGTAGAGTGAAGAGAGGAATGATAAGTGAATCATGGTGTCACAAATGAATGAATTTATTTTTTTTCTGGTTGTTAACTTTGACAAATAGCATTCAAGAAGGTAGAAATTTTAATTCTATTTATTATTGATAGTAGGGCTGAGAGTTCTATAATGGGTAGAGCATGAGTGATGAGAATAATACTGGTAATACCGCATAGAAAAAAGCTCCATTTTTGTTCTAATTAACATACTTATTAAGGGGCCAGATTGTTGTTCATTTGTGTGGCTGCAGAGGAGACAAAAGGAGTTCTCTGTTGCTGGTTACATGGACCAGATCTTGACAGATCTTGACTATCCCCCTCCCCCATAAGACCATTTAATATAGCTGTGTCAGCATTCTGAGGACATACCCTACATTGGAGCTATATTTGTTGTAGGGTATTTCCCCCTTAGAATGAAGGGAATTGTGACTCTTAGGGCAAGTGCACACTGTAGCTTGAATTTTAATTTACATTTCAGGTAGATATACATTTGCTAGGTTTGATTGAGCTAGTGTGTTAAAAATAGTAGTGTAGGCATGGTGGTTTGTGCAAGAACATGGGCTAGGTGCCCCAAATACAATCCCGTCTCAAATTATAAGCATGTACATCCAGTCAATGTGCAGCAGCAGTCAAAAAAAAAAAAGCGCCCTAATAGTATGTTAGGAACCACTAGGAAAGAAACAGATAATAAAAAAGAACATATTGTAATAACACTATTTAAATCCAGGGTACTACCACTTTGAATACTGCATGAATTTCTGGTTGCCCCATCTCAAAAAAAGATATATTAAAGTTGGAAAAGATGACTAGAAAGACAACAATAATTATTAAGGTGATGGATTCTATTCAAAGAGATTAAAAAGGTTGGGACTGTTTAACTGAGAAAAAGATAAAAGAAGGGTGATATAGTAGACGTCTCTAAGATCATAAATGTCATGAAGAAAAGTAAATAGGAAGTTTTGTTTACCCCTTCACATAGCTCAACAACTAGTGGTCATCCCATTAAATGACTGGAAGGAGTACTTTATAAAAGGATGATAGTGGACAACAATCTAAATATGAGTCAACGGTGCAAAAAAAGCAAACATCATTCTGGGATGTATTAACAGGAGTATTTTAAGCAAGATATGTGAAGTAATTCTTCTGCTTTATTCTGCACTGTTTAGGCCTCACCTGGAAAATTTTGTCTAGTTTTGAGCACCACATTTCAGGAAAGATGTGGAGAGATTAGAGAATTTCCAGAGAAGAACAATAAAAATTATTAAAGTACATGACTGATAAGAGAAAATTCAAAGAATTGGGTTTGTTTAGTGTGGAAAAGAGAAGACGGAGAGGGGCCATGATAATAATTTTCAAGTTGTTACAAGAAGGAGGGAAAAATCATTCTCCTTAATCTCTGATGATAGGACAAGAAGCAATGGTCTTAAATTGTTGCAAGAGAGGGTTAGGTTGGATATTAGCAAAAACTTCTTAACTGTTGGTGTAGTTAAACACTGGAATATATTGCCTAGGGAGGTTTGCCATCATTGGAGATTTTAAAGAACAAGTTAAGCAAACACCCATGATGGATGGTCTAGATGGTTCTTGGGCCTGCCATGAGTGTAGGAGAGTGGACTTGATGACCTCTTAAGTTTCCTTGAAATTTTGTAATTCTATGGTATATTGTTCTGTTTTCTTATGTACTTGTGGCAACCAGCCCCTCTGCTTCCTATGCTGCTTCTAGACATGTGTTTAGAATCTGTCCTTTGATCAGGTACTGGCAAAACCATTACTGAGCCTTAAGAAGGATGAATTTATACAACACATACTTTTTCAAGTTATACCCGCTTCAAAGGAACACCATCAGGTCAGAAATCACTAGTGTCTCAATCACACATAACCTCAGGTGCTAAAGAAAGATTTTTAGAAATCCTCTATTGATACCTTCTTTGATTTTATTACAAATAGCACCTAAAACAGTTTTATAAATAGAATACATTAAGAATGTATGCATAGATAATTTATTTTTGTCATTTGGCAAGTGTGCATCTTTTTTCACATTTGCATGTAAAAATTTCAGTATAGTTTCCCTTGATAGTTGCACAGTGTATTTTACACACCACACTGAGAGAGAAAAATATTGTAAAATGCATTTAAATTAAATCAATCAATCAATCAATCAATAAAATAACCCACAAAATTACCAGGGAGACACTGGCAAGAAAGATATCAGAAATGGCTTTGAACTCTTTTTTTTTTTTTTGACAACGTATCATGTTAACTGAGTCCCTTAAATATATAAACATCTCACTTCTCTGACTGGTCAACTGAGTTGCACTCGCATGTGTATACACAGGAGTACTGCCTCTGGAAAATTAATATAGTTAATAATTATAAAGGGTTTTGAACTCTTCAAGTGAAAGGTGCTCAATAATAACTGTTAATATAAAAGATCTAGTATTACAGTGCTTTGATGTAAGTACTTTGGTGCCCTAGGGGATGATCCTATAGATGCCTATCCAAACATTCCACTCAAATTTTCCTGTGATGAACAAAAAATAATTTAATGGGGTCCTTCACAGAGTACATTTGAACAATTCTGGAACAGAGGAAGAGGGACATATTGTATGTGAAACCAGCAATAATGCTTCAAATATGGACTTTTGGTTTAATCTTTAGTAGTTTAACTTTTAAGATTTGGAGATGAATTGTTGAGGTGCTAGCAGAAACCCATTACAAAATCTCTTGCCTTATATTGGATGTTTATATTTAATGCTGACACAAGTATTAAAATGTTTCAGTTTCTAATCATAATAAATATACAACAGTGGAGCTACTGGGGAGTTCAGTGAGTTACATTTCTCCATTTCTTCCTTTTAGGTGGGATTGTACTGAAAGAGGAAAAAAAATCCCTCTTCATTATCAGAGTAATTAGTTCCATAAATTTCTTTATGTCTTCTGTGAAGAAACGGGGTAATTACACTGTGAAATTTCATTTTCCTAAGGGGACATATTAATTTATAGGCACATATAATATTTGTTTCAGCACCACGTTTCCACATTCTGTACATGTACTTATATGAAAGGAAGTATTTTAAAGTACACCAATAGGCCCACCATGGGGGAAGGGGGCAGAAGGGAAGTGGAATTGCCCCAGGGCCCGGCAATTCAAAGATATCTGGGATTCCTGGCCATCACTGTTGCTATTATGAAAGCAGCAGTGGCTAGAGCCTGAGCCCTTAAAATCAGCGCTGGAGTGTTGAAGCTCTACTCTTCATGCTCCGCATGGCTCTGAGGGCCAGCGCTGCATTCTGTGAGGCACTGGGGGCTGGCTGCCCCCATCCCCACCCTTTCCACTTGATACCCTGATTCTTCCAGAGGTGCAGAGCCAGCCTCCCACACACCTTGCTTGAGGAGGGGGAGTGCACAGGAGCTGTCGGCCCTCTGCACACCAAATGCTACATACAGTGCTACATATCTCAGGGGTTTTTTTTGTTTAGACAATTTCTTTTAAAGAAATCCCCTGGATTATAACTTTTATTAAATATGTTATATGGCTTTTTAAAGAAACCCAGTGAAATAAATAATTGTATTCGTAGTCTTCTAGGGAGGGAAATATTTTGCTTCTAGGTAAGCATAAAGTTAATAAAATATTATTTCCTAAAACTGAGCAAGTGTGGTGATGACTTAATTACCACAAAACAGTGTGACTAGGATAGAGATCCATATTTTATTAATGTTTATAGCCTGTAAAATATTATATGGTAATTACTAACATAACTGTTTCTACCTTTCTTTTATTCAAGTTCTAATACTATCTGTGTTAAAAGGCTAACAATATCATTTTTATTTTCTCCACTAGATCATACTGAAAACTTTGTTCCTTGTGGTTGAGAAAAACATTGGTACTGAGGTGCACAGACTGAATTTGGAGGCCCTGTTCTCTTATATTCTCAGGTGAACCCACTTTGGCCAGTACCTTATCCACCTTTCAATTCTCATTCTAATCCCCATCATCTCCAATATAAGAGATAATTTCCCAATTCTCTCTCCTCACCCTAATATTTCACTCTTGACTATCTTAAATAGCTCCCTGCTCATCTGTCTTGCTTCTGAATTCTTTTGTCTTGTAGTGCTTAGCTATCCCTATCTACGCTATAGGGAGCCTTAATGGCCTGGAATCACATAACTCAGGGCTGAAAATTCCACAAGGCAGCAGCCACCAAGGCTTTAGATATCACTCTACTCAGTGAAGCAGTGCTTAAAGCTCTTAATAAATCCAGGCCTAAGTCTCACTTTCAAGTGACTTGGGCATATAGGGCCACATTTGCAAATTTATGTTGGTGCCCAAAGATGACAAAAGCACATAAGTACCTAACACCTACTGGGAGGATTTGGAAGTTCCAATAGATACCAATCTACTTCTTTACCCATCTGTCCCTCAGTCACTTTTGAAAATGGAGTTGGGGTCCTAAGTTATATATACGAATTTATATAATGCACCCCTCTTCTTTCTGTAAACCTGCAATGTTAAATATCTAGGCAGGCAATCCAACTGATTGCCTCAGATGACGCTGAGTGGAAGGTAAAGATAAAGCTAGGATATGACCATTTGGGAAACTGTCTGATGAGGTCTTCCATAGTTTGAAGCCTGTTTCTGCAGTTCACAAATAGATTGTATCTCAGTCTTCATTTATGGAAGTGGAAGATGAATCTGGCATGTGATGAGTGAAGGGAGATCATATTTGTCATGAGAGTTAAAAGCTATTGGGTTCTTTGGTTAAATCCTCAGAGAGGTATTTGTTTGGAATTTTGGCATCCTTCCACTTTGCTTGCCATTGATCTTTGGGGGAACACCCCACATCTTCAAGCTCTCACACTATGCGCCAGGTAGGCTTACTGTATTTAAGTCAGATCTCAGTATGTTATTTAGGACTTCATATGCCTTGGAAGATCCTTGTTGCCTTGAATATAATAAGATTCCTGAAGGATTCTCACAAATTTAGTGAGTGGGTCAATGTATGTCAGTATGGAAAGGTTTGGTTGTGACATTGACATTACAGTGTCCATAATGATCTGTATGGAGGAAATGAGAATTGACAAATAATGTGTGGGAGCTATGTATCTAGACAGGTAAGCAGTATTCTGAAGCAGAGTAGAAAAGGGTCAGTGAAAATGTCCAGAGAGTCTTTGCATTGGTTCCACAGGTCATTCCTGACAGTTTCTGAATGAGATTTACATGCCTCATTATTTTGTTTTGTAATTTATTTGGGCAGCTAGTGGTTCATGTGGCTTTGTTCTAAAGTCACCCCAAGATACTTTGAGGTAGGATCATGTCTTATCTGCTGGACACAAAAGTCCACATGCAGTTCTGCTCCAACTTCCAGATTGTTTAGATAAAATGCTGAGAACACAGTCTTAGTGGGGTTTGGTTTTAGCTCCTAACACAGGCTGAACTTCTCTAAAGGGGAACTCACTGGTCTGGCAACATCTCTGGTCCAGACTGGACCAGAGATCCCCAGTGACCAGGAGTTGAGTGTCAGGACAGCCTACAACCAGAAGCCCTCCTGCCACCCAACTCCCAGGAGTTGTAGTCCACAACTTTCAGTTCTCATGATTACTTCTATTGAAGTGCAATTGACCTTCATCTATACCATGATTGATCAGAACTTCTCAGAGGAATGTTATGATTCCATTGCATGGGATACTTTTGGTGCTTTTTAGGAGAAAACAATTCCTCCATGCAGTGTCAAATACAGAATTTAAATTTAAAAAAAGTTGTCCCTGTGATGCATTTTCTTTGGAATCTCCATGTGTTGTTATAGCTAATAGTTGATCAGTGCAGCTACAGCCTGATCTGGAACCCACTTATTCATTCAGTAATATTGTTTCTACAAGCACCATGATCCTTGCCAGTAATATATTCTTTATTAGTGGTATGATTTTCAGAGTACTAATATGGATTGGTATGATGAGGGATTACTGGTTTGATTCCTAGGCTTAGAAATAGCAACAACCATAGACAAATCATTAGAATGAACCTGGGGATTGGATATCGGAGAACAATCATGCTAGCCATTTCCATCCCTTAGGTCTGGAATTTTGGAAAGATACCCTCATGTCCTTCAGGTTTTCCAGCTTTCTTGGAGGAGAGGCCTTATCTCTTTCAACAGTGAAGGGCATTGGCAGAAGGAATGAGGTGGGTAGCGTGCTATTTGTTGGAGCTCTCTGGACACTTGGCTTGTACCCTGGAACTTTGAGTTCATAAGAAGCATTCTTGTGACTCCATCAGCTGAAAATTCAGGGTTTTGATGTCTTACTGGATTTGCAGCCTGACACAATATTTACACAGACGTAAAGCCCTGTTAAGTCCAAAGCATCAGCCCTCTTCATCCATCTTTGAGAGGGTACTAATTCAGTAAATCTAGCAGAGATGTTGTTGTGTTTGGTTCACAAGAAAGTGGGTACTTCTTTAATAGTCTTTCTGTTTCAGTTTTTCAGTTTTCTGCAAGTGCATATCCTTTTCAATAAGTGGAGGGGATTTTTTTTTTCTTACAACTATTCATAGGAGCCAGATGAAACAATCAGCATATTTTGGCTTTGATGGAATTGCATGAAAGGTGGTCTTAATTTTCACAGTGAATCCTGGCCAATTTGCCTTTGTACGTTCCATCACAGTTTGTGCAAGGACATGATTACTAGAGCTCAGGCTCAATGTGGATTATAAACTAGTCTACACTTAGTGGGCAAAAAGCTGGCAAGAATGGATCTGGAGGTGTTCTGTAGGCTTCTGAATGGTCCTTTGCTGAGAAAACAGAGATCTGGATTGTAGTTTCTATTCCAGCAGGCAGAATGAATAGTGCCTCTGTCTTTTGCATAAAAAATAAGGTAGGTGTCTTTCTTTGATGACCATTCTGGCAGTGCCATTCCTGCAGTATCATTGCTATTAGAGCCACACACCATGTGGCGGTTACTGAAATCACTGCATTATATATATAAGCAGGTGATAAATTGTGGGTAATAAGGGGTGAGGCCAATCTGTAGTCAGTGATTCATACATGTTAACTATTGTTGTCTTGCAGATTCTTATTGAGGCAGTGAGCCTGATGACAGTCCAAGGAGTGTTCTGGACTGATGAGGAAACTTTGACAAAGAAATACATATAGGGTTTATTATTTTATATGGAATTGTGTCTGTTTCATACTATTAAAGAGCATTGATTTAGACACTGGGCAAAGTGAGTGTTATAAACTATTACCTGCCATCAGAGATAGTTAAATTGGTACCCAAGGCTGGTTGACCGAAGGACTCCATTTCTATGAAGGGGTAACAGACTAAGGATCAGTATGCAGGGGATGTGCCAGGGTGGCTAATGATGCTGAAGAAATCTGGAAATCTGGAAAATGGTATTTGCCTCAGAGAAATCTGGTGGGAAATCTCAGCAAGAGCCTAACCTGACATTTTGATGTAAATAATTTAATAGTTGTACAAGTCTTTGAGATGTGTTTTAATGCCTAACTTGTTGCCCAGCCAGACATTTAATGTTGCATCAAGATCCAAAATTTGGGTCTGTTGACTATGGGCTTACTCGTATTAAATTCCATGGACAGCTTTGCATGCTCAGAGAACATGGCAAACTTTATTGCAATCAAGTAGACTAGCATATTGATGGAAAACAGGATCATCAGGCGACTTTGCTGAAAATAGGTATTCATGTTTCCCAAGCGCTCTTTCCAGAAGATATAGTTTAAAATAACTGCACACAGTATAATCTATACTTGTAATTCAATAGCTTATAATGTATGCTCTGCCAGGTTGGTCAAATGTACTTTATATGTGCTCTCAACAAATTGCTCAATTAGATTCTGAAGAACACTGACACACAGACAAGATATTAATATCAACTTCAGCTTTAATTATAGCCTACAAAAGGTCACAGACAAAGTTTTGGCGCACAGTTTGACAAGTTTACTGTACAAGTTAAAGGTTAACAGAATTGTTTATTTAAAAAATGAGCCAACTGAATTCAAAACTGCTGAACATACAATAGCACAAGAAAATGTTTCCATAAAATATTTTTAGTTACCTTTTAATATTTCCTTCCCTCAAGAATTTTAGTGAAGCACTTTACTGGCCATGGAATGGCTGATCCACACGCAAACCTCAGCATGTGTTTGATTAGGGACATTATTAGCCCCTAAGTTCTCTACTCCATTAATGGGCCAAGAAACTTAGCTGCTATAGCTCATAAGACTGATCTGTTGTACAAGTTTTATTTTTTTTTGGTTTGATATTTACATATATCTCTGCATTTTAATTAAGTTATTTAGCTTTCTAACAAAACATATGAAAAAACACATAATTATAGAATCACACAATACCAGAATTGGAAGAACCTTGGGAGGCCATCAAGTTCAGTGTCCTGCACTCATGCAGGGCCAAGCACCATCTAGACCATCTTTGACAGGTGTTTGTATAACTTGGTCTTAAAAATCTCCAATGATGGAGATTATACGACCTTCCTAGGCAATTCATTCCAGTGCTTAACCACCTTGGCAGCTAGGAAGTTCTTTCTAATATCCAATCTAAACCTCTGTTGCTGAAATTTAATCCCATTATTATCATCAGAGGTGACAGAGAATATTTTTCTCCCTCCTCCTTGCAACAACTTGAAAATTGTTATCATGTCTCCTCTCAGTTTAGAGGGAACACTGTATAGGACCAGTACATAGTTTAATTAGGTATGATGTGCTACCTCTATATTTTAGTCTTACACAACTCCAGCTATACAAATTACGTAGCTGGAGTCGACATATCTTACATCCTTGTCCACAAAGCAGGAGGTTAATGGGAGCAAACACTCCCATCAGCTTCCTTACTCCTTGTGAGGAGTAGGAGTACTGGCACTGATGGGGCCATCCTTTGAATTTGAGCTAGAGGATCTACACTATACCCACTAAATTGAACCCCAGAAGAACGACCTCAGCAGTGTCAATCTTCCATGTGGTGTAGATAAGCCCAGGGTGTTTTTACTTGTTTCTTGAACTTGTTAAAATGTGGTGGAGGCTGCCTAGGGAATGCATTAAATCACTTCATCCCTAGCTGCCTTAGCCTACACTTACCAAATTCTGAACTGAATACAAGCTGTGAGTGTTTCCCCCTAGCTGATTTAGCATTTTGTTACAAATGATGCTCAGTCCTGCCATCTTTATGCCTTCAGAACTCTCATTCAGACCCACCCTGAGTAAATTCTCCAACATCAAAATGCATAGTTTCCAGGAGTTCTCAGAGTTTGGACAAGAAAATAATAGTTTGATCTTTTACTGAGCTTTAGTTTATTTGAGATTTTTGATATTTTCCATTTTGTGGATTTTGGGAACCCAACAGTGCAAATTACATATTAAAATGAGAAGTGACCTTTCTGTCTAAATCTCTAAAACATTCAGTGCTGGCTAAGTGTTCCAGTAACCAGCCAGGTACTTTGATTTTGGCTTTTGCATTGGTTGTTAAAATATCTTCAAACTTACCTTTTTTTTTCTTTCTGAGGGTACAGATAGACTGTGGGGGGTTTCTGGGATACCAGAGGTATCTCGAAAAATCTCTGCTGCATCCAGGGAAAGCGTTTGTTCTTCCACTTTTTTTTGCAGAAGAACAAACGCACTCTTTTGGAAGCCTTTGTATTCCTTGTTCTACAAGGAAGAAGGGGGCTTCTGAAAGACATTTTTTTTCCTGACATTTGGCCCAGTCTAGATGGGCCAAATGTTGGAAAAGCCTCTTCTGACAAAAGAATTAGAAAAAGGTACGCAAAATGCAGAGTGCATTTTGTGTACCTTTTTCTGACAAAAACTTGTAATCTATCTGTACCCTGAGATGCTTTAACAGTGATTAAATCTACTACCATTTCTGAGATATAAGCCTGATATCTATCACAGAAATATAAATTTAAGTTGCATAAAATTGGATTTTCTATTGAATACGTTGCAACGTGGTTGTCATTTATATGGTTGGTTTCCCCATAAATTTATGGTGTGTGCTCATGAGGGTGATATTTGTAGACTTTATTTACTAAATTATATTACATTAATTAATGTTAAACCAATCATGAATTAAATACATTGTGAGACACTGATACAAAAGTTTAAAAATGTTTCCAATAAAACTTTCAGGGAATGTCAGAGACCACTGGCCAGTATGGGTTTAGCCCATTTAAATATTTTTTCCCTGAAGATTATTGTTACAATTACTTTTATCTGTCACTCTGCTATTTCTAGAAAAGACATCACAGAAGTAGCTAAGCTTCTAAAAATGAGTTCTATATCTCCACTGGTGTACATAGCACTTTATAGATATATAAGAAGACAAGCACACTCACCCAGAGATATGAAGGCCAGATTCTCATCTTTGTTTTTGCTCCTCTGTGCCATTCTGAAATACAAATCGGATGGAATGCTGCTAGATTTCTCTAAGGCTGTCTAGACTACAATGATCTAAGAACATAAGAACATAAGAACATAAGAATGGCCATACTGGGTCAGACCAAAGGTCCATCGAGCCCAGCATCCCATCTGCCGACGGTGGCCAATGCCAGGTGCCCCAGAGAAGGAGAACAGAAGACAATGATCAAGTGATTTATCTCCTGCCATCCATCTCCTGCCCTTGTTATGAAGGCTAGGGCACCATACTTTATCCCTGGCTAATAGCCATTTATGGACCTAACCTGCAAAAATTTATCAAGCTCTTTTTTAAACCCTAATAGAGTCCTGGCCTTCACAGCCTCCTCGGGCAAGGAGTTCCACAGGTTGACTGTGCGCTGTGTGAAGAAAAATTTCCTTTTATTAGTTTTGAACCTACTACCCATCAATTTCATTTGGTGTCCCCTAGTTCTTGTATTATGGGAAAAGGTAAATAATTTTTCTATAATCACTTTCTCCACACCATTCATGATTTTATATACCTCTATCATATCACCCCTCAATCGCCTTTTTTCCAAACTGAAAAGTCCCAGTCTCTCTAGCCTCTCCCCATATGGGACCCTTTCCAAGCCCCTAATCATCTTAGTCGCCCTTTTCTGAACCTTTTCTAATGCCAATATATCTTTTTTGAGGTGAGGAGACCACATCTGCACGCAGTACTCGAGATGTGGGCGTACCATAGTTTTATATGGGGGAAGTATGATATCTTTTGTCTTATTATCTATCCCTTTTTTAATAATTCCTAACATCCTATTTGCCTTACTAACTGCCGCTGCACACTGCGTGGATGTCTTCATAGAACTACCCACTATAACTCCAAGATCCCTTTCCTGATCTGTCGTAGCTAAATTTGACCCCATCATGTAGTACGTGTAATTTGGGTTATTTTTTCCAACATGCATTACCTTACACTTACCCACATTAAATTTCATTTGCCATTTTGCTGCCCAATCACTCAGTTTGCTGAGATCTTTTTGTAGTTCTTCACAATCCCTTTTGCTTTTGACTGTCCTGAACAACTTTGTGTCATCTGCAAACTTGGCCACCTCACTGCTTACCTCATTTTCTAGATCATTGATGAACAAGTTGAACAGGATTGGTCCCAGTACTGACCCCTGGGGAACACCACTAGTTACCCTCCTCCATTGTGAAAATTTACCATTTATTCCCACCCTTTGTTTTCTGTCTTTTAACCAATTCTTGATCCATGAAAGGACCTTTCCTCCTATCCCATGACCACCTAATTTACCTAAAAGCCTTTGGTGTGGGACCGTGTCAAAGGCTTTCTGGAAATCTAGGTATATTATATCCACTGGGTGCCCCTTGTCCGCATGTTTATTAACCCCTTCAAAGAATTCTAACAGATTAGTTAGACACGACTTCCCTCTGCAGAAACCATGCTGACTTTTGCCCAACAATTCGTGCTCTTCTATGTGCCTTGCAATTTTACTCTTTACTAGTGTTTCTACTAATTTGCCTGGTACTGATGTTAAACTTATCGGTCTATAATTGCCAGGATCTCCTCTAGAGCCTTTTTTAAATATTGGTGTTATATTGGCCATCTTCCAGTCATTTGGTACCAAAGTGGATTTAAAGGATAGGTTACAAACCACTGTTAATAACTCCGCAATTTCACCTTTGAGTTCTTTCAGAACCCTTGGGTGAATGCCGTCTGGTCCCGGAGACTTGTTACTATTCAGCTTATCAATTAATTCCATAACCTCCTCTAATGTCACTTCAATCTGAGTGAGTTCCTCAGATTTGTCACCTAAAAAGGCTGGCTCAGATTTAGGAACCTCTGTAACATCCTCAGCCGTGAAGACTGAAGCAAAGAAATCATTTAATCGCTCCGCAATGGCACTGTCTTCCTTGATCGCTCCTTTTATATCTTTATCGTCCAAGGGCCCCACTGCTTTTTTAGCGGGCTTCCTGCTTCTAATGTATTTAAAAAACATTTTACTATCATTTTTTGAATTTTTGGCTAGCTGTTCCTCAAACTCTTTTTTGGCTTTTCTTACTACATTATGACACTTAATTTGGGAGTGTTTATGTTCCTTTCTAATTTCCTCACTAGGATTTGACTTCCACTTTTTAAAAGCTGCCCTTTTCTCTCTCACTGCCTTTTTAACATGGCTGTTTAGCCATGGTGGTTCTTTGTTAGGTCTCTTACTGTGTTTTTTTATTTGGGGTATACATTTAAGTTGGGCCTCTAGTATGGTGTCTTTAAACAGTTCCCATGCAGCTTCCAGGGATTTTAGTTTAATTACTCTCCCTTTTAATTTCTGTTTAACTAGCTTCCTCATTTTAGTGTAATTCCCCTTTTTGAAATTAAATGCCAGAGTGTTTGACCGCTGCGGTGTTCTTCCCAACACAGGAATATTAAAAGTTATTATATTGTGGTCACTATTTCCAAGCGGTCCAGTAACAGTTACCTCTTGGACCAGATCCTGCGTTCCAGTCAAGACTAGGTCGAGAATCGACTCTCCCCTTGTGGGTTCCTGTACTAGCTGCTCCAAGAAGCAGTCATTTAAGGCATCAAGAAATTTAATCTCTGAATCCCGTCCTGAGGTGACATGCACCCAGTCAATATGGGGATAATTGAAATCTCCTATTATTACTGTGTTTTTTATTTTGGTAGCCTCTCTAATCTCCCTTATCATTTCAGCATCACTATCACTGTCCTGGTTAGGTGGTCGGTAATATATTCCTAATGCCATATTCATATTAGAGGAATGAATTGTTATCCATAATGATTCTATGGAACATTTTGATTCCTTTAGGATTTTTACTTCATTTGATTCTATATTATCCTTCACATATAGTACCACTCCGCCACCCGCACGACCTGTTCTGTCTTTCCGATATAATTTATATCCTGGTATGATAGTGTCCCACTGATTGTCCTCATTCCACCATGTTTCTGAGATGCCTATTATGTCAACTTCCTCCTTTGATATGAGGTACTCCAGTTCACCCATCTTATTAGACAGACTCCTAGCATTAGTGTAAAAAGCATGTTAGAAAACTACCACTATTTATATGTCCGCCTTTCTCAGACACATTGGATTTTTTTATGCACGATTGTTTCACATCTGATCTTGCCCATATATTATTTCCCACGTTCCCTATCTGACTAACTTCTAGGGAATCCCTACCTATGGAGCCTCGTGTAAGAGAAGTCTCCGTCCGATCCAGGTGCTCCCCCGCACCAATCGGCTTTCCCCCACCTCTTAGTTTAAAAACTGCTCTACGACCTTTTTAATGTTTAATGCCAGCAGTCTGGATCCACCTCGATTTAGGTGGAGCCCATCATTCCTGTATAGGCTCCCCCTACCCCAAAAGTGTCCCCAGTTCCTAATAAATCTAAACCCCTCTTCCCTGCACCATCGTCTCATCCACGCATTGAGACTCTGAAGTTCTGCCTGTCTATCTGGCCCTGCGCGTGGAACTGGAAGCATTTCAGAGAATGCCACCAAAGATGTTCTGGATTTCAGTCTCTTTCCTAGTAACCTAAATTTGGCCTCCAGAACATCTCTTCTACCCTTCCCTATGTCATTGGTACCAACATGTACCACGACGACCGGCTCCTCCCCAGCACTGCCCATAAGTCTGTCGAGATGCCTCGAGAGATCCGCAACCTTCGCACCAGGCAGGCAAGTAACCATACGGTTCTCCCGGTCATCACAAACCCAACTATCTATATTTCTAATGATCGAATCCCCCACTACTAAAACCTGCTTCTTCCTAACAGCTGGAGCTCCCTCCCCCGGAGAAGTATCCTCGGCACGAGAGGATACAACATCACCCTCTGGAAGGAGGGTCCCAACTATGGGATGGTTTCCCTCTGCTCCCATTGACTGCTCTCCTTCCCTGAGCCTTTCATCCTCCGTAACAGCATCAGGACTGTCAGATTGGAGGTGGGACAGCCCTACTATGTCCCGGAAAGTCTCATCCACAAACACCTCTGCCTTCCTTAGCTCCTCCAGTTCAGCCACCCTGGCCTCCAAAGCACGCACTCGGTCTCTGAGGGCCAGGAGCTCCTTGCATCGAGCGCACACATACGCCACCCACCCACAGGGTAGGTAGTCATACATACTGCACTCGACACAATAAACAGGATAGCCCCCACTCTGCTGCTGGGCTTCTGCCTCCATTTCCTACTCTAATTATATATGAGGGTTAATTAAATGTTTCAGATAGAGGTTGTTATAAAGGATTTAGTTTAAGGGCAATAGAAGTCACTGGCTCCCCCCAAGCTCCCCCTCTAAACTCTCCTCTCAAAAACTCCCTCCTGTTAGCACTCACCCTGTTCGCGAGCACCCGGTCGCAAAGCTCCCTGGTCGCTTACCAGCAGGGTTTAAGCGCTCAGCCTCCCTGATAGCTCCTCCCTCTGCCTACAGCTCAGCCAATCAGCACACGGTGTTTCAATTCAAACCTAATCAGCTTCCAACTGCCTGCCTGCCTGCCTGAGCACACGGCTCCCATTTTCTTGGGGGTCTATTTTGACCCCCCCCCTTTTTCTCCACCTTGGCAGGCCGGACCTTCATCTTTCCTGCTGCTGCTGCTCTCCCCAAAGAAGAGACGGTAAGGGGGCTGCTTTAAAGCAGCCCCTGGGGTTTCCCTCTCCCCACAGCCTGCCTGGTGCTGGGGAGGGGAGATTAGGGGCCCTTTCCATCAGGGCTCCTGGGTGGGGGGGCCGGTGCAGCTCCTTTGGGGTGCTGAGGGCAGGGGGTGGTTTACCTCCCTCTAGTTCATCGGCCCTCACACTTCTCCTGCTGCTCCCTCTCCAAGCCCCGGTTGCTGTAGGGGCCTTTCCATTCTCGGCCCCACTGCTTGTCTCCTTGCCCTTCTCTGCTCTTCTGTGCCTTGCAGCAGGTACTGTGGGCCTGCTGCTCAGGTGCCTGTGGGTACACTGTTTCCCTTTCCCTCAGCAGTGTCTCCTCCCTCTTCCCGCCCTTGAACAGGCATCTTTTAACTGCCTGTCTTCCCACTCCACTGCTTGTCCCAGTGCTTCCCCCCCCCCCGCTTTCTTTTGTTAGGCGCTTGAGCTTCCCCCTCCTTTTAGTTACTCTTCCCACACACACAGCTTCACTTGTCCCCATGTCCTTTTAATGATTATTTACCCCTCATCTCCCCAGTGCAGCCAGAGGAGCCACTCTTTCCATTCTGTGCTGGGAGCTGTATTCCTTACACCTTTTCCCCTTCCCTTTCTTCTGAATTATCACCCTCCCACCCCACTTCCAGCCTAGTGGGGGGGAGTGGTAAATCTCCTTCCTCCCCTCTCTTTCCCTCCCTGTTCCCTTCCCTGGTGTTTTTTTGGTTCTCCCCTAATTGTTTGTTTTGTCCTTTCCTCCCTACCCATGACCACAACGAAGGGGTTGTCGGATGACACCCCTGCAGAACCTTCCCCACCCCTCCCTAAAAACAACAACTCCTCTGAGGCTGCCGGGCCCCCCGTCACTACGGTAGAGGGGGCAGACATGGACGAGGACCCCGGGGCCTCGACCGCTTCTGCCGCGGCACCTCCGGCTTCCATCAAGAATGCCCCCCTGAAGGGTAGGAAGGGCCTGGGGACCAAAAAGGGCAAGAGCCCCGCCCGGAAGGCAAAACCTCTTGAGGTGAGGGCTCACTCCCCGGCCGCGACCCACACGTTGGCCGCGGCTCCCCCTCCTTCCCGCTCCCCTGTTCCTTCCACCAGCTCTGGGGGCAACGGTGTCCCGGGCCCCAGGGCGTACGCCCAGGTGGCCGCCACCCCCCCGCCTGTCGCCTCCCAAGCCGCCTCCCGGAATACCATCCCTGGCGGCCGCGGCCCCTTTCCCACCCTGACCAGGAGGCACGGGGTCCGTTGTCTCCTGGTGGCGGCCTCGCCCCACGTGGAGACCTACGTGCGGGCGTTGGCACGCGTGGTGGGGCCCGCGGCCGTGGTGGCGGCCTCTAAGATGTTCGGGAAGGTGGTCTTCTTCCTGGCGTCCGAGGCCGCTGCCCAGAAGGCGGTGGAAAGGGGTTTGGCGGTGGGGGGAGTCCACGTTCCCCTCGAGCCTTTGGAGGACCTGGGCGTACGGGTGGTTTTGTCCTCTGTTCCTCCCTTCCTCCCCAATGCCGCCCTACTGCCTTTCCTCTCCACCCTGGGGAGGCCTCTGTCAGTCCTGAGTCCCCTTCCTCTGGGCTGTAAAGACCCGACCCTCCGCCACGTCCTTTCCTTTCGCCGGCAGGTACAAATCCTACTACTGCCGGCGGGACGTGGCGGAGAAGCCCTGGAAGGGTCATTTCTGGTGCCCCATCAAGGGGCCCGGTACCGGGTGTACTACACCATGGGGGAGGCCCGGTGTTTTCTCTGTCGGGCGACGGGGCACGTCTGAAGGGACTGCCCCCTGGCCCGGTTTGGAGAGGCACCCGGGACCCCCGATGCCCGGGAGGGCACCGGCCCTACCATCGCCGGTGGCCCTGACGGTCCGGACCCTGGGGTCGCCCCTCCTCCAACCGTGACCGTCGTCAATCCCGCTCGGGTTCCGCAGGGCCCAGACGAGCGTGCGGGTGCTGATGCTGCCACCGTCAAAAGCGGCAAGGCTGGGCCCGCGGAGGAGAGGGCGGCTGGGTCAGTGACGGGACTCGGGCAGGATCTACCTCGAGGGGAGGTATCCTTTTCCCCTGCTGCCCAGCCCCCATCTACCCTTGCCCCCCTGACGCTGCCCTTGTCCCCTGGCTCTTCCTCCATTCAGGCCCAGCCCTCTTCCTCCGAGGGATGGGAGCACGCAATGGGGAAGCGCCGAAAGCGTGTTCGGCGTTCCACCCCGCCCTCTGAGGGGGAGGACAACCTCCCTGTACCCATGGGGGTGGACGCTGGAGCCATTCCACCCTCTGAGCCCGCAAGCGATTCACAGCACCACGAAGCGGTCGAGGTGACTGCGGCGGATGCGGGAGAGGTGAACACCTCCCTCCCGGGGTCCCCGCAAGAGGGGGTGTCCATGGAGGATGCTCCCACTGTTCCCGCCTCCACTGAGGGGGCGGCCGCTGACCTTGCCACTGACAGAGATCAGCACCTGGTGGCGGGCGGCGGGCTCGCCTTCCTCTCTCAGGAGGTGGAGGCTTTGGGGCTGACCCCGGCTGCCTCAGAGGGGGATCATCAGGTCCTGGAGGGACAACAACTGACCTCTCCTTCCCCTTCCGACCCGCTGCTATCCCTTCTCCCTTCCTCTGAGTTGCCCCGGGGTGCGACCGTCTGCCCGGCCATCGACAACACCTCGGCCGCGGCCGCGGAAACCCTTGAGGCTCTCAGCGGGCGGGAGATCCCGTTAATATCTGTCACCCCCGGCGCTGAGGCCTCCGGTGCTGCACTCTCTGTGGCACTGGAGCCCAGCGCTGGGGAGACTATTACTACCCCTACCGCTGCCATCGATTCTCTGCGCTGCGAGGAGGCACCGCACCCCGGTGCCTCCTCTGCTGAGGCATCTCGCCCTGCTCCTTCTCCTGCTCCCTATTCAAACGCCCTCTCAATCGAGTTTCCCACCCCTCTTCCTCCTCCCCGCCATTCTTGTCTCTTCCCTAATCCCTCACCTCTTCCTCCCCCTACTCTCCTTCCTCGTCTCCCTCCTTTTCCCGATCCCCTCCCTGAACTCTTCTCCTCCCCTTACTCTGTTACTGCCGCCCCTGGGGTTGCCACGTTTACTCCAGACGTTGGCCCCCGGGAGGCGGTTTTCATTTCTTCTGCTCCCAGCACATCTGGGGCTGATCTCCCTCCGCCACTGTCCTCTCAGCAGGGACCTCAAACGCCCTGCGTCCCCGTGCCGATGGGTCACGGGGCTCACGGAGGGGTCTGGCCCCAAGGCGTTCGAGGGCCCGAGGCCCCGACGCCAGACGCGCTGAAGGGCGAGATGCGTGTTTTCTTGGAAGACATCCGTGGCTCCAAGAACAAGGTCGCTCTCGCCCTTCAGCGCTGGGGAGATTTTCATCTCATTTTGCAAATAGTCAGAGCCCTCTTGCGGGAGGGTAAAGGGACCGGGCGGCGGGGGGCCGCGGCTTACCAGCGGGTCCGTAGCTTCCGTGACGCCCTGCTCACTTTTGGGAACGGTCGCGGTTTGCTGCGGGGCCCGATGGGGGCCGTCGGCACTCCTGCCGCCGCTCATCTTTGCCACTCTGAACACCCGGGGCTGCGGGTCGGGCCTCCGTAGGTGTCAGGTCCTCTCCTTCCTCCGGAGGGGCAGGTACTCCGTCATATTCCTCCAGGAGACCCACACAGCTCCGGCCACCGAGGCTAGCTGGCGGCTGGAGTGGGGGGACAGGGTTTATTTTAGCCACCTGTCGGCCCGTCAAGCCGGGGTGGCTACCCTGTTCTCCCCGAACCTGCAGCCCGAGGTGCTGGGGACCGCCGAGGTCGTGCAGGGTCTCCTGCTGCATCTCCGGGTTCGGACGGAAGGGCTGACACTAAATCTCGTCAACATCTACACCCCGACGTCCGCCCCGGAGAGGCTCCGCTTCTTTCGGCAGGCGTCGGCCTTCCTCGGCACTTTGGATCCTCGCGAGTGCCTGGTCCTGGGCGGAGACTTCAACTGCACCCTCGAGGAGCGGGACCGTACGGGGCTCGAGCAGTGCCCGGCCGCCGCGGACGTCCTCAGGGAGATAATAGACCATCACTCCCTGGTGGACGTCTGGCGAGACCTCCACCTGGGTGAGGAAACGGTGTTTACCTCCGTCCAGGTGGCGGGTCGTCGGTCTTTCCACTCCCGGTTGGACCGCATTTATGTGTCTCATCATCATCTTTTCCGGGCCCACTCCTCCGGCATTCGGCCGGCCCCTTTCTCGGACCACCACTTGGTGGCCGTACGGGCTTCTCTTTCCTCGGAGAGGCCGGGGCCGGCCTATTGGCATTTCAATAACAGCCTGCTGGAGGACGTGGGCTTCGTAGCGTCCTTCCGGGAGTTCTGGCTGGCCTGGCGCGGGCGGCGGTGCGCCTTTCCCTCGGCGCGGCGGTGGTGGGATGTGGGGAAGGTGCGCACGCGGCTCTTCTGCCGTGACTACGCCCGGGGGGCCAGCCGGCGGAGGGATGCGGCGATAGAGCAGTTGGAACGGGAGGTTTTAGAGCTAGAGAAGCGGCTGGCCACCGGCCCCGAGGATCCGCCCCTCTGCGGAGCGTACCGGGAGAAGCGGGAGGAGCTCCGGGCCCTCGAGGACCTTCGAGCCCGGGGTGCCTTTGTTCGTTCTCGCATCCGTCTCCTTCGGGAGATGGATCGAGGCTCCCGCTTCTTCTACGCCCTGGAGAAAAAGAGGGGGGCCAAAAAACACGTCCTCTGCCTTCTGGCGGAGGACGGCACCCCCCTCACGGATCCGGTGGAGATGCGCGAGAGGGCTCGCACCTTCTACGCCTCTCTCTTCTCCCCGGATCCGACCGACGCCGACGCCCGCAGGGTTCTCTGGAACGAACTCCCGACGGTCAGCGCGGGCGACCGGGACCGGCTAGAGCTGCCTCTCCCTCTGGCCGAGTTCTCGGAAGCCCTCCGTCTCATGCCCACCAATAAATCCCCGGGCATGGACGGGCTGACCGTGGAGTTCTACCGCGTGTTCTGGGACGTCCTCGGCCCGGACCTTGCTAGCGTCTGGGCCGAGTCCTTGGAGAGCGGGGTCCTCCCTGTATCGTGCAGGCGAGCCGTGATCGCCTTGCTGCCCAAGAAGGGGGACCTCCGCGATCTGAGGAATTGGCGTCCCGTCTCGCTCCTCAGCACGGACTATAAAATTGTCGCCAAAGCCATCTCCCTGAGGTTGAAGTCCGTGCTGGCGGACGTGGTCCATCCAGACCAGACCTACACCGTCCCGGGCCGAACCATCTTCGACAACCTCTTTCTGGTCCGGGATCTCTTAGAGCTCGGGTGTAGGGACGGTCTGTCGTTCGCCCTCCTGTCCTTGGATCAGGAGAAGGCGTTCGACCGGATGGACCACGGGTACCTCCTGGGCACCCTG
Source organism: Pelochelys cantorii (assembly GCA_032595735.1). NCBI lineage: Eukaryota > Metazoa > Chordata > Testudines > Trionychidae > Pelochelys > Pelochelys cantorii. The sequence continues at coordinate 68,369,987 of CM064326.1, read as the reverse complement.
CGGGCCTTCGGCTTCGGGCCCCATTTTGTGGGGTTTCTCCAGGTGCTGTACGCCTCCGCAGAGTGCTTGGTCAAGCTCAACTGGACCCTGACCGCACCGGTCAGCTTCGGGCGGGGAGTACGTCAAGGCTGTCCGCTGTCGGGCCAGCTGTACGCTCTGGCCATAGAGCCCTTCCTCCGTCTCCTTCGCAAGAGGTTGACGGGGTTGGCGCTCCGTGAGCCGGAGACGAGGCTGGTCCTGTCGGCGTATGCCGACGACGTGCTCCTCGTGGTCCAGGACCCGGGAGACCTGGCGCGGGTGGAGGCTTGCCAAGCCGTCTACTCGGCGGCCTCCTCCGCCCGGGTCAACTGGGTCAAGAGCTCTGGCCTGGTGGTAGGGGCCGGGTGGCAGGCGGGCTCCCTCCCACCGGCGCTTCAGGCCATCAGGTGGAGCGCGGGTCCGCTGCTCTATCTCGGCGTTTTTCTTTCTGCCACGCATCCCTCCCCGCCGGAGAACTGGCAAGGTTTAGAGGCCAGGGTGGTCGAGCGGTTGCAGAGATGGACGGGACTGCTCCGGTGCCTCTCCCTGCGTGGGAGGGTACTGGTACTCAACCAATTGGTCCTGTCCATGCTCTGGCACCGCCTCGGCACCCTGGTCCCGCCCCCGGGCCTCCTGGTCCGTATCCAGCAGCTCATGCTGCGGTTCATCTGGCCAGGACTGCATTGGGTCTCTGCAGGGGTTCTCCATCTCCCCCCGGAGGAGGGAGGGCAGGGCCTGACGTGTTTGCGCACGCGGGTTCACGTCCTCCGCCTCCGGGCCCTGCAGAGACTCCTATTTGATGCAGGTAGTCCGGCATGGAGCACGCTTGCGCACGCTTTCCTTCGCCGCCTCCGAGGGCTCCGATACGACCGGCAGCTCCTTTATCTGAGAGGTCTTCCGCGAGACCTCTCCGGGCTGCCGGCCTTCTACCAGGACCTCCTCCGGACCTGGAAGCTGCTTGCAGCGACCAGGTCCTTGGGAGCCACCGTGGGGGCAGACCTCCTCGCGGAGCCCCTGCTACACAATCCCCATCTACGTGTGCAGGCGGCGGAGTCCCCCTTGGTGCGCCAGAGGTTGGTCCTGGCAGAAGTCACCAGAGTCGGAGACCTCCTGGACTACGACCGGGGAGACTGGGTGGATCCTCAGGCGCTCACCCAGCGCATGGGGCTCTCCACCCTACGTATTCCCCGGCGCGTACTTCGGGAGGTGAAGGACGCTTTGCCGCCCACTGCTCGGGTGTACCTAAACAAAGTCCTGCGAGAGGGTGCACCCCGCCCACCCCTTACCCCCGGCCCTCCCGATCTCTCCATCGGCCCCCAGCCCCGCCTACCTTCCCGACCTCCTCCCCTTCGTCACCTGAGCCGGCTGCACTCGCTGCAGCCAGTCCCCTTCCGAACCGCGCCAAAGAGTCACCTGTACACGCTCGTGCTTCACACGCTCCACTTCCCCACCCTCGTGTCCCTCCCAGACACCAAGTGGCGGGACCTCCTACCATCAATAGAGGGTGGGGAACCCCGGTGGGCCAGCCTCTATTCGACCTTGGTTCCACGACCCACCGGGGACATCTGTTGGAGAGTCCTGCACGGCGCGGTGAGTACGGGCGTGTACTTGGCGCAGTTCACCCCCACCCCCGAAACGTGCCTCTTCTGTGGCGTGAGGGAGACCCTGGCGCACATCTACCTCGAGTGCGCCAGGTTACAGCCCCTCTTTCGGCTCCTCCAGAACCTCCTGTTGAGGTTCTGGCTGCATTTTTCCCCCCACTTGTTAATTTACGCACACCCCATCCGTGGCCCCACAAAGTCGCGGGACCTCCTGGTCAACCTCCTCCTGGCAATTGCCAAATCGGCAATCTATAAAACCAGGGAAAAGAGGTTGGCCGGGGGAGGGGCCTGCGACTGTGGGGCCTATTTCCGTTGCTGTATCCGCTCACGTATCCGGGCAGAGTTCCAATGGGCAGCGTCCGCTGGCTCTCTCGAGACCTTCGGGGAGCAGTGGGCGCTGTCCGGGGTTCTCTGCTCGGTATCCCCATCCGGCTCCCTCGTTTTAGCCCTTTGACCCTCACACCCGTCCCTGTTTTTTCATTATTTGTCCCCAGTAATTAGTTGGTTCTCCTGGGTTCTGTGGTCCTCCCCGCAGGCTGGGGGGAGGTCCTTTTGATGTGGGCGGGCTTATGCCCGCCCACCTCCCGGACACCAAATAGTGCCTGAGCACACGGCCTTTCAAACAAACAAACAAACACACTCAGCTCAGCACTCCAAACGCTCCAAACAAACAAACAAACTCCAAACAAACAAACTCCAAACAAACACACACAAGCCCAAAACCTCCAAATATAAGCAGCCACTTACCCCAAGGTGCTTTAGTTTGCTCCTTCCTTCTCCTCCTCCAGGAGAGCCTCTCAAAACTCCCTCCTGTTAGCACTCACCCTGTTCGCGAGCACCCGGTCGCAAATCTATCAGAAAAAGGTATGCAAATTGCGGAGCGCAATTTGCGTACCTCTTTCAGAAGAGGCTTTTCCATCTACACTGGGCCAAATTTCAGAAAAACCTCCTTTTTTGGAAGAGCCCTTCTTCCTTGTGGAAGGAGGAAGACAGGCTTCCAAAAGAGCACGTCTGCTCTTCTGCAAAAAAAAGCAGAAGAGTAGATGCGTTCCCTGGATGTGGCACAGTTTTTCTGTGATACCGGAGGTATCCAGGAAAAACCCCGTTGTCTAGACGTCGCCTAACTGAGGATTCCCTAGGTGGCATGTCAGAGATGTGGAACGGGCAGGAGAAGCAAAGCTGGAGTGTTAGTATGTTCCAAACATTCTCTGATATCATATCAGTCCCCAAGGACATAGGGAACTGGAATAGATTGCTTCAAATTGTTTCAGAGCCGTCACAGAACTAGTCTTGTAATCAAGGAGGCACAGTAGGTCATTTTTTCTGTGTCCCCCTTTTTCTTTTGTGACCAGTGAATACTGGGCTCAGGAGAAAATTTGTCCCATAGTCTCAGCAGACTATGGAGAAGGGAAATCAAACATTTTAAAAAAATGAAACCAGGAAAACACAGTTTGATGCACATTTTGATTTTTGGTTTTTCTTTTTTCTTATTAATTGTTTGACAATGTACTTACTTTTATTTCACTGGTTATGTTTCAACTATAAATCAAGCCATTTTAAAGGGTTAACATTAGCACAAAGAGCTGGGGCATCTGTTGGTGCTGAAATGTGTGGGATATTAGGAGGGTCTTGAAGGAGAGACTACATCTACACTACAGCAGAAACTTGACTTAAGCTACTCAACTCCTGCTATGTGACTAATATGGATGAACTCAACGTACTTTAAGTCGAGTTACGTGACTAATATGGAAGAACTCAACGTACTTTAAGTCTACACCATGGAGGGGTGGAGGGTCAAAAGGAGAAACTCTCCTGTTGATTTCCCTTACTTTTCTTCTCCGGGGTATTGTAACAGGGCTGACCGGAGAGCAATCTATAATCGATTTAGCAGGTCTTAACTAGACCCACTAAATCGACCACCAGTGGATTGATCTCATAGCTTCAGTCTGGACTATAGTATAGATGTAGCCAGAGATACAAATAGACATTAATAGGAGCTGTTCATATGAGTAAGTCTGTTGAAGAAAATAGCTTCTATCATCTTGACTTTGGATGGAGGAAAGTTTGAATATATGTCACTACAGATTCATCAAAAAAGTTTAGAATTAGAACTTGATGGGCCTGAGCCAGCATGACATTATTTCACACATGAAACTCACATTTTAGGTAATTTTAAATGCAGATTAAAGTCAATATCAAGCAATCTGAGTTTAAAATGATATATTTTTTAATTTACATGGGTGGGGGAAAGCTCTTGTATATTGTACAAGTTGGGCTAGAAACACTTGGTATAGTGTAGGACTGGGCAAGAAGCTGTTAGTGGGCCTGCAGCAGCTCCCAGCCCCGCCACTAATGCATTTCCTGGGAGCCACCAGGGAGGCACGAACCCTTTCAACTTGTGCTATTTAAAGGGTTCATGCCTTCCTGGTGGCTGCCAAGCAACATGGTAGCAGCTGCCCAGCAGGCACAAGCCCTTTAAATATAAGCAATTGAAAGGGCTCACAGCTCCTGGCCCCACTGCTAACATGTTCCTGGTTTTCAGCCACCTGGAGCTGAAAACCAGGAACCCTTTAAATAGCAGCAGTTGAAAGGGATCCTGGCTCGCAGCTGCCAGGCAACAGGTTGGCAGTGGGGCCAGGAGCTGTGAGACGTTCAGTGTGAGACCTCTACCCCGGACAATTCTGGGAGGAGGCTAGCCCCCAGTACTGTCCCATCTGCTCCAGGACCCACCCTTTCCATTGGCCAGAACTCAAGGGGCAGGAACCGCAGGCCAAGCAAAGCTGGAGTAGGCTAGCTCCAGACCCCTCCCCTTCCACCTCAGACCCTGCCCCTTCCAGGGTGGCCCATGACCACTTCTGAAATTTGTGAAGCGGTACCCCCTTCCAAAATTATTGTCCACCCTCATCTAGAATTTGACTGATCATAACTTACGCCATAAAAATCAATAATAATAGGGTCCATACTAGATCTCTGCTGGAATCTGTGGTTTCGCTTCACTGGCAGTCATGGTAACCTTATTTCAGCTTCAGTTTGTGTGGGCTCACACCACCAGAAATTTTGCTTTATGTACGGTGTGCCAATTAACCCCAAATCTTCAAGGGAAAGTCTTTGAAAATTGCTTCAAAAACACAAAAAACTGCTAAGCTTCAGGTGGTGGTGTCCTATACATATAAACTCAGGCAAAAGTTAATGGAAGATTCAAGTACCTCAGCAAACCTGGCCTCAAGCTTACAACGAAATATCAAATCACATGACTTTGCTGTATGTGAGATTCCCTTGTGGAAATGTCAAATCACTCTTTCATCCGATTCTGCTCTTGCTCATGCAAATGGCTCCATTGTTTTTCAGTGGGACTAACGTACAAGCAGATCTTGGCATTATGATATGATATTTATGATGGATTGATATTAAAATTCCCCAGTTAATTGGTAAAAATGTTTTAATGTGTAACAATTGCAATCATCTAATGCTAATGAAAAAAATGACATTTCCTAAAAATTAAAATATCTTTTCTCAGGGACCTGCTGAGTTTCATTGCAGTCATTCCCATATTATTATGAAGTTAGAATTGACACCAACATATAAAGAAAGAGTTAATGCCATGAAACGATACCAGTGTATGAAGACAATGACAGAAGAATGACAGGAGGAAGAGGCTATTATCAAATGTGCCACATTTGTATTTGCAAAGATATATTTACAATGTTATTTAATATTATGCATAATGTTTAGTGCAAAGTAGTCCCATCTTCCCCTCAAAGTAGGATTATTACTTGGATCGTTTCTTATAGGTGTCATGGCAGTGATAAATCTGGAGAAGCGGATCAGCTTAAGTTGGTGCTCAGTGTTTTGTGCAGAGTGGAAGATGGTAGGAAAAATATCAAGTGAGGAGATGAAGCTGGTATCAGCAGACTAGAAGAGGTGGAAAGCAATGCTCTAAGAAACAGGAGGGGCAGGTTTCTGAAGAGACTGATGATGAGGATAAGAAACTTGAGCTTGATATGATGAAAAATGTTTAGTTAATGGAAAGTGTAAGTGGGCTTGTTAGCTGCATAATGTGGTTAGTGCAACTGTCTCTTCTACAATGCTAGCTCTCAAAAATGCATTGCCTCAGGGAAGAAGTGCCTCCGTGGATGATTTGCAAACCTAATAATTTGATATATCTCTAGAAAGCATTTCTTGTAATGTTTGACCAAGGACAATCCAGGAAAGCAATTAACCAAAGAAATTGAACAGTAAAATTTTTATTTTAAAAAAGTATGTAATCTTCTAGGAATGTTTCTGAAATTGAGATTAATCATAATGTTTATTAATAGCTGACAGATATGTCACAGACTCCAACATAAATATGCTTTTTTCTGTTGCATTTTAATTATACAACTCTGCTGTACTTATTGTTTTCACTTTTTAAAAATGATTGTATATCTCACAAGACTGTGTTCAAGGTGCATCAGAAACAACTTCACACAATGATAAGAAGCATTATTATCCTGGCATGCAGTTGTGGTGTGCAATTTTGCATGACATTGCAGCTGCAGTCAGTATGGAAAAGCCATTGTTTCAGTTCCACTGGAAAACGACAACCAAAACGATTAAATCCTGCAATATTCTGAGACTGCAGACAATCTTCATTTCCATTCCTTTGTACTTAAACAAATTGATATGCACATACAGAGATGGAGTTATTTGGTTATAATTCTTTCCATCCAATTGCATTGCTTATTAATTCTGATTTCAGCGGTGCATCAGTTGTTATTGTCAAAGTGCTTCTCCAGGTTAAGAAAAACCCTCTTTCGAAGTAATTGAAATTTCAATTCATCTCAAGCCTGTACTATCAAGGACTTATAAAAATTACACACAAGAAACTCCAGACTAATTAAACTATTTACCTACCATGCGAACACTGATTTTCAGTCTTATGCACATGCTCATCAGTTTAAGTTAGGATATGCAAGCTCTCTTTTAGGCAGCAACTGCAATTTAAATTGCGAAATCCTGTTGAGAATGCAGATAACTAGAGTGTTTGAGTAAAATATAACAATAATGGAGAAAATGTTTAGCATTTCTAGATTTGTAATAGAAATAACACCCAGCTGGATAATTGAGTTATAAAAGAATCTTCCACATTTAAGAAGCAGAGCTATTTTTCTTCATTTCATAAAATTCTTTATCTAATAGAAATAAAATGAAATAGTGCTTGGCATCTTCTCAGACCACAGCTACAAAAACTAGCCATGTGCACTCATATTGCCTGGCCTGTCAATTATTTGTGAACAGTTTGCTCCAGTATTTGGAACCTGAATTAATGACCTGACCATGACCAATAAAGGTTAGAATCAGTATTGTTTCACTGTGAAAGGTGCCACATTGACAGCACCTACATAAACTGGCCTCCTCCATCAGTAGAACAAACATAGTAACAGCGGTGACAGGACAATTTTCCTCACACCACCAACCAGCCTGGAGAGACTGTCCCTCGTATTATCTCTGTCTTCTGCAGACTGCCAACAGAAGAGCCGGCTGTTGAGCTTGTGGGTGTTTTTTGTGATGCTGGCACCTGTCCTTCAGAAACTGGACCAACAATTTATTTCACCAATAAAGACCTTACAATGACTACTGGACAATAATCATATTAACTGAGACAGCTGGTAATTTCAGACTGCTTCCCAGTTGACAGGTGAAAGTGGAGGTTTATCAGTAGGGAGATATATCTACATTTGTTCTGCCAATGGACATGCTCTGTGTAGTGCTTCATTTGTAATGAAAGCAGTGCTGGGACTCAAGCAATCTTTTTGCATTCATAATTAGTGCAACAAACCCAGAAGAACTGGAGCTATGAATGGCAAAGCTTAGAGCTGCTGAGGTGCTGACAAATTAAGCACTGTTTCTGTGGCTCAGTAAACTAGTTCTTCCTCTGGGGCTATTACTCTTGCATCTTTCTTGGATTATAGGGCGATTCTACCTGGTGTACTCTCCTATGGCAGGTCATGTGATGATCCATGCATCTGCCTCAATTTCCATCTCACAGAGCTTCCAGACATTCTATGCTTGGCTCTCTTGCTTTAATAATACATCTGCTTGGGGCTAGTTTATTACAAAAACACTGTCTCAACACAATGTCCATTTATCACTCCCAGTTCTTATATTCTTTAAAATCCCAGGACATCCAGTCCATCATCCACACTCTGGTATCCTCTGCCACATGTGGCTGTTAGACAGCCCTCTTCTGGCCTTCTTCATCACCTAGGACACCAGTCCTTCCACCTGAAGTACAACCCTACTCTATCTCATGGATATCCCCACGGACTCTTTCCTAGGAGGCTGTCTTCACCAGAAGAGCACCCTTCACTTCCCCCTGCCCTCTCCGTGTTTCCCTAGGGCCAGCTCTCTGACACGGAGAAAGCAAGACATCAGTTCCTCCTCTTTTCTCCTATCTTCAGGTTTCTCCAGCCCTAAGTCCAGCTCTCTGATTTAGAGCCTGCTGGTCTGCTGCTCCTTTGTCTTCAGAGTTCTCTAACTCTGGCTCTTTGGCTTGGGCAGGTCTTGCTATTCTCTTTGCCTGAAGAATATTTGATGAAACACCACATACTTCTTTCAGACACCACTCCAGTCCCCTGTCTCCTGTAATTCTGACCTGTTCCTGACTGACTAACCAGGTCTCTCTCCTCTCGGAGTGTCCCTGGTTCTTTATAACCCCCAGAGCTGCCTTGTTCTCTTAACTGGACAAAGTTAGAATACATGTCTGACACAGGGGCAGTGGATCTACTTCAGTTATAGGGGCAAAGTGACCTGTGACATATGGCTTCTTTCCAGATAGTGGCAACTAGAGCTCATTGTGGTGGTGATGATTCTTGTGATAAAACACTGGGAAGTGAAGAGCAAACACAAAACTTGTATCTCATGTGTTGCCAAACAGACTTTGATAGCAGTCTCATCAGTTGCTGAGCATCTTCAGTTGCTGAGCATCCTCAGCTTTCATTATTAACAAATTGGGGCCCTTTCTTACCTTTGTGTTTCAGAAGAACTCAGCATCTAAATGCCATGACTTTTTACCTATACATAGAGCTGAGAAAGGTTATTTATCATGTTATCACCCTCCAGAGCCAAAAATACCTTTAGTATTAACAATTGTTTGTTTTAGTTTTCTCCTGGATAAACATAACACACTAATTCATATAGACTCATGGACTCATAGACTTTAAGGTCAGAAGGGACCATTATGATCATTTAGTCTGACCCCCTGCACAATGCAGGCCACAGAAACTCACCCACCCACTCCTGGAATAATCCTCTCACCTATATCTCAGATATTGAAGTCCTCAAATGATGGTTTGAAGACCCCAAGATACAGAGAATCCTCCAGCAGGTGATCCAGAGGATCCAGAGGAATGCTACAGAGGAAGGTGAAAAACCTTCAGGGCCTCAGCCAATTTACCCTGGAGGAAAATTCCTTCCCAACCCCAAATATGGCGATCAGCTGAACCCTGAGCATGTGGGCAAGACTCACCAGCCAGCCACCTAGGAAAAAGTTCTCGATAGTAACTCCTATCATCCCACCATTGGCCTATTTACCACCAATAGTGAAAGGTCAATTAGTTGCCAAGATCATGTTATCCCATCAAACCATCCCCTTCATAAACCCATCTAGCTTAATCTTGAAGCCAGATAGGTCTTTTGCCCCCACCACTTCCCTTGGAAGGCTGTGCCAGAACTTCACTCCTCTAATGGTTAGAAACCTTCATCTAATTTCGAGTCTAAGCTTCCTGATAGACAGTTTATATCCATTTGTTCTTGTGTCCACATTGATATTGAGCTTAAATAATTCCTCTCCCTCCCTGGTATTTATCCCTCTAATATATTTAAAGAGAGCAATCATGTCTCCCCTCAGCCTTCTTTCGGTTAAGGTAAACAAGCCAAGCTCCTTGAGTCTCCTTTTATAAGACAGGTTTTCCATTCTTCAAATCATCCTAGTGGCCCTTCTTTGTACCTGTTCCAGTTTGAATTCATCCTTCTTAAACATGGGAGACCAGAACTGCACACAGGATTCCAAATGAGGTCTCACCTATGCCTTGTATAACGGCACTAACACCTCCTTATCTCTACTGGAAATACCTCGCCTAATGCATCCCAAGACCATATTAGCCTTTTCACGGCCATGTCACATTGGCGGCTCATAGTCATCCTGTGATCAACCAGGACTCTGAGGTCCTTCTCCTCTTCTGTCACTTCCAACTGATGTGTCCCCAGCTTATAACTAAAATTCTTGTTATTAATCCCTAAGTGCATAACCTTACACTTCTCACTATTAAATTTCATCCTATTACTATTACTCCAATATAGAAGATGGAAGGGCCAGTTTTCCTTTTATATCCATCTGGAACATAGACTAGCTACTCGGAGCCAATACTGCTAGTTACAAACTGGTATGATAGGGGAGAAAAAAGAAAACAAAACATTGCCAGAATATACACTTTAACAATGTACTTCAGTTAACAGTTACACAGCACTCGTACACTGGAGGACACAGATGGAAGTGATAGAGGGCTAAAAATAAATAATCTCAGGCATAAATAATTTACATCACCAAGGCAAGAACATAATTAAGGTGACATTACCTTTTCTCCAGCCAGAAGGTTGGGGTTTTTTTTTCTGAAAAGGTAAACAGAAAGTTGGTTGAATCTATCCATTGACTAACTTAACATGATCACTCATAAATATTTGCAAAATGGTTTACACAATTTTGCTTATGTGGCTGTTATGTTGATAGCCCAGTAAGAAAATTGCTGCGAATATTGCCAAACAATAATTCAGATGTGCCGTGGTTTCAGATCACAAGAGCTGCTGGTTAATAAAATTAGGCTAATTTGATTTTCATTTTGCATCTTTCTATAGGAAGAGATTGGATTTGTTCAGACCTTTCTTATGTTTACAGAGCTGTGTTCTCTCCAACTAATGAATGCAATAAATCTGAAATGCTTTATTATTATTATTTTCACCAGACATTCACCTATCTTTGTGTTGATCTTCCAATAGCAGGATGGAAGAAAGAGAGTACAAGGCCTTTTTTTAATGTATGATCCTTTAGCCTGGGAGACAGCACTTCCTTGTCTATTCAGTGTTTCCTCCTGTTACTTTTGGACAGCATGAGTCCCATCTTATGGAGACATCCGTAGATCAGATACTGTTTGGACCTCAGAACCACTGAGGTTTGTGGTACTCAGGATGGATATAGGGATCTGTCTATGCAGTTCTTACTGTGGCATAGCTAATGGAAACTTGAGGAAGGCCACTTGCCAACGCTGGCAGTCCTTAGTTGCCACCCTACACTCTTCTGGCAGCAGCAGCAGGTTTAGTCTAAGGGTCTGGGGCTGGCTCCGTGCTTTGCACATTGTGATGTGGCATATGGGGTTAGGTGGTACTGTGACCATGCATTACGTAACAATGGCACTCACTCAAATTTTCCCTGTCTACTTCTTTGTCATGATCGGGACCTGGACAAATTGGAGTGGCACCACTATGTCTGTGCAGCAGGTCACAGCTCTCAGAGTGCTTGGTCTAGCCCCACAGAACAGGAGTCTTCAATACTGGATGAGTATGAGGCAGATTTGGTTGCTATATCTCCTTTTCCTCTCTATCCCTTATCATCAGCCAGTACAAAACCTGGCTCTGCAACTGAATTTTTAGGCCTGGTCTACACTGGGAGTATAGGTGATTTTTCTAAATGATGAGTCCACAAAGCCTGTTCCATCGACTTTAAGGGTCATTAAAGTTGATTTTGGTACTCCTACTTTTCACAAGGAGTAATGGTAAATTTGACCTTGCATGGTTAATTTTAGGGTGGTGCAGACACAGTGCTGTGAAAGTTGGTGTTCTTGGCCTCTGGGACATGTCCCACACTAGTCTGCTGTGACCACTCTGTCCAGGAGTCTGTTGTTCCCCAGATGCACAGGAAAAGCTTTGGAAAAATTTGAATTTCATTTCTTGAGCGGCCAGTATGGTGAGCAGACCTCACTATGTGCCACAGCAGAAGGATATTGATTGCCTTGGCTACTTGGCACACAACAGCACTCACTGTAGATTTCCCCACTTTGAACTGGTTTCCAGCTGACTGGTATCTGTCTGGTATTGCAAGCTTCCAGACGTCTATTGACACTCACTTCTCCACTGTCAGAGCAGGTCTCATTCTTGTATTGCTGGGTTTTCAAAGTTGGGGAAAGGAATTCACAAACTTCCATGAAAGTGACCTTATTCATGTAAAAGTTCTGCTGCTACTGCTAATTGTCCCATACCTGCATAATTATACAGTCCCAGCAGCCTGTGCTTGTCTCATGGCACCAGAACTAATATCCTACTGTTTCCGGAGGATCAAATGCCAATGGCATTTGCCAGTCACTCAAATCAAGTGCTTTACAGAAGAGTATGTTCATAGTCTTCTGAGATTCTGCTTTATTCTGATGGACCCTAGAGATACTCTGGATATACTTCAACATAAGGTGCACAATAGTTAATAAGATTGCAATAGTAGTTTGCTGCTGAACAGGTTCCATGCTGGCTTCCATGCTTACCCTACTATCTGCATGGATAATCGGGGGAGGAAGGGGGAAGGGAGGAATGGTGTTGTTTTCAAGAAGTGGGGGAGAGAGGAGATGAATGCATTAAGAGATAAGGACAACATGTACCCAGATCTATCCACTGCACAGTTTTGATCTCAGCATGCATAACCCAGGAGCATAACCCAGAATCCAAAAAGGCAGCAGGAACTGTGGGATGCATCACTCTCAAAGTTACCATAGGACCCTACTGGAGGATGTGCTCTACCAAACTGATTTAAATTCTTGTGCACGGTGGGGAAATGCACCTTCAACTTTACAAAATCAAGTGCTAGAAAATCTGCCTTAATAAATTCAACCTTATTTCTCAGTTTAGACAAGGCCTTAGAGTAGCATTAGGGCCCAAGTAGCGAATGTGAATGCAGGAAGGAGTCAGGTTGTTATAAAGTCAGAAGGGGACAACAAGGAAGATAACCTGCAAGCTCCTTGTTACAGAGCAAAAATCAATATCTCAGTCAGTATGGTTCAATCCATAGCATTAATTTCAAACTTTTATTTTGATTCTCAGTAGATTAAAGAGCTCTGATCTGAAAAACACCAGACTACTCACTTTTGATACATGACCTTGTATATCAGAATTATAAAAAGAACTGATTTCCTTTTTTAGATGTTAGTTATCTTTTAATTCTGTTAGAACTGTGAAGTATAAAGAATCCATATAATTTTCAGAGGATTATAACTCTGCTGAATATGAGGTAATTTTATTATATATAGATATTTTATGTTGGTGAATATTTCACTAACCATAAGATTTTGAAAACAGCTAACTGTACCAAGGGATCTAAATAATTCAAAATTCTTGATATACTTTTGTGAATCTGTAGGGGCTTACACTAAATGAAGCAGTATATATTAAAGCAATGTTTCAACTAACCACTGTGTGCTATAATTTGTTTTATCTGTGCCTGTTCAAGAACATGGTTCACACATATTTTTCCAAAAGTACATTTACATTTCACCCAGGTCTTCTGTTACAATTGTGAGGATCATAACATAGCTCAGGAGGAACAACACAGAAGTATTTTTAAATCATCTGTGAACTCCCCTATACATCTTGACATAACTTACAAGCACATGAAGGTTGCTGTCACTTACATAAGATGCCAGTGGCCTCCAAAAGCAATTACAGTCACCAGGTGCAGGGAATCCCTGCTACATCCCCTAAAATGGCAGTTGCATAAGAGTAAATTCACTCTGTATTCAACTGGTAACTCTTTGGTGGCTATCCTGGCTGTATGCTTGTTATTTGCCAGCAGTTAAGCCACCTTGAATTAAGGAATCTGGGTTTTATAGTCTGCATTTGGGGCCTGATTTCTTCTCTCATTAATAGTTCTTTCAAACAATTCCATTAACTTCTACAGCATTACTCCTAATTTACATTTAAGTAAAAGAGAGGAGAACCAGGCTCAAAATACATACTCTGAAGATGCATTCTGCTTTGTTTAGTGAGGAAGGGCCAGTTCCTTACCTTGCTTAAATTCATGACTTTATTGACCTCAGTGGACTTGTTAAGGAGTGAACAGCTATTATAAAGAAAGCTTCCCCAGTTGCTGGCTTGCAGAATCTCTACAAGCCTTCCCAACTACTCAGTTATAGAAACAGATCCCTATTCAAAACAGAAATGTCTTCTTTAATATTCACTGTGGTTAGCAGATGCTTTCACCCTAGCCTCCCATTTCTCTTCTCAGAAACGGCTTGATTTAGATGCTTTAGAACCTGGCCAAAATAATAGGCAAAATTAGAGGCTAGGTGGAGGCTCTAAATCAGTCCCTCCCTGAGACTGTGATCATTCAAGGGGGAAGAGTCACAAATTTCTAGTCCAGTTATTATGCATGGCCTCAATTCCCATTTGGATAACAACAATAATAGTAAACAAGGAATGGTCCTGCAGCACCTTAGAGGCCAACAAAAAATGTAGATGATATTGATCAATAACAATAGTAAACTATCTCTAGCAGTTCAGGGCTGGCCCGAGCCATTTGCGCGCCCCAGGCCCCAGGAACGCGGCACCGCCCCCGGGAGTGCGACGCATGCTCGGCCCCGCCCCTGGGCGCCCAGCACATGCGTGGCCCCACCCTGGGCATGCGGCACATGCGCGGCCCCGCCCCCGGGCGCCCGGCACATGCGTGGCCCCACCCTGGGCATGCAGCACATGTGCGGCCCCGCCCCCGGGCGCCCGGCACATGCGTAGCACCACCCTGGGTGCACGGAGCATGCACGGTGCAGCCCCCGCCCAGCCCGGCAGTCCCACACAGCATCCCTTACAATGGGGCACCCTCGGGCCAGCTCTGTAGCAGTTATATAAGCCATTAGAACATGACAGTCCATTTTATCCGACTTGAAAAGTTGAGTGTTTGAAAAGTGCAACAGTTTGAAAAATGTGATTTGGGAGTGCTTTGTTCCACATGGACCTTGAGGGACTGATTGGTTTGGGTCAAAACTTAGAGCCGGGTCACCTGCTTGGAGCCAGCAGCCTTACATAAAGCCAGCTACAGTGAAATGAGTGAGCAGCCCACAGGGTTTGCCTGGAGATGGTCCCACAGAAGCAGGTGTTTTTCTTTTTTTTCTCTTTCTTCTCCCCTTCAGGCTTCAGGGTGCAATAAAAACAACATCTGAGGAGTCTTTCAGAAATAAGACAGTATGGGTAGTGAAAGATCAGCTGTTGTGACCTGCACAGCATGTGCCATGTTTGTCTTCATCCCAGAAGATAAAAGTGCTTTTGTCTGTATGAAGTGCAAGCTTGTCTTCATATTGGAAGACAAGGTTAAAGTATCAACCCTATGTTCCATCAGAGAAGATGAAGACTTTCTGTATAGGAGTCAGTATTTGATACTGCAGGCACAGGATGCTGAAGAACCGGTGAACGGGGAAGAAAATTGGCAGCATGTGACCTCCAGGCTTTGCGTACTGGTACTACAGAGGGAAACACTTTGGCAGAGACCTCTGAGGATCGGGATCTGATGGAGGACCCACTGACCAGAAGGCATGGGATGCATAGTCCTAGGAATAGGGTTTTCATAACCACCACTTTTAAAAGAAGGAGAAAGGAGGGAGTCTTGACCACCACTACCTAAGAGGGAGCCTCAGGACAGTTTCAGCTGTCTAGACCAGGAATCTCAAAGTGTGTTGCGTACCTGGAACTAGAATTCACGATGTGACCAGGAGTCTTCTGAGACTAATCAAACCTTTGGACCATTATCTCTTCCTACTTCTCCATGTAGGAACTAACAATACTATCAAGGATGGCCTTGAGTGGGTCTCTGCAGATTATGTAGCGCTGGGAAGAAGGATCAAGGAGTTTGTGGTGCAAGTGGTGGTCTCTTCCATTCATCCTGTTAAAGGAAATGGTCCAACTAGGGATAGTTGAATTTTGGAAGTAAATGCATGATTGTACAAGTGGTGCTGGATTGGAAAAATGGACTGTAAGGTAGATAGAAATTTGGCTAGACTGTCAGGCTTAGCTGGTAGCGATCAATGGTTTGATGTCTGGTTGGTATCAAGCAGAAGGCCCCATGGGTGAGTTCTAGGACTTGTTTTGTTCAACATCTTTATCAGTGACCTGGATGAGAAGTGGTTATAAGTCAACAGTGAGCCCTTGTAGCCAAGAAGGATAATGGCACATTAAGGTTCATTAGGAGGAGCATTGCCAGCAGACACAGAGAAGTGATTATTCCCCTTTATTCCACACTGGCAAGGCCACATCTGGAGTACTTCGTCCAATTGTGGGCCCTCCACTACAGGAAGGATGTGGATGCACTGGAGAAAGTCCAGTAGAGTGCAACAAAAATAATTAGGGGGCTGGAACACATGGCTTACAAGAAGAGGCTGAGAGATTTGGGCTTATTTAATCTACATAAGAGAAGAGTGAGAGGTGATTTGATAGTAGCCTTTAACTACCTGAAGGGAGGTTCCAAAGAGGATGGAGAGAGGCTGTTCTCAGTAGTGACGGATGGCAGAACAATGAGCAACGGTCTCAAGTTGCAGTGGGGAAGGTCTAGGTTGGATATTAGGAAAAACTATTTCACTAGGAGGGTGGTGAAGCATTGGAACGTGTTACCTAGGGAGGTGATGGAATCTTCATCCCTAGAGGTTATTAAGTCCCAGCTTGACAGAGACCTGGCTGGGATGATTTAGTTGGGGTTGATTCTGCTTTGGGCAGGGGGCTGGACTTGATTACCTCCTGAGTTCTCTTCCAGCGCTATGATTCCATGATCCTCCATACCGTGAACATGCAAGCATGAGTTCATCTTAACCAGGCCCATTGATGGTGGGACTACTGGAGCAGTGGTGAGGCATGAAGCCCTGGGCCCTTTAAATTGCCACCAAAGCACAGTGTGGTGTACTTTGCTAATCTCTCAGGACTGCTGGGGCGTCTGCCACATGGAGCACTCTGGGCACCGCTGAGGGCTGGCTGATCCAGACCAGCCCTTTTTTCATGAGGCCCGGCCTCTTCCAGGAGTACAGAACAATACCCCCACCTTGCCCAGAGGCCCACAAAATCTGCCAGCACCCCTGAATAGCAACAGATTTAAATTCAGTCACTCAGTGTGGAGCCCAAAGTCGATGGCTCTTCCTGGTTCATAGCCCTCTTCTGGAACAAAGGCCCAGTCCAATAGAATTATTTTAAAATGTCTTTTGGCCTGGAAGAACAGGCCAGTCTGTCTCCGGAATAGTATATGCTGTATTGGGTGGATCATAATGTACCTAAACTTTGGTTCCACTCTGAATAGTGACCATACACATGGCATTGCAGGATTCCCTGGGCCCTTCTAGGTCATGACTATTCAGTTTACAAACATGCTTTATTGTATTTTCCTATCTTCCAGCTTTTCAAACTCAGTATGGCATTAGAAAGTTACAATGGTTTCTTCTACATCCTTGCCAAATGAATAATTCTGTCACATCTATTGGTTTTGTCCAGTTATGAATTCAATGAAACCTTCGCAACTCTCTTGCCTTCAGCTGATTTGCACATTTGTAACTAATTGGAACTCTGTAAGCCTTCTTTATAACAATTGACAAACAATTGAGGCAGCTCACTCCCTCAAACATCTTTTGTCTGCACAATTAACAGGAACAAAAGCTACAACTATCACATCTTTGTGAATTAGAATATACAAAAAAGGAGCAGCTCTATCAAGTGAAAAGATGTCATTTTTACAGTCACTTTTCAGAAAACATCTACACTTTAAAAACTAATACTGCAGTTTATAAAACTATCTATGCCAACTTAATCTGCTTCTTCATCAGTGACAAAGGAATTCTTCCAACAAGCATTTCCTTCATCTTCCTACACAGATCCAAACAAGATACTATTATTCATCTTTCAGATGTGAGTAAAAATGTGTGGAGAATACTAAATCATGCATTTGATTAATTTCACCTCAATCACTCACTGGCGCCCTCTCCTCAGTGTGCAGCTGCAGTCAAAAGCACAAAGATTTGTAGAAGGTATAGGATGGTGATTAATATTGAGACTAACATATAATGCTTTTATATAAATCAGTGATTTAACCTCATCTAGAATACTGCATGCTGCCAGGGGAATCCCATCTAAAAAAAAAAAAAGAATGTAGAACAGAGTGTTCAATGAAGTAGACAAGAGAAAAGATGGATAAGATTAGGATTATTTGCCTTGAGAAGGAGACAAAGGGGAGTACATGTTAAAATATATCAAATGAGGAATGGTGCTAGATTGGGAGATTCTGTTGTCCATGTCTCAAAAAAAACCCCAAAACAAAACAAAAAAAGGGTTGTTGTATGAAAATAAAAGGTGAAAAATTCAAAACCAGTAAAAGGAATTTAACAAGATTTGTTTTTTTAAAAATTCATATTCACATAGATATCACATAGATATCAAGAATATGCAGTATTATCATAATATCATTATAATCATAACTCATGATAACAAACTTTTTTGTGCCAAGATAATTAATCCTCATTTTTCAGTCTCAAGAACTGGACTAGATGAACCTTGCATCTGATCAACTATGAATTCCTATGTGCCTTTGCTGCCAATGTTGAGCCCAATCCACACCTGCTTGTTAACTGACCAACTAATTATTTCAAAACAGCTGGGGAACGTTTAACATATGTTTCTGTTAGGCTCTACATAACCACACATTAGAGGAAGCATCCACACAATGGTGACTTTTTCTAGTGAGGGAGAAGGGGTATGCATGAGGAAGGGAGAGATAACATTATAAATAAAAAAGTGGAAATAGATGAGAAATGGATATCCAGATGAGAAATGGATAAATAGATGAGAAATGGATATCCGTGGTACATAAAGCTTATATTTGCTAATAAATAAAACCATGTAAAAGAAGCTGAGTTCTGAATGCTAAAGTAGTGGACATTCTAGAAGATGTAATATAATCATTGCCTTAAAGAGGATGAAAGTCTCAAGGGAACAGAACATTCAATGGGAACAGAGGGAAACCATCCCGTAGTTGGGACCCTCCTTCCAGAGGATGTTGCGGTATCCTCTCGCACTGAGGATACCTCTGAAGGGGAGGGAACGCCAGTTGTTAGGAAGAGGCAGGTGTTAGTAGTGGGTGATTCTATCGTTAGAAACATAGATAGTTGGGTTTGTGATGACGGGGAGAACTGTATGGTCACTTGCCTGCCTGGTGCGAAGGTTGCGGATCTCTCGAGGCATCTAGATAGACTTATGTGTAGTGCTGGGGAGGAGCTGGTGGTCGTGGTACATGTAGGTACCAATGATGTAGGGAAGGGTAGGAGAGATGTCCTGGAGGCCAAATTTCGGTTGCTAGGAAAGAGACTGAAATCCAGGACCTCTATGGCGGCATTCTTGGAAATGCTTCCAGTTCCATGCGCAGGGCCAGGTAGGCAGGCAGAGCTTCAGAGTCTCAATGCGTGGATGAGACGATGGTGTAGGGAAGAGGGGTTTAGATTTATTAGGAACTGGGGACACTTTTGGGAGAGGGGGAGCCTATACAGGAAGGATGGGCTCAACCTAAACCAGGGTGGAACCAGACTGCTGGCACTAAACATTAAAAAGGCCGTAGAGCAGTTTTTAAACTAAGAGATGGGGGAATGCTGATTGGTGCGGAGATGCACGTAAATTGGATAGAGACTTCTCTTAGAGGAGAATCCATTGATAGAGATTCTCTAAGCTGTAGTCGGAAAGAGAGGAGGGGAGAGGACAAACGATGGGCCAGAGCAGACAAACAACCGCATATAAAGAAATCCAATGCATCAGGGAAGGGCAGACGAATAAGCAGTGGCAAATTTTTAAAGTGCTTCTACACAAATGCTAGGAGTCTGACTAATAAGATGGGTGAACTAGAGTACCTCATATTAAAGGAGGAGATTGACATAATAGGCATCACTGAAACCTGGTGGAATGAGGAAAATCTGTGGGACACAATCATACCGGGATATAAAATATATCGGAAGGATAGAGCAGGCCGTGCGGGTGGCGGAGTGGCACTGTATGTGAAAGATAATGTAGAATCAAATGAAATAAAAATATTAAATGAATCAACATGTTCAATAGAATCGCTATGGATAGTAATTCCATGCGCCAATAATAAGAAATTAGCAGTAGGGATATATTATCGACCACCTGACCAGGACAGTGATACTGACATTGAAATGCTGAGGGAGATTAGAGAGGCTACAAAATAAAGAACTCTATAATAATGGGGGATTTTAATTATCCCCATATTGACTGGGTACATGTCACCTCAGGAAGAGAAGCAGAAATAAAATTTCTCAATGGCTTAAATGACTGCTTCTTGGAGCAGCTGGTACAGGAACCCACAAGGGGAGAGGCAATTCTTGATTGAGTCCTGAGCAGAGCACAGGATCAGGTCCAGTAGATAACCGTTACAGGACCACTTGGGAATAGTGACCATAATATAATAACATTTAACATTCCTGTGGTGGGAAGAATACCTCAGCAGTCCAGAACTCTGGCATTTAATTTCAAAAAGGGGAATTACACAAAAATGAGGAGGTTAGTTAAACAGAAATTAAAAGGCACAGTGACTAGAGCCAAATCCCTGCAAGCTGCATGGAAACTTTTTCAAGACACTATAATAGAGGCCCAACTTAAATGTATACCCCAAATTAAAAAACATAGCAAGAGACCTAAAAAAGAGTCACCGTGGCTTAACCACCATGTAAAAGAAGCAGTGAGGGACAAAAAGGCATCTTTTAAGAAGTGGAAGTCCCATCCTAGTGCGATAAATAGAAAGGAACATAAACACTGTCAAATCAAGTGTAAAAATGTAATAAGAAAAGCGAAAAAAGATTTTGAGGAACAGCTAGCCAAAAACTCAAAAAGAAATAGCAAAATGTTTTTTAAGTACATTAGAAGCAGGAAGCCTGCTAAAAAACCTGTGGTTCCCCGAGATGATCGAGATATAAAAGGAGCAATCAAGGACGATAAAGCTGTTGTGGAGAAACTAAATGATTTCTTTGCTTCAGTCTTCACGGCTGAGGATGTTAGGGAGATTCCCAAATCTGCACCGTCTTTTGTGGGTGATGAATCTGAGGTACTGTCCCGGATTGAAGTGTCATTAGAGGAGGTTTTGGAACAAATAGAAAAACTTAATGTCAACAAATCTCCGGGACTGGATGGCATTCATCCAAGGGTTCTAAAGGAACTCAAATTGGAAATTGCTGAACTATTATCTGTGGTTTGTAACCTATCCTTTAAATCGGCTTCCGTACCTAATGACTGGATGGTAGCTAACGTGACACCAATATTTAATAAGGGCTCTAGAGGCGATCCTGGCAATTACAGACCGGTAAGTCTAACTTCAGTACCGGGCAAATTAGTCGAAACAATAGTAAAGAATAAAATTGTGAGGCATGTAGAAGAACATAATTTGTTGGGCAAAAGTCAACATGGTTTCCGTAAAGGGAAATCATGTCTTACTAATCTATTAGAGTTCTTTGAAGGGATTAACAAACATGCAGACAAGAGGGATCCAGTAGATATAGTATACTTAGATTTTCAGAAAGCCTTTGACAAAGTCCCTCACCAAAGGCTCTCGTGTAAATTACATTATCATGGGATAAGAGGGAAGGTCCTTTCATGGATTGAGAACTGGTTAAAAGACAGGAAACAAAGGGTAGGAATAAATGGTAAATTTTCAGAATGGAGAGGGGTAACTAGTGGTGTCCCCCAAGGGTCAGTCCTGGGACCAATCCTGTTCAACTTATTCATAAATGATCTGGAGAAAGGGGTAAGCAGTGAGGTGGTAAAGTTTGCGGATGATACCAAACTGTTTAGGATAGTCAAGACAGAAGCAGACTGTGAGGGACTCCAAAAAGATCTCACCAAACTAAGTGATTGGGCAACAAAATGTCAAATGAAATTTAATGTGGATAAGTGTAAAGTAATGCACATTGGGAAAAAATAACCCCAACTATACATACAGTATGATGGGGGCTAATTTGGCTATGACAAATCAGGAAAGAGATCTTGGAGTTATCATGGATAGTTCTCTGAAAACTTCCACACAGTGTGCAGCGGCGGTCAAAAAGGCAAATAGGATGCTAGGAATTATTTAGAAAGGGATAGAAAATAAGACATAGAATAACTTACTGCCCCTGTATAAAACTATGGTATGCCCACATCTTGAATACTGTGTACAGATGTGGTCCCCTCACCTCAAAAAAGATATTTTGGCCTTGGAAAGGATTCAGAAAAGGGCAACTAAAATGATTAGGGGTTTGGAACGGGTCCCATATGAGGAGAGGTTAAAGCGACTGGGACTTTTCAGTTTAGAAAAGAGGAGACTGAGGGGGGATATGATAGAGGTATATAAAATCATGAGTGGTATGGAGAGGGCAAATAAAGAAAAGTTATTTATTAGTTCCCATAATAGAAGAACTAGAGGACACCAAATGAAGTTAATGGGTAGCAGGTTTAAAACTAATAAAAGAAAGTTCTTCTTCACACAGCGTGGAGTCAACCTGTGGAACTTCTTGCCAGAGGAGGCTGTGAAGGCTAGGACTATAACAGAGTTTAAAGAGAAGCTAGATAATTTCATGGAGGTTAGGTCCATAAAAGGCTATTAGCCAGGGGATAGAAATGGTGTCCCTGGCCTCTGTTTGTCAGAGGCTGGAGAAGGATGGCAGGAGACAAATCGCTTGATCATTGTCTTCGGTCCACCCTCTCTGGGGCACCTGGTGTTGGCCACTGTTGGCCAAAGGGCTAGATGGACCTTTGGTCTGACCCAGTACGGCCATTCTTATGTTCTTATGTTCTTATTTACTTAATAATTAAAAAAAGGAAAAAAGGTAACAAATCCAGATTGCTAACTCACTATTTGTCTTCAGTATCAAATGGAGGCCGTTTCCAATTATTTAATAGGAGATAAAATACTATTAGACAATTATTGGATTACTGATCTGCTATTGTACTCACCTCTACTTCTTGGTTAGTCCATTTTAAACTGAGGGCATGTCTACACTTGGAAATTATTTTGAAATAATAACTTTCAAAATAGCTATTTGGAATAAGCTTATTCCCCAAGGAAATCGGGACTTATTATTTAGAAATAACCAGCCCCTTATTTTGAAATAACAGGTTTGATATGTGGGCGCTCTGCTTGTTATTTCAAAATAAGGGGATTTATTTCAAAATAACTCCCTAGTGTGGACCAGGGCTAACTGTATAGCTCCTCTCTGTATTAATGCATCATTCCTTCTCGTGTGGAACAATATAGCAAATTGTCAAGCTATTTAGCTTGAATATAGAGAACTAGCAACTAAAACGGGATGACAGTAAACGTGACAAAATACTTACCAAAAATAGAAGTGGTGAGCATCCTAGGAGGCATATGAATGGATTGGGACTTTCACTGGAGGTCATCACTTGCTTCTATCAATGTTTCCTTTCAGTTGGAGCTGTGTGCACATTTGAGATCTAGAGCCATGACACCTTGCTGATCTGTTAAAGTTTGGTACAAATGGGATATTTTTATTCTGGTTCATCTCTTAACATTTTCAAAACACTTCACTCTGTGTTATATTTTTATGCCTGATGTCTCTTTCTAAGCCTTTTGGCTCAGCAGATTTCATAAAAGACTGACTATATTTCATGGCTAATCTCTCAGATATATTTACTCCTATTCCTGTAAAATTGAATTATAAAACAAGAGTCCGTTATAAACACGCAATCATTGCCATACATTTTATTTTTACTGAGGGACAGATTATGCCTTTTCCCAGTGGGAGGGACATTTTGGTGTGAGTACAATTCCATCATCTTTTCTTCTATGTAATCCCACAGATTTAAAAGCTCAAGGAAATGAGTGGAATGATAAAATCCACCAGGCTCTTTCCTTTAAAAAGCATTACTGAAAATTAATGTTGAAAGGGAATGGCTTTTACAAATGATGTTGCTTTTTGTCAGAGATCCTAGGTTAGAAAGTATCAATTTCAAAAGTAAATACTTATTGCTGATAATGATTAGAAGGTTACTAACTGAAATAGTCACTAAAATGAGCATAGGCATATATATACCCTGGACAGTATAATCAATTTTCTGATCTTTCTGTTGGAATTTGTCCATAGCCCAGTCCCTGGCACACCTTATAACAGGAGACTGAAAAACATACTAATTAGTTTTAGGTATGTTTAAACTAGAAGCTAGAAGTTTGATTCCCCATCTCACACAGATATACTTGTCGTACAATAGTGTAACCAGGGTAGGAAGGGCAGTGATGAGTGCACAGTCAGGATAGCCATGCTGGTAAGCATCCCCGGGTTCATGTGACTTTGTACTTGGCACAGCAAGCTTGTGCCATTGTTGCCCATGCTACCCTAACTCTTACACATTCTGTACCAGATTTAAAAAAAAATGTAGATGCCTAAAGGAGACTATAGCTTGACAGTGGCATTTTCAAAAGAACTTAGGTTCCTAACTATTGTTTATTTCAATAAGAGTTGGTTACACAGGCACTTCTGAAAATACCCATAGGTACCAACTGGCATCTTTTAGGCATCTAAATATGTTTTCAAATCTGCTCAGTATATATAAATATTCAACACCAGTCACTTTGGTGCAGATAGCTTGTGACAAGTGAAACACATGCATCACAGCACTCAGTAAGGGCCATCACATTCCAAGTCAGGTTGGCTGTGGCATGAATAAATTTGAAAAACTTATGCAATTGCAAGCAATGGAGGTGAAGAAATTTTAATTTTCTTCTCCCAAATTCCCAGCCAAGGGACTTGCTCTGGATAATGAGTGGATGGATGAATCTGCACTGCTTTCACTTGTAAGTAGTCAATGCTGATTTCACTCTCAGCAATTTTTTAAAACAATTTCAATGGGTTTTGAATTAAATTAGCTGTCTTTGTTATAGAAGATTTGTATCAGCAGGTTGGTGATGACACAATATCAGCTCTCACTGAAATTCAATCTCTTTTGGTTACCAAAGTTCTGAATTTAGAGGAGATATTTTGCCTTTCAGACTTGGAGCTAATCCTCCACTTTTGATAACTGTTGAAATCTGATGTGTTTGGGGCTAGGACAGACAAGAAGGTACATAGCCATGTTAGCTGGCAATTGAAATTATCTCTCTACACCAGTTAAGGGTGCCAGAATTAGACCCTTAGGCTATGTTTAAACTGACTCTTTTTTGCGGAAGAGGCAATGCAAATGAAGCACTCATTAGCATTTTCTAGTGCTTCATTTGCATAATCTCTTCTGATGCTTTTTGCGCAAGATGTTTTTGTGCAAAAACCAGCAGTGTAGATGGATCCGTTTTGCGCAATGTCCCCTTTTGCACGAGATCCTTATGCCTCAGATGAGGAGGTATACAGATCTTGCGCAAAAGGGGGTTTTTTTTGCGCAAATCAGATCAGTCTACCCTGCTAGATTTGCGCAAAAACCTCTTGCGCAAAAAGCATCGGAAGAGATTATGCAAAGAAAGCACAAGATAATGCTAATGAGCGCTTCATTTGCATTGCCTCTTCCACGAAAAAAAAAGTAGTATAGACGTAGCCTTAGAAACTGTCTTTCTGGGTATGGCACAGATAGACAACACTGATGTTGGTGTACCAGATATGAAATATGTTGATGATTTTAGTTGTACTGGCAATAATCACAGAATCATAGAAAAATAGAACTGGAAGAAATCTCGAGAGGTCATCTAGTTCAGTCCCCTGCACTCACAATATGACCAAGCTCCATCTAGATCACTGCTGACAGGTTGAGGACTCTCTAAAGATGGAGATTCCTCATCTCCCCTAAGCAATCTATTCCAATGTTTAAGGAACATGACAGTTAAGAATATTTTCCTAGGGTATGTCTAGACTGCATCCCTCTGTCAGCAAAGGGATGCAGATTAGGCAGGTCGACATTGCAAATGAAGCAGGGATTTAAATATCCCGTGCCCAATTTGCATAAAAATGGCCACCGTGTTTTGCCGACTCAGCACTTCGTCAGCGAAAAGCGGCAGTCTGGAGGGGAATCTGTCAAGAAAGAAAGCCTTTTTCGACAGATCCTGTAAACCTCCTTGCAGGAGCCATAAGGGATCTGTCGAAAAAGGCTTTCTTTCTCGACAGATTCCCCTCTAGACTGCCGCTTTTTGCTGACAAAGTGCTGAGTCGGCAAAACACGGTGGCCATTTTTATGCAAATTAGGCATGGGATATTTAAATCCCTGCCTTATTTGCAATGTCGACCTGCCTAATCTGCATCCCTTTGCCAACACAGGGATGCAGTCTAGACATACCCCTAATGTCCAGCCTAAGCTTCCCATGATGCAATTTAAGCTCATAGCTTCTTATCCTGTTTTAAGAGATTAAGGAGAATAATTCTTCTCCCTCCTCCTTATAGAAACCTACTAGATTCATGAAAGCTGTTATCATGTCCCCTCTCAATCTTATTTTTTCCAGACTAAACACACCAAATGCCTTCAATCCTCCCTCATAGATTACATTTTCTAGACCTTTAATAATTTTTTTTGTTTTTCTCTGGACCTTCTCCAAGTTGTCCAATTCTTTCCTGAAATGTGACACCCAGAAATGGACACAATATTCCAGTGAGGCCTAATCAGTGCAGAGTAGAGCACTGATATAATAACGTCTTAACGTGCTTAAAACAATCCTGCTAATACATCGCAGAATGATGCTTCCTTTTTTTGTGACAGTGTCACACTATTGACTCATACTTAGCTATGACTCCTTTCCGCAGTACAAATTTTGGTTTTGTGTGCAACAGACTGTTCCTTCCTAAATATAGTACTTTGCACTTGTCTTTATTGAATTTCGTCCAATTTATATTAGGTCATTTCTCCAGTTCATCCAAATAAATTTGAATTATAATCCTATCTTCCAAAGCACTTGGAAACTCTCCCAACGTGGTATCATCCACAAACTTTTTTAGTGTACTCTCTATACCAGAGGTATCCCAAAATAGCTATCCTGCATCTTCACAAGCCACCCGTTATTTCAAAATATTTTTCAAAATAACGGAGGTGTTATTTCAGCATCCCGGTAACCCTCATTCCACTATGGTTAAGGGATGTCTCGAAATAGCACTTTATTTTGAAATTTGGTGCCTATTTCAAAATAAACTCAAAATTAGCTCAAAATATTTAGAGTTTATTGTGCCATGTAGACATAGCCAAAGTGAGCTATTCTGTCCTGCACACATCTCTTTTCCTCCATTTTTCCATCATCTGGCTTTAGCAGGGGAGTAGATGAAAGCAATCTGACTAGGGCTCAATTCAGATACAAAGGTGTCACTAATGAAGGGTAACTGCACAAGAAATGTGATGCAAGCTGGTATTTAACCCTGGGTTTCAAGGGACATTGTTTGTGTCTGTGATGGTCCCCTCCCCATGCTTTCTGACATTGGCTTATGAATATAAATATGCATGTTTCAGAGATGCTTTGGACAAAGTATCTCATGTAACCTATCAATTTTAATGTTAGAATTGGCTGGATCTGTGTGTCCTATTTTGGTGCATGCATCATTTTGCATGTAAAATTAGATATATGAAATTTGAGACTTTATATTTTAAATGTGTTAATGAGGGCTATTACTAAAGCCTCCCCCCTCCCTGTAGCCTTAATGACTGGGTGATCAATTTAACAACCTGTAAACAGTCGTGTTTGTCCTGTAAGTCCAAAGATGATTGGACTAGGAAGACATGTGACCATACCACCTGGTACTGGGATGCCATTATTAACCAGGTATTTTTTCCATGGAATGGAGAATGGAGAATGAAAGTTTCCCACCTCATGGAAAAGACTATTTAAACAAGGGGGTGTTATCATGTGGCTGGTGTGGCACACAAGAAAAGAGGGCTGTGGACCCCCATCAGGGTAAAATCTCTGACTTTAAGATTATGACTAAGACAAGAACATCTTATTGGTGTAAGAATCTGTTTCAGAGTATTGGAACTCACTACATGTTTTCTTTTCATTTTAATTTTGTAACTTACTTTGATTTGTCTGTTTTCAGTTGCAACCACTTAAATCTGTGGTATCCAATCAGTTTTGAAGCAGTAGCCAATGTAGTGGGTACTGCTGTAGCAAACTAGCCACATTTTTCTTTTTTTCTATTTTTATTGTTCAAGCCAACTAGTCACAGTCAACCAGCCAAATATCCACGTGACAAGTGGCTAGTGTGTTGGACACCGCAGACTTAAATCCTACTGTTTGTACTTAATAAAACACTTTTGTTTACTCAAGCCCAGTGTAAATAATTGTTACCTGGTAGAAATAACCAGTGTGCATATTCCTCTTTCATTGATAAAGGGGGCTTACCTGAATGATTGTTCACTGTGTACAGCTTTTACACAGAAAAAGATGACTTTATCTGGGGTTTTGATCCCTTTTGGGGTTGGTTTCCTGAGTGCTGCACCTTAGAACTTCATCCCCCCACAGCTGAAGTGGTTCAGTGTCTCCATTGCTCTTCAGGGGGGCAGTAACCCCAACTCTGTGCCTTATCTGGGGGAGAACAAAGAATCTGGCCCAAGAGGACAGGGTGGTGGGTAGCCCCAGAAAGCAAGAATGTGTGTGTCAGTGGCATGATCAGCACACCAGGGAACAGTTCCAAGGAGTTTTCTATAACCATACCCCATCACAGTCACCTTTAGTCAAAATTGTTGACCAACCAAGTTGGTTATGGAACTGATAGTTCTTGTATTTCCAGTTAGTATTCATAGCCAACAACTGCATTTTTATTTGCCTTGACTAGGTCAGAGCTTTTCAATCCTTATTCCATGAACCACTCATTGATAATGTGCAGCGAGTCGGCTGGTCACTTGTAATTCTCTCCCTTCTTTTCTATCTGTTAAAGTCCTTACAAGACCACAAAATTATCTTAAATGTGGTCTTAATCTTCTTTTCCCATATAAACAACTTCTGTATTTGGGACAGGAGTGACACATGATTATTATAAATGGAAGGAAATTGTCCTGTGCAATTTGAACAAGAGGGGAGGTGTTCCATATAATGATCTCTCCATTAAAGTATGGTCAACCCAATGGAAAAGTGAGAGAACCTCTGGACTAAATAATTGTGACCATTTCTCCCTACCATGGGTGTTGCTATTGTTATTTAAGGATTGATAACTGCTAAATTAGACTATTGTATTACCCTTTGAATGGTCTATCCTTGACTGTTCAGAAGTTTCAAGTAATTCTAAATATGATTCCCTACTTATATGGTTTGTATCAGCCTCCAAGTAAATAAATAGGGAATCACATTCTGCATCCAGACACAGTTGCAGTCCTTTAGTTTCCTTATTTCAGTGCCTATTTCACTAGAACTAGCAGCACTTTTTATCTTGAAAGTACTATGTAACATGACCTAACTTCATTCATTCAGTTTCCCAGTTCATGTTAATGAAAAAATTATGTGAAATGTTTTATATTTTTGTTGATATATCTAGAAAATAGGTGTGTTTTAAAGTTCCAAATACAGATGAAAATAATTACTCCACACATTCAGATTAATAAAATGAAATTATCTTGATTTCCTGTTTCTGGGAAGAAAACTTTAAATGTGAAATTAAACTTTAGATAGAAGTTACTAAAAGACTAATATTTTAATGATTTGTCACCTTTTATATATAATAACTCTGCTCAATATTGTAGATAGGGAAAAAAGTTGATCTTCAAATGCAGTCACTTAAAACTAAAGGAGGGAAGAAAACTAAGACAGATGAAAGATGTACTCAAAAACATACAACATATGTCAGTACTATATGCACTATAAAAGGCTCTATTTAGCTGATATTATCAGAGCCAAAGAAAGAGTTATGTATGTGGAAATAAAATGCTTATTTTTTATGTTTGGATCCAAAACTATTGATAGGCAGTAGGTATTCCATGTGCATCAGACTCAGAAGGAAGAATTGCTATGGATTTGAAAAGTCAGCTAGATGAAATCCTGAAATATAATAAGTGCATATTAGAAAAAAACACATTTAAAATTCATTCTTCCTTTATCCATTTTCCTTTTCTCTATATAGCAATTTTAAAGCTACCATCCTGGAAGGTTTTTCAAAAAGAACTGCTTTTTAATTTGAGGGTTACTACGGTACCTTTAAAATGTAATATGAAATTTCTCCAGCTTGACCGAAAGTGTTTGTATTCATCTGCCTGGTCACTGGAATCAACAATTCAACATTTTATTGTACATTGTAATTGATGTATAATGAGAAACACAACATAGATAGAACTTTGAAAAACAAAATTGGAAGAAAAAAAATCTTTAAAGGAGAGATGCTATAGCAGCATTTCCTTAGAACTTTAGGAATCATTTTTAAACCATCACACGTGTTAGTGGAAAGAAATATCTACTTAGGAGAATTAGCTACTAGAATACTGCCTAAAGCTTTTAAATTATGAGGAGGACTTTGACAAAATACCAAAGAATTAATCATTAGTCACACTTTTATCTTGAGGTTTATAATATCATTTTGTCTAATTATTCCTGATGTTTCACTATCATGTTAAAAGCCATTTTAAAAAGAAAGAATTTGAGCAGACAAGCTCTTTTCAGATTCAGTCTCCAGCGGACAGCAAGGCACATTAGAACTAGTAAACAAAAGTTGGTATGCTTGGCATTTCTACACAAAAGAGACCAGGGACTGAGCTAGCAAAGAAAAGCCCTAGAGAAAGTAGTCCTGCCAGTTCAGCATTAAAGACATTGTGAGGAGGCTTGTATTGTCACAGTTGCATGCACCACACCCCATGCATGAATAATGAGTGAGTGGAATTATGGCTTTGTTCATCACAGAGTCTCTCTGTTATAGTGGTGCATAACTAAAAGTGTCTCAAAAGGCAATTTATATAGAAGACAATAGGTTTTGTTCTCTTGTACATCAACCCTTACAGAGTTATAGCTAGACTAGAGCTGGTTGGAAAATTTTTATACAAAAATGCCACCCACATGAATCAATGTGCGGAGGGCCTGATGGGGCTGGCAGTGAAAGGGAGACAGCCCCAGAAGCAAGGGAGGGAGACACTTGCCAAGGGGTAATAAGTAGCTTGTCCCCCTGATAGGAAGCTATCCTGGGTCTCTGGATGGCCCTGCCCGAACTGAGTCTGTTGCCTCTCAGCTTCTTTCCTTCTCCTTGCCTCCCTTCCCACTACTCACCATAGAGGACAAGGGCCCTGTGGTACCACTACAGCAGCTGGTGGAGAGGGGCTGGGTCCCAGGTCAGCTCTGATGGAACTGGCCTCTACCTCTTCCCTTCAGTGTGGGAAGAGGGGCTACCACAGGAGCACACTACTCTGTGTGTCTGTCTACACCTCCCACACATCTGGCTTCTGGTGGTGGTGGGCAGAAGGGGTTCATGGTACTTTGGCCAAAGGTTTCTTCCTCCCTTCCTTAGGGCAATGCAATAGGAATTAAAGCAACAGTGGTATTGGTACCTCGGAGGTGGGCAAGGGCTCATCTGAGGGATCGGACATGCAGCTCCATGGGGAAGGATATGCTCAATCTCCATAGCACTGGAGATCAGGTTAGGACCAATGGCCTTCAACAGGTACAAAAAGGAGAGTCACAGGTTGAGGGTAGCAGATCGGAGCTGTGACCTCATGGAGATCATGAGTGGATGAGTGCTTCTGTGATGCACCTCTCTGAGGTACCCTGCCATAGGTCCAGCTGGCATTCTCAGCATGTAGCAGTGTGGTGCATCGGCAGTCCTTACATACTGAACAAGGGGATTGCCAACCTCAGCGCTAAGAGGCAAGCATGGTGGCCTCAGACCTACCCCCTCCAAGGTACATAGGCTGACCTGGCAAAATTGTTGTCATTGCTGAATGGTGGCATTGGTGGCCCATAAGTTGAGCATCCTTCCTGAGAAGAATGGGTCCCTTTCAGGTGAGCAGGTAGCACTGTCACATATTTGGGGTGGGACTTCTATCCCACAAAGCAATACAGAGCAATTAGAGAAGGACTGCCCCTGCCCCAGGCCAGTTGGCATCATTCCTAATGAAATAGAGGCTGGAGACACAACAGCTGTTGTCCCTAGGGCTCACATGGGATCCCATCACCTACTCCAAAATCATGTTGAACATGTTGAAGAAAATATTGGAAAGGGGACTTATGGATTTATTTAACTTGTTGTTCAGGAAAGAACAGATAGAGGAAGAGGGCAAAACTACAGAAATGAGGAGGACAAACCTTGCAAACTCAAGGGCTGTGTCTAGACTGGCATGATTTTCCGCAAATGCTTTTAACGGAAAAGTTTTTCCGTTAAAAGCATTTGCGGAAAAGAACATCTAGATTGGCACGGATGCTTTTGTGCAAAAGCACTTTTTTGCGGAAAAGCATCCGTGCCAATCTAGACGCGGTTTTGTGCAAGAAAGCCCTGATCACCATTTTCGCCATCGGGGCTTTTTTGCGCAGAACAGTTTTTACCTGTCTACACTGGCCCTCTTGCGCAAAAGCATTTGTGCAAGAGGCTTTTTCCCGAGCGGGAGCGTCATTGTATTTGCACAAGAACACTGACGATCATACATTAGATCGTCAGTGTTCTTGCGCAAATTCAAGCAGCCAGTGTAGACAGTTGGCAAGTTTTTGCGCAAAAGCGACCGCTTTTGCGCAAAATCTTGCCAGTCTAGACACAGCCAAGCTGTTGAGAAGCAGTCTGCAGCCTTTCACATTTATACAAGTATAGTTTGTCTGAGGAGTGCTGAGCATTGTATTTCCTGGTTTAAGCACTCGAACATAAGAGTGAGATCTCGTGCTGCATCTGGGAGGTAGTACGATTAAGGGAGGACAGACAATTTAGTCAGAAGGCAGCAGAAGAGGCCGATTCACCCTACACTAAAACATACCAGGAACTTTGGCTGGAATATATGATTTCTTATCACCTTGCCCAACTGGCATTCACAGACTGTGTATTGCCAGTGCCAAAACCTGGGCTTCAAAATCCAGATATTGAAGCCAATGCATGCTTTGCTTTTAACAGCGGGACATGTTTTCATTCCCAATGTGAATACAAACACCATTGGAGGAGGTGCAGGGTCAGCATAGCATACTCGCCTGTTATGGAATAAAAGGGCAACGCCAACAGAGTACAGTTGTAGGAAATTCTTGCAGATAGTGTCCCTGTCTCCTCCGTGTGCAAAAATTTTCTGTATACACTTTAAGGTGCTAAACAAAAATGGATTAATCATAAATAATAATACGTTTGTCAATCGGTCAGCCTTCCACCAATCTTTTACATTTTGCAGAAATCTGTGTTTCCACACAAAACAATTCCTATCATAAAATCTGGTAGTTGGTCACCAGTGATACCTATAATTACAAACAATGACTCATTCTGCTGAAATTCTGTTATGACTTGGATCCTTACATATTTCATTCATCACAATGGATTTCTTAAGTTCTCGTTTAATATTTTAAGAAAAGCAAAATAGACCTGTCTTTAGTGGAGTACTCATAATTTGCTAAACCAATAAGTTAAAAGGAAATCTTTTAAAAATGAATGTGCATGTGTGCATATTTGTGTGTTTAGGTGAATGTGTTTTGGTGCAGTTGGGTAGTTTCACATTAAAAGAGCAGGCAAGAGGCTGTCGGTGTTTTGTATGAGAAAACAAAAGTCTACTTCAAGGTCAAATCCATGATTCTCACATAGGTAAAGCATCCATTCATTTGCATAAGAACTGTAACTGAGTGAAGACCACAGGGCTGAGCCCAATGGTACTAATTGCTACCTTTTGTCAATATCTGGCCACATGACAAGTGTGTGAGTGAGTTTTCAGGGAGAAAGAGGTACTTACCCCTTTTTGCTTTATATAAAACTGGCAATTATATCAGCTGCAAATTGTGGCCAGCCACTAATCCATTGCTCCTCACTGAGCAGGCTTCCTATGTATTGGAGAAGATAGCTTATGCTTATGTTGGTTAAAGAGTCGTGTTCCCAAAATGAAATACCACACCATCCTCAGAACAATTTTAGTAGTGAGGAGAGGGAGGACATCAGTGATGGCAATAAGAAGGAAATGTTTGAGGTATCCTGTATGTTTGAAATGTTCAAACAACAGCATCTCTACCAGACCTGATTAAGAGCAAGCTGATTAGGGGGCTTATTCCTATTCTAGAGTTGGGTGTTTAATTACCTAGGTTGTTCTCTTAAAAAACTATGGCTGATGCCTATTTGTGAAGATAAGGATCTGGTTTAAATTAATTATCACCAAGACAAAAGTGTTCTTCCCTTCATTTGGCTCCTCTTTTTAAGCTAGATTCATTGTAGCAATGCAGCAGGTAAGAGAAATGTGAGCGTATGGGTTAGTATCTGCCTCACCTTTGGACAAATGTACCCTGGAAGGGGAGAAAATAAGAAGGAGCATTGTTCTTATGTTGCATGGCCATTGTAAGGGCTTAGCAGAACTGCAGCTCCTTAATTACTCACCAGGGCATTATTGTGCCTCCAATATGGAAAGGAGCACTACATGGCAGAGAATATGGTATACCAGTGTCACATTATTGGATTATAAGGGGAGCAGCCAGATCACTGCTGCACCCCAAGGTAGTGTTTGCCCCAAAATCTATACAAAGGGGGACGTGGGGGTGTCAAAAGAAAGGTTATGTTCTACTGATTCCGTACATGCTATTCATGTACTTGTATGATGTCTGTATGTGGAGTTATGAATATGGACTCTGTGCTGATATTGGCCTGGACTTCCTGTTGTAAAGAACAATTGTTAAGTTTGACTATGCTAATTAGCGAGGCTCCAGGGACAATGGTTCAAGGTGCCCAATATACACCTGAGGAATGAGTCTGGAAATCTGGATACCTGCAAACCAGCCAGGGCATAATGGCTGCCACCATGTGAAACATAGTTAGGTCACTCGACCATGTGACCTGCTCTGGCCAGGAGAGATATATAAGGCCATGAGGCTGACTCCATCTTGCCTTCAATTCTGCTACTGATTCCAGATGCAGCCTTGCGAGGAACAGCGAGTCAGGAAGAATCGTTGGCCCATCCTGACATAGGATGTACACCAGAGACTTTTAAGATAGCAGTTTGTAACATCTCTGCTAAGAGCCTGCATCCAGAACTTGGTGATTCAATGCATGTAATGTATTCTCCTTAACAACCTTACTCTCATGCTTTTCTTCCTTTTATTACTAAACCTTTAGATTTTAGATGCTAAAGGATTGGCCCAGCGTGATCTTGTGGGTAAGATCCAAAGTGTAAATTGACCGGAGATTTATGACTGGTTCTTTGGGACCAGAAAGATCCATTTGGGGTAGGTGAATTGGGTTCTATAACCCTCACCTGTGTGCAGGCCTGGGGCTGATTGTGGCACAGGGAGAGGTGGGGTGTCTGAGAGGTTTTGCTTGTGAGGCTTTCTGCTGGTCAGATTTGCAGCTGAAGTACTTGGTGTGACTGGTTTGTGGCCTATTTGGGAATGGTCTCCAGTCAGGGGCTGTAAGGAGCCCTGTTTTTGAGCAATTCATCCTGAACAGATGCCCTCAGTGGTACCCAGACCTGGCCCAGTCTGTCACAACGAGTTTGAATGTCCTCTAATCCCCACTCGTGCACACAGAGGTCCATAAGGCATTTTCTTCTCTGAGGCAGAATTCCCTAGTGCTGCTCTAGAGTAGTTTGGCTCTGTCGGCTTGTGCCTATAGAGCAAAGTCTAGCTCATTCTATGAGACAATGCAGTATTCAAAGTGTATTTCAGCACATGCTGAGTTTAGCTGAACAGTTTTTCTGCAGCTCAAGCCAGTGAAGAATTGGCCCCTAATTTTTTAGTAATTAATAGGAAATCTGCCTGTGAGGTACAATATAATTAGACAATCTATGCACTAAAATAACACACTGTAAATTAGATGCATTTCTTTATCAAGAGGATTTTTTCTTACTAACTTCTTAAAGGCTTCACTCATTTTTGCCCTATAACTCAATTACTTACATCCACTTGTGAAGCTCTTGACCTTAAGGGAATAGACTAAGCAACTCCCGG
The DNA here is from genome assembly GCA_032595735.1 of Pelochelys cantorii. NCBI lineage: Eukaryota > Metazoa > Chordata > Testudines > Trionychidae > Pelochelys > Pelochelys cantorii. Next base: position 68,334,320 of record CM064326.1, on the reverse strand, counting down.
GAGATTCCTTTGAAGCAGTTTAAGTAATGAGGAGCCAACAAGTGTAATCATGAAAAGAAAATGATTTTCATCAAGAAAATGTATGTTTATGCTTGTCATAACTATCACTACATAAAGTGTACAGTAGAGATATGCAAAAAGTTGATAATAAATTTTAGAAAAAAAGAGTGGAGAATATTGCTTTTTTTCCTAAAGCATATGAAAATTCTATCTTCAGCAAACTGGCCAAGCTTGGTTAATCTTACATTAATTTATTTTTTCTTGTTTCGAGGTAACCAGTATTTGAATTGTTTTGCCTTCCATGGGGAATTAGCTAATTAGCTATTTGAGCCACTGTTAATAATTATTCTGAAAGTCATGGGCAATAGGGTGGATTCTAGAGAATGTGAAGAAGCAGAAGGAAAAATGAAATGTGGTATCAATCTTTTAAAAAGAACAAATATAACAATCCTGACAGTTATTGTCTAGAAAACTGAACTTCAGTTCCCTTGCATAAAAAGGGGGTAAATATTTAGAAGAAAACTATCTCTAAGGACCTAGATGTTGGCAGAAGCATGAGCAACAAATGGACATAACACTTAGTATGTGACTAATGCTGTTGGGAACTGAGGGAGAGCTCCTACTGACTTCTATGAGAGTGTGGTGTACTGAATACCTAACAAAAGTAGCTTACCTGTAGAATTCTAGAATCCTGGAATCCCAGGCCTGGAAGAGACCTCAGGAGGTCATTGAGTCCAGCCCCCTGCCCAAAGCAGAGCCAATCCCAACTAAATCATCCCAGCCAGGGCTTTGTCAAGCTGAGACCTAAAAACCTCTGGGGATGGAGATTCCACCATCTCCCTAGGTAACCCATTGCAGTACTTCACCACCCTCTTAGTGAAATAGTTTTTCCTAATATCCAACCTAGACCTCCCGCACTGTAATTTGAGACCATTGCTCCTTATTCTGCCATCTGTCACTACTGAGAACAGCCTCTCTCCAGCCTCTTTGGAACCTCCCTTCAGGAAGTTGAAGGCTGCTATTAAATCACCCCTCACTCTTCTCTTCTACAGACTAAATAAGCCCAAATCCCTCAGCCTCTCCTCGTAGGTCATGTGCTTCAGCCCCCTAATCATTTTGATTGCCCTCCACTGGACCCTCTCCAATACGTCCACATCCTTTCTGTATTGGGGGGCCCAGAACTGGATTCAATACTCCAGATGTGGCCTCATCAGTGCAGAATGAAGGGGAATAATCACGTCTCTCGATCTGCCAGCAATGCTCCTTCTAATGCACCCGAATATACCATTAGCCTTCTTGGCTACAAGGGCACACTGTTGACTCATATCCAGCTTCTCATCCACTGTAATCCACAGGTCCTTTTCTGCAGAACTGCTACCTAGCCATCTGGTCCCCAGCCTGTAACAATGCTTGGGATTCTTCCGTCCCAAGTGCGGGACTCTGCACTTGTCCTTATTGAACCGCATCAGATTTCTTTTGGCCCAATCTTTTAATCTGTCTAGGTCACTGTGGACCCTATCCCTGCCCCCCAGTGTATCTATCTCTCCCCCTTGCTTAGTGTCATCCGCAAACTTGCTGAGGGTGCAATCCATCCCCCCATCCAGGTCATTAATAAAGATGTTGAACTGCTTGAAACTGACTGCCAACCTGACATTGAGCCATTGATCACTACCCGTTGGGCTGCTGTCAAATCCCCCCTCACTCTTCTTTTCTGTAGATTTCATTGGCAACTTGCATGAGATTGGAATTTATTATTAGTGTTATTGTAATTGTTATTATTTATTATTTATAGAATAGAAGGGGAATAGAAGCTGAGTGTTGAAGACTAGTACCCAGAATGTTAAAGTATTTAGCCATTGTTGTACTGAGAATTGCATCACCTAACTGATTTTAGTGTCTAGATCCCATTTTTCAAAAGTATTTAGGCATTTAGTAGTGTAAATCCCTTCAAGTGGCAATTCGCTTTTGCCTCCAAGCACCTAAATCTCTTTGTAAAATGAGATTAGGCTCCTAAATAGGGCAATGCAACACTGAATGCAGCAACTCCATAATACCCTTCAATATCTTGGCCTAGATCCACAAACAGTACGTAAAGTAAGTGTTGTAGTGCCTAATATTACATGCCCAGCTGCCCTGTGAAATCCTTACTCTGAGACAGGCACAGAGTCTCCTTGTAGAATGCATGGGGAGAGTTAGTTGCCAAAGAATGGGATTCGCAAAAGACAGTAAACTGAGCAGGGAGTTTCCTAAGAAAATCCTGAAAGGATTGTGGTGTCTGCTCTGTAGCTATGAAGGCTTTTCTGAAATGCCTGAAGTATCAGTTAGGTGTCTAAATCTGTTTGTGGATATATCCCTAAGTGCTTCACCAAAGATAGTCTAGGCATCAGAGCTCAGATTAAAAGTGGGGAGAGTTGGAGAAGGGGCAAATTCTTGCCTCTTGACATCGATGATAAAATTCCATTCAGCTCAGGATTTCACACAAAAAGACTTACCTGTCTGCAATTTAGAACCCTACATTGCATCTTCTGCCAAGAACAAATAGTTTTTGTTATGACTGTAAAATTGATGTCTGAACAGAATATATCAGATACATAGAAAATGTTTCTGAGATTTCTAGCCCAAGCAATTTTTTTTCAGACAAGTTGTGACAAAAAAGTGTTAGAAGAATTCTTAAACCCTGTGCAATTCAACTATTTCCCTAGAGCATCATATTTCAAAAACTGTTCCAAATCATCTCCGATTTGAGGAAGTGAAATAAACCTTTCTGGCTAAAGAGCACAGACACAAAACTTATAGCAGAATGACCTTTTCTGGAGGATTTTGACAAGGGCCAAAATTGGTCTTAAAGTGAAAAATATGTCTCAGTGTTAATTATGGAGAAACTATTGTTTCTCTATAATTCTCTATCTCCGCATTATTAAAAATAAATTGTAGCTCTTAATTTTCTTTTCTTTTTCATGTGGCACTTTGCCATGAGCAATTGCATATTGTAATAACCACAATAATTCTCTCCCAGAGCACACATTTAGAATCAATACTGATCAATACCCTAGCAAAATGGAAGAGCAGGGAGACTGCATTATGATCCCTGGTGCGGCTAATGGATGTTAGTAAGGATTCAAAAAGACAGTGCACACTTTTCTTGACTTGAAAAAAAATGGAAAAGGAACAACGCAAAGTTAGTCCACTACTCGCACAAAGTGCTGTGTCTTTTGCTCTTTGCACAATGAGAATTGTACAAATGAACTGGAGGTCATAGAGGGGTCCAGATAACTGTGTTTACTAAACATGCACAACATGCAAGGCCTAATCACATGTATACATTGCTGCTTTGGCTGATTTCTACTAAACAGTACTAAACTCTAGACAGTTCACAAACTGTGTAAAGCAGTGGTAGACAATCTGTGGCCCATCCACGTAATCCGCTGGCAGGCTGCAAGATAGTGTGATGACATTGCCCATCCTGCAGTCCCCTGCAGCTCCCTCTGGCTGTGGTTTGCTATTCCCAACCAATGGGAGCTGAAAGAAATGGTGACCATAACCTTGATGGACAATATGAGGCCTGAAGGCTGTAAGTTACCCACCACTGATTTAAAGTGATACTACATAGTATGCAAAAGTGGTTTCACCAGCAGCATTGTAGGTGTATTGGCAGCATATCTTTGAAGTCAAAGCCTTATCGAAAGGCAATTGAAATCAATAAAAAGATTCCCATTGTCTTCAAAGTTTTTGAATCAGGCATTTCTTCCCTGATGGAGGTTGGGTTCTTAGTCCATTTTCAAAAAAATTTGGTGGAATGAAGGTCACAGATTAACATTGTATTGCCAGCCCAGAAGGTTAATAAAAATAATTATAGCAAGTATACATTTAAAAAATCCCACCTTTGTGAATGCCTGTTTCAAGAAATTTGTATGCTAAAGTGAGGTGCTTTACATACTTCTGTTATTTATGCTTCTCTCTAATGGAATTGACTGCTAGAAATAGTGGCTTGAAGCAAAGAGCCAATAGACTTATGACTGAGTGTAAACTTGCTTTGAGTTGTGTGCATGTTCACAGTGCTTTATCTCTAATGATACTGTGAAAGCTTAGAAACAATTTCTGGAAAAAAAGGATAGAACTGTTTAAACAATTCATTTTCCTAGTATTAAACTATATAATATTTCTGTATGAAACAAACAGTTTACTTCTAATCTGCACAAACTAAAGGCATATCTATTTATATTTTCAAGAGGGAATGAGCAATTCATCATGTCAAACCATAAGGTCATTACATTGTGTCACTCAGCATAATGTCACAATGCTCCCAAATGATGAAATATCTGCTTCCAGCCAAACCTTTAAAGAGGCATGTATTTATATTTAGAGACACATATTGCTGTAAGTTTCTGGACAAAGAATTCCATGCAAACTAATTTCTGATGAATTATTTTTTAGCAAATAACATTTTATATTTCTTAGCTTTGGAAATGCAATACAAATATGCACAGGAAGAACTTTAATGCTTCTCCAAAATACATTTAAAAGGGAATGCTTGTAAAAAGGCTAAAGAAAAGACATGTATCACAGAAAAAAGTAATTGAACTTTTTTTTTTCACTTGCTTAAAAAATCCAACAACAATAACAATTCAGGAAGTTGTGGCTCTGAAATTAATTTAGTAAATTATTGCATTATTATTTAAAAGACTGGACTCTGATAAGTGTTATGTTCATGTCACACACAGAGAGACAAGTTAGATATAAATGAAAAATATTCTTCCTGAAAGATTGTAACGTAACACTATTTCTTAGAATCTAGAACACTAATATACCGGAGACAAAGACAAAACAAAATGATCCCTAAGGCAGAGAGGCACAACTCAGCCCACCTTGCTTCAGGCTGGTTCTTTGTAGAAAAAGACTCAGATAGCAGCATGTGTTCCTACAAAGCAGCAAGCATGCAAGCAGGACTAGGAAACCCCTTCCAGTTAAAATGATAGCTTGTAAATGTAACAGTTTTCAGTATACCATTGGTAAGTGAGTTGCCTAAATACTGTTTACCAGTTCTTGACAGTGTTTTGCAGATAGTGCAAATACTACAATAAGGGATTTGTGACTGGACTGAACAAAATGTAGAAGTTATAGATTATTTATTAGGAGCAGCAGTATTGCAGTAGTGCCTCATGGCAGTCGTAGATCAGGGCCCTCCTGTGCTAAGACTGTATAAACACACAACAAAAAGATGGTTCCTGCGTCAAATGCTAAATTTGTTTTCATACCTCTGCGTAAAACATCTATGCTTTCTTTCTCACAGCCTAAAGAATAGCTAGCCTTAACTTTAATTATTTTTTTTGTTTCCCTCCCTTTTCTCCCTTAGTTCTCCTTAATGCCTAAAGATGCTCTCTTTGTGGGTCAGCTTCTTGCTTTCACTATCAAACATTAACATTTCATTCATCATAAATGTAGCATCTTTCAAAAGAGTAAAAGGGAATTGTCACAATTAATAGATGGAGGGAAAGTGGCTAATAAGGATTTTACTGAAACAATGTTTTTGCAAATCTCACGCTTAAAATGAATTTATATTACCTTGGGTCTGAACACTGACTTCTGGGCTGAAACTATAAATAAGGATAATGAGGAACAAAGAATTGAGTTGGGGGTGTGGCAGTGAGGTTTTGGAGCCATTTTTGTCAATAGAAAGGGGTTTGTTCTCTTTCAAATGAAGGAACATGGTGTCCACATAGATCTCTGACATGGCTTCATTGGCTGAGGCAGAATATTCTGTACCTGCCTGTTATGGAAGAAGGTCAGCACCCCATGGTTCATTCCAAAAGATGTTACCAGAACATGGTAGCTTTTAGGTAGCTCATTGAAAATTATCCCTGAACATTCTTTTGCAATATGAAATGGACATAAAAATTCAAAGAGCAATTAAAATATCTTATCTGGGAAATGAATAAAAAGGGTGATGACATTAAAAAGAATGTATTTTTAAAAGATCATAAGTTGTGGATAAATTAGAGAGATAATTAACAAGGAAACAAGTTATATGGTAAATTGAGAGTGAAGTAAATAGGGGAACAAAAGAGGATAATGAATAATGCCAGGGAAATAGAAAATTCCCCCCGCCCCCCCCCAAAAGAGCTCTTCAGGACCACTTGCCCCAGTGGCCATACTACCCCTTAGGGTTTCTTACATTTTAAAGACATTTTCTTAATTAAATATTTGATGAAGCCAAGCAGTTGCTTACACAATACATTTTCTATTCAGTAGGGCTAGATCTTTGATAGTTCTGTGTTCCTAAAAGTGCGGTGCATAATATATAGGGAAGGAAAGACCCAGACATCAAGGAGACAGGGTTTAGAGAATGTATAGAAGAGATATTTAAAAAATGTTTAGCACTCTCAAGTGGTGCCAGTTCCTCAAAAGCCTCCCAGCAGCTAGTAGCAATTATTGTTCTCTAAATGAGAGCTGAACTCTCACAAATCTCACCAAAATACTTTAAAAGATAAATCCCTTCACCCAATTCCCTGGAACTGGCCAGGTTGCACTACATACTGGACCCTGATCCTGGGATTGAACCAGTCTCTGGAACAATTCAGCTAAGGTTTACTCTAAATTAAGGTACCTAGAACAGACTCTTAAAGACCACTATGTTAGTTGGCATTTGCCAGAACATACTGTTCTCTGCTCACACCCTCTCTTGCCGCTGCCTTAACGTCTGGCATGCCCAGGAATACCCCTGTGAAGGGTGCGAGCAGAATGTCCCCTATGCTTATTTGAACAACTCTCTGTCCATTTTGTGGCATGGAGGCTGGAATCAGGAAATAGGACCTGGCCAACAGATTTAAATGCAGAATTAGTCCCAATGTATAGGTGAAAAATGGAACTGAGATAGAATGCTGTCGGTGTTTTGTATGAGAAAACAAAAGTCTACTTCAAGGTCAAATCCATGATTCTCACATAGGTAAAGCATCCATTCATTTGCATAAGAACTGTAACTGAGTGAAGACCACAGGGCTGAGCCCAATGGTACTAATTGCTACCTTTTGTCAATATCTGGCCACATGACAAGTGTGTGAGTGAGTTTTCAGGGAGAAAGAGGTACTTACCCCTTTTTGCTTTATATAAAACTGGCAATTATATCAGCTGCAAATTGTGGCCAGCCACTAATCCATTGCTCCTCACTGAGCAGGCTTCCTATGTATTGGAGAAGATAGCTTATGCTTATGTTGGTTAAAGAGTCGTGTTCCCAAAATGAAATACCACACCATCCTCAGAACAATTTTAGTAGTGATCAATTAATGTTGATCAATGTAAAGTAATCCACATAGGAAAAAAATAATCCCAACTATACATACAAAATGATGGGGACTAATTTAGCTATAACTACTCAAGAAAGAGCTCTTGGAGTCATTGTGGATAGTTCTCTGAAAACATCCACTCAGTGTGCAGCAGCAGTCAAAAAAGCAAACAGAATGTTAAGAATCATTAAAAGGGATAAAGAATAAGACAGAGAATATTTTATTGCCTCGGTATAAATCCATAATATGCCCACATCTTGAATACTGTGTACAGATGTGGTTGCTTCATTTCAAAAAAGATATATTAGCATTGGAAAAGGTTCAGAAAAGGGCAACAAAAATGATTAGGGGTTTGGAACAGGTCCCATATGAAGAGAGATTAAAAAGACTGGGACTTTTCATCTTAGAAAAGAGGAGATTATAGGAAGATATGTTAGAGGTTTATAAAATCATGACTGCAATGGAAAAAGTGAATAAGGTAAAGTTATTTACCAGTACTTGTTCCCATAACATAAGAACTGGGGGTCACCAAATCAATTAATAGGTAGCAGGTTTAAAACAAACAAAAGGAAGTTTATCTACACCAGGGTTTCCCAACCGATGGGCCAGGACCCAAATATGGGTCACCATTACATTTCAAAAGGGTCACCAGGTGTCTCCCCAGGTGGCTCTTAAGGAGCCATTCACACATTTTTTTGAATTGCCCGGGGTCACCAAGTCTTCCTGAATTGTCAAAATGGGTCCTCATCTGGAAAAGGTTGGGAACCGCTGATCTACATGCAGCACACAGTCAACCTGTGGAACTCCTTACCAGAGGATGTTGTTAAGACCAGGAATTTAACAGGGTTCAAAAAAGAACTAGATAAATTAATGGAAGTTAGGTCTATCAATGGTTATTAGCCAGGATGGGTAGGAATGGTGTCCCTAGCCTCTGTCAGAGGCTAGAAATGGATGATAGGTGAGGGATCACTTGATAGTTACCTGTTCTGTTCTCTTCCTCTGGGGTATCTGTCATTGGCCACTATTGGAAGACAGGATACTGAGCTAGATGGACTTTTGGTCTGACCCTGTATGACAGTTATGTTCTTATGTGTTTTTAGGAAGCATCATTCATAAAGATCCCATCCATATTTTACTTCCACACATACTTTTTAAAAATCTCCAAAGTTCACATTTAGTCCCAGGGTAACTCTGGTGTGATTATTTGAGGGATAGATCGTAGTTATTATGTTTCAGTCATCTGATACTGGCACTGTGTTTTGCCTTTGATTAAAACGATGAGATTATCCCACCAGCAGTAATTGATTCAAATAGTCTTTCACTCAAATAGTCTGTGATCCACAGGACACTTAAAATATGAAATATATTTAGATAATAATCATCTTTATTTGGAGATTTTTTTGCCTCCTTTAGCCATCCAAAGGAAATATCTCCCTTCTCCTGACAAAGGTTTATCAATAAACCAGATGAATCCTAACCAATTCTGAGTCAGAAATTTTAAAATATCAGCCCTCCAGTTCTCCAGAGATTTCATTCAGCATTTCATTCTTGGGTATCACTTTCCTTACACTATTACCCATCTTTCATAGAATCACAGAACCATAGAGCTGGAAGAGACCTCAGAAGGTCATCAAGTCCAGCCCCCTGCTCTAGGCAGGACCAATCCTAACTAAATCAACCCAGCCAGGGCTTTGTCAAGCCGAGACTTAAACACCGCTAGGGATGGAGACTCCACTACTTCCCTAGGTAACCCATTCCAGTGCTTTACCACTCTCCCAGTGAAATAGTTTTTCCTAATATCCAAGCTGGACCTCTCCCACCACAACATGAGACCATTGTTCCTTGTTCTGCCATCTGTCACTACTGAGAACAGCCTTTCTCCATCCTCTTTGGAACCTCCCTTCAGGAAGTTGAAGGCTGCTATTAAATCCCCCCTCACTCTTAGCTTCTGCAGACTAAACAGACCCAACTCCCTCAGCCTCTCCTCATAGGTCATGTGCTCCAGCCCCCTAATCATTTTGATTGCCCTCCACTGGACCCTCTCCAATGCGTCCACATCCTTTTTGTAGTGGGGGGCCCAGAACTGGATGCAATACTCCAGATGTGGCCTCACCAGAGCCAAATAAAGGGGAATAATCACTTCTCTGGATCTGCTGGCAATGCTCCTCCTAATGCACCCTAATATGCCATTAGCCTTCTTGGCTACAAGGACACACTGTTGACTCATATCCAGCTTCTCATCCGCTGTAAACCCAGGTCCTTTTCTGTAGAGCTACTACTTAGCTGGTTGGTCCCCAGCCTGTAACAATGCTTGGGATTCTTTCATCCCAAGTGCAGGATTCTGCACTTGTCCTTGTTGAACCTCATCAGATTTCTTGTGGCCCAATCCTCCAGTTTGTCTAAGTCACTCTGGACCCTCTCTCTGCCTTCAAGTGTATCTACTTCTCCCCCTAGCTTAGTGTCTTCTGCAAACTTGCTGAGGGTGCAATCCATCCCCTCATCCAGATCATTAATAAAGATATTGAACAAAACCGGTCCCAGAACCGAACCTTGGGGCACTCCGCTAGAAACCAACCGCCATCCTGACATTGAGCTGTTGATCACTACCTGCTGGGCCTGGCCTTCTAGCCAGCTTTCTATCCATCTTACTGTCCATTTATCCAATCTACATTCCCTTAACTTGCTGGCAAGAATATTGTGGGAGACTGCATCAAAAGCCTTGCTAAAGTCAAGGTATATCACATCCACTGACTTTCCCATGTCCACAGAGTCAGTTACCTCATCATAGAAGCTAATCAGTTTGGTCAGGCACGACTTGCCCTTTGTGAATCCATGCTGACTATTCCTGATCACTTTCCTCTTTTCCAAGTGCCTCAAAATGGATTCCTTAAGGATCCCTTCCATGATTTTTCCAGGAACCAAAGTAAGACTGACCAGCCTATAGTTCCCTGGATCGTCCTTCTTCCTTTTTTTGAAGATGGGCACTACATTTCCCTTTTTCCGATCATCCGGGATCTCTCCCGATTTCCACGACTTTTCAAAGATAATGGCCAAAGGTTCCTCAATGACATTTGCCAACTCCCTCAGTACCCTGGGATGCATTAAGTCTGGACCCATGGATTTGTGTACGTTTAGCTTTTCTAAATAGTTCCTTACCTGTTCTTTACCCACCAAGGGCTGTCCATCTTCATCTCATCTTGCGTCACTTAGTCCGTGACTAAGTCCAGGAGCCTACCTTATCCGTGAATACAGAGGCAAAGAAAGCATTGAGTGCTTCAGCTTTCCCCACATCATCTGTCACTAGGTTACCTCCTTCATCCGATAGGGGCCGCACACCCTCTCTGATCACCTTCTTCTTGTTAACATGCCTGTGGAAACCTTTCTCGTTATCCTTCACATCCTTTGCCAGTCGCAATTCCAATTGCACTTTTGCCTTCCTGATAACCCCCCGGCATTCTTGGGAGATACATTTAAACCCCTCCCTGGTCATTTGTACAAGTTTCCACTTCTTGTAAGCTTCCTTTTTGTCCTTAAGTTCACCAAGGATTTCCCCTGTAAGCCAATCCGGTCTCCTACCATGTTTGCCTCTCTTGCTACGCATCGGGTTGGTTTCTTTCCGTGCCTTCAATAAGGTTTCTTTAAAATACTGCCAGCTGTCCTGGACTCCTTTCCCCTTCATGCTAGCATCCCAGGGGATTCTACCCAGCAGGTCTTTGAGGGAGTCAAAATCTGCTTTTCTGAAGTCCAAGGTGTGTATTTTACTACTCTCTTTTCTTCCTTTGGTCAGGATCCTGAAATCTACCATCTCATGATCACTGCTTCCCAGGTTGTCACCCACCTGTACTTCCCCTATTAGTTCCTCCCTGTTTGTGAGCAGAAGGTCAAGCTGCGCACGGCCCCTGGTCGGATCCTTCAGCACTTGTACCAAGAAGTTATCCCCAATGTTCTCCAAAAACTTCCTGGATTGCCGGTGTACTGCTGTATTGGTCTCCCAACAGAGGTCAGGGTGATTAAAGTCCCCCACGAGAACCAGGGCCTGCAATCTGGAAGCTTCTCTCCGTTGTCTGAAGAAAGCCTCATCTTCCTCATCCACCTGATTCGGTGGCCTATAGTAGACACCAACCACAACATCACTGCTGTTGTTTGCACCTCTAAACTTAACCCATAGACTCTCAACAGGTTTTTCTCCCTCTATGTACTGGAGTTCTGAGCAATCATAGTGCTCTCTTACGTATAGTGCAACTCCTCCTCCTTTTCTCCCCTGCCTGTTCTTCCTGAACAGTCTATACCCTTCCATGACAGCGCTCCAGACATGCGAGTCATCCCACCAAGTCTCTGTTATCCCAATTAAATCATATTTCTTGGACTGGGCCAGGGCCTCCAGTTCTTCCTGTTTGTTGCCCAGGCTTCTCACGTTAGTGTACAAACACCTCAGATAACCAGTTGATCACCCTATCTTCTCCATTCGAATCAGGGGTCCTCCTTTCTTGCTCGTTCCTCTTTGCATTTCTTCCCAGTATCCGACTTCCCCACTCCCCTCAGGGTTTTGGTCACCATCCCCCAATGAACTTAGTCTAAAGCCCTCCTCACTAGGTTTGCAAGCCCGCCCGCGAAGATGCTCCTTCCTCTCTTGGTTAGGTGGATCCCATCTCTTCCTAACAATCCTTTTGTCTGGAACAGAGTCCCATGGTTGAAGAAACCAAAGCCCTCTCTGGGACACCACCTGCGCAACCACACATTTACTTCCTCAATTTGACGATCCCTGCCCAGTCCTTTCCCTTCAACAGGAATGATGGATGAGAACACCACTTGCTCTTCGAATTCTTTGATCCTTTTTCCCAGTGCTACATAATCCGCAGTAACCCGCTCAATATCATTCTTGGCCCTATCGTTAGTTACCACATGGAGAAGCAGGAAGAGGTAGCAATCCGAAGGTTTGATCAATTTTGTAAGCCTCTCAGTCACATCCTGAATTCGAGCTCCCGGTAAGCAGCAAACCTCTCGAGATTCCAGGTCCGGACGGCAGATGGATGGCTCAGTCCCTCTTAGGAGGGAGTCCCCATCCACCACCACCTGACATCTTCTTTTGGGGGTGGTGGTCATGGAACCCCCATCCCTAGGACTACGCATCCCATGCCTTCCAGTAGATGGTGTTCCCTTGCAGTTTCTTCCTTGTGAGGTCCCTTCCAAAGCATTCACCACTGCAGAGCCTGTGGAGAGAGCCTGAAAGCAATTACTTACCTCTATAGCATTGGGGGATTCCTATGCTGGCCTTTTTCCCCTTCTAGAAGTTACATGTTGCCAGTTCTCTTCCTGGTCCCATACTGCCCTCTCTGGCTCTTCTGCCTGCCGTGCTTGCAGGATTAAATGCTGCATTCTATCGAGGAAGTCTTCATCCTCTCTGATCGAGCGTAGGATCAACACTTGGGCCTCCAGTCCTCTAATTTTTTCTTCCAAAATGGCGACCAGCTTGCACTTAGTGCAGATGAAATCCATTCTTTCTTCTGGGAGGAAGACAAACATGGCACACGCTGTGCAGGTAACAACAGCAGACCTATCACCATCCATCCCTTCTGTCCTGAAGAAAGGATTTAAAAGAAAGGCAAGAGAACCTCACTCCCTTCCCTCTCCCCTTCAGAACTCCCTCTCTAAACTCCCTGTTAGCACTCACTTGTTCACAAGCTCCTTGGTCGCTTGCTCACTGCTTTATAAAACCCTGGACTGCCTGAAAGTCCCTCCCCCTATCAAGGCTCAGCCAATCAGCAGAGGCTTCTAGAATTCAAACTTTAATTAGAAGCCAACAGTTTCCACCTGCCAGTCACAGCACACACTCCATGAAAGAGAGGGGGGAGGGGAAAGGGGAAGTGGAAAAAAAAAAGCCTCACTCACAAACACAGGGGAAAAAAACAAACAAACAAAAAAAACCACACACCAAACCTCACTCACAAACACAAGCTCAGCACACAGCAAGAAAGCCCCAAACACAACACACACTTCCCTCAAGAGTCCTGTATCTGCTTCTTTTTAACCAAGCTACACTCGTGATGCATTCCTGCTGTCTCTCAGATTTAGGTGATTGATTGTGCTGGTAAATCTGAAATATTAACATAAGTCTTCCTGTGCTAGCAGTTAAGTCTTCAGACCAGCTTTCGTTGAAACTTTTGAGCGACCTGTTGTGGGAAAAGAGTTATAAAAGAAGTATGTCATCATGTACTACCTTAGCATAGTGAGAGGAATGTACTTCTCAACCATAAGAGGTTGAAAAATTCCCAAGTGTGCTGAATGAAAACAAAGCAATGCATTTTAAGTTAAAAAGCAACAACCTTGATTACTATAATAGGCTTAAAAGTGTGCAATTGGGTTTAAATTCTTTATATTATAATGGTTTAAAATCTGAATACTTCTTTTGCTTTATGTAAAATATATGAGGAAAAGTGAAAGCACACACTTCAGACTCTTCACTCAACACTAATGACCTTGTCATGATAATAGTTGTCAACCTGTAAATGCAATCAGCTCCATTCTTTAATCAGAATTAAAAACAAAGTTGCTTGAGTGGGTGAATGGTGCACATCTGTTTCCATGGCAGATGTCCCTGATGATACAGATGTGCACTAACTTTGTTTATAGCATGATTGTTCCTGAATGATTTGTCAGGTGTGCATTATATTTATACACACACACACATACATATAAAATGAATAGTTCTTAAAACCAAGAGTTTTATTTTTCTAGATGTATGTGTACACTATATTTGACCTGCCTATAAATGCTTTACTATTTAGCTGACTGGCCTACTATTGTTTTCCTGATCCTTTTTCCCTCTTGCAGTATAAAATATGTATTGAAATTGTGCACAGCTCTTCGTCAGTTAAATCACCCATCCCACCAGAAATGTAATTAATGCATAACTTCTTGTCATATCACTGGGGTATCATTATATGATGAAACGATCTATTTTGATACCATCCACTGCCCCACCATCTGTAGAGCAGAGCTGGAAAATGAGATTGTGTGATTAGAGTAACCTGCACATGGCTGACAGTGCGAGAGACAGAGAGGGACTTTGACTTTTAAAATACTTTTAATAAAATCAGTACACAAAACACATTAAAAAGAAGAAAAAAATTACTAATTAAAAACAATTTCCCATCCCTAACAGTACAAAGTACATTTCCTATAGCCCATTGCTGAATAAATTGAACCAAATTGCATATGAGTATAATATCTAAAATCCAATCAAATATGTAAAATCAGTACAAAAGAGGTGAGGAGAGAAAGAACATTCACAACTCCAGTACCAAATAACTTACATATTTTGCTTCTCAAAATAATCATCTTTTCTAGACCCAAAATAAAGATGGCAAGGCATATCATATATCTGTTTGTGAACCTGGAATAAATTAGAAACATGAAAAATAGTCTTCTCTGCATTGCAAAAGGATATGACATGAACACCTCTGGAGTCACAGGATACACAAACATATTTGTGGCAATATTCCCACGGAGAGTTGTCCATTAGAGATTTCTCATCCACTTCATAATCTGAGGCTTGTCTACAGCTTTCAGACCAAATGGATGGAATCTATCACTAAAATCTGATTTTTCATTTGTAATTGGGACAATAAGTGTTCTAAAATGGCAAATCTTTACAACAAGAGTATTCAATAATTTATGGCCCAAAATACAAAAATCAAACTCATAAGACCCATTGAAAGCAAGCAAACTATCAAGCATGTCTACATCCTAATCCACTGAAAGAGTACCAAGAAATAGAAATAATAGTATTATCAGGGATGCTTGCTCAAGGAGGTGACTGTAAAGACTTGCAATACTGCTCTTAGAAATGGCTGCTTTCATGGTTGATAAAACTGAGAAACTCAGCAAAGTTTGCTGAGGTCCATGTAAAATTAGTAAAATCAATTAAAGGAACCTGTTTTACTATACCCGCTGCAATAAATGGAGAGACAAGATTCCTAGAAAGAAGACTAGAAATCTTTATGGCAACACTGTGAATAAAGGACCCAGTAAGAGACCCTGGGAATTCTAGCTGCCTATTTTGAGGCCTTATTTTTAAAAATCTGAAAGTGTTAACAAGGCTTTGATAAATAACAAGTAATACGTCCAAACTGAAGCACCAGGATCTCGCAAAAACTTTTCCTATCAAAACCCAAGCCTGTTACCCACCAAAGAAATGAAAAGACAGGTTTCGTCCAAGGAATAAGCTTATCCACAAACACTTAAAAGCCTGTAATCAAAGAGTAGATACACTGCTCAAAAGACCAATGGGACACTTAACTCTTTCCAAAACAGGCAGATGCAAAATATTCTTCTTCAGCCAATGAAGCCATCCCAGAAAAACCCCAAAACAATCTTTTGAATTCTTTCTAAAAGCAATGGAGGATCCAAATCTTATGCCACGACATAGAGGTGATTAAAAACCTATTTAATGACCTATTTTATGCCACAACATAGAGGTGATTAAAAACCTATTTAATGACTAACATCTGCCCTCAGAAGAAGAGTTGAGGCAAAACCACGTCCACATCTGCAAACTCACTTCCAAATTGTCCATAACTCTTTCCCAATTTCAATCTACTATAATTCCAGTGCTTTAAAGCCACTTTGGCACCATAATACACTCCTCCCCCATCAAAGTCATGGACAGGAGGCTAGCCCAATACCCAGGAGGAGTGTGTCACTTGTTCCCCAATTTCTGAGAGCTGAGAAAGCCTGCTTAAAAAGTCTGATGACATTCAGTCAAAACTTGGACATTTCACTCATGCTGATAGTATGACTGTTCTTTTTTTAATTCATATATAGAGCTTTTCACTGGAGTACACAGCTGGAATAGGGGGAGAAAAGCCAGAAAGGTGCTTTTGCAACATACATAACAGAGACTCGATAGAAAACCATACAATAATGCAGACAGGGAACAACTCTGTCTGATTTCCCTAGAGACTGAAAAGGAAGTGTTCAAAACCCCACTCACCTAGAGTAATCATTGTAGTATAGCTGAATGTTAAGAGACAAACCTGGACCAAAACCAAACGTGCAAAGGATATGAAACAAATATCCATGATGTACATGATCTAAAGCATGGGTTCCCAAACTGGGGGGCAGGAAGAAATTCCAGGGGGGGCACGAGGTGACCCAGCCCTCACCCCCGGTCAATCCCGCCCCCTACGTTTTGCTGCTATTTTTGTTTTTCGGCCCCGGGTCAGTTCCTTTTTTTTTTGCTTAACTAGTTTTGCTGCTATGGGGGGGGGGGAGTGATGTGAGGGTTTCTCCAAAATCAAAAAGGGGGCATGATGCCAAAAAGTTTGGGAACCACTGATCTAAAGCCTTCTCCTGAGGAAGCAAATTCAATCCAATGTACAAATCAAATACTTTTGAGGCCAAAATTCAATCCCATTGCTGGAACAGTTATCAAAAATGAAACCATGGGGGAGGTATCAGATCTGATCAGAGTCCATGACCAAATCAATCACAGTTTTCAAGGTATTTCCCAAGGTCTTTGAAAAAAGCATATAGTTCGATCAAAGCAGGGGCACAAGTCACCATTCTTCACCTCCCGATATCACTCACCAATGACTGACTGGCAATATTTTCTCTCTGGTGCTCTCTTGGAAAAACCTGGAGTAAATCAGGCCCAAGAAGGGCCTGTAAACTTGTAAAATAGCTTGTAAAATTCAATAGGCAAACCCTCCATGCCTTTTAGAGCAGAAATCAGTTTTGAGAATTCCAGGTCCTGCTCAAGTCTAGGAAGATCGTCAAGGATTCACTTAGTCCCAGATGGACACAGAGGCTCTGTGAGATGGTCTGATAAAAAATCCTCAGAAACTGGCCTGGTACCCACAGGATTTGAAAGCATTTGGCTTAGTGATATTTAAAGTGGCCAATCATCTTCCACTCTGCATGTTTTTTTTCCCCCCAGGCCAAATTACAACTAAGTAGCTGCATCCATTTGAGAAAAGCCCTGCAATCATTTCCTAAGCAGGTCCTGAAAGAGCTGTTCTTTTTAAGTATGTACTTTAAGGTCTTATACAGCTCAGCATCATTGCTGCCATGAAAGGTTATATCAGGTTCCACAATCCTGAACACTAACTCCTCCATATTCAGTATTAACTTTGTCCACCTCTCAGTATTGCCTCTAGGAAGGAGAAATATCCTTTGAAGCAGTCCAGGCTCCCCCAAAATAATTAAGAGTCCCCAAAAATTATATCTTATAAAAATGATTGTGAAAATGCCACTATTGGATGACGGTCTTGAACAGAGAAAAGAGACAACACAACTGAAACCAAACCATGATTTCAGATCCCAGTAGGAAGAACACATCTAGAAAGAAAAGAAGACAGATGAAGAGTAAACACATAAAAATAGTCCAAGTGGCCCATAAAGGAAATTCTGACATTAGCGCTCAATCAGGTGTCCTGCTGTGCATAAGGGTGGAGGGTGACCCACATCAGTCAAGTGAGAAGCCTGGAAAAGTGTTGAAAGATCAGGCAGTGAATCTGATTCCAGATGATTCCTACACAATCTCCCATTAAGAGTAAAATTAAAATCACCCCTCTCCTCAACATTAAAAAATCACTTATCAAACAAATTGCTAAAAGAGCATTCAAGCACTGAAAAAAAAAACCCTCTATTTCCCTTCAGCAGAATCACAGACACTAATCAAATAAGATGATATGACTTACAATTAGCTCTGTCAATAAACAACCTGGAATAATTTCCTGTACCTGCAGTGAATCATGCTTCACCCTGTCGATAAGGAGAAAGGCAACCTCCAAGCTCACCATAGAACCATGATTCAGAGAACCTCCCCTCTCCATCCTGTAAGCCAGCGGGTTTGGTTGCCTGCATCTGTGTGCATCTCTTTGCAAAAATGAAATGGCCATCTTTTTCTGGGACAGGTCCTCAAAAGAATTATGTGTTTTGTAATGCCCTTCATCCATTCACACTGCAAGAACCACATACCAAAGTATCTATCATCAGAAAAACAAGAAGACAGAAAAAAATCCCCCAAACCTTAAAGAAAACACCAAATTCTCCTATAGCCATTAATCCCCAACATTTCCATTTGTCAAAGGGATATACATTTTGGTCATCCGTATTTTTTTCAATCTATAATGCTTGCGTTTGTCAAACTCAGACACAGAGACATGTCTCATAGTATATTGAGCAGACAACAAAAACAGATTAGTCGGGAAACTAATCTGCCACCTCTACCCTATGTTCCCCCCTTATTCTCATTCAGAAACCTGCCAATAGAATTGAGAGTATATCCTCCCTCAGAGATTTCAGTACCCAAAGAATCTGTAAGTTCATCATCCCCCAAAGATTTCCCTCTCAAGGACGCTGTTGTTAGTGACAAAAGAGAAAATATAACACTTGGAGTAAAATTTTTCAGGTGTTCTGTATGTGGATTAATTTTCATTAACACCATAGAATGGTTTTGAATCTTTGTAGAATTTCATGGAAACATCTGGGCTTTCTGAGAATTGCATTTTCCTTGAACCTCCTAGAACAGGGAACTCCCACCCATGGGCCGGATGCATTTAATCAGAATTAGCCTCTGGTGGGGTGCCAGTTTGTTTACCTGAGTGTCTGCGGGCATGGCTGCTTGTAGCTTCCAGTGGCTGTGCTTCACTATTTCAAATCAATGGAGCTGTGTGAAGCAGTGGGTCAGCCTGCTCTATTTCCCACAGCTCCAGCTGGATGGCAACCGTGAACTGTAACCACTGGGAATGGCAGGACTATGTGCCTATTGAAGCTCAGGTTTCAAAAGTGTCTGGAGGCCTGCTAGCAGCTAACCCTGACGAACCGTGTTAGGGCGGTGTGCTGGAGGTTCCCTATCTCTGTCCTAGAATGTTGTCAGCCATGCCCTCACTGATGTATAAAGCACAAGGTGTTGCCAGTCAGTCAATGGCATGTAAGGGCTAAATGAAGTGAAGCGCAATATTGTGAACCTTGTTTTATTGTGTAATTGTGAAAGTGTACTTTTCTTTTAAGACTTGAAGAATGCATGTAGTGACTAATAAAGGACATATTTAATGAGGCAACAGAGATATCTATTGAACGCCTGTCAAAGCAACAATATAAAAGAAATACTGTTACTTCTTTTGCCATGCTTAACACAAAATGTTTGATGACTTTTTAAGACTGCAGAACATAGACTTCAGCCCTCCCTTATACCGTCTATTTTCCCCAACCGAAAATAAAAGATGCCCCGAAAAAGCCTTCAGGAGTTCAATATAGAAATCAAAAGGCTCAATTGCAATTGATTTTGCAGCAAGGGGCAAATTTGATGGAAAAATATCTGAAACAGAACAACATCGACTGGCCGTTAGGCTATCGTGATGATCCTACTGCAGAAGAAATTGAGGAGCAAAGCGTAAATGATGGACATCCTATTACTAAGGAATTAACAGATTTATTTCAAGATAAAGAATGTAGTTGTGGGGAAAGTGATGGAGAATTGTCCAATCTTCCTGGCAACATAAGTAAGAGTGATGATAAAGAAGAATGTGGCTCACATAAAAAGGAGAGAAATGATAAAGAAGAATCAGCCTCGCGTGGTGACAGAAACAGCAGTGAGAAAAATTGCTCACCACAAATCAATACATCAAAGACTGCTTTATGGACAGCGATCCTAACATCTGCCAATATTTAGTGTACAATTTTGAATGGGCTGGGCAAAACTAAGGTTATGACATTACACAAAATAAGTCGAAGTAACACTTCTCAGAGTAACACTGTGAAAGAGTGCTCGAGGATGGTGAGTAACTGGCTCAGGGTTGGCTAGTTTACTTGAAATCAACTGACCAAGTGTTCTGTTTTTGTTGTAAAATATTTGACAAGAATGTCAAATTATTGCTTACATTTTCCAGATAAAATTACTGGTATGACTTAGCTGATGCCCTAAAGCAACATGAAAAGTCACCCAGACCTTTTACAGCCTACTCCAAATGGATACAGGTTGAGTCCAGTCTCAGGCTGAATAAATGCAGAAAACCAGTGCATTCATAATGTGGAAACCCAGCATTGGAGGAACATGGTTGACTGTCTGATCTCAATTACCCTCTCTTTGCAAAGAATAATTTGGCTTTCCAGGGTTTGTCAGATAAGTTGTTCACTGAATATAATGGCAATTCCCTGGGTTAGGTAGAACTCTGTGGGAAATAAGATGATGACATGCATGAGCACCTACGTTCAGTAGTTTGTAAAGAAGTAATGGACCATTACTGAAGCCAAACAATTCAAAACAAATTGATTGACCTTATGGCAAGAAAGGTGCTTGATAACATAGTGATGTGGCTTGGCAAAACAAAGTACTACACCATAATAATGGACTGCAGTTTGACACTAGTCACTAGTGAAAAAATATATTTGCAGTAAGATTTTTTTGGCAACAAGGAGGATTTTATCCAAGAACAGGAACACATTATCTGTTTCTGGTGTGTGGATGAATTTACTGGAAAAGGCCTAACTGAATTGTTTCTGAATGTTTAAAATGAGAATAAAACAAAACTTCAGGACTGCCACAGCCAAGACTATGACAATGGCATGAATATGAAGGGAAGAAATCCAAGCAAGGTTCCTTGCACTGAATCCAAGAGCTTTCTTCATACATTGTGGCTGCCATTCCCTCAGTGTAGTTCTGTCAGATACAGTGTCTTCTTTAAATCCAGTATCTCTCTTCAGAGTTCTGCAAAGGATATATGTACTGTTTTCAACATCAGCTATCAAGTAGAAGAAATTAATGGCCAATGTTACAAATCTGGCCAGGAAGTTACTAAGTGAGACTTGCTGGGAGAGCAGCACTGGCAGCATAAGAACAGTGATGAGCCAACTTTTTGAAGTTTATGACTCTCTGATGAAACTGGATCAGTCGAGTAAAGTCCAGGCCAGAATCTGATGTGACACACAAAGCCTGGCTAATAAGATCCCTAATTTCAAATGTCTGGTCTAAATTATGGTTTGGTGTGATATCTTGAATAAAATCATGGCTGGTGTGGAAAAAGTGAATAAGGAAAAGTTATTTACTTATTCCCACAATGTAAGAACAAGGGGTCACCAAATGAAACAGGTTTTAAAAGAAACAAAAGGAAGTTTTTCTTCACTCAACACAGAGTCAATCTCTGGAACTCCTTGCTGGAGGACGTGGTGAAGGCTAGGACTTTAACAAGGTTCAAAAAAGAGCTAGATAGATTCATGGAGGTTAGGTCCATCAATGGCTATTAGCCAGGATGGGTAGGAATGGTGTCCCTAGCCTCTGTTTCTCTGGAGGTGAGTGACAGGGAGAAGTCACGTGAGGATTACCTGTTGTGTTCCCTTCCTCTGTGGCATCTGGTTTTGGCCACTGCCGGCAGACAGGATATTGGGTTGAATGGACCGTTGGTCTGACACAGTATGGCTGTTCTTATGTTCTCATGTTCTTATGTCTTGTTCCAAATAAACATTGTAAGCAAAATATTACAAACTTTGTCGCTGGACATCATAATGGGTACCACTTTGATGAGAAGGTATCTCAATATCATTGTGGTGTACCGAGGCAAGAGATTTTGAAGATGCCATCACTGCTGCCAAAGATATCATGGAAAACAGGAGTTGGGCCTGTCTTCAAAGATCAGAAGAAGAGACAGTTTGGTTACAATTGCAGAGATGAAGTGATAGGAAGCATGGAAGAAAAGTTCAAGAAGGAGGCTTTTTTCTTGCTTGTTGAGACTGCTTGAGTGTCCATCAAAAAAAAAGTTTGGACAAATGAAGCACCACAAAAAGATTGAGGGGGAGGGAGAGGAGGAATGTATGATCTTAGTAAGCTGCTGTCAGATAGGAAAACACTCTTGAACAACTGGGCATTCACCGGATGCTAACACATGGAGATTGTTTGGCTGTCCAGGTTACAGATCTTCATGCTGAATTGGACAACATCCATCACATTTTGCAATACAGGAAGCACTCTCAACTCCAAGTTCTCCAATTCATTCATGATACAGAGCTGAAGTTTGGATAGCTTTGGGATTCTACCCCTGCTGCCTGTCATGGTTATGAGCGTTGAGCATGGCTTTTTGAAGCTCAGCTCATTAAAAAATATCTTTGATTAATGATGATTGGTGGGCGAATGACATCACTTGCTATTTTATCCCATTGTCCAGTCTTTGGATCTCATTTATGCTGTGCTTCACTTTGTGAGAGCAAAAGGCAAGAAAAGTACCCTTTGGAACTAAAGGAATGGGGTCAACATTCTGAGGCCATTACCTACTGTAACACTATTTATTTCTGGACCACCCAATGATGGTTCACAGTTCAATTTCTTGGTATTAGTACAAGTCAGCAATTCTTAAAATTAAAAAGTTTCTATAGGCTTAGAGGAAATAATTATTTTAATTTACTTATGCATGGCATGAATAAACATTGATGTGCAGATCCTAGTGTGAGAATTTACTGTCTTATCTGACAGGAATAAATTATTCATGCAAATCATGCATCAAAGTCATGAAATGGCTACAAATGCAATAAAAATAATAAAAAAATAAAATTTAAGAAATGGCAGGGAGGCGTGCCTTTTGGTCCAGGGCCAGCCCTGCATAGTACTATAGCTTTACACCCCCATTTACTACTCTATAAATCTTCTTGTCGCCATTCCTTATGAAATTTATCAGTCCATTCATGTTCCACAAGAGGAAGTAAGGAAAGTCTGGATTAATAGATTTTAAATCCAAAAGGAATAAGCTCATTTGATTTGTCACATGTGAAATGATTTCATCCAGTGATTGTGGAATCCAGCCCAAATCTTTTGTATGTCCTATAGCTTATCTTTTAGAAAGACATAATATCTTAAAGTCTTAATGTTATAGAAATCAAGCAAGACCTTAGGAAAGTTGTTTCAATGATTAAAGCCCCTTATAGTTAAATATGAGTGTCTTATTTCCAACTTGATTTTCTCTAGCTTCTGCCTTGGTTCCTGACATTGGTCATTATCTTCCTCTGTGCACATGTGCATAAAGACAGGCAAGCCAAGTAGATGTAAAGCCTTGTTTGCCAGAGATGATTGGGATGTGGGAGGGATTCAAAGGCACACATTTCACATAGGTGTCCCACTGATACTGACTTGTCAATGGAAGTTAGACACCCATCTGCCCTTTGTGCTTTGTAAATCTCTCTTCAAAGCACTGTCCGAGCATAGGCTCCTATAGGTGTAGTTACTTACTTACATTAAGTAGCACTTTATTCTCTTGGCAGCCTCTTTGGATTCAGTGAAACTGCTGCTATATCAAGGTATTTCCAATGTGAGTGAGGATAGCAGGCATGCACCCTGCATTGTGAATGCTTTATCCAAAATGCATAAATAGATACTATTAAAAATGCACACATAACTAGAATAACAGTTTGAATACATACTCTAGTCTATTATAATTGGACGGTACTTAAAAGAAATGAATGACAACCAGATATGAAATATTATACACACTTCCAGTGCATAATGACTCTTGATCCAATAGAGGTACCAGGCAGGTACTGAAATGAGTCTCAAAACCAAAAACAACAACAAAAAGAGAGAGATGTTAAAATTCTACACTTCTGTAACTAAAGACAAGATGGTCTCTTTCTTCCCATTACTTTGTTACAGTTATCTCAGACATTGTTTTTATCATTATCATGCTAGGCATTATCATTTTATTTATTTATTTATGTGGCTTATTACTTGGCTGTTTTCCTATCATTATTTTTCGTATAAATGTTGATTTGTTATTGCATTGTATGCATTTTAATGACCTCATAAAGCTTCAGTTGTATGGTATAATAAATTATAAATTGAGCAACATGTCATGGTCCTAGTATCATAAATGTAGTTGTTCATTAATTTATTATGTGCTATTAACAAATGCAGTTTTAGTCATAGTGTTATGTAAAAATAACTATACTCTCAGAGCCATGAAATGGATCTGTATATTTGGGGGTATTCCACAGTTGTTTGGTTTTCTGCAATTCTGCCTGATGAAAATGTTCAATATAATGTAACAATGTAATTATATATAAGCTAAATTGGAGTCACTATAGAATATCACTGTAAGAAGAGAATAAAAAGAGCCCATCAATACATACAGCTGAGGAAATAAAAGCCTGTTTCTGTACCATTAAAGTCAAAATGAGTTTTGCCACTGATTTCAATGTCAGTAGGATTGGTCAGTAATTGAGGAGAAATCAAAAGGTATTAAGGCTACTACTTAAGAATGGGATGCAATATGCTGTTAAAAAGCAATATATAGGGTTCAGGTTGGGGTGTGATAAGGGAGGAGCTCAGCAGAGGAAGAAATGAAGGACCAGCTCGCTCATTTTCTGGATGTAGAGTAAAATTGTCAATCTAGAAACCATCTTAAGAGCCTACTCCTCTCTTATATTCTGGGAGCACATGTTGTTGACATATTCCAGCCATAGCAGCTGGCATGAAGAGAGGGTGTTGAGTCAAGGCTCCTCCCAATTCCCCATGCCTTCCCATTGATAGCCCCACCTGATCCAGGAAGGGGCTAGCAAATTGCCATGAACCTGCTTAATTTTATGATCCCGGAGCCAAGCACTTGGTAATCTGCAGAGGTGTTTACAATCTTCTTATTCCCTGTGCATTGGTGGAATCCACAAGTCACAAGCTATTTTGTAGAGGCTCAGTTTCTGTCCCTTTCATTGAAGTACAGAAGTATTGTCTCAACCAATTGCCAAATTCTCCTCTCAATTTCTCAAATTACTGTAGTCAATGGATTCAGTCCAGATTTATAGCCGTGTAATTGGATATAGAATTTGGCCCAGATTCTGCCTGAAGTCAGTCACTTCCTGCTCAATATCAGTGACAGGAATGGCAAAATATTTGTGGTACCCTCTATTTCCTCCCATTTGAAGAATAGCCATTTCTTCTAATCAACAACAATAAAAACATAACTTAATGTGAGAAAATTGCAGTCACATTATGAATTTGCTTTAAAATTGCCATCTAGTTTGTCAATATATTAATCAATTGCTGACCTTTAGCCAATCCCCTTCTGCTCAGGCGTACCAAGGCTTTTAAGTTGTGCGATGGCACTATGAGAGGATTCATGATCAGAGGATTCCTTTTAACTTTGTAGCCTTTCATCTTGAACTGACTTTACTCCCTCATCATATTTCAGTGTTGGAATCTCCACATGCATTTGTAATAGCAATAGAATCCCTGGAATATAAAGTTTCATATTCACCTTTAAGAATATAAACTGTTTTACATTCTCATTACTCAGGCTCGCTTGTTTGTTAATATTCCCAGCTGTGCTGAAAATACATATTGGACAGAGGACTTCATAACTATGCATCTGACGAAGTGGGTCTTTGCCCACGAAAGCTTATGCTCCAACACTTTAGTTAGTCTATAAGGTGCCACAGGACTCCTCAACACTCTTTCATAACTACCTGACAGCAGTTATATTTGAGGCAGGTTATATATAGATCTGTTTTCATCACTTTGGCTCCCTGATCCACACTTGTGGCTCTCCTAACTTCAATGGGAGCCTTGCAAGCTCATTGGAAGAGCATGTGTCCCCTAATATTTCTTTACGTACACACATGCACACACACACACACCCCTTCAAAAGAAGGTGCAAAGACTCAGACCTTCTCGCTATGCAGCTCTTATTTACTAGTACAATGCTTAGATCCAATGACTGTGGCACCATAAGGAACTCCGCTGTATTCTTCCAAAAGAGGTGATAGTGTAGGGAATCCAGAAAGGAGGGAAGAAGGGTTCAAAAGTCATATGTATTGATTATGGGGGATCTGTGGAGTCTATGGGATGAACTCTCCCCTCATTCTACATGGAGGCAAACTCAGCCTTCCTAAAACAATGTTCTGGGGGAAATTCCAATCTCCCCCATTCCTAAAATGGAGAGATTTGACCCTTGGAATTCCTAAAATGGAGAGATTTGACCCTTGGAATTATCTACCATAATAATATCAACATCTTTCTGAAGCATAGTTCATTGGGCTCCACAGAACATGACGCCTGAGTACAATTAGTGTGTCTTGGATCACATAAGCACCTTTTTTGCTCTACTTTTATTTTGATTTTAAACCGGAAAGGTCTTTCTCTAGAGCAATCCATTTCTAGTCTGAAGTGCAATAAAAACATCATACCCCTCCTTGAACAACAGAACACCTAACAATGGTATAGTTTTATTGCTGTTCTGCGCTGAAATGTAAGTGTCTCTCTTGCTCTCAAACAAGCCAAACCAAACAAGTCTTCGAGGAGGAAAAAACCCAGAGTGTGCCCCCATTGTCTCAGCACAGCACTTCAGAAAGGCACAGCATGTGGAGTGATAACAGATACATAATCAGAGAAAAGAGAAATAATATCATAAAAAGTATTGTTTGGGGACTTATCCCAAGATGTTACTCTCTATTTATGAACAAATGTATTTGTAGACATCAGGACCTTTTATGAACAATTTGCCAACAGAAACGGAGGCTATATTTACAAGATACATATTGACAGTAATTATTTTAATGAGGCCATGCTACTTTCTTATTTTTATTTTATCCCCCTTGCAACACTGAAAAGCACTGTGGTAAGGTAAATATCCATTCTTTCCCTCCTCATTCAACACCGAAGGAAATAACACCAGCTGCAAAAGTGTTACTTTGTTTTGGAACCCTCTTTCCTCTTTTTCTCTGTCCTTTATTCTGTATCTCGGAAGTGCTTTTTAAAAATATCCATTTGGTTCTGTGGGAGGTACAAACCATACTCCTAATTTCTCCTTTCTTTCTCTACCTCTTTGTCTTCCTGCTCTTTCCCAAGTAAAGAGGCAGCTGCAGCCTTGGTGCAATGTATTCATAAAATAGAATTCACAAGGTAACTGCCCTTCATCTTAGTGTTTGTCTATGTATTGAGACATAATGGAAAGTGAGATGGAGTTTAAATTGGCAAACCTGCCTCTGTTATTTTGTCTGTAAAATTATTCAGATATACTGACATAAGAAACAATTCTTTGGGATCACAGACATCTTTCCTTGCAAAATTCTTGAATGTGAATTGTTAGGCACCTTGTCTGCCTCTTATCTTCATTACAGCTATTTGCTTTCTCCCCTTAGATTTTTTTTAAAGCTTTCAGATCACAAATGACTTCAGAGAGATCTAGTGTGATCATTAAGGGCTGTGTTCAACAAATGTCAGACTTACATAGTTTTATCTGTGGAGCCTCTCCAGGTTTCATTGCCATGACAGTTATAAAACTAAAAAGTATCTGTGCACTAGCCCATTGAAACTGAGGCTCCATTTTTCCCCATAGACTAAACTGGAGTACAATTTAGAATACTACAATCAATTCTGGGCAGCACTATTTTCCAGAAGAGCATCCCCAGTGCCGCAAAGACAGGGACTGTCACTTCTTTGCTCAGTGACAAGATACACTCATGTAGTATAGCCCAAAAACACATTGGCTTTTTGACAATCACATTGCAAGCTATAACCAATTTACTCCACACTACCACTAAAGCAGGTTAGAACATTTCCACCTAAATATAAAGTTTCTCTTTTTTTTCAACCAGCTCCAGGATTTCTTCAGCATTACAGCACTGACAATATTTGAAGGATGTGAACCTCAAGGCTGAAATTTTCCCAGTCCTTGCAGGGGAATAATGGCTAATAAGACCCTCCCTAAACCTCTGTATAGATTTTGACTGTAGACATGGGGAACAGTACAGGGAGGAAGCAGAAAGGGAAAGAAAATGAGTGGAGCACCACCTGAGCTACTCAAGGGCCACGGTGGCTGGTTAGGCACACAGGAGGATTAAATAGCTCCATAGAATTGGAGGAGGAAATTTACTCCCTCCCCAAGCCCAGGGGGAAAATAGGAGGAATTGTGAGTTGCAATTTATTATCGTTCTTGTCCTTGGGAAGTGCAGCTATGTAGTGTCCCTTTTCAGTGTATATGGTAAGGTTATAGTCTAGTCCAAGGGTGGGCATTAATTTTTGATAGGGGGCCATTCAGAGAATTTGATAAGTAGTAAAGGGCCATACTTTTCTATGAAAGAATTGTAGGGTCTGGGATGCAGGTAGGGTGCAGAAAGCTTGGGGTGCAGAAGGGGGTTCTAACATAGTCTGGGGGCTGGGATATGGGAGGGGGTGGGCAGGCTCTTACTGGCCAACAGTCCAGTGGGACCCTCGGGCAGGCTCACTGCCTGCTGCACTCCATATGCCACTCAAAGCAGCTGGCTGCTAAGGCCATGTACATCACTGTGTGGCGCACCTAGTGAAGGAGGCTCTGCGAGCTGCTCGCACTCACAAGCATGACCCAGACAGCTCCCATTGGCTGGTTTCTGGCCAATGGGAGCTTCCAGGATTGTGCTGGAGCAGAGGCAGTGTGCAGAGGATGCACTGTGTAGAGACGCACACGGCCCCAACAGCTGGCTGCTTTGATTATCATTCCAGGCACGGGAAGCAGGGCGCCTGCCCCATGGTCCCACTGGATGGTGGAACATTGGCTGCCTAGAGGAACATGGTGGGCCAGTGAAGCTTTGGTAAGCTGGTTCTGGCCCATGGGGCAGATTTTGCCTGCCCCGGTCTAGTTTTTATCTATTGTCACTTCATCACCACAGTGTATTGTCCCTTTTCAGTGTATATGGTAAGGTTATAGTCTAGTCCAAGGGTGGGCATTAATTTTTGATAGGGGGCCATTCAGAGATTTTGATAAGTAGTAAAGGGCCATACTTTTCTATGAAAGAAGTGTAGGGTCTGGGATGGAGGTAGGGTGCAGAAAGCTTGGGGTGCAGAAGGGGGTTCTAACATGAGTCTGGGGGTTGGGATGTGGGAGGGGGTAGGAGGCTCTTACCAGCCAACAGCCCAGTGGGACCCTCAGGCAGGCTCCCTGCCTGCTGCACTCCACATGCCACTCTTTGTTTAAACTGCTCACAGGAATGGAGGTCCACACAGGACAGGATAAACTAAACAGATTTTTTTTTAATAGCAAGGCTTTTATACACACACACACAGAGTTTGTATCACAGAGTCATTTCCTGAGCCTCACTTAAATGGAGGGTGTGCCTATCATCTAGCTAAGCATGAATACAATACACACAGTAATGAGAGGTAAACTGCATATTAAGGGACTTGTCTTCTGAGATACGGAACTGCATTCAGGATTTATTCATTAATAGACACTTCTACTGTACTCATCTCCACAGGACATAAGTGCTTGGCTTCAGGCCCTAATAAAGCTCAAGATGAAGACTACTTCTTGCTGCACACATATCTTTGTGCATAGTCCTTGCTCCCAGGGAAACAATAATCTATATGGCCTTTGGTGCAGCTCAGAATTTTTCCTGCAATGCTGGATCAGCTGCCCCAGGAAAGTGGAAGGCAAAGCTAAGATACATGTCCCCATCCCCAATCCAACTGCACAAGAGACCATGACATTCTTCTCTCCTCCTTCCTGAGTAGCAATCTGGGTAAGCCACACTGAAGTGTGAGCATGGTTATGTCCTTATTCCCTTGCACAGCCACACAGGAAAAAGGCAGAGTCTTGTTCTATGCAAGTAAATTCCTCCCTGTTAGTATTTTTCACACAGGATCAGAAACATCTTCCTTGTAGGAGGTATAAAATTAATATTGTTCAGTATCTTCTTTAGAATGAACTGAAATATCTAAAACAGCCCAGGATCTGCAAGGAGCCATTCTCATATTAAAGCTGCATTCAGTGGGCTTGCCTATAACTCATCAGTCATAGACTTATAGTGTTATAGATTTTAAGGCTAGAAGGAACCATCATAATCATCTAGTCCAGGGGTTCCCAACCTGGGGTACATGTACCCCCAGGGGATACGAGAAGCTTGTCAAGTGGGTATGGGGAATATTTGGTAAATAACTAGATCATCCTAACTGAAATATTTCAAAAGTAGTAGTGTTAGTGAAAAAAGTTGTGGATTCTAGAGTCTAGAATTTATTTCCTTTCATATTGAATAGGGGGTACAGGAAGGTTTACTAAAAGCCAAGGGGATACGGGACTGAAAAAGGTTGGGAACCCCTGATCTAGTCTGTTTTCCTGACGATTGCATCATACAGAACCTCACCTGCCTGCTCTTGTAATAGACCCCTCCCTGTGGCTGAATTACTGAAATTCTGGAATCATGACAGAGAATCTTCCATTTACATAGTTGAAACCTGCAAGTCACCCATACCTCATGTTTTAGAGCAGTGTTTCTCAACCAGTGGTACGAGTACCCTTAGGGGTACTCAAGAGAAATCTGAGGAGTACGTCAGCACAACTGAAATTTGGAGAAAACAGAATTTTTGTTTTAAGTTTTACAGCGCTTTATTATTTTTGTACTTTTTACGCCCAAAAATGTCATCACCCGCCCGGCTACAATGAAGTTGATTTAAACAAATGTGTTGCAATGGTAGAAAAAAATGTGTATAGCTGAAAACTGTAAGTACTGGGGGTACTTATAATTATTTTTAAATGGGTACTTTATAAAAAAAGGTTGAGAAACACTGCTTTAGAGGAAGGCAAACCCCCCTGGACCTCTATCAAACTGACCTGGGGGAAATATGACCCAAATGACTCGACCCCCAAATATGGTGAACAGTTAGACCCTGAGCATGTGGGTAAGACCCAGCAGCCACACACTTGGAAAAGAATCTCTGTAGCAACTCAGAGCCCTCCCCTCCAGAAAGATTGTAACCTCTGGGGATAGTGTTACAATGAAAATGTAATGGGTAACTGATTCCAGTATATCAACATTAGTAGGTGTATTCCCTGGACTCGAAGTAAAGATACATTTATTATAGGCAAGGCTGGTAGCACTGACTATTATTAATGTTGCAAGACACTTATAAGACCATGTTTTCAGCTGTATATAACTTTGCCATGGTTTAACCATTTGGACTGAAATCTTCATCCTTTGGATGATTGTTTCTAGAAAATATCAGTCAAAATGGTCAGGCTATTTCTGAGAATGAGGCTAGGGAAAGACTTTTTTTTCCTTAATACCTTTCCTTTGAATTTTTCTAGCACCTTTAGAGTAGGTATTTGAAATTTGGCAGGGCAGTGAACTTCATGACTCTTTTAGCTTTTTGCTGCCCTTGTGAAAATCTTCCCAGATATGATATCATAAGCCTTTGAAAAATCATAGTTCATACATGCCGAGTAGAGACTTGATAGATCTTAACATTTAAAATCTCCAAAGATTCATCCTCACTGAGCATACTTTAGCCTCTCATAGCTCCTAGTGCAGACCTAACTGCGCATCCACCTTGCCCAGAGAGCAATTGAGCATGTACTAGCCCAGGGCTATCAGGCTGAAGGTAGACTTTCCCTGTAATGGCTGATCCCAGATGCTGTAGGCCAGGATGGGCCTGGAATTGAGAGCTTGAATCCTGTCTCTCATCACACCATGCACTGCACTGGCATCCATCCAGAGGGGAAGATGAAGACTTCTGACTGGAATGTTGATGAGAATGGAAGCTGGAAGTGAGGAGGGGACAAGGAGTCTCGTGAAAGGGGAGAAATTATGACTGGAACTAGAGGGGGAGATTCGGACAGGTGAGGCAGGGGGGTGGGACTGGGAGCTGTGGGGAGAATATGCTGAGACTGGTCAGGCTAGGGGTCTGGTTGGAAGCCATGAGGGAAGACTTGAACTGGGAGCCTGTGAAGGAAATGGGAAGCTAGAGGAAGCAACATGGAGGCTAAATATGGAGGTGTAAGGGGAAGATGGAGAAAATGAAATTAGGCTGGAGGGAAAAAAATAGGAGTTAGGGGGACAGTAAGCACAGAAAGGGAGATTAGGACTTGATAAACAAGCAGAATGAGACTTGGTTGAGAAATCTATGTTTTTTTCTCAATCCTAAGATGTTTTTAAGATGTTGACAGAGCCCTGGTTGGAATGATTTAGTTAGGGTTGGTTCTGCTTTGAATAGGGGATTGAACTAGACAACCTCCTGATCCAAATTAACATTCAATGATTCTAGAGATGCAGAGTGAGACTGACTACATGAGGAAAATGGTATTGTGACAGACTGGACAGCATGTCACAATACCAGATATTAACTATAATTTTTCTAAGACTTATGAATTCATATCTGGGAAGAATGCTCAAACTTGGGGGAAAAAAGGTAACAATGTTTTTGTTACTAGATTGCTGAGTCTTGCTATTCATTTGATGTTAGAAAACCTACTGGCAAAATATGTGTTTTGTCCCCTCTAGTGCTCATCTATATACAGGAGGAAAACTTTCTGCTACTATAATTGCCTCAAGTGACAAAGGTCCATGCAGTTGATTTAAAGTTTCCAAAACTGCTGATGAGCCATGACAGTGTCATACCATCCCATGTGATGGAATTTCTGATCTTTTTATATGCTTTTTTTTAAAATGGAAATTATACCCAAAATGCAACGATAAAAGAACATTATTAAGGTTGCGAAGTCAAGCACTCGAAATGTGGTAATTCCAGCATAAAAGTTCTTAAGCAATTTTAATTCAGTCCCCTTCTGTGTATGCATTATGATACAGTCTTTAATTATATGATCACACAGTGTTTTTTTCACACACAACCTTAGTTATGACATTTCCTAACTTTTAGATGCTTAACTTCAGAATCTTAATAATGATCTTTTTATACAGGTTTTGTGTGTTCCAGTGGAATGTTCTGTCAGAAGCAATAGGAGATATTTTTTTGCTTCCATTAAATAAAACTCAGGAATGGTTTATGGTTTGTATAAACAGTACAGTAGGCTTTGTCTATATTACATGCTTTGCCAAAAGAGGCAATGCAAATGAAGCGTGGATTAGCATTTTCTTGCACTTCATCTGCATACTCTCTTTCATTCCGTTTTTGCACAAGGGTTTTTTGTGCCAACACAAACACTGTGGACATTTCCTTTTTGCACAAAAAACCCTTTTTGCACAAGATCCTTATGCTGCTCCGGGAGGGGGTTTTGTGTAAAAACGAAACATCCACACTGTTTGTTTTTGCACAAAAACCCTTTGCGCAAAAATGGCTCGAATAGATTATGCAAATGAAGCATGACAAAATGTTAATCTGCACTTCATTTGCATTGCCTCTTTCAGCAAAGCATGTAGTGTAGACAAAACAGTAATAGAAATATTGATTAACCATTTTCCCTCCAATTTTCAGCACCATGTGACTTTCTTTAGCATTTTGAGAATTTAACCTGTCTCATGGAAAGGTCTCGTGGAAAGGTAGTGTGGGAGACACAAAACCAAT
Source organism: Pelochelys cantorii (assembly GCA_032595735.1). Taxonomy (NCBI): domain Eukaryota; kingdom Metazoa; phylum Chordata; order Testudines; family Trionychidae; genus Pelochelys; species Pelochelys cantorii. The sequence goes on along the minus strand of CM064326.1, from coordinate 68,300,795 downwards.
TATTTACTGATGCTCATCTCAGTACAATGTGACAACACTGCACAAACCCTGCAGGATGAAGTGTTGCAGAACAGGATAGGAATCTTCCTGGCATTAAAATGCACTAACAATTGGAATGAGTTTAACAGCTTTAGAATGGCGTTGTCACTTTTTCCCCCGCATGAACAAAGCTCTTGTTCATTCTTCTAGAAAAAGTTAGGGTGGTTGCGGGGCTAACACTTTACACCTTTTAGGTTCAAGTTTATTAAACAAACCAGCATACTACCTACAAATAATTTCATGCCATGAAGATTCTGACAGCTAGAACTTCCTTGTTAATAGCTGTAATGTTTTCTAAAAATGGATGCAAGCTGTAGATGTTCATGCAGTTGTTTAAAAATATTTTATTTATTTATTTATTTATTTATTTTGCCTGGAACATACTCTTGGTGCATTTAAAGCACAATATGCTGACAGATGAGAGGATCTGAAAAGACTTTCAGTACCAGTCTATTAGAGTAACCTACTGACTGGATTTAAATCCAGCACTAGCTGCTTGTTCAACTTTGTGAATGTAATTCACATAGAAAAGGAATCCTCTTTCTTCTCATGTTCAAGTCTAACAGCATTGCTTTATGAACTATGAGTTCCTAATTCCTGGTGATAGGTTCTGAGCATACTGACCCACTTTCCACCTCTTGTGGATTTGGGGAATTCCACTAAGGACAGATACTGGACTGAATAGCCCCCTTTTCTGCAACCATTAGCCTTTAATTTCAGGCCCAGTTTGTGGCTCTTGCTACATATCCAGGCAGGAAAATGTCCCTGTGTTCCCCATGCACTGGCTGTTTCTATTCACAGACTGGAGTGTTAGGGAGCCTCCTTGAAGCCTTTGTTACCCAGTTCTGTGCAGATGGATAGACAGGGGATGAACACATGCTGACATGGAGAGGGACAAAATGTACATCAGATATAGGGCTTCAATAGATTACTTCCACTCTGGGACTGGTGGGTAAGCAGCTATTCAGCTGTGACTCACTAGTGATAAACTGATGCTGGACTGCTGACAATGATGCACTGTTCCTTACTCAGGACTTGTGGCATAGCTTCAGTGGAGCTGCAGAGACTAAGGAGCTACCCTGACAAAACCTGAGATGCCTAGAAATCTCCCAGGCTGTGTCTACACTGGCACGATCTTGCGCCAAAGCAGCCGCTCTTGCGCAAAAACTTGCTGCCTGTCTACACTGGCCGCGTGTTCTTGCGCAAGTAAACTGACGTTCTAATGTATAAAATCAGGGCTTCTTGCACAAGAACTATGATGCTCCTGCTCAGGAATAAGCCCTTTTGCGCAACTGTCCTTGCACAAGAGGCCAGTGTAGACAGGCAACACGAATTTCTTGCGCAAGAAAGCCCTATGGTTAAAATGGCCGTCAGAGCTTTCTTGTGCAAGAGAGCATCTACACTGGCACGGATGCTCTTGTGCAAAAGCACATGCTAGTGTAGACGCTCTCTTGCACAACTACTTTAACTCAAGAACTCTTGTGCTAAAGAGTTTTTGCGCAAGATCATGCCAGTGTAAACGTAGCCCCACAGTTTTCAGTGTAGCACTTTGTTGCTTCACTATTTCCTCCCACAGCATCACTGGTAATGTGGAAGTTTGGGTATTATTCAATTCTTGCCTGTTTGGTTGATTCAATTCATCTTTCCTCATCAAACTGGCTATAGTTCTACATTTAACATTTCATCAATACTGTCTGCTGTACTGATAGACTGAGGCCATACACTCTGCCATGTTTCTTTATATACGTACCCACTAACTAACAAGGGATACATACCTGCATTAGCTATTATATCTTTCTCCAGGATCTGTTTGCTTTCAGTGTAATTATCTCCTCCCAGAGTCTGATTTACAAAAGCTACATCAGCCAGCTATACCTTCTTCATCTTCAGTATTTGTGTGCCCAGACCTATATGTCTGAGGCTCTGCTCTGTTGCACATTCTTCGCTGGGACATTTCTTTGTGATCTTTGCACATTTCTTGCATTCTCTGTACAGAGCACATGCAGCTATTGGCTTTCAGGTGTGTATCTCCTCTCAGTGTTCCTCTCCCCCCAGGCAGAAGCAAACTGGAACATCTCTTCCCTTATCTCTACTAAATTTAAATCTCAGTTACTGCTTCATATTACTTTAAGCTGTGTTGTTGTAGCAATGTCATTCCCAGACTATTAGAGAGACAAGGTGGATGAGGCAATATCTTTTAATGAACCAACTTCTGCTGGTGAGAGACACAAGCTTTAGAGCTACAAAGAACTGACCTAAGGAAGCTTCTTCAAATTCAAACTGAATGGTTATTTACACAAATATTTAAATGTTCCAAAATTCTGTCAGAGAGTGGGTGGCCCTTTTAAACTGTGAATTATTATTGTAGCTGTTTGCAGAGCTGTCCCTGAGTAAGTCTCCCCTGCACCTCATCACAGCCCCCTCCTCCTCCATCCTGCCTCTGCTCCATTCCACTCCACTTCCACTATACTTCTTCCCCTCAGCCCAACCCAACCCCTGCTCTACCCCCTTCTTGCTCTAATCCCTTGCTCCCTCCCACAAGCAACACAAACCTGGGGTTGCTGGGAGCCTGGGTGATAGCATGGGTCAGTTCTGCCATCCCACACTCGCTGCAAGGGTGGAAGCCAGAGTGGTCTGGAAGCGTGGGTGCTTTGATTCCTGAAGCTGAGTGTAGCAGGCTGGGAGAGGGTGGCTGGGTGCGGCAGAGAGGAGCAGGCTGTTGGATTGCTGGAGCTCCTGCCGTCACAATGAGTGGAGGGCTGACCCCAAGCTGCTGCTCCATACCAGGTCCCCAGGTAACCCTGAGCTCCACTCCTAAGACGGCTAAGGTAGCCACCATTGGGCCTCCAAAGCATGAAACCTGGGACAGATGCCTAGAACCGTCTTATGGATGGGGTAGCTCTGGTTGTTAGTTTCAGAGTTATTCTGAACAGAAGCCTTTCTTGTCTTTAATAAAGAGACACAGTAGGGAATCTAGAAAGAGCAGGATAATGAAAGATTGGGGGGAAAAGCAGCTTCCAATTTACATCTATAGAAGTCACTGCTGGTTGGTTATGGACAACATCTCAGGGCAGATTACTTGGAACAACAGATGTATCTCTAAGTCCTGCCTTGCTTTTTTGTTCTAGGACTCCAGTCAGGTGGGTGTAACAGGTCCCTCTCTTATGCTGGTCCTTCTAGTCTTTCCAGAGAAAGTCTGTATGCCCTGTGTTATGCTGGCATCTGTCTGTGGAAGTTTGGCTTCATGTGTATATTTACCCTGTATGCTGTCTCAGTTCTGCCCAGACAGCTGGCACAACAGACCTCAAGTGCACTGCCTAATGACCACAAGATCTCTCAAAGTAAAAAGGTGCTTGGTCAGGTTTATTGTCAATGAAGCACAGTCCTAGCTCCCTGGTTCATGGTCTACAGTTACACTAGCACGTGTATGCCCATGACAATAGATGCAACTCAGGGAATGGTAGGACTTTCCATTCCCCTCCTCAGCTGGCTGAAGGGATAAGGCAAAGTATTCCACCATTCATAGATTGAAACAAACAACCTGGGATAAACAACTTATGCATCACCTTGCCTGTTTCATGGCATGTTTGTTACGTCCCCTTGCACTTTTCTCCTAGGCTGTGTCTACATTGGCGCGATCTTGCGCAAAAGCAACTGCTTTTGTGCAAAAACTTGCTGACTGTCTACACTGGCAGCGAGTTCTTGTGCAAGTACACTGATGTTCTAATGTATGAAATCAGGGCTTCTTGCGCAAGAACTATGATGATCCCACTCAGGAATAAGCCCTCTTGCGCAACTGTTCTTTCGCAAGAGGCCAGTGTAGACAGGCAACATGAATTTCTTGTGCAAGAAAGCCCTATGGTTAAAGTGGCCATCAGAGCTTTCTTGCGCAAGAGAGCGTCTACACTGGCATGGATGGTCTTGAGCAAAAGCACATCTCTTGCGCAAAGGCACATGCCAGTGTAGACGATCTCTTCTGGAAGAGTTTTTGCACAAGAACTCTTCCACAAAAGAGTTCTTGCGCAAAATCATGCCAGTGTAGACGTAGCCCTAGTGTTTCAAACAAAACTTTCCTATTCATCATCTTTGTATTTCTACTTCTGACATTTCAGGCAAAATATTTCTATTAATCAGTTTTGTCAAACTGTTTTGTCTTATGCTACTTTGAGATGCTCTTGTGTTGGCCTAGTGTAATATGTTTACATATTCAATACATTTTAGCAATGCTAGCATTACTGGTGATTCCTGGCTTGCACACAAGCATTTGCTTTTGACAGGACTTGACTGTTGCTCATATTATAACTTATGCTGACTTTGGTTCAGGCAAAAGCCTTGCACCAGGTGAATGCTTCAGGTTCACTCTACTACAGTGAAGTATGATGCACCCAATTTCAGGGTCAGGTCAGAAGCCAAGAGAGGAAGAGAGAGAATGGGAGGAAAACAGTGGGGGATGGAAACAAGCATACAATAAAGATGAAGACAAAAGAAGGACCTAAAAAAGATAGGCTGGGATCCTCAATGTCCCAGCAATAGTGGCCTGCTGTTCTTACTATGTGTGAAGTCCTGGACATTTTTCAGATTTCTTAAGTTTCAGAGATGAAGAATAAAAGTCTTGGATTGAAACAGCAGACTTTCAGCTTTTTGTAATGAAATCCCCCACTATAAGATGTGATGAACAGAAAAGGCATTCTTCAGTTAAGGTGTAATTTCCAATACACCAATCTTCTGCATTGTTTTCTGCTTTCAAAACCTTTTATCTACAACTCATGACCTCAACACACTAACTGGATCATATTAGTCTTGTATTTCTTATATAAATTCAGCCTTTTCCATATATTTTTGATTATCATTCATTGTTATAAGTTACCAGGACATTGTGTTAACTTTCATTCAGACTTTACTTAGAGCTAGGTCAATGAGATGAGGCCCATTCTGCTCCAACTGATACAGCAATAGTCCGTATTTCTTCTTCCCCATAAAAAAAATAAATAAATCCAACCTTTGATATAAGTCATTGCAGTCCAGCTTGTTTTTATTTTCAAAATATAACTTTGACATAAGAGGAGAGCAAACAGTTTATTAATATTCACAACCCACAGTTGTTGCAGCCCACATGTTGCCTCTACATAGTAGATTCCCAGGAAGAACAAAGAGTACAGCAAGTCTGGGGTTGTGGCTCGACCCTGAGTGAGAATACAGCAGTTCAAAGACAACCAACAATAGAATCTCAACTAAACAACTATCACATTCCTCTTACCTCCCATCATCCCCCTGGCCTAGCATTAGCTTATCCTGCTACATACTATGAAAGAACTAGGGGTGCATCTACACAGCAGGGCTTAACCCGCAATAAGCTACACAAATTGATCTATGTTAATTCTGTAATTTATTTCAAAATAGTTTATTTCAAAATTGGGAACATCTACACAGCACTTATTTTGAAATAGGGCACTCTTCCTCCAATTTCCCTAACTCTTCGTATAATGAGGGTTACAAGAGTCGGAGTAAGAAGTCCTCCAGCTTGATAGTATTTCAACATTATTTCAAAATAACTGCCTTCTATGTAGACACAGACTAAGTTATTTTAAAATAACACTAGTTATTCCAAAATAATGTTACTGTGTAGACATATCTTAAGTGAATACATTTATCACTGACCTCTCAATGGAACCAAAATACTCTAGTTCAAAACTAGAGCCTGTGTTAGCTGGTTGGTACCACAGATGCAAAGATCTATAACTAAACCTGAATATGAATTAAACAGAGAGCAGCTGATTTTGTATCTGTCCATTTCTCCCTTCACTCCCTCCACACACCCTATTGTTTCTATGGTATACTAAGAGAAATAGGAGGCACAGTATCATCAAGTCATCCTGCCTATCACTTCCACCAGAAACTGTAATGAGGTTGAAGTAACATTATGATCAATTATTTTAAATGCTTCTTGAATGTCTAAATACATCAGTAGTAAAGGAGAAGGTCAGCTGTCAGCTGTAGCTAGATCGTTAAACATTTTGCCATTCCCTGTTCCAGCATAAGTTTAATCTTTATAACAAGTTTCTTTTGTAGTTACACATTAGATGTTTTATTCCTTACTGTGACTTCTAGGACAGTCAATTTTCTCAGCATGAGGCATTCCCAGTTCCCAGATAAATATAGAGAAGATAGATATATATGCATGTATCTGCTATATATCTATTTATAGTTTTCCACCTTACTGAAAGTGAGAGGACTGTACTTATTATACCTGCATGTGCTACATAATTTAAAGTTGTCTTCTCATGTAGAGATTATTTTTCAAAAAGATATTCTATCGCCTTTAGTCACAGAAGAGTGAAGCCATGGATCAGCAGTTAAGTCACACTCCCCATCAGTTCCTGACCTAGGCCGGGGAAGCTAATAATCCAGCCAGCAGACCAAATTCATTGAGGAGTCCTGGCCAAGTGCCATCTGAGGCATTCTGTGCATATGCTAATAAGAAGAGTCACATCACACACTCATTGTAATATCATACTGTACAACACATTAAACTAAAATATAGACTTTCCTTTTTAGAAACTTGGTAATCTCTCAAAAATGATGGGTATAGATTTAAACATCTCAGGTTTCATCTAGACTTCAGGCTTCTTTCGGAAGAAGCTTTTTTCGGAAGAGATCTTCCTTAGTTCGGATTAACTTTAAACTGCCGCCTGTAGCCGCGGGCAGTTCGTTCGAACTAAGGGGGATTTAAAAATGGCGGCCGGACGGGAACATGCAAATAAAGCCCAGGGTATTTAAATCCCGGGCTTCATTTGCAACTCCGGTTGCCTGATTTGCCTACCTAGCTCGAATTAATGAGCTAGTGTAGACATACCCTTAGAGATTAACAAGTTACTCACAATTATAAGTAGGCAATGATTTTTTCAAGATTCTCTATTTAAGGCATACTAGAGATTTAGTTCAAAAGAATATAGTATGTGGAGTTGGTGGCATGTCATGTGCTCCATTAGCTTGTATCACCTTTCTGCCACTTCTTCAGCTGAAATAATGGACACCAGTTACTAAAGAGTAGAAGCTATTTTTATAGCAGTGGTGTTATGCTTCCTATCAGACTGCACTTCCACTGGCAGTTGTACAGGTGGGCTTGGAGTTGCCTCAGGGTCTGCTGTGTGCTTAGCCAGCCAACACTTTCCCTGGACTGTCTGTCCTCTAGGTTGATATTATTTTCCCTAGTCTTGCCTTCAATTTGATCTGTTCATGATGAAGTTCCTTTCAAGCCTTTGACATATTTCTATACTCTCCTTTTCATGGATCAGAAAAAGATCCAAGTTCATCATACTTGGTAAAAATATGTATATAGTTTGTATTGTAATCACACTGTGGTGATAAAGACACCAATTTGCACACTGAATCTGTGTCCCTGTCTTGTGTCCAATACCATGATTTTTAAATCTTAAAATACAATGTAATTAAAATTCATTCAAGAGGATTTGTGTTCACCATGCTTCTAATTACATCATTTGAAAGTACAAGAAAAAAGAATGTTCTATAACTTCTTGAATAGTGTTGTTGCATCACTTTGGTGGTATTGTGGGAACACAAGACCCAAAAGATGGGTCTTCCCTTTGGCTCTAGGGGTGCTAAGGTCTGAATCTTATCACCAAATCTGAGCATTCACCCTTTTGCAGTTACCTTTGTTTTGATTTCCATGGAGTTTTGGAAAGAGTCAATTTATGGAACTCATTTCCAGGAGATGTTGTGAAGGTCAAACACATAACTGGGTTCAAAAAGAATTAGGTAAGATCATGAAGGATAGGTCCTTCAATGGCTACTAGCCAGGGATGCAACCCCGTTCTATGAGTGTGACAGGTACTAGACCAGTTGGGAACAGATGCTGGCCTGCTCTGTGACTAACTGCACTTCTAGGCAATCAGTGAGCCCAGATGTATTGCCTTTGACCTGAAAGAGTGGCTCCAGCCCCTGATTGACTGCTTTTAAGCCTGGCCTCCATAGCAGATCAACTACTGCTCACTGGGTACCATACCAGCACCTGTGTTTGCTCTTGCTCCAGTAAACCATTTCCTATGTCAGCTGCTTCCAGTCCCTGCTCCTGCTTAGTTCCAAACCTACTCCAGCCTGTTCCTATTCTGGTTCCTGCTTTGTTCCAGTTTCTTCTTCAGCATGCATCCAGTCTCTGCTCCAGATTGCCTCCAGCCACTGCTCCCCTCTGGCTTCAGACTTCTGTCTTTGGTCCTTGGCTCTGCCTTTGGCTTACAACTGTGGATGACTCTCTGATTCTGACATTCAGCTTCTGTTTCTACTGTACTTCTGTTTCTACTGGCTCCATCTCTGATTTTCTGCCTATCTCTGGCATGTAGCTTCTGCCCTTCTGGTAGTGTTCTTGCCTCATTTCCTGGATTCTACCCACCTCACACTCAACTCTAACGCTTGGGTATAAGGTGGGCTGAACTCTTGCTTCCACCACAAGCCCGCACTGCCCATGGCTCTGTTTTCTTCAGTTTTAGTGGTCCCACACAAAGGCTAAGGGCCCATCTCACCAGCATGGACACCACTCAGGTCAGTTTTTCCCTGGCACAACAGGTAGGGGCCATACAGAACTGGCAGGTCCATCCACCTTGCAGACATAGAAAACACATTAGTAGCCTAGGCTGCTTCACTGTCCAGAATCAGTTGCCCACTCCAGGACAAGTTCACTGACGACCATGGCCAGGTCTGAAGTTTCCTAAACTAATCCTGGTTTTTCTTCTGGGTACACTCCCAATTGTTCCCCTGGACCAGGCCTAAATAGGGCTAATCTTTAGTTAACTCACTGACAAGGACTTGGCCAGGGTTTGGTCTCACTTAGAACAGGTCCATACCCCTTCTGGGATGGTTGGGGGCCATGTCCAACATTTTTGGTGACCCCCCACTTTTCTTGAACTGCTGAAGCCAAGCCACAAATGCTATAGCAAGGGCATTAATCAGCTGCCCATTAATTGATACTTCGTGTTGCCTTCTCCACAAACAACAAGTGGAAAGATGCTGTGTTGTGTATTGTGCTAAACACTGATACAAAGGATGAACTGGTATATATCAAGTTGCTGTCCCATTTTGATGACCTAATTAATGTATGCATCAGAACTGATGACCATCTTATTGAGTAGTGCCATGAATTTAACCCAGCTCTGTCATTGCCCTAGCCCCCCCACCTCTCAGTTGCACATTGCATGGGTCCAAGTCCCCCCCCATCCCTGCCTCTTGACTAAGTCTCTGTGAGGAAGTTAGAATACTAAGTGCAGGCTCTGCACAGGTCAGAGGGCAAGCATACAGGAGGAGAAAAGGAAGGGCGTTTGGGGACAGAAGGGCATGTGGGTGTGGGGTTCGGCGCTCACCTGGGGTAGCTCCTGTAGGTGAGCTGCACTCCTGCCTCTGGCAGTGGCTCATAGGTGGGAGGACCGGGGTGTCCCCACATGTTACTGCCTGTTGGCACTGCCCCTGCAGCTCCCATTGGCCACAGAGGCTCTTGGGTGGTGGGAGCAGTCCATGGATACACACATACACCTGTCCAGGGGCTACAGGGACATGCTAGCAGTCTTGCCTGGAGCAAGAGGCAGGCAGGAAGCCACTTTAGCCCAGCTCCACTTCTGATGGTGGTGGTGGGCCTCTGGGCCCTTTTAAATTCTCAAGTGGCAGGGAAGAAACCCAGCCCTGAACTTTTCTGGAGCTGGGTCTCTGGGCCAGGAATATTCCTGGAGCTCAGGCGCCATGGACTGAAATAACTCACTAGATCTCCAAACTCTGTTCCTGTGACTTCTGTGCTTGGACCAAATCTCTAGTTCATACCACTTAGTCTTCTCTAGGCCTGGCCTACTCCTCCTTGACACTGGGCATCATATTTATGGACTTGATCATGGGGTTACCATCATCCCAAAGATACTCCACTATACTAATTGTAGTTAATGTGATGAAGATAGCACATTTTATACCATGATGTACCCTCCTTACCCTCCAGGAATCACTCTGTTTACCCCTCATATACATACATGACGACTGACCCAGGCTTCATGTCCAGTGAATCTTCCCTGATTTTCTTCTGGTGGGTCAAAACCCGGCTCAAGGTCCCCTGGGAGGCAACCACAAAAGAAGAGAAGTGCTACCTTGTACGACACAATTAGCCCCAACTGCTGGCCTTCTCCCTGACTAACTGCATGGGAAGACAACCAGTGAAACTAACCATACTTCCTGGGACTCCCAGAGTGGCCATAGCCTCTGATTGCCTGCTGGTTTGACAACCCTGCTTATAAGCCCATTCCCCAGCACAGGTCAGTAGCTGCTCAACATGTACTGACATGGACCATGCCAGCAACTGCAGGTCCCCTTGTTCCTCCCCTTACAATTCTGGTTTACCCCCTGGTTCCAGTATCTGGCTTCCGTTCCTTCTAGTATTGACCCTCACCTAATTTCCTGGAATCTGCCCATCCTGGACCCAGCTCTAACCAATCTATTATCCTCTTATCATCTTACCTTGTTTGTAAAAGCCTCTTTTTCTTTCTTTCTTTCTTTCTTTCTTTCTTTCTTTCTTTCTTTCTTTCTTTCTTTCTTCATGATAATACAGACATCATTAAAAACACACTTACTTTCAAATGAATGCTCATTGCTCAAGTTCCTCTCTCAGAAATCTCAGAAGGTAATTAGATCAGTGACCTAAGTAAGAAGAATAGCTACTCCATAACATTTGACTGCATAAGGGGCATGAAATAGATACTCTACTCAGAATGTCAGCTGATCATTTGGAAATCATGCATATTTGATATGTCAGCCATTTGTCATAAACACTTACATTCCTGCTTTTAGTGGCACTCTTCTTCAAGAAAAAACTGTACAGTGATTTCCCCCACTAAGTGCACTTTTAAAATCACACAAAGTATCTGAAGTCAATTAAGCAGGTTAGGATTTATCACCAGATTACTGAAAATCTCTGGGATCTTTTGGGTGTTGTTAAATTGCTAGTATATGTCTAGAAAAATAAACTGCTCCACTAACATGGCTTCCTTCACTGAGGATTGCAGGTATGTTTACTCGCAGATGTTCCCATGCCTTGATAGTCTCAGAATGACCTGTAGGAAATTATGTCCTGACAATAGTGATAGAGCATGTTCACTAGAGAAAATTGTATATATGTGCCTAAGGCAAGAGACAAGAGTCTCCTTATTTTGCTGCACAGGCTGCCTGCATTGTGGTTCACTGTGAATGAGAGCAGACTCCATTGGCAACAAGGAAACCAGGGTTACCAGTCTTTCTCTGGTTGGCTCTGGAGCATCACAACTACACGCTGTACATTATTCAGGGCAGATTATGCTTCTATTAAGCCTCCAGTTTTCAATGTATTAAGGGATAGAAAGGAATAAAATTATGATAGAATAAGTACTGAGAGTGTATTACTGGTGTTCATTGGTCTAGTATAGCATGATCAATGAACATGGCTATTAGTGCTGACAAAGAGACATTCTCTGTAAAAGTACTGAAACAATTAGTGGTTACAGTAACTGTGAAACTGAAAGTTCAGAAATTAATTAACTGAACTCAGGCTAGTAGGTTCTTATTTAAAATAACATATATTAAAACATCTCTTTTATTACTCCATAATATCATTCTAAATATCACTTTATCTGCTTCTTGTCCACAATGATGATGAATTGCAGAGGCTGAGAAGACCTGAATGAATAGTAAAGAAAATATTTCCTGAAATTTGTTTAATAACTTTTTAATAAACATATTAGCAAACTATTGTGCCAGCTTTATGCTTCTCAGTGAATAGTAGAAAAAAACATTAACTAATTTTTTCAGTAATATCACAAAACTTATCAAATAAATGATTAGGAAAGTATTACTTCACAAGTTCTAAGGCTGAGCTATTGTCAAATTTATTCCATACTTTATTCTAATATCTAGTGAAAACATGACATGGAAAAAATAATAATTGAAGACCTGGATTTTATTAAAACATGTAGTAACACGCCCCCCGCCCCCATGCTTGTCGGCTGTCCACCAGCAAGGAGAACCAACCCCTGCTTAGACTGTAGACTGGTCTGAGTTTTAAACTGTTTATCATCCTGGAAACTGTCTCTCTGTTGTTTGTTGCCCCATGCTGAGTAAGGGCCCAGGCCTATGTACTGCCACTCAGCAGTGCAGACAGGCCTGATCTTTAACAACTGTGTGCATCTGTGGTATTGCCTTGCCCTGACCCATGGCTTGACTGTATGAACTGTTGCTCAAGCCTTAAACTTCTTGAATTGCTTGTTGTTGTCCTACCCTGACCAAGGGTATGACATTACTAATAGCTGCTCTGCCTACAGCCAAGCCTGAGCCCCTGAACTGTTAATGGCCTCACCCTGAGGTAGGGCCCAGACATTAAAACTGCTGTTTAGCTAGATTGTAGGCCAGTAGCCCCGCATTACCCACTGGTGGGCCAGCCTTGGAGAAGAGCTCCCTGGGACCCTTCAAATGGTCAGTCCACCGTGTAGTAAGGCAGCTTGGCCTCCCTCGAGCCCGAGACCAGAACAGGCATATATTATCATTAAGTTATGTGACTGTCTCATATACATGATGCAGTTATCCACAAAAGGAACTATTCATGCCCTTCTATCCCTAACATTAATAAATTACTCATAAATTACTCAATTATGTTATAATAATATTCATTCCATGCATGGATTTTCCACTGAACTCAATGGGATTTCTAAGTATGGTAGGAGTAGGTCCATGTATGTTTATAATTGTAAGTGTACATGGTGAAGACTGTTTAATGATAGAAGTTGTTCTCTCTTCCATGTTTGTATCCATGAACACAGATTCAGTGGGACTTCTCTGCATGATTGACAACCTAGTAAATTCCAGTTCCCTCTGCATAAAATCACAGAATTTAGACTCACAGAACACTAGAAGTGGAAGGGACCTCAAGAGGTCAGTGAGTCCAGTCCCCTGCCCTCATGGCATGATTAAGCACCATCTAGACCATCCTAGATAGACGTCTATCTAACCTGCTCTTAAATATCTCCAGAGATGGAGATTCAAAACCTCCCTAGGCAACTTATTTCAGTGTTTAACCACCCTGTTCAGAAGTTTTTCCTGATGTCCAACCTAAACCTCCCTTGCTGCAGTTTAAGCCCCGTTGCTTCTTGTCCTATCCTCAGAGACTAAGGAGAACAATTTTTCTCCCTCCTCCTTGTGACACCCCTTTAGATACCTGAAAACCACTTTCATGTCTATACTACAGAGTTTTTTCTGAAAAAATGGCTGTTTTTCCAAAAAAACCTTCAATTATGTCCACACTGCAATCTCATTCTTCTGAAAGAAAATCAGAAGAACAGACATTGGTAATCTGTTTTTCTGACATTGGTAATCCTCATTCTATGAGGAAGAAGACTTTTTCCAAAAGAGCCCTTTCGAAAAAAGGCATGTGTGGACGGGGAAGAGGGAGTTCTTTTAGAAGAAGAGGACAGAGGAAAAAGCACAGGTGACCTGATGGCCACTCCATCCATAGTAATCACAGCTGAAATACGAAATAGCATCCATTCAGTGTGGACACTATCTTCCGAAAAAGCAGATAGCTTTTTTGATGCGCTTTGGCAGTGTGAATGCTCTCTTTCGAAAGAAATTTTTCAGGAAGAACTCTTCTAGAAAAGTTTCTTCTGAAAAAAGCTTGCCGTCTAGACATAGCCTCAGTCTTCTCCTTTCCAAATTAAACAAGCCCAGTTCCTTCAGTCTTCCTTCATAGGTCATGTTCTCCAGGCCTTTCATCATTCTTGTTACTGTTCTCTGTACCTTCTCCAATTTCTCCACACCTTTCTTGAAATGTAGTGCCCAGAACTGGACACAATACTCAAACTGAGGCCTAATCAGCAGAGTAGAGCGGAAGAATGACTTCTTGTGTCTTGCTCACAACATTTCTGTTAATGCGTTCCAGAATCATGTTTGCTTTTTTTGCAACAGCGTCACACTTATGACTCATATTTAGCTTTTGGTCCACTCATATTTAGCTAGATCCCTTTCTGCAGTGCTCCTTCCTAGACAGTCACTTCCCAATCTGTATCTGTGACATGGATTGTTCCTTCCTAAGTGGAGTACTTTACATTTGTCCTTATTGAACTTCATCCCATTTATCTCAGACCATTTCTCCAGCTTGTCCAGATCATTTTGAATTATGACCATATCCTCCAAAGCAGTTGCAACCCCTCTCAGCTTTGTATCATCTGCAAACTTAATAAGCGTACTCTCTATGCCAATATTTAAATAATTGATGAAGAGATTGAACAGAACTGGTCTCAAAACAGACCCTGCGGAACCCCACTTGTTACGCCGTTCCAACAGGATTGTGAATTGTTACTAACTACTGTCTGAGAATGGTTATCCAGCCAGTTATGCACCCACCTTATAGTAGCCCCATTTAAGTTGTATTTGCCTAGTTTATTAATAAGAAGATCATGTGAGACCATATCAAATGCCTTGCTAAAGTCTGGGTATACCACAGCCACCACTTCTTCCTTATCCACAAGACTCGTTATCCTATCAAAGAAAGCTTTGACATGATTTGTTCTATACAAATCCATGCTGGCTGTTACCTATCACCTTGTTACCTTCCAGGGGTTTGCAGATGATTTCCTTAATTACTTGTTCCATTATCTTTCCTGGCACAGAAGTAAATTGACTGGTCTGTAGTTTCCTGGGTTGTTCTTATTTCCCTTTTTATAGATGGGCAATTGTTTGCTAAGGCTTCCAGTTCACTTTTTCACTTTCGCAGTCACTCATTTTTCCTTTCTCCTTCTCATCCTTCCTTCCAGGGCCATCCCTACCAAGAGGCAAAGTATGTGGCTGTGTAGGGTCCCACAGCATTGAGCGCACCATGAGACCACTGAAGAGAGATCAGGTAAGAAAGCAGGGTGCAGAGCCTAACTGTGCTGAGGATGGGTCTCTATTAGACTGGGAAGAGGGGAGGGAAGGAGAGTTGAGCCCCTAACACAGGGGCCATGGTCTCCCAACGCTGAACTCAATGCCCTGTCACAGAATGGCTGTCCGGCACTTGGCTGAGGGTGGGGAGGTTTGCAGGTACTCTGCTCAGAGTTGTCTGCCTGCCTTCCCAGCCAATCATCCAGCATGATCATCCCTATGCTCCACTTCAAGTGCACACACACTAAGCTGGGAGCTGGGGGGTGAGATGAGTTGGGCAGAGGGCAGAGATCCCATCACCCCTCCCCGCCCCGTCCCAGGACAGCAGGAAGGCCCAGTGTGGGGGGGTCTCCCTTAACTCCACTTCTGGTGGTGTGTTTCAGGTATTGAGCAGATCAAAACCCATCACTGCCCCCCCCCCCCCCCCATGCAGTGACTCCCTCCCTGCCCACCTGCTCCACTACTTTCTCCTCTCTCCCCCACCCCACTGCCTCATCTTCTCTCTTCTCCACTCCCATGTTCCCTTGTTTGCCCCCCACTTATGGTCTCCCCTGCCCCACAATTCCTCCTGTTCCCTTGCCTCCCTTCTCTTCATAGTGTCCTCCTTTTTCCCCAGCACCCCTCATTGCCTCCCCACTGTCCTCTTGTTCTCCACTCACTGCATGGGGCAGGAGTAGCAGCCACAGCCCTTTATGGCCCCTCTACCTCAGATGCCAGACTTCACCATAGTGCTTTGGTGTGGTGTCCAGTGACCTGGGGGTTTGCTGATGCTTTTTTGCCATTTTGCACATCAAGATGTGAATTTAGGGATTCCACATCTTTCCATCTATTTCCCCTACTTCAACTGAATGCAGGGGCACCTCATTAATAGCAACATGCATGACTCTCAAATCTGGCCATTCATAAAACTGTCTTTCAAAACCTCTCTGATTTTCAGTGCCCCTCACAGTGCTCTTTTAATTGCCCTGGTGTCTGCCTGCTCATAATTACTGGCTAGGCTCTGTGCCTGGACCCTGCACACTGCCCTCCAATATGTCCTCCATGTCTCCATGTTTCCCAGAGTCACTACTCTCCATAGCAGAAGGGTATTGATTGCCTTGGCTACTTGGAGCACAATAACCCCCACTATAGATTTCCCTACTCCAAATTGATTACCAACTGATGGGTAGCTGTCTGGCATTGCTAGCTCCCACAGGGCAATTGCCACTCACTTCTCCACTGGTAGTCTTGCATTTCAGGGTGGGGGAAAGCAATTCATAAACTTCCATGGACGTGGCCTTGTGCACGCAAAAGTTTTTCAGACATTTCTGATTGTCCCATAGCAGAATCACTATGTGGTACCACCCGTCTGTGCTTGTTTCATGGCACCAGAACCAGCTTGCTAAACCCAAGTGCTTTGCAATAGAGTATTTTCATGGCTTTCCAAAATTCTTCCTTATTCCATCAGACACTAGTTATCCTCTGGATATACTTCAGCATACAGACCACCATGGTTAATATGATTGTGATAATGCTTTGATGCTCAGTGGGATCCACAATGGGTTTCATGCTTACACTGCTATGACATCTGTGCAGATAAGCAGGGGGAAAAGAGGTCCAAAAAAGACTGTTTTCTGTTGTTTTCAAGTGGGGCAGGGAGTGAGGGAGGATATGAGTACATTGTGGGATGCTGATGAGATGTACCCAGAACCACCCCCTGCACAGTCCCCATGTACATTTGGAGCATAATCCAGAATGCAAAAGAGCACAGGAACTGTGGGATAGCTACCCACAGTGCATTACTTTCAAAGTTGACGGTAGCCTCTCTGTTGGGGTCATGCTGATTCAAACTGGTTCGAATTCTTGCGCACAGTGGGGACATGCATCAATTTTACAAAAATGGTTGCTAAAAATCAATCTTAATACATTTGACTTTATTTCAACATAGACAAGGCCAAAGATTTCCTTGTTGCTTTTCATACTTACTTTCATTCTAGTATGGATGGCCATTATTTGGTAACATCATTTAGTTATCCATGTTGACTCATATAAATCACCCTATCTTTCTTAGTAAGCTATCCTACAAAAAACATTAGGGATACATCTATCTACCTATCACATTACTCTTTTGTAGTTATAAAGTGTGAATACATATTCCTTGTTTGTGCTTTACTCACTACTTAAAAATTTGCAGGATGCAATTGAGGCCTGCCTTGGCATCTTTACAAATACAGAAGTTTGCTTTTTCATGTTTTCAATTTGTTAAAGCATAAAATATGTGTGGGAGACAATCCACATGTGCTAGGATAATTGAAACATAAAACTCAGACTCTTCTCTCTCTCTAAGACTCCAGATCTATTAAGTGTTGTTTAGTCTTTTCTATAATAGTGATGATCTGTGAAGTTAACTAAAAGGTAATAGTATCAGAGGGGTAGCCGTGTTAGCCTGAATCTGCAAAAGCAATGAGGAGTCCTGTGGCACCTTATAGACTAACCGATTTATTGGAGCATAAGCTTTTGTGGGCAAAGACCCACGTCTGACGAAGTGGGTCTTTGCCCATGAAAGCTTATGCTCCAATAAATCTGTTAGCCTATCAGGTACCACAGGACTCCTTGTCACTTTTAAAAGGTAATAATAACTTTTGGGGCCAGACCCTGACCCATTGGTATGTGGGAGTAAGAACCATGTTGTCCCCTTAGGCTTCTGAAAATTCCACTAGGCACCTCTTTGCATCATTTGGCACCTAAATACTTTGAAACATAAGGCCCTTAGTCACTTATACATACACATAGTACTGGAGTTACTGTTCATGAGGTTGTTCTGCCTGGTGGAGAAAGTTGTGTGGAGTGGATGTTGCATTACAGATCTACTGTGTTTGGGAACTGTGGAGTTGCTGGGGAGAGGAGGTGGGGGGGCAGGGCATTTTTATAAATGAATTCCTGCCTCCATGACTATCCCTCCTCATGTACTTCCCTCTTTTCTTCCCTAAGGAGGCTTTGACAATGTTCTTGAACTCATAAGAATGCACAAACCCCACTGGAACAACTGTGAAGATGAAGAAGTAGATGGAGATTTTTTGCCCCTTTATTCCTCATTTCTTATGGAAGAAGGGTCTATCAGGAGCATTGTCCCAGCTTCTGCAACTGAAAGCTCAATTTCAGAGCCTCTGAAGTGTCTATGGACCTCTAGATTTACTCTCTATGATTTTGCTTAGTTGGGTAGACTGTGCTCTCATTCTAGGATTTTGGAAGACACTTCACTTTGCCTTACACCATTCCCTATTGTCCCACTTCTTCTCTTCTGTGTGGATATGTTCCAGCAATTCTTATGGTGGAGGTGTGAGGTCTTGTTCACTAATGACTATGAACATAAACAGCAGCCAGAAGACTAGAACTCATGAGTGCATGAGTGGTTCTTGTCCTGCTCTGTTCCAAAGTTCCTCATTTGTGACAAAGTCTTGCCTTTTGATGCGAAGGATGTACCTCAGGCATCTGTTTATGAATGTCTGTAGTTTGTCCTAACTCCTGCTGCTGGCTTATTTGGGCTTCCTAGATTGGGATTGCCACCTTTACTTGCTATTTGTTTCATGAAGTGTCATCATGGTGTCTCAATTATTTGTTGTTCTTTTCTCTTTAAGAAGAATAGATGGGAGTGCCAATACATATCATTTTCAAATTTAATGTCAACTTACCTCCTTTGTTAAGCTTTCTTTAACTGAGAATTTGCCTCTTTCAATTTCTGCATCCGGCATGTGGGATTTCAAGATATGTATATGAATACCCTAGGTTTAGCTGTTATTATTTTTATTATTATTATTTTGAATTTGTTGTCATCCTCAAGGCTTATTTTATATATGTGCTTTTGTAGCTTGACTGCTAAATCATTGGTAATTGGTTTTTTAGTTTGAACTCTCAGTTTGAATGTTAATAATTGAACTAGTAACCATGGTGATTGTTCAATATTTTTCTTTTCCTTTGAAGCCCTTTTTCTATCTATATGAAGAAGCACATCCACTCTCCATAAGCCAGGCATTCAGCTTCACAAGAGTAAGGGGCATTTTTGAAGTGTTCATTAAACTTAATGAGAAGTAGCAGTATTTCTATGTGAGTAAAATATATATAAACTACACAAGGTCAAAAAACCCACAAAGCACATATTTTGTCTGTTGATACAGCAGTCAAAAGTTTTCTTAATGTTTCAATTTTGTATTAATATTTCTGTTTCTAAATAGGGGCTAGGTCACTAAATGAGAGCAGTCACAATCTCTCAATGGCTTGTGAGAGTTTCAGGCCAATGCCCCATAAACTACTATTGTAGTTAACACCAGCTGGCACCTTTGGAACAGTCTCAGCCAAAAAAGCAGGGACAACCAAAATGAGAAACTGAATTCTTTCTCATCCCTAGAAGTGAAATTTAGTTTTTCCAGGAATTCTGTATACTGGTGAAAATTATTAAATTTTGCTGGTGGCATTTCTTACAAATGAATAAGGGATCTAGAAGAGGGAGAGAGCTAACTCATTGATCGGGAGAAACAGCCAAAGGCAAAGTAGAAAAAAATCACAAAAATAATAAAAATAATAATAAAAATTATTAAAGCATTCATATTTTTGTTCTAAAATTAATGTCTGTACTGATTTTCCACTAAGAAACATTGTTATGTCCATTTTATATACCAAGATGATATATCATAGAAATTGCTGCTATATTTCCACCCCCGGGAAGGTTACATTTCTGTGGTTGATAAAGTAACCTTTGAAGGCACAATCCAGCTGATCAAACATTCAAATTATTTATTAACCTAAATATGGTTTTGATGCTGTTGATTTTAATGTCTTAACTGATTACTTACAACACTGACTAAAGCTGCTTGTGAGTTGTTTCTTTTTTTATTCAACAAACAGATGTCAATGTCATTTTACTGAGATTATTGTATTGGGGCTCACTGAGATTCAATATTCAATTAATCTATATACTTCTACTAGACAGCATTACTTCCCAACCTCACTTGTGTTGTAATTTCTATACTGGTTATTAGAGTGAAGTGTATACTACAAATTAAAACAAACAATCACAAAAAAAAAATCCTTAGTACAAGTGACTTTTTTCTTAAGGACCCAATAATATTTTCAGAAAGCAAAAGGAGACTTGCAAATATTTATTTGCATCAGAAATTTTCACAGGACTATCTTGTAAACCGTTTGCCTCCTCCTTTGTATAAATGTTTGTAGCCAGACATGAACCCCATCTTGTTCCCCCCCCCCAGAGAGCAAGAGAAAGGCAGTCAGCCTTTGATGCCCTGGGAACGCAGGTATGCTGCCTGTCCCTGACTCTACCATAAACAGAAACCAGACAGTAAATGGGCTAGCTGACGACCCGGGGGCCTCCCGTCGCCCTGATGGCTAGTACCAGTAATTGACACACCTGCACTGTCCCAGGAGAGGAATCTTCACCCATCACATACCAGAGGTGCCCATTGTCTGCATTTTCCCAGGTGTGAATTATGCTTTGCACCCTTCGTGGGAAACTTGGCATTTAAAGCCATTTTTCCTAATTGGCCACTCGAGACTAGGAAGAAGCCTACGTGACCCAAGGGGTATAAAGAGGGGTTTAGTAGCCCACCCCATTTGAGCTCCAATCATCTACACCTGCTGGCAGGTATTGGTTGTCTCCCGAGGTCTGTGGGACGCCCAGCCTCACCCTACTTCTTCCCGAGGGATTGAGAGAAAGACGCTGGCCATGCCAAGTCTGGAACGCAGGGGTGAGAATATATACCTGCTAGGTGTCTATTTTTCATGCATTTAATAAGAGCTCAGAGAACCAAAAGGGTTTCATGGTACCTGTAAGTGACTTCTTAGTGTAATTTCTGTCCTGTCCTTTGTAGTGGCTGTGTTATCTGTAACACAGTAGTAGCATTTAACAGCTAAGTTTACCCTGTAACAATAAAATAGTAACTGTTTAAGCTGTGACCTGACTCCTTCAGTTGCTGTAACAGAACCAAGCACAATTTTAAAAAGAACTCCAGCCGGTCATAAGGGACAGATATAGGGAGAGCTTGAGCGTTGGATCGTGTCGCTTCCAGGGGACAGATCCGTTGGGGCATCTCTCAGCCTCCCCAGGCTGCCCGCTGCAAAGGGATCGTGTATCCTAGCAGTCAAAATCTGAGGTGTAATAAGCTCTCCCTGTAAACTCTGGGGCGTCTGTTGGCCTGTTGGCTCCCCGCCGCGAAAGGATCCTGATCCTAGCGGTAAAGACACGGACGTTAAACTCCTTGGGGCACCCGTCAGTCTCACCTAGACTGCCCACTGCGACGGGGCCTTGTGTCTCAGCAGTTGAAGACTCGGGTGTAACATACACACATGCACTGCCCTGACCATCGGCTGACAATGTTCCAGACTTCCCCATAGAAATCAGAATCAATACCAGATGGACTTCAGTGTCCGGGCACACACCATGAGTAATAAATAGAGTATAGTCAAAGACATCATCAAAACAAGCGTATCAGCTGAAATATGATCACAGAAATCATCCATGAAACTTTTTTTTTAATATTAGTACATTCACCAATCTCAAAGTCTGCTTGCGGATCATTCAAAACCACAAAAAGACTGACTACATTTCTCAAATAAATTATTTTCTCACCCTAAAGATATTTGAAAGTAATGGTGGTGAAAACCCAACCCCTTTCTGTTAAAGAAGCAATAGTTTTCTTGTGTTAATTCTGATAAAGTGAAAGCCCTTGGGAGTTTGGCACCAAGTGAATCTACAACTCTTATCTTTCTTAGACTTTGAAGGAATAACTATTACTTTGAGGGGGTAATTCCTACTAACTTTACTTACAGGAGAAGTTTCAATGAAGGCAATGGAATTACTCTTGTGAGTAAGCAGAGAAGGATTGATCTCCTGAAATCTCAGATTAGGAATCTTAGTTATATGTATTGGGAAAAAAGTATGTATCTGGCTTTCATCAGGATAAGTAATAAATGAATAAAGAATCTCAACATTTCAAGAAGATGCAAATGTATAAAAATTGAACTACTGTTACAAACACCACTGAAAATAGATACAAGTCAATAAAAATCAGTCATATTTGATCCAGATTTGTAGCAGAAATGTCATATGTAATGCTCTTAATGTTTTGTTTCTTCTCTTTAAATTATTTCATACTTATCATCTTAACTTACCAGGAAGTTGTTTTGACTTATGTCACTGCAAGACTTTATTATTGTAAAATCTCATTTGCTGTCTTTTCAATAACTATTTTCCTGACAATTGCCATCCAGTACAATATATGCATCCATAGTAAAATAATAGAACATTAGGCAACACATATTAAATAACTAGAAGCTAATGAAACTATCAGTAACAATCAGCACAGGTAAAAATGGAAAATTCTGCCTGTCAGTCTTCATAGAGATATAAAACCATGGCCTGATCCTATAAACATGATTTATGTAAGCCATCTTTACTCACATGAGTAGTCCTATTTACATCAATAGCCTTACACACATGTTTAAGGACTACTCAGCACTGGACCCTTGACCCAGTTGATAATTCTTTAAGGCTATGTGTACACAACAGCGTTATTCCGGAATAACTGACATTATTCCAAAATAACACAATCTGTGTCTGCACAGCAAGCAGTTATTTCAACATAATGTTGAAATAATGTTGGGCTGGAGGACTTCTTACTCTGACTCCTATAACTCTCATTTTACAAGGAGAAAGGGAAGTCAGAGGAAGAGTGCTCTTTCTCGGACTTCCTGCTATGCAGACAGCGCCAAAAGCCGAAATAAGCTATTTCAACTTAAGCTACACAATTGGCCTAGCTCAAGTTGCGTAACCTATTTCAGCTTTAGACCTGCTTTGTCTATTTACATGCCCTAAATGTAAATTGAGATGGGAAACCTCTGGCTCCTAGGTGGGATGAAATTTATCAGCGTTAGCTGCTGGCAGGTTGCCAGATACTTTGTTTACTTGAGTGTATGCAGAAACGGTCACTCTCAGCTCCCAGTGGCCACTGTTTACCATTCTTACCAATGGGAGCAGTGGGAGGCAACATGGGCTGGGTCACCACTTCCTGCAGCTTCCATTGGCTTAGAACAGTGACCTGCAGTAAGTGGGAGTTGCAAGTAGCCATGCCTGCGGACTCTTACATAAAAAAGCCCTCTGGCAGCCCACCAGCGTCTTACCCTGATGAGCCATGTGCAGTTGGCATGCTGGAGGTACACTAACAAATTCCCTAAAAAAAATTATAAAGAAATATCCTGCATGAATAGGGACATGGGCTAGAATATCTATCAGATCGTCCTAATTTCCAGGATCTTCCACCACTTATTTTCCTATTCTTGATTAAACCTTAAGACCCTGCATCTAACTACTGTCTTTCTTAGCAGAGACTGGTGAATAGGTTTCCCTCTGGAAATTGTTAACAACACTCCCTAATTAGATGGAACAATTAATGAATAATACAAACTAATAGAGTATCTGCAGTGATATTGCTAACAAAAATTGCAGCTCTATTATTATGTAGCACATATTCAAGTCACCATCTCTCTTTCCAGAGCAGGGAGTTAAGTCTGTGGAGTTCCACCACTTCTTTTATTAGGACTCAAGTGCTGATGTATACATATGTACATGCTATGTGTATTCCACTATAACTGCCTTTAACAGGTAGACTCACATTTACACTTAAACTAATTTACTATTAACAGAGACACATCTAGCTACTGTAATGTATTGGATTTTTATAATGTAATCAGTACTGTCATGTACTTGAGTAGTTCACAATTAGGATGAAAATTGGCAAAGAACGTGCATCAAAGGTACAGGATCTGGGAGCAAATTGCACATTTCCAACGGTTTCTCACTATTTTTTGTAAATTTCCAGGTCAGTAAAGGGCAGAATCCTAAAATTACCTAATTGCAATCAGAGGACTATCCCAATAAGTACTCAAGTGTCTCTGCCTCATTCTCTTCATCTGTAAACTCAAGATAAACCAATGCACTTTATCTCCTAAAGCTTTTGAAAGATTAATTGTTCACTGTTTATTCAATGCTATATAATTTAAGTGCCAAGTATTGTTAATTATTATTAGCTATCTTCAATTTGTAATATTGTTTAACTGATCTGTCAGGCTGCTATTAATTTCTCTCTGTCTTCACATTACAGAAGCAGGTTTCTGAATGTAAAAGTGTTTAAATTATATTGCTTTGGAAATGATCGGTATTATTCTCCTCACTGACCTCATCATCATTATTAATCTTTGCATTCTGGGACAGATTCTTGCCCCAACACAGCCCTTCGGTGCTATTATAACAATGCACAGAGGACATAAATCATTTGTCTGTGCAGTCTTCTAGGTAGATGAATCTCCAAGTAGCACAGAACTTTTTGTGATATTGGTGAGTCACATTTAGCCCAAGGAAACAATAAAACGGAGGACTGACTAATTGTTAGAGTTTAGTTGCAGTTACCATAACATAAGAATCTAACAACAGCTGTACTGAATCAGACATAAGGTCCATCTAGCCCAGTACTCTGTCTTCCAACAGTGACCAATGCCAGATGCCCCAGAGGAAGTGAACAGAACAGGTAATCATCAAGTGATACCTCTCCTGTCATCCATTTCCAGCCTCTGACAAACAGAGGCTAGGGACACCATTCCTACCCATCCTGGCTAATAGCCATTGATGGACCTAACCTCCATGAATTCATTTTAGAACCCTGTTAAAGTCTTGGCCTTCACATCTGCTGGCAAGAAGATGCACAGGTTGACTGTGTGAAGAAAAACTTCCTTTTGTTTGTTTTAAATCTGCTTCCCATTAATTAATTTGGTCACTCCTAGTTCTTATGTTATGGAAACAAGTAAATAACTTTTCCTTAATCACTTTCTCCATATCTGTCATGATTTTATAGATCTCTATCATATCCCCCTTTCATCTCCTTTTTTCTAAAATGAATAATCCCACTCTTTTTAATCTCTCTTCATATGGCACTCGTTCCAAACTCCTAATCATTTTGTTGCCCTTTTCTGAACCTTTTCCAATGACAATATATCTTTTTTTGAGATGAGGCAACCACATCTGTACACAGTATTCAAGATGTGGGTGTATCATGGATTTATATAGAGGCAGATATATAGATATTCTCTGTCTTATTCTTTATCCCTTTTGTAATGATTCCTAACATTCTATTTGCTTTTTTGACTGCTGCTGCACACTGAGTGGATGTTTTTAGAGAACTATCCACAATGATGCCAAGATCTCTCTCTTGAGTGGTAATAGCTAAATTAGTCCCCATCAATTGGTATGTATAGCTGGGATTATTTATTCCAATACACATTACTTTGCATTTATCAACATTAAAATTCATTTGCCATTTTGTTGCTCCAGCACCTAGTTTTGTGAGATCCTTTTGAAGCTCTTCGTAGTCTGCTTTATTCTTAACTATCTTGAGCAGTTTGTGTCTTGTGAAAATGAAGGTGAAAAGTATGTAGCTGCTGGGCTGAGGATTTGGTTCTGAGCTTTGGGTTCCCACTCTGCTGTATTCCTCCCTCCCCCATTTCCAACTTCTTTTTGGATGGACGACTCATAAGAGTCACCTCCCTTTGGAGGCAGCTGGCAGAAATGGTATTTTCTCTGCATAGAGCCAATATTTCTCTGCATAGATACCCAAATTGTGTTTTGATAGTCCCAATTCTCCATTGTCACACATTTTATGTAGTAATCGACAAAGGGCACCCCCTCATTTTGATTTGGTAATATTGTACACTCACTGCACAAGGAGTAAGGCAGTGAACCACTAGATCATGTACATATGGATAAGTAAGGGCAGTTTTGGAAGGTCCGGGAGAACTCCTTTTTGTAAATGGTAAGTAGAGAGTGGGAGCTGTGGTGGACAGGCTATGTGCTGTTCTAGCATTGGGGGATCCAGGTCCCAGGATAAGTTCATTCATCTTCTGACTTTAGTACCATTTTTGGAGATAAGGAGATTCATAAACATTAATGGATTTTAAATTATACAAAAGTAACATTACCCTCTAACTTTTGTTATGGTATTTGCTTCTTTGGATCCATAGAAAATGCTATTCATTAAATTAAAGGACAAAAGAGCATTAGTATTCTCTCAAGGGGATAAGATCTGGTAGGTTACTCTGGGTAATCACTCCCGAGAAATTAAACTAAGGGCTAAATAATAATAATAGGAAGCATATGGGTATTTTCAATTCTGGAATGACTATATGATGACACATTATCACGTTACAGTTGTGGGCAGAGTATATTTAATTTTAGTTGAAGGTTTTCTGATAAGAATACCACATGTCACTTAGGCCATGTTGGAAACACAGTGCCAAAACTCTGGCATTTGCCATGGTGAGGAAAATTTCCTATATCCCCTTGGTGGTTAATACATTTAAAACTGGAGTTATTGTATCTATTGTAGTACCATTTCGAGACTTCAAAAACTAAAGGTAAGTACCAACACAGAGTATGAGATAAAGCTTTTTAGGGCATGTGTTAACAGTCACGATATACAAAGGATAGGAGAAAGGAGATATCATGACTCACTTTCCACACATGGGACTAGAAACATGAAGGGTTTGTTAATACTTAGACGTTTACTACTTTAGCTATGCTTGCACAGTAACAATTGCATCATCCTTTCTCCCCCTCCCACTCCCATACATATACTATACATGTGCTTGTGGTAGCACGTTTTGATTTGGGAACCAAAACAAGTTATACCTGTATCAGTGCATCTCCACTGGGTTTTTAATGGCACAACTATGCAAGCAATTAATCACACCCCTTGTCAATAGAGTTATGTCAGTAGGAGTTTTGAGTATCTGCCACCCCTAAGTAATTTACCCAAGCAAGTCTGTGGCAGAACTGCAAATGAAATGCCAATCTTGGAGTCCCATTCAGTGCCTGTGGCCACAAGATCACCCTTCCCAATGAGTCTCAGCTAGCTTTAACAGTCATTTCACTGGTGCACTGGAAGAGCTCTTAGAATTGAAGACACACCACAATTTGTAGGAGGGCGGCTCATAAAAAGAGGATGAAATTAAGATGGAATGGGTAGAAATGGCACTCCAACATTTTCTCTCAACATGAAATTTGTTCTCTGACTGCCCTTGAGTGAAAGTGTGTCACGAAATAGCCCCCAGACAACCATATTAACAGGAAAAGTGGTTCTGTTAATGTATGGGGAGGAGTACAATGCATACATTTGATTAATTGTTTCAACTTTCTGAAAATAATGTTCCTGCAGGGGATTGATAGCTGACAGCTGTGCTCAGTGATTGGTAACCTTGTTGCAAGTTCTCTGAAGAAAATGTTCTTCTTCACTGGACTTGTCTCTGCCTTGTAATTTTTTTCTCAGCTCCAGCACTGCTATTGTTGCATTTTAAAATATTTCTATCATGTATTTCTTCTCTGAAATAATTAATTTTTCTTTGCACTACTTGGCTGATAACATGTCATAATGTAGGCTGCCAAGTGTCAAATGACTCTCAGAATCATTCAAGCAGTCAAAGCAAGGAAAACCATTCATCTAGAGAAGATGTTGTCTGACAAGTCAAGCTCAAGGAATATCAGCTTAATTATATGGTGTTAATGAAGACCATGTATACAGGCAGTTCCCACTATTAACCTCTGTGTTAATCTATCAACAATAATGTAGACCTGTCATTTTAAGTTAGAACAAATACATTTAGAAAAACTAAAACTAAAACTTTTTGTATAAACAGAAGTTTGTATCTTTTGTAACAGCTCATTAAGTTATACCCTTCATTAAGATGTCATTCTTGTGTTATTATTAACCAGTGTTATCAAACAGGTGTTGTTTTAGAAGCCAACAAATAGGCAATTTTGTTGTACAAAGGCTACGGCTTGATGTCTAATATACTAGTTAATAGAACTTGTTGGTGATGTGCTTGGTGTAATTTGTACTTCTTTTTTGTCTGTCTACATTTAAAATGATTGAAAATGTCTGGATTTCAGAAATGCTGTGGTTATTAATAATAAAATATAGAGCTATGACAACTTTTTAATCACTGATATTAATTTCCTTTCTTTTTTGGTATTGTTTCTTGATCTGATGTTGGTGTAAGAAATAGTTAGTTCGTTAGTTAGTTAGTTAGGGTATGTCTATTCTGCATTCCTCTTTCGAGAGAGGAATGCAAATGCAGGCGAGCAAAACTGCAAATGAAGCGCGGATTTGAATTTCCTGCACTTCCTTTGCATAATCACATCTGGATGCTTTGTCAAAATACTCTATTTCAAAAGAAAAAATGCAGTCTAGATGGGGTTATTTAAAAAAAAACCGCTTCTTTCGAAATAACCCTTACTCCTTAAAAAATGAGGTTTAAGGGTTATTTCGAAAGAAGGTTTTTTTCTCGAAAGAACCGCATCTAAACAGCATTTTTTATCTCAAAATAGGGTATTTCAAAAAAGCGCCTGGCCACGATTATGCAAATGAAGCATGGGAAATTCAAATCTGCGCTTCATTTGCAATTTCGCTCACCTGCATTTGCATTCCTCTCTTGAAAGAGGAATGCTTTGTAGACATGCCCTTAGTTAGTTAGTTGTCTTTAGTGTGGGAAAATGACCTCAATCATGGCCTCTTACAATTATGAAGTTATCAGAGAGTTTGAATATTGTATCCTACATGAAAACCTATTATGCTTACTTTTCATGTCTCAGGAAGATCATAAACAGGGTAAAATTGCACAGGTACAGGAAACTGAATACAAGCAGAAAGTGCAGTAACCAAAAGGAAAACGTTAGAGCATGCATGTTGCCAAAATAAGATGTAAAATCATATTAGCTGGTATTGGGGCTATAATAATAATGCAGCACAGCAAGTGTGTGGATCATCTATATACACTGATATTCAAATATTGGGCTCATTCCAAGAAACGTTTCCATACTTGATAGCCCCAAAGTTATAAATAGGTAATCTCTTTAAAGCAGGAGACATCATTTTGCTATGAGTCTGTAGAGCTCCTACCAGAAAAGGATCTTTGATACCCAGTTCAGGGCCTTAAGAGCTATTGCAATACAGTACAAATACATAATACATTAACATAATAGTGTGAAGAATGATAGTTCATACAAGTAAGGGCTTGCCGAACTCACCTACCACATACTTTGAGCCTCATCCTGTACAGTGACTGGAGTCTGAGGGTTTTTTTTAAATCAGTCTCATGAACTGTAGAGGTTTGACTCATTATTTCTGAACTTTTGGAGTTAGTTGGCAATATTGAATCTGTCTCCATGAAAGCCACTGTAGAAAGCTAGCAGGAATCCAAATAAACCTTTTAGAAAGAGCAACAATTTCTAAACTCATAACTATGTCATGTACAAGTCTAATGGCTTTGGGGAATTCAGAAGTGTGTGTCAAGATGAACTGGGAAGCTGGCTATTTCCCTTGCAATAATATAGATCTCCCACTTCTATCTGTCTGGGTCATGCAATATTGGACATTATAGCATCTTTGGTTCAGCTGTGAATATTGACTACTTGTCAAGTGAGGGGAAGGCTGGTGGGAGATTAAGGGTATGTCTACACTAGCCCCCTAGTTCGAACTAGGGAGGCTAATGTAGGCATTCGAAGTTGCAAATAAAGCCCAGGATTTAAATATCCCACGCTTGATTTGCATCTTCCCGGCCGGTCACCATTTTTGAAATTTACAAGTCCGGACTAACTGCCCGCGTCTACACGTGGCAGGGACCCGGTAGTTCGAAATAAAGCCTTAGTTTGAACTACCTGTTATTCCTCCTGGAATGAGGTTTAACAGGTAGTTCGAACTAGGGTTTTATTTCGAACTACCGGGTCCCTGCCGCGTGTAGACGCGGGCAGTTAGTCCGGACTTGTAAATTTCAAAAATGGTGACCGGCCGGGAAGATGCAAATCAAGCACGGGATATTTAAATCCTGGGCTTGATTTGCAACTTTGAATGCCTACATTAGCCTCCCTAGTTCGAACTAGGGGGCTAGTGTAGACATACCCCAAGGGAATTACCAGATGATGATTTTCTCTGGGATCCTTCTTTATTATTGCAGTTGATTAATGTTGGGTGGCAAAAGAGGAGCCCTTTTTTGCTGGCAACTTGCCAATGAGATTCGTAGGCCTCTGGGTTGATTGCTGTATTTTGAAATCTAGACTTGGCTGACTGTCTGGGCTTGGTTACCCTGAAATTAGGTGAGTTAGCACCTGTTCTCCAGCAAAGCTGGACTCTTTGAAGTGATAGCAATGCAAGTTTTGATTGAATAGGCTAGTAAGTGCAGGTGGCTGAGTGAAAGGGATTGACAACCAATCCAATTGTGTGACCCGTGCTTTAGAAAGCATGCAGACTCACAGTGGCTGCAAAGGTAAAGGGAGATGTGATTCTAAGGTATAGTTTGATATCTGAGGAACTCAGGGAAGTAGAGTAATGTTTTTTTCCCTTTCCTTAACTTGCAGCTATCCCCAAAGACGAATCTGTGAAGGAGTAAAATTGTCACAAACAGTACTGCTAGCTCTTCTACTATCTTCCCCTCTGAAGATCCCCGCCAGACAGACATCCTGGCCCTGGTCCTGGACTTTACTTGCAGGGAATGCAGCATGCATGTTCTTGAGCTCAGAAACCAGGCAGGGGGAAGCAACCAGTGGGAGAAGTGTCTCTTGTTGGAATCCTTCAAGAAAAATGTAAATGAGTCACCACAGGAAGTGGCTTGTCTGTATAGCATCACTGACTTCTTTATCAGGATGCAGGTAGAATCTCTGGAATGGTAAAATACAGCCAACCACAGATGACTGCAGCAACACCAGAGAAGTAAGGAGAGCCAAGCTGCTGCCCATCTCAGCAGTCAACTGCTACCCATCTGCATAATTGTAAATTAGCATTTTTGGCATAAAAATATGTAAAAACAAAAACATATAAACATGTAAAATTGTCATGCTAAGATTTTATTTAGAAATCATCAATAATAGATATAAAATAACCATACAAAGACAGATTGGAAAATTCTACTTTTAGTATTTCCAGAGTGAAAAAGACATCACATTGCTCATTTAAATTTCACAATTTTTAAATTTTATTTTTTCTGCTTGAAAATCCACAACCCTTGTTCAAATACTGAAAAGATATGATAGAGAACTGTAGGACAATGCATATAATAATTAGCCCATAAAGTGCAGTGTCTTCAGGACCCATGAATCATATCTTCTAAAGAAGTAAAATCAGTATCTTGTTCAAGAAATAAATCACTGTAGAGAGTACAGATGGTGTATATTACAAAAGCCCAATTCAGCCCTTTTCCAGTTAAAGTAGTACAAAGTTTAAACCAAACTAGATATCACAAATAAGGCAATAAAAGGATATTATTTATGATAAAAAAATCTTCACTGTGATTTTCCTCTCATTTTGATTTAAGTAAAAAATGGATAGAGTAATGTGGTTGTTCAGAAAAAAAAACAGTCAGTCAATGGAAACACTATCCTCCTTTATGTAAAATTGTCAGTCATTTTGACTTCCCCATGACTACCTTGCTTTTGAAGGTTATTGCTAATGTATCTTTTGTTATTCTGACAGGGGCAGGATAGTTGCTGGTGTATGAAAATGTGTTGGATACGAATTTTGCCTTCCTTAGAAAGAATGAGAAATAGGAGGATGAATAGATGAACACAAGGTAGAAGCAATCCGTGAAATACTGAAAGATTTTAAAACTTCAGAAGGATCTGATTCATACTTGAGCCAATCCATCCATCTCTTCTCTATTTCCATGGATTATTCTGTCTTCTCCTAGCTCTGCAAATAAAAAAATAGTCTAACTTCATCACTTCTCCTTTCAGTTACCTAATATGTATTTTTGCCCTCTTCTTCTCCAACATATCCACCAACTCTGTCTCCAGGTCAGTTGTCACTCTTGTAATTTTAGACCTCTTCCACAAGTACTTGTAAATCTCCTTCCTTTCCTCTCTCACCAGCAGAACCTCCTTTAGCTTTAATTCCATGTCCCCATGCCCAGCAAGTAGCAGCTATAATTCCATTTCACTGTCCATTAAGTCAACACCTAATCCATCTCATCAGCCTCCCTAATTAGTTGGGCTGGGCAGTAGGTAATTTCACAGGAACCTGTGGGAAGAATTCTCCTCCTCTCAGACCAGAAATCCTGGCCAGTGGCCAGTGCTGTAGGCTATAATAGCAAAAGACAAGAAACAGCAACCCAGCTGCACAGTACATATGATCTTTCCCTCTCTTTCTAAAATCACTTGAAAGGCAGAGAAGGTATGTGTGTGTATGTGTGTGTGTTCATTGAAACCAATCACCAGTGATACTGCATTCTTGCTGATACCTTTCTTTCCATACACTGTATACCATCACCTTTTAGAACACCTGACAGTTTTTCACTCTGTCAAAATAAATAAAGACTTTTAAATTTTTTATTAGTTTAGAAAAAAATCTGTTCTCAATATGCAAGGATAAAATAGGTTCAGTTCTGCTAAGTTCATATACCCTACTTACATATGAATCTGAGTTTGTAACTTTCATTTAAATGAGGAAAGCCAATAACAATGTACACCACAACATTCAATTATTGGATGTTACTCAGATTTTTCTTATTAAGAGAGCCACCAGATGCTCTACTTATGGACACATAAAAAGATTAATATTAATGTATCAAACAGATTTTTAAATTCACATATCAGCAATGTACTCTGTGCAGAATGATAGTAATCGTGTATTGATATCCCTTCTATAAAGTTGAACTTATTTTACTTTGTGTATAAAGATCAGTTTTTTGATGTTGACACAAAAAAGTGTGTATATATGTATATAGTTGCATACTAAGCTGACCAAACACAGAAATTTATCACCCAGCATGATAATTGTAAACCAGAAAATGTAAAGGTTTGTAAAAATATGATGTCTTAGGGAAAAAAAGTTTTCAATTTTCAGTGTTCTGGATGGGTTCCGTTCAAATGTTGTGCAGAGGCTGGTATGTCCATGTTTAGTGGCATTACATCCTATTCCTGGTTTCTGAAATTGTTTTAATGCATGTACTGCTATTTAGTTCACTTCAGTTGTTGTTTGTGTTTCCCTTTCCTGTGAATATTAATATCATACTTGAGAACAACAAGCTCTCTATAAGTATGATAATATGTGTAGCGTAAATAGTGCGTTTAGTGAGATACAATTCATTATTTCAAACACCTTATTCCTCTGAAATTCTATTTCTAAGGAATAAGTATCTGAGGAAGATGGAACAGTGGACAAACCTTCCTTTGCCTCTTTTATGGATTTTTCTCAGTCCTGGTGGGATTTTAGATTCTACACATGTATTTCTGTATCTTTACTAACATTTTAATCAAAAGCAGAATGGAAACATTTATTTATAGTCAATATCCTGTGCAAGTCTGAGAATTGATGGCATGACACACAAAATTCTAGGTCCCCTTGTGTCTTCCATTAATATTGCACCTGCTAGTTTGTTGTTGCTAACATGCTTATTGGTCTGTCTTGTATTTGCTCATTGCTGTCACTGTTAGCTTATTGCTTGCTTGTGTAGAACTGGGGCCCATACAGACAGCTTCTGTTTTGTATGGTCCCTTTAATTTCTGTTTGAAATAACAAAAATGCCTATTCTATTTGTCAGTAATGCTTAGTTTCAGCCAGTAGAACTAGAGACACTCCACCCAGTTTGAGCTAGTGACACACTCACCAACAGGGGACAAAGACTTATGGCAACTGTCCTGGGACCTAGTGATACAAAAGGACCTGGGGCCACTACTGTACCAGTGGTAGTGGTCAGAGCCACAGATCCTTTAAATTGTTACTGGAGCCCCGAGCGGCACAGTCCAGGTGGCTCTGAAGGCTGGCTGGGTGTGGCAGATGCCCCAAGCCACATCCCTTCTGCTCAAGGCCCCCCCATCCCTCTAGGAACATAGAGCCACCCTTGCACCCTTGTCCAGGGGCCCAGCAATTCTGTTGGGTGCCTTGTCTACTGAGATAAGGTAGGACCCTTCTTTCTTTTGTTACCTTACTCCTGGGTATGTGCTGGTATAACCTGCATGTGGAGCCACACCTATGAAAGAGAAGGGATTACTTGCATGTCAGACTGCAGTCTTGGTCATACTTTTCTACTATTGTCATTTGCAGGTGACCCTGGAGTCTTGATTGATTCATATTACATCTGTCTCCAGAACACCTTATAATCTTCCTGGGCAACGTTGCTCCAGTCAACAGCATTTTGTACTGACCAATCTCCCTCCCTAAATAGTTAGGTTTCAGTTTGAGATAGTTATTGTCCTGGACTTGTGAAAGAGCTGAGGGTAGAAGGCCTTTTGCATTGTGAAAGATTTTTTGGTGTATCTGTTTACTGGGTTTTGCCTTCCTATTTGCATCCTATAGATGTGGCCAGGGGGAGTGTTTTTTGTTTGTTTTGTTTTAATCGTCACATCACTGACCTAATTCTAGTGCTAGTTGTCAGGCGGCTAGGTTGTCAGGCCAGAAATGTTGCTGTGTTTAGAACAAATTTGTCTTTGATTTCCATTCAGCAAGATGGCAGTGTTGGTCATTATGTCTTCAGAAAACTAGGGTACCCCTAATGTCACCAACTCTTTCAGTTTTATCACAAGTCAAGCAATATTTAGTCCTTTTCCTTTAATCCACAACTCCTGGACTAATGTGGTCATACGATATTAAAAAAAAAGTAAAACTGAACGTCTCAAAACAAAGCTTGAGAAAAGCTAGAAAATGTGTTGAGTGGATCATAAAATGCAGAATCTGAAGACAAACAAAAAGAACTCAACTTTTTGTTAATTAAATCTCATTATTTATGAGAATCTCATGATAATGTAATGTTTGAAGTTGGTGATATTTGGACCCCTGAGTAATCTCATTAGAAATGGTTCTAGAGGATATTGGTAGTGTGGACAACATCCCAATCATTGGCTTTGACAGGGTGTGGTGAGGATTTATGGTAGCACTATACCTTCTGGATGACAAATTAGATCGTCATTAGGACAGTTTAAAGACAACATTGGGCTAGGTGTGCCAGGCCAAACAATGAGGAATATGAAGGTATGTCTAGACTACAGAGTTTTGTCCAAAAAACAGTGGCTTTTCCGACAAAACTTGTGGAATGTCCACACTGCAAGCGCGTTCTTTTGAGAGTAAAGTAAAGAAGAGTTTTTGCACAATTGGTATTCCTCTTTCCAGGAGGAAGAAGCCTTTTTGCAAAAGAGCTCTTTTGCAAAAAGGCATGTTTGGACGGAGAAGAGGGAGTTTTTTCAGAAGAAGAGGGAAGAGGGAAAAAGCATAGGTGCCCTGCTGGCCATTCTATCGATAGCAATCACTGCTTACATGTGAGATAGTGTCCAGGCAGTCTGGACGCTATCTTTCGAAAAAGTGCATCTCTTCCAAAAAAAGCTTCTTGCGCAAGAAGCCTGCAGTCTAGATGTAGCCAAAGAGTATAAATAAGACATATGAGTGTGCAATTTCATACATATAATTGAGCAAATTTTATTTTGAAAATTATATCCAAATTGCACGAGACCCTGAATAAGTGCATTCTTTTGCCCATTGCCCTGCAGCTAGGCCTTTTTCCCCATGCATAAATATAATATTTAAGAATTGTTTTATAGCCTTCAATTTCTCTTTGCTTTATTCCTAGGTTTCAAAGTTGGCACGCTGACCACACATGGTTTGTCATGGTTAGCTGTGGGTAGGTTTGTTTACCTGAGTCTCTGAAGCAGTGTTCCCTCTAAGATTTTCCATCCATGACCGGAATGAGTTTTGTCTTATGCGCCAATATTGAGATCATGTGCGCTTGTTCGGATGTGTGCCACTGTGGCACCCACCTGTTACTAACAACATTTATAAATATATACACTTAAATTGTTATGTAAGAAAAAATATTAAAACAAGGGATAATTAACATGGTGCAAGACCTTGCACTCACCTACACTGAAAACCACCCAGCTTGGTCTTTTCTCCTTTAAAATCTTTAAAATTGCACTACTGCTTGCAATGCAGCCATCTGAAATGGGAGAGCAGACCTGGGTGTGGTTATTCTCACTCAATTGTTTAGCTCTGCAAGATAATTAACTGTTGATATGTAAATACAGCTCATGCTGGAATGGGGAAGGAATCCGGGGTGTGGTTATGTAAATCCAATTCTGCTAGGCCTGATGGAGGATCAATTCTTAGAATGGAATGTGGTATATTGTAAGTAATTTGGCTGTCATGGGGTCACAAACCATGCTACCCCTAAATGTAGAAATTGTAAAATATGACGCCAGTGCTTGCAGGACAGACAATGTCATTGTAAAGGGTCTCAGATGAACAAGCCTCCCCCTTCCAGATTTGAGTGGACTGAGTTGGGGGGGAAGGGGCTTGAGCAAGCCAGCTACATGCCCACCAGGCATGAGCTGCAAGATTGGTTCAACCTGTCTCCTTTCCCCCTGTTCTAAGGATAGACCTAAAGCAGACTCCATAAGAAGTCTCTTTGTTATTCCATTAGAATCTGGAATGTTTTGGCCAGCCTAGGTGGTGGCTAAGAGCTGAAATCACTAAGAGCTGAAGTCACTAGTTTGGCCTGGAGCCAGACCCATCATGACCAGCGGGCAGCCAGTAGGCGCAGTGGCCAGCAGGGTGGCTGGCAGGAGCAGGTGGCCAGCAGGGCAGCTGGCAGGAGTGACCGGCGGGTGGCTGGCAGGAGAAGCGGCAGGCAGCCAGTAGGGTGGCTGGCGGGAGTGACCGGCAGATGGCTTGTAGGAGCGGCAGCAGGCAGCCAGCGGTGCAGCTGGCGGGAGCAAGTGGACCACAGGAGCAACACAAAGGTGGCATTGCCTCAGGCCCAATGAGTGGAGACATCAGGGTGACGTGTCTGGGTCCACACTAACTGAACAGAGCTGAAAGTGGGGCATTTGAAGTGGGGTACAGAGAAAGTTTGAGTAGGTGAATGGGACCCTTACATTGTTGGACTAGTGAGCCTGAGAGGCAAAGGACGTTGCTCAATCCATTTGATCTGGGATAGTTACTCATGGGGGCTTATGAATTCTGATTGTGGTATTTTCCCAAGCTAATGCCATGTGACTTCTTTCTCTCTTTCATTAAAAGTTTCTTTTCTACACTCAGACTCTGTGCTTGTGAGAGGGGAAGCATTGCCTCTCAGAGGCACCCAGGGGTTTGTCAATTTCCCAGGCTACTGGGTGGGGCTCAAGCCAGTTCTATGTGAGATGGATGAAAAGGAACTCCTAGATATTGAACCCAGTTCTGGCTGCTGTTGGCACTACCTGGCAGAAGGGTTACAATTGCACTTGTCACAAAGAAATAAATTAAAGACTTTTATCTTCCACAATGCATTATTTGGATCATTATGTTAATTTACAATTGAGAAAAGGAGAGTGGGCAGGGAGTCATCAAAACTAGAGATGAAAAAAACCTGTTAGATTAATTAACATACCCTCTTACAACTTGGCAACCCCAGCTTTAAAATCCAGTGTGAAGCAATAAAAAGGAGGGTTAATATTTATATTCCTTCTTTTAGTATGGTTAACTTAATTGGCCCTGCCAGATGTTAGACTTTTGGATCATTAAAGCTGCTTCTTTAAGTCCTTTTGGAATGGAACACATTATACTGAGTATAAAGTATTTTTAAAAGTAAAATTCCGTAAGGAGAATACTCCTGGCATTACTTAACAAATTCTTCATAGATCCACCATGTTCAAAGTACACAGTACAGTGTACTTTATTGTGAATATAGTGTTTTCATGATATTTGGCATAATTTCAGGGAAAATGTATCACTACTTCCAGCAAAACTTACTCAATTCCTTGGTTATGGATCTCAAACAGGATTTTTGTTTGTGTAGTGTGTCCCTTTGTTTTAACACTATTGCTCTTATTCTATCATGGGTAAGTAGATAACAGGAGCTTGTGGGCTAGCTTCCTAGTGGAGGAGAAATCAGTGACATAATCTGGGTATATTCCAAGTGTAATTTCCTTTATTTACAGATGTCTACCACTCTGGAAATGAGATGACCAGACCATATACAGGCCAGTTCCTTCTCCCAGGAATATCAGACCAACATCATCCCCAGTTCTGAAAGAGTATCTCTCCCTCAAAAATTTACTGCAGTCGAAGCACAAGTTAGACAGACTCCTCGTCTGCTTGCACAATTCCCTTTCCAAGATGTCTTTAACACAAAACCCTGAATAATCTAACACTAATAAAAATGCACATATTTTCCCAAGAGTCCAAATTTTCTCTCACACATTGAGAAAAATGACTAGCAAAAGAAACAATCAAAAACAGATCTTTCAATTCATCATCCATCTTCCCTAGTAGCATTTGGACCTCTGGTTATCATACAGAATTTTTCACAGGTTATAGGGAACATATTTGTAGACGACCTTTGTTAAAATATTGGCAATACATTGCCACTTCGGTCCTTGAGCAATACGTTAGTTGAAAGCTGAGTAGTTCTGGGGTGGACATGACTTTTAATTTTGGAACCTGGGATGTATTCACCTACCCTTGTGATATCTGTTTTTTTTAAGGGTGCAACATTAGATTATTATTTTAGTTGAAGACAGCAGCCTTCACATACATAAAGCCACAACCAAGAGAAAGTTCACCTTAACCTTTAATCTATTTTTAATTAATATGCTTATTCTTTTGATTTCCAGTAACACTGGCTATGTTTTTTTCCCAAAGAATGGTAAAAACAAGGGTGAAATTGCTTTTCTTATACTAGCATATTCTACCTATACACTACGATGAGCCTGAGATGAAACATGCCTTAGCAATACATCAAAAATATCCTAAGAAAATATCTTACCTCCCATAGACATATTTATGGAAGCTCCCATTGAGCTAGCACAATAAAAAGAGTTCTGTAACCACTTTTAGCAGAGGAAGGGATGAGGGGCAACATGTTCGTGTCATAGACAGAATATATGATGTCATGGTGGAAAGTTTGGTATTTAATGTGAGCTGCATAACTCATTTGTCATTGTCATATATGAATAGTGTGATCTTCTCAAACTTCTGCCAATGAAACCTCTAAACTATGCCACATCTTTATATTCAGTCATCAAAAAAACCTATTGCTTTGACATTTATGAAAAATACATCAATTTCTGATTGCTAGGTCAAGGTCAGTAGTTGTTTTTGTTCTCAGTTTATAATACAGGCTGGACCTCCTTGGTCTGGCACCCTTGGGAAATGAGTGATCCCAAACCAGGGAGTTTGTCAGACCAGAGGAGGTCAGTGCTCCCCTGATGGCTACAGGCCAACAGTCCTGCTCCTGGGCGCCTCTCCCCTCATTAAAGATCAATTTCACTGTATCCACACAACTGAATAAAAATTATTTCCTCTAATAATCATCAAAATGCCCAGATAGGCAAAGGAAGAAAAATGCTGCTCAATAACTTAATGGAATATGATGTAAGGACTTTTAGTTTGTGCATTTTGATATGAGACGCTGACAATTCATGTTTCAACAGCTACAAAAGCTTTAAATATTTTAAACTCAAAATCTATTGTCATTGAATTGTCTGTTCCTCTCTCATAATTTCAGTTAACTGTGAAAACTTAAATCAATAAAAACAAAAGAAAATGCTGACAAACATTGATATTATCTGTCAAAATTATATAAAAACATTAAAACTTGAATTCTGTCAAGCCTATTTATATTTGATTTTATTCTCCTAATTCTACTTTGAGAAGTCCCTTGTTAGGTCCTCCAGAGATTTCAACACATTTAATTTGCTTAGGTGAGTCCAGCAAGGGGAATATTATACTTTTTCAGCCACACTTGTGGCTGGGTTTTGACCTGTTGCCCCACTCAGGTGTCATAAAAGGGCCACAATCCATGTGCAAATGCCCACTAGAAAATTTCCTTGATGGAGGGGAACTTTCTCTGGAACACACATGGGCACACAGAGAGTGAGGAGAAGGAATATCAGCGCTCCCCTTCACTAAGGTGAGAAATGATTGGATTTGTGATGCGAACATGCAGAACACTGTTGCCCCCATTGTTGTGTGCTTGCCACAAAGTTTGTATGAAGTGGGCCAAATGAGATGTCTATTCAAAGCTTATGCTTTGCAGATTCTGTTTATGTTATTCTTATGCCTATGTGATATTTGTATGTGACACTTTAAGTATTGACTATGTACTTGTATTTTAAATGTTTGTTTCTGATAAATATCAGCAGGCATCTCCCACCTGTTGTGAAATGGTATGTAGTCAAGTGAATAGCAGTACTTCATGGACAATGAACCTCAAGTGTTGCCAATACACATCTGAGAAATTCTGTTGTAAACCTGTAGTCAAGCAGGTGTGCCATGGTTGATTGTCTAAAAGGACATGTACAGGTGACTTGCTCATGTGTTAAAACTGCCTTTTGGGAGGTATCTTCACACATTGAGAACAATGGAATTCCCTCCACATGGGCAGGTTATAAGAAAAGGGCTTTGGAGGTCTTCCACATTTGTCTTCATTCCAGTTCATCATTTCACAGGCACCTTTGCTATGAAGAAAGGGCCTGGAAGGGCTGATTACCCATCCTCACAAAGATCGTACTCCAGAGACTTTTAAAATGGAAGTT
Source organism: Pelochelys cantorii (assembly GCA_032595735.1). Taxonomy (NCBI): domain Eukaryota; kingdom Metazoa; phylum Chordata; order Testudines; family Trionychidae; genus Pelochelys; species Pelochelys cantorii. The sequence continues at coordinate 68,260,249 of CM064326.1, read as the reverse complement.
TATTCTATCTCTGTTAGGAGCCTGCACCAAGAAATTTGTGATTGCTGATGTAATTTATTTCCTTTAACAATTCTACTCTCAACTTTTCTTTTTCTTTCTTTCTTTCTTTCTTTCTTTCTTTCTTTCTTTCTTTCAATAAACCTTTAGATTTTAGATTAAGGATTTGCACAACGTACTCTTTTGGATAAGAATTCTTCCTTCAACCTGGTTACCTCCTCTTAGGATTAACTGTGGTGATGGGAGAATCCCTCCTATCACTGTAGTGAGTATCTATACTAAAGCACTACAGCAGTGCAGCTGCATCATTACTGCTCTAGCAATTCAAAGCTAGGCATAGCCTACGTAACACCCTGCTGTTGCGGTTCTGCTTTTGTAAAATAGACAACTTCAATGATGGAGCTTAGACTGTGTTTCATTTTCTGGGCTTGTAAAAGGGTGCTCCAGTGACTTGTGTTTGGAAACCTGAACAAGATCCCCTGTGCATACATAGGTGTGCATATCACATTTGCGTGTGTGTGTATGTAGGCCTGCATGTGTATAAATCAGTGCATTATTTCCTCCATGAAGACAGCAAGCTAGCTTGTCTTTTGTTTGAAAGAATGCATACTGCTTGCATTTCTTACTTTTTAAAAAACAAACAAACAACAAAACAAATTGTGGAAAATAAATACCAGTGAATTCAAAAGAAACATTCATTAAAAAATAATGGCTAATAATTAATTATTAATTATGGGGAGGAAAGAATATGTGCAGTTGCCTCAGGCTTGACAAGCTGTCATGAATACCTGCCAAGGATGCCAGCCTTACCAGGCTCCTGGGTAGTCACCATGTTAAACATAGAAAGTTAAATGACATTTCCAGGAACCTGGAGAATAGCATTTGGACATAAGAGAAACTTTTATTTTTTCCCCCATGTTTTCTTGTTTGTTTGTTTCTTTCTTATTTTTGGCATAGGATAGAAGATAATAGAAAATCTGTTTAACAGACAGTAAGTGGCACATTAACTGTGGAGCAGCTAATAGATTCTTACAACAGTGCCCCAAGAAAACAATTTGGAAAGCCAATAATCACAAAGGGATAAACTCCTTCCCTCATAAATATATCTTGTATAAATGTAAATGATAAAAAGTGATAGAAGACAAACAATAATAGAAATTGTGGTGTCTTGAGATACTGTGCCGGTGCAGTCTTAACTCCAGGTTTACAGCTGGAGTAACATCTGCTGATCCACTATACAGGTTGGACCTCCCTGGTCCAGCACCCTTGGGATCTGAGTAGTCCTGAACAAGGGATTTTGCTTTACTAGGGGAGGTCAGGTCTCCGGGCTCTCATGGGACTCTGCTCCTGGCTGCTGCCCCAGGAGAACCCAGAGGTCTGGCCTCCTCCCGCCCACCTGCCTTACTCTGCTGCCCCCAGCCTGCTCCTGGGGCTCTGCTTTCTGCCCCTGACCCCATGTGGTGTGGTAGCTGCTCCCAGGGCTCCCTGCTCTCAGCTGCATATGGGGCAACAGCGGTTCCTGGGGCTCCCTGCCTCTCCCTTGTGGGGTGGCAGCTCTCCTGGGGCCCTCTGCCCCCATGTCACTGGCCCTGTGGACTGCTGCCCACCAGACATGCTTCACTCCCAGCCACTCTCAACCCCTTCTGGACCATGAATGTTGCCAGACCAGAGAGTCTCAGATGAGAGAGGTTCAACCTGTACCTGTTATGTGGAGGTTAGTGGTCACTGGCCCCATGCAAGTCTGGACCTACTAGGCCTCCACTTGTCCCTCCCAGTGCTCCCTTCCTCTCTGGCAAGTTATGAGGAGTTGATGCTTTTTTACCTTAGCTTTCACTCTACTAAGAGCTTGGCAACCAGAGCCAGTGCTGATCCCCTAAAATACCCCAGCACAACTTCCCCAGAACTCAACCCTCATGAATATTCCAGTTTATATTTTAACCTGTCACAAACACATAACTATTAAAGCAAGCAACACTGCAGACTTTGCAGCAGACTGTCTAGGTCAATCATATTTCATTCAAAGACTGAGCCTCAAAGACACACAATTCTTAGTAAAACCAACAAACATCTGCATGCAATTCCATCCCTTCGAGTCCTTATTCTTGAGTGTTCTTCAGTCAGTGCATTCAGGTTCCCTTGACTCATCACCACTCTCATGGCTGACTATTGTCATCATAGACTCTATTCCAACTTCTGAGTCAAGTTGTCCTTAGCTTATTCAGGTCCTTAAGTCAAAAGATTCCCCCTTAGCTCAGTGAGCATGTCCCTCTTTACCAGCAAATTCTATTGCCCTTTCCCTTTGTTCCTTCTTTTCTGCTGAGTCATTTCCATTGTTTCAACCCCACACCTCACAGACAGCCTGAGAAGTGATTGCTCTTAAGCTGCAGCCTTCTCATCATTCTAGCACATAGCTCTTGGAATTGAAGACCATTCATGTTAATGACTCATATGTTCCTGTAGAACATCCCAGCTTTCATCTGAGGGATACGAGACAAAAATCTTAATATCAAATGACTGATTCAGTACCTAGTAAGATGGTCAGTGATACAGCAATTTCATAAAAATCATTCATAAGTTTTACTTAGGTAAATTTCCCGAATTGTAACTCCGCCTCTGTAATATCTGGAGATTTCCTCAACCAGGAAGATTTCTATATTCTGATTAAGCTGATTTACAAGCTTATTTTTCATTGCAAAATTTAAAATAGTTTGACCCTATTCTAGCAGACAGTTTTCACCATCCCTTTGATAACCCATGGAGGGTGACAGCTGACAAGGGTTGTCATCAGTGAGTCATTTTCCTAGTGCCAGCGGACACTTGCACTACTGTGTATGTAAAGAGCTAATTTGCAGGCTGCTTTTTCACTGGCTGGGAAAGACAACTGGTCTGCCTGGAAGCAACACTTGTGGACAGGATGTTAAAGTGCAAGTCTTGTTTATCTTACCAATGAAATCCTGGTCCTATGAAAATAAATTAATAGCAATTTTGTCACTGATTTCAACATGGCCAGATTTTCTCACTAGATATTGGAAAATATAAAGGTAAAATGTCTAGAGTAAAGAATGCCATAACTATGGATACTTTATGACTACCAATGGGCCAAAGAGTAAAACAATCCACATCTTCTGATTTATTAACCTGTCTTCTAACTGGGCCAACACCTGGCAAACTAAAAATAATATTCTAAATCATAAGTTAATATGAGATTTTCCCTGCCATTAAGAGCAAAACAAATTTTAGAAGACATTATGTAACAAGACATTATATAACACTTTATACAAAGGGAAAGTAATATGAGTGATTCAGGGAGTAAACATACCATAAGCTATTGTATGTACAGCATTATATAAAACATAAAGATGAAACAATTAAATAATCAGAATAAAAACAAGTGCCAGGGTCCCAAAACACAATTGTCAAATCAGCATACTGTATGCAAGAAAAATAATACAAGAGGGAACTTTTTAAGAGCTCAAGAACAATTTTAGAAGGAGCATATTCTCCAGAGGACTTTATGGCTATAGAGTAGTTTTTAGAGAACATGTTGTAATTGAAGAAATAGCAGCACTAAAACAAACCAGTGCAGCTTTTATTTTTGTATTAAAGATGCCATAATGGACTGGATAAATCTAAGTATATGCTACACAATGAACAGTTACTCCCACATCCAGAAAATGATATTCATGGCCAAATTCTGCTGTGATTTAACATCTCTAAAGTAGGAGTCTTCTGGATTGTACCATGTATAGAATTTCTCCCTGTCTTTGAAGCCTCCATGCGATCTCAACATATTTCAGTGGTTCCATAAGGAAGGACATACTCTTAATTTTAGCTTGTAAGAAAAAAAGGGATTGAGAAGATGGAATTAACCTTCTTGCCTTCCTTTTGTGCAAGCATTTTCTTTTCATTTTCATTTATTACTCCGTTATCAGATGCCTGGTTTTGTTTAATTTTGGATTATGTTTCTATTCTGCATTTTGGTTAGTGACACATGGCTCTTTGAAATGGGCACAGTTTCTCATTGTCAAAACCCTTCTATTTCCTGTTGCATTGTAGAGTTTGGTCCAATATTTGATTTCCATACTTCAGCAGGTTTTGCAACTCATCACAAGGGATCTACTCTCTGTACTCTCTCTCCTTCCTGATTTGCTCTTTCTTTCTCATTCTGGATCAAAAACGCTGAATAATTTGCCCTGTGTCACCTGCTGCGCATTTATTTTACAGGAGTTACTATACAATCACTCCTTCAAGGGCCACTCAATCTGCATGTGCTATAATTAGAAAAGTCTGAAAGTGTCTCATATGGATACATCTGATCAACATAAAGCAATCAACATAATCCCAAGAACCATTTTGTGGGCACACAACTTTCTGATATTCTTTACAGTTGCACATGCACAGTCTTCATTACTGAAAATCAGGCATGCATCCTTCTCCCCACTCATCACAGTTTACTTGCATACAATTTCCACATATGGCCTTCTGAAAATACCCTTTCTTTTCCCCTGAAGGCTGTCATCATCATGTCAAACAGAGGGTTATATTTTGGTTTCAGAAACTGGAATGTGGGATTTATTAATCTAACATGAAAAATACTGCTAGCAACAAATGTTTTTAAAAAGCAATCCTGTCCTCACTGCAGATTTTAAGTGCATAAAGATGGTTGGCTATTCTTGAGATAGAAATATAAATGACAATCCATTGCTGCCATGCATAGGCATCTGCCAGCAGCAGTAACCAGCAAGTCTTGTGCTTTGAACTGCATAATGCATGCCCTGTTTTCTGTGTGGATATTTTCTGTCCTGAAAATATCTCTCAACAAATTTCTACACTATCACTCTGCTGTGGCTGGCTGGACCTGCCAACTGAGATTACTTCTCTTGTTCTGTCTTTGTCTCACCTTCTGGCTGTTGTTCCTCTCCCCAGGTATTTCTGTTTGGCTCTTTGCTTCATGAGGAACTTTAGCAGTAACTCTAGCAAATTAGACTACAGAAAATTCTGTTCAACATGCTGTAAGGGGCTGACTAAAATCCACAAAAGAAAGGAAATTCAAGCCTAAAGCAGGGCTTAAATCTATGTCCATTTCAGTTATTTATGTATCAGCAATTATAGCAGTGCCCAGGTGTTGTTCATAACTCACTTTATTGTACTTTTATCTCCCACCACACATGTATATAGTGATGCATATTTTAGATGGCATGTCCTAAATCTGGTGTGGTGGGAGGAACTGGTGAGTAGGATACATACCATGCAATCACAAGATCTGGGTTCTATCTTCTTTCTCCACTACTAACTTAACATTGAGCAAGTCATTGATATTATTGGCAGTACACAAATCAGGTAAGCTCTCTGTGTGTCAGTTTCCTCACATCCACAATGAAGATAATGATACTTATCTCTGAAAAGCATTTCGAGATTTGTGGATGAAAATTACTATATTGTGTAATAATTTACAGTACTCCGAGTAGACCTCTGTGAAGTCTACAAGCACTAGCATAAGGTACTACTCAGCATGAACAAAGATAGTAGTACTAAGCTCAACATATAATTAAAGTATATTATACAATTATAAAATATTATTCATTATATATTATCATGCCACTAAAAGTGTGGCACACACTATGGCAGAAGGCAATCATTTAAGAAGTGAAAGCTAAATCCACAATGTTATGTAGGAATTTTGCCTGCAGTGCAATAAATGAGGGGAGAGGTGTCAAATAGGTCTGCTGGGTGTTAGTGAGAAGCACAATGTGAAACGGTATGATTTATACACCTAGGGACATTTTACAAGGTGTTGGAAGTGGCAAGAGGCATCACTGCCCAATTAAATGGGTGTGTTGCATATCTATGGGAGATGCAAGGTCCAGGTTACAGTAGAGTTCCTGAGCATGAAAAATGTGAAAGCTGGTCAAAAATTTCAAAAAACTGATACATTTTCCAGCAAATGATCATGAAAGATATATTCCATTTTTCATCCAGCTGCAGTTCTGATTTGTTACCTCAGAATGTGGGGGTGGTGACTTTCCCCAAAACTCTAGTACCAAGTTGATTTTCCTTTAGAGGATCCAGTTAATTTAACATGCATATCCATCTGTGACTGGAGTAAGGCTTATTATAAGTTGTTCAGGCCTCAGTTCTGCCATGCTTGCTCAAAACCATTGATGACTTACTTGGAGAGCTGCCCAATATTAATTCAACTTCAAATTAGTGTGATTCCTCTGGATGTGGTGTATAACTCAGAATTTATTAAGGATGGCAGAATCTGGCTCTGGAATAGCAAGAGACTGGTCTCTAATGAAAAAGGGTAAGACCATTTCCACAATGATGTTCTGTTTTCCTGAGTGGGTAAGTACTTTTGTTATTACTTTTCATTCATATTATCACTCAGGGAGTGATTTTAACCTTTCCTCCTTGGCACCATTGTTCTGGGCTCTGTTTGGCTCCTATATCGTTGTTTAATTTATTTTCTTAGGTTCAATTGTGACACCCTGAGGAGATATTTATAAGATTATATTTATAAGGCCTGACCCATGTGTTACCATGGAATAACATATGTTCTAGTAACTTTGAGACCTTATCTTCTCTTGACTGTACTTTTAATTAATTATCTCCTTTCTCCTTCACTAATAACCCCCAGCGAACCAGGCTTAAATTGTGCTGCTTAACTTCTCGATGCTAACAGGCGGCACATTTTTTCCCTGCGCAACATATGGTTAATTTCAACTAACTGCACAATATTTTGAGCACTGGAGGTGATAGGGCCTTTGATTACAAAAAAAATCCTCCACAATTTGTTTGAGAATATTTGAGGCATGGATGTATAACCCATACATATTGTAACGCTCCTCACAGCCCTTTTGACAAGATTGCCCCAGAGCAAATTCAGTCCCATATTCATAGGATAACTATAGTTAATCCCTCAAATGCACAGGTTATTTCAGCTTTGGGGATCATGCTCGTGGCTTTCAGATCAAACTCAAGTCCTTAGTAAATTAGCTCCCATTTCAGCTTTGTGATCATTTGTGCTGAATTTGCTCATAGACAGTGCTAAATGGAGAATATATAAATAATGTACACATTTGATGCTGTGGAGATTTCTTTTTAAATGGTACGACAGATGCAATAGTTCCCTTCAATTCATTAAACCAACTGGAATTTCTTATTTCCTTTGGGCAACTAGTATTAAAGCTGAGATTTTTTGTTTTGTTTTTCTGGAAATAAAGGTCAGCCCCTTAGAGTGAATACAAATGTTTATGGGTCTAAAAGGGCCATTGTAACTAACAAAAGGATATATATGTCTAAAAGCAGTATGGAGAGACTTATCTTCATAAAAAAAGAACCAACTCTCCTGCATGATGCCTTGGAGAAAGCTCTAAAGATCCAAGTTAGCCACATGCTAAGGTCAAGAGATAAGGAGGAAATGAAGAAAATTCAGAAAAAAGTATTTGTCCAAAGTCATGAAAATCACAGAAGACCAAACTTTTCTCTTTAAGTAGAATAGAAACCTATAAGTCTATACATGTTTTTGCTGGTTTTAGGGTTTTGTTGTTCAGCTCACTTTTGTTCAGTGATTCACTTCATTTTTAATGGTTCACTGAGTTGGGACAATAGTAAAATGTACAATAAATGTGCTTTATTCATTCTTCCTGTTTTCTGTGTTGGGATGAATTTGGTGAAATGTATTGCTTATGAAAGGAATCAATAAGCACTAATAGCCCGGGCTAAAACAAAGCACATAGGGAGAAGAGGCGACACAGGTTTCATCAAGCATCTCTGTCAATGTACCTCAATTACCTCAGCCCCGCCTGCTCTCCAAGTCCAAAATATGCTGTGAGGAATGTAGGTGATCCATTTCTGATTGCTAATCAGCCAAACATAATTTGAAACCTGAAATCACCCTGCAGCCAGCCTTCAAACATGAGATCATTATGCGTCTATTATACCCAAGAGTCTGAATGCTTGTTCTGGGTAAATTCAGTTGCATCTGCATTGGTGGGTCTCTCATTTATAAGTTAAGCATCTGAAATATCTGCATCAGGTCAAATCATAAACAGGTTTATACAGGTAAGGCATGTTTTCATGGGTATAAACTCTTCACAGTAAATATTCTTGTCTAGTTGACTGAAGAAGAAGAGTGCCAGCTCATACGGCTATTTTCAGGTTTGTGTAGAATAGGCATTAACAGCTCAATTCATGGGTATACCAAGCAATAATAGGAAAACTAAGACACAATATTAGTCTACTAAGCCAATATTTTCCTATGCCATTGGCTTAACTGACAAAAATCCTTTGAAAGGGTCATTAGTAGCTTTAGCTGCAGCACTAGCTACGGCCATCGCATTACTGAAGTATTGAAAGCTCCTTGACAACAGAATGTCCCTCACTTTCCCAGTTGGTGGAAACTGGCTGACTGTGCCAGCTGTGGACCATTGTCTCTGGAATCACAGCTGCAGGGTAGCTGCATTTTATTTAGACATGTCTGTCTTAACTGAGTATTTAGTTTTGCTGCAGCAAAATTCTTTATAATAAAAAGGGGAAAATGGGGTGGAGCTAATTCAGGTCAGACATTCTTTGCACTTTTTTTCTGTGGGTTTTGTTTGTTTGTTTTTTGTTATTTACCACATTTCTTGGCTGCTTACATTTTCAAAGTGGGCACTTAACGTAGAAAGGGCCCAGCCATCCATCTTTTGTGCAGAGCTCAAAGGGATGACAGTCATTGTATGTGAAGGAAAAGTATTCAAATTTACAAACAAAAATAAGAAATGTGTTGTGCCTATGAAAGCTCATGATACCATCTACATGTTTTGTTAGTCTTTAAGGTGCTCCTACACTCTTCATTGTTTTAAAAAAAATACTATTGTCATACTATTCCAGTGTGTGAAACAGGGCAAGATGCCCAGTATGATGGATGTACATTTATACAAAAGAGAGAGAGAGAGAGAGAGAGAGAGAGAGAGAGAGAGGACATGCTACTTAAACAGAGAAAAGGTGTCCCAGGAAACCCAGTCTTACCTTTCTCTGCTTCCCCAACCTCTCATTCATACACAATACAAATCTAAGCAGAAATAGTGTATGCTACTACTGCCCTCGACAAATTCCACCATCGCTCTTTGCTGCGTATTCAAACACAGCCAGTATGGGATTTCAAAGAAAGGTGCCTTATTTGTCTGCCCACAATGCTAATCATAAGTAAGGTAGAGAGAGGGGGTATTTCATGAGTCACAAATCATAAGACTGCTTGTCAGAGCCAAAAATTTATCAACTGATATAAGCAAGTAGGAAAGGCACAAGGTCAGGGAAGACACAGGTAGGTGATGGTGTGCTGTCTCAAACTCAGTACCAGAGAAGTGATTAAAGAAGTAACACTAATCGAGCTGCCAATACACGAAGTTTGCCATTCATCAGAAAGAGCAAAACCAAGATATCAAACTGTGTGAAGCCCAAGTGCCTTGTTATACTTACTACTGCTGAGCAAGCAGATTCACACAGTGATTAAAAATGCTTTCCTCCATCTTCAGCTAGCTGGAAAAGTCTCAGAAGAGGAACTCTCTACATTTGTTTCGTCATGTTTAGACTACTTGAAATCACTCTGCTGAGGGCTAAACATAATTATCATAAAAATGCTGCAGGTTATGCAACATAATGGATTGTGCCTGAGATGAGGACATATTTGGAAAGGATAGAAGAGGGAAATATGAGGAGGTTCTTGGAATGGATACCTTTGTCCTTAAGGATAGAAATAAAGACTGGGGAAAGCAGATTGCTTCTTTAGGCTTAGGGGAATAAGGTAGAGAAATCTGAGGCTCTTTCCCTTCCTCTTGAAGTAGAGAAGCTCTGGTATTCTTTTTCACAAGTATATGCATTCTAAATATTTTCTTTGCTTCAGTGAAGGCACATTTGCCACACAAGAAAATTACTTTCCAAATAAGGTAAAGGTCAGCTTTCATTTTATATAAAGAGGTGGAGTCATGAATTCCAGTTTGAAAACATGGATGGCTAAATGTAGTCCCCTAAATATTTAAATTAACACTTAGATGTCTAAAATAGTTACTTAGGTGACTGAATATAGCTTTAGATGCCTAACCTTAAGCACCAAGTTGTCAAACTTTGGCGTGTGTGTTAGAAATAATTTTCAGATTCTAGGACAAACTCCTGAACATATTAGAAATGCCAGAATCTTTAGTGATTGAAGATAGCTGTCGCTAAACTCTCTCATGTCTAGACATACACATCCATGCTCATCATGAATTTAATCTGTTGTCTTTTTTGACAGAAATAGGTCATAAAGTTTAGTACTGGCAGCAAATTGAAAAGATGATAACCCCAAAAGCTCAGGAATCAGGAGAGGCATGAATGTAAGTAAATGCACAGTATATGGCTGACTGAAAACAAAACTGCTCTTGGAAATGAAAAAAGAAAAGAGTGGGAAAAATACAGCATAGGTGTAGCACTTCCTTGCAACTTTAGCCTTTCTGTGGAAATAATTTTTCTTCATCAAAGATATTGTTTGTGACTGCAGCACAGATTAGCAGCTTCATTTGCTCCATCAATGAGAAACATTCTCTGCAGGTACAAGTACAACTTGTTGATGGCCACGTCAGTCAAGATCACCTAGCTAAGAGGGTGATTTGTTTTTTTTGCAGCCCTTTGATAGATGCCTGAATTACTACTATTTTCTGAGTTCTACTGAAATGTCTAAGATGTGTTTTGCAAATGTGCAGTATGGAATGATGAATTGAAAATACAGTAAGACAGCAGGTTTTTTAAATAATGCATTCAGATTTGTTAAATTTATAAGCACAAAACCATACTGATAAATATTACCGTATTGTTCTCCATTATGTCTATTGTATTTTTAAAATATTTTATTTTATCAAGTGATCGTGCTCTTATCTTCCAAATTTCCTAATTAAGCCATAGTTTAGCTAGATCAAAAGGATGCAATCAATGTTTTCATATCTTTTTAAGGTGTCTGGAATGGATGTGTGTTGGAGGATTGAGGGCTTACAGCACGCTTCCTGAACTCTATGTCATGTCTGACATTCTACTCTATTAAAATTTTGGGATTTTTTTTTTTTTTGGTTTAGGTAAGGCTGGTCAAAGTGCTAACATGCATTCCTCATGTTCAGGACTTATACTGCAGTCATGCTGGATTGGTAAGAGAAATGATTCATTCTGCACAGATTTGGTGCTGATATTTCCTGTGGAAGCATATTCTTACACTCTGTATGCTCAGCGAGATGATGGTGTGAGGATAAAGCCTCCCTGAACTTTAGTCCTGCAGTCATGAGGCCTCTCAGCAGAAGTTTCTGTGGTTGGTTATTGACCTGTGGGGAGGCAAGACACTAAGTAGTTCGCTTGTTTGTAACTATTATTTTTGGTGCACTTTTTGGTTCTCTTTTCTTGTTCCAAACTTCTGGTCTGTATTCAAGCTTTGGTAGAGCAAACAAAACATGGAGCTGCTGCTTCCAGTTTTCCCTACTTTTTGAGGCCTTTTTCACCCCATATCCATCAATTGACACCTCCATCTCTTTTAGCAAAGGAGACCATCAAGCCTTATGGCCATACAGGTGATTCTTACTTCTTCCTAGTGAGCCTGTACCTTCCTTTTTCAAACATTGATGAGGGGGAGGACTGTTGTATTGTGCAAACTGGGGGAGGACTGCCTGGACCTAATGACTGAAAATGTAAGTAATGTAGAACAATGTATTAAGCAGAGTCAGGATTAAGCTCCATGGAAGCAGAATTAGGAAAACCCACTAGAGGATCCTTAACAAAACCCATAGACAATGAGTATTGACAGGAATTAAACCCTTAATTACATTACAAATATTTAATTTTGGAAGTAGGATTATTCAGGCATTATATTCCATTGCTGACAGCTGCCCAGCATTCATGAGTCTGACTAATTTTGGTTCCTTCTATATATATGAAGAGAATGATCTATGAAGAAATAATTTATAATTGCCAAGGATGTTAGCAGAGCACAAATTGTCCACCCATGTGTCTGGTGCCAGCTTATCTTTGCGTTTTCAGAGTTCTTGAATGAAGGAAGAGTACACTACATTAATCTTTGTTTCTCATTCATTTTAAGAGACTGTCCTGCCACTTTGAAGATCATTTCTTTTTTATAAGTTTTACTTTATTTCAATTAGGATATTTTTTCTTCCAAAAATTCAGTTAGCTTAGCACCTTGACTGCCTCTGTCTTTTATTCCAGACAGATTTATTACTATTTGGACCCGTGTTCTCACTGTGTACTATTTGCATGACATGGTGCAATAGCATTTTGTATACTGATCATATAACGAATGTCATGGGTAAAAAACACAGTTTTGTGGGCAAGGCCTGGATTTGGGCATTTAGACACAGGTAACCAGATCCCGATACGTTTATAAAAACAGTGATTGCTTCCTTTTGATCTAGCGAAATCATTACTCAATTAGGAAATTTGGAATGCCAGAGCACACTACCTTGTTGGTATAATGAAGATAATGAATCTTGTTTTGTACATACATAAGACTAACATAAAGCCAAATTAATTTGTAACATGAATGGTCTTTTGATTTTTTAAAAAATGTATTATATATATATATATATATATATATATATATATATATAGGGCTGGTTGAAATATTTCTGACAAAACTGGTTTTTTCCCCGATCACCTCTTTATGTAAATACAAACACAAAAAAACTTTAATTTACACTCTCTGTGACTATACATATTGCTTAAAATTCATATTCAAAGGCATTGTTGTGAATGGGATGTATCTTTTAAGAAGTCCCAATTTTCTCCATTAATGTTCCAAAAGATAGCCTATTATCACTATTATGATAAGCCTTTGGATCATTATTATACAGAATTTTGGATTATTTCTAAAAAGCATATTGAATATAATTAGCTGGACAGGTATTTTCACTGCTAATTTTGAAAAAAAAAGGAAACAAATCATTCTGAGTTGGAAAAAAACCACTTGTTGGCAATTTATCTGAATCCAAATCTGCAATTCTTCATTTCTCCTGATTCTAATATCAATTGATGACTCAGTGTGCATCATTTTAGCAAACTCATGTTACGATGAAACAGATCCTTTAACACTGAAGTTATCATGTGACTAAACCAGTTTTCCTTTCAACTCAAAGTCCTCCTCCTGCATACAGAGTCATACAAACTTCTTCTTAGTTTAAATGAAGTTGACTTCAATAGAAGATTTGGTATACAAGGACTGAAGTAATACACATAAAAAAAGTCTATTTGATTTATATTGGTTTGGGTCAGAAGCTTGTTGGCATGCCAGAGGACTGCTTTATTTTTTAAAATTTCTAATTATAAAATTATTATTCATACCAGGTCTGGGACTGTTATGTTAGGTTAATATGATCTCAATGGAGTACTAAAATGTTGAATTTATGGAAAGATTAAATCTGTCTGGATCAAACAGAAAATTAAAATCTATAGTACCATAGCAGATTTATATAAACTGCCACCCTCGTGCTTTTTAAACTTTGTACAATATCAATCCCATGGGAGTGTAAAACAGATCATTAAGGACTAGAAGCTGACAGGCAGTTAATATTTTCAAAGCTTGCAGCTTATATATGGAAATTGGGAGTTTCACATTTGTTATGAGTGTATTTGAATTTTTACTCATTGTTTGTCTTGGTTAGGCACTTCTGTTGGAAAAGTACTTGCAAAAATATCAAGGGTATTATGATCTATTTTTCTAGCATAACCCATATGATTATATAGCACTTAATAAATTAAATAGTGGTTTTACTTCTTGTTTGGGAGTCTATTTTTGGCAGAAGTATATGCTGTCTACCCATTTTCAATGTAATTTAAATTCACTGCTGGAAGGCTACAAGCTTGCTTGGTGCTGCATGATGTTGTGGATGCAACAAAAAGAACATCGTTAGAGAAATGTGAAATAATTAACACATAACACTTGGCCACTATGGACTTTTCTTGTTACAATAGTGAAAGGAGCTGTCAAAAGTTGTGAAAGGGTGCCAATTACATATCTTTAAAAATTACCATTGCCTTGGACACATTTGTCACATTTTTGGTATATTTTCAGCATTGAACTGCACCTTTTTAGCCAAGAAAAGTGTCTTACCTTACAACCATATTTGCAAATTCCTGAATAAACCTGAGGATAAACTGGTAGCTTCATGAAGTTTTACTTATCTGGAAAATCCTAAAGAAGTGACCAGAAAAACTTTAAACATAAATAATGCTGTAATGAAGAACACATAAAATCAGACACACTGGTTTGCAGCCAATAATGGAAGCTGTAAATAGCTGGGTAGACTTCAACTGGAAATCCTGAAAGCTTGGTAGGAATCTAGTTTTTATTTTTTAGTGTAAAGCATCCACTGCATTTTCTTGACCCTTGTAATAACAAGCTAGACTCAAGACCCTATATACTCTTTGTGAGGATATCAGGAAAAAATGCCAAGGCAGAAAACATGAAAGGAGAAAAGAATCTTATCAAGCATAAGATTTTTGGTCTTCCACAGTTACCAGACAGGACCATGTGTTGTAGGATACTTATTAAACACGGGGAAATCTTGGTCATTAACTTTAAGAAATAATCATAGAAACAATGATAGAATCATAGAACTGGAAGGAACCCCAAGAGGTCATCAAGTCCAGTCCTCTGCACTCATGGCAGGACCAAAGCATCATTTAGATTCTCCCTGGCTATGTCTAGACTACACCTCTCTGTCGACAGAGAGATGTATATTAGGCACGTCAAAATTGCTAATGAAGCAGGGATTTAAATATTCCATGCTTCATTAGCATAAACATGGCCACCACTTTTTTTCGAAACAGAGCTTTTTCGAAAAAAAATGGCAGACTAGACGCGGATCTGTCGAAAATAAACCCTTTTTTGAAAGATCCTGTATTCCTCAAAAAAAGTAAGACATAAGAAGTATTTCTTCTGCTCTTCTCTGTGCTGATTAGAGAGCTGGAATAATGTATCCAGTTCTGAGCACCACATTTAAGGAATAATGTGGACTAATTGGAAACAGTACAGATAAGAACAACAAAAATTATTAAAGGCCTGAAACCATGACCTCTGAGGGAGGACTGAAAGAATTGGGTTTGTTTTAGTCTGGAAGAGATAAAATTGAGAGGGGACAAGATAACAGTTTTCAGGTACCTAAAATTTGTTTCAAGAAAGAAAGAGAAAAATTATTCTTCATAACTCCTGATCATAGGGCAAGGAGCAATGGTCTTAAATTGCAGCAAGAGAAAGTTAGGCTATACATTAGGAAACACTTCTTCTCAGGGTGTTTAAGCACTGTAATAAATTGTCTAGGAAGGTTGTAGAATCTCTATCATTTGGAGATTTTTAAAAAACAGATTAGACAAACACCTGTCAGGGGCTATGTCTAGATTACACCTCTCTGTCGACAGAGAGATGTAAATTAGGCACATCAAAATTTTGGATTCCTTGGGAGTTCAGAGAATTAAGTGATGAACAGTTTCAACAAAGGTTCACAAATGAAATTTCAAGAGATATCTGTGATGACATCATTTTCCTGAAATGTATACATTCCACCAACTTTAAATTGGACTTCAAGCAAAAAGAACTGCTTCAAGAAATATTCGATCTTGGCCTGTCAACTCTATTTCCTAATATTAAAATTGCATTATGTATTTTTGTCAGTCTCCCTGCATCAGTGGCTTCAGATGAATGTACATTCAATATGTTAAAACAAGTAAATAACTATTATCATTCTACAGTGGAACAAGAGCCTTTGAATGAGCTTGCAAAGCTTAACATTAACAGTGACGTAAATTAAATTTTTCTTCAATTATAAATGCATTTGCACACAACGAAGACAGAAAAGCTTTCCTAAAATGAAGAGTTTTGCTTGCAGTAGAAATTCACAATTAAAGTTATATTTTAATATACATGCTATTGGTATAATGACTTAATTGTTAATAAATAAATGGCTCAAGTGTTCATTTTCATAAATTCTTTTGGTTTTAGTATGACCCTGTGGATGAGAATTTAGATATTTCAGGGGCTAGGGGCTGGGGTTGAGCTGAGGTCTCTAAACTTAAAGTGTCTCAGGCCTCTATCATTCTCTGAGAGGGCCTGGTCTTACCTGAAAGAAAACTTCTTTTTAACCTCTGCTGATGATCAGTCCCTAGAAACAGACCTTAAAAACATAATTTTCAATGTAGAGATATAATTCTTTACACAATATATATCCATGTATTTTGCAATGATGTTGATGACCAGTGTGATAAGAGCTCTTATTGGAGGCCTCTATGATGGATAGGAGGAGTGATGGCCAGCACTCGATGACTAACAGGTTAAACTCAGGTAGCTAAGGGTCTTGGCAGGTGGCCAGAAGAACCAATGGGATACAGTGCTGAAATGTAAATCCTGCTGCCCTTTCTCTTTGTGTGAGTTCTAAATTGAGCACTGGAGTGAGCAAGATGCAGTAATCAGAATTACCATGCCTACAAAGAATATTGGGCATGGAAATACATTGGGCCTTGAAGTATGGATTAGAATGGATCGTGAGTAGAGAGAGGAATGTATGTTTAGTCACAATTTGGGTGTTTTTCAGAAATTTCTTTTACCTCAAAAGCTTTCTGACAAGCTGCCATCCACCTTACTTTAGTTGGTTTTGTCTGTGATAGGAGCCACAGTGTTACTGAAAACGTTTACAAACTGAGGGTAATAGTTAGCCAAGCCCATAAGAAATCTGGACTTGCACATTGGTCTGAGGTATAAACCAATTAACTATAGAGAGGGAGCTGAGGAAATTCCTCTCAATTGCCCAAAATGCTAAATGAGTGACTTTGGCTGCTCCTATCTTGCATTTTTGATACTTTCATTGTGTGACACTCATCTCTGAGTTTTGTCAGCATAATTCCCAAGTCATTATTGTGATCTAGATAAGAAATGCTAAATATTAAAATGTTATCAATATAGGCCCATGAAAAGTCTTGTAACTCATTTAACACTTGATTAGCAAGCTTCTGAAATGTGGCTCCTGTAGTAATTACTCCAAAAGGTAACACTTCAAAATGAAGTATGAAATAATGGATATTTTTTTCTGTGCTTCACTGTCTAAGGGGCCTGTAATGATCAGAATCCCTCGAAGACTCGATCTTTTGAATACTGATGTGGATTATTTACATGGCTTGATAAAGGTGCATAGTAGTGTAAATAGATTTAAGGAATTTGAAGTTTATTTTGAATAGTTTGTAAATACATAGGTTTATAACATAAGGTTTATTAATTATTATTAATAATAATAATAATTATTATTATTAAAGGGAGATATGGAATGTTTATAGTGCTTCTGCTCCTCTACAGTTATTAGAAAGCACCAAGATTTGTTGGAGCAGGGAACTTAATAAATGGGAGACTTTCTGGTCAGAGAGATATTTCAAGTATCTGCTTACAGCATGTCACTTTTGAGTAGGTGTACACTACTCCCCTCTGTCGGCAGAGGGATGTAAACAAAGCATATCGAAAGTGCAAATGAAGTGGGGATTTATTTGCATAATCATGTTCTGGCCCTCTTTCGAACAAGCACCATTTCAAAACTGAAACTGCTGTTTAGACGCGGTTCTGCTGACAGCGGGGTGATTTTTCGACAGATCCTGTACTCCTCGGTTTTTTGCATCATAGGGTAGATGCAACTAGAATATATTTTTCTGTTGGCCTAGCTGCCATGTCTCAGAAATGTGGATTAATTACATCTAAAGGAAAAAAAATCACAGATCTGTGCCATTTACTGCATGGGACATCTGGCCAGTGGGCCATATTTTTCCCTGATCAAGACAGAACCAAGCCCAAGGTTCCTAGCAAAATATAGGGGCATATTTAAGCCCCACTGAAGGGGGGGGGGGCCAAGCTCAATGACCTAATTTGAGCCAAGCACACATGGTCATTGTGTTACCCTTTTGGATGCTAACAGCTAGCCAAAAATGTGGAGTCTTGCAGGTTGTTCCGGGTAGAAGGAAAAATTGATAATAGTGGGTATTTCTTTGATGCAGTTTTGTTTACTTACAAATAATGTACAATATCTTGTGTCTCTGAACACAAAAGGAATAAAACAGCAGGAAACAGCTTCATTTGCTCAGAGCACCAAGAAAACTATTTTCTCTCTCCAAAACCTCTCCCTAGGTTCACACACCATTTTTTCAGCTATTACTTCAGGTTCTCTGTCTCATTCTCTGGTTCTCTGTTGGCTACCCTCTGCCATCCCACACACTTACTTCTCTAAATAATATTCAGCAAACCCCCCATGCCCACTTATTCCAAAATTCCTTGGGAAGGTCACATATCCCTTTTGTTTTAGGTGGGGGTTTGTCATTAACATAGCTGTAAGAATGAACTAAAGAATGAAACCATATCCATCAATTTTCTTCCACTATTTGATCTGAGGAAGTGGGTCTGGCCCACGAAAGCTCATCACCTAATAAACCATCTTGTTAGTCTTTAAAGTGCTACATAGTCCTGTTTTTTGTTTCATATCCATCAATCACTGTGAGGCGTGAACTCCCTGCAGTCATCAGTACATCTCAGCATAACTATATTTTGAACACCTGCACAAGCTAGTAGGAGTGGAATTTCATTGGTGACTTCTATGGGTGGAGCTTGGAAGAATACAACCACCTTTTTGTCTTCATTCTGACACCTGCCTCTTAGTACTCTATCATGTATGAGCTGGTCAATTTTGGACACTAAAGGCTGATTATATTTTCAATTGAGTACTCAGCAGTCATAAAATGTGTAGGGAGAAAGTCTATGGCTCAACTGGCTGTTTGTGTGCTAATGTTGATTTTTACAGGGGTTTATTACTTTTAATAATGGAGACTTTTATCCTGACTTATTTAACACCATTTATTTTTTTCAGTTTTGGATCTCTTGTCAAAACTACATTCAGAACCTGTTTTGCATATATATTCTATATGCATTTTATTAGCTCCTTAGATTGTGGCATCAAATCTATTAGTGTTAAGTAGGTCACATTTTCAAGCAGGTAAGAAATTGTATTCCTGGAGAAACCCTGCAGGATTCCAGTAGACCCATGTTTCTTGCTTAAAACTTGAACACAGTTGGGCACCTTTCTTCTGGACAGGAAGAAAGCATTCCATATTCTTGATATTTAAGGGAGACCAAATCTTTCTGTTTTTTCTCTCTCCCCTCTATCCTACCATAACTTCTATCAATACTTGCATTTTAAATCCTCCAGGAATTTCAGTTAGTTCCACAGAAATTTCTTCCTTTATATTTCATTTTGTTTGACTTAGGAGCTATAAGATACCTACAGACTGAGCTTCCATAAGTAGCAGGATCCCAAAAATCAGTTTGCAGTCAAGAAGATAACTATATGGACTAGATAATGAGTTTATTGGCATTTATTGATATTGGTATAGCTAACATATAGCTATGTCTCCTGTAACTGACTGAGGCCCCATTCTACAGTTGGGAAACTGTGGCACAGAAGCTAAAGGACTTGCCTGACTTCATAAAGAGAAAATTGAATCTGAGTGTCTCACATACAGGTGTAACAGAGCTTCTCTCTCTCTCTCTCTCTCTGTGTGTGTGTGTGTGTGTGTGTGTGTGAGAGAGAGAGAGAGAGAGAGAGAGATTCAGGGTGCTATATCTTGGGGCTTGACCTTCCAGCCATGAGGTATCAGTGTCTGTCCTTACAAACTTCCTCAGGCAGTCTTTATAATCCAGGGGTGGGCAATAATTTTTGATGGGGGGCCACTCCAAGCATTTGGTAAGTGGTTGAGGACCACACTTTTCCATTATATTAATGAAGGAGATACAGGGATCTGGGATGAAGGATGGGTGCAGAAGGGAGCCTGGGGTAGGGACTGTGGCATGGGATCTGGGGTGGGGGGAGTTTGTGTGAAGGAGGAGATTGTTGCTTGGGGGAATGAACTGGGGTTCAGGAGATGGTACAGGGTCTGAAAAGGGAATGTGACCTGGAGAAGGGGTGCAGGGGTTTGGGTTGTTACCTTGAGACAAGAGATTGGCGTGCAGGGTCTGGGAGGGATATAGGTGCAGGAGAGGATTCTGGCCTGAGGGAGGGATGTAGGAGGTGCAGGTTCTGGGAAGGGGTTGTAACCTAGGGCAGGTGTGCAGGAGGGGATGCAGGGTCTGGGAGGGGGTTGTAACCTGGAGCAGGAGTGAAGATGCGGGTGCAGGGATTTGGACTGTGATCAGGGAGAGTGGATTGGGTTGCAAGGTGTGTGAGGGGATTGTGGCCTGAGGGAGAGTGTAGGAGGGGATACAGTGCCTGGAAAGGTATATGGGCTCTGGAGCAGGGGTGCAGAAAATGTGGGTTACATAAGAGAGGAGTATAGGAGGGGGCAGAGGTTGGGGGGAGGGAGGGGCTGGGATGCCAGAGGCAGGCTCTGGCTGGGAGACCTTATCTGGGTGGCCCCCAGGCAGCAGGTTCCTTAACCAGGGTCCCTGCTCACAGGAGCCATGCTTGCTGCTGCTGGCAACACTGTGAGCCTGGGTGATGAGGGAGGAGGAGGCACTTCACATGCCAATGTGGCAGGCCAGATCTAGCCCACAGATCATATTTTGCCCAGTCCTCTCGTAATCGTTGCCCAGGTTGTGCTTCTTTTCCAGGGTCAGGTAGCGGGATCCAGACATAAAATGCAAGTGTCACAGCACATGATTATTCAAAAACTGGTGACTTTCTTTTATTTTTATAATTATAAAATAAATCTATTGGAATATAAATCATATACTTACATTTCAGTGTACAGCAGACAGAGCAGTAGAAACAAGTCGTATAAAATGTTAGCTTGTACTAACTTTGCTTGTGCTTCTTATTTGCCTAATTTTACAATAGGCTACATAGCTGGATGAGTTGATGTACTTCCTGGAAGATCTTTGTGTACCTGGAAGATCTCTCTACTGTACACTGAAATGTAAATAGGATGCAAATAGGATGTTAGGAATTATTAAGAAAGAGACAGAAAGTAAGACACAGAATATCTTACTGCCCCTGTATAAAACTATGGTATACCCACATCTTGAATACTGTGTACAGATGTGGTCTCCTCACCTCAAAAAAGATATTTTGGCCTTAGAAAGGGTTCAGAAAAGGGCAACTAAAATGATTAGGGGTTTGGAATGGGTCCCATATGAAGAGAGGCTAAAGACACTGGGACTTTTCAGTTTAGAAAAGAGGAGACCGAGGGGGGATATGACAGAGGTATATAAAATCATGAGTGGTGTGGAGAGGATGAATAAAGAAAAGTTATTTTTTTAGTTCCCATAATAGAAGAACTAGAGGACACCAAATGAAATTAACGGGTAGCAGGTTTAAAACTAATAAAAGAAAGTTCTTCTTCACACAGCGCATAGTCAACCTGTGGAACTCCTTGCCAGAAGAGGCTGTGAAGGCTAGGACTATAACAGAGTTTATAGAGAAGCTAGATAATTTCATGGAGGATAGGTCCATAAAAGGCTATTAGCTGGGGGATAGAAATGGTGTCCCTGGCCTCTATTTGTCAGAGGCTGGAGATGGATGGCACGAGATAAATCACTTGATCATTGTCTTTGGTCCACCCCCTCTGGGGCACCTGGTGCTGGCCTCTGTCGGCAGACAGGCTACTGGGCTAGATGGACCTTTGGTCTGACCCAGTACGGCCATTCTTATGTTTTTACCCTCTAGGGATACATGTACCCTTGGCTGAGAACCACTGCCCTATCCCAGCAAGCCACTGGCCCAACCACTGGGCCATTCTTCCTCCATTTACCATCTGCCATATAGCCTGGAAGGTACATGGTACAAAATGCAAGAGTGCAGCGGCTTAGGGGCAGAGTATCATGAACATATCCCCCTGATCTTCTGCTCTCTATAGTGATGTCCATTAAACATGGATCATATCAAGGTCTCTGTTCTTACATTCTAAACCCTTAATAACATTAACTTCTCAACACTGACCTCCCATGACACTATGCCCCACTGGTTCTGAAGGGGGTGGCTGATGGGTGCAGATGATAGTATTGATAGAATAGATCAATCTAGATTATAGAGCTGACTCCCACTGGCGGTAAGAATGACTGTTGTTTGATATAAGGCCAAAATGTATTTGTTTGATTTTAGCACTCCTTTGGCATATCCTTCACTCACACACAGTATAAAAACAAGCAAACCAATAGTTATTTTTTTCCTGAATGTCTGGGAAGGAAGAGAGAGATTGTTTAGTTTTATTTTTACTTTTAAATAATTGGGAGGTTTCCATGTACTACAGCGGTGTGGCCTATGTTAGGCAAAACTCAGTCTAAGGAGATTATAAACTTTTCTATTTGTTTTTTGCTACCTCCCCCAGCTAGAATGGTTTCTGCATAGCCTACTGAAAAGGAAAACCTGTATTTTTGTAGAAGAGCAGGGGTTAGAGTGAAGTTAATGTACCACATAGTCTTTTTCTGTCACTAGCTCAGGACTGTCACTTTCACTTGTTTGCCTCTCCTACACAATTACATGTAAGACCTTTTGTGTAAAGCTAGCGTGTGTCAGCCTCAATGGAAACCCTGCAGAAGCAGTATGAGGAGCAGTTTGCTGATATCCTGATACAGCTGTCATTTATTTCTCAGGATCTCACAAACACAATGAGCACTGTAGTACTGATGCAATTCAGTGACAAGACTGGCAACTTCACACTAAAGGAAATGAAAGATCATTTTGGAAGATGAAACTACGCAAAGCATCCAGACAGATTTCTGGGTTTGGCAGTATGATTCTAAGAAACAATCAAACTGTACTTTTTTAAATTTTTATTGTTTTTTTAAAATCCAGAGTACCTTTAAAGCTACATCAGCAAAGGCCTCAGAGTATACCCTATACAGCAACCCAAACCCCAAGAACACACACCCATATATTTTTGAAAAATCTTAAATCTTCTAGGAGGTTTACGTTTACAAAACTGAATAGAAACTCTGATCAATTTGTGTATGGGGTGTCACTTTCATGCTATACAACAGAACAGAGCTTCAAAAATAAAGTCCTGAGAAGTAATGTACAAAGTAACGTCTATGGGAATTGCTGAAGAGGATTACATGCTGGGACTGAATATTGACTTTTAATAGCAACTTAATGGCCAACATTAGTTAAGTCTACTTTTCAATAGGAAAGATTTTCATACCTCGCAGGAACCAATGACAACCTTAAACACTAATAGCTAGCTGTATTTTTGTTGGCTTAAAAAATTATTCTTTTTTTTAAACTCCAGTGGCCTGGAAGTCTTACCTGATCATTTTACAGAGCCTGTTGCATAAGTGCATTGAATGCTCACTCTGCTGTTGTTCAATCCTGCAATCAGCAGGAATTCTAATATTTTGTTCTTCATCCATAGTAAAGTTGTTTACAAAGGAAGAAATTGAGTTAGAGAGGTCAAGCAATGTGTCCCATGTCACACAGAAAATCTGTAGTGGGCCTAGTATATCATCCAGCATTCCTGACTCCCAGGGTATGTCTAGACTACATGCCTCTGCCGACCGAGGCATGTAAATTAGACATACTGACATAGTCAATGAAGTGGGTATTTAAATATCCCCCACTTCATTAGAATAAAAATGGCCGCCGCATTGTGCCGGCTCAGCTGTTTGTTGGCACGAAGCGACAGTCAAAACGGGGATCGGTCAGCAAGGAAAGCTTTTGCCAATTGATCCTGTAAACCTTGTTGCACGGGGCATAAGGGATCGGTCGCCAAAGGCCTTCCTTGCCGACCGATCCCTGTCTTGACTGCCGCTTCGTGCTGACAAACCGCTGTGCCGGCACAACATGGCAGCCATTTTTATTCTAATGAAGCAGGGAATATTTAAATCCCTGCTTCACTGACTATGTCGGTATGGCTAATTTACATGCCTCGGTCAGCAGAGGCATGTAGTCTACACATACCCTCTATGACCATCTCTAATTGCTAGAAGTCACAATAACTGTGTAGGCCCAGATCCAGAAAAGGATATGGACACCTAACTCCCCATTTCAGGTGCTTAAATCCAAAATTTAGGCACCACTGAGATCCTCTGTCTTCCCACCCCTCCGTTCAGCTATTGCCCAATCCTGTAGGTGTCTCAAATCTTTCAGGGCACATCTGCTCTACAGCGTTATTTTGAAATAAGTTATGTCACAATAATAACTCCTGAAATAAGTATTTCAAAATAGTGCATCCATGCTAGAAATCCCAACAGAAATAGTGCAGATCTGACTGGAGCCTGACTCACATTAAAGGCCCCCCAAAAGTATTCCAGGCAGGTCATCAGGACAGCAGTCACTTCCTGGAGCTGTTTCATGATGCTATCTGAGGCTCATGCTTAAAGGGGCTCCCCTCTTCAGCCATGTCTCAGACCCTTCTCCATTGCCTACCTCCTTGAGGGACAGCAAACACCACACCGTGTGCTCCGGTTACCCTTCCGAATGCCACAGCACTTCCAGCATGGAGCTGGATCTGCTGCACAGAAGTCACCAGCTCTTAGACCTGCTGCCACACTTTCTGGTGCAGTTTGTGTAGGCTGCCCTCATGGCACTGCTTGAGGATGACAACCAGCCTGGGATGGTGGACCTCCTCACCCAGGCCCAAGCGCTCCTCTTGCACCACAGTTCCTCCCACCCCACCCCCTCTGCACACTGAGCACTGCCATTTCTGGGGACAGGAGACCACTACTGACTGGTGGGACCAGATCACCATGGAGTGGGGGGAGAACCAGCAGTGGCTTCAGAATTTCTGCATGCGGAAGGACACCTTCATTGAGCTGTGCAAGTGGCTCACCCCTGTCCTCTGGCAAGGAAATCATTAGAAAGGGGTACTTTTCCATGGTCCTGTTGGCCCTTGTGGGCCAGTGGAGCTGCTTCACAGAGATTAACGTTAGGTGATTGGGGAAGGTGCACAATGCCCGTGTCTTTAGTAACTCCAGCCTCTTCCAGAGGATGCATGCCAGCACTTTTTTTCTTTACCGCACCCTCAAGGCCAAGGATGTGGACATTCCCATGTTCATCATGAGTGATGCAGCCTCTCTCTTGTTCCCCGTGGCTCATGAAGCCCTACACGAGACACCTGGACCCCACCAAGGAATGGTTCAACACCAGACTGAACAAGTGCTATATCGTGGTGGAGGGCACTTTTGGCTGCCTCAAAGGGAGGTTCTGGTGTCTCCTCACCTGCTTGGACCTTGGTGACCAGAACATCCCCCAGGTGATGGCGTCCTGCTGTGTCCTACATGACCTTTGCGAAAATAAAGAGGAAACTTTCCTGTCAGTGTGGGGGACAGAGGCCAAGCAGCTCACAAGGTCTCTTGAGCAGCCATGCTCTGCAGCCATCTAGCAAGACCATCAGGGGACTGTGCTTCTGCATAGCCTCTATGTGCTTTTCCTCCTTCACCCCTTCCTTCCGCTGCCCTATCTTTCCCCCCTCCCCTCCCCTGAATACCAAATAAACCAGAGTTTCTTTGAAATAATAAACTCTGATTTTTACTTGAGGAATCTAGAACTAAGGAGGGACTGGAGAAAGAAACTTGGAAAGGGGAGGAGCGGTGAAGATGAGGGAGGAGGGGCTTGCAATGGGGCTGGGAGTGGCGCCTGCCTTGGGTGGTCCTACTGCCTCATGTGCAGAGCCCTTGGTGGCCCCAGGGGGAGATAGGAGGAGAAGCCAGGTAGCGGGGGCATGGGTGGGTGTTAAGGGGACTTGGGAAGGAGTGAATGCTGGGGGTACTTTGGAAGGAGCGGGTGCAGGGGATCAGCTGCTGGACCCTTGCATGGCAGCGACCATGCACTTGATGGCATTGGTGTAAGCTGCACACATGCTCCTGTGCTTCTGGGACAGCTGTTCCCAGATGGTGCAGTGCAGCTCCCAGTCAGCACAGCGCTCTTAGTGGTCCTCCTCAAAGTTTCATTTGAGGAAAGGAAGGCTCTCCCGGTATTCCCTTGACATGTTGTCCTGGGGTTGCCTCCACTGGTGGGTCTTGTGGCATCGAGGGGATGGCATGAGAGGTGTTGCACATGCCCCACTCATAGCTAGTCTACCTGTGAAGAAAAGTTAGAAGGCCAGTCATCCCAGGAGACACTGAGAATGAAGTCTCTGAGCCAACCCCAAATGGTTTTGGTTCAGATTATAATCAAGTGCTTTGAGTGAGGCCATTTGTTGCCTAGGCACCAGGCACTTTTCTGCAGGGACATGGATGTCCCAGGAAAGCCTTGCTACCCCCTATGTCCTGAGGACAAGAAGGCATGAGAAAATGCTGGCCGGGAGTCTGCAGGTGGGAGGGTTGGCAACAGGGCGGCTTGGTTTACCTCCATGCCCCACATATACTGGGTCTGGCAGTGGCAGTGTTGCACAGAGAGAGAAGTTGTGCCCCTGCCCATTGGAGGTGGTGGGGAGAGCGTTGGGGGAGGTGTTTGTGAGCGGCAGATGCTGCTTGCCAGGGAGGGTTCCCCTCCACTAAGTTTCCCTCCGTTTCCTTCCCCAGCAGGTTCCCCTGCAGGGGATCAGTGTCCTCCGCATCATCGAACTTGACTGGGAGCAGATGCTGCCCCGAGAGTGTGGGCATAAGTCTGTGCCCTGTGTGACACTGCTGTGCGTTTCCCTGACCCCAGCCTCCTTAGTTTTGGCTTCTGATCTAAGGAAGGGAAAGTGGTAGGAAAGTGTCTCACCATGTAGTTTGAAGTAAGGCAGGCCTGTGAGAACCTTGTGAGAAGGAGCAACTGGTTCCTGTGTGGCCGTTTCATGGGGTGGTCTGCTCCAGACTGGTGCTCCATGTGCACCCACGTGCACAGGCTTCTGTGCAATCCCCAAACCAAGAAAGAAGAATTAGGAGAGTGCAGCTCCTTGCAGCCTGCCGCCTGCCCCCATGTGTAGATAGAGAATGTGATGAACTCACCTAATGAGCCTTCTCTGGCATTGTCCGAGGCCTGGGAGACATCCTGGGAGGGGGGACTCCAGGGTGATGACCACCTCCTTGAAGGTGGGCATGGTGTTAGTGCTGGACTCCTCCTCTTCTTCCTTCTCCTTGTCCTCATCCTCATCCTCCTACTCCGCAGCTCCGCCATCCTGGAGGCTGATGATGGGTGTGTCCCTCCTGGAGTTCACTGCAAGGGGAGTGGAGGCGACTTGCCTCCCACCCAGGATGCCATCCAGCTGGGTGTAAAAGCAGCAGGTGTGGGGTGCCACTCCTGAATGGGAACTACTTTCCCTGGCCTTGATGTTGGCCTGCTGGAACTCCTTGATCTTCATCCTAATCTGGTCCATAGTGCGGTTGTGCTCCCTCTGGACCAGTATGGCAGCCATCGAGCCATAGACATCAACATTTTGCTGGCTAGTGTGGAGATCCTGGAGGTTTGATTGATTCCCCCCCCAACCTCGATCAGATCAAAAATCTCCGCATCAGTCCATGACTGCGCCCTCCTCTTCTGCCCTTGGCCAGGGGCTTCAGAACCTCACTGGTGTGCTTGCAGCTGTGGGTGGCTCGGTGCAAGTGCTGGTGTCTTCCATGGCAGGAGGGAAGGCTGGGTGGGATACTGGTGTGTAGCACAGTACAAGCACTTTCCCTTCTGTCTACACCTTTAAAGGCTACAGCGGAAGGGAAACTATAGAGTTTTGAGTGGTGTGGACAGTGACCACCAGGGCAGCTGTGAGAAGCCCTGGAGGCCAATTATTTTGAAATAAGCACTGCCACGCCATCCACAGTCACCCTATTTTGACGTGAGTTATTTCAAAGTAACTCTGTAGTGTAGACATCAGTGTCTAAATGTTTGCTGTAAGATACCCTTCACTCCAACTTTCTGCCTCTGAGCACACACACTGCCACAGTCTAGGTATCCAGATGTCTGTCTCATGCCTAAGACCCAGTGGGATCCTCAAACCAGGTGAAGACAGGTGTTTCCCCAGGTGCTGTGCCTGTGGAATCTCATCTGGCAAGTGTATTCTGAGCATGCTTATCAGACCAGGCCCCCATAGAAAATACAGCTGGAGGACAAGAAGAAGGTGAACATACGAATGGACCTTTGGTGTGACCCAGTATGGCTATCCAGCCCAGTACCCTGTCTGCTGACAGTGGCCAATGCCAGATGTCCCAGAGGGAGTGAATCGAACAGGTAATGATCAAACGATCTCCACCCTCTGACAAACAGGGGCTGGGGACACCATTCCTTACCCATCCTCGCTAATAGCCATTTATGGACTTAACCTCCATGAATTTATCTAGTTCTCTTTTAAATCCTGTCCTAGCCTTCACAGCCTCCTCAGGGAGTTCCACAGATTATGAACTGTGTGAAGAACTTCCTTTTATTTGTTTTTAATCTGCTGCCCATTAATTTCATTTGGTGGCCCCTAGTTCTTATATTATGGGAACAAGTAAATAACTTTTCCTTATTCACTTTCTCCAGACCGCTCATGATTTTATATACCTCTATCATATCCCCCCTTAGTCTCCTCTTTTCCAAGCTGAAAAGTCCCAGTCTCTTTAATCTCTCCTCATACGGGACCCGTTCCAAACCCCTAATCATTTTAGTTGCCCTTCTCTGAACCTTTTCTAATGCCATTATTTCTTTTTTGAGATGAGGAGACCACATCTGTACTCAGTATTCCAGATGTGGGCGTACCATGGATTTATATAAGGGCAATAAGATATTCTCCGTCTTATTTTCTATCCCTTTTTTAAATGATTCCTAACATCCTGTTTGCTTTTTTGACTGCCACTGCACACTGCGTGGACATCTTCAGAGAACTATCCACGATGACTCCAAGATCTCTTTCCTGATCAGTTGTAGCTAAATTAGCCCCCATCATATTACATGTATAGTTGGGGTTATTTTTTCCAATGTGCATTACTTTACATTTATCCACATGAAATTTCATTTGCCATTTTGTTGCCCAGTCACTTAGTTTGGTGAGATCTTTTTGAAGTTCTTCACAGTCTGCTTTGGTCTTAACTACCTTGAGCAGTTTAGTATCATCTGCAAACTTTGCCACTTCACTGTTTAACCCTTTTTCCAGATCATTTATGAATATGTTGAATAGGATTGGTCCTAGGACTGACCCTTGGGGAACACCACAAGTTACCTCTCTCCATTCTGAAAATTTACCATTTATTCCTACCCTGTCTTTATTTATTTCCTGTCTTTTAACCAGTTCTCAGTCCGTGAAAGGATCTTCCCTCTTATCCCATGACAACTTAATTTACGTGAGAGCCTTTGGTGAGGGACCTTGTCAAAGGCTTTCTGGAAATCTAAGTACACTATATCTACTGGATCCCCTTTGTCTACATGTTTGTTGACCCCTTCAAAGAACTCTAATAGATTAGTAAGACATGATTTCCCTTTACAGAAACCATGTTGACTTTTGCCCAACAATTTATGTTCTTCTATGTGTCTGACAATTTTATTCTTTACTATTGTTTCAACTAATTTGCCTGGTACTGACATTAGACTTACCAGCCAGTAATTGCCAGGATCGCCTCTAGAGCCCTTTTTAAATATTGGCATTACATTAGCTGTCTTCCAGTCGTTGGGTACAGAAGCTTATTTAAATGATAGGTTACAAACCATAGTTAATAGTTCCGCAATTTCACATTTGAGTTCTTTCAGAACTCTTGGGTGAATGCCATCCAGTCCCGGTGACTTGTTACTGTTAAGTTTATCAATTAATTCCAGAACCTCCTCTAATGACACTTCAATGTGAGACAAGCCCTCAGATTTGTCACCTACAAAGGATGGGTCAGGTTTGGGAATCTCCCTAACATCCTCAGCCGTGAAGACTGAAGCAAAGAATTCATTTAGTTTCTCCGCAATGACTTTATTGTCTTTAAGTGCTCCTTTTGTATCTCAATCATCCAGGGCCCCGCTGGTTGCTTCGCGAGCTTCCTGCTTCTGCTGTACTTAAAAAACATTTTGTTATTACCTTTGGAGGTTTTGTCTAGCTGTTCTTCAAACTCCTTTTTAGCTTTTCTTGTTACATTTTTACACTTAATTTGGCAGTGTTTATGCTCCTTACTATTTACCTCACTAGGACTTGACTTCCACTTTTTAAAAGATGTCTTTTTATCTCACTGCTTCTTTTACATGGTGGTTAAGCCATGGTGACTCTTTTTTAGTTCTTCTATGTTTTTTAATTTGGGGTATACATTTAAGTTAGGCCTCTATTATGTTGTCTTTGAAAAGTGTCCATGCAGCTTGCAGGGATTTTACTTTAGTCACTGTACCTTTTAATTTCTATTTAACTAACCTCCTCATTTTTGCATAGTTCCCCTTTTTGAAATTAAATGCCACAGTGTTGGGCTGCTGAGGTGGTCTTCCCACCACAGGAATGTAAAATGTTATTATATTATGGCCACTATTTCCAAGCAGTCCTGTTATAGTTACCTCTTGGACCAGATCCTACGCGCCACTGAGGACTAAATCGAGAATTGCCTCTCCCCTTGTGGTGGTGCCTTCATTATTTCTTTTAGCCCAGAATGTGGAAGACAAAGTTTCAATTCTGCAATCTGCCTTCAGGGGAGAAAGTATTTAAAGAGTGTGAGTGCTCTAACCAGTGGGCCATGAGTCTGATATGGGTCTCCTTCAAGCTCTCATGCTGAAGCTGTCCTAGTGTTAGGTATATACTTAAATAGTCATTGGAACAGAGAGAAAAAGAGAGAAAGATTTGATTCTATACCCTTCTGATTGTGGCACTCATCTGGAGAGCCTTGCATGTATGCAAATTTAAATCTGTGGATGCAGATATCTTGAAATATAGATCAGTACATGCAGAGGTGCAGGGGTGTACTGGGAATTGCAATGGTGAAAGGAGAAACATATCAGGCTCTTGCTCCCAGGAGCCAGTGCCCCACATTGGCAACTCCTTTGGCATAGCTTTACCGCCTGTAGCTGCACCCTACCTTCACCCACTAGAGTGGGCAGCACACTTACTGACCATTTTCCTTGGTCACGCTTATATGTTCAAGAGGCTCACGCGCTGCTAGACAGGAGACACAGACCATTGCATGGAAGGGACACTTCTCTAGTGACCAGGGACAGCTGCCAGTGAGCCTGGTGCCTGCCCTAGTGGATAAGGCTATGGGTGGACCTATGGAAAGTACAACCGTGGCAGAAGAGACACTGGTGTGGAGGGTTGGGTCCTGGGAGTGGCAACCTGACACGCTGCTCCATTCGCTACTGCAGCTCCTAGTAAAGCCCTGCATCTCTGTAGATATCCACATCTGCAGATGCTAATTTGTACCCATGCAGGGACATAGTCATCTGAGAGGTTTTGGGACCACGGTGCAGTCCCCCTATTCCAATGGCTATTTTATTTTTTAATCAAAGTAGAATGACTTCAACAGGGAAGACTGAGGGAGCCCTGGGTCAGAATATTCCATAGCCCAGTTATTAGAGAATATTCCTGAGAGGCAATAGATCCCTGATCAAAGCCTTCTCTTCAGGCAGAGTCGGGTATTAAACATGGGTCTCCCACATCATGGCTGAGCACTCTAATTACTGTACTAGTTGTTAACAGGCTGGATTGCCTACATCAATGGGAAAAAAATACCTTCCATCCACATAGGCTGGGTCTACACTATGGCACTGGAGTGACAACTGCAGTGCTGCAACGGTGCCCCTGCAGCACTGATAGTGTTAACATGCCCTTACTTGCCTTAAGGTACATCAATACTGCAAGCTCCTTTTGGCAGCATATAGTGTACACACACTACACACCCTCCTGCAGGCATATAAATAGCAGTGTCGGTGGTGAGGCACTGCTTAGGCAAAGAGAGGAAGGACACACCTGATCTGTGTGGTTATATACATGGGTATATGCCCTATACAGCTCTTAACTCACCCAAGTGGGCCACCCTGATCTATACTCTTCTTTTTAGCAGTGTAACTTCTTGCTACTTCCCTGCTGCTGTATGTAGCCTCTCTCTGCAGTGAGGAAAGGATCCTACAGCTCACCACCTTTTCCTATTGCCAACACTTTTCACAGACACATATCACTGCTTCCTGCCATATAGATGCAGCCTAATTTCATTGTGGTGTGTAGACACACATGTCCTACACTCTGCCACAAATGGTATGCAGTGTAGACAAAGCCAAAGTTACTGAGAAGGGTAGGGCTTAATAGACACATCTGTAGCATCTGCTACTGGCTAGCTTAGGCAGAGAGTCACTTAGCATGCTGGCTTTCCTGGACTCCATTCTGGGGCATCTATTTCTTTCCATTCATTTTATAGGGGGCCTTGGGAACCAAACTCAGGCTCTGTGGATATTCGTGACTTAATAGATACTTTGGCAAAACTCAGGTCATGCCCCATGAGTCTCATACTACTGGCACCATAGTATTAGCTTCAGAGGCTTGCTGTGGCCCTTCATACATTGTCTTTCTCTTTACTAGAGGCAGGAACCACAGCTTACTGAGCCATACTCATCACAGGCAAGTTCAATGGTTTCAGGATGAAAACCCCTCCTAGTCTCCCTTCTCAGGGTCTGGGCCACTTCTCAGGGTCTCCCTTCTCAGAGTCTGGGCCACTTCCCCAAACAACCCCTCCAAGTGCCTCCCCCTAGTACCTGCTAGCCAGTGCTCAAGCACACACCTGCTTCTCTTACCACACTTCCAGTCCATCACTCTTTGTCTTCCCATTCTCCTTATCTGGGGGAAACCTTTGAAAGCATCCCCAATGTCTTTAATTGGCTGCAGGTGGTTAATTAGCTTGCTCCCTCAGACAAGTCATTAACTATCCTCAGGGGTCTGCCTGCCTTCATTTCATGGCAGCAGTTTCTAGGAGTTTACTCTGGGAAGAGAAAGCCATTTATCCAGCATGCTGTATATCTGCCTTCCATTACAGTGTGGCAGGCTGCTGGTTTGGGTCTGTCCCAACACCTACAAGTTGAAATGACCAGACCCCTTTGTGGATCCAGGCCATAATGTTTTTCATACTGATATTATTTTAACTTTCAGAAGCGGTGGGTTGGATGAGAGGGATGGCTCACTTGATAATTGCCTTCTTCTGTTCTTTCCCTCTGAAACATTTGGCACTGGCCACTGTTGGAAGACAGGATACTAAGCTAGAAGGAACTTTCGTCCAACCCAGAATAGCCATTGCTATTTTATGTATGCTTCTACTGCATAATATAAGTAAAATATTTATATCTTAAAAGCTAAATATATATTTATAATAAAAATACTGGACATATAATCCCATTGATATCTGGAAGCTAGTTGAACCATCTAATCATTATTGCAATTCCAGAATTTCTAGTATTAAACATAGAGTTGGAATTCTTAATTCACTGTAAGTTAATATTATGATTGTTATTAGCAAGGTGAATGCTAGTTACCATCATTATCAATGTTGCTCATGTTGCACTTTAATTAGAAAAATGATAACAGAGATTTATAACACCAGCTGCTGAATACATTGAAGACAACACAGTGTTTAGCTGCCAAATAAAGGAGAGGTACAAATATATAAAAATTCCTAATGTTCAACTTGGGGTATCCCTTTCCTCAAAGGTGGCTTAATCCCCATATGTTTTATTTTAACTTGTACAGTAAACATGTACAGTAATAGATTCATACTTTGATTCTTATTAAACTTCTTTGGATACCTGTGCCATAACCAGGTCCCTGCTCAATCTGCTTATATTGATGTCAGTTGGGAGGTGGGATAGCTCAGTGGTTTGCGCATTGGCCTTCTCAAGGATAGAGCTCACAACCCTGGGTTTCACAGGCCATTTAGGGAGCTGGGGCAAATCTACCCGGGATGGTACTTGTTCCTGCTGTAAGTGCAGGGGATTGGACTTGATGACTTCTCAAGGTCCCTCCCAGCTCTTGAGATGGTATGTCTCCATATATTATGTTGAGAGACACGTTGGAATGTGGTGTTGGACAGAATTAGATGGGGGGCGCTAGAACTGTGAGTCATTTGAGAAAAGATAGTAAATGAAACAGATGAGATCACACAATGATAAGATGTGAAGAAGGGGAAGTTCAGAGGTCAGGAAAGCAGGTTAGGAAGGGAAAGGATCAAGTCACAACAGATTCTGCTGAACCTTTCATTGAAAAAGGCAACAGGTTTTAGCATGAAGTAGAAATGAGGCAGGAGATATGTAGGATACTATGAAACATTAGACTACATTGGTCTCCTATGGGTTGATGTCAGTGCACAGAATTCCACAGACTATTCCAAATGAAGCCTGGTAAGTGGTGACAAATAACTATATGCACTCAATGTGGATTGGGGAGTATCATTATGTGAGAAGGTACTAAAACCTCTCTCAGGTGATTTTGTATACTCCATGTAAAATCTTACCTTACTTGTTAATGTTCCATAAAACTGCATCGTTTTCTTGAAATATTTAGACTTCCTTTTGCTATTGTATCATGAAAATTTCTGCAAGAGGAAATATTATTGCAATAAAGTAATATTCTATTGTATTTCTTTCAAACAACCAGCTATGAAAACCCTCAACAGAATACAAAAGTCCTATTGTATATTTGTAATAGCTACTTTCTTATTATAGCAACAACTACTGGTATGCAGGGAAGAATCATAAAATTGCATAACCAGTCTAAACAAATTAATCATTCAGTATTCAACTTTATTCACCACATTGGAATTTTTTCCTTTCTTAGATACCCTGTAAGTTGCAAGTATTCTTTTTCTCTCTTTAATGTCAGTCAGACACAAACGTGTGCTTTTATATTTATTTAATTTCCATTGAAACGGGACAAATATCACCTCATTCAGGAAGAAGAGGTATAGGTGGTCTTTTAAAAAAAATAACTTGTCAAGTAATGAAATATATTCTATATGAATTTTTACAGA
Source organism: Pelochelys cantorii (assembly GCA_032595735.1). NCBI lineage: Eukaryota > Metazoa > Chordata > Testudines > Trionychidae > Pelochelys > Pelochelys cantorii. The sequence continues at coordinate 68,225,439 of CM064326.1, read as the reverse complement.
ACCTAGCACCATAGTGGGCCCTGAATGTGACTGCAGCTACGGGGCACGTCTGTGTAAATAATAAGGGCCTAGATCTCATACACTAATGTCACTTAAATCACTCTGTCAGGGTAAAGATGGCTTAAAGTGAAAGTAATATATATTTATTTCTTTAAGCTATCAGAGCAAGTAGCAAGGGCATATCTACATGGTAAGGTAATGAATACTCCAGGGTAGTAATTTGTACAGCACACTAACATGTTGCACATTAAGTGATCCGTGTAGACCCTACTGATGCACACTATGCCTAACGCACTGCTATTTCGAAGAGTACTACTTTGAAATACATTAGTGAACTTTTAGTCACACCAGCAAAGTTTGCATGGACTAATTCATGTGCAAATCACTCTCCCCTGTGTAAAGAGTATAAATGCGAAATCAGACCTTACATATGAATAATACACATTTGTATTAATAAATAATCTCTGGGTCTAGGATAAACTTAAAAAACAACAAATAGTCTGGTAGCAATTTAAATACTAACAAAACATGTAGATGGTATCATGAGCTTTTGTGGGCACAACCCACTTCCCACATGTCCTGGATTCTGTGCACTGAAAAGGATGGGAAGTGTGACACGGTTAAAGTTTTGGATACTGTTCAGGGATCTTAAAGAGTTTTCTGTGGCTTCCACATAGGTAGCAAGATTGCTCTAAGATAGCCATTGCTGAGGAATGTCCAGCGTGGGTGATTCAAGTATACAAGTCGCTGTATATCTCATCTCTTCTTCCACCCTGTGTAGGACTGGCCAAAGATATACGAAGCAGGACACATGATGTCAACTCAACGCTAGTCCCAACCCTAACAAGCCACACAGACTAACCTGATTGTTGAAATTCACATTGCTGGGTGGTGCCTCCATGTTCCCCAATCTTCCAGAGTGCTGAAAGAAAGGACGCCAACCTGGAGCCTTGGCAAAGAAATGAAATACCTATTCTCTCACAATACTCCCAGGGAAATATATTTACTTTCCCAGCCATTGGTTTTCTTCTTAACCCATCATGGAGTGACAGCTCCCAGAAGCTCAGGTAGAACCTCAAGAAGCTGAGGATGCAGTATGGATTTAGTCCTGAAAATTCCATAGGGCTACTAGGAAACATATAAGGAGAAACCATAAGCAGGAACAATACAGAAGCCTGAATCTGAAAACAGAACTCTGGGTAACATACACCACATGTCTCAACAAAATACTACTATATTGACAATTGCATGCAACATGGGTGCCTGCTCAAGCATAGTCATCCAATAAAACATTAACCACTTTGCTACAGTGAAGCTGGAAGTGAGCCTGCCAACTTCATCAGACAGATTCAGACTAGTAGGGCTAGGGCATTAAACTGTACATTATGAATGTTGCAGCACAGTCAGAGTCTTGGACTAGACACTGGAGATCAGATCTCAGAGATACGTAGGCTTGAGCTTGGCTGTCCTCTGCTAGTGCCACAGTGCCCACACAGCTATTTTTAGGAGCATTAGCACAAGCCCCACTAGAGGGAGTCTGTCTGCCTGTACTGGAATGCTCTCTCAGCAGTAGTGTCGCTATACCTTAGTATCAGTAGCCATGTTAGTCTGAATCTGCATAAACAACAAGAAGTCCTGTGGCACCTTATAGACTAACAGATTTATTGGAGCATAAGCTTTCGTGGGCAAAAACCCACTTTGTCAGATATACATCTGGGTGGGTCTTTACTCACGAAAGCTTATGCTCCAATAAATCTGTTAGTCTATAAAGTGCCACAGGACTTCTCACTATACCTTAGGATTTCTAACTGGACTGAAATTTCATAAGTTGTGGTGATTGAAGGTGAGCTGCTATATTTTAAGGAGATGTTAGTCCCCCTTCTGTCAAATGAGTTGTAGCAGAGCAATCCATTGAAGAAGATTTCTAGTGCATAAATGTTGTGAACTTTTGCTATATACCATAGGCTTTGCTTTTCAAAAAAAGACGAAGGATTTTATATGTCTTCCTGGAAACACCTGAAAAGAACAGTCTCTATCCTCTGAAAAACAGGCCTCCTTAAGTAGCCTCAAATTAGACATTGAGAAATTGAGATGGAGGACTCTAGTGACATTTAAACAATGTACTGTACTCCTGAAAACCATAGATGTCCCCAATTTCAGAGCTTATCCAGCATGGCTTTTTGAACAATGTTTATATTGTTGTTTTTATAACCCCCTACAGCTTCTAGTCAGTTGAGGAAGTCACTGCAATCTGAGCTGTGAAAAGTGACAACTTGTCAATAACATGCAGCTCAAGGCCTAGTGCTATCAGATCTATTACATGTTGATATCTTCAATTTCCCACTCTTGGGTTTTAGCTGCTCAAACACAAAGGTAGGCAGGAAAGAGTTCACCCAATCTGAGAGATTTCTGGAGATTTCAAAAAATTTTCCCATCCCAAAGAAGGACCAAAAAAAATCCGAATCTTATAAATTTTCAAACTAAAAATATGAAAACAATTTTGATTGAGTCAATAAAAAAGTTTGACTTTATTTTACTTTTTACTATATCATAATATACACTTTAAAGTGAAAAGTCATTTCAAACCTCACATTTTTATGTTACAAATGCTGAAAAGTTGTGTTGACAATTTTCAAAATTTTTATCTTTTAAAAAAAAAAAAAAAAAAAAAAGGGAGGTTTGCAAAACCAACCCATTCCCACAGTCTCGGTTTCCATGAATTGACATTTTCTTGTGAAAAATGTATGGATAATTTCCCACTAAGCTCTATTAAAAGCCTCTTTCCTGCTCTGTAACAATTTTCCGGAATCATCCCTTTGGAAATCACTCTCCCCTTTACAGTTGTCCTGCTATTTTGCTTTCTAACTCAGTATACAGTGTTACAAAGAAACACTGAATACCTGAGGATGGCCACATACTACATTATAATGTTTATCTTTATAAACCCATCAAATAAACATCAGCCCATACATCATTATCTTTATATTTTCAAAGACTTGCATGAGGTTTTAGCTCCCTGACTCCTGTTGACTTTATTGGAAGTCAGATGGCTAAAACTTTGTGCAACACTTTGAAAATCTGTGGGAAAATATCTAGTTAGGGGCTATATCTCCTTTTTCCAATAGTTTTGTCCAGTTCCTCTTGAGCTGATTTACACTCTTTACTTCCACAGCTGACTTAGACAGCTAGTTTCATATTCCAGATAGCCTCTGTGTGTTTTTTGAAGGCTTCCTGAAGTGTGGAAGCTACCTGCTGATGTCTCTTCACACTCATGTCCTGTTTTCCATCAAATTAGTTTAGTATCCCAATGTGTTTGTTGTTGTCAATAATTCTGTTCCTGTTAGGGGATTATTTTTTCAGTGACATTTGTACCTCATACCCTTCCCCCCCCAATCTACAGTAGGAGAAATGTGAGGTAGAGAAACTCATTTCAGCAAGCGACTTATTCAGTCAATGTAGTACATTTGGCAGTTTGTAAATTATCTGGAACCATTAAATGGTTTTTACAATGTCCTTTGTTGTATTTATTATGTATATTACAACAATAACTACAGATCCACTTGTGCTAGGCGCTGTCAACACAAAAAACACATCTTAAAGACAAAGAGTAAGACAAAGGGTGGAAGAAAGGAAGTATTATTTGTGTGATATATCACTGAAGGCAAACAGTATTTGTGTGGCCCTCTGATTTATTAATTGGGAGGATTTCTAAGTTGTTTGTGATCATCAGAATCATAAGAATATTTCAATACAGCCATTCTGTTAATTATGTAAAGACAGTTTCAAAAAGACCATACCAATAGTTCTAGTAAGAAAACCCTCATGGATATTTCTTAATGGGTTATTCATAATATTTCTTGCTCTGTGTGAATGTTGTGACTTCTAGCAAAACCAATCAAAGTGCTTTATTCCCAAGAATATTTGTTAACACTGTTTTACAGTATTCATCCAGGTGTAGTTGAGCCAGCTGTTAAAAAAAGCTCAGTCAGCTAAAGTAAATATCCACTGGTGCTACTGATACATTCACGTGTATTCGGGTTACTGGACTTACCTCACACCCATCACCATGCAGCTCAGGTTCTTAGAACCAGTAACTGATGGCCTGGAGTTGTTTACATTGCACACCATCTCATCAGTATTCGGCAGCTCTGCCACAGCAAGAGGAAAAGAAAAAACCCCACAAAAAACAGAAGGAGAGAAGATAAAAAGAGAACAGTGAGTAGAAAAATGCTTCAAGGGCCTTTGCTGCATGCTTTCTTTTTAGCTCTGTCTGTTAGAACCCTCTCCTCCAATCCTAACTAAAGATGAGCAACTGGTGTACAGCATGCTCTGCATATTAATCAGCAGTGACAACTGTGCAAAGATGTCATACAGGTGCTTGCATTTGCTTGCTACTCAGCTGGGGAAACGGGGGTGTCAGATTTTATTGTTGTTTCAGACAAAGAAAGAATAATCTGTGTAGAAAGGCACTACTGTTCATGACAAACCTCTAGAAACTAATAGTTGAGCAACAAACACATCTTTTCCTCTTCCTACAATTACCTCTTTTCCCAATGCTGAGTCATTGTCAAATTTTGTACCTTATTCCAAAACCAGGTGCTATTGTTCACAATGGAAATAGGTGGATGCACGGGGTAGATCCAGTACCATTTATACACAGGCTCATATCTAGTTGAGTATCCCATCTTGGCCACTCACCAATCTGCTGAGAGGGGATTCAGATGTTCAGCCCCCACGTGGTTTAAGCCCCCAGAATCTGAATAGAGACCAGGCACTGTCCCTTGCTGGTGTCTCTAGGCACATTCTTGGGGTGCAGTTCCTCTCTAGCCCCCCCTTTTGAGAACTTCCCATGGTCCAGCTGCCTAGCTCCTGGGACTACTGCTGACTCCTTAGACTACTTGATTAACATTCCCTCTTTCAGAGTTCCAGCCATGCATCCAATCTGGATCATGGGATGTATAATATAAGTATAACATACACATATATACACACATACACACACTTTGCCTAGTTTCTAAAATACTATTTCTCTTTAATCAGTAGCATGATTGTTATACAGCTCTAGACCAGTATAATAAATTTTGCACACATTTCCTTGCTTCAGTTTTCTCACCACTGCAGAGCATTCTTTGAGTGGGTAAGGGTCCTTGCAGAAAGTTTGTCTCTGGTTCCTGCCTGGAATTTTCTGTCATGAAACATTTCTCACTCTTACTCTCTCTCTCTCTCTCTCTCTGTGTGTGTTCCCCTCCTCTTTGATTGTGGCGGTTCTGTTATGTGAGCCTTCCCTGCCATAAAAACTTTAGCAAGTTTCTCCCCTTCTCCTGCCCAAAACTTCTTGTGTGACTGTCAGAGAAGGAAGACAATATACTGGGCTAGATGGACCTTTGGTCTGACCCAGTATGGCCATTTTTATGTTCTAATGTATGTTAAGCAATTTCCCACAGACAACTCCATTTCCCAAGAAGCAACCTTTGAAAAGGTGAATTTCCCCTTAAAGTCAGTCAGCAAATACATTTTCAGGATTTAACTTTATCACAGCAAAGTACTCTGCAGTTTGCATTAAATTTAGGCTTTAAATGACTCTTGGAATTGAACAGATAAATTGCAGAAATAGTTTACTTGCATATTTAGCCTGTTTCCCTTCCTTTAGAAAGTCCATAAGCAGGTCATGATTTCCTGGGCTATATTTGTTATTCAGATTTTCACAGCAAATGTTGTGATTTTATCTTGAGTCTCACCACACCTGGTGTTTGCTTGGAATTGCAGCTGATGAGATGTGATTACTAATGGAAAATCTCAGATTTCATTAAAAAAAAGAAAGCTATCCCTTGGGGTGGTGGAAAAAATATTTTAATAAATGAACACTAAATGCATGTACACCAGTAGACAAATTACAAGAACCAACCCTGATGCTTTCTTGGGCTTCTCCAGGACTGTGAGTCACTTTGTTATCCCTTTACTCAGTGAGAGAAACACTTTCTTGCACTTAACTGTGTCATCTCCCTGATCCTGCCAGTCTGTTAGCCACCCAAACATTGTCTTCAAGGTTCTGTCAGCCCTTACTTTGCCTTATAGCTTAATACTAGATCCACCCAGTCTTTAAGCCACCTTGAAGCATTCCTCTGAAGTATCCAGTCATTAACTATTGGCCTCTCACAGAAATTATTAGGGGAGCTGTGCCCAAAGGAACACCAACTTGTTTGATTAAACTAAGGGTGAGCTCCAATATAGTATCAAAGCTCTGAAATAGTTATATATTTTTTTTAATGATCAACAATTGAGTTTTAAAAGATAGTGAAGACGATGATGGAAACAAAAATGGCTACACACAAAACAGCATAACACACTTGCTAGTGTCTAAACTTAATTAACAGGATAAAACCTGTCTAAAGTAATTTATTTCACCTCAGACAATCTCCCAGCATCACCAGCAAGGATATCTGGAATTCTTCTTTCATGGATACAAAAAGCACTGTTTTTTTTTGCTTCTTTAGTGAAGGAAGAAAAGTCTTTTTTGCTTTTTCCTTATATCCCCAAAATTCATGACTCATGCCAAGAATCAGGATAACCCTGGAGATTTATTACCTGGTGCGTGAGCTCCATGTTGCCTTTGCATCCTCATGGTGATGTGTTGTATAAACACACTTTCATTGCGTTGCATCACGTTTCACAAACATAACATAATACAATGAGTAGTCTTTAGAAACTAACATATATAGTATCATAAGCTTTCATGGGCAAAACACACTTCCTCAGATGAGCAGAGTAAAGCATGGGCAATTAGTAGTGCTGTACATGTAACCCTCACACCTAATGTGGTTCACTGTCCCATGTAGTGGCACTTAGACCACTTACAGTGAGAAATAAAAACAAGGGAGCTTTACAGCCTAAGCTGAGCACCAGATGGTTTTATAGCTCAAGCTGTAGCAGTGCCTCCATTAAGCTACAAAGGTCCCATGTTCCAATTTGCTCTGTGGTGGTTATAAATAAGGGCTCATCTGGGATCTCAGCTTGAGCTCTGAATCTCTGGATGCCATTCCTCAGTTAGGGAAAATATGTAACCCAAACACCTAGAGTGACTTACCATCCCATGTAGTGGCACTTAGATCACTTACAGGGAGCAATTAAAAACAAGAGAGCTCTACAGCCTAAGATGAGCACCAGCTGGTTTATGGTTCAAGCTGTAAAGGCTCCTACAAGGAGATTCCAGGTTCAAATCCACCTGTGGTCATTACATATACAGCTGGAGGTTATGCAGTCAGTCTGGAGGTAGGTAACCCAAGTTCAGATTCACAGCAAACCAAACTGTGTGAGAGGCTTGTGCCCTACAGGGCCTAAGATGGTTATACAACCTTTATTTACACTTACAATAGTAATGGAGGGGAATAAGTCCATTTCTATTGTAACTACTACAATAAAATGTTAAAATCTTTTATTAAACATGTGAAAGGAAAGAAAATAATAATAAATTTTGATCTTAAGGAATTAAGAACATTTTTTCATTATAACAGTTTTCTATATTGCCTTTAGTCCAATAAAAGTGTTATAGGGAAAATTCCTGCTTGACAGTCTTTTAAGATCATTAGCTCTCCTTTTAGTGGGTAAAACTGAATATCAGAGTTGTTTCAAAAGAAAGAAAAAAAGAACAAGAAAGACAGAGAATGCAGCTTTTTTGTCTGAAGCTCACTTTTGCTCACTTTTGCTAGCATAGCCATTACAAATACCTTGCAAACTTTTAGATTGACTTTTTCTAGCCACAGGTGAAGGAAATTGACATAACTAAGAAAGTAAAAGCAGGCCTCAGGTTGACATTTTAAATGTTGTTCAGGATTTGCTGAAGACGTTGGAGTTCAAATGTAAGGCTGTGTATGTGTCATAGAGATCACACAAGTCATGGCTTCCATGACCTCTGTGACTTTTCAGTTGCCACCCAAATATCCGGCCCCACAGCAAGCCACACTGGCTGCTCCTAGAGCAGCCCAAGGTTCAGTGCTGGTTGGGCAGTCCAGGCAGTTGTCCTCAGAGATGGAATGAGCTGCAGCTGGTGTGGTTGTGTCTGTGGCAGCCAGAGCAGTGGCCCCAGAGTGACTAGATCAGTGGTCTTGGTGATACGAGCAGTGGGAGCCACCCAAGCAGTGGCTGGTACCACGGGCCCTGAGGATTAGTAGTAGCCAGCGGCACCCCAGAGCCCCCCCAAGAGAAGCAGCTCCCAGGTGGCCCCTCAGAGCCCCCCAGGTAAGATTTAATTTGGATTATTCACAGTAAAGGTCATAGACAGGCTGTGAATTATTGTTCTTTGACTGTGATCTGTCCATGACTTTTTCTAAAAATACCCATGACTAAATCATAGCTTGGTCATCTATCGAGCTAAGTGAACACTGGATTTGTTGATTCATGGCCTATGCTGAAATAGTAAAAAAGGGCTCATTTGGGGTTGAACCAAAAATCAAAAGTTTTGAAATTTTTGACAAATTAGAAAATCTAAATTTGGGTCTGGTCACACTTTAACGATTTTTTCCTATCTGATGTGTTTTCATATCCAGCATTTTGATAAAAGCAAAGAAGGGCTAGATTCACAAAAATAGCCGGGGCATTTCAGGTGATAATGAAGCCTCCCTTGTAACCTTTAGCCTTATGGTTAGGATGTGGGATACCCTCATTCAGTTTTTAATCTCTGCTGTGAAATTACTCTACTTTCCAATAGCTAATTAAACAATTACTATCTCTGGGACTTTAACTGGGGGGGGGGGGGGAGGAGGGGTGCCTGTCTCCTTGGTGAGGTCCCTAAATACCTGGCAATAAAGTTATTTTTGCATTGTTTTCAATTGGCCCAGTGAGCTATTCATTGCCATTTCCTCTTGGCAATGAAGAGTTCTCATTGATGTCTCTGCTCCAATGACTGTATAATTAGCTATAAAAACTGGAACATCTTCAACAGGAGAGACTGAGACACTCCCACCCCAATTATCCCATTATCTAATTGTTAGGACACTCACCACAGAAGTAGGAAACCCAAGTTCAAATCCCTTCTTATTATCTGATAGAGGGGGAAATTGAAGCAGGGCCTACTACTACCTGGATAAGTGTCCTGACCAGTGTATACCCTCTAATCTGTTTGGCAGCACAGCTTCACAGGTGATTAATCAGCCGGAGCTAGTCAGTCAACTCACTACTGGAAGCCCTGAGCCTCTGACTGGGCAGGGCTGATTAATCACCTGTGAAGCTGTGCTGCCATGCAGCTTAGAGGGAACACTGGTCCTGACCACTGAGCAAAAGTTTGTAAGGCATACTTTCTGCTGGCTGTTTTGCTTAATCTATTTCTCCTTTGCTTTTGTCAAATGACAGAAATAGAAAAAAAAAAGTTGGATCAAAACAAAACATTTCACTCTGCTGACATTTCCAAAACATTTACGTGTTTTGGTTTATTTGAAATTATTTGGCTAAGTCAACAGGAATTCACAAATGGTTTTGGGAGGACTAAAACTGTATTTATTATCAATCAATCTACTTGCCAAAAGTAAAAAAGTCTAGTCAGGAGTACCATGGCAGGAAAACCAAATTTAAATTCTGCATTATTTTTGAATTGTTGGAACATTTTTTATCCCAAATTGGGATAAAGAGTCAAAATTTTTTTTTAAAAATGTATCGAACTATATGAATTATTTTGATTCAAAAACACTGAAATGATTCTGAAATGAAATGTACTCCATATGATGCACAATTTCTCACCTGATGAGCTGCATTGGAACTGGAAAACCTGACAGCCACAAGTGTGAAATTGACACAAGTCCTGTCCATTTCACTACTGTTTACCTCTGAATGACAGCCGTGACACTAAACAGAAAACAAATATCATTTTGAATGAAATTGTTTGTTGGCACAAATGATTTTTCTTTAATTTCATTTTCATTTTAATTAGATGGTTTTGGGAGCGTTAACTTTTTATATAAATCTTGCTAACTATACAAACAAAACATTGTTTCAAAATGAAACATCAAACATTGTTTTGGAAATGTCAACATGGAGCATTTTGACTTATTCAACTTGTTTTTTAATTGGTTATAACTATTTACGTAACTTAGCCCAAATTTGCAAATAGTTTCAGTTGACTTGAAACTTCATTTTACAGTGATTAAACCATTTGTCTAAAATTTTTTCCCCAGCTTTACTGTTAAGTCCTAGTATTAAAATAATAGTCAAGAGCACTAACTAAAAAAGGACGTAAGTAGGCTTGGAGCCCAGAATCAGTGGCTTAGTGTGGGCGGATATATTGTTCTGGGAAGAGTTGCAATATCTCCATTAGACTGAGCCCTTGGAAGTAAGGCCTTTAGCATTGTCATAGCAGTGATTAACTTAGGCAGGTCTGACAATGATGGGAATGAAGAATGAGGAAGATGCCTGCCAGGAGCCGGCAGCTTAAGGACTAAAAGAACTTACTGTTCTAACAAAAAACTAAACAAGAATTGAGAAATACATGACAGACCAGCCAGTGACAGGACAGAATACCCAATTAAGTAGGAATCCAGGCACAAGTAATAGCATATATACAGTATAATAGTACATATCTACTACATAGAGAGGAGAATCTCCATGAAATAAAGTAAGGGTTTTGCATATATGAACTCAGATCAAATTACACAGGATGTGTCTATACTGCAATGTAAGCCCAGGGTTAGTGGAACAGATGCCAGCAGACCTGTGTAAGGGAATCCTGGGCTTGAGGATCTACATATATTTTTAAACCTAGGTTAACCATTTTTCAGATCCATGCTTTGGTGTCCACACTAGACCCATGTCAAACTAACACATTCCAGTGTCCCTACTCCCTGTCCCCCAACCAAAATGCAGCTAGCTTCATAGTGCACTGTGAGAAAAAGTTAACTGCCCACCCTGCTTATTATCAGGAAGCAGCTCCATTTTTCAAAAGACTTGATCAATTCACTGTCCTGTGCAAATCCAGAAAAATCTCTAATAGTGTGCTTGTAGATTGGTAATTGGAACAGAATGGGTTAATGTTGATGAGCTGAGCTGCTGCCTTTTGCAAAGGCGGTGTGGCTTCCATTGCTGGTTGATGGCATAGAGAAGGCTAAGGAAGTTATCCTATGGAACTGTGTTATACTTCTGAATGACTCTCAGGACCTGCACAAAATTGCAGCATAGATGCAAGGGGAGTGACCCAGGCCCGAGCATTGTCTTACATTTCGGTGTAGACATAGGGTATGTCTACACTAGCCCCCTAGTTCGAACTAGGGAGGCTAATGTAGGCATTTGAAGTTGCAGATGAAGCCCGGGATTTAAATATCCCGGGCTTTATTTGCATCTTCCCGTCCAGGCGCCATTTTTAAATCCCCTTAGTCCGAACTAACTGCCCGCGGCTACACACGGCAATCAAACGTTAACTCGAACTAAGTCTTTAGTTCGAGTTAACTGTTACACCTCGTGGAATGAGGTGTAACAGTTGATTATTCATGTGGAACGAGGTGTAACAGTTAACTTGAACTAAGCACTTAGTTCGAGTTAACGTTTGACTGCCGTGTGTAGCCGCAGGCAGTTAGTTCGGACTAGGGGGATTTAAAAATAGCGCCCGGACGGGAAGATGCAAATAAAGCCTGGGATATTTAAATCCCAGGCTTCATTTGCAACTTCGAATGCCTACATTAGCCTCCCTAGTTCGAACTAGGGGGTTAGTGTAGACATACCCATAAAGAGCTGCATAAAGGCAGGATAAATGTATCCACTGTGGGGAGGCCCTCAATGGCTTTGTTTCAGGGAAGCCTTTATTGTTCAATTCTGAATGGGCAAGAGGGGGGACTAGAAAAAGAATTAGATGATGAATAATCAGCTGAATAAGAGTTCCCAGTGTGATACTACGGCCAAAAGGGCAAATGCCATCCTTGGATGCGTAAGTAGAGGAGTCTCAATGAGTAGTAGACTTGGGCATTTGTGCAGCTGCTGCTGGAATCCTGTGTCCAGTTCTCATATCCACAGTTCAGGAAAGATATTGATAAACCTCAGAGAGTTCAGAGAAGCACCACAAGAGTGGTTAAAGAATTAGAAAGCATATCTGATTTCTCTCTTTTTTTCTTGTGACCCAGTTGAAGAAAATTGCTGATGCCCATGACCCAGCATAATTATATCTTTTGACTAGAATGCAGGCTCCAGGGTGGGGACAGAGGGATGAGGGGTTGAGAATAGGGGAGGTGAAGGTTTTGCCTGCGGGGCGGGGGTACACTCTGGAGTGGGGCCAAAAAGGAGGGGCTAAATGCATGCTAGGGGAATTGGGCAGAGGGGTTCAGTATGTGGGCGGGGACTCTGGTTTGGGGCACGGGGGTGGGATACAGGGGTGCAGGCTCTGTCTGGGGGTGCAGGTGATGGGATGGGGCCAAGGATGTAGGAGGTGTAGGGGTGTTTCTGGGTTTGGGGAGGGGTTTCTGGGTTTGGGAAACTCAGAGCTAGGGCAGGGGATTATTGGGGCACAGGCTTACCTCTGGCTGTTCCTAGTCAGTGATGCAGTGGAATGGTAAGGCAGGCTTCCTTCCTGGCCTGGCATAGTGGATTGCACCACACCCTGGAAGTGGCCAGCAGCAGGTTAAACTCTGTAGGCTATCCCCACCCCAAGCTCTGTCTCCATGCTCTCATTGGCCAGTTCCTGGTTTGTCACCAGGTATTGCTGAGCACAAATGGAAGGAGCTCATTTTGGGCTTGGTTTAAAATGGGTTTGGCTCCAGTTTTTGGCTTGTTTTTCTTTTTTTTTTTTTTTTAATCTTGTGAGAGTTGGCTACTCTCCTCCACCTGGAAGCCAGACCTGCTGCTGACTGCTTCCAGGGTGCAGAGTGGTCCTCAGAGCCAGGACATGCAGGAAGCTGGCCTTAGAACCCCCGCTGGTCAACTTGTCACCTTATAGCAAGGCGACCCAGAGCCTGACTTTCCATGACTCAGTACTGGGTTGTGACCCATACTTTGAAAATCACTGTATTATATTGTGCAAGATAAAATTGTGAATACAATTGTTTAAGAAAAGTAAACAAGAAAAAATCACAAAACTCTCACACAAAAAATTATATAATTCAAGCTTTGGCAATTCATCTAAATTTGCAGCTATATATTGTGCCTCTTAATCAAGTCCCTTCAATACATTATTGTAAAGTTCAAAAATGTAATGATTTAAAGCACTTTCAAAGGCCTGATCTAATGGAAAAAAAATTAAAAAGCACAATAGGGAAAAGCAGCAAGACATCATACTCAGCAATGATATAGCATGTTGCCCAACAAGATAATCAGTGTCAAGCAGACTGAATCAGCCACAGGCAGAGTTGAAAACCTAAAGCATGCCATTGTAAATCAAACATCAGATTTCCTGCCAGTTAGCAAAAAGCGATTGACGAGGCACCGAAAGCAGAAGACACATTTGAACCAGCGAGAAATTTCTTTTTAAGGAGGTGCCGGTACAGGAAAACTTTGTAAACTAACGCATCATATTTCCAAATGACTTCAGAGAAGTATATGCAGTAGTGAAAAGTCATAGAATATTTCTCAGATGCCCAAATATGTTGCCTGGGCAACTGGGATGGAAGGATAAAGTTGTGTGTGGGGATTCTGTTTTTGTTTGTTTAATCCAATTAAATACCTTTATCTAATAGAAGTAAAGATTGCATAAAATTATATCAAAGACTTTTCTTGGAAAAGCCTTCTGGTATCCGTTGATCAATTTAATAAATGCATAGAGCTATGCCCAATTACATCAGTTAATTCCTGAAAATAGCAACACATTCCTTTTAGTTAGTTATAAGCTGCACATCAATTGTTTGCATAAGTAGGCATAACTTTCTGAAAGACTTTATGACTAATGAGAATACACTAGTGAGGTAGCTACTTATGTTATTACTAATATTAGATGCTGTTGTTCTCTTTTTTTGTTCTCACTATTACTGCCATTGTTGTGACAATATGTCTGCCTATAATTGATTTTTTGTTCATGTCAAATTGCAGCTATGCAGATGCAGGACATGGTCAGTAAGGAATAGTCAGCATAAGAAATCTTTTTTTTTTTTTCTAGAAGGACTGGGACATGAATAACTGTAGTTAATGATAGTAACTGTATTTTCTCTTTCACTATCTTTTACTATCTGCAATATCTGTAATATTTGCTATAGCTTTTGTGATCTTGCATACTATATTTTCCTATGATTTCATTGCTTTTCTAGGAGGCTAAAATGACATACATATGCTCTTTTAACCAGTAACTCAGCAGATAAAAAAATAAATTATGTAACCTTTCATGTACGAACTCTGCCTTTCTCCAGGAGCAAAAACTGTTTGACAAGCTGCAGGTAGTAACATGTATACTGTATAATGAAAACATGAGGGTTTTTATTTCTATGAAAGTTAAAGAAAGATATGGCAGGTTTGCTGGAATAATTTTCATACAGGTTGAACCTCTGTTAACCGGGACATCCTGGTCCAGTAACATCATGGTCCATCAGGATCCCGGGTGTTCCAGGACCAGAGTTCAGGTGGAAGGCTGGCACCTGGGCTTCCCGCAGTTGGGCTGCCTAGTGCACCACAGCTGGGCTGCTAGGTACAACCCATTGGGGCTGTCTACTGGGGCCAGGAGCCCAGCGCACTGCAGTGGGGCTGTCCAGCATGTCAGGGAGCCCAGCTCACCAGAGCGGGGTGCCTGACGCATCCAAGAGTCCAGCTCATCACAGAAAGGCTGGCCAGTGTGTCCAGGAGCCTGGCGTGCTGAAGCACAGATGCCTAGCATGTCCAGGAGCCCAGCTCACCACAGTGGGGCTGCCCGGTGCATCCAGGAGTCTGGTGCACAGTGAGCTGGGCTGCATGGCTTAGCAGGGAAGAGGGGGGACTGGCAGGGCAGTGGGGCTGGCAGGGGAGAGGTGCAACCAGGAGGCCAGCAGCCAGTCCAAAGTGAGGGGTGGTAGCAAGGGGGCCAGATATGACCTCCCCTGGTATGGCAAAATCCCTCATCTGGGACTGGTTCCAACCTGTAGTATGGGTGCTGAAATCCATTGAACCAAACTGTAAACTCTGTATATAATGGAAACCACTTTAAGCCACAGGATGTGGCAGCACCACCAACATCCCTTGTTCAGATACCTATGATTATGGCATATTAAAAATGTAAGCATTATTTTCCCCACTGATGTTAGTCATAAAGGTCATAAAGGTTAGTTATAAAGGTCATCCTGCAATGAAAAGGGGTCGAAATATTTTCCCTTCACTTTAAACCACTAATAATCTTCTTTTAAACTTCACTGGAAAGAAGGTATTATGTACTTTAGCACCCGATTAACCTACTTTGTAGAATGATCAACCACTAGATCTCCAGTTATGAATGTCACATTCAGAAATTCTTTTAAATGTGTAGCTATTCAGTCACCCATTTAAAGCTGCGCAATTGCCTATATTTTATTAAGTTGCAATTTGTAGTTGTTTGCTTAAAGAGCTTTTTGGCTTTTTGTATTGTTTTTGTTTTTTATGGTACACTGCATTTATTTAATTGAATAGGATAAATAATTTGTGCAACATCACACCATGTGAGACAAAAGTGTCACAGAAAAATATTTTTTTAAATGATGAGCAGTTAATGATATCAATATAATTTATGCTCAGAAGCATAAAGGGAAAAGATTACTAAAGACAAGTCACATTACCTTTCTATACATACAACAAAATAGTTTGCATGCAGTGGGGAAGATATTCCCAAAAGTACTGAACCTACATAGAGAAGCATCAAAGATATTACAAGTAATTTTTATTGCTGCATAGAACCCAAAGGAAGCAGTAATAGTCAAGATTTCCAACATCACCTTTGTCTTTCAAATAACCCATTCTTCTCGTCAAAGAAACATGCTCCGAGGAGATGAAAGCTTAAATATAACAACTTTCCTGCTGACAGAAGTATTTTTTGGAATAAAAATCAACCTGAAAAAAATAACATGTGCACACTTTGTTTCCAGTGCATTATTCAGTCACTGAGCTGTGCAGTAAATTAACAGCAGTATAGTCTCCTAAAAAAAGAAAATAATTGGTACTATTATCTTCATGGTAAGAATGATCATTTAAAAAGGAAAAAAATAAACGTGTTAATTTCACTAAAGCTTTTTTGGGGGGTGAGAGATGATCATGTTCGAAATTCCTGTATTTATCAAGTAAATACAATATGGCTTCTGAAAAATTTGGAACCTTAATGAATTCTCTGGCATTTACCCACTTTTAAGTATTTGCATAACTTCTTGGTTTACAATATTTATATTATTATTTACTAGGTATGAACAATGTACTTACAACTCTATGGGTGTGTCTAGACTACAAGGGTTTTTTGAAAAAAGTAACCTTTTTTCGAAAAACCTTCACCTGCGTCTACACTGCAGCTGCATTCTTTCAAAAGTAAACTGAAAGAACGCGGCAGTTTTTTCCATTGTGGTAAACCTCATTTTACAAGGAATAATGCCTTTTTTTGAAAATACTCTTTCGAAAAAAGGTGCTGTTGAATGCAAACTGTGCTTTTTTCGAAAGAGAGCATCTAGACTCTCTTTTGAAAAAGCAGCTAGCTTTTTCAGAAAATCTGCTTATAGTCTAGACGCTCTTTTTCAAAAGAGGTTTGCAGTCTAGACAGCCTATAGGACTGATCTGAAACACATTGGTGTTATAGGTTGAAACGCTCTAGTCCAGCACTCTCTGGTCCAGGAACATTCATGGTCCAGCATGATTTTAATTAGCTGGATGTTCACTAATTATGGGCGTGGCCACACTTTGTAAAGTTTGTTTACAGCCGCTGGTCCTGGCTCTCAGTGTTCTGTGCTTTTAGTTAGCTCTTATTTACCCCTAAATGTCTTCTAAGAGGACAGTAAGCAGTGGAAGTGTTGGTAATACCACAGTATTTTATGCAACATCCTCCCGGGGTCTGACAAATTCTCTGGTTCAGCACTGGTTGGGTCCCGAGGGTGCTGGACTAGAGAGATTCAACCTGTAATTATAACATTTATATTGACTTCATATGGACTTTGAATGAGGCCTTTTAAGAACAAAATAAACATAGTCCTTAACCCTAGGCACTTAGGCTACGTCTACACTGCAGGCTTCTTGTGCAAGAACTGTTTTGCATGAGAGTTCTTCTGCAAAAGGTCTTCCACAAGAGCGCATCCACACTGCCATGTGCTTTTGTGCAAGAGCGTCCATGGCAGTGTGGATGCTCTCTTGCTCAAGAAAGCTGTGATGGCCATTTTAGCCACAGGACTTTCTTGCACAAGAAATTCATGTTGCCTGTCTACACTGCCTTCTTGTGGAAGAGCTCTTGCACAAGAGGGCTTATTCCTCATGGGGAGAGGAATAACTCTTCCGGAAGAAGTCCTGTTTTCTGACACTATACTATAAATTTACTTGTGTAAGAACGCGCATGCAGTGTAGA
Source organism: Pelochelys cantorii (assembly GCA_032595735.1). NCBI lineage: Eukaryota > Metazoa > Chordata > Testudines > Trionychidae > Pelochelys > Pelochelys cantorii. The sequence goes on along the minus strand of CM064326.1, from coordinate 68,208,011 downwards.
CGTTCTGCAAGTTTTTGCGCAAGAACCGGCGTTCTTGCGCAAAAAGCCTGCAGTGTATACGTAGCCTTACTGTCTAAAACACAGGCAGGATGGATTTCTGGGAAGCCAAAATGAGGATTCATTTAGAGGTGGTTTCATTTGCTTGCATTCATATTTTAACTGTTGATTCTTGTAAACAACATGGAAGAAGTGGTTCTTTAGGAAGAATTTGAATAAGACGAGGAGAGTTCATTATGATAGAAGGAAGAAATTTGAATGAGAGAAAGAGAGAGTTAACCCACATCATCATAGATAGGGAAAACACTCCTTGCACAAGGGACGTCAAAGAAAAAGACACTGATAGAGGGGTGGGACTAGGAAATGAATGAAGAACCTGGATCGGTAGTGTTGGCAGAAGAGAGACTACAGATGGAACTCAGTCAGACCTGCAAAAAGGATTTATATGTCAAGAAAGGAGGATTTAAAGTATTTTCCATTATGATGCATCTGTAGATGACCCAGAATGCATGTCAGCTGCCATAGTTCTCCTATATATGGTAGCAAGTGGGAAGCATCTGCAGCTATGGGAATTCATTTGGCCAGCAAGGGTTATCTCATTTCCTGCTTATATAAAAAAATATAGCGAGAATTACTAAAAATACAGAAAGTAACAGAGGGTTATAAAGTTCAAACAACTTGTTTTATTAATTCATGTCTCCAGTGTAAGTAGAGAGACAAGGCTGGTGAGATAATATCTTTAATTGACCAACTTCTATTTATGAGAGAAATAAGCTTTGAAGCCACACAGAGCTTGTCTTCAGATCTGGTTAAATTAATCAAACACTAAATATGGATTTATGGATTATTGCAACAATCTGTAACTCACTAACACCCTCTTTTTCTTCTATGACTGCAGAGATGTTAATAGGCCACTCTCCCTTGAATGGTCCCTTAGCATATATGATAATTACTTACGTTAAAAAAATTGTTCCATCTTGCCTTTAGCTGTGATGCTCAGAGTACCTCTCCCAGACCTGGAGAAGAGCTCTGTGTGGGTCAAAAGCTTTTCTTTCTCACCAGCAGAAGTTGGTCCAATGAAAAATAAGACCTCACACTCTTTGTCTCACTTAGTAATTCATACTAAGATCTACAAATGTGTAAAATTCTTGCACAAATACATTAATTGACCTTTAAAATGCTTCAAGTTAGCAAATTTTCAGCATGAGGTTTAAAAAACTGTTCAGAGTGGCCTCTCTTTGTTGAAGTCAATGGAAATTTTACCACATACACCAATAGGAAGCTTACTTAGACCTGACTGGCCACTCTTGAAAATCTGGCCCTGGGTGTGTCCATATGAATGTTTGCACCAAAATTTGAATTAGAAATCTCCAGTGATGATGATTCCATAAACTCCTTGGAAGCCTGTTCCAGTGCTTAACCAAGCTTCAAGTTAGAATGTATTTTTTCCTAATACCTAACATAAATCTCTCTTACTGTAGAAAAAGCTCATTACTTCTTCCCTACTTTCAGTAACGAATAATTGACCATGGTCCTCTTTATAACATCTCTTAACATATTTGAAGACTGTTATCTGGTTCCCTCTTCAAGACTAAACATGCCCAGTTTTTGTTGTTTTTGTTTTGTTTTTAATATATTTCCTCATAGATTAGGTTTGTTCAACCTTTATCTTTTTTGATGCCCATCACTGGCCCCCTTCCAATCTTTTTTAAAGTGTGATGCCCATCATTGGACATAATACTGTAGATGAAGTCTTACCAATGCTGGGTAGAGCACGACAATTAACTTCCATGTTTGTTAATACACACCAGAATTATACAGGTTGTACCTCACTTAACTGGGACTCCATGGTCTGGCAACATTTGGGGTCTGGTATGGACCATGGATGTTCCTGGATGACAGAGCCCAGGAAAAGGGAGGTCTGGCAGTGGGGCAAGAGTGTGTGCATTTGGGGTGGGGGAACAGGTGGCACAGTGCGGAGTTCTGGCACCAGCAGTAGCTGTGGAGCTCCAGCCCCAGCAGCAGCCAGGGAGTGGAGCTCTGGCTCTGGAAGCAGTGGGGCTGGCAGGTCTAGAGAGCCCTAGGGGGTTGCAGCAGCAGTGGAGGTAGGCCGGAGCCCGAATCCAGTGACAGCACAGGCCAGGACGGGAGAGACCTTCCTTGGTCTGGCAAATCCCTTTGTTCGGGACCAGTCAGGTCTTCAGGGTGCCAGACCAGGGGAGGTCCAACCTGTATTAGCCTTTCCTTTCAACTGCATGACATTTCTAACCCATATTGAGCTTGTGGCACGCTATAATGTACAGATTATTTTCAGCAATTGTAATGTTTCACTGTTATTCCCCATTTTGTAATTGTTAATTTAACTTTTTTTTTCAATAGAAATTCATCTTGTTGATTTCTGTGTCATTCTGTAATTTGTCATGGTCATTTGAATTCTAATGCTCTCTTCCAAAGTGCTTGCAATTCCTCCGAGCTTCATATCATGTCCAGATTTTCGAGGCATACTTGCCATTCTATTATCTGCATGATTAATGAACATATGAAATATTCCGAAACATGAGATAGACCCCTGAAGAAGAACTAGACAGCAAAGAACTAATAACGCTTTTCAGTGAATGGTCTTTGACTGGAATTGATTGTGGTCATTCAGGGTATGTCTACACTACAGCACTAATTCGAACTAACTTAATTCGAATTAGTTAATTCGAACTAAGCTAATTCGAACTAGTGCATCTAGACCTAAAAACTAATTCGAATTAGCATTTTGCTAATTCGAACTAGCATGTCCACATTGAGTGGACCCTGAACCGAAGTTAAGGCTGGCCAGAACCAGGACTTAGAGCGTGGAGCTGCTGCCTCAGGCTAGCCGAGGGCTGTGCTTAAAGGGACCCGACCCCCACCCCGGACAGACAGTTCTCAGGGTTCCCCTCTTGCTTGTCTACCTCGATGAGGGACAGCAAAGCAGTTCTGTCTTGGAGTGCCCTGAGTGCCCACACTCGGCACATCACAGCACTCGGCCATCAACCCGGCTGCACTTGCCGCAGGCTGCCATCCGGGGTTATCAACAGGAGGCCCTGCAGGAGAGCTTCCACCCCGAGGAGCCCACAGAGCCACCCCAGTCCTCCCCGTCAGGGGCTCGTGCCCCATTCCTCCTTCCACTTACCCCTCCCTAAAAAATAAAGGACACGTGTTCAAAAATAGAAACTCTCTTTATTTAACAAAACTGGGGGTGGGGGATTAACCTCTGGGGAGACTGGGAAAAGGAGGTGGGAGAGGGGAAGAGAGAGGGTGGGAGAGGGGAGGTGGAAACCTGGGAGGAGGGAGCTGGAAGGGGGAAGCCAGGGGAAGGAGGAGGGGAAGTATAAAACTATGGTACGCCATATCTTCAGTACTGTGTACAGATGTGGTCTCCTCACCTCAAAAAAGATATTTTGCCCTTGGAAAGGGTTCAGAAAAGGGCAACTACAATGATTAGGGGTTTGGAACAGGTCCCATATGAAGAGAGGCTAAAGAGACTGGGACTTTTCAGCTTAGAAAAGAGGAGACTGAGGGGGGATATGACAGAGGTATATAAAATCATGAGTGGTATGGAGAGGGTGAATAAAGAAAAGTTCTTCATTAGTTCCCATAATATAAGGACTAGAGGACACCAAATGAAATGAATGGGTAGCAGGCTTCAAACTAATAAAAGAAAGTTCTTCTTCACAAAGCAAATAGTCAGCCTGTGGAACTCCTTGCCACAGGAGGCTGTGAAGGCTAGAACTATAACAGAATTTAAAGAGAAGTTAGATAAAGTCATGGGGGTTGGGTCCATGGAGTGCTATTAGCCAGGGGGTAGGAACGGTGTCCCTGGCCTCTGTTTGTGGAAGGCTGGAGATGGATGGCATGAGACAAATGGCTTGGTCATTGTCTTCGGTCCATCCCCTCCGGGGTACCTGGTGATGGCCGCTGTCGGCAGACAGGCTACTGGGCTAGATGGACCTTTGGTCTGACCCAGTATGGCCGTTCTTATGTTCTTATGTTCTAAACTCAGGGCTCAAGGTCGGGGGTCTCACTGGACCAACTTGATTTTCATGCAAACCTGCTCCTGGGTTCGCATGTGGCCTTTGGTGGCCAGGCTGGCAGCTATCCTGCCCTAGACGGCCTCATTCCTGTGCCTAGTGCGGAGGTCGTGGACGTTGGAGGTCTCCCCCCAAACCTCGATGAGGTCCACAATCTCCGCACTAGACCAGGCGGGCACCCACCTCTTGCAGCCCCGGGCAGGCTCCTGGGAGCCACCAGCCTGGTCCTGGGAAGAGGCAGAGGGCTGGGTGGCAGCGGGTGGCTGGCTCATGCCGTGCCAGGTGCAGGGTCTGCTGGTTGGGTGCTGGCAGGCTTACACCTGGCATGGGCACTGTAGCCAGACCGTGCCCCTTTAAGGGCTCCGGGGCCGGGAGGGGGGCAGAAATGTTTCCCTGGCTTGGCCCAGAGTGGCCACCAGGGCAACCTGGGAAGGGCTAGCCTCCAACTAGTTCGAATTAAGTGGCAACACAGCCCTTAATTCGAACTACTTAATTCGAACTAGGCGTTAGTCCTCGTAGAATGAGGTTTACCTAGTTCGAATTAAGCGCTCCGCTAGTTCGAATTAAGTTTGAACTAGTGGTTTGCATGTGTAGTGCCTATGAAAGTTAATTCGAACTAACAGCTGTTAGTTCGAATTAACTTTGTAGTGTAGACATACCCTCACAGAGTGTGTGGGAAGCAACTTACAAAAATGTTGCCAAGTTTAAAGGTTCTAAAATCAAGAGGCAGCATGCACTATAAAGCATGACATTGGCTTAAATCTTGATATTTTAAAAACTGTAACTGTTAGTATGTCTGTAAAAAACCTGCTGTGCCAACTTGCAAATGTTTCTGTAATCATAACTCCTGATAGACCTGAATTCTCACAACACCTAACACATTGCTTTCCAATAGATATCTAAAGAGGTTCAAGTAAGGTCTTTAATAAAATCTTATGGCATACTGATCCTCATAATCGCTGTGAGAAGAATGTATAATTTATTGTGATTATATATTGGGACATATGTTTTGAAGTCTGGGTCAACAAAGCAGACTTTGACCAGACTTAGAATGACCAGAATAAGCACTGTAAGTCAACATAACAATTTTTTAGAAGTCGTCTGCTTCAGAGATAAAATGTGCTATTTATTATGTATTTTGATGTGCTGAATTCAAATATGACAATTAAAACAACTGATTGGCTACTGTTTCCAAAATATTTAAGTTTTTACATTTTACGTCTATGTCTATTGTGTAGATAGTAGAGTTTTAATCATAAATTGTAAACCTAGGTCTTTTCATGTGTTTATGTTTGCTTCACATGATAATATTTCACCTGTCCTGTTTATGTAACACTTTAAAAATCAGCAAAAGGGTTATATAAATAAAATTTATTATGAAACAAAAGGCAAAAAACTATTATGTACATAGTTTAGTCCTATTCAGTGTCTACTCGGCGCTTCTTGGCTTGTCTCTTGTATTCATTAAATGGAGCACCTTCCATGAAGAAGAATGGGACAAGATCCTTTTGACGGTCACAGAACATGGAAACCCTAACATCACCTGCCAGGAGATTCCACTGCTGTAGTCTGGAGCCCAACAGCTCTGCCTTACTCTTGGGTAGCTCCAAATCCCTGACAAGGTCATTCAGTTCACCTTGTGTTATGAGGTGTGGTTCAGAGGAGGAGGATGGGAGAAAAGGTGGGTCCTGTGACATTGATGGTTCAGGACCAGAAGTTTCATCCTCTTCCTCGTCTGACTCAAGTGAGAATGATTCTGGTGCATCAGGAACCGGCAGTCCTTCTCCGTGGGGTATTGGGCGTATAGCTGATGGAATGTTTGGATAATGCGCAGTCCACTTTTTCTTCTTTGACACACCTTTCCCACCTGGAGGCACCATGCAGAAGTAACAATTGCTGGTATGATTTGTTGGCTCTCTCCAAATCATTGGCACTGCAAAAGGCATAGATTTCCTTTTCCTGTTCAACCACTGGCGAAGATTTGTTGCACAACTGTTGCAGCATATGTGTGGGGCCCACCTCTTGTCCCGCTCTCCAATTTTGCAGCCAAAATAAAGGTGATAGGCTTTCTTAACCATAGTGGTTATACTGCGCTTTTGTGATGCAAAAGTCACTTCACCACAAACATAGCAGAAGTTATCTGCACTGTTCACACAAGTACGAGGCATCTCTGCTCACTTTGGCTAAACAGAAATGTGTCCCTTTGCAAAATCAAACACTGACAAATAAGAGAGCACGACACTGAGCTGATCTAGGGCTGATCTAGGGCAATTTGTTCAGCAGAGTGATGTAAGTTTCCTTATGATTGCATCATCCATGACTTCTAGGAATAACATGATGCAATTCATATCATGTATGACGCAATACCAGCTTCAGATTGCATCATTCATTGTTTTGCCTAAAAAGCAAGTACTGTCCAAACCCAGTCATAGATTTATTCATAGATCCAGTCAAAGACGTATTTTAGTCATTTCTGGTTTAAATTGAGATCCCTTCCCTTTATAACTCACTTATCCTCCGCCATTCCCAAGTCAAGGGTCGTAAATACTGACCCAATAGCATATCTTGAAAACTAGAGCCAATCAACAATTTTAAGCATCATTTTCGTTCTCAGTGACCCAGAATTAGTAAAGTTTGACTACATTTATTTCAGAAGCATTTTGGCTGTAGAGCAGTGTAATCAGTATCAAATTTATTTACACTGATTTAATTAACAGTGCCATTCCTGTACAATATGAATATCAAGGATTATGTCCATAGTCACAGAACAATCATTGCTGCTCCTTTTAGATTTTTCTTTTTCAAATAAGATAAAAACATAGCTCTGTTTGTAACCATACAAATAGTACAAGAGACAAGGACAGTGGAATTAAATTGAAAGAAATAATCTACTTTTAGTGTGGCAAGAAACAGTCAAATAGCCACTTTTCTAATTTATTCTAAGTAGAAAAAGTCTGAGTATATTTTTTTGCTCTACAATTGCTTTAAACAAGACATTTTCTAGAAACTCCCAGGCCTTGCTTCATTTTTTCCAGTTTGAATATTTCTTTTAGTTTTCTACCACTGAGAAATCACAATGCAGATAAAGTGCTCCTTTCTTGCACTCCAAGGTGTAGCTGCTTAAAAAAAAAATTATAGTTTTCAATCCACTCCATGGAAAGTAATGGGATTAGATCACTATCAGAATTTCTTTCACTGGGTTAAATGAGCTGAGTCTTGCTGAAAAGCTCTATGCTCTTCATTACAGCAGAGCCTGGAAGCACAAGCTGTCCTTTGTCGGTTTTACTGTTAGATGTCCTCATTGTGTTTAGTCATGTCATTATCAGAACTTTTGCTTTACCTGTACTTAAAAATCTTGTTATTAGCAGCAGGTTAACTTTGTATAAAGAATCAGCCTGTGTGAACTAATTTGCTGTCTCAGATTTTACGTTCTTAGCTTCATTATTAAATGCAATGCAACCAATTGGAAATCTCTATTTTACATGGTTTTTTTTACATTGGTTCTGCCAACTAATCTGTTCAGTACTCTTTTATGTCTTCATTTGATGAATCAGATATTTTATGGATAGACAGTTTGTCTAGCCTGGATGACCCCTGTTGTACAATAATGACACAATGATTTTAACTATGCTAAATCTACTAGGGTTATTTCAAACATATGAAAGGATTCATTAATTCCTTTATAGAAGGATATTTTATCCTTAATCTGATTAGAACAAAAGTTTTACATAAATCAGTTGTATTAGCTTTAGGCTTACGCAGAAAGTTCTGCCCTTAGTTTTAGCACACTTTTAGGGTCATGGAAATAAAATATGGCAGTTTTTTTTTTTATGGGCAAAGAAGCCCCATAGTCACAGACTGACTGTGTCATTTACAAGATCATGATCCAAAAGTTATATGGTTATTTCTAGAACCATATATGTAATAACTAAATTTGCAAAATCAGCTCAGCTTTTTTTATAGTAATTGATTATTAAACCAACCAAAAACTACAAGGAAGAATTCATACAGAATCACATTTTTCTAAAGTATTATATTTCTCTGACTTGCCATGTGAGAGAGACTTCTCCTGGTGTTTCAGCAGGTTTTTATGTATATTATGGAACCATTGGCATTAAGCACAGTAAGATGTACATATTCGCAAGCATATATGGAGATTTGGCTAAAATTTGGCTCACTATTCCCATTCCTGAGCTTCAGATTACTTTGGAACATTATCCTGGCATGATATTTTAGGTGGTAGCCTTCAACTTCAACTTCATGAAGGAAGGTTCCAAAGAGGAAGGAGAGAGGCTGTTTTCAGTAGTGACGAATGGCAGAACAAGGAGCAATGGTCTCAAGTTACAGTGGGGGATGTCTAGGTTGGATATTAGGAAAAACTATTTCACTAGGAGGGTGGTGAAGTACTGGAATGGGTTACCTAGGGTGGTGGTAGAATCTCCATCCCTAGAGGTTTTTAAGTCCCGGCTTGACAAAGTCTGCTTTGGGCAGGGGGATGGACTCAATGACCTCCTGATGTCTCTTCCAGCCCTATGATTCTATGGTTCTATGAAACTCAAAAAATTAAATGGGCTTTTTTTTCAGTGGACTGTCCTCATGATATATCCAAACAGCTGCTGCAGCTCATAAAATAGGTAGTACTCTCTTTTTAGTTTTACCAGCTACTGAAAAAGTGGCTAGATTGCCAAATGAATAGAGATGGACATATAACTGATGACTGATTCACTTATTTTGGCTCATATGAACAATAAGGCTATGTCTATACTACACATTTATTTTGGAATAAGCAATTTCAGAAGAAATATTCCAAAGTTGCTTATTTAGAAATAGTGCATCTACACAGAAAATGAGCATCAAAATAGCACTTAGCTTTTTCAAAATGGAGAGTCCACACTGATTGGACACTAACTTGCATTTAAGGCCACCCAGAACCACTTCAGGCAGGGTGCTGGATAGCTACTGATCCATCGAGAATCAGTTTGGTGAGGGGAGATTGACCATTGGAGCCCTCATCATGCAGGTATCACACTCTTGGGCCATTGTCCTGGGGGCGGGGGGGGGGTGTACTGCTGGAATAGGGTTCCCTAGGGATAGGGGGGTAGGGTTGTGGGGGTGGTGGTGCAAGCCTCCTCCCCAGGAGGTTTTTTCTCCTCCAGGGGAAGGGTTAGTGGGGGTGTTGCTCCTTGTGTTTGTGTGTGGGAGGCATTGGGCTCAGGGACCTCCCAAGGACTCTGGCTACCTTCTGATTCTCTGTTTCTTTGTTTGCTTGTCTCCTTCTACAAGTGGTGCGGGCCGTCAACACCATCTTGCTGCACAGGGTCATCCACCTTGGCGATATAGATGTCATCGTTGCTGGCTTTGCTGACCTGGGCTTCCCCAACTGAGGGGGCTACTTACAGCACTCTCATCCCCATCCAGGACGCTGACCACCAGGCTTCTGTCTACATCAACAAGAAGAGAGAGTCCTGTAGGCTGTCACGTACCACTGGGGCCAGTTTACAGATATCTACGTCGAGTGGTATGTCCAGTGTCCAGTGTGTTCCAGAGGCTGCACACTGGAACTTTTTTTCCTGGACACACCATTAGGGTCGGGGACATGGACATGCCCATGTGCATGGTGGGGGACGCGGCCTGCCTTCTCCTGCCCTGGCTCATGAAGCCCTCCACCAGCCACCTTGACCACTCTAGGGAATGATACAACACCAGTCTCAGCAGGGCCCGCATTGTCGTTGATACGTCACCTTTGGGAGTCTGAAGGCATGGTTCAGATGCCTCCTCACCTGGCTGGACATTGAGGAGTAGAACATCCCACATGTGGTGGCTGCATGTTGTGTGCTCCCCAATATTTGTGAGCAGAAGGGGAAGGTATTCCTGCCAGGGTGGGGGCAGAAGCTGACCGGCTTGGCAGGACTTTCGAGTATCCGCACATGGCTGCCATCTGGCAGGCCCATCAAGGGACTGTGCTCATCCGGGAGGCCCTGAGAGAGAGTTTTTCACAAGGGCCCCTGTGCACTCTCCCCTGGGCTTCCCCCATAAGGGGCCTGTGCATCACCCCTCTCTGCCTTTCCTCCAACAACCCTGTCTTCCCACCTTTCCCCCTCCCCTGCAGAGACAATAAAACAGACCTTTTTTTGAAACAATGGACTTGGCGTGTTTTTTATTTGGGTTCAAAGTAACTGGGGAGGGACTGGAGAAAGAACCTGTGAGAGGAGGAGAGAAGGGGGAGAGGGCAAAACGGGGAATGAGAACCTTTGAGGGGGGAGGAGGGAGCTGGAAGTAGCAGGAGGGGTGAGAAAAGGCTCAGGGATGAGGCTGGGAGTGGCACCTAGCTCTGGGGATCCGATGGCCACAGGTGCAGGGGGCCTCAGCAGGCATGGGAGGCAGGGATTGAGGAGGGCTGGGGGAGGAGGAGCAGGGGCAGAAGCAGGTGCGGGAGCAGGAGCAGGTGCAAGTAGCATGCTGGCAACCATGGACTGCATGGCCACACACATGGTGTGGCCCTGATCCAGCATCTCCTGCCAGGTGTCTCTCCACAGTTGGATGTCTTCCTGTAGCCTGTGGTCTATGGTCTGCTCCATGGATCAGAGTGCTGCGAGGTGCTCCCTCTGGAATGCATCCATGGGTCTCTGGCACATGTGGGTCCCTCAGGTTTGGGAGACTGCCCTGGGTGGTGTGGACCACCCTCCTTTTCCAGTTGGTCTGGCAGTGAAGAATAAAAAGAGATGGTCAGTCATCCCAGGAGACACTATGCCTGAAGCCTAACCCTTATCGCTGAGCCAAGACTGAGAGTTCTCGGCTTAGATAAAGGCAATGTGCTTGGAGCAAGTCCATGTACACTCTAGCCAATGGGCCCTTGCCTGCAGGAGCCCAGATGTCCTGGAGGGGGGGAGCTCACAACCCCCCCCTCCCATCCTGGGGACAAGTAGGCATGGTAAGCTGTTTGCCAGACCAGGATCCTTTGGGCAGGGGAACATGGGGTGGCTGGGTTTCCCTCTGTGCCATGTGTCCCCTGCATCCAGCAATGGAGATGTCCCACAGGGAGAGGACTTGTATCTCTGCCTGCTGGGAGAAATAGTGAGAGGGTGTTGGGGGGAAAGTGTGTGGGAGTGGCAGATACTCCTGCACCTTGCCATACTGTCTCCAGGTGTGGATGCTGCCCTGAGAGTGCTGGCATGCCCGTGTGCTCTGTGTGGAACTGCTGAGGGTGTGTGTGTGTGTGTCCATACCCCAACCTCCTTCTAGTGGTGGCTTCTGGAGGGAGGGTGTCATAAGTATGGCAGGCCTCTACAGACACCCTATGGCCAATAGTACAAGGGTCCTCTGGTGCAGCCTGCTGAGGCTGTGTGCTCTGGACTGTTGCTCCACGGGCTCCCATGTGCACAGGCTACTGCATGATCCCCAGGCTACAAAGGCTGAGCGAAGAGCACATCCCAGCCCCTCACCTCTTACCCCCTCCGCCCTGTGTGCATAGGGAACATGATGGCATTCCTCTGATGTGGATTCCTCAGTCTCGCACAATGCCTGGGACACGTCCAGAGTGTGGGGTACCGGCTCGAGGGCGAGGAGGGTGACGGTGTTCTCCTTGTCTGCCTCCTCCTCTTCCTCCAGCTCCTTATCTCTGTCCCCCAGCAGGACGACAATGGGCGTCTCGAGCCCCGAGTCTGCTACCGGTGATGGGCAGGGAGTGCCCCACCCCCCCAGGACGTGGTCCAGGTCATTGTAGTAGGGGCAGGTATGGGGTTCTGCCCCAAAGCGGGAGCTGCACTCTTGGGCCCTGATATATGCCTGGCAGAGCTCTGTAACTTTTATTTGCACCTGCTTCTGGGTACAGATGTGTCCTTTGGTGGCCAGGCTCTTGTCCATCCAGCCATAGACATCTGTGTTTCTGCATCTGGTGCAGAAATCCTGGAGGTTTGCCTCCTAGTCCCAGACCTCAATGAGCTCCAGGATCTCCACCCCAGACCAGGAAGGTGCATGCACCTTTTGGGCCTAGGCAGGCTCCTGGGAGCTGCATGACTGCTCCCTGGGAGAAGTGGAGGGCTGGCTGGGAGCTTCAGACTGGCTTATTTTCCCAAATCTGTGGCAGTAGCAGCTTCTGGGTGGCTCAGGGCTGTCAGGGCCTCCTGCATCACAACACTTTTCCCCTGAGGCTGCAGCTTTAAGGGCTCCAGGGGAAGCGGGGACTACAGAGTTTGGCTGAGTGTAGACAGGGTGGCCAGCAGGGCACCTTGGGAAGGGCTGGAGGCCTCTTATTCCGAAATAACTTTGCTGTGTAGACATACCCTAAGACATAATAGGTGCTTGGAGAAACCCTGGATTATAGCATTCAATTTCAGGCACCATTGTACCAGAAAGATAACAACAAATTGGCAGATGTCAGAGAGAAGCAACGTAAGTGATCCAGGGAGTGAAGAATGATGAAAAAAGCTACATATAGAGAGAGAGCTTAACTAAAATGATAACTAAAGGGGACAGGAGTGAGGAATTATTTGCTATGGACCCTGAGCTATACTAGGAGTAATGAGATGAGATTAAGAAAAGGAAAATTAAGGCTAAATATGAGGACAGACTCCTTGTCAGGAGGAGCATTAAAATGTGGAATAGTGTCCTAAGGGTAGTGGTGGAAAATTCATCACTTGAGGTTTCGAACAGTAGACATGACAAAGAGCCATAAACTCAAACTCTCTATACAGGAGAATGTATAGAGGCAGAAAATCCCTCATTGGTAGAGAGATGAAATAAACTCTAACTTCTATTTTCTATGAAACTGTCAGGAAATGGATAAACTTAATCTTCTCAGATTGTTTTACACTTTTAGACATGATTTTTCTTCATCTTTTTGCACATTTTCTCCCTTTCCTACATATACAACCACATATTCTCCGGAGTTATTTTAAAACATATTTTGCTGTGCATTTGTTTTGATTCAGTTGACTCTTCTATGACTCTAATAAAAAAATCAAATAAATTGTTTTGACAACACTGTTATATTTTATCATCATTTTATATGTTGTGTTAAAAATGTTGAAATTTTTGTTTTCTGCACCAATATGACCTCATCCCCCAAATATTTAAAATATCAATATTTTCTGTAAGATGAAAATTCTGTTTTTGACCAGAATCATGAGTTATATTTTTTCACACACAAATGGATGTGAAAGTTCAAATTTAGTTCATATAAGCACCTAAGCTACACTGAGTGGTGATTTCATAACTGCATAGTCACATAGGATTAGAAGTATACTGTTCAACAGAGGCATTACTGGGAAATAAAAGGGACATGCACCATCAAAACACTTCAGGCGGCACCTTTTACCCTTCCCAATTTTTGCCAGGACTAGTTTCTCATTTGAAGTGTGCAATACTAGGTATACTTAGACATTTTGATTGACTTGCATCCGAGAGTTGTAAAAAACTGGTTAAATAGCTTGTTGAACTATTAATATTGCTTTTCAATAAATCTTGGATCAGTTGTAAGTTCCAGAAGCAGAAAGTAAATTTACGTTGTGTCAATATTTAAAAAGAGTAAACAACACACTTGGGTAATTATAGGCCTGTCAGTCTGACTTTGATCCCATGCAAGATAATAGAGAAGCTAATATTGGAGTTGACTAATAAAGAATTAAACGTCAGTAATGTAATTCATGCCAATCAACCTTGGTTGATTGGCATGAATTATAGAAAAATTTATAGAAAAGAGATCCTGTCAAGCTAACTTTTTATCAGATTACAAGTGTTATTGATAAAAGTAAAAGTGCTGATGTAATATACTTACACTTCCTTAAAACATTTGACTTGGTAATGAACAAAATTTTGAATAAAAAGTGAGAATGATATAAAAACAACATAACATATTTCTAGTGTCTCATAGAGATTAAAATGCTGGCTAACTAATAGATCTCAAAATATAACTTTAAACAGAAGCATCACTGAATGGATGTGTGACTCTGAGCACCCATGTCATCACACCTTCCAAAACTCCAATGTTTTTCCTACACAATAAAACATGTGGGGTATCATTTATAAATAATAACCCACTGCTCAGAAATATCATTGTCAAATATATGTAACAATGTTACATGTAAAGTTATTAATTTTCTTTGTATATGTTAGTAGAACGTGTTTGAAACCAGACAATGCAGCTCAGGTAAATGTGATAACCAAGTTCTGTGCTTTATAAAAGAATGTAGGTTTATCTTGATTTACATAGTAACAACAAACAAAGCTGTCAAAGCAAACCAGTGGGGTTAATCCTGAAAGTGAACACAAAAGACAAATTAACATGTTTCCTCCACTCCAGAGAGACACAAGAGGCTGAAGCCCCAGCAGCCTTCCTATTGAAGACTTCTTTTGAGGAATATAGGGGGCAATGAAAGAGAGACAGACTCCATCTTTAGACTACAGCTGAGGAGACAAAGGAACCAGGCACTCTGTGCTCCATGTATTGGCTCTTGGTCAAAGGGTCTGATCAGCCATTTTGGACAAAGAAAAATTAATGAGAAAATTACCTTGAGGTAAACTGTTCTACCTTCAATCCCTTCTACTGGGTATCAAACTATTCCTTTTTATTAATAAATATATTTTTTCCTGTAAACCACCTCAGTGCTATATTTGAAGTGATGTGATTGTTAATTCCAGTTAACTTATGTCTCTTTAAAGGAACAAAGGGACTTTTTTCTAAAATATATGCTATAGGAATTATTTGAGTGAAGGTCTATCAGACCAGATGATCAAAATGTTTACTTCAGGCCATGGAATCGATGAATCTGTAGGTCTACATGGAAATAAAATATTTCTGAATTCCTTCAGTTTGAGTTTCCAACATTCTAATGAAGGAAGTCTTTTATATTTTAAAATCAAAGTAGTATTTTTCTTGGGGTGAGGTTTTACAATTGGCCAGTTCAGAGGAGATGCTTTAGTAGCTTTCTTATCTGGTTTATGTTTCTTTGCTTTCCTCTATGCTAAATATTGTGTTGTTTCAATTCATTATTTGGCAAATTATGACATCAGGTTTGAAATTACTGTTATATGCACATTCCACCTCTGTTTTTTGTGAATATTGCATCTTCTGCCTACATCTGACTCATGCCCTTGCAAAAGCCTTTTCATACTAAATTTACTAATGGGTATGTGTTCTTTTTGGCCATTTTGGAAATGTGTAGTTAGAATTTCAGAGCCTTACAGTAAAAACATTTTGTGTACTTTCTTCTTCTTCTAGTTTTTGCTATATATTAGCACTGAAATACCAGGCTGAATGAACTAACATGCTATTGTAATTTGTGTTTATAACTATTTGCAAACAATAAACAATATCCATACCATCTTTATAAGCTTGTATGTTTGTTGCCAGGTTGATTTTCACCATGCCACACACATATCTTCATACAATCTGCCTCTGAGCAATAAGATCTATTGTGGATGTGAGAGGTTGTGCCCTTTTTGAAGGCAAATCTGTTCGGGAAGTTCAGTAACTTTTAAAAACTTTATATTTACTTTTTGCTTTGAGGCAGAGGGAGAATGGCAATGGGCCACTATATGTTCACAACACCCTAGAGGTGCATGTGTTCTACCATATAACCACAGATGAAGACAAATTACTGTGCTGATGTGTCACAAACTCAAAAAGAACAAACACTTCTGAAGTGGTGTGCACTGTGACTTCTCAAAGTCTTTTAAAGCTTTTTAATTGCTGTGTTTTCTGAATATCTCTAGTTGGTCTTACAAGCCTTGGAGGCTGAGAGCACCAGGTGGGCTTGGCAGGTTTTCCTGCTGCCTTACCGAGCCTTAGGCAAGGAAGGGTCATAACTCACTGTGGGCTTAATTATTATTGTTATATTGATGACATTCTGATTTACTGCAACATTGACTATTCTCTTTTTATTTACACGCGTTCTGCAAGATTAGTCCAAAAATGGATTGTTTTTTTTTTCATTATCTTTCTTTGAATGGTAATAAAAAAGAATTATTGGCTGCTGCCCTTCCATCTACTTTTTACTTTACTTTAAACATTTGTAGCTTACTTTTTAAAAGAACTCTCATCTAATATCTAAGACAGTCATCTACATTCTGGGTTATTTATGGATTGTATTTTTTTTTTTTAGCTTTGGAACTTGCTCAAAATATTTGAACTAATGCATTTATGTACATGCTGTATCTGTGGCATAGGTGCAGTTGTGCATACAAGTATACAGAAAATGTATTTGTGATGGGATCAATTACCTTTGTTTGTTGTAATTTAGTGACATTCCAAATCCTTTTGAGAATTGCACTAACATCAGTTCCAGGTAGGTGGAAACCAAGAACATTTTAGATTCCCTAGATTGAGACAGTTTATTTAAAAGTGCTGAGCACACATTCTCTGTCAGTCAAGCCACTTTCCGGTGTCTCTAAATTGGGTACCCCAAATCATCAGGCTTTTAAAAAATGGAAGATGAGTATTTTTTTTTATGATTAGGAGAACTCTCCTTGAATAGCACATCACCTATACACAGCCACTTCATATCCCTCTCAATTTGCAGAGTAAAAAGAGAAGGAGGAAAGGAAGGAAAGAGAGAGAGAATGTGCATTAAAAAAAAATCCAAAGAAACCGAATATTGTAATACTTGATAATAAATTACCCTCGGTTTCTAACAGATTCACTATGGCATTTGCATCCACATACATTCAGAAGAATTCATCATGATTAATGTTACTAAAATGAATAACAAAAGAAATAATGATGACCTGTAACCTGTTATAGAGGGTTGCCATAAAAATTTTCTAAAAAAAATGTGAAAATTACATGTTATTTAAGTTACAATGACACTTGAAAATAATAGACCGATGATTATTGATTCCTTTGCTACTTATTGTAATAACATTAACCAAAATGATCTCATCCGATATTAGTGAATGTCATACAGATTTCTAACATTAATTCAGCATTAATTAACTGGAGCATTATTAACAAAAAATACTGGAGGGTGCAGTATTATGTTTAAAGTACTGGTGTACAGTGTGATTACAGGAAGTGTGAATGATTTTCCTTTCCATTGCAGTGGTAAAGTAGTGAGTGAAAAGCTAAGCACGGACACGTCTGTGGGAAAAAATGTGTGTGTGCCTGTGTGAAGAAGGTATCAGACAGAGAGACAATGACAGCATGTAAAATCTGCCTCACTGACCTTCTGAGTGCTGTGGCCTGGATACTAGATGTGGATCATCTTTGCGGGCCACAAACAGAAATATAATTCCAGATCCTAGAATCAGATTTTGATTTAGATCAGCCATAACATCGTAACATTTAAATTAAATAAATTAAATAAAATCAGATAAATCGGAGAACAGTTTACTTCAGTGGGAACACTGAGGATTTTTTGTATCTCACTGGAGTCTTGTTGTCAACATCCATATTTGTAAGGAAAAGAGGGAAAAAATGGCCAAAGTTGTCACTTTCCACCTTGTTGTAATGTTTTGATGTCCTGTGTTTCATTACTGAGAAATATCTAAAAGGGGGTTGCTAGAGAAGAAATAGGAGATCCAGGAGTGGATGGAGTAAACGGACCTCTTTACTGCAGATACTTGTTCCATCTCGGACTCCCAACACAATATTCCGAATAAGCAATGATTTGGCACAAGTTACACTTTTTTATTTATTTTAGTATGTTAATTTACACATTTATTACTCTTTCCCCTAAATCCTTATTTAGTAATGCTAATTCCTGTACAATGAATATTAATAGGCAAAGGATGAATATTATTATACCCATTCCTGTTTACTGTTTACAACATTTTTAGTTGGAGCAGCACTTTTTTACATTACATATTTTCCAAATTAGCAGGCTATAGGAATTACAAAGGATGTGACCCTGAATTTTTTTTTACAAAGCATGTAAGAACAAGCAAGCAAGAAAGAAAAAAAAAGAGATACACAGAGAAGACACTGTTCTTTCTAGGCTTCAAGGATGAAGGGGAAGGGCATGTTTATACATCAGAAAGGACAATACCTACTCTGGTCAGACCATTTATCTATCTTTCCAGGCTGCAAGGATGAAGGGAAAAAAAACATGTTCAAAGGACAGTGCCTGCTCTGGCCAGACCCCTACCACTATTGTATTGCCTTCCCGGACCCCTATTGATTCTTACATATTCCAGCAGGTGTTACAAGGAGGAAGGAGAAAATTATTCTCCTTAACCTCTTATAAGAGGACAGGAAGCAATTGACTTAAAGTGAAGCATGGGAGGTTAGGTTGGACATTAGGAAAGACTTTTTAATTGTCAGGGTGGCTAAGCGCTGGAATAAATTGCCTAGGGAGTTTATGGAATCTCCATTATTGTCGATTTTTAAGATAAGGTTAGATAGACATCTGTCAGGAATGACCTAGATGGTGCTTGGTCCTGTTATGAGAGCTGGGGACTGGAATTGATGACCTCTTGAGTTCCCTTCCAGTTTAGGATTCTTTGATTCTATGCGCTTTCATAGACCTATTTGCTTTCAAGCACTGAGCACGGTTGGGAAAATTATCCTAAAGAACATGTTTCCAGAAGTTTTATTCACTTCTTTCTTCTTGCAATGAAAACAAAAATCAGCCTTCATTCACAGAGCTCTAGTTGAAGAGCTTTCAGTTGCTACTAAACTGGTACCTCCATCAGGTTGTTCAATAGTTGAATGCTGGATCTCAAGCTCTAAAATCTGGCACTGAACTAGGCTGAGATATCTGATAGAATTTCCATGAAGTTGTGCAAATCAGCAACAGTAATCTCAACTTAAAATTCCTTACATGATGAGAAATGGTTAATTCATTCTTCTGAGGAAACACAGTGAGGAGTCTGAGCTTTCTGTAGAATGTGTTGACATGGTCCCATAAGGTTAAAGTATTCTGATCTCTACCTTGAAACTAAACACTACGGGTATGTCTACACTACAGCGTTATTTCAAAATATCTTATTTCGAAATCATTAATTTGAAATAAGTTATTTCGAAATAACGCATTTACACACAAAATGCATTTCGAAATAGCGTTTTGCTATTTTGAAACAGCGCATCCACATTGAGTGGATGCTGAATCGCATTTAAGGCCGGATGGAACCAGGTCCGGCAGGGCATCAGGTCAGGAGTTACTTTGTGTGGCTGCTGCCTGAGGCTATCTGAGGCCTGTTCTTAAAAGGACCACCCCCTGGACAGCCAATTCTCAGCTTTCCCTGCATGCTTGTCTACCTCGATGAGGGACAGCAAAGCATTTTGTGTCTCAGTGCTCTGGTTGCCCTCACTTGGGACACCACAGCACTCTGCAACATGGAGTCAGAGCTGCCCCTGGGCACTCTGGTGCTTCTCGTGGACACGTTGCTGTGAACCTGGCTGCATTTTCTGCAGGCTGCCATCCGGGAGGTCCATCAGGGGGCTGTCAGTATCCAGGAGGCCCTGCGGGAGAGTTTCCACCCTGAGGAGCACTAAGGGCCCCCCTGGTCTGCCCCACTGGGGGCTTGTGCCTCATTCCTCCCTCACGTCCTTCCACTTACCCCTCCCTAACCTCCCTTCCTGATGTCAAATAAAATAGATGTATTTACATGAACACAAACTCTCTTTATTTAACAAAGTTGGGGGGAGAATGAAACTCTGGTGAGACTAGGGAAAGGAGGCAGGAGAAGGGAGAAGAGAGGGTGAGAGAGGGGAAGGGGAAACCTGGGAGGAGGGAGCTGGAAGGGGGAAGCAAGGAGAAGAAGGGGGAGGGGAAGCTCAGGGCTCACGGTTGGGAGTCTTGCTGGACCACCTTGATTATCATGCAAATCTGCTCCTGGGTTCGCATGTGGTCTTTGGTGGCCAGGCTGGCAGCTATCCTGCCATAGACGGCCACGTTCCTCCATCTAGTGCGGAGATCATGGACGTTGGGGGCACCCCTCCCAAACCTGTGGCCAGAGTCAACCCCTTTATGGGCTCCAGGGAGGGTGGAAGGAGAGGAGTGTTCTTGGTTGAGTCTGGAGTGGCCTCCAGGGCACTCTGGGAAGTCTGGAGGCCCCCTATTTCACTGTGTAGACATACCCGAGTGAATTGAGATGAAGAAATGCAAGAATCTATTTTCTGAGTATAAAAAACAAACCAAACCAAAAAAACAAACAGATAAACAAAGTTGAAGGCATCATTCTGTACTCAGCACCCAAAACTGTAAATGTAGAAGCAAATCCCCATGTTCTTCATTCAACCTCTCCAGGAAGTTGATACATTTTCTATGCCTCTGTGGTATTTCCTTCTTTCTTCCATGGATGATAGTGACCTCTCATACGTCACTGCCCATCATATCTCTAATTTTAACAGATTTCCCACAACATCCTGATTTTTGTATGACAGAATGAAAGGTATAACATTTTGTTTTGCAAACCTACTATGCTTGTGCAGAAGCACTTTTGGAAACCATTTGCTCACAACAGAAGCAAGCGCCTTGTAAATAAGCACCCCCTTTGGTAGTGCACTCTCATGGAATTAGCTCCAGTAACTCATGCATGAAGAAATCTGCATCAATACTTTTGATAAAAATTAATAGCTGGCCAATGTCATTAATGTCAGTACTCTCATTTAGAGCTAATGAAAGGCACGTACATTTTTCAATAACTCTCTTCAGTTGAGGACACATGATTTTTCTTATAACTTATCCTTCTTGCTACAGTTTGATGAGACGAAAATGTCTAGTAAAGAGATGAAAATAGAAAGTATTTAAGATTGAACTTTGGTCAACATTTACAGAGATCAAAGCCCCATTTGCTTTTGTAAGAATCATGTATCAATATTTTTCTCTTTGTCTTTAAGCTCCTTGACTGCATCAACTACTCCTACTGCTTTGATTCCCATCTTTTCTGGATCTTCTTCACTTCACCACTATGTCTTCCATCCTCCCCTCTTCACTGAAGCCATGCTTATGGGGGACCAGATTATCATCTCCTGGTCTGTGAGCCCTGAAGGGGTAAAAGAGAGTTCTTCTACCTTAAACTCTCCCTTACAGTCTGCTTAGCATCTGAGCACATTTACCTTCTCTGTGCCCCTTCAAGCACAGGATCTACTTCTTTTGTGCGACCCATGAGCCTAAGAAACAGTGAATGAAATCCTGTTCCAATGATGCCAATGGGAGTTTTGCATGCCCCCTGTGAACTACAGAAGAGCAATGCTTCTCAGAGTGAGAATTCATCCATGAGTTCCTCCACAAGGTTGTGAATCAAAGCTAAATCTATGCCCCTGTGAAGTCTGAAGGCTTCTTTTCCCACAGTTACTCTTCTTGATCTCTATGATGCCATTAAATCATGGCCAAATGCCTTAATCCGAAGATTCTCGCTCTAGTGGATTTCATTCTTCCACAGATTCCTGAATGACTTATATGTTTTTCTTTACCACATGTATTTAAATGAGATCTGCTCACAACAATCTGTTAACTTACCTCTTCAAATTGTTGGTGAAATTCTAGCGGTGTTTTTGTGGCCTGTATGCAGGTGGTAGGTGTGATTTCCTGAAAGCTTGTGACAAAGAGGAAAAAAAGTGAAGGGAGAAGTAGTATTACAATAATTCATTAAAAAGATAGAAGCGCCAAGTTATGGAAAAAACAGTATATTTCTGCCTTCAAGGCTATTAATTTAGCATAATTCACAAACATGACATTCACTATAAAACTCTAAAAAGGCGCAAAAGGGAAGTTGTAAAGCAGAAAATCAATGAAATAGGAGAAAACAAAGGAAGAGCTCGAAAGGATAAATCCCATCCAATGAGCTGACTTTTCAGCCAATTAAAGAATTTTGTTCAACATGAACATTGTTTTTTTTTGTTTTGTTTTGTTTTGTTTTAACTGCATGATACAGCCTTTCCAACCTGAAAACTAATGACTCCATGGACATGGTATGGAGATAAAGTATACTGGGGGGAAAAACACCTCTACTACTGTACTGACAGAACTACTTTAAGATAAAATATCAAGTCTACAAAACTTAAAATTTTCATAGCAATTATATATGTACATATATACACACGGTCTCTTTTTCTGTCTTTATGAGCCAATCATGTTATGTGTATTTTCCATGTCAATCAATTAAAATGATCATTAAATAAGATCATAAAAAGCAGCTGGAATGTCTACAGCTATATACACAAACACAGTTGCTTTTATATTTTGTAAAACTTTATAATTAGCCTGGCAAAGGGAGGTCCCTCCTCTCTGAATAGCACATTCGTGATTGAGATTAGATAGTAAATCTTTTGTGTGCTCAACACCGACAGAAATAGCTCAAGTGCTGAAGTCCAGGTCCTTTATTTTGTGAGTGTTAATTAGTTTTATAATTAGGAATCGCAATGCTTTGTCTTGCTCTGCAAGATGATGATAAAACAAGGCAAAACAAAACAAAGAACTTTGAGACAGTCTTTTCAAACTATCTGAATGGAATTGTGATGCCATTAGGGGAAGAGTGAATATGTGCTTAAAACTTGGGGGACTTGGAAGATCTGTGTTTATTTTACTTCTTGGTCAGATCATGTGTGACCATAGATGTATTATTTAAGACAAAAATTTCCAAATTTGAGGGTATACAGTTTTGCACTTAAATCTCTCAATATATTTTAGACAGTTTGTGCATTTGTCTGTCCATGTGTCCATCTGCCTATCTGTGAGTCTATTTATTCAATAACTCCTAAATGATAAGAGATAGGACCATCAACTTTGGTATGCAGCTTCCTCTTATCATTACTTAAAGCCAGGATAATGGCATGTGTCTGGAATCTGATTGTTTTCCACATCATGGAAAGGGAGGGGTATGAGAGCAGAGGGCAGTGAGCACAGAGGACAGTTATATTTGTGAGTTACCATGGGGGGCGGGGTGGCCTCACCAGGAAGAGAGTGGCTAGCTGGGCCCAGGGCTCTGCATATTGCTGGCAGCTCAGCCCTGCCCTCCCCCCCCCCAAGGAGCCACTGACTGGGCCCAGGCAGTGCAGTCCCAGCCTCCTGAAAGGAGCTGCTCACCATGCAACGCAGCCCTAGACATCCTGGAGGAGATGCTGGTTGAGCAATGCATCCCCAGGCCCCCCAGGAGATGCTGCTTCATCTTCATGCGCTAAGTCCCCCCCATACCTCCCAGCCCCCTGCCCTGAGTCCCCCAACCCCTACCATGACTCCTGCACCCACATCCCCTACCCTAAGCCTCCCCAAAGCTCCCAGTGTTCTGCTCCTCCTGAACCTGACCCCCTGCCCTGAACCCCTCCCCACCCCCAACTCACTGCACAATACAATCATTTAAATACACCATGAACATTTTCCTTTTAATTTAAAAAAAACCCACAAACGATTTCTATAGTTAAGGACTCCAGCAAAGCTGGGTAAATCTGCTAGTTAACATATAAAGCCCATTACCTATGTTTGAAATTGCTCGTGACCTCCCCCCCGCCCACTCCTGAGTCTCTTTTATATTTTGTGATGGAATATGACAGTTGTATTGACTTAACGCTTATGAACATTCAATCATTCATCAAGTCTTTTGAAATCCTTGTAGAGCAGGTACTACATAAGTGTGAAGTAATAGTACAAATTTTGTCTGTATTTTTTCCCTCATCCTCCATTACTGTGTGAAGCATGGGTTTTTTTAGCCAAATGGACCATGTGTCTGAATCAAAGCAATTCTGTTTACTGTCTTAGGGTATGTCTACACAGCAAAGTTATTTCAAAATAACAGACGTTATTTCGAAATAACTTTACTAGCGTCTACACAGCCAAACTGCTATGTTGAAATTAATTCAAAATAGCAGCACGCTTATTTCGAATTTGGTAAACCTCATTCCAAAAGGAATAACGCCAAATTCGAAATAGCTATTTCGAAATAAGTGCTATGTAGACACTTATTTCAAAGGAGGGGGCCTCCAGCCTTCCCAGTGTGCCCTGGTGGCCACTCCAGCTTCAACCAAGAACACTCCTCTCCCTCCCCACCTCTTGGAAGCCCTTAAAATAGTTGACTCTGGCCACAGTGCTTGTGCCAGCTCCAAGCCTGCCAGCCCAGAGCCAGCAGTCACTGCCCCTGACCCAGCGGCCCCAAAACATGAGCCAGCAAGCCACTGGCAGCCAGCCCTCCGCCGCTCCCCAGAAGCAGTCTGCCAGCTCCCAGGAGCCTGCCAGGGACCGGAGAAGGTGGGTGCCTTCCTGGTCCAGGGTGGAGATCATGGACCTTATTCAGGTTTGGGGGGGATGCCCCCAACGTCCATGATCTCTGCACTAGATGGAGGAATGTGGCCATCTATGGCAGGATAACTGCCAGCCTGGCCACCAAAGGCCACATGCGTACCCAGGAGCAGGTTTGCATGATAATCAAGGTGGTCCAGCGAGACCCCAACCCTGGGCCCTGAGCTTCCCCTCCCCCTTCTTCTCCTTGCTTCCCCTTTCCAGTTCCCTCCTCCCAGGTTTCCCCCTCCCCTCTCCCACCCTCTCTTCTCCCCTCTCCCGCCTCCTTTCCCCAGTCTCACCATAGTTTCATCCCCCCCCCCAGTTTTGTTAACTAAAGAGATACATGTATTTTATTTGACATCAGGAAGGGGGGTTAGGAAGGGGTAAGTGGAAGGACATGAGGGAGGAATGAGGCACAAGCCCCCAGTGGGGCAGGCCAGGGAGGCTCTTAGTGCTCCTCAGG
Source organism: Pelochelys cantorii (assembly GCA_032595735.1). Classification (NCBI taxonomy): domain Eukaryota; kingdom Metazoa; phylum Chordata; order Testudines; family Trionychidae; genus Pelochelys; species Pelochelys cantorii. Next base: position 68,183,337 of record CM064326.1, on the reverse strand, counting down.
GTGGAAACTCTCCCGCAGGGCCTCCTGGATACTGACAGCCCCCTGATGGACCTCCCAGATGGCAGCCTGCAGAAAGTGCAGCCAGGCTCGCAGCAATGCATCCACAAGAAGCACCAGAGTGCCCAGGGGCAGCTCCATGTTGTAGAGTACTGTGGTGTCCTGAGTGAGGGCAACCAGAGCACGCAGAGACAAAATGCTCATTGAGGTAGGCAAGGAAACAGGGAATGCTGAGAACCAGCTGTCTGCGGGGGGGGGGGGAGCGGGGGGCTTTAAGCACAAGCCTCAGATAACCTCAGTCAGCAGCCACACAAAGTAACTCCTGACCTGATGCCCTGCCGGACCTGGTTCCATCCGGCTTTAAATGCAATTCAGTGTCCAGTCAGTGTGGACGCACTATTTTGAAATAGCAAAACACTATTTCGAAATGCATTTCATGTGTAGACTCATTATTTCAAAATAACTTATTTCAAATTAACTATTTTGAAATAAGATATTTTGAAATAACGCTGTAGTGTAGACATACCCTCACAGATTATTTGGATAATAATAACTTGCTAGGAAAGTAAAAGGTGAACCTCCCAGATCTGGGACTTTCTAGTCCAGCAACATCCGTGGTCTGGAAGGAAGGACCATGGATGTTGCTGGACAGGGGAGCCCCAAATCAAGGAGCATGAGCCAGCTGGGAGTCCCAGCTGGGCTGAAAGAAGCTGGTCCTGTGGTGGGTGGGGAGTCCAGCCCTGGGGAGCCCCAGGCTGAGGAGCCTCAGTGGTGGCTGAGAGGAATTCCCAGCTCTGGCTAGGAATCCAGGTGGCAGCTGAGATGGCAGTGGCTAGGCAGAATCCTCAGAAGGAGGGGGGGGGGAAAGGTATCCATTGGGTATTGGGCTGGCAGCAGCCAGAGGGAAGCCCAGCCCCAACCTGAAACCCCAATGACAACAGGGTCAGCAGCCGCCGAGGGGAGATCCCCGGTGGATCCCCAGTGGACGCAGTGCCAGTGATGGGAGGAGGGAATCCCTGGTGGCAGTGGGCAGACCTCAGTGGGAGTGGGGCCAGTGGCAGCCAGGGGTAAGCCCTGGACCCAAACCAGTATGCCAATGGAGTGGGGCTGGCGGTGGCCGGGGGTATCCAAGACCAAGGAGACTGACATGGGAGCCCCAGAATGGGGCCAGCAGCTGGGAAGGAAGCCCAAGCTCTGGGAACGCTCACAGCCCAGAGAGGAGCCTTGACCTCCCCGGTCCGTCAAATTCCCTGGTTCGGAACTGGTCAGGTCCCAAGGATGCCGGACCAGGGGGGTCCAACCTGTGGTAATCTTTCTAAACTGGAGTTCAGATCATGGCTAATAAAAGCATGCTTTTGAACCAGCCCAATTTCATACCGTTGTACTACACAGGCAACTGAGAGTCCCATGCATTGGGGAATCCTCAGCTGAAACTAAGGTAGCTAACTGGCTATAGGCCTCACCAATGTGTATCTCACCTCATCATAAAGAAGCACGCTGGAGGCAAGGCAGTTCTCTAGTGTTCTTTTGCCAGTGTAAGGTTCTGGTTGAATTTAGAGCAGCCATGACCCTGCTCTGAGATATGCAAGGGACTCAACCAGGATTTGGCTGGCCTCAGGATTTTCAGGGGAGTGTCCAAAAATGTGGCAGAAAGCCACCTTTGTCCCTCCATCCATGGATTCTAAGTGTTGTTCCAATGTCACTGAAGACAGAGCCCTATACATTCATACCACTCAGGCTACATCTAGACTGCAGGTTTCTTTCGGAAGAAGCTTTTTGGGAAGAGATCTTCTGAAAAAAAACCTCTTCCGAAGGAGCGTGTCCATACACAAAAGTGCATCGAAAAAGTGATCTGCTTTTTTGAAAAATAGGGTCCACACTGAATGGACGCTATCTCGCATTTCAGCTGTGATTACTATGGATGGAGTGGCCACCAGGGCACCTGTGCTTTTTCCTCTTTTCTCTTCTTTCAAAAGTACTCCCTTTTCCCCATCCACACATGCCTTTTTCCAAAAGAGCTCTTTCGGAAAAAGTCTTCTTCCTCGTAGAAAGAGGTTTACCAATGTCGAAAAAACCTCTCTGTTCTTTCAATTTTTTTTCAAAAGTATGTGACATAAGTGAAGATTATTTTGAAAAATGACTGTTTTTCCTAAAAAACTCTGTAGTGTAGACATAGCCTGAGATATATACAGGTATCTGTTATAGAAAGAAAAGCTTCTTTGATGAAAGCTGCTTTTTTCATTCTCCAGAATTTTGCCAGACTACTGATTCCCAGGGTTTTAGGCCAATTGTACCAATTTACAGGAGTAAGACCTTGTTGATACCAGCCAGTACTTACCATCTTCCAGTCAAATATATATGTCTCTATATTGGAATGAACCCCCAACACTTCTCTTGCAAACCAAAACTCCATGAGTCAGAACATAAATAGTTGATTGGCAGGTGGTTATCATGCTAAGACTTAGCAACAATGGTCATTACCACTGTAGGGAAAGCATTCCTACACAGACACAATGGGCTGATGTAGCAGTACTGGCTCTATACTAGAGAAAGGGGAATTATGTACTGAATATATTTATGGCAAACAGACATCATAAGAAGCAAAGACTTTATTATTGCTCTGAAAATGCACATCAGGGAGACATGATCTCTAGTAGAATTGGACATGAGTTGGTGTTAATTTTAGTATGTTTCTGAACTGACTTTCTTATTTGCAAAGTACATATAAGTACAGTTTACTATATGACAGGCTATACATTTCTGTTTCTCAGATCAAGAGACTTAAAAACTAACAAGCATTCCATATGGGAGAGGAGTGAATTTTTATACATCTTTTATTTCTTTTTGATGCTCACAATAAATGCCCATATAACACTCACACACACTCAATTAATAACAAGGCATACACAGAGACAAAGATGAAAATATGGATTTTAACCTGGTTGAAGTAATCTCCATTATACCATTCAGGGGGAGAGAAAGGGTCCCTCTAGTTATCAATTTAAATTGCTACTGATAAGTTTGTGCATGAATGTGGGACAGCAATGCTTCATTTTTCCCCCAGTTAATTTTAAAGCCACTAAATTTATATTTAGAATGCGAAGAGAGCCATGCAAAAACAAGTTTCTCATTACTCAATGGGTAGTCTCACTGAAATCAATGGCTATACTAATGGAGTTGCATACTGTTTAACATGGGTAGGAGTATGTCAGTCTGAAAAGTTTCTTAATGTGCATTAAAAGAAGTGCTGATTCTAACAGTATAACATTAATGGGCACTAGGTAACTTCTAGGTAGCACCAGCAGGGTCTACATGAGCCAGTGAGTGCCCAACATATACAGTTCAGAAATCACACCACTCTAGTGCTCAAGGCCGCTCCATGTACACAAGCCCTATGCATGATCATCTCAGATATCAGCATCTCCATGTGATGCAGTGATGATGGGCAGATTAAGGCAGAAGCACTATGGACTTTTATTTTAGGCCACTGTTCCTGGAGTACTGTGATTATAACAGATTATAATTTGATTTTATCTTTCACTTTTATAAAAAAGGAATCTCTAGCACCCCTGGTCATGAAGAAAAGCTTTAAAATATGACCAAAATATAGAATCATGGAAGATTAGGGTTGGAAGAAATCTCAGAAGATTATCTAGTTCAAAGCAGGACCAACCCCAACTAAAATCATCCCAACCAGGGCTTTTTCAAACTTGGCCTCAAACATCTGTAAGGATGGAGATTTCACCATCTCCTTAGGTAACCCATTCCAATGCATTACCACCTTCCTAGTGAAATAGTTTTTCCTAATATCCAACCTAAACCTTCCCCACTGCAACTTGATACCATCGCTTCTTGTTCTGTCATCTGCAGCCACTTAGAGCAGCCTATCTCTATCCTCTTTAGAAATCCCCTTCAGGTAGCTGAAGGCTATCAAATCCCCCCTCACTCTTCTACACTGCAGACTAAATAAGACCAGTTCCCTCAAACTCTCCTCATAAGTCATTTGCCAATCACTTTTGTTGCCCTCTACTGGACATTCTCCACTTTGTCCACATTTTTTCTGTAGTGGTGGGGCTCAACATTGGATGCAATACTCCAAATGTGGCCTCACCAGTGCCAAATGGAGGAGAATAATTACTTCCTTCATCTGCTAGAAATGCTTCTACTAATGCAGCCCAATACGCCATTTGCCTTCTTGCAAACAAGGAGACACTGTTGACTCATATCCAAGTTCTTGTGCACTGTAATCCTTGGTCCTTTTCTGCAGAACTTCCACTTTACCAGTTGGTCCCCAGCCTGTTCTTCACACTTGTCTTTGTTGAACCTCACCACATTTCTCTGGTCCAATGCTCTAAGTCACTCTGGACCTTATCCCTATCCTCTGGTGTATCTACTTCTCTGCCCAGCTTAGTGTCATCTGCTAACTTGCTGAGGGTGCAAGTCAACCCATCATCTAGATTATTAATGAAGATGTTGAATAAATATAACCAGTGCAGTGATGTCTTCCTGAATTTGACGAAAGGCTGAAATAATTGTGTGTGGTGTGTGTATGCATGTGTGTGGTCCCTCATGAATCTCCATAAAATATTAAGAAGAATCCCAAGCATTATTACAGGCTGGGGACCGACTGGGTAAGTAGCAGTTCAGCAGAAAAGGACTTGGGAATTACAGTGGATGAGAAGCTGGATACGAGTCAACAGTGTGCCCTTGTAGCCAAGAAGGCAAATGGAATATTAGGTTGCATTAGGAGGAGCATTGCCAGCAGATCTAGAGAAGTGATTATTCCCCTTTATTCAGCACTGGTGAGGCCACCTCTGGAGTACTGCATCCAGTTCTGGGTCCCCAACTTCAGAAGGGATGTGGACATGTTGGAGAGGGTCCAGCGGAGGGCAACTAAAATTATTAGAGGGCTGGAACACATGATATATGAGGAGAGGCTGAGGGATTTGGGCTTATTTAGTCTATAGAAGAGAAGAGTGAGGGGGGATTTGATAGCAGCCTTCAACTCCCTGAAGGGAGGTTACAAAGAAGATGGAGAGAGGCTGTTCTCTGTAGTGACAGATGGCAGAACAAGGATCAATGGCCTCAAGTTACATTGGGGGAGGTGTAGGTTGGATATTAGGAAAAAATATTTCACTAGGAGGGTGGTGAAGTACTGCAATGGGTTACCTAGGGAGGTGGTGGAATCTCCATCCCTAGAAGTTTTTAAGTCTCGGCTTGACAAAGCCCTGACTAAGATGATTTAGTTGGGATTGATCCTGCTTTGGGCAGGGGGCTGGACTCGATGACCTCCTGAGGTCTCTTCCAGCCCTATGATTCTATGATTAACTCCAAGATTGTTGTGGGGCAAGGAAGAGAATGCGGATAACCAATTCCATCCCAGTAGGGGGCTCTGTGTGACAGCAAGAGAAACATGGAATGGACTCCATCCATCATCAAGCAAATACAGTTTGGTGGCTGGAAGGACACCTACCCCAAGCAGCCATTCATACTACTACAGGATTAGGAAAGGGAATCAATTATACTGTTTTTGCAGAAAAAGGTTCCTAACTGTCATTGTCGTATACTTCTAGGAGTGGAGAGATTCTCCACTGCCACTCAAATAAGAGGACGAGACCACAGTGCAAATATGAGATTATGAGTATTAAGTCAATGGGACCTTTACTTATGGTGTGCTTAGAGCCCTGGATTGCCATCATCAAGCTCTGTGACTCATGGAGCCCATCCATGACTCCTTTGGCACTTGCTTGAGCATCTTCAGGATTAGACAGGCTGGTAAAATGCTCCCCTACACAGAACTAAAGCGTCTGCTTGTTCCTCTTAATATGTCACTACATTTAAACTAAACATGTATCTTTGTTGTATGCCAAAACTGGATTTTTATTATTCTTGTCTTAAATTGCAGAGGCAGACTCTGCTCTGGTGTAAATAACTATAACTCCACAGTAGCCATGCCAGTTCACAGCAGCCGAGGATCTTGCGCTTTGTAAGAGGTTGCAGTTTTTCTCTTGCTCATATTTTTCAGTATTAAACCATATTGGGATTTCATTGTTATGCCATGATTCCCAGAGTGTGAGACATTTGGCAGATAATACAGCTTCAAATTAGGGCAATTTAACCTCCCGTTGCCTTTTTGGATGGCAGAATTTCTCATTTTAATCTTGGTGATTTACCTTCCCATACCAAGTTTTTAATTGTAGCTTGCACTTGTTTTTAGAGTCCATTAGGCATCTAGAAGGGTAGCATACTGAAAGCATAATTATGCCAGGGAGAAGTAATCAATCTAATGATTTGTATTCTACCCCACCTAGTGAACTGCATCTTGTTCCAATTTACTATGTCATTGCACTGCAATTGTACAAGGGGGTAAATATTACCTCTCATAATGATTTTAAGCTTTTATTAAGGAGATTTCCTGAGTATTTCAGAGCTCCAGTTATCCATTCAAATTTCTGCTGAGAAAAAAAAAACATTTGAAGGTTTATTTCTGACAGCAGCAAAACATTATTTTTTCTAGTTATTTTAATTCCCAGAGATCTTCTGGAAATCACTGTCATTGTTAGTTATTTTTGCCAGTTAATTTTGTTGTCATTTATCTTCCATTATCATCTTTCATTTATATTCCATTTGTTATTTAGGCAATCTGACCCAAATGGACCAGGGTCTGTCTTTCTGGATTAGGGACCTATGGTGAGTCCCTTGGTTGTGCTGGGAAAAAGCAAAAGGTTGTCCACATACTGAAAGCTTTCATGCTCCTCATCTGTTGTTCTAACACTATCTTTATTTCTAGTCACAATAGCAAGTGCTTCTAAAGCCAAAATAAATAATAGCGATAACTAAAAACAGCCTTATTTGTCATGCAACTGATTCTGAATGAAAGTCAAACACAGCCATTACACAATAATACATGTCAGAGGCTTTGTGTGTACTAATTACACCATTTTTAAAAGTATTGCCAACAAATTATGTGTACAATATAAACTACCTCAATCCACTCTGTCAAATGCCTTATATATATCTATACACAGAGCAAAAGCAGAGTTTATTAAAACACACACACTATGCTCATTATCCCATAATGACCTTTTTGAATTTTCATGTGAGATACTTATTGATATGGGAAAATATTCCATCAATATCCATTGTGCCAATATTTTTGCAGCAATCTTCAGTTTGCGATTGAATAAATAAGTGATGTGAGATTTGAGAGTATCATTTTTATTTATCTTTCTTAGCCTTGGGCTACCAAATGTCCAACAATGTCAGGATAAAGAATCTTTGGACAATCAATTCTCTAATATGGGTTTAGTAGTATGTGGAGAGATATACACCTCTAGGATGGGGATTAAACATTTCTTTCCCCAAACTACAGGATACTTTATCTGTAAACATTAAGTTCTATCTGATTTTACAGTCTATTTTCAGGCACGGACAGCAAGCATATATGGTCGCTAGATTATTAGATAATTTCTCTATATTGTTAATTTTCTTAATGTGACCCAAAAGTATTAACCCTTTAAGATTCCAAATTGACCCATATCTGTTACAAGTCCCCATGCTTCTTGAGAAGATTATGGCCAAAACTGTAGAATCTGGGGGGAAAGTCACTTGTACATAAAAAGACTATTCATAATTCCAGTCCTTTGATCTCACTGAAGAGCTTCTCCAAGCTGAAACTGCTGGTGCAATGTAGGGAATGAGGGGAATAGCAGAGTCAGGGCCATAGCCCTTGTGCCATGCTGCACAGGTCAGTGGAATTGAGCTAGTTCAGGTGCTCTGTGTGGAAGGGAGGAAGGTAAGGAAAGATATCGTGCTGTCCCCTTTCTGGCCTAAATTTCCTGTCAATGTATGTTCCCATTGAATTGTGGCTTCCATGTTGCTTCTTAGTGCACCTTTTGGGGTGGGTTTTTTAGTGTATGTCTACATCATAGACACTACAGCAATACATTTACAGCATCACAGCTGTACCTCTCTAGTCCCAAAATGTACACACTTGCCACAACAATAGAAAATATTTGGTTTTTTTCATCACTGTAGTTAAGACACTCCCTCAAGAGATGTTAGCTAAGTCTATACTGCACATTTAAGTTGGCTTTTTCATAGCTCTGAGTGATGTAGCTAGGTTGACCTAACTTTTAGCAGTAGACCAGGCCTCAATGACTTAGGAACACATCCCATTGCAAGTTATTGAATATTGTGATCTCAAATCATTTTTGGAAATATCACAGTCTCAAGCCACACCATGATTCATTATAGCTATTAAAAGATGCTGTGCCTTCTCAGTTAGCACATGCATGGGCAATTTGGAAGGACCATTGAAGAGGTTCCTTGAAAAGACAATAGCAGATCATTGGATTAAAAACAAGGCATAGTTGTTTTTCCAAAGGGCATAGTTATGGTCAAATTCTACTTCCACTGCAGTCAATCAGAATATTACTATTGACTTCAGTAGAATTAAGCCAATGCTGAACATTATAGAAAATCTCATCCAAAGTGTATTTATGCTAAATTTAACCAATTTTTTTATTCAATGGCGTTATGATCTGGCCCATATTTATCTCTTATGACTACAGCTTATGTTTCGATTTATCCTTTGCAAAGTTAATGACACAACTGTTTCTTAAAGCAAGGCAAAGAATTAAGTAGTTTATTAAAGGCCAAATTCTCAAATCTCATATAGCATACAACCTGAGGGGCTGGGATGGCCAATGGGCAGCAGTTGAGAAATGTGAGATTCCTACCTTCCAAAATGTATAGCAACTCAGAAACCACTACATAGATACTACTTCAGCTAATAGACTGAGGTAACCCCCATGTGTCTCCATTATAGCCCAGTACTGCGGTAGTAGAGAACTGAAAGATTCATTCAGTGGACTACCTGACTTTGATCATTCAATCAATCTGTACCCTGCCTCATGTTTACCCTTGCACTCTGCTGCACATGGAATTTCCATAGCCTTGTCTTCTCTTACCTGGAGATCAAATCTGCAGAGATCAATCTCCCAGGGGTTGATTTAGTGAGACTAGTAAGGATGCACTAAATAGACTGCTGATTGTGCTCCTATCGACTCTAGCTCTCTACCAGGTCATGAGGAGTAAGGGGAGTCAATGGGAGGATTTCTCCTGTCAATCCCCTACAGTGGGGACACTGTGGTAAGTCAGACTAAGGTATGTCAACTCCAGCTACGCTATTCGCGTAACTGGAGTTGTGTATCTCATTTTGAGTTTGCCTCCAGTGTAGACCTGGCATGAGCTATCACTATGTAGAGTGCATGCCATTGTTGCATAAAAAAAGCCTCTGCCTGAGCTTACTTGATTTATACACATGCATTTTCTGAAACTACACTAAACTGTAAGGTCTAAGGTTTTAAACTGCAACTCATTGTGATCTTTGTTAAACCTTGCAACTCATTGTGATCTTTCTCAAATTTTATAATCTTTGTAACTCTCAGCCACTTTGCTTGTAACTTGCTCTAAACTGCATTCTCCCCTGAGCGTGAGAGTGTTTGTATTTGAAGAAGACTGGGAACAATGGAGCACATGGTGATGAGTCATCAGACTGCTGCTTTTGCTGGATAAAGGGAAGTCTGGGCATGCTCCCTGATGATGAGGTGAAAGAGTCAGAGGAGCGATTCAGACACTATTTAAGGAGAGGGAGCACATGTGAGACTCTCTCTTTCTTCCCCTGCTCCTGAGAAACTCCTGTCTATAGCCAGTGTCTCTCCTCCTGACCAGCTTCCCCAGCCATGATGAGCAGACAGACCCTCCAGGATCCACATGCCTTGGCTCCTTCTGCAACCCATATGCCTGTGTAAGTGTGTGAGTGCCTGAGGGCAGGAATGAATGGGTGTGAATGAGTGAATGAATGGAGGGGTGTGTGTGCTTACTTGTTTGTGTGTGTGAGAGAGAGAGAGATTGCTCTGTATTTTCTTTAGTTTAAACCTTTGGTGGCTGCTCTCTCCTCTTTAGTTTTACTTAGTGGAAATAAATCCATACTAGTGTAACCTTGGGTGTTCTCCAGCGAGAATATTTTTGGGGTAACAGCCATAGCCTTTCAAAATCACATGTGTCAATGTGCCAGGTTATTCCTCAATTTTATACTCCCAAATGGTCTGAATAAAATAGATAAAGGTTAGGTAATCACTCATATTTTCCCACACATTTGAATCTTTTGAAATTTATCTGTGAACTATTAAAACCTATAATACAGTGTTTGGACAGACTTGTGTCTTTCTTGCTTTATATACTGGGAACATTTATTCATCGTACATTCTGGGTGATTACTCTTTTTTTACTCTTTTGTTTTTAACATTGAAATTCAGGTATTTCAGCCTAATTTCTCCTTTCTAGTAGCAATTCTCCTCCATTACTGAACTCCATGCTGGAGGATTGCTCTATATTCTTTGCTGAGTGATTTTTCTGTACCAATTTGGATGTTGTTCTTGTGAGAGAAAATTATGCATGTATGATTATGCACAATGGCCTACCCAGTAATTCAGAATTACTCTGCTCAGGATAGGTATTGTGAAAAAAATAACAAAACTCATTGAAATCTGTCAGTTTACATAAAGACTTGGGGTAAGAGGTTTTATGATGGTAATACAAATAAACTATAGAAAAGAAAGTTTTACAGAAACCAAAAAAGTTTTCTACACAACCCAAACCTGTGTGTCTTTCCAGTCTTACGTGAGTAAGACTCCCTCTGGAGCCAACAAATCATACAGTTAGGGTCTGAATGTGTACCTAACAGATACATACAGGTAGCATACACCCACGTGCACTATTTTACCAGGTACTACTGAATAAATCTGAGACTTTCAAAGTCTGAGGGAGTTAGACACTCAGTTTCCATAACAAGCTACAATGTTTACCATGAAACCACATTTTGTCTGGTACTGGTTCCCCTTATGATTAAACTGATCCTTTAATGGTTTCCATAAAGCAATATGCTCATGTGACTTTAATGGGGCACCAGGTGGTGCAGAAATCTTCACTCTACACCTCATTACAGGATGAAGGCTAAGGGCCTAATCCAAACTCTCTGAAGTCAATTGATAGAAGCTCCGATTCAGTAGCTACTTTAGCACATGAATAATTTTAAGCACATAGTCACCTTAATATCAATTATATGACATGTATTTAAAGCTACATATCTGCTTAAGGACCTTGCTGAATCAAGGCCATAATGATCATGACAATTTTGTTTAGTAGTTATTACCATTTAACATAGGAGCTATGGAAATCAAAGTAAGTTGATAAGTTGTCTGAAAGAAAACATCACAGCATCTTGGAAATCTTCAATATCAGTGGCTGGAGTCACCAAAGAATGTAGGTGTCTCACTGACATTTTATGTGTCAGAATTCCAGAATCAGGGACCCCTGGGTGCACAATCCCTCTCCCCAGCTGCCCCTGGACCCAGTAGGTACTTTAACTTCCCTGTCACTTGAATTTTTGCTACAAAATTTTCCCAGGCTCTTATGTTTCTGCTTTCATGCATGCATTTGTGACAGGCATCCAAATGCCTAAGCCCAGAATGAGGCAAAAGCTGGGAAAGACTGGTTTTCTTCTACCTAACTCTCCTGTGAGGCCTAATCCAGGAAGTGTGCCCAGATCTTGACAACTGGATCAGGCTCCTATAGGAATACTTACACAAAGAGTGGGGTCAGGAAGATGGCGAGGTCCTCCCTCATAATGTTTAGCCCAGTGGTTAAGGTACTCAGTTATCCTGCATGTTTAAAAAGAAGAGCTGGATCCAAAGCCTGTTCTGACAAACCAGAGGACCCAGATTCTGCAGGAACCAGAACATGAGGCTGGTAAGGTAAACGTTTCCCTGGTATAAGGTAAGCTGAAGAGGTTTCTTCTAAAATAATGTGTGACAAATTCTGGGGATAGTGGATGTAGTAATCCATGAAAGGGTTGCTCTAGTATCAAGTTCTATTCTTCTAGGAACTCTTTCATCCAGGGTGTAACCTAAGTGTCATCTCTGACTCCACTTTGTAATAAAACATGCAGTGCGAGATCTTGGTCAGTGTCAATAGAGTTCTTCTCTTTTTCCACATAATGAATTCCCTACGTCCATCCTTTCTTAAGTTTAACATAAGAGTGGCCATACTAGGTCAGACCAAAGGTCCATCTAGCCCAGTACCCTGTCTGCTGACAGTGGCCAATGCCAGATGCCCCAGAGGGAGGGATCACAACAGGAAATACTAACGTGATTCCTCCCTTGTCACCCACCTCCAGAGAAACAAGAGACTAGCTCCTACCTATCCTGGCTAATAGCCATTCATGGACCTAACCTACATGAATCTATCTAGCTTTTTTTGAACCCTGTTAAAGTTCTAGCCTTGACCACATCCTCTGGCAAGGAGTTCCACAGGTTGACTGTGCACTGAGTGAAGAAAAACTTCCTTTTGTTTGTTTTAAACCTGCTGCCTTTTAATTTCATTTGGTGACCCCTAGTTCTTTTATTGCTGGAATAAATAAATAACTTTTCCTTATTCTTTTTTTCCACACCAGTCATGATTTTATAGACCTCTATCATATTTCCCCCCTTAGTCTCCTCTTTTCTAAGCTGAAAAGTCCAAGTCTTTTTAATCTCTCTTCAAAAAAGTTTCGTCCTCATACGTTTTTTTTGGAGGTTTGGGTCTTCTTTACGACTGATTTTGAACTGTGTGATGATCATAGCAATGTTTCCTTTCTTCTGGTACCTCCTGCATTTGACCTGATGTGCCCAAAAATCCTTCTGAGCTTGTGTAGTTTGTGCAGAATGTCCAGACGGGTATTGCTTGCATTTCCATGGTCTTCTGTCACATATGATTCACAAGATAACTTTTCAATTAACAGTAATTCCAGAGAATCCGCTGCAGTTTTCTTTATAACTGCTGATTCAATAACATTCCACTGCAGAAGCTCTGAAACAATCAGCATTTTTCTCTGGACCTGATCATTACACAATTGAGAAGCAAATTGGTTATGCTGGACATCTCTTAATGTTTCTCCAAAATGGCACTTCTCTGACAACTTCCTTAGAACAGCTACCAAGTCTCCACTTCCCAGATGTCGCTGATTGATCCAATATTATACTGCTATCATTAGTGGGATAGGAGAAAAATGTTCCTGTGTCACTGCAGTAATTTCAGCATATGTGGCAGTTCCAGGTACAGTTGGATATAGTAGGTCATGCAGCAATTCATGTGTCTTTGGGCCCAACACTGTCAAAAAGGTTGAAACTTGTCCATCTGGAATGGTGTTGCTAGTTACACATTCCTCAAACCTTTCGAAATATACCAGCCTAAGATTCATGGGTTTTGTCCAATTCATGAACATTTCCCAGAAATGTCGCCATTTTCTGTGCCTTCTAGTTGCATTACATACCCCTTCAGAAATCTTTTGTGCAACAGGAAAACTCTTTTTTGTTACTGTATTATCTGTTCTTAAACTAACACTTTTGGCTGCATGCCAACATTTCTGATTACAAAATTCTTCATCTACTGACAGTAAAATTCTTCCCACTCGGGCTCACTGTGCTGCCTGTAGATCCTCAGTTCACAATAAAATGTTTGTCTTCCTTTTTGCAATGTGGTCAGTCAAGATGGCTGTTTGGTTTCCTCTCCAGGCTTTGCATAAGCTCCAGGCAGCACACTGTTCCCTTGTTCTGTTTTTATTTGTCAATTTCCCCTCTCTAGATGCCTGGTTCACAGTGTCCCAGCAGCAAAAGGAGCCATATGTCACCTTGTGCCTCTTGGCAAACTTTTCCCCTTTTTATATTATTATTTGCTTATTATTTCTTTAACTTGTTCAGGCAGATGTAGCACTGGACTCTTGTGGGATAGAAATTCTTCATCACTAAATATTACATTTGGTCCCAGCAGAGTGGGAGATAAAATATAAAGGAGCCCATAGCTTGCTACTCTGCAAATATTTATTTTTCTGTCAACAAAACATAGACCAATACAAAAGTGATTTTTTTGCATTAAGAAGGGGAAAAGGGACAAATATTTAAAGGGACCAGGACATTACTCATCACAAGTTTCCAGGATGATGTGATCCCACTGTGCTATGTTGATTCACCTAGTCCACAAGTGGCAGTCCACCAAAGGCCATATAGTCACAATACCAGCAGTCTGCTGCGTCTCTATCTCTGGGGTGACAGTGGATCACAATCCCAGTCACTTGTCTTTGATTCATGAGAAAGGTCCGAGTCCATTCACCCAAAATGCTTGCTGGTCAGTCACTTGCTCCATGGCTTCCACCAAGCTGGGCAGGAGTGAGGGGTGAATAGGAGCTCCTATCAACAAGCGTGTGAAAGCTGGTGACAGTAACAACAATACACAGCAAAGCAGTTCCTAGGGTATATGCTGTGGCACAAAGAACCTGGGATTCCACTCCTGAAAAACTAGTATCTAACCTACATATCAAAAAGCAGGAATGTGGATGTGGATGCGGGTGTCAGTGTAAGTATGGTATACATGCACAAGCAAAGATATGGGTAAATACTTGAGTATGTGCACCAGTGCAGATTTACTTTTAGGCACCTATGTTCAAGATGCAGTGAGGCTTAGGATATACCCCTTGGTTTGACATCTCACATTGGCTACTTTAGTCAAGGAGTGAATTAACATGCTGTCTTTTGTGAATCCCTTTCTGAGGCACCTATCTCTATATCTATTCATGTATAGAGAGCCTAGGTACCAAACTCAGACTTTGTGTATCTCAGTGAATATCTAGGCACTTAGAAGTCAGGTTTGGTGACACTCAGACTCTTTGGTGAATCTAGCCCTATAAATATCTCATTCATAGATTCAGGATCCTATTTTTCATTAGTGTCACAGGGTGGCTTTTTCATGGGTACCATCCCATTGCCCGATGTCACCCTGAAGGTCCACTACTAATAATCTTCATCATCTTCAAAGCTTCCCATTAAACAACCCAAGGATAGACTCAGAGGCCCTTCTAGCATGGATTTGTTTAGTTTTTGAAAACAGCAAACCCATTAGACAATAACATGCTGTATTTAGTGTTTGCCTTCAGGGGTATCTCCTCACAAACTGCTGACGGACTTCCCGTGTCCGTCCGTGTAGCCAGACAGAGCTCCCCCCCGCCTTCACATCCATCTTGCTTGCCCCTCTGAGGTGCCTTGGAGCACACAGGACACAGAGAGCAATAAAATCAGCATAGTCTTTGATGCCTTGACAGAAGGCCCGGATATTCTGGCTCATCGTGACCCTGGATAACAGTAAACATAGATAAGAGGGTGATCAAGCCAGTCATTAACCAAGAGGCTGCAGAAACTGCCGTTGGCTAGCACCTATGTTGATACGATCACACAACCGTCCCGGGAGAGGAATCTCCCACTGAGTAAAGAATGTCCAGTACTCCCAATTTAGTTATCTCTCTTACAAGTGTAAATTACATCGAAACTCCCTTGTAAGAACTGGCGTCACAAAGACGAACCAGCACAATTTGGCACCTTAGATAAGAAAGAGAATACGTGACCCCACGGGTAGAAAGATGGGCCCAGCAGCACACTCGCTTTGAGCATCAATCTACCATCTACCTGCTGGTCGGGTTATGTGATTGACTCCCGAGGTCCACACGGTGACGCCCAGCCTCATATTCGTCTTTCCGAGGAATTGAGTGACCGATCCTGGCCTGACACGCTGGAATCGAGAGACGCAGAAGGGGGTAAATATTGTACCTGTATGTATCCTTTTGTCTTAGTGCATGCATAAAATTAGAGCTCTATAAAGATTAAACTGTCACTTGGTACCATTATTTTATCTTCTTTTCCTTTGTAACCATTTTAAAGATCTGTACTTGCTAGCAGTTAAAGAAATAGAGCAATAGCCACTGTAACCGTATGTTTTATAAGTTTCTTTAATAAAGGTCGTAGAGCAGTTTTTAAACTAAGAGGTGGGGGAAAGCCGATTGGTGCGGGGGAGCACCTGGATCGGACGGAGACTTCTCTTACACGAGGCTCCATAGGTAGGGATTCCCTAGAAGTTAGTCAGATAGGGAACGTGGGAAATAATATATGGGCAAGATCAGATGTGAAACAATCGTGCATAAAAAAATCCAATGTGTCTGAGAAAGGCGGACATATAAATAGTGGTAGTTTTCTAACATGCTTTTACACTAATGCTAGGAGTCTGTCTAATAAGATGGGTGAACTGGAGTACCTCATATCAAAGGAGGAAGTTGACATAATAGGCATCTCAGAAACATGGTGGAATGAGGACAATCAGTGGGACACTATCATACCGGGATATAAATTATATCGGAAAGACAGAACAGGTCGTGCGGGTGGCGGAGTGGTACTATATGTGAAGGATAATATAGAATCAAATGAAGTAAAAATCCTAAAGGAATCAAAATGTTCCATAGAATCATTATGGATAACAATTCATTCCTCTAATATGAATATGGCATTAGGAATATATTACCGACCACCTAACCAGGACAGTGATAGTGATGCTGAAATGATAAGGGAGATTAGAGAGGCTACCAAAATAAAAAACACAGTAATAATAGGAGATTTCAATTATCCCCATATTGATTGGGTGCATGTCACCTCAGGACGGGATTCAGAGATTAAATTTCTTGATGCCTTAAATGACTGCTTCTTGGAGCAGCTAGTACAGGAACCCACAAGGGGAGAGTCGATTCTCGACCTAGTCTTGACTGGAACGCAGGATCTGGTTACTGGACTGCTTGGAAATAGTGACCACAATATAATAACTTTTAATATTCCTGTGTTGGGAAGAACACCGCAGCGGTCAAACACTCTGGCATTTAATTTCAAAAAGGGGAATTACACTAAAATGAGGAAGCTAGTTAAACAGAAACTAAAAGGGAGAGTAATTAAACTAAAATCCCTGGAAGCTGCATGGGAACTGTTTAAAGACACCATACTAGAGGCCCAACTTAAATGTATACCCCAAATAAAAAAACACAGTAAGAGACCTAACAAAGAACCACCATGGCTAAACAGCCATGTTAAAAAGGCAGTGAGAGAGAAAAGGGCAGCTTTTAAAAAGTGGAAGTCAAATCCTAGTGAGGAAAATAGAAAGGAACATAAACACTCCCAAATTAAGTGTCATAATGTAGTAAGAAAAGCCAAAAAAGAGTTTGAGGAACAGCTAGCCAAAAATTCAAAAAATGATAGTAAAATGTTTTTTAAATACATTAGAAGCAGGAATCCCGCTAAAAAAGCAGTGGGGCCCTTGGATGATAAAGATATAAAAGGAGCGATCAAGGAAGACAGTGCCATTGCGGAGCGATTAAATGATTTCTTTGCTTCAGCCTTCACGGCTGAGGATGTTACAGAGGTTCCTAAATCTGAGCCAGCCTTTTTAGGTGACAAATCTGAGGAACTCACTCAGATTGAAGTGACATTAGAGGAGGTTATGGAATTAATTGATAAGCTGAATAGTAACAAGTCTCCGGGACCAGACGGCATTCACCCAAGGGTTCTGAAAGAACTCAAATGTGAAATTGCGGAGTTATTAACAGTGGTTTGTAACCTATCCTTTAAATCCACTTTGGTACCAAATGACTGGAAGATGGCCAATATAACACCAATATTTAAAAAAGGCTCTAGAGGAGATCCTGGCAATTATAGACCGATAAGTTTAACATCAGTACCGGGCAAATTAGTAGAAACACTAGTAAAGAGTAAAATTGCAAGGCACATAGAAGAGCACGAATTGTTGGGCAAAAGTCAGCATGGTTTCTGCAGAGGGAAGTCGTGTCTAACTAATCTGTTAGAATTCTTTGAAGGGGTTAATAAACATGCGGACAAGGGGCACCCAGTGGATATAATATACCTAGATTTCCAGAAAGCCTTTGACACGGTCCCACACCAAAGGCTTTTACGTAAATTAGGTGGTCATGGGATGGGAGGAAAGGTCCTTTCATGGATCAAGAATTGGTTAAAAGACAGAAAACAAAGGGTGGGAATAAATGGTAAATTTTCACAATGGAGGAGGGTAACTAGTGGTGTTCCCCAGGGGTCAGTACTGGGACCAATCCTGTTCAACTTGTTCATCAATGATCTAGAAAATGAGGTAAGCAGTGAGGTGGCCAAGTTTGCAGATGACACAAAGTTGTTCAGGACAGTCAAAAGCAAAAGGGATTGTGAAGAACTACAAGAAGATCTCAGCAAACTGAGTGATTGGGCAGCAAAATGGCAAATGAAATTTCATGTGGGTAAGTGTAAGGTAATGCATGTTGGAAAAAATAACCCAAATTACACGTACTACATGATGGGGTCAAATTTAGCTACGACAGATCAGGAAAGGGATCTTGGAGTTCTAGTGGATAGTTCTATGAAGACATCCACGCAGTGTGCAGCGGCAGTTAGTAAGGCAAATAGGATGTTAGGAATTATTAAAAAAGGGATAGATAATAAGACAAAAGATATCATACTTCCCCTATATAAAACTATGGTACGCCCACATCTCGAGTACTGCGTGCAGATGTGGTCTCCTCACCTCAAAAAAGATATATTGGCATTAGAAAAGGTTCAGAAAAGGGCGACTAAGATGATTAGGGGCTTGGAAAGGGTCCCATATGGGGAGAGGCTAGAGAGACTGGGACTTTTCAGTTTGGAAAAAAGGCGATTGAGGGGCGATATGATAGAGGTATATAAAATCATGAATGGTGTGGAGAAAGTGATTATAGAAAAATTATTTACCTTTTCCCATAATACAAGAACTAGGGGACACCAAATGAAATTGATGGGTAGTAGGTTCAAAACTAATAAAAGGAAATTTTTCTTCACACAGCGCACAGTCAACCTGTGGAACTCCTTGCCCGAGGAGGCTGTGAAGGCCAGGACTCTATTAGGGTTTAAAAAAGAGCTTGATAAATTTTTGCAGGTTAGGTCCATAAATGGCTATTAGCCAGGATAAAGTATGGTGCCCTAGCCTTCATAACAAGGGCAGGAGATGGATGGCAGGAGATAAATCACTTGATCATTGTCTTCTGTTCTCCTTCTCTGGGGCACCTGGCATTGGCCACCGTCGGCAGATGGGATGCTGGGCTCGATGGACCTTTGGTCTGACCCAGTATGGCCATTCTTATGTTCTTATGTTCTTATGTTCTTAACCTGTAACTGTTTAAGCTTTTAACCTGACTCCTTCAGTTGCTGTAACAGAACCAGACACAATTAAAAGAACTATAGCCGGTCGGGGTAAACGCAGTAAGAGCTGGGTGTTGGGTTCTGCCGCCTCCACGGGGCAGACCCTTGGGGCACCCGTCAGCCTCCCTGGCTGCCCACTGCGAAGGGACTTCTGTCCTAGCAGCTAAAGACTTGGGTGAAATAAGCTCTCTCTGAATCATCTTGGGGCACCCGTCAGCCTCCCTGGCTGCCTGCTGCGAAGGGGCTTTTGTCCTAGCAGTCAAAGACTCGGGTATAGTTTTGGGGCATCCATCAGCCTCCTTGGCTGCCCGCTGCAAAGGACCCTGTTCTAGCAGTTGAAGACTCAGGTGTGTCATAGAGCTCGCAGACCACTCACTACCCCAGCCACCGGCTGACAGTCTGTCCCCACAGTTAGATCATTTCTTCCTCAGCAATTCTTTCAGCCCCCTCCTGCTTCCACTCCCTGCTACTGCTTACAAGAAGATCTCTCTGAGGTGTGCCTCCTCTGTAATCAAAATTGGATGGGCCCAAGCCTCTAACCTATAAAGATGCAAGTCACCTTGGTCTAATTACCCATGCACAAGAGCCATATCAAATCTAGGTCCAAACTCCAAAGTTTAGGGCATCTGTTTCTGAAATCTCTGCTGCTTTTTTTTTAAACAAAACTCCTTTCATCTTTGTTTTGCAATAAGGTCTTTATAACTAGCTGAGTTTATATCTCCTCAGCAAATGTTCCTTCTCAATAAATCAGATCATCTCAAAGTTCTTCATCCCATTTCTTTTATCTCACAGCAGCGTACTTTGTTTGTCTCTCTGCTTTTTGATAAGCAAGGCTCATTCAAATGTTGTTCAACCTAAGGGCTATTATCTTTCACAGTATACAAAATTTTTAAAGAGAAAATACAATGCGAGTGGGTCGAACACAAAAGGTAAAAGCTCCCTTTTAAGATCAGTCTCAGCAGGTACTGTTTTAATGCTGTAAAATTATAATAATAAAAAAGTTCAAACAATTTAGAAAGTTACAAGCTATTGCTTGGGAGGAGAATCAAATTGCTGGATGATATCAAGTGATGCCAGCTCTTGAACTAGCAGAGATTACTCTGGCAGTGGCAATAAGAGCACTTTTGAATCAAGAAAATGAGTATTTGTATTACCAAGACATAATGTGGTGCCTCAGTTAAAAGTAACAGCTGATGACCTCAGGGGATGATTATGTAGATGAAAGCAATTTTGTTTTCTGAAAGTAAGCCTTTTTTTTCCCGAAGAAAATCATCTCTGCTTCACTGCCCCCCACAATGCTAACTGGACATAGCTTAATAACATAACAAGCTAATGTGAAAGGAAATTCAGAAGTCTAATTTACCAGATATTTGTTTTTATTGAATCTAAGCCCTCAAGATCATTTAAAGTTCATGTAATTCACCTGTTCAAATATTTTAATAGTTTCCCTTTCATAAGACCAATGCTGTCATACTGTTACTGTTCCACAAGTTCTGAGGAATAGAGATAATTGAATTGACGGGCTATGGGTGACTTAAACAGCATTGCTGCTTTCTATTAGCCACTAGCAATGAACATGATATGTGATCATGAAAAATTACAGACTTAGACCAACTTGGTTGTTTTAAACTGTACTTTAAGGAATGAAAATAAGAAGACAGGTGCCTGTGGACAGATTTCCCCAAATCTGGTAATGTGTAATATTGTGTCTAAACTTTCAGTCCTTGCTCAAGCAAACTTCCCAGTAGCTTTGATGGGTGCAGGGTAAAGTCAAGTGTCTGCTGAAGTGATGAAATTCAAAACAATGTCTTGAAGAATGAAGCTATTCACTTTTTCCTTCTGACTAATTACAGAGTTGTTTCATAGTCTAGACACAGTTCTGACTCTGGAATGTAGCCATATGCTTAATTGTAATAACCCCTTATGTTAAACAGGGATTACATTCTGTCCCACTGACTTCTATGTACCTGTCTGACACAGGTGTTTATACAGTGCCCATCACTATGGTATCTACCTGTTACATACAATTAAGAAACTAAAAAGAGGGTGTTTTTTGTTAATCTTTCCACTCTCCCAGGGCAAAGGCAGAGAGCAGTGATTTCAAACCTGTGGTCTGTGGACGCTTGCAGTTCTGCAGACTATATTTCAGATTACAGAGGGATCCACATCTCCATTTTAAAATGTTTAGATATCTGAAAATTTAAAGAAAGGTGGAACATCACTGATGTAGAGGTTTGTGTCTCTGTGGCATTTTTAGGACCATTGATTCTGGAGGAAGATTTTAGCCATCAGATGAACTTTACACTTTGAATTGACTGTTGGATAAAATTCAGCACACATGTTGGCATAGTGTCTTGGTAAACAGTAGGAACTTGGTATTACAAATATAACCATTCTAACCACTATTGCTCATAATTCCTCATTCAAAGTATGGGTGATACCACAAATACCATATTGTACAAATGGCAAGATCATAATGGTGCAGGTATACCTGAAAAAACAATGTGCCTAGAAAGACAGGTACTAGAGCTTACATTACTGGGTCCAAGGTTTGGGACTGGGCAGCATGTATGTGGGGTTTGTATTTGCAGTAAAATGTAACTGCTAAAGGGGAAATACTAATAAGTCCTTTGAAATAGATATCTGCCATTGCCCCTTCCTCAAATCTCTCTCTTTCCCGCCTTTCTCTTATTAGATACTCTCAAATTCTTTCCTTCTTGGGAAGGATTTGAAGTAGATCAAAAGGGCTAAGTTTTTCTCACCGCATTCTGAAAAATTTTCTCCTGAACAGAAGGTGGGGATATCAGTAAAAGGCCCAGGAACTGAAAGAAAAGACTCCATAACATACATCACTGCACATTTTAAAACTCAGTGAAGAGCATTAACATCTGCCACTACATCCAACCATAGTAGATAAACACATGTGGGTCCAGATCTTTCCCTGGGGTAAGTCAATGGCACTATGCTGATTTACACAAGCGGATGTTCTGGTCCATTAGCTGCACATAAACAATTCTACAGGCTTTTTTTATGTAGCTGTCTGCTAGAAAACACCTTTTTTGTGTCCATGTATTTAATCATGTAGTCAGTATATCAGTCTTCCTTTGTCTCTTTGTCTTGGAGAAGTAATAGTGCAATGTACTGGAAAGTACAAAATGGCAAAAGAAAAATGTCGCACAAAATGAGGAAAAAGTTTGCATTGAAAGCAGAAAATCACTAATAATTACCAATTATTTAGCCCTTAGAACTGTTATTTAGCCCCTTTCATCTTCAAAGCATTTAAAAATTAACTAATTAATTAGGTTATGGAGAATGAGGGGTTTTTTTACAAATATATCGGCGGAAAGTAATATTGAAAAGAAAGTAGGTCCATTAATAAATGGAGGAGATTATTGTAATGAAGATTCAAAAATAACGGAAGTACTGAGTATCTTTTAAAATCAATTTTCAGTAAGAAAAAGAATGAGAGGAAGTTTAGAGAATTAAGAATGAAAATAATATACACATAACTAATGATTAGTAGTGGGCAAGGGAACACTAAAAAAATCCGAATAGAGACAGAGCTTTTGAAGTGGACAATATACATGCTAGGACATTAAGGCTGATTTTTACCCCTGGTCCAGTATGAAGGCTTCTGCATCAGTTAATCCTCTACATACCCATCATAAATTGTGAGATTATACTCTGGAAGCAGAAAGATCAAGGGAGGATCTACCAGCTAATGTTTCAATTCCCCATTTCAGGTGCCACTACAAATACTATATAAAGTCATGGGTTAGAGTAGCAGCAATGAAAGTACCACATTTCATCTGGGTTTTGGGGGGGGTTACGTGTTTTTAGTGTGGAATATTTTGAGTGACTACTTCTGGATATCTCCCATCTTGTCTTGCTTTACAATGAAAATATGAATAGTCACCTCTGATTGTTATTGGTAGAATGTGCAAGTAGGTAGCAGGCTAGGAATCTGATTTTTTTTCTCAAAGAAACATACTCAATTCAGTTAATCTTTCTCAGGCTATCTTCGTCTTGGCACCAAACATTGCTACTTTTTATTTGGGTTATCTCTATGACGATTTCTGTTCTATAGCTTTGCCAAAAGCTTCAACATTCCACAAACTTACTGTCATAGTCATTTTGGAATAGATGATTCTAGCCTCAAGCTTAAAGAATAAAAAAACCCCAATCAGTTACACTACCAATATGAAGTTATGGTAGCCACTTCACTTTCTGCTTGGTACTTCCACTTCATAGCTGCTGCTCTTGATAACCATGATGATGATATATTTTTCGTCATTAATCTATCAACAGAGAATTTTGTAACATATCTCTTTCGCGCACATACACTAACCAAATAAAAAAACCCAAACCCTGTAGTGCACTTTACATTATGGGCATGTCTATAATAGGAAATAATTTTGAAATAAATAAAATCGAAATAATAACTCCCAAAATAACAAAATCAAAATAGCATGTCCCCACTACGGGGAAGCATCTAAATGAGACAGAATTATTTTGAAATAGCATGTCTACACTGATTGGTGCCTGCCTCGGATTTAGAGACCCTGGACGCACTCCAGAGAAGGCACCAGGAGGGTAGACACTTACTGTGGCTGGTTGGTCAGGCAAGCTGTGCTGTGTGCTTTTAGGGGCTTTCAGCAGACGCAATGTTCTCTGGGTGCCCTTGTGGGTGCCACAGCACTGACACCGTGGAGCTAGAGGGGCTATAAAGCAGTGCCATGCTCACATGCCTCATGCTGTGCCTCTTTCCCCCTCCCCTTCCCTACAGAGCAAATAAAAAAGCCTATTTTGTTTGAAAAAAACCGAGTCTGTTTATTTGGGGGCTATACAACAGTGAAGGCCTGGGGAAAGAACTTGGAATGAGAGAAGGGAGAGGAGAGAGGAGAGGAAAGGGGGTAACAGGGATGGGGCTGGGACTGACACCTGCATCAGTCAGCTCAGGAGGCTTCTGCTGCCAGAGAGGTCCCACTGCCACATGTTCTGGGGCCCCAGCAGGGCTTGGAGGGGGCTAGTAGGGGTAGCCACATAGGCAGTGTTTGGTAGCTTGCTCCATGCACGAGGCCATGTGCTCCATCACGAGGTGAGCCAGCTCGTCCTGGGTGGCCTTTCTCTGCTTCTAGTCGGCCTGGCACTCCTCCCAGTCAGCAGCCCACTCCTAGCACTCCTCGTCGAGACCCTAGACAAGGGACTAGAGGGCAGGCCATCTGCTGCCATACCAGGTCTTCCCAGGTGCATTTCTTCCTGTGGATTTCACAGAGTTGGGAAGATTGGTGTGGGAGGTGGTGAACATGCCATGCTTGCATCTGGCCCAGCAGGGAAGACAAGTTACAGCAGCAGTCATCCCAGGAAACACTATGCAAGAAGCCTAGCCCTAATCTCTGAGCCGACACCAAAGCTCTTGATTCCGACAATGGTGATGTGCTTTGAGCAAGGCCATCTGTTGCCTAGACAGTGGGCACTTTCCTGCAGGGGCACGGACATCCCAGGAGAGCATTGCTATCCCCATAGCCCAGGGACAAACAGGTATGGGAAGGTGCCAGACAGGTGCTTGTGCATTAGTTGTTTAAGACACATCTTAGGCAGGGCTTTCTGCTTGCTCTTACTATATCAATAGTTGTTTTCTGTGACTGTTAGTGCCGATTCATGTTTCATTCTTTATCATCCTTTTATGAGGCCTACAGGAGATGCATAGGTTTAGATGCAAATGTAACCCCTCCTGTTGGCTGGCCCAGTGTGAGGTTATTCAGCATAGGGGAAGCTTGTGACTTCTTACACCACTGCGGGGGGAGGGGTGCCTAGGCCTGAGGCTGCTTGGTGTGCTCTGTGTTGTGTATGTGTGAGTGCACCTCAGCCCAGACCCACTCTGACAAATCACCAGGAACAGGCTTTATTCTGTAAAAAACATAGAACAGGATCACAGTTCAGCAGCCCTTTCTCTCAGCATGCAGCCTGTGTGCTGCTTCTAGCACAATCCTTGCTGAGACCCTGCTGGGGGCAGAGGGCACATCTTGGCAGGAACCAGGAAGTTCTCCCAACATGCTGCAGTTTGTAGTCCACAGCTTGTAGTTCCCAGGGCTGCTGCTGAAACACACTGGACCTTGGGCTACACCAGCATGGGACATTTAGGAAGCTTTCTATCACCTGCTAATTTCTCTTTCTTTGTTTCTCATCAGTCATTCCTTGACTACTGTGCAAGGGCTCTGCATAACCATTTAAGGCACATGGTACCATATGAAGAGTAGTGTTTGGTGGACCAGGTACTTTTATGTATTTTGTAATGAAGATTGGCCTAAATCTCCCTCCCCCCGCATTTTCTGTCTCTCTGTCTGTCTCTCTTTCTCTCTCTCTCTCTCTCTCTCTTTCTCTCTCTCTCTCTCTCACACACACACACACACAGGTGTGTGCTATAGCAAGAGAAATACAGAAAAAAATGTTGGATTGTTAAGTCATTTCAGTATGTCTATAAATATTCCGAGTCTAACCTTCAAAAACAGCATGGAGCAGCATCTGGACCATCTACTGCAATCCATAAACTTCAGTACCAGCCACTGATTAGACCCTCTGGCATTCCATGGCCTGGGGTATAGGTTTCTATTCACCTTGAGCTCTATTGAGAAACCTTACCCAATGCTTTTGTGTCCTAGTTTAGTGCACAGAGGGAGCATATGACTCTTTGAGAAGATTTGTCCTACTGCTATCAATATAGCCTGTGTAACTAGCTGTCTAAATAACTTTTATAGGAACCTTTCATTCCTTCAAGATCTTGTTAAATCTCTACTTGTTTACTCCTTTTACGTATAACATGCATTGTTACCCCAGGCAGTTCTGTCATTCTTATACAATGAAATGATTAGTTTCCACTTTTCTGATGATTATACACAGGTCTTTTTTTCTCCTTCCCAGATGAATAATAAGAAAAATATGTTACAAAATCAACACATCATATCCTAGAAAAAAATAAAATTTGGAGGAATGGCAAAATAATAGGGTAAAATCTTGAGGCACATAAAATTCTTGCATAGGAGAGAAGACCCAAATGTGTGCAAAGTCTTTTAGATGTCTTGCTAATCTAGATTACATTGGGTCAGAATGATGGGGGAATGGACTTTAATGGAGAGTGTGTTACTTCTGTTCCAAAAGAGAACTGGCGTACCATCCTCCTCCTGCAGCACAGTTTACCCAGTATGCATAAAAACAGGGGAGCCAACAGATTTGGTGGACCCCTGGGCAAGGTGGGGGTGGCTCTACACTCTTGGACCCACTTTCTAGCCAGCCCTTAGAGCTTCCCGAAGCACACTGTGTGGGGTAGTGGTAATGGCCAGGAGCACCAGACCTCTTTGAATTGCTGAGCTCTGGAGTAGCTGCTCTCTTTGTCTCCCTTGTTGATAAACCTGCACACAAAGTAGTCAGGGGGCTTCTCTTTGTTTTGCAAACTCTCATGATTTTATCATTTTTGGGAGCAGGATCTTGAAACTATTGGCTGCAGGAATTATGAAATGTTGTGAGATTCTCAGCTGTCATTTACAATATAAAAAGTAAGTTTCCAGCAATTATGGTTCCAGAGAAAAGCTTACAACATGAACCGTGTAGACTGCACCAATAGCAGAAGACCAATATTACAAAAAAAACCCCAAAAAAACCAGCCCTCAAAATAATTCACATCTGTAAAAACCTGCAAAGTCCCCAAATAACTTTACATTTCTTTTTTTTTATATCTCATGATTTTTAAATCAATGCCAGGATTTGGGGGGATTTAATTCCAGATATTTAAATGCAGATGGAAATACCAATAACAGCCAATTAATTATTATTTTCAATAATGTTTGTTATGGGTTGGGTCACAGAGATTCCTTGTGACTACCATCTGATGGGCTGATCATATCACTGAGCCCACCTACCTGACCTTTGGGTCCCCCACCACCCTGTCCTGTGGTCCAGAAATGCTGATGTCCCCCCAGCAAGGCACAAAGTTGGGGTAACAACCCCCCAGTGGGGTAACAGAGAGACACTGAGAACAGCTCAGCTCTGGGAAAGCACAGTCCTGGGGTTTCAGCACCCAGCTGCTCATCTCCAATGGGATCAAAAGCCCAGAGAAATCCATCTTACTCTGCATAGAAATTTTACAAAGAACAACTTCATAAGTCTGTCCCCTATACCAATGAAAGAGAGATATGCAAAGCTTTTGTCCCTGGCCAGGTAACAATTATTTACACTGAGTTCCTTAATAAACAAATGTGATTTTATTAAGTATAAAAAGTAGGATTTAGGTGATTGCAAGTAATAATGGTCAGATCAAAATAAGCCATAAAGCAAAATAAAACAAAACACACAAGCTAAGCCTAAGACACTAAGGCTATATCTACACTACCACTTTTGCCAGAAGAGGCAATGCAAATGAAGTGCAGATTAGCATTTTCTCGTGCTTCATTGCATAATCTCTTCTGATCTGTTTTTGCACAAGGGGTTTTTGTGCAAAAACAAGCAGTGTGGAAGTTTGCCTTTTGCTCAAAAACTCCTTTTTGCACAAGATCCGTATGCCTCAAAAAAGGAGGTGTAAGGATCCACTAATATCTTGGCTCTTCATCCGGAACGGGTTGGCCACCCCTGCCCTAATAAATTTGTTGTGTCACAGACTCCTTGTTGTTTTTGCTGAAACAGATTAACATGGCTACTCTTGAAACTCTTCAAAGATAGGTTACATGCCCCAAATTGGCATGAAGCATATCTGAGTTATGCATATTCATATTCAAATCATATTTCCATTAAATTTGGGACTGCAACATCACAATTTTAAATGTTTAAATAACTGTAGTGCCTAGAAGCCCTAGTCAGAGTCCAGCAACCTATAGTGCCAGGCTCTGAAGGAACATAGAGCTAACAGACAGGCCTGCCCTCAAATCTCTATAAGATCTTATAATTTTGTTGCTTTAGGGCAGTGGTTCCCAAACTTTTTTATATGGTGGACTGGCAAACTCATTCACAATTTTTTGGCAGACAGCTAACATATTATTTGCATATTCATTGTGCAAACAATGAATATTAAACTATGTAAATAAAATGTTACTGGTCCGCTAAAAGTTTGTGAATGGGTTTGCTGGTCCGTGATATAAAAGGCCCCATCTCCCAAGAGTCCTCCAGTGCCAGCCCTTGCCCCCTAGAGCCCCTCACCCCTTCACTACCCCTGAGCACCAGCCACTGAACCCAGAGTCCCCTGCACCCAATCGCCCCAGTGTCAGCCTCCCATTCTCAGAGCCCCCCAATGCCAGCTCCCCATCCCAAATGTCTCAGAGCCAGCCCCCCACCCCTTACAGTCCCCCACCACCAGTCCCCCCAGTACCAGAGCCCCACTGCACCCAACTCTCCCAGAGTCCCCCCAAGTACCAGCCCCAATCCCCAATATTAGCCCTGTCCCCAGAGCCCTTTAGTGTCAGCCCTGCCCCTGTAGCCACCTCACTACTAGCCCCTCCCACAAAACCCTGCAGTGCCATATCCCCACCCTGCATGCCCCAGTGCCCCCCAGTGTCAGCCCCCTTCCTGTTAGAGCCTCCCTTTGAGCTCCCCAGTACTAGCCCTACTTCCAGAACCCCCAGTGCCCACCTCCCACCTCTTAAAGCTCCCCACCCCCAGAGTCCCCAATGCTAGTCCTACCCCCAGAGCCCCCAGTGTCTACCCCACCCCCTCACCTACCCCTGGGCTGCCTCCCAGCCACCAGCTGAGCACTGCTGCCTGGGTCACAGCTGCTCTAAGGCTGCCATGCTGGGCTCCGTGTGACCCTCCCACCTCACTGCTGTTTTAGCACACAAGTGCAACACAGGGCAGGACTGTGGCTTCAGCTTCTCTTACTGTGTGGTTTAGCCCCAGTCCTAATCAGTAGGGCTTCAAGCAGATGCGTCCTTCTTGTCAGCAGAAAGAAGCTATTATCAAGGCATTTTCCATGAAGAGTCCTTGATTCAGGAATTCTCTCCCCACTATACCATTAGAGAGAGCAGATGATTTAGCTATCTGGGGCTATGTCTACACAGCAGCATTATTTGGGAATAACTGACGTTATTCTGAAATAATAGTCTGTGTCTACACAGCAAGCAGTAATTTTGAAATAATGTCAAAATAATGTTGAGCTGGAGGACTTCTTACCCTCATTTTACAATGAGCAAAGGAAGTCAGAGGAAGAGTGCTGTAACTCAGATTTCCTGCTGCGTAGACAGCACCAAAAGCCGAAATAAGCTATTTTGACTTAAGCTACAAAATTGACGTAGCTCAAGTTGCGTAGTTTATTTTGGCTTTAACCCTGCTGTGGAGATGTACCCTGAGCAAGCTACAATACTTATCATGAAGTTCTCATAACTTCAGGAAAATGGTACTTATATGGGGTTATTATATTATTATTACAGGGGTAGCGTTGTAAGTCAGTATCAATAAAAACAATAAGGAGTCTTGTATCACCATTAAAATGGTTAACAGATTTATTTAGGTATAAGCTTTTGTGGGCAAAAGCCCACTTTGTCAGATGCCTAGAACTGTAAAGTGCATTGTAAATGGCTTGTCTTGTTTTTGTAAAGTCCAGCCACATGGAAGTTTCAGTGAAAGGTTGCTTTTTTTTTTATCAGAGTCTCTAGTTCTGAGGGCTCATTCTTGATCTCATTCTGATTGGGTGGTTCCTCAGTTTATTTGAAAGTGTGTGGCGTCTGGTTTTTTGCCTGTGAAAGCTTATGCCAAAATAAATCTTACACTATGGATAAGACCAACCTGTTGGAGGTCAATCTTCCAGAGTTCGATTTAGAGGGTCTAGTGCTGACCCCCAAATTGAATACTGAGGGCAGCCCCCATCAGTGTTACCTACTCCTCATTATGTGAGGAGTAAGAGAAGCGGATAGGAGCGTGTGCTCCTGTCAGCCTCCCGCAGCATAGACACTGAAGTGGCTTGGCTTAAGCTGACCTCCCTGGTCTACTGTGGACCAGGCCTTAGTCTTTAAGGGTATGTCTACATAGCAACATTATTTCAAAATAACTAGCGTTATTTCAAATAACTTAATCCACATCTACACAGCAGACAGTTATCTAATATATAAAGGAGAATGTTTGTATGTTTGTGCTCTAATAACTTGGACACCATGGGTTTGTCTAGACTGCATCCCTCTGTTGACAGAGTAATGCAGATTAGGCAGGTCAACATTGCAAATGAGGCAGGGATTTGAATATCCCGTGCCTAATTTGCATAAAAATGGCCACTACGTTTTGCCGACTCAGCACTTTGTCCGCAAAAAGCAGCAGTCTAGAGAAAGCCTTTTTCGACAGATCTTGTAAACCTCCTTGCAGGAGGCATAAGGGATCTTGAAAAAGTCGTGGTGTCCAAGTTATTAGAGCACAAACGTACAAACATTCTCCTTTATATATTAGATAACTGCCTGCTGTGTAGATGTGGATTAAGTTATTTGAAATAACCTTTCATCCAGGAGAAGGTTTTAAGGTACTTTTGGACCTGATTGGGCCCGAGCTCAAGCTGTAAAAATAAAAAAGTAACCCGCCGTGCTGCACTGT
Source organism: Pelochelys cantorii (assembly GCA_032595735.1). Taxonomy (NCBI): domain Eukaryota; kingdom Metazoa; phylum Chordata; order Testudines; family Trionychidae; genus Pelochelys; species Pelochelys cantorii. Next base: position 68,152,642 of record CM064326.1, on the reverse strand, counting down.
AGGGGCCTCCCCGCCTAGGTCCCGTGCCTGCTGCCTGTGGCCCCCAGCACCGTCCAGGACTCACTCCCTCCCTCCTGCAAGGTTACATAAGTGACCCTCTTCCCCCTCCACCCCGCACCAGCATGCAGTGCCCCGACCCCCACACGCACAACGGCTCGGGCACCCGCCCTACCCCCGCGGCACCTGCAGCCCCGGGTGTGAGCTGGGGCGCCCCTCCAGCGTGTAACCTCCCCTCCACCCAGGGTTCTACCCCCACCCCCGGGGATGATGTGGACCTATATTTTAATACCTATAGAAATCAGTGCAACTTTTCTACCATTCAAAAAAAGATAATGGACTATGGGTTTTTCTACATTTTGTTCCTCCAGTTTCCCAACCAATGCCGGGTAACTCCAGCTAGTTTTGAAATAACGTCAAAATACTGTCAAGCTGGAGGACTTCTTACTCTGACTCCTGTAACCCTCATTGTATGAGGAGTAAGGGAAGTTGGAGAAAGAGTGCTCTATTTCGAAATAAATACTGTGTAGATGCTCCTAATTTTGAAATAAGCTATTTTGAAATGTTACACAATTGACATAGCTCAATTTGCATAGTTTATTTTGAGTTAAGCCCTGCTGTGTAGACACATCCTAAGATGCCACAGGACTCCTTGTTTTATTATTATTGTTCTCCTTCTGAGTGACAACTGTTGATGTGGAAGCTCATGACTAGCTAGTTCATTTGAATTTAATTGTACTTCAGGATTATGTTTATTTTGGTACCTTTTTGGTTCACAGAGAATTTAGAGCTAGATGCTTTATATATTTAAATAAAAATGAATGAAATAATTGTACATCATGCTTTTCCATCATGAGAGCTCTGTAGGCTATAAAATAATTAATATAATTATAGATTATTGTAAAACATTATCTACCTTATATTATATTCGGGGGGGCTAATTTGATTTAAATAGGCTTGACTTTTTCCCAAACATTTCCTCCTTTTTTTAAGCAAATGTAATTATATTAAAATGCAGAAGTGGGACATTGGTCAAGGAATCATATATGAATCTATTTGGCCATTCAAAAATATATAAGTTTTCCAATTCTCACTTAAGGAAGATTTCCAGTTAGCAACTGAACCTAGTATGCCCCATTTTGGGATATTGAATCCCACATCTGTCATCTTTCAAACAGAGATTTGTAGACTGGTCTTGCAGCTTACTGCAGAAATCCTCAAATGAATCCAAAATACAGAAACTTAAATGGATTAATTAACCTATGCACCCCATACTTTACAGACACTACTGTGAATACCAGTAAAGCAACCTATTGATTTTAAGATTTTTTCTTTGCTTTATAAATCCATTCACTTGCTTTGTCTACAATATCTGGGAGAACTAGTAACTCCATATTTCCCTCCCTGCTGTTTGAATGCTGGTTCAGTAATGGCTCCTTTGATCTTTCTAAAACCTTTCAGAGCAGTACATTATTCCCACTTTCTCCAGATTTAACTCTCTTCTATACATCAATGTCACTCGCTGTTCCTAAAATCAAGTCTAAAATCTGATTCTTTAGGTGGAAAATGCTGGCATTGTTCTACCTTGCCAGTCAAACGAATGCAATATGATGATATCAATTCAATATTTTTCTGTTAGCAAGAGTCCTGACACATTCTTTATTTCTGTTGCATGATTTATTTTATTTGAATTGTTTTTGCAGGATTTTGAGGCACCAATCACACATATTGTATATGAAAAATTTACAAGTGTTATTATAAATAACAAATGATATATTGGAGACAATTATGTCATGGCCAGGAGAAGATATCATTGGCAAAACAAGTTTAATTTTTGAGCCCTGGGCTACTTGGTGAGGAGACCCATGGGAAATAACTAAAGGGGACTTGATGAAAAGGCTAAAAAGTGAGAGGAAGAAGGAATGACATTATTATATTTCCTAGAGCACATCTACACAGCAGAGCAAAAGTCGAATAAAGATATTCAACTTCAGCTACATCAATTGTGTAGCTGAAGTAAAAAATTCAGCTTTTGGCGCTGTCTACACAGCAGGAAGTCAAAGGAAGAACACTCCTCCTTTGACTTCCCTTACTCCTTTTGAAATGAGGGATACAGGAGTCAGAGTAAGAAGTCCTCCAGCTCTCCATTACTTTGAAATAATGGCTTGCTGTGTAGACCACACCCTTTGTTATTTCAAAATAAAGTCAGTGATTCCGAAATAATGCTGCTGTGTAGACATAGCCTTATGTTTTATATTAACATATCAATGCTATTTTATTAGAAGTTAGGCAAATCTTAATATAAAACTTGGTTTAGCATAATTTTTGGACTTGATCTAGTGAAGTCAATACAATGCCACTGATTTACCCTGTCTGAAGACCTGGCTCATTGTGCATAAATACAAATTGTAGACTATCTTTGTCAACTTCCTTGGTGAAATATTGCTAAAAACAGAAGACACTTTGTCCTCACTGGGCAGACCAGGGCTATTGATTAGAAGGATCTGAGGGTATGTCAACACTACCACATTATTTCAAAATAAGTTATTTTGAAATAATAACTCCTGAAATAACTATTTTGAAATAAGCTTATTCCTCTTCAGAAGCAGGATTTATTGTTTCAAAATAACAAGGCCTTTATTTTGAAATAACAGGCTTGGTAGTGTGGATGCTCACCTTGTTACTTGGAAATAAGGAGACTTATTTTGAAATAATTCCCCAGTGTAGACATGCCCTGAGAGAGAATAGTTAAGTCATCCCTTCCATCAGTCTATAGGACCCAGACTTTAAAGAGTACTTAGACTCTATGGCTACGTCTAGACTGCATCCCTCTGCCTAGAGAGGGATGCAAATCAAGCACTTTGGAAGTGCAAATGAGCCCAGGATTTAAATATCCCGGGCTTCATTTGCATACTCATGTTCTGATGCTGTGCCGATCAGGCTCAGTGTTGAAAGTGAAAGTAAAGTGTAGCCGCGGCTCTGCTGACAGCAGGGAGCTTTTTCGGCAGCTCCTGTACTCCTCATTTTTTGATCAAGATATCCATCTGCCATTCACACATGATGTCCTGAGAAGTGTGCTGCATGCTGCCTGCCTGAAACCTGTGCCTGAGACATGACAGAAAGGTACCTGAAGCTCGTCCATCCTTCTGACCAGTACCTCGTGTGGCCTTTCCACACGGATGCTAATGATACTGTCAGGTATGATCCTGAGCAGCTCAGCGATAACTATGAGATTCTGGGAGCATGGATGAAAGAGTCAGTGGTAAAGTTAGGGTTTTTTTTTTTCTATCTTTTCAGTTGAGGATAAAAACCCATGTAGTGGCAAGGCTTCAGCTTCTTCAACAATAAGTTGTGTTCTTGGAAAGAAGATTCCTGGGAAGATATGTAGTCCTTCTGACCAAAAAGGGAAACATCATCTTTGTGAACCATTTACAAAGTGAGGAAGGCTTAAAACTAATTAAGCATTAAAAATGGTTGATAGATGAGATGGAAAATTATATTGGGGTCATACAATCAACAAAAAGGAAAACGATGGGAGAATTTTCTCAACAACTCAGCTGTCTATGCACAAATGCAAAGAGTATGGGAATAAATAAAAAAAACTGGAAGTTGAGATACAAAAGTCAAATAAGAACTTAATTGTCACCATTGAGTCATGGTGAGATAAATCTATGGAGTAGAATATTGGTATACTGGGGAGTAGCTTGGTCAGAAAGGAGTGGGAGAGAAAAAAAGGGGGGAAAATAAATTACTCCCCCCCGGCCCCACACACACACCTCTATTTACCCATAGAAGGAATTGAGATAGAAACTAGTTGAAAGTCTAAGTATGAAGATAAAAGGGATCTAATATATCATATTAGAGATTTACTATAGATTACACAATCAGCCAGAGGAGGTGGACGAGGCAATTTTAGAACAAAAAACAGAAATATCCAAACATAAGAGCTGATTTTTATGGGGGATTTTTACTATGTAGTTGGAATACTATTACAGCAAAACATGATGTGTCCCCAGTATGTTCCAAGAATTTCTGGACAAATTCTTGTTTCTAGGTAGAGGAAGTAAACAATTGAGATGACCATTTTAGACATGATTCTGTCTAATAGCATCAGAATAAGGAAAATGTAGTGCAGAAAAGCAGAGTTCAGAAAAGTTAGAGAGCCAGTAGGTAAGGTCACATGGGAAGAAAATCTGAGGAAAAAAGAAATTTAACAGAGATGGAAGTTTAATAAAAAGATAATATTAATGACACAATTACAAACTAATCTGATGTGAAGGAAGATAGGAATAATAGTGAGACTTCAACAAATTTACATCGGGGCTCTTTAATGACCTTAAAATAATAAAAAAAGTATCCTACATGGAAACATGGACTAATTGTAAGGATCAATAAAAATATCACAAGCAGGGACAAGATCAGAAAAGCTAAGGCATAAAATGAGTTACCTCTAGCAAGAAACGATAAAAAGAGGTTCTGTAAATGTTCTGGGAGCAAGAAGAAGGTGAAAGAAATTGTAGGTGCCCTACTTAACAAAGAATAAGAACTAACAACAGATGATGACAATAATGTAAAGATATTTAATTATTATTCTGTTTCAGCCTTCACTAAGTCATGAAATTGTGAATGGATGCTTAACACTGTTAATATTAACAACATGGGGGAAAGGAATCCAAAACCAGAACATGTAAAGAACACAAATATGATGAAATTCAATAAGGACAAGGGCCTTCAACTTCACTTAGGAAGGACCAATCAATTGCACACATGCAAAATGGGAAATGACAGCCTAGGAAAAGAATATTGCAGAAAGGGATCTGGAGGTCATAGTGGACCATAAGCAAAATATGAGTCAGCTGAATAACATTGTTGTAAAAAAAAAAGAAGCATCTTTCTATGCTGTATTAGCAGCAGTGTTGTAAGCAAGACATGCAAAGTAATTCTTTGTTATACTCAGCCCTGCTTAGGCCTAAACTGTAGTGTTGTGTCCATTTCTGGGCATTACATTTCAGGAAAGATGTGGGCAAACTGGAGAAAGTCCAGAGCAAAGCAACACAAGTGGTTAAGGGTCTAGAAAACCTAACCTATGAGGAAAAAACTGAAAAATAACCTGGGTTTGTTTAGTCTGGAAAAGTGAAGCCTGAGTGGGAACGTGCAAATCATTTTCAAGTACATAAAAGGTTGTTATGAAGAGAAGGGAGAAAAATGTTCTTTTTAACCTCTGCAGATAGATCAAGAAGCAATGGGCTTAAATTGCAGTAAGGGAATTTTAGGTTCTACGTTTGGAAAATCTTCCTGTTAGGTGGTTAAGCACTGGAATAAATTGCCTAGGGAGGTTGTGGAATCTCCATTACTGGTGAGTAAGAGTAGATTTGACAAGTATCTGTCCGAATTGTCTAGATAATACTTAGTCCTGCCATGAGCTCCTGGATGATGTCTCAAGGTCCCAGGCAGTCCTATGATTTTATGATTCCCATTAGATAAGTTGGATATATTCAATCCACCTTAGAACACATAAGGTACCTGCTGAAACAATCTGGGAACAGTTAGGGTACGTCTACATAGCAGTGTTATTTCGGAATAATGTCACTTATACTGACGTTATTTCGAAATAACACAGTCTGCATCTACACTACAAGCACTTATTTCAACATAATGTCAAAATAATATCGAGCTGGAGGACTTCTTACTCCAACTCCTGTAACCCTCATTTTATGAGGAGTAAGGGAAGTTGGGGGAACAGTGCTCTAATTCAGACTTCCTGCTGTGTAGATAGCGCCAAAAGCCGAAATAAGCTATTTCAACTTAAGCTACACAATTGACGTAGCTCAAGTTGCGTAGCTTATTTCAGCCTGAGATCTGCTGTGTAGGTGTGCCTTTAGTGATTATTTTCATGAACACAGGAGGAAAGGTGAAGTCCAAGAGCACTGGAGAAGGACAAAACTAGCGCCTATCTTTTAAAGGTGAAACAAAGAGAACCCAGGGAATTATAGATTCAATACCTGGAACACATTTTTAAGCAATGGATTTTAAGTAGCTATAGAATATAGACTGATAAATAATAGTTTACATAGATTTGTCAGGAACAACTCATGCTAAACTAAGCTAATTTTCATCTTTGGTAAGGTTACTGGCATAGTGGATGGAGAAGCAAGTAGATGTGATATACTTAGATTTTAGTAGCACTTATAACACTGTTCCTCACTATATTCTCTTAAGCAAACTAAAAAAATGCAGTCTAAATGCCATTACAATAAGGTGATCACGTTTTGTTAGACTCTTCTAGAAAAGTTGATTTCAATCATTCACTATTAAACTGGGAGGTCATATCTACTGGGTCCCCACAGGGATCTGTCACGGGTCAGATGCTATTCAATACTTTCATGAAGAGTTTTAATAAATATAAAGTGTGCTGATAAGACCAAGCTGGTCAGGGTTGCAAGAATTTTGGATGACAGGACTAGAAGTGAAAAGGACCTAGACAAATTAGAGAATTGGTTTAAAATCAGTAATATTAAATGCAATCATAATAAGTGCAAAGTACTACATTTAGGAAGGAAAAATCACATGCATAACTTCAGACAAAGACTTTGGACCAATTATGCACATGCATCCCACACTCTGGGATGGGTATGCATATTCTTTAAGCCAACTTCTGCATTCTACAAGAACAAACAGCTCCAAACATGCAGAGGAACCTCCCTGGCCACATTTACTACTAAACCAAGGTTCTTATTCTTAGACCTGCTCCTCTCACCAGAGACTGCTCTATCTCTATCCTGCCTCAACATGCTGTCCCTTGTGAAGTTTATGTACATGGATTAGGCAATATTGGGGGCTGGGTTACGAGAAGCATATTCTTATGTACACCCATTAATAGACAATATTGATCTTGCAAAACTAAAACTAGTGATAATTAGTTCTCCAAAACCAAAACATGGCTTTCTGATCCCATTTCTAAGACAATATTTACCACTGGCAATTCCCCAGAAAGATATTTTATCAAATTTCTATTGGGCTATGTTATTAAATGTATTATCCTATCTGTTCTATCATATTTAGATATTTATCACTTTGGTATATGCACATGAAAACACAAGATACTTTTTTTCAAGTGTAACCATTAAAAATAACAATAACATGATACCTAGTTTTAAAAACAAGACTGTTTTTATAATCATATTATAAACTAATCACGTCATATTTTATTGTAAAAAACATAGTTACCATAAATTATTTTTACTGGTAAAGAAAACATAAGGTCAAATTAAACCTTTGCAATTACAGCAGAAAATACCTGTAAAATACAATGTGCCTATGAACTTATTGTTCTATTTTAAAAGGCTTTTAAATTCTTGGGGAAAGGAAGCTTTTTCAACACAAAGTGCTACATTTAAACTGTACAGTAATGACATATATTTATATATCAAACTTCTATTCATTGTCACATCTGTCTATTGGTCAAACCAGGAATCTAAATGTGTGTGCTTGACAGAGCCTTCCTCTGCAGTATGGGACACAGAGGCACAGATTTAAAGTAGTGTAAATGATGGATTATCTAGAACCCAAAACTCTTTCAATCATGATTTGTGATTTCAGTAACTCATGATTTGGATTATTACAGGGGCAGGTGACCAAAGATCTATGTCCTGCAATGTGCATGAGGGCAACTTCATGATCATGATGGTCCTTTATATGAGTCTGTTTATGAATATGTAAATGAACTACCATGGTTAAAAAGTAGATCTTCAGAGGGAAACTGACAAACATAGTTTTATATACTGACATATGTCGTGCTATCAACTTTTGTGATTTTATCTCAAGCATCACAATGTTTATTCGGGGTTTTTTTTAGTTTGTTTATTTGGTTTTACTCCTGTAATAAAGAAATAATCTTTCTTTTGTAATAAGAGTTCATAGCTCAAGAACAGAACATGTTATGCTGGTAGTTCTAGATTTAGTTTCAGCTGGAAATTGGAGAGCAAAACTGAACAGAACATTTCAGAGCCTTAAAAGTGAATTGATTCATGGCCTAGAAATATATGGAGATTTGGGGCAATTAGGGTACGTCTACACTGAAGAGCTTTTCTAGGATACCGGCAAAAATTTTGGAAAAGCAGACACGTTTTTTCAGCATCCCTGTAAACCTCGTTCTATGAGTAAGATGGGATGTTCTGAAAGAGGCTTTTTTTTCTGACATTTAGCCCAATGTAGACTGGCCAAATGTCAGAAAAGCTTCTTTCAGGAGAAAAGCAGAAAAAGGTACGCAAATTGCGGTTTGCAATTTACGTATGTTTTCCACCTTTTCTTTGTAGTCGAGACACAGCCTTAGGCAGGAATCATTAAGTCTTCACATTCTGAAGATTATGAAGATTTCTTAAAGAACTCAAATGTGAAATTGCAGAAATTGCGGGTGGCTTGTACTCTATCCTTTAAATTAATTTCTGTACCAAATGAAATTGGATAGCTAACATGGAACCAAATTTTAAAAAGAGGCTGTACAGTTGATCCGAGCAATTACCGGCTGTTATGTCTAACTTTGGTACTATGCAAATTGATTGAAACTATAATAAAGAACAGAATAATCAGATAGATAGATAAACATAATTTGTGGCGGAAGAGTCAACATGTTTTCTGTAAAGGAAAAACATGCCTCACCAATCTACTTTAATACTTTGAGGGGGTCAACAAGCATGCGGACAAGGAAGAGCCAGTGGATATAGTATACTTAGATTTCCAGAAAGCAAGGTCCCTCACTGAAGGAACTTAAGGAAAGTAAGCTGTTACGGGACAAGAGGGAAGGTCCTCTCATGGACTGATAACTGTTTGAAAGATAGGAAACATAGGGGGGGAGGAACAAATGGTCAATTTTAAGAATGTGGAGGGGTAACTCAAAAAATGAGGTTTACACGGCTTTTTGAAACAGGGGGAGGGTTAGTGGGGGGGATTGCCGAGAAAAACACATCTTGATTATTTTCACTTTCGAAAGCTCTGCTTTTGAAAGTGAGATCAGAAGAAGATATGGGAATTTGCATATCCTCTTTTGAATACTTAACGTGAACAAATCACCTGGACCGGATGGCATTCACCCAAGGGTTCTAAAAGAACTCAAATGGAAAATTGCAGAACTGTTAACTGAGGCTTGTAATCTATCCCTTAAATCGGCTTCCGTACCTACTGACTGGAAGATAGCTAACGTGACACCAATATTTTAAAAGGGCTCTAGAGGTGATCCTGGCAATTACAGACCGGTAAGTCTGAGGTCGGTACCAGGCAAATTAGTCTAAACAATAGTTAAGAATAAAATTGTTAGGCACGTAGAAGAACATAATTTGTTGGGCAAAAGTCAACATGGTTTCTGTAAAGGGAAATTATGTCTTACTAATCTATCAGAGTTTTTTGAAGGGGTTAACAAACATGCGGACAAGGGGGATCCAGTAGATATAGTACACTTAGATTTTCAGAAAGCCTTTGACAAAGTCCCTCACCAAAGGCTCTTGTGTAAATTACATTGTCATGGGATAAGAGGGAAGGTCCTTTCATGGATTGAGAAGTGGTTAAAAGACAGGAAACAAAGGGTAGGAATAAATGGTAAATTTTCAGAATGGAGAGGGGTAACTAGTAGTGTCCCTGAAGGGTCAGTCCTAGGACCAGTCCTATTCAATTTATTCATAAATGATCTAGAGAAAGGGCAAGCAGTGAGGTAGTAAAGTTTGCGGATGATACTAAACTGTTTAGGATAGTCGAGACAGAAGCAGACTGTGAAGAACTTCAGAAAGATCTCACCAAACTGAGTGATTGGGCAACAAAATGACAAATGAAGTTTAATGTGAATAAGTGTAAAGTAATGCACCTTGGAAAAAATAATCCCAACTACACATATAGTATGATGGGGGCTAATTTGGCTACGACAAATCAGGAAAGAGATCTTGGAGTTATCGTGGATAGTTCTCTGAAAACGTCCACACAGTGCGCTCCGGCGGTCAAAAAGGCAAATAGAATGTTAGGAATTATTAAGAAAGGGATAGAAAATAAGACACAGAATATCTTACTGCCCCTGTATAAAACTATGGTATGCCATATCTTGAATACTGTGTACAGATGTGGTCTCCTCACCTCAAAAAAGATATTTTGGCCTTAGAAAGGGTTCAGAAAAGGGCAATTAAAATGATCAGGGGTTTGGAACAGGTTCCATATGAGGAGAGGCTAAAGCACCTGGGACTTTTCAGTTTGGTAAAGAGAAGACTGAGGGGTGATATGATAGAGGTATATAAAATCATGAGTGGTGTGGAGAAGGTGAATAAAGAAAAGTTATTCATTAGTTCCCATAATATAAGGGCTAGAGGACACCAAATGAAATTAATGGGTAGCAGGTTTAAAACTAATAAGCGAAAGTTCTTCTTCACACAGCGCATAGTCAACCTGTGGAACTCCTTGCCAGAGGAGTCTGTGAAGGCTAGAACTATAACAGAGTTTAAAGAGAAGCTAGAATAATTCATAAAAGGCTATTAGCCAGGGGGTAGGAATGAATCTTCCATGTAGTCTAGATGAACCCTCAGAGAGAACTTTGGAGAGAAAGAACAGTGCTGGTCAGGCTCAGGGCAGCTAGAGAGAGAGGCTCCAGACTGATACCTTCCAGGCTGCAGGTCTTGTCACAAGGGCCAGCGAGGTTCAAGGATCACAGGGGAAGTGATCCAAGGAACAGGAAGCAGTTAAAGGTGATTGAAGGAGGGCAAGACAAGACTGCAGCCAGACGGTCCTTGGGCTGGGACCCAGAGTGGTGGGTGGTCCTGAGTGCTCCCCATGTCCCTTACACCACACGTTGCCATCAAGAACAGTGGCCAATACAGACTGTGGCTTGCCCCTGAGGCAGAAGAACCAGTGGCATAGCAAGGGTATGGGGGGGTCAAAGGCAAAACTGCGCTGAACTGCATGGCGGGGGCGGCAGCTGCTCCTAAGCCAGGGCAGGTCTTTGAAGTGCCTGCTTCCACTGCCTTGCCCTGCCTCAGCAGCTTGTCTGCAGGGAGCAAGTTGCCCCACAGCTAAATTGGTGCCCCACTAGCATGGTGCCCAGGGTCAACTGCTCCCCCACCCCCTCTAGCTACGCCACTGAGAAGAACTAGGTTTTGGGACTGCAGTTGACCACAGTGACAAGTGAGACTGAGGACTGCTGAACCCCCCAGAAGGGGGCCAGAAGCCAGTGTAGTGGGAACTGCCAGAGGACACTGTCCTGAAGAGGACTCGGGCCAGATTATCCATTAGGCACAGTAGGCACAGTGCCTAGGACCTATGAAAAATTGAGGGCCCACAAAAAATTGGGGGCCTAAAAAATTCATAATTGACTCAAAAATAAGAAAACTGCTAAATCACACTTAAAAATTTGCTTTTTTATTAGAATATATGTGCAAATGATGAAGATCAATTAAGTGCAGATGTATTAAATCTTTAGTCAAGAAGCAACATACAGGTATTACGTACAATTCAATATTTACTTTGCAACTCTTTTTCTTAGGAAAATCACAGGTTATGTCATCAAATGTCATTTTTCTCAATAGCTCACTCCTAATTGAAAGTACTCCAAGGGAAGATAGTCATTTCTGTCCCATGGTAGACCGAAGACAGTTCTTTATATGTTTTAACTTTGAAAAAGAGTGCTCCCCTTCACAATTTGTTCCCAAGATGGTGAGATACATTCAGAAAACAGTGTTGACATCTGGAAAACTTGTCACTAACTTGTCTGCTATTTGTGCACTGATCATTGCTGCCACAGATTTCTTCTCTGAATACATATGTGAGAACAATAGGAATTCATCTGTGAATGCCTGTTGAAGATCTGATGGATAGATATCTACTAATTCCCTTGCTCTAGAAGCGACATTAGCATTGGACTTTGATCTATTCACAAGAAAACTGAACCTTTCAGTTAATGTGGCATATAATGCTGACCATCTCAACAAAAGTTTATCCATGATAGGATAGAAGCACAGTGTGTGAATTTTGTCTCTGGCACTCAAATCCAAGACAGTATTATCTATGCAAACTTCATCCAAAAATTGCTTTCTCAATCATTTGTGTTCTCTGGGCTCATTGTAGTCAGATGGTGTGAGATCTTTTGTGTTCCTCAAACACATGAAACTTATTTTGGATATCATGCGAGTGTGCTAAAAGGCCATCATATAAATTCATGGCCATACACAACTCAATGCCAGGCTCCTGTAGAGCTTTATTCACAAGATGAATCTTTTGTACTGTGTCATTCCAAGTGATGCACACCAAACCTGTCTCGAAGTGATACAGCTTCTTTGTCAGTGACTTTGCCTCCTGGACAGCTGCTGGTGATTGTTGATCACTGTCAGCGATGTCTATCGAAGTCGGATGAATTTCAAATTAGTTCATATAAAGTATGTAGATGGTATCATGAGCTTTCATGGGCATAGCCCACTTATTCAGATGACTAGACTAAAATAAATAGGGGACAAAGGAGGGGAGGAAGTAGGAAAGAAATGGGAGGGGGAGAAACAAAAAGAGTCAGTGGGTATAAAATATATATCAAGGGGAAAGCTGCGCTGGAATGTAACAGGAAATTACACCTACTACCTCTTCTTGTTTTCCCCCCTCCCATTTCTTTTCTTCTCTCCCCCGCTTCCTTCTCCCCTATTTATTTTAGTTCTGGACATACAACACTGGTCATCTGAAGAAGTGGGCTGTGCCCACGAAAGCTCATGATACCATCTACATGTTTTGTTAGTCTTTAAAGTGCTATCAGATAATTTGTTGTTTTTTAAGTTTATCCTGTACAGACTAACTCAACTACCCCCTGAAGCTTTCCATATAAATTGTTCTGGTGGGATTGCTCTGTGCTGATCATCTTGTTTCTGATATGCCTTGTACAACATAGGTGTTTGGCTTCATCTTAATTAAGACCATCACTGGGGTGAAGCTGTATACATAACAAAACACCACTGTAAGCCAATCAGTGTGACTAATATCAGGGGATGATCAATATTGATTCCATAATACTTTGCCTTCTTGACTTCAGATATTATCTGCACCACAACTTGGATCCCAATATATCAATACATTCATTGCGTATAGTTGATGAAAGATAAGACACATTCCCTCTTCCCAGATTGCCATGTTGTTGCATGTGTTCTTAGAGAAATGGATCAAATTCAGCTAGACATTCAGTGCCACCAAGGTAGTTTCCATTGTTAGGGCAGCCATGCACTTGAGCATCCCCACAAAAGGCTAGTCCTCATTCAGCAAAGAATCTTATTATAGCAACTATTCTCTTTGGGATTTCAGTTCAGTATTTACATGATCTTTGTTTGTACCAGTGGTGCACATAAGAAAATTCAACCCACCCAAGGGTGGAAAATGTTAGAGGGAACATGACTTATTACCACAGTGTTTGCATTTCACAGTTGTGTTTCAGAAACCCTAGGCTACTACTGAGCACTGTTTCTGACAGAAATGTATGGCTAGCATCAGTCAATGTACTATTATTTCATAAATGACGTTGAAAGATCTTGAGACACAGTGTTGCCAAGTTATCAGTTCTGCAGTGCAATGCATTGCCCTGTGGATTGTATAGTCATAGCAGCGGCAACATCACCTTACTTTTTTCCTCATCAGCCCATTAACTATCAGGTGAATCCTAAATATAATTGTAGTATGCAACAAAATGGCTGTTATTTTAGAAAGAAGTACCATGAATTTCTCAAATGGTGCACCACTTTCAAGAGCGAAAATTAAAGTGGGTGATATTAAGTGTACAGGTGTTAGGGCATTTCTCCCTTATATATTTCTATATAGTCTAATTTAAGGGCCTACAGTTATGAGTGTGCCTACAAAGTGCTTAATCCGGCCCTGAAGGGGACCCTGTCGTCCTGGGAGCTATATGGGTTCAGAGTGAGAGTGTGGAAAGAACAACAAGCAAGTATTGGTGAGACACTGGCCAGAAGGGGCCGCCCTTCTGAAGACTAAGATAATTCCTAGCATGCGGTGCCACAACGGTGAGTCTCAACCCTATTACATCAGTCAATAAAATCATGTCCAATGTGGAGAAAATGAATAAAGATGTATTTACTCCTTTCCATAACACAATAATTAGGGGTTACCAAATAAAATGAATAGGTAGCAGGTTGTAAACAAACAAAAGGAAGTATTTCTTCACACAACACATAGTCTATGTGTGGAAGTCCTTGCCAGAGGATATTGTAAACTCCAATACTATAGCAGGGATCAAAAAAGACCTAGATACATTCATGGAGGACAGGTCCCTCATTAGCTATTTGCCAGGATTGGCAGAAATGGTTTTCCTAGCGTCTGTCAGAAGCTGGGAATTGGTGACAGAGGATGGATCACTTGATGATTGCCTGTTCCGTCATTCCCTCTGGGCATCTGGCATTGGCCACTGTCTGAAGACAAAATATTAGGCTAGATGAACCTTGTTCTGACCCAGTGTGACTTTTGTTATGTTCTTATGTTCTAATCCATTCCCTGGTTAAATAAACAGGAAAACAAGAAGGATAATAATTTACATATTTTAGAGGAGAAAAATAATTCAGAAAAAAATCATTTAACCTATTTTATTCTTGATATATTTTTTTAAAACCCAAGACAATTTTCCAGTAGGAAGATTCAGTAGTCTGCTGTCCATCTAGTTACAAAGCACATACTCAGTGCTCTGTGGACTTACATAACATTATCAGAATTTAGTGCCAAGAGAACAGGAACATGGCTTTATTCCCAAAATTGTAATGAATCAAGAATGAATGAAGAACCAAAAACTTAAAACAAGAGTTTCACAGGGAAAATGGTCTCAATAAATTAAAGAAGATATTTTTTCCCCTAAGAGAGAGAACAGAAGCTCGTAAGATGTTTCACTGCTTTTAAGACGACCCTTTCAGGGATGATGAAGGACCCAAAGGTCATGGCATTGAAATAATGCAGTTCGAGTAACTGCTATCATCTGCAAAATATGAAATCCCTTTGATAAGGAAATTAGTGTAAGGAAACGTTTATTCTCTTTTCAAAATTGAATTGCATCCTAGAAGAGAAGAACAATCCACCTATCCCGGCATCAGTTTGAGGAAGACTTAAAAAAAATCTGCAATGCTCTTGGTAGAGGGTCCAGTAGTGTAATATGAAGAAAAAATGTATTTTGACTAGAATGATGATTAGCTCAAACCCTGAAGAATGAGTTCTGATACACCTTTATCTAGTTGCTGTCTTCTTAGTGTCCAGTTATATTCTGAATCTTAATAAGTTATTTGTTTAAGCATTCTCTAGATTCTCATTATATGTTGTTGAAAATAATGTTTTGTTTTCTACAGAGGCAATATAGTTTCATAACTGAACCACAGGGGTAAAAGCTATGAGTTCTGGGTTCTATGCTGGCCTCTTTTTCTGAGCAGATCACTTCCTGAATCTCAGGGCAAGTCTCTCCATTGATACTAAGGAAATGGCAATGTTTACTTGATTCACACAGTCACTTTCAGCTCTGATCCTGCACAACACAGCTCAATGAATCACTTAAGGGCATGACTACACTAGAAGGGAAGGCCGATTTAAGATATGCAACTCCAACTACACATAGCTGGAGTCAACGTATCATAAATAACTGTCCACGCAGTCGGACGTCAACAAGAGCAAAAGCCTCTCAGCTTCCCTCTCTCCTCATGAGGAGCAGTAGTATTGGTGCCGAGAGGGGCACCCTCTAAGTCCAAATTAGTGGGTCTTCACCTGCTAGATCGGGGTCCGCAACCGATGGCACATGAGTCGATTTTCAGCAGCACGCGGGAGGGAACTCAGCCCTGCCCCTCTTCTCTTGCGTAGCCACTGGAGAGTGCACCTTGCTCCTTGCAGCAGGTTAGGCTGAGGTGGGAGGAGACAGCACTGGAGCTGAGGCTCCTCAGCAGCACCTCGTCTGGGACTAGAGGTGCTTCTGCTGCAGCCATGCAGTCCGGAGATGGCCCAGAATCACATTGCAGTGGCAGCAGCACCTCTGGCCTCCGGGACTGGCCCCAGGCTGCCTGGCTATGGCAGCAGGGCCTCTGGGGCTGACCCTGGACCATGTGGCCACAGCAGCGGAGCATCCAGGACTGGCCCTGGACCTCATAGGCCCTGGCAGCAGCAGCGGTGCCTTCCTTCAGGGCAGCTGTGGCCATTGCTGCAAGGTGGCGCAGAGCCAGGTAAGATCTCCCCTCATGCCCAGACCCCCCCCCACACCCTATCCCCTCACTCCCCTCAACACCCTGCACCCCCAGCTTGCTCTGACACCCTCCCTTGTTCCTGTATCCTCCCTCCTGGTCAGACACCCCCATCCTGCTCCTGCATCCACTGTTGCTGCTGCATCTTCTTTCCTGGACACACACTGCACCCTCCTTTGCTCCTGCTTTCTCCACCTGCCCAGACACCCTACTGCCAGCCTGCTTGTGCCCCTACCTCTCACCCAGACCTCACAACCTCTCCCCCTTCTGCATCCTCCCTCCCTCCCAGATCCTGCACCCCATCCCTATTCTACTTGCTGGCAGCCCTGTCTCACACACTGTTCCCCTCATTGTTGACCCTTCCCCAGAGTTTAAGGGGGTCCATAAAATCCACTAACTCCAGAACCCCAGAAAAGTAAATCTGGTCTATGGGAAGGCCTGAACCTCAATCCCATCCTTCCCTTCCTCTAACCCCTGGGGCACCAGAGGAGTGAGCTCTCTCAGTTGGGGGTTTTGGAAGAGTTGTTTTTTTTTTTGCTTCTCACTTGTGTGGTCCCCAACTGATCTTTCTGTGGGTCAGCGACTCCGACCCAAAAAGGGTTCCCCACGCCTGTCATAAATAAGGCAAATATGGACAACTTTTGTGTTGCACATAATATTTTACTTTATTTAAAATGAAGTTTGATAAACTAACATGAGGAAGTTAAAATGCTTAATCTGTTTCATTATTTAAATGAAATCATTCTCCCTAGCTGCAACTGGTTCAGAAAATATGGTCACCATACCCAGCCTGCCTTTGCCTACCCTCCCCATGTCTTGCCCCCTGGCACACAGATCTGTGAATAAGTTAAATTTTGGTGCACCGCTTCTGAAAGGTTGCCAACCCCTGCACTAAAGGGTAAGATCTGCATCTTCCTTTATTAATTAAGCTGCTGTAAGCAGGACTATCATTCACTTTACAAAGTTTCACCAGCACTTGGACCCATACATAGAGGTGAATAAGTCAAATCTTGGCACTGCACCTCTGAAAGGTTGCTGACCCATGTGTTAAATGGAACCCCTAAAGAGCAACTGTGGCAGTGTTGGTCTTCCGCATAGTATAGACATAGTCTTAAAGCCCCTGATTGTGCAGATTTCTGCATGTGCTCAACTTAACCCCCAAAGGGACAACTTACATTCTTAAAATTAAACACTTCAATAAACCTTCTCAGACTGAATCCTAATTTACTTATACTTGAAAAGTACTTTGAGATCATTTGAGAAAAGGAAGTTCAAGGACTTTTAATTTTCATTACATGTTAATATATACATTTATATATTTTTGTTGTTGAAAAAGAAAAAAATACAAATATGTTGTATTACTGGACTGTTAAAACACTCATTTAATTTCATTGCATGTAACATTGTTGTTGCATAGTATTACCAGCTAACTAGAATCACTAAATATTCAATATCTGTGAATAATTGCTCTGCTTCTTATTCGTGCACCTGTATTACAAATGTACATCAAATACTACATTGGACAAATTCAACAAAAATGCTTTACCTCATTTGGATTGTCTTTGGGTTGAATATAGTCATGAAACCTGACATGAAATTCCACCTATCCTCACTGAAAAGCACTAGGTCCTTGTGTAAAATATACTTGTCTTCTGTGCAACAAGAGGAATTTAAAGGACCTGTTTCCTTAAGATGATTCCAATTAATAATTTCCACAGAAGATCAATAAGGAGATAAACAAGATTTGTACAAGAGGAGAAAGAAAAGTACAACAAATAAATTGAACTGTTAGCCAGAATGATATGAACACCCCCTCCCCATAAAATACCCTTATGGAATGGACTAGTCAGTTTTTTATTATAAGAAAGGAAAAGTAAGTATAACATTTCATAAATGTGACATAATAAGTAAGTAACAGATTGTCTTATAAGTGTAAAGATGCATTTTTCTCCCATGTGTTTAGTGCTTGCTATGGAAATACTCAGCATTATGCTATGTGTACATCTTAAAAAGCCTGTTCATTGTCTGTGATTGGTCTGTAGGGTTCTGAAAAGCTATCAGAAAGCCATTAGACCTGCTTTTATTTTCATGTGCTGGGTAAAATTACTACATGGAAACCTTCAAGGATTTCACACAAAGAAGTTACATAGATAAATACTTTATTATGAGATACAGAACTTGGATGTCCCTTGTCTATACTTTTACTTAGTTTGGTATTCAAGCCTGTGGGCACAAAAATAAAGAAACCGTTTAGAAATTAGGCAACTACAAGCAGTAAAAAGACGAGAAATTATGTATACACTGAGATAATATGTTGCTATTAGTGACAGATTTCACCCCCACCGTTAAGAAATAGCAGAGCTGTTGGATAGCTTTACTGCTCTCTCAGGATGTAAAATAAACTGAGTAAAAATAGAAAACATTAGATAGTAAATGTTGTCCAGATGAAATGCATTCTGTCTTCAATCAGACATCCAAAGGAATGCCTAGCTTGGGTGTTAAATTGTCTAGTGATTTAGAAAAATGTGTAGATGAACTGGATATTACTCGTAAGTAAATTATTTATAATATGAAAAGATGGATGCATTTGCTATTACAGAAATACCAGACAAATGGTAAAACAAAAAACAACAAAAAAAGAGACAGTGTCTGAATAATAGAGAGATTTTGTTGTTAAAAATTAAAGAGAGCAGAAAGAGGAACCAAACAATGTTTCCAGATATAGCAAGCTCAGAACCATTAAAACCAAATGCACTTCCAAATCCTAGTGTAAGATGGTAGGTGCATTCATGAATGGGGAAGAACACTTAGGGAAAGAGGAACACAATTCCAAGGTCCTATAGGAAAAGACTGATAAAGGATGAAGTTAACTTTGAGATTTACAAATTCAGAAAAGAGATTAAAGTGATGATTGAGATACTGCTTCTGATAAACAAACCAGGGCTTTTTGAACTAGCACATGGCAGCAGCACATTGCTGTTATGTCTGGAAGAAGCTGTTTATGTTATTTATTCAGCTGTCAGTACTATATTAGTATCAGCTAGAAGTTAAAAAAAGGCTCCATGATATAAAATGGGCACAGATTGCTTGTCACCCACCAGCCAGTTTCATTTTCTATCCTTAGATTACTTTGTATTCTTTACTAAACAGGAAATTGCAGCTCTACCCGTGGGTCATTTGTACTCTCTCACAACATTCAACCAGACCCTGTCAAGCCCAAGCCTAGAGTTGATCAATATTTTTCAAATTTGCAAAATATCAGTGGAAAATGGCACACCTTTAAATCCTCCCTCTGTATGTATGTATTACCATTTCTATGAGCTGGCTGAGGTCCCATCTAAGCCAATGGGAGTCCTGAGGAGTAGCAAGATTGGACTCATTCCAACTGCAAACCTAATTCTGATCTGTTCCAGCTGTGCTATGTTAGTGAAAATAACTGAAAAGCACTTGTGCAAATGACAGAAGAAATTAAAAATAGTGTAGCCTCAAGGATTCATAAACCAAAAAAAAAAAAAAAAAAGTGTGTTGTCTTTAAGTCCCTGGTTGCTTTTGCAGGGCTGTCAGGATAGATGCAGGTAGATTTTGTAAACTGAGCGGATTTGCTCACGAAATTGTTGAGACCATATGAAACTCCACAATGTTGTTTATACAAATGATAATTTCATAACTTCTGATCATATGCCAATAACAACTTTAAAAAGCATGTCTATTATTTTATATATTTTCCTACTCTTGTAGCTCTAGATAAAAGTGGTATCCACAATGAGGCTAAAATATTTATTATTTATTTTTCTCGACAGACACAAAGCTCAATGTTATAAATTTGATACTTTGAAACCTGAATTAGTGCATATAGATATACAATTGGTGGTACCTTACTCTTATAAATTATGCACTAATTTGGAGGGAATTAAATATTCATTTTATGATAATGATGATGAAATCCATTACTCCCACTCTAAAGTGACTTGTCCTCAAGAGATAAATTATGGACTTTTATGGAACTCTAATGCTGAAATGTTAAGGGGCTGATACTTGCAAGAATGTTAATAAGATATAGTTAGAAAATAGTCTTCTATGGCTTGATCCTGTGATATATTGTCTCTACCCATGCCCAAGTTGCAATATTGAGGTATTTCCCTTTTTAATAATTTCAAATACTTTGAGGGTGTTTGAATGCCAGTCATTACAATGTAAATCTATTTTAGATATGATATGAAACAGACTACAGCTACCCCATCAATAGAAAGAAAATACTCACTTTTTTTGTTACTTTCCTTCAATTAAATTAGAATTTTGGCTTGCAAGCCAGTGCTCAACCACTCAGTTCCACAATACAGGGACAGCTTTACCAAGCAAATGGCTTCCTCTGTACCTACCTTCTTTTGTCGGACATGACCCTACCTTAACTATTACACAGGTCTCAAAACAATGACATTTGTGATGTAGTACTGAAGTTTTATTGGGTCGGATAAAGAGCCCAATCCTGAGCCCATTAAAGTCAATTAAATTTAATTCTTTTCAGGATTTGAATCTAATTTTATTTGGTTTAATTTTTCATAATGCTTGCCTATTTTTAATCTGTCCATTCATTTGGCAATATTTATTTCAGTGGTCATGTCAGAGCAATGATTATAATGAAATGAATGAGAAATAGAGAAGAGACTTGCTTTTGCTCATTTTACTATTCTTCAAAGTGACAAGGTTAGATATCTCAGGAGGAATTTCTGGGATATGCTTGAACATGAGTGAGTACAATATATTGCTAATAATAGAACATGAAATATAGTAGACTCCTGTGCACCAGAGGAGTTAAACCTAGACCTGCCAAAATTAGGTCCCCATCCTATAAAAATTCTTAATGTGTCTGCCTTCAACTCACAACGAAGACATCATTATGTGGAAGGAATAGAAAAGTGTGTTACTTTTGACAAGCTTGTCTAACTCATAAGTCATTAAAACAATTTTCAAAGATTTAAGTGAGCTGCTGGCCTTTTTCTATATTAATTGTAATATAAATTTTATTTTAAACGTTGACAATCGGATAACACACATTGTACTAAAGAACATAATGACCCTGGTCCATGTTCCACCTTCCAAAAGCTCTGAGCTTACTTTCGGATTGTTTGAAATAACTCAATAGAAATAAAGAGCTCTGAAAAACTTGAAGGCTATTTTCCGTTTTGTGTAATACTACAGGATCTTCAGTTCTAGATTAAAATTACATAGGTCTGCATCTCTTATTTAATTTGTCTATCTATGCATGTAGAGCCTATCAAAATGGCCCTGTTCTTAAAATGAACTCAGTATGGGCAGGACCTTGCACTCAACAGGAAACCCATTGAAGTTACTGATACGCTGCATGGGCATAAGGATTTTCCTATTCAGAGTCCATTGCAGGATCTGGATGGTGTCAGCAAAAGTACATCATTCACTGTATGTGTACAATTAGTTGACATGTTTTGATGGTGGTTGTGTGTGAGACACCCATGAAAAAGTGAAATTGCCACATATCATTGTCATTTTTTCAAGGTATGTTCAAAAATGAGATTTTAGTTTGATGATATAATCCTGTAACTCAATACTTCACTTCACAGTTGTGAAAAAATAAAGTTTCTTTGAAAAAAACTCTGAGTTGGCTCTTCCTGGCTTAGAGACGTGTCAAGCTTTCTCTTTGGTACTCACTTTTGAGATGCATAAGCAAAAACATTTAAATTGATACTAAAAGTGGTTCGAATTTTCTATGTACATTTACTCAGTGACTCTCCCTCTCCCCCCCGTTCTTCTGGAACAGTCTTTGCAAAACATATCCAATCTAAATTTAAAGATTAAAATAGATAGAGAATTTACCACATCTCTTAGTAAACTGTTCCAACATTAATTGCTCCCATTATATTTATATAGTAGATTTATTTCCTATAATATGTATATCTGATATGTGTAATAGGAAATGAATCAACTCCAACTATGGTATTGAGAAATAACTCAGGACATCAGAAAGGTTTAGCTCATAGGCTAATTAATTATCTGTTTTTTTTCTTGGAAAGGTTATCGAGAATTGGCCTTTGGCTTTATAACTCATGCCTAAGGTTATAGATACATAATGAGTTGCGTGGAGGGCATGATTCCCCTAACTGTCACACTAGTCACACTAACTTTCATCTAGCTAAAAGTATAAATACTAATGTAGACACAGAAGCAACGGTAGCAGCTGTGGAGGCAGGGCTGATCCTTAGTGAGGACATATGTATCGACAACTTGAGTGACTATGTGTACTGGAGCAGGTGATCAAACACCTAGTTTGTAGCATAGACCTAGCTTTGGAAAGCACCAGTGATATACAAGCATCTGGTATGTAGCACACCAGTTCATATGTTGTTGTATGAATGTCAATTTCTTCTGTATACTTATTATTCACGATAGACAGATAGATAGATAGAATGTTAATAGTATAGTCTTTGACATGCTAATTCTGTTTTAAAGATTATGGCAGCAGGAAAGCAAAATGAACACAGGATATTATCTCTTTTTCTGAGGTCGTTCCTGCAGCTCTAATCTATTTTCAGCAAGCCTTACTGAACTGAATAGCAAACATTTTACAAAAACAAAATTATCTTGCAGCAGTAAGTAAACACATAAATAAGTGTACACATCACTTTTCACCAATAACCTTCCTTTTTCTGATTTAAAAAATAGTGTCACAAAGAAGCAAGAGTGAACTGCCTGGAGGAAGAAGTTCAGAACTATGAGGGAGAGCAGAAGAGGAACCAAAACTGTTATGTATCAGAGTATTTTGGCATTCAGCAAAAGCCTGATTCCACTCCCATGCCTACACCATTTTAATATGAGGGGGATTGGATCCTCAGAGCATTAATTAATACATATACTATGTTAGAAAAGTATTTCCTCAGTCTACCACTATGTGTTTTGTAAGTTCAGGTTTTGATACATAAACATAAGAGTAAGATACATGAACAAGTAAACATATCCATATGAACAAGTTCTACAAGACTTGTCTGTAAAATAGACATAGCACATAGATGCTCCCAGGAGTTTCTCAAGGAATGAATTATGCCCATGGGCACCCATGACATAATATACTTACACTGGTGTGGAATGATGGGAGAGGAGAGGTGGGGAAGAGTAGACCCATGACTACATGTTCCCTGCCCTGACTATGACTCCCACTTCCTCACAATGGGAAGCATCAGGTGTTGATCCTCTACTCTCTCCTGTGCTGGTACCCATGATCTATGGAGGTTTACACAACAGCCTCAGCCTCAATCTAGCTCACACAGGATGATAATTGTTCACTTGATTTTGAAAACAATAGATGTAATTATGGAGCATACCTAGGAATCTCTATATACATATACTTAATTCCTATGAAATCCTCATGCTTTTATCCCATGCACAAGTACTTTTTTTAAAAGGAGGATTTTGTGCTTTCTTAGCATAATTCACATTTCTCAGAAACATTCCAATTGTTAAATGCTTGTTAAATGGGAATCTAAAGCATACCCATGTCCTGCCATCTTCATTTGTTTGTGATGGCTGATTCAAAGTGTGAGAAAACAAAAGAAACTGCATCACATGCAGACGGCAAAATAAGATGAACATTTGGATAATTGATTTGAATGTTCATTTGTGGCATTAAGTCTTCTACATAAGAAGAGCTAGCAAGTTTAATCTTTAAATCAGTATTAGTGCTGTACAGACTCTGACTTAATCATTAGCCGTTCAGATTTCCATGGATGCGGGTGTATTTAACTGGAAAAAAACTGACTGAGAGAAAGAATAAAACTCAACAGCAAAAGTTATCTAAAAATAAATATCTTTAGGGATCATGGATCATGTACTGTGCCCTTCAAAAACTGAGCATGATTTATACCTTTAGATGTTTTCAATAATACATTGAGCATGATCTGTGCCTTTAGATATATTCACAATAATTCATTGAACATGCTCTAGTAATCTTCTGCAACTAAACATGCTTTGTTGTGCCTCAGTACCATGTGTAATCATAACTTTCATCAGTTTAGCAGAAGGCTGTCATCAGTCACAAAGAGATAGCAGCGTGACAGTTTGTGGGTGCAATTATTGTTTTTTCCCCCAATGTTAACTACTAATGTCAAGTGTGATTTTTTTATTTGGAGGTTAAGGAATGTATGCTTTATTTTTAGAAGTTACAGAAATTGTCTATAGATTGAGGAAATGCAGACATATTAATGTGTAAAAGAGAGACAGCAAACAGGAGATGAGGCAAGAAGTTTTACAACACTCGATACAGTACAAGATTTCAAGGTTTAGCAGACCCTCTAGAGTTATTTTTGGTGGATTTATCAGAATATGCATCTAGCAAAATATTAACATTTTAAAAGCATATTTTAATTGATTATAGAAAAAGAAATAGGTGCTGTTGCCTCCATTTATCCAAAAAGTGTCACAGACATAAAAATATTTGGAGAAATGGTTTGTCTGATAACCAGGGAAGTTATAGGGAAAAGCCCTGTTCATGAAACTTATTGAGTGCATCTAATGCCCCACTGATTTCAGTTGTTCTTCATATGAATATGGGAGTCCGCCGAGTCAGATTCAAGATTGGTGCCTAAATACTTCCTGCCTTGGCTTAATTTAGATTAAGATAAAACATTATATTAACAGGCACAGTGGGAGGGGGGTTAGTATATATTAAACACCATTTAACAGATAATTGAACAATGTTAACATCTCAATTTTGAAATATATTATACTGCATGTATGAATACATGTGACTGTATTTTTGTGTTAATAATTATTTAATAATAAATGGAAAGCATATTGTCCAAATTTGCCGAGGACCTCAAAGCATGGGACAAATATATATAATATTGTTAAAATGTTGTAAAATGTTCACTATAAATCCACCTGAAATAATAAAACATAATAAAATGGAATTATTCACACAGTGAAATGGGAAAATATAAATTGATCATAATGATTCTAGTTGCTTTTTCAAAAGTGGGCAAGAGTAACTAGGTGACTCAGGGGATTCCCAATAAAGAAAGATCCTTTCTCATCAAATTATCAAATCCAGCTGCTGCTGCCAACATCTGATGATGGTTTCAGAGATCTATATAAATAAGTTTTGTGACCTCAATCCAATTCTCACAAGATAAGTGTCCCTATCACAAACAACTATTAGTACAAATGGAACCAAGTGTTACCCTAGCTGGAATTATCGTCATCATGTCATCTGGGCATGGAGAATGAACTATCTTACTTTCACGTATTTTCACCTGATGTGCTGTGAGGAGCAGTCTGTGGTAAGCTGGCACAACAGTTGCCTGTGCATTTGCAGTGAGTGTATTGAGAACACTGAAGAGTGAAAAACTCTGCAGATTATGTTTCACAAGGTCTAAATGTATGGGAAAGAAAAATAAAGTGTGACCATATTCCAGGCAGAGCCAATTTCAAAAAGCTAAGGATCCCCAAAGCCAAGTTTGAGATCTGGTTCATGTCATGATTTCTTATCCAGATCAAATAAAGTAGCTCAAAATACAACGTAGTGAATATATTTAGGGTGTGTCTTCATAGCAAAGAAATCCCCCTGGCTTGCATTATGCCAGCCAGATTGGACTCGCAGGACCAGGAGAGCTGGCAGCCTCATGGGACTGCTGGGCCTGGTGTGTGGAAGATGCTGTGTACTCCTGGAAAGAGTAGGGTCTCAGCTGGAAGGGGCAATGCTGAGAGGAGCAAATCAGTATTATATCTTTCCCATTGGTTTAATGAAACAGCATGACAAATTAAGAAATTGGGATTTTGAAATTAAGTAGTTAACAGTGGTTCCTGTGCATGAAATGAATGGACCAAGTGAATGAGTCCCTGGTACTCTGACTTCTTTGCCCCATAGTGATGCAAAGGATAAAAAGGAGCTATTAAGATAGTTTGGCCAGACAGTTAAGACACACTAGAATGATGCAATGCAATCAGAATACACAAGTGTATCTGGCCATGGAAAAAAATAAAAGCAAATTATTAAAGGACCAATAATCACAATAATTGTTCAAGCAAAATTCCTAATGACTTCATATATTCTCTTTTTATCTCCTCCCCAAATCTTTACATAGTAGCTCCTCCTCCTTGCTGCCAGTCCATTGCCTCTTTTCTGAGATTCTTTCTCTGATCTTGCTTCACTTGGGTTCTTCATCATATCGATTCTTCAGATTTTTTGCTACAGACCCTATTCTCTATGTCATTCATATCCTGCTCAGCTCTTCTTACAAAGCTACTCCAGGCTTTCATTTGTATTCGGTGTCTTTCAGTGGTCTCCCTTTCCTCCAAGTCTGTAGCTGCCATAACTATTCTGAACTAATGGTACTAATCATCACACAATCATAAATAATAAAGCTGGAATAGACCTATGAATTCCATTTCCCTCTTGCTTCTGGGACACCTGGCATTGGCCACTGTCAGAAGGCAGGAAACTGGGCTAGATGGACCTTTGGTCTGAACCAGTATGACCATTTTTATGTTCTTATGTTCTTATGTTTTCAATTATATTTCCCTCAATTTCTTCTACCAAAAACTCTGCTTAGACAACTGAGAGCTGATCATTTTGGGAGATGAAGGACAACTTCCACAGATGTCAAAAAGTGTTGCACATATGCATGCCCTAACACTGTTGAGCCCTGGGAGATTGGACAGCAACTTTCTGAACTCATGCATTAATGTATGCATCCTTGAAAGAAAGAAGAAAATTAAACAAAATTAAAATTTCAAACTGCAAGATTCCACCAGAAATCTCAAAATCATACCATACAAATGGGCTTTCACACCTACCAAATGCAGTCTAACTATCGGCAGCTTTCAAAACACTACACCCTATTAAAATGATTAATATTATTCTCTGTCTCCTACAACGCAATGTCTTTTAGGAGAACCTTCCTTCCTTTGCTTCATGCTGTTATCATCTGCTGCATGGCAATCAAAATACTACAACTTTCTTTTTATGCCTTGATGAAAACATATAGAGGGTAGTGCAAGTCCCAACATGTAGTGCTACCTGTAACATCTGTGGAAGAAGATAGATAAATAATAGCAAAAAGATAGAAGGCAACAGAAAAAAGCACCTGTCTATTCTATTTGGATTAGAGAAATTGCAGTACCTGTAGAAAAAAAAAAAGAGAAAAAGTGAAGTGGAAAGTGTATTCATTATATGCAGCTTCCATAAAACCAGCCATACTGGCTCCTAAAAATGGACAAAGGATGAGCAATACAAATCTCAAAAACCAAAAGTCTCTGTGTCCAGAAGCAATGATCATTCAAAAAAGGAACACTTAAAATATAACTCCAAAATATGGAGTAGTTGTTATAAAAAACAGCTTATTGGAAGAAAACATTACTAAGGAAACATACTATATTACTGCAAATGTGTGGTTTCAAGAAGATTGATTACCTTCCTTTTGAAGCCTGTCTGATAGTTAAGGGGGAAAAAAGAGAGGCGCTGGACTGTGTGTTATGCCTAGGGAATAAAGAAAAGAGCCCCAAACTCAATACTAGTCAGTCTAATTGGGAGGAGTTATTTGAGAGAAATAATTCAGATACTGGAAATACTAGCCTGTTCTTGAAGGTAGGTACTCATATGCAGTTCACCTCTTCATTTCATTAGGTACCATTGGCCTATCTTCATTTACAATGGCTGAATAGAAGGACAATGGCTTTTCTGGTCATGGTTGTCTAGTTATTGTCAACGGGGAGCCATGATTACATCATTTACTCTCATCATACTAAATTATGATATATCAAGCTGAGACACCCTTAAAGGTTCTTTAAAGAGTTTGCCATGTCATTATTTCAGGTGAGTTAGACTCTTCTGCAAAAAGGAAAGTATTGAGAGCAAAAGGCTGCTCCATAAGAAATAAATACCACAAATTATTATGTATTAAAGGTGAATTTGTTCCTTTCACTAGATTTCATGTTCCAGCTTTGGATACCCCTGTGACTTCCTGAAGGACAGTTCCCTCAGAATATAATCATGTTAACCATACCAACTGAATCATTGCTACTCATGCCTAATCTAAATCCCTCACGAGTGGGGAGGAGAATATTTACTTGAGTTGGATGCCTCTGAAAAAAAAATTATACCCAGCCCATGCTGGTGTATTTTTCTCATCTTATCTCACTTCATCCTGTGAGTATTTCAGCTCCACAAAGGGGAAAGACCCATTTCCTTCCACCTCACATTATATACACTGTCCACAGAAGCCCCTTCTGATAATTGAAGTTGAAAGCTTAGGTAACACAGTTGCTTGGAGATAACTGTTATACTACAGTGTAAATACAAACACATAGGCAAAATTCTTAGTAAGACACCTGTGGAACTTCTCTGATTTCAATCAAGTTACATCTATGTAGCTGAGATCAGAATATAGCCATAGGCAGTTACTTTAATCAACTGTTGTAACAGAAAAGTACATTAATACATCCAGGTTTGGTAATAATTTTAGCTTTTAGAGGCAATATGTAAAAATCACAGGCTGCAGAAGTTGTACATCATTATTTCTTTATACAAAGAAAACTAGGTGGTTCAAAGAAAATTCGAATAAGTGAAGCTGTTTTTCCTTTAGTTTAAAATATCATAGCACACACAAAATTACAATTACGAAATAACACTGGAACAGTTAATCAACTTGGAGGGTGAAAAAAAATCCAGGCCTCCACTTCAATTTATTTGGAATATTCATCAGAATATTGAACAGGGTTACCAAAATATGACAAATAATTGCATATAGTTTAGTGGAGAACTGTTAGCATATCTTCTGCAGATGAAAGGGTGACTTAGGAACTGCAAATCATATTTGCAATGAGATTTACCATAAGACATTTTAGCTTTCTTTGTGCTCACACTAACTATATCATCTTCCTGATAGCTCATTGGGAAGATAGGCCATTCAGTTCACTTCTCCCAGGTGCTTAGTCATTACTTGTACTCTGTAGGTATGCTGTGTTTTAGATCCAAAGTGAAGTGCATTACTTTCCAGTTTTACCTCACTTGTTCCTTCTGAATGTCACTAAGTCCATATAATTTTATCTTGATTAAAAGGAAGTTTCCTTGAGGAGATATAAATGGAAATAAAAGACAACTGTTTTCTATTTATTATTATAGAACATCAGTTGCGAACTATAACCTTTACAGACTGGAATGGGACACGTTTCCTAGTCTAGCTACAGCCTTGATAAATACAAGTACACTTCAAATTAATATTGCTAGATGCCAAGAGCCTGGTGCTACCAAATATGAAAGCATTGACCAGGTGCAGGAAAAAGTGTTTTTTGTTTGATTCACCAAAACTCAAAGGTTGGGTCTGCATTTAATTTTCTCTGTTAGCGTTTTCAGAGACTCCCATTCATCTTCTTAGCATAGAAAACTTCTGGCAGTCAGTATAATTATTTTCCTGAAGTGCTTCTTTTCTTTGTTAGCTCCAAATATATGTCTTCTATAGCCTGGCTTTCAAGTGATGTCAAATGAGTGTGTGCATGTTGCCATTGTTACAGGGCTAGCAGCATCGATGACCCCTATTGCAGTTTCTCTCAGTGACCCCCTCAGACATTAGGCCTCTTTCCCTTCCCTCTCCTGGGGAGTAATCTTGTAATTCACTCATTCTTAGACTGTTAAATTAATATAATACGCCATCTTTGGAAACCATTTCTTACCGGATCACCAGGAGCAAGATTGGGCGCTTGCTTAACGTCAGTTCAGTTGCCCATGATCCGTGAGAGTAACCAACAGTCTTCTTAAATCCAAGCATTTTTATTTAGCAAAACATTAAGAAAAACAACAAAGTCTATATTTATTCTCATCTAATCTTATGTTTACAATAAGCTAGGTTAGACAAACTCACCATGTAAAATACAGTAGTAGAAGGTAACTAATATTCTTTTACGAAGCTAAGAAACTCTTACAAGCAGTCCTGTCCCATTTTTACGAGTATCTCCTACTCTAGTTATGCTCTTTACTAAGGAATCCGTGTTTTCCTAAAATCCCCACTTTCCTGATGTGTTTCCAGCCCCTAAGTATTATGCCACTCTATGATCTTTTAAACCAACATTTTAAGTCTATGTTATGTCACAGACTACTTTTTCCCAGTCAGCCACCATATAGGAGAATGACCCCATGATATTTACTCCATTGTTCAGGCTGTTAGACCCATTAAGCCTTGCTAGCTTTCAAACACTTCTCTTGTGTCTGTATGGATGGATGTGCTGAAATTATCTGCACACTTCTGATAGCCCAACATATAGTCTCAGAAATCCAATATATAACCACATTAATAGCTACAGATCCACTTTCATTAACAATATCCCCCACATTTGTCAGGATGAAAATCAAATACATTCTGATTGTCCTCTTTGTTCCAGGTGTCCTTGTGGCCCCTGTCTCTCCCGTATATCTAGCTGTTAGTCTTAATCATTATTCAAAATACTTCTGAATGGCCTTTGGTTCTCCTTAATGATTACCAATAATTCCCTGTTGATAAATGACAAATCTGGTGATACTTTTGGTTCATTGTTAATTCCAATAGCCAGTTCAAGTGGTTCACTGTTAATCATAGTAATAGTAACTTACTCTTTAATCATCGGAATGGTATATGAACTAAAGTACATTGAAATGAATGAGATTTCTTGAGGAGAGAAGTACTACTCAAAGTGAGTAAGGATGGCAGATCTGGACCCTCATAAAATGCATGAACAAGAAAAAAATTGGATACAAAACTGTAAATCAGATGCAGACAAGTTATAATATTAAAATACCTGGATGGAATTAATTTCCTGCCAATGCAAAGCTGGGCTATCAACTACTTCTCAGAATCTTCTTTCCATCTTCTCCACATAGTGGCTAACTGAATTCTAGTTCCACCCAAAAAAATCTATTTTCCTTTACAGGTGACCTTGATTTTAGTCAAGAATGTAAACATTGCTTGCAAATTTTCCCTAAAACAAAGCTTGCCTTTTGATTCTTATTCCAGACTTTGTTGCAGAACCAAATCTGGGGAAGATTAAAATTCTAATATTTTTCAAATCTGAGATATTGTTTAAAGTCAGTTATATTAAATGCTATCTTCTAGTCCCTATTGCTGTTGAAGACAACTATGACTTTTACTTCTAATTCCTATTCATTCTTCTGACAGATTGTTTTTTTTTTTAAACACAGAATAGGTTGTTCTTTACATTGTGTTATATTTCAGGTCTGGAGTTATATTTTCCAGGACTTGAGTGTGTCATTCAGTTCCCTATTTCCCAAGGAATACTTCCCAAAGTTATTTCCAACTTTCCTTCCACAGATATCATTGACATTTATAGAACATTCATCCTATTTGAGATCTTTTCAATTGTTTCTTTGACAGACTTCTTTTTGTAGTTGCAGTTGTGTTGAAGGATCCAAAGCAGATCCAATCTGAAGATTCTCCAAAGGAGATGCCTTTGGCAACCTGAATGTCAGAAAATGTTAATTAAAAATGCTCATTAAAAATGGGTAAGAGGAAAACAAAGAGGGGGGTGTTGACATTTTTCTTCTTGTGTGAAGCTTAACTATTTCTGTTGATTTGTCTGGTATTTTCTTTACATACTTTTAAGTTTGAGGTGTATCTTAAAGCTGGTCTCCTGTTTGGCAATACATTACTTCTCAGTTACTTGTCTGACATCATTTTATCATAACCATGTGCCTTCCTGATAGTGATTACCAATGAAATCATAGAAGATAATGCTCTATAATATTAAATAAAGCACCGATTGTGTGCAATATAATCCTTATTATAATTTTAATAATGGGATTAAATATAATTATATTGCTAATTTAATTTTAATTTTCACCATTTACATGGACTCTGACCTATGCCACAAATGGCGAGCAAGGTATGACATTGATATAACATATCCATAGTTCAATTAAAAATACATTAAAAATTGGAGCTAAAGACCTAGATACATTTGTACAGAATATTATGATTTCTCACCTTGGTAGTTTTAATACGGCACAGCATTTGATGACTTACCAATAGCAACGAGAAGCCTATATACAATTCGCACTGGAAAAATATCCTTTGTCTTTAAATGATCTCTGTGTATGTTCTCTGCCTCTTACCATGGTACTTAAAGAGTGATTGGAGATTGTACACAATTAAAAATGATGTTGAAGAGTTCCATATTTATTTTCATCCTACAAAGTTCACTATTTATATTCTTCATTGATTGGTTGTCTTACAGTAATGTCTACAGGCACTATTAGTATAAGGCATCTATTATGCTAATGTTGTACAACATTCACTAAGGATCCACCCTTGTGCCACCTATTATTAAGACTGCCTGACACTTCCAAATATAAGACTTGATATTTGCAGGGGAGAGTGGCCATTCTGACAGGAATGAACTCCTATGTAAATCTGCCCAATTTCTGGCAAGGTGTAAAAACTCAGTTCACACCAACTCAATAACAAGTTCTCAGAGTTTAGAAATTAAAAGCACAGAAGATTCTATTGATACTGAAAATGCTCTTATGTGCAACTGGACTGAATGTGCTCCAGAGAAGGGCTACTGAGGTTCCTTGGATCTTTCTCTGTAATTTCTGTTTTGAGCCAAGGTGGGGGAGAGCACCAGAACTGAGAGCAGAGAGCAGCAGAACTGAGAACAAGGAACCCATCTAATTACCACAGTACTTGCATCCAGGCAGTAGGGGAAAACACCTGAGGCAAGAGCTGGACCTGGTGTGTGTGTGTGTGTGTGTGTGTAGGAACAGACTGGGACAAGGAATCTGGTGAAACTGAGATTGAGGGTGAAGATGAGAACTAGAACTGGAGTTTGGGGGAATGGGAGTTGGTGAGAATGGAAACATACTGAGACCAGGAGAAGAGGCAGCAGCTGGAGGAGACTGATCTAACAAGCCATAGTGGGGGCAGAAAACTAGCACGGGTGGGGCACAGAGACTGGGACAAGGAGCCAAGGAGATCATGGGGAATTGGAGTGGCTAAGATTGGATGAAGAGCTAAAGATGGAAGCCTGGGACTAGATTCCAAGAGGAAGGGGATAAATGGGAGTGAAGGGATGGATGACTAAAGATTGCAGGGGAAGACAGAGATATACTCAACAGGGAGCAGGCAGAGAGGAACAGAAACTAGTTAAGCAAGGAGACAAAAACTGAATAAATGGAGAGACTCAGATGAGAAGGCAAGGACAATGGGACTGGGATGAGAAACCTCAGAAGTGGAGACAAAATTAGGGTAGGCAATGATAATGGTATTGAAACAAGGAACCTGGAGATAGGAAGAGAAAGAAGTTGGATAAGGACAGGTTGCAGGGGGGAGCAAAAGGGGTTCAATCTTAGCGTGAAGAGGCACAAGGATATGTGACCATTGTAGTATACCCACCTCCAAGATTCTTAAATCTCCCCATTCCTCTGCTGTTGGCAAATATTTATGAAACCCACTGTTAAATAGTGTGTTTCACCCCCTCTAATACTTGTCCACACTAGAGAATGGCAAACTAATATTGCTATCCTTTACATAGTTAGATCAAATGATAGATGTCCGTGAAGTAGATATAAGGGTTCCAACCTGGCTGAAAAAGTAATTTTCTATTTGCTTTTTCAAACACCTAGGCTTTGTCTACACTGCCAGCTTTTGCCGGCAGAGAGTATGCAAAGTAAGTGCTGATTAGCATTTTGTCACGCTTTATTTACATAATCTATTCAAGCCGCTTTTGTGCAAGGGGTTTTTGTGCAAAAACAAGCAGTGTGGACGTTTCTTTTTTTTTGCGCAAAACCCCCTTTTTTTGCAAGATCCTGGGGAGGCTTGTCCACACTGCTTGTTTTTGTGCTTCTATGATGAGGTACCTGGCTCTGTGGACATGGGAAAGTCAGTGGATGTGATATACCTTGACTTTAGCAAGGCTTTTGATATGGTCTCCCACAATATTCTTGCCAGCAAGTTAAGGGAATGTGGATTGGATAAATGGACGGTAAGATGGATAGAAAGCTGGCTAGAAGGCCGGGCCCAGCGGGTAGTGATCAACGGCTCGATGTCAGGATGGCAGTTGGTTTCTAGCGGAGTGCCCCAAGGTTCAGTTCTGGGACCGGTTTTGTTCAATATCTTTATTAATGACTTGGATGAGGGGATGGATTGCACCCTCAGCAAGTTTGCAGATGACACTAAGCTAGAGGGAGAGGTAGATACGCTGGAGGACAGGGATAGAGTCCAGAGTGACTTAGAGAAATTGGAGGATTGGGCCACAAGAAATCTGATGAGGTTCAACAAGGACAAGTGCAGAGTTCTGCACTTGGGACGGAAGAATCCCAAGCATTGTTACAGGCTGGAGACCAACCAGCTAAGTAGTAGTTCTGCAGAAAAGGACCTGGGGGTTACAGTGGATGAGAAGCTGGATATGAGTCAACAGTGTGCCCTTGTAGCCAAGAAGGCTCATGGCATATTAGGTTGCCAGCAGATCCAGAGATGTCATTATTCCCCTTTATTCGGCTCTGGTGAGGCCACATCTGGAGTATTGTGTCCAGTTCTGGGCCCCCCACTACAAAAAGGATGTGGACGCATTGGAAAGGGTCCAGTGGAGGGCAACCAAAATGATTAGGGGGCTGGAGCATACGATCTATGAGGAGAGGCTGAGGGAGTTGGGTCTGTTTAGTCTGCAGAAGCGAAGAGTGAGGGGGGATTTGATAGCAGCCCTCAACTTCCTGAAGGGAGCTTCCAAAGA
Source organism: Pelochelys cantorii (assembly GCA_032595735.1). Classification (NCBI taxonomy): domain Eukaryota; kingdom Metazoa; phylum Chordata; order Testudines; family Trionychidae; genus Pelochelys; species Pelochelys cantorii. The sequence continues at coordinate 68,117,693 of CM064326.1, read as the reverse complement.
GGCTGGAGAAAGGCTGTTCTCAGTAGTGACGGATGGCAGAACAAGGAGCAATGGTCTTAAGTTGTGGTGGGAGAGATCCAGGTTGGATATTAGGAAAAACTATTTCACTAGGAGAGTGGTGAAACACTGGAATGGGTTACCTAGGGAAGTAGTGGAGTCTCCATCCCTAGAGGTATTTAAGTCTCGGCTTGGCAAAGCCCTGACTGGGTTGATCTAATTGGGATTGGTCCTGCCTAGAGCAGGGGGCTGGACTTGATGACCTCCTGAGCTCTCTTTCAGCTCTATGGTTCTATGATTCTATGATAAGTGAGAGAGCCATGTTTAGATCTCCTTTTTCAGTGGCAGAGAGACTTGAATCAGAAGCCTCCAACTCCTTGGGTGATTACCCTAACCACTGGGCCAAAGGTCCTTGTGGAGTGCCTTCTTTGTCCCCTCTAAACCTGGACTTTCCACTCCACTGGCATAGGCACCTGATGCTTAGAGAGGGTTTGCTGCTGAGAATCCCAGGTGAAAGGAAAACAGCTCACTGCAGACTGAAGTTGGGCACATATTTCTGAGAGGACTAACACACATTCTTGACTTGGCATAGCCCATTGGCTGTTCTAGGCAAGGGCTGACTGGCATGCTGGCTTTTGTGAATCCCATACTGAAGCATATCTCTCTAGCTTTGTGAATTGTATTGATCTTCAAGGTGCCTAAATGTTAGGCACTGAAATGTTCAGCACCACCCCCACCTAAATTTCTTTTCAATCTAGCCCCAAAGTTCCTATGTGATTCTTGGCAAGTCATTTAAACCAAACTCCTCAGTAGTGCTGAAAAAAACAACAAATAGTCTGGTAGCACTTTATAGACTAACAAAACATGTAGATAGTATCATGAGCTTTCGTGGTCATAGCCCACTTCTTCAGCTGTGACATGGAACACTACATCACATTATTTCTTATAAAAATATTCCTGATTGTTTGTTATGAATGATTTCAAAACAGCTTTCCAATCTCTTAACTATTTCATTGTGGGGGTATATAAAATAAGTTACTACAGTTGCCAACTTCTGTAGGGTCAAAGGCCATGACAGTGTAACCTTGTTATGTCAAAAGACATTAGAGTTTAACAATTATGTTAGGGCTATGGGGCTTCGAGCGATACAACAGTACCCAAACCAGCCCATTGACTATCCCTACAATCACTTTTTGTATATTTTAAATCAATGAATGTAGCACCCGTTGTGCAAAGTGTGAAGCTTCGAAAAATTGAGTTCCCTATTGATTACCAGGACACACATGTCATGGACAGCCCCTCCAATGTGCTTCATCTTTCGCTAGCAGAACAATGTCAGTTGTTATGTATGTTGATTCTCTAACTGGACTTAGAACAATCCTCAGCCCTAGAGGAAAGCTGGTTCGTGAGATAATGTCTTTCGCAAGAGTGAAGGTTACACAGCTGGACTTTGGCATTTGGTTTGGCATTGTGCTTGGTCCTGCCATGAAGGCAGGGGCCTGGACTTGATGTTCTCTTGAAGTCCCTTCCAGTTCTAGTTTTCTATGATTCTAAGATTTCCCGACTTGAGTATTTCACTTTGTTATCTTAACATTTTTAATATGCCTTTAATAGAATGCTCTAGCTTTTTATGAAAAGAAAATAAATTAATAAAGAATTTTCATTGTAAATTAAATAGGGGTAGAATGTAGTCTCTGGTATAACCTCCAGAACTGAGACCAAGTACAGAAAAGTATTATCAAATACCATCCATGTGACAAGGTGTCTTGCCTCATTGCGACAGTTAACTTTCCATATTTGGAATGGCCATCATTCAGTTGTGCAACAGGGAAAAGCTTTCCCTTGCAAATCCATGCATATCCATTTCATATACAAGGGTATCCACACATGTGTATGAGTTACAGATGTTTATGGTTCATTTTTGTAGATATGGATGAGGAAGCTTGTACAAATTTTGTATCTGAAACCTACAAATTTGTGATACCCATGTTATTTCCATGAGTTTCTGCATCCATAGATGTGAACATCTGCAGGTTTGTTTTGGATATGAATGTGGATGAAGATACTAATTTTGTATCTGTGCCGTTCAATATTATTTTCTGGGAGTGAGTTGGGGGGAGGAGCAAGGAAGGCCTGGGTGGCTTAGGACAGGGGGCTGGGAGGTGGGAAGAGGCAGTAAGGGTGGTGCTGCTCATGTGGCAACTCCTCCTGGGGCCCGGGACAGCACTACACTGCCAGTGCACCCCCAATAACCCACCAAGGCTGCAGGCTGTCTGGGGGGCAAGTCTCCAGGGTTGCTCCCTTCTGCAGCACACTCCCCCTGTGGTCTACAGGTTGTATGGAAGGGTGATGCTCTGGATGTTTGCAGGCTGTCAGGGGGCAAGGCTTTGGGGGCTGTCCCCATCTTCCATCTACCCAGCCCCGCAGCCTGCAGGCTGTCTGGTGGAGACCAGGATCTAGAGACTGCTGCAGGCAGACTGGAGTGGGGGGAAGATCCAGGGGCCACTCCCCTAATGACCTCCCATAGCCCACAGGATGTCTGGAGGGACCAGGCTCCTGGGGTTGTCCCCCTCCAACTGCCCACCCCCCACAGCCTACAGGCTGGCTGGAGAGGCAGGGTTTTAGGGCTGCCCCCTCCTCCACTGGATTCCCCCAATAGATTCAGGTTATTGTGGGGGTGAGGCTCCAGGACTGCTCCCTGCCTCCACCATTTCCCGCTTCCCCCCCCCCCCGTAGCCTGCAGGCTGTCTGGAGAGGTGCCAGGGGCTGCCCTCCACCAGCTGCCCTCCTTCCAGTGCCCTCCCCTTCAGCTTTCCAGCTGTCAGAAGGTGGGGGTCTGAGGCACTGGGGGCTGCCCCTCCTCCAGTGCCTCCCTTACCCGTTGTGACCTACAAGCTTTCCATGGTGGGAGGAGCAGGCACCAGGTTTGGGGCAGGGTGGCTCCTTACTAGTCTGGAGGCAGGCAAGATGGTAGAGCCACAGTCCTACTGGCCACTCTCTTGGTCCTGCAGCTGCCCTCCCTTCCCCCCCTCCTCCCAGTGACCACTCTCAGTTTTGCATCCTTCCTGTCTGTGCCCCTCCCTTTGAAATTCCTCCTCTCTCTGTCCCCTCCCTTTCCATGTCATGGGAAACAGTCTCATTCCCAACACTTCACATTTCTGGGAACATCCAAACCCTGACCTTGCTTTAAGTTAGGGTGGTCCTAGCATGCTCTCTCTCTCTCTCTCTCTCTCTCTCTCTTCTCTCTGGGTATGTCTATACAGCAAAGTTATTTTGAAATAATAGCCGTTATTTCTAAATAACTTTACCAGTGTCTACACAGCCAAACTGCTATTTCAAAATTAAATTGAAATAGCGGAGGGCTTATTTAGAAATTGTTAAACCTCATTCCACGAGGAATAGCACCAATTTCAAAATTTGCTATTTCGAAATAAGCGCTGTATACATACTTATTTTGGAATAGGGGGCCTCCAGCCCTTCCCAGGGTGCCCTAGTGGCCACTCTGGGCACAACCAAGAAAACTCCTCTCCCTCCCCCCTTCCCTGGAGCCCTTAAAGAAGTAGATGCTGGCCACAGTGCCTGTGCCAGCTCCAAGCCTGCCAGCCCAGAGCCAGCAGTCGTATCTGACCCAGTCACCCCAGCATGAGCCAGGCAGCCAGTGCCAGCCAGCCCTCCACCACTCCCCAGGATCAGCCTGCCAACTCCCAGGAGCCTATCAAGGGCCGGAAAAGGCAGGCTCCTGCCTGGTCCAGTGCGGAGATCAGGGACCTAATTCAGGTTTGGGGGGATGCCTCCAATGTCCTTGATCTCCACACTAATTGGAGGAACACAACTGTCTACAGGTGGATGGCAGCCAGCCTGGCCACCAAAGGCCATATGCGAACCCAGGAGCAGGTTCACACGACAATAAAGGAGCTGTGGCAGGGCCACAGAGGGCAGCTCCAAACCAGGGGCAGACCAGACCCCTGCCCCTATTTTGATGCCATGGATTGCATCCTGGGGGGCAGGATGGACTGTGCCCCCCAGGCGGTCATCGACCCTGGGGCAGAGCTTGCTGCCTCCTGCTGCTCCAGCCCCTGCTGTGTCCCCAGCTACTGCTCTTCCTCCCACTCCTTCTCCCCCTCCCACTTCTTTCTCCCCACCCTCCCCACATCCCCAGGGACACTGAGGCCCCCACACCTATGGTGCTGGGAGACAGTTGGGCTGGTAAGACCCCCAACCCTGAGCTTCTTCTCCTCCTTCCTCCCCTTGCCTCCCCCTGCCAGCTCCCTCTTCCCAGGTTTCCCCCTCCCCTGTCCCTCCCTCTTCCCCCCCCCACCTTCTTTCCCCAGTCTCACCTCAGTTTCATTCCCCCACTCCAGTTTTGTTCAATAAAGAGGCTTTGTTGTAATGAACACGTGTCTTTTATTGTACAGCAGGAAGGTGGGTTAGGGAGGGGGTAAGTAGAAGGACATGAAGGAGGAATGAGTCACAAGCCCCCAGTGGGGCACACCAGGGAGACTGTTACTGCCTGCAGAATGTGCTGCCAGGCTCACAGCAACACATCCAGGAGAAGCACCAGAGTGCCCAGGGATGGCTCCGGCTCCATGCTGCAGAGTGCTGTGGTGTCCTAAGTGAGGGCAACCAGAGCATGCAGAGACAAAAATGCTTTGTTGTCCCTCAGCGAGGTAGGCAAACAAGCAGGAAAACCTTAGAACCGGCTGTCCCAGGGGGGCAGGGGGTCCCTTTAAGCACACGTCTCAGATAGCCTCAGGCAGCAGCCACACAAGGTAACTCCTGACCTGATGTCCTGCCAGAACCTGTTCTAGCCAGCCTTAAATGCGATTCCACGTCCTATCAGTGTGGATGTGCTATTTTGAAATAGCAAAACTCTATTTCAAAATGCATTTTGTGTGTAGACGTGTTATTTTGAAATAACTATTTCGAAATAAGATATTTCGAAATAATGTTGTAGTGTAGACATACCCTCTCTCTCTCTCTCTCTCTCTCTATATATATATATATCAATGTATATCAAGAACATTCTACTCAAAGATGAAAAGATGAAATTCATATATTGCAAATACACAAATCACTATGAAGGATATTTGCAGATCCTGTTAAGTGCCATTCTGTATTTCTAAGTAAATACTAATCATTTACACCTTTATCACATTTCATGGACTTACTGCAGCACAGTTTAATGAAAAGCCTGCTGTAACCAGTGAACATCTGCCAGAATCAGCCCCTGCTTGCATCACATCTTTTTCTTTGCAGGAGCGAGGTAGGAAACTGATTATCTGAAACAGTAGGATTGCATTCAGAATATAACTCTATAACTGGAAAATTATTCCAACAAACCCTTTCAGCGATGGCCTCATACCTTTATTTTGTGATTATTAATCATCTGTATCAGTACAGAGCCACAAAAATTGCAGTTATATAATTCAAAACAGTTCAAGTCATGTTTTTTGTCATCAATGTTTAATAAGTGATTATTCTCTTTAATCTGGGATCTACAATTCGCTGCACAAAAAATCAGTAGCAAAGGTGAATCAACTGTCTTGTTTTTGACTTGTCTGAACAGCCCCTAAAAGCGTACTTTAAAATACAATCTGCTTAGTCATCTCTAATGTGTAGTCATCACCAAGGTGACTAATAAGATTCTGCCCAATGATAGCCCTCCAGAGAAGCCTATTAATTCATGTTTACTCATCAGTCTTCCATACAGAGAGGATCCACTTATTCTTATCCACATACTAGTTGCTGTGTTAAATGCCTTTGTAGTTTGCAGCAACAGTAGACATCCATCTTGCTTCAGGAAGTGCTAGTTCAGCTCCCTGGATAAATTGAAATATTACAAACATAAGAATGAGCATATTAGAAACTTGAATAATTAAACAAAATAATAAGGCTAACAAATGCATACAAGTCCTCTGTATTCTGGCTATTTACTTATTGATTTTTATGTTTCATTAGAAGTGGAACTAGAAATATGTGATGAATAACAAGAGGTGTACTATTATTACATTCATCTTAATTTCAACATTATATAACTCAGAACAATGCTTATGATAGTATCTGAATGAAAGAATTTTGAAACTGGCAATGATGTAATGTCTCAATGTTGAGCTTGACAAATAGGTATTAAAAAGGGTATGTCATTTACCCTTCTTTGATAGTTTGCAAATCTAATGCTATGTGATACAAATCACTCCAAATTAAAGGCATAGAAGAGAACATAAATCGTGAAATTGGGAACAATGAAACGTACAGAAATGTACAAAACTACACTGCCTTCAGGATAACTTCTAAAGGAAGACAACTGTACTCCTTAGTAACACATCTCCAATAATTCATGCAGACTACTTGGTGGGATAATTTAGTCACTGGGCAATCTAACAAGCAAAACACTCTATGGGAGTAGTGTTTTTGCTTTGCAGTAGGTTATATTTCTGAAACTAGACAGCAATACGAATACAGTAGATTTCCAGTTTGCACAGCGGCACTGGACAGTATATATAATATGTTACTCTAAAAAAGGATTTCTGGGGGTCTTCAACTAGGTAATTTACAAGTATTAAATTGTTAGTTTATGTTCTTCATTTGACAGTAACATTTGTCTGAGTAGGTGGCATAAAATCCTGAGCGTCACTGCCAAAAAACATACTAGTCCAAAATAAAGTGAGATATTGTGATATATAATATTAATTTCCTTATTGCAAACTAATTCTGTGAGTCACTGGACATTGTGGGGTAACTGGTAAAGAAATCTTAAGTTTAATTTGAGGTTTGGATTTAACTCCATGGCTGACAGTTAACTTTGTTAACTATTTCATTACTAATAATTTCATCAGACATAAGCAACAGCCTTGATACAATGGGCAAAAGTTGGCATTGTAGAAAGAGCTTATGAATAATTCCACCCATCTTCTGACTGTTGAGTACATGTCTTTCCTATAGAGTAAATGACTCGTTTGTGTTGAATTGAACACTTCAGGGTGATCTATGTCTTCATATCCTCTCGTGAATTCCAGAATACATACAGGTAGCCTGGCTGAGAATTGACAACTACTTTGAGGCCTCTGATTTTCTGCCCGAGCCTGTCCCTGGTCCTGATTCAGGTTAAAGCAGACTAATGTTGTCTCCAATTTGCTCCAAATAACCATGGTTCCCTAGGGATTATGCAATAACTAGGGATAGCTCCAGGACAGTCAGCTGTGCCAAAGGCTGCAGGGAGGGGAGCACAAGAACTAGCTTTAGTTATATCCCTAAAAGGGTCCTGGAGGGTGGTTTCCATTCTTAGTGGCATGAGAGTGAAAAGGGACTAGGACAGGCCTAAGAATCTGCTTCTGATTGGGATTCCTTGGCAGTTCATCAGGGTTAGTTGCTGGTGGGCTGCCAGACACTTTGTTTATTTGAACTTCCACAGGCAAAGATCCCTGCAGCTTCCAGTGGCTGCAGTTCATTGTTCCTAGCCAATGGGAGCTGAAGGAAAGGTGTGGGTTAGGCCATCATTGGGAAGTGACCGACAGCGCTTCCCATAGCTCCTATTGTCTAGGAATGGGGTAGCACGGCCACTGGGTGTTTCACACAGACATGCCTGCATATGCTCAGGAAAACAAAGTGTCTGGTAGCCTACCAGTATCTAACCCTGATAAACTGCCTGGAGCCCATAGGCCAGAAGTTCCCAACCTCTGTGCTAGGCCGTCAGACTGAAAAGGTCAAACATCACCAGCCTCAGTCCTCAACTGCAGCCAATGGATGCCAAGTGCAACTGTGGTGTGCCCTGATCTGTTCTGCCATAGCAAAGAGAGAAGACTTCAGTCTATGCTCCCTTGCACTGTGTAGCAATGGCCCCAAAAGCTAATATATCACACAGGGAATTCTGCAATTTTACTATGGTTCCAAATGCAACCATTGCAAATTTCCCCCAGAACTAACATATTGATCTGTACCATTTCCCAGTAGCCATGTGTTCTTCCCATGCCATACCTAGCATGGACTAAGTAAGGTAGAATAAAAGCTATCATGTGTACTCTACATCACTAGAGAATTGCAGGTTTAGAGTTTCTTCAGATCATTCCAGGATCTGGGTCATTCTATATAACAAGAGAAGGAAGAAGAGAAGAGTCCATTATTAATGGTCTATCAGTTAATGAATCCTGAATTTAGCCTGCATAAACATGAACTCTGACCTGTATATTCATGTTTATTGTACAGAAAGGAAATACATTAACTGGAAAAAATAGCTTTTAATAGACTACCTATAGGATCAAATCTACAGTTTAATCAAAATATTGCACTAAATCCTGCTTAGCAGAGGAGACTACAGTATACCTGAAAATGAACAAAAAAAGAAAAAACTGTCTGGAATTTCTTGGGATCTCTGCTCCACAATTGCTGCTTATTTTGACACAGAAAATTTATCCAAGAATAGATGAAATATTGGACTGTCTTAAGACAAACATTATTTCTTATTTTGAATTTTTGTTGTAGACTTCTCTCTACAGTCTCTTCCCTCCAGGTGTTCCTCAAAACAACCGAATGAGCTTAATTTAATAGTATATTACCCCATACTATATATTGATAACTTTATAAATATAGCTTTATTCTCCATGAGTAATTATGTCCTACTTGCAAGACTCCTATAGATTTCCTGAAATTCTAACTTTCTGTAAAGTACTGTATTGAAAACAAAACAAAACAAAAATCAGAAGTATATTACAATACATTTAAACTCATGCTCATTGGCAAGATGAAGGATTTTAAGCTTCAGCTGAACATTTACCCCTCATTCTACTTTACTTTAATAGAATAAAGGTACATGGAGATAAATTAAAGATAATGTTTATAAATAATAAGATTATATATTTTGGGCTGTTTACCAACGTAGAATTATGTCAACTAATGTGTGGTATTTGCTCCAGAATGAAGATTAATGGTTATGTGAGATGTTTGGGTTGCAAAACCTGTATTAACCATCTGTTTAAGCATGAAAACAAAATGTCCAACCTTGCAAATTATGTTATTGAAAACAAACAGAAAAAAATAAGCAGACTAACACACACACAAACAATATCAACAAACAAAAATCCCCTTACCTTTTGATTTAATAAACAGTTTTGGTCTAAATCCTTATTTTCAGAAATATTTACTCTGAGACTTGGTTAAATTACCAGCATTCTGCTAGCATCCAATTTCATTGTAGAGTAATACACAGGAGACTATGTCTGATCTGGGATTATATTGCTTGTTTTCAGAACTTGGCAAGGTATTTTAGAAATTTTAGAGACCCAAGATAACTTTGAAGTTGGATGAACTATAATCCTTAAATAAAATCAATATAAGACCCAAGGTTTTGATACAAATAATATACAATGCATTTCAAAAATACACCAAAAGGGAAAGACTAGAATATACCACAACTAATCCAAAACCTCAAGGATCTATGAACAGCTGGCTTATTTTTTTGATATATATAAGCTTTTGAATTAAGTTGTATTGTTTTTCCACATAAACATGTACTACATGTGGTGCTGTGAACCTATTCTTGATCATGAAAACCACACACGTACTTAAATAAATCTCCCTTGTCATATTGTTGATTGGGGTAAATTTGACTGAAGAAATAATTGATATACTGAACTAGACAAGTGTAGTAAAGACATTCAGGAAAGAAACTGTTTACAAATATGGGGATAATATTTTAACTATTTACAACTTGATTCACTTGCTTTATTTTATTTTGGACATCTGTTACCAAAACTGAGAGCGAATAATGATCTGAGAAACAATATATTTGAGTTTTCTCTTTTTGTCATCATGCTACACCATATTTTATCTATTTATCTAGCTTAGGATTTTAGGGAGGATTTTCCAGTTGGATCCTGTGATTTGTCATCACATTCAGTTTCAGATACAGTGAATTACAGTAATTCAGTCCGGTCATGACAAATGCATGGGTGTCTGGGGCCTGGTTCTCATCTGGAAAAATGCACAGAGTTTGCTGGTGAGGTGGAAGTGAACAAAGGCATTTTCAGAGATCTCTACTACCTGGTCATTCCAGCCACTTGCAGCTCTCAGTGCCCGGGAACAGCAAATTGCAGTCACTGGGAGATGCAGGGCTCTGTGACTGTGGACACTTAGGTAAACAAAGCACATGTCAGCCCACAAATGGCATACCCTGATAAACTGCATGCAGCCTGATGGTCAGAGGCTCCCCACTCACGTACAGTCACACTTCTGATTGCAACATAGACACAACAGTAATGTTTCCCCTTCCCGACTAGTATGACTTCAGTTTTGCTTGAGTATTTCTTTGGCAATTCCTCATCACAAGAGGTCAGCACATTATGGGTGAGGGATAGTCAGACGATTTTATATTTCTCTTGCCTCAAGCTAAAGACAGTACCGTGGTGGGCATAGTTAACTAGCAATGCATAGAGTAGAGCAGATCCATAACTGGTTTTGGTATGGTTTTTATTTGAAGGTAAGGAAATGTGTAGGTCATTGTCATCTGCATATTGTTAGCTAGCATCTGAGGATATAGCTGACTACAATCCACTGTGGGGAGATACTGAGTAGGTTCTAAGAAATGAGTAGAGACAGCTACACACATGAGAGATTTGACCGTGCAGTCATAGTTTCTCATCATAGTCCTCTCAAAGCAATTTGTGATGAAATAAAACTATTTGACTGAATCAGCAAGAAGACACTCATTCAAACTTCCTGAGGCAATCTACCTGCAGAAACCAAAGTTCCATGGTATCACATGCTTCAGAGAGATGCAGAAGGATTTGAACAGATGTTCTTCCATTGACAGTTGCAGAAAGAATCTATCCATAAGTGAGACTATCACTGTTTCCATGTCATAGCCATGTCTCTCATCTGATTAAAAAGATTTAGGAAATATACATATTTGATCTTAGAGAACTTTGAGACCTTAGAGACCTTAGAGATCTTTGATGAGTGAAAAGTAAGAGAGATTAAGAAGAAACTTATCTATGTTGTTAAAATAAATATGCTATGGTAAAACATAGGACTTATTGAATATAGTAGTGACTCTAAGCCAGTAAGTAATTAGTGATGCAGACAGAAAGATCCAATAATCCCTTCTCTCCCTACTGTTCGTGATTCTGTTATCCTGCCTGAACCAGCTCACCTGATATCAAAACTGTCAAATAGTTAAGAGGGCAATAATGCAAAACTCAGCCTTCTATGTTTGGAATGAAGAAGGTGGAGGAGGTGCGGGACCACAAAAGATCATCTATTATAGACTTCTTTTTTAAAAAAACAGTCTATTAGGGACACTTTTATGAATCAAAACCAAACTCTAGACCTGTTCAAGTTCCCCACCACTTGAACACAGTCAATGTGTATTCTGTCTTGTTGATGGAATCCTACCACATACACTAATTTTTAGCATACGTGGGAGCCATTCCTTGGTCTCAGGCCTAAAAAGTCCAAGGCAGCTACCAAACAATTAGCTTTCCACATAGTGTACTAGTGCAATGTCAAATCTTATGCATATTTTAATACCCTGCACATTTTCAATAACAATAAAAAATGCATTAAATACTATAAAAATGTAATGTTTATTTTAATATAGAATGCTATTACATTTTATTATGTAGATACTTTTGATATTTTATTATACTAATGGAAGTCAGATCACCATTCCTGTGTGTTGATGACTGTGACTCAGTAATTTTCTTTCATAATTTATATCTTTGTCAATGATCCTGGAGCTCAGTTCAGACTCTCCTTCCCACTCACAGAGCATTGAAAAAATTGCATGTTCCAAAAGCCTAACACAATGCATTGTGGGGAAAAAAATACAGCACAAGGTACTACATAAAACCATAAAATTAATGAACTCATCAGTGATTGTGTACCAAGTATCTCTTTGAAATGTATGTCCTCATTGTGGCAGATCTTATGTGGAACATGGGATGGTAACAGTTATTCATTATTCATTCTTAATATATATGCACATGGAGTAGTCACCCTTTAAAATCTTCCTATGTGCTTCTAAAGTCTTTATTCTGCAGCATAGACTAGATGAGGGATTCTGCTACTCCACTGCTGCTCAGTTTCTGTTTCCTGGAAAATGCCAGCTCCTCTGTAAATAGCTGCTGTCCTGAGAAAAGTCTCGGAAGGGTCAAGCCCATTTGGTGACCAATGAGAAAGGGGAAGATGATACTGAAGCCATAAGCACCTAAAGTCCTGAATCTGTGACAGACTGAGAATACTAGGGGTATAAATGAGGTGGAGAAGAAGAGGTCCAGCTAACTGTTATCTTCATTCTTTAAAAATCCAGACACTTAGTTTTCTTTTTTGTCTCCATTGCAGTTTGAGCTATAGTTTTCATTGAACTGTCCACAGCAACTACTTCTGTCCTGATTGATTCCAGTCAATTTAGAACCTAGTAATGTACTATATTGTTCAAATTGTTTCTTGCAATGCACTATACCTTGTATTTTGCAATGAGTTTCATCTGCCATCAAGCTACCTATTCATCAAGCTTCAGGTCTCTCTGAATCTACTTAGTCTTCTCAAGTCTTGACCAACCCTAATAATTGTATGACATTTGCTAACTTTTTCTCCTTGTTACACTAACTCATTCATGAATATAGTAATAGCATCCTCCTAAGGTGGATTCTTGAGGCACCTGCTCTTATTTTCATCCTATGAGGAAAATGGGTTGTTTATTCCAACATTTTATTTTCTCTCTATGATCCATTTTCTTACCTGTGGCAGTTGTTTGCTTCTTGCTTAATTTCCTTAATGCTTCTTAGAAGAGATTAGGATTAAAGGTTGCTTCAAAATTCAGATAGATTATATTATCTTGTTTTTCACTAGTAACTAGTTTGCTGCAGCACTTAGAGAGTTACATCAAGAGGAAAGGGTGATAGATGGCCCTATAAAAACCCAATTAGACTGGACATTGAAAAGACACTTTTACTTTTCCAGACTCCATGTTGCTTTATGCCCATCATAGCATATTTATCCAGCTGAAGCGTACCCACTCACCAATTTTAATAAAAGAGTGTGTTTTATCAACACCACTTTCAGACATCTTGGATAATTTTTCATCCATTCTTGGTTAATTGTTGCTATTTAGTTTAATCACTTTGTCCACCCTGTAGGCATAAAACAAGAGAGCCAAGATAGTAAAATACTCAGGATTTATTCTTTGCTCCACATTTAGGGTACATCTACACAGCAGTGTTATTTCGAAAAAAACTGACGATATTCCAAAGTAACATAATGTGCTTCTATACTACAAGCCTTTATTTTGAAATAATGTTCATAGAATCATAGAATTATAGAATACTAGGACTGGAAGGGACCTCGAGAGGTCATCGAGTCTGGTCCCCTGCCCTCATGGCAGGACCAAATACTGTCTACACCATCCCTGATAGACATTTATCTAACCTACTCTTAAATATCTCCAGAGATGGAGATTCCACAACCTCCCTGGGCAATTTATTCCAGTGTTTGACTCCTACAATGAGGAGTAACGGTAGTCTGAATTAGGGGCTTTAGTTCGAACTACCTAGCCCGTGCCGCGTGTAGCCGCGGGCAGGGAGTTCGAACTACCGGGCATCTAAAAATGGCGGCGCCCGGGAACATGCAAATAAAGCCCGGGATATTTTAATCCCGGGCTTCATTTGCAAGTTTGAATGACTACATTGGCCACCCTAGTTCGAACTAGGGTGGCTAGTGTAGACATACCCTTACACACTTAAACTTCCATTGGTCAGGGTAAGCTGCAGCATGATCTCTTTCTCTGCCTTCTCTGGCACAATTGCTGGGCATAGACTCTGTCTACGTTACCCCTTGATGGAAAGAGGACCTTGTGATCCAGCTCCCTTACAATCCCAGGACCAGTGCTGATCACCCATAGACATCTCAGTATATTAAGCACACAGAGCTTCTTGTTATCGCCCTAGGTAACAATTTGCTTCTCTGTGGATATTTGATAATTGAAGCATGTAACACACACACTTTGCACTAGGTACCAAACTCTTTGCTTTAGACCAGGGGTTCCCAACCTGGGGTATGTGTACCCCCAGGGGGTATGAGAAGCTTGTCAAGGGGGTACAGGGAATATTTGGTAATTAACTAGATTATCCTAATTGAAATATTCCAAAAGTAGTAGTGTTAGTGAAAAAAGTTGTGGATTCTAGAGTCCAGAATTTATTTCCTTTCATATTGAACAGGGGATACAGGAAGGTTTACTAAAAGCCAAGGTGGTATGGGGACCAAAAAAAGATTGCGAACCCCTACTTTAGACTATACAAGATGTAGGATCCAGAGAAAACAAAACAATGCTCATACGCCATTCCCTGCCTCAATTATCTTACCATTCTAGAGTGTTCTTCAGTGTTTGTAACATTTCAGAAATTCCAGTGCTCTTTTGGCACCTCTTTCCTCCTCGTTTCTCTTCTGGAAAATGGATTCTGAATCCTTTCTCCTGCAGCCAGTTTCCCTTTTCTTTATCTAACCGCAAGGCATAAAGGACTCCCCCTCCCACTATAAAAATATTCCTCTATGTTCCTCTCCCCTGTGTTAAAAAGGCATGGGCAAAAAACAGTGTTATTTTCTCCCATCCCAGTGTCTGTATGGGTATGTCTACACTGCAGAGTTTTTTCGGAAAAAAATTGAAAGAACAGAGGGTTTTTTTCTGACATTGGTAATCCTCTTTCTATAAGAGCTCTTTCACAAAAAGGCGTGTGTGGACAGGGAAGAGAGAGTTCTTTCAGAAGAAGAGGAAAGATGAAAAAGCACAAGTGCCCTGGTGGCCATTCTGTCCACAGTAATCACAGTTTAAATGTGAGATAGCATCCACACTGAATGGATGCTATCTTTCAAAAAAGCAGATCGCTTTTTCGATGCATTTCAACGCTTTCTTTTGGAAGAAGTTTTTTCAGAAGATCTCTTCTGGAAAAGCTTCTTCTGAAAGAAGCCTGCAGTCTAGATGTAGCCTATGAGTTTTCAAATCCTAGCACCAACACCTATTTGGTTTGTCCTGCTTCTAGAGAATTTCCATTCCTTGAGACCCCAGTCCCTCATGCGCATGAAGAAACATTCCAGAAAACTGCCTTTATCTAGGGTGCATTTACTCCTTTGTCTCCCCACACAAAGTCGATTCAGATGCTGATGGTCTTTAACAATCAACTTATTCATAGATAGACATGAAGGCACCACTGCCCTGTCTCCCTACAAGGTGGAGTATGAGGCAGAATGTGGCAAAGTTAGACAAAAGGATACAGACCATCCATAGAACCAAATTGGAATGCAAAAGTTGCATATAGAGAGGTTTCCCCAATTTGTGACATTTATAATTTTCTTTCTCTGCTTCACTATAAACCTTCTTCTGGACTCTCCCTCAACGTCTCATCTTGCAAGAAGTTTAAAGAACAATACACAAATTATTTCAGGGTGGCTAGTGACTCTTCCACTCCCAAGCCTATGGGATCTTGTAGGAGCAGTAGCACAAATGTGCACGTACATTACATTTGGCTGGCAGATTGAGAGCAATGATTCTTTCTCGTTCATTCAAAGATTCCTTGCATTTACAGAAACTTTGCACAGAGAAATGTGGCAGTTTACCCCAAGATAGAGTGGAGTGTAAAACCTCTCTGGAGAGTTTATAGATATCCATAAAGTGTCTGTGATACTTGAATAACAAATGAAAGGATAAAAGAAGCAAAAAATCCAGAAAGTGGGAGTATGTAATGTGACTAAATGATGACTTCTGGCACAGCCTTGAGCTAGGTGCTCTACCAGAAAAAGCCTCATTAGAGATTCAGAAATAAACCTAGTTCTTCTATGGTTTCCTCCTGGCCTCATTGAGGATGAAGGTAACCATTTACTGCATTTCTAAACTAGCAATCACTCCCATGATGGCTTGGTTGCTCTGGACAGCAAATGTATGTGTGGAGCCACTCATCCTCCCTCCATCCCCATGTGATATATGGGAAATATGGAAGCACCTGTTTATTCAACATGTGAATCTAAAGTGAGATCTAAGGTGTGGGGGGGGGAGAGGTGTCTTTCTTCTCCATTGTGCAGGTTCACAATCCAGATCACAATCTGGCCTGTAGAACATGAACAGAACTAGTGCCAGTATCAGAATCTCTTGAAGCATAATAGTTATGCTTTTAACCTGAATTAAGTTGACTTTAGAAAGAGGGCAAATTTTCCAAAATGTTTGAACTTTTTTCTTGAAATTTAGTACAAGATTTTTGTCACTGCCATGAAGTTTGTGAAACACAGAAGTCAAATTTGATCAGCTATTCACATGCTTGAATTTTTGGGAGAAACTAATGGAGAAAGCAGTGCCTCTCCCCGGAAAGAGCTCATGGATAAAAGCTATGGTTTAGCCTCACAGGAGGTGCTGGATGTGGACATCTTGATCCTTCCCCTCTATAGGTTCTCGCAGGGCCGAGCAAATTAGAACGTTTATCAAAGTTCTGCAAATATTGTCACATTTTTATATTCTAATAAAAATCCTTTTTTAAAAGAATCTGAAGTTGTATTTCCACATGATGTTGTTTTGGCTGGGCCTGGAAACTGGCATATTTTGAAAACCTGTTCCTCTGGCATTTTTCTCTAAGACCAATACTGACATAAAATCTGACAAGAAAACCTGTTTTCAAGATTTCCACCTCAGTGCCGCAGTCAGGTGGTTCATGTTGTTCTGATGAGCTACAGCTAAGCCACTGAACATTTGGATGTTATCTCAATCAACTCAAACTCAAAACATTTTGAGTTTTCCCCATCAGTAGTTAAACATGTAAATTACAGTACTAGCTCTGGCCACAGTTTTTAAATGAACATGTATTCATTTGAAGGATATCAGAGTATACCAGGTATGTTGAGCACATTTCACTGATGTATTGCTTTGTGACACATCATTTGGCACTTAAAAGATTCATCATGTCCTCTGAGTTCTAAGTTCTTGTTACTTTCCAAAGTCTGCTAGTTCAGCAAAAGAGGTTGTGTGCCTTCTATTAAAGCTGAGTGAGTAATTTATTCCTGTCCTTTATAGTCACCAATTTATTTTGGGATAAATACTATGGAAATTATCCCCATAGTAATCATATGATTATGGTGCCACCATGTCTGTCTCAAAGGTTGAGACTGCAGCCATCACACTGAAGTGTATAAAAACTACAGTGGGAACAGCACTAAAAAGCATAGATAAAGAAATTATGCTTGTTGTAGTTTTCCATAGTATTTATAATTTGGAAGAAATGGGGGGACAGGTGCAGGCTACAGAAGACTGTGAATTGATAAATGATTGTCAGCTCTTATTGATATTCAAGTAGCCAATGGAATAGGAGATATGAAAAGATAGGCAATGGGATGATTGTCAGCTCTTATTGATATTCACGTAGCCAATGGAATAGGAGATATGAAAAGATAGGCAATGGGGAGGAGTTTAAATAAAACACTGGAAAATATCCTTGTTTATTTTACATATACTGGTTAATGGATTTTAAAGAACAGCTTGAGCAGGGGTGGGCAAATACCGTTCTGCGGTTAGCTCCGGGCAGGTCCTACTGCTATATGTACCTGCTCGGCTGCAGATACCAGCAATCACAGCTCCTGTTGGCCGTGGATCCTACCAATGGGAGCTGTGATCATGGTACCGGTACCTAAATATAGCAGTGGTGGCCCACCAGGAGCTAACCCTGGCAAATTGTCACCGTGTTATTGCCCACTCCTGAGCTAGAGAGATTACTCAGATACAATAATAATAGTGCTATACAGAACCTAACAACCAGAGAGGATATATTTGTATTTGACAAGGATGGCACTCATTCCTGTATTGAGATCCTTCAAAAGACTCTGCATGGTCTTTGGCACTTGGGACTTACATGGAGATTAAAAAGCACATGTGTGAACTCTATGCATTTGGGTCAGCTTACCTGAACAATGTTCTTGGACAAAATATGATTTTACACTCACATCTGAACTTGAGAATTTTTAAGATGAAGAATAAAAGGAAAAAAACCCACATTCAGTAAATCATCTGAAGAAGGTTTTTCTCATTTCACATATATCAGGTCTCTAACAATTAGGCACCTGGTATATTGGGAAGAAATCCAACTGTTCTCATACTGACAAGGCTGATAAAAACTTATCTGTAATTCAGTGAATAATTTTTATTAATAGATTTGAACCCTATTTGCAAGATATGTATGAGGTACCTAACTAAATATTCAATTTTCACTATTTGTTTTTTGCAGCTAGTAATCAATGACATACAGTATTTTTTCTGTTCTCTAGTTTGATGACCTCATCTTTATTAACTATTTTCCTTACTTTTCCCCCCAAATGTCATTTTTACATTTATATTTTGGGTAAATAAGTATCAGCTCTGAGGTTGAAATTCACAAAATCTGTACAAATGCTGTTGTAAAATGAGCAAAATAGGATGAAAACATGTTCAAATAAAAATGCAAAAATATCACAAATACTACTGGAGACAACAGGAACACTCTTGTGGACTGTTCAATCAGTGCTGGATCCACTGTAATTCAATTTTATTTGTGGTGCACTAAGTGGCAGAAGTTGTTTTTAAATCCTCTGTGAGACAGCAGATTGTGATACTGGAAGCCATTATTTCCACTGACAATAATTATTCACAAACTCAGTAGATTTCAACAACTTTTATTTTGTGTAGGTTTGTGATGGGAATAAAATAAGCCAAAATGCACAAAGACTCATTTTCTTATTATGCATTGTGACTCCTCACTGGAAAATGTTGGTCATGCTGTTTAGCAAACAACCTTCTGTGTTAGGATTGCTGCCACTGATCTGCAGCAAAGCTGAACCACCTGGGCTTTCTATTCCTTCTGTGGGTAGGCTCCTCTGAATTCACACCTATGGTTTAATACAACCTATTAAATCTTTTGATTTTCCTATGAAAGAAGAAATAATTAATGTGAATGTTGCAAATGTAGCATGTTTTATAAAGTAATGTATAATGATGTAACCGTAATGTGATTGTACACAATACAGTATGTACAAAAATCAGATCTAGCCCTCTGTCAATGGAATGCATGGTTTTAATAAAATGGGTAGCCTGAGTTTTAGTATATATCCACCTCCTCTATTATTTGAATTGCACTAATCAGCAATGCTAAAATATGTGTTTTAATACCCATATTTTGGATAATATTATTATTACAGCCAAATAACCAAATAATTGTAATTGAATTTTGTTTTCAAAGCACTCTTTACTAAATCCACCTGCATACAGTGTTGGATTCTCCTGTCACTCCTATAGGGTTCACTTGGTATTGACTTAAGTTCTGGGTTATTTATTGTTATGACTTCTCACATAGGAAGCAAATCTGATCCTCCATTTGTAAATGTTACCATGTCTTGCAAGTTCAGTCATTACTTGGGAAAAGGTTTGCAACATTGCCCTTACAACATGCTTTCTTTTCCTGTAAGAGATCTCACATGCTACTCCTCAGAAATGGACATGATCTTGTAGCACAGGCTTCTACATTAAAGTCTGTCTAGCACAATGAGTTCCCAAGATTTTAATGTCTAGTTTACATACTTTGAGGTTGCCTTTCAAAATGTCTTTTTGTCAACTATAGGTTGACTATTACAGTGACTACGCTCAGTTGGCTGAAAAATACCAGAAATGTCCATGACAACCATGTGTCTGACCTAGAAAAATTCAGCTATAATAAGCCTGCCTTTTGATGCCAGAGATTTGGAACTTCTCGAGGATTCCAGTGTTGGGGATCCTGTTCTGCCACTTGATGATGCAGATGGATCTTGGGCAGAAAAGGTAGAAACTCTCTAGCATTTAGGAGGCATTAGTAAAACATCCATATCTCATACGTGTAGAGAAGGGAGGTGAGTACAACAGCATAGTAGACTTTTCTCTTGATTCTGAGGTAAATTCCATAGTCAATCTAGGACGTGTGGTTGCGCCTACTAAATGCCAATCTGCCTTTGCTAAGTGCTGAAAAGTATGCTACCAGGTAGTAGAACCTTCTAATCAAACAGAGTGGCATGTTGTCAACCATGAAGACTGGATCATGGTGTTTGTGATGCCTGTGGTATGGTGCTGGCTTGTACATTGTGACAGTGACTGTGAAATTCAAGCATTTTGAGGCATAGGAAAAGAGATGAATGATAAGCTGAATTTCCTTGAGCATGTGAGCAATGAGGGGAAAGTTATCAGAAAACAAGGTTTCTTACTTGCTGTTCAGCTATACAAATGTCAGTCCTGAGTCACTGTAGATTGGAAAGGTTCCCATCCAATCTGAAGAGGACATGTACATCTCTTTCAAAGTCCTGAAATGACTTAAAAGAAAACAGAAAAGAGTAATCAAGACATGACACATCCTTCTTTGGAGCCTTGGTGACAAAGAAATCTTCTGGGGAGTCATCATACACCATCATCCTAATCATCACACCATTGAGAAATTAATATATTATAGTAATTAAGTGCTGTAAAAAGTGCTGGGCAGTCAAATTTATGAAGGTATTTCCATAGGCCCTTACTTTGCAAAGGCCTTGATAACATCAACAAACTCCATGTACAGGATATTGTTCCTTACAAGAACTTTTGCTTGTATTTTGGAGTTGTATAAATTGTGTCCATAGCTCCACAGCCAGCAGTAAAGCCATACTGTGACTCTAAATGCAGAGAGATGAGCCTGTTGAGGACCATTTAAGTAAGGATCTTCCCTGCTATAGATAGTGAGATTCCATGGTGGTTGTCACAGATAGATATTCTTCCCTTCCATTTGTATAGCTGGACTATGAAATCATATTTATAGTTGTGGGGTGTGATATTCGGTACGTATATAGCACTGAAAAGCATTGAGAGCCTCCTGATCAGGTGGGTACCTCTGTATTTGTAAACATTAGGTGGAATGCCATCAGGGCCTGAAGACTTGACTTTAGACACCTGCTTGATTACTTGGTAACCTTGTATAAAAAAGGTCTATGGATGGCTCCTTTGGGACAGAATGCTTTAGGAGTGAGTAGCTTCCTTTGTCAGACATAGTGGACAGTTCAGGAAACTGAGTGCTCTGCTCAGAGAAAGCAAGTATCACCCATGTCTGTGAGCAGCAAGTTATCATCTTCTTCAAGGACAGGGGCTATGCCATGGTATTTTTGGCTTTACACAGCATGGAGACCTTTGTAGGAAGCTTTTGTGTCATGCTTAAAAGCTGAGTTCTGCAGTTCCACCCCCTTCTGCCATCACCAGTGGGTCTACAATAGTTTTAATCAGATTTGTAGTGTTTGTTTGACCTACTGCATTGCTGACTTCTTGTACAAGATTTAGGACTTAGACTGGCTACTGGAAATGCATATCATGCACAATCTCAAGGTCATTCTCATCAAACCAGTTTTGGTGTTTCCACTTTTCAAAGCCAAAAGCCTTGGAGACCACATTATATGTGTGACATCTCTGCCAAGTTTCCTTAATGTTGGTGGAGTACTCTGCATTCAGAGTTGTAGTTCTTCTAGATGATTTTCCAACCTGAGTATCGAGCCTCATCTGCCCATGGGTGTAGTGATTGGCCAATGACTGTGTATAGAATAAAAGTTGTCCTTATATGCCATTGCAAGTACTCTGCTTCATTATTACCTTCTCTAATGTATTCTTCGGCATCATCTCCTGAAGAAGACTTCACTGTGACTCTCACAAACAGTGCTAGGATTACTCACACTTGCTCAAAATGTGATCCTAAAAATAGCGGAGTAGGAGAATGTTTCATTTTTCTTCTTTACAGGTCTGTCACATATGCCCTCTGCCTGAACTGTATAGACTACTGTTCAGTCAAAAGAAGACTATGAAGAGTTACAAGGCAACTTCACAATATTCAATGATGGCAAAAAAATGGCAATTGAAATTCAAGGCTGATAAATGTGAAGCAATACACATTGGAGAATATCCTAACTATCTCTTCCTTGAGTAGTAACAATTTAGATCCCATCATCATAGATAGATAGGTAGACAGACAATGATGGGGATTTAAATTAGCTGTTACCACATAAGAAAGAGATCTTACAGTCATCATGGACAGACCTCTGAAAACATCCACTCAATGGCTAGCAATAGTAAAAAATGTTAGGAGACATTAGCAAAGGGATAAATAATAAGACAGAAAATATCACACTGCCTTTTAACAATGGTATGCTCACATTTTGAGTACTGTATGCAAATGTGGTTGCCTCTTCTAAAAAAAGGTATTATTGTAATTGGAAAAGGTTAAGAAAGGGTAACAAAAATTATTAGGGATATGGAATGACTTCTGTATGAGGAAAGATTTATAAGACTGGGACATTTTAGGTTTGAGAAGAGACAGCTAATCGGGGATATGATAGAAGTCTATAAAATCATGATTGGTGTGTAGAGAGAAGATAAGAAAGTGCTAATAATACCTCATCACACCAAAACTAGGGGTCACCAAATGATATCAATAGGGAACTAGTATAAAATCAACAAATGGATGTATTACTTTCACACAATGTGTAGTCAACCTGTGGAATGCCTTGCCAGAACGTGTTGCTAAGGCCAAGACTATAACAGGGTTCAAGAAAGAAGTAGATTAGTTCATGGAGGATAGGTCTATCAATGGCTATGAACCAAGATGGGCATGGAGGTTTTCCCTAGCCTTTGTTTTCCAGAAGTTGGGAATGGGCAAGATGGGTCACTTGACAATGCCCTATTCTGTTCATTCCCTCTCAAGCACCTGGCATTGTCTACTTTTGGAAGACTGAATACTGTGCTATATGGAGCTTTAGGCTGACCCAATGTGTTCATTCTTACATTTTTATGTTTATGTTATATTAGTCATTAGGTCTACCAATTTAATGAAAATATTCAATCACATTGGTAGAAACAAAAAAGGGAGCAAAATGAACCTTTTTGATGACCTTTCTGCATTTTTCAGCTCTGCTAAACAGGCCAAACAGAGTTCCAGAAACCATCTTAGGGCTCCTTCTTGATCCCTCCAACTTCTGGTAGCACCACCCTTTCTGAGGTTCTGCATCTCTGTGTGCCAGCCAGCCAGCACCATCCACACTCCCACAGCTCCAGCAAGGAATTGCTCTTACTCTGGCTCAGCAACTCTCCTTATACTAGCTTTCTGGGTTCTGATTGGCTGTGTCTCATACAGTCTCTCTAGGGAGCCTGGAGGACTTCTCTACTGCCCTTTTCTAGGGAAGGGTATGGCAGGGCCACAAAGCCTCCAACAGGTGGTAGTCCACCCTGTCACAGATGCATATGGAGAATGATGATGCAAAATTACATTTCATTTAATAATATCTCCCCCAAACAAAGGATCCAGAACTTTGCTGACAGGCATGACTAACAGGAAAGAAAATGGATAAATGTGAAAAATAGAGCAGTATGCCATGACAAAGTGATGTACCTAAGCAACAGTAACTTTACAATGGCCCAAAGTGTTTACTGGCTAAGCAATTCTCATTTTTTTTTTCTATATCTGAGTACTTTGCTTATTTTTTTCTGTCTATTCCAGTCGTTCTTCAGAGCACACCTACTATTCATTTTAATAGTTATTGTACCCAAGAGATGTATGAAACTAAATCTACCGTAACTAACATGCCCATAATAAAGTATTTCATATATCTATCCTCTTGTTCTATTTGCAACCTCTATTATTTTAATTGTATATGAAACAAAGTTAAAATATGTATTTTCATATCAGCATTTTGAATATTATTATTTACCTCTATTACAAAAGCTCTTTTTACCCACCCAACCCCTTTTTTTCATTTTGACAGTTTATGCCAACAATACTAAAATCTAATAATTCTAAAATATTCTGCTAATTAACATGGGAGATGGTATGTCTTGTTGCTGGGACACTGAGGGTATGTCTACACTGCGCGCTTATTTTGGAATAAGCTATTCCAGAATAGTTATTATTATCAAAATTAGTCTGAGACAGGCTTCCTTAATGTAGATGCACTATCTTGATTTAAAGCCCCAGGAGGCACTCAGGAGGAATAACTTAGAAGGGCCCTGGTGAAAGACTATTTCAAAATAGCAGCAGTGGAGCATCTACACATGCCTTATTTCAAAATAGCTATTTTGGAATAGGCATTATTCCTCACAGAATGAAGTTTACAGATTTTGGAATAAGCCATCTGTTATTTCGAAATTATTTCAAAATTATCAAATGGCTGTGTAGACGATGGCATTGCTATTTCAAAATAATGCTAGTTATCTCAAAATAACGGTTCAGTGTTGATGAATGCTGTTTGGAAAGTGAAGAGACCTGGTTCCCAACTCTGTCACTAATCTGGACAAATCATTTTGGTTTCTGTCTGTCTCATTCCCTTCCTTTCCCTTCCCTTCCCCCCCCCCTTTTTTTTTTTTTGGTCTTGTCTGTTTAGACTAGTGTTTCTTAAACTTTTTAAGACCGAGGAACACCAAACAATATTTTTTTTTTATGGGGAACACCAAGGATTTTTTTGTTGAGAAAAAAAAAAGCCCTCAGGGAAAAATTGTTGAACAAATATAAAATAAATAAATAAATAAATAAAATGGATGCTTGACCCTTTAAGTGCGGCCATTCCCCAGGGAAAAGTGGTTGACCAAAAAATAAAGCCCCCAGGGAAAAGCTGTTGAGCAAAAATAAATAAATAAATAAATAAATAAATAATTTAAAAAATGGAAGCTTGTCCCTGTAAGGGTGGCCATTTTGAATTCTGTTCTCTCCACAGCACACCTCTGACTGCCTCGCAGCACACTGGTGTGCCACGGAACACACTTTAAGAAACGCTGGTTTAGACTATACACTCTTCAATGTTAGGACTGTTTCTCACTCTTGTTTACCCATTGCTTAGGACAGTGGGCCCCAATCTCCAGTTGGACCACAATTTACATAGCTGGGATTTTCACAGGAGTCAAGCATCCAGCTTCCATTGTATGTTAGTGAGATGTGTAGATATAACACCATTCCTCTGAAAATCACATGCATAATAAAGAATAACTAAAATATATGTTAATTACAAGAAGGAAAAAATATAATCATAGCTATGCCTCGAGGTTGTAAACACATTACAAAAAATAAAAAGTTGAGGCAATTAAATGGAAAATATCTATTCTATCACATTGTATAAAATAATTAAAAAAAGATATGAAGATCATTTGCATGCAAGGGATACATTAAGAGCAAGGGATCAGATCTTAATCTTATGTAAATTGACATACTCCACTGAACCAAAAGATTTGACCCATGCATTTATAACGGAAAACATTTTCATAGTAAATCTGAAATAAATTATGGCTACAACTAAATAAACCAGAATTTAAAAGGCAATCATCCTTCCCCAGTTTGCATGACTATACATGTAAATTATTGTGGAAATTTTTGAGGCAGCATGTTATCCTGCATGTACACAATTATGGCATGAGAAACCGTCAGAGGAAAAGGGAAGAATGATTGATTGATACCCTATTACAATATATGTGACTGCAAGATTCATCCAAAAGATTGGATCCTAGTGTGAGAGATCAAAAGAGTCATGACCCTTATTCTGAAGAAGAATCAATGTGAGAGCAAGAACTTTATTCAATCCAATAATCTACTGTCACAAATAATTTTATTGTTGTCCTGAATTCAAGATGATTTAAAACCAGCAGTAGACATGAACAAATTATGTGTTGGAAAGGCACCATGCGGGCAAAGAGCAGTTTATAGAAGATAATTGTATCCTTTATGATGCTGGAGATAAGAAAAGAGACAAATCTCAATGTCTTAGATAAATTGCACCATTTCTTTTGACACATTTCTGCATAGATTGTCCTGTACATTTTCTAGCTTTCAGCATTTAAACTTTAATGCAATCAGCCATGCCGTTAGTGTTAGCCAGGAACAGATACTCAAAATATTCAATGGACTTAGTTTTCTTTATAATTTTGTTCTATAAAAATTCTTATTAGATGTCCATGAAATCCATTACTTCTAAATGTGATGAATTGTCCTCTAATACTTTGTTGGTAAATAAAACAGGGGATTGATAGTCTCCTGAAAAAGATTGTATGCAAAGTAACCAGAGGGAATATGCAAGCCACACAGTTTCAATTTGCAGCAAAAATGTGGAGGTTGGACTCTATTGTATGTGAAATATAACATAGAAGTTCTGATAAACATGGAGGCGTGCAGTAATGTCAGTCAAAGATAGTTCCACCGTCCTAATACATATTTGCCTTTGTCCTTTGCTAGTCAAGATATGCATTTTGGTTGTGATGTACTACATCATTGCAAACATGCAGACAGGTAGACAACATAAAGTGGTGCTGATGTCTTCAGATGATTAACTAGCCATTAGTTATGACCGAGAAGTCAGAAGTCAGAGAATCATAGAATCATAGGGTTCGAAGAGACCTCAAGAGGTCATTCAGTCCAATCCCCTGCTAAAAGCAGGACCAATACCAACTAAATCATTTCAGGCAGGACTTTGTAATGTCTGGACTGAAAAACGTCTAGGAATGAAGATTCCACCACCTCCCTAGGTAGTTCCTTAACATATGTAATAGAATAACTGCTACGGGGAATATGGTAGAATTTTGTTAGAGATTTAAGCAGAAAATCTCAGAGAACAATTGAACCATAAGGTATCCCAGTGGTCAGATGCAGTATGCTGTTCAGAGCAAGATGGAGATGATTACAGAGACAGGTTAGTGAATGAGCCATGACCATGAGAAAAGGAGGCTCCCTTCCTTTAATCAACTTGACATGGATTTGCCTTCCATTATGCAGGTCTCAAGACATTTGGGATAAAAAGTAATAATATCATATGTACACGCTATGTAGTTTCCCAACAGCACTGGAAAAATATACTTTGTGGTTTTCTAGATTCTTTATTCACAATCCTGCAGATTCTGCTATTTTTGAGTATATAATTTGTCTACAGTTTATTCATCCAAATATCCTAACAATGTATAGTACAAAGTATCTTTTCCTAAAACGGAAAGAAAGTGTATACATTTGTATGTTTAGATGGAACATGTTTTCACAAATAAATGAGCAGTCAAATTGAAGATACAAGTGACAAGTTTCTCGTAGCTGATTGTCTATGGTCATGACTAGTAATAGAGAGGTAGCCTTGTTAGTCTGATCTTGCTAAAACAAAAGGAAAAACTATGTAGCACTTTAAAGACTAACAAGATGGTTTAATAGGTGATGAGCTTTCATGGGCCAAACCCACTTCCTCAGATCATATTCTGGAAGAGAATTGGCATGACCATATATACCAAAGGAATATCATGAAAAACGTGAACATATTATTAAACTGACAAATCAGGTTTAGTACAGAAGGTGGGATGAGGGGGTGGGAGGGAATACCCAGAAACCATCTACTTCAAGATAGGCCCAAGAAAACCAACAATAGAACACCACTTGTCATCACTTATAGCCCCCAACTAAACCCCTCCAACGCATTATCAATAACCTACAACCTATACTGGAACAGGATACTACACTCCAAGAGGCCCTGGGGGACAGACCCATAGTCTCCTATAGACAACCACCTAACCTCAGGAAGATTCTTACCAACAACCACAGGACATACCACATTAATACCAACCCTGTAACTTTCCCTTGCAACAAACCCCGTTGCCAATTTTGTCCACATATTTACTCTGGTGACACTATCTCTGGACCTAACCATGTCAGTTATATGATCAAGAACACATATTCCTGTTCATCCAGAAATATAATTGATACCATCATGTGCCAAGAGTGTCCTTCTGCTGTGTATATTGGACAGACTTCTAGAAGGGGAAAAAGGCAAGCATGGGAATCCCCCAATGCTATAGAGGTAAGTAATTGCTTTCAGGCTCTCTCCACAGGCTCTGCAGTGGTGAATGCTTTGGAAGGGACCTCACAAGGAAGAAACCGCAAGGGAACACCATCTACTGGAAGGCATGGGATGCGTAGTCCTAGGGATGGGGGTTCCATGACCACCACCCCGAAAAGAAGATGATGGGTGGTGATGGTTGGGGACTCCCTCCTAAGAGGGACTGAGCCATCAATCTGCCATCCAGACCTGGAATCTTGAGAGGTGTGCTACTTACTGGGAGCTTGAATTCAGGATGTGACTGAGAGGCTTACCAAACTGATCAAACCTTCGGATCGCTACCCCTTCCTGCTTCTCCATGTGGGAACTAACGATACGGCCAAGAATGACTTTGTGCGGGTTACTGAGGATTATGTAGTGCTGGGAAGAAGGATCCAAGAATCCGGAGCGCAAGTGGTGTTCTCATCCATCCCCCCTGTTGAAGGGAAAGGACTGGGCAGGGATCATCTAATTGAGGAAGTAAAAGCGTGGTTGCGCAGGTGGTGTCCCAGAGAAGGCTTTGGTTTCTTCGACCATGGGACTCTGTTCCAGGCACAAGGATTGTTAGGAAGAGATGGGATCCACCTAACGAAGAGAGGAAGGAGCATCTTCGCAGGCAGGCTTGCAAACCTAGTGAGGAGGGCTTTAAACTAGGTTCATCGGGGGACGGTGACCAAAACCCTGAGGGGAGTGGGAAAGTTGGATATCGGGAAGAAATGCAAAGAGGAACAAGCAAGAAAGGAGGACCCCTGATTCGAATGGAGAAGATAGAGCGATCAACTGGTTATCTGAGGTGTTTGTACACTAATGCGAGAAGCCTGGGCAACAAACAAGAAGAACTGGAAGCCCTGGCCCAGTCCAAGAAATATGATTTAATTGGGATAACAGAGACGTGGTGGGACGACTCGCATGTCTGGAGAGCTGTCATGGAAGGGTATAGACTGTTCAGGAAGAACAGGCAGGGGAGAAAAGGAGGAGGAGTTGCACTATACGTAAGAGAGCACTATGATTGCTCTGAACTCCAGTATATAGAGGGAGAAAAACCTGTTGAGAGTCTATGGGTTAAGTTTAGAGGTGCAAACAACAGCAGTGATGTTGTGCTTGGTGTCTACTACAGGCCACCGAATCAGGTGGATGAGGTAGAGGAGGCTTTCTTCGGACAACTGAGAGAAGCTTCCAGATTGCAGGTCCTGGTTCTCGTGGGGGACTTTAATCACCCTGACATCTGTTGGGAGACCAATACGGCAGTACACAGGCAATCCAGGAAGTTTTTGGAGAATGTTGGGGATAACTTCTTGGTACAAGTGCTGAAGGATCCGACCAGGGGCCGTGCGCAGCTTGACCTTCTGCTCACAAACAGGGAGGAACTAATAGGGGAAGTACAGGTGGGTGACAACCTGGGAAGCAGTGATCATGAGATGGTAGATTTCAGGATCCTGACCAAAGGAAGAAAAGAGAGTAGTAAAATACACACCTTGGACTTCAGAAAAGCAGATTTTGACTCCCTCAGAGACCTGATGGGTAGAATCCCCTGGGATGCTAGCATGAAGGGGAAAGTAGTCCAGGACAGCTGGCAGTATTTTAAAGAAGCCTTACTGAAGGCACAGAAAGATACTATCCCGACGTGTAGCAAGAGAGGCAAACATGGTAGGAGACCGGATTGGCTTACGGGGGAAATCCTTGGTGAACTTAAGCACAAAGAGGAAGCCTATAAAAAGTGGAAACTTGTACAAATGACCAGGGAGGGGTTTAAATGTATAGCTCGAGAATGCCAGGGGGTTATCAGGAAGGCGAAAGCGCAAGTGGAATTGCGACTTGCAAAGGATGTGAAGGATAACAAGAAATGTTTCTACAGGCATGTTAACAAGAAGAAGGTGATCAGAGAGAGTGTGGGGCCCCTACTGGATGAAGGAGGTAACCTAGTGACAGATGATGTGGGGAAAGCTGAAGTACTCAATGCTTTCTTTGCCTCTGTATTCACGGACAAGATTGGCTACCAGATTAACACGCTAAGTGATGCAAGAAGGGATGAAGATCGACAGCCCTTGGTGGGTAAAGAACAGGTTAGGAACTCTTTAGAAAAGCTAAACGTACACAAATCCATGGGTCCGGACTTAATGCATCCGAGAGTACTGAGGGAGTTAGCAAATGTCATTGAGGAGCCTTTGGCCATTATCTTTGAAAAGTCGTGGAGATTGGGAGAGATCCCAGATGATTGGGAAGAGGCAAATGTAGTGCCCATCTTCAAAAAAGGGAAGAAGGACGATCCAGGGAACTATAGTCCGGTCAGTCTTACCTCAGTTCCTGGAAAAATCATGGAAGGGATCCTTAAGGAATCCATTTTGAGACACTTGGAGGAGAGGAAAGTGATCAGGAATAGTCAGCATGGATTCACAAATTTGACACTTTACGAATGGGCCTTAACAAAGATGCTAATTACCTTAACCATTACAAAGATAGCTTCCCATTGATCACCCCTGATTAGCCATTCATTGACTCAAATAGCTATTCCCTCCTTCCCTCCCTCTCACCCCACCTTCTGTACTAAATCTGATTTGTCAGTTTAATAATGTGTTCACTTTTTTCATTGTATTCCTTTGGTATATATGGTCATGCCAATTCTCTTCCAGAATATGATCTGAGGAAGTGGGTCTGGCCCACGAAAGCTCATCACCTATTAAACCATCTTGTTAGTCTTTAAAGTGCTGCATAGTTTTTCCTTTTGTTTTAGTATGTTCATGACTGAATGTGTAACTGTAGTATTCACACAGGCAAACTAGAAACAAACATCTGAACTTTTGCACACGCAATGGTGAAAATAAATTTTAAAAAGTTATATTTTTACAGATCCACAACTGGGATTTTCTTTGTTTTCCTTGAGAGAAGTGATTTTTCACTGTTTGACTGAAGTTTTGAATATGTACTTGGAAATTGTCTTTTCATTATATTACATATTGCTTCTTTTTTCCTTATATTTGAGCAGTCTAATGCTTAGTATTGTCAACCAGTATTTGAAGTTAACTCCTTGTTGAGGTGAAGGGGTTGGCAGTGTGACATATATGATATGACAGCTCCTTTTTAGTAGAGGATTCTTTTATTAGAATTGGAAAATAGGACAAAACATTCCTCACTGGCAGGTGAGCATGCAGACAAAGCACACAGAAAATGTCACTAATATAAACTCTCACATTTTATACAGTAGGCAGATGGCTAAATTATTTGTATCGGGCTTGCAGAGCTTCTGCGTTCAGGAGACAGTGCATACTGCTTCCTGTCATAGCAGCCACACTCCCATTGTGTTCTTCAAGCTTTTTTGCCTAATCCTGTGTGTGAATCCATTGTTAATGGGAAGAATTGAAAGGATAACATAGCCTGAAAATCACTTCTTTGCAAAGGGCTCGTATAACAAACGTTTATGAATGTTTGTATGTTCTATTTAATATGTTAAGTTCTGTTTTGATTGTTTAAGTTGAGTTTAAGCATTATAATCTTTATATTAGCCATCTGCAGGGTGATGAATGTACCATGTTATCCATAAAATAGTGGACAGCTTTTGAGCTCTTTGAAAGATAACTATATTAGCCCAAAGAAAAACAAAGTACCTTCCCTTGTTTCTGAGTAACACACAATCAGCAAGGAAGAGAGTATCAAAATTTTTCAACCATCTAATTAACATCTAAGTCATTGCCATATCTTCAATCTTTTTTGTTTATATCTCACATCAGAAGAAAAGATTCTCACATCACTAAAAAGTTAATGTGATGTGAGATGAGCAAATGCACACCTTACCTATTATTTGGTTGAAGACAGTTTTCTGCATGGATGAGTTAACAGGGCAGCTGTGTATTGATTTGCATTGTCAGGCTCTTTGGAATGGGAAAAATAGAATCTTATTAGGGGAAAGCTTAGATTCTGTGCAAACCAATCTCAGAATGACATATTTACTCCAATGAAATATGTTGTCAAATACTAATTTGTTGTAAGTTTTCTTCATTTCAACAGTGCAGTTTATATTAAGATTAACAAATAATATTTTAAGTGATCTTTTAAAAGTAATATTTAGTCTGATTTTCACCTGAAATGACAATCCCTAGAATAAACACAGATACATTTTGAAGCATTTCAATCATATTTTTTTTTTAAATTAAGAATCTAAGAAATCAGGCAGGCAGAGCAGGAGGTAGTATGAGCTGATGCTCAGGTAATATCATGACATCACCTTGCATTCTGTTTGGGCACTGCAGAGAAAATTGTTTTCTCCATATCACTATCTGATGTTTATTAGTAGCTCAACAATTTAACATGGTGAATGTAATTCATTACTCAAAGAGTACAAATGTCTCTGTCTGTTACAATACCTGTGTATTTTCAAGAAAGAGGCAGATAAAGATCAATTCAATTGCTACATCATAAAGAAACATTTTCTGCTAGCTGGATTCAGCCATAAAAATAGAGGAAGTAATATTGTTAATTTATAACTAAGTTTACTATGCATTTTCTTTCCCTTCAAAATCTCATCTGCAGCATTACCAGTACATAAGGTCAAGTTGTATTGCATATGAAAATATGAAGAGAGACAAATGGAAACAAATTAGGTAATAAATTATTTCCTGTGTCCTAATAAATTAAAAACATTTTTTTTCCTGCTGGAATCAAATTTTGGTAGAGCTATTTATATGTAATTTGGAGCTGTCCAGCAGTAATCGAACAATGGGTTTGGTCTGAAGGCCGGAAAGATATTTTTGTGCTTTGAGATACACTAGTGGAAACCACTATTTTTAACATCTCTCTCTTGGGGTACATCTACACAGCAGGGCTAAAGTTAGATTAAGCTACACAACTTCATCTATGTCAATTGCGTAGCTTAAGTCAAAATAGCTTAACTCAGGTTTTGATGCTATCTACACAGCAGGATGAAGAAGAATGCCTTTTCTTTGACTTCCCTTATTCCTTGTGAAATGAGGGTTACCATAAGTTGCAGTAAGAAGTCCTCCAGATCAACATTATTTCAGAATAAAGGCTTGTAGCGTAGACATGCATTTTGTTATTTTGGAATAATGTCAGTTATTCCGAAATAATGCTGCTGTGTAGACATACCCCCAATAACTAATACAGGGAGACACATTGGAGACTAAAGGATTAAAAAGCTGCCTGTGGGAGAAAAAAACAAGGTTTCCTTACTGGAAAAATTCCAAAAGTGTCTCATTCTCAAGTCTGACTGACAAACTTAACCATGCTGACCTCATTTCAATATTGGAAACTACGGTGACATCATGGATCAGAGCATCAAGATAAAAATAAGTAGATAAAAGAGAAGAGCATGAAAGAGAATAAAAATGTCAATGAAGACATGCAGGAAAACACTGTATGGATATTGCACTTAGAGTATTGCAGCAACCTATTAGACTCTGGACTTATCACTAGGTCAGCCTGAGGTAGCTAACAGAAGCTTCACAGATGAAAGGAATGTCTATGTGTAACTTATTATTCTTATTTGTGTTATGGTAACACTTGCAGCATGCTAGTTTCTATATGCATTCTTTGTGTGATTGGAAAGCTAGTATTGAACCAAAAAGATACTGAGTACTTTCTGTTTCCATAGATTTTCTTAGGCATTGAGGATGGTCACAGAGCAGTCAATACCTTGGAACACTGCAACTTTAAAGAATCAGAACAATTATTATTTATGTTTTAATGTAAGCACTGTCCTTGTTCTTTCTAGGCACATCTACACATCAGGGCTAAAGCCGAAATAAGCTACACAATTTGAGCCACATCAATTGCATAGCTTAAGTCGAAATAGCTTATTTCAGCTTTTGGCACTGCCTATACAGCAGGAAGTCCGAGTGAGAGCACTCTTCCCTCGACTTCCCTTACTTCTTGTCAAGTGTGGGGTACAGCCGTTGGAGTAAGAAGTCCTCCAGCTCGACATTATTTCAACATTATGTCAAAATAACTGCTTGCTGTGTGGACACGGACTATGTTATTTTAGAATAATGTCAGTTATTCTGAAATAACACTGCTGTGTCGACATAGCCTCTTACCATTTATCCCAAAGAAGAGCAAGTGGGACTATGTATTGAACAACTGATACTCAGCTATTGAGCAAAGCAATTACAGTATATTTTAGTGGGCTCAGCTTCTAGTTAATGACTAGCCACAACGGTACTTCTGACTTTGTATTCGGACAGGATGCATTTCTTATTGTTTGTACAACATTCAAAGAGATCTTTATAGGCAGTTTTGTCTCTGAGGGTATGCTACACTGCCACCCTAGTTCAAACTAGGGTGGCTAATGTAGTCATTCGAAGCTGCAAATGAAGCCCGGGATTTAAATATTCCGGGCTTCATTTGCATCTTGCCAGGCAGGCGCCATTTTTAAATGCCCTTAGTTCGAACTCCGTGCCCGCGGCTACACGTGGCACGGAGTAGGTAGTTCGAATTAGGATCTCTAATTCGAACTACCGGTACACCTCGTTCCACGAGGAGTACGCTGCGGGCACGGAGTTCGAACTAAGGGCATTTAAAAATGGCACCCGCCCGGCAAGATGCAAATGAAGCCCAGGATATTTAAATCCCGGGCTTCATTTGCAGCTTCGAATGACTACATTAGCCACCCTAGTTCGAACTAGGGTGGCAGTGTAGACATACCCTGAGATAATATAAATATGAAATTCTTCCTACATTAAGGAAAGGTACTCTCTCTCTCTATATATATATGTTATTAATAATAATAATACTGATACTAATACTAATACTAATAATTAATAATAAAAATGTTTGTTTTCTCACAGAAAGTAAACAAGGGAGTGCATTCTTCTACCATTTGAGAACAGTGAATTCGGAGGTTCAGGATTAACTCTAGCCCAGAGATTCAATTAGAATAAGAATATAAAAACTTCTATAACTTACATGAATTTATCCAAACCTGGCTGGTCAAGATATTGAAATAGAAATCTCATGAGAAATAGAAGTCTCTGGTTGGAAATATTATCCCATGAGAATGGACTTTGTCTCTCAGTATAGTATTTTCTATTCAAGAAACTTGAGTTTGAGAGATGTATGAACATTGTAAAAGAAAAATACATTTTTTTCAACCTGAGTAAGATTGAGTGGATTCATATTTTATTCCACACTTCATCCATTCTTGATTTCAACTGTAATATTAACACCAACCTGCATACACATCTAATCAAAATCCAGTATATTAGTTTATAAAATATACTTTCAACGTATGGGCTTGTGATGGAGTTGTAAGGGTGAATAGAGACAAGAGAGGCCATTGATCCCTAAGGCTACGTCTACACTACAGGGTTTTTGTTCAAAAACCCATGGAGCATCCACACCTCAAACGTATTTTTGTGCAAGAAAATTTACAGTGAATTGACAGAAAAGAGGGGGTTTTGTGGCATAGGTATGCCTCTTTCTACGAGGAATAACTCCTTTTTGCGCAAGAGCTCTTGTGCAAAAAGGTGTGTGTGGACAGGAAACAGGGGGGGGTTGTACAAAAACAGCCTATCGGAAGAAGCACAGGTGCCCTGGTGGCCATTCTGTTAATGGCAATCAGAGCTTTCTTGCGAGAGAACATCCATGCAGTCTGGACGCTCTCTTGCGCAAAAGCTCATTGCTTTTCTGATGAGCTTTTGTAGTGTGGATGTGCTCTTGTGCAAGAAGTTTTTTGCAGAAGATCTCTTCCACAAAAAACTTCTTGTGCAAGAAGCCTGCAGTGTAAACATAGCCTCAATTGCATCTGGAGGAGAACTAGGATGAAATGGGGATTTAATGGGGATGAAGCCCACATAGGAAGAAACAGGTGTGTTTCCTATGAAGTTAGAGACCAGACAACAGAGAGGAGGGGCTGCAATGAGGAAATCTGGGGGGAGAGTAGAAGCCTATAATAGGAGTGTAGAAAGCAGTTCAGGGAAAGAGCAGTAAAAGAGAACAGACCTGAATGGCTGGTTTGAGGGTTCCTGGATTAGAACCTAGCATAAAAGGATGGTGCTGGGTTCCCCTACAAGTCATTGTAAGAGTGATGCAGTCTATGCAGTGGATATGGAGACTGCCTGAGGCTGGGTGGAGAGACAGCTTGGTGAGACCACTGGAAGCGCAGGATGATTATGACTTGGTGAAAGTGCAGTGGATTGAATGACCCCAGGGGAATGGCACAGAGAATGGTGAGCTAACTCCCCAGATGAGCCATGAAGATATGCTGCAGGGTGGTGAGATGCTGGTGACTTTCATGGGGCTCAGCTAAGGCTTTCCCACAAGAGCAGTCGTGCAACATTATGTCACCCCCATAATATTTCTGAAACCAGATTGTGATTCAAACACATACAAACTATTTTCAGCTTACCTCCCATTCCCACCTGAGTGGAGGCAGATAACCCTACCCACTCTAGATTACTCTTAATGATGTGTAAGCTCTGCTATGCTGGTGATCTGGTCAGTTCATTGTGTGGAGGATTGGACTTAAGGTTCTACCCATTCTATAAAGCTGCCTACCCTTTCCCATCAGCATGTATAAGGAGAGGACTGGCACCCCAGAGAAGCAGCTCTTCTCCTCTGCATTATGGGCCCCATGTGCCATTTATTCCCCTATGCTGAAACATAGGGCAAGAAATGATGTAGCTCTAAAGAAAGAATACTTGTAACCTAATCTAAGTATACTGAAATGTGGAAAAATAAACACATCTCACTTCATTCTTCAAGATTAGTTATGGATATATCAAGGCACATCTTGCAAATTATCTTCAAGACTGAAAAAGTACAGATTGAAAAATGTACAAGGACTTGGTTACTCTGTTTATAACAACACTTCTTAAAACAAGTCTCATTCAGCTACTGTTCCTTTGAAGTTCCTTTAAGTTGTAATAGCATGATTTTTATCAGTCTAGACTTGGCATTAAAGAGATTCATTTGCTTTTCCACTTTACTGTTCGGTTTATAGGAAATTCTTTGTTTATTTAGATAACATGATAGCCTGGTTTTAAAGCATCTTCAAGAGGCTAATAAGATCAGCCAGGGCTACGTCAGATTGGGATATGAAAAAAGAAATAAAAAGATCTTATCTAACAGCACATGTGGAAGGGCAGGTAAATACTTATTTTCATTTGTATGGTTGCTACCTATTCTCCTTTAACACTTGAAACGACAACGGATAATAATCCCAAATTTTAAAAAAAAAGTGACAAGTGAAGAACATGAGCCCTTCCTCCCTGCCCAAAATACCAGAAAAGGAAGGAAAAAGTAGGGGAAACTTTGACGCCAAGTATATAGATTAAATAGATATTTATAAAAATCAATTTCATTTCATTCAGTTGCATGAAGGCATACCTACTCTATCACCTGAAAGGTTTTTAAAAGTCAGATTGCATTCACATTAGAGCTGGTATCTTTAATGGTTTTCATCTGATGCCTAAAGATACACAGTAGAGTAGATGAGATTATAATTCAGTAGTTCCAAAATGGCTTGGAGATGACTAAATTGGTATAATGCAACCAAGTGTCAGATGACGATTTTTTCTTCTTTTTTGACCTTTTTGGAAAGATTATCTCACTCACATCTTACAGTCCTTCCACTGAGATCTGAAATACTCTTATATCATTTGTGAAAACATGGTTGTTGTTTTTTCAAAATTGTATATGTTAAGTTCTCTGTCATCTTGTGGCTTGCTGTCAAGAACCATCTGTGTCCACGCACTTTGGGCAGAGCAGTGCAAAGACAATTTAATCTTATATCTGACAATGTATCTGACATCGGAGAAGCCTTACATTTCATGGAAGACCAGAAAAAAAAACCCTACTCTCACTAAGCTCTCTAAAAATTCAAAATGGCTAGTCCTGAGTATCTAGCCTATTATGTCTTTTGCATTTTTTATTTTATATATGTTTGGCGTATTGCTTGCTTTCCATCAGCAGAATCCAGTGGCACCTAGGTTAAGTGATGCACAATGTTCAACTAACGGGACTAAAGCCCTGTTCTGCTGGGTAGACCAAAGCTAGTTAGCAGAGGTTACAAAAGAACATGGCATTTATCTTCCTGACAACATTTGACTATTTAACTATGCAATCATCTATTATATATTTGTGAGAGTTTGTCTGCGAGTGTATCTGCCTGTCTATTTGTCTGCCTGTCTGTCTGTTTGTTCAAGACCTTCTCCTAAATGGTAAGAACTAGGACCACTATATTTGGTATTGAGCTTCCTTTTATGATAACTTAAAGCAAGATAAGGGTTTCATAGAATCATAGACTAGAATACTAGGACTGGAAAGGACCTCGAGAGGTCATTGAGTCCAGTCCTCTGCCCTCAGGGTTTGCTTGTGCCAGGAATATGGGATGTGCCTGGAATAGGATTGCTTCTCATAAAGCCATACAGAAAAGAGACAGAATCACTAGGCAGGTGAAAGTCCCAGTCCCAAGCCTTCCACCCCCAAGTTGCTCTTTAGAGATGGGGGAGTGAACCTCTCCTCCCCCCCAATAATTCATATGGCAACATTGCTAGCTGTTGCCCATTGTAAAGGAGTGAGGGGAAAGTGCAGAGTTTGTTGCATTCCTCACTCAGGCTGGGGAGAATAAGGTGAATATGAACCTGGACCTTCCCAGCCAGGGGGCAGGGCATGCACCCCAACCCCAGCTGTGCCCAATGGTGCTTCAGAGGCCATGGAGAGGTACTTCTTACCTGGCCCCAAGCTGCTGCAATAAGAGAGGGCTGGAACAGACCTCTGTCCCCTGGGCAGCCTGTATTCTGAACCCCTCATACCCAAGCAATGATTTTAATGAAGCGTGTGCTTCCAAAAAAGGCTTGGGATGTTCATCTTGGAAAAGCAATGACTAAGGAGGAGGATAAGACACAGATATGTGTAATTATGAATGGTTTAGAGAAGATGATTAAGGAAGTGTTATTTACCCATTCACATAACACAACAAAAGAACGGTTGGACAGTGAAATTAATAAGCAGTAGGTTTAAAATAAATATAAGGAAGCCCTTCTGACAACATGAAGTCAGCCTGTGGTATTCATTACCAAGGGATGTTGTGAAGGCCAAAAAGAATTAGATAATTTTATGGAGGATAGGTCCCTATGTGGTTATTAACCAAGGGTACATCTACACTAGCTCGTTAGTTCGAGCTAGGTAGGGTAATGAGGGCAACCGGAGTTGCAAATGAAGCCCGGGATTTAAATATCCCGGGCTTCATTTGCATCTTCCCGGGCGCCGCCATTTTTAAATCCCCCTTAGTCCGAACTCCGTGCCCGCGGCTGCACGCGGCACGGACTAGGTAGTTCGAATTAAAGATCCTAATTTGAACTACCGGTACTCCTCGTGGAATGAGGAGTACCGGTAGTTCAAATTAGGATCTTTAATTCGAACTACCTAGTCCGTGCCGCGTGCAGCCGCGGGCACGGAGTTCGGACTAAGGGGGATTTAAAAATGGCGGCGCCCGGGAAGATGCAAATGAAGCCCGGGATATTTAAATCCCGGGCTTCATTTGCAACTCCGGTTGCCCTCATTACCCTACCTAGCTCGAACTAATGAGCTAGTGTAGACGTACCCCAAGATAGTCAGGGACTCAGCCCTTTGGTTTGAATTGCCAGGAGCTGGGACTGGATGATACAGGTTGGATCACTTGATAATTGCCCTGTTCTGCTCATTCCCTCTGAAGTATCTGGCTTCAGCCACCGTTGCAAGATGCAGAGCTATATAGACCACTGGTCACACCCAGAATTGCTCTTATTATTTTCTCTGTGGCACGACAGGAAAAAGTGGAGGCAATGGAAATTAAATACCATAGCCAGCACTGGGGAAGGTTTTCAAAGTTAAATAGGGTTTTAGAACAAATATATCTCCTAATAAAATTAGTGTGATTTGTGCATCTAAAAATCCCCTGCCTATCTTTGAAAATTGTAAACAATGTATGTTGCTTTTGTAGCAACAAAACCAACATGTTCAGTTTATACTAATTAACTTGGGGTTCAACTTTCTATTAGTTGTTGTAGAGAGAAGTTTAAGGGAAAGCAGAACAGATTATAACAATTTTAAGGAAGTTTATTTATCAAATAAACCTGAAAAAGAATAGGTGGAGTAATGTGCTTAGATGGTGATTTTTCTCTTGAAGATCATATTAATACCTGCTGTTAATCCTGCTATTTAGTTGTTCTTTTTTTCCCCAAGAAGAGAGGATGGAGTTGTATTTGTTCAGCAATGGAGATAGCATGTTTATTTTGAGAAGGAGAAAGAGAGAGAAAGAAGCATAGAAGTCTTGAATCAAGTTTTAACAGTGTACAGAATCATGGATTTAAAAGCTGTCTGGCATTTTGACAAAATGGATCAACTACTCTGCTGTAGCTTTTTTCCTTTCTTTTTAATCTGTAAGGTTGACTGCTGGCCTGCCTTGCAGATACACGTATTTGCCTGCCATACTTTCTGTATGTTTACTCTGAAAAAACAATAATCTGTAAGTCGATCTGCTTCGCTTTTTGCTTATGCTATTGAACACTGGTGACCCAATCCTGTAGTCCTTTCTCAGACAAAATTCTCATTGAATTCAAGGGGAGTTTTGCCTGAGTGAGAACAGCAGTATTTGCATTCTGTCTT
The DNA here is from genome assembly GCA_032595735.1 of Pelochelys cantorii. Classification (NCBI taxonomy): domain Eukaryota; kingdom Metazoa; phylum Chordata; order Testudines; family Trionychidae; genus Pelochelys; species Pelochelys cantorii. Next base: position 68,077,250 of record CM064326.1, on the reverse strand, counting down.
TACAAGATAAGAAGTCTTCATAAAAAGCTTTAATGGGAAATATTAAACAAGTGCTTCGTGACTGCATGGGCTTGTTTTGCAAGAAGGAAGGGTTATTATGTCACTAGTTAAAGGGAATTCTACAGGCATCTTGTCTACATGTGGCACACTGTACAACAGTGAGTAATCTCCTTATGTTCCAACGGCTGGTTTCATTCCATTAGGAAACAACTACCACAAAAATAACAAAAGGAAATATTTTCAGGTGACTTTTTCAAGGCCACAACCACAAAATTTGTCATCCCAGAATTTTTACAACAACATGAAACATGTGCCACTGCCTTATTAACTGCCTCTTTGTACAAAAAGAGAATGTTCACCTCAGAAACAAGAGCAGGCTTTTCATAATATACAGAAATATCTATTGTCGAAAGACTAAAAGTCTTAATTTTGAATTTCTTCTTGAATTGCAGCAAGAGTTTGGAATTTCCATTTCCATTAATACACCCTCATGCTGTCCTTTCACTCTGAAGAACTGACATTAGAAATTGTTACTTAGTCTATGTCTACACTAAAAAGAAAAGTTGAAAAAATATGCAAATTGCAAACCGCAATTTGCATATATTTTCCCGCTTTTCTTCTGAAAGTGGCTTTTCCAACATTTGGCCTGTTGGGAAAAAATCCTCTGTTGGAACATCCCTTCTTCTTCATGAAACAAAGCTTACAGGGATGCTGACAATACACGTCCGCTTCTCTGACTTTTTTTCGGAAAAAGCTCTGTAGTCTAGACGTACCCTTACTTTCACCATTAGCCCCCTGGTTACAGCCTAAGAAGCAAACAACAAAAAGAAGAGGATCTTTGCATATAAATGAGAACCATTCCCCTAATCTATAAACAGTCCCATCAACATGTGTGTGTAGACGGTGTAAAGGGGGCAGTTGCCTTGGGTTCCTGTGATAGAAAAGGGTCCAGAGCGCTCAGCCACTGCTGGCACTATTGCAGCAGCAGTGATGACCGGAGCACTGGGCCCTTTAAATGGCTGTTGGAGCACCACATGATGCTCTCCAGAAAGCACTGACAGATGTCTGGGGGAGTCGTGGTTCTTTCTGGGCTGAGCTGAGGGCCCCAGTCATGCCCCTTCTGGCGGCATGGAGCAGTCCCCCTCCCCTACATTGCCTAGGGATTGAGCAAGACTGTTGGCCCCATGGTCTATAAAGTAGAAGTTCTTAGATTATCAAGCTTGTTTTCAGGAAACAACCTGACATTTTGAAATGCCTAACTCTGATGGAGACATCTTTCAGTTGATATCTGGCTTCTAGAAGATGCTTTAGAAGGTATTTTCACTATTCACAGACTCATAAAAAGCACTTCCATATGTGTGTGAATAGATATTGTAATTGTGGAGCTAGTTTAAGTGGGAGCCAAAGAGGAAAGAAAATTCTTTCTTACTCATATTCACATAGAAAATACTGCAAGTAGATGAAAAATTATGTATTCAAGCAATCTGATTAAATAGCCTGAAATAAATAATAACAACCATAATAATAACAATAATAATAAGACATGAAACTACTACCCAAGAATACTAAACTGTAATGGAAGAAAAAATCCAACTATTTAATGTCTTTAGTCTGTGAACTTGTACAAAAATGTATTCAGTTATTCAAAAGGGGAGTACCAAAAGTGCAGTATTAGAGGTTCTACATGTTATTTTATAGCTCTAGAAACTATACTTTTTCACAATACATGGCAGACATACCCAGGTGCCACGTAGGAATGCTATGGTATTAAAATAAGAATGCTTAGCTAAACTTCCTTCTTTATCTTCACATTCATTTAATGCAGAAACTGGAACAGTGATTTTAAGTAACTTCTACCGCTTCTTGTTTTCAAAGGCACAACCATATTGTCCATTTACTGATGTATAACATATAGTCACATATCTCACTTAGAATATCTCTACTAATATACAGTTCTCTTGTTGTTCCTCAGGGGCTACTTGGGTGGAGACAGGATTTTCCACTCTGCTTCTGCTCCAGGGCATGACATTGTTCAGAAGGAGAGAAAAATAAGAGGCAGTTGCAGTTACTCACAGACTTTGTCTACACTGCAGGGTTTTTGCACAAGAAGTTTTCTGTGGAAGAGAACTTCCACAAAAAATTCTTGTGCAAAAGCGTGTCCACACCTCAAAAGCAGATCGCAAAAGTGATGTGCTTTTGTGCAAGAGAGCATCTACACTGCATGGATGCTCTTGCACATGAAAGCTCTGATGGCCATTAACAGAATGGTCATCAGAGCACCTGTGCTTTTTCTGTGCAAGAAACCCCTGCAGAGTGTCCACACATGCCTTTTTGCGCAAGAGCTGTAGAGCAAAAAGGAGTTATTCCTTGTGGGGAGAGGAATAACTCTACCGGCAAAAGCTGTCTGTTCTGTCAATTTACTGTATTGGGGGGGGGGGTGTCAAAAATGAATTTGAGGTGTGGACACTCCATGGGTTTTTGTGCAAAAACAGCCATTTTTGCCCAATGACCTTGTAGTGTAGACATAGCCATAGTTACTAGTAGCCATTAGTTTTTGTGAATGGCAGTAAAAATAAGTAAATAAAAAAAGGAAAACAATGTGTCTTGTAAACAAATATGTATGTATCATCTTCCACAGTGCAATTCAGACCACAAGGAGTTTGTGTCTCCACCTGCCCTGCAATGTTTTATAATGTTTTGCTGCTTCAGCTCCAAAGCTAGGCCTCTCACAAACAGAATGCAGGCCAAATCACCAGGGTCTGTGTAGAATTACAATCTGGGTACATCTATACTGCAACACTATTTTGAGACTAGCCAATTAGCTCGTCATAAGACGGGATTTTCAGGTCTCTCCTCCACATCGGTCTTCTCTCCTGAACCTCTGGTCTCTCACTCCGTCTCTATCTTTCTCTCTCTCTCCTCCTCCTACTGTCTCCCCCTCTCTCTCTCTCTTCTCCTCCCCCTCCTGCCTCTCACTTGGGGGACTGTGGAGCCCAAATGGCCGTTTGGGCTCTGCACTCCCCGTGCTACATGGGGGGTGTGGAGCCCAAACGGTCGCTTGCGCCACTTGCTCCCACGCGGCGGCCTGGCTGAGCAGCACAAAAGTCAGCCGAGCACCACAGCGGGAGGCGAAGGGGGGTGGGGCGGTGACGTTCATGGGCAGGGGGTGGGGCCTGGAGCCGCTGTCATGCTGCACATCACTGCCCCGCCCCCCTTCGCCTCCCGCCATGGCACTCGGTTGACTTCTGTGCCGCTCAGCCGGGCCGCCGCAAGGGAGCAAGCGTCTGTTTGGGCTCCCCCGTGGTGGCCCAGCTGAGCGGCGCAGAAGTCAGCCGAGCGCCACGGCAGGAGGCGAATGGGGGCGGGGCAGTGACATACATGGCCAGACCCCACCCCCTGGCCATGTACGTCACTGCTCCGCCCCTCTTTCCCTCCTGCTGTGGCGCTCGGCCGGGCCGCCGCGGGGGAGGAAGTGGCGCAAGCGTCTGTTTGGGCTCCGCACTCCCCATGCAGCACGGGCTGCCCAGAGGGAACAGCCAGCATTTCAGGCAACAGCGCCCCCCAGAGGGAACAGCCAGCATTTCAGCGTTACAGACTCTCAGACATTGGGGTACTATATATATGATAACTAGCGCTATTCCAAAATAACTTAGTCAGCATCTACACAGTAGGCAGTTATTTCAAAATAATGTTGAAATACTGTCATGCTGGGGGACTTCTTATTCCTACTCTTGTAACCCTTATTGTACAAGGAGTAAGGAAGTCGGAGAAAGAGTGCTCTATTTCGAAATAAGTGCTGTGTAGATGCTCCCTATTTCAAAATAAGCTATTTTGAAATAAGAAACGTAATTGATGTAGCTCAATTTGAGTAGCTTATTTCGAGTTAAGCCCTACTGTGTAGATGCACCCTCTGCCAGCTGCTGTCCAGTCAGCACACTGTCTTCCACAAGGGTGACCCCAAAACACTGCAGTCACAGACTTTTCCCCCAAAATGAAGGTTTTGCACTGTTCAGCCCTCTTCTGGAAACTTCATATGTTATAGATGAGTTGCCTCTGTAAGGGGACAATATACAACAATTTGCTACTTGAACTGGAGTTACCAAACAATTCAATTTAAAGACAACATTGGTATAACTAACTCATTTAACTATAAAGAGAGAGATTTTTAGTGAGTGTGAGTACAAGGCATTATAGTCACAAATGGTTATAAAAGGAATAAAGATAAAATGCTAATCCCCTTTGCCTTCATGGGGGCGGGGGGAGTACATGTGTGTGTGTGTGTGTGTGTGTGTGTGTGTGTGTGTGCAGAAGAGAGAGAAATTGAGGTGGTTTTGCTCCTCACTTTTATACCCATGTTGAAGGTGTCCCCATATTCTTTTTTCTCCCCTGTGTATGCTGAAATGCTGATTAGCCTTGTCTCCCTCTTGCTATTTCAAGAACCTTGTTTACTACTTACATATAAATTGAAGCAAAAACATATTGCTTTGTTTGAGATAGATCAGCTTAACCACTCAGAGCTAGGTAGGATATATGCTACCAACACCATATAGACGGAATTCATTACTTTATGTAATATCGCTCTATACATTTTCCCATGATATTATTGACCAGCTAGTTATTAGTTTTAAAATGATACCTCTGTGATGATAACAGGTTGCCATCCCAGACAAGACAGTTTACTATTGCAAACAAGGGTGAATTCCCTTGTGTGTTGGAATAATTCAAAGGCATGGTATTGTCTGCATTTATTTGTAATCTGGTGAATGAACTTGGAACTCGATTGTAAGCCATATATATCCCTGTAATTAATTAGGCCTAGATCAAAGGATATATAGTATTTTGATAAGAACTTCCTTAATATGTAAAACCTATGAAAACTATTGAAAGGTTGTCTGGATTGCTCTAACTAAATGCACTCTGTATGTGTTTGGACTCCTTTAGGGGGCACCTCAGATACCAGACAGAGTTCCCCAGAGCAGTTTTCAGTAACCATGAGAGATTTATGAGAAATTAGCAGATCACTACATCTTTGCTATCTAACTGAACTTACACACTTGTCAGTGCATTTTACTTACTTTAACCTCTCAATAATGCTCATTTGTTTTTCCTAGCTAATAAACCCTAAGTTAATTTATTAGAGAAATTGGCTCTCAGGTTTGTCTTTGGTATGAAATACGGACTATCCATAGGCCTGGGACTAAGTGACTGACTCCTTGTGGTGGAGAGTAACCTCATGTGAGGTAGTTCTTGGTTTTAATAACCTTTCATTACAAAATCCAGTTTGCTTAGGAGGGTAAAGAGGGTCTGGAGAGCATAAAAAGACAGACTGTGGCCCCACTGTAAGGCTAATATAGTAATTCAGTACTGCAGTTAATATCTTTGCAAAAGCTAATTGTGACACTTGTTTGGGGCGTCTGGTCTGATTTCCAACATTTTTACCTAATATTAGCACCCTCAATTGTGAGCCATGACAGAAAGCAAGATACATAGGTCATATGCTGTATGGTGTGATTACAGGGGTGCCTTTGATCACGTTATGTGGTATCTGGGTTTATGATATTCATAACATTATTAATAATTAAATTGACAATAAATTGGGAGTTTAGTTTGATAATTCACAGTATATAATTTTGCACTACTATATATACCTTGAGGCTCTGTTATGCACAGGTGGCCTGCAGCTTTCATTGACAGACCTTATCTTTGACTGAAGAAGATTGTCCTTTTCCAAGGTACAACGGTTATTCAGCACGACTGTTGATAAATCACTGTTATTTCCTGTAGCCATATCCAAATGTGATGTTATTGTGAATTCATAACATGGCCTTACCATCTACTGAGGGCTGAGGGATTTCACTTATAGCCTCAGGCTGAACTTAATCATGACCTAAAGTTCAATATCTTATTTCAGAGCTCAAAAATATATTTAATGTAACATACCCCAATCAAGGAGTAATTCAAAACACTGGAGTGTTCTCTCTCTTTTCTCTTTTTTACTGTATATATGCATAAACATATTTTGTTATATATATATCAGAAATGGAGTCCTGGTTTTCTCTGATTCTTGTAAGGATGAGGTAAGGGTATGAATATTTTAGCCAATATAGCTTCAAGGCACAATTTCAAACTTTAATTAGTTTCAGGAACTCTAACAGGGATTTTTGTGAAGTGCTGAATATTGCAGTACTTCCAGCCTCCTTGCTGAGTGTAGAGAAGAAGACTGATTTGTAACCAGAGAGTAGAACTTTGTAAGTAAAAAGAGAAGCCCAATATGGACAGCAAGTCTGAACCCTGTAGAAAGGACTACATTGCAATTCCACATTACTTTTACCAGCTGTGTTATCAAGGTGACTTAAATGAAGCTTTGATTTGATCTTTCATAGCCTTGTAGAAAGATTAAGAGAGGCCCCAAGTGTAGCACTCTGAATTAAATTGATTCTGGTAACTCTTTCCTGAGACAGTTTAGGTAAATATGTAGCTTATTCTTACTTAAGCATATTCTAACGTAATACATTTTAACACTAATTCTGCTCCTATCATATTTTCTAAATGGAAACATGGAAGATTAAATAAGTATAGAATCTAGTTTGAATTTTAATATAAAGAGTAAATACACCTAATAGGCCATAAATATATATTAATGTTTTGGTAATATTTTCATTCTAACTTTATTATTAATGGAAATAAACAAAAACAGATGCTTTAGTTTTCATTTATGACTACAAAAAATAACACATGCCCTCCTAAGATCCAACTGAATTTTATAATCACAGAAATGTAGGTCTGGAAAAGATCTCAAGAAGTCATGTAGTCTAACTCCTGGGCTGAGGCAGAACCAAGTATGCGTCTCTGATAGATGTTTGTCTAAGTAGTACTTAGAAAACTTCCAGTGCTGGAGATTTCATAGCCTCCCTTGGAAACCTGTTCCAATGCTCAACTAAAATTATAGCTAGAAAATCCTATATGTCCCTTGATGCACACAAAGCTGATTAATTCTTGTCCTATTGTCAATTATTAGCAATTGACCTTTGTCCTTATTGTAACTGCTCTTCACATATTTGAAGACTTATTAGGTCCCCCTTCAGTGTCCTTTTGTTGAGACTAACCATTCCCAGATGTTGTTTTATTCTTTTTAAACATTCTTAATTTTTCTAAACCTTTCTTCATATTTGTTGCTGTCCTTTGGGTGCTCTAATTTGTCGACACGTTTCTTAAAGTCTGCCACCTAGAAATGGGCACATTTTTCGAGATGATGACTCACCAGTACCAAGCAGAGAAGGACAATTGCCATCTGTGACTTACAAACGTCACACCTGTTAAGACGCTATTGTTATTAATGTGACTTTATAAGCATATAACAGAATGAGTTTGAACTGAAATGGTGATACAACATTTTAATTTTTGTTGACTGAATGTTACTGGGAAAATAAATGTCAGGGCCCTTCATGACCAATCCCCACCTTACCTAACATTATTGAAAAATTGACTCCTGCATCTATCACCTACTTATTGTATTTTCAAATAAATAACTACATGCTTTCTTGCATGTTGCTCTTCAAGCTTTGGAAAAGCTCTTCATAAACAGTTACTAATCAGACTCATTATCTTCCTTCTAAAACAGTGACATTCAAACCTTAGTGGTTTGGTAGACAAATTAACAATCAACATGACCCAAAGAGCTACAGTAGTGTGAATTTCATGTTTCATTTACTACATACGTATAATTCTCACAGCAAAATGACTGACCAAGAGTTCTACAGTTGGTTAATAATGTAAGTGAAATCATCCTGACTGGATAATAACTCAGATTGGCTAATGATTAAATCACACAGTGTTTTAAAATAATGTGCTGCAGACAGGGGGGCAATAGACTCCCCAGGCTGCAGGGAAAGATGGAAAAGGGTGGCTCCTGCATGACCTAGGGCAGAAGGGGAGGGGCTAGGGACAGCCAGCCCTCAGCACCCTCCAGAGCACTGGTCCGCCTACCCCCCATTACCAGGCAGACTTGAGAGCCACCTGTAGCATGCTCCAGTGTCCATTCAAAGGGCCTGGGTCTACAGCAGCCACTGTTTCTGCAATATCAGTGGTAACAAATGGGAGGTGTCTGGCCCTTTTGAATCATGGGGCCTGGGATAACTACCCTCTTTTCCCTACTGTCTACACCCTATTTGGCAGGCCTGGCTGCAGTGAGCAGCAGAAAACACAATAAAGAGCCACTTACAGTTCCTGATTCTTATTCTGAGTATTATTGTTCTAAATCCTTTTGAATTCTACTTTACTCTGAGGTCTACAAAAAACTCGAACACAATCTTCTGATGCCACTGCCTATCATGGTCAATATTATCTTCAATATTCTCTCATTGTTTCTTTGTGGCATCATACCAGCCTGTATCCATCTGCTGTCTTTCATTTTACACTTAGGTTGTAAGTTCTTTGGGATAACAACGGTCTTTTTGTTCTGTGTTTGTACAGCTTCTATCAGAGTAGAATCTTGGTCCCTGGCTGAGACGTCTAGGCGCTATGGTAATACAAAATAAAGTCTTATGTTAGCAAAACATTTCATGCCATTAGAAATTATTACAAATAATATTGCCATAAACATCAGAGCAGATGGATTCCCCATTCCCCTTTGCCCTGTTAACCTCTGATGGTTCAAATTAAACAAAATGAAAGAAAGAACTTGCACTGTCTGATGCTGTCGAGATAAAAGGCCCTGATTCAGGAAAGTACTTAAGCACATACTGAAGTCCACCCATTTTCAGAACATCATCTCAGCAAATGTTAAATTTTAACAGATTGTGATTAACCATTGAAACAATGTATCAAGACTTTTAGTGGAGTCTCTGTCACTGACAATTCTTAACTCAAGATGAGAGGTATTTCTGTTTTTTTTCTAAAAGGTATGCTCTAGGAATTATTTTAGGTGCTCTAGGAAGTATTTTTGGGAAGCTTTACAAAGTAGGTTTTGCAGGCAGTTTGACAGATGATTGTATTTGTCCCTTCTGACCTTAGAATCTATGAACTTTAACTTTAAGCATGTGCTTAAGTCTCTTGACTTCAATGAGATTTAAGCATATCCTTAAAATTACACAGTATTTAGTGATGTAATGACTGTTTAGGCTTGTTTTCCTCAGCTGAGGCCTATTTAAATACCTAACATAGCCAAGAAGACCTTTCTCCCTGCTCCCCTCATCAGGCCCTAAGAAGATAGAAATAGTAGCTAGTTAAATGAAGTGTAGACTTCTGTTCATATCATTATTGCAAAACTGTAATTTTGCCCAAAAGCAATCTAAAAGGACAAACACATAGATGAAGATAGCTGGAAAGGACTATTATTGATGAGCAGTTACTCACGTGAGTAGTCCCACTGACTTCAAGATAGTTTGTCAAATAACTCTGAAATGATCAATAAGACGATTACTGCACCATGACACCCGGTGCCACTCACAAAAAATGTCACCAAAAAATTACCAGTATTTCCCGAAACGCTGCTTGGAGAGGTAAAATGGTCCTTGAGGTTTTGTCCATTTCTGAGAACGGATATAACCAAAGACATGTGAAAAAGTGGAAAAGAACACTGTCTGGGAATCTTTTTTGCACTAGGTGTCCTTCAGTTATGATGTGGTCCCTTAAGCATCATTCCTTTAATCATCATATTCATTTATTATTAATTAATTATTATTATTATTCCACACACTTTTCAGAGACAAGCTGGCTAAATTCTTTCCATAGCCTGGCTACTCATAGGTATTCTTGCAAATGAGATTTTGAACTGTTTCTTATCTCCTCTTTTCTGGCTGCTGTTAATTTACACTTTTGACCTCATTGTACACTCTTCATTTAATCCCATTTCTATGTCTATAGCAATCCATTAATCTGTTTTATAACATATGAACCTGCATAAGTAAAGTTTGGGATTTTTCACTGTTTTCCAGAGATCATGAATCTAAAACTAAAATCAGAACATGACAAAATCCAACCAACTTCTCCTTTCCTTGCCTCAGTCCCAGTTACTAATAGAAGCATGTGTCACTAGGGAAAGGAGTGAATGACTCAATGACTTATCCGGGAAAAGAGTGAAATGTTAGTAACCACAAAGAAAAGAAGAACTCTATAGTTACATGCATTCTGCAGAATGTGTGAGGTATTTCAGAGGATAGCTAGATTGTTTTGGTCACTCACACTAGATTCACAAACAGATTTAGACACCTAGCTTCCTCTTTAGGTATCTGAATCCTACCAGGCCCTTTGGGATTCACAAAGCTGCTGCTTAGCTGCCCATAAGAATTATAAAGATACCTAAACTCACAACAGGACCATTGTTGTTTTCTTAAGGTTTTTTTAGTTATAGATTAACATGGCTACCCCTCAGAGACAGTCCCTAAATGTTTGTAATAACATTCTTGAAGTGCCTATATTTCGGCTTCTGGGTAAATGCACTGCGGTCTCATGCCAGGCATCCAGATTCCTAAGCCCCAGCGGTGGGGAACCTTTTTTGGGTTGGGGCCACTGACCCACAAAAAAAAACCCACTTGGGGGCCTCTCACAGTGAGAAGCAAAACAAAACAACGCCCCCCCCCCAAAAAAAAACCCCTCATTCATGTGGCCTCTGACTGAGGAGAAAGACACTCCCTAATTCTCCTTGCATACCGGATCCTAGCCCAGGCTAGTAGATTTTGTGTGCTCCAGTGCCACGGGGGAACAGCGAATGACAGTATGGGATCCCCAATGCTGGGGAGAGCCCCTAGCTTCTGGGGCTGGATCCAGAAAAGCTAGGGTCCTCATCTGGCCCCTGGGATTTAGGTTCCCCATTCCTGTCCCAGAGAAATTCATGAACTGGGAGAGCATATTAATTGACCTAATATTCCTCCAGGGTCCAATCTGGTAGGAAACCTCCAAGTTCCTCAACTAGATCAAACCGATATAGAGAAGCTTGCACAAAATGCTTGAGGAGGGGATCATGCCTCACAACTTTTATACTGGTGGCTAGCTTGCTCACTTGGGATGTATACAGAATGGCTAAATGCAGAAGAGAAAAGGTAATAGAAACCAAACTCACTGAATAATAAAACTACATTTCAATTAGCTCTGTTCTCGTATTAAGAACATAACATAAGAACATAAGAATGGCCGTACTGGGTCAGACGAAGGTCCATCTAGCCCAGTAGCCTGTCTGCCGACAGTGGCCAGCACCAGGTGCCCCAGAGGGGGTGGACCGGCGACAATGATCAAGTGATTTGTCTCCTGCCATCCATCTCCAGCCTCTGACAAACAGAGGCCAGGGACACCATTTCTATCCCCTGGCTAATAGCCTTTTATGGACCTAACCTCCATGAAATTATCTAGCTTCTCTTTAAGCTCTGTTATAGTCCTAGCCTTCACAGCCTCCTCTGGCAAGGAGTTCCACAGGTTGACTACGTGCTTTGTGAAGAAGAACTTTCTTTTATTACTTTTAAACCTGCTACCCATTAATTTCATTTGGTGTCCTCTAGTTCTTCTATTATGGGAACTAATAAATAACTTTTCTTTATTCACCCTCTCCACACCACTCATGATTTTATATACCTCTATCATATCCCCCCTTAGTCTCCTCTTTTCTAAACTGAAAAGTCCCAGTCGCTTTAACCTCTCTTCATATGGGACCCGTTCCAAACCCCTAATCATTTTAGTTGCCCTTTTCTGAACCCTTTCCAAGGCCAAAATATCTTTTTTGAGGTGAGGAGACCACATCTGTACACAGTATTCAAGATGTGGGCATACCATAGTTTTATACAGGGGCAGTAAGATATTCTGTGGCTTATTTTCTATCCCTTTCTTAATAATTCCTAACATCCTATTTGCCTTTTTGACCGCCGCTGCACACTGTGTGGATGTTTTCAGAGAACTATCCACGATAACTCCAAGATCTCTTTCCTGATTTGTTGTAGCCAAATTAGCCCCTATCATACTGTACGTATAATTGGGGTTATTTTTTCCAACGTGCATTACTTTACACTTATCCACATTAAATTTCATTTGCCATTTTGTTGCTCAATCACTCAGTTTGGTGAGATCTTTTTGAAGTTCTTCACAGTCTGCTTCTGTCTTGACTATCTTAAACAGTTTAGTATCATCAGTTTAGTATTGCTGCCAAGTGGCTGGAATGTGCTTGACAGTTTACACCAAGTATTTTTAGTTTTGCTCTTTTCAGATTATAGTCAGAGATTGTGTAACATCCCAGATTCCTTCTCTTCTCCACTATGATCTGAAAGAACAGCAACTGAATTAAAAGCATGGTTCTGATTTATTTACTGACATTCAGAAATAAACAAGCTCTGTTTATTCAAAAGTGGCTAAACCCCTCCTTCAATAAAAAGTGAATGTTAAACAGAAAAAGGACTTATTCTTCCTTTTTTAGAAATGTTCAGAAATAGCTATAGTAACAGAAATCCTCAACATTCTTTGTGATGATCGAGTTATAATAATGTGGCTATCAACAAACTGGGTACCAGCAGTGAGTACAACAGTGTGGCTATGTCTAGACTATATCCCTCCGTCAGCAGAGGGATGTAAATGAAATACTTTGAAAGTGCAAATGAAGCCGGGATTTAAATATCCCGCACTTCATTTGCATAATCACGTAATGGCGCTCTTTTGAAAAAGCGCTATTTCAAAATCGAAACCACAGTATAGACACGGTTCTTTTAAAAACAGGTTGCTTTTTCAAAAGACCCTGTAAACCTCATTTTTGGAGGAGTACAGGATCTTTCGAAAAAGCCTGCCATTTTCGAAAGAACCGTGGCTAGATTGCAGTTTCAATTTCGAAATAGCGCTTTTTTGAAAGCGTGCCATTACGTGATTATGCAAATATTTAAATCACAGCTTAATTTGCATTTTCGAAGTGCTTCATTTACATCCCTCTGCTGACAGAGGGATGTAGTCTAGATGTAGCCTGTATGACTTACACTCTACACACATTGATACTTCTAGTATTTGTGTTAGAAAGAAATTCTCCCTTTCTTGGCTAACATCATCTTCTTTTGGTATGTTTCCCTTTTTCCTTAACTTTAAGCAACTGACACAGTAGGTGGTTAAACCAACTGAAACAGAACTGTGTGTTCTCTCTTGTAGTTAGGCAGACATTTACAGTGCTTTTCAAATCTCACTGTTTAACTATAATGTTCTTTTTTTCCTTTGGAGAAAAAAAAAAGCCCTTTTTTCCTTTTTTTCTTTTACGGATAAAAAAAAAATCACATTGTTCTAGTTTACCTGCATGGATAGTTTTAACGAACCTATGTTTTCTCCTACTTTTTACTTTGTTTGTTTTTGATCTAGGACTCTCTAGGTTTTTCTGTTATTGAGGTCTGAAAAGACTATAGGCAGAGATGAATTTTTACTCTTAGTGCTGTCAGTCATAAATGTTATATGCAAATTTAGAAAAGCTTTGCAAACAGTGGGATTTTAATAAAGATCAGATGCAGCAGGAAATGCCTAATAAAATAGTGCTGATCAGAACACTTTGCACAGGAATACATGATCTCTGTTGATTTTTGTAGCTCATTTTTATTTCATATTAGTAATGACACAGGTCTTCTGCAGACCTGAAAAGAGGAGGCCTTACATTACAGTTTTGTTGTCACATGACTAATGTTCCATGGGGCAATTCTGCAGGGGATGAGAGGAAGAGGAAAATAAGGTGTTGTAAGTCAATGTGAGCATAAGGCATTATCATTCAGAGACCTAAAGAACTGAAGAACAAGACTGTATATAAAACAACCAATCGAGATGATGTTTGAAGGTGTGTGTTAAAGCACAGCCTATCCCTACAAAGTCTTCTTATAACTTTCTGTTGTTTGCTTTGACTGCCCTTTCAGGCCCCAATGTAAAGCCCATTGAAATTAGCAGAAAGACCTCCATGATCTCAATGGATTTTGGATGCCTGTTCCCTACGCAAGTAACTCGTACCAGTTTATTCTTAGACTGATTTATCAAAGTGTAATTTATACCCTCATTTATATCATCTAAAGTGGCTCCCAATTCTCCTCCTGGTTATTAGGTGTTGTCTTGCTAAACTAGTGGTGATGACATGTTACTTCACCTTCCTGGCTAAGTTACAGACTTGCTGCATGGGTTCTGACTGTTGCACCTTTCCTCAGAAGCACAGAACTCCTTGCAAAGTGCCTATGCAAATCTCAAGCCTGTGTGTGAAAATTTCAAATAACATTTGTTATTTTTGTTTAGTGTTCTTTTTGTGAATGTATATACAAAATGTATTATTATTGTCAATGGGCCAACAATGTGCTTGGTACCCGAGAAGCTGACAGACTTTCCAGATTTGGGCACAAGGTGGGGGGGGGGTGGTCTCACAATCCCAGAAAGGCTGGGGTCTCAGGCAGTTGGGGCAGGGCTGGTTGCAGCCTGCCCTCGGTGCCACCCAGAGTGCACTGTGCCATGTCTGTCTCCACCTGGCAACCCTTAGAGCCGCCTGGAGCATGTGGTGTGGCACTCCAGCAGCAACTTCAATTTAAGGCTCTGGTTGCTACTGCTACCACAGTGGCAATGGGGCAGCTGAAAACCCTCAGGCTCTTTTGAATTGCCAGGGCATTTGCCCATTTCCACCCACCCCCCCACTAGTGGGACTACTTGGCACTGGACAAATCTAAGACAGTTCCGTTGCCCAGATGAGTCTTCATTCTAATACCCAGTGACCATCAAGTTAGGATGTTCTGAGAAACCTGGGTTAATCTTAGAGAAGAATGACGCAAAGGAAGGAACTTGTTCCCTGATCCTATGTCGTGGGATCTATATTGGCTTTCACATGACAGCAGGAGTTTCTTCAGGTAGAATAATTTGCAGGATCAGAGATGTAGAATATAATTTATAAGAATTTTCTCTTCTATTAAAAAAACAGGTTAAATGTGATACTAAGTGGTTAAAACACAGTTTGGGCTCTAAGATAAAATAGCAAAAACAATAGTTTTCCTGTCAGTTGCATGGATCTCAGAGAAAGTTTCAGAAAGATCTCTCACTTCCAGGCACAGCTGTAGAGCCACCAGCACTGACAGAAGAGTGTGCAGAGGGAGGTTTGTAGCTTTAGTTTGCCATTACTGCACAGGGAGGTGTAAGAAAGGGGTGTCTCACATTCCCCTTCCCCAGAGCCTTTGGACAGATTCTAGATGCATATTCGTTAGGCTCTGTGGCTTCTACAGTGCTTTTGCTTCTCATCCTCACCATGGCTCATCTTCTTAGGAGCAATAATTGAGCATAAAGATGAAGGATGAAATTCTAAGGGAGTCAAATTTGGTAGCTGATCCACTCAAACCAAATGCCATTTCTTTGGCTCACACTGATAGCTAATAAAAGCCTTCTGGCCACCAGCAGAAAGAGACAACATGACAAACATGATCCTATTGTTGAAATCTGTCTTCAGTTCAAGTTTTGATAGGAAAGATTTTGCCTGCTTGTCACCTACACTAGAGAGTCATCAGCTTCTTGTTCTAACCACTTGTGCTCAGCACTACAAAATCAGCATGCTGCAGCCATTCAGCTGTTGCTGCCATATGCCCAACAAGGATAGAAAATGTGGTGTCATTCCAAGAGCTTCACAAACTCAGAGCATCATCCTGGATTGAACTTTAACAACTACAATATTTCTTTGCATTTTCATTCGATGTTGCTATTGGTTTGTGGGAGATGCTTTATTAACGAATATCTTCAATCCTTTTATACAATGAAATTATTTCTTTGCCATTTGCCTTTTGCTACTGTTTTACTTTTCTTAGGACTTGAATGATACAGCACTAATCAACTGGGAAAAGTGATGTCCTCTAGGAAACCCAGCACAATGCTGGGCCAAAAAACCCGACAAAAGAAATCCTATTTTTCACCACAATCTGGGAAAAAGGCAAGATCTAATTCCCTTTTTAATTAACTAATAAACAGAATTCAGAAGTGTGGATTGAAATTCACAGTACAGTGACAGCTGGTGGACTGCTGGTAGGGTGGATCCTAAATCATTTGTTCTCTGTAACACTTCACTCTTTTTTCATGTGGAAAAATAAACAGTGTTAAAAGAAAGCACCCACAAGCTGTTCCTGTCACTATGTAACTAAGAACTAAAGGTGAAAATGTATAACAATTATAGATAAGTACAGAGGTTGTGGAGAGGGAAGGAGACAGTAATGACAGGTAAATCCCATGGTTTATTTTATGACTGTCACCTTTCCTCCACTGAGTGGTGAGGTGGCTCAAAGCTGTGTATTTTCTTTGCATGTCGGAGATCTTTCGGTGGCGCCTGAGGACCAGTGTGCAAAACCATGAGCTTTGTATAAATAACTTGAACTCTGAGCAGGGGAGGAAGGGGAAAAAACATGCCTAAAACCACTGATTAACAACACAACAATGATAGAATTTTTAAGTACATGCCATACAAGTTTGAAAACAGGTGACCATGTGGGCAGTTTTAAAGCAGAGAAAATGAAGATAAAGTAGCAAATGTACCTCACAAGGCGGAAAACATGCACAGTACAAATATATTCATGTTGCCATGTACCCTTTCCAGAAAACTCAGGGTCAGGATATGGTGCAAGTAGATATGTGTACCTGGGTTATGCCAGCTGACTCGGGTTTGCAAGTCTCAGGCTAAAGAGCTGTTCAACTGAGGTGTAGACAATAGGACTCAGCCCTGATCACTGGGACCATCCCCCTTCCCAGATCCTGGATGCCAACTTGAGTTTGAACATATTGTTTTTCTTCAATGCTTAGCCAGAGAGTTGGCCTTAGTGATCGTTTGCCATTTGGTCCCTTCCTGTCCAACCCTGAAGACTTGACAGGCTGAGAGTCCAACACTGGAACATGCTTGATGAAGCCTTGTAATATGGGGTCTGCATCTGGGCCACCTCCACCCCCTTGGTGGGTGGAATTTTATCCCATATGTTACAAGCCACCTGGAGAATGGTGTTCTTGTGACATCCTTGCAATATGTCCGATAAGCGTAAAGTACCACCTGTGGACAAGGGTTGCAGTAGTCTGTAGACTCGAATGACCAGAAACATCTGCATTCCAGATGAAGTCATTCCATGTTATATCCAATATATGACACTGACATTAGAAAGCCTCCAGCTTTGTCCTGTCTGTGAGGCATAGTATCCATGTTTTTCAGCTGCACAGCAACACAGATAGGATATCGCTTGAATAAATCCTGAACATACTAAGATTATGTAGATTCCATACCTCTTGTAAATGGCTATGGCAGATGAAATACCAATCTGATGGAGAGCCTCCATGTGAGAACTGGAGGAGATGTTAACTATAGAACCCAGATTGGAGGACTTGGACCTAGATTTTGCAATTTTGTCTTTGACTATGAAACAGCTTAGCTGACTCCTTCCCCATATGGTGGAGTGTCTCATGAAACCTGCCAGGGCTCTGTACTAAAAGAACAATGTCATCAGCCTGGTCAAGGTCTGTGAATGAGAGATCCCCGAGGTCAGTGCTCATCAACCTGACAAAATGTTCCATTCTGAAGTCCACTGCCTTACAGAAGAGTTCAGATGCCAGAATGCAACCCAGCCCAATACAAGATCCTGATTTAAAAGTCTCTGACATCTGGGCTCCTTGATGAACAGGGGCAGACCATTATGCAGCTCTCAAATCAAGTCTGGCAGGTATTGGCCCCATATGGTAGGCATACGCAGAAGCTGATTAATTAAGTTCACATAAGAAACTGGTGGGAAAGATTCCAATTATAATTTTTAGCCCAATACTCATGGCAATCACCTGGGAAGTGGGAGACTCCCAGTTCAAGACTCCCTTCCACATGGAGAGAAGAAAGGATTTGAACAGGAATCTACGATCTCTCTGAAGAGTGCCCTAGCCATGGGACTATGGGATATCCCACAAGGAAGCACCACAGCAGAATCTCCCATTTTGACAAGGGGATGGCTTACAAAAGCTGAACGAACTGCCCTGTCATGTCAGCTCCAATCAAGAAAGGGAAATTGGAGCCGGCAAAATAAGTCCAGACTGATAAGCAAATGGGGAAAAGATGTCTGTCTCATTATCCATGGGCTACTTAAGGGTTGGCAGGGGAAAAAGGCAGCCAATGGAGTTGAGAGTGTGGGAGCTCTTCTTTACTGGCTGCAGGAGCTAGTGGTGTCTGAGCATGTAACCTGAAGCTATCAGTAGTGAGAAGGTGGTTGGAATGCACATTGTAAATAATCATCATCTGGAATTCCCAAAGAGCTGTGGCATTACATTGAACAGATGGAGGAGCAATGTGCAATAGCACTGGAAGCAAAGGTGTTTAGCTCATTGTTCTTTCCTGCAACCTGTGGAACTTCTTGACAGAGGATGTTGTGAAGGCCAAGACCTCAAAAAAGATCTAGAAAAATTCATGGAGGTACCTCAATGGCAATTAGTCAGGATGGACAGATATAGTTCCCTACACTCTGTTTGCCAAAAGCTGGGAGTGAGCGACAGGGAATGATCATTTGACCAGGGAATGCAGGCTTAGAGATAACTTGTGTCATAGTCAAAAAACTGTGAGTAGGTCACTTACCCAAAGGGCATTGGGCAGCACCTTCCATAAGTTCTACAACCAAAATTTCCATTCCTGTGCCCCTCTCTGCTCTCTCCCACAATACTCCACTTATAGTGGTTGTCTTGTCAGTGAGGACTGAAGGTTGGGTCAGAGGTGTATCTGTGTCAGTTCACCTCCCACCCAGTGAATAAGACACCTGGCTTGCTCCACCATCTGAGCACTTGCCTTGGCTGAGTATCCTGTCAGCCCCAGTTCCTTGATGGTGGTAGTCCTGCAGACTGCTTGTTTGCTTTGCTCGCTGCTCCATTCTCTTCTAGCTTCCTCTCTTCTGTGCCTTCTGCAGGTCAATCTCTGAAGTTCCACCCAAGTCTTACTGATTTCAGCTTAGTACATTTCAGCTCTTAGTGATTGCCTGCACATTTGAGCACTTAATAAAAGGCTCCCATTGAATTCTATTTAGCTCTAGCTTTGAACAGTAGAGAGAAACTGGTTGAACAATACTACAAAATCTTAGAGAGAGTCCAAATCTCCTAGCTGGGCTATCTATTCACATCTCTCTTACTTTCACGGGGCATTGGCATTCAAGCCCCTGACTTAATGAGGTCCTTTCAACTGAAGTTGACCCTCTCATTTGGGACCAGTAATGAACAGCTCTACTCCCTTTTACTCCTACAGTAAGGACAACTACATTGATAACATTTAATTACCCCAGCATTCAGTACTAAAGTGATTTGTAAACCATTTTGAATAACACTGCTTGACATGTAGGCAGTGTAGGTGTGTTTATGTAAACATAGTGTGCTCCTGAAGTCTCTTCTACTTCCAGCTAGCTATCAGGGCAGAGTTCATTGAGATCCTGCTTGAAGAGGAAATACTTCCGTTTCTACACAAGTCCTTCTCAGCCCTTACTTCATATCTGCGGGTCTAAGATGTATCTGATCTACATAGATATTTAATAGCTTTTAGAATGTTGTGGCTTGTCTTAATACTAACTAGTATCAGCTGAGGGCTAAAAAGGGAATGGCCAAAGAGGTTCTGATCATTTTTTGAGTATCAGATTATATCCTCCTCAATAAAATCTCTACCTGTCCAGGATAAACTTCATCACTTTTGTTCATTAATTGTTAGAGTGGTAAGTACCAAAATGCTGAGCTATGATTATCATAGCTCCTATAATAACACTTGCCTTTTGTGTTTAGGGTAATAACCAAGGCTTAAATTCAGCCAGAGCAGTCCAGAGCAGAGGCCTGGTAAATATTTTTAAAACCATGGGGCAGAAGCACTGAGCCTCCCTCAGAGCAGAGGACCTTCGCCTTGGGACTCTGGAAAATATTCTGTGGGAATTTAAACCCTGTTAATAACACCAAAAAGACCACGTTGTTTTATATGTTTATCCTTTAAGCATAGCATGGATTTGAAAGTCTGGAAAATGTTTCTTAAACAATTTAATAAAGTGTTAACATACCCAGTATAACATGCAACTTTTCACATTGCAACTGTTCTCAGCTACTTGCAGAGGAGTTACTTTTGTGTTTTTATGAGCATGGTTGTATGGCTTTAAAAAAAATGCTGGGAAAGGGCAAGGAGCCAAAATCATTATCTTCACTTGGAGTGTTTAATACCAAACATAAATATTGGAGGGGCTTGAGTGCCCAAGCCATCCCTCCAGGCTATATGTATCTGATTGTAAGTGTCCCTGCTGTGCTGTCAGCTAGTCCTCATCATGACTTCAGTCCAGTGTTGTTGAGGAAATAATATCCTAGATACAGCCATTGCCTGTCATTATGGAGACAGTGCTAAAAACAACCACATGGGTCAATTTCTGCTCAAATTCTCTAGTCTAATTGCAATTGTTACTAAGCACTTGGCAAAATCAGAAGCAGAAATGAGTCTGCTCTAGGTTTTTCCTAAATTTATTTCTAAGAGCACAGAATCTCTAATATCACATTGAGATGTCATTCAAAAAAGGAGAAAGTAGATGATATCACTGAGGCATTGCCTTACCTCCAGTGATCAAGGTTGTATTGTTTTCATATACTGAGGGGAGGACAGGAGACATTTGACATGGGTTTAATCAGGCCACAGCTTTATTATTAGATGTCTGGGGCTTCTCTGCAGATAACAGTGTACAGTGTAGGTGTAGGTATCCCATGCTTACCCATAAGGCTTTTACCAGAGCCCCCTCATTTTCCATTCAGGTCTCTTAAGCAAATCCATTGCCAGCTTAGGATCCACCCTCTCCTTGCAGGAGGCTTGAGTTGGGTGATAATAATGGGATTTATCTCCCTGCTGTACCAATTATAGGAATCCCCAGCTGACCCCTTTCCATTCGCTTCTTTACTGAACACCTAATTTTAGGCCCTTTTCCTCGCCATTTATCCTAGCACTGTGTACTTTCTTACGGAGCACCTGCACTGGACAGCCACCCTAGACTTAAGTAATGAGTTCTGGCATATAACCTATTGCACTTCGTGCAATGTATGAACAGAGCTCACATGAACCTGCTGTAGGGAAGGCAAACAAACAAACAAAAAACCTCCCCCCAAAAACAAAATGAAACAAAACAACCAGTCCACACAGGCCAACTACACAGCATTATTATTTCGGAATAACAAAATGTGAGTCTACACAGTAAACCATTATTTCAAACAATGGTGAGCTGGAGGACTTCTTACTCTGACTCATGTAACCCTTATTTTATGAGGAGTAAGGGAAATCGAAGGAAGAGTGTTCTTCCTTTGATTTCCTGCTGTGTAGATGACATCAAAGCCGAATTAAGCTATTTCAACTTCAGCTATGCAACTGACATAGCTGAAGTTGCGTATCTTAATTCCACTTTGCCCTGCTGTGACATGCCTATGGTGGCAGGGGAAAAATGCCTTCACAACTTCCCTCAACAAAATGTAATGCCCACAGCTGGTTTAGACTAAACCTAGTATTTTATCACCTACAAACCTGCTATTTTACCCAGGGCTGGCCTTACCATGAGGCGAACTGAGGCGGCCCCCTCAGGTGCCAGACTGTGGCGGGGGCCATGGGGGAGCAGCACTAGGACCCAGAGTGTAGAAAATTGTGTCTTCTGCTTTTAGTTCTCCTGTATTGGGGTAGGTAGCAGAGCAGTACCATGAGAGAAGTAGAACAGGAAGAAGGCAGAATTGAGACCTTTCAAAGTTTTGGCCCAAGAGAGGGGGCATGGGGGCATCATTTGAGCTCCCTGCCTCAGGTGCCAAAATCTTGTGGGCCCACCCTGATTTTACCACCTGAAGGAGAGGGAAAGTAGGTGCTGCCTCAGCATGCTTTGAATGCAACATTGGTTTCAGGCCCAGGGCTGCGCCTTTAAAAGCTGTGAGGGCAGGGGACTGGACTCGATGACCTCTTGAGGTCCCTTCCAGTTCTAATGTTCTATGATTAAGCCTCCTTTCCTGGAAATTGGTCAGTGACGTCACTTCTCGGTAAAATAGGAACACCTGTGGGAGACATATTTTATTACTGCATTCCATTGCCAGGAATATATTAAACACAGAGATGAGTGAAGGGCCTATGAGAATGTGTTGTTTTCACAGAGAAGAATGGAATACAAAGTGCACCACTGTTTCCACCAAATCATCTCATATAATTTACAATAATTCAAATGAAGCAGGTTTGAGCCTCACAATGCTAATTACTTGATTTTTACTTTCTAAGCAGTAGCATATGCTTCTCAGGTCAATCTCAGAGTCCTGTGAAACTTACACCTAACTGGCAGAAGGACTTTTTGTTTTTTCTTACGTCGGCCTATCACTGTATTTTCATTTGCCATTTTCAGGCAAGATTCTGAGGACATTATAGAGATCCTAAAGGGGATATTATGATTGTGAGGCCAATCATTCAGAAACAGTCAGGCCAAGTTAACTAAAGTGAACCTCACCTAACATACCATATCAACAATTATAGCATATTGTTGGCATATCTCTCCATATCTAATGTTGTTCCTATAGCAAGATGTAAAATGTTGTTATAAAGAGGTTAGTGATTTTTTTTTTCATTCAGGAGTGTAGGGCAAGAAGTAATGGGCTTAATCTACACCGTGAGAGATTTAGGTTAGATATTAGGAAATACTTTCTAGCTATAAGGATTTTCTAGTTATAAGAACTTTGATTCATAGTCTTCTGACATTTCTGAATTTATATGAATATGTAGAAAGATTCTGGAGGAAACTTTTTTGATTCTCCCCTACAACCTTTTGAGAAACTCTAGAGAATACCAATTTTTAAATGAAATTTGCTTCAGACATGCTTACACGTTGTATTTTCTTTCCATAAATATTCTACACAAAGTTTACTGGCAGGTCTTTTCTCCAAACAAACTCATTTTAAACTGACAATCATTTTCTTTTGAACTGGAGCTTAAAAGCAATGCTCATCCAATCAAGGAACAGAAATAAAATGGGAAAATTGTGTCATAGGCAAATGGCTCAAACTTAGAGCAGAGAATATTTTCAATCTACTACTTGAAACGAATCTACAAAGGAATATCATAAAAAATCAGAATATATAATGAATGCAAGAAAATTAGAGTCTCTTTGAAGATAATTTGAAAAAAGAAAGAGGAGCAAATTTTGTTGATTAGATTATTAGTCTGCCTCTTACTTTAGCCTTATATCTCATATAGCCATTGTGACTATGTTTGTTTTTTAATTGTATTATTAATCTGAATGCACAATTACTATTTTTCCTCTGTAATACATTTTACAAATATTTGTTCAAACTCACCCCGGTGGTAAGCAGGTGCTATTATATTAACTTCAGTGGAATTACACCCACTTATAGCAGCAATTATTCTGTCCCACAGCTGAATGATCATCACTACACCTTGATTTAGACATTCTTTTTCCCATATTGTGTTGGGAAAATTGAGATGGAGGGGTTAACTGTCCTATCCAAGTCCTAAGAAGGTGTTAGTGTCAAAGCCAGGTAGTTAAACTAGGATCCTTAGTCCCATTCGTCCTAAGAAGGTGTTAGTGTCAAAGCCAGTAGTCAAATTCAGGAATTCTTTGCTCCCAGTTCTGCACTTAGATCCCAGCTCCATCAAAAGCAAAGGTTCTGCCTGGCCTCAGAAGCTTTGCCTTTTGTGATGTGCAACTCAGTGACATTTGGGGATTGCTGACAGGAAGTTTTCAGGTTATGACTGACATTTTGACAAGCAACATCACAAGTTCTAGCTTAACTTTTCCTACTAATGCTGTGCTCCTCTCCTTGCTTGTGAATCACTACAGACAACTGTGGCCATCTATTAGGTTTCCCGTACAATATGATAAAACATAACTTATTTGCTACACACTTTACAGTATTGAGGCCAGTTATGGTGATATTTGTTTTAACATATAGATTTGGTTACCTTCTGGTTTAGTGTGAAGGTGGTGTTGAAGGTGACATTGGATTTGGTTAGGTATACTTTTCTTTAATATGAATTGTTTCTTCTTTTGCATTGACATGATGAATTGTGTGGTTTTGCTTGTAGTAAATTTTTTTTTTTTTTGCTTATTGTAGAATACTAACAAAAATGTGGTTTGGCATGCAAGAGTAAAAAATGAAGTCTACTACAGCAAAGGGGTCTAGCTGTGAAATAACGACAAGGAGTCCTGTGTCACCTTATAGAGTGAAGATGTCTGGAGCATAAAATTGCATGGGCTAAGAAAGAGCCATTTCAGATGCATGGGTGGAAATTTCCACTTGCAGCTATAGATCTGGAGGCTAGTGATAATGAGGTTAATTCAGTTGGGGAGGTTGAGGCCCACTTCTACAGCTGGTCTGGAGGTGTGAACACCAAGAGAGGAGAAATTGCTTTTGTAGTTGGCTAGCCTTCACAGTCTTTGTTTGGTCCTAAGGTTGTGGTGTCAAGATTTGCAGATGAACCTTTAGCTCTCAGTTTCTCTTTGAAGTCTGGTCCTTGCGGTTTTAGCTGCAGGATGGCTTCATGAAATCTGCTACAGATTTAAAGGTATCCACAGTAGCAATTTAAAAGGTCAAGACCATCCTACAAAGAAAACAAGACTGACTTCAAAGAGCTGCAGCTACATTTCATCTTCACACAGTAGCAGATTTAAAGGTAGCCATCCTGCAGCAAAAAAACTTCAAGACCAGACTTCAAAGAGAAACGGCTGAGCTACAGTTCATCTGCAAATTTGACACCATCAGTTTAGGATTAAACAAAGATTGTGAATGGCTAGCTAACTCCAAAAGCAGTTTCTCCTCTTTTGGTGTTCACACCTCCAGACCAGCTGCTAGAAGTGGGCCTCACCCTCCCTGATTGAATAAACCTCGTTATCTCTAGCCTTATTCTGACCTGTATATTTATACCTGCCTCTAGAAATTTCCACTGAATGCATCTGACAAAGTGGGTCTTTTCCCACGAAAGCTTATGCTCCAATACATCTGTTAGTCTATAAGGTGACACAGGACTCCGTGTCACTTTTGCAGATCCAGACTAACACGGCTACCCCTCTGATAGCTGTGAAATGAATCTCAAGAGGAGAACAGAGAAGTGCTCTTACAGGAATTGTTTCAATGTAGTCCTCTTTGACAAAGATTTTTTCCATTGTAAGCAAAGTGATATTAACTTAAACTGTTCTTCCCAGCATCACTTTTCCCCAGCAATGCTACCCCCACCAAAACTTTCTGTGATCCAGCCCACACTGCTTCCCACAGCTCCCATTGACTGAAAATGGCAAACCACGACCACAGGGAGCTGTGGGGCTCCATACCTGGAGACACTAATGTAAACAAACTGTCTCGCAACCCACCAGGGGCTAACCATGATGAAATGTGTGTGTCCATCTCCCTAGAGGTTCCCCACCAAGATCTGTGTTTTCCTTGTCAACCTCTTCCTTCAATTCTATTGTCAGATCTGCAGTCATGATCAGCATAACTTTTCTGAAGGAATGGCATGGTAGAACTCAGCTTTCTCTGTCCAGAAATGGAATTCAGCCTTCATGGCTATAGTAATTTTTAGTGCCCTTGTGGATGTTTAGAGTGGAACAGGACATTTCTATTGGGATAGATCTGAGTTAAGAGAAATCAATTAGATGATGATTTTTCAAGTAGAATATTTGCTTTTTATAATTAAGAATGCACAGCATGACTTTGACAGGAATAACATATACACAGGTCTCTGAACATTCTAGGAGTACAAAAGAAGCTAAGGCAGGAGTAATAGTTATAGTGACCCACACAGCAGTATGGTCAAGCCATATCAGTATATCTTTTGCAAGTGCAATTGAGCTTATGAATAACTTGCACAACCTATCATTCAAGGCAAAATGGACTGACTATTCAGAGTATCTTACTCTACTTCAGTACTATAGGTCTGGAAGGAAGGGTTAGTGGTGTCAGCCTTTAATATCCAAGTAACTTAGGAATTCACCATAAACAGTTTTGGCGAAAACTGCAGTTCTCAACTTCAGTTACTTACTCAAAGTGCAGCTTCATTGCTCTGTTGTGCTATTTGCTATGCAATTAATTCATATGGGGTTATGAAATTATGTAGGAAATGGGAAAAATCCCTTGCCCAGTGCACAAATAATGCAGACAGTTCTGTGTAGTAGCGGCAGGCCATAGCACTATTCACTTCCTCATAAAGTAATCTGGAATACTTCCCAGAATAAAACTGCCTCTTCTCAAATGTGTAACTACAGCTGACAAAGCTGAACATCGAGCAAGATAGAAACTGGATGATTGTGTTTCCCCATGTAATGACTGTGAGGAGGTCCTCCACTACCACAGAAATTTGACTGCCTCCGGCTAGTTGGTTGGGAAGAAAAAAAAATATTGAACACCTAAGAGTTCGACACTTCTGAGCTTTTTTACTTATACAAATATTAAGTCAAATTCTCTGCTCTTGTAAAGAGGTGCAATTCTGTTTTTCTCCTTCAAATGCTAAGGTATAAACGCAACTGCTCTGAGCATCAAATGCAATTATAATATAAAACAATTGTAATGATTGTTATCAAATTGCTAGGTTCATAGCTGTTACCTACACTGCATTTTTTAGAGACAACTCAGATTATTATTATTATAATCTTTATTAATACCTACATGTGTGCAGTGTCCCTTACCATGGCAACTAGTTGCTATTACACAATTTAAATAGGAAATAATTAAAATTAAGCAAATGCAATGGTTAAATGCACTGTAACTGCTTATACCATACAGGACACAGGTGGAGAAAAATCTAGTCAGTAAGTTAAATAATTTAAGATTTTGGAACACAGTTAGCAGAACATTTGCATCAAGAGACACATCTTGTAATATATCCTCTATGAAGCAATAATCTGGCTCAGAATATTTACAAGAAAAAAAATAGAAATGAAAGCTGTCTACTGAGAATTCCCTGCCATTCTTCTAACATGAGCTTTGCCTTTCGGAAAAGCAGGGTAAAGTTTCCGAATCAATGCAGGTGGTTGAAGGAAACCGGTGGGATTTGAAGTCTTTATCTCAAGACCACTTGCTTGAACCCAAAAGATGTCATCTGTTGCTCTCTGATGGCTATTTGATGACTCACCTATTCTGATTTGAGTTGTTCTTTCTGGGCACGTCTTCACTGCAGCGTTATTTCAAAATAACTCATGTTATTTCAATATAACAAGGTGAAAATCTACACAGCAAGCCCATTATTTCAAAATTATTTTGAAATAGTGGGCTTCTTATTCCAGAATCTATAACCCTCATTTCATGAAGAATTTCAAAACAGTATGTGTAGACATAACAGCTGTGGTTATTTCAAAATAAGTGGCCTGCAGGGATTCTCACAGCTGCCCTCATCATCAGTTTGTCCACACTCATCAGAACTCATCTGAAGCCCTTAAAACTTCAGCCACAGGGGAAATGGCTTGTTGCACATGAATGCCCTGCTAGCCCTGTGACACACACCAGAATCCTTCACAGTTTTCTCTGTAGCCTCCAAGCCCCTGCCCACGGGCAAAAGAAGAAGGCCCCTTCCTGGTCTGATGTGGAGATCCTGGATCTCAGGTGCAGATGAAAGTCAAGGAGCCTGTCAGGCCTACACCAAGGACAGGGAGTGCAGCTCCCACTCAGGGGTAGTACCCCAGACCTTCCAATACTTCAACCAGATCCACCACATCCTGGGAGGGGGGGCAGTCCCTTCCCCCTTCCCTTGTTGTAGATTCTGGGCTGGAGACCCCTGTTGTCAGCCTCCCGGAGGGTGTGGCTGTGGACAAGGAGGATTAGGACAAGGAGGTGCAGGAGGAGGAGAAGGAGGAGGAAGATGAGGAGACCAGCTTGGACACGATGCCCACTAGCCAAGAGATCATCATGGCCCTGGAGACAGTACCCCCCAACCAGGATGTCACCCAAGGATCAGACAAAGCTGGAAAAGGCCCATCAGCTGAGTTCCATTATTTTCCCTAGACAAACATGGGGGGAGGTGGCAGGCAGCCAGGGGCTGCACATTCCTCACCTGGCCTTCTCAGCTTTGGGATTGCACAGCAGCCTGTGCACATGGGTGTACATGGAGCACCAGTCAAGAGCACACAGCTGCAATGAGGCTGCCACAAAGGAATCTTGTGCTCCTGCTCACAGGGTTCCTGCAAGCATGGCAAGGCGGAGGACATTAGTCCCCTGCCAGGGGAGCCTGCTGTGAGAGGAGGGAACAGGAGGGAACCCCAGTGGCACCCTCCTCGGCAAGCAGCATCTGCCGCACATACACACCTCCCCCAACACCCTCCCCTTCTCTCCTCCAGAGGGCAGGGATACAAGTCCTCTCCCTCTGGGATGCCTCCACTTCCAGACTCAGTGGGTGTGTGAGCTGGAGGGAAGACGAATCACGCCATCTCCCCCTTCCCACCCACAGGGTCCCAGCCTGGCTGGCACCTTCCCATGCCTGCTGTCCCTGGAGAATAGGGGTAGCAAGGTGCTCTCCAGGACATCTGTGCCTCTGTGGGAAAGGGCCCACTATCTTGGCCTCAACTGGCCTTTCTTGATGCTCATTGCATTTTTCAGCTAGGCTTCATGCACAGTTCAAGACTCCCTTCCTTCATGCACAGTGTACCCTGGGATGACTGCCCTTCTCTTTATTCTTCACATCCAGACCAGCTGCGAGTGGGGCATGAGCCACATCTCCCACACCAGCCTCCCGACCCCGCAAGACTTGGAGGCACCACCGACCCCATGAAGACCTAGAGTGTGAACACATAGCCTGCCTCCGCTCCCTACAGCCATCTCTGGAGCAGTAGGACTGTAGATTAGATGTGGACCAGGAAGACAGCAGTGCTGACTGGATGCTGTACCACACCTCTTGGAAGGAGCTGCCCCAGAAGGCTTGGAGCATGTGCGTGGCATATGGCACCTCTGTCAACTGCCTGGCTGCCATGATTGAGTTGTCCAGCAGCCGCCCCCCACCCCCTGCACACACTCCTTCCCAAGTCCCACCTGCACCGATTCCTGCTCTCATTCCTGCTCCTCCACCTTCTCCCCCTAGCCACCCCTCCCAGGGCCACCGAGGGCCCCACACAAGAGGCAGTGGGACCACCCAAGGCGGGTGCCAGGCCCAGCCGATCCCTGAGCCCCATCTCCTCCTTTCTCCCCCTTCCATCTTCCCCCTACTTCCCCCTTCCCAGGTTCTTTCCCGAGTCCCTCCCCAGTTATATTTACCCCAATGAAAAATTACAGAGTTTATTCTTTCAAAACAAAAAGTCTGGTTTATTTTATCAATAGGGAAGGGGTGGGGGAGGAAGGAGGGAAGGGACAGCAGGGGAAAGGAGGGCTGGGGGAGGAAATGCACACTGGGGCACTGCAGAGGCCCCTTGTGGGGAAGCATGGGGGAGAGTGTTACAAGAGTCCTTGTTTGAAACTCTCCCTCAGGGCCTCTTGGATGCGCACAACCCCAGATGGGCCTGCTGGATGGCAGCTGCTGAAATGCCCATGCGAGCTGGTCAGTCTCTGCCCCGCATCCTGGCAGGAATGTCTCCTCCTTATTTTCACAAATATTGTGGAGGACACAGTAGGCTGCCACCATTTGGGGAATGTTCCACTCGCTGAAGTCTATTCAGGTGAGGAGACAGCAGAACCTCCCTTTCAAACAGCTCAAGGCATCCTCCCCAATAATGCGGGCTCTGCTGAGCCTACCATTAAAATGTTCTTTGCTTTGGTGAAGGTGCCCCATGTAGGGCTTCATTAACCAGGGGAGCGAAGAGTAGGCTGTGTCCCCCATGATGCACATGGGTATGTCCACATCCCTGACCCTGATGGTGTAGTCAGGGAAAAAAGTGTCAGCATGCATCTTCTGATAGAGGCTGGAGCTGCGGAATATGCTGTTGTCTTGCACCTTCCCTGACCACCCAATGTTGTTGTTGGTCAATCAGCCTTGGTGGTCCTTGAGGGCCTGCAGCATGATTGAAAAGTGCCCTTTCTGGTTGATATAATTGGAGAACTGGTGGTCGGGGGCCCACAGTTGGGGAATCCCATGGTGGCAAAGCCGGAGATGATGAGGTCCATATCACTCAGGATGACAACCTGAACAGCAGGATGGTGTTGATGGCCCTCACCACCTCTAGAGGGAGACAAACAGAGCCCTCGGGAGGTCCCCAATCCCAACCGCTCTTTCCCCACAGCAGGACCAACTCCTACTTACCACATCCTCTGGCAGGGCTTTGTGGAGGCAAGACTGAAAAACATTCCAGGGAGGGAGCTTCCACCACCCTCTTCCCTTTCCCTAGGGAACCCCATTCCAGCAGTTCATCACACTCCTAAGACAATCATAAGAGAATCATACCTGCATGAGCCCGGCCCTGATGGATGATCTCCTCAAGATGAACTGGTTCCTGACAGAGTGGTAGCTGTCCAGTGTGGCAAGCTTCCAAAAGTGTGAAGGTGACCCACCTCTGGAGGGGGATGGTGGGTCTCATGTGGTTGTCCCATTGCCTGAGAGCAGGGGTGAGCCACTCATACAGGTCCATGAAGGTGTCCTTCCACATACAGAAATTCTGGAGCCATTACTGGTCACTCCACTGCTCCATGAAGATCTGGTCCCGCCAGTCGGAATTGGTGTCCCGCCCACTGCCAGAAGCAGCGATGCATAGTATTCAGGGAAGAGCTGGAGGGGCAGTGCTGCATGGGTAACGTGTGGGGAGAGGAGAGGAGGTTTCCCCACAGGGAGTGGCGGATCCTGTTCCTGAAGAGCCATGAGGACAACCTGCAGTAACTGCATCAGGAGGTGCGACAGGAGGTCTAAGAACAGTCAACTGCTTTCCAGGAAGTTTAGCTCCATGGCTGGGAGTACTGTGGTGTCAGCAATGGCATCTAGAGCACACAGTGAGATGAGTTTGCTTTCCCTCAAGAAGGTAGGAAAAGGTGAAGAGCCTGAGACACAACTGTACAGGGGGTCCCTTTAAGCATGATCCTCAGCTAGCCTTAGGCTGCAGCTACAGGAAGTGATTGCTGTCCTGATGCCCAGCCTGAAGTGCTTCCAGCAGGTCTTAAATGTGATTCTGGCTCTAATCAGTGTGGACGCTCTATTTCGAAATAGCTCAGTGTTATTTAGATGGGGATTTGTAGTGTGAATGTGCAATTTCAAAATAAACTATTTTGGAGTTTTTATTCCAGAATAGGTTATTTTGAAATAAGTATGTAGTATAGATGTGTCCTCTGTCTCTCATTAACAAGGGCCCATATCATAAAAGATATAATCCATTTTGACATCAGCAGTGACCAAGTATGGGTTGGAATGAGGCATAAGATGGTCAAAAAAATTTATGGACAAAAAAATTCAAAAGTGCTCCAGGCCCAGATCTTTGAAGGAATTTAAGAACCTTCCATTGATTTCAATGAGCGTTAATTGCCTAAATACCTTTCAAGATCTTGGCCTTAGTGATTTGAAAGTTTAAGTTACATTTCATAAAGCGATTGAAGGTTAAAAGTCACTTGGTGTGTTCAGATTAATGCTGAAGAACACTGGAGGCATTGTGTGGAGAAGGTTCCCCGACTGCTTCCTGTGATGATTCTAGGGAGCAAAAGACAACTTTCATTCACAAATCCATAGGTGCACCAGAAATCAGAGATACTCCACTTAAAAAAAAAAAAGTACAATAAGTAACTGCTCAGGTTTGCGATCTATGAAATGTTAGTTTTCTAGAAATATAGACAGGTATTAATTATCACCAGAACTATCTAGTTTTTCAACCTCAGATCATTAACAAACAGAACTGCTATTTATTCTTTATATTTGGTGAGGGAGGGCATTGCACCTATTAATCCCTGACGGCTTGATCCAAAGCCCTTTGAATTCAGTGGAAAGACTCTAATTAACTTCAGTGGATTTTGGAACAAACCTTTAATGAATTAGCATGTCATTCCTTTATACTACTTTGCAGGTGCTAATTAATGGCTGCAACAATACTCAGTGCAACCCAAAGATGTCTCCGTTTTGGAGGGACAAATCATATTTAGCTCTTGAAATGTACTTCTTTCCATAGTAGAAAGGACAAGTTATTGAATAACCCATACGTATTACTAACTAAATATTAGAAAAATATATTCACAAATAAATAATTTACGTAAAATTTGCAAAAAAAATTCAACATGTGTTAGTAATGACAAATTACAATTCTGGCTCTAGCCAAAGTAATTTGGTCATACTAGATGTCAGCTGTATCAGCTCAAATTCAGCTCATTTAAAAATCTTAACCTTGGGAAAGTACCCTCCACTTGACTTTATTCAGGTACATGAATATAAAAATTGGGTTATTTTGCACCACTAAGTAAAGCAGTAGAACTCTGTTGGCTTCAGGCAAGTTCAGAGAACATGAGGTTTGCCCTAAGGATATGCACTAATTTAAGCTTGCCTCCTGTGGCCAGTGGTTCACTCTTTCTTGAAGAAAATCTATTAAAAGCTTCCAGGGAAATAAACTTTTTTGGTTTAAGGTCAGCCCTCACCCCTACATTTGTGGAACAGCAAAATCTGTAGCACAAATAGGAATGAATAGCAACAAAATAGTTAGATGTAGAAACAGAGTGCTTACATGTAAGAATATATGCAGGACACATTGTTTCTTGAATTTCAGTATCCTCTGTGACGCATTTGCAAGTTACAGTATGAAGCTTATATTGAAAATTGGTGGTAGATGTGAACCACATCTAAGAATGCTGTATTTTTAGTAGTTGTCAGACTCTGACGTGTTCCTAAGGAGGTTTGCGTCTATAAATGGACACTCATATTTTTTGTTGGTGAGGAGAAATTTTAAATAATAATGAAATTTATACATGTTTATGTGGGATGTTAAGTCCATGACAACATGAAGAATAATTAAAATCTCCATGGAACTTTGCGTAAGTATATATCTATCTGATAATGCAGTCCATTCAAATTCCAGTTCAGGTAGTTATATTCTAAATTTTCCTTGAAGCATCAATTGAGTATGAAATTGAACTTCACATCTTGTGTGAACTACTCTGTGGCACTGCTCCAGTGGTTGCAATGAATCCTCTAACATGGTATATGATGTTGAAGGATAATATTCAACTATTTCACTAATTTTATACTTCAGCAAATAAGATTCAAAACTGAAATAGTGTTCTCATATTGTAGAACCAAAAGCATCACATTCAAATCAGTTGACTGTAACTTCTTTCAGCTGTTGACCATCTTTTGAAAACAAAACAAAACAAACCTAGAAGACTAAGCCTTACTTTTGTCACAAGATAAAGGGAAAAAAATCTTTTAGCTGGAAATTCATTTCTGACCAGGAACTGAAGATAATTAAGACAATTCTCTCTCTCTCTCTCTCTCTCTCTCTCTCATCCTGACAGCATGGTGTTTATTTGAACAATTACAGCAATGCAGTTTAAGAACTTCCATAGACTAATTTATAATTGTGGCTTTGAACATACAGTTTGCCTCTATTTAAATTGTAAACATGTTTTCTAATGTTTTTCATAAAGGAATAGGTGAATTAATACATAAAATAACCTATTAGCTACATCGATCAAAGTGCTGATAAATTGAATGATAAAATGCTCAGATTAACTTGAAGTACTTGTTGGATTACAAGAATTTTGTTCTGCTTTATTTTAGTTTTGGAGAAGGGTTGTTTCCAATTAACTGGAAAAGCATAAGAATGAGTGCTGCTGACTGGAGAGGACATTAGATTCTTTATGGATCTGTGTGTCCACAGGTATAGCCACTCGTAGATCCCACTGGTTGCGGATCTTTGTTCCATGCCAAAGAGAGGTATGGGATGTAGCCTCCTGTTTCCACACTGCTTCCTGAAGCTGCCATTGCCCAAAACAGCAATCAATGAAAACGGGAGCTTTGAGCAACTGAACCTGTGGATGTGCAGGTAAATAAATCATATAATTGCCCACCCAAAGCTAACTCTGGTGAACTGCATCCAGCATTTCCACCCCTTGAAAAAACCTAGAAGAAATGTTTACAAGTAATTGTGAAAAGAATTTATATGTAAGACCTGCTTTCCTAAGTCCTTCAGCCATTAAACCCAACACACTGAAAGAGATGAAGGCAGCAACAGAAGCAGCCAGAGTATAATTCATTAGGGAAGAACTGTACGGATGGGATTCTATGATATATTATGTCCATGCTAATAAACAGCTGTGGAGAGAATATTTATATGATAAAAAAGTGTGGATTGATAGGAAGAACAAGATGCACGAGGAGTTTTTTAACTACATTATAGCTTGATGATATCCACAAAAATCCCCTTAGAATAATCAACCTGATCCAGACATATTCTTTTTAAAAGAAGAAGAAAGAGAAAACATTTGAAGACTTTTCCTTGATAATCTGAAATCCTTGCCTATTAAATTAAACAGGATTTTAATAAAGGAATAAAATATTTTCTTTTAATATTTGAAATGTTAGTGATACTGACTGCAGATTTAATTATTAATTTTATGTGCATATATTATATTTGGTCTCTTAGTTTGGTTTCTATAACAATACTTATGGTTTGTCCTCTTTTGTTTATGACAATGTATGAGACTCCATTAAGGCTATGCAACGTGCTAAGCAACAAGAAACTTTAAAACAGAAAAAGTAGCAATGTAATGTGGCAAACCAGAGTAACAGTACAATATTTGCTGTGATTTTTGATGAAATAAGGTTTATATTTGCTTGGAGTGTCCTTTTGTCTTTTGATTTCTTTTGACAAAACAGTTTCTTTGCAAAAGGTCTATGACTTTCAGTACTACTTCAAATTTAAAAGGGGGCAGGAGGACTCCTTTCCCTTTGATCAGTGAGACGATGATTAAAAAGAGAATTATTCAAGGGATTATGGCAGATATCCCTGTTATGGCTGCAAATCTGTATGTCCTAACAGTCAAAATTCTTTCTTGATTCTCTTTCTTTCTTACCTAATGGCAGATGTTTCCAGAAGCTGTAACAGCTGTAGGAGAGTTCAGTTATTCGCTGGACTGAGATAGGGGTATGTGATTTGGTCTTTGTTAGTAAAATAACAATTAGAAAGTAAAGCGAGCAAGAGCACTGTAAAGATTTGGATCTCACTGATCCACACTGAGAGTTACACCAAAACAGGTGACACAATACCTTTTTATATTTTAGTTTCAATACAGTTGGACCACTACCCTTCTTTTATTTCTGTATGAGAATACACTGAGCATGCAACCATCTGGTACTGAAAATCAAGCTTTGCCTGACAATTTCCTTGTGTCTGTGTCTCTGGATGGTATACTGAATTATAGAAGATCTGAAG
This sequence comes from Pelochelys cantorii, assembly GCA_032595735.1. Lineage (NCBI taxonomy): Eukaryota > Metazoa > Chordata > Testudines > Trionychidae > Pelochelys > Pelochelys cantorii. Next base: position 68,042,013 of record CM064326.1, on the reverse strand, counting down.
TATGGAGATTTAACAACTCTCTAATTAAAGCTTCAGCATTTGTGCAACAGATGAAGACTATTTCAGAATAAATTAATATCAATAAAAACCAAGAAACTAGCCTGGGTGTTTTGTGGGAAGCTGCCAAAGCAGTCATGAGGGGTAGAATAATTTGCCTAGCTGAAGCAGCAGCACAGAAAGTTATCTTGAGTACCAGCGTAAATTAGAAAAGGAAGTTAATGAGATGAAAAAAGCAACATAAAAAGCAGGTACCCTAGGACCCTCCAACTTTTGATTAAACAGAGGGAAACTAAACGCTTTGTGGTGAATAACACAGACAATGTGTTAAAGCCTAATGAACAAATGTACTATGAAAAGGGGAATAAATCTGACAAATTATTTGCATATGATTGGAATGAGAGGAGAAAGGAAAACTTTTTTTTTCCAGTTATTGGCACAAGAGACATTGAAATAGCTCTGAAATCAAGAAGTGTAATGAGATTTTTGCATGTTTTTATAAAACAAATTTATCCCAGCTAAATGTGGGTCACAAAGAGATAGTCTCCTTCTTATCTGAAATTCAATTGCCACGGATTAAGAAAAGAAATAAGATGAAGTTGGTTTCTTCTGAGATCACAAGAAGTACAATAAATCAGTAAAGGCTCTTCTATCATGAAGGAAAAAAAAAAAAAAAAAACCAAGAGACCAGAAGGATTCACAGTTATTTTTTAAAATTACCTTTTTTTCTGTTCTTCTGATTGTGGGATCTTTCTTTCATTGAATCTTTCCAGTCTTATAGAAATAGAAATAGAGAAACATAATAAAAAAGAAAACCACAATGTTATGAAACATTGTTTAATATCGGCAAGGAAATTATCATATTGAAAAATGATGGATTTTTTCACTCTCATGTAGCTACCATTGAGTGAAGAATAAATATCTTCCTTGAATTCAAAATTCTACAGACCCTAGGGTGTCTTAGCATTATGCTTGTTGTTGTGGCAATGTAATTAAGAAGGACTTGTGAACATTGCTAAAATGTAAGGGGCTTTTTATTAAATAAAGTTGGTTAATATTGCAGCTGAATTGTGATACATTTTTTCAGACTTCAGGAGTATTGAGAGCACATAGGAGAAAACAGAAAAAAGGGGGGAAACACAGAAAGGAGGAATCAAAAGGGAAAGAAATCATGTAAAGTGCTATTAACTCGAACAGGCCAAAATTAAAAGGTTAGATCAAAACACACTTGAAAGAAGGATCTGCAATGTGAACTTAATTTAAAAAAAAGACTTAGGTAAGCCCCAAAGACAAAAGTATTTGAGATATTTCCAAAATTATTATATCTGTTATGTCTCAGGAAATGGCGGCAAATTTAAGTAGAAAGTTATACTGCCAGAAATTGTCATCGTGGATTAAATCATTGTGGAATCCAACAAAAACTGGAAACACAGACAAATTGCTAAGGAATACAAAAGAATAGTTCAAGCATGTGGGACAAAATAAGAGATGCTCAGACATATAATGAATTACACCTTCCAAGGGACAGAAAAAGTAATACAAACAAATCTTTTAATACATTATGAGAAAGATTTAGATGAAAGAGAGCTAATAATGGATGACATCGAAAAGGCTGAGGTGTTTACTGCCTATTTGGCTTCAGTCTTCACTAAAATGTAAATGGTGACTGAACACTTAATTAGTTTTAACAATAAGGGGGAACTGGAACACGGATGTTGCTGAACCAGAGAGTCCCAGAGCAATACAGGGGCTGGGGAGCCCTGGCTGGGTCAGGTAGCATCTGGAGATCCCCTGCCCTGGCCTGGAACCCCAGCATCAATGGGGCCAGGCGATGGCTGGGGAGCCTCAACCCTGGCCAGGGAACCCCCAACATCAGTGGGGCCAGGTGGCAACCCAGGAACTCCCACCCTGGCCTGGCAACTCCCGGCGTTAGCAGGGCCATATGGCCAGGGAGTCACAGCCCCAGTCAGAACCCCTGGCTGCAGCTGGGCTGCCTGTGGCTAGGCGGCCCTGGCCAGGAACCCCAAGAAACCCCTGGAGGCAGCAGGTCTGGGATGACCGGGCAGCCTTCACCAGGGAACCCCTGGCTGAAGCAGGGTTGGTGGGGCCAGGCAACTGGAATCCCCAGTGGCAGCAGGGCAGCCCTAGCAGTGGGGTGGGGTGGCTGTGCAGACCGACTGGGGAACCCCTCAAACCCCTCACAGCAGTCGACTGGCAGTGGTCAAGCAGTCCCTGCTGGGAATCCTGGGAGACCCTGAGGCAGCAGGCAGGCAGCAGGGTGGGGATCCATGGCGGGCCAGCTTTAGCAGGGCCAGCAGCAGGGCAGGCATTCCCAGGAAAGGAGCCCAGGAGCAGGGCAGCCAGCAGGGGAGCACTGTTCTCTCCTGGTCCAGCAAACTCCCTGGTCTGGGATAGCTCAGATCCTGAGGGTGCCGAACCAGGGAGGTCAAACTGAAAAATACCTATCAGGGATGTCTAGTTTTATTTGGTCATACCTTAACCCTACATTTAAATGATTCTGTGAAATGAAGATTCGTGTGAGGCAACTGATCTAAAACTGGCAGTTGAGTTAACATTAGTTGTCAGTGATCATGCTCCTGTGGGCTCAGTCACCGATGCAGGTTCAATTAACTAGAACCTAAATATGAAAATCTCCCTGGCCTGCAGAACAAGTCTTTCTTTCCCTTCCTGAACCAATTAATAAACACTATTTTTCACATGTATGTAAGAATCACTTTTGGCAATAAACCTGAATGATTCGATATCATTTGTCAGGCAAAACCTTAGTTACTTCACATAGGAAATCAGGAGTGTGCTTGGATATCTGCAGGAGTCACATATAAACTGGACAGATTCATCTGAGCTCAATTTTGCCATATGACATATCTGACATCTAAAGTCAGAGGTAAATAAGAAGGCAACATAATATACTTGATTGCTTTGTAATCATAAGCTAAGTTCCCATCTGGAGAGATTCCGGTGAAGAAAGGCTCAGCTTACTCTTTCAGCTAGGTCTTAATAACATAAGCAAAACCGGTGGTCTTCTGCACAAATGAAATGAGTAGTAAAAATCGGACTAGCCACTTAATTTGCACTGAATAGAATAAACTTTACTGATTAGTGCCCATATCAGCTCTGTGCTCCATAATTGAGACCTTCCGATAATCAGGTCTATGACCAAAAAATGGTCTCCTCTCTTTTTGTAATCCATGTGTTGATTAAAACAGGAAATGACAAATCCTGAACCCTAGATTCAGTCCCCACTCCTTCCCTTCCTGAAATGCCCCCGGATCCTCTCAGAAACCATACCAGAGTCCTTGAAGAATATCAGTTGCATGGATGATTAAGACAAGATGAAAGGATTCATTGCTGTGGACACCTGATCTTAAATTTAACCTTATATTCATAACCAATGGGGGAAGGATAATACCACCCCAAACAGGGAGATCACTAAGCCCTGGTCTACACTAGGGAGTCATTTCGAAATAACAAATGGAGCGTCCACACTACCAAGCCTGGTATTTCGAAATAAGGGGCTGGTTATTTCAAAATAATAACTCCTGCTCTCAGTGAGGAATAACTCTTATTTCAGAATAGATATGTTAGAATAGCAGTAGTGTGGATGCTCCATTGCTGTTATTTTGAAGTAACTACTTCCCAGAGTCATTCAAAGTAATTAGAGCTTCCTGGGGTTCTAAGTTGTGGTAGCATGTCCACAGTAAGGGAGCCTGCCTCGGACTAATTTTGAAGCTTTCCCTGTAGTGTGGACATGCTGTTTTGAAAGAGTTATTTCTGGAGTTATTATTTCAAAATAAGTAATTTTGAAATAATTTCCTAGTGTAGACATGCCCTGAAGTACTCCGAGAATACTGGTCATTCTGCAATGTACAGGATCAGTGTAGTCTCACCCTAATTGCATAATCTCACATGCACTGTATCATGCTGCACAGTGAATGGCATTTTGAAGAGCAGGCCACCCCACTCCTGCAAGCACATTGTGCATTCAAGGTCATGCCTGAGTGGATAGAAAAGTGCACTCTTCAAAATGGATCCTCATCAATTCATGATATTGGACAAAACTGTGTGTGGGTTTTATATCAATACTTAGCAGGGGAAATACTAAATTAAAGCAGGATGATGTGGCTTAAAACCAGTCAATGGCTTGCCTACCCCCAAACTCTTCCAACATGAAGCATAATTAAAGACACCAACCCTCAAATTAAGTTTCCACGGAATATAGCACAAAGTTATGCTTTTCTTGTGATTTTATTATATTGGGAATTCCCATTATGGAAGTGATGCTCTCAGCTCCATACTTAAGGTTGAATTGAATTTTATACTTCAAAACATCATTTGACTACACTCTCTTATATGTGAAGAATGCAGGATACCCACCCAAAAGTGCAATCACTTACTTTTTGGCTCTTTGCCTAGGGAGGTTGTGGAATCTCCATCTCTGGAGATATTTAAGAGCAGGTTAAATAGACATCTATCAGGGATGGTCTAGGCAGTACTGGGTGCTGCCATGAGGGCAGGGGACTGCACTCGATGACCTCTCAAGGTCCCTTCAAGATCTTGTGTTCTATGATTCTATGATTTTGATGAGGCAGCCATCTCTGTCAAACATGACAGTGATAGAAGTTAAGATGGAAGTGAGCATAGGCACTGACTTCATGGGTGTTCCAGACATCAGCGCCAAGCTCTCCCTTTCTACGTCTCTGCCCCCTGTACTTCTTGCCTGCTGTTGGCCCCACCGACCACCTCCTCCCGCACCCTCTCAATTCTTCTGGGGCACCACAAACAGCTGATCTGCAGCAGTCAGGAAGCTCTGGAAGGGATGAGGAGGAGAGGAGACAGGGCACACTCACGGGAGGAGCAGGAGAAGAAGGGGGATGGGTGCTTGGGGGAAAGGGTGGAATGGGATGGGTTGGGGGAGGCAAAGCAGGGGTGGGGCTTAAGAAAGGGGTGGAATGGCCCAGAGGCAGAGGGGGTTGGCGAGCACTCTCAGGCTAGAAGGGAAGTTGGCACCTATAGCAGGGAGACAAATTTTGAGACAGATAAGTCTTTGGTGGACTCAGGAAGCCTCAGGCTTACCTGTGGGGAAGAGGGAGATCATAGACATTTGGGGTGTGTCTAGACTACAGAGTTTTGTCGACAAAACTATACCTGCGTCTACACTACTGCCGCGTTCTGTCAACAGTAAGTCAACAGAACGCGGCAGTTTTGTTGACGGCGGTAATCCTCATTTTACAAGGAATAACGCCTTTGTCGACAGAGTTCTGTCAACAAAATGTAAGTGTGGACGCGGGGAAGAATTTATGTTGAAGATAAAGGCCTCCAGGAAGAAGCCCTGGTGGACACTCCTGCCACAGCTTTCAACTCTATTGTTCCTGCCTGTAGCCATCTTTAAAAGGCACAGGCACCCAGGATTAGCATTCTGGCAGCAAGCCAGCTCCAGCCAGGACCCTGAGACTGAGCTGCTCTTTCTGGTCAGGCAACTCAGAGCCATGTCCCAGGGACAAGCCCCCCAAGACCCTCCTGGACCTTCCAGGGACACATCCCCACAGGAAGCCAGGGGCACCAAATGCCGGGCACCCTCCTGGTCTGGGCCCGAGATAAAAGCCCTCTTGGAGCTCTGGTCCGAGGAGGAGGCTCTTCAGGCCCAACAGTCCAGGCAGAGGAACGCTGACATTTACTGCAGAATGGATGATGGCCTTGCAAGGAAAGGCCACCACCCCTGCACCTTAGACGAGGTCAGAGCCAAGGTCAAGGAGCTGCGTCAGGGGTACGTTAGGGCCCGAGAGCGCTGCTCTCGCTCTGAGGAAATGGCACACTATTGTGCCTATTATGAGGACCTGGACCGGATCCTGGGGGCAGAGGAACCCCTGCCTCCCGAGAGGGCTGTGGAGTCTGGGTTGAAGACCCCTGTGCAGCAGTGGCCACAACTCCAGGAGTCCGGGTTGGAGACCCCAGGAGAGGACCAGCAGCTCCACGAGGAGGAGGAGGAGGAGGAAGACACCACCAGGAGCACAGCGACCCTGACCCAGGAGCCAGACGCCCAGACTCAGGAGGCCTCCCAGACAACTTCGGACACCGGGGAGGAAACACCAGGTGAGTGCTGTGAGGGTCCAACACACAGAGGGCAGGGCAGGCGGGAACAAAGTGGATGGTGCAGTGCTGTGACATGTCATGCTGATCATAGCCTGGGGGGGCACACACATGGCCGACCTCAGGGAGGGCCATCCTACCCTTGTACCCACATGGCTGTGAGGCACCACAGTTGGGTTGGGGACTCTGGGATTGCCACACAGCTTCAGGCCTCTCAGCAATCTGTGGGAATCCCTACTGTGGCCTGACACTTGTCTGTGCTGCTTGGCCATGGGGTGTATGTGAGGGGGGGCAGGATGGTGGCCTGCTCACTTTCTGGGCTCCAGGGAGGCCGTGGCTGCTGGCCAGGCCACACCATGCCTTACTGAGACACACATGCACATCCTCTGACCCTAGGACAGGCACTGCCTGCTGACAAGGAGGAAGGCATGCCCTCTCAGGGAAAGTGTGAGCATGCATGACTGACGACTTTTTCCTCTTGTCCTCCACAGCCGGACCAGCTGACCAGGAGGGGGGCTCCAGACCTGTCCCACCACCCAGATGGCTGCAGGGAACCCATCACCACTGGCGCACATACCTGGACCTGGTGCACCAGCACATCTCGGTCCTGCAAGGGATGCAGGATGCAATGAACTGGAGGATGAAGGCAGAGGCAGAGTGGCGCAGGTGCTTGCTGCACGAGTTTGTCCAGCAGTGCACTGAGATTTGCACTGCTATCTTGGAGGCCATGGCCTTCCCCGGTCCTGTGCCTGGTCCTGCTCCTCCTGCTCAGCCTGCCTCCCCCTCCCAGCCCTGCCCCCCTTCATTCCCTGCCCCCCCCAGCTCCTACCATCCCAGACCCAGGTACAGCCCCACCTCCTTCCCAGCCCCCTACTGTTCCAGCCCATATGCACGGCTGTGTGCAAGAAGGCCTCCACAGCCAAAATGCCAGGGGATCTTCATCAAGGCAGCACCCTCAGCCCTGAGCCGCCCTCCCCCCTTCCAGGTTGACAATCCCCCTTCCCACCTGGGAGAGTCACTGAGGGAAGCACTTTGCTTTGTTTACAAACACTTTATTTTTCTGAACAAAAGAGTATTTTAGTTTTTCAAAAAAATCAACTGTGAAATAAGCTGTAAACATTTTTTCACCAACACCTGTCTCTGTTGTCAGTGTGTGATGAATGAGTACAATGTGTGAATGTGGGGCCGGGAGGGGTTTTGGGGAAGAAGGCACTGGGGGCATGGGGCAATCCCACAATTGGAAGGCCCTGGGGAAAATCATTGGCCATTGGGAGAATTGCTCCCTCAGGGCTTCTCAAATGCGCAGTCCTAGCTGGTGGGCTTCCTGGATGGCAGCTGTCTGGGGCTGCTCAAAGTGCCTCCCCTCCACATCAGCCCGTGTCCCCCACACAGGAAGGAACACCTCCCCTTTCCTCTCCACTAGGTTGTGCAGCACACAGCATGCAACAACCACATCACATGTGTTCCCCCGTGTCCAGCAGAGTGAGCAGGCATCTAAATCTGCCCTTCAGATGGCCAAAGGCTCACTCCACCTGGAAGCGAGCCCGATTCAGGTGGGAGTTAAACAGTTCCCTGTTCGCATCCAGGTGGCTGGTGTATGGCTTCATGAGCCAGGGCATAAGTGGGTCCGCCACATTGGCCATGATGCACGTAGGCATCTGCACATCCCCGACTGCATAGTTCCTCTCTGGAAAGAATGCCCCACCCTGCAGCCTGTGGTACAGGTAGGAGTTCCGGAATATGTGGGCATCATGTGCCTGGCCTGACCACCTGACACAAATGTCTGTGAATTGTCCCCGGTAGTCAACCAAGGCCTGCAGCACCATCGAAAAGTAGCCCTTTCTATTAATATACTGTGCTGCTCGATGGGGTGGTGCACGGATTGGGATGTGAGTCCCGTCGAGTGTTCCACCTCAGTTCGGAAAACCCAGCCCTGCAAATCCAGCCAAGATGGTATCCAGGTCTCCGAGGTGGACAGTTCTGTGAAGCAGCTCTGAGTTGATGGCTGTCACCACCTGCAGAAAGGGTCAAATACAAACACACATAACAGGACATTGGAGGAGTTGCATGAGCTGATGAGAGGTGCTCCCCCACTCCTCCCCTCCCAGACCCCAAGAGCACTCCCTCAGGCAACCCTCCTTTACCCTCCGCACCACCGCAGGGTGAGGCCAGGCAGGCTTCTACCACTCCCACCCATCCCCCATTCTCTGTGCCTGGTCCTGACCATCCCCCTTATCCACCTGCCCCCGCCCCCATGGACGGTCCCCTGAGAGTGACTTACCTCCATCAAGACGGCCCTGACAGTAGACCACCCCAATCCAAACTGATGTCCCATGGAGCGGTAGCTGTCGGGGGTGGCCAGCTTCCACAGAGCAATAGCGACACGCTTCTCCAGGGGGATGGTGGGCCACAAGTGGGTGTCCTGGTATTGCAGGGCAGGGGTAAGCCAGGCACAGAGCTCCCGGAAGGTGGACTTCCACATCTGGAAGTTTCGGAGCCACTGGTCGTTGTCCCACTGCTGCATAACAAGCCGGTCCCATCAGTCAGAACTGGTATCCAGCCTCCAAACTCACCTCTCCAGGAATAAGTTTAGGGGCAAGGGCAGTAGGGCTGCAGCCTGATTGAGTGGCTTAGAGCTGGGTTCTGAATCCAGCTCTTTCACAAATGTCATGATGCTCTCATGAAGATGCAGCAGAACTTCCAGCATCACAGTGTGGGGCCATTGCCTGCCCAGGGGCAGCTCAGTCTCCATGGCCAGAAACACAGTGCAAAGCACAAAAACAAACCTGAAAATAAACTGCTGTGGTGTTCAAGCAAGCAAGGCAACCAAAGCAAGAACTGCAGCAGCTTTGCTTTCCTTCTAGGAGGTAGGCAAGCCAGAAGCAGGAGCAGAACAACGGCTGTCCAGGAGGATCCCTTTAAGCACACGTCTCTGCAAAGAGTATGCAGCAGCGCCTGGAATTTAAGGCTGCCCTTGTGACCTGCCAGAAGCACTTCCGGGTGCCTTCTTTTGTCGACAGAGCATCCAGCAGTCTGGACACTCTTTTTCGACAAAGCAGATCAATTTTTCGATCCACATAATGCAGTCTAGATGCTCTTTTTCGACAGTATCTGTCGACAAAGCCTCTGTCAAAAAAAGCCTGTAGTCTACACATACCCTTGGAGGCTGACCAGAATATTGCATCAAAAACTTTACTTTGACATTACTTGACCAGATCTTATAGCCAAACTTCTTAAGCTTTACCCTCCCAAAAAAGGTCAAAGAGCAAGTGCCTTTACAACCCAAGACCTGAATTTGAGAAGCTTTGCTTTATTAAATATTCATTTGAATATTTTGTGTAATTCATCAATAACGCTGTGCAGACTCCTGATTCTCTTTTCTGCAGTGTCTATTTAATAAATATATTTATACTCTGAGTTAAGTGAACTGTAAAATAAGCAATTTTATTTTACCTGTTGAAATGAAGCAAAAAGAGGCATGTTGGCTAGGTCTCTAAGTGAGGTACATTAATGATGTGGATTCATGCATAATATAGACTGAATAAAAGTCATGAAACTCTATGCACTTAGGATCCATTTCACCCCTCATTGAAATCATTGGAAAGACTCTAGTGACTTCAGCAACAACTAGATCATGCCTTCAAAACTTCGGGCTGTTCTTAAATCTTTTGCCATAGGTGAGAAATGCCATTTATTTCCCTTCTATCTTTTCTTTGAACATCACTCACAGCCATGCCATAGCTCTGTGACGTTATAATTTTCCTTGCAAAAAGAAAGCCCTGAATCAGAATATTATCATTCTTTAAGGATATAAATAATTTGTTGTATACACACTACATACCCAAAGGAGGAACCTTTCTTGCTCCTCAGTAACTGTTCACCTGTTGTGTTGGCCTGCACAGACCCAACGCTGGCATTTCAACTGATGTCACCCTAAAATCAGTATTTGTTTTCAAAGATGCAGGCCTTCTCTAATTCATTAATTCATTTTTAACCTGATTCTAGTCTACCTTGAGAATATAACAAATGTGAATTATGGACAGATCAACTCATTACCAAATCAGGAGCATAAATAGAATAATATAGTTCTGATAATTCTTTTTAAAGAGGTATAATTACCTGTCAATTTTCATGATAATGAGAAAAATATAGTTCATACAAAATAAGATCAATGGCTATTTCTCAAGTGTAGATATATTATTTTCCATGGCTATGTCTCTGATTAATGAATGCTGCAACAATCACGAAGCTTTCAAGAGACAGAAACGTGTCTAAATGACATCGAAGTGAAAAAAAATTGTACATTCAAAAGAGATGTTGATAAAAACATGTGTGTGAATAGAACTCCTTGTAACCAGGGCTGCCAATGGAAGGGGTGACAGGGGCAGCTGCTCTGGGGCCTGGCTGGCAGTAATCAGAGCCCCAGGCTCTTTAAATCACCACCGGAGCCTCAGGTGTCATTGGCTGGATAGAAATGAAGGGCTGGTTGGGGGAGGCTAGTCCCCAACCCCTCCTCTTCTGACTGAGGCCCTGCTCCTTCTGGGAGTTTGGAATCCCTCCCTCCCATCTTGCCCAGGGACATGGCAATTCTGTTGGCATCCATGCTTGTAACCCAAAACCAACCACATAACTGGGAAATGTGTACATTATTGCATGTCTAGAGGGAAATAAAATGATACTTTTTTCTCTTCTGTCAGTCCCAATAGACTAACATCCAAATAGGCTATTTTTCTCTTTGTAGGTTATATTGTCATAAAGTCAGCAAGATGCTAAGAGTCACAGCCAAGGATAATGTTGTCTTTTTAACAGACAATTGTATCTAGTAGAAGAAATGAACTGACTGTAACTGAGTAGACTGATGCATTATGTACATTTCATATAAACCAGATGGTTCATCAGCTTCTTTCTTTTTTCTGTTTGTTTCCCTCATTCCAAACTAGTTAAAATTGGCATTGTTCCACTGCATTCACACCAGTTTAGAATACAGTTCTCAGTAACCCTCTCCTACCTTTCCTACTCTCCATATACTTAATAGTATTTGTCTTCAAGATTCTATAAGGCAAGACAGTTATAATTACTGCAGATATTAGGGATTCTTAGATTCTAAGAACAAAAGACACAATTGTGATCAGCTGACTGCTGGGATAACACAAGCCATAGGAATTTCCCAAAATAATTCCTGGCATGTACCTCTTAGAAATAACATCCACTCCTATTTATAAAATTGCCATGGATGGGAAATCCACCATGGCCATTGGTAAGTTGATCCAAAGGTTAACTTCCCTCACAGTTGAAAAAATTCATACATTATTTCCCATCTGAATTTTTCTTGCGTCAGCTTCCAGACATTGGACCATGTAATACTTGTCTCTGCTAGGTTAAAGAAACATTATCAAGTGTTTGATTTTCATGTGGCTACTTACAAGTTGTAATCAAGCAATTCCTTAACCTGTTCTTTATTAGACTAAATATAGTGAGCTCCTTGAGTCTGTCACTATAAAGTATGTTTTCAAATCCTTAATTATTTTCATGGCTCTCCTCTGATCCCTCTCCAATTGATCAACAGTCTATATGAATTGTGGACAGCAGAACTAGACACAGCATTCCAGCAGAGATACCAGCAGTGTGAACAACAGAGATAAAATAATCTCTGTGATCCCGCCTAACATACCCTTGTTTATTCATCCAAGGTTCACATTAGCTTCTTTTTGGCGGGGGGTGGGGGGCAGCATTGCCTTAAGAGTTCACATTGAACTGATTATCCAGCCTGATCACTAAATCTCTTTCAGAGTCATTGTTTCTCAGAATAGAGTTCCCAGTCATGTATGTGTGGTCTGTAACCCTTCTGCCAGGCCGAGTTAATAGCAGCAAGGGCCAGGTTCAGTATCTAGAGGTCTCCTCCCAACAACGTAATACAACACCGGCTCGAGCCCCCACCCAGTGACCTGGGAAATCTTACACACACCCCTGGGCACCTCAAAGAGGCAATTCTTCCCCTCTCACAAGCATAGAGCCTCGGTATAGCAGCAAATCTTTAATAACATGAAGTAACTGACATCAGCATTAAATTGGGAAAACACCACAACTCAGATTCATAGACCAAACATGAGCAAAGACCCACCCCCAGCCAAGAATCACCCAAAGTCCCCAAAAGTCCAACACCCCAAGAGTCTCTTGAGTCCAGCAACCCAAAAATCACCCTAAGTCCCAAAGTCCAACACCCCAAAAGTCTCTGTCCCGGGTCAGTTCCGCCCCAGGGTTCAAAAGTTCACCGGCAGGGTTTTACCATCCCAACCTGGGTGGAATGGAGGGGGCGGGGATTGATACACCTTATGTATCGCTGACGGCTCTGCCTTTCCGTAGGGTTCTGCTGCCGCCATTAACGCAAGTCACTCCGCCACACTCCATCTGCTGTCCCGTGAGCCTCTCCAGCCGTCCCACGATCTGCCCTGCTCTGCCAGCCGTCTCGGACCACGCTGGTTGTTCCTGCAGCTGCTCCACTGGCTGCCTGCTGCCGCTCCTAGCAGCCGTCCGCTGGTCGTCCCCACCAGCTGCTCTGCTGGCCGCCTGCGCCCACCAGTCATTCCCACAAACTGCTCCGCTAGTAGCTCAGCAGTATAGCTTCAGGCTCCCCACACCGATTTCAGCTCATAATAGAGAAGCCTCAGTGCTAGTGCACCATTGACCCACAGTGAAGGCAGCTCAGTAGCTTGCAACTAGACTTCTAATGGAATCCAAATTAGCACTGATATTCTACAGTAGAGAAACAAGGGGGTGCAATTGGTGTTTTTTAGGCCCTCAGACAGAGCCCCACTACCAGGTACAAATATCTGTCCCCAGGCTCTCTGAACTTGACTGCTTTTGGAACCCATGCCCCTTGTCTAGTGAGTGCTACTTAGTTTATGGAGAATCCCTCTGTCATAAAACAGTTCCACTATTCCACTGTCCTTGATTCACATAATCAGGGTAACAACACTTTATCCCCCCTGCCTCAATAACAGAGAGACTGGGGATCTCACAGTGGCCAAAGGGACCATTTGGGCTGCTGTGAGCATATACTAGGCGGGGTGGGTGTGCCTATGCAAACGAGATCAGCCCCTGAAGTCTTTTTGCACCACTCACCACAATTCACCACCAGATGTCAGGGTAGAGCTTATCCTGACCCTGCTTACAGGTCTATATGACTTGTTTCTGGAAGTATATATTTACATTTAGGTTTTTTTAAAATATGTTTTGTTTGCTTGCACCCAGTTTATCAGGTGATGCAGATATGTCTGTGTCGGTGACTTCTCTTCCTCATTACTTACCACTCTACACACCTGCAAATACTACAAGTGATGATTTTATGTTTTATTCCAGGACATTGATAAAAAATGTTAAATAGCATAGGACCAAGAACTAAACTATGTAAGACCCCCAAAAGAAACACATTCACTCAAAGTTGATTTCCTCTTTTATAATTACATTTTGAGAACTCTGATGAACTACATGCTGTAGACATGTAGTAGGGGCTTTTATATTATAAACTAGCAGGAATACGCAGTGTTGCCCAGAGAAAATATAGTAAAAGGAGTGATGAATGAACTATGTCAATGAAGTTAACATAGCATATTTTATTGGAAATACTTTTCTCTGATATATTACTTTAAGAAATTAAAATAGCTAGTGATGTGCTTACAAAACAACAAATCCCACAGGGTCTCTTTTCTCAATCCCCACAAATCAGGAAGGCCCATCTTCCCTTAAAGATTCTATGCAAACCAATGCCTGCAGCCTCCTTGCCAGAAGCCCTGAGAAATGGAGGGGATGTCTCCTGGGCTCTGCAGCAGCAACAAATCACTGCTCCCCAAGTAGCCACTCTCCGAGTGCCTTCAGTGCACGCTCCATGGGGCAACCTGAAAGGACTTCCTAGTGGCAGCTAGACCGGTTGCATTGATCAGACAAAGTGAAAGACCTTCAGAGTAAGTGCAATGAGTGATATCTAGTTGATCAGAACATGCAGCACCTGAACGTACCTGTTCGAATGAGAATAGGCTGTTCTGAGTGTACCGTGTCCTCCTCAGTCTCCATGGTGCTCAAAACCTTGTCCTCCTATCAACTTCCTCTTCATACTGTGAGCTGAATCCTGCAAAGTGCATAATGACCGTGGCACTTGCTGATAACACACACAGCCCTGTCAGGAGAACGCATGCAGCCCAAAGGAAGGTGAGTGGTGGGATGGCTCGTTTGGGTGTGGGGGGAGAGAAGCAACTTTAATTTCCAGAAGGGGTTCAGTCAGAGCCCGGCTGCATGAAGATGTTGAGAGGCTGTGATAGCTGGAGGCTTCTCCTAGCCACAATTAGCAAAGCTAGACCCCAGCCAGCAGCAGCCACATTTGGGTCTGTCCTGGAGACCTACTGGTGCCCTAGTATAGGGGAGGTTGCTGATTCTCTGCCCCACTGAAGCCTCTCCTCCATGGGCTTTCCCCTGATGGTGCTGCAGGTGCCCACATAGTTTATCCTGTAGGATCTTGTAGTTGCAGTTTATGTGACATGCTTAACAGAAGAGTCCAGCAAATGCCTATGATCAGGCGCTACCCATAGCTAATTACCAGCGGGCCCAGTTGGGGCTCTGGGGGAACCGATTTCGAGATATAACCAATCCAGTGATTTAAGTTAGGAAATTAGGAGTATCTGTGCAAAATGTTGTGTTTCTAGCTCTTACCGTTTCAGAGATCTTTTGGAATTATCAGTGGGCCCAATTGGGGCTCTGGGGGAACCGGGGGAGTCGATTTCAAGATATAACCAATCCAGTTAGTTAAGAAGCTTCAGGGGGTAGCTGAGTTAGTCTGTTAGGGTATGTCTACACTACAGCACTAATTTGAGCTAATTTGAATTAGTGCCTCTAGACCTAAAAACTAATTTGAATTAGCGTTTTGCTAATTCGAACTAGCATGTCCACATTGAGTGGACCCTGAACCGAAGTTAAGGCTGGCCGGAACCAGTGCCGGCAGGGCATCAGGTTAGGACTTAGAGCGTGGAGCTGCTGCCTCAGGCTAGCCAAGGGCTGTGCTTAAAGGGACCTGAGCCCCACCCCGAACAGACAGTTCTCAGGGTTCCCCGCTTGCTTGTCTACCTCGATGAGGGACAGCAGAGCAGTCCTGTCTTGGAGTGCCCTGAGTGCCCACACTCGGCACATCACAGCAATCGGCCATCAGCCCGGCTGCACTTGCCTCAGGCTGCCATCCAGGGGTGTCAATCGGGGGGCTGTCAGGATCCAGGAGGCCCTGCAGGACAGCTTCCACCCCGAGGAGCCCGCAGAGCCACCCCTGTCCTCCCCATAGGGGGCTTGTGCCCCATTCCTCCCTCACCTCCTTCCACTTACCCCTCCCCAGCCCCCTTTCCTGATGTAAAAAATAAAGGACACATGTTCAAAAATAGAAACTCTCTTTATTAAACAAAACTGGGGGGGGGGATTAACCTCTGGGGAGACTGGGAAAAGGAGGTGGGAGAGGGGAAGAGAGAGGGTGAGAGAGGGGAGGTGGAAACCTGGGAGGAGGGAACTGGAAGGGGGAAGCCAGGGGAAGAAGGAGGAGGGGAAGTCTAAAACTATGGTATGCCATATCTTCAGTACTGAGTACAGATGTGGTCTCCTCACCTCAAAAAGATATTTTGGCCTTGGAAAGGGTTCAGAAAAGGGCAACTACAATGATTAGGGGTTTGGAACAGGTCCCATATGAAGAGAGGCTAAAGAGACTGGGACTTTTCAGCTTAGAAAAGAGGAGACTGAGGGGGGATATGGTAGAGGTCTATAAAAGCATGAGTGGTGTGGAGAGGGTGAATAAAGAAAAGTTCTTCATTAGTTCCCATAATAGAAGAACTAGAGGACACCAAATGAAATGAATGGACAGCAGGTTTAAAACTAATAAGCAAAAGTTCTTCTTCACACAGCACATAGTCAACCTGTGGAACTCCTTGCCACAGGAGGCTGTGAAGGCTAGAACTATAACAGAGTTTAAAGAGAAGTTAGATAAATTCATGGAGGTTGGGTCCATGGAGTGCTACTAGCCAGGGGGTAGGAATGGTGTCCCTGGCCTCTGTTTGTGGAAGGCTGGAGATAGATGGCACGAGACAAATTGCTTGGTCATTGTCTTCGGTCCATCCCCTCCGGGGTACCTGGTGTTGGCCGCTGTCAGCAGACAGGCTACTGGGTTAGATGGACCTTTGGTCTGACCCAGTACAGCCGTTCTTATGTTCTTATGTTCTAAGCTCAGGGCTCAGGGTTGGGGATCTCACTGGACCAACTTGATTTTCATGCAAACCTGTTCCTGGGTCTAGTGCGGAGATCGTGGACAGAAAAAAAAAGAAATGGGCTGGTAGCTCTTTATAGACTAACAAGACATGTAGATGGTATCATGAGCACAGCCCACTTCTTCAGATGATCAGAGTTATGAGTTTAGGATGTACAGACCCAAAATAAATAGGAGAGGGGAAAGGGAGGGGGAGGAAAAAAAGGAGGGTGTGGGAGACAGGGAGCTAGAGGGAATCAGTAAGTATCTGAAGACTGGGTAGTTAAAATGAAGCAGATAAGAATCAAAGTCAATTGATAGTATCCTTCCTGACATAGGAGTCTACACAGAGAGCTCTTTGTACCTTCAACAGCTGTTAAGTTGGTAGTGCCCCAACCAACTTTCATTATGATTGAGTCCATTATCATTTGAACTGAATTTGCAGATAAACTCTTATTCCAACGTTTCTCCATGTATCTGGCTAGTAGAACTGGTTTGTGACAAGTCAGCAACTTGAAGATCTTTTAAACAGTGATTAGGAAGATTGAAGTGTTCCACAATAGGTTTTTGTATGTTTCCTTTATGTATATTTGATTTATGTTTATTGATCCTGGACACCACAGTACAGGTAAATAATGGACAAATTTCTACCACCATATCAGAAACCCACCGACCGCTACACTTACCTTCATAGCTCCAGCTTCCATCCCACACAAATTTCTCAGTCTATTGTGTACAGCCAAGACCTAAGATACAAACGGATTTGCTCTGACCCCACAGACAGAGACAATCACTGACAGGATCTTTACAAAGCATTCCTAAAACTGAAATACCCACCTGGAGAAGTGAAAAAACAAATTGACAGAGCCAAAAAAGTACCCAGCCATGAACTACTTCAAGACAGACCCGAAAGAGAAAATAACAGAACTCCACTTGTTATTACCTATAGTCCACAACTCAGACCCCTCCAACACATTATACACAATCTACAACCCATCTTGGAACATGAACCCTCACTCTCAGAGGCCTTGGAAGAAAAGCCTATTCTTGCTTACAGACAACCCCCCAACCTGAAACAAATTCTTTCCGATAACCATGCCACACAACCACATCATAAGCATCCAGGAACCCAGCCCTGCAACCAAAAATGATGCCAACTCTACCCACATATCTATACTAGTGAATTCATCACTGGAGCCAAAAACATAAGCTACCAAATCAAAGGATCATTTGACTGCACATCCAGTAATTTGATCTATGCCATCAAATGCCAGCAATGCCCCCACTGCTATATATATTGGACAAACTGGACAGTCTCTGTGGGAAAGAATCAATGGACACAAATCAGATATACGTAAAGAAAACATACAGAAACCTATAACACTTCAATCTTCCTAATCACTGTTTAAAAGATCTTCAAGTTGCTGTCTTGTCACAAACCAGTTATATTAGCCAGATATACAGAGAAACATTGGAATTAGAGTCCATCTGCAAATTCAATTCACATGCTTTTTTTCCTCTCCCCTCCCCTTCCCCTCTCCTATTTATTTTGGGGCTGCACATCCTAAAGTCATAACTCTGATCATCTGAAGAAGTGGGCTGTGCCCATGAAAGCTCATGATACCATCTACATGTCTTGTCAGTCTATAAAGTGCTACCAGACCATTTGTTGTTTTTTTCCAGTTAATTAAGTTAGGAAATCAGGAGTATCCATGCAAAATGTGGTGTTTTTAGCTCTTGCCATTTCGGAGATCTTTTGGAATTATCAGTGGGCCCAGATGGGGCTCTGGGGGATCCAGGGGAACCAATTTTGAGATATAACCAATCCAGTTAATTAAGTTAGAAAATCAGTAGTATCTGTGCAAAATTTGATGTTTCTAGCTCTTACCATTTCAGAGATCTTTCGGGACAAACAATCAAACAAACAAACAAACAAAAACTTTCAGAAATATTTATAAGATAGATATGTTTCCTGGTAGCTAAGTTCTGTGGGTCAAAGATTTAGTTTCCAAGTTTCCAGTTTTGAGCGATGACAGATGAAAATTACACTTATTTTCCAAAACATTAATTTATTTTATTTCATTTCTACAAATGTGTAGTTTTCTAGACAGAGTCACTACATTTCATTAAAGGTGGCAAATAGCTTCTATTTAAATCTGTTTATTAAACTCACCAGTCAGTTTTCCAGGAAAAAAATTAATTGTTTTCAGTGCACAGCACTTCAATTACATCAACTATTTAAAAATGCCTGGCTGGGATTTAATAAAATATTGTCCAATCAGACTACAGCACCATTTTTTGAATCAGACCCTTCACCTTCCACCCTCTGCCGAGCAAATTAGGAGCAAGATATAACAAAGATAAAATGTGGAAATAAAATATATTTCTTATTGTTTTTCGGGCTTCTTTTCAAATAAACTCCTTTGCACCTGTTTAACTAAGTTCTGCAATAGAAATTTGGTACATACTACAAAAGGGTCAGCCATAAAGCTGTAGGCACAAAATGTTCTGATTTTGACATTGCTATCTAACTACAGGCACTCACACTTTTGGGGGCTTGTTGGGTGAACTAGAAAGATCAGTAAGCTATGGTCACTGCACAGAAAAAAAGACAGTAATCCAGTGGTAGTCCTATAGTAATAGCTATCAATCTTCCATCTCTGAGTCCCAATCAAACATGATCTCTTTCATCAATGTTAGGGGCAATATTGTGTTGACTGAAAAAATAATGAGCACATAACCCATAAGGTGAATAATTATTTCTATGCAATTCATGTTCCACATTTTTAACTACAGTTATTTCTGCAAGACATCTGGGTAGTTCCCTATGAATACATACTTTATGCCCTAAGCAGTATCTTTAGTTATGGGGAAAAGGAAAAAATTGATTCCAATAAAGTCAAAGGGAAATTTGCCTTTCATTTCATCAGGACAAAGAATTCAGACGAAAGTATTAAAATGATCATCCAAAAATGATTTTTCCCCAGAATTTCAGAGATTCAGAGATTCAAAAAGTAAACTTTTTACTCTGAACATTTTAAAATATTTTTAAATAAAATTGAAGGAAATTTAAAAATGAAAAGTAATTTCAAGCCAAATAATTGAAACATTTATTTTTTATTTTTTTGTTAGAGGTTTTATTTTCCACCAAAATTATTTGACAAATCTGACATGAATTTTCATAGAGTTCCAGTGCTGCCAAAGTTGCATTTTTCAATCAAAATTAGTTTTAGATGCAAAAATTGTCCCAGCGTTTCATAGCAGCTCATAAAATCAGCATGTATTTAAGATAAAGAGTGAACAGGATCCCTTCTCTAGTTTTGATCTAATATTGAAAGTTATGTTATTCCAGAATTGCATGTATTGGAGTTACGCTGCTGTCAGATTGGAGTAATTCTGGGCATACTGCACTGTCACTAATGGAACGGGGTCTATTCATGCCATATCCAGTACATTTCCCAATTCTGTAAACAGACAACTACCCTCAATGGCTAATAGCTTCAGTGTGCTCTGCATCTTTCTTGACTGCACCCTAAATAGAAAGAGAAAAAAGTCAATGCTGGTCAGTTATTTAAAAAAAATCATGGAAATCACAATCCTTGCTGTAAAGGAAGGAAAGATCAAGACAGCTGTGATTCTCTGTATTCCATGAATTTTTATTCTCATCAATGTGATTTTGCATGGTAGACATTTCTTTCTGCAACCACTGCAGCATAACACATTGTCTTGCTGCACAGCTAGAGTTTCAATCTACATTGGAGGGTCTCTGTGGAGACATGAGAAATTGTGTAATGTTTTCCCACTGAAATTCTTTCTCTTTGGGAATATATGGTATTAAAAGTATATAACAATTACTGATGTAATTATATTTAAAATTGTGAACTTGTACAGATGTAGTACATTTTGTATTCTTCATGTTACATAATAACACTTCTCTGCATTCATATGTTGTAACTACTATTTTAATTCTCCATCAACACGTAATAATATAGGGACTGACCCTACAAAATGTGTAGTCACACCAAACATCCTTATTCTGGCAAGAAATACCATTAACTTCAATAAGAGCACTCTAGTAAGTAAGGCTTCACGGCTTCATTCCTGTAAATTCACTACCATGTTATGTGCCTTGTACTCAAAGAAAAGAAAGTTTCTCATGGAGAATAAAGTGCACCACTGTTAGAAAGCATTATGGGGATGGTCAGGCCTAAGGGTTGGAGCCAGGAGTCAATGTCATAATCAGCATCCAGAGTGGGGTTGGAATGAGGCTGGAGCAAGACAGACGCAGGCTCTGGATTTCAATGTCTGCTGCCATTGTCAGGCAGTTCCAAGCCCTGGCGTGACATTGAGCAGGCTGTCCCTCCTGTGAGTCTTACATACCTGCTCAGCAAGTCACCAGACTAGTTCCTGGCTTGTGGCTTGGCAGGAGTGACTCATCATCATACAACCAAGCATTTTTTAAGGGAAAAAAAATCACACTGGTGTAAATCCTTTGTTACTTTCAACAGAATTATTCCAAACTTACATTATGGTGACTGTGGGTAGAATTTAATGACAAACATATTGGTAAAAAAAGTATCAAGAAATGTTGAGATACCTAATGAGACTTTCAGAATCACCTCAGCACTTCAACTGAAAGGAAATAAGAGAGACTGCAAGACTACATCATGAGAGATACAGATTCACATCTCCCATTCCTTGCAGCTAAATCTAGAAAATTCATTTCAGTCAGAGTTAGGCACCGAGATCTAACTTCTGAAAATTTCATTCAGTAATTATCGTTTTCTTACATACCATTAATACTCTGGTCTTTAGTGCTCTGGCATATTTGAAAGTTTTCTGAAGAGATCTACTGCCAATCTAACCAGGTGTCACACCCCAACATTTATTACCTTTCATTACCTTACCAACTTTTTTACTTCTCTCAAGAGTGCCATTCTCTTTTATAAGCATGAAGTTTCAGCAAATGACCTGTTTGTTTCCTATTCTTCCTAGAAACTGGTCTTCCATCTCTAACTCATACTAATTCTTGACTTTCACCCAGCCATTTCTGATTCACCGACAATTAAAGCTGCCTGATAATACAAAAGGGAGGAGGGACTTATTACATGTTCAGGGTTTTATATTTTATTCTGGAGCAGCAGTTATGGAATCTGATTTCATTAATGTTCATTGCATGGTGAAAGCCCATCTGTTTTTCAGGTTTTTGCCTGAAGGATAGGAACTAATATGTGTATTCTACAATTTACTAGACAAATACATTTAGTAAATATTTATTGTGAAGCTGTTGGTCATGATGCCATAATTAAAGCTGAACTCACAGTGCAATTATGACTTATTTTACATCTCCATCCTTCAATCTAAATTTTAAGAGGCACAAGATACTGTTTGTTTTTGTGTTTGGTGGGATTTTTTTTCTTTGTTTTTCTTTTTGGTAGAGGAGAGTCAGTAAATGATTAATGATTGTTTAAAATGTTGCACTGCATAAGTCTGAGAAATGACAATCCCTCACAAATGATCCATTTTCAAACTTTAAGTCTTTCTTTGGCCACTTCTGCCTCCCTATCAGGAAACACTGGATTAAATTCACCCATTCTACATTCAAAACACCTTTGCAGAGACCTTTACTTATCCAAATATTAGGAGGTTCTGACTGCATTTTTTAAATACAGTAGTTATTAAACACATATTTTTACCACTGGGTCAGTGATAAATTAATTGATTTGGCAGCTTCCGTTAGCCTGAGAAATAACCTGAGCTCTGCCCATGTACATGGAAGTTGACAACATTCCAAGGAGAGCTCTGTACAATCCCACAGAGGATAGAAGATGAAGGAACAATAAAAATTAGTCAGGGGAGCCTGAGATGGTAATAGAGGCAGGAAAGAAAGTGCAGGGAGAAAAAAAGGGAGAACATATTGTGGAAGAATGAAGAGAAGATGCAGGGAAATTAGTAAAAGTAAAGGAGAAGAATAAGAGGAATAGAGATAATGATAATGGCCTTAATGATAATGGCCTTAATATGTTCATGATAAAAGAAGAGGTGAGTATGTGTATATGCAAGGAGGTTTTAGGAGAGAAAATGCTTCTGGTGAGATTACTGGTTGTGGTAGAAACTAACAAGTTGCTTGACAGAAAGGAAGAGAAAGAGGACATGACACATCATAAGAGATGTAGTCTCATTTCAAACTTTCCATGCAGCTAAATCCTGGAAATTCTTGATTAGGCTACATCTGAAAAAATACATTAAAATTTAATTTAACTCTCACCCTCACCCACCCAAATCTAAGGACATTCTTATACAAGATTAGTCATTAAGTTGAAGTTAAGACTATATTGCAGCTCAGTAATTTAAGGGTAAAAAACATTACAAAACCCCCTTGTAACTTTTTAGAAAGAAAGAAAGAAAGAAAGAACAGAACATTCAGAGAGTAGGTAAAATATAAAACAAAGTCATGTTCAAGAGAATGATTCAGACATCTTAACAAGTTAAATTCTGTCCTTGCAATAATACTATTCTCCATTCTATTCTTTGATCCTTTCCTAGGAATCTGCAATCCCTAATTCACACAATTAAGGATTTATAAATCAGGCCTCTGTATTGTAAGCTGTGTTATTTTGCAATTTTGTGATTCTTTTCTCAAGAAAAGAAAATATGTTTTCTTTCTAAATATGTTAAATGTTGAAAAATCACTGTCCTGGTCATCCCTTCCATTCTCCACACAGTCATCTTTTTTCCAAAGGTTTTAAGACATCTGCAGTTTATGGAAGTAGAAATATCAAATGTGGAAAGAGACTGCACTTGAGCATCCTGTATAGAACTTCTCTGGTTGATGCTAGTTGTAAGGGACTCACTTAAACACCAAATTAAACAATAACTCTTTTTATCTAAATGCTATATTCACAATCTGGGCCTACAAATTTTCTGAGTTGTGCAACCTATCTTTTATAGATATTTTATAACAGATGACTCATCCATTTTGTTGACATTTAGATAACACTTTGATAAACAAAAAGCTCTCAGACAGTTGTAGATATGAGTCCAATTCTTATTTTAAGATATGCAACTCCTGTATATTAAAGGAGAGTTATAATGGACAGAGGTACCATGAATTAAGAATAATCTATAGTCCCCAATTAAGTAAAGCAATTACACACATACAATTATAGCATCATAGACTCATAGAATACAAGAACTGGAAGGGACCTCAAGAGTCCAGTCCCCTACCCTCACAGCTGGACCAATCACCATTCTAGATCACCCTTGACAAATGTCTGTCTCACTTGCCCAGTGATGGAGATTCTACAGCCTCTCTAGGCAATTTATTCCAGTGCTTAAACACCCTGATTGTTAGGAAGTTTTTCCTAATGTCCATCCTAAACCTCCCTTCTGCAATTTAAGTCCATTTCTTCTTGTCCTATGATCAGCAGTTAAGGAGAATAATTTTTCCTCTCTTTCTTATAACTCCCTTTTAGGTACTTCAAAGCTGCTATCACATCCCCTTTCAGTCTTCTGTTTTCTAAACTAAATGGTTCTTTCAGTTTTCCTTCATAGGTCATGTTCTCTGAACCTTTAATAATTTTTTTCTGGATGTTCCCCAATTTATCCACATCTTTGCTGAAATGTAGTGCCCAGAAATACTCCATGTGAGGACTAATCAGTGCATAATACAAGGAAAAAATTACTTCTTGTGTCTTGCTCACAACACTCCTGTTAATGCATACCAGAATGATGTTTACTTTTTTGCAACAGTGTTTAATTCTAAGCATATTCTTAAGTCCCAAATAAGTCAATAGGCCCAAACCACAAGCTGTTCTGAGAAAAAGTCCATATAGCTTAATCTGGAACAGAATGAAGAATTTGCATAATCAAGATTTTGTAAAGTATGTTTTTCCCTCCTGTGGATTTTGTGTGGTTGTAAAGCAGTCTGTTTATGTGAGGAAAGCATTGTCATGTTTGTGGTCATGAAGAAGATAAAAACTCTTTGTTTTGAATAAATAATTCTTGGTTAGTTTCTTTGCCCCTTCCCCCCAATCTCAGGGAATCATCAAAAGGCAAAGTTAAAGGTGTTTGCATGCCTAATTGTTAATTTCCATACTTTCAATTATACAGGATGTCTCTTTAGTGCACCATTAATACTAAATGCCCTTTGTTTCTAATGCTTGTGTAACCAACATACCTCCTGGATGTGATGTTCTGTCCCATCTATTGACACCAGAACTACATAATTTTAACTTCCGTTTCATTAACATTTTGTCAAGAAATTATATTTTTTATCATATAGCTTGCGGAGGGCAAATTTAAAACAAACAAACCAAAGAATCCTGAGAAGTGACTAATCAAATAAATTGTCATTTGGGCCTATAATTATCCATTTGGATTATGCAACTGTGCTTATTTTTGTGTGCAAATAGATGTGCCCTGAATATTTGCAGTTGCATTTAAGGAACATGTTTGAATTTTTTCATCCAAATTCACTACAAATGTAGAGTATCAGAGTGATAGTATGAATCTGCAAAAGCGACGAGGAGTCCTGTGGCACCTTATAGACTAACAGATTTATTGGAGCATAAGCTTTTGTGGGCAAAGACCACTACATGCATCTGATGAAGTGGGTCTTTGCCCACGAAAGCTTATGCTCCAATAAATCTGTTAGGGTACGTCTATACTACAGCGTTATTTCGAAATATCTAATTTCGAAATAGTTAATTCGAAATAAGATATTTTGAAATAACACGTCTACACACAAAATGCATTTCGAAATAGCATTTTGCTATTTCAAAATAGCATGTCCGCACTGAGTGGACGCTGAATTGCATTTAAGGCTGGCCGGAACCAATTCAGGCAGGGCATCAGGTCAGGAGTTACTTTGTGTGGCTGCTGCATGAGGCTATCTGAGGCCTGTGCTTAAAGGGACCTCCCCTCTGGACAGCTGGTTCTCAGGTTTCCCTGCTTGCTTGCCTACCTAGATGAGGGACAGCAAAAGAATTTTGTCTCTGCGTACTCTGGTTGCCCTCACTTGGGATACCACAGCACTCTGCAACATGGAGCCAGAGCTGCCCCTGGGCACTCTGGTGCTTCTCATGGACACGTTGCTACAAGCCTGGCTGCACTTTCTGCAGGCTGCCATCTGGGAGGTCCATCGAGGGGCTGTCAGCATCCAGGAGTCCCTGCGGGAAAGTTTCCACCCTGAGGAGCACTAACAGTCTCCCTGGTCTGCCCCCCCGGGGGCTTGTGCCTCATTCCTCCCTCACGTACTTCCACTTACCCCTCCCTAACCCCCCTTCCTGATGTCAAATAAAATACACGTATTTTAATGAACACAAACTTTCTTTATTTAACAACACTGGGGGGTGGAATGAAACTCTGGTGAGACTGGGGAAAGGAGGAGGAAGAAGGGAGGAGAGAGGGTAGGGGGAAACCTGAGAGGAGGGAGCTGGAAGGGGGAAGCAAGGGGAACAAGGGGGAGGGGAAGCTCAGGGCTCAGGGTTGAGGGTTTCGCCAGGCCAACTGTCTCCCAGCACTGTGGGTGCGGGGGCCTCGGCGTCCCTAGGGGGATGGGGAGGGGATGGAGGGTAGGGACGGTATGGAGGGAGAAGTGGGAGGGGGAGAAGGAGTGGGAGGAGGAGTGGTAGCTGGGGAGGCAGCAGGCGCTGGAGCGGCGGGAGGCAGCATGCTCTGCACCAGGGTCTGCAGGTGCTGGCAAATGGCATAGCCCTGGGCAAGCTGTTCCCGCTGGAGCTGCAGGTCTTCTTGCACCCAGTTCTGGAGGGTGCGGTGCAGGGCTCACAGTGCCCCCAGGTGCTGCTGTTGGTACCCCACAGGACCCCTCGGGTGCGGAAGCATGTCCCAGGTGGTGTGGCGTGCCCTGCACACATAGCTGGTGCGGCTGTGGTGAAACAAGAAAAGTTGTCAATTATCCCTAGGGACACAGTGGGTGAAGCCCAGCCCCCCTCTGCAAGGTGAGGATGGCCGTTCCCTGCACCATCAGAGCCGATGTGCTTGCACAGTTGCCATGTTTGGAATGTCCTGCTATCCCTGGGAGTGGGAGCTGCCCTGAGACCGCACCCATGCCCCTGTGCTGTATATAGTTTATGTGGAGGGGGGGAGATGTCCCCTGCATCTGTGCAGAGTGGCCTTGTGGAGGGAGGGCGTCCTGCTGTGTCCCACCCTGGAGTCAGGAGAATGTCATGCCTCTTCACACACGCATGTGGCTAACAGGGTAAGGCCCCTGTGTGGCAGCCAGCTGGGGCCACATGCCCAGGGGTGGCATGGCACATGCTTGCACGTGCACAGGTTGCTGCATGATCTGTAGACAGCAAGGCCCACACATCCCCCCCCCCCACCCCACATAAGGGGACAGAGATGGCACTCTCCTGTCGTTGCCTCCCTGGCCATGGATGTCACCGGTGACAGGTCCGCTGGGGCGGCTCGGGGGTCCTGGCTGCTCAGCACGCTCCATCTGGTCTGCTGAGGCTCCTGGATCTCCTCCTCCTCCTCCTCGGTGCCCTGGTCAGGGCCCTCTGCCCCAGGGTTGATGACCACCAGGGGGGCATGGACTGTCATGCACACCAGGATGCAGTCCAGGGTGTTGAAATAGGGGCAGCTTTGTGTGTGTGCCCCTGGCTGGGAGCTGCCCCCTGTGGCCCTGGCATAGGCCTGCTGAAGCTCTTTTATTTTCATCCGCACCTACTCCTGGGTACGGATGTGGCCTTTGCTGGTCATGCTGGCAGCTATCCTGCCATAGATAGCTGCATTCCTCTGTCTAGTGTGGAGATCATGGACATTGGAGGATTCCCCTCAAACCTGAATGAGGTCCATGATCTCTGCCTTTTCTGGCCCCTGGCAGGCTCCTGGGAGCTGGCAGACTGCTCCTGGGGAGCGGTGGAGGGCTGGCTGCCGGTGGCTTGCTGCCTCATATTGGGGCCACTGGGTCAGGGGCAGGACAGACTGTTTGTTGGGCTGTCAGGCTTGGAGCTGGCACAGGCACTGTGGCCAGACTCTACCCCTTTAAGGGCTCTGGGGAGGGGGGGAGGGAGAGGAGTTTTCTTGGTTGAGGCCAGAGTGGCCTGCAGGGCACCCTGGGATGAGCTGGAGGCCCTCTATTTTGAAATAAGTGTCTACACAGTGCTTATTTTGAAATAGCAATTTCAAAATTGGCGTTATTCCTCATGGAATGAGGTTTACCAATTTTGAAATAAGCCCTCTGCTATTTCAAATTTATTTTGAAATAGCTGTTGGCTTGTGTAGACACTAGTAAAGTTATTTCAAAATAACTTTGCTGTGTAGACATACCCTTAGTCTATAAGGTGCCACAGGACTCCTCATCGCTTTTACAAATGTAGAGTCATTATTTGAAAGCACAGACTGTTTCTACCTACAAATGCCTATTTAAAAGTGAAAAATGAACCACAATGCGTTCATCTGAAAAGTGAGAAAGTTGCTTAGAATTCCAGTTTAGCTCATATTGCCACACAAATCCCTAGCCATGCCAATTTAAAACAGTACATGTCATATAAAGGAATTTTTTATTAGTCGTTCAATGTTTTCATTCAGAACACTGCAGGAGATGTGCTACTTGCAGATATTTGAATGAAACTCACACCAGTGATAGCTATCAACAAGTGCATGCCCTAGATCAAAACAAATCTAACTCCTTGTACAAAGCGGGCTGTGTACCTAGTCATTACTTACTAAGTACTGGATAATGGCATGTAACGTCTACTGTAGGCTATTTCTCCCCTTCCTCCTCAAACATAACATTAATTTTAAAACTCTTGAACCTCCTAGTGATTGTCTTTTTCATTCTGCAGGGGCTACATGATTATTTTAGTCAAACTGATCTTAAAACACAGATGTTATTTTAGTCACAAAATTTCAAACTCTTACAGATATTATATCTTGTTATTCAAATAAATGTTTTGGATAGTTTAGCTTGAAAGTGACCATTCAAATACCACACTTAGGCCATGTCTATACTAGGAGATTATTTTGAATTTACTAAATTAGAGAGCTGGGCACACAATTTTACAAATTCAAAGTCCCATGTCCTCACTATGGTGAAGAATCAAATGTAGTTCAAGGCAGGCTCCATTAATGTAAACACACTGGCTGCGTCTAGACTGGCATGATTTTCCACAAATGCTTTTAACGGAAAAGTTTTCCGTTAAAAGCATTTTCGGAACAGAGCGTCTAGATTGGCACGGACACTTTTCCGCAAAAGCACTTTTTGCGGAAAAGCGTCCCTGGCCAATCTAGACGCGCTTTTGCGCAAGAAAGCCCCGATCGCCATTTTAGCCATCGGGGCTTTTTTGCACAAAACAATACCACATTGTCTACACTGGCCCTCTTGTGCAAAAGCATTTACACAAGAGGGCTTTTGCCCGAACGGGAGCAGCATAGTATTTGTGCAAGAACATTGACGATCATACATGAGATCGTCAGTGTTCTTGAGGAAATTCAAGCGGCCAGTGTAGACAGCTGGCAAGTTTTTCCGGAAAAGCGGCTGATTTTCGGGAAAAACTGGCCAGTCTAGACATAGCCACTGGCTAAAATGGCCATCGGAGCTTTCTTGCGCAAGATAGCGTCTATACTGGGCACGGATGCTTTTGCGCAAAAGCACATGCCAGTGTAGCTGCTCTCTTGCGCAAACACTTTTAACAGAAAAACTTTTCTGTTAAAAGTATTTGCGCAAAATCATGCCAGTCTAGACGCAGCCACTGCCTCAGACTTAGAGCGCCAGGAAGCACTCTTGGGAGCTTCAAGAGGCCTCTGGAGGTCAATTAGTTTGAATTAGTGGTACCAGAGCATCCACACTAATGTTACATTGGAACTAAGAAGATCTAAAACTTTTTGACAGAAGCATTTTCTTTTGATGAAGTGTCTGAGAGCATGTCTTCAATATGGAATGGATTGAAAGGCCTCAATCAATCTAGTGGGTGTTGATTTATCTAGTCTACACACGCTAAATTAAACCCCAAGAACTCTCCCATCAACTCCAGTACCTCAGAAAAATGAAAAGAGAAAGCAGAGCCAACAGAAGAGTGTCAACTGCCGACTTACTGCTTTGAAGATACTGTAGTAAGCAGATCTAAGTATGTTGACTTCAGCTACATTATTCATACAGGTGAAGTTGCACAGCTTAGATTGATGGCCTACTGTAATGTAGACAAGGCCTTAGTCTTCAGCCTTGTCTTCTTTAGGAAATTGATCAGCATAGGTATTCTGGAGTCAGCCATTCTGCAATAGTTATTGCAGAATAGGTCCCAATATGGCTTCTCTATTTCAGAATAAAAGTGACTTTATTCTGTCAATTACTGTCACAGAAAATGAATGGTTTTGCTACAGTGGCCAATCAACAGACTAGGAAGTCCTTCAAAGTTGAAAGAAGCTGAATATAGAATTCAGTCTGTTGAGCCAACTCCCCCAGTTTTCTGATTTCTGCAAGTGTTCCCCCACCAAGACTTAATGATTGATTTGTTTTCCCAAAATCAGGAAATCATAAACAGAAAGACTTAAACCCTGATGGCTGATGTCTCAGTTTGCAATGTGCACTGATTCAGAGACAGCATTGCCCCAGGATCGTATCAGAGGCTGAGATGCAATTTAGGGAATCAAAATAATTCCTTGACTTCCTTACCTAATCCCCTTTTACTATGAGGGAAAAAAAGTTACGTCAGTCCACCCCCAACCTGTGTATCCATCCAACTACCTAGTCAAGACTCATCCCATACTCTGACCCTCTCTGCTCCCTCTTCATACACTTTCTCATTCAGTGGACTATCGAGCAAGTAGACAGCTCCCCTCAGAGCTGGAGTCACAGTGTTTTCAGGACTGAGCAAGATTGTAAAGCACTCACTTGCATTGCGGATTAAAAAATGACAATCAAGCCCATAAAGCTGTATATTCATATCCTTTTTCTTTTGAACTGGGCTTTGGCCCATTTAGCACATACGTTAATGTGTTGCCAATCCTCTTTCATACTGTGTTTTTGTTCAACAAAGCAGTCTCATTCTTGCCATTCACTGTATCCTTTTTCAGTTAGTTTTGCAGGTGGTGCTTGTTGTGATTTAAGATATTTTCTTCAAAGACTTTACTGGCTGGCCTGAGAAAGTCTCTCAGAGGGTGGTTCCTCAGGGCTCCTCTGGATGAAATCTATTAATTCTGAGTCCAACAAGTTTTAAAAGCTAATAAATGAACACTGAATCAGCCAACAAGCCAGCTAACAAGCGAGCTAGCAGGACTACCACTCAACACACAGAAAACTATTCTGCATTTTCTTTTAAAGTTTTTCAAATCTCAGATACTCAGTACCCCCATATATGAGTTTTATCATCAATTACTTTCTACATAAAAGCCATGCATATCTAACTGAATATAATGGCGCTTACCATACAAATGAAAATATCTCTATTTCAGTTCTTTCCCAAGAACAGATATGAAGAGTCATTCTATATCCAGGAAGCTGATCTGTTTTCAAAGAAATAGTACATTGTTACAGAACCATGCAAAGTACAATTAAAGAGAAGAGGAATAAGAGTTGTTCATTCTTGAGAGCAAAACCCAGAGTATTGCATTACCTGATTTTTTGAAGACAGCATTGGATTGATAAAAGCAGAATTAATATGATTCTCATCTTTCTATATAAATGCAGTATAGGTAGGAAAGTGCTTTATACAATAAAGAGTTTTAAAAGCTTAAAAAATCTTTAGCCAAATGTTGGAATAAAAAGATACAATGCATTTTGTTATCAAATTCTGTCAATAAGTTTAAGGAATGTGTTAGATTGTGATTATGTAGAACAAAATACAGGACAAGAATACATTTACACTACATCTTTATTAACTTTTTAAAAGCTAATTAGAATCAAAAGGTTAAATCACTCCTGAAGGTACCTGTCAGATGCCTGTCCAGTGCTGGTTATATTAATGAATCACATGGAATGACAATTTCTATTTCTAGAATATATTTGATAGTACATACTAATGGATCACTCCTTTTTTCTACTAATGGAGATATTCTTAAATTGTAGTGTCTACAAAACATTGCTACCTACTCTTGTTGGGGCCCAGCTAGACAACAAATGGTATAATACACTTTATCTTGTCAAAATTAAAGTTTTAAAATCTTTGTGTGAAAACATGTGAGCTAACAGGCTCTAAAAATATTATTTTTAAATACTAGTCAAGGCATATTTATTAAAATTCTAGAAAACATGACTACCAAGGATTGAAAGAACTGAATGTATTTAGTCTGGAAAAGAGAAGGCTATGTCTAGACTACAGGGAAGTTTTGAAAGATCTTCTTTGAAATATCTTCTTCCGATCTCACTTTTGAAAGCAGAGCTTTCGAAAGTGCAAGTAGTTTAGACACGTTTTTTCGGCAAACTCCCCCCTTTGTCGAAAAGCCATATAAATCTCATTTTTTGAGGAAAAGCAGCTTTTCGACAAAGCGGGGGGTTACCAAAAAAGCCGCATCTAAACTACTTGCACTTTTGAAAGCGCTGCTTTCCAAAGTGAGATGGGAATGTGCATATCCTCATTCGAATCTTCCCCATAGTCTAGACGAGCCCTGAGAGAAAACAGAATAACAGCTTTCAGGTATCTAAAAGATTGTTACCAGGAGGAAGGAGAAAAATCATTCTCTGTAATGAGCTTAAATTGCAGTAAGGGAAGGTTAGATTGGACATTAAGAAAAACTTCCAAACTGTCAGGGTGGTCAAGAACTGGAATGAATTACCTAGGGAGGTTATGGAATCTCCATCACTGGAGATTTTTAAGAGCAGATTAAACAAACACCTGTCAGAGTTGGCCCAGATGGTAGTTGTCCCTGCCATGAATGCAGGGGGACTGGACTTGCTGACCTTTCATTGTTCTTTTTGGTTCTATGATTCTATGATATCCCAATGTGTGAACTGCTTAAATTATGAAAGAGGGGACTATCGAAGTGCAGCCCTCTGTCCTGCATTCAAATTTCCATGTTGAGTTCTTTATGCATGCCTCAGATGTAAAGATGAAGGATGCACAAATCCTTAGATACACATATTCCCTACCATGCTTGATGCACCAACTCCTCAAGCAGACACAGCAATTGGTCTGTATGCTTGCCTAATGGGCCTTGCAAACTTCAGTGTCCCCATTGGACTCCTGAGAAAGTTACATCAAGAACATTTAGTACGAAACTTCAGAAAAACTAGACATCTTGATTGCTAAGGAGACATCACAAAAGCCACACTGAAGAAGCCATTTAACACTGTGGGAAAAGTACCTCCTTAATGTTACAAAGCTAAATTCCTCAGCAGTCCAGGAAGTCTGGCACCAAAGTAAAGCTTCCAAAACACAAATTACAGAAAAGGAGAACAGTTAGAAGCTATCAAGATCCCTGAATCCCTGCAATAGCTAAGCAAGGAGAAAGGGAGCTACCAGAACTCACACTTCCAAACACCACAAGGCAATCTTGCGCCATATAGGAAGCCTCCATCTACCCCTACAGAGACATAGACTATATCTGACTAGGAGGAGAGGAGTTGCCTTACCTGTTATGGCTGGATCAAAGCCCTGCTCCAGTCAGCTGAGTTTTATTACGTATGCATCTATTCAGTTATGATGGCTGAAGTAGATGATGTTTATAGAATTATTAAGTGCTTAGCAAATATTTGCACAATTATTCAGATTACTGAACTTGCCAGGTCCAGCCAAAACATTTATTTATTTATTTAGAATATTTTTACCCAGCCTCTCTATTTAAAATATTCGAGGAGGCTTACAAAATTTTTAAAACACAATATAAATATATATAAAAAATTAAAATATGAGACCCCAGGGGGACATAAAACCTGCTAAGACATCTTGAGAGGAGGGACACACACACACACATACTCAAACACCAATAAAAGCGTGAGTAAAAAGGGTGGTTTTAACCTGGCTCCGAAACAATGTTAATGTTGGTGTCAAATGAATATCCCAGGGGAGAGAATTCCACAGCCTGGAAGCAAAAGCTGAGAAGACCCTGTTCCAGGTAGATGTTACTCTTATCTCCATAAGTGGAGGAACATGGAGTAGAGCCTCCCCAGCTGACCTCAATCCTTGGGCAGGTTCATATGGGAGAAGACGATCCTTCAGATACCCGGACCCAATCAGTTTGGGGCTTTATAGGTCATAAACCAAGACCTTAAATTGTGCCCGGAAACATACCAGAAGCCAGGGCAGCTGCCAGAGTACCGGCATAATGTGATTCGTATAACGAATATTAGTTAAAACTCAAGCAGCCACATTCTGAACCAGCTGAAGGTTCTTCAGAGGCAGCCTCATATAAAGCATATTATAATAATCCAGTCGGGATGTAACAAGATCATAGATCACTGATCCATGTCATGCTTATTTAGGAAGGGTTGCAGCTGGCGGATCAGCAGAAGTTGCCCAAAAACACTCCTGGACACCGAAGGCATTTTGATCTCAAATGTTCAAAAAAGGTTCCAGGAAGACTCCCAAGCTGTGTACCTGTTCTTTCAGGGGGAGTGTAACCCTGTCTAGAACAGGCACCACGCCACATTCCCGAACAGATGGCTTCATGATCCACAGGACCTCAGTCCTATCTGGATTCAACTTCAGCTTATTTGGACTCATCCAGTCCATCACCGCCTCCAGACACCCGTTTAAATCAGTTGCTGCCACACCTGGTTCTAATATCACATGGCTATGTCCAGACTACACACCTTTTTTGAAAGAGGCTTTTTCGAAAGATACTTTCGAAAAAGCCTTTTTTGAAAAAGAGTGTTTAGATTGCATTATGCGGATCAAAAAATTGATCTGCTTTTTCGAAAAAGAGCCAAAAAAGGCACCAGGAACCGTTTCTGGTAGGGCATGGGGGCAGCATTTACTTCCCAATGCTGCTCCATGCCCTTTGCAGAGACGCGTGCTTAAAGGGATCCCCTTGGACAGCCGTTGCTCTGCTCCTGCTTCTGGCTTGCCTACCTCCTAGAGGAAAAGCAAAGCCACTGCAGTGCTTGCTCTGGTTGCCCTGCTTTCTTGGACACCACAGCAGTTTATTTTCTGGTTGGTTTTCCTGCTTTTCATTGTGTTTTTGGCCATGGAGCCAGAGCTGCCCCTGGGCAGGCAATGGCCCCAAGCTGCCATGCTGTAGCTTCTGCTGCATCTTCATGACTCTGTCATGAAGCTCCTGCCCCATATGGACCTGGACCAGAGCTACGAAACCTTTGTCAGGGATGCAGGAGCTATGAACTTGCCTCCAAATTATTTGAGGACAGGCAGATTTGGAGGCATGAGACGAGTTCGGACTGGTGGGACCGGCTCGTCATGGAGCTCTGGGATGACGAGCAGTGGCTCAGCAACTTCTGGATGCAGAAGGCCACATTCCAGGAGCTGTGTGCCTGGTTCACCTCTGTTCTGGAACACCAGGACACCCACCTGTGGCCTGCCATCCCCCTGCAGAAGCGAGTCACTATTGTCCTTTGGAAGCTGGCCACCCCCGACAGCTACCGTTCTGTGGGACATGAGTTTGGCATGGGGAGGTCCACTGTTAGGGCCATTTTGATGGAGGTAAGTCACTTTTGGGGGACAGGCCCTGCTGAGTGGGGGCGTTGAAAAAGGGGGACTGCCAGGCAAGGGCAAGGGGGAGTGAGGGATGGAGTGGCACTTGGAGGTGGCTCCTTGGCCAACCCTGTGCTGATCCTGACAAGGGGAGGGGTGGGGCAGTGAGGGGGGGTTCTCCTCCCAAAGTCTTAGGTACCCTGTCTAACTCCCTGGTTTCTGACTGTCAATTGTGTCTTACTGCAGGTGGTGAGGGCTATCAATGCGGAGTTCCTGAAGAGGCTCGTCCCTCTGGGAGACCTGGACACCATCATTGCTGACTTTGCTGGGCTTGGCTTCCTGAGCCCTCGCACACCTTCCCAATCCCCATCAAGAAGCCCAATTTATTAATCGCAAGGGCTACTTTTCTATGGTGCTGCAGGCCCTGGATGACCACTGGGGACAGTTTATGGACATTTGTGTTGGGTGGTCAGGGCAGGCACAGGATGCCTGCATCTTCCGCAATTTGTACCTGTATCACAGGTTGCAGGCAGGGACATTTTTCCCACAGCAGGACCTCGCGCTTGGGGACGTGCAGATGTCGGTGTGCATCGTGGCTGATGTGGCCTACTCGCTGATGCCGTGGCTCATGAAGCCCTACACCGGTCACCTGGATGAGAGCAAGGAGCTATTTAACACTCATCTTAGCCAGGCTCGCATACAGGTGGAATGCACGTTCAGCCGCTTGAAAGGGAGGTTTCGTTGCCTCCACATACAGCTGGACATGGACGAACGCAAAATCCCCGAGGTGGTGGACACATGTTGTGTGCTCCATAACCTTATGGAAAGGAAATGGGAAGCCTTCCTGGTGGAGTGGGGGACAGGTGCTGATGGCGAGGGGAGGCAATTCAAGCAGCCCCAGACAGCTACCACCTGCCAGGCTCACCAGTCTGGTGTTTGCATCCAAGAGGGGCTGAGGAAGAGATTCTCTGAAGGAGCCCATGTGGGAGGTTTGGACTGGACCACCCATACCTTTCCTTCCACAACCCTCATGCTCACCCTCACCCTCACGCTCTTCCCATAAAGAATATGTAAAGAAACCAATATCTGTTTACAAAGAAAACCAGGTGTTTATTAGAAATAATATCAGTAAGGAAAATATGCTAACTGTTTAAAACAAAACTTTCTATTTTCTACTGTTCTTCTGTTTATATACAAGCTACATCTTTCACTCCAAAATAAAGATTTTGTTACATCACTGAAATGGTCTTTCTCACTGGGGTGGTAGGGGGCTCAAAACCTGGAGGGGGGTAGGGGGGCTCAAAACCTGGAGGAGGGAGGGGGGCTCAAGTAGGCCGCTGCTTCCCTTATCTCAGGGTCCTGCCACCTTGCGTCCTGGCACTGCTATGGCCTTGGGGTCGGATGGAGCGAGGGCCAGTGCTGGCCCGGACAGGAGGGGGTGGGGTAAGCTGTTGGGCCTATGAGGGCTCAGGAGCAGGAGGGGCTGGGGTGAGAAGGGGGGGAGCTGGGACTTCCCCCATGGTGGCATAGATTGAACTGCGCTGCTGGACCAGCTCATAGAATCATAGAATCATAGAACCATAGAGCTGGAAGAGACCGCAGAAAGTCATCAAGTCCAGCCCCCTGCTCTAGGCAGGACCAATCCCAACTAAATCAACCCAGCCAGGGCTTTGTCAAGCCGAGACTTAAACACCTCTAGGGATGGAGACTCCACTACTTCCCTAGGTAACCCATTCCAGTGCTTCACCACTCTCCTAGTGAAATAGTTTTTCCTAATATCCAACCTGGACCTCTCCCACCACAACTTGAGACCATTGTTCCTTGTTCTGCCATCCGTCACTACTGAGAACAGCCTTTCTCCATCCTCTTTGGAAGCTCCCTTCAGTAAGTTGAAGGCTGCTATCAAATCCCCCCTCACTCTTCGCTTCTGCAGACTAAACAGACCCAACTCCCACAGCCTCTCCTCATAGGTCATATGCTCCAGCCCCCTAATCATTTTGGTTGCCCTCCGCTGGACCCTCTCCAATGCGTCCACATCCTTTTTGTAGTGGGGGGCCCAGAACTGGATACAATACTCCAGATGTGGTCTCACCAGAGCCGAATAAAGGGGAATAATCACATCTCTAGATCTGCTGGCAATGCTCCTCTTAATGCAACCTAATATGCCATGAGCCTTCTTGGCTACAAGGACACACTGTTGACTCATATACAGCTTGTCATCCACTGTAACCCTCAGATCCTTTTCTGGACAACTACTACTTAGCTGGTTGGTCTCCAGCCTGTAACAATGCTTGGGATTCTTCCGTCCCAAGTGCAGGACTCTGCACTTGTCCTTGTTGAACCTCATCAGATTTCTTTTGGCCCAATCCTCCAATTTCTCTAAGGGTATGTCTACACTACAAAGTTAATTCGAACTAACAGCTGTTAGTTCGAATTAACTTTCATAGGCGCTACACACGCAAACCGCTAGTTCGAACTTAATTCGAACTAGCGGAGCGCTTAATTTGAACTAGGTAAACCTCATTCTACGAGGACTAACGCCTAGTTCGAATTAAGTAGTTTGAATTAAGGGCTGTGTAGCCACTTAATTCGAACTAGTAGGAGGCTAGCCCTTCCCAGGTTGCCCTGGTGGCCACTCTGGGCCATGCCAGAGAAACTCGTCTGCCCCCCTGCCGGCCCCGGAGCCCTTAAAGGGGCACGGTCTGGTAATGGTGCCCGTGCCAGGTGCAAGCCTGCCAGCACCCAGCCAGCAGACCCTGCACCTGGCACGGGATGAGCCAGCCACCCGCTGCCACCCAGCCCTCCCCCTCTTCCCAGAACCAGGCTGGCGGCTCCCAGGAGCCTGCCCGGGGCCGCAAGAGGTGGACGCCCGCCTGGTCTAGTGCAGAGATCGTGGACCTCATCGAGGTTTGGGGGGAGACCTCCAACATCCACAATCTCCACACTAGGCACAGGAAAGCGGCCATCTAGGGCAGGATATCTGCCAGCCTGGCCACCAAAGGCCACATGCGAACCCAGGAGCAGGTTTGCATGAAAATCAAGTTGGTCCAGTGAGACCCCCGACCCTGAGCTTAGAACATAAGAACATAAGAATGGCCGCACTGGGTCAGACCAAAGGTCCATCTTGCCCAGTAGCCTGTCTGCCAACAGCGGCCAACACCAGGTACCCCGGAGAGGATGGACCGAAGACAATGACCAAGCAATTTGTCTCGTGCCATCCATCTCCAGCCTTCCACAAACAGAGGCCAGGGACACCATTCCTACCCCCTGGTTAATAGCACTCCATGGACCCAACCTCATGACTTTATCTAACTTCTCTTTAAACTCTGTTCTAGTTCTCACCTTCACAGCCTCCTGTGGCAAGGAGTTCCACAGGTTGACTATTTGCTTTGTGAAGAAGAACGTTCTTTTATTAGTTTGAAGCCTTCAACCCATTCATTTCATCTGGTGTCCTCTAGTCCTTCTATTATGGGAACTAATGAAGAACTTTTCTTTATGCACCCTCTCCACACTACTCATGATTTTATAGACATCTATCATATCCCCCCCTCAGTCTCCTTTTTTCTGAGCTGAAAAGTCCCAGTCTCTTTAGCCTCTCTTCATATGGGACCAGTTCCAAGCCCCTAATCATTTTAGTTGCCCTTTTCTGACCCTTTCCAAGGCCAAAATATCTTTTTTGAGGTGAGGAGACCGCATCTCTACACAATACTGAAGATATGGCGTACCATAGTTTTAGACTTCCCCTCCACCTTCTTTCCCTGGTTTCCCCCTTCCAGCTCCCTCCTCCCAGGTTTCCACCTCCCCTCTCCCACCCTCTCTCTTCCCCTCTCCCACCTCCTTTTCCCAGTCTCCCCAGAGGTTAATCCCCCCCCCCTCAGTTTTGTTAAATAAAGAGAGTTTCTATTTTTGAACATACGTGTCTTTTATTTTTTACATCAGGAAGGGGGGCTAGGGAAGGGTAAGTGGAAGGAGATGAGGGAGGAATAGGGCACAAGCCCCCGATGGGGAGGACTGGGGTGGCTCTGCGGGCTCCTCGGGGTGGAAGCTCTCCTGCAGAGCCTCCTGGATCCTGACAGCCCTCCGAATGACCCCCCCGGATGGCAGCCTGCGGCAAGTGCAGCCGGGCTGATGGCCGAGTGCTGTGATGTGCCGAGTGTGGGCACTCAGGGCACTCCAAGACAGGACTGCTTTGCTGTCCCTCATCGAGGTAGACAAGCAAGAGGGGAACCCTGAGAACTGTCTGTCCGGGGTGGGGGTTGGGTCCCTTTAAGCACAGCCCTCGGCTAGCCTGAGGCAGCAGCTCCACACTCTAAGTCCTAAGCTGATGCCCTGCCAGCACTGGTTCCGGCCAGCCTTAACTTCGGTTCAGGGTTCACTCAATGTGGACATGCTAGTTCGAATTAGCAAAACGCTAATTCAAACTAGTTTTTAGGTCTAGATGCGCTAATTCGAATTAGCTTAGTTCGAATTAGTGCTGTAGTGTAGACATACCTCAGTCACTCTGGACCCTATCTCTGCCCTCAACCGTATCTACCTCTCCCCCTAGCTTAGTGTCATCTGCAAACTTGCTGAGGGTACAATCCATCCCCTCATCCAGGTCATTAATAAAGATATTGAACAAAACCAGTCCGATAACTGAACCTTGGGGCACTCTGCTAGAAACCGACCGCCATCCTGACATCGAGCCGTTGATCATTACCCGCTGGGCCCGGCTTTCTAGCCATCTTTCTATCCATCTTACCATCCATTTATCCAATTCACATTCCCTTAACTTGCTGGCAAGAGTATTGTGGGAGACCATATCAAAAGCCTTGCTAAAGTCAAGGTATATCACATCCCCCGACTTTCCCATGTGGAGGAAAAGAGGAGGAGATAATCATGTATGTGTGCTGTCCCTGAGGGCATGCCATCACTGTAAGGGGTTCTTCTTTGGACAGGAGACTCTCAGAGGTTTTACACATGACACCGTCGTGTGTGAGTTGGGCATCAGCCTGAGCATCACAGGGGCCCCACAGTGGCAATGGAACAAGATGGCCCTCTCCCGCACTGCCAACCTGCCTGTGTGTGGTGACCCCTCAAAGCACTCACCTGATGTTCCCTCCGTCATGTCCAAGGACATGTGGGAGGCCTCTGGGATCTGGAAGACTGGCTCCTGGGATAGGGTCGCTGCTGTCTCTTCCTCCTCCTCCTGGCGCAGCTCTCCTGTCCCTCCTTCCTGCTCGTCCTCCCTCAGGGGTTGATCCACAATATGGTGGGGTAACCCGGACTCCACACCATGCAGCGGAGTCTGGGCTTCCCCATCGCCCAGAATCTGCTCCAGGTCCGCATAATATGGGGAGCTCTGTGGGGCTGCCCCGGAGCGGGAGCTCTGGTCCTGGGCCTTTGCATACTCCTGCCGCAGTTCTTTCACCTTGGCTCTCACTTCGTCCTATGTGCGAGGGTGATGCCCTTTCTTGGCCAGTCCCTGGGCCATGTGCCCATATAGGTCTACATTCCTGCGGCACAACTGCAGGGCCTGCAGGGATTCTTCCTGAGACCAGAGCTCCAGGAGGTTTTTTATTTCAGGCCCTGACCAGGCTGGGGCCCACCTTTTGGAGCCCCTGGGTGGGTCCTCTTCACTGTCCCGAGAAGGGCCAGGGGGGCCTTGAGGCTGGGACATGGCTAGCATGGGTGCTGTGGCTGGCTTCCATAAAGCAATGCCTGTCTAGGTGCCTATGCCTTTAAGAGGCTGCGGACAGAAACAATAGAGCTGCTCAGCATGGTAAGGAAGGACTGTCCACCAGGGCTTCTTCCTAGAGGCCCTTTTTTTCAAAAGAACAGGCTCCCAGATCTCTGTCGAAAAAGGTGTTATTCCTCGTAAAACGAGTTTTACCGTTGTTGACAAAACTGCCGTGTTCTTTCGATTTACTTTCGAAAGAATGCAGCGGTAGTCTAGACACAGGGGAAGTTTTTTAAAAAAAAGGCTACTTTTTTTTGAAAAAATCCTGTAGTCTAGACACACCCACAGAAAA
The DNA here is from genome assembly GCA_032595735.1 of Pelochelys cantorii. Classification (NCBI taxonomy): domain Eukaryota; kingdom Metazoa; phylum Chordata; order Testudines; family Trionychidae; genus Pelochelys; species Pelochelys cantorii. The sequence continues at coordinate 68,001,082 of CM064326.1, read as the reverse complement.
ATAGAGTTGGGTGTCATCTGCATATTGATGGCACTGTCCTCCAAAACACCTTATGACCTCTCCCAGAAGCTTCATATAGATGCTAATCAGATTAACAAAACATGTTAATTGGGTAATCCATACTGAATGGAACTACCAATTTCAGGATTTCTTTAAATTCCACCTAGTTTTTTTTTCCAAGTTGGATTACAGGGAGACCAAAAAAGGAGGAATATGATAAAGTGTAAAGGAGGAATAATAATAATAACAATAAAGGTAGGAATAGATGGAGCTAAAGCCTAGTACTTCTTCACACAATGCACAGTCAACCTGTAGAACTCCTTGCCAGAGGATGTTGTAAAGGCCAGTACTTTAACAAGATTCAAAATGAGCTAGATAAATTCATGGAAGATAGGTCCATGAATGGCTATTAGCCAGGATGGATAGGAATGATGTCCCTAGCCTATGTTTGTCAGATGATGGGAATGGGTGACAGAGTTGGGATTGCTTGATGAATATCCATTCTGTTCATTCCCCCTGATGGCAATTAGCGTAGACCACTGTCAGCAGACAGGATACTGGTCTAGATGGACCTTTGGTCTGGCTGAGTATGGCTGTTCTTATGCTCTAGTAATGAAATAGGAAAAAAACCCTCTTCAGTATGTTACTTGGGCTTTCTCTGAATCACGCAACTGGTAATTTGCATAATCTGTAAAAGGTAGATCCCAGTATTTAAGCAGAACTGCACTGCCCATGAAATATACTTGTAGACGTACTGCCTCAGGGATGTATACCTTTGCTCCTCACTATGCACACTGAAAGCAGTGGCAACTGCATCCCTTCGTCTAGTGCACCTATAAACCCATCTTATTTTTTACAAACCGGCACAGATTAGGGAAGGGGCATTAAACTATTTCATCCCTGTCCCTCACTAATACCTGAGGGGGAATCATGAGGAAGCAGTTCTCCTGCCATTTTCCCTGGCCCTTATGTGGGCTGTGAAGACATAAAAACACTCTGTGCCTTATTTCATACCCACATATGGACCAAGCAGAATCTGGCCCTAAATAATTACAAGCAATGTGCATACAACACAGTGATACATAGTAATACATAAATATTTCAGCTTCTCTTTAAAGCTACCACCTAATATTCAAAGGAGAAACACACACTCAACATTTCTCCTTGGTGTTTTGTTTGTTTGTTTGTACAGAGAAAGTGTTGTAAGCCGCCACCAGGAGTATAAAATTACTTAATCATCCTTAATCAGTATTCCTTGTCAGCCTCACTCTTTGATGTGTAAGATGTAGCAGACATCTATTCTAAAATGGTAGGCTCCTGAATCCTCTTTAAAGTGAATTTACTGTCACTAAGCAGGGCTCTTTTGTATGTGCCATATACTGCTTTAACACCAAACACTAGGTCCACACTGGTACTTGCTCACACATGGTTCCCAGCTCCTGACAGACGCTATGTCTAGACTGTTGGGGGGGGGGGGGTTGGAAAAAAGATATTCAACTTGCAAACTGCCATTTGCGTATCCTTTTCTGCTTTTTTTTCGGAAGAGGCTTTTCCGACATTTGGCCCATTTACACAGAGCCAAACGTCGGAGAAACTTCTTTTGGAGAAAGGGGAGAAACATCCCTTATTCCTGTCACCAAGATGAACACAGGGATGCTGAAAGAATGCGTCCACTTTTTCGGAAACTGTTCCAAAAAAGCGGACGTGTTCCCTGAACACGGCAGAGTTTTTCTGGGATAGGTATCCCGGAAAAACTCTGCAGTCTAGACATAGCCTGAGTGTCCACAAACTGCTGGATGGGGTGTGACACTATGTACAGCTACACCTATGTTGACACTGCCCTTTCATTATGCAATATTAGTGATCCTGTTTCAGAGGCAGAATCCTGTTTTTTCTTGTATCCTGCAGACTGAAAGTATGCAGAATAGTAGAACCTGGGCAAGATTAATGCAGTGGTTGTGTGGGCTGCAGCCCGGAGCCTCAGGATAAGTGAGGTCCTGAAAACATAAATCCATAATTATACACATCAGTGGTCATAAACCCATTGATTGTGATCCACTGGTGGATCCTGGAGCCTCTGTCATGATCTCTGGGGTGCTAAAAATGCAGCAGGACTCAGGCAGTGGCCTGCATTCAGTGGCCCCACACTGCTCCCAGAAGCAGTCGGTTACAAGCACGTCTCTGTGGCCCCTGGTGAGGAGGAGTATGCAGCTCCACATGCTGCTCCAGCCCCCAGCACTGTCCCCATGGCTCCCTGCACTTTGCAAGCATGGGAAGTGGACAGAGACATATTTTCTTTCCCCCCCAGGAGCACATGGAGACATGCCAGCAGTGGGCGGCTTCCAGGGGTGGCGTGGGACCACAGCATGCAGGTAGCCTGCCTGAGCCCTACTGTGCCAACAGTCAGGAGCTGCTAGTGGTACATGTCCCCTGGCAGGAACCTGCACCTCATACCCCCTCATGCATTCCAATCCCCTGCCCCACATCAGAAGCCCCTCCTGCACCCAACGCAAATTTAGTATAGCTTTAATAGCCTCAATGCCATTATTGTGATTGTTTTTATTTAAATTAGGAAAACTACTTCTATACAGGGTTTCCACAAAATCTAATAGCCTTGGGTGCGTGGGAGAGTTTATTGGGCTGAGTAGAATACCTCTTTTTTCCAGATCTGCATTGTGATACATTACCTTGGAAAAAAGGGTTCTTTAACATTGAGAATGTTTTCTGTCTTGAGACAGCATTTCACTGCAGAAAATAAGAGGTGCAACTATAGCCTCAAAACTGCACACCCAATGCATGTGCTTATATTTACGTATTATGTGTGACATTAAAACATGTGTTTCATTCTTTCCAGGATCAGTGCCGTACGTGTAAATGTAAGGCTATTCTAGTAAAGATATTTTAAAAGTATTTGTACTATGCTTAACATAATGAGGCCCAGCCTTGCCTCATATTTCTAAATGCTAGAATAATAAATAATCTGATTTGTGTGGAATATTGATACATTTGGATCTACCAGGCATTCTATGCCTGGTCGTGAGATTATTAGTATCACGCAAGTGGTGTGAGCAGATTCCCAAATACATTTTTTAAAAATTCCCACTAGTTTTGGGATTTAACTTAAAAGCAAGGTTTCTGTCGACTAGAGTATAGCAGTGGGAGTCTCTTTTGGCTTTCAGCAAGAGCAGTAGCTGCTGAATAAATGACAGCACATGATGATTCATGCTCTTATTTTCAACACTATGTTCACAAGTGGTCTATTCAAATTGACAGACAATGCTAACTACAGTGACAACAATATTCCAGCGAGTGGAGATAAAAACAACAAACATCTAATGTATCATTGCTTTCTCCACTGAGCAGGTGTATCACTGTTAGCAGCAGGGTGTGCTTTCATGTAATGTTTTGCCAAAATATTTGTGCTGGGGAAAATATTTACAGTGAAATTTTGTTTGTTGAAATTTGCCTGGTTTTAAATTTGTGAAAAGGGTTTGGAATTGGAGAAAATTATACAACATATCAGTAGGTGATACATGGTTTGAAGAATTGGAATTTTTTGATAATTCTGAAGTATGTATAATACGATGTTTCAATGGGCTGGTGGCTCTAACACAATCTAAAGTTCTTGCAAATTGTTTTGGTTCCCTCCCCCAGAAGGATGGACATTTTTCATGTTTTCCCTGTTTGTCACTTTTAATCTGGTCCTAAGCCAATCAAAGTAAAGAATGTACTGGGCTTTAAATCAGGGCCATAATGAACAAGAGGTCAAGATGTGATATCCTCATTAATAGCTAATAGTATCTTACACCTTAAAGGTGCTTATTGTAATCAATGAAACTACTTATGTAGTAACATACTGAGTGTAAGTGTAATGCAATATGGCCCAAAGCTATTGGGTGGGCTATGTCTACACTGCGGAGCTATTTCGGGATACTGGAGGTATCCCAAAATAGCAATTCTATGTCTTAAGAGCAAGCCCGTTATATCAAAATATAATGAGCTCACTATTCTGACATCCCTGTAAAAAGGAGCAAAGGATGGGGCCACAGAGAGGGCTGAGATCCTGAATGTTTCCTTCTTCTGTCCTTTGAAAAGGAAGTCAACCTAGCCATATAGACATTGCCTGCGGGAAGTCTCCTACTTCCAGATGTGGTTGTGGGATATCCCAGGGCATCTTCCTTAAGGCTGACATCTTTTTAAGTCCTCTGTACTCTAGCTACAATTCTGAGCTGCTCTGATTAAAATAAATTTCATTTTGAGATGCATGTGATAGAAAACACTGACATGCCCATGTTTGCTGACTTGTGAAAATAGCAGAGAACAGATGTTATATTTAATCACCTTTCTGCTGTTTTTTTTTCTCAAAAAGAATGTGAATGTGTAGTTCACCATATGATTTCTCCATTTGTACAAACTTTTTCTATTTGATGGCCTGTTTAAACACCTCTAATTACCCTGTTTACTTTGACTAATGATATCTAAGAAGTCCATTATAGTATGTGCTTTTCTGCACCTTTAAATGAAGCTTTAATGAGCATTTCTATTGTATGTAGATAAGGCATATAAATGTGAGCCAGAATAAAAAGATTTTGCACATTTTGCATTATCTTACTTGAAAACAAATTGCAAATTTTACATTAAATCTTCACTACTAAGCAATTTGAAACTGCACAGGGGTTCATTATTTTTCTTATTAGCTAAATTTCTATATGAGTATCATGCTGATAAATATCATCAACTATGTCATAAATTTTACTTAAATTAATACAAACAATAATGCTTTATTAGTATGTATGATGGAGCATGTCTTAAATAATCATTTGATTCAAAGGACTCTATTTTCTCATCTCTTCTAATTTACCGCATGCATGTCCAGGAATATGCCCCTGTCTTCTAGTATATGCAGCTCATCAGAGACAAATTCTGCCCATGTTCTGCCTTTCTACTATTTAATAAGCATAACCACATCCTAACATTCAGAGACAGAATGTTTAGGCATCCAATATCTAGCCTAACAGACAGACCAAATATGTCCTTGCAAAAAACCACCCCTGTATCCATGGAAGGAAAACATGAAGTTTTGCCTTTTATGTCCAGGGACCAAATCCAATGCATTTTCAACGTGTCATTCATTCCTAATGATCTAATCCTCTCTTGGTGTTGGATAGTTCTTAGTGGCCTGGGGTGGGGTTTGAGTGGAGATGAAATAAACATTCCTTCATACAAAATAATATGAAAGCAGACAAGGCTGGTAAGATTTCCAGACTGCAGTTGCTTCCAGAGTTCAAAATGGAGAAATAAGCAGATTCCATAGTGTATTTTGTAGTGGGCATATGTACTGAAAGTATAACTCTTAACCCATGATATCCATTAGTGCCCCAATTGAACATCACAGGCATAAACATAGCCACATATTATAAAAATCTCTATTGTATCCACATAGGGAAATATAACATCCTGAATGTTCCCTCATGGTGAGAGGTTGCTGTGAAGCACCTGCCTCTGTTTCTCTCTCTTTTAAGAACTCGTCCATTTAAAAAATAAGTTCAAAAATCTCTAGAGAGGATACAATCTCTTTATTATTTTGGACAGACACAGGCCCCAACACTTTTCTGATACTGCTTCTAGCTATAGCTTCTACAGCCTGTTTCCTGAAGCATCCCAACAATGGGATGCTAAGGGTAGGTCTACACTGCAATGCTATTTCGGGATACCAGAAGTATCCCGAAATAGCTACCCCATGTCTTTTGAACGTGTCTGCTATTGCGAAATATAGCGTATGAGCTATTTCAGCATCTTTGTAAACCTCATTTCATGAGGGATAAGGGATATCTCAAAATAGTATTTTATTTCAAAATTTGGTGCTGTGTAGATGCGCCAAATTTCAAAACAGCCTATTTCAAAAAACAATCGTATCTTATTTCGAGCTAGGGTGCAGTGTAGACACACCCTAGGAGAGCTTAGAGGTTAGTGCACCTGACTTCTCAGCCCCTTGCACCCTGACAGAGCTGCCTACATCATGACCTTAGGCTAGGAATCTTCTGGCTTCCACTTACATCTGGGCCTCAGCTCTTAACGAAGTCGGATGAGGGGGACCCCTTTCACACAGAGGGAGAGTGACTGCCTGCCTCTTCCCCAGTCAGCTGTGAACTGAGCCCGTTTCTCTCCTTTTCTTCCCTTTCCAGACCTGACACTGGCTGAAGGTCTAGCTAGGCCAATACACTTTTTTTAACCCTTTCCTGATGGACTCCAGTTTCTCTGTTGTATCACAATCCCTCAGTTTACTCAAGCAACCTGTAATCTGAAGCACATGGGGCAAGCCACCCTGTTAGCAGGCCTGAATCATGGCCTAACTTTGTACAATTTTTCAGGCAGTCATTTGCTCAGACATCCATTGAACACATTTGAAGCTGTTTTTGGATCAGGAGAGTAAAGCCCAAATAGACAAGTTCTGACATGGAGGTAAAAAAGCCTGTAGATTTACCAACTGATTATGTTTAATTCAGGATATTGTTTTCCTCACATCTGACAAAATCAGAACCTCAAGAAGTTTTCTAAAGCTGGGCTATTGGAAGAAGTTCTGTGGAGATGGATGCCAGCAATTGGCCATGTTTCTATTCATATTTCATATTTGGATGCCAACAATCCTGTGGAAAGTCAATGTTTCATGCATCCTTTTTACTCTTCTATGACCCAGAAATGGGGTGGCACCCACCTCTCATGAGTGCCTCCTTTTGCTCAGATGTGTCTGCGGTCTGCAGTCTTTCAGTTTCTGGTGAGCCCTGTCAATGGTTTCTCAAGCATTTTTACAGTGATTCATCTGAGTAACACATACTATCTTTATATGAATCAGAACAGACCAGCTTCTGGATTATCCAGTCCATAAAAGGCCTGTCTCCATACTCCTTCATTGTTGTCTCTTTAGTCCTCTCTGAGCTCAGACTTTAAGAAAGGCTTAGTATGGGGATGTACCCCTGCAGCTTCTGCCAGAAAGACATTCTCTTCCTGAAGCCCTCCCCTGGCTCAGTCATTACTTAGGCCAAGTTTACACTATGGCTACGTCTACATTGGCATGATCTTGCGCAAATACTCTTTAATGCAAGAGTTCTTGCATTAAAGTATTTGCGCAAGAGAGCATCTACATTGGCGGGACGCTCTTGCGCAAAAGCAGGAGCCCGGAACCATTTTGGAGAGGGCAAAAGGGCACCAGCCCTTTCCGGGGGCAGGGGCTGGAGCTCCTTTGAGACATGTACTTAAAGGGATCTTCCTGGACAGCCGTTTCCCTCCTGCTGTGTGCTCTAGTACCTCTTGCAGGGACTGACAGCCATAGCAGTTCTACTTGTGGTTGCCCTCTGCCTTGTTGGACACCACAGCCTTGTGCCTTAGTGCCATTAGCTGATTTTTTGACCTCAGCTCTCTTTTTGTGCCATGGAGCCAGGGGTGGCCTTGTGCCTGCTCTGGCCCTTTCCGGCCATTTTGGAGTGCCTGCAGCTGCTGCTCCATGCTGCTGCACTCCTCATCCAGGACCTCGAGGCGCAGGTCGCTCTGGACTCCCTCACCAGGGAGGCGGTGGCGTCCCTGTGGCATCCCCACCCCACCGTGGAGAGGCCCTTGTGGAGACTGGACACCAGTACCGACTGGTGGGACCGGCTGGTCCTGGGGCAATGGGACGACCAGCAATGGCTCCGGAACTTTCGGATGCGAAAGCAGATGTTCCTGGAGCTATGTGCCTGGCTCGCCCCTGTGCTCCAGAGAAGCACCATCCGGCTGTGGGCACGCATCCCCGTGGACAAGAGGGTCGCCATCGCACACTGGAAGCTGGCCACCCCGGACAGCTACCAATCAGTGGTGCACTAGTTTGGGGTGGGCAGATCAATCGTCGGTGCCGTCGTCATGCAGGTAAGTCCTGGGCGGGGAGGGTGCTGCACTCCATGCCCAGGGGCAGGCAAGACTCCAGGCTGGGGCGATGGGGAATGCCCTGTCACCCAGGGGTTTGGGCCGTCCCTCCCTTGCACAGGCCTGCTGGTGCGGTGGGGGTGGCCTGTGGAGCGAGGGGGCCCTGGTGTGTGTGAGTGTGAGGAGAGAGGGCATCACGGGGAGGGTGGGAACCCCCCAAGGGAGCACGCACTCACCCTGCCTTGTGTGATGCATTCCCCTGTGTTTCTGTGCACCCTTCTGCAGGTCGTCCGTGCCATCAACGACGTCCTGCTCCAGCGAGTCATCCGCCTGAGGGACGTGGAGGCTACGGTGGCTGGCTTCGCTGCCCTGGGGTTCCCCAACTGCGGGGGAGCCCTGAATGCAACCCACATGCCTGTCCGTGCCCCGGAGCATCGAGCGGCCCATTTTATAAACCGAAAGGGGTACTTCTCCATTGTACTCCAGGCCCTCGTGGACCACCGTGGCCACTTCTTGGACATTTATGCGGGCTGGTCCAGCAGGGCACATGACGCCTGCATTCTATGAAACTCCAGCCTGTTTGGCAGGCTGGAGGCGGGCACTTTCTTCCCCCAGTGGGAATTTACTGTTGGGGACGTGCCCATACCCACGTGTGTTGTGGGGGACGCAGCCTACCCCCTGCTGCCCTGGTTAATGCGGCCCTACACACGACGGACAGACCACAACTGGGCACGGTTCAACGACCACCTCAGCCGGGCCCGAAACCAGGTGGAGTGCGCCTTCGGCCGCCTGAAAGCCCAGTTCCGTTGTTTGCTCTCCCGTCTGGAGATGGGTGAGTGGAATGTCCCTGAGGTACTGGCCGTGTGCTGCGTGCTCCACAACATTGTGGAGTGGAAGGGGAAGGCCTTCCTCCCCACATGGATGGCAGGCGAGGGCCAGGCCTTCGAACAGCCCCGCACAGCTGCCATCCGCCAGGCGCATCATGATGGGGTGCGCATCCGGGAGGCCCTGACGGAGATGTTCTCCCAGGCCCCACAGTATAGTCGCCTCTGTCTCCCTTGACATCTCCCTCCCATCCCCAGCCCTTCTCTCCCGCCCTCCCCTTACCTCCCAATAAACAACCAACACAGGGTTTTTTGGAAAACAAACAACATTTGGAACTTTTTATTTACAATGGGGGGACGTAGGGTGGAAGGGGGGAGGAGGCTCTGAACTGGGAGGGGGGAGCTACTGCTGGGAGGGGTGGCCCCTGCAACTGCCTCTGGACATGGGGGTCAGGCAGCACAGGGAGGTGGCAGGAGGGGCAGCAACAGGAAGGGGCATTGCGGGAGCAGGAGGGGCAGCAGCAGGAGGGGGCATTGCGGGAGCAGGAGGGGCAGCAGGAGGAGGGGGCACAGGCATTGCCATGGGAGCAATGGCGGGTGCATGGGGCAATGCCATGCTGTAATGCACCGTGTGCCCAATGTGTGCAGTGAGGGTGGTGATAGCATCACCGATGCACTCACACTGGGCCTGGAAGTGGCCCCAGGCCTGCTGAAGCCACTCCAGATCCACCTCCACCCGGCGTGTGATGGTTGCTTCAATCCGTTCGATGGCCTGGACGTGCTGCCAGACCCCCCGGCTTGGTGCCTGGGCAGTTGAGGGTGCTGCCGCTGCCGCAGGGCTGGAGGGTCCCCCTCTCCCGCTGCAGGGAACAGAGGAAAGGATGGGTCAGTCAGGTAGCCCGGCCACCATCCCCGCACCCCATGCCCTCCGCCCCTGAGCCCAGGTGACACCACAGTACTGTGGCTTGGGCCCATTCGGTCCGCCCCCTCCGTGTTGTATGTTTGCATACAGGACCGCCCCCGGAGTAGGGTCCTCCTCCATGTATTGTAACCACCAGTCTGTGTCCTGGCCCCTTGGAGGGTGGGAGGGCGCATGTGTTGTGTTAACCTGTGGAACTCCCTGCCAGTGGAAGCTGTGAGGCTTTGGGCGAATCAATGGTGTTTCACAGGGAGCAAGATGAATCCCCACACAGTGCCTGGGAGCACATATGGCAGACGTGGTCTGGGCTCTCAGATCCCCATCAGATGGATGTCTCCTGGACGGAACCAGGAGTGACTGGGGAGTGTACCATCCTTGCAGTGAAACTCAGGTGGCCCTAGGGCCAGCCCGAGTGCTTCCCCCCTCCACCTCCCACTAGCCCTCACACACATAGCCCAGGGACATGTGTGGCCACAGTGGGGACTTCCCTCGGGGGGCCAGCCAAGGCACCGGGAGCAGGCGAGGGGCTCAGCGGGGGCCATGCTCACAGGGCTGTGTCACTGTGGTTTTCCCAGGAGCAGATGGCTGTGCTGCACATCCAGGCATGGAACAGTGTGCTGTTCTGTGTGCTGCACCCTTGCGGAGGTGCGGGCTCTGGCATGAGCCCCTGGGGCCCTGGCTGATTCCAGCCGGCATCCACCCTCCCCCCCGGTCCAGATGTGAGTGAGCAGCACGGTCCCAGGCATGCCCTGGAGCTGCCTGCTATGGCCACGTGCCGCTCGGTCACCAGGCTGCACATGGTTGCACGTGCTGCATACTGCTAATGCTACACAGCGTGCAGCTCACGCTGTTAGCGGAGAACGCTACAGTTGATTCACATCCTCGTGGGATGGACTAAGGTCCTCACTACTCGGATCTATCACCGGTCGTAATATCAGGAGATTTTAGGCGCAGTCAATAAAAACTGGCAAATGGTTAAAGTTAAACCACAGGACTATATTATAATGCAAATTTAAATAACATACATCGAATAACCATGGAGGGCAGTCCTCCTATGGTTACCCCTAATAATAATTACCAGAGTCCTCGGCGCAAACAGGACGATGGTGGTGGTGATGGTGACCTCAAGCCTCTGGCTGATTGAGAGCCTCGGGCGAGGAACAACCAGGAGTCCCTCGGTGACAGGGTCGTTGGCCAGGCAACCTCAATCCTTAGGCTAATTTGAAGCCCTTGGAGAGGAACAGCCTGTGCGATCCCTCGAAGCGCTGGGGAAGATTGCGAAGACGGCCGATCTACCTTCCGCAGATGCGTTTGGTCTTCGGTCTTCTTCCCGCTCTTCAGTTGCGGCCGGAGCAGACGATGGACGCTAGACTCTAATAATCCTATCCTATCCTAACCTAAAAGAAAACCTTAACTAATTCGCGATGCGCCCGCCGAACAGACCGACGACGGCCGACATGCATAGACCGACACTGCCTGACGGACAAACAAGAAGACGAAATCTAATCGACCTAAAAACTAAACTAAACTAAACTAAACCTAAACTAAATGAAGACTATCAGAATATAAGAACAAGCCTTCCGCCTGTCTTAAATCTGAGATGATGCTTAACCCTCACTCATTCGACCCGGGACAAGACGCTAGACCTCTCGCACTCTCTCTCCCTAAGCTAGATCTATGCCTAAGCCCGACGCCCCGACGCAACGCCAACTGTTGCGTGGTACAGGCTTTTATAATATGGGCTCATGAATATTCATAATATTTTACTTTAAATCAATTGGCTCATTTCAAAATGCTAATTTGCATAGCTTTACAATGATTGTCTAAAGAGAATCATAACAAGCGCATACATTATTTTTCAAACTCCAACAGGTAAGTTGGTGGATGTGACTTACGTGAGCTACGTGCCAAAACATTTTGTCATTATGGTAACCTTACAATGATTGACAACCTCATTGATTGACATTTGATCTTACTTCATTCTAATGCTCCCCTTTCTGTTTTCTTAGCATAGGATGTCTAGACAACGCATGAACTCAGGCTTTACATTTATCACATTTGTTCTTATCAAATTACAGTCACAGTAATATTAATAATAATAATAATATTTCATATAACATACAATTCTGCGCGTACAACGCTGCCTAAGTGATGCTCTCTCCCCCCCTCCCCCGGGCGCCTGGCTCCCCCCCACCCTTGTGAGTGCAAAGTGCAACACTCACCAGTGGATCCTTCCCCGGCCTCCGAGGACGCACGGGAGACATTGGGGCTGCCAGAGAGGACCTCCACCTGGAGGGTCCCACTGCTCCCCTGGTCCTCCTTGTCCTCCAACCCACTGGGCAGCTGTTCTTCCTCCCCCGTCTTGCTGGGCCTGGTGACAGGGGGGCTCCTGCTGGTGTCCCCGGGAACCGAGGGTCCCTGGGGTGGTGCCTGGCCCAGGATGCCGTGGAGCTGCTGGTAGTGACGGCAGGTGTTGGCTCCTGCCCCCGACCCTCGCTGGCCCAGACATAGCCCAGGTGCAGCCCTTTGACTTTAGCCTGGACCTGCTCGAGGGTCTGGGCTGGATGACCCTGGTCAGAGAGCGCCTGGGCCATGCAGCAGAAGATGTCCGCATTGCGCTGACAGGAGAGGGTGTTGTGCAGGGCCTCCTCGTCGGCCCATAGGTCCAGAAGGGTCTCGATCTCCCCTGGGGACTAGGACGGGGCGCACCGCTTCATGACCCTTGGGGCCCCCTGTACTGGGGGTGCGGATGGCTGTTCCCCCCCCCCCCGGAGCAGCCATCCTAGTCTGGTGGGCTGGTGGCTGTTCGGGGATGGAGGGGTATGTCTACGCTGCAAAGTTAATTCTAACTAACAGCCGTTAGTTCGAATTAACTTTCATAGGCGCTACACATACAAACCGCTAGTTCGAACTTAATTTGAACTAGCGGAGCGCTTAATTCGAACTAGGTAAACCTCATTCTACGAGGACTAACGCCTAGTTCGAATTAAGGGCTGTGTAGCCATTTAATTCAAACTAGTTGAAGGCTAGCCCTTCCCAGCTTGCCCTGGTGGCCACTCTGGGCCAAACCAGGGAAACTCTTCTGCCCCCCTCCCAGCCCCAGAGCCCTTAAAGGGGCAAGGTCTGGCTACACTGCTCGTGCCAGCTGCAAGCCTGCCAGCAACCAGCCAGCAGACCCTGCACCTGGCATGGCATGAGCCAGCCACCCCCTGCCACCCAGCCCTCCGCCTCTTCCCAGGACCAGGCTGGTGGCTCCCAGGAGCCTGCCCGGGGCCGCAAGAGGCGGGCGACCGCCTGGTCTAGTGCGGAGATCTAGTGCGGAGATCGTGGACCTCATCGAGGTTTGGGGGGAAGCCTCCAACATCCACAATCTCCACACTAGCCACAGGAACGCGGCCGTCTACAGCCACATGGCTGCTAGCCTGGCCACCAGAGGCCACATGTGGACCCGGGAGCAGGTCCGCTGCAAAATTAAGGACCTGCAGCAGCCCTACTCCAGGGCCTCCCAGCCAGGGGCCAACCCGGAGGCCTGCCCCACTTTGAGGCCCTGGACCGCATCCTAGGGGCTCACACAGTCCATGCCCCCCGGGTGGTGATCGACTCCGGGGCAGAGGGACCCGTCCCTGACACCGAGGAGGAGGAGGAGGATGCCGAGAGCCAGGAGCCTGCAGGGAGCCTGCCCAGGACCCAGGACCCCCGAGGCATCCCACAGAGCACATCGGCTGTGTTGTCCGAGGCCGAGGAGGGCTCCACATATGAGTGCCATCATGCTCCCCTTATGTGTACGGGGAGGTGGGAGAGGGAGCCCAGGGACCCTGCGCCTGGGCCTTGCCCACCATGGAGCAGCAGCTGGGTGTCATGCAGGGGCCCTTGCCCGTTCCCCGCATGCTGACCTCGCCTTGCACAGGGGGGCTGGGTTTCACCCACTGTGTCCCCAGGGAGAACTGACCACTGCTCTTGTTTCACCACAGCCGCAGCACCTGGGACTGCAGGGTGCACCACCCCGCCTGCAACAGCCGCCCGCACCTGGACCAGCAGGCGCTCCAGGAACCTGGAGGACTACCACCAGCGGCACCTGCGGCTACTGGAGCACCAGCTCCGCACCCAGGACCACTGGGTCCGGGAGGACCTGCGGCTGCGGCAGCAGAGCTTGGAGGCGCTGGAGGAGCAGGGCCATGCCCTCAGAGGCCACCTCCAGACCCTGGTGGACAGGTTCCTGCCTCCTCCTGCTCCGGCCCCTGCGGCTGCCCCAGCTCTCACTCCTCCTCCCACCCCTGCTCCCCTTCCCGCTTCCTCTGCACCCCCCGTCCCTCCTGCCCCACCCTCCACACCCACTCCCCCCTGACGACCTGCACCAGCAGTGCTGCGAGATGGGAGAGCCAGCAGGACCCCCAACCCTGAGCTTTCCCTTCCCTTCCTCCCCTTCCTCCCCCTTCCAGCTCCCTCCTCCCAGGTTTCCCCCTCCCCTCTCCCACCCTCATTCCTCCATCCCCCCACCCCAGTTATGTACAATAAAAAGAGATTGTTGTTTGCAAAACAGGTGTCTTTATTTAACATTAGGAAGGGGGGTTAGGGAGGGGAAAGGGGAAGGAGGGGAGGGTGGAAGAAGTCCCCAGTGGGGCATTCAGGGGGAGTTCAGTCCTCCTCCTCCACCTGGAAGGTCTCCCGCAGGGCTTCCCGGATCTGGACGTCCCCCCGCTGGGCCTCCCGGACGGCGGCGGTGCGGGGCTGAGAGTAGTGGCCAGCCATGCGCTCAGCCTCAGCCATCCAGGCTGGCAGGAAAGCCTCCCCCTTCCGCTCACACAAATTGTGCAGCACACAACATGCTGCCACCACGGGAGGGATATTGTGCTCGGTGTGGTTGAGGTGGGTGAGGAGGCACCTAAATCTGGCTTTCAGTCATCCGAAGGCCCCCTCGACCACAATGCGGGCCCTGGTGAGCCTGGCATTGAAGGCCTGGCGGGAGGGGTTGAGGTGCCCCATGTACGGCTTCATCAGCCAGGGCTGTAGGGGGTAGGCCACATCCCTCACCAGGCAGACGGGCATGTCCACGTCTCCAACCCTGATGTGGCGGTCGGGGAAGAAGGTCCCGGAGTGCAGCCTCTGGCACACGGAGGAGTTGCGGAACAGCCTGGCGTCGTGTGCCTTGCCGGACCAGCCCACATTAATGTCCGTGAACTGGCCCCGGTGGTCAGACACGGCCTGCAGGAGGACGGAGAAGTACCCCTTGCGGTTGATATACTGGGAGGCCTGGTGTTCCAGGGCACGGATGGGGATGTGCGTCCCGTCGATTGCCCCCCCGCAGTTGGGGAAGCCGAGGGCGCCAAACCCCTGGATGATGGCGTCCGGATCATCAAGGCGGACCACCCTGCGGAGCAGCACCCGGTTGATGGTCTTGACCACCTGCAGAGAGATACAGCAAACCGCGAATCACTGGGGCTCCCGGGTGGCTGGGAGTGTTCGTTCCCTGGCACTGCCCCGCGCCCCACTCCCAGAAGCAACCCCCGCTGTGATCCTGGCCGCCGCGGGCGGCCTGTAGTACAGCCAGGACAGACCGAACCCTCCCGTGCAGGGCACTGTCGCCTCCTCCCCCGCCCCCATTTTCCCTGGGGCAGCCCATTCCCTCCTTGCAGCACCCCTCCCCCCCAGCCCAGTGGCTGATGAGTGCCGTACCTGCATGAGTACTGCTCCGACGGTGGCTCTCCCCACACCGAACTGGTTCCCGATGGATCGGTAGCTGTCCGGCGTGGAGAGCTTCCACAGGGCGATGGCCACACGCTTCTGGAGGGGGATGGCGGGCCTCATGAGAGTGTCCCCTCGCCGCAAAGCAGGGGTGAGCCACTCGCAGAGCTCCAGGAAGGTGTCCCTCTTCATCCTGAAGTTCTGAGTCCACTGTCTGTCTCCCCAGCGCTCCGGGACGATGCGGTCCCACCAGTCGCTGCTGGTGTCCAGACGCTAGATGTGGCGGGGCACGCTGGCGTCCGGGCGCTGCTGCGGCTCCTCCATGGCCCCCAGGGAGGCCAGGTGGAGAGGCAGGGGGCTGACGTGCACCAGGTGGTGCCAGGCAGCCTCCAGCCATTGCTGGCAGACTTGTGGCAGCAAGTCCAAAAACTGGAGCAGAATGCCCAGGGCGAGCTCTGGCTCCATGGTGCCAACTGCGGTGGCGTCCCCAATGGGAACCACCGACACAGGCAAGCTCAGAGGAAAACGCTTTGCTGTCCCTTGGCGAGGTAGGCAAGCAAGCGGAGAAGCTGAGAACTGGCTGTCCAGGGGGGTCCCTTTAAGCACGAGCCTCACATAGCCTCAGACAGCAGCCACACAAAGCAACTACTGACCTGATGCCCTGCCGGAACCGGTTTCAGCTGCCCTTAAATGCGACCCAGTGTCCAATCAGTGTGGACGCGCTAGTTTGAATTAGCAAAACGCTAATTTGAATTAGTTTTTGGGTCTAGAAGTGTTAGTTCGAATTAGCTTAGTTTGAATTAACTAATTCGAACTAAGTTAGTTCGAATTAGTGCTGTAGTGTAGACATACCCAAGGAGAGGCGCACGGCAGAGCTGGATGGCAGAGGTGGCTTTTGCCTTGTGGCCTCTGCAGGCTGTGTCTGCCTTTAAGGGGGCTTGGGTTACCAGGAAGTCTGGAGCTGCCTGCGCGTACGGAGTGTCCAAGCGGCCACTAGGGCTTTTTTCCATTTGGACGACTCTTGCGCAAAATGTCTTGGCTGCCTGTCTACACTGGCCTCTTGCACAAGAACACTTGCACAAGAGGGCTTCTTCCTGAGCTGGAGCATCAGAGTTCTTGCGCAAGAAGCACTGATTTCATACATTAGAACATCAGTGTTCTTGCTCAAGAACTCGCGGCCAGTGTAGACAGGCAGCAAGTTTTTGCACAAAAGCAGCCGCTTTTGCGCAAAATCATGCCAATGTAAATGTAGCCTATGGGTGTGTCTAGACTACAGGGTTTTTTTTTATAAAAAGTACCCTTTTTTTAAAAAACTTCACCTGCATCTAGACCACAGCCACATTCTTTCTAAAGTAAATTGAAAGAACGCGGCAGTTTTTTTGATCGCTGTAAACCTCATTCTGCAAGGAATAATGCCTTTTTTCGAAAGTACTCTTTAAAAAAAGGCACTATTGAACGCAAACTGTGCTTTTTCGAAAGAGAGCATCTAGACTCTGTTTTGAAAAAGCAGCTCGCTTTTTTGAAAAACCTGCTTGTAGTCTAGACGCTCTCTTTCGAAAGAGGCTTTTTCAAAAGATTCTTTCCAAAAAGCCTCTTTCAAAAGAGGCTTGTAGTCTAGACGTAACCTATGAGATAAAGTTGAATTTATTAAGGTCACCTTTTTAGCACTCAATTTTGTAAGGTCAAAGGTGCATGCCCCCAATGTGTACAAGAATTTGATGTAGTTTGAAAGTAGCGGGTCCCCAGTAGGGTAGCTACCTTTGACTTTGAGACTGATGCACTATAAGTAGCTATCCTATAGTTCCTGCCACCCTTTTGCATTCTAGTTTATGCTCCCACTGCACACTGACACACTGAGACCAAAGTTCTGGATACATGCTGTCAACATACCATAATGCAGTTACCTCCTCCTCTCCTCTCACCCCCCACTTGCAAGCAATGGCAAATAGTCTCTTAGCACCCTTCCTCTGCCCCATCCCCCGGTTATCCATGCAGAAACCATATTAGCATAAGCACAGCACACAATGTGTATCCTGTGAGCATCAAAGAATTATGACAATCATATTAACCATGGTGACCCTTATGCTTGCGTATATATAGAACACATCCAGGATTCACCAGAATGAGGAAGAATCTTGGAAAGCCATGAACATACTCTTCTGTGAAGCTCTGGAGTTGATCGACTAGCACATGCCGTCAGCATTCATGCCTCTGGACACAGTGAAACACTGGTTCTGGTGCCATCAAACAAGTACAGGTTGGTGGGACCGCATGATTATGCAGGTTTGGAATGATCAGCACTGGCTATAAAAATTTTGCATGCATAAGGCCACTTTCATGGAAGTTTGTGAATTGCTTTTCCCCATTCTGAAGTGCCCTGTGGAAGTTTGCAAAACCAAAGAGCAAACGGTTAGTTGGGAATCAATTCAGAGTAGGGAAATCTACATTGGGGGCTGTTAATATCCAAGTAGCCCAGGCAGTCAATACCCTTCTGCTACAGAGGGTAGTGACTCTGGGAAACATGGAGGGCCGAGAGGAAGTCTTTTCTGTAATGGGGTTCCCTAACTGTGGTATGGCAATAGACGGAATGCACATCCCTATCTTGGCACCTAACCACCTCGCCAAAGAGTACAGAAACCACAATGGGTACTTCTTGATGGTGCTGCAGGTGCTGGTGGATCACAAGGGCCATTTCACCAACAGCAACAAGGGATGATTGGGAAAGGTGCATGATGCACGCATCTTGATGAACTCCTGCCTCTTCACTACGCCACAAGATGGAACTTTTTCCCCCACACTGGAAAATTATCATTGGACCATTGAAATGCTAATAGTGATCCTTGGCAAACCAGTCTGACCCTGCTCCCTTGGCTCATGAAACCATATACAGGCAGCTTGGACTGGAGTAAGGAGCAGTTCAACTTCAGGCTGATCAAGTACAGAATAGTGGTAGAATGTGTTTTTGGGAATACAAAGGGAAGGTTCTGCAATCAACTGACTAGTTTAGATCTCAGCAAATGCAATATTCCCATTGTGGTGGCAGCTTGCTTTAAGCTCCACAATATTTGTGAGAGTAAGGGGGAAAGTTATATGGCAGGGATGGCGGGGGTGAGGTTTGAGGCACAGAGCCTAGCCAGTGAGTTTGAGCAGCCAGACACCAGGGCAATTAAGAGAGCACAGCAAGGGGCACTGCAAATCAGAGAGGCTTTGAAAGACAGTTTTGTGAGTGGTCATATTTGCGACTCATATCTGTTGCTCTCAATGAGATGCCCCTGCATCCAGTGTGCTTGCCTGTAACCTCCGCCTGATACCTTTTGACACAAGAAATAAAGAGACTGTTGTTCAGAAATCATGTGTTTTTATTTATGGAATATAGCAGGGTCTGAAAAGGAGTTCATGGTGAGAGCTTGGAGAGAGGTATGATCACAATTGTGAGAAGGGCAGCCTTTTGCTTCAGGATGCATCCCTGGGGATTGAGTGTGAGATTGCCCTTGATTTCCCATCCACCTACACCCATATTCTAATTCCATTGGGAAAGAAATCGATGGAACTGGGTGAGAGAGAATGTGATTCATCAAGGTCTAGAGGGGGTGCCTGTGCATGTAGCTGCCCTGGAAAGCCACCATGAGGTTCATCACATCCACATGGATTTCAAGACTCTCTCTTGGTTCTTCACTTCCAGCTTCCTGCGTGCTCTCCTGTCTTCACACTTCACTGTCATCTCTAGCAGCAGCACATTCCTCCACTCATGTAAACACTCCCTGTCCAAGTGGGGAGATTGCATTTGGTCCTTGACCATGTCATCCCTGTTCTATTTTCACATATATATTGGTGCCAGCCAGACAGCTGAAGGAGCTGGGGGAGTGTGCAACGTGCTCTTTGCTGTTCCCACGGTAACAAAAAGTGAAGGGAAACTTACAGGAGATACTTTGTAGAATGTAAAACCTAGTCTGTTAGCATAAAAGGAAAGTCTGTCTAGAGACAATAGGGATGTGTAATGTACAAGGCCACAGAAAGGCTTTCAAGTGGACACTGTGAAGCATGTATACCAGAGTTCTTAGGGGAGCAGCTGGACATGGTTTGGTGACAGGCATGGTAGGAGACAGGCTGGGGCTTGAGCCTGTGTGGGGGAGGGGTCCAAGCATGACAGCAGGGCAGGGGCTAACAAGGTGCCTCCATTTGCTCCAGAAGAGTGCAACTTTCCCTTCTTACAGGACCATGCAGGTGGGAGAGGGAAGGGAGTCTGGGTGTGGTGGCAGGGCAGGGCTGAGTCATGGCATGGAAAGGAGTCCTACCTACCGTGGAGGATGGAATAAGGCAGGCCTCCCCAGAAATGAAGGATGAAAGAGTTCCTCTGTGAGAGCTTTATGAAGATGTGCAGGGAGGATTTTTTCCTCTGTCTCCAGACGCATTAACAAACTGTTATGGACAATTCCCCACCCGTTGCTGTCTGGGCACAGTGGTCAGCACAGGTCACATCTGATTGCCTTAACCCTCTTATAGCATGATGCAAAATGTGAACTCATCAGAAGTGCCCAGGATTAGTGACCAGTTTTGAGATGTCCTGTGAGGAGAGGAGAGGATTGTCTCCAAAGTTATGTAAAGGTCCCGGCTGTCAGTGACATTGGTCAGCTGCTGATCATTCTCTTCCTCATCCACACTGCCCCACATGCTGATGTCCAAGGTTGCCAGAGGAGTGTCTGGAGAGGAATCTACTTCTACTGACTGGGGAAGTTAGCTGGGCTGCTTGCTAGGATCACATGCAGCTGCTCATAGAAGTGGCATGTTTGTGACAATAATCCAGACAACCCATTTGCCTCCTTTGTGTTTTGGTATGACTGCCTCATCTTTATTTTTACACAGCACTGGTAGGCATCCCTGGCATATCCTTGCTCGTCTATGCCCTTTGCAATCTTCACATAGATATCTGCATACCTTTTGCTGGTTAATAGCTCTGCAAGAACAGATTCCTCTCCCCACACGCATCAGTGAGGCCCAGGATTGCATGCTCCATGCTGGTGCTCGGCTATGACCCTGAGAACTTATGGTCAGGTGTGCTGTTCAGGTGTCTTGCCTGCTCTGAGGTCTGCTTGCCATGCTGGCCACACAGGAAATCAAATTCAAATTTTCCCAGGGCTTTTCCCGTTCACCTGGAGAGCAGTAGAGTTGAAAGCCTTGTCCATGCAAGGTTGAATTTAGCATTACTTCTCATGAAAGCAAAATTGACTTTAACAGCCCTTAATGTCAATGGAATGAGCGTGGTGCTGTGCACTCTTTGTTTGGGAATTCAACATAATGCAGCTAAATTTGACCTAAACTCCCAGGCTACGTCTACACTGGCAGCTTCTTGTGCAAGAACAGCTGTTCTTGCGCAAAAACTTGCCCGGTGTTTACACTGCACGCACATTCTTGCACAAGTAAATTTACAGTCTAGCGTTGGAAAACAGGGCTTCTTCCAGAAGAGTTATTCCTCTCCCCACAAGAAATAAGCCCTCTTGCACAAGAGCTCTTGCACAAGAGGGCAGTGTAGACAGGCAACATGAATTTCTTGCGCAAGAAACCCCTATGGCTAAAATGGCCATCAGAGCTTTCTTGTGCAAGACAGCGTCCACACTGCCATAGACACTCTTGCACAAAAGCACATCTGTTGCACAAAAGCACATGCCAGTGTAGACGTGCTCTTGTGGAAGACTTTTTTTGTGCAAGAATTCTTCCACAAAACAGTTCTTGCACAAGAAGCTGCCAGTGTAGATGTAGCCCCACTGTAGACCAGATCTTAGTCCCATCCACCAGCATAGAGCACTTTCATTCCTCTCCTGGTTCCTGCCCAAACTGAGCTCTCCATGGTCCTGCTGCTCTGTCTGCCTGCCAGCCTTCTCCCTTGAAGCCTCATAGGATATGTCTACATTGCCACCCTAGTTCGAACTAGGGTGGCTAATGTAGTCATTCAAACTTGTAAATGAAGCCCGGGATTAAGATATCCCGGGCTTTATTTGCATGTTCCCGGGCACCGCCATTTTTAAATGCCCCGTAGTTTGAACTACCTGCCCGCGGCTACACGCGGCACGGGCTAGGTAGTTCAAATTAAAGCTCCTCATTGCAGGAGGAGTAACGGTAGTTTGAATTAGGAGCTTTAATTCGAACTACCTAGCCCGTGCCGCGTGTAGCCGCGGGCAGGTAGTTCGAACTACGGGGCATTTAAAAATGGAGGTGCCTGGGAACATGCAAATAAAGCCCGGGATATATAAATCCCGGGCTTCATTTTCAAGTTCGAATGCCTACACTAGCCACCCTAGTTCGAACTAGGGTGTCAGTGTAGACATACCCATAGAGTAACTCTTCTGCAGCTCTTTTTTGTAGCCCATAGGTTTAGACTACTTGCTTCCTTATAGAGCTTTTCTTGTGGATTTCTTATTTGCTTACAATTTTAATTATTTGTTTTATACAGTGCATTATAGGTTTAGATTGAAATATGTTGGCATAATGCAAGGGGCTACTACTCAGGCCTGACTGGTCACTCCTGAAGCCCCTCTAACTGGCTGCTTCTACCCTATGTCACTTGGAAGGCTTCTATTCCTCTCTGGGACAGAGTATGGCAGGACCTTGAGACTTTGAGCAGGGGACTTTTTGGCTTAGTCCACCCCATCTTAGACTCTTTACTTTTCTCTCCACATCTGTATACTAGCTGAGTGACTGACAATAATCATAGTAACCCATGCTGGTGGATACTATTGCAAAAGATACATTCTGAAACAACACACTCGACTGAACACAATTTTCTCCCCCTGCAGAGAGAGAGAACAAACATATGACAGAAGTTTAGTTACACTACTTAATATACCACTGGAAGGCACTCAGATATTCCCATAATGAGTGCTGTATAAGAACCTATATCAAATAAGATAGAACAATTTAGTAAAATGTATCCAGAACAGACTCATTGGATTTGTAATACAGCAAAAGTCTATATAGAGGTGATATACATGAGCTGTAAAATAACCAAATTGTAAATGTCTTTGGATATATATGTTGTCTTAAAAATACCATGTGTTTAATGCTGCTAGATAAGGAGAACTACTGTTTGCAAATGTGGATCATTTATCTGTGTTCTAATTTGCCATTCAGTTCATGAAGCATCAAAGTTACGAAAGCAAAACCCTTAGAAAAGCTGCTTAGTAGAACAATTAGCTTTTGTACTGACGATTAAGGGCAAACAGGAGCCTAGAATAGAACAGTAATAGATGAACCAGAAAAACAGAATACAGCTGCCAAAAAAAATGAGACAGTACAATTGTTTAAAATGCTGCTCATTTTCCCCTGGATGATGCAACTACTCTGGCCCCAGGCCACCCAAGATAAACCAGGCAATTTTTACTTATTTATTTGATGGGACATTGGAAGTGTGCTTGAAAGAAGTCCTGGAATTTAAATAGCAAGGGTGCTCAATCATTGCTTTAATATATTGGCAAGGAACTTCTCTAGGATGGAAATATATAGTGCAAAGTTGTTTTTGCTCTAACAAAGCTATCCCAGCAAGTGATAATTTCCAGGGCCCCAGATCCACTGCTTCAAAAGCAGAGGACAATCAGAGGGATAAAAAAGCCATTATTGCCTCACAGCATTTTGTAAACCACTGATTATTTCAGTATTAAAATCCAGTTTTGTGATTCTGAAAAATTTAAATATTCAAATTACAGGACATAGGGAGAATAAATGGCTTTTAAAAATTCTTTTTCTATGCTTGTAGGAAACCCAGTGCATGTATAAGTAGGACAACACTATGTTAACAGAGCATGCGTCAGTATCCTTTCTTTGCCAATTATTTAATTTTTATTTTTGTTCATATTTTTGTGATATTTATTCCCAAATCAAATAAAAACTGTCATAAATCCTGGAAGTGGCACTTTATTAAAACTGCAATTTTGCACAATGGACTGTAAATAAAACTGGTAATTCCAATAGAAATGTTCATATGAAACTTCAGTCTTGAGTATACTAGATGACAAACATAAAGACAGGGAAAATTCATTTCAGAACATGAAATTGTGGTAAGACAGTATTTTCAAGCAGGAGGAAGTTTTTAACTTAGATGCATTTTGATCCCAAATTGCTAGTACCTCCTTCTACTAGAAATAGTGTCATAAATAGCCATTTGTCAAGAACCCTCTTGGTGCATTTAGCCTTTACCTCAGACCTATACACAGAACAGCCTGAATTGAGCCGGGTGTGACAGTATAGTAATGAAAAATCTTTCTGCATCCCAGAATTGACCTCAAAACAATAGACTACCCAAAGCTTTTTTTTTTAATTGAGCATGTTTGATCTTGGCAAAACCACAGATTTGAAATGAATATCTGAATGATATTTTTTAATTTGATTTATATGGATACTTAGTACCACTAAATATAAAATAGTAATGCAAACAATAACACTATAGGTTGAATCTCTAAAATCTGGGACTCTCTGGTCCAGCAACAACTGTGCTCTGGAAAGATAACTAATATTGCTCGACCAGAGAGCCCTGGCAGGCTAGTTCAGGGACTGGGCTGGTGGCGGGGAGAGTGGATCTCTGGCTGGGGCTGGTGGTAGGGAGCAGAACCCCGCTTGAGACTGCAGCTCCACCCAGCAGGATGCAGTGGTGCTGGAGACCGAGAACACAGCCTGGAACAGAGCCTCACCCAGGCCAGAGGCAGCAGGGCCAGTGTCCAGGAGTGCAGCCCAGCCTGGAGCCCGGAGGTGTAGCCTGGGCTAGTGGCGAGAGTACAGCCCCAGCCAGAATCAGCATACTGGGAAGGGCAGCCCTGACAGGGCTGGGGGCAGTGGGTCTGTGGTGGGGATCGGGGCCTACAGCCAGAGGCAACCCTGGACCTCCCCTGGTCTTGCAAACTCTGTTGTTCGGGACCGCTTATGTCCCAAGATTCCCAGACCAGGGAGGTCCCACTTGGACTAAATAGCTAATTACATCTATTTAAAATGCTTAATTCTGTGCAAACAATATCTAATATAATCTCACATGGGAAAAAAAGAGTATAAACATCCTGTTGCACAAATGGAGAAACCAAAACACCAGCATGTTTAGAAACTTGCTTACAGACACAGACTGAACCAGAAATAAAATTGCAATTACCAATTAAAAGTTACTAGCAGCTAGTCCAGTACTCATTCCACTGGGCTGCACTGACTCTCTTGTAGATCTTGAGGCAAACCAAAAGATATATTTGATGTACAGAATATTTAATAGTTATTGGATGGCTGCAACAAAGTTACATTTATCTTGCCAGATGAATAAGGTTGTCATCCTAACATCCAGGAACAGTCCAGCTAGACAGACCTAAGCGGTACACCAGCATCAATAATAGTGGATGCATTCCCTAATATACAGGTATCAGTATAATATTTGACAATTCTTCAAGTTACTTCCCTAAACTAATTGTAGATCAGCCTTCATCTAAATCCAATCTCAAGCACACAGTTTATTCATTCTATGGAAGGAATCAGTTCACCAGAAAAGGTGACAGAGTAAAATACTATTGCACAATATACAAGGTAATCCTTAGCTCATGACCAAAACTACCTTCTGGGATCTCTCATAAAGCAGGATGGGAGACATTCAAGAGCAATCCCACCCACTTCATAGGGGTGTGGTAGAACCAGCATAGTAACTTTATCTTCAGGAACTGCTGAACGGTTGTTGACAAATGCCAAAATTGCTGCTTCAGTCGCATACTCCAACATCTATCTCTTCCCTCCTGCCACTAAAAGGAAATAGATTTTTAAGTACTACTGTGGACAATTGGTCTTTGTGCATCACCAAGGCCATTGAGATTCATGTAGGGTTCATTCCACAACCAGATATAAAAACAGACCAAAGACGAGAACGGGCAATGGAGTCAAAGCTGAAGAATGAATAACATGAACATCATTTCACCAAAAAATCTCCACAAATTCAAAAAACTTCCTTTTGGAAGCTTACTAGGAAAATATGAATATATACAAACTTGCAGTCTATATTACAGGCTCTGTAAATTGCTCCAGGAATAATCAAACTAATATGTTGAACCTATGATGGTGGTTTTTGCTCATATAGGAGAAATGGGAGGCACTGTCTGAAGAAAAACAAATATAGTACTTTTAGAAATAAAATTAACTCTAGCAGTATTGTCTATCTTTAATAAAATAATGGAACACATATCAAAAGCAACAGATCACTAAAGCCTAGATTTAAATCTGCCCTGACTTAGTGGTAGTCCATAGCTCAGGGAGGGAAATGTTGGTCCATTGTTGGTCCCTCCCTTTACTTCACAAAGGGGAAGTTGTCTGCTGTTGATCTACAATAGATACAGATAGTGTCTCCCTTCATGCTGTTCTGACCAGAATTTTGGCAGGGCAGATGTAAGGGTCCACCTAACCACACCCTTTCTCTCCTAAAATAGCTGAGCAGAAAAAGTAGCAGCATCCCCTCAAAACCAGCACTCGCTGTGAATCACAATATGGAGAACCCATGGGGGGGGGGGGAGTGAAATGTACCTTGTATTGTCCTCTCCCTTCCAAATGCAACTCAGCCTGGTGATGGGAGGTGGGGTCTACACATAAGTGTCTGTTTCTGTACCAAGATCAATAAGAAGCTTGGATGTATAATAAAAATACCAAATATTCCACTAGTTTTTAATAGGTAAATAAACTATTCTGAATTAGGTAAAGAAACAATATTGAATTACAGTGTCCCATATTCTAGGAATTTATTTTAGTTTACTTATAAACACTGTCAATTGTTTGGATTGAAAACTGTCTGAAGGATTTCAAGTATAGAGTGTAATGAAATACAGTCTGTATTACGTGGAGATGGTAGAAAGGATTATCTTATAGATGGTGCCATCAAGATCAATATTAGGAAATATTAGAAAGTGTCTTATTTCACATCTTCAGTAATGTGTTGGATGTGGAAGTAGCACATTAATGAAATGCATAGGTGGAAGCTTGCTGGGAAGTGTTATAAAAACATTTAGCACATAGAAATGGCTTAAAGGGACCTTTAGGTATGGATGGGAAATAACAAGCTGGTTTTGAACCTGGGCAAATAAAAGCAAATATATCTAAAACACCCGATGTAATGCACTGAAGCTCCATTAAATCATTAGGCCAGCTACAGTTTAAGATACCATTGCATATGGTGGGCCAATGCTCAGAAATAAAAACATACAGTCACGATATTGGACAGCAATAATACTTAATAAGATCTGGGTTTGTAGTGAGGAAGAAATTAGTTATAAGTTTATTATAAGACCTGGGAACAAACAGCCCAATATATTTTTGGGCTACAAACAAAGAGGCACTATGTCCCAGACCTGAAAGTCAATATCCTTTTGTGTGGTTCTGATTCAGTGCCCACTGAAGACAATCTGAATCATTCTATTGACTGAAATGGACATTGTATCATGTGTTATGTCTCATCTGCGGGGTTACATGGACTCACCAACCATTTTAAATGCAGCAGAGATGAAAAGGACATGTTTGTGGTTTGATATTATGCATTTTGTTCTCTTGCCCTTTTAAGACAGGTTTAAAGATTACTCTTAATTTTATAAATTGTACAATCTGGATGAATATAGTTATTTTGGATTCCAGTCAAAACAATATATGGAGTATTTCAATAAAAGCATATCAAATATCTGGGCCTGATCTGATGTGATTTTACAGCTCCATAGCAAATCCATTTTAACAAGGACACAGAAACGTATAGCCAGGGGAACAGCTGGGATGTGTCTGAATGGCTAGAGCATCCATTGGACACGCTTCTCTCTAAAGGGACCCAATACTACCCTGTTGCATTTCTTCTTATATTTTTCTGGCCCTGCTATGTTTTCTGTGATAGTTTTCCCAGTGCTATTCCATGTTCATTGTGCATATGCTGTTTCTCCTTTCCTCTGTTTTTGAAATTAAACGGGTACTTGGAATTGTAGGGTTGTTTCACCTTGAAGATTTATTCTCCATTAATATATTTCTGCTTGATTGTTCCTTGTAATTGCTTTATGCAGTTTAATTTTCCTTTTCTAGGTAACAAGTACACATTAAATGAGAATAAAGTACTAATAAAAGAGTGCATAAAGTATACTTAATTTTGAATCTTCTCTGTCCTTTTTCCTCGGTAATGTATAGCAACATTAGTTTTACAGTTGTACATAGAGCGCTAAATTATGCGGGTCTCCCCTTGTGCCTGACAGTGCCCAAGCATCCCTTTCTAATTCTCTCATGAGTGGGATAAAATGATCCCCTGAAAGACAAGGGTTGGAGGGATGCTAACACTAGCAGGAGCTTCAAATGCTGGAAATGCAAATTAAGACCATGAGCCACTTTCTTCTTTAGACAGAATGGCTGGTTTGGGTAAGGTGCTAGGAACATCTGGGAAAAATTCAGAAAAGTACTTAGATGCCTAATTGACATCTTAAGTCCCTAAATCCCAGAGTCAGGCCCCCTTGTGATTCACATCCCCCTGCTCAGGTCAGGGGGCCCTGCTCAAATTCTGTAAGCACCTAGACTCACTTGTTGCTATTTTTTTTTAAAAAGAATGCTTATGTTTCTGCCTCTGTGTATGCCACACTGCAGTCTTTCTCTAAGATTCCAAACACATATGCACCCATATGACACATGAATTGGGGTAAAATAGGCATTCCTCTGCCTAAGTTACTTGCAGGGCTAGATCTATGAAGAGGACTCAGAACTTCCTTACCAGACCAAGAATCCATAAATGAGCTCATAGAAAACAGGGTGTGGAAGAAGGATGAGGCTGAAGAATTCTTCATAATTTTTAGCCCCATGTTACAGCACTCATCTGAGATGTCATAGATTCTGCTTCAAATCTTTTCTCCTTCTCAGGCCCAGGAGATTGGAGACTTGAACCAGGTGTCTCTCACGCCCCAGGCGAGTACCCTAACCACAAAGCTAAAAGTTAGGAGGAAGATCAAACCCCTTCTTTCCCCACTTCATGCACTAAGAACCTGGGCATCTATTGTCAAGTGATGATTTTCAGGTGAGAATCACAGGCAAGGAGAAGCACCTCCCTGCAGTTAGGTGTCAAAGTCCTTGAGAGTGTCAGGGTTCAGGACACACCCCTAGTCTTCATCTTTGCCAGTGGCTAGCTGAGGTATGTTGATAAATTGTACAATCAATTGCTTGACCACACTTTGGTTCATTATGAATTATACTCACGAGACCAGAATTCTAATATCAGTCAGCTTCATTGTTAAAGCCAATAATGATATAGTACAAGGAAAACATTTGATAAGATAACAGATTCTGGGACGCTGTTGCATGTAGCATTGTTTACATTCACCTGGTGCAGAAAGTGAGATCACAAAGTTACTCCTGAATCCACAATTTTATTTCCTATCTGTTTACACGTAAAAAGTATTGTGTACAACATCTGAAACTAAATGTAACCAATCGGCTTTCTACCTTTTTTTCCTAGTACAATGTTATATCCCTTATCTCTTTGTTCTAAATGCACACATTCCACATGCCAATAGGTATTAAGGCTCTTCCAAGGTTTGTATCAGGGTGGAATACCCATATATTTTATCCTTTGTCTTTGTGCTGGTCTGGAAGAGTAACTCCCTTGCTGTTGCTATGGTAAAACATTCTCCTGATTTATTTTTGACAACTTCCCTAGTTTCTTAAAACAAAGTTTATTTCAGTGAATGCAAGGGGTTATGAGCAATGTTCCCTCTAATCTTTTCCAGCCTTGTGCAGAATAATTTTATGTGCACCAAGGCATGTGTGAATGTGCACCACCAGTAGAAACACAAATCTACCTGTGGGCACTCTGCTAATCAGTTGGGCAGAATTTGAACCTCTCCTGAGTGGCTGCACAAGCACACAGCTTACAGGGAACACTGGTTATGGGATACTTGGCATATGTGAGTAGACTTATTTAAAAACATAGTCCAATTTAGGCTACATTTCTGCTATCATATAGCTCTTATATACTTAATGAATATAGATATGTGTATGATTTAGGTAATATATATGGGGTAATGTGATATCTATCTATCTATCTGTGTTAGCTCAGTATATATTAGACAATAGGAAAGGAGCCACTGAGGCTACATCTACACTGCATTCCTCTTGCGCAAAAGCCTATGCAAATGAAGCATGGATTAGCATATTGCCACACTTCATTTGCCTAATTAATTAGGAGCCGTTTTTGCTCAAGAGGCTTTTGCGCAAAAAGGAGCCATCTACACAGCTCCTTTTTAGCGCAAAAACACCCTCTTGCACAAGAGCTGTTCTTCTGCATTTTTCAGGAAGAACTGCTCTTGTGCAAGAGGAGGTTTTTGTGCAAAAAGGAGCTGTGTAGATGGCTCCTTTTTGCGCAAAAGTCTCTTGCGCAAAAACAGCCCCTAATTAATCATGCAAATGAAGTGCAGCAATATGTTAATCCATGCTTCATTTGCATAGGTTTTTGTGCAAGAGAGATGCAGTGTAGACGTAACCCTAGTGTGCTGGTTTTTATTACTCCCCTTCTGAGGCACTGATCACTCCCCATTCATTGTGCAGGAAATCAAGGCTTCTAACTCAAGCTTTGTGAATCCTAGTTATTTTCTAGTTATGCTCAGCATCACCAGATCTAAGTTCCTTTGCTGAATCTAACCCCTATAGCAGAATGCATCCTTCTTTGTGTTTCCCTATGGTGCCATTTGCCTTGTCCTCGAGTTAATACCACATGACTAGTGTTGTGTTTCTTGCCTAGTTTGGCTTAATTATTGCTCAGGTCTGTTCCACATTTATGTACTCAGATGGGGAGATGTGAACAAGGGAACAAAGGATACATTGAAAAAGTGTATTTGAGCAGATTAGACTTTTGCTGTGTTTTCTCTACATTTCAGCTAAGTTTGTATAAATACTATAAAAGGCAAAGATCAAGGAATGAAAGGAGAAGAGAGAGGTTATTTCCTTCCTGCGAGGATTAAGAACTACCACTTGAGTAAAGAGAAGCAATTTTGGGGGTAACAGTGACCACTTAGACAACTGTAAGTGGCTCCTGAAGAACTGACCCAAAGTAACATTAATGATCCGGGCCCATCTGGAGATGACGGCAACTTTCTGTAGTTACCCTTGTATGTATATGTCAAATGAAACAACAAGAGCAAAGAATTTCATTGCTCCAAATGGTAAATCATGCATGTTCTCTTATTTTTCTTGCTTAATTCCCATGACATTCAGGTGGCAGTGCCCCAATTATTTTTTCATGAAAAGAATAGTCTATATATTCTCCTACTCCTAAGAAAATAGTTCCCCTGTTGATTCTTTGCAGCAGTAATAAAAGAAGAATGTGTAACACAGGCTGAAAAAGAAACTCAAATAAACAAAAAAAGTTGACATACAGCAGAACATTCAGTAAAGAACTGAAATTAACCAGTGCCTCATTTTTCTAAAATAGTTACCTAGACTATTTATAACATTATGTTGCTGCTAGTGATAATATGTTTTTAGACACATCTACTTCCAGTTTATAGTGACTTACTGTCATCAGTTATGCTTCACCATCTGTGGACATAATTAAGTTTACCCTTAGATTTGATTTTCATACATATCATTCACAAGTGACTCTTGTTTACTAAACACACACAGGGTAAGCAAAAACAGAAAAGCATACAGTTTGAATACATGGGAAATAATTCTCCTGCTAGGACTGACAGTGCCAAAAAATAATATTTGAGATACGCTTTTTAAAGCACTGACCCCAAACACTTCCCCCCTCTCTTTCACACACACACACACTCACACACACATATACACACACGCACCCATTCAGGTGCTCTCTGAAATTGTATGTATTATGACCAGATTTTCATTTACATTAAGGCCCCTTTACACCAGTCTAAAAGTGTAAAGACGCCGAGGGACATAGCAAACAATTGAGGTTACTGATGTTGTTAAGAGCAGTATAAGAGGCCTTGTTGTAAAGGCATATCTATACTATGAGATAAGTTTGAATATACTATGGTCAACAACTTTGAGAAGTCAGAGGTCCATGTCCTTTCTCTGGGGAGGAATTAAATGTTGTCCGAAGTAACACATGCCCATTAGAGAGCCTAGCATTGACTCAGAGATCAATGCACATAGCCTGGGCTATGCTTCCCAGTGCCTGCTGGGTTCAAAACTCAGCTGTAGTTGATTAGAGGGGCTCATGTTGGCTGTATTCCATAAGGCACAAGATAAAGGGGATGCAGTGTGCTGGTGTCTTTTGGTGCCATGGTTGCTTGTGTGGATGCCAGAGCACTGTGAGTAAGGAGCCCAGTGTGCTGGAAAGCATGATCATGCTCATGGATGTCGTGGTGCACCTCATGGTGCTGTACTTTGAGAACGTATGCATGTTTCTCCACTAGGAAGAGGACAAAGCTTGCCATGGAATGGAGGCCCAGATCCAGCAAGGCCTGGCACTAACACAGTGGAATGCCAGTTGAGATGAGATGAGCTCAGAGTGGTGGGACCGCATCGTGATGCAGAGAGGGTTGATCAGCAGTGGCTGCAGAACTTCTGCATGCAGAAGACAATGTTCCTGGAACTCTGCAAATGGCTTCGCCCTGACTTGAGATGCCAGAATACCCACATGAGACCTGATCTGACCATAGAGAAGTGCATGGCAATTGTCTTCTGGAAGCTTGCCGTGCCAGACAGCTACTGGTCAGTCAGGAATCAGTTCAGGAAGGGGACTGTTCTTATACAAGTAACCAAAACCATCAATAACATCCTACTACAGAGGGTTGTGACTCTGGGGAATGTGGACAACATAGTGGAGGGATTTATTGCCATGGGCTTCCATATCTATGGTGGCATCATAGATAGTATACACATCCCCATTTTGGCTTCCAAACACTGTGCCTCAGTGCCTGGGTACCCTGGGGGTGGAAACCATGGGGATGGTGGAGGAAGGGCTAAGGGTGTCCTCATAGTGAGTGCTGTTGTGGGTAGTGACCCAATCAAGACAAGTCTCCATGCACTCCATCACAGTGGTCCGGGTGAAAAACATTGTCTCATGCTAGTGCATGAGCTGCTTCCTGGAGGCTCTCCTCTCCTGCTGCTTGGCAATCCAGTCCTGTTGCTCTGCTTGGATATCCACCACAAGGGTGTTCAGGCAGTCCATATACTTGCTAACATCTCCTCCCACATGCGTTTGTGCCTATGGATGTGAGCCAAGCAGGCAGATGCAGTAGGAGGTGGAGGACACACCAAGCTGGCTGCTGTCCCCACTGCAAAG
The DNA here is from genome assembly GCA_032595735.1 of Pelochelys cantorii. Taxonomy (NCBI): domain Eukaryota; kingdom Metazoa; phylum Chordata; order Testudines; family Trionychidae; genus Pelochelys; species Pelochelys cantorii. Next base: position 67,968,504 of record CM064326.1, on the reverse strand, counting down.
AAAAGGTACAAAAGCAGACATTACAGGAAATAGATTTTGTGAACAATAACCGTAATCTCTTAGCGTACACTGAAGGTCTCTGTAAGGACAATGGAGAACTGTTCCATGAAAGGCCAAATGTTTGCTTTAAAGCAGGCACTTTACAGCAGGAGCCCAGATGTCTCAGTGGAACATTGGGACGCATACAGTCTGGAGGGAGGCAGGCATGGTAAGGGGCCTTCCAGGCCAGGAGACTGCAGGTGGGAGCGGGGTGGTGGCAGAGGGATGCTTCCTGCTACACACGCAGTGGCGAATATAGGGCAGGGCAAGCGGGGCGTCTGCCCCGGGCCCCGCGCTTCAATAGGCCCCGTGCCGAGCCGCCGCGCGGGAGCAAGCGGTGGCACAAGCAGCCGTTTGGGCCCCGCACTCCCCATGCAGCACGAGGGTGCAGTGCGGGGCCCAAACGGCCACTTGCGCTGCTTGCTCCCGCACGGCGGCCCGACTGAGCAGCGCAGAACTCAGCCGAGCGCCATGGTGGGAGGCGAAGGGTGTGACAGAGGCTCCAGGTCCCGCCCCCTAGCCGTGTACATCACCGCCCCGCCCCCCTTCGCCTCCTGCTGTGGCGCTCGGCTTAGTTCTGTGCTGCTCAGCCGGGCCGCCACGCGGGAGCAAGCGGCGCAAACAGCTGTTTGGGCTCCACGAGTGAGAGGTAGGAGGGGGAGGAGAAGAGAAAGAAAGACAGAGAGAGAGACAGGAGGCAGAGGAGAGCTGAGAGAGAGGGATGAGACAATAGGAGGAAGAGAGAGAGAGAGATGTGGAGGAGAGACCCGAAAATCCCATCTTATGATGGGCTATTGGCTAGTTTTTTTAATAACACATTTAATATTGATATGTGAAACATGTGTAATGAAATAATGTGAATACGCAATGGGCGACAGATTGAAACTGATTTGTGCATGCGCTGTTACCTGTCGGCTGTGGCCATGTGCATGCACCATGTCACTCACTCCATTTTTTGCAGATAAATAACAATTTTATAAGTGTAAATTCGCCAACAACCCCAAATTGTAAAATGACTAGCAGAGCGAGAGACGCAGGTAGAAAATATTTGTTGGGAAGCCAGAAATTAAAGAAAAAAAGAAAACCAAAAGAATGTAATCTCAGTCTAAAACGTACTATGGAAAAATTGAAACTAATAAAGAATTACTTAAGATCCACTATGAGCCAGGAGCGTTTTTTTAGTTCTTTCGATTATATCGATTGAAAATGACCTGCGTAAAGAAATGGATTTTAATGACATAATTGAAGAATATGTTGCCAAAAGAGCTAGACAGCTATAATAGACTTAAATACAAATGAAAATTTTTAATTATTAATGCAGAATTTTGTTTAAGAATGACTTACAATATAATTAAAATAAAAATTATCCAGCTAAATTAAGTTTCTATCAAATTTACCCAATTCACATTTAATATGAAAATAGCCTTCAATTTGCACATTTGACGCCTTTTTTCTATTTTTTCTCCAAAGGGGGGCCCCATAAAATTGTGCTGCCCTGGGCCCCGCAAAACTCTCATCCGCCCCTGTACAACCAGACCCAGCACTCTCCGGAACACTGTTTCTTTTCCTGCCTGCAGGAGGAGGGGGGATGTGTGTGCAATACAAATGGCCTCCTAGGGAGAGTGCTGATCAGTTCCCCTCTTCCTGCCTCCAGGTTGTGGTGCAAGATATCAGTCTTTTCTGAATCACAGTGAGTGATTGGGAGCATATGCTCACTGAATGTGGCCATAAACCTGGGCCTTATGCTGCACTGCTTTGTCATTCCATGGTGCTATACCATTTACTGGTGGTTTGTCATGGGAAGGTGTCTTACCATAGAGGACAACATAAGGGTTGCCTCCCCAAAAACCCTCTGAGAAGGATCAAAGTGTTCCTATGTGAGAGCTTCATGGAGCTGTGCAGACAACACTCCCATTCCATCTGCAGGCATGTGAACAAGCTATTCTAGGCCCCCTCTGTAGACAGACAGAGAGAGCACACTGCACCTCACAGACCATTGTCTGAACCCACCTGTAGTTAGAAAAAGTTCGTGAAGTCACCAGAAGTGCCCTCTCTAGGATCATTGATAGCTTGAGAGATGTCCTGAGAGGAAGGGACTTATTCCAATGTCATGACAAGATCCTGGATTTCAGGCATCAGTAGCTGGGTATTCTTCCCCTCCTCTTTCTTCTCCTCCTCCTCCTCCTCATGCCCCTGCACCACCCTGCTCTCCTGTAGGCTGATGCCAGGTATCCAGAATCCATGACCATGCATTGGGAGCTGGCTGGATGCCTAGAATGGCATCCAGCTGGTCATAGTAATGGCACATGTGAGATGCTGCCCCAGAGCATCTGCTCTCCTCCTTCACCTTGTGGTACAACAGCCTGAGCTTTTTTATTTTTACCCTGCACTGTTGAGTGTCCCTGAAATGGCCTTTAGCTGCCAGGCAGGTTGCAATCCTGCTTACTGGTTCTGAGCTTGGGTAAGAGGGCTTCATTTCCCCACACCTCAGTGAGGTCCAAGATTTCCCAGACATTCCAGGCTGGTGCTCTTCTGCACCCCTGGGACCTGGAGCCTGTGAGCTCAGAGGATTATTGGCAGAACTCATCTTTTTATGCACCACTGTTTGCTGCTCGCTCACAATCGCTGGTCATGTGGGACAGGCCAGTCTACTGTTTCCAGGGCTTTTTGAACTAACCAGGAGAGCAGTAGAGGTAGATGTTCTGGCCAGAGTGGCCAGAGTGGACTGCAGGAGGCCTCCCAGAGGCCAATAACATCGAATTTCCAGCAACACTGTGTCTTCCCCTTTGTAACTTCTACTGTGCAAGGTCGAGAATAGTGTTACTCCTAGTGAAAAGCAGGAATACAGACATAGACTTCAGCAGCCCCTAAGGGCAACACTAAAGGCTTGGTAGTGTGTGTGCATCACTTAGAAAATTGACCGTATGAGGCTAAGGTTGATGTAAAGTTTTAGTGTAGACCAGGCCTAAATGACAGTGAGTCCCTGTATTTGATTTTATTACAAAAAAAGTAAAATTCATATATAATTTCTTGTCAATTTTCCTATATCTGTCAGGTACTGTGGGAGCTGAGAGTAACTGGCACTTTTCAGGAAGTGTACAAGGAGGCCTAACAGAATCATAGCAATGTGTCTCATAGTGGGGTTTTTGGTTCTGACAGAATAAGTGGAACATTTACAATTCACATGAAGATTGGAATTTTCTGAAAATTAAATGTTTTAGTAAAAGTTTCTGCCAATCAATGTATTTGATAAAATATTTGTGGTAAGCAGACACCTAAGAAGGGCAAAATCAGGCTATATATATTCTATTACAATTTTAAATTAAGAGCTGCTGTATTTTTGCAAGTATTCATCAAGATCAGATGATAATAATTTGGCCAACATGAAGTAGCGATTTGGGCCTCCTAAGTGAGAGACAAAGGGGATGAGAAAAAAAACAATTATGATATATTCATCTATAGTCTTAAATTAGTGAACTAGTTAGTCCATTCTACAAGATGAAAACAACAGATGACAGTAAATTTATTTATGGCTCAGATTTCCATAATACTTTAGTACTTCACACAACTTAAAGGATTTAGCTTAACAGCACCACTGGAGAAGTAGGAAAGTATTATTATCCTCACTGTACAGATGAGGAACTAAGAATCAGAAAGTAGGGTCCAGATTTGTAAAGGTATCTAGATACCTAAGGATGCACATACTAGGATTATCTAAGGTGCCTAGGTATCTAACACCTATTACACATATACCATTTTGAAAAACCCACTAGACACCTGTTTCATTAGGCACCTAGGTCCAGAACTGATACATGGTTTAGGTACCTAACTCTCAGATTTAGACACCCAAGTCCCATTGTGAACCATAAAATTCTCATGCAGCTGTTGCCTAATCCTGTAGACACCTAAACGAAACAGAAAGCATTGCCAAGTAGAAATGCTAAGAACATAGAACATAAAAATGTAAGAATGGCCATACTAGGTCAGACCAAAGGTCCATCTAGCCCACTATCCTTTCTGCTCACAGTGTCCTATACCAGATATTCCAGAGGGAATATCATTTAACATCCTGATGGGCTGAAAACTAAGTAACTGATGCTCTATCCAGAAAAGAGCTGACAACCACACCAAGCCCTTGGGCAGGGGTGAGACCCTGTCAGCAGTCCTGATCATAGTCAATGGCCAAAACCTCTAGTTTCAAACTTGCAAGGGAGAGTGAGGTATTAGAACATAAGAACAGCCATACTGGGTCAGACCAAAGGTCCATCTAGACCAGTATCCTGTGTGCCAACAGTAGCCAATACCAGATGCCCCAGAGAGAGGGATCATAACAGGTAATCCTCATGTGATCCCTCTTCTGTCACCCATTCCCAGACAAACAGAAGCTAGGGACACCATACTTATCCATCCTGGCTAATAGCTATTGATGGACCTAACCTCCATGAATCTATCTAACTCTTTTTTGAACCCTGTTAAAGTCTTAGTCTTCACCACATACTCTGTCAAGGAGTTCCACAGGTTGACTGTGCACTGAGTGAAGAAAAACATCCGTTTGTTTGATTTAAACCTCCTGACTATTAATTACATTTGGTGACCCCTAGTTCTTATATTGTGGGAATAAGTAAATAACTTCTCCTTATTCAATTTTTTCTCACCAGTCATGATTTTATAGACTTCTGTGATATCACCCCTTAGTCTCCTCTTTTCTAAGCTGAGAAGTCCAAGTCTTTTTAATCTCTCTTCATATGGGACCCATTCCAAACCCCTAATCATTTTTGTTGCCCTTTTCTGAATCTTTTCTAACACCAAGATATCTTTTTTTGAGATGAGGTGACCACATCTGAATGCAGTATTCAAGATGTGGGAGTACCATCGTTTTATATAGAGGCAATAAGATATTCTCTGTCTTATTCTCTATCCCTTTTTTAATGATTCCTAACATTCTGTTTGCTTTTTTGACTGCCGCTGCACACTGAGTGGATGTTTTCAGAGAACTATCCACAATGACTCCAAGATCTCTCTCTTGAGTAGTTATAGCTAAATTAGTCCCCATCATATTGTATGTATAGTTAGGGTTATTTTTTCCAACGTGCATTATTTACATTTATCAACACTAAATTCTATTTGTCATTTGTCGTCCAATCATTTAGTTTGATGAGATGCTAGTTTATCATAAGAATGTTCATCTACTTCCCTATAAAAGAAGGTCTATAGACACCAGACAAGTCACTGCTGACCATTAGTGGAAACAAAAAAAAGCTTTGTTAATTGCTTGCACAATAATGAAGTGTTTTATATGCACAGGATTTCATTTCTTCACAGGCATAACAGTGGGGCAAGGACATAAAAATCTCTGTCAAAGAGGAATTATCGTCATTATGTGACTTGAAATTCAGAGAGGACAACATGTCTAACCATAAACAAAGGATACCCAGCTGCTTGACTTGGGTAAGCCATAAAGGCTATATAGAGCTTACATATTATAGCAGCTACTATTACATTTTGGACCTATATTTCATTTGTGTGTATTTGCCTGTTGTAACCATGTAAATGACACTTTTTTCTTTTCCCAATTAATATTCTTTAGGATAGTTTTTTTTATACAATTGGCTATAAGCTTTGTCTTTCATGGGAGATCTAGGGTGCACTTGACCTGGGATAAGTGGTTCTATGGGAGTATGAGTACATTAAATATTGATGTGATTTTTAGTGTAAGGGATCATTTATCACAAAGGCTGGCTTGCATGGGAACAAGGTTGACCAGAATATCCCCAAGGGGACTATATGGGACATTGTAAGGATGTTAGGCTATGTCTATACTTCCTTTTCGGAAAAAGATACGCAAATTGTGTTCTGCAATTTGCATACCTTTTTCTATTGTTTTTTCGGAAAAACCTCCTCTTTTGGAAGAGTCCTTCTTCTTCATGAAATGAGGCTTACAGGGCTTCCGAAAGAGCACATCTGCTCTTCCACAAAAAATGTCAGAAGAGCAGATGTGTTCCCTGGACACGGCGGAGTTTTTCTGGCGGTATTCCGGAAAAACTCCGTAATGTACACATAGCCTTAGAGTGCTTGAGCAGCATTAGGGTTGCCTCCTTTGTAATGGCTAGTAACTGGACCCTGAAAGTCATTACCTCTGCTCAACCTCTTCCCTCAAGTTAAAAAAAAAACAAAAACATGGGCATGTTGGTCTGTCAAATGCTAGACATACAAGATATAGTTCAGACTGTCTGAGTGAAAACTGGACAGGTGACAACTTTAGTTCACACTATTGGTTGGTGAAATCAAAGTATAGAACTCACAACCATTTTGGCATCTGTATCCTGTTTTCTGATAGTCTGCCCTATTGTTACCACTTGTGGTATTGAGCCCCTCCATAAAGTTTGACAAGGTGTCAAATATGGGTGAAATTCCCCACTCTAGCTACTAATGTATGACATTTTTGGCCATATTCACTTTTAAAAAGCTATCAAATGTCCTCAGCTCATTCATGAGAGCTAAACGGGTAAATAAAAAGGAACATAATTACTAAAAAGAAAGTAAGGTCAAACAAATATTAGTACAATTTAGGTTTTTAAAAACTATATTGGGAGGAATACATATAGAGATATCTGTAAACACCTAAAAAAGGGATTCCAGATCTCACAAACTCACTCTCTTTATGTTGAAGTATGCAGATATTGTCAAAGAAGGCAGCCTGTGTCAGAGACATAATCCATTCCTTAATTGCTAGAAGAGTCTCTGATTTCCAAGGTTTATTATAACTTTGTGTATATATATTTATAAAGAAAAATGATATGTCATAGTGGAGAAAGATCCTATTTCTAAATTAATATTTTAATGCTATAGGTTTGAAATGGCAAATCAAAGAAACCTAAATGGAATTATCCTGGAAAAATATTATTTGAAGAGTGAAAATTGCTCTTTAGAGTGAGGAGTGACAAGGATGAAATTTGAGACTAATGGTTTAACTTCACAGCTCATCTTTCTGTCAAGCTTCTTTCATCACACCTTTCTATAAATCATGTCCAAAGAATCTGCTTTAAAATAAGGTTCCTCTCAGAAAAGTGACTCTAAAATGGCAAAACAGGGTTCAGAACTGGATTTTTCAAAACAACTCTGCTTCCATTTAGATGTCAGATTGAAGTGTCAGCTAAGCATTTAAACTGACCTTCATTTTTGGCTTCTAAGTTGGTGTTGACCATGTTTTGAAAACTTGACTTTCATTATTTATTGTACTTTGAGATATGCCAGAGAAAATTCACTTTGTTCACATATGAAAAAAAATAATTCTTCTAACTACCAGCTTTTCAACTCAGCTTGGCATACAAATGCCAAACTGCTTCCTTTTTCATTTGTGCATCGTCACCAGTAATAAGGACTCTGCAATTAGAACTTCAGGCTTCAGTTGATGATAGATAATACTCATAGAATCTAACTCATGCCCTTTTAGTTCTGCTGACTTACAGGGCAAACAAGGATAAAAAGTAGCAAAATTGAACATTCTAAGTAAAGTAAGAAGGTGTGATGCAAAAACCACTCAGAGACCAGGTTGTGAAAGCATAATTCACTTTTCTCACCATACGTACTCTTTAAATATTTGGCAGCAGTGGATAATAATGCAAATCTTACGGGACACTACACTATATCATACTATGGTAGCATACTTTTTTTATGGAAGAGGCTCCCTATATCATTTGTTTCATATGCATGTGAACTTGACTGTTCCTGGCCAATGGGAGCTTCAGGAAGTGGCGTGGGCCAGGCGACTGTTTCCCAGAGTTCCCTTTGGCTGGGAAAAATGAACCACAGCCACTGGGACCTAAGAGTGGACCGCCCTATAGATGCTCAGGTAAACAAAGCATTTGGGGGAGGAGGAATGAATTAATGCAATTTCCGAGCTGCTTTGGAATATATTGATTATCATGTTTCTAGAAAAAGGATAACTCAGTAAGTAAAATTTTACCAAAAAGCAACTCTTATTAAAGGGTAAGTCTCATACAAATACATAGGTACTTCTTCTGGAAAAAGGAAAATAAATGTTTAAGCATGACAAAGCTTGAACAGGAAGGTGGGAGAGAATTTGTTATCAGGGCATCCTGATATTTATGTGCAAATAAGTATGTGTTGGAAAAAACAAGGGAGAAAGCTTCAGTGGCTCTATGGGATTCTAATCTCTCAAAGCAGCCTTTAGTCCATCTTAACTGGGTCAGTTAAACCATGTCTCATGCGATCCCTGACTGAAATGTCTGTGTCACCAAAAACTCCTAATGTAGATGCAGCTGGAGTAGGAAAGGATGCAATTTTGTAGGTATAGCTTGTTTTGCTCATGAGGGCTAGGTTTACAATACTGATATGAAATGCAGCTTTGCTGGTATACGTGTATTCACACTGGGAGTGTTTTGCCCTTATAGTATACCAGTATAATATTGCTGCTAGAACCTCTATGATACCTGTAGTCCTAGCCTTCCTCAAAGTTCCTAGAGTAGAAATGTTGACAACATACTAATACGGGCATTGCGGAATCCAGGATAGGAACTCCGTAATCTCTGTTCAGGTAAATGATTAAGTAGCAAATGGCATCCTCTAGCATCTGGTGAGCTGTCACATGCCAGAAGGTGTTTGTAGTGGTAATTTGGCCATCTGCAATCTGTGTTGACAGCGCATTGTCAGTTATCACTGTTTCAGGCAGTATTAACTTGCAACACTTGCCAAATGTTTTCACTGGTAGGTCGTGAGGAAGACATATGGTACAAAGTATTTCTCAGCTGACTCCTCCCATCTTCCCATAACCACACCCTCACTTCACTCTTCAACAGAAGTATTGAGAATCATATGCTCCATGCATACCGCTGTGCTGTTTAATGTATTCAGAGTCATTTTTGTGACACACTTCCTCATTGTGCTGCTCACCAGTCACAGGAACATACGGCCAATGGTAATTACATATTTTGCAAATTACTTAGTAATTATACTTGAAGTTACCAAGTAGTTCAAAAGGTATTACCTTATAACTTGCTTTCAGATCCTGTAATACAGCTTTCAATTTAGATGGAAAACTAACTAGATAATTATTTTTTTCAGATTTAAGCCTTTGTTGTTGTTGCTATTTTAAGAAAAGAGAGTATGTTTAGCTTACAACTTCTATCCCAACTTTCAGCCTAAAATAATTTAAAACTTCTGAGTCATATGCCTGAAATAGGAGATTTACAAAACACCTGTCAAAAGTCCCTTAACTATAATTAGTCTGGACCATTATTACTCTTGATTCTTGCAAGATGATGTCAATTTTTGTACATTTTTGCTTTATTTATGTAACAAAATATTTTCTTATAAAATTCATATGTAGTCTAGAAATTATTTGACATTTAAAATAATAAAATAAAGAAGATATGAATCCCTTATACATTTGTATGCAGTATAAAAGATAACTGACAGTTATCTGTGGACATATTAGTGTAATACTGCAGCGAGAGGGGGTAGGAATAGCTGATCTATTTAAATAGTTTCTTATTTTTAATCCAGCAGCTTCCAATATGGAAAAGGAAAATTGGAGGATTGGAGTCCTACTGACACATACATTTGCATTTATTTAGCACAGACTGAATGGATTCAGGGAGTTGTTAATAGTGTATGGGGACTTTCCCCTTTGGAAATGAGTAGGTATGAACCTCTCCCAGGTCTGCAATGGTTGAAAACTATTAATATTTGATGATTCTTCAGTGATCTGTGCAAAGTAAGTTATGGTCTCTCTCTAAAGCTAATGGTCATTAGAAAACTTGCCACTCGCTGGAGAAGGACTGTAAGTAGGAGTGGTTATAATAATTAGGATTAGTTATTTTAGAAGGGAAAGAGGGCTAGAAGGGACTCACATGGAGTACTCCAAACAAGAATATGAATTCAGAACTGAGAAAAAATTTTTAAACTGAAACATGTTTTCAATAAAAATGCCTTATCTAAAAATAAACAAAGCACTTTTATTAAAATAAAGTGCTTTTTTCTTTTCAGAAAAAGGAAGAAGGAATTCTGATGTTTTGATCTTCATTTCCTATTCATAATGGGAAATCCGTATTATTCCTGAACTTGTACAACAATTAACTCAGCAACAGATTGGCTATTAACTTGTTTGGAACAAGACAAAGAACAAGAATAAGGGCTGACACAAAAATAAAGGCTAACAATGCTGGCAGAGAAATTTGGGAACAAAGTAAAACTAAACACAGTGGAACTTACCGATAAAGACTTTTTTTTTCATATGTTGAATTGCTGTGCTCAGTGTGCATCAAATTTTGATGTCCTTATCCAGGTATATTAATATTTTCAGTATATCTCAGTAAATCTCTGGCCTTTATAGAAGGATACAATCACTAAAGCATTAGAAATGATCAAGGCATAGATTGTGGAATCACCATGAGAGCTGAGTATATCTGTTCTGTCTTAGGAGATCAGAGATGGAGGAATTATAACTTCAGAGCAGGTTGGGAGAAATAAGCTATCCCAGTTCTGTACCATGCGCATCTTACTTTCCTATCCAGGCCAGTTCAATGGTGCTGTGGGGCTTTGTGGGATGACACTCCACCCAATTCACACCCTACTTGCATGGGAATAGGATTAACTGTTCCCTAGAGGCTGCTTTTTTACTTGAGCAGAAACTAACAATGATTCTAACCTATGCAGTTCAGCTAGGAGGTAATTTACGTTTCTTTTCTCTCCCGTGTATTAAGTTTGAATGAGCAAGGCAGCAGAAAAGCATACCCAGCCACAAGTCTCCTGGGCCAGCTCCTTAAACTTTTCCCTGTCTGACATGATTCCTATATCACAGGATGTATTTGCCAGCATCCCAGTTCCCTCCACAGCACTATCCAGACCAGGTGAAGTCCTATTAATCTTTGAAGATAACAGATCTACTTTAATAAAGGCTTTCAATTAGTGTGATAGAATGTCTTATTGCCTGCAATACTGTTTAGAAAGCTGGAAAAAAAAGAAAGAACTTGGATTTCTATTCATTGCATCAATAGGCTCATAACATTTAATGGAAATTTCTATTATTGATAATGCACAAGTGTTCACAAAGGTGTCACTGAACCTGAAATAACCCAATTCCCAGTCAGGAATGACACCCCCCTTGATTTTTGTTGTTCCACATATCAACACTATGAAACAAAATGGATTTTTGTCCAGGTGAGCTCCTAATTCATTCAATTTATACAGGAAAAGATTTAAAAAACAATGAATAGACTAGCAGCATCTTAAAGACTAACAAAACATGTAAATGGTATCATGAGCTGTCGTGGGTACAACCCACTTCTTCAGATGACCCATGAAAGCTCATGATACCATCTACATGCTTTGTTAGTCTTTAAGGTGCTGCTAGACTTTTCATTGTTGTTTATATTTTTCCAGTTACAGACTAACTCAGCTACCCTCTGAAACAGCAAAAGATAGTTAGCCAGATTGGAGCTATTTTAGAAATTCAGAAGTCTCCATAGGATTTACACATCATTACTTGGCATGTTCCTCATATCTCTTCATTATGCAAAAATTCATGCTTGATTAGGTTCAGACAGTTGCAAGGCAGGGGGCATGTTTGGTTGCCATCAGGCACTGCAGGTACCAACATAATTGTCATCTACTGTGAAGCTAGAAGAAAGGTTTTATCACAGTACATTTCTCATGTGTTTGTTCACTCTATTAAATTGTTGTCCCTTCTGATGTTTATCAAAACCTAAACATAAAGAGGGCATGCTAGCTGAGAGGAGGGAGGCAAACAAATTGGGAGGGATAAGCATTTTTCATTCACTTTCCTCATGGGTGGGTGCATACAATATTTTATCTTATATAGCAATACCACTGGACCACGGCTTGAGTCGCACAATATCTCCAAGAAGGTTATACAGTGAAAACTGTTAATAAGTGTCAGAAATCACAAGATATTATGGATAGGCTAGAACCACAGAATAATCATATTGTCAGAGACCATTAGTTATTGCATCATACAGTTTCAGTTTTAACTCTTTTGGTTTGTTTTACAGTGTTGAGAGTAACCTACTTTTAACTAGATGTGGATCTTCATCAATCAGCAAAGACGATAATTGTGGGATTTTTTAAAAAAAATCAAGTTCTACAATTACAGAAAAGATCTTTACAATAAGGGGAAAGGTCACAAGACTCATTTTCCTGGAGATGCATTTGGGGTTTAGTGTCACCCAAGATGACTGTGGGACTGTTATAGAAGAAAGAGGTTCCAGTTCTTAGAAAAGTCTGAAAAGAGATCAGCATCCTTGTAGAGGAAGAGGTGTCATTGTCAAATTGCTGTAAACCTCAAAGAACGAAGGGGATAAAAGATAAATAAGCATCAGCCAAATATCTAATATTTTTGGAATTCATCCTTCGAAGATATCCACCACACATCTGTATTTGTTCAATATATTTGCTTAATTGTAGAGAAACTGCATTTTCTCTTTTATTTTCATTTTATTTTTCTGCTATAGACACAGGACAAAAACTTGGAAGTCATTGTTTTTATGGAGCTTATTGGCAGATACTACCATTTCCTGATCTTGACATCTCTGATGTTTAAACACATTCTTGCTTTGGAATACAAATTTTCCAGATATGGCTGAAACATTTCATTTGAAACTTTTTTTTAACAAAGAAAAGTGTGTGGGCTGTGTTGGTGTCTTTGATTCTCCCGTCAACAGATATTTCCATGGGAAATATCTATGTTCAACTATTATTTTCATATTTTTGTTTGGAAAAAAACAACAAAAATCAAAACAGGCAGGATCTTTTTGGTTACACTGCTGCTTTGACTCAGTCTATAACCCCTTGTAGTGGCATATTTTCCAAGATAAATACATGCTTTCATACAAAGTACAGTGGAACCCACTTACATAGAACTCACTTATTTAAAAAACGTCCCATTAGTTTCACTGTATTCCTATGGTGTTTGACCCCATTTGTAATGAAGAATATTTCTGGATGTGATTCATTTGGGGTAGCTAACACTTCAATTTTATTTTTTTGAGCCATTCAAGGACTGAAGAGAAATGGAAGCAAACCTTCTCTTGCTGGAGAGCAAAGACGATCAATACATTCCAATTGCCATGGTTTTAGCTAATTATTTTTTAACTTTAACAGAAACCTTTTGCAACATTGAAATAAGCACACAATTTAGGACTCAAGTATGAATGAACCAGTGAACTTAATACCATATACATGTAGGCTGCAATAAGTGTGGTAGCAGTGTAGAGAAGATGGAAAGAAAGACTGGCTAGATGTCATACCACCTGTTTGAGGCTCTGGTGCCCAAGCTGCTAACTCTTCCTAAGCCTTGTAACTTCTAGAGCATTAAGAAAAGCTCCTTTTTTGTACAGACTGAAACTTTCTAGTCCGGCACTCTTGGACCTAACCATGCCGAACCAGAGAACTTGCTAGATCATGGGAGGTCAATATTGTCTAGCAGCATTTCCAACACTGCCTACTGGGCTGTTAGAAGACATTTAGGGGTAAATTAGAGCTAAATAACAGCACAGAACACTGAGAGCCAGGACTGGTGGCTGTAAACAAACTTTATGAGACCATGGGAAACTTGGCCACACCCATAATAAGCGGACATCTGGCAACTAAAATCATGCTGGACCACAAATGTTGCCGGACCAGAGAGTGCCAGACTAGAGAGGATCAACCTGTATCATGGCTTGAAACAAAGCCTATAGAACCAACAAGAGTCTTTCTGTTTACTTCGTTGGGCTATAAATCAGGCCCTTCATGACAAAGAAGCTCCCTGTGATGTTTCCCCTCAACAGACAAGGGAAAATGGGGGATATAATATATGTAACTGAAAACTAAGTTAAGATTCTTGCTTAGGCAAAAAGCAGAAAATTTGCAGGAAGGGAGGACTAAGTTGCTACGGCAGCAACTTAGGGACTGGTAGACCTGTGCAGTCAGTAAAACTGGGATAATAGCACTTCCCAAACTCACAGGGATCTTAAGAGGAAAAAAATGTTCAAGACTATGACAGATTTGCATATTACCAAAATGTAAACTATATGGGTATGTCTAGACTACATGGCTCCGTCAACGGAGCCATGTAAACTAGTTTACCCGGCAGAGGCAAAGAAGCGGGGATTTAAATAATCCCCACTTCATTAAAATAAACATGGCCGCCGTGCTGTGCCGATGATCAGCTGATCTGGCACAGCGCAGCAGTCCAGACGCGGATCTGCCGGTTTCACGAGGCATAAGGGATCGGTCGGCAAAGGCTTCCCCAGCCGACAGATCCGCGTCTAGACTGCCACGCTGTGCCGGATCAGCTGATCGTCGGCACAGAGTGGCGGCCATGTTTATTTTAATGAAGCGGGGATTATTTAAATCCCCGTTTCTTTGCCTATGCTGGGTAAACTATTTTACATGGCTCCATCGATGGAGCCATGTAGTCTAGACATACCCTATATGTATACTTAAGACAGGCGGATAATATATTCCTGAGTATTCTATCCAGTCATAAAATATGTATTTTAATTAATTCCTAACCTTTTATTTCTGATCACCTGTATGAAACCAAAACTATGTAAATCTTCTTCTTGAGTTTAAAAAAATCCCCCAAATAAACCCATTACCAAGGATTAAAAAATTTTCAAATTATAGTTTTTGTTTAGCTGTGTCAATTATGCTAGGTAGCTCAGATTAATGGAGAGAACTCAAGCATCTCTGTTAAAAGATTCAAGGCAAAAGCAGAAAACAAATCATTGATTTCAATGCCCTGAGAGCTAACCTGACAACTAATTTTTCTTCCTGTTCTTATTTGGTCCTTTTTCCCCTGTCTCAAGGAGGCAAGCGTAGAATATGTACTCATTCATTGTTTGAAATATTGGTCGACTTCAAGGAGTGCAGATTCTTATTTAACTACACTACTTAAAAACTCGTTGACTTCCTGCCACCCTTTCAATGCATTAAAAACAAACAAATAATAATAAAACAAAACTTTACTGAAGTTGTGCAAACAGTTTTCTAAACTAAACAGAACAGCAGAACACTATAAACTTACATGTTTGATCATTTAAGTAAATTATGTTATATTTTCTTTAGGCCCTTAGGGTGTCTCTAGACTACAGGGTTTTTTCAAAAAAAGGCTACTTTTTTCGAAAAAACTTCCCCTGCATCTAGACTGCTGCCGCATTCTTTCGAAAGTAAATCGAAAGAACGCGGCGGTTTTTTTGACCATAGAAAACCTTGTTTTACGAGGAAGAACGTCTTTTTTCGAAAGTGCTCTTTTGAAAAAAGGCTCTATGTAATGCAAACTGTGCTTTTTTGAAAGAGAGCATCCAGACTGCCTGGGTGCTCTCTTTCAAAAAAGTGGCTTGCATTTTCGAAAGTACTGGTTGTAGTCTAGACACTCTTTTTCGAAAGAGGCTTTTTTGAAAGTATCTTTTGAAAAAGCCTCTTTCGAAAGAGGCTTGCAGTCTAGACATAGCCTTAACGTCCAGCTATACCAAAAGAAGGACAGGAGTTACTTGATATGGATTTAATCAGGAAGCAACTTTATTATTAGCTCTCTGGGACTACTTGGCAGATAACAGTGTACAATGCAGGTAACCTCCTGTTTATTCTATAATAACCTGTGGAACTTCCACCAGTTCCCTCCTTTTCCATCCAAGTCCCTCTAGCATGTCTATTGCCAGGATCTTAATATACCCGGGGGGAGGGCTTTATCGGCTACCCCTCATCTTCCATTCAAGCCCCTCCTCAAATCCACTTCTGGGACCATACCATCCATCCTGCTTCATAGGTGTGGTAAAATAGGCTATAAGCAATGACGGTTGGCTTCCTGCTGTTACAACCATAGGTGCCCCAAATTCGACACCATCCATTTCTCTAAACAGAACCACCTTTTTAAGTCCTATCTAAGCCAGGTATCTGATCGCTGGTGCCTTCTCTATTTTTGTTTAAAGTTTAAACAAATTGTTTCATTTCAATATTAATTTAAATTTTTATTCCAATAACGTTGAAATGTTTTATTTCCATTTTATTGCTCACGGTTTTCTATTATCTATCTATCTATCTAATTTGATATTTTATATTACATTAAAGTTTGTTAACATTCTTAGAACAAAATATTTCACTAATTCCCCCAAAAATTTGGGAATTTTCTTTTCATACAAAATTTCAATATTTCGCATTTTCATTCTGATTTGGAATAAAAACACATTTAGAACTTTCAGAACACCTTGTGGAATGGAAATTCTGAATTCTGAACAGCCCAACATTGCAAATGTAAAATAACATACTAGAATAAGTTGTTCTGGAATAATACCTCTCCCTCACATTAGTGCAATCTTTTCCTGAACTACATCCAAAAGAATTAATTTCTATGTTTTACACAACGTAAAAATGGGTAACAAAACAGGAAAAATGTATCAATAAGTTCTTTTGAACACTAGTCCTTAGTTGCAGGGAAAACACACACACACACACACACAAACACACATCTTTTATAAACGTGAATGTTGCCATTAAAGAGCATAGCTCTTTGATAATATTTGAATAGCACAATCCCTCTCTCTTTCTTGTATATATTTTGAAATAATTTTGATGACTGCTAAAGAATGTATGAAAAATGGAAACATAGTTGGAATGCCTGATGGTAACATCTTAGACATAATCCGGCCCTGGTCCTTTTCTTTAATCTTTACTAGTGGAACCCTGAACCCGTGCAGAAACCCACTATCTTCACACAGTGTAAGGGTACATCAATATGTGATTATTTGTAAGACTGGACCAACATTTCTGATCTGTTTGTAGTATGATGTTCTTCCATTGACCAATGGAAAAGAAAAGGGATTGGGATATTTTTCTTGATTTAGAAAGCTCTGGCTTATATTTACAATGCAAAAATTTATAGAAATTAGAAACAACCCCTCCCAATTTTTCATATTTCTGGATGGAAGCCATTAATCCTAGGCCTCTCATTTCAAAAGTAATTGAGCACAAAAACTTATGAAAATTCAATCTTTTGATAATGTTGGCTTAAAAGATTACTGCCTTGCTGAATGAGATTTAGTGGAATATTTTATGCTTTTTTTCTAATACTACTTCTTTAAAACTATATGAAACTTTACTAGGAACTTTGTGATAGTTTCTATGTAATAATACATTCTAGAACATTCTCCCTAGTAGTAGACGTGTCAGATGCTGAAAACTGTACATAGCGAAGCTCTGCACTGGAAACCAAGTTATTACTTTGAACTAATAAGAAGTGACAGTATATATCACTGCACTGTCTGAGTTCTCAATAGCTGATGGCTACTGAGCATGAGCTGATTCACACAATGAACTTTGAGGTTGTGGAGAGTAAAGTTGTGGAAATTAAAAAGCAAACATTTTTTTCTTGACAGTATTGAATGTTTATGTGCTTCTGTAGTTTGGGACTTAATCCTGCAACCGTAATTCAGACAAAACTGCAACTGACTTCAGTGAACTGCAAGATTTAAATGAGGGAAACTACAAAATATTATAAAATGTTGGCCAAAAATGAAAACAAATATAAAAAATGTTTGCTATATGGCTCTGTTAAGCAAATCATCAAGTAACTATGGCAATGTTTTTATAAAGTCAGATTACATAATTACAATTTTAAAGATTTATTAAATGCAAGAGTGCATGTTGGGCCACTTTTTCCCCATTAAAATATACAGCTGCCTCACCCTTTTCTGTGCCCAAAGAAAGCAATTTACATCCTGGTTCAAAATAATTAATCTTATTTCAAGACTAAAAAGAGGCTGATCATAAATTACTCATACAATACAGTAAATCTAAGAGGAAGATTAAAAGTGACCCTCAACATCTTAAATTCATGTGAGACCAGAGCTTGGAAAAATACTACCAGCCCATCCCTTCCCCCTAAAAATACACCATAATACCTTAAAAGTAAGCTTAAAATAACTGGATTTTTATCAATAAAATTTGGTAAATGTTGATTTCAGTATATACACACTGACTGATTGAACACTACTTTCATTGAGGATAAAAATATTCAGCTAGGCAAAAACAAACAAACAACACTTTTTGAGAACATCTTTGAGAACTGTTTGGTTTAATAGTATTTGCATGTGCTTTTTGACATGTGATGTTGACAGCTGATGTTTTAATTATTATAAAGCTTTAACTTGTTGAATCTCAGCAATTACTAATTTTGTCTGATCCTGTGATGGAAATAAAGTACTGTGATGTCCCCTGAATGCTCCAGCCTAGGCTATCTTTCACAATGCTATGCTAGTGTGTGACGGGATGAGGTAACCCCGCACTGAATCCATAGGGCCCAGCCAGGGTTACCTGGCTTCAGAGGCCCTTCCCCTGCAGCCCTACTGAGCATGCCCAGGCTGCAGCTCAACTATAAAAGCCTGGGGAAAGGCTCAGTCTGGGCTGGCAGCTAGAGGAGAAGGACCTATGAAGGAAGCTCCTGACCAGCAGTGACCTGAGACCCCAGAAGAAGTCAGCGGAGATGCTGAGGCACGTTGGGGCATCATAGAGGCCACCCGCAGAGGATACGTCACCCCAGGGAGGACAGCAAACCTGACAAGTACGTGGGACGTAGCTCCAGTGGACCAGGTAGGAAGTGGCCCAGGGCAGGAGTGGGAGCTGCCTCTCCTGCCCTGGGAACCTTGGCGCGTTTCAGCAGGACTTCCCTGCCAAGGGAGTTGCACGCTGTCCTGTAACTCACAGGGCCCTGGGCCAGGACCCGGTGGAGTAGGGTGGGCCCGGGTCCCCCTATCTGGGGTTCAGCCCCGCTATAACCCTGTTCTGCCAGCGCAGGCCTTGCCTTAAAGAGGCATACTGAGATGGTGTTTGTGGACTCAGGCCAGAGGACCTTGCCTTAAAGGGCCGCACTGAAACAGTGGTCATGGACTCAGGCCGGAGGGCCTTGCCTTGCCTTAAAGGGCCACACTGAGACTGTATGTATGGACACAGGACCCCTTAAAGGGCTATACAGAGACTGTCCTCAGGGACTTGGGCCAGTGAGCCAGGTTCTAGAGGGGTAGTCAGCATCTGGGTTTGTGGACTCGGGGTCCCTCCCTGTCCACCAGAGGAGATGGGAGGGAGCACCCCACTACATAGTGACAAGCAGCAAACCCCTCCAGGCCCTGTTATCACTCTGCACAACAACATGTGGAGCCCCACATCCAATAAGATTGCCTTAACATTCCCGGAGCCACTCATGAATCACACAGATAAAGTAAACAGCCAATTCCCAGATGCTCCCCAGTATTACACCCCAGAAGCATACTATTTCATCCTGGGTAGAAGCCTGACCAATGCAATCTTATTATTCTGTGTGCCCTGCTCTCAGTGGGGAGAGAACATGCACTAGCCTTGTAAATCTACACTGAGATTTCCCTAACACATTAAGCAAAATACACTGGTTTAGGTTAAATATAAAATAGATTTATTAACGATGGAAAGGTAGTTTTTAAGTGAATAAATGATTGACATAAAAGGTCAGAAATGGTAACCAAAGAATATAAAATATAAGTGTACAGATAATCTAAATCTTACACCTTAAACCCCGCTGGATGTTATAGTTCATAATACAAAGGCTTCTGCCTTTAACCTAGACCAGTCTCCTCTGTTGAAGTCATCTATCTTTCCAGCATTTGTTGCTTCCAGTGTAGATGGAGGAAGAGAAAATTAAAAGTATGATGCCTCTTTCCCCTATTGTATATCCTGAGATCATGTGGCTAAGAGATACTTGCCCAGACATGTCCTTCTGGGCTTTGCTGAGTCGTGGTCTTGTGTAACTGAGTCACGGAGCTGAGTAGTCCCCGGTGAGTTGTACGTTGTTAACTGTATTTAACAGATTCAGAAAAACTATCAGAGATAGATCTCTGGAACAACTATCTTAAAGTTGTGCACATCTGCTAAGGGATATTATTTCAGGTGCGGGACCCCTTACCAGTATCTAATCACCTGGGTGCTAATCTCAGAGAAGATTGGACGCGTAAATAAAACTCAACAAAAAGGTAGAGTTCAACAATAGGACTATATTATAACAGTAACAGAATTTAACAAATATATCTAGAATGATCATTGAGGGGCAGTCCGCACAGAGTCAGACGGCGCGGAGACAATGGTGCTGGTGCTGGCGACCTGCAACCTTTAGGCTGAAAGCCCTCAGGGAGGAACTACCAGGCATCCCTTGGCGGATGATCCTGGCGCTTGGCGACCTTCTAGCCTTTGGCTAATGGAAAGCCTCGGGCGAGGAACAGCCAAGGAGATCCCTCGAAGTGTAGATGGAGTGCGATGGTGGTTGGTTCGTCTTCCACGAAGCCTCTGGTCCTCGACCTCTCTTCTCTGCACTTCGGAGCGGCAGGATCAGGCGATGGTAGACTCTGTTCCTATTCTATACTAAACTATCCTAAAATAAAACCCCATATATATATCGCTATGCACCCGCCAAACAAACACGATGACGGCCGATATGCTTCGAACTGATGCAGCCTGCTGGACAAACACGAAGACGATATCTAACCTAACTTAAATACTAAACTAACTACGCTAAGACTAAACCTAACCTAAATGGAGGAAGTCTGACCTTCCGTCAGCCTCACTCATTAAGACCTCTTTACAGGACCTTTCTCATAACAAACTTAGGACTAAGACAAATGATGAGAATGAGATTCATCTGTCTTAGTACTTATACCTAACCCGACGGACCCCAACTACAAAAAAAAAAAAATCACTGCTGTGCGTCAAGAGCTTATATATCTGGGCCTCATGAATATGCATGAAGTCACAGGTTTAAACTGATTGGTTGCAAGATGATGCTTTTTAAACTGATTGGATAACAGCTCATGAAAACAATTACAGATGATTGGTCAATGAAGGATGCTATATTAGCATACTTTTAAATTGATTGGTTGACACATCATAACACACATCTCATTATATTTAAATCTTAACAGGCAACTGTTAAACCTGTGGGACGTGTGGTACGTGACATAATTGAAACCAGTGATGGAGATCAGAGAATAGAACTCATTCAAAATGGAGTTTTGGCAGCCATTTTGAGAAATCATTCTAATGGACATAAATAGTTGATTGACATACATTAGCATAATGAACACACAGACATTTCTTGATCTTTTTCATAGTCCCTCTGCAAGCATGCACAAGTTACATTACAAACTCAATTACAAGATGGTTACAATTACATTCAAGTGTAGCTGTCACATTACAACAAGATTGATACATATACCATTGCATTTATGAATACAGTGTAATTCTGCTACAACGTGTGCAACTATCATCGAATTGTAAACTCCCTTGTTGATTAAGCAGTATTTAACACTTTCCTGGGAGTGGTTCATCACCTAGCAGTAGAGACTGTTAAATTAATAGCACTTCAGTATCCATCATATAGCAAAACCTCATTACTTTATACTAATGATATACATATTTGGCAGAACAACAGATTTCAGCGAATTGTGACCTTTCATATCATATCTTACTTGTCACTCCCTGTAGGAAATACCACAACCGCATATAAATGATAAAGATGACAGGGTGGATATGGCTGTGCCAGGGTGCTGCTGTGAGTTAGAGTCTCTCACTCTCTATTTTGACCCATTGTACAATTTCCCACGACTGTGACAATTTAAATAAAAAAGGTTAAAAAATCAAAAATAAACATCAATATTATTCATGCAATCATAACAAAAAAATTAAATTCTTGCAGCCTGCTCAAAGCACAGCACAATTTACTTAAACTATATTAACACTCACTTTGTTTTCACTTTGCATGAATATTCTCGCTGGCAAGTGAATGTAATGAGAGATACATTCACCAGAACAACATAAAGCAAATTAATGAAGAATATTAGCAGTAAAAAACAAAGGCATCCCATAAACATTTAAAATGTGCTGAAATTTACACCCATGTTTCATCCCATTGGAAGCAAATTGTGTTTGCCCAACAGGATCCTTAGATGCTATATGGCCCTGTACATTATAGAGAAGCCTAAGATAGCAAATCCATTTATAATTAAATATCAGGAATGTTCTTTTTGGAAACTTGATTCCAAGAGTTATACTCAGGGAATAGAAATATTCTATGGGATTTATGTCTCAAACCAAAACAGCTTGAAAGTTTAAACGTTCACAACAATTGCCCACAAACAAGCTACTGAGCTAGAATTATTCATAGATATTATTCAGTGAATGATTGTGAATAATGAACTAATTTAGGAAAATCACAATCTGTTCATGGACAATTTGTGAGCTGAAGAGAGTTGAAATTTATCAACTAAATTATTATTTATAAATTATTCACTGAGCTCTAATGAGCACCCAAAATATGACTGCTTATCTTTAAGGTATCCAAATTGCTTCTGTTTGCAGTAAGAGTCCCAGAAATGCAGAAAGCAGAGGCTTTCTTTTGTAATTTCAAGTATTTCTTGTCTCTGGTTTCTGTCACATTTTCTTTTATTTTTGACCAAAGTATGAAGAGTAGAAGAACCACACAAACTAAATCACCACATTTTACAGATACTGTTCTCACTGTATTTATTTCATGCTTGGGGACAATGTTTAATGTACAGAATTTTTTTCTTTTATCTGAACCGGTTAACCTCTCTCATTCAATACCACTTTGACCTCATAGGAAATTACTGATCACCTCCTGAGATTGTTCACATTTGAGTAGTTCAATCTTTATGGTCTCATATTTCTAAAGCTGGGACTGACTGACTGAGGATACTTCTAAACTACACGCTTCTTTCGAAAGAAGCTTTTTCAAATCTTTCAAAAAATCTTCTTTCGAAAGAGATCTAGACAGCCACGACTTTTTTAGAAAAAGCAATCTGTATGCTCTTTCAAAAAAGCCCTGTTTGCATTCAAGAATGCCTTTTTTCGAAAGAGCTCTTTCGAAAAAAGGCATTCTTCCTTGTAAAATGATGTTTATCACTGTCGAAAAACCCGCCACATTCTTTCGATTTAATTTTGAAAGAACACGGAGGCAGTCTAGATGCAGGTGAAGGTTTTTCGAAAAAAGGCTACTTTTTTGAAAAAACCCTATAGTCTAGACATAACCTAACTGACAATGGTACTAGAGGATCAAATTCCTTATTTTGACCTTTCATTAGCGTTAATTGCCTTTGCTAAAAAGAAATTGTCACTTTTAGCTGTTGCTACCATTGTCTTTAAACACCATGTTTTTTTCATTTTTGAGGCTGGATGGAAAAAAAATTCCATTTCACTTTAGAATTTCAATATTTATTTTCATTCCATATAACAATAAAAACAAGACACTATTTTTTTCCTCCCACAAAAACACACAGAAAAAACTACCTTTATAGTGGCCAATAGTCCAGTTATATGGGGTTAAAGTCCTATCTCTATCAGATGCAGTGAAGAAACCTGAAACTTTTGTTTCCTACAGCTGACGCTAAACTTTAAGACACAGGACAGATCAACTGACTCTGGTCAAGCCATTGTACTTTGTATAAATTATTTGTTCTGTAAACAAGCAAAAGGTATCGATTCAATAGCCTGGTGATTAGGGAATTTGTCTGACATGGAAGATCCAGGTTCAAGTCACTGTTCTAAATCAGACAGTATTCATACAAAACTGTATGTCCCATATCCTAAGTGAATTTTGAGATCAGTCTCTTTGTTTCTGGTTATGACCAAACATTCAATCTGAGAAATCTTCCTGTTAGAATTTTCTTTGAAACCAATATATTTACACAACATTTTTGGTATGTGAGAATGAGAATTATTCTGCTAAAAAAAATTGCATTGAAAAATTTCCAACCAGCTCTATTCATTTCTTTGCTCATTCACCACATTGTAAACACAGCATATATTCCCTCAGCTTCTTTTGGGAACGAACGACATCAACACTTTAACAACTGATGAATTATTTGATTTAAAATGGCTAATATTAGAAATACAATAAGAGTGATACTGATGTTGCTAAAGTTTCTCATTTTCTTGGACACTGCAAGCTGTTTGAAGTTCATTAAGGCTATGTCTACATAGCAGTGCTATTTCGGAATAACTGATATTATTCTGAAATAACATATTCTGTGTCTACATACAAGCAGTTGTTGAACTGGAGGACTGCTTACTCCGATTCCTGTGACCCTTATTGTATGAGGAGTAAGGGTAGTCGGGGGAAGAGTGCTCTATCTCGAAATAACTGCTGTGTAGACAGCGCCATAAGTCAAAATAAGCTATTTCAACTTAAGCTAAGCAATTAGTCTAGCTTAAATTGCGTAGCTTATTTCAAGTTTAGCCCTGTTGTGTAGACGTACCCTGAGAGGCTTTCTTTGGTGATTTCAAGTATTTGGCATTTAACCAGGCCACAGGCTATCTACACACTAATGTAAGCCTAGTGTTAAAAATCAGACTCAGGCTTAACCTCGCTTTTGTTGACACACAAATCATGCTAACCAAGGGTCCCAGGACAACATGGGTGGAAGAGTCGAGCAATACCCATCATTCAAGTCCTATTGCTTTGCATACAAAGTCCCACTGAAAAAAAATATTCTGCAATTCAGCAGGCTAGCTTTTCATCCCGCAGGCATTCAAGTGTGATGGACAGTCAAGTTTTCCCATGCTCCTTCATGAACAAAGAGCTGGAATAGCCACATTTGGGGAGGGTGCTGGAAAATGGGTAATTGTACTCGGGTCCACATAAAGCAGTTTGGACGCTGGGGTTACAGAATGAGACTGGGGGTTCAAAAATTTCTAACCTGGGGTGTAGGCACTCAGGCTAACAAACCCAGGATACACTAACTCAACTTATACTAGCACAGATCTTACGTTGCAGTGCAGATAGACCTTCAGTTACTAGGTTTGATTGTTGGGGTAGATTTTCCTTTTTGATTGTATTGCATACTTACCCAATAATTTGAACAGTGGATCCCAAGATGAAACAATTTCTTGCAGACTGTATCTGTAGGAAATGTATATCAGCTGTTTTCATTGAATGGGACTGAGTCTCTCGGAAAGTCATTGTGGCAGGAGCTCTCACATCAGGGATTATTCTCAGGGAGGAAGAATGGTCCAGTGGAGAAAGTGCTTAGCTAAGATTAAGAAATCTCACATTTAATATTCTGCTCTTTATTTCTCAGTGACCTTGGACAAGTAATTTAGTTTCTCTGCACCTCTATTATTCATTTTTTAACTGGGAATAATAACACTTCCCTGTCTTACCATGGTGTTGTGTGTACAAAAGCATTAAAGATTATGAGGTGCGCTGATACTTTGGGATAGGGAGCCCCATAAGTACCTACAGTAGATATATAGATTTCCTACAGAGATCTAGTTTTTATTTCCCATATTCCTGAACCAGTGATTTCCAGCCCATCAAAGGTTATGCCCAAATCAATTACTGAATATGTAAGGTGATTCATTGTTTTTGTTGAAACAGACTAAAATGGCTACCCGTCTGAAACAGATATTCTAAACATGTTCTCTTCACTGTTGCAGGGCCCCATTGTGGCTGGAAGAGATGACAGAAGTCTTTTCATTCTCTGTGTGCATAATACATTACTGTAATAAACTTAAATTCCTAGATGCACTAAGAAAGCAAATGTGAATCTTTAACATCCTTGTATAGGGCTGTCAAGTTTCAAAGACCAGGATTTTCAGAAAAGCTGTGTCAAAAGGTCTAGACCTATTTACTCCTAATAAAATATCTATCTATCTCTAAGACCTTCAACTATTAAATCAACAATTTGCTCAGGACACCACAAGAAAACATTAGGATATACTTGAATAGGTTTTGGGGGCACAGATTTACAGATTTATGGAAGTAATTGAAGACTAAGGACAGCTTGAAACTTGAACAAAATGATTTATTTTAATAATTTCTGAGGTGCTGACCTAAATGGCCGTAGTTTGCCTGCTACTTGATAAAGCTAATTATCACTGGTAGCTGCAAAGTACAGTAAAATAATTTTATTCGCTCACTTATTTTTCTTAACTTAATGTGGAGGTGTTGCCAAGTCTGTGGACAATGATAAAGCTGATCCAATATTTTAATAATTTCTATCCTGAATCTCTTTCATAAAGGTATTTCCTGTTAT
Source organism: Pelochelys cantorii (assembly GCA_032595735.1). Lineage (NCBI taxonomy): Eukaryota > Metazoa > Chordata > Testudines > Trionychidae > Pelochelys > Pelochelys cantorii. Next base: position 67,942,375 of record CM064326.1, on the reverse strand, counting down.
TCTATTTTCCATAACTCAACATAATATTGTATCTAATGTTTTTGCCCTCTGAGGAGGAGTTTGAACCTGCCACTCTTTCTACCATCTATCTTCCTTCCCCATATAGCATGATGCCTTTTACCCTCTTGGAGGATAAGTTAATGCAGTGTCACTATTTTCACACCAGTTGAGAATTGGGACCCCACACTAAACAAGATTCTACAAGAGGACATTATATAAATTAGTAATGCAGCACAGACATTTATTCACTCCCCAAAAAGCATTGTAATTCAAGATCAGATCACAAACCCTTGAGTCTGAATACCTTGAACTTTCGGAAAGATCGGATCAAGACCTGAACTTTATGTTTTGTCCTCTCTGTATGAACTAAAACTATAGATTCCCTTCCTTGATCATCTGGGCCGGAATTTTGCTTAGCAATTATATGGGCTACATGAGAGGTATGCTAACTCTTTTTTCCATTGAATACTGATATAAGAGCTAGGCTAAAACTGATCCCAGATAATAAGAATATAGCCTACAGTTTCTATTTCATTTGTATTTGTGGTATGCAGAAGGGACATTGAGGCTTCTTGCAGATCTTAAATGCCTGCAGAGCTATCGACTGCTTTCAGAGTTGCCAAAGTAGAGGAAGAAGTTAGAGAGAAGGGCAACAAAGGTCTATTTTATGCAAATTGCCTCCTTTGTGCAAGCTGAAAAGGACATGATAATACACTCTTATTGATCTACTATGTTTGAATTCCCACCTCCTGCAACAAAATCTCTTTAAACTATGCAGTAAGCCACATATTCTAAGCATGTGCTTTCTGCTGTTTCAGGGTCCCATTGTGGCTGGAAGAGCTAACAGAAGTTTTCTCATTCTCTGTGTGTATCTATTCCTTGCTATGATAAACTTAAATTCATCGATTTTAAAACACCTAAATGTAGCTTCTGCAAAGCCGATGGGGAAAAATGAGATTAAAACAACAACTAAAATGTAAAACACATTAGCACTGTGTCTGCTCCAAATCCAGCCAGTCCTAGGATCAAGAATAATTGCTGTGAGAGGGCTTCTATGTTTTTCATTTTCATTATGAATCACTCAGAGGGCACCAAACCCAGTTATTAGTATTGCTTGCTAAGAACTAATTTATCCTGTGAGCACAAAGCTAAAGACTTAAGCAGACTTTTGAAAGAATTCTCTATGGTAGCTCATATGCACAGTGGGAGAAAGGTTGCTGAAGTATCCAGGGGTACGTTTTGAATCATGAGGCAGAAAGTGTCCACTGCTTGGCAAGCTATTGTGACTGAGGAGGGGGGAGATTCATCTACTGTGTTTGGCTTCTGAAGTGCTGACTTCAAAGGAACACAGCAGAAGCTCAAGAGAGTGGAGGAACTCAGGGATTGTACCTAATATACTATCTTCTGGTGTTTTCACACAATTTGGCCCAGAATTTCAAATACAGATAGTTTTGACATATAGCATGAACTCTGGACTGAAAATGCCTCAACTGAAAAACAAGTCTTCAGTACATAATGTGCAGAGACTTTAATGACAGTTAATCAATCCCCCCCCCCCAAAATAAACTATTTAATACTTAGGAAAACATTAAATCATTATGTAAGATATTACAAAGCTCATCCTATATAATTCAGGAGTGAATTCAATAAATTCCAGAAATAAGTATTCAACTGATCAGCCAATTTCATCTATCTGTCAATGCTGGTAGCAATTATTGAATCATTCGGCCATGGTGTATATCTCTTTCTCCCTCCCTCTCTTTCCCTCTATATGTGCTTGACCTAGATTACCACAATTGACAGCTACTTTCCAGAGGTTCTGGTCAAAACTTCAGAGTTCAGACTTTACACATTTATACATTATTAGCATTATTGATTACATAAAGATATCATTCTGTAAAGTTTTGTGGTGGAAAAATAAATCATTAATAAAATGATGGGAAAAATTTGAAAATGCAGGTTGCACCCCTAAAATCTGGGATTCTCTCATCCGGCATGACCATAGATGTTCCAGTATCAGAGATTCCGGTGCACTGCAGTGGGGTGGGGCCCAGGAGTTGGCATGCAGCTCAGGTGGGCTGCGTTGGGGGGGGCAGGGAGTCAGCACACGGGTCAGCTGGGCTGCAGGAGCTGTTGCATGGCTCATCTGGACTGGGGAGGGGCTGGGAGCTGGCACACAGCTCACCTGGGCTGCAGCTCAGCCAAGAAGGTGGGTGGGTGGAACTGACAGCAGGGGGCCTGAAATGATCTCCCCTGGTCTGGAAAGATCCCTTATCCAGGACCAGTCAGGTTCCAAGGGTTCTGGACCAGGGAGGTCCACTCTGTATATCAATTTCACCTGCATTATGCTAGTTTCATCATCAGAACTGACAGTGTAAAAGTCCTCAGTGTTTCATGTATAACATATACAAAACTGTAGAAACAGTTAGATAGATAGATAGGCTGACCTACAACCCTGATTGAGATGACTGGGTCATGTGAGAGAAGACGTGACCTAAGAGCCACGTGTTGGACAAAGAGTACAGGAATAGTACTCATGGGACAAACAACATGAGAAATAACAAGAAAAGGTAGTTTATGATTCTGAAGGGGGATATGAAGAAGGCAAATGTCAGTTATCAAGATCTGACAAGAACGCTTGGAGATAAAGAACAGGAGCCACTGACCCTAACTAATGAGACAAAGTGAGGGTGCAGAAGATACATTTAATATGACTTCTAGACAATGGATAAAGTGTGTGTGTGTGTATATATATATATACACTAGCCAATAGCCTGTCATAAGACGGGATTTTTGGGTCTCTCCTTCACGTCCGTCTCTTTCTCTCTCTCCTCCTCCTACTGCCTCCCCCTCTCTCTCTCCCAGCTCTCCTCCGCCTCCTGCCTCTCTCTCTGTCTCTCTCTTTCTCTTCTCCTCCCTCTCCTGCCTCTCACTCTCTCTTTCTCTTCTCCTCCCCCTCCTGCCTCTCACTCGGGGGACTGCAGAGCCCAAACGGCTGAGTGGCACAGAAGTCAGCCGAGCGCCACAGCAGGAGGCGAAGGACGTGACTCAGGCAACAGCACCACCCAGAGGCAACAGCCAGCATTTCAGCATTACAGAGTCACAGACATCGGGCTACTATATGATGTACACATACATGAGAGAGAGAGAGAGAGACTCTGTCTAGAAGTAAAATAGTTTACACATACCATTTTCTAGCAAAAGTTATGTATCAGAAAGGGAAAAATTCCAATTATCTGTGTTGTTCTGTCACTTAGTTTCTCAATGCACAAATATTGTTGGTCTTTTTTCCCCTTAAGTCTCTCTAATCAAGTTTTTTTATCCCAGCAATACTTCAATAACTATGTCGCTGGATAAGCTCATCATGATTATGATTCAGAAAGCTGTAATGGTGAGAAGCCGTATTTCTATTTGTTTTAGGATTATGTCTATGTAAATTGACTAAAAAAGCTAAACTTTAATTGGAAAAGTTAATTCTTTAATGAAACAGTAGATGAGTTTGTTTCTTTTGTGTCCATTAACAGTGTAAGTATTGAATACAGCTGAAGTAATATTAAAACTTTTAAGACTTTGGGAGAATGAAACATGCAGCCGTTGGGTCCTATTCTCCCTCTAGTTGTAAGTTACGGAGACTCACAACAAAGTGCAGAGAGCAAGTACATTTTTAGCCTCAAAATGCTGCAAGCTGCTGCAAGGGCTCTGTCCTATAAAGTGCTGATCATTTAAGTGTAAGCTCATAAATGATGCCATCTTCAATGCCCAACCCCCAATGCTGGGGTGGATTGGTAACTTCTCCAAAGGAAATGTGGGACACAGGCAATGGTTTATTACTTCTATTACTTCTTTCTCTATAGAAGTGCACACTGAAAATAAAACACGATTAATAAGGAATTGTGTGGAGGAGGATGACGAGGATTTTCTGGTCACACCTCAGCAGTCAGCACCCTTGACTCATGTTCTTGCTTAGCCTGAGAGATAAGCCATGTCAGTCCCAGAGTAGTAAAGAGACGAAGTGGTGAGGGAATATTTTTTTTTGGACCACCTTCTACTGATGGGAAAAACTTGTTCCCTCATCCACAGAAATGGGTCTAATGAAAGATATTACCTCACTCACTTTGTCTCTCAGATAAGTGCCATATAAAGCAAGTTGCTAAGTGGCTGTATACCTTCCCACCTCTCTGAGGTATGCACAGGTAAATATGGAGAGTGACTGTACTAATCAATATAATACAGAAAGCCAGGTAGCACAGAAAACAGATGGGCTGGAAAAGAAAAAGGTTAGTGGCCACCCAACTGGATAAGTGATTTTTTAGTGTCACTGTGTTGTGCCTTTAGCCTCACTTTTCTGTGATCTTCTATGTGTTCTGTGGTACTTCTTACCGTTTGGCACTAAACTCCCCCAATAACACTTTCCCTATATAGCTTTAAATTTATGTGATTTTTTTTAAAAAAGTACTGACTGTTGGCTTAACTCTGTTCCTTTTGATTTTAGGTAAAACAATTAGATAGGACTGAGATACAGGTTACACCTCTAAATCCAGGGTTCTCTGATCTGGCAACATCCATGGTCCAGCATAACCATGGATGTTCAAGGATCAGAGAGTTTTGGTGTACTGCAGAGGGATGGGGGTTTGGGAGTTGGTGCGTGGCTCAGTTGGGCTGGTGGGGGCAGAGGGAGGAGCTGGTACACAGCTCAGCTGGGCTGGGGAGGCACCAGGAGGCTCAGCTAGACTGTGGGGTGTGCCAGCAAGCCCGAAGGGGGGGTGAGGTGAGGCCGGCAGCAGGGGGGATGAAATGACCTCCCCTGGTCCAGAAACCCAAATCAGGTCCTGAGAGTACCAGACCAGAGAGGTCCAACCTGTCTCTTACAAATCCTCACTTAGTTTTCCAGGAAGAGAAAAAAAAAACCTCTTATAAAGTCATAATACAACTTTAAACAGACTTAGCAAGGGTATAAAGGAAACTTTAAGTACACATGCACGCACACACGCTAAGATTTACCTGGCATTGCTTGGGTCCCTAACTCAAATAAGTTTTGTTTTTCTTCATTTAAATCATTGCTATCAGGTGGGGCGGGGGAGGAGCGGTTCAGTATGCAGGCTGCCCTGAGGAGAAAGGATAACCCCAAAACTCTCTCACCACAGCAATTTGGGGCCAGGTGAGAAACACCTGCCCAAGGCTGCTTTAGTGGGCACAGACAGGGGAGTGATGCATATCTCCCAACTGGGGGGACAGACAGACAGACATACAAACTAACAGATACACACAAACAGACAAACTTTCTGAAATGTATAGTACATAGCTGTCTCTTTCTCCACCCTCTACCCCCTGCTGGCTTAATGGGGTTATAGATGTCCCAGTCTCCCTCTTGCTGCCTCCTGTTGTCATTCTGCAGTATAATTGTCCCTCCTCCCAGAACCCTCCGTTTCCTGGCGTAAGTAAACCCTGACCTTGCTTTAAGTTATAAGGGGAAGCTGCATATCAAATTTGGTGGTCCTAGCTCTTACTGTTTAGGAGTTCTTGAACAAATGGACTCACAGAGGGACAGACAGACAGACATACAGACAGATGCACAAACTCTTTCAAATATATAGATATAGATATAGATGATATATGTGCACCGCATACACAAAAAGCTTTTTTTCTATGTGAATTTTCCTTTAGTTCTCACTTAACACACAGCTGTGGAGTTTGAATCAGCACTTAAAGCACTTTCACAAGCTTCATTTTTATAGAGTCCCCTGTCTTGATGGACATCTGAGCTTCTTAGCTATATCCTATGAAAGAGGCAGTAAGCAGCCACGCTGGCCCTTAGGGGACTGATATCAGTCATACAAGAGGAAGTGTCTCTCAAGACAAACCCCTATTCTAAAATCTAAGCTACTACACCTGCTCCTATGCTTTATATTTCCCAGTCCTGTCTCCTTTCCTGTATATACATAATTGTTTGTGCTTGTGAACAATTTTACAAATGCATGGGTGTGAGTGGGGTGGGGTGAGCTGATGATTACCAATACCATTTGCAACACTGAGGTCTTTCTTTATGTGAGTGTTCTGTGTTCTCATTGACCATTTTCATTCTTTATGCACTGCAACTCTTTTAGCACAATAAATAGCATGAGTTCTAATTCATGCTCAGGGTTGCAATGGCCCTCAGATTATAACAGCTTTGAACCTACACGATTCTACTTTGCTGCAGCTTAAATCTGGCTCACAATTGCTGAAAGCTGTGCACCTGTGATTTAATAGGGTTGAAGTGACCCAATGCTCGAACTCACCAAGTGTCACCTTTTCCAAGGCCTTTCATTTTATGTCTCATTCAGTTTAATAGAAAAAAAATGGATTAAGGCATCTTGCAAACTAGATGTTGTGGCTGAATAGATGTTCCACCAAATTACACTGAAGAGATGGTCTTTCCAGGTACTCATGGTTAGTTGTGGAATCGATCCTGTTACTATGATGGAAAGTTTATAGAATCATGGAGCCTGTGATTGGGGAATGACGGGTGGGTTGGCCCTAGTTTGTAATACCAGCCTTTATTTTCCTTAGGCAGCTATTTTGAGGGTCACCTCATTATTATTGCTTCATATCTGTTACAGTAGCACCTAAAAGCCCCAGGTAAGACTGGGGCTCCATTGTGCTACACACAATACAAACTCAGTGCAAAACAGTCCCTTCCCTGAATAGCTTACATGCTAAATAAACAAAATAGGTAAAGGGTATGAGGTGATTGGGGAAGAAAAGTGTTCAATGACTTTTTTAAGATCACACTGCAAGTTAGTGGCCTGGCTAGCACTAGAACCAACACCCTTGGAGTCCTAATCTCAAGCAGCAGTGGGGAACTTCTAGCTAGTAGGCTGGACATGGCTCAGCAGAGTTAGCCAAAGGCTTTGCTTACATCTGCAGGTACAGAGCCCAGCAGTTCCCAGTGGCCACTGTTCGCTGTTTCTGGCAAATGGGAGCTGCAGGAAGTGGCTGGGAACTGTGGCTGTGAACTGTTTGGGGCCACTGGAAGCTACGGGGCTCCATGCCTGCAGACACTCAGGTAAACAAACCACCTGGCAGCCTGCCAGTGGCTTATCCTGATGAACCACATGCAGCCAGTGCATCAAAGTTTCCTCACCCTGATATAGTACATTGGACATTATACTACATAAAAGAGTCTGTATAAACAGTCCTTTAAAATGTACAGAGAAAAAGCAGAAATAAGTCAAATTAGCAGTTGATAGCAACAGAAGGTAGGTAGGGAGAGCACAAAACCAGCCCCCTCCCCTAAACACCCAAGGAAAACATATATTCTAAAGACTCCTTGTCAGTGAGCAGAAGCAGAAGCAGAAGCAGAAGCCATTATTCAGTGCCAACTCAACTTTCCTTGACAATAGTTTATTTCTTGTCCAGATTTATGTCAATATTAATACTCATTAATTGTATAAGCCTTCTATTTCCAGGCTGTTAGAGCCAGATTGCAATGAAATGCCATGCACCAGCCAACACAAGAATGCTAGCAAAGCAGTGAAATAATTAATTGGCTTCTGTTGTCTTATACTCTTGTGATTTTCCCACCTACTTTTCTAACTGCTCCTTCAGAATATCCTGTAGCAGTTCATATTGTCTCCTACTTGCCTATTTTTGTGACTCACACCTCTGTCCTATTTAACCTTCTCATTTTCTCTGTGCACCTTATCACTGGGTGGGCATATCCACTCACATAATTTCAGCTACTATTTCTGTCATAATGACTTACATATCCATGTCTGCAAGCTTGACTTCTTTTCTTCCATCTATTGCTTTCTGACATGATATCTTGAATGTCCTACCATCAGCCAAAGCACAATATGCAAGAACCCAAGCCCCTTCTCTTCCCTTCAAACCCTTGTCTTCTTTCTTCCAGCTCTGTTGATGTTACACTCCAACATTCTTCCTTGTCACTAAGGCTCACAGTGTTGCCTGATTATAATCCACTCTACCCTACTCTTCTTGTGCAATTAGGTAATCATCAAATCATACTGGTTCTTTCTCCACAACATATTAAAATCTACATTCCTTCTATGTACTTACAGCTAAAATGATGCTTGTTTACAGCATGGCTATCTCGCTCCTTGACTAACGCAACTTTATTTCTGCTCCTATCAAAAAATCATAGATAAATTAATAAAAAATGACATTTTTAGAACTTTTTAATAAAAAAATCCCTATAAAATTTAACATAATATTAATTCTCTGATCATTCATATTACGATCATAAGTGTATGAAGGATATACATTTTTATGAAGCTCTATGGGTTTATAGGCTAATGTCGAAAGCTTTCTACTGCTTAAGCCATTATTCAGTTGTATGCATCATTTCCATAAGGGTGGCTATTCCATTCTCAATAACTTTCTTCTAGTCCATTCATAACTGTGGCTAAAACATCTTACTGGCTCACAACTCAGACCTTCCATTTTCTTCTTCAAATAACATCACTCTTTGCCTTTTGCCTGCTGTTCCATGTTCAAGCAATAGATTTTTACCAATTATGGACTGAACCAAACAGTTTCAATGCAGGTCAAGAGGACAATAGGAAAATAACCCTGAAGGTTCAAGAGTTTCAGTGATAACTTTGATCAGCATATTTGTTTGAAAAGACATGTTCTGTGTTGCAATAATCCTGGGCAAACAGATTTTCAGGTTTCCAGATTGGGACACAGTGGCACCAAGTTGACAATTAGACCTACATTTTCATTCTCTTCTTCCCAGGCAGACCTCCAGTGATTCAAATAGGACTCAAAAGAAGCATAGAAATTTGCAGGATCCTGGACCACAGATTATTGCAAACATGTGTAGATATAAAAAAATTAAAAAACATATAATGTAGCACCTCGAGGTACATCTACACAGCACCCTAAACTCAAATAAGATATGCAATTTGTGCTATACAGAGTGTGTATCTTATTTTGAATGAATTTTGAAATGGGCTATTTTAAAATTTGGTGCATCTACACAGTGCCAAATTTTAAAATAACACGTTATTTCAAGACATCCTTAAACCCTTGTGGAATGAGGGGATGCCAAAATAGTGCGCCCATTATTTCGAAAAATATTTGAAATAATGGGAGGTTTGTTAAGATGCGGGGTAGCTATTTTGGGATATCTCTGGTATCCCAAAATAGCCGTGCAATGTAGATGTACCCTTACAGAATAACCAAAAAAATATAGATACAGTAAAATCTGTGTTATCCGGCATGCGCAGGGATTAGGGAGTTCCGGTTATCTAAAAATTCTGGTTATCTGAGGGTCCCATCAACCTAGGAAAAACCAATGGACAATAATAGTAAAACTCAAGTTTTTAATATTGGTAGTTTTGTAGTGTGAGGCAGTTGATCTCACATTTCTATTTTGAGTTAAAGATGATTAGTACTTCTTAAATAAAAAATTGTTAAGCCAGTCATGGTAAACCAAGCCAGGCCTGTGAGCCTGAAGATGTAACAGTATTGTGGCCGGGGGCAATGCTGGTTAACAAAGTTTTCTGGTTAACAGAGTTCCGGATAACAAAGGTTTCACTGTAGTATCATGAACTTTCATGGGCACAACCCACAACTAAGACTCTTAAACATGTGTAGATATAATGGCCTAATTAATCTCTGATGAAATTCTAAGAACTTTAATGGAGATACATCATTACCATTGTTGTCATTCAGTCCTGTAATCTGGGTGCCAATTCATTAGGCCCTCTCTCTAGATCTTCACATTCACGTTGTGTCTAAATCTTGCTTATTCTACCTGCAGACATCTCTAAAATGTGGTTTCCCTGTGCATTCTCTTACCTAAAATATCTCAACTACTGTTACAACCTTTTTCTGGCCTTGAAAAAAAAACCTGTCTTGCTCCAGTATCCAAAATACTGCCACAAACACAATTTTCCTTGCTCATCACTTTAGCCATTCCATGCATGTTTGCATCCCTCCATTGGATTCCTCTTCTCTATAACATCAATCACAAACTTTTTTTAAAAACTGTTTTAGTCTTTCATGGCATATTTTCACTTACCTATCATTTCACATTATATTAAGAAATTGTATTAAGAACTTGACTGCTGTTTACGCTCTCCCAATAACACTGACCCTCATTGCCCACTTGTGAAATTTTCAAACAAATACCTTCATGTTTCTCCAATGCTAACTTTCATGCATGGGAAGAAATTTCTGTATAGAACCTGAAAACTATCCTCATTATCTGTTCTGTGTTTGCACAATGTCTAACACAATAGGGACCTGATCCACGATGGGAGCTCATAGATGATACTACAACACAAATGCTAAGTCATAATAACACACACACATACAATAAGAGTTTGGTGCATTGTCCCATGCTATTCATAAAATAAAATAAATATGATTTTCCCTATGTAATCAACAGTTATGTCATATCTATACTTATTGAGAAGGAACATAAGAGTTAGATTTAGTTGGAAAATGGAATTTCTGTTCAGTGGTCAATTCTGACATTTCAAAATGTGTTTAGTTTCAAATTGGAATGAATAGTTGGTTCATTTCCATGTTGATTAATATAATACTATACATACTATAATATTATAAATGAAATGATAGTCAAAACTTATTTTATTTTAAAAATATTTCAATATTATCAAAATGAATCATTATAACATTTTGAAAATGAAATGAGAAAGTAAAATGATTCATTCTGAGACATTTCTGTCAAAAATCTAGTCAAGTTGACATGTTTTAATGATTTGGGTTCTGACAAAACTGTATTTTCCAGTGGATAACTGTCCAAAAATGCTCTACTATGGAGAAAAAATAATCCAAGCATTAATAAGATCAATTTGGACAAATCTATCAGCCTAGAACTCTCGTCCTTGACATATTTGAGCACAGTATCTAAATACAAAGGCGTTTCAAGAATGACTCTTCAAAATTATGTCTTTTACTAGAAGTTTACATAGCAATTGGTATGAAATGAAATTATTTCTTAAGTTCTGCACTGATGTTATAGGAGAAGCCATGGGGTCATAGCCTAGAGTTGCCCATCAGTTTTGAAATGAGTTCTCAAAATTAGAGGTTTGACATTGTTGAAATTACTGTCTTGACTTAGCAATTGGTAACACTGTAGAACTGTGCGGTGGAGCAAACTAATTTCATTCTTTTATGTGATCATTGTTCACATTCTGTCATCTATTTCATAAAAATCACTGTGAGTTAGGTATATCTGCTATGTCTTGTGGAAAAAAAATATTAGATGTCCTTTCAGTGCCATCAAAGAACCATACAATAAAAAGAGACTGGTGAATTTCCCAGTCACTCATGCTTATTATACAGTTGCTACCTCAGACTCTTTTTAGAATTCTTCAGAGTGTTTAGGAGCTTAGCAGGGGCATGCTCATTTGATTCTTTCTTATTAAGTTGTGCAGCAAAGTGTGATGAGGGGGAAAAAAGCTAACAGACCAGGAGTAGCTCCTAAAGAAAAAGAGAAAGAGAGAGGCTAGATTAGTCGGCGCTAGCAGTTTACTTTCATGGTAAATTGCATTCATTCAGAGCCTAAAATATTTCTCATGAGACTATCACCTTTGTAAACAGTGCAGTTCAGGCTGCTAAGTTTCATGATATTAAGTTACAGTCTATGAAGTCATATGCCAAAAATAAATTGTGCCCAGTTAGTTCAGTGCTTTGTAGATACAGTAATTAGGAAATGTTTATGACAACAGCCGCTGGCTAAGAGAGTCAGAATTTTTTTTGATCTACGCAGCTTGCAGTACTTGATCCAAACATTGGGTTGGAGGCTGACATCTGATCAAATGAAATGACCTTGAGCCTGGTTTTTGACTTGCCCCCCTAAAGTAATTTCCATCAGTGCAGAGTGGGTTTAATTTGATTTGATAGCATTTTACACCCACTTAGCACTCACTCTCCACAGGTATAAATCACTATAGGAGTTAGAGTTATGAATCAAGCTTCATGGTACTGAGAAAGATGCTATTCTTGACTATATAGATTTGAATGACTACAAACAACACCGCGTTCCAGACAAACCAAAATCCATGACAATAGGTATAAATTGGCTTATGGTGAGCTGCATAGAAATGAAGCAGGGTTCCATTCTATGCATGCCATTTTATTCCAGAAAAGCATATGGTTGGAGAATTTTGACAATCATGAGCCCATCATATGTAAAATAGAGACCTGAAATTTTGCTGTCACATGCAAGGAGACCTGCTCAGAGTACGGCATGTCTGACAAGCAAAAGGAGGGGGATGCATCATAAAAATAATCTGGCTTTAATTTCTTTGCTAATTCCCATCTATTAACACCACTGCTCACCTAGAATGCAAATGACTATAATTTGCTCATAAAATAATATGCTGCTTTGTGTATGGACTGTGAACCTCTGACTGTTTTGCTTTCTGTTTTACAACCACTCTTACTTGCAACAAACAAACCTTCATTCCGTTAGAGTTCTATTTCATAAAATACCTCCCTTGCCTTTTGTCTTGGAGTTAGTCACTTGAAAGCCTAGTGGAATTACATCACTTGCTCTGTTGCACACTATGCGAGAATTCCTGTCTTGCCAAGAAAATAATAGTAGTCAAGGGCAATTTTGAGGATGATGGGGGCTTGGCCAATTAGAATAAATTGCAAACACTTTAAACTGGCTAAAAGGAGTTTGTGAAGTTTAAACAGACCTTCATATGAAATTGCATTTCAAATGAACCAAGCTGCATTTCTTATTTCAGAATTTTATATTGTTCCAGCATAGTCCCAACCTGTTAATGAAGCAGATTTCCTTTCATTATATTACAGTCCCCTCATTCGCTTTTTCCACTCACTTGGAGAATACTGAAAAAAAAAGACTAGAACTTGTAGGGAATGTAAAGCTACTCTGATTGTTATATAAGGATTCAGGGTACAGCTTCACATCCTCCATGTTATAAGATAATGTCCTGGACTAAGTGGTGTGTAGTGAATATCAGATTTTAAAAGAATGAAAAAACACAGGAGGAGTGGAAGGAGAAATGAGAGATCATACTTTGGGTTAAAGAAGATAAAATAAATGATGAAGAATATAGTGTAGGTGCCAGCATCGATAAATGGACATGTATACATAAGGGACAGTTTTTGGCTTTGAGCTGGAATGTAGGAGACCTGGGTTTATTCCTTTCTACTACAAGGTTCTGGTGTTACCTTGGCCAAAACAATCACTCTGCACTTTCATTTGCCATCTGAAAAAATCTGAATAATTATATCCTTGTGCAGGTGGGTTGGGAACATAAATTAATGTGTGCCTATCCTTAGATATAGTGGTGATGGTGACTATATTAGTACCTGTATAGACTGTAAAGTACCTGAGAGTGATACATACAGTGGCTCATCTGGATTGGAATCCAGGATATTTCTCTATTGCTCTAACTATTAAAATCTAGGCACCTAATGTCTGGAGAGAAAATGAATATCTTGTAAAAGAAGATGAAAATTGCCTGAAGAAGTACAGGGCCAATCACACTGAGTAGGAAGAAAAGAGTATTTGATGTCCCAGGACTAAGAAAAAGTGACTGGGAGTTTGTGCTCAGAAAGAGAAGCACAATGCTTGGCTTACATGGACAGCCAGCTTGAATTAACACTTTGTAGGCTTCTGAAAACATCTAGTGCACACTGGAGAAACTAAGTGATTCCATACAGACATTAGGGCCTCTAATTTTAAGCTATTTCTCCTCACAGAAAAAGGATGGAAATTTGTGAATAAGATAAAATTGAATATGAGGAGATGAAAGAGAACGCTAACAAGACTGAGACAGAGATGAGAAAGAACAATTAATGGGATATTTTTACTAAGGGTTTTCCCTTTTGTCGGAATAAGCTACGCAATTTGCTTTATGCAAATTGCATAGTTTATTCCGACTCTAAATTGAAAGAGCTTATTTTGAAATTTGGCGCTGTCTACACAGCACCAAACTTCAAAATAAGGCACTATTCCGACAAATCCCTTAACCCTCATTTTGTTACAGGAATGCCGAATAACGCACCTGCTATTTTGGGAAATAGCGGGCACTTTTAAAGACGCGACATTGCTATTTTGAAATGCTTCCAGTATCCTGAAAGAGCAACACAGTTTAGAAGTACCCTGAGATGTAAAGGTGATAGGTCTGGAAAAATCCAAAATAGAAATGAAGAGTTCAGGGGTGTCGGAAAATAATTGAAAGCTAATTTGACTGCTACAGACCCCTCACCCGGAACCATAGTCCAGAGCCATTTTCAAGCATATCCCTACCTGATTTTCCCTTTCTTAACCTCTTGGTAATAACTCAGGCCTCTGTCAGGGATCTCTTTAGCCTAGGAACCATTTCTAGGCTCCCACTGACTGTCACGAAGAGCAGCTTCCCACAATGGAAGGATGACTTGGGTCTACCTGTTGAATCATCTTGTCAGGGTGTATGAAAGCCTTAAAATCTCACTCCTAGGCAGAGTGTGGGAATAGTTTCAGGGAAGCAGACAGAATTTCTTAGGGGACCTGAGTGTTACACAAAAGGAATATACAGAGAATTCTGCTTTTCCACTTCCTTGCACCTTGTATGTTATTTAGAGTTGTCAAAGGGTGTGTAAAAAGCTACCAAACTGGAATGGTAGGTCTGTGGAAAATCAGGCATGTATATTGGTTAATCCTGATTCCACTAGCCATGACTACTACCTGCCTACCCAGGTTGTCCTCTCAAGTTTGCAAAAGGTTTCCCCTGCACAGTATGCAGTTCACTTTGTCTGAGGTTAGATGGGGGAAATGGAGACTTAATTAAAAAACAATCATTGTCCTGTATGATAAAGTAGGGAGTAGTGCAGCAAATGCTTCTGGCAGGGTGAAACACTGTGTTTCTCCAACAAGAAAAAAAGTTTACTGTAGGGAATTCATTGGCTCTTTGGGGTATGTCTAGACTACATGGCTCTGTTGACGGAGCCACGTAAACTAGTTTACCCAGCATAGGCAAAGAAGCTGGGATTTACAGGATCCTGTAAACGAGGTTTACAGGATCGGTCAGCAAAGGCTTCCCCAGCCGACAGATCCACGTCTAGACTGCTGCGCTGTGCCAGATCAGCTGATCGTCGGCACAGCGTGGCGGCCATGTTTATTTTAATGAAGCAGGGATTATTTAAATCTCTGCTTCATTGACTATGCCAGGTAAACTAGTTTACATGGCTCTGTCAACGGAGCCATGTAGTCTAGACATACCCCTGGTGTGTAAGGGAAAGAGAGAAAGAAAATGGAAGAGGCATTTTCCTGGCAGGAAAGAAAAAAAATTGTCGTTCACTCTCAATATGAGAGGCTAATAAGAAAAACCAGAGTTCTTCTTTTTTTAGTGGAATGAAAGAAATTGTCCCTGGGGGATGGAAGAGACCTTCCCACTGAGTAGAAACCAAGGCTATGTCTACACTACAAAGAAAAGTTGGAAACTGCAATTTGCGTATCTTTTTCCACTTTTCTTCCAAAAGAGGCTTTTCCGACATTTGGCCTGTCTACATGGGGCCAAATGTCAGAACCCCCACCCCCCCTTTCAGAACATCCCTTCTTCTCATAAAATGAGGTTTACAGGGATGCCGAAAAAATGTGTCTGCTTTTCTGAAATTTTTTTCGGAAAAGCAGATGCGTTCCTTGGATGCGGCAGAGCTTTTCTAGGATACTTCCAGTATCCCGGAAAAACTCTGCAGTGTAGACATAGCCTAAGATAAGGGAGAGCAAACACATTCTATATAATAAGGAGAATGCTATTATTGAGATGCTATGGCAGACGAAGGTGTGCATTTTAATAAGGCATATTTTAAAGGAGAGATCAGGCTTTTTGCTTCCAAGTTGGCTGAGAAGATTTGCGTAAGGCCTGGTTGCCTTCAGTCCATTAGGGGAAGTGTGAGAAACTTGGAAGAGGAGTGTTGGAAGTTTGGTTGGACAGAGGAATATAGTGGGTCAATATGGAGCATGGTTGAAGGCATGAATAAAAATTAGAAATGGTGGATCATCTGTGCTGGCAAAATGGGTGATATTTTTGCCAAGTGATTGTATAACAAATTGGCTGGTTCTTAGAAGAAGATAGTTTCATGCTTTTTGAAACATTCAGATATCTTGAGACATATTCCACCTAGCTGGAATTATTTTCATCATAAAAAACTGCAAATTATTTCACTCCCCCTTAGCCTTTCTCCTAAAAAGCCTTGTCACTGTTTTCCCTGGTAATAAAACATTTATTCCCCTCAGTTAAAAAAATCTATTTTGGTAAAAAAATTAAATAAGCAACAATGATCTATGTATTCTAATCAGAAAAAAAAGAAATTTAGTGCTGCTTGGGTGCTTACCCTACAGTTAACAAAAATTTACCCTTAAGCTGATGCTCTTCCAATCAGAGATAAAACTTTTTTTTCCATTTTGTTTGTTTAAAACACAAGAAAAAATTATAAAGATGTGTCGAGTTATGCTAGCTTCAGGCTTTTGGGATATTATGGCCCCATCATCATTCAATCTTCATGAGTAATTTTATATAATCTTTCCATAATTCTTCAGCCCATATTTCTCACTTCCCATTCAGACCCTCTCTTTGCTGCAGATGTTCGATTATTTTTAAATTTTTCAAGTGTGTGGGTTCTCCCTCCCCAGTCTTGCACCTATAATGAGGTGTGCAAAAATGCAGTGTCACTGAATGACATGGTGATTTATCTAAAGAGTCTAGTGAGCCTATCCTTCAGCAGTCTGAAAGATTTGGGAGTTATAAGAAAGAAAGAAAGAAAGAAATGCCTGATCCCAAACCCCTTGATATAAATGGAAAGACTCTCTTGACTTTGGATCAGGTCTCTGGGAAGAAAATGGAGCGGGGTAGTAGTTAGGGAGGGCTGACAACAGATCACTCCAGAAAGTTGAGGAACAGGGTCATTAGAGAGGAATGGGGACCACTAAGGCTATGTCTAGACTGCAGGCTTCTTGCGCAAGAAGCTTTTATCAGAAGAAACCTTCCACAAAATCTTCTTGTGCAAGAGCAGGTCCACACTGCAAAAGTGCATGGAAAAAGTGATGTACTTTTGCAAGACAGCATCCAGACTGCATGGATGCTCTCTCAAAAGAAAGCTCTCATTGCTATCCACAGAATGGCCACCAAGGCACCTGTGCTTTTTCCTCTTTCCTCTTTTTGTGCAAAAAAACCTCTCTTCCATGTCCACACACACCTTTTTGTGAAAGAACTCTTTTGCAAAAAGTTGTTCTTCCTCGTAGAATGAGGAATACCTACGCTGGAAAAACCCCTCTGTTCTTTTGATTTTTTTTTGGAACAAAAACGCGTTTGAGTTGTGGACGCTCCATGAGTTTTTTCGGAAAAACGGCTGTTTTTCTGAAAACTCCGTAGTGTAAGCAAAGCCTAAGAGAACATGGGAGGGGTGAACTGAGGGAGGGTTAGCTAGGGGCAGTGAGGGAATAGAACAGAAAACTGCATGAGATGATGACAAGCATGGGTCCATGAAGCAAATGATGTGCACAGATTAAACACAACGTAAGAGACAGCAGAATTTGGGGAGAAACGGGGGAAAGCTCAATAGAGACTGGGGCTGAGAGAGAGAATTGTGGAACAGAGATGAATATTAAAAAGGAGGATGGGGTCAAAAATAGAAAAGGAAAGAGAGATAAGGGAATGAATAAAGTAGTAAGAATAAATATTAACATTAGATTTTTAAGGATGGCCATAGAGGAGAGAAAAAGAGAAATAACAAAAAAAAGCACAAGGAAAAAAAATCAAATGACTTTTAGATTAGTGAACTGTATTTGGCTTCTGTGAGCTGCTGTGATCCCAGTTCTAAAAACAGGGGAAGATTTCTTTTCTAAACTCCTGCATTCAGTATGTCAAATATTAACTACCAGTATTTAAGAGCACAAAGAAAGAGGAGGAAGAAAAAACATTAGCCAATTTAAAAAGAAAATTAAATTTTTCAGTTTTGTTAATGAACAACTTCGCTGGTAAAATGGCAAGTGCTGGAAAGATGATGTTTGGCAAAATAATTGTCATAGAAGACATGTCTTTGAGAATTCCAGTAAAGATTGGTTTAAATTTCACTCATTTGTGGCTAATGGACAATCACACTATGTGAATGTAAAATATATTTTGTATAGTACTTGGCCACAGTTCACTGAGCTGTGGTTTAGTAGACCACCTCTTTCACAAGGAGTTAGACTAAAATCCTTGGAGCTTGTCTTGATCCCACTGTTTTGAACAAGATGGGGGCTTAAACTAGATTATTAAGCATCTAAGATGGGCTGCACATTGCATGGCTCACTTAGCCACATATTGAAAAACATACAAGAAAGTACCCTTTGTTTTGTCCGTTTGAAGCGCATAAGGTGTGAAGAGGAGCAGAAAGACTACTTTGTAATGCATCTTTTGAAACACCATTGGGAGAACACCGTTTCAAAGGACACAGGACAGCAGTTCTCTAGCTTTCTATTGTATGTAGGACAGATCATTCAGGTGGAATTTAGATTCACTTTTCACTTTTTTTTTTTTTTTTTTTTTGCAAGTCAGCAGAGGTTTGAATTCCAGGACAGTGAAGGGTTGTTTTTTTTTTTTATGTTTCTTTTTTTTCTCTTCACTCTTTGAGACAAACAAACAAACTAACAAATCAACAAAACCTAGAACATTTTGGGGAGGGGAGATATCTATGGCAAGAGAACACTCAAATATCTGGAAGTGCCAAATTAAGGAATTTAATGGAACCTAAACACATGTCTATTAATACCCAACTCTGTGGGTGCTCCAGTGCTGAAGCACCTAGAGAGAAAAAATAATGACTATGGAGCAACCACTAGTACCAACCCCTCCCCCCCACACATTTCTTGGGCACCAGTGGCCTCACACTTACCCACTTTTCTCCCTTCCTTCCAGAACATACAGACCACTATGAACAGCTGACTTGCAACATTTAAGCTCTGAGATGGAGCAGGAGGAAAGAAGACAAAGAGTACTTGGGGGAAGAGGCAGTGAAAAGGTAGGTTGGGTGTGGCACATGGGTGGGAAGAGGTGGGACGGGGTGGGAGTTAGGTGGGAACGGGTGGAGTGGAGGCTGGGCCAGGAGCAGAGGAGGATCAAGGAATCCCCAGTAAAATGAGAAAGTCAGTGCATCTGTACAATCCTACACCATTTTCTATAGCTTTTGTTACACCTTGCAATACTGTGCACTACTCTGCCTAGATCATACGAATAAAGCCAGTGTAAAAGTTTATGTATTTGAAAAGTGTACTAAAACTATCCTTAAACAGCAGACTCCATTTTAGAGTTAGGGTAATAATGAAAATTTGCTGGCAAACATAGGCTATCTAAGGGTGAAGTTAAATTAACATAGTATTCCATTGTCTCACTGTCTACAACAGTTTGTGCTTCACATGGATCTTTAAGAAGTATCTATGATTTTCTTTCACATCATCAAGGTGACCAGTGCTGTTCATATCAGACTTATAATTCTAGTTTATAGATCTGGGTTTCTTGGAGTTGGATCTCAAATCTTTCAGCGCTCAAGAAAGTTGCATGATTAAACATTCACATTCTTGACAGGAATTGTATTTGTTTATCATTAAGGCTACATCTACACTATAAGATTATTTCAAAATAATAACTCCTGAAATATCTATTTTAAAATAAGCTTATTCCTCTACACAAGCTGGAGTTATTATTTCAAAATAACAGGCGTGGTAGTGTGGACGCTTGCCTTGTTATTTCGAAATAGGGGGGGTTATTTGAAATAACTCCCAAATGTAGCCATGCCCTTTCTGTCTTCTGGAACTACTCCAGTGTCACAAGACTTATTAAAAATCAACATAAATGAGCCACCAATCTCCTTAGCCAGCCCTTTTAAAACTCTTGGACACAAGTTATGTAGACCTGCTGATTTTAAAATGTTTAGCTTTCCAAGTAAATGCTTCTTAGTAGATTCATTTTATTTTTCTGAATTTTCTACTGTGCACTATATTTCAGGGTATCATTATTCTGCAGTCCATGTTTAAAATCATACATTAATGTCTGACATATGTCAGTTCTTGTTAGGAATGTAATGTGCTAAATCGGTTGAAAAGAATATTTTCATATTGAAGGAAAATTTATCTTTTCTATTAGATTAAGCATAGCAAACAGAATTTAGCATATGTGATTGATGAAATGGTCCCAACTTCAACGTATTTGCTTCCATGAGAGTGCTTTGGCAGGATTCTGACATTCATGAAATAACACGTTTTTATTATCTAACATTATGTAAAGCAGGTAAAATGTGTATATCTTTCCAATGTGATTCACCCCACAGCTTGTTTCCTTGATTCTGTTTTGAAGGTGCTGAATGTTTTTGCATTTGAATACATGAAGTAACATAAATAAACACTGTGCCATTCTGAGTTATTCTTTTGCCTGTATTAGAAAGAAAAGTAAGGCAATTTGACATAATCTGCCTGGAGATCTTTCAGTGATTAAGGCAAAAAAAAAAAGCATTTATAAAGAAACAAAATGAGGTTTTTTAAAATGAATAAAACTAGTTTTTTCATAATAGCATAAGAATTAACATTTCACAGCATGATCCTGCTACACAGATGCCAAGAATTTATATGGATTATTAAAACACAAATGAACTTTTAAGAAGCTATAATGATCTATCCTACAAAAATGCTTAAATGAAAACTGAAAATTGAATTCAAATAACATCACTTAATGAACATCAAATTCAAAGACACAGATATGTTAAAAGATTTTTGAAGGTTTATTATATCTGAAATAGACTACAATACTATATCATACTGAAAATCTGTAAACTAAGGGTCAAATCATTGCACATCATACATTGGCTTTGCAGGGAAATAATGGAGAGTAAGGGCAGCAGGAGAGCTAAGATGAGGAGGACCACCAGCAGTGCAATACACAGAGCCACACATATTCACCAGGCAATGCTATGCCCAGGACCAATGCCCAAGCACGCCATTCCGTTATGGAGATTTCAGAAGCAAACCCAGCTATCCATTCAACCACACCAAAACCTGCCCTTTGACAACTGGAATTTAAGTTCCCAATCCAGATCTTTTGGAAGCTGGATGAACGTGAAAAATCTCACATAGCAGTTTGCCAATTTTGCCACATGGGAAAAATCTCCTAAGCAGGAAATCAACTGAATCTCCAGCATCGCCCGAAAGCCAACTAGCAGAATGAGAGTGAGAATGGTGACACTGAAATAGGGAGCCCACAGTGGCTACCCTACCTATTCACAAAATTGGACCAGCATGTACCACATTCTCTACTGCTACCTCTCAGGAGCCAATGAGAGCAGCCGTGGGTGGGCCAAGTCTCAGAAATAAGGCCCATAAACCACATATGACATCCACGAACACACACCCTGCAGCACAAGGAAGGGGAAGCAGTCCCCTCACCATGAAAGGAAAGAGGAACATAGAAAAATGCCTCAGCTGCTACTAGTTGAGATTTCTCTTCCCTGCCACAAAAGATGTCTCCACCAGTAGCAACTTCATCAAATCTACACCCTGATTAATGAGGAGAGTATTTTAAAAAGAAGGTTGGAGTATTGGTACTATCTGTGTCTCCCTAGCTGCAGAGTTTTTTCTTTGGGTGTTGCAAAGAAATCTGATTTTGGTTCAGAAATGGAAAGTTCTTGTGTAGAACAATAAGGAAATTAAGTGATGTGAGTTTAAGTACTGAGTATGAAATGAGAAATGATTATTAGAGCCAATAATGGGCAAGGTGTCAAGTTTAGTCAGCGACAGCAACACATAATTCCACTGATCCTCCAAAATCCGGAAAGAGCTGGATACTCTCAAATAAGAGTGCCAGATATGGATACTTAAATATGTTCAACTGTTACAGAGTCAGACAAATTGAAATCTGCTTAGTGAAGGAAGGAAGAAGTAGCTCCTAATAATTACAGAGAAAGACAAAAAGTATTAAATGATGATTACTTTTCTCAGTGTTTTCATATATCATTTTGCATCTTGTATTCCTAAATCTCATGTATCTCATATGTACATATATTCCATTGGCTTTAATGAATTCCTCCGTAAGAGTGATAGTTTTTATCTATCTGCTACTATTTCAAATAAATCACTATTGCATGATTGTTGGTTTTCCTAAGCATCACCATTTCTACATTTTGCTGGTTTCTATTTTTGAAAATCTTTCAGTACGGAATATGATGTGCCATCCATCAGCCATGATGCATGCTATTAAGATATGACATTTAAATTTAGTCTATATTGACAAGTTACTCTTTAAATAAATACTATTTCATCTTCCAGGATGAGTTTATATCTTACTCCTTTTAGCAGTCATTTTGAAGAGAACTTATCATGTTTGATCTGTGCTGTTCATTATTTAAAACTTCAGCTTCTCTTGTTTTGGCACATTATGCAAAGATCTTATGAAAGAGAAAACATGATTACGGAATTTCACAGTTTAATTTAGTCATGCTTTGTAAGAGTATTATTTGAATTCCTTTTTTCATTCTTATGTTCGAATGCTTCAAAGAACATGTCAATTTTGAACTATAGCTAAACCATCATTGGTCAGATGCTTAGCTGGTACACACCAGTCAAATTCCAGTGAAGTAAATGGAGCTATACTGGTTTACACCAACTGAGAATCTGTTCCTCTTATATCCCAGACTTGAATACTGATCACATTGCACTCTGACACATGTACATCAAGAATTCAATTATTAATTCACCTTCTACTTTACTTAATAATAGACTTAAAAATGAATAATATAACAAGCTATGCAAACTTTTAAATATTTAGTTTCTGGAACACTATAATACTAATATATGAAAAATAACAAAACTAGACACTGTAGAGCACCCTAAAATCATTATTATATATCTGAAATGCATCACTCGGTTAAGTTTGCAGGTTTTAATATACGAGCCATATACTTGTAAAAAGCTATGAACATACATTTTATAAGGATTAGCAATATTGTTTTCTTACTTTTAGTCACTTGCAGCTTTGTTTGCCATTTCTTATCAGGTAATAATTGTTTCATATGGTATGTATTGATTTGAAAATACCAGCTTTTAATATGAAGGTCACCATTCATTATATAAAGAGAAAACCTCATATTGTTCTGCCAAGTTCCTCTACAAAAATTCTGGTAAAACTGCATGGGTTTAAAGAGAAAGATGACCTAATTGAGTTATCTGAGATGAAAATCAGGAAAAAGACTGGGACATATAAATACAAGGACAGAGAGTTTATAGAGGGAATATATTTAACAGAAAAGGAGAGGACAATAGCATTATATGTCTTTTACACTTCTACAGCAGGCAGAGGAATTTTAAGAGCATAAGGATTGCCATATACTATTGCTTCAGATCAGTGGGCCATCTATCCCAATATCCTGTCACTAATAATAGCTAGTACTAAAAGTTTCAGAGGAATGTACAAGTGACCCCATGCAGAAGAATTATAGGATAACCAGCCTTAGGAAAATCTTCATGAAACCACATAGTAATTCTAAAACAAATACTAAAAAGACAAACAAGGCTGTGTCAGGTGAGCACAGTCAAAGGAGAGCCTTGTGTTTTCTGGGCAAGTGCAATTGTAATTGTGCTTTAGGGACTCCAAAACAATCACACGATCACTCCCTGGGCTTCTCAATACATGGACTGGGGCAGCCTCTTTCTTTCCCTAGACCCCCTCCATGGACTTATGTGAAGAAATGTGGGGCCAGGCTTCTATACCCCTGATCTTTCTCTCTAAGGGTGTGTCTAGACTACATGGCTCCATCAACGGAGCCATGTAAAGTAGTTTACTTGACATTTTCGACAGAAATGCCCATTTCAAAAGATCCTGTACTCCTCAAAAAATGCCCCGTCTAAACTGCTGCTTTTTTTCGAAAAGCCCAGTTTCGAAAAAAAGCGGCGGCCGCCATTATGCAAATGAAGCACATGATATTTAAATCCCGGCTTCATTTGCACTTTTGGTATATCAAATTTACATCCCTCTGCTGACAGAGGGGTGTAGTTTAGACGTAGCCTGAGCTATGTCAATTGTGTAGCTTATTTCGAAATCAGGAGCGACTACACAGCACTTATTTCAAAATAGAACACTCTTCCTCTGACTTCCCTTATTCTTTGTTACAGGAGGGATACAGGAGTCAAAGTAAGAAGTCCTACAGCTTGGCAGCATTTTGACACTCTTGAAATAACTGCCTGCTGTGTAGACTCAGACTAAGTTATTTCAGAATAGCTCCAGTTATTTCAAAATAGTGTGGCAATGTAGATGTACCCTAAACTCCCTCAAAGGAAACATGCAAAGGGAGCAGCCTTTGGTCATTGTGCAGGGTCCACAAAGAGGGGTTTCCTCATCATGCCTTTACCACCTTCTACACACATTCCAGGGACAATGTGGCCCATAGATTATTTGTTTAAAGATTGGATGCAATTTTCTCTTAGGAACTGAGAAAAAAGTACAAACATAGAGGGTAAAGGGAAAGTTCCATAGTTAAGAAGCTTGATATGAGAAAGTTATTCAACCAGACATCAAACCTTTCTACATGGAATGCTTAAAAAGCATGATCTAATGAGAGATTATGCATTGAGATAACTACAGTGAGTGCAGGAGCAGGTGCTATGCAGAGAAAGAGCAAAATTACACCACCCACCTCCCACCCTCTTCTTAGAAGCCCCATGATGTGTGCTGCTTCCAATTTCTTCAGTGGTATCACTGTCAGCTTTTTACATTTATTTGATTCCAAAGTACTTTTTTTCATTTTACTACAAGGAATATTTGCTATTATCAGGAGAGCATCCGTAGCATCCAAGGCACAAAGAGCTTTCAGGACAATGGTATATAAGTGAAAAAATTGGCCCTGGAAAATGAATTTGGCTACAACCAGAGAGAGAGAGAGAGAGAGAGATTTATATATACATGCATACACACACATACATTTAACACTGGCATATTTTATTGTGACAGCTTTTCTCATATTAAATATCTACATTTTTGGAATGATATGTAAAAAGTGAAAGGGAAAGAAAACAAGTTTTAAAAAGAAGATGATAGCACATTTATAACAAAGATAAAACAATAGGAAAGAATCCATAGCAAAAGAGAGAGAGAAAAAGTAAACAGAAATAACAGAAAGTCTTGTTATGAAATGAAAATGGCATCTGTCCTGATGGTTCACAGATCTGGTTTGACAGTGTCTTGAGTGAATAATGTGTTTATGGTACTATTCTTGTACACTATCCATTTTCCTCCATGGTAAGGAACAGAATTAGACTAAGGAAAAGAAAATTGAATATCCCACATGTCATACACATAATGAAACTGATACTGTATAAAGAGATTGGGATACAGAGGTAGAATTTCAAAAGCATAAATGATAGTTCGATTCTTAACTCTAATTAACATTCAATGGAAGTTAGGCTTAAACTTAAACTTTTTATTTAGTCATCTGTTCTTTACTGATGGAATTTCTGATGCTGTTCTGTGATTTTAAGGTTTTACAAACACAATTTGGACATGTCTCTATTATTTATGAATAGTGAAGTCACAAGTGGGTTATAAAATTATCCCACTTTAGTGCCCATAAATGTATCTCACATAATCACAAACTATATATAAAACATATATTACAGAGATTTTTGTAAGTTTTAAATATATTTATACATAAAAATAAAGTATGATCTTTAAAATGTGCTTAGGAAAACACAAGGAGCTTCAATTTTTTCTTCCTAAACATAATAATAATAATTAATAAACTTATTCCATCAATAAAGAATAGATGACTAAATAAAAAGTTTAAGTTTAAGCCTAACTTCCATTGAAAGTTAATTAGAGTTATATATAGTTACAATACCTTGAGGGTAATCATGGCAGTTTTGAAATCTGAAAGATATTTCCTATCCAAAATTTTACTGTGCGTGTATTTGGAAATCAGGCATAAAATGGAACTCTGATTGCAACTTCAAATATGGAGAGTGCTCGGGTCTCTCAGTAGTAATGATCCTTAGTAATTTTCCCTTGTACAGCCCTTCACATTTGAGAATCTCAAAGTCAGAGATGAATTAATTAAGCCTCACATTGCTTCTCGATCTAAATAAGTATGATTATATCTATTTTACAGGTGTCAAAACTGAGACACAAATATTAGGTGAAGAGACAGGAAAATAAACTTGTCTTTTGCCTCCTAGGCCTTGATATTATCAACCATTACATAATACTTTTCCCTTTGTTTGGAACTTGCTATGTAACTCTCAGAAATGAAGGATTTAGGACACAGTTTGGAAATTCAAAGTATATAAGCTAGATTACTCCAGTCTACTGAATATTCCATAGATAGGAGCTCAGAGAGAGCTCAATTCTATGACGATCTCCTCATGGAGATTCCCCAATATTGTTCTTTTGGAGGATGGGGTTTATCCCCTGAAGAGTGTGCCCGTACACCCACAGGTTGCCAGGAATGCCCTGGAGGCGAGGGTTGCCCATTCATCGGGCTATCCACTTGCACTAGCTCTGATCATTGGTATCCCACCATCATCCTGGCACCATGGGTCCAATGAATTCTCCTTGATCACAACTGGCCAGTGGGATTTCTCTAAAAGTGAGATTTTTACCCTACAGGTGATTGTGAGTTGATGAGAATACAACCCTAGGCCAGTGAGAGAAAGATGCCTACTTCCCTGTTGAGATCCCAGACCTGTGAATTGCCTTCCAAAGAGGTAGTGGGGGGATGGTGCTTTCGAAAGTGCCTGATCCTCCTTTCTGAGTGGGAGGGAGGGCTTCCATGCATGCCAGGATGGTGATACAAGACACTTGATAGTGATAAATACTTTCCATAGATTCACAGACTTCAAAGCCACCTTGTAGTCTGTCCTCCCATGCAACACAGAACATAGAACTTCCCCCAAAATAATGTTAAACATCCTGTGCTTTTAGATAATGAGTTCTTTCTCTAAATTCTGATTGTAAATGCCATCAGTGTTCCTTTACCCCCTGGTCCCTGCCATTATCTCCCCAGAAAGGAAAAGGAACAAAAATTTTACCCAAACTCTGTTCCTTCAACCTAGCTTTTGTAAGACAATACAGTGTCATGGGTGAGCCATTGCACATCCTATTGTTCCTGAATTAGTACCCTCAACTTTATTTTCAGAGCATTTTTCCAAAAAAAAAAATCAATATGGCCTGATTATTTGTCAGGTGAGCCAGCTTGTTCTGACAAAAGCATCAAATTTTTCTTCTGCAAAAAACACTGGTTAAGTATTAGACAACCTGCAACTTGGAGGCACAGAAAGCCTTTCCTTGGAGGTTGATTATTTGGCTTCCTGAATATGTCATTCTAAAGAACAACAAATATATCTTCCAAATTCAATTATGGAGAAGTGACACCATCATTTCCTCTTAATAAAACACTTTATCTTGTATTGTGATGATCAGGAAAGCCAATCGTAATGAACAAAATGTCAAGCATATGGGAGTAGGGAAGATAGCTGGATGACTCGTCAGGTCATGATTTGAAGCAATGCAGACCAGGAAAATTAAATAGCAAGTGATTACTGTTTGCTAAGGCTGGGCTCATCTGTGCACACATTAAATTTATGGTTTTAATTTACCTTTAAGTTAAAATATAACTTTCTGGGCTTTAATATATCACCTGTCTTTAATAAATCTATCATGATTGTGTGCTGGTCTTAGAAAATTTTCAGAAGTAATCTAAGAATCTAAGGAAAAATCATCTAAATCACCCCTTTCAACATTTGCAAACTATGTAAAATTTATCTGGTAAAATATTTCAGTGTTTGGTCATAGCATTTGGATGTGTGCAAAAATTGTTGCATTCTGTAAGAACATTATATTAGATTAGTATGTTTGACTAGCTAAAGCCATGTGCTATTTAAAGTGGCTAATCTTCACTGTATCTATAATAGGTGCTTGCCATGTATGACTCAAATGGTTGAAAGGTCACAGTCTGACAAGTAATCAGGGGACATCATAATCTGAAATTAAGGCAAGGGTTAGAAACGTTAGTTAACCTATGATCTATAATGATAGCTGGATGGGAAGAAATAAAAATAAAATGGGGCACACCTTTCCCATGAATAGTGGAAATAGGAAGGGAGCCATAACTATATCCCTGCTCTCCAGAAATATTGTACAGCATCTTCAACCTGCAACAGCTCCTTGAGAGACAATATTTTGAATGGTAGGCATGAGATCTGGGTCGAGAAGGTGGGACTTGGGACCAGCGACTCTCCATATCATGCACCCCATAAGCTTAGGTGGAGATTAAAGTAGTTATCTAGTCAGAGAGTCAAAGATTCTCATTGTCTCTATAGCTTTATCCCCACTCCCTATCCACTTCATTCCAAGAGATGGGAATTTATCTGCCAATGTGTAGTGACTTTTTTTCTGACCTCCTGAAATGCATCTCACTGAAGGGACTATTGATCAGATACTCTGTGAGGTTCACATACCTCAGTTTCCTATGTAAGATACAAGAGATGAGCATCAATTGATTATTTATAAAAACAAAACCCACCTCATGTTCATTTAAAATGTTCATCTGGGTTAAGAAAAAAAGTTTTAAACCTGAGTCCCTCTTTTAAAATTGCCCTCCCATGATGTGCTCCCAAAGACTTAGAGGTTATGATCCCTTCAAGTAGAGAAATACCAAAGATAAAGAAGGCAAAAATAATTCCAGTTTGTGCAAAGAACAGTGTACTTGTTATTTTGTTTTATTTTATTCTGTACTTTGAAGGAGATTTTAAATGCAGCAAAGAATTTACTGAAGTTTGCATTCTATTTATTCACTTGCCATGCCTAGAATGCACAGTTCTTTATTCTTCCTTTGTAATTTTTCCTTTCTCTGTTCTGATCCAAAGAATAAACACATCATTACCATTAGAATCCAAGCTTGGAAATGGGTTAGTCAGAAACTGAAAAAAAAACTTTGATGTTCATTATTTTGTACAATATGTAGAATTGCTAAGGAAGATGTGTCGAAGGTAACTTGATTCAGTTTGTATATAGTAAGCCAGAGCTAGAGATATTATCGTGATGCCTCAGGAAAGGTCATGTTAGAAGTGCGCAGCCTGATTTAGAGCTGAAGGCCATCACACATCTGGACTTATCAGAGTTTCAGGGTAGAATGATGGAGTACATTTCAGACTGCAAGCACTGCAGTAAGGGCAGCTCTTTTTTCAATAAAAATAACTGAGTAAAAGGCTGTAAATTTACTGTACCACCTGCTCTCTCTCTCTCTTGCTCTCTCTTTCTCTCTGCTTCTGGAAAAAAAACCCAGCTAAACAAACAACTGCCATAGGGTCATGGGCAAATAGCAAAGGCAAACATAAATTAAATCTCAAATAGCATCCTTAGTATCTAGGGTCGGATTCTGAACTTACAGATTTCAATGACAGCAGGATTGGACCCTCTATATTCACTTTATTTACACATTAACTATACATTTCAGGTAATTAAACACACAGTTTCTTAATTAATTGTAACAAAGCATCTGGAACCGCGTGGAAAATATAGCAAGAGCTATAAGGTGTTTTATTGTTCTTTAAACAGTTTCTTCCATGAGTTTCTATTTTTTACATATCCAAACAACACAACACAAGCCTCTTTCTCTTGTTTTCTGTGTAGAATAAATACTGGGCACAATTCACTATACAGGGAAAAGAAGATTAACACTATACAAATCAATTCATGCAAATTCAAACCAAAACAGTATGAAGCATGTTTGATTTTTTCTCTTTCTGTGGCAACTAAATTTTAAATAATTGAATATATGTTGCATCAAGGAACATTGTGATATAAAAGGTCAAGTAAAACACAAGATTAAGTTTCACAATCTAGTAAATATTGTAAATTAAAATTATATTTTCTCTCTTTATAGACATGTTATAGAATTTGGTATTAAAGGTTCTTGTAATATTTTCTTATTAGATGCTGGAAAATATTTCAAATAATTTAGATTATCCAAATCTGCATAAGCCAGAATTTCTGAAGATTGTCAACTAATTGTCCCTTTTTTAATTTAAATCACTCCATTTCTCAGTTTATCATATTTAAGTTTGAATGTTGGTAAGAAAACTTCATGGATTGATCTGATCACAATTTATGGAATAGTTTTCCATAAAAAAATGTGATGAGATGAAAATAAAATGTTCTTCAGGAATATGACAATTCTTATATTCATTATTAAAAATCCAAATGAAATATTTTTATAACTGCTTTGTGATTTTTTAAATTTTAAAATCACTTTTAATTTCAAAGTTTGTTGTATTTTATATTATAATACAAAATAAGAAGTCAAATTTAAAACAAATATTTTTATTTTAGTGAATTAAACATTTGAATTCACAGAAGACATTTCAAATTTAATCATTTTTTCTGATCTAGAATGAAAAAAAAATTAAACAGAAATTCTGATTCTTGCACATCTCTGTCCATACTCTTCCTTGTACACTTTGTTCTTGTGAACAGAGCCCAAATTCTTTTCTTTGTCTGTTTGTCTCTCTGTCTCTCTGTCTGTATTTGAGAATGCACTTTTTAAAAAATCCCTCACTTTCTAAAATGTACCTTTAAAATTTCATCACCAATTTTTGTATGGAAACCAGTATAACACTGCTTAAAATTGCTGCATTTTCTGCATGTCATTTGACATTTTTAGGGTTAATTAAGAGGTAATTGTTATATGGGGTAATATTAAGAGGTATTGCCAAGAAGGCAAAAGGAACAACATGGAAATATGGCTTGAAAAATTTATTATAAACTAGAAGATAAACCCGGTGTTGCTTGGGTACTTAATTATTTTTTTAAAAAATAAAAGGAAAATGTACATGCTTTCTTGAAATGACTGTGTTTTTCAAAAATGCAGGGCCATTCTTATGAAGTTAATTTTAGTAATTTTTTAAAATGGGAAATTCCATTAAATGTATTTTTGTTCATCCCTATAAATTCATCATTTGCTGTGATTTAACAAAAAAGGGCTATTGCCAGTTTGGTTTCCAATAACATTGTCTTCTAGTTTTCAAAACTTAAGCATTGATTTAGCTGTGCCAAAACAGAGCATTACTCCAAATTTCTCCCTTTTGTCTCTTTTCTGTAATGTTTATTAAGAAGCAAACCTATTCGAGGTTCATCCTATTTTTCTGGCTCATCTTAGTTCAGTCTCTTTCAGCATTGGCTCAGTTATGTCAATTTTGAGGACTGTACTTGATTTGATGATTCTGTCTCTTTTCTGTTTCGTTTTATGAGAAGCAATACCATTGCAGGAACATCCTGTTTTTCTGGCACAACTAAACCTTTACATTGTTTTAAGTTATGATAAGAGGAAGCTGTATACCTACTTTGGTAGTCCTAGCTCTTACCACTTAGGAGGAGTTCTTGATCAAACAGACAAATATACAAACTCTCGATAAAATATATAATAGATATGTATGTATTTATTGAATTCATGCAGCTAGTATCATGCATATTCAAACACCTTTAAATACTAGTTCCTAAATGCCCTGCAAATATTTTCCATATATTGAGTTTTGTTGTTGTATACATTTAAAATAGTAGGGTATGTACTTGTGAAGTTTTGTGCATGAATTTTTGCAGATATATAAGCATTAATGTAAACCTGTAGTCCAGTGATTACATGTCCTAGGATGATGGCAGGTCTATCTATGAGCTGTGCACAATGCATTACAGAGAATGAGAATATTTTATTAAATTCAAAAATTGCATTATTGATTCCTCTAAAATTGTTGGCACAATGCAAGATTTTTAAATTTAGAAGCAGTTTCATCATTGTAGAGCCAGAATACAATGTGAACATTAATGGTTCTTTATTGTTGCAGCCCTTTACTGTCTCTCCTCACATCTGACAAGGAGAACTATTGTGCTTGATAGGAAACTAAGAAGGTGTCTACATTAATTAGATAATAATAATACAAATAGATTATGATAGATTATATGTCTCTGTGTGACCTTATTCCTGTGCATGCTTATGCACACAGAAAACGAGTGGAACTTGTAAGTGATCTTTTTTTTAATTAATTAGAGATTATAAATAAATGAGGTTTTTGAGACTCACTTCATCGGGCCTTCTTCATCATTCCTGTGTGCTTACTACTGTTGTGGATCAGGGCAGTACTGACCCAATTCATAGCATATTAAATTGAAATAATTGCAATAACATTTTACTGTGTATGCATATGCACAGTAAGCAATCTCCCTGTATTAAAAACACTTCAGATCTTTAGGGTGTGCACATGTGTACCTGAGCATCTTGTCTTAAATCCAAACTTTCTCTCGCCTTCAAAACAAGATGATTGTCATCTTTGTTTCCCAAGTCATCCCCAGTATAGCAAACATTAGGAAAACAATTTAAAGGGATTTGTAGCCCTTAGCATTTTCTAAGCATTTCTCAGAGCTGTAAGCTTAAACCATAGGATTGTTCTATGAATTCTAAACTGTTTATGAAAATGCTGATGAACTGGCATAAATTCTAGTGCCCATATTCTGGGAGAGTCCAAGATGGATTGTTGGAAACTCCCATGAGAGCCCAGTCCTGGCTCAAATAGAAGGAGCATTACTGGGCAGTGTAACCCTTTCATGTTTTTAAAACACCATCTTCTTCTTCTTTCGAATGTCGTGTTCAACGCTATATTTCTTTGTCAAAGTTGGACGTCCAAGCTCTCCAGCCAGTGAACAGTGTCGCTGGTTAGATTGTGGATATCCTCCAATGAGCTAGTGAATTTTTGTGTTGGGCATTCTACAACAATGTGATGCATAGTTTGCAGACTGCCACAATCACAAAGAGGAGATGGCAACAAATTCCATTTATGCAGTAAATAACCACACCTTCCCTGACCAGTCCTAAGCCAGTTTAGGACACACCACAGTCTCCGGGGAAGATCGAAGCCTTTCTGCTCAGTGGTGGGATCCTACACAAGATGTTTGTTTGGGACGTCTGCTTGCTGCCATTTAGCTTGCCATAGTTCCTTGACATTGGCTGTGACTTCCTTTGCTCGCTGCCAGGGAGGCTTACGGGATTTTAGATGCAATGCTGGTGGCTGATAAAGTATTTCTGGATGGGAAGAGCTTGGCTGCTGCAGTTGATATGTTGGTATAGTCTGCATTCCTGCTCCCATCAATGAATGCTTGGTGGGGCGATGTTTGCCAGAGGTGGTAACCATTCTATGGCAGTGGGATTTCAAGTTCCCGTTATCACGCGCATGGCACTATTCAGTAGTGTGTCGACTAGCTTTGTGTGGGCACTTTCTGACCACACAGGAGAGCAATATTCAGCAACAGAATACACCAGGGCTATTGCTGAGGTCCTCAAGGTACGTGCTCCAGCTCAACTGATTGCAGTGAGTTTTCTTAGAAGGTTGATCCTTGGCTTTAGTTTCTCCTTTGTTCCAGATGGCATCTGAAGGAGAGTGTACGGTCAAGTGTTACGCCTGGGTATTTGGGATGAGGCTTTGAAGCAATCTTTTTCCCACAGAAAGCAACATCAAGTTTTGCAGTGGCACCATGAAGGCACCAATCCAACAAACTGGGATGATGTGGCATGGATGATGTCACACCATACACCAAGCCATAGTTCTCTTTGATGTGAACACACATGCTCAGGAGACAGAAAAGTGACACAGGAGAAAAGAAAGAGCACACGCATCCCTTCAACAATTATGTCTTCTTCAAGATTGCTCTTGTCACTTCTCTGGGACAATCTACAGGGCACGAATTGGGTTCATCATCCACTTAAAAACCCATGAACTAACTGCCTTGGCAGAAAATATCCTTCCATCAAGGCATAGCCAAACAAGAAGAGCATATAGACAAGGTACATACCATACCGCACAATCAAGGGGACCAATTTTGATTTACACTACAAGGCTGCTCTACACTACTCTAGTAGTGTTAAAGGTTTATTACAGTGAGAGCAAGTAACACTGACTTTAAATTCCCTTTATCCACTACAACAGGGGGGATGAATACTGGTAACCTCTCCTCTAACCTCTTCCATTCCCAAAGGAGGGCATTGCTTTTATCCCTTCTGCTCTTGAAAGGGTCTGGCACTTCTCCCAGAGAGTGAAGGGGAAGTCATGCCACCACCCTAGCTCTTTGGGCTAGAGAGTTGATCCAATTTTGCTGTGTTGGGGTGGGGCAACAGTGAAGGGAAAAGGCCATGGAGGAACCCTTGTTTTATTGTCTATGTGGCACCAGATTGACCTGCTCTGTGTGCTGGAAGAACTTGCGAATGTTACTAGTCTTATTCAGAACTCTGAATTCAGAAGGCTTCAAAGGGAATGACAACTATGTCACAAGAAACTCTTAAATTTGGCAGCCATCCTTATAAGAATGGCATCTGCATCAAATTTCATTCAGAAGCATCATCCAAAATGCCTGGACTTTCTAGATAATGGGTAATATCTTTATGTGCCTATGTGATTTCAAAGCCCAATTACCATTGAAAGTAAACCAGGGTTAGCCTCCAACTCCTTAAGCTTTTTTGAAAATGTTACTTGAAGCCAATGTTTTAAATATGGTTGTACTGAAAACATTATTGTTTCCAAATGTCCAGAATGCCAAATTTTTCAGAGACTCTCTGTGTCTGATGCACTTCAAATGCCTTCTAGAAACATATCTTCTGGCAAGAGATTGAATATGAAAGGCCATGCTTTGGAGAAACTATTGGGAAAGGTATTAACAACAGCTTTAATGGATCCAAATTATATAACCTGAGCTCTCATGTTACTAGCATGGCTCCATTACTAATATGTATTTAATGAGTTTGTTTTTATGCCTATTACTAAAAAACATGTTTCAAAACCTTTGAAGACATTTAGTACAGTAGTGAGGCTGGTAGAAGAGTGAATTCATGTTCTCATTTACTCATATTCCCATCATACTCTCTCCCTCACTTCCATTTGTTACTCCTACTTTTTGCACCTTCTCTTAAGTAGACTGTAGAAATATCTCTTCGTACATTGTGCACAGCACCAGAATTAGAGCACAAATATGTGGCGTAAAACCACTATTGTACAGAATCACATCCCGCGGGGGGGCCATGTTGGCTGGACCTGGGGATTTGGAGATACAGATTTTGGATTGAAATTCAGGGGCAAGGTCTGGGCATTTGATTCAGGTCCATGTCTTCTATTAAAGTCTCTCCTGAAGTCATTCCTGTGTTTAAAACGTCATCTCCTTGCTTGAAAAAAATCATCATGTCCCTGAACTTTTGGTCATTTCTTTCTTTGCCATTCATGGGTCAAGTGAAGAGTATTTAAGGTTGACCATCCTCACTAATTGTAAGAATCCTTTTGCACTCTAATAGCTTTCTTCTTTTAAAAAAATCTAGTCGGGGTAAATGTGTATATCTGTAGTGTATATCGGTATATCCCAATAAAATTCCCTGAATCTCACACAAAATTCTCATTTCCCCCTGCCAGAGGGCATCTCCCATTGTCCATTCTCTCTCACATCCAATAAGTGCCTAACTACAGGATGTGCTAACATTCTGTTCTCCAAACTCATGTTAGACAAATAAAGCAGGAATCTGCTACTACACTCTGAGATACCCTCTACATATCAGTTCAGGAAATTAAAGATAAAACACTTGATTAAACAGCCATGCACATGGGTAAGATGTTGAATATGGCACAGTCATCAAACAGAATGCCATATGGCAACCCATATGGCTTCTTAGTGAAGTACTGACAGAATTAAGAATTATTCTATTTTTAAAAATGAAAAGGAGAGACATTCTTACTAATAAAAGACCACTGAGCAACTCAGATGCAAGATGAGAAGCACATATGGAATTGGTAAGGGCTTTGCCAAATATTCTAGGGATCTTATGTGAGTTTTACTTGAAAAAAAAATGTTATTTCAAGCTTCCATCTCGCTTTGATCCCTCCTTACAGAACAAAATGATACCTTGTGGCCGTATCAAATACTACTTAAACCAGATAGAAAAAGCAAAGCAGAATCCAACAAACTTGATCAAAGAACGTTGCCGTAAACTGAGAAGCATACTGAGAGGGAATCTGATTTAGTATCGTGGTGACACAGATGACATCATGCTGAGATATTTTACTGTTTTTCCTGTTCCCCATTATATGCGTAGGAAACACCTCTCAAAGTAGTAATGACTACCATGCCATTAATGTTTGCTGACTGAAATTCCTCCAGTTTCATCAGGCTTGAATGATAGCTTTGGTATACAAGAATATATAGCATTCTCTCAAGCTCACTACTTCAGAAGTTTGCTGAAATCCATATTATGTTAGGAACCAAGTTGTGCCTCCTCCACCTAATTGACAATAAGGATATTTTTTTCAAAAACACCTAAGTGAATTAAGAACCCCAATTTCAAAAGTAACAGTGACTCGGTGGAGCCTAAATTGCATTGAACTCCTAACTTTTTTTTAAGAATAAGTGTTAATGACTACACACTCTCCAGCAGTGCAGACTACAGGGGTGTGAATTACAGCATTCACTAAATTGTTGCACTGTCTCTGACCAGTGTAGACCCTTTTAGAACAAATCAAATGGTACCTAGTTTGCATAAATGGAGATAGCAGATTCTACACTGGGCAGTTAGAGCACAACATTTTACTGCATACTGCATCTCACATTTATTTAGTTTGCATTGTGAGGGGTATGTAGAAGATGTTAATCTCTTACGAAAGAGTATATCTACACAGCAGGGCTCAAGATCTGAGTGGTCATCAATTAATGAATCTTTTATTTACAAAGATGAGATTTATACTTTGAAAACAAGCAATTCTTGTCAAGAAATGCTTACTTTTCTGATAATTGTAGATACTATAACCAAAATAGCAAAGTGCTCTGAAAATTATGTTACCAATTCATGAAGATTTATTAAGTATATATCTGGTAACAAAGATGATAGACTACTATTTTCTTCTGCATTAAAAATACTTATACCAATACCCAGAATTACTTTTTCCTATTTTGTTTCCATTCATCCTGTTGTTCACTCAGTATGAATATTTATATTGTAATTCTGATAGTTGCCACTAGGTGGAAAAAATCAGTTTTGTTCATCTGGAACTGAGTATTTTCTTCACTGAAGCTAATCAAACAATTTGCTAGAGAATAGCAAGTCAAGGAGAGAAAAGGGTTGAGAAAAACAACCATTTCAAACTCTGTTCTTATTCTTGTTATTTTGAGACTACTGTCAATAGTGAACAGCAGAAAAGAATCCCTTATATGGAAAAGGAAGTGAGTACATTATAGTGTGAAACATTGTTTTTTTTTTAGTGCAAGTTCCTTCCAATTTACACTTTTTTTAATCTACTTTACCTTCAGGATGTAGTACAAAACTCTTCTGAGGAAAGAAAGTTATTAAAAATATTTGGGAGTGTCTGGCTAGTGCTGTATAGAAAAAAAGGATAGAGTCAAAAGAGTATTTTATGCACTGTAAAAATAACTAGCACAGCAAGGAGGGAAAACCAACAGAATATTTTCAATAGAACATCAGACCTGCAATATGATTATCTAGAACTGAGTGGTAATAGCAGTGATGAATTCATAAGAAATGCATAATTTATTTGTGTGTAAACTATGCAAAACATAAACTATCTCTACTTGCTGCAAAATAAATGTATTCATGGAGATGATGAATGATATGAGAGAAGAATAAATATAGGGGACCTATCCCATCCCCTGAAATCAATGAGAGTTTTGATATTGCCTGCAGTGGGAGCAGAATCAGGTCCTTAGAGTCTGATCCAAAGTCTACTGATTCTCTGAAAGATCAATAAGACATCCAGCTTCCTCTGAATGGCAATCACAGTCAGGCACCTACTTACCACTTGTACATTTGAAAATCGCACTTTAAAACCATAATTTGATAATATTTATCCACATTGGATGTGATCTTTCCTTTCCAAAAGCAGACCACACCACAAATTCTAGTAATTTCCTTTTCATTTACCTGAATATTTCCCAAGATTCAGCTGCCAAACGAGCCCAAAAATGTCAGTTGAAAAAAGAGAGTGCTATATCTTAATGAGAGAACCCTGTGAGCCTAATTCTGTTCTCATTTACACTGTTGACAACCCAAAATATCTCCCCTGTAGACTGCGTAGTTATTCTGAATTTGCACAGGTAGTAGTTGTGTAACTGAGAATTATGGCTTAAGGATTAGGTCTATGTGCTGCATTTATGCGTGGTTTTACATTCAGCAAAAGTCGTAGCAGTCTCTGAAACCATAACAACCTCTGCATCACACACAGTGCACATTACCTGCACGTCACAAGATATTATGTTGAAGACACTCATTGATATGACAGTGTCTGTACTTTAGTTCTTAAAAAACAAAATGTATTTTTCCTGGCTTTTTCTTTTTTGATAACAATTTTTGTTTCAGCTAATCTCCTTTCTCAGTTTCACTGGGGTTTTTTAATTGTGCATGTGCATCAAAAGAAAATAAGGTATTAGCTGAGATATAGGGGGGCAGAGAGGAAATAGGCCAGAGAAGGGCATAGGATGCTGAGGAAATGTGTAATGTCATTTTCATGTAGCTCTCTATACCACACAGTCTTGCTTTTCATATTTATAATAAGAAAGCTTGGAAAGCTTAGATTTTTTTATTGGCCAATGTTGGTGAATGTCAATTTCACCTTATGCTTACACAAACTAATGATAAATATTTCCACTGATAATAATCAAAATGTACAGATAGACAAAGAAAGACATATGCTGCTTAAGAACTTAATAGAATTTGATTTAAAGATATTTAACTTGTAAATTTTGACTTTCAACATTCATAATTTGTGGTATTAAGAGTTATAAAGCTTTAAGGTTTTTTTTAAATATCATGTCTACTCTAATTAAATAGTTGCCTGATCCTCCCACTATCTGATCTCCATAATTTCCCGTGCCTGTGAAAATGTAAATCAATATAACATGAAAAATGCCTCAGAATGAACATCAGTATTATCCACTGAAATTATAAAATAAATTGAAATCTGCCAAGCATAATCATAAAACAGCAATTGTAATGCAGAACTTCCCCAAATATTTATTTGAGTGTGTAGAACCCTGTGCAGAGAGGCTGGAACAATGGCTCTGAGAGGTGCGGTCCGCTCCATTAATTTTACTTGTCCTCATGAGCGCCACAATTTGAAGGATATAGAAATTGGCCATTTTCCAAGTGTAAAACACCAGGCTTTTTGTCATGTTATTAGCCATTTTGTTTCAGCCAATTGCCTAACCTTTTATTTTCTTCCTCTCTGCCTGGCAAGGAACTTCCTACAGCTGTCTCTGGTCCCTTTGAATTCAATTCAAAGAGAGAAGTTAATTGAAATACTATATATGTTGCCTTCAGTGATCCATGGAACAAGCATGTCAGGAAATCAGAGAAGGAGTCCACTTGCATCCAGGAAGTAGGATCCAGAAATTTAAAATTACCAGAGTGACTGTATGACTAGCGCTCCAGAGGAGCAAACTGCGGTTACTCTGCTAGAGCAAAACTGTAAAGAATGGGGCAGGCAACCTCCCAAACAGATGGTTATTCCAATACTTAGCACAAAAGAGCTTCTGTATTACCTTACTGAGAGAGAGAGAGAGAGAGAGTGCACATTTATTAAAGATAAATATACATAAAGAAATGAGAATAGTTCTGAGATCATATTCATAGTAGAGATGGAGAGATTTATAGTTGTAGCCCAATGTCCATATTTCATATTTCTATATGTCCATATTTCTGGATGGATTCAAGTAGGCATGTCAATCCATGACTTAAAGCCTTTACCTGATAAAGCATCAAGCTGATCTGTGGTAAAAAGTATCACGTCTCAAGGGTCTTTTATATAGCTTCCTAACAGCTCTTAACAGATCAGAGTCTTTAAATGAACAAAAGGC
Source organism: Pelochelys cantorii (assembly GCA_032595735.1). Lineage (NCBI taxonomy): Eukaryota > Metazoa > Chordata > Testudines > Trionychidae > Pelochelys > Pelochelys cantorii. The sequence continues at coordinate 67,902,488 of CM064326.1, read as the reverse complement.
AATCCCAGAGACTTCCAAATAGACCTATTTTCCAAAGATCACCAGTAATTATTTGTATAGATTAACATAAACAATTGCTTTCTATCATTTGCACGTGATTTACTATACACTCCAAAGAGTTATGAATATAATATAGACAGTAACTGTTCGGCTACACTCTTAACTGTCAACAATATCTCCAACTGGCCTAGACAATCTCTCATAAAATTTACATTTCCTAGGTATATATGATATTTCAAAGACATGCTCCAGTATTGAATATTATTATCCAGTCCCCAGCAGATTCTTCCATGTAATTTGGAATCCTTAGCTTATTGACAGAACAAAGCATTTATCATACTCCACAAGCCACTTCATGAATCTTACAGTACAGCGCATGTAAAGTCTTTATGAATGGAGCTGAAAAGCAGCTGTTCTAGTGACAAAACCTGGGTTTTACCTCTTGTATTAAACCAATTATTATATAGCTGTTTGACTCTGGTAAATATTGTAGTATGCATGGGTATGTCTACACTAGCCCCCTAGTTCGAAATAGGGTGGCTAATGTAGGCATTCAAACTTGCAAATGAAGCCCGGGATTTAAATATCCCGGGCTTCATTTGCATGTTCCCAGGGGGGCGCCATTTTTAAATCCCCTTAGTTCGAACTGACTGCCCGCGGCTACACGCAGCAGTCAGAAGTTAATCTGAACTAAGTCCTTAGTTCGGATTAACTGTTACGCCCCATTCCATGAGGAGTAACAGTTAATCCGAACTAAGGACTTAGTTCGGATTAACTTCTGACTGCCGCGTGTAGCCGCGGGCAGTCAGTTCAAACTAAGGGGATTTAAAAATGGCGCCCGCCCGGGAACATGCAAATGAAGCCCGGGATATTTAAATCCCGGGCTTCATTTGCAAGTTCGAATGCCTACATTAGCCACCCTACTTCTAACTAGGGGGCTAGTGTAGACATACCCCATTAGATTTAATGAAGACTAAATTTGGTATAACTAACATGAGAAAGGAAGCAGAAACAAGAATGGATATGTCTTTAAAGATCCATGGGTTTTGTCATTTATTTTTAAAGTTTCTTTAGTGAATGCTTCTTGAGTAAAAAGACGAGGATTTGGAAGTATTTTGGGGCAAGTATATTTTAGGGAGAATGTACAAGGAAGAATGTAAGGCATGACAAAATGGATAAGAGATAGGTTCTAGTTTATAAGGGACAATGTAAAGGTGAGAACTGGAGAAGGATATTACTGAATTCAATGCACTTTGCACACACAAAAATATTTTTTATAGCACATTGAATGTAAGGCTTTATAAAGCTGTGTGAAGTTCACTCTACACAGACGTCATTGATTTAGACTATATGGCCTACAGGAACTTTTGATTTATCTGAAGTACACCCTGATTTAAAGCCAATTCCTGTATACTCCACTATGTTTCTCATTTTCTCTACCTTGCCATTTTTTTATCTACCTTGTTTTCATTTTGCAGCTGACAAATGAGGGGTAAAACTAGTGGGGAAAGTCAATAATTAATCAATTAATCAAGCACTAGAAGAAACCAGACCAAAAAAATGCTGTACTAATATATTTTGAGCCTCAACCCTGTATCAGGAATATGCCCCACCCAAGGTAGTCGGTTTTGCCTATACCTTTCAACTTAAGACATTTTTTCCTATTCTTTGTAAGTGGCAAACTCGTCCAACACCAGAAACCTTTAAGTCTGTTTTTAATTAGATTAATTTTTAAACACAATGAAAAATATTTGAAAGTGTGCTTTTCTGACAAATGTCTCATTGATTTTTCCATTGTATATGAATACAGTGAAGAGAAAGCATTGATGTAGACAGCTTTTATATTCTTTAGCGCATTTTTCGTCATACAAACAGTATGAAATAGTTTTATCAGACTCTCAGAGCGAGAAAGTGTAGCTGCTTTTTCATGTTGGTAACCTGTGGAGAACATTAAAGAGAAGAATGGTGATGTTAGTGCCATGGGTGTTCCCTTTGTAGGACTCCAGCTGCTGTGAAAGCTGAAGCCAGGAAAACTACCTTAAAAGCTCAGTTGCTTGATGACAGACCGTCAAAATGTATTAAGGTTCTTAAGATTACAAGAAACCCGGTGTGATAGGTAAATTTTCCTTGTGTTTTTAATTCACTGTGTCATTTTGAATGTTGTGTTGAGATCGGCCCAATATCATTGAGATGTTCCTTGAATTTGAAAACTGTTTTTTAATTGCAATGTCAATGTTCCCTAATACATGCAAGCCGGTTTTATTCAGCTGGGTTTCTAAATTGCCAGCAGAGCCTTACAAATAGATTTTTGAACTCTGACTTATATTTATCCCAATGTAGTGTAAACCCACTGTTGTTGTACTAGCATCATTGTACAAAACCAAGTCCCATTGGGTGTTTCATCTTTCTCTTTTCAGATGTCTTCCCCTCTTCTTCTTCTTCTTCACTTTTGCAAACACACTCGCATTCAGATACATTTCAAAGGATATTAAGGTTGTTATTTGTGCCCATTCTGTGAGCTGTGTAATACTGACTGAGAAAGTCTGTCTTGTTTTGAACAAAGTTCACTTGTTTTAAAAGCACATTTCTAAATTTGCCAGGCTGCTGAGCCTGCCCCCAGGGCAAGCTTAATTAAAGCCAATGGAGGAGAAAAATTAAGCAGCAAAAACTGTTTAGCTGATGCTCACAAAACCTGATGGTAAAATATGAAATAATCAGTGTAGGTGACAGTAAGGTTGGTTTCATGGACATTTTTTACTCAGTCTACCATACAAGAGCCCCTTCCTCCCCCCAGCCCACCACTACTCTCTTTTCTAATGTTCAGGAAAAAAATACACTTATACACTTTAGAATAATGATTTTGTTGTTTTCCCTCAGTGCTTGTGCCCCCGCCTACTCTCTTTCTCATACACTCTATTTTTCTTGGTGCTTAAAATAATAATGTTTCATGGCTGATGCATAGATACTCTGAGAAAAACATAACCCAAACAGTGAATCTTTTTAAAAGGAACTGAGAACTTAAATGGCTTTGTTCACTCAAGTTCATCACTAGGATAGAGGTTCTCATAAGAACATAAGAACATAAGAACTGGGTTAGACCAAAGGTCCATCTAGACCAGTATCCTGTCTGCTGACAGTGGACAATACCAGATGCCTCAGAGGGAGGGATCACAATAGGTAATCCTCATGTGATCCCTCTCCTGCCACCCATCTCCAGAGAAACAAAGGCTAGGGGCACCATTCCTAGCCATCCTGGCTAATAGCCATTGATGGACCTAACCTCTGTGAATCTATCTGGCTCTTTTTTGAACCCTGTTAAAGTTCTAGTCTTCACCGCATCCTCTGGCAAGGAGTTCCACAGGCTAACTGTGTGCCGCATGAAGAAAAACTTCCTTTTGTTTGTTTTAAACCTGTTGCCTATTAATTTCATTTGGTGACCTCTACGCCCTTCTCCCGCCCCTCCGCCCAAAACAAAACTTCTAAAACAAGCTATCTGGTCTTCAAAACTTCTAATTTTACCCACACCTTTTAGATTTTGTGCCTTGCTCAGGTAAACAAATTCCTGGCTATCAGTACTGCTTAGGGAAGAAAGGCAAGCAGGAATTAGCCTTCTACAGGTAAAATATTTGACAGTACTGTACTTTCAGGAGGAAATGCTAATTGGTGTTCCTAAATATAAATTTTCATTCCCCACGCATATAAAGTCTCTTAATTCTCTCCTTGTTCTTCTTTCCTTATGTTATCCCTTCTTTTCTAATACTGGTACAAAAGTTTCCTAGGATTAGAAAATTCTAGTCTCAAACTAGAGAAAAAATATAAGTAAAGCCTGATTTCATGTCAATTGCCCCATGCGATGGATCTTATTTTGTTTGTCTTTACCATTTCCCCGCACTTTATTTTTATTTTTGCATCTGAGAAACAGGTGGTGAAAAATATTGGGGCAAGTCAATATCTCAATCATGTACTTGATAAAACTAGGTTAAAAATCCTGTATATTTTGAGCCCTCACACTGCATGAGGAATATACCCACATAAAGAACCTCCTTTCCAAAGCTTTGATGGGATTCTCACACTCGCACATCAAAGTACCCACATAAACCAGCAGTGCCAGAGGCGTACTTTGCTATATTGAATGGAACTTCATCAGGCAGGATGGAAAGAGATCAATTTCATAGTGTATACTTTAAAAAAAAGTGAGTTGTTCTCAGATGTTTTTAATGTTCTGATTTTGGTTTACATGTTCAGGTTGCTGGGATTCCTGCTGGTTCAAAATATTTTGTACAATGATGCATTTATCCCTGTTCACAACCCTTGTGATTTTTTTTTTGAAGTAAAATTGTCGCCAATCAGGCATAAAAGCTGATGATGCAGAAAAGGTGGAGTCCAACAGGAATAGAAGCAGCTGCTGTCTGCTTGGGTTAAGGGACTTTTCTGCAGACATGTCAGGGGCAGCCTTCATTTACTTCAATTAAATGTTTCAGTCTAGCCCTAATAAAACTCATGATTCAGACCAACAAGCACATTTAAAATTCAAATACGTACAATTACAATTAGGCTGCTAATAATTCTGGAGCCTCTTTCATAATTTCATGCTGTAGCTCAAATGGCAACAGCCTATGAGCATAATTACAGAGTCTTCTAACTGAGAGCTTGAAACAAAACTACTTAAAGGGAAACCACTGGGTACCTTTTTGGCTTGCCTGGCCACATTTTTCTGTCATCATTGTGCAACATGCATTTGTCAAGCTTGTCCATAGACAAGTTGGAGGGATTTTTTTTGGGGGGGGGGGTTTAATCCTGCAAAACCTTACTCACATTGGGAATCCTTATATATACAGGTAACTCTATTGACGTTAATGGGACTATGCCTGTGTGACTGAGGGTATGTCTACGCTGCAGAGTTTTTCCGGAAAAACTACACTTACGTCCACACTGCGATTGTGTTCTTTTGGCAGAAAGTAGAAAAAACAAGGGGTTTTCCGACATTGGTAAACCTCTTTCTATGAGGAGGAAGCCTTCTTCCAAAAGAGCTCTTTTGGAAAAAGGTGTGTGTGGTCGGGAAAGAGGGAGTTCTTTCGAAAGAAGAGGAAAGAGGAAAAAGCACAGGTGCCCTGATGGCCACTCCTCCCATAGTAATCACAGCTTAAATGTGAAATAACGGCCAATCAATGTGGACGCTATCTTTCGAAAAAGCAGATCGCTTCTTCAATGCACGTTAGCTGTGTGGATGCTCTCTTTCAGAAGAAGTTTTTTTGGAAGATCTCTCCCAGGAAAGCTTCTTCCGAGAGAAGGCTGCAGCCTGAGGCTGTGATCGTATGACTGAGGCTTGGCAGATCAAGCTCTCAGATTTTACCTTCCTTAGGCAAAGGGGAGTGAAGAAAGGTAATTCTGTCATTTACTGAAGTAAACTGGGAAAAAATAGTACCTTCTCTGCTCATTTAATCTGCTTCCTTGCTATGACTCAGAGGCAAGTATTTTGAAGTTTAGACTTCACAAGAGCAACTGACCTTTCCCACAGGAGTCACCGTAGGAAACATTGAAACCAGCATTTGGATTATTGTGCCAACCAGGGAATCAGGAAGGTAAATGAGAAGCGTTATGGTCTTTGTAAGTTACCTGGAATATAAATAAATACTGTGTTTAGGTACTGGAAAGCACTATGGAACTAAAGAGCACAAGTACGTGAAAAGAGTTATAATTGATGCCCTTATATTAAGAAGTTGGCTCTGATTTTCTAAAGAATTTTGGAAGGTCATGTGAAAGAGAAACCGATCTATTAAATCTGTATAGGTTGTGTCCCTGTAATGCAAAAATCATACAGTTTGGCTATTTGCCTAAGCTATATCAATAAAACATGATGTGAATACAGCAACATTTGCAAATATTGTAGTTAATTATTCTTTTATTAGAAAATGAATGGTGCTGTCTATGTTCCACATATTTTTTATGCTTAAAAAGCAAGGAAGTGAATAACTGATATCAAGTACCAAAAAGCCATGGGGATTTCACTGTAATGCTATATTCCCCAATCCCAATCTTATACTTATGCCCTATAAAATCAAATCAAATGCATTTGTGTTGCGAAGGTTTAAAAGTTAGGGCAAGGGGCGGTTAATAATAAAGCAAAGAATACACTTCTTGCTCCAGTGAACATGTCATACAGATCCACAATTAACAATCTAAAATTTAGGATTTTGGTATCATATTTCAGACATTTTTTTCTTGTATTCTAAGCAGAAATAACTAAGAATGTGGCATTCCAGAAAAAAAGTCATGTGTTTTTTCTTTCCCTTTTTTTTTATAGTCTTTCTAGAGTGCTACTATTTATCTATTTTTTATCATTATCCTTGTTGATGTTGTTATAATGATGATTAATATTATTGTTGATGTTTTTAGTCTTTCAAGAAGCAAATTAAGGCAAATGAGAGATTCTATTATTCCATCTCCTCTCTCCTTCCCCGTTTTTCTTGTTCCTGAGATTATAGGGAGATCTCTCATCACATTAATCTCTACCATTACCTAACACAAAACCACACATTAAAGCAGAATTACATGCACCAACATGGTGCAGAAGGATCTTTGACAGTAAAGAGTATCTAGAAATAGTCTTGATCTCAGTTTTTCAGCAAATTTACAGCAAAAGTGAAATTTCACAACTTGCAACAAAATGAAGGCAAATTTCACTTAAGCTTTTTCAGTGTCTGAAAATGGAGCTCTATGATTTCTAAAACAAATAAGGTGACAGGCAAGAAATTTTCTTGATCGTTTTATGAGGGTAGAGAGGTGGAAGGGATATTTGAACTTGTCTTCTATTTAAGCAAAGTGGATATTTTTTCGTTGACTTGAGGGAAATCAGAATCAGGAGGGTACTAATGTGTCTTACTTTTTTATGAGTAATAGCATCTTAAGTCATTGACATGGCATATAGGAGTCACTAAGGGTACGTCTACACTGCATGCTTATTTCAGAATAAGCTATTCCAGAGGAAATACTCCAAAATAACTTATTTCGAAATACCACGTCTACACTACAGGGAAGCCTCGAAATTAGTCCGAGGCAGACTCCCCTAATGTGGATGTGCTATCTTGATTTAGAGCCTCAGGAAACACTGGGGAGTAATTACTTAGAATGGCCCTGGTGAGGAGCTATTTTGAAACAGCAGCAGTGGAGCATCCACACTACAGCTATTTCAAAATAGCTATTTTGGAAGATGCGTTATTCCTCGTGGAATAAGGTTTACAGAAGTCAGAATAAGCCATCTGTTATTTTGAATTTATTTTGAAATAACAGAATTGCTGTGTAGATGCTCACATTGTTATTTCAGAATAACACCCATTATTCCAAAATAATGTTGCTGTGTAGACGCACCCTAACAGAATTTGGCTCTATTATGTTAGGAAGATATACCCGGTCTTGCTTATTTCTAATTATTTTGGTAGTTCTGCAAGTACTTATGGCGGACGCTACGAATGACTGCCATCTGAAATATATACAGCCTCTCCTCGAGTTACGAACGAGTTACAGACAAAACACTTGGCCGTAACTCGAAATATTCGTAACTCGGACCCGATTGAGTTACATTGTGACCGCGCTGTTCATAAGCGCGGGTCGCGTTCGTAACTCGGGGACCGCCTTTATGACCGCTCAATGGGAGTTTTGGTTGTAAATGTGAATGGTCATAAATCGACTGTTCACAATTCAGGGACCGGCTGTACTGATATAACTTCAATAACTCTCAATTTTCCTTTGGTTTCCCTTCTCTCCCATTACTCAGACACACATTTCCTCTTATCTATATTTGTTATTGTTATTTATAGTGCACTAATGTCTAAGGCTCCCAACTGTGACTGGATGTCCATCATACTAGGAGCTATACATAAAAAATAGTGAGGCATGATCATATCCTGGCAAGACTTTGTAGACTACAAGATACAGTGGGTGTGCCAGGGAATAGTATTTCCATTTTACAGATGGGGAAATGAATAGTCATGGAATAGGAATGGCTCTTCACAGAATCAGTATCTGCAGGGAAGGACTTTTTTTTTTTTTTTTTGCATGGCGTGAAGGAGCACTTGAATAGTCAGGGGTGAGTTTAATGAGTTACTTCCAAGGCTTCAAAGCTTACAGAGGTCACCTCAAAAGGAAGATTGGCTGACCTGCAGCAAAAATCCAGTCTTTTTCAGATAACTTAGCAGTTACTCTGAATGGGGCAGCAACTTCTAGATACTGATGAGATAATGGTTTTAACATGGCAGATACTGTGTTCTCCAGTGGATAGGGTGTTGAGTTGAGTGTAAATAAAAATATTTTTTTATTAATTATTTTAAACTGTGCCTTAGTTTAAAAGTTACAGATAGTTTTTCACAACATAAAAATGTAACTTTAAAAACACTGCACTCAGATACAACTATGTACAAAAACAAGATGTACAGCATGGATGGGGAACTGAAGGCCTGGGGACTGGATGTGGTCCCTGACTTGCCTGGATCTGGCCCCTGAGACTCACCCTCCCCAGCACTGGGGAGCTTGTGATAGCATCCAGCCCCTCTGCTAATTCACTGCGGGACTGGAGCATACAAAATCTACTAGCACGGTGTGCAAGGGGAATGTGGGGAGTGTCTTTCTCCTTCTGTGTTTTTGTTTCTCACTTGTGCGTGGCCCCCGACTGATTTTTCTGTGAGTAAATGGTCCTGAACCAAAAAAGTTTCACCACCCTTTATCTACAACAACAGTGCCCACAACAATAATGTATACACTCTCTAAAACTAAGAAAGGACAGAAAAATGTTTTTTTGTCTACTATACTTCTTAGAGAGCTAACTTTAGAAGTGCGGAAAGCATGAGGGATTCTTGTCTACATAGTGCATTTGAAAATTCATTTAAGATTGAATGGAAGTCAGAGCTATCATTGTAATAAGATGTTACATGTCCCATAATTTTGAAACAGTTTTGTGTTTACTTTCATATACTTTAATGACTAAAATCAGTTGCTGAATGCTCCTCCAGTAAACAAATATGGCCTAGCATTATATAAGTTGTTATTAAAAATATTCCCAGAGGGAAAAAAAAAATCACTGACTGTGTAATTGGATAATTAGTGACTATGTTCCAGAACGGGGCACTGAACACCCAAAAGGTTGTTCCTCTATACTTTTTCTGCTTCCTCTCCCTTTTCCCAAGTTATGTTTCTCCATTAAAATTCTGAGGTAAATTTCTTCAAGTAAGAGACATGGCTGGTAAGGCTATGTCTAAACAGCAATGTTATTTTGGAATAATTGATGTTATTCTGAAACAACATGGTCCACGTCTACACAGCAACCAGTTATTTTGACATAATGTTGAAATAATGTCGAGCTAGAGGACTTTTTACCCCAACTCCCGTATCCCTCATTTTACAAGGAGTAAGGGAAGTCAGAGGAAGAGTGCTCTAACTCAGCTTCCTTCCTTCCAACTCATTTAGGGCACATTTACACAGCAGGGTCAAAAGCCAAAATAAGCTATATTGATGTAGCTCATGTTGCATAGCTTATTTCAGCTTTAGCCCTGCTCTGTAGATGTGCCCTAAGTGAGTTGGAAGGAAGGAAGGAAGGAAGCAAGGAAGGAAGGCTAATAACTGATGGCATCAAGATGGTGGAAGAGTTTAATTATTATTTTGCTTCAGGTTTTCACTAAATAGGCTAATGGTGATCAGATTCTCAACACAATTAACAAAGAGAAAGGAATACAATCCAAATTTCAGAAAGAACAAGTGAAAGAGTATGCAAATGAGTTAGATGTATTAAAGTTACCAGGAGCTCATGAAATTCATCCTCAGGTACTTAAGGGCACAGCTACAATACACAGAAGATCGGTGCTGCTGTGGTCAATCTTTCGGAGTTCAATTTAGTGGGTATTTCTGCTCCTCATGAGGAGTAAAGGAAGCTGATGGGAACATTTTGATCCTGTCAACCTCCTGCTATGTGCACAGAGATTTAAGATACATTGACTCCAGCTATGTAATTTACATAGGTGGAATTGCATATCTTACTTTGACCCTCCCATGTAGTGTAGGCCAGGCCTAAGGAACTAGCTGGAGCAGTCTCAGAATCAGCAATTATCTATGAAAAATCATGGAAGGCGGGTGAGATCTCAGCACAGGAGAGGGCAAACATAGTTTCTATCTTTTGAAAGGTGAACACAGAGGACCAACAAAATTATACACTGCTCAGTATAAATTGATACCTGGCACATCATTGAAGCACATTAAGCAATCAGTTTGTAAGCATTTAGAGGATGATAGGGTTATAAAGATTAGCTAGTATGGAATTGCCAAATCAACTGAATTTCCTTTTTTTGACAGGGTTACTGGCCTAGTGGATAGGAGGAAAGCAGTAGACTGGATTTATCTTGATTTTAGCAGGGCTTTCAACACATTCAGAGAAATCATTCTCCTAAGCAAACTAGGAAAATGTGATCGAGATGAAATTATTATAAGGTGATTGAAAGACAATATTCAAGTAGCAGTTTTCAATAGTTCACTGACATACTGGGGGGATTGTATTCTGCAGTGTCCCTCAGGGTCAATCCAGTACTATTCAATATTTTAATTAATATTTTGGATATTGTAGTGGAGAGTATGCTTATATAATTTGCAGGTGACACTAAGCTTGGAGGGGTTGCACGCACTTTAAAGGACAGGATTGGTATGATCTTGACAAATTGACCTTGATAAATTGTAGAATTGGTCCGAACTCCACAAGATGAAATTTGGTAAAGATAAGTGCAAATTAGCACACTTAGGAAGGAAAAAAACAAAAAAACAAAAAAACTAGTGTACATCTACAGAATTTGGAATAATTGGCTAGGTGGTAGTACGGGATGGGCCTCTCCGGTCTGGTACTGTCGGGACTGGTAGAGAGAATTTTCCAGACCAGGGGAGGTGTCCCCTGCAACCTGCCCCCAGCGAACTGGCCTCCTGCCTCCAGCCCCCTCTACTTCCTCCCTGGCTGGGCTGTCCATCGTACTGCCACTGCCTTCCCCTCCAGCTCTGGGCTGCCATGGATGTCCAGGGTTCTCCTAGCTCCTTCACTGGACTCGTGCTGATGTAGACTGGCCTCACAGTGCAGGTATTCAAGGTTTTCCATGCAGCGGGCTGCCGGGGTTCTACGGGCCTGGGCCCAGTCCCAGCACTGCTGTGGGGCTCCTCTAGCCCCACTTCCTCAGCCCCAGCTGCTGTCCCTCCTGCCATTGGGCTCCTGGGCTCTCTGGTTCAGAAGCAACCATGGTCCTGCCAGACCACAGATGTTGCTGGACCAGAGAGTGCCAGATTTCAGAGGTGCAACCTGTACTACTGAAAAGAATCTGGGATATTAGTGGATCATAAATTGAATATGAGTCAAAACATGATTCATTTGTAGACAAGGCTAATATTCTTTAAGATCGAATTGTCATATGTAAGACACTGGATGTAAATTTTCCCCTCTACTTGGCCCTGGTAAGGCCTCAGCTGAAGCATTATCTCCTAGCGTGGATGCTACACTTGAGGAAAAATGTGGACAAATTGGAGAGAGACCATGGGACAGCAACAAAAATCTTGAAAGGTTTAGAAAATGTGACCTAAGAGGAAAGAGTAAAATGGACATATTTAGTCATGAGAAATGAAGACTGAGCAGGGATTTGGTCAGAAACTAGATGGTGCTCTGGCCACAAAATATGCAATCTTGCCCTACTGATATCCATTAAAAATATTACCGTGAAGATCATTTCCCGAGCCTGTTGATTTGACCATGCCACCTCTCTCTTTCCTTCTCTTCACTGGCTTCTACTTTTCCATTGTATCTAAATAAGCTGCTTGTCTTCATTGTGAGGCACTTCATGACACTTCTTTACCCTACCTGTTATCCTTCATTCAGTATGAAAATGTTGACTTCTGTCTCCAGTCAGCCCATGATGTCAACCTCTACTGTCCTCTTCCCCCAAACCATACTGAACCCCTCATCTCCAGCTCCACCTCAGAGCAATGACTTACACTTACATTTTCATTTTCATTTTATTTTCAAAAAAAACAAAAATTATTTGAGTTAAGGACCCAAGCAACGCCAGGTAAATCTTCTAATAATAAAATAAAAGAAATCCATAAATAAAATATGTTCCTTATCACTTTCTAGTGAATTCATAGAAAGCCTCAGTTGCCAACAAAGAATTATGGGACGGTGCAACAGGATCAGTTAAAGAAAACAAATCTTACCCATCACCCATATTTTAATTGAACCTTTATCATATCATCTGGAAAGTTCAATCCACATCCCTGATCAGCATCATCAGTGGTTGATCCTCAGTAGTTTTTCAGTTTACTTCCTCTTTTTTAGATGATATTTCAGTCCACGGCGTCCATATATTTGCAGGAGATGTTCAATGATCGGATTCAGATAAATGTAAACTGTACAATGTAATGTAAGACTTAGAAAAAGAGGGTTGTTTGAGGCAGACAAGAGGAAGAAGCAGAGAGGCTGTTGCTCGTGTTTGTCACACAACTGCTTCTCAACACTCCCTTTCAACTAAGGCATGAATGGAATGAACCACACAGGTGCACCAAGAGAAGAACTGGCAGAGTGGTGTACTGCAGCTGGACTCCTCAAGAATATTCCCAGCTGATTGTGTGACCTGACCAATACCTCCATGAATGTGCATATGTCCAGCACATCCATAGGGTAGTATTGAATGATTAAAAGAATGGATTGTATATTGTCTTTGAGGAAAGATTAAGAAATACTACTACTGCTACTACTAAAAATCTTCAGTTGTGGACAGAGAGTCCTAAATAGGAAAAATTGTAACCAGACTCAGTAAATATTTTAAAGACATTCCCCATTCTCCATCTCAAGAAGAAAGGGAGAAAAGTAGGTAAAATGAAGCCTCAAATTCAGTTGTGACAACCCAAGCGATTGATCCCATCATAAACAACCACCACATATTTTGTGAAATGAAGCAGAAAGCCAGGGCTGTGTGGAGGAAGCAATTATATTCTAAGCTCCAATCTTTCTATTGGTATCAGTCCTCTGCACCAAATTCATTCCGTTTGAGCAATATTATATGTCTATCTGTTGGAATATGAACAAAATTCTCATGGACAGATGACAAGCTGAATTAAAGCCCATTGGACAAGTTAACGTGTCAAGTAGCCAAGCCTGGCCTGTTTATTCCCAGCATAGAATTCACCATGCCGCCTTTACATTCTGCTCTAACTGGAATTCCCAAAAGTCCTTACTGTTTACACATCAAAGAACTGATGGCTGGCTTGATTGACCTCAAATATTAGTTCAGTACAACAAGAGAATTCTTCTTACTCAGCTAAGTATTTGCCTCTGTCAGTACATTGGTGGAACTGAATAATGACACAGGTTAGTGCACAAATCAGAAATAGGAATTCCTTGAAGCAGTCAGAAGGACTTGAAAATATTATTCACTAATAAAATACTAAATAACAGATCATGTGTCTGTGTGTGTGTGAGAGAGAGAGAGACAGAGACAGACAGAGAGAGATTTAATTTTGCTGGGAAATTTAATAAACTAGCAAGACATAGGAAAGTTAAATCAAGGAAATTCAGGGAAAGTATTATTGCAGAGTTGCAGCAATAGCAGCTCCTAGAACCTCGCACGAGCCAGGACTGAGCCAGGTTGCCTACCCTTCGGCTCCTAAATTACTGCAGAGCCACAGTGGGAGAAGTTGCTGGACCTGGCACAAGCCAGCTTATAAATGGATCATTGGTTTTTTAACATTTTTTTCTGTAAGTTGGGGGGCGGGAGTTGGCTTATGAACAAATGGGTTTATGTTCGAGTATATATGATATGTATTGAGTTCTGGAAGATCACCTTTAAAGTTTTCATGATCAATTGTGAACATGGTCCTGGCGGGTTCTCTTTCTCCAGTAAGAAACAAAACACATTATCAAGGATGTGAACCTGCCTCCAGTCCCTTGCACAGGGGATTCAAGAATGTGAACCTGCCTCCAATCCCTCATCCTGAGGCTCAGTGACAAGTGCCAGGAGTGGCGGCTGACTGGGAGAAGTGCTGGGCTGACTGGGAGCAGCGGAAGGCCACCTAGGAAAAACTGTCAAGCCAACATTTAGCCATGTGCTCCTCCCTCACCTCAGTGATGGAGCACATGGCCTTGTGCAGGGAGCAGACTACTAGCCACCTCCCTACCTCTGCCCCTGCCCCCACTCCATGGCTTCTCCTCCTAGCCCCCGCACAGGCCACTGGGGCCCCTGAACACAGAGCAATGGGACCTCCAGGGCAGCCGAGACCTCCAGAGCTGAACAGGGCAGGTGCTACTCCCAGCCCCATCCCTGAGGCCCCCTCTCCCTGACACCCCTCACCATTCCAGGTTCTTTCCCCAGTCCCTCCCCTGTTTTAGATCCCACAAATAAAGACAAATGTTTGTTAACCAAAATAAGGCTTTTTTATTTGCTCTGTGGGGGAGAGGGGGAAGGTGGGAAGGGAGGGCGGGGGAAGGAAGGGATGGGGGAAGAAAGGCACACAGGAACAATGCAGAGGCCCCTTGTGTGGAGGCCTGGGGAAGAGTCTCACAGGTGACCTTGACTGAAAATCTCCCTCAAGGCCTCCCAGATGAGCACAGACCCCTGATGTGCTCTCCGTATGGCACTGGTATCTGGCTGCTCATAAGCACTGTCCAACCGTTCAACATCTGCCCCCCTCTCTCTCCCGGTAGGAAAGTCTCCCCCTTGCTCTCACAAAGGCTGTGGAGCACTCAGTAGGACGCCATCATGAAGGAGATGTTTCACTAGCTGAGGTGCAGGCAGATGAGGAGACTCCTGAACCTCCCCTTCAAGTGGCCAAATGAACACTCCATGACCATGCAGTACCTGCAGAACCTGGAATTGAAGTTCTCCTTAGTGAGGTCCAGGCTGGCCTTGTAGGGCTTCATCAGCCAGGCGAGAATGGGGTATGATGCATTGTCCAGCATGCACGTGGGCATGTCCACATTTCTGACTCTGATGGTGTGGTCAGGGAAAAAAGTGCTGGCGGGCATCTTCTGCAACAGGCTTAAGTTCTGGAATATGTGGGCATTGTGTGCCTTCCCTGACCAGCCAACGTTGATGTCCATGAACCAGCCCTTATGGTCCACGAGGGCCCACATCACCATTGAAAAGTACCCATTCCTGTTGATATAATCCAAGGCACAGTGGTTGGGGGCCAGGATGGGGATATGAGTGCCATCTATGATCTTTCCCACAGTTTGGTAAATCCATGGTGGCAAAGCCATTAATGATGGTGTTGATGTTGCCCCAGAGTGACAGCCCTCTGCAGCAGCACCTGGTTGATGGCTCTTCCTACATGCACAAGTGCGGCCCCAACTGTGGATTTCCTCATACCCAATTGGTTCTCAAAAGAGAGGTAGCTGCCCGGCCTGGTGAACTTCCAGAGGACAAAAGCTATGCACATCTGCAGGGGGATGGCAAGTCGCAGTCAGGTGTCCTGTCATCTGAGGGCAGAGGCGAGCCATTCACAGAGCTCCAGGCAGGTGGCCTTCCGCATGCAGAAGTTCTGGAGCCACTACTGGTTGTCCTATCGAGCTTGCGAACAGGACAGCAGGGATGGATGGTGATGGGTCTGCTGTTGCTACCTGCATGGAGTGTGCCATGTTTGTCTTCCTCCTGGAAGAAAGAACGGATTTCATCTGCACTAAGTGCAAGCTGGTCGCCATTTTGGAAGAAAAAATTAGAGGACTGGAGGCCCAAGTGTCGACCCTATGCTCAATCAGAGAGGATGAAGACTTCCTCGATAGAAGGCAGCGTTTAATCCTTCAAGCACAGGAGACGGAAGAGTCAGAGAGGGCAGTACGTGATCAAGAAGAGAACTGGCAGCATGTAACTTCTAGAAGGGGAAAAAGGCCAGCATGGGAATCCCCCAATGCTATAGAGGTAAGTAATCACTTTCAGGCTCTCTCCACAGGCTCTGCGGTGGTGAATGCTTTGGAAGGGACCTCACAAGGAAGAAACCAGAAGGGAACACCATCTACTGGAAGGCATGGGATGCGTAGTCCTAGGGATGGGGGTTCCACGCCACCACCCCCAAAAGAAAGCGACGGGTGGTGGTGGTCGGAGACTCCCTCCTAAGAGGGACTGAGCCATCCCTTTGCCGTCCGGACCTGGAATCTCAAGAGGGGTACTGCTTACCGGGAGCTCGCATTCAGGATGTGACTGAGAGGCTTACCAAACTGATCAAACCTTCGGATCACTACCCCTTCCTGCTTTTCCACGTGGGAACTAACGATACGGCCAAGAATGACCTTGAGCGGGTTACTGCGGATTATGTAGCGCTGGGAAGAAGGATCCAAGAATTCAGAGCGCAAGTGGTGTTCTCGTCCATCCTCCCTGTTGAAGGGAAAGGACTGGGCAGGGATCGTCGAATTGAGGACGTAAATGGTTGCGCAGGTGGTGTCCCAGAGAGGGCTTTGGTTTCTTCGACCATGGGACTCTGTTCCGGGCACGAGGATTGTTAGGAAGAGATGGGATCCACCTAACCAAGAGAGGAAGGAGCATCTTCGCAGGCAGGCTTGCAAACCTAGTGAGGAGGGCTTTAAACTAGGTTCATCGGGGGACGGTGACCAAAACCCTGAGGGGAGTGGGAAAGTCGGATACCGGGAAGAAATGCAGAGAGGAACGAGCAAGAAAGGAGGACCCCTGTTTCGAATGGAGAAGATAGAGCGATCAACTGGTTATCTGAGGTGTTTGTACACTAATGCGAGAAGCCTGGGCAACAAACAAGAAGAACCGGAGGCCCTGGCCCAGTCCAA
Source organism: Pelochelys cantorii (assembly GCA_032595735.1). Lineage (NCBI taxonomy): Eukaryota > Metazoa > Chordata > Testudines > Trionychidae > Pelochelys > Pelochelys cantorii. The sequence goes on along the minus strand of CM064326.1, from coordinate 67,885,690 downwards.
GAAATATGATTTAATCGGGATAACAGAGATTTGGTGGGATGACTCGCATGTCTGGAGTGCTGTCATGGAAGGATATAAACTGTTCAGGAAGAACTGGCAGGGGAGAAAAGGAGGAGGAGTTGCACTATATGTAAGAGAGCACTACGATTGCTCTGAACTCCAGTATAAAGAGGGAGAAAAACCTGTTGAGAGTCTATGAGTTAAGTTTAAAGGAGCAAACAACAGCAGTGATGTTGTAGTTGCTGTCTGCTACAGGCCACCGAATCAGGTAGATGAGATAGATGAGGCTTCTTCGGACAACTGAGAGAAGCTTCCAGATCTCAGGCCCTGGTTCTCGTGGGGGACTTTAATCACCCTGACATCTGTTGGGAAACCAATACGGCAGTACACAGGCAATCCAGGAAGTTTTTGGAGGATGTTAGGGATAACTTCTTGGTACAAGTTAGGGATAACTTCTTGGTACAAGGATCCCACCAGGGGCCGTGCGCAGCTTGACCTTCTGCTCACAAACAGGGAGGAACTAACAGGGGAAAGGAGTCCAGGACAGCTGGCAGTATTTTAAAGAAGCCTTATTGAAGGCACAGAAAGAAACTATCCTGACGCATAGCAAGAGAGGCAAAAATGGTAGGAGACCGGATTGGCTTACGAGGGAAATCCTTGGTGAACTTAAGCACAAAAAGGAAGCTTACAAAAAGTGGAAACTTGTACAAATGACCAGGGAGGGGTTTAAATGTATAGCTCGAGAATGCCGGGGGGTTATCAGGAAGGCGAAAGCGCAAATGGAATTGCGACTGGCTAAGGGTGTGAAGAATAACAAGAAAGGTTTCTACAGGCATGTTAACAAGAAGAAGGTGATCAGAGAGGGTGTGCAGCCCCTACTGGATGAAGGAGGTAACCTAGTGAGAGATGATGTGGGGAAAGCTGAAGTACTCAATGCTTTCTTTGCCTCTGTATTCACGGACAAGGTCAGCGCGGAAGTCCAGGAGCCAAGTGACGCAAGATGGGATGAAGATGGACAGCCCGTGGTGGGTAAAGAACAGGTTAGGAACTATTTAGAAAAGCTAAACGTACACAAATCCATGGGTCTGGACTTAATGCATCCAAGGGTACTGAGGGAGTTGGCAAATGTCACGGAGGAGCCTTTGGCCATTATCTTTGAAAAGTCATGGAGATCGGGAGAGATCCCGGATGATTGGAAAAAGGCAAATGTAGTGCCTATCTTCAAAAAAGGGAAGAAGGACGATCCAGGGAACTATAGGCTGGTCAGTCTTACCTTGGTTCCTGGAAAAATCATGGAAGGGATCCTTAAGGAATCCATTTTGAGGCACTTGGAAGAGAGGAAAGTGATTAGGAATAGTCAGCATGGATTCACAAAGGGCAAGTCGTGCCTGACCAATTTGATTAGCTTCTATGATGAAGTAACTGGCTCTGTGGATGTGGGAAAGTCAGTGGATGTGATCTACCTTGACTTTAGCAAGGCTTTTGATACGGTCTCCCACAATATTCTTGCCAGCAAGTTAAGGGAATGTGGATTGGATAAATGGACGGTAACATGGATAGAAAGCTGGCTAGAAGGCCGGGCCCAGCGGGTAGTGATCAACAGCTCGATGTCAGGATGGCGGTCGGTTACTAGCGGAGTGCCCCAAGGTTCGGTTCTAGGACCGGTTTTGTTCAATATCTTTATTAATGACCTGGATGAGGGGATGGATTGCACCCTCAGCAAGTTTGCGGATGACACTAAGCTAGGGGGAGAGGTAGATATGCTTGAGGGCAGAGATAGGGTCCAGAGTGACTTAGACAAATTGGAGGATTGGGCCACAAGAAATCTGATGAAGTTCAACAAGGACAAGTGCAGAGTCCTGCACTTGGGACAGAAGAATCCCAAGCATAGTTACAAGCTGGGGACCAACCAGTTAAGTAGTAGTTCTGCAGAAAAGGACCTGGGGGTTACAGTGGATGAGAAGCTGGATATGAGTCAACAGTGTGCCCTTGTAGCCAAGAAGGCTAATGGCATATTAGGTTGCATTAAGAGGAGCATTGCCAGCAGATCCAGAGATGTGATTATTCCCCTTTATTCGGCTCTGGTGAGGCCACATCTGGAGTATTGTGTCCAGTTCTGGGCCCCCCACTACAAAAAGGATGTGGACGCATTGGAGAGGGTCCAGCGGAGGACAACCAAAATGATTAGGGGGCTGGAGCATATGACTTATGAGGAGAGGCTGAGGGAGTTGGGTCTGTTTAGTCTTCAGAAGCAAAGAGTGAGGGGGGATTTGATAGCAGCCTTCAACTTCCTGAAGGAAGGTTCCAAAGAAGATGGAGAGAGGCTGTTCTCAGTAGTGACAGATGGCAGAACAAGGAGCAATGGTCTCAAGTTGTGGTGGGAGAGGTCCAAGTTGGATATTAGGAAAAACTATTTCACTCGGAGGGTAGTGAAGCACTGGAATGGGTTACCTAGGGAAGCAGTGGAGTCTCCATCCCTAGAGGTGTTTAAGTCTCGGCTTGACCAAGCCCTGGCTGGGTTGATTTAGTTGGGATTGGTCCTGCCTAGAGCAGGGGGCTGGACGTGATGACCTTCTGAGGTCTCTTCCAGCTCTATGGTTCTATGATTCTATTATTCTATGATGATGTGGTCCCACCAGTCAGAACTGTCTCCCTTGGCCAGAAGCGGCATTCCATAATGTCAAGAGGGTTTAGGAGCATTTGCAGCATCAGGAGTGCCAGGACCTGGCTGAAAGGGTCCTCTGATTGGGGCTGGCCGGAGAAGCATGTGGGCAGTGTGGACAAACTGTGCCATGAGGTGCAGCATGAGGCCTGTGAGCATGGCACTGCTCAGCAGCTCCAGCTCCATGTTGTGAGTTCTGTGACATCCTCAAGGGCAACAAGAGCACACTGCACCAGTTTGGTGTCCCACAAGGGGATAGGCAATGGAGGAGTGGCGTGAGAGACATGTCTGTAGAGTGGATCCCCTGAAAGCCAGCTTGCCTGATGAAGCAGCCACAGGAAGTGTCCATCCTCCTTGTACCCTACTCAGGGTGCTTCCAGGGGCTCTAAGTTGGAGGCAGGGTCCAATTGGTGTGGATGCGCTATTCTGAGCTTTTTCACTGCTGCCATGCAGTGTGGATGCATTATATAGATTTTTTTATAGACCAACCCGGCAGCATCCCAGCTGCTCTGCTCAGCCGCTTCCCCAAGTCCGCCGCTGCTGCTTGCAGCCCCAGCTGGCCTGTCACCAGCGGCTGCGCCGGGCTTCCCCCACCTCCCTGCAAAACCACAGAGGGTTCGCCCCTCGCTGTGCCGTTCCCCGCCGACCCACCCCCCCGCCAGTCACAGTGCAGGTCCTGGCAGACCCGTCACATCCCCCCCGCCGGAGTGCCTCCTGATACTCCAGCATATCCGATAATCCAGCACCTCCTGGGTCCCAAAGGTGCCGGATTATCGGAAGTCTACTGTATATTGTCAGTTGATTCCATTCTTTATTCTTTGGGGTTCAAATCCCGTGTTCTTTGCCTGGGGAGTCTGGACACTAATTAACCCTAACTAAGTTGCCATGAGATAAGAGGGAAGGTTCTTTCATGGACTGATAATTGGTAAAAGATGGGAAACAAATGGTAGGAATAAATGGTAAGTTTTCTGAGTGGAGAGTGGTCACTACTGGTGTCCCCCAAAGGTCTGTCCTGAGACCAATCCTATTCAACTTATTTATAAATGATCTAGAGAAAGGTGTAAACAGTGAGATGGCAAAATTTGCAGATGATACCCAAATACTCAAGATAGTTAAGACCAAAGCAGACTGTGAAGAGCTTCAGAAAGATCTCACCAAACTGAGGGTATGTCTACACTACAGCGCTATTTTGAATTAACTTATTTCGAATTAGTTAATTCGAAATAAGCTAATTCGAAATAACGCATCTAGACCCAAAAACTAATTCGAAATAGTGTTTTGCTATTTCGAAATAGCACGTCCACACTAATTGGATGCTGGATCACATTTTAGGGCAGCTGAAATCAGTTCCAGCAGGGCATCAGGTCAGTAGTTACTTTGTGTGGCTGCTGTCTGAGGCAATCTGAGGCTCGTGCTGAAAGGGACCCCCCTGGACAGCTGGTTCTCAGCTTTCCCGCTTGCTTGCCTACCTCGCCGAGGGAAAGCAAAGCATTTTCCTCTCCGCCTGCTTCGGTCGCTCTCCTTTGGGACACTGCAGCACTCGGCACCATGGAGCCAGAGCCGCCCCTGGGCACTCTGGTGCTCATGTTGAATGTCTTGCTGCAAGCCTGGCAGCAATTGCTGGAGGCTGCCTGGCACCTTCTGCTGCAGCCCAGCCCCCTGGCCCTCCCTCTGCCCCCCCCGGGGGCCCTGGAGGAGCGGCGCCCGGATGCCAGTGTGCCCCGCCGCATCTGGCGTCTGGACACAAGCAGCGACTGGTGGGACCACATCGCCCTGGAGCGCTGGGGAGACCAACAGTGGACCCAGAACTTCAGGATGAAGAAGGACACCTTCCTGGAGCTCTGCAAGTGGCTCGCCCCTGCTCTGCAGCGACGGAACACACGCATGAGGCCCGCCATTCCCCTCCACAAGCAGGAGGCCACTGTCCTCTGGAAGCTTTCCACGCCGGATAGCTACCGATACGTTGGGAACCAGTTCGGCGTGGGGAGATCCACCGTCGGAGCGGTACTCATGCAGGTACGGCACTCACTGGCCACTGGGCCAGGACAGGGGGCTGGATGGAGGACGTGGGCAAGTGGTGTAAGTGCCCTTCCCGGGAGGGGTCGCTACATCCTGGCCGTGCTACAAACCGCCCGCGGTGGCCAGGATTGCAGCGGGGGTAGCTCCTGGGAGTGGGGCATGGGGCAGTGTGGCGGGGAAAGAACACTCCCAGCCACCCGGGCACCCCAGTGACCCTCGGTTTTGTGTCTCTCTCTGCAGGTGGTCAAGGACATCAACAGGGAGCTGCTCCGCAGAGTCGTCCGCCTCACCGACCTGGACGCAGTCATCCAGGGGTTTGGCGCCCTCAGCTTCCCCAACTGCGGGGGGGCAATCGACGGGATGCACATCCCCATCTGTGCCCCGGACCACTAGGCCTCCCTCTACGTTAACCGCAAAGGGTACTTCTCTGTGATCCTGCAGGCTGTGTCTGACCACCGGGGCCAGTTCACGGACATCAATGTGGGCTGGTCCGGCAAGGCACACGATGCGCGGGTGTACCACAACTCCTCCGTGTGCCAGAGGCTGCACGCCGGGACTTTCTTCCCCGACCGCCACATGAGGGTCGGGGACGTGGACATGCCAGTGTGCCTGGTGGGGGATGCGACCTACCCCCTACAGCCCTGGCTCATGAAGCCGTACACCGGACACCTCAGCCTCTCCCGGCAGGCCTTCAATGCCAGGCTCAGCGGGGCCCTCATCGTGGTCGAGGGGGCCTTTGGCCAACTGAAAGCACAGTTTAGATGCCTCCTCACCCACCTTGACCTCTCCCAGCACAATATTCCGCATGTGGTGGCAGCGTGCTGTGTGCTCCACAATTTGTGCGAGCGGAAGGGGGAGGCTTTCCTGCCAGCCTGGATGGCAGAGGCTGACCACCTGGCTGGCCAGTACGCACAGCCCCGCACGGCTGCCAGACGGGAGGCCCTTCGGGGGGCTGTCCGCATCCAGGAAGCCCTGCGGGAGAGCTTCCAGGCAGACGAGGACTGAAGTCCTCCTGACGTGCCCCACTGGGGCCTGGGGCCTTACATTCCTCCCCCACCTCCTTTCCCTTTCCCCTCCCTAACCCCCCTTCCTGATCTACAATAAAAACACCTGTGTGGCCACAAAAAAATGTCTTTATTTCACATAACTTGGGTGGGGGGAGGACGGGAATGAGGGCGGGAGAAGGGAGGGGGGAAACCTGGGAGGAGGGAGCTGGAAGGGGGAGGCAAGGGGAGGAAGGGGGAGGGGAAGCTCAGGGTTGGGGGTCTTGCTGGCTCTCCCGTCTCGCAGCACTGCGGGTGCAGGGGCGTCGGGGGGGAGTGGGTGTGGAGGGTGGGGCAGGAGGGACAGGGGGTGCGGAAGAAGCGGGACAGGGAGTAGGGGTGGGAGGAGGAGCGATAGGTGGGGCAGCCGCAGGGGCTGGAGCAGCAGGAGGCAGCAATCGGTCCACCAGGGCCTGCAGGTGCTTGCGGAGGGCACGGCCCTGCTCCCGCAGCTCCCTCAATCTCTCCCGCCACAGCTGCAGGTCCTCTTGCACCCACTGCTCCTGGCTGTGTACCTGCCATCCCTGCAACCGCAGCTGCTGCCTCTGGAACTCCTCCAGGTTGCGGGTGCGCCTGCTGGCCCGGGTTCGGGTGGAGGGTCCAGGCGGGGTGGTGCGTCCTGCACTCGCAGGTGCTAAGGCTGTGGTGAAACAAGAGAAGTGGTCAGTTCTTCTTGGGGACACAGTGGGTGAAACCCAGCCCGCCTCTGCAAGGCGAGGACGGAAGGTGTCCGCACCATCATGTCCTGCTATCCCCGGGAGTGTGAACTGGCCCAGGACTGCACCCCAGCCCCTTTGCTGCCTATAGTGTGGTGGGGGGCGGAGAGGAGATGTGCCCTGCCTCTGTGTAGAGGGGGCATCTGGAGGGAGGGCAGTATGCAGCGTCTCTCCCGGGGTAAGGTCCCTGGACTCCCCTTCCGCCCCTGCCCCACATAAGGGGACCATGATATCACTTACATGTGGAGGCCTCCCCGGCCTCGGATGAGGCTGTTGGCGGGCTCTACGGTTCAGCTCAGGGTTCCTGGGTGCAGGGCAGGCTCCCTGCAGGCTCCTGGGTGCCGTCCTCCTCCTCCTCCTCTTCCCCTGTGTCAGGGGCAGGGCCCTCTGCCCCGGGGTCAATGACGACCAGGGGGGCACAGACCGTCTGACCCCCCAGGATACAGTCCAGGGCCTCAAAGTGAGGGCAGGCCTCCGGGTCAGCCCCTGGTTGGGAGGCCCTGGCGTAGGCCTGCCGCAGCTCTTTAATTTTGCAGCGCACCTGCTCTTGGGTACGCATGTGGCCTCTGGTGGCCAGGCTGGCAGCCATGCAGCTGTACATGGCCGCATTCCTGTGTCTAGTGCAGAGATCGTGGGCCTTGGAGGCCTCCCCTCAAATCTCAATGAGGCCCACGATCTCCGCACTTGACCAGGAAGGAGTCCATCTTTTGCGGCCCCTGGCAGGCTCCTGGAAGCCGCCAGCCTGGTCCTGGGAAGAGGTGGAGGGCTGGGTGGCAGCGGGTGGCTGGCTTATGCTGTGCCAGGTGCACGATCTGCTGGCTGTGTGCTGGCAGGCTGGCAACTGGCACAGGCACTGTGGCCAGAGTCTGACCCTTTAAGGGCTCTGGGGTTGGGGGGGGGGAGCATACGAGTTCTCCTGGTTGTGCTTAGAGTGGCCACCAGGGCTCCCTGCGAAGGGCTAGAGGCCAGCTAATTCAAAATAAGTGTCTACACAGCACTTATTTCGAATTAGCTATTTCGAATTTGGCGTTATTCCTCGTAGAATGAGGTTTACCAAATTCGAAATAAGGGCTCCACTATTTCGAATTAAATTTGAAATAGCGTTTGTATGTGTAGACAGCTATTAAAGTTAATTCGAAATAATGTCTGTTATTTCGAATTAATTCTGTAGTGTTTGGACAACAAAAGTGATTGGACAACAAAATGGCAAATGAAATTTAATGTTGATAAATGTAAAGTAATGCACATTGGAAAAAATAATCCCAACTATATATACACAATATGATGGGGACAAATTTGGCTACTACTCAAGAGAGAGATCTTGGAGTCTTTGTGGATAGTTCTCTGAAAACATCCACTCGGTGTGCAGCAGCATTAAAAAAAACAAATAGAATGTGAGGAGTAATTAAAAAAGGAATAGAGAATAAGACAGAAAATATCTTATTACCTCTATATAAAACCATTTTATGCCCACATCTCAAATACTGTGTACAGATGTGGTCGCCTCATGCGAGAAAGATATATTGGCATTGGAAAAGATTCAGAAAAGGGCAACAAAAATGATTAGGGGTTTGGAACAGGTCCCTTACGAAGAGAAATTTAAAAGACTTGGACTTTTCAGCTTAGAAAAGAGGAGACTAAGGGGGGATATGATAGAGTTCTATAAAATCATGCCTGGTATGGAGAAAGTGAATAAGGAAAAGTTATTTACTTGTTCCCACAATATAAGAACTAGGGTCACCAAATGAAATTAATAGGCAGCCGGTTTAAAACAAACAAAAGGACGTTTTTCTTCACTCAGTGCACAGTCAACCTGTGGAACTCCTGGCCAGAGATTGTGGTGAAGGCTAGAACTTTAACAGGGTTCAAAAAAGAGCAAGATAGATTCATGGAGGTTAGGTCCATCAATGGCTACTAGCCAGCGTAGGTAGGAATGGTGTTCTTAGCCTCTGTTTCTCTGGTAGTGGGAGACAGGGGAGGGATCACATGAGGATTACCTGTTATGATCCCTCTCTCTGGGGCATCTGGTATTGACTACTGTTGGCACACAGGATACTGGTCTAGATGGACCTTTGGTCTGACCCAGTATGGCTGTTCTTATGTTCTAACACCTCACTCTCCCTTGCAAGTTTGAAACTAGAGGTTTTGGCCATTGACTATGATCAGGACTGCTGACAGGGTCTCACCCCTGCCCAGGGGCTTGGTGTGGTTGTCAGCTCTTTTCTGGATAGAGCATCAGTTACTTAGTTTTCAGCCCATCAGGATGTTAAATGATATTCAACACATTGAATGATATTCCTAAATCCACAGATGATAGGGCACTTTTCCCCCTTCTTTAAAGTTCATACTTTTCCAATGGTTGCTTCACACCATCTGGGTCACCCAGGCCAGCAATCAGTTCTATCAGCTCTGAAAGCTTGAAACCAGATATTTTGCTACCCTGAGTCATCCTTGCTGTCACACTGTAGTTTTCCTCTACTTTGAAAAAGAAATAATTGCTGGTTCATTTCTTCATACTTTGCAGATAGTTAAATCTCCTCACAAAGTCATGTTTGGGGTGTATTTGAATAAAATAGATAGTGATTCAGCAAATTTATTGTTGCAATTGAATATGCCCGTTAACATCGATAGTTTGTGCAAGAGCAACTTGCTCCTTGGGCAGACCTCATCTTGGAAACACAAAGGTTTTCCCCTTAGCTCATGTTGAAGGTTGTGTTTTCTGCAACTGTAAAGTTGGGTTGTAGTCTCAGTTTCATAAGGTTTTAACTTGTGGTTTATCTAATAACTAGCTGGAGTTACCCAGTGTTGCTCGGGAAACTGGAGGAACAAAATGAAGAAAAACAGTAGTCCATTATCTTTTTTTGAATGGTAGAAAAGTTGCACTGATTTCTATAGGGATTAAAATATAGGTCCATCCCCGGAGAGGAGGGGTGTGACCCTGGGTGGAGGGGATGTTACACGCGGGAAGGGCGCTCTAGCTCGTGCCTGGGGCTGCAGGTGCTGTGGGGGGCAGGGCGGGTGCCCGAGCCATTGTGAGCATGGGGGTCGGGGCACTGACTGCCTGCGCGGGGGGAGGGGGAAGAGGGTCGCTTACGTAATGTCGCAGGTGGGAGGGGGCGAGTCCCGGACGGCGCTGGGGGCCGCAGGCAGCAGGCACGGGACCTAGGGTGGGTGGGGTGGCCCATGCAGCACGGCGTGGCGGGTTACTTTTTTATTTTTACAGCTTGAGCTTGAGCCCGATCAGGTCCAAAAGTACCTTAAAACCTTCTCCTGGATGAAGGGTTATCCCATGCAAAGTTTGGTTGCAGTAGCTCTTATAGTGTCCAAGTTATTAGCGCACAAACTTACAAACATTCTCCTTTATATATTAGATTATATTATTTTTGGTTAGCAAGGGATTTGTTCCAAAATGGTACCTGACTGTAGGTTTGATTTTTTTTTTTTTTAAATAAGTCAAGCTGTTTTGAATTGCCAAAGATTAAAAGCTTAAAAATTAAAGATGCAGCCCAAATTCTATTATTAACCCTATATAGATTGGACCTCCGTGATCCAGGACCCTGGGGACCTGATTAGTCCTGGATGAGGGATTTTGCCCAACTAGGAGAGGTTACTTCTGCCCCTCCTTCCTGCTACTGGCTCTTCCAGCCCACAGGGCTCCCATATGCCAACCCTCTACCAGAACTCTCTGGTCCTGGAACATCCGAGGTGTTGCTTGACCATGGATATTGTCGGATCAGAGTATCCCGGTTTAGAGAGGTTCAACCTGTATTCACCCACTTCATAACTTTGCTCACGTCAATCAGTTTTAAAGTAACAGATGCTTAATATCACTTTTTTTTCATTATTGAGTGGTTCCACTAGCAATATAGTGTCTTGATTTTACAACTTCTAACTATATCTAGAGTTAATCAAGATTTAAAATCTACAGCATACTCTAATTAGAAAAAAAAAAGATGTGTCGGATGAGCTTCTCACCGCCTCTCTGGATCTTTCATGACAAGTAGAAAGGCAGGAGCAGCATTAGACGATCCTTAAATTCCCATATCTGGTTAAGGGAGAAATTACTCAGAGTAGGCTCTTTGAGAGCATCAATAGCATTCTCTCCTGAAAGGCTTCTTGAGAGGTCTGGCATAGGGACTCACAGGTGTGCCAGGAGAGGCTTGGGGGCGGGGGGAGCCAGGAAGGGGCTTCAGTGCTGCCAGAGAGCCCAAGGAGGATTTTGTAATTTAGGCTCCCATGGATATCCCTATTATTTCATGGTCCTCTCCAGCCATTGGAACAATTCAGGATGGAAAATGTGCAAAAATCACTGCAGCTGTCTTCACATTGTGCTGCATATGTTGTGCTATGCCTCTTAGAGGCACATCACAGAATCTCATCCTTAGTTTAGAAAAGAAAAATGGGAAAGTTATTTGTTTTAGCCACCTATGCTTATAACGCTTTAAAGATTTTAAGCCTACTGAGGAATTCTCTGTGTTTGTAAACTACCTGCCAACAACACAGCTTTAATCCTAAGTGGGGCCTTTGGGTTTTCTTCATAAAATTACTATTTGTGAATATTTAAAGTAATAACAATGATAAATAAAAAGCTAAATCCCAATGACCAGGTGGGGCTTTCCAAGATCCTCCTGGCCCAAAGGAGTTTGTAAAATCTGTTAGGCTCCATGGGAATTTTAGGAAGTCTACTCAACACAAAGAGACCAGGAGAAGAAACAAACACCTTTGGGGCATCTCCAGAGCTCCACATGCCAGCAAAAGGCAAAGCAAGCTAGTCGATAGGTTGAGTTCTGAAGCTTTTTAGGGTAATGGAGTAATTTGCACTACCGCGTTTGGGTTTGGGTTTTAAAAATAAAGATTTTACAGCCTGAGGATACTTGAATATTTATTGTCTTTTCCATAATTGTCCACTGCCATACATTTAAATGACTAGATTTAACACTACCATTCTTTGGTGTTCATGCACAGTGAGGGCCTCATTGAATTCAATCATTTTTAGCCATCAGATCCTTGATTAGAGGTATCAGCGCCTCTTCAGAGCTGCGCACGCTGTATGGTAGGCTCAGTGGGACTTGGACACTGATATTAGGTATAATTTTTGCTGCCTGCAATAATGTAGCCTTTGAGTGGTTTAAAAGATTGAGTAGTTTAAAAGGTGACAGAGACAATATTTTTTTATGTTATCTACATCAGGAGCAATCTGTTGCAACCATTGTCTTCAGAAATACTGGCTTGTTTGTTTTTCCTTGTCAGAATGTGACGCGCTATAGCGGTAGTAATTACAATCCTCAAGTTTTTGACTTTGCAGTAAATATATCGAATGTGACAACTTTGTCTATAAAATGACTATTTCTCTCTTCATAAGACATGGATATTTATAAACACACATGTACATGAATGTGATATTTGCACACATACACACACTCTGTATTTAGTCTCAAAATTTGCTAAAATAACTTTTTATACAAAAAAAAGAATCCTACGCATTTTCAAAATTATATTTATATTTTTTCAAGGGAAATATCTTAATAAAATGTTCCTTTTTTGTGAAATATTGTCCTATTTTTCTCTCTGTGTTTTTCTGTGGTTGTCTTTATTAATCAAGTAAAGTGAGGAAAATAGGAAAATATTTCACAAAAAGAAATTATTTTAAAATATTCCCTCTGCAAAAATGAATAATTATATTATATAAAAATCATGGAAATTCAGATTTTCTATGAAGATTTATTGCAAAAGTTGGTGACTATATCTCAGTGCAGAAATTGTGCTAGGAGAATTTTAAATCCCACAAATCTCTCAACTTCAAACACTCACACACATCATTATGTAAGACTTCAGTCACCTTTGAAACTTTAAAATATCCTGTGTAAAGAATTATTTCCTTTATGCAGCAGAACCTGAGATTAATCAAGATTACTTGATTGATCCAAGTGAGTCTATCAGCAACTTCCACTTTCTGATACTGTGTCCCTGCTTTCTGATCAATCCGTTGGGTTATACAAGTATCCTTAATAATCCAAGGAGGCAAGATGGGCAGCAGGGGAAACACTGCCAGGTGGAGAAACAAGTTAAAGAAACACAAGAGAAAGGAGTTTAAGTAAAATTTCTAGAGTGAGGGTGATGGGAGGGATGTAGGAACACTGGGATGGGTGGGGAGGGCGGTTAGAAGAAAAGTACAGTTGACCTAGGTGGTAAGAGGTTCTCCCTTTTCTTTAGCAATGGTGCTAAAGAAAGGGTAGCCATCAGCCTTGCTGGGTCTGGGCAAGGTGAGGGCGGGCTTCTCATTCGTGGAAGGGGTGGGGCCATGAGCAGAGGAGGCAGGGTTGGGACAGTCAGGCCTCAGTGCTGCAAGGAGTGTGCTCCCCCCTCAGACTTCAGCACCATCTGGACTTGTGGAGTTCAGCATGGTACTCCAGCAGTGGCCAGGAGCTCCTGGCCCCTTTGAATCATCAGGCCCTGGGGCAGTTGCCCCATTCCACCCTGTCAGCAGGCTTGCGTGCTTCAAGGGAACCAGTGGATATAATCTACAGTGCTCTGGCTTTCTCACTAAATCAGTTTGGTGAATGAGAACAATAAGGCAGTCATATTGCTTTAATAATAAATCAAGGATTTACTTCTGATTTATGTAGCTAGCCACATGACCATCGTTTGACCTAAAAAGAAGGTTGAGAGATTGCTTGAAGAACATCATCTCAATACTTGTGTACATGAATATACTGCCACAGTAATTAGTGTTTTCAGTTGTGTTGGGCAATTAATATGTCAGTGGGACTCTCCCTGCACTTCTCAGAAGAATGAAGGTCTCCCATAACTAAATGTGTTTTATGGGGAGCTGAATCAAGCACTGACTGTAGTATTATTATTACACTTTGGGGATAAGAAATTCTCTCTGTGAAGGGCATGTTAAAGCTAAAATGTATAATTCAGCCCTATGATTTAGACCAGTGGGTGAGTCAATGAATGAAATTAGCGATAGAGAAATGTTTTGTGACCACCGAACCATAGTTATTCTGAGAAAAATGATCATGCAAAGTTATTTTTATTGTGCCTGAGTAATATTTCTGCCTGAAACTGTATTATTTATGCTCACTCTGGTATATAAAGTGGTTTGTGGGCAATCCTTGATTAGATATTTATCAGAACTTCAGACCATGATGTCTAATTACTATGTCTCAGCACTGTACATCAGCATTACGTATGATTTATAATTACTATCTAGGAGACATACTGGCCACTGATTGATTGACAAGCACTGTTCTTAGATATGTTTAAGTTTAAGTAGCGGAGACACATTACAAATATGATAATTCCAGAAACTGTCTGCCTTGAACATATTTTCTTTATCTCTCACCAGTGTTCAGATAACAAGCAGACAGAAATTCTAAATAAACCCCTATAATAATTATAAAGATAGTTCTATGTCCTTTATTCACCTTATCGCATAGCTGTTCACCTTATCCAGCTCATCATATAAAGTGCATGCTGATATTATGTCCCATTCAATTGTATTCAAGGACCACAGTTTATTATATAAAACAACAGTGAAAATAGACAAAATGCCCTACATGTTTATATAGTCATTCAAGTACTTAGTACATTCCTGAAGATTATATTTAGATTAGATATGGACAAGTTTGAAAAATACATCTTTGGTTCTCTATACAGTGATCGCAAAACCCTCAATGATAGAGGGACAGGGCTTCTTATACAGTAAGGCTTAGCACGCATCATTAGAATTCTGCAGAATGAAGTCATGATATGAAGATATATTGAAAATAAGGAATGAGCTGAACCTTCAAAATCGTAAGAACTATGAGAATTCGGCTTTGGGTTAGCAAAATGCCCTAAAGTAGAATAAATGATAGAGCAGATTCCTTCACAGCCTGGAGCACTAAAGCTAACATACAAGGATGGCATTAGAACTGGTCAGAACATCTTTGATTAAATTAAATTGTATTAAAATATGTCATTGGAACTGAAATGTTTCATAGAGACATACCAGTTTTGAAAAAGTTCTATCCAGAAGGTTTTTGTGGTGCAGTGTTTTCCTTTCCTTCCTGACCAGAGGAAGGGGGGAAGAAAAGAGTGGGGGGGAGGGCAAGCTCCTCTCTCTGAAATCAGCTATGTCAGTGCAGTTCTGTTTAGCAAAAGCTTTTGAAATGTTTTATTTTTATCCTCTTCCTTTCTGTCCCTTTTGACTATTGGGTGCCCTTAGGAATCATGGAGAGAATACTGCTTGTCTTTTTCCTATCACAAGGGCTGCCATGGAGGCAAAGTGTTGAGGGAAAGTTCCCTATGCTCACTTAATAGTCGTTGAAAGTGCAAACAGCTCTTAAACTCCTATGTCAGGAAGGATACTATCAATTGACTTTGATACTTATCTGCTTCGTTTTAACTACCCAATCATCAGATACTTACTGATTCCCTCTAACTCCCTGTCTCCCCCCTCCCCCTTCTCTCCTATTTATTTTGGGTCTGCACATCCTAAACGCAAAACTCCAGTCATCTGAAGAACTGGGCTGTGCCCACAAAAGCTCATGATACCATCTACATGTTTTGTTAGTCTATAAAGTGCTACCAGACCATTTGTTGTTTCTTCCATCACTTGTTATGCTATGCAAAGGGCCAGAGGTAATATTTGTACAGAGCTCCGAAAATGTTGGTTGGAAGAACTTGTGTGAGTGCAACATATTATTCACCATTGTATTTATTCTATAAAGACATGGGGTGAGGGTGGGGGGAAGGAGATATTGAGTAAAGGACTTTCAACATTAAAGATTGCAACCCAGCAGAATAAAATGGTAATAGGAAAAATGGGACTTTGGGAGTGCCAAATTCGAGTCAAATATTGTAAAAGGGCTATGGGTATCAGTTTTAAAATTGTTGTAGGGAAAAGACTTTATGACAACAGAAAGAATTCAGTGTTCTCCTTAGGCATGTGGAATACTCATCATAAAGCACTTTCTGAATGACAAACAGGAGATGAATCCAACCAATCCCCAAGCTGTAACAATCATATGCCAACTGTCATCTTTCCAGGATAAGGACAGAATTCTCAAAGCAGGATGCTAACAAAGAAAAATGTCATACAAAAGATCTAGCATGTTAATACTCCCTGATGTGAGAATACAACACTGGCCCAAAGAAGAACAATGATATATCCCACCCTTGAGCACTTCCTTCGTTCCCCTCCCCCCAAATCTGACTCCCTCAGAGATACGGTACAGAAAGAAAATAAAAGCAGCATTTGTTGCCTCACCAAAAATGAGAGTTTGTTATAAAAGCCAACAGTACTTTTTCCCTGAGATTTAACAGAACGTAAGGAATTGTTAGTCAGGATACATAAGCAATGAATCAGAAATCAAGGGTGGAATTGCAAGATTGTTATGGTATTTAAGGCAATTCCTAAGTGATCACATTACAATTACAAGGATTAATAATTATATTCTAATATGCTCATTAATAAAAATGTTGAATTTATTAACATTATTAGAACTATCCGAAGATAGATTCCTTTAGTCACTAGTTCAAATTTTTCTTATTTATAAATCAATTCTGTGAGCTGATTTGTGGCTTGCTTTTGAGGTAAACTAGGGGGAGGATGATATGAACAAGGGACTGATAGAGGTGGGTTGCTTTTCACTATCCAGCTCATCAGGATACATAGGATTCAGATATAATATTCTCTGAGTTCTAGGAGAGGGGTCCACAAAACATTAGGCAGACATTTTCTGTATTCCCCCATGAACACATGTAAGGTAGCTAGGGGTTTAAACCAGGCTTCCAGCCCCTTTGTGCTTACTGGTGAGGGTATCAGGTGCCAAAGGACTACACACTGCTGTTTTCTGAAGCATCTGTAAGAGCCATTGCTAAGTACACAGCTTCTCAGGATCACTCCTGCCTTTGCATGACTAAGAGTAGAAAGCCAGATTTTAACCTTGATTATCCATGTCATTCACTCAGGTTGGTGAAAAATTAAAATAATTGCTTTGTCATTATCATAATTAAAGAAAGATGAATAAATATACTTCACATTCCAAAAGTACTCCAGATTCACAAGAGTTTTTAGATGTCTGGTATAATAATTTAAATCTGGAATGTGCCTAAAACGAAGTGAGACAGAGATTGCCTTTAAATTCACTGTTCTCCTTCTGTCTGATTCAGAGATTATCAAAACCAATGGCAGTCTTTTCACTTACTCCAATGGCTTTTTGACTGATCCTGACTGATGCTGGATAAGGGCTTTTAATAATGATATCATTATATCAGATCATTATTACTTTTTTTGTTTGTTTTCCTGGTAGAGCTAAATTGTCAAAGGAGTGCTTTATTTATCTTTCTAAAATTCTCAGCAGGTACTTTTCACATGATAACAGTGTTAACAGTGAAAACGGAAAGAAAAAAAGCCAACACAGTTAGACATCTATGATCTTCAAAATACCTGGAAAAGTGGATGGTTTTGTGAATCTTTGTTTGAAAGTTAGTACAACTCTTTGAGGGAGAAAAAAATATATATAAAATAAAAGTCCAAACCTTCTAGAAAAAAATAGGCTGTGTCCAGTAGAAAAAGGAAGGAGACATAGACCAATTTCTGAAGTAGTTCTTCAAGATCCAGTGAAGGAAGGAAGATGTATCTGTGATTTGTTGACCCTTGAGAAGCGTTATAGTGATGTGAGACAATATGCAATTCCTCTGAGGTCTCCTGACCTATGTGAGTTTATTTCCAAAGGGGAATAATAGATTAAGCTCTTGAGATATCATATTTGGATCCCAGGTTATATCCTAGAATTGAATTGTCTCATTCAGTACTCCTCAACTGTAGTATTTTGTTCTCTTCTGTGCACAACACTTCAGGAAAGATGTGGACAAAATAGAGAACGTCTAAAGGAGAGCAACAGAAATAATTAAAGGTCTAGAAAACATGACCTATAGAAAGACCGCATAAAATTGGGTTTCTTTTGTCTGGAGAAGAGAAGATTGAAGGGAAGCTATGATAGTCTTCAAGTACCTAAAATTATTCTCCTTAACCACTAAAGACAGCACAAGAAATAAAGGGTTTAAACTGTTGCAAGGGACATTTAGTTTAGGGACTAGGTAAAACAAAACAACAAAAAAACCTTCCTAACTGTAAGAGCCATTAAGCATTGCAATAAATTATATTGGGAGGTTGTCGAATCTCCATCACTAGAGAATTTAAGAACAAGTGAGAGAAACACCTGTCAGAGTCTAGATAACACTTACTTCTGCCTCGGTGCTAAAGGCTGGACTAGAGGACTTACCTTCTAGTCTTACATGTCTATGATATCTATGATGACTTCATTATTGTGCTGCATTCTTGAAAAGATACCTTCTCAGTGAACAAATTCTTCCTCTCTTTTCCCTCCGCCCCCTCTTCTTTCAGCAGTTGATGTTTTAATTTAACCCTTTTGTTGCTTTTCATGCAGCTTCTGTGTTGAACAGATTACAATAGCATTCTTTGAATTGCCAGAATGTATGCTATTCCTTCAGATCACTAAATTACCTGTTCTGTTTATTCCATCTGAAGCACGTGGCATTGGTCACTGGGCCAATGGATACTGGGGCAGATAGACCATTATGGCTGTTTTTATGTTCTATTCAGAATGCAGAAACTGCCAGAACCATGACACAGCAATACAGGTGGGTTTTACCTCTCATGTCTGATGTTTTAGAGACCAAGAAAGTGACAAATTATTCAGAAGAAAAGAGGAACCAATAGGTGTGCTATTCATGTAATAGCAATAGATAGAGTTTCTTTAGAAATAAGAACAATGAATCTTTATATCCTCATCCAAAGCTAGTGAATATGGAAACAGATGCAAATTTTGTATCTAGAACCCTGCAAATTTGCAGATATCCACTTTATACTCGCAGGTATCCCCATCTGCAGATATGAATGGAGATATCATGCCTTGGAGGAAAGATAGTAGAACAGTGGTCTCCAACCTTTTTATGCACAAGAATATCCTTTGAATTTAAAATCAACCCATGATCTACCCTGTCCCTTCCCCAGGGCCCAGTCCCAATCACTCCATTATCCATCATTCACTCTCACCCTTCCACTCTCAATTTCACCAGGCGGGGGCAAGGTGTCGATTGAAGGAGGGGGTACAGGCACTAGGCTGGGGATGTGGGGGCTGGAGTGTCGACAGGGCTCCAAACTGAGCCTGAGGCAGGAGCTGGGGTGCAGAAAAAGGTGAGAGGTGCAAGATCTGAAAAGGAGTTTAGGTGCAGGAAGAGTTGCCAGGCTGAGGCAGGGGATTAGCGTGCAGGAGGGGCTATGGGGCGCAGGTTCTGGAAGGGAGTTTGGATGCAAGCAAGGGTTCTGGGCTGGAGTAGAGTCATGAGTATTGAAAGGGGGTGTAAGAGACAGGGTCTGACTGGAATGCTCTTACCATAGCCAGCTTCCAGTCAGCAGCACAGCAGGGCTATGGCAGGCTACATGCTTGCCCTGGCAACCATGATGCTCTCAGAAATGGCGAGCACATGCCTGTCTGACGCTCATGGTGAGGAAGCCATTCTCAATGTGCTGCCCACTCACACAAATGCCATCCTGCAGCTCCCTTGGCTGAACTTCCCAGCCAATGGGAGATATAGAGTCAGCTCTGGAGGTAGGGGTAACTCACTGAGCCTCCTGCTCTCCACCAGGATCTGCAGAGGCATGCCAGCTACATCCAGGAGGGGCATGGAGTCAGGGTAGTCAGGCAGCCTGCCTTACCCATGCTGAAACACCACCAAAGTTTTAGCGGCCAGACTTTTAGCGGCCAGACTTTTAGTGGCCAGAGATTGCGAGGCTCGAAGATCAACCAGTTGATCAATGATTGGTGACCACTATGTAGAATAAAGCCAAAGCTACATTTGGCCATCAATTGTATGAATGCATGATGTCAGGGATGTCCTGTAAAAAGAAATACAAATGTTTATATTTCTAGTTTTCTATGGTACAAAGAATCATCTAAAAGGCCAGAGTTTATTCTTTGTCTATGCAGCAGTATAGTGCATAAAAAGAAAATAAGAGAACATAGTGCAGCGTAGGCCATGTCTGTCATGAAAATGAACAATTCAGAGCTAAGCATCACTTGAGCTCAGATTCTGAAGTGTTCAGTTTCACTGGGTCTGTGAGGTAAGCTGACAGGCAGAATTGCCTGCCTCACAGATCACTGACCGAGTTCCAGCAAGATGGACAAGGTGTGGAACAGTGAACTCAGATGAAAATGTATTAGTACCTGAAAATAATAGAAAGAGGGGGAGCAAGGGGCCTAAAAGTAGTATTTTTAAAGTAAAAACTTGGAAAATATAATAAAATTGTCCAATAAATGCCTGACTGTGTGGGCCACGTGTCAGAAATGAAATGTAAGTGGATAACTGAAATATATCTATTTAATGGATATAGCGTCATGCTACAAAAACCAATTCAGGAGTGTTCAGGTGTGGGGTTTTGGTTCAACTCATTACTGAGATTGGGACTAGCTGCAAATTGAACAGCCAGAGTCTGAGCCCACTTACTCCAATATAAATAAAGAATAATTCCGCTGAAGAGAATTGATCTACTCCATTGAAAAACAAATGGCTCTAAAAGGAAAAATAGTCCCTTTGATCTGGATCTGGGTTTGGATTCTGAGTTCTGCCAAAGTGCTAGATGGAGGGACTTAATGTAGGATGTTGATTGAGTCCCAGTTTTACTATTTAGCCTATTTAATACAGTTGCCTTTCTATACCCAGAGAAAAGGGGCTGGTTCAAAAACACAACCAGTGTTTAAGACCCTAATCATTCAGTGAGATAGATGTGGAAGCACTCTTTTACTCACCTAGAACCTTACTGATTTCAGCCAGGGTCTAAGGATTGGGTTAAACTTCAGGACTATGGCCTATGTTTGCAAAGTTATATTTTAAAACTACCTCATTTAGTGAACTTTAAACTGTGTTTGATAAAGCTTGCATGCCAAAGGTCATGGGAACAAAGGGTACAAACAGCCTTTAGCCCCCTCAGAAGGGAGTTGAATGTATATGGGGACTGAACTTCCCTGTCATCTCAGTTGGGAAAGAGACACTTGGTGAGTATTATGAGGAAGCTTTCTGAGCACTTTTGCTGTATCTATTCTCTGCCCAAATTGAGTTCTTCAGTCTCCATGGTTATCGGTCTGGAACCGTTTATGAGTCATAAATTAATTACAAATAAAAGAAAGACTCAAGCAGTATGCTGAGATGCAGGATGTATCTGGGCAGCCACTTCCTAACAGCAAGAAGAAATATCAGGTTTGTGCTCTGCACTCATTTTTTCTCATTACTTTGACCCACCTACCAAGGCTGCAGCAATAGCTTTGTCACAGCATGGACAAAGCTCAGACTGCTGTTCCAGAACTGGTTTTGTTGTGGCTAAAATGACTTCCCTTCCTCCTTCACAGTAATGCTTTGGATTAGATGGATTGTCTGGCCTGTTCTTTTGCACTGTGTTAGGACTGATTTCATGACCATGCTTATAAGTGGGAGTCAAACCCTAGACTTGCATATCCTACTGAGTGCAATTCTACCTCATCCCTTGGCAGCTCATTCTGTTGCTTAACTGTTATGGTGGTTATAAAGTTTTTCCAAATATTTAATCTAAATCTCCCTGCTTCAGTTTGAGCTCATTATTTTTTGTTCTGTCCTTACCGACTAAAAGGGAATAATTGGTCCCTGTCTTGTTTAACATGCCCGTATATGGATCTGAGAGCAGTTATATCTTCTTTCAATCGTCTTTTGGACTTAGAATGAGCCTGCCTAGCTCCCTTAACCTTTTCTTATGTGTCTTAGTTTGCAGCCCTTTTATTATTTATTTTTGCTCTCCTCCGAACTCTCTCCAATTAATTTTAATACAATTAATGCTCAAAATGGAAAGTAGCGTTCCAGTTCAGACCTCACTAGTGTGGAATGCAGTGTAACATTTCCTTGTTTCAGTGCCACAGAATAATTCTACCTTGAGGACTTGAATGGGGGGAGAGAGAAGAAATGTAAGTCTTCTAACGTCCACCCTTTTGAGATATGGGGATGAGTCACTACTCAGAGTAATCTTGTGCACACTGCTAGATTCCATAAGCTCCCCTATCATGTGGCCTTCCCTATTAGGGCTCACATACTCTAGTAGAGCTAGACTAATCCACGGCACTTTCTAGTCCTTATGGTTCCAGTCACTTTATCATTGAATTATATTATTGTCATGGTTAACACATGACGATGTGTGATTAATAGACACAAAAGACAGAACTATGTAGCACTTTAAAGACTAACAAGATGGTTTATTAGGTGATGAGCTATTGTGGGCCAGACCTACTTCCTCAGATCAATTTGTGGAAGAAAATTGGCACAACCATATATACCAAAGTGATACAATAAAAAAAAATGAACGCATGTGAAATTGACAAATCAAATTTTAGAACAGAGTGGGGGTGAGGGGGGAAGGTTAGTGTCTGTGAGGTAATGACATAGGGGTGATAATAGGGGAAGTTTCTGTGAGGTAATGACATTAGGGGTGATAATTGGGGAAGCTATCTTTGTAATGGGTGAGATAATTAGAGTCTTTGTTTAGACCCATACATAAAGTGTCAAATTTAAGCATGAATGACAATTCTGAAGCTTCTCCTTGAAGTCTGGAGTTAAAGTCTCTTTGAAGCAATATGCATGTTTTAAGGTCATTGAGGGAATGGTCAGTCTGGCTGAAATGGCAAGCAACAGCTTTCTCTCTGTGAGAGAGTCTTATGTCTGTTTTGTGTGCATTGATTCTTTGGTGAAGTGTCTGAGAAGTCTGTCCAATGTACATAGCAGACAGACACTTTAGGCACATGATGGCATAAATTATATTTCTGGATGAACAGGAACATGTGTTGATAGGGGGGATCTGGTTGGTCAGATTGATGTTCATTGGTAGTTTGGAAATATTCTCGTAGGATCTCTACCAAGCATTTTTAAACCTCAATTACCCACCCGGAGAAATAAAAAAAAAAAAATTGAAAGAGCCAGACGAATACCCAGAAACCATCTACTTCAGGACAGACCCAGGAAAACCAACAATAGAACACCACTTGTCATCATCTATAGCCCCCAACTTAAACCCGTCCAACGCATTATCAATAAACTACAACCTATACTGGAACAGAATACTACCCTCCGAGAGGCTCTGGGAGACAGACCCATAGTCTCCTATAGACAACCACTAACCTCAGGATGATTCTTACCTACAACTACAGGACATACCACACTAATACCAACCCTGGAACTTTCCCTTGCAACAAACCCCAGTGCCAGCTTTGTCCACATATTTACTCTGCTGCCACCATTATTGGACCTAACCATGCCTATTACAAGATCAAGAACATGATCATATTCTATTGTTTTGGTCCATTTTAACAATTTATCACAATCACCCTTTATTTAGTCCTTTTCTCCATAAATGCGGCACCAGAAAAAGAATACTTAGGTGGAATGCTGCTTGATACTACCTCTCCACTTGACATTGATCCATTACTGATGTTTTTGTGTATGAACTTTCAGTCACTGATGTAGCTTATGTATAGGACTTCTCTTTAGTCTATTTTTTTCTAGCTTCCTTTTATGAAAGGTGTTCTGAATTGCATCAAAAGTCTTATTATAGCCACAGTGAAATCAGAGAAATGGCCTTCAACTATGCAATCGTAGAGTTTTACATTATTTTTATTACTTATTCCACCAACTTACTTAACTGGGATAAAACAAACCATGTTTTCTTATACTTTTTTCCTGATTTTAAAGTCTTTTATTTTATTTCGAGTTTTTCTTTAATTTTGTCCTTCTATGCATCACCCTATCAAATGATGAACCTGATGTGAAATCTTGATTTGATGGCCTAGGCTGCAATTGTCCCTGGTAATTTGTTTCTCTCAATCATAGTCCTTACTTTGCTTCTTTCCCCTTTCTCTCTAGTTTAAAACTTTTGATAATTTTTAAACTGGCTTTCTATCAAGAAGTTTAGTTCCTTTTATTCTTAAATGTAGACATTCAGTCTCTGATCCTCCTCACCCATTGAATTCAATGGAAAGACTCCCATAGTCTTCAATGGAGTCTTAGTTCTGACCTTAATATTAGCACAACACTATTGGCTCTTAGTCAGAATCTTAATTGGAGATATAAGGCTTAATCTTAATTGGAGATATAAGGCTCAGTGATTTTTTCAGATAGATCTAAAGCTAATTTTGTTGACTTATACTGTGTTTAGGGCTGGCCTTCTTGCCTCAGAAAGGGTATAGAAAAAAGAGTGTACATAAAGAAAAACATTGTGAAAAATCCGTTATGTCATGGTAATGTAAAATGGAAATTATTTCACAATTTTAGTTCAAGAAAGTTTACGTGAAACTCTTAGTTATCACACAGTGAGTAAATGTGTACTCAAAATAAGTGGGCAGGACATCAAAACCTAGCCCTTTGACTTATATTAGACTACTTATAAAATAAAGTTTTACATAACTTGGGTAAGGGGATCAGAATCAAATCCAACAACAGTGGTTTGTTCCATATCTATAATTAGTAGGTAAAATGGCATTCTGTTGCTCCAGGACAAACTTGGCAAAATTATAAATTCAGCATCAGAATCCAAACAACAATCATTTGGTGAAAATGGAATGAAATTTGACACAGCAATGCAAAGTGCAGCTGTCCCCAAAAGGAGACGCAATCAGGCATACCAACAGGGGAAGGTGGAAGGAGGCAATTGCTTCAGGACCCAGAAATTCAAAGGGGCCTGTGGCTCCCATGTAACTCTGATGGCTAGGTGGGGGGCTGGGGGGGGGCACAATCTAGGTGGTACTAAGGGCTGACTGTCTTTGGCCCTGCCCCTACCATCCTTGGCCACACCCCTTCTGGGGTGGCAGAGCTGACCCCCCCACACCTTGTCCAAGGGCCTGCAGTGGCTTTCAGCCACAATGGACACAATGTGCCACAGCCCCCCAAGAACTAGCTAGTGCATTAAAGTCCTGTGCCAAGCTAAAAATCAGAGAAACATTACTTAATGGAAATTTGCAGACTTTGAGTTGAAAGGAAAGCATAAGTTTTCAGATAAAATTGCATATGCTATCTATTTATAATATGTCCATTACCATGGTTTCTGAATGCTAATATGATTTTATATGTATTTACATGGTTAAAATGTATTCTTCATCCCCTCCAACGTGATTGAAGTGTGTGTCAGAATTATGTTTTCATATCTTCCTTTAGTCACTTCTCTCTATTCCTTTCTGCCCCCATTGAACTATTCCTGGAATTGTTAGTGAGTAAAAACCAGAGCAAACAGATAAATCTTTAATCTCATCCTGAACAAAATGAGATTATCTGATCAGTCTTAATTCTGGTGGTTGGGAGCTCTGCAAAAAGACTAGACACCGAAAAAAAAAAACCAGTCCTGGAGTAGTGAGTCTGAGGGTATGTCTAGACTGCATTGCTATTTCAGGATACTGGAAGTATCCCGAAATAGCAACACCGCATCTTTAAAACTGCCCGCTATTTCCCAAAATAGTGGGAGTGCTCTTCCAGCGTCCCTGTAACCCTCATTCCATGAGGGTTAAGGGATTTGTTGGAATAGTGCCTTATTTTGAAATTTGGCGCTGTCTACGCAGTGCCAAATTTCAAAATAAGATCTTTTGACTTAGACTCGGAATAAGCTACATAATTTGCTTAGTGCAAATTGCATCGCTTATTCTAACAGAAGGGTGCTGTCTAGACACACCCTAAGGTCCTGTGTCCACAGCTTAAGATTTGTGGGTTTCATGTTGAAGGACTCAAATAGATATTTGGGCTTCAAATGGAGTCAGGGCAAGTAGGAAGCTTGAGTCCAAACACCTCCATGGCCCAAGCCCTACTATCCTGAAACAGTTGATCTGGGCTCTGAGACTCTGTGCGGTGTATGTAGGGTTCCAATTCAGTGTAGTGTTGACTTAGCTGAAATAAAAGACTCATGTTAAGATAGACATGCCTGAAAAAAGTAACTGCTGAACAAGTCCTCACAACTAATTATAATTAATATATTTGTAGCACGTAAGGGGGAGGGGAACTAAGTAGACAAAAATACCATGAATTGATAATCTTTCCTAACATAATCTGCAAAGGGATTGGTTTGTACATGCAAGAAATATAGATGTTAGCATTTAGCAAAGATGTATAAAATCTTCGTGGCATGTGACATGAAATGGAACTGTGCTATTACACTACCCTTTTGACTGGGCTTGGCCAGCATGGGCAAAAAGCTGTTACATGTGTAATAAAGTAACTTGAGTGCTGAACTGGGTCAGAGTCCTTCAGACTCCAGAGAACTAGACAAAGTGTTCTCGCAAGTGGATGAGGTGTTCTGGATAAGCCAAGTGTAAAGATCTCAGATTGAAACCCAACATATTGATTTACCCATAGAAGACAGCCTTCTACTCATGAGAGTCTCATTTTGGGGATTCATCTTCACTTTCATCACTGATGACTCCAGCTGTCATGGCAGGTCATTGTCCCAGAGTATGAGATAGCTGGAAGCAAATCTACTTCGCCTTGAAGATCATCATCATCAACAACAACCATGGGCTCAATGCCTGTTGGTGTCCGATGCCTCCCTCACTATTTCCTTCCATCTTTCCCTGTCCAGTGCAGAGTGGCTTAGTTTCTGTAGACTAGCTCCGCATCAATCTACTATATCATCTACTCATTTTCTGTGGGGTCTGCCTCTCCTATTCGGACCATCCATTATGCTGAATACCAGGGTCTTAACTTTTTGCTCGTCGTTCATTTTGCAGATATGCCCAAATAGCTGTAGCTTCTGTTGTATAACCTTCTGCAGTAAGGTTCTCTTTCCGCTGTATCTTCCTATATAATTCCTCATTGGTAACCTTCCGCATCCATCCTATTCTCAGGATCTTTCTATAACAACTCTTCTTGAACACCAATATCCTTCTCTTTGAATCTTTCGTTATCACCCATGTCTCACATCCGTACAGCATGCTGCTAAATACACACGTTTTCAAGATGCTCAGCTTCATTCCTAAGCTAATAGCTTTACTTTTCCAGATCTTATCCATCGCCTTCAAACTCGCTCTTGCTTTTGCTATTCTACTCGCTATTTCCTTCTTACAGTCTAGATCATGTCATGTTGCTCCCCAAATAAGTGAACTTCTCTACGTTCTCTAGTTCGATCCCATCTACACTGATCTTCCTTCCTATTTCCTTATCTCCAAATATCATTGTGTTCGTTTTATCTATATGTATAATCAGTCCATACCACTTCCCTTCCTCGTTCAGCACCATTCTTGCTAACTTCTCTTCATCTTCCTCAGTGATAACTAGATCAGGATCCGAATAATAAATTGAATCTGAAAGTGAACAGCATGTGAAACATCTAAAATACGTTTTGCGTCAAATTTATCACTTCATTCCTGTTTTGCTTTTATTATGAAAATACATAGATATCATAGATATCTTCTTGCTTTCCACTTTTCTGGTTTCCTCATGGAAAAATCAACATGGCTTTTATAAAGGGAAATCATGCTTCTTCAATCTCTTAGGGTACGTCTACACTAACCCCCTAGATCGATCTAGGGAGGCTAATGAAGGTGACTGAAATTGCAAATCAAGCCCGGGATTTAAATATCCTGCGCTTGATTTGCATGTTCCCAGCCAGTCGCTGTCAGCCGGTGGTCAGGGCAGTGAGTGGTGTGTGTGTATTATACACCCGAGACTTCAACTGCTAGGACTGGGGTCCCTTAGCAGCGGGCAACCTGGAGGAGGTTGACGGGCACCCCAAGAAGTTTACAGGGAGAGCTTATTACATCTCAGATTTTGACTGCTAGGATACACGATCCCTTTGCAGCGGGCAGCCTGGGGAGGCTGAGAGATGCCCCAACGGATTTGTCCCCTGGAAGCGACATGATCCAACGCTCAAGCTCTCCCTATATCTGTCCCTTATGACCGGCTGGAGTTCCTTTTAAAATTGTGCTTGGTTCTGTTACAGCAACTGAAGGAGTCAGGTCACAGCTTAAACAGTTACTATTTTATTGTTACAGGGTAAACTTAGCTGTTAAATGCTACTACTGTGTTACAGATAACACAGCCACTACAAAGGACAGGACAGAAATTACACTAATAAGTCACTTACAGGTACCATGAAACCCTTTTGGTTCTCTGAGCTCTTATTAAATGCATGCAAAATAGACACCTAGCAGGTATATATTCTCACCCCTGCGTTCCAGACTTGGCGTGGCCAGCGTCTTTCTCTCAATCCCTTGGGAAGAAGTAGGGCGAGGTTGGGCATCCCACAGACCTCGGGAGTCCATCAATACCTGCCAGCAGGTGTAGATGATTGGAGCTCAAATGGGGTGGGCTACTAAACCCCTCTTTATACCCCTTGGGTCACATAGGCTTCTTCCTGGTCTCAAGTGGCCAATTAGGAAAAATGGCTTTGAATGTCAAGTTTCCCACGAAGGGTGCAAAGCATAATTCACACCTGGGAAAATGCAGACAATGGGCACCTCTGGTATGTGATGGGCGAAGATTCCTCGCCTGGGACAGTGCAGGCGTGTAAATTACTGGTACTAGCCATCAGGGCGGCGGGAGGCCCCGGGTCGTCAGCTAGCCCATTTACTGTCTGGTTTCTGTTTATGGTACAGTCAGGGACAGGCAGCACACCTGCGTTCCCAGGGCATCAACGGCTGACTGCCTTTCTCTTGCTCTCTGGGGGGGGGGGGGAACAAGATGGGGTTCATGTCTGGCTACAGTCACCATTTTAGAAATTGACTAGCCCGAAGTAAATGCCTGCATCTACACGCAGCAGTGAAACAGGATTCCAATTTAAAGCCCTAATTCGAATTAGCTGGTATTCCTCCTGCAATGAGGTTTACCAGCTAATTCGAATTAGGGGCTTTAAATCGGAATCCCGTTTCACTGCCGCGTGTAGACGTGGGCAGTTACTTCAGGCTAGTCAATTTCTAAAATGGCGACCGGCCGGGAACATGCAAATCAAACGCAGGATATTTAAATCCCGGGCTTGATTTGCAATTTTGGTCGCCTTCATTAGCCTCCCTAGATCGATCTAGGGGGTTAGTGTAGGTGTACCCTTAGATTTCTTTGAAGAGGGTTAAAAAACATGGACAAGGATGCGCCAGAGACAAAGTATACTTGGACTTCAGAAGGCCTTTTCAGAGTCCCTCACAAGACTAAAGCTCTGTCTACACTACCAGGTTATTTTGAAATAATAACTCCTGAAATAGTATTTTGAAATAAATATACTCCTCTTCACAAGCAGGAGTTATTATTTTGAAATAACAAGTCCATTATTTGGAAATAACAGGCGTGGTAGTGTGGATGCTCACCTTGTTATTTCAAAATAAGGGGAGTTATTTCGAAATAACTCCCCAGTCTAGATATGCACCAAATATTCTTAAGCAATGTAAGCAATCTCTGAATAAGAGGGAAGATCCTCTCTTGGATCAGTAACTGGTTAAAAGTTGGGGGGGAAGGATATGAATCAGTAATTTTTACACTGGAGAGGAGCAAGTACTGTACTATTTAACATATTCATGAATGATCTAAGAAAAGGTTGAACTGTAAGGTGGCAAAATTTGCAGATAATACAAAATGACTCAAGACAATGAAGTCCAATACTGACTATGAATAGTTGAAAAGGAATCTCACAAAACTGGGTGACTGAGTAACAAATTGGCAGATGAAATTCATTGCTGAAAAATGCAAAGTAATGCACACTTGAAAAGAATACCAACTATCCATATAAAATGATGGGATCTAAATAATCTGTTATTGCACGAGAAAGATCTTGAAGTCACCATAGGTAGTTTTCCAAAATTATCCTCTCAATGTGCAGCAGCATTCAGAAAAGCTAACATAATGTTAGGAACT
Organism: Pelochelys cantorii; assembly: GCA_032595735.1. Lineage (NCBI taxonomy): Eukaryota > Metazoa > Chordata > Testudines > Trionychidae > Pelochelys > Pelochelys cantorii. Next base: position 67,856,345 of record CM064326.1, on the reverse strand, counting down.
AATAGGAAAGGGATAAGACAAAAATATAGTATACATAAATCCATGGTTCACCCATATCCTGAATACTGCATGCAGTTTTGGTCACCCCAGCTTAAAAAAATATACTGGAATTGGAAAAGTTACAGAAAAGGGCAAAAAAATTATTAAGACTATGGAATAGTTTTCATATGAGGAGAAATTAATAAGACTGTGACTTTTCAGGTTCCAAAAGAGATGACTAAGGGATGATATGGCAGAGGTCTGTAAAGTCATGACTGGTAAGGAGAAAGTAAATAAGGAAGTGTTATTTATGCCTTCTCATAACACAAGAACTAGGGATCACCCAATTAAATTAACAGGCAGCAGATTTACAACAATAAAAGGAAGTATTTCTTCACACAGCACCATAGAGAATGTTGTGAAATGCAAAACTATAACAGGTTTGAAAAAAACTAGATAAATTCATGGACGATAGGTCCATCAATGGCCATTATTCAACATGGCTAGGGATGGATAGGGATGCAACCCTATGCTCTGACTGCCCTAGCCTTGACTGCCAGAAGCTGGGAGTAGACTACAGGGGATGGATCATTTGAGGATTTCATTCCCTCTGAAGTACCTGGCACTTATCACTGTTGAAAGACAGGATACTACGGTAGTTGGACCATTGGTCTGACCCACTATGGCTGATTGTATGTTCTTATCATGTTTGCAAGTGTAGTTTCTCAGGTAATATGACAAATGAACTTTGTAAATATAGTGCCCCACTAAAAGACTGGCTTTAAATGAGAAAAGAACCAGATAATAGTTACAGCTGGCCAGGAATTTTTCAACAATTTTTTTCATTTGAAAAGTTTGATTCAACTTGTAAGAAGGGGTCAGTTTCTACAAGTTTTCTGACTGAAATGTTTAAAAACAATTAAAAACCTTATTTGATGTTTTTAAAACAAATTTTCTTCTTTCTATTAATAATAACATTTTGTTTGAAAAGTTGAGTTTGAAAAGTTGAAGTATCCTGGAAAAACTCCATTGTATCCAGGGAATGCGTCTGCTCTTCCATTTTTTTTTTTAAGGAAGAACAGATGCGCTCTTTCAGAAACCCTGTCTTCCCCCTTCCACGAGGAAGAAGGGCTCTTCCAAAAGAGGAGGATTTTCCAAAATTTGAGCCAAATTTTGGAAAAGTCTTTTCCGAAAAATGTTCGCAAATTGCTGAGCACATTTTGCATACCTTTTCCCAATAGATCATTGTAGTCTAGATATATCCCTAGTGTCTTTCACCAACAGAAGTTGGTCCACTAAAGGATATCATCTCACCCATAACAATGCCAGAAACATATTTAAAAGTAGGCATATACATCAATGTTTGTGAAATTGGGAAACAAGGATCTGATCCAACTCAACCAAAGTCAATTGGAAAACACCCTAAATGACAAGGAAGATTTCATTACTAATTTAAGTTGATTTTCCTAGATGCTTAAAAATGTAATAGGTTTCTTGGATTTTGAAAAACAAGTCACTTCCACAGTCCCTCATTTAAATGTCATCCACAGCAATGGAGCTGTAATAAATGCAAACAAAATTTGTTATTTTCTAGCAGTTTATTGGCTGTGCAGATGCAAGTTAAATTAAAATTGCAGCCATTTAATTATTAAGAAACATAATTGGCAAAAAGGGGAAAAACACAAATTCGATTTTAATTGGTAAATATTTGCCCATTTTTTATGTTAAGACCAATTTTTGGTTTGTCTAGTATATAGATGAGTTTGAGCAAGGGAAATTTCAAACATGTCCACATAAAATTGTTGCAGTAGCATCACATACAAAATAACATAGCTAACTCATTCAAGAGGATTTGGATAGAAAATGCATATGGGAATAAAAGTGGCTCATGGAATTCAATCTAGAGAAGTAAAATGCAACAAACTCAGGAGTGATAATATTCACAGACAGAAAGCACTGGATTTCTCAATGATTTTTACATTCGTGTGCACAATATTTCGGTGCACAGAAAGGGCAAATAAGATCATAGGTTGGATTTGCAAAATATGTAGAACACATCAGTAGAATTCTTAAAATTAGAAAAATTATATTCTTGTGGTAAGTCACTTATGGCAGCATTTTCAAAAGTGAAAGAAGTGTCATTGAAAGTGACTCCAGATGTCAACTGCCTATCTGTAAAATGGGGATAATGATAATTCCTTTCTTCCAGCATTCAACTGTTTTGTGTGTTAAGACAGGAAATGTCTCCTTTTTCCTAGAGCACCCACATAGCAGGGCCCTGAGAATATTGGGGCATGTAGGCACTCTAGTAATAGTAAAAATTATGCAAATGGATTTTTATTGGCATTAAATACAGGATTAGCAAAGCCACATTGAGAGTTTCAGACTAGTTTCTTGAAGTATGTGCAGTTATCTTAGAAAGTAAATTGCTGAGACAAAAAACTTTCCGCACAGTGTATGGAATTTAGGCAGAATCTCTTAATATACTGGTTATAAAAATATTAAAGCAAAAACAAATCCAGAGTTAAACAATGTTAATGATTTTATGTAAAAGTCACAAATTATGTATTGCTGGACCCTTGCTAATTGAGTGTTATAGCATTAATGCCTATATCATTTCAGCTGTTTGTAGGATCAAGCAAAGTCAGAAATGAACAGGAAGAAGAAAAAAATATAAAGACAGACCTGGGCTAGATTATGGTAAAAACTGGTACCGTGTGTGATATTCATATCTTTAATATAGCATTAGTGTGTTGATACCAACTCAAGTCACACATCCACAACCACATCTGTGGATGCAAGTTTCAGTCTGCTTACAATTATTTACTATAAGGACTAGTGTCATGATCATGAGGGTTAGCCAACAGCCTGGGGACTAAGCGGTTAACTACACCTAAGCCAGGTAGTGTTGGCGAACAGGAATGTAGCTCGGAATTTCAAACTGGGACAAAGGAATTTTTGATTTCTCCCTCCTTTGTCTCAGAGAAGTTTCTCTCCAGCTACTGAGGGAGTCAGACAGAATGTCTCCCTCCAAGAAAAGACTCTTCTGTAAGTAGGGTAAAGTTTAGATAAATCCGTTAGATTTTATTGTTTTATGGTTTGGGAAATGGGATCTGATGTCTGTGCAATTAGAAATGGGTTTTTCTCTCTTTTGCAACTAAGTTTGGGCCCATGGTGGAATTCCCCATGCGTATATTACTTTGTGACTCTACCATCTAGTCATTATGCTTGCAACAGGAATATTGTGGTGATAACAAAAGTTCTTTCTCTTTTCTTTCCTTAACCTGGTATTGGTTAATTTTTGTGTCCTGGTTTGTACTTTAGGGGTGAGATTTCCCAAGTGGTCTCTCCCCTGATTTTCTTACCATTACTTGAGTGGTGGCAGAGGAGTTTTTAACCCCAAAATCTAGGTTGTTAAGATTTTGGGAGGGAAGTTTTTTACCAAAGCCTGGAAAGATAAGGTTTTGAGGTACTTTTATGGGCCCCCACTTCTGCATTCATCGTGCCAGAGTGGGGAAGGAGCCGTGACAACTAGAAATTAGATATTTGGCAGAATTTTGATAATACAGATTTGCCTGTGATAGCAATGGTAGAAGATCAAGATATTTAATTCACATTCCTACAAGGAGTACCCTTTATAATTATTATCAAGTTCAGTGATAAATGGATACCAACAGTAATGATCCAAATAAGTTTAAATATTCATGACTATGTTGTGTCACCCAAGTTTCCATACAAGAATGATAATCTAATTATGCTCCTGATTGGTGGAAAAGAAGAAAGATTTGAATGTATTGCTTTCACGCTTATAAAATCTGTGTAAAATTACATAAAGTCTAGAAGACACTCTGTGTTGGGAAGAGACAAAATATGCAAACTGTAAACTCAAGGCAAATTAGCATGTATATAGTATAAAATATTTTTCCACTGGTGTCCCACGGACAGCTTCATCTGCTACTGAGAGTTCAGTTGCTTTCACACTCAAATTCTGGATTCAATGCTGCTTTTAAACCTATGAAAGCACAATGCAGGTAAAAGGCCAATAAGTACAGACAGGGACATTCACTACTTTGACCTTAGGGAATGCCTGCCAGCCATAGGCACAGCTGTCATGTCGTTTTGAATAAAGTAAAGCTTCATGGAGGGCCAGAGATGCATTAGCATAATCTCTTCGACAATGAGCAAGAGAACTACAATGAGGCCTTTTTTTTGACCACTAAAAACTGTGAATTGGGAGAAAAGATGTGCATAATAAGCCCAACAGTCAAGCAGAAGTTAGAAAGTACAGGGAGTAAGGGACATCAAATACATGGGCCATTGTGGATAAAGAGATAAAGGACAATGGGCAAATGCACTTTTAAAGGGCAGTTAAGTCTCCACATTTGTAGCTGGTCTGCAGGACTTGGACAGCATCAATATACTTAGATTCCCAAAGGAACATGATGAAACGGGCCTCTTAGAGAAGATCAAGTGATGACAGATTTTCAGAATACAAGAATGACCATCAAATCCTTTTCAGGATCCTTGCTGAAAAAGACAAGCAGAGTGCTATTCAGGGTATATCACTAGCAATTATGATGTGATTGTAGGATGGATAGGCATACCTGTGCTAGCTTTCATCTAGCTAGTTCAGGGAATGACAGTAGTGAGTATATGGTAGCACACTCTTCCACACAGGCTAGCAGCCCAAATGCAGGGTCCCTGCTGGGCATGTAATGAGTTAGTGAGTCCACTTATCAGTATGTGGTAAGCTTCAATGCATGGCCAAGAGAGCAAGGGAATAAATGGAGCCAAGTTACTAAACTGCATGTGAGCAACTAAGCAGTGTGAAATCACTTATTCAGTCTAACCTTTTCTGAGCTCAAAGTATTTATGTATGAATCACAATTCTGTATATTTTAAAACAAATATCATTGTGTACCATTTATTCTACGAATTGGTGACCAGTGACATAATTTGTGCTGCGTGGTTTGTGATTAATAAGCCAAATCAAAAGATAAGGTTTCTGTTCCATGGTTATGTAACTACACAAGTACTTCAAAAACAGACACTTGCACATGAGCAGTCAAATATATGAGACTTCTAAATGATTTTTTAAAAAGCATTTTAGTGACAGGCAGGGCAATTTCCTGCCACATCCTTGGGAGACCTTACTGAATTAAGTTTCAGTGGCTTTGGGGCCTACTGTATTAAATGAATGGGTTGTGTATTATTATGGTTTAGTATTTTATGTAATTTCTCGAGAGGGAGGTGAATGTAAATTTCCCACTTCCATTTGTGCAAAGTCCCATCTTTTCAAGCTATCCCAGGAGGAAAGGACCATTATCTGCTGATTATCTGATCATGGAATCTGAAGATCAAACTGTAAAAGGAAAGACTGAACATCGGTGTTCTGGTTCTGAGCTAAGGCTGTCATGAATCAGTAACGACAGTTTTGTGGGGTGTGAAGGACCGATGCCCACCCTGTTGGAGTTGGAGAATGATTTCTGATAATCTTATCAATATGCACATAGGTTATTTTGTTGTTTTTAATATGTTTTCTCTGCAATGGTTTCACCTTACCAAAGTATGTATTTCATTATAAAGGGTTGTGTGGTAGCTTATAACTGCTAGCAATTACTACTGTTCATAGCTGTCAGACAGAGCAAAGCACAGACACTGTACTGTTTGAATAGTCTGGCTTGCTGGGAATAACACACTGTAGGCAGGGAACTGCAAAGCCTGAAAAAATATATCAGTCAGGAGGGAAACCATTGAGGGTCTCTGCTCAAGAGAGGTGACAGCTGAGGAGCGGGAATCTGGAATGAACTTGGTAAATCATGAAGTTGATACACAGGTACAGTTACCTGGATGGATGACAGGAGAGGAATCACATGAGGATTACCTGTTGTGTTCACTCCTTCTGGGGCATCTGGCATTGGCCACTGTCACAGACAGGATACTGGACTAGATGGACCTTTGCTCTGACCCAGTATGGTCAATCTTACGTTCTTATGTTCTAACTGTGAGAATTTCTGTTAGTAAAATGCATTTGCTTGGAATGTCTTTAAGTACAAACCAAGAAGTGTTAGTTTAACTCTAAAAAGTTCAATGAACAATTCTAATGGATGTTTGTGCAAATTTGTGTCCATTATTCATATAACTTTGATAGGCAGACCGGCAACATGGGACTGTTTCTGATGTCACTTATGCAAGTTGTACACAATGGTAATTCCATTAATTTCTGGTAGTTAGTCCTGATATACACCAGTGTAAACCAACGTAGGTGCTCAAGCTATTATGGCGATAAGCACTCCATAATTAGAATAGATCTGACCAGAATCAGGCCTGGTGATTTTAAGCAATGCCTGAGGATTCAGTAGAAATACTACCATTGATTTCAAAACCTGGAACATAAATGTAGTGCTTGACCATTTGAAATATAAACTGTGTATAGAGGCTCCAGTTAACCAGGTGCTTCAGCATCTGTCTTACTTTGAGCACAGATAGTTCTATTGATTTCAAAGTAGTCTTAAAGTTAGGCTTATACCTAAATATCTTATTGAAGCAAAAGCTCAGCTAAATGAGATAAGTCATGTTTTTTATATTGGAAGTGTCCAAACATACAACCAAAGAGTGAAATTCTTATCCCGGATCTGGCCTGTTCATTCTAGGGTAGTGGGTGGGAGCAGAGTAAAGGGACTTTCAAAGCTCTGGAGAATCCCCCAGGAACAGGAACTGAGGAAGATAGCCTGTCTGAGATCTCCTTGCAAGCCCTAATTAGGGAGTATGGATGGACCCTGCTGCCCATAGGGCACCTCACAGAGGCTTCTATAACCACATCCTTTCCTGGATCAAGGCCTAAACTTTGTGTCATTTTCTGAGTATTTAACACAGGATGATATTACATCAATTCACCCCATGAAATATGTGATCCCAACACCAAAATACGATAGGAGCCCTGTGCTTCTCTGGCTTCTATCTGGAAAATATGACAAAATACTCTTTAGTTCCTACAAGTACCCCTAAACTGTCCCTAGCCAGTCAGCTGTCTTTATCCTGCAAGCCTCTAAAAGCAACAAATGATTACATTCATAAGTGCTTCAGAACAATAAGAAATGGAACATATTTAGTGGTACGTTGGAGCAGTATAAGAGTATTTTCTAGAGTTGTTCAGAAAATGTTTCCCTCTTCCCCAACTAAGGAAAAGTTTGATGAAAACAGAACAGGAAAAAATGACATTTTTGGCATAAACCAGATATTTTCCACTGTGAAAATCAAAACAAAATATTGAGTTTTGAATCAAGGCAACCCACATGAAAAATTTCAGTTGTTGAATTGAAGCAAAACGCCTCACCTCTTTGAAGTTTACTTTACAGTCCTTATGACAGCCAATGTCAATTAGAATACAGTATTATTATGCATTTCTATTTAGTACAGTGGCTTTTGAGAAAGCATTGTTTCTATTACAACAATCATAATTTTCCTGATATTAATTAATTTCCCTTGCTTCCAAATGCCTCCAGTGTGCATTTCATGGCTGAGAATATGTGTTGTGCACAGGAGGAAAGCATTTCATAGATATCTGCTTTCTCCCACACACGCACACACAAAGAGAAGGAAAAAAAGCTAACCTTTGTCAAGCTTTATCTGATATCTGCACTAGTCAGCATGGCTCATTAGAAAGTTCATTTCAGTAAGTGAGAGCACTGATGCTGTCCATCAAACATCACGTTGTAAATAACTGGAAACAGTGCACCTAATCAGATCTTTAACTTCCCAACCTTTGTAGAACAGAACTCTTTAGTAATCTGAACAGGCTATCTACAAATGGCATTGACATTTTTAGATCTTCTAGTATTGTTTGCTTCTCCTGCAAACTCTTATGTGGGAATTCACTAGGCATTGAATAAGTCAGGAACCCTGCTGGTATTTGTTCAAGAGCATTTTCATTGAGGAATTTTCCTTTAATCAAAATAAATAGGCTGATTCATGCCAAAAGTGATCCTATTGACAGACCCTAAAAATGTTAAATGAGCAACCTATCCTGTAAATGTTGCTTTTCTAATTTAAAATCATTACTGCACTGGAGCATTGACATGGTGTTATTTGTTATAATTTCTTGTTTGGTGAGCGCAAGTTATTCCAGTGATTTCTTCTTTGATTTTCAGTTTATTTAAAATCATTAGCACAACATTTACATTTGTATTTACACTTTTTGCAGTGGCAAATATATAGCAGTGTTTTAATATTGGTTTTGACATTTGCCTCACTGAATCTTGAAACTTTTCAGTATTCAGTAACTAGATGTCTCATAGTTATTTTGTTAATAGATTTCATTATATTTTACTTTTTCTTCCTCTCATTCCATTACTGCTTATTTTTCGGTGTTGATTCATAGCACACGTCAATACAAAAACAACTGTAGTGAGAAAATAAGGTGAACAAGTGGAAGACATCATTAATAGATAAACAGAACATTGAATAATAACTCAAGAAATCCTTTGGGTTTGTTTTTGCTATGCTTAAAGCAAGTGTCACAATCACCTTTTGTGTGCTTAGTTTTTTGCTTTTGAATAAAATGTGCCATTAACATTAAAGACGGAAGCAATTAAAATCGCATACCGTAGCATGGTAAAAAGGACCACACATAGCAAGGTCGTGATTTTTTCCTCTGAAAGCACCTGCTACTGAGTCGGAACTGTAATGAAAAAATAAGTAAGGACAGTTGACTTTGCTAGTAAATTAAGCATGATGGTAAGCCCTGCCTTGGTTCACTCTCCACAGTTCAAAGTTTCCATTTGCAAACCTTAGGAGAGGTGCCCAAACAGGCTATCACCTACAACCTATAGAGAGATTGTGATGATACCTTTCCTGCAGCAGTTATGCAGTGATTGTACTTGCAATTTATCCTGACTGGGTAATGTACATAAGGTCTGATATAAAGCCTATGAAAGTTAATGAAAAGACCTCACCGAATGCAATAGACTTTAGGTTAGGACTCCTAACCCTGATTCTCAAATAAATGCTTTGATTCCTTCTGTATGCACTGGGACCTGCTACCACAAAGTTCAGTCCAAGTATGATTTCATTATTTTTGTCAAAACCAGGTTTTGAGATGTAGGGGATTAGAATAACAAATTGTGATGCAGCAATAGTCATTGGGCCAAGGAGATTAGGACACTCATTTTGGGTGGGATAGACCAGTGTTTCTCAACCAGTGGTATGAGTACCCTTAGGGGTACTCGAGAGAAGTCTGGGGGGGGGGTACGTCAGCACAACTGAAATTTGGAGAAAACTGAATTTTTGTTTTAAGTTTTACAACACTTTATTATTTTTGTATTTTTTACACCCAAACATTTCATCTCCTGCCCAGCTACAATTAAGTTGTTTAAACAAATGTGTTGCAATGATAGAAAAAAAATTGTGTGTGTCTTAAAAATGTAGGTACTGGGGGTACTTATAATTTTTTTTTAAAAAGGGATACTTTATTAAGTTGAGAAATACTGGGATAGACCCCTGGATAGAAGAAAGAACAACACTAGAATATCTCACAACACAGTCTCCTCTACTGTAGGAAATAGAAGTTTACATCCTTTCTCCATGTCAGGAAGAGAGGGGAATTTAAACTCAAGTCTTCTGCATCCCACATGAATTTCTCAACTACTGATATAAAGGTAGTAAGGAAGCCTGCCACTTACTGACATTTATTTTGTGACTTGCTGGGCATCTGCAAATTTTTAAAAAAAATTGAGTTAAGTCAAAATAAAACATTTAGTTTTGATGTTAGTAAAAGTATTAATCAAACAATGTTAATTTGCAAATAGTTTTATGTCAACTGAACTGCTTCTTTAATAAATCAATTATTCATTTTTTTCTTAGTCTATATATATATAGTGATTTTTCACCATATCTGAGTTCTCCAAATGGTATGTACAGTGAAAGAATTGTCTTAATTATACTGTAAATCACAGGTGGGGAACCTCCAGCACCTGCACCATATGTGGTTTATCAGGGTTAGCTGCTGGCAGGCCACTAAATGGTTTCTTTACCTGAGTATCCACAGGAACAAAGCCCTGAAGCTTTCAGTGGCCATGGTTTGCCATTCCTGGCCAATGGGAGCTGCAGGAAGTGATGGTCTGACCCACACCACTCCCCCCAGCTCCCATTGGTGGGGAACAGTGAACCATGGCTAATGGGAGCTGTGAGTGGCCATGCCTGGGCACTCTCAGGTAAACAAACCATCTGAAGGCCCACCAGCAGCTAACCATGATGAACCACATGAGGACTAGATATTCTCCATTCCTGCTGTAAATACACCACAGTACACTATGTTACGATTGAGTGCATAAAATGCAATTGAAGTTGTAAGTACTTTCTGTGCGAACATCTCAAATGACAGCATATTTTACAGTAAGTTATATGATACTTCAGTCAGTTAAAATAATATTAAAAGGGAAAGCCTTCAGATGACTTTCAAAATCTCTAAGCAAAGAGTCTTCTCTGAGTTCAGAGTTCCAAATAGAAGAAATGTAATGGGCAAATATTACATAAGCAGCAGTGCAAAAACAGGTCTTGTGTAACAGGATCAGTCTAGGACCAGATTTTAAAAGACACTTAGTGTAAGTGTACACAGCACCAAACCTCCCATCCTGCGCTGACATACTTGATGTTTAGACACTTGTCATAGCACTCTAAAAATAGCTGGGTGAATAGCACTTTGAATTTGCAACTCAGGGCTCCATCCACCCTCCCACTCCTTAGGTTTTTGAGCACAAACTCCAGCCTGAGTCACAACTTCTAAGCACTGGCTGTACAACTATTTTTAGAGTACTAGCACAAGTCCCATTAACTCAAATCTATCCACCCAACCTGGAAAGCTCACTGTTTTGGCCTGTGTAGACCTGTCCTTCCATGCATCCAGTGGTACATGTGGATGAGGAGACTGTCTTTGCTGTGATCTCAATGTTCCCATTGTTTTCTGCATTTCCAGAATGTTCCCTCTGCCCTCTGAGAATGGTCAGTGAATTTAGAATGAAGCCTGAAATGAGCCAAAGATTATTTTAAAATATGAAATAATACCCTGCAAATTTAGTTTGGATTTTCCATACTTGTGCCATATTGTGAGCTTGGATTGTACCACCCTTACCACTCCCAGAAAATAGGGTCTCACATCTAGCTATGGTGGATGCATGTGCAAACAGAAGGAATATTTATCCCCCAGAAACCTGAAGTGGAAGTGGCACTTTGAAGACTCTCAACAAGTTTAAAAATGCATGTTTGTGAAGGAATGGGGAAGTTTTTTACTGAAGAATTTTGTGATCAGAACCAGAGATGAAAGGTTTTATTCCCAGCTACTTTCAGTGAGACCATCAAAAGTCAATGAAATATGTCTGTCAGGGGTGGCTGGCTCCTGAAATTGGCATAGGTCCAATGACCCTGGCCAGTTAAGGGGGCAGGGAGGCACCTGGCCTATAAAGGGTAAAAGAAAATTTCAGGAGGAACAGAGCTACAAGGTAAGGTGAGGCTGAGAGAGGTTAAGGAAACTGTAGGATTGCCAGAATACCCTGGCAAGAGAGGTAGGTTGGGAAAGTTGAGCTAAAGAGTTGTTATATTTGTTTTCTCAATTGGACAATAATACTGTTTGGAAGAAGCTTGTGGGAATGACAGTCTTATGAAGCCCTGTGTTATTACACATGGTGGATAACGTAGGCACTTCGATTGGTCTGAGGTACAAGAGCAGAGTGAGGAGGAACATTGGTGCTACAGAAAAAGATAGCGAAAGCCTATGTTTAATGAACACCCCACTCACTTTGGGTGTCCAGGAATATAACCAGAGAACACTAGAACTAGAAGGGACCTTGAGAGGTCATTGAGTCCAGTCTGCTGTCCTCATGGCAAGACCGAGTACTGTCTAGACCATCCCTGATAGACATTTACCTAACCTGCTCTTAAATATCTCCAGAGATGAAGATTCCACATCCTCCTTAGGCAACTTATGCCAGTGTTTAACCAAAATCTGTAGAGCTAAAGACTGAGGAAGTCTCTGCAAAAATAAAGTCTATGATCCCACGCTGAAGGGATGGTTCACAGTCTATAGCAGCAGAAGCTAACCTGCTTACTCAGAAAGAAAAAAAGTGGAGAGGTTAAAAAAATAAATAGTTGAAGTTCCAGATTGAACTCAGGGAGGATGAGAGAGCCCATTTTGTAACATGGATACAGGGCATGAAAAAAGAACTCCAAGGGATGCTTTAAAAGATAGAACAGGCTAGTAAAGTTTGGAAAACATGAGCTGATACAAACATCAGAGGGGTAGTCGTGTTAGTCTGGATCTGCAAAAGCGACAAGGAGTCCTGTGGCACCTTATAGACGAACAGATGTATTGGAGCATAAGCTTTTATGGGCAAAGACCCACTTCGTGCATCTGACAAAGTGGGTCTTTGCCCATGAAAGCTTATGCTCCAATACATCTGTCAGTCTATAAGGTGCCACAGGACTCCTTGTCGCTGATACAAACAGTGCATCTCAAATGGTCAGTTTCAATAGGGTGTAGGGTGGGGTAGCGAAAGATGCTGATATTCCTGATACTATCTCTGAAGACAGAGCCAGGAAAATCTGCCAGTTACCAAAAGAAATTGTTCTAAACTCTTTAAGGATTCAGATTACAGACAAATGGATGCTTGATTAAGTTAATACAGTTAAACAAAAACAATTCACTGAAATTGTATTTATCTTTTTTTAAAGAAAAATGTAAAGATAATAGAAAGATAATAGAGTAGGAACCAACATTACCCACAGCGTTAGAGGGGAAAGTTGTTGATGAGCGATCCTTATCAGCAGAAGCACATTGTTATGCTTATCGATACAGGCGTCAGCAACAAGTTAAGAAAAGTGTTTATTGTTACTTTAAAAGGTTCCAGGATCTTTCCTTATGTTATAATAGCAAGCTGGCAACAGCTATTACAACATACATCAGAAAGTTCCTATAGCCCTTAAAACCAACTTTCTGATTCACACCAACACTTTTAAAAAAACAGACACAGTTAAAGTTGTAATTCAGTTATACTGTACCAACTTAATTTAGCTCCCATAACTCTTATCTGAATCCTTAAGGATTCTAGAACAATTAGTCTCTGCAGCTAGCAGATTTTCTTATCGCTCTGTCTTTAAAAGTTGTAACAGGAGCATGTATGTACATCCCTTTCCCTCCACCACTACCCTCGCCGTATTCAAACCGGCCACTTGAGACTCAGCAGATTCAGTGGACTGCATTGGTATAGCTTACATTTCTGAGCTGGATGTTGACACAGGTCTGTTGTGTTCTATATTTTTATTCCCCTCTGTACAATTATTTCAGTGCTCATAAGATTCTTTCTGTTTCTTCTATAGACATCTCCTTTCTCTGGCTCAACAAGATAAGAACTCCATGTTGAATGTTGGTCAGTTTTCTTTGCAGATTTCCATGCTCCTTTTTGATAAACCAAATAGTCCCTTCATTATCTAGTGTTTATAATGGCTTTGCACCTTTGTAAAATAAATAGTTCTGTTTTGCTTATCTTGATTTTAGACTAGTTTTTATGTTTCCTTGTGTTAGTTTGGGTTTCAACAACTGTGATAAAGTTGTCAATCTGGTTCTCAGATGCCTTCCCAAGAGAAATTGAGCAGGTAATCCTATATATTCCATAGGTGTATTCCCACAGTCTAACAGTCTAAGATTTGTATTTTCCAAGCTAGATTTTTTTAAAGAATCTTTTTACAGTTTGAGCTGAGATCTCAGACATTCCTTTCAATTATAGTAATAATTTACTGGATGTTTTGTGAATTAAGTTCCACTGTTGTAGAAAAAGTTTTAAAGTCTCAGAAGAAAAACTGTGGTCCATTCCCACTAATGCATACTTAAATTGTGTCACGCCTTGCAAAAATAAACTTGCATGTCTGATGACAGATGCACTAGTGGGTCTTGAAGCAAACAGACTATTTTTTTCAAATAATAATAAACAAAAATAACATAATATGCACCTTGAAATTCAAATAGCTCTATGCCAGAGTATGTATGGGACATAGGGTAGTAGCAGTGGTTCTGTCTGATTTTTGCTTCAGAAGTTTTGACATTTGTTGCAGTACTGTTCAATGTCCTCAATTTGACTACATGTGTCTGGCCTATATACAGCATAATGAGTTTTTTTTTAAATAGCTCTGTTCCCAGGTGACATTCATAAATAAGAGACATGGTCTCTTTTCTGAGACTTTCCAGTATTATGATTCTAAAACTTTTAAAGACATGTCCATCTTGCACACTTAGTTTATCTTTATGTGACCAATAATTATGAATCTTCTCTGGAATTTCAGGTCTCTTGACTGGCCATCTCTGCAAAATAGTTTTCTGAAAAAAACACATTATTTGCAACAGGTAAATTTCTTCAGTTTCTGCTCTGAAATAGGCAAATAAGACATTGTGATGGTGTTGCACTCACCCCTGATGTACCACCGGTCTGACTGCATGAGCCTACATATGCTCTATCTCAATTTGTGGTGGGTCTTCAGTGATTCAGCTTATTGGCCTAGTCACACACATTCCCTATGTGTAATAATCCCCCTCACAGGGAAACAATCCAATGGCGGTGGGGATACCAGTACCACCAGTTGGTCTTTCTTTCTTTGTAACCCTCCATGGGTTCAGGCCCTTAATTAGTCTGGCAGTCTTTAAAATGGCCTCAGTGATAGTACTGAGATGTATGCCAGGACTTCTTCCCTGGAGGCAATGTCCTCACCCTCCCTGGGATTTTTGGGCTCCAGCTTCCTTGCCAGGCCGCTTAAATAATTCAGTTCTCTTTTTGGGGATGCACAATGTTCAGGCCTCTTTTCCAGTGAGGGGAACATGCCTCACCCTCTACTGAGGGTCCCAGCCCAGAGACCCTAAAAATAGCAAGTATGTACTGTGTCCTTTTAAGATAGCTACATTACTATAATTTATTGGGCCATGCCCCACAGACGCAGCATGTTCTTCTCCCTCACCTTGGGCCTTGTCCTGGTTGAGTCCTAGCAGCCAGCTCCGGCCTCCTTCTGATTCCAGTGGATCTCTGCCAGCACTGCTCTGTCCACGGTAGTTCCCTTGGCCAGCAGACACACTATCCATTCTCCTCCAGTTCTAGAAAAGAACAGCACTCTACTAAGTTCTTCACTGCAGCTGCCTTTTATATGGGCCAGATTAGCTGCTCCCTTCAGTCCCTCTCTGATTAGCTCTAGCTCATGCTGCCACTCTAGGAACTTGGAGGACTTCTGCTCCTCTCTGGAACAGGATGTGGCAGGACCACAAGGTCCACAGAAGGGAGCCTCAGAGGCTAGACTACCCCATCAAAGATATCATCTCTCTCTGAACTTATTCCTTCACCATAAAACATGTAAGTTACAGATACAGCATACACAAGTGTTAACTCTTTCCCTTAACTGTATCTAACTTTCTATTTATATTTCTGGAATGGTAGTAACCAACTTTGAACCACCATAAATAGAACTCCAGGAAAATGGCCTTAAGAGGCTTGTGGTCAATGGGCACAGCTATTTCTTTTCCTGTCTATGAACTGACAAAATTGATTACAGCTGCGTACTATTGTCAGCATTTCTTTTTCTAAATTGGCATAGTTCTTCTGCATAGTTGTTAGAGCTTTAGAAGTGTAAGCAAGATAAGGCCTGTTTTACAGCAATACAGCTTTTAATCTGGTAAAATTTGCATGAACTGACATAGAAACTAGTCCTTTATATTAAAGTACTTTAGCGTGGAAACCCTTAGAAGCAATTTTTTCAAGCATTCATATGCCACCTCATGCATTGGCATCTAAGCAAACTTAATTTTTTCCCCCCAACAGTTGTTCTAAAGGCATAGACACTGACTCCATGGGTGCTATGGGTCTGGAGCACCCACAGGGAAAAATTAATTGGTGCAAAGCACCCACCAGTGTCCAGGTCCCCCCTCTGTACTTTCCTCCTTATGCTTCTCATGCATCCCTGTGCTTACCAACTCTTCCCTCTTCCTCCCAGAGCTTCCAGAGTGCCACAAACAGCTGTTTCCTGGTGCTCCCCCTCCTAGAGGAAGGGGGAGGAAACAAGGAAGAGTCAGGGTAAGGATGGAGCAGGGGTAGAAAGAGACAGGGTGAGGGTAGAGGTTTGGGGAAAGTGGGGGTGGGGCCTGGAGCGGAGTGGGGTTCAAGCACCTCCCAGAAAATGAGAAGTTGGTGCCTATACCCAAAGGAGTTGTTATAGTTGATGCACACAGGATAAATTTCCCACTATAAGTAACCACTCCAAGGCGTCTTTGCAATTCAGTGTTGCAGGGCTGTGTGGCTATTCCAGTTACTGAATGCCCCAAATATTATATTTGCCAGTTCCAATTTGCATCTGTGGTCATTCAGTCATAGGTTGGTTTCATGAAATCTCTCTTGAGCCTTTCCTCATGTTCTCATCTGACACTTCCCCACACCAGTGTGTCATCTATACAACATTCAACACCTTCAGGATATTCAAATGCCTGATGGATCACTCGTTGGTACAAATAAGAAGTTAAACAGATGCCAAAAGGAAGTCTGGTGAACCTGTGCCTGCCACATGGTGTGTTGAAAATACAGATTCTAGAACTTGTATCATCCAGGTGTATTTATCAAAACTGGGTATCTACGAAAGTGAAAATTGTAGCTTTTTTAACTAGCTGGTGATTTCTTCTTCTGTAGGCAATAGACAATGTTTCTTTCATTTTGCTTTATTCAGATCTGTCAGATCCAAGGAAATCCTTATCTCATCACAACCTAATTTGTCTACCATTTACTGTGGAACTTATCTGTTTTGTAGATTCTGGCACATACTATTTGCAACTGTTCCATGTGGTGCAGTAATGTTTCTATTTTGTCTCTTAATTCCACTGGGACTTGACCATGTGCATGAATGGTGAGTAGTTTTAATAAACACACCATAAATATGAATTCACCTAACAAACACTCTCAACCTTCAAATACTTCCTTTTATTATTTAAATATATATGATTTCTTATACCACATAATAGGTGTTGCCAACTTGCATAAAAAAATTAAAAAGCATAAAACATAAACAAAAAGTTACTGGAGCCTTTTGAGCAATAGTAAACTATTGTTACTGAAAAAGGTACAGATAGGTGTTGCTGGCTTGCCTGCCTGTCTGTAAGTGCTTTTAGCAATATACTTCTGATAAAACTCACTACTTTAATAATACCCACCATACAACATTATGGGTAACTGATTCCTACTTTAGAGTTCCTGTCATTATATGGTTATCTATGTGGAGTGCTTTTGTGTAACTAGTACTGTGGTAATGCTTTGTCTTGGTACTTGGATGTGGGCCCTGGAATAACAATGGCTCTTGAAAGTGAGATGTAACCTTCCTATGAAAGAGACAGAGTTTTCATACCTCTTGGATTCAATTTCCTTTGATCCCCGGTGTTAGCAACACTCAGAATAGCAGTAATGTATACCGTGGTATTGTTGCTGTGTTGGTCCCAGCATATAATAGAGAACAGGGGAGTGAGGTCACATCTTTTATTGGATTATGAGAACACATGAGTGTCTGTACTGGGTCACACTTATGGTTCATCTACCCCCCATCCTATCTTCCAACATGCCAGGTGATTCAAAGGAAATGAACAGAACATACAATCATGAAGTCTTCTATCCCATATCATTCATTTGCAGCTTCCATCCGTCAGAGGCTAGGGACCCTGTCCATTCTTGCTAATTACCATTGATGGGCCTATTCTCCATGACCTTTATCAGATAGTACTTCTTTTTAACCCTGTCATAGGTATGGCTTCTCATAAAACTACACAGAAAAGAGACAGAATCATCAGGCAGGTGAAAGTGGCTACCAGGGGCCACCTGGGACTGCTCCAGCCCCGAGTCTTACATCTCTCCCCCCAGGTGCCCTTTATAGAGGTTTGGGAAGCTGAAGCCCCCCTACTCCAATTCATATATGAACATTGCTGGCTGTTCCCCTTTGTCAGGGCATGAGAGAAAAGTGCACAGCTTGCTGAATTTCTTGCTCTGGCTGGGAAGCACCGGGGACAAATGAACTTGGACATGCCCCATCCAGGGGACATGCACCCCGCCTCCCATGCCTACTGGAGCTACAGTGGCCAGGGAGAGGCACTTCTCACTAAGCCTTAAGTTGCTATGGTGGGAGAGGGCCAGGGTAGTGCTCTCTCCCCAGAACAGCCTGCGTACTTTACTCCACTATTATCATCCCCACCCCAGAGCAATGATTTAAATGAAGCATGTATATTTTCATTTTATTTTCTAAAAAGCAAAAACAAAAAAGTATTTGAATTAAGTATCCAAGCAATGGTGGATAAATACTCTACTGGATTTATATAGTGGCAATATGATAATTCTTATTTTCTATCCCTTTACTAATGTTTCCCATCATTTTGTATCATCTGCAAATTTTGCCACTCATGTATAAATACGTTGAACAGTTTTAGTCCCACTACAGATAACTGGGAGAAATTACTATTTACTTGGCTCCATTCTGAAAACTCATCATTCATTCTATCCTTTGCTTTCTACCTTTTAACCAGTTACTGATCTTGAAGACCTTCCCTCTTATCCCATGAGAGCTTATCACATGACCAGCTTCTGTGTGGGAGAGAAACAAGCCTGTTTAACTGTTCTCTGCCTTGTCATGTTCTTCTAATCCTCCTGAAGCTTGATCCATGACTCAATGAAGTAAAAGAAAATACAGTGAAGATTCCTTTTGCGTTCCATGGGGATTGCACAAGGCTTGTGATCTTGCTTAGTCGGTCACTGGCAAAACATGAGATTAAGCCCAAATGCATCTCTTTAGTGTGTTAATGACTGACAAGAAAAAAATAATGCAGCTAGAATGCCTTATTCTTGTTGATATATTTTGAATTCACCACATTTTGACTTCACCACAGAAAACTTCTATAAGAGCACCATCACAGGAAGAAGGTGACATTTTACATCTCTTTATTCAAAAGGTCCACTATTCAAGAAGTACTAACAGATTACAGTTACAAATGTATTGTCAATCTGTAACACTTAGAATAGATATTTGGCTGTTGAATTTGGGTCTACAAGTTCTTAAGGATTAAAATGGACTGTATTTTGCACGTAGAAATATGTGAACAAAATCATATACTCTAAAGTACTTCATTCTCTCCAGGTAAACTACAAAAAATAGTGGAGTTGTGATGTCAGAAGCTAAAGGATATCTTGAACCCCATATCCAACTCTCCTTCATGAAGATGTCTCAATTAATCTGAATTTTTAGAAAAAAATATGACCCTGGCATAAATTAACATGAACAAAATCTAATATAGAAAGAACAAGGTTTCTATCAATATTGAGTTTATAGGGGAAAGCTAGTTTTTAGCTTAACTTTAGAGAGACTATTTTCCACCTCTAATGCTGTGAGTCCCAATCCCTTTAACTACTGCTAAGATACAATCTTTTACAACTGATGAAACTAGCTGTTTTCATTAGGAGTAACATTCACCCGAAGGTGGCAGTTCTGTGCAAAATCCCATTGTGACTTATGTCAATTTGACCATTGCATCAGTGGTACAAAGAATATTATACAAGTATTAATTTCACTCTGTCATTAATTTCCATGCCTTTAATAACTTTCATGCAGAAGCCAGTGGATAATTGAAATACGAAGTTATAGTTATCAAAACTGAATATAATTTGAAACTAGTCAACACATATTTTTCTTTCACCAATCAAGTGGTCTGCTATACAATTTCTTTTTTTTTTTTTCCCATCAATCAGTTTCTAGTCATTTCTTCTGATTTGGCAGTGATCGGCTTGAGCTCTGTTCAGGCAAAATTATGTGCATAGCTCCCCGGTCATGTTTCAGCTAAATTAAAAATTCCATCATTATTAACAATACATTTTTTTCTATTTCTGCCTCTCACTAGTGCAACCACATGATAGACAACTGGACAAAAGCCAGTGACTTTGAAGCAAACTCAAAGACACTGATGAACTGTAATACTGTGATCAACTTCAATAGAAAATCTGAATATGAAGCTTCAAAAGTAGTTGGAGGAGTTTGTTTTGCAATAGCAGCTTCTTCTGAAATAAAAATATGTCAGGAGGCTGGCAAGATGAGTTCATTTCTATGAAAATGGGGTCATTTTTATTTAATGAGGGATGCTCCTAAGCAAATCACAAATAGATTAATGAAATTCAAGAAATGCTTCATGAATCACCAAAGTTTTTTTTAAAGAGTGATTAAGCACTGGAATAAATTACCGAGGAATACTATGGAATCTCTATCATTGGAGATTTTTAAGAGCACATGAGACAAACAGATATGGTCTAGATGGTGCTTGGTCATGCCAAGAGTGCAGGGGACTAATTCTATGATCTCTTAAGGTTCCTTCCAGTTCTCGTATTCTATGATTCAATCAAATATGGTGAGATTTATTATTTATTGTTGTACTACTAAATTAATAATTTAATTCTTTAAGACACCACATGTTCACCGAGTTCAAAAAGAGTAAATAAACTTGTGAGCTCATCCACAGACTGTCCAATACTGCAGGCATACTGTTTTGTTCTACATCTTTTTTGCAAATTGTTGTAATTGTATGCATCCCCGTTGGTCAGTGTGCTTTAAATATGTAATGCACAAAACATCACAAGTTGTTACTGACACTTGAGGATCAATCCTTACCACTATCATATTTTTCCTAGACCTTACAGGAAAACTTGTTGAAAGCATTAGCAAAATCACGTAGCCTCTTAGATGTCACTCAGAGTAAGAATATATTTTCAGTGTACAAATCAAAAGGAAAGCTTTCATCGCAGATCTTGAATGGGACTCTAATAAATATAGGAGTTCTATAAAGTCTAGTATAAGACCTTTTCATTTTCTTTATATGAAGATCAATTAGCTCTCAGACTCTTCAGAAGGAAAATCCAATTTTTGCAATGTCTATTGTGCTAGACAACACAAAGCACTACAAATTTGACTGAAAGAAAATTAACTGTAATTGATGTTTGTATCTGAATATGAAAAGATCAGAAAAAATTAACAATTTTCAGTGACAGACAAAAAAATGTCAGCAAGAATGACCTAGCCATATTCAGACAGTCTGGTGCACTGACATAAATGCACTGATATTAGATGCTGGAAGTGAAGTCATTAAACTTAACGTTTCTTTAGACCTGTAGGCACTGAGAAATGGGTTTGTCCTCTCTTTAATTCTAAAAGCCACAGGCAATGCAAGGATTCTTTTGGGCAGACAGCAAACTTTTTTCTTTCAAAGCTCAAGTAAACTAGCAAGGAGTGGGAAGGAGATGCTGCATTTGGAGTTATATTCCAAGGTATCTTAGGGAGGACATAATAACTCTGACTTTTTGTTTCTACAAGCACAAAAATGTAATTAGACATTTTAGGTTTTAGGTGGTAATGGTCATTTATCTGCATGTACCACTCAGGGAGGCCACACCTTCTCACCGTACACTCATAACAAAGAAAGAGGGAATTACCAACTGGTCCCTGGGCTTCAAGCAGTTAGGGGCAGCAAACAGTCAGGACTTTCCCCTGCAAGAAGGCAGAGCTATAGCAAGTATCAGCCTAGTCCTCAAGCGGGTGTGGGAGGGGCATAAACAATCAGGGCTCTGGCCTGCACTCAAGCAGAGCTGCATCAGTTTATGTATCCAGCCTTTCAGTTGGAGGTGAGCAGCAAATACTCAGGGCTCTAGCCTTCATTTAGGGTGAAACACTGGCAGTCTACAACCCACGTCCTGGGTCAGAGCAGGACTCAGGTAGGGGTTGAGCACTCAGACCCAGATTAGAAGGTTCAGACAAGGTTTGCAAACCTCCTGATTTAGCAAGGGGGAATACTGGAATGGCAGTACCTCCTGACCTATTGATGAGGGGTGGCAGAGAAAACATGGGCTCACACAATTCCACATGTCCCAGCCCAGGGTCCACCACTGGGTCAGAGTGGATCCACCCTCAACACACTGACCTCCTATCAGAACAGCTCTTAACCAGACTGTTTTCTAGTTTATCTGGCTACATTTTACTCTTCCCCTCAGGTGTAGCCATTCCCATGGGTCATCCTCGGACACACGTCCCAGAATATACTGCCAAGGGTAGCTGTAGCAGCAGCAGCTCCTCTGCACCAGGAGTGGCAGGGGTCCCAGGAAACTCATGCAGGCCCTCGGGACAACTGCAGTGCTCCTCAGCTCCTCACTCCAGCAGCAGGCAAGATGCATCTGTCTCCTTTGGCAGCTCCCTCCCTAGGCCAGTCTTTTATATTTCCTCTTCCTGTCCTCTCTTCAGCTTCTGGTGGTTGGGGCATAGTCCTCCTGGCTCTGCCCACCAGGCAGCATTCTCTCCACAGACACCTCGGAGAGAGGTCATGCCTCCTTGTTATTCAGGTGCACTACAGTTGGTCAGAATACTTGTAAATAATATTAGCTGCATATTTGGAGTCCTGATCCAAAATCTAATTGAAGTCAATTGGCATCTTTCCATTGATTTGAATGGGATTTGAAACAGGCTATTAGCCAATCCTAATTTCTGTAAATGTGTTCATTATCTGTAAGCTGTTGGCCAACTTTCAGTTTAGGAAATAGGATGCTTCCAAAACTTTATTTAGACTGTTCACTGTTTCATATTAATCGTGTGTGACCCAAACCCTAAATCTATGTCGTTTTACTTCCAATCCTAACTGAAGGACTTAAGCTATTTATAGTACAGCATCTATTCATTCCAGTTGTTATAACAGTACTCATAGTTGTAGTATATGAATGAATGAGTAACAAAGGTTAGATAGCAAATAATGAACAGTAAACTATTCATGAGCTGCTAGTAAGGTTTTTAAGGCAAAAATTCATTTGCACTAGTATTTGTGAAACTTCCAGGATTGGCAAATGTATTCATCAATGCTCAGCAGTTGCACAAAGACTTATGAATAACAAACAGTGCAATGTCCTGAATACTAGAGAACTGCATTTTATGTCTATTTTATTTGTAAACTTATTCAGAACTGAAAAAAAAAATAACTAGCTATCTGATGCACTTTTTAATGCAGGCAGAGAGAAACCTGTATCATTGATCAATGTTTCTGTGCTCCCCCCATTGTCATCCTTCAGTGCTACTCTGGGTTTCTTAAAGAAGAGTTGGGAGTAATTTGATCTTTGACTTACTCAATGCCTCCTGAGCAGCCAGAGTAGAAAAACACAACGGTTCCTGAAAAAAAAACAGCAAGCAAATGGTCTGGTAGCACTTTATAGACTAACAAAACATGTAGATGGTATCATGAGCTTTCGTGAGATCAGCCCACTTCTTAACTTCAGTTAACTCCAGTCATCTGAAGAAGCGGAGCTGTGCCCACAAAAGCTCATGATACCATCTACTATACATGTTTTGTTAGTCTATAACGTGCTACCAGACCATTTGCTTGCTGTTTTTTTCTGTAAGGGTACGTCTACACTAACCCCCCTAGATCGATCTAGGGAGGCTAATGAGGGTGACTGAAATTGCAAATCAAGCCCGGGATTTAAATATCCCGCACTTGATTTGCATGTTCCCGGCCAGTCGCCATTTTAGAAATTGACTAGCCCGAAGTAACTGCCCGCGTCTACACGCGGCAGTGGAACGGGATTCTGATTTAAAGCCCTAACTCAAATTAGCTGGTATTCCTCCTGCAATGAGGTTTACCAGCTAATTTGATTTAGGGGCTTTAAATCAGAATCCCGTTTCACTGCCGCCTGTAGACGCGGGCAGTTACTTCGGGCTAGTCAATTTCTAAAATGGCGACTGGCCGGAAACATGCAAATCAAGCGCGGGATATTTAAATCTCGGGCTTGATTTGCAATTTCGGTTGCCCTCATTAGCCTCCCTAGATTGATCTAGGGGGCGAGTGTAGATGTACACTGACAGACTAACAACGGTTCCTGTGACACTGAATTTCAAGACCTAGGCCAATGAATTGTACAGTCTCGATCAGTTTGGGAGAAATGAAAACAATTGCCCCACCATAACATGAAAAATATCTTTACAATCTCATTACTTTTCTGTAAACAACACAACATATATTTATTAAGCCTTTTGTTAAATTTCTTACTTGTCCACAATTGTACTGCTATCCTTCCAGCTTTTCTCTTGGTTTTGCTTATTTGTATTATGTTTTTCTTCTTCCAGGCTTTTGTTTGATTAGGATTACTTTTCCTCCCTTTTTCCCCATATCATTTGCTTAATTGTGCTCTCTTTGCATTTTGCCTTGGTGCTCTGTTCACTTTTCTTTTCTCCAACTTCTCTTTCTTTGCTCTTGATTTGTGTTTAACTTCTTTCCCTTTCTTTGTTTACTCTGCTTTTTTACCACCTTCTTGCTTATTTCTTTAGGCCACATCAGCCTCAGTGGATCATAATGTACAATGGAGTACAAAAGTGCAAGTTACAACACATGAAATCATTCAAAAGCAGAGACAGAGACATAAAGACAACAGTATGGGGAAAAGGTTT